>JARFIW010000830.1:10665000-13422500 GCA_036346225.1 Platerodrilus igneus | reverse complement strand
ATGCTAAACAAACCACAACAAACATACAGGGAGTATTTATGTTATTTTGATTTAAGTCGCGAGCTGTAGCTTTGCGAAGATAATATTAGAAGTATGCAGTAAGCATACTGTAATTTAATAATTACGATGGTACAATGAATATAGAAGTGATGTTTTAAATGTAAATTACATAAAAAATAGAATTTATTATTTACAATGAAAAGGGAAAATTCTTCCATATAACGCTGTTCTAATAATATTATTAAATAATCGTAAGGAAGATTTAACCAAAAATGTACTTTGGTAATTGCTTTTTGAAACGAGGATTTTAAATATGAGAAATCTTGTAAGCTGCGCGATCTTCAAAGAGCTCTATCTCCCTTAAGAAGCATGTTTGGTTTAAGGAAATTTGAGTTAAATCAACTTAAAATCATGTATAGTATGTATGTCTTTCGTTCGGCACGACAACTTCTGGACACCCTGTATATAATTAGATATTACAGTTTTCAGATATCAATAGCGTCGGGTTTGGGATCCGCCAATCAGAAATTACCTTGCGTCCGTCTAGACTCACACTATAGATTTTTTTACTATAACTCTATTATCGTTCATTTATACTATCGGCACACGATAACCCCTTATCGTGTCACTAAATTCTGCCAATTACTGTACTCTGATCTGGAACTAATAAAAAACGCATTTTTCTATATATAAAACGTACTTTCCTAACCATCACAGTAATAACCCAACTATGCCACTGATATTACATTTTTGCGCAATCTGCCATGGATGTTGGGTTCTTTTTAAAGTGCAATGTCTTTACATGCTCTACAATTAGTTAAAATTAACCATAATCTGCATTACCGACATCATGGTGTGCGTTGACATTTCATAGAGGGAGCCAACTGAGAGAGTCAATGGTCTCTGGGATCTAATCATAATAATTAGAAGAGTTTTCTTGTTACTGTCGCTGTAATTATACCACTTGCTTTTGTACACTGCGTTGGCAACGTTCATACTCTATAATAAAAAAACAATTGATTAGCTGCTTAGGAAATCGGGTCGATGTATTGGAAGTTTGAAGAAGGAAGAAATAAATGACAAAAAGCTTATTAATTAATAGTGTTTATACGTCAAATGCCTCCCCTGTGAACCATGGTACCTTGACGAGGTGAGGAAGCTTTCATACAAATAAACAAATAGCGCCGAAGGATCAACTATATCGTAAGGGTATAACCCTTTCAGTAGTTACAAGAGCAACAGTCTGGAGAATTGACTACCTTGGCTTTGCAAGATCGCCCAGCAGGGTTTAATCTTGTTGATGTTGCTATATGACTGAAGGCAAAAGGAAACTACAGGCGTTACTTTTTCTGCATACATGCTCTACCTGTATGGTTTAAAGATGATGGCATTCTTGCAAATAAAATATTCCAGAAGTAAAATGGTCTACCAAATCGATCTCCGGACGGGGACCAGTCGAGAGGAAATCAACGCAAAGGAAAACAGCATTCTACGCGTCAGGGCGTGGAACCAAAGTGCTAGGTTTGAAAACTTGAAAAGGATACTAAATAGACTGAAGTTAGCTGTAGTTAGGATTAGTGAGGAACGCTTGGTAGAAGGGCAGGATTTCTGATCAGGTGATTACAGAATTATTAACGCGAACTTTAGCAGGGGATTTTCGGGAGTAGGTATAATAATAAACAAGAAAATATAGCAAAAGGTAAGCGAAAGAATAGTAGTAGGTAGTAATGATAGAAATAAAGCCACAACCCACCAGAATAGTACAGATCTATAAGTCTAACAGCAACGCAAACGATGAGGAGATTGTATATGTATATAAAGGGATAAAAGTTAATACCATGCAATACATTAAAAAAGATGAGAACTTGTTTATAATGGGAGACTGGAATACAATTGTAGGAATAGGAAGAGAAGGTAGGATAGTAGAAAAACACAGCCTGGGCGCAAGAATCGAACGGGGAAGCCAACTGGTGAAATTTTGTAAGGAATACAATCTAATCCTTACAGACACTTGGTTTAAAAAACACGAAAGAAGGTTATATACCAGGGTAAAGCCTGGAGACACTGGTAGCTACCACATAAGTTGCATAGTAGTTAGGGAGAGGTTTAGAAACAACGTTCTTGACTGTCAGGGTTATCCGAGAACAGATGTAGGTTCTGATTATAATTTGCCGGCAATGCAATGCAGGCTGAAACTAATGAAGCTAAAAAGAAGCACGAAGTCGAATACGTGGCACCTTGATAAGTTGAAACAACATGAAGTGAGGGAGAGTTTCAAAGGGAGTATTGAGCATGGAGTAATTGGAAAAGAAGAAAGAAGTACTGTAGAGGAGTAATGATCAGTAGTGAAAGATGATATTAGGACAGCAGATGAAAAACTAAGAAAAAATTAAAGGTCGAAAAAAATTCATGGGTAACACCAGAGATTCCGCATTTAACAGATGACCGACGAAACGGCAAAAGGAAATATAAGCGTCTCAGGAACTACATCAATAGGATATATAATTTAGCAAACGAAGAACGATTACAAGAGAAATGCAATGATTTATAATCTGTATGGCCAGGAGAAAGGTAAATGCAACTTAAAAGAAAATCAAAGAAACGTTTGGAAAAAAGAAAATACGATTGTACAAATCTAAGAGATTCAAATGGAAAGCCACTTACAGGCAAAAAGTAACGGTTGATAGATGTAAGAAACACATAGAAGGACTTTATCGAGGAAGAGACTTTGGTGTTAAAATACTCGAAAGAGAAAAGGCAGTTAATGATGGTGACAGAAGACTTAGTTCTAAGTTCGATAGGGCACCTGGAACTGACGTAGGATCTATTAGTTACATATCAATGAAGAGGTTAGTTCAAGATAGATTAATATGTACAGCTACATCAAACCAATCCGAGGACTGACAACCCAACAACTTTAAAAGATGAAGGAAAAAGCGTAAGTGCTTAGTTTGAAATAGAGTGCCTATATAATGAGAGTGTAACCATGGGAGTAAAATCCGCCATGTTTGCTTAGCACATTGTGTTTAAATTTTAAGCAATTTGAAGGCATTGCATTGAAATTCTGTAGATAATATTCAAAAACGTTGGCTGTATAAATTATAATCTTTATATATGCATAATAGTATGTTAGAAGAAATAGCGATAAATAAAAGAGAACAAGTATAAACGTTATAAATTTAGCGCTGTGGCGTACAACGTCAAATATTACTGATTTAAATTGGTAATTTTATTTGATTACTAGCTGTATCTGTAAATAAGCTTTTATAAAAATAATAAAAGCGAATTCACCTACACATATCGAGCTTATATTTGAATAGCCATAAGCAAAACAATAATTTTATTATTTCACAAGGGGAAGAACACCCCTTAACCGGTTTCGGCTTTATTTGAGCCTCGTCAAAATGGAGTAGTTTCTAACACCCATACGAAGCAATCGAAGCTATTACAGATATAAACTGAAAGATAGCTTTGTGTGATGGCAAGGGTATAATAAAATCGCCATCAGGTGTCAAACGCCAACACTAGGTCGTGAAGTTACAAAAGTTTATTCAAAACTAAATCGTAATTTTATAGAACATACTTGTATGGCCATCTATAAAATTATGATTTAGATGCGTATCAATTTTTGTACCTTTACGCTTAATAGTGTTGATGTTTACCGCCTGATTTTATTATACTCTTGCCATATACCAAGCTTTCGTTGAGCTTATATCTGTAATAGCTTCGATTGGTTCATAAGGATGTTAGAAACTGTTCCATTCTGATGAGGCTCAAAGAAAGCCGAAATCGGTCAAGGGATGTTTCTTTCCTTGTGAAGTAATAAAGTTCTCGTTTTGTTTATGTCTATGCCAATTAACTTGATTTGCATAGGTAAATTTGCTTTTATTATTTTTATAAAAGCTTATTTACAGATACATCTTAAGTCATTTTGTTATAAACAAATTTAATTTGCTGACTGCAAATATCTTTTTTTATTTATTTATATATATATATATATATATAAAAAATATATATATTGCTATGATAATAGGGTGATTTAGGGTGTAATGAGTCATAAGGGTCAAGCGCTACATGTAAATATCATTTAAGTTTAGAAAACCAAACATTTCATCATAAAATGCAAATAACTCGACAATTAAGCAAAAGGCCAATAACGAGCACACTGTATATAGATCACAACTAACTTTAATTCATGAAAGGAAGCTCATCCTTCGAAAATCACATCATATTTTGTAAGATAAATAACTTGTAGGTCGTATAATGCATTTTAAATAAAATTTGCAAGCATAAAACTGAAAAGAAATACGCAGGAATAACGGTTTAAACGCAACAAATTTTATTGAAATAAATAAGCGATTAATGAAAGGAAATAACCTGGCATATTAGCTATAAACAAATCTCATTCAAAATGTCAACGCATAAATAAATAAACGCATTCAGATACGTCATCATAAAAACTTTACTATGTGACCAACAACATTGTATTGTCATAAAATCCTACAGATTTTGGAGTACTAAATAACAAATAACAAATGTTTGGTTACACGATAAAATTTGAATAATAGCAAATATAAACAAGAGAACGTGACTTAAACGAAGGTAAAAGTTGGATTTTCAGGAAAATACGCTATGCAAAGTACGTGCCTACGTGAGAATATACATCATTTCGACACGGGTTTGGATGGTAAAATTGTAGAAAGTTTGAAGGCTGCAATGATAAAGGCAAAGTACAACGCCTAGATTAACAAATTGCGCGAATAAAACCAATAAGCACGGGTGGAAGGAGGAGTCTTTATATAGAACACAAACTTAGTAAACAGTGAGTATATCTATGACCAAGGCACAAACTATACCAATTCAAAGCCGAACACCACGCGAGTGAAAATAGAATAATTGAAATAATTATTTAAGTGATAGAAAGATTTTAAAAGTCGTGTGAATTCAAGTGCCAATAAATATAATAGAAGTTACCGTTTACTGTGAAAAACGTAAGTAATAATTATTAATTAAACCTAATATTAATGTTTAATAATTTAGGACTCTAATTATCCACTAAGTATTGTCTAATTATCCACTAAGTATCCTCTAATTATCTTATAAGGATGCTCTAATTATCCTCTAAGGATACATTAAATACCCTCTAAGGATAAACTAAGTATACTATAAGCATATTCTAAATCTATTCAAAATATATTCTGGGTAAATCTACATAAACTCCAAGGTGAACGAATTTAAAAAAAGAATTTAAGTCGAAAAGAAAATTAATCTACAAAGGGTTGTACTGGGCAAAGCTGTACTGCTCAATAAGAAAGAAAATTTAAATGGAAACAATCAAGGGGTGCTGACCAACCACATGCAGAGGCAGAAACAAGCAGAGAGAACGCAGGTCAGAGATAAAAATATTATTTATTAGTATGAGGCATTATTTCAATTTTTAGCGCTTATAGTTTTTATATATTAAAGTATTGAATTTGTGAGGGTCATCAAAAATATTTTGAAAATTTATGTAGAAAGAAAGAAGGTCATTTAAACGTTCAAAAGTGCTTCTAGTAACAGACAGTGGTATTTTTGCTCGCTTTAAGGGAGTCATGATTTGGGCATAATCAGATAGTTATTATTTTGATTCAGGGATTAATTTTATGTATATCAGATCCAAATATCAAAATTATAAAACTATAAAGTGTACATATTTTTGATCATTATACAAATTTTGGTTTGTTTCGTTTATATCATTCAAATAGACAGGAGATAAAGTGAAAGGTGGATTAAATAGTCTTTGTTGTCGTATCGGTTCGATGCTCTGTGTGAATTGGACTGAGCTAGTCGAGGCATATAAGAAAAGGTATCTTTAAAAAAATATAAGAAAAGGTTATATTAAAAACAAAAAAGAACCATAGAAAGAGAACACCCGGTATCACAACAATATATATATATTTATAATATATATATATATATATATATATATATATACATATATATAATATATTTATATATATATATATATATATATATATATATATATATATATTATTCTACCCCCTTTTTTACTTTTACTTTACTTTAAAAATGTGCACACCTAATGCACTACCCGTACTTGCACCGTTTGGTTGGTTCTTTATTAAATATTTATTGCAATGCCTCGACTCTATAAAACTCTTAATCTCAGGGTATTCAAACTACTTATAGTGGATTCCGTTATAAGTAGATGTGCTACGTCCAACCAAAGTGCACTCTTTTGTTTTACTACTAAAATTGCTACTCTACTTTTGTATATGCCAAAATTTCTAATTAGATCAAAGTTACTATATGCCAAATTAAATTACAACCAAAATTTGTATGACTAATTTTTGACGTATTAAAGAATATGATTTTAAACACTCACCTGGTCTATACTCCGTTGATGCCTCGCTGAATCCTGGCACAAAATCCTAATCACCGTATACGTCCTCACAATGATGCTATTGACTTTCCGTGCAGCTTCCAGGTGTCCTGGAATTTTAACTGTTCCCCAATATCTGAAATGATTAACCCAAATTTAGAATTTAGAAAATACCGTGTTACAACTTCCCCTGTACTAATCTCCAACTCGTATCCTTGTTTTCGCTCAATGCTCCTGCTGTCTTTAACCCGCTCCAATATCCAATTTTTAATCTATATAACCACTCTCGATGACCTTCTAACTTTTAACCACACTCCAATATCCAACTTCTAATCTGTATAACCACTCTCGATGACCTAACTTTGAACCACACTCCAATATCCAACTTCTAATCTGTATAACCACTCTCGATGACCTTCTACCTTTAAGACCACTCTCCAAATCCAATTTCTAATCGTCGCACAATCACTACTATTCCCTCTATAATTCCTATGCTTGTATCTTTTACCACTTTTCAATTAAACTCATTTTAAAACAATTACTTTTATTTTCTTTTTCAAATTATCTGAATACAAATTAGCACAGCTCTGAAAACACGTCTTTTACAAAATTGGTTCGAAAATAATCTGCTTTGTTTACTCTCTAAGGCGACCATGTTAATTCTCTACTAGCCAACTACATCTTAAAGTTCATCACAAATAGTCAAGTCCATGTCGCACATACCAAAGTTCATGTCTTTTATACAGTTTCATAATCACATTAAATTCTAATATATGTCCTAAATCTTTACATTCAACCAATCACATTTTACGATGTTTTAACTAATAATTTTGGGTTTACAAATATTGTCCAAAAGTTGATTCTATAGAAAATGAAACCAAAATAATTTACACTTGACCCTGGATGCATGTTGATAGTGAACATTCACAGACGCATCCGGCTTTTGGACGGCAAATGTACTTTCAAAGGCTTTTTAAAATTCAACTCGGTATAAACCCTTGAGCATTTCACATCTTACTACGCCACTTAGTCATTTTAAAATTTTCTTTTGGCACTGAATTTCAACTACTATATTTGAATGGTATTTTAGTGTACATAAAATACGGCAAACATACATTTTTAAGTATATGTGATCGATTATGTGGATTATTTTTGTTTGGCATATACTATCTTGTACTAAACAACCCTTATAACTCCTAGTAGCTCCCTTAGACATTATAATATATATATATATATATATATATATATATATATATATTCATATATATATATTTTGGCGACCCAAAAGTGAGGCTCGAGTTCCAAATAAAATTTTTGTGATTTTATTCCAGGAAACTGGCGATCTGAGAGAGAGAGTTTCTGTTTGTGTATAAATTTAAGAGTAGTTAGAGTGTGTGTGAGTGATTTGAACGTATGCAGAGAAAAGAGTGGTTAAGGAGTCAAGGAGTGGAAATTGGAAGTGACGATAGTGCATTGTGTGGGAAAAATTCGAAAATGGAAGAAGCTGGAGGCAGTAGAGATCAGTCGAGGACGGAATCAGGGGATCAAGGAAACGAGATGATATTGAGAATGTTAGAGAGGATGAGTGAAGAATCGAATAAGAAATTTGCCCAATTAAATCAGGAATTAGGGATAAAATAGAAAAATCGACGAGAGAATTTACAGAGTTTAAAAATAGTCTTACCGTAAAATGGGGAGGTTGAAAATAGGGTTGAAAAAAATGAGCATGATATTATAGGTCTTCGACAGGAAATGGGACATTTAAGGTCCGAAGTACGCATTTTTTGTGAAGAAGAGATTAATGTAAAAATGACTGAAGTGACAGACTAATGTAGGGATCAGTTAGGCAGGGTAGAACGCGAAGTTAGTAGTATCAAATACAACATGTCGAATTTAACGGGGGATGGTCCCAGATTTTATACAGGTGGAGTATCATTGGTCCAACACATGAAGTTTTATGGCGATAACAGGGTAAATCCACAAATTTTTATTAATAGTGTAAGAAATCTAGTGGGAAATTTATTTGACGAACAGACTAAACTGAATACGATAAAGGCTTTATTGAAAGACAACGCGGAAGCATGGTACAATTTAGTAGGACAGGACATAGACACCTACACGGACTTTGAAGACAGATTTTAAAGCACTACTGGAGTGACCACAGACAAGACCAGGTACGAGACGACTTAATCACAGGGAAATTTAAGGGAGAATTTTCAGGAAGTAGGGAGCAATATGCTATACGCAAGTATAGCATAGCAAAGCAACTGAACCCACCACTGACGGACCGACAAATTATTAAGTATTTATCACGACACTTCGAGGTAGAAGTAAGACAACACGTAGCACTACAGAACATAGTGGACAGAGAAATGTTTTTAGAATACCTGCAGAGGTACGACGACGTAAGTAGTGGACGACCTCGGGATAATAGGGAAAGACAGATCAACACAGTTAGGTTTGACAGTAGACGGGACAACTATGCTAGAAGAGGGAATAGGTACGGATACCAGCGACAGAATTGGGAACAGCGACGACCATACGTTAGAAGTAATAGTTTAGGAAAGGGACCTGCACCGAGACCGGAACCTACCAGAAGGAATAGTTCGCCGGACATGAGGGGGACTGCTAATACAGACACGGAACGAGTGGAAACGCCTAGGACATACGCTGAGGTGACGGCTAGACCAGGACCGAGTAGGGAAAACGGACCTGGACAGGATTTTTAGAACGCGACAGACCACTAGATTTCAGTGTAAATGTATATGAACATCCACGTGAATTTTTCAAAATTGAGGAGGAAGTAGAGCCAGAAACTGAGGAAAAATTATGTTTGCCAATTATTAATATAGAAATTTTTGAGAATAAGGTAGAAGTATTACTTGATACAGGGGCAGAGGCGAGTTTAATATCGGAGGAATTCGTCAGCAAAATTAGGGATAAGGTTTGTGATAGAATTATGCCTATAAAGCGTAGCCATTTAGTAGCTCCAAATAAAAAGAAGTTTGCTGTAGTAAATAGTGTTGTGGTGCTTAGGATAGATATAGGAGGTTTAAGCTGTGAACAGGAGTTTGTAATTGTGCCTGGACTGAAGTTTCAGAGCATTTTAGGTGTTGACTGTATGATGAAGTTAGGGGTTTTGATAGATATGGAACGGAAGGTAATAAGGATTAATGATAGGGTAGTGCCATGGAAGGGCAGTTATGAAGTCACAGAGGATGACACAGGGGTGAGTATTAATGTAGTAGATGATGAAGTAAAACAGATCAACCCAATAAGATGTCCAGAGGATAGGAGAGTAGAGGTTCAAGCTTTAGTACAAAAACATGCAGAATTAGTGGGAGTAGAAGCAACAGCAGCATATCGGGAGCAGGTGAAGGCGGAATTAAGTAAAGATGGCAAGTTTGTTTTTAATAAAGTAGAGTTAAGGAATTCATTCTGGCGGATTCCATTACATAAGAATTCTAGAAGGTACATAGGATTTTCCGTAGAGAGAAAAATCGATAATTTTAAGGTAGTATCGTTTGGTTTGTCGGCAGAAAAGGAAACAATGATAAATAAGAAACAGACAAATGTAGAGACTGAAGAAGAAGCAGTATTTAAGAGTCAGGATAATAGGGATGATAAGTTTATTGTATGTGAGATAATAGGGATGATAAGTATAGATATAGAAGGGGGGGAAATAGGGATGAAGAGTATTAGGTTGGTGAGAAGAAAGGCGTGGAGGGTCAAGAAGAGAGTTAGATTTAAATAACTTGATGAACAAAGGATAGAGATAGGTGAACTTTAGTATAGATATAGAACAAGGGATAGAATAGGTGTATATAGAAGAGTGGAAGTTAGTATAGTTATAGAAAATAAAGCTAGGTATAGGATAAATATGGGAGATAATTAGAAATAGGTTTAGGATGAGAATAAAAATTAAATGCAGGAAGAAAATAAGATAGGTTAAGTATAGATATTTCATATAAGATTAGTGGGGAGTTAGGAATAGGATAAGAATAGGATAGGTATATAGAATTAGTTAGGGGGAAGTAAAGTATAGTGAAGATTAGTTAAAAAGTTAGGAATAGGATAGGTATATAGGATGTAGATAGGATTAGATGGATAAGTAGGATGAAGTTAGGGATAATTTCAGTTTATAAAATTAAGTGAGAGTTAGGAATAGGATAGGGATATAGGATAGGTGTAAATATTTTTTTTTTGGATTGGAGATAAGGTAGGTAAGATAGATAGATAAGGGTAGAGAGAGATAGGCAAATTTTTTTTTAAAATTTTGTTTGCAGTCTAAATGTTTTATATTTGCATTCAAATAAGTGGGATTATTTGTATTCAAATAGGGGGAAAATACTCATATTTAGACCAGGGTAGAAAATTAATTAATTATAGCAAATAATTTTAAGCACCGTGTATAGGGAATTTTATTAAAAAATACGCTTTATTAAAAAACCGTGGAGAATAAATTCGGTCGTTTCAGTAAAAATAAGAGATTTAAATCATGTACAAGACGCTTTATATCAAAAGAAACAGTATTAACAAGCTCTACGGGTAATGTAATTATTCCGAGGAAAGAAACAAATGGAAATTACGTGCAAAATTTATATTAATTAACCCTATTTTAAGTAACCGGTATTAAACAAAGTGTACACATAATAATTAATATTTACTTTGTATTCGCTAAAAATGAAAGGATAGAAGTCAATTTTAATTGGAGTTAATTAAACCATTATTAATAATAAGCATAAAAGTCTGTGAAAATCCAAGATTAAAATACCACGGAATAAGGCTCTGAGAATTAATAGTATGTTTGAACACCTGCGTAGTTTAAAAAGCTCATTCGGCGAAAATTTTGTAGATAACAAATGGTTTCAGAGAATCTTGGAGAAACCATCGCATAATAGTTACGAGAAATGCTAAAGGTGGGTTATTTCATACTCCACATGGACTAAAATAATCGATAATAAAGAATATCAATTTGCATCAGTAAGAACAGGTTAGATAGAGACAGATAATATGCGCAAGACCGAGACACATATAGTAAAAGGCGTGAGTAGAGCAACGTCATGGGGTTGCGATTGGTAAAAGGCAAAATTTGAGAGGTAAAAATAACATTTCGGTATAGAAGTCAATTAGTTATTTCCAGACGTGCGTGCCGTGTTGAAATTTCTGAGATTTAACTGGGGCGAGTACAAAATTCGTAAAAATCGACGCACAGGCTACGGAATGGGAACCGAGAATGCGAAATTCTTTAGAATTGCCCGTTTTGAGGACTCGACCGACAGACAGGCTAACCTCTATATACACCCAGGGGAATATGAACAAGCTCTCTTACATCCGCGACTTGATTCAATACGTTAAACAGTGCATTTTAGTTTGATAGAATAATTTAAAGTTTGCTCGTATATTTTGGTGATTTAAAACAGTTTGTTATTTACGTGCTAACATGAATGTACTTTAGTGCACTTAGATACAAGGTAATAAAATTTAGTATCACTGTACCAATTAGTAAAATTTACAACGACAAATGAATACACCAAAAGTAGGCAGTTTTGGCGTATATTGGTGAAAGAAGTATGAATTTCTTTGCTATTTTTCGGGGGTGTGAATAATTAAATGGTTCATAAACGTGTCTGGATCCACAAAACAAGGGTCAGATATACACAGATGAGTTCCGGAAAAGCCCTGAGACAACTTTAAATAAATGGTGATGGAGAAAATTTTAAAAGCGTTGAGAATCAGAAGCTGTAAATATAACCCAGTTGGAATGATGTGATTAACAAAAGGGACGATGTACATTGAAGCTACGAGTGCAGTAACCTTCAGGTAATTTATACTATTTTGTTTGAACTTTGATATTTTTGTGTGTGTTGAATTACTTTATAATTGATTTACTTTAAATGGACATTAGTGAAATTGTACTAACCATAAAATTTTAATGTTGAGGTGAAATTTGCTTGTTTAGGTAGAAAGGGGTATTTAGTATTGATGTTCTGGATTATGATGAAAATTTGGGTATGTCTTTGAGCTCAATTAGACGAACCTGGTTAATTAACGTAAAGGGGTGGTAGATGCTCCCTTTGTACTCAGACTCCGGTCTGCATATATTGTTATATTAATTAGTAGGCATCCAACAAGGACTTTAATTCAGGATGCACATTTAAATGATAATAAATGTAATCTTGAAAATTTCTGATACTGAAATTTATGCCAAAATTTAATTTTGAAATTTTAATGTATTGTGAGTATTGATGTAAATAGAGTTAACGTTCGTGTTTGTGGTAGGAATGTGTTTGGTTTTTTTTATGAATGAGGATGAAAGTTATCTAGGGGAGCAGCCGAGGCGATTAACAGAAGAAAGTCAATGGACCAACACAGTTAAAGTAATGAATAGCTTTTCGTAGGATTCACAGCATTCTGGACATCCAATTCGTAGGGGCTCGATTCGAAAAGCGGAGTACCCGGATTAAGATGGCTTCACAGCAATATATATATATATATATATATATATATATATATAAATATATTGCAGTGGTTTTCGGGATTACGTTCGAGCCCTTGCGTTGGGAGATATAAATTTACTGTCGAGTTTAGCTTGAACAATCGAGCCCCTACTGATTGGGCTGTCATAAATTTTTCTGAAAAAATAAAATTCCAATATCTGTTAAAAAGCTTCCCTAAATCGGCATACCACGGCTAGCTCTGCTTCCAGCTTCTTCAGAAATACTTACCCATCCTATGCTTACTCTCTATCACTTAGACTACCAATCAAATAATTTAACGAAACATACAATCATTTTATTCATACAAATCAAAAACATTACGTCACACCAGCTCAATATTTACAAAATTGGATATAAAAATCCTTATAAATTTTCGCAGTATCAACCATTAAATCCTTTTAAATTATTGAATTTAATTTATTCCAACACTTCTTTATATGCAGCTCATGTAGATGGACCTACCTTGAAACCCTAAATTGTAATTTACCCTGGTCTATGGTGAGCTCAGTATAAACCGTGTTACTTTGAATGCATAAATAAATTGCATTTTCTTTCAAACTATTCTAAAGACCCGTTTACTCTATATCAAAATTATACGTCATGTATTTATACCTTCAAATAATAAATTCAAATTGCCTTTTTCATATAACCTTCAAATTAGATTTTATGTTCATAAAATATTCACCAAATATGTCAAATCACTCTAACACAAAATACCAGCACAAAATCTTCAAGCAATAATAAAAGAAAACAAATTTCTTTACCTGGTGTATGCTCTTGCACCATCACCTCTGAAGATGTCATCCACCAAATCCTCGTCGTTGTATTCCATCCAACTTCCCTCTGCTACATGTACATCAAACTCATTTCCACTCGTTTATCCAATTCTATGCAGACGCCTTCAATACAGCTACCCATATAATTGTCCAAATATGTTAATCGGCTTCTGAACATACAACCAGCACCCTCGTTCCGAAAAATAACTAGGCTCGCTTACCTTAGTAACATCTTTTGATCGTTATTCGTATTTACTTACAGCCCCGTTTATGACGTAGCATCTACTCGTGCTTTCAAACACGTAATTTAAATTAAACGGACTGCACTATCGCCGATTTACAAATTTTTAACTTAGTTGTTACACCATGTAGGTCTAAAGCAAACAGACGAAATAAGAGAGCCTCACTACGTCTTTTAGTGTATTTATAAGCGTTCCAGCCTACATGATGTGCCCTATTTTCATTGAAATTTACCTCTACCTACACCAATTCCGAAAATTCAAAACACAACAATCTTTTAAAACTAAGAAATTTTTCATTCTCCGTAGATTTAGACCGCAAATACTGATTAGCATGCTCAACTATCACCATAGTCCTAGAAAAGTCTCTCACTTCAATCGCAATCAGCTAATCACAAACATTTCCCCCCATTGTAGGTCTATTTTTCAAATATGTTATCCTCGTCTAACTTATATTTGCTGTCTTTGTTAAAATCCCACTATAGCAACTTAAATCAATATAGTCTAAATCATGAAAGAATTAATTCACGCCATAGGTTGCTGAATTAAAAAACGACATACTTTCAAATCTTATGCTTATGTATATTCCGATAGATCCTTTAAAAGTATGTCGTTTTTTAATTCAGAAACCTATGACGTGAATTCATTCTTTCATGATTTAGACTATACTGTCGTTAGCCTTTACAAAATATCGCGTGCTTTGAGTGGCTGTTTTATCTCGTATTTTAAATGGCTGTTTTATCGCGTGCTTTAAATGGCTGTTTTATACAACGTCTGTTATTTTTCATCCTCTTTTACCCTATGCTATTTATATTCTGTCTCTGCTTTGTTTTCAAAAACTTGCTTGTTTGCTCAACCTTCAGCTTCGGTTAAATTCGTTTATTGCTCAAATGTTCTATAATATCGTTGTTTTAACGTACATTATGATTTCTTGAATATGTTTATTTTCTGCATCTTTCTATAACAGTTTGCAGAATTACTGTGCATTGTATTATCATGCTCTTAACATGTAACTTTCTAGGATTATGTATTTAACTGAATGCTTTGTTAGTTATATATATAAGCTTTCATTATCAATTTTTATACTACTGATACCCAAAAGTTTCTATATTATTTGATGTGCTCGATTTAAAGCTAATTGTCCATGTAACTTTATTTGATACGTTTAGCCTACCAATTAGCTTCTTCACACTATGCAACTTTAAAATTACGATTATAATTATAAAATGTATGCTATTATCCATATTGACTTTTAAAAGTTCAAAGCAATTAATTTGAACTCGTAAATAATATATTTCGTCATATTGTATATAAAGGTCCTTTATCTAAAATTACTGTCTTGAATCTATAAATTATCTATATCAGCTCATTTACATATATATATATTGATATATATATATATATATATATATTAAATTATTCGCGCCCCATCGTTTGGGCGACCATATTAATATTGCTATGTTTAAACTGGAATTGTAATTATCGTTCTCCGACGTTGGGCTGTCTTATTAATATTGCTATAAGCTCCCTCCAGAAACTTAACTGGATTTTATCTTGAACCTACCTTGTCGACCAATAACAAAATTTGATATGTTACCGCCTTACTCGTTAGCAGTTTTGTATTCAACTTATAGCTCCTCCTTGAACTGTTTAAATTATCAAATCACTCCCATTAACTTTATCTTATGACCTCGACTAGCATTTATTTGGAATTATAAAATTCAGTTAATTCGATTCTATATAATGAAACAAATATTATGTACAGTTTTGTAAATTATTTAAAATACACTTTTCAATTAATTTATGTTGTGAATCTCATTTATTAAAAAATCATATACTTTTTACTCAAACCCAAAGTCACCAAAAAAAAACCTATTATTTTTATAAAAAAAAAGAAGTGTGGAACGTTCGAAACCTCTTATCATATTACACACTTTATACGTATTCAAGTCCTCCTTTTGTTGACTTTTTCACATTCATTTTATATTAAGCAAATTTAATATTCAAATAAAAAAAATAGAAAAGAGAATGTCTTATAACTAAAAATCTGACCTGGTCTATTTTCTTCGCATTGACGCATTCATAATGAGCTAATATTTCCCATGCATTAAGCCATCCATTTGAATAAAATTTATTTTCCCCCAATTCAGGATTATTACATGCCCATTCGAAATATTGTCTATTCACACGCTTGAACCATTGCATTTAAATTATTGCCATCACCCTCTGGACTACCATTATTAACTTATACTTATGCACCCCAATTTATTGTCGTCTCATTTCAGACTTAGAATTACTTCTTATCAATTTCCCCAAACTTAGAATTGAATTATCATCATTTATTTTCCCCTGACTTAGAAATTGTATTATTCTCCCCCAGCTTCAGAAATCGTAGTTTATTTTCCCCGGACTTAGAACTTGGATTTTTCTCCCCGGCTTCAGAAGCCCTATTATTATTATGTTTTAGTTTAAAATAAATTCACCAAAATCTACTTACGTTTAATCGGCAATCGTAATTTTCATTTTAGCACTTATACAACTTTTCACTTTAAATTATTACGTATCTCACTTTATTTCATAGTGGCGCACTTCGGCCTTTGTTGAGTTGAAAACTGACTTCGTTATCACTGTACCTGTTAATATATCTTTGCTCTCCTACTCCGTCAGTGGGTATGGTCTACAAACTCGTCGCTCATTTTTAACGAATCAAATATTTGCATTTAAAGTAGTTTCTGATGTAATTTTCTATGCTTTCAAATAATTGTGGCCTGTTTGCAGCTGTCTTCGTTATCAAACATGCGGTGTTTTGAAGAATCTAATTGCTTTTCCATAAACAACTGATGCAATTCGATTTTTAATTTTCATATTTGCCTGTTATTTACGCAATTTTAATCACCTTCTTATCACAGTTATTAACTACTTGTACGCATTTGCATTATGCGTCTCGAAGCTCTATTTTTATTTCCGTATTAACCTAATTGTTTGGAACTCTTATGAATGCGTGTCTAATTACACTTTATTATGTTTACTTATAAATACGCGTGCTTCCACTGAAAAATATCACTATTTGCTTTACCTAAATTAACTAAAACTTTATCTACAGGGTATTAAATATTTACTATTTACCTAATGCATGTGTTCCTGGTTTCTACGCTAACTAATCGTCTTCCTGTGTGTATTTGCGTCGTTTAAAACTACTTATACTTTATATACAGGGTGTTGACTGCTTACTATTTACAAACTATCTCCATTTCTCAATTCTTTACTAAATAAATACAGTTTTCTGCTGTCTATGGTAATTTCTCATTTCTAAACGACCTTTACTATAAAGTACACCCTTAAACAACCCCTTATCACAACATAATAATATATATATATATATATATATTGCCGCGGAACCTCTGTAAAATTCGGGAACTAAGTTTTTAGCATCGAGCCTTCACCTAAATCATTAAAAAAAAATTTCTTACTCTTTATTTAGACGCCTTCGAATTTCTCTGTTTAGCCTGGCTAGCTCAGCAATCGGTCTCTTCTTGAATACCTATTTTTACGTACATACCTCACACACACTCACACACCATCAAATGAAATTACCAAAATACAACAACCATACAACCTTTTATTTACACATATTAACAGATAAAATATTTACACATGAGTACAAACAGTTTGGTACAATTATTACCAGTTCAATTTATAGAATGCTTGAAAGTCCTTGATTTTAAAATGATTTTACACAAATTCGAGTAGATATGAGTAGATGGGCGCCACATGTAACCCTAATTTGACTTCATACTGGTGTATTGTGAGCTCATTATAACCCAGTTTTGTTTATAAATGCTGTTTAAACCTTGCATTTTTGAAAACAAATTTACAGACCCGTTTACTCTACAACCACAATTTATAGCCTGAATAAATTTTTATATATTCTCAATAAACCCTTTAAAATACTCAAAATTATAAAATTGTCCTGCACATGTACCTTTTTAAACAAGTTTTTAAATACAATAAATACGCCACCAATAAGTCAACCACACAACACAAAATATCCACAAATGTTTATATAAAAACAGAAATTTCAAATTTATTACCTGGAGACACCTTCACTCTTCGCCATTGCTAGAGATGGCTACCAGAAACTCCTCGTCGTTGTGTCCAACTACTACGCTGATTCCAGGATCCACCGATCCCCACCATACAATAACTGTACTTCTCCCAAGATACTCGCTTCGTCTCAAACCATCCGCCGTACTATTTCCATAGAAATCCTTTCCTACCTTACCGTATACGCTTTTTTCGAAAACTGTTGGCTATCAACCAATGATATACTTTCCTGTCGTCCCAATGCTCCACCTATCCGCTATACATCTCTGTTCTATGCATGTTTGTTGTCTTCTTTCAAACCCCACTTGGGCTACAGAAAATCGATATTGTAGACGTCCTTCACCAAGTCCACGTGTATACTTTACGTGACTTCTATCCAACGCTTGCTTTATCTGCTTTTCTATCAGTCTTACATTATCGATTGTTCATTCCACTCACTCCTTAAGATATTTGTCATTTACCAGTTTATACAAATCGACCGTTGAAAACAATTTCTATGGAATTCTATATTAACGTTCGTTTCAAATTCTCTGAACGTAACATTTAACCAACAGGTGTTTCTTGAAAATATCGACCGTTTGAAAATAACAATTCCTAGATTCTCTGCTTCGCAGTATCGGTGTAAATAAACATTGGCTTTTAAAACGAATACATTTGCGTTAGAAATTATTGATTTTCTTATGCATGCAAGCTCTCTTTTTGCTTTCATGCGTTTGATTAAAAGAAATTATAATTAATTATGCGTATCCTTGAACTTTTAAGTACTTTAAAGCTTTTCTTCCCTTATGTAATTTTCACATTCCAATTTAAATATAAAAATACCTTAATACTCGTCCGTTTACACTATATGAATTAAATTAATTTAGCGCGTAAATAATTTTGCTCCTGTTTCTATATACATGGGTGCTAAAATTTTATTGTCTACACCTATTTACCATTTAAATCCACAACATATATATATATATATATATATATATATATATACATTGAAAAATATAAGGCCCCGCATGGAATTCGAACAAGTACGTTCGGCTTTGACTGCCGTTGCGCTAATCAATTGCGCTACCCAGACGGATGATTACAATTGGAAAGGTTTACAATACTAAATCATGTATGCAACCATATATCAACCTAACTTTTAAATACGTCAGATATAATTGACAAAATTCCAAACGTAATTATAAGTTAGGTTGATATACGGCTGCGTACATAATTTAGATTTGCATATCCTACCAATTGTAATCACCCGTCCGGATGACACAATTATATACACATAAATTTAAAAACTAGCATCTAAATCTATGATATTACCTCTAAAATAATTTCATTAGCGTTCCAATAGAAGAAAAACAATTGCATCGCCGTAGTCATTAAAAACAAAATACTGTTTAACGTGATAAATGAAAATCCACCCTAAAAACTTTAAACGATGTAAACGATTTTTTTTTATTTGTTAACTAAGTACCATTATAGCTTGAAACGTTATTACAGCAAATTCCATTCCAACGATACAAAATTCAAAGAGCAGAAATATCCGCATAGCGCTGCTAAGTTCTTTGACGTACCTAAAAGCAATCTAGTTTGTTAGGTAAATAAGTACCCCAACACAATCCAAACAAAGACTCCATTAACAAATAGTGCAGAAATGATTCGAGTGTCCTTTTTTGGCCCTTCGACCGGATCTGCAATCTATAACCAAACTTTTAATGTTTATAATAATGATTATTGTAAAGCTTGGGATGTATATAACGGGGTTAAATTCAAACACATTTGGAAAGAATGAATATTTGTATTATTTTTTCATACTGAATAATACAGGGTGGTTAAATGTGCATTAACCGAATTCGCATCTTGACACTTTAAACGTTCTAGAATCAGTTAGGACAATCAATTTGCTGACTATGTACGATGCTGCATCGGTATCTTTTAAGAGGTAAAACTGTTTTCGCTCAGGTAGTCTCATACATGTTTAAAAAAGTATAACTGTATTCTAAAGCGCAAAGTTTATCACGTAAAGTTACAAAAACACACGCCTGAAGTGTTAGACATTTTTACGGCCAGTTAGAGAGGTTTGGTTGTTTATAGAGACTTTAAAGCTGCCAGACACCATCAATTAAATGTTAGCTTTAATGTGATTTATTATATTAAAGATGCTTGTGACCTTTAAGTAGCTTATGATTTGCAGGTGGTCTTTTAGACCAATCTGTGTGAATAGGGGCATTCTCTACTCTCTACTTCTTCTCTAGGATGCTTACCCCGAACTCTACTTTTTCTTACCCCTCTATTTCCGTTTTTATCTTAATCTTTCCTCTGGCGGACCTGTCTTAGTCTCGAGAGAACCGTCCTCCACTCCGTGTTCCTCCACTCCCGAGCTACTGAATACATCTTGGCTGGTTGAGTAGTGCTTTGCTTTTCACCGTTTTTTCTATCGCTATTGCTTAATGCGAACGGATCTTCTTATTTCTTGTATCTGGGTTGCCATAGAGCCACGATGACTAGCGATATCTTATACTTAGAGATGAGTTTGAATTGGCATTAAAGGCCTAAAAATGGTAAGACACCGGGTATAGATAAGTGTAAGCAAAAACTCTAATAGCCGCTGGCCAAGCAATAACAGAACAGCTCTTGCAACTTGTAAGTTACATGTATGACATACGCGAGATACCCAAAGATTTCAAACGTAACTTCATAGTCACTATACAAAAAAAAAAGGCGCGGATAGATGTGAAAATTTTCGAATAAGTTTGACAGCACACGTGTCAAAAATATTAACTAGAATTGTACAAAGACGAATGGAAAAACTAGCTGAAGAAATACTGGGAGAAGATCAATTTAAGTTTAGACGAAACAGGGGAACACAAGAGGCTATTTTACCTCTAAGGGTGATAATAGAGAAAACAATAGAAAAAGGAGAAAGCGTGTATATAAGGTTTGTAGATTTGGAAAAAGATTGGAATAAGTTTTAGGGATAGACGGATAATACATTGCTTAAATAAACAAAGACCAAACAGCTGTAATAGAATTAGAGCAGCAACATAGAGCAGTAGATATTAGAAAAGGGGATGCAAAGGAGGGGAAAATATATGAAAAACTAGAATACAAATAGGAAACAATAACTTACAAGAGTTTAAAGCTTTCTGCTACTTAGGAAGTCAAATAATGCAAGATGAAAAATGCGCAAATGATATAAAATCAAGATTAGCACAAGATCGTACTACATTTAACAAGAAAAAGTAATTACTGTCTTCAACGACAAGAAACATAGAAACAAAGAAAAGATTGCTGAAAAATATGTGTGGACCACAGCACTGTACGGCTGTGAAACCTGGACAGTAGGAGAAACGGACAGGAAAAAGATAGAAGCCTTTAAAATATGGTGCTACAGACGTATGATGAAGATATCATGGACAGACAAAGTTAAGAACAAAAAGGTACTAGAAATGGTAGGGGAAGAAGTATGTAGATAACGGTAAAAAAAAGGAAAGATAGGATGATAGGCCACACACTAAGGCGTAAGGGAATAGTACAGAATATATTAGAAGCAGAGATAGGAAAAAAGAGACGTAGACCTAGGTTAGACTATTGCACACAGATATTAAAAGATGTAGGCTGTGGGAAATTCAGGGAAATGCGCAGACTAGCTCAGAATAGAAATCAGTGGAGGTACGCGTCCAACCAATTCCAAGATGGAAAACCTATTGACGAAAAAATAACTGTACTTAAACCTGATGATTATAAGTAACTATAGGTGTTGGTTTTGCAATATTTTCAACTAATGTTAATTGTGTGAAAGGATTTCCTGGACAACTATTAATTAGACAAAAGTCTGTGTTGAGGGATCTTGGTAGCCTCAGACTGCTTAGCCCCCTTCGATACCACTTAGTATCTGTGAAATAGGGCATATATTTAGGAAACAATAAAAGGGGATTCGAGCTTGAAATGATCCGTAGTGTTTCTAAGTCGATTTCTCATTGGTTGATAATTATTGAAAATATAATAGCGTACATTTCGATATTTGAAATATTTGTTAGAATAACTCGGTACCCACTTGCAGGTTTCTAAACGCATTCCGTTATGTCAGAATTTATGTTACAAGGACGCATGTTTAGGAACGATCGATCGAGTTTTGAAATTTTAAGATGGCAGGTTGTAAAATTTCACTTCGCGGTTTTTTATTAATGGTAATGTTTTATGTTTATAAGGTAGTTGCTATTTAAGGTAGTCTGATTACATCTGGTAATTCTAGCCTTGTTTTGAGTATGGTGTTGGTACTTATTGTAAAACCGTTAGTTATTTAATCATTGAAGGAAATATTTATATGTTACCTGCTGCTTTTGACTTAGAATTTGATGTGGATTGTTTAATATGTAAAATTTCAGGTCAATTTACTATTTTATTGAATAAGTTTGAGGTATGTGTTGTTTGGTTTAACAACCGAAAACTAATATTTATTTAAATTGTTTATTTAATATCTAAATCAGAGAAAAACTAATATTTATTTATTTGAAATAATGCACTTATGGCAGAATGAATAGCAGGGGTGTCATTACTGTAATTTTACGACAAACAATGAAAAGCACTGACATCATATTGAATCAAATTATTAGGCAAGTTTGAAGACGAATAGTATTATATTGAATTTAACCACGACGTTGTTGTCTACATTTTTGTTTGTAATTTGTAATGCCACCATGTGTTTAATTTTTTAAAAGGTATGTTTTAGCCGATGCAATTATAATGAATAATTTTTAACATTTGCTTACTAGATTTAATATATTTAACTAGCATGAACTTATATAAAGATTTAGCGCCTGAATCTGGGCTTGTTTCGATACTGTAAAATTTTGATATGTTTTTGCTGCCTACATGTTTTATAATGTTTGATATTTGTGATGCATTTAACATTTTTATTTTATGTGTAATTGTTTTATTTCAGCACATTAACCACATATTCCACTGCATCGCTCATATCTCTGTTTAAACATAATTATATGTTTGTTGTTTTGTTAATCCTATTATCTAGCTGATGTTCCTATATAATTAACTAGTATCTAACGTTTGTGATAATTGTTGCGATGTAATTAAATTAAACCTTTGGTATGATCGACCATCTTCGTGCCTTTCGCGTTTGCATTTATGACTATGTTGGAGATAGTCTATTCAATAATAAGCGCCTTTTTAACTATGCGCAATCATACCATAAGTTCATTTCAGCGATTATGTCGTCTTGTCAATGTACTTGTAGTTGTATTCTTGCAAATAATAGGAAGTCGGGTAGCCTATGTGAAATATTTTGTAATACGTGTTGGAAACTGTTAATGCTCAGACCACTAGGTGGAAAAACAGACACCTAGAACACTCTCACGACAAAACGATACAGACAAAACAGCAAAAACCACTAGGTTAATGCTGACTACTAGACGTGCCCTGAGAGGGCAGGATCAACCAGGATAAACTGTTAATGCATGTATGTGGGCGCGTGTCATCGAGCCTTGTTAAATATTACTAACATTTTATGTCCATGCGGGGAGGAACATTGGTAGTCAAGGCAGATTTTACCTTCCTGGTGATACCCCTCTTCAACTTTAGCTGGGTAGTATTCGTAATCCGACCTCAGTACCTGCCAGAAAAGACTAGCTGACCTACACTAAAATTTCTTCAGTTGTCCCGTGTGGTATGTCTGGGTAACAGTTGACATGCAATCAATTTCAGTGTTGATGATCTAAGTACTTGTACGTAACTCGTCCTTGTCGAGATGTGCCAAATGTAGTTGGAAGTGTGAGGGCAGTTTGGGGTTTTCTCTGCCGTGCTCTTTCCCCAATCGCCCAGGTTGAGTACGGCACTGTTTGCTTTAAATGTCATTTTATATGCTTTCATGCGAATAACCTATTTATTGGTTATTCTTTTGATTAAAAGTCAAGCTAGATAATTGCTGTAGTATTATTTCAAACCTTCCCGTCATAACGCCATCTTCTCAATGTGAATTTGGGTTACATTATAACAACACAACGTAGGAGTCGTCGAGCCACTGTCACTACATGTCAGATCACAGAGCCCGGTGTGCCGTATATAGATGGCGTTTGGATCAGCCTTCAGGTCAGTTACACTACAAGCTTCATCTAGGCTGTGTAAATTTCAGGGAACTGTGTCGGTAGGCTCAGAATAGAAGTAAGTGCAGGTACGCGTCCAACCAGTTCCAAGACGGAAAATCTAATGACGAAAAAGTTATTGCACTTAAACTTGATGATTATTATAAACAACTGCAGGTGCTGGTCTTGCAATATTTTTAACTAATCTTGATTGTGCGAAAGGATTAATTGGAAAAGTATTAATTCGGCAAATGTCTGTGTAGGAGAGTAGGAGAAGCAGACGGGAAAAGGAAAAGGCATTTTGGTATGTTATGCTTCAGATGTATGATGATGATAGCATGGGCAGACAATGTTAATAACAATGAGGTTATAGAAATAATAGGGAAATAAATATATCTGCGGAAAACAAAAAATGAGGCAAGCAGATATAGGAAAAAGAGAGGCAGATATAGATCTAGATCAGACTATTATATATATATATATATATATATATATATATATATACTATTATAGTGAAAGATGCAGACTGTGGGAATTTCAAGGAAATGTTGTAACATTATTTTGTAATGTTAACTAATAAACAGATCAACTAATTAATTAAAATTCATTAACTTGCATAGCTTATAAACAAAAATTCCACAATAAGTTACTTTCATATTTTAGTTAGCATCCCTCATAAAAGACCAGGTTTACAAATAGCTTAAAGCTAAACTATTAGAAATTCCAGCGGCAGGTCATCATTATTTAAAGCTCTACCCTTGTAAATTAAATACAATAACCCTCTTAAAGCTTAGGTCGGTTACAGATTGACGAATCTGATAAAATAATTAAAATAGAATAGTACTTTTTAACGTAAATAAATAAAAGCAATTTTCTGTTGAAAAGCTTAATTTCCTTAATAATTTCTTTGATTGACAGCAGGTTATAGAAAACGAAACATTATAAATAGCAAAAACTATTTCCAATTTGATTTGTTCAAGATTGCAAGTAATTTTAAGTAGTCTGGAGACATCCATTGTATTTAAAATCCATTTCGGCTCAAGTGGGTTAACCGGCCTTTTGTTAATGGCAGACCACTGTCGCCAACGGGTTTGATCCACAATTCAGTAATTAAGAAATTCTTAGAAGATATAATATATTTAAACCCTTAGAAAAATAATTGCTTCTGTGACCCTCATCTTAAATGGGGTTGGATTTGGTTTCTAAAATCTTGTTTTTGGGAAGGTTCTGTTAAGTCATTGGATAACAGAAATATGACGTAAATAATGGTTAGAGTAGGAATTAACCTATATATCTTAAGGCTTTAGCCAAAAGACAGAGATTCCAATGGGGCTGTCTGTGCTCAAGAGGTAGAAAGAAACGTAGTTCGCGGGTAGCGTTTTCCGGCATCACAGTTATGGAATTGCACATAGTATCACGATAGTGAAATTGGAAAGGAGTAATTAACTCTTCCAGTTTGTGAGGGTTACGGCTGTTTGTTCGCGGATTTATAGTGATACAAGGTAAATAATAAAAAACCTGTAGGCGTGTGACGCACAAGTTAAGTGATATTGTCAACAAGATCCTGCCGGTTTCGTGTGCCATTCAATTATTTAAAAATTACAAGCAACAAGAGCAACAAGCGAGATTCTCTCTTCCAATTTAAGAGCTGTTCTACGTTGGAAGGCAAGCCATCAAACAACTGATGATTTTTAGTAAGTAAGTTTTTATAGTTAAGTAGCATGACCAATTCTTAGTTAGTTTATTTGTTAGGACGTTTTGGCCATAAACCGTATTATTAATTTGGTGTAAAATTTATAGTATAAGTTTTCTTTCATATACCAGTGTTTGGGAATTACTTATGTACGCAAAATTTTCATAATTCCATATTCACCTATTCAATTAAATTTCTAAATTAAAATCAATGAATGTAAGAGGTTCACGTTTATTGCTCTGTTCATTAAATAGTTTTGTTTGCCGTTGATTAAGTCAATAGTTTTTCATTTCTTTTTATCATGGAAGTTGCATAAGTAGTAGAAAGTTAGGAATTGATTAAAAGAAACAATTGTCATCCTTGGGATAACAAGTCTCTCAAGGTTTTGCACGAACATTTGGACATTCTCGACTTGTCTGGCGCCCTTGGTAATTGTCATTAAGGCACAATATTTTTGAAAGGTAAGTGCCAAATTTTTTTTTGTAGTATATTATAAATTAATTTATCCCTTTCTGCAAAATTTTAAACCTCTATATGATCCACGACCTTCCGCTAGCTAGTGCCGGTGACCCCTCTTTAATTTTTGTTTTACAGGCCGCCCCGTTTTATAATTTTACTGAAAAATATTGTTACAGGCGGAAAAGCTACTAAGTGTATTTTTTCCAGTCAAATTATAAAATGGGGCGGCCTGTAAAACAAAAATTAAAGGGGTCACCGGCACTAGCTAGGAAGTCGTGGATCATATAGAGGGTTAAAAGAAAAAAGGGTTAAATTAATTTATAATATACTACAAAAGATTTGGCACTTACCTTCATAAAATATTGTGGCTTAATGACAGTGCCAAGGGCGCCAGACAAGTTGAGAATGTCCAAATGTTCGTACAACATTGAGAGACTTGTCATCAGGAGGACAAGTGTTTCTTTAATCACTTCCTTACTTTTACTACTTATAAAACTCCATGATAAAAAATAAAAAGACTATTGACTTAATCAACGGCAAACAAAACTGTTAATTCAGAGCAATAAACGTGAACCTCTTACATTCATCGATTTAGAAATTTAAGTGAATAGGTGACTATGGAATTTATGAAAATTTTGAGTACATAAGTAGTTATCAAACACTTGTATATGAAAGAAACTTATATTATAATATCGTACACTAAATTAATCCTACGGTTTATGGCAAAAGTCCTAACAAATAAACTAACTAAAATTGGTCATGCACTTAACTATAAAAACTGACCAAAATTGTCCATTGTTTGAGGGTTTGTTTTCAACGTAGAACAGTTCTTAAATTTGGGAAGAGAATCTCGCTTGTTGCTTCTGTTTATAAGTTTTAAAGAATTTGCTGGCACACGAACCCGGCAGAATCTTTTTGACAATATCACTTACTTGTGTGTCACACGCCTACAAGCTTTTTAATATTTATCTTGCATCACTATAAATCCGCGAATATATGGGCTAACCCTCGCGAAACTGGCAGAGTTATCGCTCCTTTCCAATTTTTAATATCGTGATACGAAGTGAAATATTCTATCTGTGCTACCGGAGAACGCTACCCGCGAACTACGTTCCTCTCTACTTCTTGACCACGGACGGCCCCATTGGAAAAACTCTCTGTCTTTGGCTAAAGCCTTTAATTATATAGACTAATTCCAACCCTAATAATTATGTACGTCATTTTCTGTTATCCAATGACTGAACAGAACCTCCCACAAAACAAGATTTCAGAAACCAAATCCAACCCCTTTTTAGATGAGAATCACGGAAGCAATTATTCTCCCAAGGGTTTAAATTATATTTTACCTTCTACGAATTGCTTAGTTATTGCAATGTGGAACCTAACTATGGCGACAGCAGTCTGCCCTTACCAAAGACCGGCTAACCTACTTGAGCCGAAATGGATTTTAAATACAATGGATGTCTCCAGACTACTTAAAATTACTTGTAATATTTGAACAAATCAAATTGGAAATAGTTTTGCGCTATTTATAATATTTCGTTTTGTATAACCCGCTGTCAATCAACGAAAGTATTAAGAAGGTTAAGCTTTTTAAACTGAAATTGGTTTCCTTTATTTACGCTAAAAGGTACTATTATATTTTAATTTTATCGGATTTGTCAGTCTGTAACCGACCTAAACTTTTAAGAGGTTTATTGTATTTGATTTACGAGGGTCTAGAGCTTTAAATTATTATGACCTGCCGCTGGAATTTAGTAGCCTGAAGCTATCGGTAAATGTGGTCTTTTATTATAAAGGATCCTAAATAAAATGAGGTAATTTATTGGTGTAAATTTTTGTTTATACTTTATTCAAGTTACTGAATTTTAATTAATTGATTGATTTGTTTATTCGTTAACATTACAAAATAATGTTACAATATATACTTAGTAGCTTTTCCGCTTGTAACAATGTGTAGGTTATCTCAGAATAGGAAACAATGGAGATAGGCGTCTAACCAGTTCCAGGATTGAAGACCTAATGATGATGATGATGAGGGTTTTTTATTATAAAAGCAGAAAAAATTGATAAAAGATTCAAATTCTTTTACATCTCCTGAAAAACTTTGACTTTTGATTTCACCCTACTTGACTGCCGTTAATTGAGAGTTATTTAGAAACGATTGAAAACTATAATTTTGATATTTACTAACCTCAATTTTTTTCTTAAATTAGAAATGCAATCAATCAGTAATGTTACTAGCAAGAGAAAAATATTTGACCTATCTTCTGCATCGAGAGTTTCTTCTGTAGATAGAATTTCTATTTCATCTTGAATTTTTTTATATGATTAAACAAAGAATGCATTTGTTGCCATATGATATCAAATTCGAGTAGTGCGGTACAAATACCCATATTTTGAAAGACCCACAGTTCATTCGCGCAAAAGAGCCTTTGAACAAGGCTCTACACTTTTTAAATTGTCTAAACTCATTTTAAATTTTTTAAAAATTTTGATTATACAAAAATATACACTTCTTGCACAACAGTTTTTAGAAAAAAAATGTTTATAATACATCCATAATAAAATGGAATATGCTCACCCAATTAACGGCGGGCGTTTTCATCAAGAAGTAGAGTAATCAAGAACTTCTTTTGTGTAGAATACTGGCTTCCAGGAACATCCAGGAAAATCCGGCTCAAAGGATCATGGGCGAGAACGTGCGGAGAATGTGGATCCGTGTCGGAGATACCTTGGCGTTGGGGTGGGGGGTGGGGAGCGAGACAGACGTACCAGAACGCTCCAAGAGCAGTGAACGGTAATGGTAGGGGTGTGTGAAGACAATAGTGAGAAATCCGATGGACCGAGAAAGAAAAATAGCACTGGTGAACACAACAACGCTTAATTGGTATAGCGGTGCTCTTTAATCAATAACTAATCGAACATATACCGTATAAGAATAATAATTAATAATATCATTGGTCATAATATTGCTGGCAAAGAGTGTACATATTTTATAGTACCCGCTATGTGAATCGAAACACTATTCAAATGTACAGTAATATTTTAATTACAATAACCTTTAGACTATTTCGAGTTTACTAACGTATCGATACGCCAATGGAGAAAGTTCATTCAATTTGTTACATGCCGAAAATCGGATATGTAAACATTTCTGATTTTAGTTTTAAGTATGTGACTGAAATCGCGCCAATAATTTAAAAAGTAGATTTGTGCGTGCATTTCCGTCACTTTAGACAGTTGCGTTGGCGCCAGAAAATGCGCAGACGCGGAGTGTGGAAGGAAGTGCGTGTTTTTCCGACACGACGGGACTGGTCAACGAAACGTCGAACAGTGAGGTTGATCTGTGTCGTCTTTTTATCGTGCCTTCTCTTTTAGATAATGTACGTTTCCTGTATCGCACCTTTTATTGCTCCCTACCTTATTCCTGTCGTATCGCTACAACAAAACAAGCGAGAAGACAAACCAATTTGGTTTTGACGAGGACGAAGGCTGACCCACGCCCAATCAACGCCGAGATCCTGCCACCAGAATAACTGCAATGTTGTGAAGAGCTCCACATTTTACGTGAGTACATTTTATCTTTTTCTTTGTATGTGATACAAATTTGAGACGCCAGAATGACACAGGAGTGTTGAATTTCTTGTGTTGTCCATATAGATACAGTGGCGCTCAATTTCCCTTTTTTCTTTCTATGTTAGCTTATTGTTGAGTTTATACTATACCCACGCCCATTCTCATTGCTCACCCTTGGGGTAATTCCCAGACTAAGCCGCGAATAAGTAAAAAAGGATAAAGCTTCACTTGTAACCAACGAGTGGAGGCGAAGAATGTTTTACTGGCGCCCAACGTGGGCTCGATGGTCGTTTAAAAAGGGTTCGCTCGATTGGTAACAGTAAGTTGTAACAATATCGTTTAACTTATTGGCTTGTGGTAAACTCAAAAATAGTTTGATTAAAATTTTCTCATAGTACTCATGTCGTGTCTGGAACCTCAAAGTTTTAATCGATAGTTGTCTAAATGTTGTAACAGGTATAAGTTTGTATTAAAGTAAAATTTTCGTTATTTCAGAGTTGAGCTGGTTTAAAAAAAAGCAAAATACTTATAAGTTGACATAATATTTTTTTCGAAAATGACAAACATTTCAGATCGTACATTTACTCAAAGAAGAGCTTGAATATGAATTGAAAATCCGTGGAATAGAAAGTGTCAGGCTTGTAGTAGAAAAGAGAAAAATTTTAGGTAGATTGTTAGCTAAGGGTCATAGAGGGGTTACGCGTGATAAATGCCCATCGTGTTCAAAAAACGAGTGAGGAGATGGATGTTGCGCGGCCGACATTCGATTCCTTCTCAAAAGGCAGCAATTATGATTTGTGAGCAGAAGAATTACTTTAGTAAAAAGGACTGGTCAGATTGGTTAAGTGTAGTAAAGAATTTTTGTCATACTAATTCACAGCCCAAGACTGATTTGTTATTTATTGAAAAATCTGGTGATAATCGACCATATGTGATGGTTAAATTGTTTGATAAAGATATTACAGGTTTATTTGATTCTGGATGTACTACATCGATATTAGGTTCATCTTCCATTCTTATTAGTTATAATAGTTGTTTGATTAATTTCTTGATATAGGAAATTATGCTTTAAGAATTTGGTACACTAGTTTTTACTGTTGAAATATAGTTTGAAAATTGCTCTTGTGCATAGGCACGTTTTTGTTTTGATTTGATTTGATTTGATAGCAATTTTTTTTATTTATATCCGCAAGTTATGTATCCCCCAATTATATATGTATTGAATATATTGAATCTAATAGAAATTATTAGAAATTGTTAAATAAAGTATAAGTCCATTGCAACATTGTAATACAAGGATAACCCAGAGAGGTTATCGACAGTTCATGTGAACGGACATGCAACTTTGCATCCGTGAGGGCAGTGATACTGCAGGTGGCAGGTCACAGGCGGTCAACATACCGCAATTACTTAGAAATAAGATTGATACATTGTAACAAAGTATAAAGCAGACATGGGATCTGCAAGTTCCCACAGCCGTGTGAGGGGCAGGTTATTATAAAAAGCCCCGGAGCTCAAGGCCCGGCAGTCAGTCTTCGAACTCCATACTTCGTTGTTCAAGCTACTCACCAGTACAATTAAGTATTTTTTATTAAAGTTATTATGTACAAGTTATTCCAAATTTCACCATAATTTCTGTTTAAAACCAAATAAAATTGTTAAGTGTTTGAAGTTGTTTTTTAAAAACACAGCTCCAAAGACCCGAACCTTAACTGGCGCAGTCGTAACGGATGTCAAAAGGGCACTAAGAATCCAAAAATCGCAAGATTGGTGACCAAGAATTTCAATTCGCAATTTTGACAGAACCCAAACCACGTTGGAGGAAGAACACAAATCGTCTAAATCCAGCAACAAACCAAGTTGGACGAAGAACAAAAATCGTCTAAATCCAACAAACAAACCAAGGTGGACAAGATACAGCATCGATCGAGCCCACAAAAGAAACAGATGAAGCAATTAATGTAAGTTCATTTCCATTTATACCTTTTAAACCATAAACTATAATTGATATATGCTAGTATTATTATTTTATTATTGATTGCCATTTATTATTATGTTATGAATATTATTTTATGAATATTTTCTTGAAAATAGTTACAAAGTGAATTATTTTCAAACATTTTTATGAGACGAATGTTTAAAGAGATTTTTTCTTTAAAAAAAGCAAATGAGACTTGATATTTAAGAGATTCTTACCACAATTATTAAAACAAACTCAAAAATAAATCAAAAATAACGGACGCACACTCACTAATACCAAATAAGAAACATTAACTAGCACGATTCAAACGCACGTTTTTAATCCGGTAAACTAAAAGACAGAACGCAAATTAATTTCAAAGCTAAAGCTAATTCTTCAAAGCAATCACGGAACGATTATTTAAAACATTGACCACTATAATACTGTATAAACTACAGCAAGAACATTCTGCATTAACTAAAACTACGGTAACCTATAACCACCTAAGAAAGCAAAGTCCGCGAACGCAATATCATTATTACCTTAAAGAAATCGCTTTCAGAATCTTTGTACAGTACTAAAGTATAACTTTCAACAACGCAATTTGCATCATAAGTAATAAATCCATCACGACATAATAAAAGCGCGTAAAACTGCAACCAGCATTTAATGAGAAATTACACCCAGCATTCACCACAGCGAATAAATTGCAGTACTAACACACAATAAAAACTAAACGTTTTTTAATTAAAATTACTCATTATTTATAAAGTACATTATCCCAGTACAAAACTGAGTAAAGTTAAACGGTCATCGTAGAAAGCTATAATTAAAACGCTCATCACGGAGATATCTAAGAATAAACAGACATAACATTTTATTCAAAAGCATTCAGCGAGTACGGAAGTGAAGTATTTAATTCCTATTAACACCTGTAAGTGTTAATTACCTCAACGTTTATAAGTGTACGTGATTAAATAACAAAGACTACATCTTTTAGTATTTAATTGCAACAATAAAGTGCAAAAGTAATTAACCTGCAAGTTATAATTAGAATACAAGACCGACGAACTAAACGTTTATAAAACCGATATAATTGCAAATTAACAGAATTAAACTAAAACAAAGCTAAGTAGATATAGCGAGAACAAATCCATCCATTTCAGATTCTTTAGAAAGCAGAAACTCAAGACAAATTAAAAGCCGCATAAAAACAGGCAAATTCAAGACTACGGTAATTAAATCAACATTATCGAGTATAAATCTCACAAGTACATCACCGCACTGTGTAACTAAGCACACGTAACAGTCACTACGATTCTAAAAATAACTCGACGCAGTCTAAACTTAAAATTAACAAATCCAAACCAAAGTTAATACTACAAATAGAAAATTTAATCTCAATTTTTACCAAATTTGTATTTACCCAATCTAAACTGAAAATTAACAAATCCAAACCAAAAATAACGCTGAAAATAGCAAAATAAATCTCAATCTTTACAAAATTTGAATTTACCTAACCTAAATAAAAAATTAATAAACCCAAACCAAAATTAACGTTTCAAATAGTTAAATCAACCTCAATTTTTACAAGATTCGAAACTATCTAAACTAAACGGAAAATTAATACATCCAAAGCATAATTAACGTTACAAATAGAAAATCAACCCCAATTTTTTACAAAATTCTAAATATCACAACCCAAACGGAAAATTAGTAAATCCGAAGCGAAAATAACGATATACATAGCGAAATAAACCTCAATTCAAAAAAAAAATAATTTTTTTTTGAAGTTACCCAAAATCGAAAACAACTCTTAACCAACATGAGTAGCACAGACATGCGACTCTATTTGGAGACAATACAGATATTTGATGGCACGGAAGCACATCTTTCAAATTTTATTGGAGCAGCCGAAATGTTCCTAAAAACCTTCTACAAACCCGGAGATAACGAAAGAAATTCATTGCTTATACGCTTGATAATTAGTAAACTAACCGGAAGGGCACTAACCTTAATCGCCAGTAGGGACGATTTACAAGAATGGCAGGAGTTTAAACAGCTACTAATTGCATATTTTGGAGACCAACGTAACATAAAATGCCTGGTACGAGACCTAATAAACCTTAGAATGGAACACAACCAATCCCCCTACCAATTCGGAATGAAATGCCAAGACGTGAGAAGTTTAATACTAACAAAATTAAAAATCGAAGAACCCGATCAAAACGTTAGACATTTAAAAACAAAAAAGTATGACGAAATGGCACTGGACACGTATATAAACGCTTTACCAGAACGACTATCGGATAAAATCAGATTCCAACGACCCCAAAATCTAGAAGAAGCCATGAACCTAGTAATAGAAGAAGAAAATGTAATGTATTACCGCAACAGACTATACAACCCCAACGCGAATAAAAGTTATTCGCCAATAAAAACTATACAAGCCACAATACAAGCAATCCCTCAACAAAAATTCACACCCTTCAACGCACAAACAAATCAACCGCGAATTAATAACCCAAGCTTCAACAATACAAATTTTAATAATCAATTTAAACATTTTTCAAAACCAACGTTTAACCCAACTTTTACGAAACCCGCATTTCAACCAAGATTTAATCAAAACCTAAACCAACAAAGACCAGCATTCAACGCAAACCCCAATAGAAATACACCAATGAATAATAATCATAACAATCCTAATAATTATTATAAACCAACACCAATGGATACCTCATCTGGTAACACTAGAGAAAATACAAAAATAACACATATCCGACCAAACCCTCATCAGAAACGCAATTTTACATCAGAAGAATTATTCCACCAAGAAGTAGCAAAATTTGACACTGACCAGAATAATTACATTGAGACAAGTACGAACAATGAATCAAACCATGCAGAAATTTATGAACGCGACGAACAATACGAAACTTACGAGGAGTACGACGAAGAAAACTCGAACTCAAATTTTCAAATGGACCAATTCATAACCGACCAAACTTAATAAACTTAAATAACATAGATCACTTAGTACTACCATACATAGAAATACCCCACGCCGAATTCAAACTATTAATCGACACCGGATCATCAAAAACATTAATTAGCCCCACAACCGTACAAAAACATTATTTAGATTATGTAGAAAGAGAACCATTTAAAATAAAAACAGCCCATCAAACAACACTACACCAATTCGTAGCCAATATACCCTTACCGAGAACATTTAATGTTAAAATGAAACATAAATTTTGTGTATTCGAATTTAACGACAAATATGACGGCTTAATCGGAATGGACCTTCTATAAGAAAATTAGGAGCCAACATTGACATTAAAAATCGCTTATTAAGGACGAAATACGGAAAAATCCCAATTAAATTTCAAAACACACAAATTGAACAAAAATACACTATAGAACCCCGAACGGAAAGAAAAATAAAAATCCCAGTAAAATCTAACAAAAATTTAAGAATAATAAATCATATGACATTTCAACAAGGAGTAGAAACCCCAACTGCCTTAGTGCAAATAAAAGATAACTATGCAACCACAACAATATTAAATTCAAACGACTATCCCGTAGAATTATCATTGACAGACCCAATTAGAAGAACTAAATTTTAACGAAATGGAAATAGACGAAAATTTAGAAAACGATTACAACCCAATAGAACATGACGAAATGTTAAGAGAAAATTTAAATAACATCCGCTTTAATACCGATATCAATCAAGAAGAAGAAAGAGCAATTAAAAACTTATGTTTTGAATACCGCGACATATTCCATTGCGAAGGAATACCATTAACATTCACCAACACAGTAAAACATAATATCGAGCTAACAGACAACAAGCCAATTTTTACAAAAGCATATAGACTACCTCATGCAAGCCAAGAAGAAGCTGACAGACAAGTAGCAGACTTATTAGACCAAGACATAATCCAGCACTCCAATTCACCATGGAGCAGCCCCGTGTTAATAGTACCTAAGAAATTAGACGCAACCGGAAGAGAAAGTACAGAATGGTAATAGATTATAGAAAGTTAAATGAAAAAACGGTAGATGACAAATATCCACTACCAAATATAACCGAAATTTTAGACAAATTAGGTAAATGCCAATATTTTTCAACATTAGACCTAGCATCAGGATACCATCAGGTAGAGATGGAAGAAAAAGACATATCAAAAACAGCCTTCAGCACACCTAGAGGACATTACGAGTACAAACGAATGCCATTTGGATTAAAGAACGCACCCGCTACTTTCCAGAGAGTCATGGACAATATATTACGAGGAATACACAATGAAAAATGCCTAGTATACCTTGACGACATCATAGTTTATTCCACATCATTGGTAGAACACATAGAAAGATTGAAAGAAGTATTTGAAAAACTTAGACAAGCACATTTTAAAGTACAATTAGACAAAAGTGAATTCTTACAAAAAGAAGTATCATTTTTAGGACATGTAATAACACCCCAAGGAGTAATGCCAAATCCCGACAAAACAAATGCAGTTCTAAATTACCCATTACCAAAGACAACCAAAGAAATCAAAGGATTTCTAGGACTTAGTGGTTACTACCGCAAATTCATTAAAGGTTACGCTCAGATAACCAAACCCCTGACAAATTGTTTAAAAAAGGGAAACAAAATTGAACACACCCTGGAATTTATTAAAGCCGTAGACAAAATTAAAAACATATTAACGAATCACCCTGTATTAGAATACCCAGACTTTACAAAACCATTTATACTGACGACAGACGCATCGAATGTAGCATTAGGCGCAGTATTGAGCCAAGGAAAAGTAGGTAGCGATAAACCCATCAGCTACGCATCCAGAACCCTAAACGAAACCGAACAGAAATATAGCACCATAGAAAAAGAATTATTAGCCATAATTTGGGCAACAAAATATTTTAGACCTTACTTATATGGAAGAAAGTTTTACATATACACCGATCATAGACCACTAGTATGGTTATGCAAACTGAAAGAACCGAATTCAAAATTACAACGATGGAAAATCAGACTCGAAGAGTACGATTACGAAATTATATATAAAAAAGGAATTTATAACAACAACGCAGACGCTTTAAGTAGAATCCAACTCAATGCATTAGAAACGGAATCCATTATAGGAAACGTAGACGAAGCAGAAATAAGGGAAGATCCAGACGAGATCGAAACGATACATTCGACACAAAACGAAGAACCTAAAAACGCGATTAAAATTTTAAACGAAGCAATCGATATGAAACCCAATCAATTTATAATAACCGAAGTTTTAAATAACCCCAATCCCGTAAAATATACAAAAGTAGATAACAAAAAGATATACCAAATTCAAATAACTAAAGATAACAATGAGGAACAAATAATTAAAATTCTAAAAGAATACACCCCCGAGAAAAAACGATTTTATTTTTATTTCAACACCGAACATTTATACCAAAGATTTTCAGAATTATACGTAAAATTATTCAATAACTCTGGCCCTGAACTCATCAGATGTACTAGAAAATTAATAACATTAGACGACCCGGACGAAATAAACGATGTAATTAGGAATCAACACGAAGGAAAAACCAACCATAGTGGAATCAACGAAACAATAAAGCAACTTGTAAGACGCTATTATTTTAAAGACATGAAGGAATTGACCACAGATTTCATTAACCAATGTGAATTATGTGACAAAGCGAAATACGACAGAAAACCCCCAAAGATACCCTTAATGTTAACCAAAACACCCGACAAACCATTTCAAAAACTACATGCCGATACTCTAGTAGTAGAAGCGCAAAACTATCTAACAATTGTAGACGCATTCACAAAAATAGGCCCAGCAATACCAATCACATCCAAAAATAGCAATGACGTGACCCAAGGATTTTTACAATATTTCACATTTTACGGAACACCCGAATCAATAACTCTAGACAATGGTAGCGAATTTAAAAATGAGACAATACAAAACACTTTAGAACTCCACAAAATAAAAATTCAATTCATAACGGAAAACCACCCTGAATCAAACGGGCTAATTGAACGACTACATTTAACTCTGTTAGAACAAATTCGATTATTAAGAATAAATTATAAAAAGGAACATAATCAATTTAATGTCATACGCACTAATCGCCTATAATAACACAATTCACTCACCGACAAATTTTACACCCTTAGAATTAACCTTAGGACATTCAGATTCACGAAATCCCTATGACATACACTACAACAAGGAAGTATATCAACAATATGCGAAAGACCACAAACAAAAACTAAAAATAACTTACGACAAGGTAAAAGATAAATTAGATAACGACAAAGAACGTATCACCACAACCCGAAATAAAAATACCGACTCAAATAAATTTTCAATAGGACAAACCGTGTATGAGAAAAACTTTCAAAGCAAGCGACATAAAACGGCACCCAGAAATTTAGGACCATTTAAAATTAAGAAAATATCAGACAAAAACATAGCAGTAGTAGACAACGGTAAAATAACAAAGTACATTCATTTGAAAAACCTAAGACACCCTGTCATTTCAGATGGACAATCATCACCCTTACCGTCAACCTCCGCCCAGGTAGAACGGACAACCAAGTAATAATATAACATATAAAAACAAACCCCAGTATACTACCAATTAAATTAGGCAGTATGCAAAACACAATCAACCCTTACTTTAATGCAACAAATTTTAGCAACATTAAGAATAACGAAATAATATTTTTAATAGAAATCCCGATAGTAGAAAGTAACAATTATAATTATTATCATTTATTTGCTTTTCCAACAAAAGTTACTAGCACATACCAAGTAATCATACCCAAAACCAAATTCCTATCCCTAAATGAACTGAGATATGGTTATACAAACGAAAAATGTACTGAAGTAACACCAAACCAAAATTTATGTCAATCGATGACGACAACAACCATTCAAGAAGACAGCCCTTGTGAAGTACAACTATTAAAATTTTCAAATCATTACGAAAACTGTGAAGCCAAACAAGTGCAAATAACTAATATGAAAATTCAAAAAGTTACAGAAAACAAATGGATAGCCATTTTCCCAACAGAAGTAATAGCAACCAAGTAACTGCAACCAAGATGAAAATAACCAAGCATTAATCGGAAGCAAACTAATTACCCTCAAAGAAGACTGTTATGTGAAATTGAAAGAAGAAGTAATCAGAGTTTATCAAGATCCCATAGCAACAAGGAAACTTGCAAACCTACCGGAACTACAGTTCAAGATACGACAAGAAGACGAAGAAATAATCAAGAAACCTATGAAGCTAGAGCATCTACACTTAGACGACCTCAACCACGCCATGAAATTAGTGGAAAGTTACAAAGAACACTTAAGTGAACTCAAAACGCCAAAGTTACATTATAATAATATAAGTGTTTGGACAATTGTATTGATCATTTTAATAATTTTTGTAATCATATATGTATTTTACAAAATGTACCTTAGATATAAGAATGAAGGAAACAGTTCTAGATTTAAGGAAACAAAGAAAAATAAAGAAACGATAAGTATACCTTTAGAAATAATGAATTTTAAATGAAATTGAATAATGAATTTTATGTATTTAAAAATTAAGTAAAACCTTAATTTTTCATTTACGGTGGAAGGAGTTATGTATCCCCCAATTATATATATATATATATATATATATATGTATTGAATATATTGAATCTAATAGGAATTATTAGAAATTGTTAAATAAAGTATAAGTCCATTGCAACATTGTAATACAAGGATAACCCAGAGAGGTTATCGACAGTTCATGTGAACGGACATGCAACTTTGCATCCGTGAAGGCAGTGATACTGCAGGTGGCAGGTCACAGGCGGTCAACATACCGCAATTACTTAGAAATAAGATTGATACATTGTAACAAAGTGTAAAGCAGACATGAGATCTGCAAGTTCCCACAGCCGTATGAGGGGCAGGTTATTATAAAAAGCCCGGGAGCTCAAGGCCCGGCAGTCAGTATTCGAACTCCATACTTCGTTGTTCAAGCTACTCACCAGTACAATTAAGTATTTTTTATTAAAGTTATTATGTACAAGTTATTCCAAATTTCACCATAATTTCTGTTTAAAACCAAATAAAATTGTTAAGTGTTTGAAGTTGTTTTTTAAAAACACAGCTCCAAAGGCCCGAACCTTAACTCGCATTGCAACGCAGTATGTTAAGTTATATTTAATCTAAGCGAAACTTGTCGTTGTAGTTTGTCGCGTAGCACTATGTTAGTCTAGACGAGACTCAGGAAGAGTTGGTCGCTCAGCGTTATATAAGTCTAAACTAGACTCGTGGTAAGTTTGTCGCTCTAGCAGTTTTGCCATCGTTACTTGAGATTATTTGAAGTCAGTTATGATGTAATTCTTTTTGCTTATCAGTCTAGGCGAGGCTCATAGAAGAGCTTGTCATTTTAGCAATTTTGTTTATAAGTCTAGGTGAGACTCATAGAGGAGTTTGTCATTCGAGCAAATTTATGCGTTGTAAAGCACTTTAATTTGTCTCGACAGTTTGATTATGAGTAGTGTAAGAGTGTACCAGAACATTGATTTATTGTTATTCTCAATAGAAGGTTAAGAGTAATTTAATCTATAAATTTATCACGTCTAAAGTTATCATTGTCTGCAAAATTCATAAAAAAGGTAAATTTAACGTAGTTCCTGACTGTCTTAGTCGTTCAATTCCAGGGGAACATCATGTCGTAAATTTAATAGAGGTCAAGCTTGATAATTTAGAAAATTGGTGTGTGTCATTACGTGATAAGATTTTGACGTCACCTGAGAAATACCCTGAATGGAAAGTTGAGAATGAGTTTGTTTTTAAGTTTATTCCGTCGAACTTGTCTTTGTCATCTAACATCGTAGAGTGGAAGTATTTGGTTCCGAAAGTTCAACGGAAAGATGTTGTTAGATCATGTCATGATCCCTCAGTAGCGGGGTATTTTGGATTTTCAAAGACTATCGTCAGAGTTCAGGAAAATTATTATTGGCCTAAAATGAACGTAGATGTGCTGAAATTTTGTCGTGCATGCCTAGTGTGTGGTGCACAAAAGTCTTCTAATGCAGGTCCTTTAGGTTTAATGGGAAAAGAGAAAGAAGCTAAATTTCCATTTCAGATAATTGCGTTGGATCTTATGGGTCCATTCCCTCGGTCGAAATTAGGATTTAAATGGCTTTTGGTAGTCGGAGATTGGTTTTCGAAATATACAATTTTACATCCTTTACGCAGTGCAAAGTCGCACGTTATAGAACAGTTTATAGCACAAAAGGTCTTCTTAGTGTTTGGAGTGCCACAATTCATTATTTGCGATAAGGGTTCAAATGTAGCTCGTCGAATTTTTAGGTCATTATGTAATAGGTTTGAAATTCAGAAAATATGGTATAATGCTGTCTATGCGCCGCAATGTAATTTTGTCGAGAGGATTAATAGAACTGTAGGGACAGCCATTCGGTCTTATCTTAAAAAACATGATACATGGGATACTGAGTTGGCACAAATCCAATTTGCAATTAATTCTGCTAAGCATGAGTCGACGAGTTATACTCCGAATTTCTTGGTTTTTGGCCGACACGTCCCCATTACTGGTAAGTTTTATGGTAGTGGATTTACTCCCGAAAGTGATGTCGAAATCATTCCTGGTAGTCACCCATTATATACTTCAGATCGTCAAGGTATTTTTAAGGTATTTGAAGATGTCCGGACAAAACTGCATTTAGCTTATGAACGTTCGAGCAATCAATATAATTTAAGGAGGAGAAATATTTCTTTTGAGGTTGGTAGTAAAGTGTGGAGGGCCAATAAAGTATTGTCGAATGCGAGTAATAAGTTTTCTGCTAAACTTGCCCCAAAGTTTGTTTTGAGTATAGTTAAGAAGAGGTGCTCGAGTGTGGTGTATGATTTGATTAATTTGGACGGATCGAGAGCAGGTAGATGGCATATTAAAGATCTGAAATCCTATTCCGCCATCAGTCCAGACTATCCCCCACTGGATTAATTAGTCGTTTATGATATTTTTTTTAGGTCGGAATGGAACGAATTTTATTATAAAGTCGAATGGAGATGATTAATTGAGAGCTTTCCTGATACCTCGTTGCTCATGGAAATCGCCAGTTATTTCAAGTAGTGTTATTCCCCAAGAGATGCGTTTTTGGATTATTTAGTAAGTAGTTAGTTCAGATAAAAATGTTATTTTGTCTGCGTTTTCGCTTTAGTTCGTAGTACAATCGCATTAGTGTTAGTTATTTCATGCGTGTTAATAGACTATTTAGTTTAAATAGGTAAGGCCGACAAGTAGGTTGTTTAGTCCATGTTATTATCCTAGTTGTGGTGGGACCACGTAAATATTAGTTGTTTCATTTTTGTGAGTGTGTTTATTCTAAGTTATGTGAGTGGTCACTTAAGTGGGGTTTGTATTCGAGATGGTCACTTGCGTGCTGTTGTGTTTAGAGTAAGCGAGATGTTTAGGCGTTAATTTTTTTTTGAGGCGAGTTGATTCAAGATATTTGGTGCGGCCACTGTAGCTGTTACGTTTTTTTCGTGGCAGCCACGTTGGGCGCCAAATTTATGCTACGTAACACAAAGAAAGCCAAAGAAATGACCCGGCTCAATCGGAGAGTAGGGGAGGGGGTTGTAGAAAGCAGACTGACCTATGATGCATGCGGCGGTAAGGAGTTAGTAACAATACCTGCAAGAAAAATAGTTAAGCAAACCTGAAAAAAAAAAAAAAAGAATAAGTATAGCAGTAATGAAAAGTCTAAATTATTCAGTACTTTGTAGAATGTAAATAAAAACTGTTTAGATAAACTATATAATATAACAACGGTAAAAGCAATACAAAAATATTTAGTACAAAGTGAGGTAATATTGGGGAGTAGCAGAAACGTTTCCTCACACACCAATTAAACATAAATCAGACAAAAAGTTAACAAAAGATAAATAGGTAAGTCACAATTGATATGAGTAATTCAGTAGTATTGATTGTTTTTTTTTTTTTCTCTTTCTTTTTTTTCTTAATAGTAGGCACGTCTATTGTAAAAGGTATCAGTACGACGAAGAATATTGCAAAACAAACCGATAAATATTTACAGTAATAACAAGTATGAAATAGTTCAACTTACACAACCAGGAGCACAGGAAGAGTTTCTATAGAATTGTACCAGTTCGGCTACTGATAGCCTTGCAGTTGGAGCTGGTGGAGTGTGGGGTGTCCCTGGTTCCATCCCATTATCCACTTGAAACTTGGTAAGCCGGATGCCCTGGTGTAGCTTGGCAAAGATTCACAGTCTATTCGCGGGGGTGGAAGTTGTGGTACAACAGACAGGAACACATGCAACACACGCAACTAAGAACAATTAAAGTCAGAATAGTTCCGATCCAACCATCCGTCAAGAATTTTCCGTCTTGCGGATCTGCTTCAGCAGAAAGAACTTCGTCAACTTCTGAAGCTAATTTCAGTTGGTACAGGCATTGTTTGAATACGGTGAAACATTTAAAAGCACGATCACTCTCACAATCTCGTCTTTAAAAAAAGAATGTACGTTCATAGTTTATTGCAAGGTAAATTTAACATATCATTAATACGGAATGAGTTAAACACTTCTGCAATTTCGTTTTGCAAAGGTTTTAGGGAGTTTTAAAACCTGACTAAAGTGGCTCCTTTAAAAATTCTGTACAAGTTTATTGCACTTACCCTGATAAACAGAAGGGACCACTACACTAGACCGCACGCACATTACTCCTAAGAAGAATCGGTCAAGTTTAGCAAGCAAGTTCTACAACTTTTATTTCAAGAGAAACTCAACTAAAAACACAATTAGTAAAGCACGCGTAATCAATCAAACCGTCTGTCCAAATGTCCTTAATACCCACGTGCGTCGACCAAACACGTTCGCCTATAAAACCATACTTTATTTCACAAGAAAACAACTAAAAACCGTGTCGTGCTTAGTAATGAACAACCCGAAAATTTATCACGCATTAATTCTCACTATCTTCAAAGCAAACAGCAAACAGTATTTTTAACGTAGTTAATATAGATAGGAACCAAGCACGAAAAACTAACAACCGCTCATCTTTATTCATTCGTTTCAAAGCAAAACAGCAAACAGTCTTCTCAACGTAAACAATCTATCGGAACGAGCAACAAACTACAACTGCTTGCTATTACAACCGCTTATCGACTCTTATCTAGACTTGTATATCCACATAAGGAAAAACATTTATATGAATGCAGCAATCATATCTACTCATTAATTACAGCAGTTTATCATCTTCAATAAGTACGAATAATCCTATTTACAATTCATTGCACTTTATTTATTAATGAAAATCAAACTTCAATTTATCTACCTTTAAAGTAATACCCACGAGTTAATAAATATAAAACCTAGAGATAGTTGCAGAAATGTGTTTACCAATTGAGTAGTGTAAAAAGGTTAAACTATAAAAATGCCCGTTACATAGCGTTGAATATTTTTTTGGAGTGTCCCGAAGAACGAATATTGGTTCGGTGTGATTTCTATGCTGGATTTTTTTGATCAGCAGCAGTGAAAACATTTTTGTAAGGCTATCGATATTTATATACTTTGGAATGAGCTTTTCGATTTTATGTTAGTAGTGTTAAAGTTATTGGTAAGGAAGAAAATTTGTTTGTTGCTTTACGGCGGTTTGCGTCGAGGTTTTATTTGAGTTTTAGTTTAAGTTCCGCGAAATATAGTAGTCTTTGTTCCTTGTTAGGTTGCAACTCGTGAGTATTTGGCCTCGATATTTTGACTTTTACCGATTACGTCTTTTTACCGATTATGTCCTACTTATTTTGATTCCTAGCGGATGTGTGGTATGCAGAGTTACCTACGCACTTGCTTATTTGCTCCCTTATTTTCTATTTACTATTTGTAAGATCACTCGTACATTTTTTTGCTTGGAGATAAAGTTTCAAGTCTATTTTGTTTTGTTTGGGTTTGTTATAATGGTATTTCTAGTACCTACCCTTTTGTTTAGGTAGTAGTTTCGTCTTTATCTATAAAAAAAAACAAACTTCTCGTTTAAGTATATATTAACATATGGTTAATCTCAAAGTTTTTTTTCTTTTTGTTCGGGGGCTGTGTAACGAATATATATTCTATGGCACTGGTTTTGAAGAAATCACATCTATGCATTGTAGATCTGTGATATCTGATTTTTGTATTCGATATAGTTATATCTGAAGGAAACAATTCCACAATGGAACAGGAAATTATTACCATTTAATTAGCTTAAATGCATTACCAGGAAATATTTAATAGCAATATACACTCTGAAAACGTATTTAAAAGGAACAAGTCATTTGTATTGCCTAATCAATAGGCGGATTATATCCTTTCAGTTGTTAAAATTAAGATGGCGCTTGCGTAAATAGTGTCACGAGGTGACGCGCAAGACGTATGAGCTGGTCTCTACCTGAACGGTACGAAAAGGCAAGTTCGCCATTGTAGTTTAACATGTGAAAGAAGTTGCAACTTATAAAGATGGGGACACAAGCACGTGTCAAGTGGAGCCTCAGAACAAGCATATCGTGGTAGGGGAATGGGAGCCGTGGTCGTCTTGGGGGCCCAAGAATAGTTGTCATTCCTGTAGCTCCGGCAAGGCATTGGATCACGCTTCCTAATAAATATCGTTAGACAGGTCGGTGATTGTTAACGCGCATGGAATAACCATGGTTATGTTTAGTAATTGGGGCAACTATCGTTAATGATGTATGTAAAGCTTCTGTTCGACATTTCTTGGCATCAAATTTTGTAAGCTGGACCCGGAACATGTGCATGGCAGTTCGGTAGCAAGAAGTAACTCCTTTATTAAGCACAGGTATTAAAACTTTCAGTTCCTATGCTTGTTAGACTTTTAAAAGTGTTCATATAAAATTTTAATAGAGGATTGCTTATTCATGCTAAATTTTGTGCACGAATCAACTTTGCGTGAGATCATAAAAGTGTAATATTTCTTTAATTTGATAACAAGGTTATTTGTTAAAATTGTGCTAGACAAATTTAAATAACGTGAAATATGATGGTTTAGGAAGTAATAGTAAAGTAATTTTGTAAGACACGTGGAATATACATGTGTTCAAAGTATTGTGATTCTATAGTCCACTTCCTGTTTTTTTAAGAGTTAATTACAGATGTTTAATCTTTAATAAGGTCATTAATCATTTCTATATCTGAATAAGTTTGGAATTCTATTTACTCAAATTAGCTACATGTGATTTAAATTTTCTATGAAGAATATGAACTAAACTGATGTGAAATACATGTAAACCAATACACAGATCTGTTCGTTGGGTATCAGGAATCTTGTTTTAACGTTTTATTAAAAGTAAGCTCTTGTTATGTCAAGACAGATTTATAAGAAAAACCAGAATTCAATTTTATTATTTTGTATTTGTAACCATATTTAAAAAAAACGAAAAGAAAGAAACTACATTAAATAACATTTTTGATTCAAGTTTTTTTATTCTATGCATAATTAATTTTAATAAGAATATCTTGGAGAAAATAAATTTTTTTGAGTAATGAAATTAGACGAATGCTGAAACAATATAAAAGCACAGACATGTTACAATTGATTTATTCTAGATATCCATTTTTAATTAAAATACTTTTGGTGTGGTAATCTCAAGATTATCCACTGATAATTATTATTATGCTCTTTTATTGAAAAGCACAAATAGTGTCTTTTTAATAGAAAATTTGTTGTGTAACTTTTTTTTTCAGGATCATCGAGATTGAAGAGGTTGTAGGTACGTTCCAGAGGTTTCCAGATGTGTTAGTCCATTAAGTTGTAAGTTTTTTATGGTGCTTATATCCAATGAGTTTCTGTATCTTCTCATAGGAGTGTTGAATTTCTTGTGTTGCCCATATAGATACAGTGGCGCTCAATTTCCCTTTTTTTCTTTCTATGTTAGCTTATTGTTAAGTTTATACCATACCCACGCCCATTCTCATTGCTCACCCTTGGAGTAATTCCCAGACTAAGCCGCGAATAAGTAAAAACGGATAAAGCTTCACTTGTATCCAAGGAGTGGAGGCGAAGAATGTTTCAACGTGTTAATTATGTTTCCAACTGTGGTAGTGGCTCTGAACACGCAACGCAGGGTTATAACAAATTACCACTAATAAACACATCGAAGGAAACACACGTGGTTATGGTTTGAGATAAGAACTACAAGGTTATTGTTAATTTAATGGTTTTTTAGAATTATTATTGCTCGATATTTATTCTACCGCGAGAGACTTGTTACTTATATATTTCTAAAAACGAATTTGCGATAAGAAAGAGTAGAAATTATTTAGAAACACTGATCGCCCCGTTTGAAATCAATCAGTAATTTTTATAAGCGCAAATAGCAGAAATTGTAAAGAGCAACGCGAACTGTTTACAGCGCACAGCCAATTGTTAAGCTGCATTTCTAATCACTTCGACGGCCAAGTCAAACTTCGGCACGTATCATGAATTGTGTCATAGTCATTTTCAATGCAGCACACTTCACTTCAGTTTGTGACATGCGTAATTAAACTTCGTTGTTTTCTAATATTATTAAAAAATATTAAAGGATCGCTTAAACGTGCTTCTTGTAATAAATTTTCATTAAACCTTTGCGTTTTCCGGACAATAAATATTACGTTTTTTTTAATTAGTAAATACAGACTTTCCATCGATAATAAATTTAAGTCATTAATATTTTCCTCCAACTGTAAATAGGTTTTTAATTTTGAACTGCACAAAAGAAAGAATACCTAACCACAAATATAAAAACTCAAATAAAAACGACATTTTAAAAACATTTTTAATACGCATGTCCCATACACGGCACGCAGCACGAAATTTTGCAGTTTGCAAACTTTTTCGTTCCGTGAAGACGTGCATTTTGAAAATAAATTCATTATAAAGGACTTCATATACCTAGCATGCGTGCCGAAGTTCCACTTCGTCCGTGAAGTGATTAGAAATGCAGCTTTACTTGGCATAACTGAAAGCCAATTATGTAAAGTTACGCTCTTAACATAATTAGAGAAGCGTGCACCCTAACGAATAATAAGGAATACGGCCACTGAGAGCGCGCTTAGAAATGAACCGAACTGGATGACTTTTGAAGAAAGACTCGTTTGTTTCACTCGATAATACGCGGTGTGCTATCAAGGTTTATGTTTTGTTTGTTAAATGGAATAGATATAGGATTTAATGCTCGTAAATCTAATTAATGATACAGAAAACCTGCCAAATTATCTACTAAAAATTTTTTATTGCTTTTAAAATATAAAATAATTTATAAGAAACTCCAATAACCAGTAACAACACACGTAGATGTTCTTTTTTACTCGAAATGGACGATATTTATTTTAGCTGAAGATAGATAGTTGTTGATTCGTTCTCGGATATTATCATGATTTACAAGCAACGTGCACTGCTAAGGTTCTTTGTAATGTTTGTGTTGGTATAAGCTACTTATGATGACAAAATACATAATACTTACTCTATTATTTTTTTATGGTAGATAATACATCTGCGTAGTTCCAAGGTTATTACAGCATCGCTTTTCAAGTTACTTACGTTTAGAATTTGCTGCTGCAACGTAACTAATTGCCCAACTACAAAGAGAATAAGCCCATTTAAAAAATTATTACCTCCTATTATGTAGAGCGTGAGATCGGCCACAACGATGGAATGGTAAGTAAAGCTAATATGGTAGTACTTGTACCTATCAAATGGAAACCACGAAACCAATGGTAGCGGTCGTGGTCTATACACTACCGTACTATTATCAACTATATCAAATAAAATCTTAGGAGGATCTGCTTTTTCTATCAAAATCGGCGTTAAGACATGCATAATCGCAGAAATAGCCACAGAAAAAAATATAAAGCAATTTGCCACGTAATTTTTACACACATACTTCATGTAAATCTTCGTTACAGCATTGTTATTCTTCAGCACATTGACTTCAGTAGCACTTAGTTTACCAAAAAGTCGTTGAATCGCTGGTTGTCGAATAATCAAAATCTTCCCCAACGTTTCCAAGAATAAAAAAGTAACACCTAGGAGTGCTAAGTAATCCTGTAAGCTGCCACCGGTCGCCGTAAAAATTTCAATAAATTGTCCAATTACAATCGTGACGTAGAAAGAGACCGTAATAACTAAAAGAAGAGCATACAAATATTTAAAAAGCGCTTTCTTAAATTTTATAGGCCAAAAGGCGATTGCTGTAAGCACACCGACGCCTATTTTCATATGTACGTGTTTATGCATCTTGGTGATTTGCAGAATTGATTCGTTCGGATAGAACGAAGCTAATCTCAAAGTAATTGGTTAATTTTGTAAGTTTTGAAATTAGCTGCAATTACATTTAAACATTGCTTGATTAACCGTAATCGTCCTAATTTATTTGCAATATGATGGGCAATTATAGGTTAGGTCTCAATTGTTCAATTAAAGTAATTCGCAGTAAGGTGGTAGAAGCTGGAATTTAGATACTAATGACAATAACAAAACGTGCGCTGAGTTTGGCTGTTCATAAGTTAGATAACGCTAAATTGGATGCAATACAAGTGCTATATACAATTTCAGAAAGATTTGGCAAAGTGGCACAACTGAAGTAAAGTTCTTGAATTGTGCTTTGAATCTGGGTCAAATTATGGTCTATTAATATTGTGTGACAGATATGACTTTTTGCTAAAATCTTTAAAAACTGCGTTGTGGAAAGATATGGGAACCTACCACAATATCCCAGGTATGCGTGGCCTAAAACACGAAATATGTATGATGGAGAGCTCACAAGTAAAATTCTTGTCCAGAGGTAATTCACCCCCTCATTCGGATCTCCGGGAAGGGGTATTTGGGGCTTGTCATCGTAAGAATTTAAAACAACGTTTCGATTTAGTGATAAGGACTTGGAATGTAAGGTCACTACTTAGAGTAGATAAGTTAACGAATTTATTAGTTGAAATGAGAAAAGGAAAGCTGGACGTTTTAGGTATTAGTGAGGTGAGAAGGCCAGATAGTAATGAATTTTGGAGAGATAATTATAGAATAGGAAAAAAGAGAAGAAGAGGCAGACCTAGGTTAGACTACTGCGCACAGATAGTAAAAGATGTAGGCTGTAGGGGTTTCAGGGAGATGTGTAGGCTAGCCCAGAATAGAAATCAATGGAGGTACGCATCCAACCAATCCCAAGATGGATAAACTAATGACGAAAAGATAACTGTGCTTAAACATGATGATTATTATAAGTAACTACAAGAAGCCACAGGTTGCTTAACCTCCTTCACTGAATCTCGGTAAAATAGGGCATAAAATTAGAAAACAATAGAAGGGGAACGAGCTGAATACGCATGCTGTGTAAGAATTTAAGGGAACTATGTAGGCTAGCTCAGAAAATAAATAAGTGCAGGTACGTGTCGAACCAGTTTTGAGACGGAAAACCTAATGACGAAAAAATAAGCACAGATAAATCTGATGATTAGCATAAACAACTAGTTGTTGGTTGCGAAATATCTCCAACTAATGTTGGCTGTGCGAAAAGATAAATTGGAAAATATATTAAATCGCTAAATGGTTAAGTGTTGGGGGAACTTGGCAGCCACAGGTTGTTTACCTCCCTTCACAACCACTAAAGGTCGGAGAAATAGGGAATATAACTGTAAAACAATAGAAGGTGATTGAACTGCATCTAGCAAGAAACAACAGCGTGTTACGTAATTCGTGGCTCCACGTTGGGCGCCAAAAATTTATGTTACGTAATTCGTGGCAGTCCCTGTTCGGGCGCCAAAGTTATGCTACGTTGGCTCGTAGCCGTGCGTAACACAAAGAAAATCAAAGAAATGACCGGGCTCAATCGGAGATTAGGGGGTTGTAGAAAGCAGACCAACATATAATGTATGCGGCGGTAAGGAATTAGTAACAATACCTGCAAAAGAAACCATTAGAATAGCAAACCTGAAATAAAGAAAAATTAGTCCTGCAAACCTGAAATAAAGAAAAAGCATAGCATGCTGATCAAGCATAAATTATTCAGTACTTTGTAGAAGGTAAATAAGACTGTTTGGATAAACTATATAATATAATCGTGATAAAAGCATTACAAAAAATTTTATCACAAAGTGAGGTAATATTGGAGAGTAGCAGAAACGTTTCCTCACACACCATTTAAACATAAATCAGACAAAATGTTAACAAACGATAAATAGATAAGACACCATTGGTATGAGTAATTCAGTAGTATTGATTTTTCTTTCTTTCTTTTTTTTTCTTATGTTTTAAAATAGCATGCAAGTCTATTGTAAAAGGTATCAGAACGACAAAGATATGGTAAAGCAATGGATAGATATTTAAAGTAATAACAAGTAGGAAATAGTTCAACTTACAAAAAGTCCTTCAGTTACGCTTCCTTGCAATGGAAGTGTGGGATTCACGATGTCCTGCACAAACGAAGCACTTCACTCTTGCCTGTGAGGGTGTTGATGGAATTTCTTACACTTTACACTAATCACTAATCACTGGTGTTAGCAGCAGACATTATCATGCTGATGGAACTATGTAGCATTGATAAATTTCTTGTTAATTCTATTTCCTGAGACAATAATTTCGAAATATTCTGTAGCACTAGTTTAATTTCAACTGGGACCAAATGTATATTATTTTCATAAACATCCCAAAAAGCAGTGAGAAACTTCAACCAATACCTTTGTAAACCGGTAATCTGTTATATTTCGCAAATAACGAAATTTGCGCAAGCAATGATCAATTTTAGATTCTTTGGTGTAAAAAAAATTAAAAAACTACAGTATCCACTGTATTTAAATAATCCAAAGTATGCACTACTCTGAGAAGAAAAGGACCGCAAAACTAGATCGCACACACAGTTTAAATATCAAAAGACAAAACAACTAAAAAGAACCATAATGGGTAAAGCACGTGTATCACTAAAGCAAGTCCGTCAAATGTTCTTTAAAACATTTATCTCACAAGAAAAACAACTAAAAACAATTAGTAAGGCACGCGTAAGCAATAAAACCGTCCGTCAAATGTTCCGTAAAACATTTATATCGCAAGAAAAACAACTAAAAACAATTAGTAAGGCACGCGTAAGCAATAAAACCGTCCGTCAAATGTTCCGTAAAACATTTATCTTGCAAGAAAAACAACTAAAAACAATTAGTAAGGCACGCGAGTTAAGGTTCGGGCCTTTGGAGCTTTGTTTTTAAAAAACAATTTCGACTCTTAACACATTTATTTTAATTTGAAACAGAAATTATGGTGAAATTTGGAATAACTTGTACATAATAATTTTAATAAAAATAATACTTAATTGTACTGGTGAGTAGCTTAAACAACGAAGTATGGAGTTCGAAGACTGACTGCCGGGTATTGAGCTCCCGGGCTTTTTATAATAACCTGACCTCCACACGGCTGTGGGAACTTGCAGATCTCATGTCTGCGTTTTTCTTAATTGTACATTTTATTACAATGTAACAACTTAATTCTAAGTAATTGCGGTCTGTTGACCGCCTGTGACCTGCCACCTGCAGTATCACTGCCCTCACGGATGCAAAGTTGCATTCCGTTCTCATGAACTGTCGATAACCTCTCTGGGTTATCCTTGTGTTACAATGTTGCATTGAACTTATACTTTTACTTAATAATTTCTAATAATTCTTATTAGATTCAATATATCAATATATATATATATATATATATATATATATAGGTAATTGGGGGATACATAACTCCTCCCACCGTAAATGAAAAATTAAGGTTTTTCTTAATTTTTAAATACATAAAATACATAATTCAATTTCATTTAAAATTCATTATTTCTAAAGGTATACTTGTCGTTTCTTTATTTTTCTTTGTTTCCTTAAATCTAGAACTGTTTCCTTCATTCTTATATCTAAGGTACATTTTGTATAATACATACATGATTACAAAAATTATTAAAATGATCAATACAATTGTCCAAACACTTATATTATTATAATGTAACTTTGGCGTTTTGAGTTCACTTAATTGTTCTTTATAACTTTCCACTAATTTCACGGCGTGGTTGAGGTCGTCTAAGTCTAGATGCTCTAGCTTCATAGGTTTCTTGATTATTTCTTCGTCTTCTTGTTGTATTTTGAATTGTAGTTCCGGTAGGTTTGCAAGTTTCTTTGTTGCTATGGGATCTTGATAAACTCTGATTACTTCATCTTTCAATTTCACATAACAATCTTCTTTGAGGGCAATCAGTTTGCTTCCGATTAATGCTTGGTTATTTTCATCTTGGTTGCAGTGGATGGTTGCTATTACTTCTGTTGGGAAAATTGCTATCCATTTGTTATCTGTAACTTTTTGAATTTTCATATTAGTTATTTGCACTTGTTTGGTTTCACAGTTTGCGTAATGATTTGAGAATTTTAATAGTTGTACTTCACAAGGGCTGTCTTCTTGAATGGTTGTTGTCGTCATCGATTGACATAAATATTGGTTTGGTGTTACTTCAGTACATTTTTCGTTTGTATAACCATATCTCAGTTCATTTAGGGATAGGAATTTGGTTTTGGGTATGATTACTTGGTATGTGCTAGTAACCTTTGTTGGAAAAGCAAATAAATGATAATATTGATAATTGTTACTTTCTACTATCGGGATTTCTATTAAAAATATTATTTCGTTATTCTTAATGTAGCCTTTTACTATAGCTATCTTTTCAAATATTAGAATGTTCGATTCTGTTACATCAAAAGGTAATTTACTGTTAATTATAAATGATTTAATTCTTATTAATTCGTCTAATAAATCGGTTGGTTCAATAATACTAGAGTGTAAGGTATTTAGTTTTGCAAATGTTACTGCGTTTTCTAACGTTGCTAAAATTTGTTGCATTAAAGTAAGGGTGGATATTATTTGAGTAAATATTGTATTAAATCTAATTAAATCTCGCATGCCTAACGAGGTAGTTTGCATGGTGGTTTCAAGGGTTTGCATTCGGTTGGCTATACTGTCTTGATTTATTACTAACTTTCTCAATGTTTCGTTGAACTTTATAATCGTTGATTGGGTTAACGATAATTGGTTGCTGATTATGGTTTTTATGTCGTTTTGTTTCTCAATTATTTGTTGTATTGTGTTGTCATAACGTTCTGCGTCTTGGTTATCCAAATTGCCTGTGATAGCTTTTATTATGTTACCTAATCCGTTGATTAGTCCTCTTTTTCGTCTCGTAGTTTGTTCGTTGGGTATTAGTCTATTAAGTTTATCTTCTATGTTTCTTAAAATGCTTTCTATTATACTGTTGTAATTCATCATTTTTATTGCGTATTCTTTTCCGAATTTTGCTGTGTCCATTGATTGTTTTAATCGGTCATAATTTTCTGTGATTGTTTGAAATTCTTGTTTTAATTCCGTTAGGTCGAATTTTTGTGCGAATGTCCAATAGTCGATCGTGTTTTGCATACTGCCTAATTTAATTGGTAGTATACCGGGGTTGTTTTTTATATCTTTTATTGTTACTTGGTTGTCCGTTCTACCTGGGTGGAGGTTGACGGTAAGGGTGATGACTGTCCATCTGAAATTACAGGGTGTCTTAGGTTTTTCAAATGAATGTATTTTGTTATTTTACCGTTGTCTACTACTGCTATGTTTTTATCTGATATTTTCTTAATTTTAAATGGTCCTAAATTTCTGGGTGCTGTTTTATGTCGCTTGCTTTGGAAGTTTTTCTCATATACGGTTTGTCCTATTGAAAATTTATTTGAGTCGGTATTTTTATTTCGGGTTGTGGTGATACGTTCCTTATCGTTTTCTAGTTTATCTTTTACCTTGTCGTAAGTTATTTTTAGTTTTTGTTTGTGATCTTTCGCATATTGTTGATATACTTCTTTATTGTAGTGTATGTCATAGGGATTTCGTGAATCTGAATGTCCTAATGTTAATTCTAAGGGTGTAAAATTTGTTGATGAGTGAATAGTGTTATTATAGACGATTAGTGCGTATGACATTAAATTGGTTATATGTTCCTTTTTATAATTTATTCTTAATAATCGAATTTGTTCTAACAGGGTTAAATGTAATCGTTCGATTAGTCCGTTTGATTCAGGGTGGTTTTCCGTTATGAATTGAATTTTTATTTTGTGGAGTTCTAAAGTGTTTTGTATTGTCTCGTTTTTAAATTCGCTACCATTGTCTAAAGTTATTGATTCGGGTGTTCCATAAAATGTGAAGTATTGTAAAAATCCTTGGGTCACGTCAATGCTATTTTTGGATGTGATTGGTATTGCTTGGCCTATTTTTGTGAATGCGTCTATAATTGTTAGATAGTTTTGCGCTTCTACTACTAGAGTATCGGCATGTAGTTTTTGAAATGGTTTGTCGGGTGTTTTGGTTAACATTAAGGGTATCTTTGCGGGTTTCCTATCGTATTTCGCTTTGTCGCATAATTCGCATTGGTTAATGAAATCTGTGGTCAAGTCCTTCATGTCTTTAAAATAATAACGTCTTATGAGTTGTTTTATTGTTTCGTTAATTCCACGATGGTTGGTTTTTCCTTCGTGTTGATTTCTAATTACATCGTTTATTTCGTCAGGGTCGTCTAGTGTTATTAGTTTTCTAGTACATCTGATGAGTTCAGGTCCAGAGTTATTGAATAGTTTAATGTATAATTCTGAAAATCTTTGGTATAAATGTTCGGTATTGAAATAAAAATAAAATCGTTTTTCTCGGGGTGTATTCTTTTAGAATTTTAATTATTTGTTCCTCATTATCATCTTTAGTTATTTGAATTTGGTATATCTTTTTGTTATCTACTTTTGTATATTTTACTGGATTGGGGTTATTTAAAACTTCGGTTATTATAAATTGGTTGGGTTTCATATCGATTGCTTCATTTAAAATTTTAATCGCGTTTTTTGGTTCTTCGTTTTGTGTCGAATGTATTGTGTCGATCTCGTCTGGATCTTCCCTTATTTCTTCTTCGTCTACGTTTCCTATAGTGGATTCCGTTTCTAATGCATTGAGTTGAATTCTACTTAAAGCGTCTGCGTTGTTGTTATAAATTCCTTTTTTATATATAATTTCGTAATCATACTCTTCGAGTCTGATTCTCCATCTTTGTAATTTTGAATTCGGTTCTTTCAGTTTGCATAGCCATACTAATGGTCTATGATCGGTGTATATGTAAAATTTTCTTCCGTATAAATAAGGTCTAAAATATTTTGTTGCCCAAATTATGGCTAATAATTCTTTTTCTATGGTACTATATTTTTGTTCGGTTTCGTTTAGGGTTCTGGATGCGTAGCTGATGGGTTTATCGCTACCTACTTTTCCTTGGCTCAATACTGCGCCTAATGCTACATTCGATGCGTCTGTCGTTAGTATAAATGGTTTTGTAAAGTCTGGGTATTCTAATACAGGGTGATTTGTTAATATGTTTTTAATTTTGTCTACGGCGTTAATAAATTCCGGGGTGTGTTCAATTTTGTTTCCCATTTTAAACAGTTTGTCAGGGGTTTGGTTATCTGAGCGTAACCTTTAATGAATTTGCGGTATTAACCACTAAGTCCTAGAAATCCTTTAATTTCTTTGTTTGTTTTTGGTAATGGATAATTTAGAACTGCATTTGTTTTGTCTGGATTTGGCATTACTCCTTGGGGTGTTATTACATGTCCTAAAAATGATACTTGTTTTTGTAAAAATTCACTTTTGTCTAATTGTACTTTAAAATGTGCTTGTCTGAGTCTTTCGAATACTTCTTTCAATCTTTCTATGTGTTCTACCAATGAGGTGGAATAAACTATGATGTCGTCAAGGTATACAAGGCATTTTTCATTGTGTATTCCTCGTAGTATATTGTCCATGACTCTCTGGAAAGTAGCGGGTGCGTTCTTTAATCCAAATGACATTCGTTTGTACTCGTAATGTCCTCTAGGTGTGCTGAAGGCTGTTTTTGATATGTCTTTTTCTTCCATCTCTACCTGATGGTATCCTGATGCTAGGTCTAATGTTGTAAAATATTGGCATTTGCCTAATTTGTCTAAAATTTCGGTTATATTTGGTAGTGGATATTTGTCATCTACCGTTTTTTCATTTAACTTTCTATAATCTATTACCATTCTGTACTTTCTCTTTCCGGTTGCGTCTAATTTCTTAGGTACTATTAACACGGGGCTGCTCCATGGTGAATTGGAGTGCTGGATTATGTCTTGGTCTAATAAGTCTGCTACTTGTCTGTCAGCTTCTTCTTGGCTTGCATGAGGTAGTCTATATGCTTTTGTAAAGATTGGTTTATTGTCTGTTAACTCGATATTATGTTTTACTGTGTTGGTGAATGTTAATGGTATTCCTTCGCAATGGAATATGTCTCGGTATTCAAAACATAAGTTTTTAATTGCTCTTTCTTCTTCTTGATTGATATCGGTGTTAAAGCGGATGTTAGTTAAATTTTCTCTTAACATTTCGTCATGTTCTATTGGGTTATAATTATTTTCTAAATTTTCGTCTATTTCCATTTCGTTAAAATTTAGTTCTTCTACGTTAATTGGGTCTGTCAATGATAATTCTACGGGGTAGTCGTTTGAATTTAATATTGTTGTGGTCGCATAATTATCTTTTATTTGCACTAAGGCGGTTGGGGTTTCTACTCCTTGCTGTAATGTCATATGATTATTCCTAAATTTTTGTTAGTTTTACTGGGATTTTTACTTTTCTTTCCGTTCGGGGTTCTATAGTGTATTTTTGTTCAACTTGTGTGTTTTGAAATTTAATTGGGATTTTTCCGTATTTTGTCCTTAATAAGCGATTTTTAATGTCAATGTTGGCTCCTAATTTTCTTAGAAAGTCCATTCCTATTAATCCGTCATATTTGTCGTTGAATTCGAATACACAAAATTTATGTTTCATTTTAACATTAAATGTTCTCGGTAAGGGTATATTTGCTACGAATTGGTGTAGTGTTGTTTAATGGGCTGTTTTAATTTTAAATGGTTCTTTTTCTACATAATCTAAATAATGTTTTTGTACGGTTCTGGGGCTAATTAATGTTTTTGAGGATCCGGTGTCGATTAATAGTTTGAATTTAGCGTGGGGTATTTCTATGTATGGTAATACTAAGTGATTTATGTTATTTAAGTTTATTAAGTTTGGTTGTCTATGAATGGGTCCATTTGAACATTTGAGTTCGAGTTTTCTTCATCATACTCCTCGTAAGTTTCGTATTGTTCGTCACGTTCGTAAGTTTCTGCATGGTTTGTTTCATTGTTCGTATGTGTCTCAATGTCATTATTCTGGTTAGTGTCAAATTTTTCTATTTCTTGATGAAATAATTCTTCCGATGTAAAATTACGTTTCTGATGAGGGTTTGGTAGGATATGTGTTATTTTTGTGTTTTGTCTGGTGTTACCAGATGATGTATCCATTGGTGTTGGTTTGTAATAATTGTTAGGGTTGTTATGAGTATTAGTCATTGGTGTATTTCTATTAGGGTTTGCGTTGAATACTGGTCTTTGTTGGTTTAAGTTTTGATTAAATCTTGGTTGGAATGCTGGTTTTGTAAAAGTTGGGTTAAATGTTGGTTTTGAAAAATGTTTAAATTGATTATTAAAATTTGTATTGTTAAAACTTGGGTTATTACTTCGCGGTTGATTTGTTTGTGCGTTAAAGGGTGTGAATTTTTGTTGAGGGATTGTTTGTCTTGTAGCTTGTATGGTTTTTATTGGTGAATAACTTTTATTCGCGTTGGGATTGTATAGTCTGTTGCGGTAATACATTACATTTTCTTCTTCTATTACTAGGCTCATAGCTTCTTCTAGATTTTGGGGTCGTTGGAATCTGATATTATCCGATAGTCGTTCTGGTAAGGCGTTTATATACGTGTCCAGTGCCATTTCGTCATACATTTTTGTTTTTAAATGTCTAACGTTTTGATCGGGTTCTTCGATTTTTAATTTTGTTAAAATTAAACTTCTCACGTCTTGGCATTTCATTCCGAATTGGTAGGGGGATTGATTGTTTTCTATTCTAAGGTTTATTAGGTCTCGTACCAGGCATTTTATATTACGTTGGTCTCCAAAATATGCAATTAGTAGCTGTTTAAACTCCTGCCATTCCTGTAAGTCGTCCCTACTGGCGATTAAGGTTAGTGCCCTTCCGGCTAGTTTACTTATTACCAAGTGTATAAGCAATGAATTTCTTGCGTCATCTCCGGGTTTGTAGAAGGTTTTTAGGAACATTTCGCATGCTCCAATGAAATTTAAGAGATGGGCCTGTGTGCCATCGAATGTCTGTATTGTCTCTAAATAGAGACGCAAGTCTGTGTTACTCATGTTGGTTAAGGGTTGTTTTCGATTTTTGGGAAATTTAAAAAAATTTTTTTTTGAATTAAGCTTTATTTCGCTATTTGTATTGTTACTTTTGCTTCGGATTTATTAATTTTCCGTTTGGGTTGTGAAATTTCAAATTTTGTAAAAATTGGGGTTGATTTTCTATTTGTAACGTTAATTATGCTTTGGATGTATTAATTTTTCTTTTGGATTAAATAATTTTGAGTTTTGTAAAAATTGGGGTTGGTTTTGCTTTTTGGTGACGTTAACTTTGGTTTTGGTTTGTTACTTTTTCTTTTAGGTTGGGTAATTTTGAATTTTGTAAAGATTGAGGTTTATTTTACTATTTTCGGCGTTATTTTTAGTTAGGATTTGTTAATTTTCATTTTGGATTGGGTGGATAAAATTTGGTAAGGGTTGAAGTTTATTTTGTTATTTTTCGGCGTTATTTTTAGTTAGGATTTGTTAATTTTCAGTTTTGATTTATTAATTTTAAGTTCAGACTGGTCTGGTTATTTTTTAAATCGTAGTTGCTGTTATTTATTTTTAATTACACAGTGCGGTGACGTATTCATGAGATTTGTATTCAATAACGTTGATTTAATTACCGTAGTCTTGAGTTTCCGCTTCTTAAGGAATCTGAAATGGATTTATTCTCGCTTAGCGTTGTTTCAGTTCTGTTAACTAATAATCTTTCCGTGGGTTTTACTGAGTTGCGTAATTATGACCTGAGGTTAATTACGTCTGCACTTATTGTTTGCGTGAACTACTAAAGGATGTAGTCTTTGTTATTTAATCACGTACGTTGAGGTAATTGCACTTACAGGTGTCAGTTTATAGGAATTAGATAATTTACTTTCCGTACTCGCTAATGCTTTGCGTAAAGTGTTATGTCTGTTTTATTTTTAAATATCTCGGTGTTGCTTGGCTTGTAATTGCATCTTCGTTACGTGCGTTTTCAGGTTTACAATTATGAGCGTTTAGCGTTATTCTATTTTCGTATTGAAATAATGCACTTTATAATGCTGGTTAATTAGTTGAAAAACGTTTAGATTTTATACCGTGATTGTTGTAATTGTACACGCTTTTATGGATTAATTACTTGTGGGTATTAAATGCAAAACTGCATTGCTTTATTATTCCGTGATTGATGCAAATTGAAATTATACTTTAGTACTGTGCAAAAGATCCTGAAAGCTTTTTCTTTAAGGTAATAATGATATTGCGTTGTTGAAGCTATACTTTAGTACTGAAAGTTGAAAGTTATTGCACTTCTCTGAGGTTCTAAGTGTATAAAAGATGCGAACTTTGTTTTCTTAGGTGGTTTTAAGTTACCGTATTTTTAGTTAATGCAGAGTTCTTGTGATTTATTCAGTATTATAGAAGTCAATGGTTTTAATTATCGTTCGGTACTGCTTGTTCGAATTAGCTTTGAAATTGAATTGCGTTAGCTTACCGGCTTATAGCGTGGTTTGAATCGCGGTAATTAATGTTTCTTATTTTGGTGTTAGTGAATGTGCGCCTGTTTATTTTTGGATTATTTTGAGTTCGTTCTATTAATTATGGTAAGAATCTCTTAATATTAATTCTCATTTACTTTTTAAAAGAAAATCTCTTTTTAAAATTCAAGTCTCATTTGCTTTTTAAAGAAAGAGAAAAAAAAATATCTCTTTAACATTCGTCTCATAGGTTAATACTTTCTCGTTTTGAAAATAATTCACTTTGAACTATTTTCAAAAAATATTCATAATATAAAATACATAAACAATGATAAATAAAATAATAATACTAGCATATATCAATTATAGTTTTTGGTTAAAAAAAGTTATGGAAATGAACTTACATTAATTTCATCTGTTTCTTTGGTGGGTTCGATCGATTCTGTATCTTGTCCACCTTGGTTTGTTTGTTGGCCTTAGACGATTTTTGTTCCTTGTCCAACTTGGTTTGTTGCTGGATTTAGACGATTTATGTTCTTCCTCCAACTTGGTTTGGGTTCTGCCAAAATTTCGAATTAAAATTCTTGGTCACCAATCTTCCGATTTTTGGATTTTCAGTGCCCTTTTGACATCCGTTACGACTGCGCCAGTTAAGGTTCGGGCCTTTGGACCTTTGTTTTTAAAAAACAATTTCGACTCTTAACACATTTATTTTAATTTGAAACAGAAATTATGGTGAAATTTGGAATAACTTGTACATAATAATTTTAATAAAAATAATACTTAATTGTACTGGTGAGTAGCTTGAACAACGAAGTATGGAGTTCGAAGACTGACTGCCGGGTATTGAGCTCCCGGGCTTTTTATAATAACCTGCCCTCCACACGGCTGTGGGAACTTGCAGATCTCATGTCTGCGTTTCTCTTAATTGTACACTTTTTTACAATGTAACAACTTAATTCTAAGTAATTGCGGTCTGTTGACCGCCTGTGACCTGCCACCTGCAGTATCACTGCCCTCACGGATGCAAAGTTGCATTCCGTTTTCATGAACTGTCGATAACCTCTCTGGGTTATTCTTGTGTTACAATGTTGCATTGAACTTATACTTTTACTTAATAATTTCTAATAATTCTTATTAGATTCAATATATCAATATATATATATATATATATATATATATATATATATATATAGGTAATTGGGGGATACATAACTCGCGTAAGCAATAAAACCGTCCAACAGATGTTCCGTAAAAAAACTTTCTGAAGTTAATATACAACTTTTATTTCACAAGACAAACAACTAAAGTCGTGCCGTGTTTGTTCATGTACAATTCGAAAATTAATACCGCATTAATTCTCACTATTATCAAAGCAAAAAGATGCAGTATTTTCAACGTACTTAATATATCGGAACAAAGAACAAAACTCACTCCTCGTCTGTTTATATCAACTCGTCGCTATTACAACCGCTTATCGTCTCTTATCTAGACTTGTATATCCACATAAGGAACAAAATTTATATTTACGGCAAGACAAGAACGATGCAATCTATAATTAATTACAAGCTGTTTAACATTCATTCCTTGGAATTTATTTGTTAATGAGAATCAATCTTCAATTTATCTATCTTCAATTAATACACACGAGTTAAATTGCATACAATTCTGAATTATTCTGAAGTATTTACTTGATACAAACAGCGATCCCAAAGAAACGATGTATTTTACGTATTTGGTAAAGTGTAAAATGTTAAACTACCAAAAATGCACGTTACAAATTCCCCCCTAGCAAAATAAAGACGTCGGGGTGAAAGAAAAAAAGAAAAACGACAGACAAGGAACCAAACAAAAAATTTTATCCGGTTCGAAGGACCAACACCAGTATAAGAAAAAGAACATTTTTTTTTTAAAGAAGACAAAGTCATCTATCGTAACCAACAACGACAGAACAGGTAAAGAAAGCATTAAGTAAACACCCAATGAGGATTAAAGATCTTAGCTACTTTCAAAAACGTCAAAAGGCGGATGTCCCCCAAAAAGGGGCATTTCTGTTCTCCACCTCAAAGAAAAGTTTTGGCTTCCCGCGGAGAAACCAAGAGGAAAGAAAAAAAACGAGGAAGAAAACTCGTAGCAAACCAACTACACGACAAAACTGTCAACCTCAAGTGTACAGCAAAGAAAGAACCAAGACACAAAAAAAAATTTCCGGCTCAAAGAACCAAAATGTCGGACAAAACTAAGAGTAAAAAATTTACAGGGAAAGATAGGTAAGTAGTAGCAATCGAAGAGGACCAAGGTGTAAAGGCGTAACCGCTGCCAAAGTCGTCAAAGGACGGATGTCTCTTTAGAAAAGAAACAGCTCAGTTTCCAACCTCAAGAAATTGGTTTCGCGCGCGCAGAAACCAAAAGAAAAGAAAAGTAGCGAGGAAGAAAACCAACAGCAATAGCCAACATAAGACACAAGTGTCAAGCCTCAAGTAAGCTAGGGAACGACAAACGGAAAACTGGGAAAAGTAACGAAAGGCTTCAACTGTGGTATCAAGAAGAAAAAAAAGTCATATAATACAACCAGATAAGAAAAGCAATTTGCTAATAGACCCAAAAGTCGACTAAGTCGTGTTTCCTAACGGACAAAGTAGGCCTAAGAGCAACTACCACAGGAACAGATACAACGAGTGATCGAAGTCAGTACATTAACTAACCGCAAGGAAAACCAGTCAGGAAAAAAATGGACAGGAATGTGGAATTAAAGAAAACCCGGAAAGAGTAGAAGAAAAAAAATAAAAGTCATCACACAATACTACGAAATATGTCAAATATCACAGATAAAGCTAATGAGTTGAAGGAGTCGTATAACGTAGGAAGACGAGTGGATTACGGACGAAATTTGCGGCGCTTGTGTCGCCAAAAGGACAACAGATCTAGATCGGGGACATTAGGACTATATTTAAGTGAGGTAGCGAAAGTGACGTGAAGAAAAGAAAAAAAAAAAGGTGATGTAAAGAAAACTTGGGCGCCAGTGTTTTCCAGAACCAAATTACCAGCGAAAACACAACTCTGATAATTGACAAAACAAAAAAAAAGAATTAAAATCAAAGAATTTCAATATAGAGGAGGAAGAAAAAAAAATCAAGACTACACCAAAAAAATTAGAGCCAGCCAATATAGGAAAAAAAGATAATCGAGCCGATACACCAAAAAAACAATGCCAAAAAAAAATAAAGGTCATAAAAAAATTTTAAAAAAATCAAGAGCAAAAAAAAATCTAAAGCAAATCAAAAAATCAAGCCCCACGTTGGGCGCCAAAAATTTATGTTACGTAATTCGTGGCCCCACGTTGGGCGCCAAAAATTTATGTTACGTAATTCGTGGTAGTCCATATTATGGGATATATTACAAGCAGAGATAGGAAAAAAGAGGTAGATGTAGACCTAGATGAGATAGTTATAGATGCAAACTGTGCAAATTTCAGGGAAATCTGTAGGTTAGTTCAGAATAGGAAACAATGATGATACGCGTCTAACCAGTTCTAGGACTGAAGACGTAATGATGATGTTGAATTATAGAATAATTATAACTTCCACAACTAACGGACAGGCAGGGGTAGGAATAGTGTTAGGTAAAAGATTATGACGTAAAGTTAAAGAGTACTTACAATTTAGTGATAGAATAATTATGGTTAGATTGAGTACGAAACCTACAGACACTGTTTTAGTACAGGTTTACATGCCAACAACTCGGTGCGAAGAAGAAGAAGTAGAAAAGGTATACGAGAATGTAAATAGTATAGTGAGTAAAGTAAAGGGAGATGAGAATTTAATAGTTATGAGGGATTTTAATGTGTTTGTGGGAGAAGGTAGTGAGGGAAAAATGGCAGGAAAATTTGGGTATGGTAGACGAAATGATAGATTAGAAAGATTAGTTGAGTTTTGGCAGGAACATAGATTAGTAACTGTAAACACCCTATTCGAACATGATGTTAGAAGAAGATGTACTTGGAAAGCGGCAGGTGATAGAGTTAGATACCAAATAGATTATATTTTAGTTAAACAAAGATTTAGAAACCAAGTTAAAAACTGTCGTAGTTATCCAGGGGCTGACATAGATAGCGATCATAACTTAGTTAAAATGAAGTGTAAGATAAAATTCAAAAAATTGAAAAAGGCAAAAAAAGGATGGGATCTAGGTAAGCTTAATGATAGTGAGGTAAAAGAGGAATATAAACAAGTATTAGATATTAAGATCAAAGAGATAGCTATAAGAGGGAACGTAGAAAATAGATGGAAAGAAATAAAAATACTAGCGTCTCACGGCACTAATACCGTGGCTGCAGTGATAGGTTAGGTTACTATTAGAAATAGATATTATTAAAAAATACAAATCACCTACCACGCATATCAGAACAGTTGTTGCTAAAACTATTGCAGACTGTTCTGATATGCGTGCTGTGATTTGTGTATTTAATAATAATATCTATTTCTAACAGTAACCTAGCCGGTCATTGCAGCCACGGCATTACTGCCGTGAGACGCTCGTATAAAAAGGGCTGTACATGATACAGCAACACAGACTATAGATAAAAAAAGTAGAAACGAGAAAACCATGGATAGCAAAGAAGATATTAGTTTTAATAGAGAATAGAAGAAAGTTTAAACCTTTTAGAGAATTGGATAGACAAGTAAGCAAAAATATAATAGAGTTACAAATATGATAATATATGAGTGTAGAAAAGCTAGAAATAAATGGATGGAGGAAAATTGTAAGGAAATACAAGATGATTTGAGAGTAGGTAAGACAGACAGGGCTTACAGCGCAGTTAAAAGTTTTTCGGGGAATATAGGCAAAAATATAATGGTATTAAAGATGAGAATAATGAGCTTTTAATAAATAAAGTTTGAGGTAGCAGATAGATGGAAAAGATATTTAGAAGATTTATATAAGGGAGGTGATATGGATGAGTTAAGAGAACGACCTTGAAGAAGATGTAGAAATAGGGTTCTCAATATTAAGAGAGAAATTTGACAGAGCTGTTAGGGATTTGAAACTAAATAAGGCGCCGGGGATAAACGATCGACCCGCAGCATTAATAGAATATGCAAGTCAGTAAACTTTAGACAGATTATATAAACTAGTAAAAGTAATATATGACGAAGGTGAGGTCCCAATAGATTTCGAAAAAATATTATTATCCCAATCCCAAAAAAGTCAGAAGCTGATAGGTGTGAAAACAGAATAGCTCAAGCTAGAAAAATGTTGTTAAAAAGGGAAGACTTACTAATGGCTAATAGTATTAGTTTAGATAATATTAGATGGTGCATTAAGCATTAGTCCTAATCGATCGGTAGCGTACATAATTGCACAGTAGGCCTTTTAATTACACCACCTGACATGCGAACACTAATTACCCGCAACTCACCATCAACTCCTGGATGTACTTCGGTTATACGACCTTGCTTCCGCTACGACACATTATCTTCCGAGATGACAACCATCTGAACAAAAATGAAAGGAAAACCTTGCAAAATCTTCCATTTTTAACGTTTTTGTAACTCGTGAAAGTTGCTACATACAGCGACGTAGTCTAAAAAAAGAAAACAAAAAACAAAGAAAGAAGGACCGGGCTCAGTCGGTGAGTAGGTGGGGTACTCCAAACTACCATCATAATAGAAGGCCTGAAATAAAAAGACACGCACTCATTTACAACTTACAAAAATAATCTCACAACCTCTAATTACCAAAAAAATATATTACACCAAAACAGTAGTGCAAAAAATGAACACAGTAAAAAATATCAATACTTAAAATGTCGAGCTGCCGTTTTTAGGTCCCCCATAATAATTACCAAGAAAAAAAAAAGAAAATACAACCCTAAAAACAGCAGCTCTAAATCATTATTAAGCATATAAAAGCGTTGGTACTACAATGTCTTACTTAACCAAAAATTTACAACCCCCAAAAAAGAAAAGCATCCCTCCCCCGTCCTAAATTACCACCGTAAGTATACAATTACAGATGTAGGACGATCACAGTACGTTCAATATGAATGATACATATTTTTATTTTATTTAAAAACAACATACAACCCAAAAAGAACCTCTCCCCCCCCCGTTTTAAATTGCCATCGTAAGTATACCATTACAGATGTAGGATGCTCAAAGTACGTACGATATTGATGATAAATACCATCTCACCTAACGATTCTCATGTTAAAAGCTACAAAGTGTAGGTTTCGAGTCGAACCCGATAAACATGTGTGCCCCTTTCCTAGGAGTAGTGCCAACAAAAAAAAACACAAAGGAATCGGGGCTAAAGACTCACCCACGTCCAAGTTGTAGGCTGGCTCCCGTCTCTAAAGACAGAGTGGAACAGCTGTGTGCGGAATCACTCAATGCGCGTGTTCTTTCGTGCCAACAGGAGCAATGGTTCAAACTGATCGTTAGGCCTACCGGAGAAAGCCAGAATAATTATAGGTAAATTAATTTAGTGCCGCCGAAACGTAAGTGTTTGTAAAACCGCAATTACTTACCACACAGTATTGCGTGCACGAAATTCCATAAAAACGGGAACGAAAAATCTAACAATCACGAGTACTTTGGAAAATTTAGAAAAGAAAGTGAATATTAACTCGTTTAAATAATAGCCAGAGTTCAAAGTAATACTGGTGTTATCAAACATGATTAGAAAACTTGAAACACGATTTTATCTAATAGTAGGCGACCTTAGTTCGATGAGTTTTTAGATGAAAATCACATAAGAATCAATGATACGCAGTCGCAATGTATAACGAGTTCATGGATACCTAAAACAGGGTATTGACTATTTAATTTATACCATAACTTTTTGTTTTAATACAACTAGATTTAAAATTAAAAATTACTAGAAAGCAGGCTTATTATAGGAAGTAAAAGGATGTAGGTTTTTAATTCAGCGACAGTAAAGGAACGTAACAAGGTACTCGTTATTCCATTTCAACCAAAAACCTTGCACGTATTGCCATCTTGATAATTGCTCTGTAATGTATAAATTTAATTTGCACGAAAGTAATATCGGGTTGTTTTTAAGCTGTGTATACAGTTTATAATCATTGCTAATTTTTGCAAAGTTGAACTCTTCACTTGTTTTTAACATACACTTGTGCGCCTCGGGTTTGTTCAAGCACACTATTTGTTCGTCCAACGTCTGGCACCTTTGTTCAGTCCACAACTCTTCATTTACACTTTGTAAGTGATATGTCGACGATGGTATAAGAATTTGGTTTTTGTGTGCTTAAGGTCGGGTAAATTTTTGAGTATTTATAGGTATGAATCTTAAGGATAGGAATGTACAACATACATGTAACAATACTACCTATTGAAATGATTTTAAATTTTGAAAATTTTAACACCTTAAAAGGGCGTGTATTGTCCAAGTAAATGAGTTCACTCTCTTTATAAATAATACTTAAATGGTTGGAGATTTCCATAAGATCTTCATTGAAAAAAGTCTCTAAATTAACTGCTTCCAAAAATGCTAATGAAATAGTCCGTTTGATACTTTGGAGAATGGTTAGTAGTTGTGATCCTAGATAATGATTGTATTTTATTTGAGCATTGTTTTCTAGTGCGTTATTGATGTTAAAGAAAAAGTAAAATTTGTGATGATGGCTTAGCAGTTTTGCTGGGCCAAGATCTTCCGGGAAATGCCCGTTAGTATTAATCAGCTGAATTTGAAGTCCCTGGTTGTCCGGGATCAGGGTGATTCTGCAAGAGAAACGTTTTCCTTAATCTTTTTATTTTTCTGACATGAATATTTGCATTTCTGTTAGACTTATCCCTAATACCTATAATTTTATTTTGTTCTATAAGAGTCACATTTACCTTATCATAGCGGAAATCCGTTTTTCTGATCTGAGGTTTTTTGAAATGGAACTGATAGGTGTGAAAATAGAATAGCTCAAGCTAGAAAAATGTTGCTAAAAAGGAAAAACTTACTAATGGCTAATAGTATCCGTTTAGATAATACAAAAAGTTTCTTAAAGTCGTACATATGGAGCGTTTTATTATAAATTGTGAAACTTGGACAATTAAAGAGGTAGATAAGAAAAAGATAGATGCTTTTGAATCATGATGTTATAGGAGAATGTTAAAGATTAGTTGAACAGACAGAATAACAAATGAGGCAGTTTATAGAAGGATAGGTGAGGAACCCTGTATGTGGAAACAATTAAAGCTCAGGAGAGATAGAATGATAGGGCACCAGTTAAGATATGAGGTACTATTTAGTAAGGTCTTAGATTATAGACTACCAAATAAAAATGGAGTAGGAAGCTATATTAGTAAAATTATTAGAGATTTAGGTGGTGAAGGGTATGTAGATCTTTTTAGACTAGCTCAGAATAGAAAAAAATTTAGAGCTGCGTCAAACCGACCTTAGGTAAGTTCGAAAACAAAATAAAAAATAAATAAATAAAAATCACCTAACTAAATGTCACCATGACATTACTCACAATTAGTTAGCGGTCTGACATGTTGGCAGCGATTCGTTGCTTAAGCCTTACCATAACATATAATTTAACACTTTTCCTTTTTTGAAGGGGATAACCAAGTAATATTTCATTTCTTTATAAATGAGAATCATGTTAACATGTTGGAGTTCAACAACCATCAGGTTGCTAATGTCTATGTAGAGCTAGGTAGATAGAAAAAAGATATAGGAAGACCTAGCCCAAGCTATATTAGTCAAATTATTAGAAATTTAGGTTGTGAAGGGTATGTAGAACTTTTTAGATTAGCACAGAATAGAAAAGAAGTTAGAGCTGCGTCAAACCGACCTTAAGTAAGGTCGAAAACAAAATGTTGATGAATATTGGGTTAGTTTGAAATAGTTTCAGAAGATTGCACTTATTGTGACCATTATCACTGATCACTAATTCGACCAAACTTAAATGCAGTAATATTATCCGAGCTTTCACTAGTCCAGTCGAATCTCAGAATCCCATTGTTTTTATTTGCGGAACCTTTTTTGTTGTTAAAATTACTTACCACATTATAAAGGATAAAAATAAGAAGGTATGTTTTTCTACAGCCTGGGTTCTTGGCTGTCATTTTAAAAAATTGCCAAAATTGTAGGAATAAACACAGAAATTGATTAATATTGAAATTAATCGATCTGACGTAGGCTAATTAATGTTAATCTCGTAAAGGCATTGAGAAATCATTGCAATAACACATGTCTTTTCTTATAAGTTAGTGGTGAAATTATTAACTGGATTTTTATCTTGGTAACATGAAATGAATGTTCCAAAACCAGTCATTGGTGGCAACTCCTCCAACGAAAAAAAAACAAGCACACACAACATTTGATGAATAGGGACATGTATTGTTTGTAGTGAATTTCTTTCAACTAAGACCAAAAAAACTGAAGTTACCTACTCAAGGATCTTAGAATAATTTGGCGGAAAAACTGAGCAGTGGAATGACGTTACAAGAAAATTTAATGTTTGCGGAATTAGTAAGTGCGTGGATTCTTTGCTTTGCTGCACTTAGTATGCTTGTTGTTTAATTCATTTATTGATTCCTTAATACTAATTACTATCCTAACGTTTGCAGTATTATCTAATCAGGAATCGAGTATTATTTAAAATAAAAAATAGAGACACATTCTTTATGAAATGGTTGTTTCAACACTCTTCAAATGACAACAGCACAAAGTCGTTTTAATATTTGGAATTACATGAGTTGCGTTACTTGTATCACCGAAAATAATAGCCAAACACAATAACCCGAATCGTACCATTAGGAAACTTACAACGAACTACAACATTATATCACGTAATAATACTCATTTTTATAACCGAAAGCAATTCTATTTCGTTCAAGCAAGGAAAGCTGGTACTCTCAGAATATAATAAATTCCAATCGTAACTTCCCTCGAAAACATCCATTTTTAGATATTCAAATCACATCAATCTTATTTTTCCTCAAACCATCCATCTGTCAATCAGAAAACCAAAAAAGCTAACTGCATTGCACGTGTCTTGGAAAGTCTTCGGTGAACTCGTATAATTAAACTTATTATTTTATTCTAACAAGCGAATCTACAATCGACAATGGGAAATTTCATTAACGTATAATTCCGTAATATAATCGATCGTAGCGTTCTCAAACAACATGAAAATACATCAAACCCATGGACTTATGAACGATACGTAGGGATAGTTGTCTAATTTTTAGCATAGAATTATAGAAAATGTAACATATCCAATTAATAATGTATATTAGATATGGTGTAATGATAAGTGAGCAAGAAATAACCTTGCAGAAGGTTTCTTTGAAGTGAAAAAAGGAAGTCAATGTCACGTTTACACGTGAATGTTAACCTAACAAATATGTTTATTGTAAGGTGCGATCACAATTTCCACTGTAAGTGTCAATGTTTACATTTAAAATAATATTTGTAATATATCACTGTTTGTATTGCACAAGTCAAGCGAATAATTATTAAAAAGGACTATCTGAAACTTAAGTAGATTGTGTTACGGTATTCCGTGCGGACAAGAAAGTAAGGTAAGCAAAAAGCGTAAGCCCGCACCGAATATCGCAACAAAAAAGGAATCCAAGGAATGCCGTACTATCAAGAAAGTCGTAGAGTGTGGTAGGTCACAAACAAAAAACATAAAATACTCATGAGAGAAAATGCTAATACAAAACAACATATAGTGGATTGTTTTCAGTCACTTGTTTAACCCAATTTTTAAATACTTTATATTCACATAAAACAATAATTAAACAAGTTGAAAATGCAAGGCATTGTCGCAACGAACTTCCAAATGTAGACTTACTTTAAAACAATTTAAAGAAATTAAAATTATTATGTTGTAATAATTATAAGTATTCTGATAAAAAAAATAATTAATTCCCCGGGGGGGTCGGGTATCCGTGGTCAGATTTTGTGGGGGGTACCATATTTCGACTCAGCTATGTTAGGGGAGTCCAAATATGTACCGCACATTAATTTTGGACCTATTTGAAATTTTAATTTTCCCGACGGAATATCGCGGGGGCACGGCGTCCCCGTGGCCCGATTTCAACTGACATCAAAACTTAAGCTCAGGACACCGAGCTGAATCGATTGATGTATCACACATTGATGTCCGACCATTAGAAAGGCCTCGGACGGACAGACGGACGGACAGACGGACAGACAGACGGACGACAAATCGATTTCATAAACGAACGAAGTTCGTTGAAAATATATACTTACATCGTGTCCGCACTTCTTAATAGTAGTAGATAATAGCAATACGGAAGAACCATCTACTGGCCGAAATACATTTCGCAGCAGTGGTGTAGAATTTGGTATTAACATCGCACCTAAACAATAACTGTAAATTTTATATAAAAAATTTTATGGACTGCTATTGCTAATCCTGTTTTATCATTAATTCTCAAACAATAACAGCTGTCGTCATTCGCATATTTACAACATTAAATCAAAGCCATTAAGATTTATCAGATTGTTTTTAAATAAATTTTGTTTATCTCAGTATGACTTGAAAAAAGTCACCTAACTATATTCCGTATATCCTAAAACTACATTTAATAACCAATATAAAGCCGAATTTGTAGGCTTTATCATGCAATGACCAAATGTAGAAAATCTAGTTGCTCTTTTTTATTAAAAATACTGAAATATTTGGGCGTAATAAAGTACGTTTATAAATTAATTGTTAATACCAAACAAATTAAGTAGTTTTGTCGTGTAAATTATAACTAAGACATAAATAAATAAATACATCAAGCTAACCACGTGGGCTGACTCAGAGCAACCAAAATATCAATACCCAGAAAGGAAAAATATACATACACTGGTGGGGTGTAACCTTCAAAATGTACTCTTCCAGACGTCCTGTCTTCGTACCTGAAAAGTAGTACAAAAGTAGAACCATCATCAAAAGGGATTCAGCAAAACAAACAATGCCACCTCTTACCATAAGGTCGCCCAGATTCTACGATATGTTTCGAAACCATGGTCGACGATGTGTACAAGGACGGATTTAAAATTTATAGTTGCAGAAAAACAATCCTCGTGATTCTAAGCCATCGATAAAAATCATGCAGTGTGTGATGATTATATTATTGAAGAATTTGTGTATAGCGATATTTCCATTCACTCACACATTAACTGTATTTAAACTGGTGTTAGAGTATGCCAAAATAATTGCTTGTAAAAATTGTAGAAGTTTAATACTGTATTGATATGTATACAAAACCGATACGAGGTGCATTTAGAGTATATCTGTGAATTTCATTAGAAGTATTTTGTATATCTTACTGTGACAGGTAATGGAATGGAACTCTGGTTTGAAAAGCATAACTAAGCGTTTTAATATTTGGAATTGTTTGAGCTGCATTACTTGTATCACCGAAAATAATAGTAAGACACAATAACTCAAATCGTACCGTTAGGAAACTACAACACCATATCGTATAACAATACTAATTTTTTAACCAAAAGCAATTCTATGTTGTTCAAGTAAGGAAAGCAGGTACCCTCATAATATAATACATGCCAATCGCAACTTCCCTCAAAAACATCCACTTTTAGATATTCAAATCACAGCAATCTTAGTTTTCCTCAAACCGCCCGTTTGTCAATCATAGAACCAGAAAAAGTAACCGCATTACACGTGTCTTGGAAAGTTCTTTGGTAACCTTATTATTCCATTCTAACAATCGAAACTACCATCGATATTGGAAAAACCCTATTAACGTCTGATTCCATACAACAAACGGCCGCAGAGTTCTCAAACAACACCAACTTACTTCAAATTCAAGGAATTATGAACGACGCATAGACAATTGCCTAATTCTTTGCATACAATTATACAAATTTGGCATATCAATTAATCATGCCATGTAAAGATAAGCGAAGCGAAAGTTTAATGGATCGAAATTTGTGTTCGTAGACAACCTTGCAGAAAAAACATTCATACCTCGTTGTAATATTTCCGAAAACAAATGTTGCTGATAATCGAATACCACATTTAAACGCTATTCAAAATAAAATAGATTGCAATAGTTTAAATCATAACTGCTTATTCTAATAAAATCCTACTTGAGAAAGTAATTGAAATTGTTAATGAATACTCAAATGACCGCAAAAAGAGAGTAAGAAATGTATAATTTCATCACGAAGAACGAAAATATTCGCGTGCAGGAATAGCACGTAACACTTGTTAAGAGAATGATTGCATTTCGATATGATTTGGTATAACTTTTTGGCCCATATTTTAAGGCACTATATAACTTTGAAGTGACGTTTATCATATAGTCCTAAAACTTGCAAATGGTAAATATTTTTAACTTAAAATATAAAATACTAGTACTTGAATGAATAATGTTCTGAACCCGGATATACAGATCTGATATACAGGGACCTTGTAATTATTTTATATAAAAAGTTATTTTTTTTATGAATCCACTCCACTATAATTAAATTTGCTGCCGCTTTCTAAAAACCTTTTGATTTGACGGAATATTTGTTGTATATTTTTAATTAAAACTATTAATCACAAATAAGAAAAAACAGTTTATTAAATGAACAATTTAAACTAAATTTACCGTTTTATTTTGGACAAATTCGTCTAAATGTAGGTAAACATAATCAATATTGCTAAATAGATGAGATATAAATGGTGACCTATCAGTAATCATTTCCACAGTGTTATCAAATTGGTCAGTAATACTACTTGGTTTTTGTATCAGTAAAAGTCTAAAACGACAAGCTTTTTTGTAGCGTTATCTTACAGTAATACTCAAATAGCTCCAATAGTGTAGACTGATGAAATATCTATATTTTATTACAGGAAGTAATTCACATGTCATTTCTTTTGCAATATCACTAGCTTTTTTATGTTGTATCTTTTGCAATAGCAAGGTAGTAAGAGTACGCCTCTTATTATGTCCTTTCTTTGCTCTAACTATATTATTTTATTGCAAGTGCAGAGCGTTCCCTTTTTGATAACTATGTTTACACAGCGAAAAATATATGTTTCTCTGAGGGTTTCCAAGTTCTCCCTTAGTGTACATTTTGTTATTTATGCGCCTAGGACTTTGTGGCACCTTCTATAGTCTTGTTCTAATTTTTGTTTTCGTAGGGTGTCTTATATAGTATAGCTTTTGAAGATTCATGACCATCTCTCATTGCCCTAACCAGGAATAGACCATTAGCTACGTTGCAAAACTGCCTTTCTTTTAACAACTTGTCTTATTACAAGGATTTTGTAGTTAGTCAACCACCAACTACAGGTTGAGATTCCCAATTTTTGTTTCAACGTATTACATTTGCATATAAAAAGTGATGCTGCACCGCAACATATCCATACTGTATGTAAATTTAATGTACTAGGACCTAGGTTTACAGTTGCACTGAGAAATAATAAGAAAGCTGTCGATGTTGAAGATGTATGCTTACAAAGTGTTACACCATATTCTGAAGTGAAACGTAGGTAAAGTCGAATCCTTCTTGTGAATTCTTCACTTTGTATTCTATGCACAGAATCACTTAAGGTGAAAACAACAAGACGTCCTGTTATCCAGAGCGAAATAGCAGGTCGCACGCATTGGAGGGTAACAAAGCAAGGGAAGAGAAAGAGCAAGAAAACTAATGCCGCGCTAAACACGGTCGTTGAAGAGGTAGGGGGGGGGTCTCCTCGTCGAGCACCTGTACCTGCAAGAATAATTAAACACAAAAACGTATATAAATAAATATAACTTTAATAAATGATTTCTAGGAATTTGAATTGCAAAACAAAATTAAATTGTAACAACAAACATCTGCATCCTTTACTCCTTCTTAAATACTAATTATGTCTAGAAACAATCACATCAAAAGATGTTTTGGAAACAAAAGAACTATACAAGTGTACACCCCCTTAAATATTGCAGCATAATTTAGTACAACAAACTAAGTGGATTTTTAATGACCGTAATTAATAATAATCTGTACTGCCACAGCAAACAATTAATACTAATCATATACACGCAGTGACAGAAACTTACATAATCTAAATACTTACTATATTAATGCAGACTGAAATAGTTCTAACTAGAGCTACTGAAACATATAAGTACACAAAAAGCAAACATATTTACATTAGTACATTCAAAGATAAAACCACAAATTATTAGATAAGTTTTATAATTTAAAGTGTTGCTCTTAACATTGCTAGAACGCAGACAAATTGCATGCCATTCAGGAGTAAATAAACAGCTGTCAGTCATCATTATTTAGTATTACTTCCCGCGTGCTGTGAAGGAAATGGGTAGCTATAATGATTACCTTACATATAATATGGTAGCCAGACAAAATATGCTGTACCAATAAAGTAAGTTTCTTTGGTACAACAAAGCAAACCTTAGCTCTAAGAATCGAAGAATATTGGGTACAAATTCGGGCTGAAAATATTAACACTCTATTAAAAGAATTTCGCCTTTCAATTACCTACCAATCACGTAAAAAAAGAAAGCACGTTTTTTATGATAAGAATTTGCAGTTGCCCGATTTATTAGAGAATAACTAACGCGACCAAGCGCTAAATATTTAATGAACTCGTTTAAGCAATGTAGTTGTAAAATTGCTTTTTGAAGAAATAATCACAGTAATCCCATATATAATAGAAATAAAATTGTTCAAGTATTTATCTTGTACAGATAACACGGCTGCTTTACCTAATTACCATTAAACTAGCAACATTCAGGAAAGTCCAAATTAGTTAATATTACATGTCTAGATAAGGAAACAGAAAGAATATATACAAGCAAACTCGTGAATTTAATAAAGACGAACAAAGTTGGCTGGCTACCTAAGCGGACTTGAAATCATAGAAGTATAGCAACCTGTAAATTCAAATGAGTAAAAACTGCAATTATTTTCACAGTAAGGAGAGTACATTTTTAAATATGAAATGGAACGTAAAAAATGCCACCGAATTGAAACCCATGAGGTATGGACTACATTTATCAAGGCTGTTGTATTTGTTGTGAGTGAGGAATAGAAAGATCGTTTGCAAACTTTGATAACATATTATAAAAGTTACATAGGTATCCTAAAGGCATCTGCTATGGATACCCGATATCACAAGAATTGTTAGGTGACCTACTGCAGATCAGTGTATGTTATTCAAGAAAGTGATCGATTTGAAGATGAACGACATAAGAGATGGTAACGGGTTAAGGAAAAGCAAAGTGAAACATTCCAGCAACTTTGTAATGACCTTAGAACAACTTAATTGAGAAAAAACAAGTCCTTAATTTAAGAAATATTTTACACGATTAAAGCCATACAACGAGAAATGTCAATAGATGATAGTGAGATTAGAAGCACTTGCAATGACTCTCATGCATTGAAGACATTATGGAATAAGCTGTAAGAGCATTTTGAAGATGACATTGGTTACCATGTCAGGTATCAGCGGAAAAAGTCTCTTATTGTGTTTTTTTCTAAACTGGGAGGAGCCTATCTTGAAACTGTAATTTATAATTGGGGCACTTAATCTGTCGAATTGTTACGGAACTTGCTAAACTTTTAAACGACAAATATAAGAACATACCTGGTTTGCAGTGATCCTCTATATTACATGAGCTAGAACTAAAACATATTCCAGATGAAATTTACAATCTTGTTGCAATATTACCTAACCCTTATTCTTCAATAATTAACAAAATTACAATTGTACCAGAGCGGAAACACCAATTTTTTGGAATATATATTCTATATTCTATTTAATAACAATTTAATCTTTCAAAAGCCCATAAAAACATCTTATGGTTCAGGAAATACCTCATAGTTTCCAACTTGTTTCATACACAGCACGTGAGCCTTGAAAGTTTTGTTCTGATAAGACCTCCCGGCTTGAACTGTCTGGGAAGTAATTTTCTTAATCCACTCACTCCACTACATTTTCAAGGCAAGCGGGCTGGAAAGTCATTGATGCGCAAACCCCCTGTAGGGTTAACCACCCCAATAGTGAAACAATCAAATTGCAAATGTTGAAGAAGATCCATTCTATAGCGCATTAACTTGGGGCCGATGCCTGGTGACCATAAAGCCGGGACATGTGTCAGACTAACTTGAAGGTTGTCGCCAACCACTAGTAGTTAAGGGAGAGTGACTTTGCTGGACCCCCAAAAGAGTTTATATGTTGTTTTGGCGACCCTTTTTTCCAATAGCGTTAAGTCCCGAGCCACCAAAAAGTAGTCCGTAAGAATTGGCATCCCATCGTTAAAAGTCGTGAGCTAGTACTAACAAGTAAATTTTCTTATTCAAAGCATTTGATTCTTTAGAAATGATGATTGATTAAACTTCTGTTTAAAAATTTACAGCTATAACTATTGTAAAAAGCTTTTAATTAAAATATGTACATGATTATCAGATCTGATGCTCATCCAAGTCTTAAGAGACAAAGATGTTCTATAATAATAATTTTGTTTCATATCACTAAACTTTGTGAATTGATTTAATTTTTTTGGATAAAAGTTATTTATTATACAATAGATATTTTCTGGTTCTAATAGGTTTAATTTTCTAAGTAAATTAAAAGTTTTAAAAAATTCATTCTAATAGGGTTTCTGTATCTACCCTAAAACACAATTTTTAATACTCGCTAGATACAGTGGCGTCCAATTTCACTTTATTTAATTTTCGGTTTAACAAAGAATATTTCAACCCTGCCCTTTCTCATGTTCTCCCAGGGGTAATAGCCAAGCTAGTGGCAGAAGCGACAATTTTTATAGTTACAACTTCTCATTATTTGGCACAGCACGAGGTGCCCAAGTTGGAGTTAAAACAAATACGTTACACGTTATATGATTTCATTATTTGAGTAACATTGTGGTTAAGTAAATCATTATTTCCTCTCATAAAGACAATATATCCGTCATAAGAGTAATTTTTCATTGTTCCACGTAGGCCATCTATAATTTGTGGTAGTGTAGCATTTCATTTGCTGTAGGTAAATATGTCTCTGGTTGATGTATGATTCATTAGTATAGCCCCAAAGTTTTTCGTATGACTATCCCCTAGTGGTTGAATTTTTGAATTACTTTTACTTTAAGTTTTAATAGATTTTACTGCTGACTGCTGTAGCAGTTGTAGTAGTAGGCGGCTCCGTGGCGTAGTGGTATGTGTGTGACTACTACGCCCAAGGTCCCGGGTTCGAATCCCGACACGGTCCGCTTGAAAAATGTTAGGCGAGCATTTTTCGCAAAAATACACCCTCGTTCGGATGAGAGGTAAAATGGAGGTCCCGTGTGTGAGTGTTGTCACGCACGTTAAAGATCCCTACCTTGCTTGGAACAGCAAGGATTCGGCAAAATTCAAAATTTTCCAGGTAAAAAAAAACTCGCTTCCTGGCCAATGTAGTACCTTCGGGTGGAGCATTGGAAAATCAAATGTAGTGTAGCAGTTGTAGTTCATATGTTAGTAGCAAAGGTGCTGGAAAGTTTATTACATAACATTGATCTGTCTTTTCATGCTCTTCTAGTATCCGTTCCTTCTCTTGTAATAGTTTCTTTAGTGCTTTATTTCCTTCCTGCAATTTATTGACTTCAAGATCCACCCTCCTTAACTTATTCTCTAACAGAACTAACATATTATTTGTTCATTATTTCCATTTGATAATGTGCAACATTAGATTACATGTTCTTTTACAATAATGCATTTAATTTCGACTATTTTAAAACAGCTTTTATGGTAGTATACGAGTTACGTTTCGGGCCTTGGAAGCAGTGTTTCTAAAAACTTCTTCCAAAACTTCATAACAATTTATTTGGTTTATACAGATATTAATATGGAATTTTGACAATCTTAATTAAAATTACTCAAGTCGAAAATTAATTAATAATTGAACTAATATGAGTGAGTAGCCTAAGCAAACTGCAATGTTAAAGCTGAAGTACTGTAGACTGACTGACTGGTCTTGGGGCTACCAGGGTATTTATGTTGTCCCTGCCCCTCACATGTCTGTGGGAACTAGCAGAGCTCATGTCTGCTTATTTCTAAATTCTATTCATTATACAATGCAACAATCTTATTTTTTAGGTAATCACGGTTCTTAACCGTCTGTGACCTTCCACCTGCAGTATCATTATCATTTGGAATACAATGTATTGCATCCATTCTCACAACTGTTAATAACCTTTGTTTAATTATCCTTAAATTACATTATTGCACTTGACTTAATAATTTCTTTAACAATTTCTAATAATTCCTATTTTGTTATAAATACAAAGATTGGGGGATACATACTTGTGTGGCATTGAATACATACATTGTTGTTAACTTGTTTATCCTTACAATATTTAAAGGTACCCATTATAATTATGCAGCTGATACTTGATAAGATAAGATACTTGTTGTACTTGTGTTGTTAGTATAATATTCTTTAGAATTTATGATCACCTATAGACATATTTGTGGAATCTTTTTACACAAAATATAATGGTCAATGCTTCACGTTCTAGTTGTGAATAATTTTGTTCAGTTTTAGACAATGTACCTGATGCGAATAAAACTGGTTTCTCTTTACCCTCAATCCTGATACAAAAGACCTGTATCCCATATGAATTTGCATAAGATGCTATCACAATAAGTTTAGTTGGGTCCTAGTGAGCTAATAACTGATTAGATAATATTAATTTTTTACTCAATTTAAACGTTTTACTTCACAACTCACTTCAAATTCACATGCTTTGCTTTTTCTAACAAGGCATATAAGGATTGTAATTGAGATCAGATCATATGACCAAATCTACTATATTAATGAAGTAATCCTAGATACGATCATAGTTGGGCGATATTCCGATTCATCACGAGTAGCCCATAATTTTTCATCAGTAGGGTGTATACCTCTCTCGTCAATGCAAGGCCCAAGGTACTCTACCTCTATTCGATACAATTATATTTTTCTAAATTGATGTTAACATTGTACCTAAACAAGCGTTGTAGAATTTGTAGCAGTTTTTCAGCTTCATGTTGAGATTTAGGTACAATAAGGATGTCATCTTAGTTCCAATTTACACCTGAAACACCACTTAAAATTTGGTCGATTACCAACCGGAAAACTGCAGGAGCATAAGATATTCTATATGTCAATCTTGTACTCTGATATAAACCCATATGGGTATTGATAAATATTTTTGAAGATTTTTGTGAACTTTCAGCGTTGATGTGCCCCTGACAAATCTAATACTGAAACACTCTACCTGCTGCTAAGCTAAGCTAGCAAAGATCTGGTGTTGGTAATGGGATTGATCAACTTTTAGTATAAGATTTACCGTTACACGAAAGTCGGTACAAATTCTTACATCGTTTGTCTTTTTGGATACAACCACAATTGGAAATGTCCACTCACTATGTGATACTGATTTGAGTATTCCTGTTTTAACCATTTGGTATTTCTTTTCCCACCGATTTCAATGCAAAAGGTATGGAATAAGCTTTCTTAACAACTAGCACTTTATTATTCACGTGAAATTTGATCTCAAAATATTTTATAGTACTGCATAAATTTTCGTCAAGCATATTTGGATATTTAACCTTTATATTCTCCACAAAATTATCATTGTACCGTTCAAGACTAGTTACAGACCCTGTAAGGTAATAAAACACTTGTGGACTGTAATGGCTATGTTATAGGTTCGTTTCACCTTTTATTTTGAAGTAAAAACACAATTTTATATGAGACCAAAAAACTCTGTCAGTGTACATACAATTTTATTCAACAACTACTGCCAATCATAAACAACTTGATCCTAAATTAGCAATATCCATGTACACTGATACAAGACATAGTACATAAATAATAGACCTGCACTTAAATTCACCTTGAAGAGACAACTTCAATAAATTTGAATAAATGCAAACAACGCAATTTAAACGCTTACTAACACCTTAAACAGAGTCTTCAATGTAATTTACAGGTAATGGGCATATGTTACACACAGCTCTTTTCATGAGTCCATTGGATGTCTTGATTGTGATGGTACAAGTAATTCCGTCTGATCCTGGGTGTAAGTTGACGACACGGCCAAGAAGCCAATACAATTTAAACAATTTTTTTTCTTTTATGAGAACCATTGCACCTACCTTTATTTCAGCACAGCGGTGTTCCATTTTTGTCGCTGTTGTAACTCAGCAATATATTCCATTAACCATCTTTTCCAAAGGTGTTGCCTTAAATATTGCAACCTTTGGTGTAAAGAAAGTCTGTTTTCTTTAACATCGATCAAGTCTGGATACAACAGTTCGTCTGCTGCACGACCGATGAGGAAGTGTGACGGTGTAATTGGATTAAAGTCATCAGGGTGATTAGACAAAGAAGTGAGCGGACGTGAGTTAAGCATTCCTTTTATTTGCACCAAAACTATATTAAATTCCTCGTACGTCAAAAATGAATGATTTAACACGCGCTTCATATGAGCTTTCATAGACTTCACCCTGGATTCCCACAACCCTCCGAAATGTGGAGTATAAGAAAGTATATATTTCCATATGACATTCTTCTCAGAGCATTCATCAATAATAGTATCAGAATAATTTTTCAAAATTCTCCCAACACTTGTTTCATTCCAAATTTGGAGATGTACACTTTTTAAATATGTGACTACATTCCCGCCATTATTTTTAAATAGACTTCTGCATTTCCATCATTTTGGACAGTTGCGTTAGCGCAAAAGAATGCGTAGACGCGGAGTGATGGCGCAAGTGCGCGGTGTGTGACACGACATTATTAGCCAGCGAGATGTCGAACGGTGACGTTTGCTTGTGCCTTTTTTCTCTTAGAATGTAGGTTCCTCTATCGTATCTCTACCTTCTATCGTTCCCTACCTTTATTCCTTCGTCATGCTTATGAACGAAGAAGAGGGAAGACGGTAAATCTGGTTTCAACGAGGGCATGACGGAACCCACCCCCAACAACTCCAAACAGTATACCCGGAAATCAGCATGCTCCCTACGCAAAGATGACCGCAAAATCGTAAAGCGTTCCACATTTTTAAGAGAGTACTTTTTATCTTTTTTTAAAGTGCAACTTGTATCATTGTAAACATATTTGGCATGTGATACAATTTGACATGTAGTTATGGCGTAATATCTTTGTTGTGCAATAATATGAACGTGGATAATATCACTGTTGCCAACTGCAGAAGTGGCTCTAAACGCTGACGCCGAGCTTATAACAGTGGCGCCTTAAATTTGTGTTGAAAATTTGTCTTCACCTCTCATTTATCTTATAAGGGTTAGTTTGAATATCTTTGTAGAAATTGGGTTTTTTCCACTCAAATATAATAAATAATAATTTTTTAAAATTTTAATGGTTTTTGAATAAAAGAAATATAATCTGATAACATTGCATTTGGTAACTTCTATTTTATGTTGGCGTGACATTGAATGCAGTTGAAATGTCAATCTGAAGCATTTAGTCGGCCATGTTTAAACAGTGTTTGTTTACCTTTCATATAACTTATTTCTAACTTAATTAATTGGCATTTTCCCTTATAAAAACAGTGTATTTATATTTTAAATTCTCTCAAATAATTACTTAACCTAATTTAGGATAAAAGTAAAGTATATACCTTTTATGTGTTTAGCAAATTACGTTAACCTCAATTTAAACATGTGATTTTTGGATTAAATAATTTTTTCTGTAAGTATTCTAGCCATAGATAAAAAGCTATGGGATTAAAAAATCCCTTAAAATGACACTAAAATTAAAAGTTGTTTTTAATTTAAATTTTATTTAAATATTACATTATCTTAGTTGGCCATAATTCTAAAGTGTTCCCTTACAATCTAGATAATTAACTATAAGTTACGAACCTACTTGGAGAAAATTTTGTCCCTAAATACAGGTAACGTAATTAACTGAATTCTTATCTTATCTATACCTTCTAAAACACTATAGTAAACTCGATTTCAGGGTCTGCTTTCTTAAACACTACAATAGTGAAGTTGATGATAATGTTTTGTAATTAAGTTAATTTACGATCCCCTTTAGCTACGATGGTTGTTGATAAATCCCTCGATATAAAAATAATACTTTAATAATTTGGTATATTGTTTTTTCTGTAAACATGTCGCAAGAATATTTATTTTGTGTAGTGAGCATGATTTTGTTTTGATAGCATATTTTTTAGATATCTCGGTATTGCAGCGCAGCATTTTAAGATCTATTTGGTCTAAGCGAGACTTGTCGTCGTAGTTGGTCGCTCAGCAGTATATTAGTCTAGACGAGACTTATGAAGAGTTGGTCGCTCAGCATTACATAAGTCTAGACGAGACTCGTGGTAAGTTTGTCGCTTTAGTAATTTTTGAATCATTTTTTGAGGATGATGTTGAATATTTCTTCATTAGTCTAGGTGAAGCTCAAAGGAGGGCTTATCACCCTAGCAATTATATGCGTTGTAAGATATATTTTTTTGTGTTCTTCAATAATTTTGTTATTAGTAAATCGAGTCTTAATTATCGCTATCTCTTCATATATCGATTCAGACCACACTAGGTGGGATGAAAATATCTTTAAAATCGCTCAAGCTTTGCGTACATCCAAAATTCGTCCACGTTTCATTTCTTTAACGGTTTACCTAATGTTTCTGTCCCTACTATGAATTAGTTAACTTTATTTAGCCATTTCTTTTCTTATACAGCACCTACCTTCTACACGCTTGGCTTATTTACATTAAACTATCTATCTTTTTGCTACCTGTTAACTTTTCCTTGAATTTATCGCTAGCCACATATCTCTTTGTTATCTAGATTTTCTAATATAACACTGTTGCTTCATTTAATTAATCCTGACACCTTTCCCACAACAGATTATTTTGTTTTCAGTATTTATCTTACGTTGTTTTATTTCGTGGTGATTGTCGTAACTTTGGTTGCAATAACTCATTGAATTTTTATAATTGGTTTTAGCTGATGTTGAGTGGATTCTTTTTTCTTTAGGCTCACATAGGAGACGTGGTCTGTGCCATTGTAAGAAATAGTTCATATTCGCAGTTGCAAAAAAACTAGGAGTTTTTATTCCATGCGTTTTCTTCTGAATTATTACAGTCGCCCACTTTATCCTTTATCAGTACTTGTTTTCTCCTTTCATTAAGTCACCAGAACATATAAACATTTTTTCTTGTTTTTTATTGAACTTCGTGGTGAGGTGCTATCGGTTTTTATTGATATCTTATCGAATTCTCGGTTGTTTTAGCATATTAGGACAGTGAGTTTGTATTTAACTGCTTATAGTTAGGCATTCTTGTGTGCTTATGGCGTTACCGTTTCTAAAAATTACCTCGAAACAGTTGGTTTTTTGTGTGAAGATATCTGGAGTGATACTTTTAAGTTGTTTCAACTTTTGCCTGATTTTCTTATCGCAGTGGATGCACTCATTAGGAAAATGATTGTACTAGTTCTCATTAAAAGTCTAGCAATTTTTTAACTTATGATGTATCTTAACTTGTCTGATTAACATAGCAGATGTTCCTTCAGACCGACCTGAATTTAATAGGGACAACTTTCTACCTTCTCTCGGACGCTTGTCCAAAAACTCTACTTTTTCTTATCCTGCTGTCTACGTTTCTGCCTTATTTTTCATTCGGTAGACCTGTTCTTGTCCCGGAATACCCGTCTACCACATAAGAGTGATTTCTCTCTCACTTCGGGCTATTGACCACATTGGCTGGTTGAGTAGTGCTTTTCTATCCACCTTTTCTATCTCTTTTGCTCAATGCGAGCCCTTCCTCTATTCTCTTCTACCTGGAAGTGTCACTTAAACATTCCAAAATGCTTACCTCCCTCTTTTCACCTTTCCTATATCTCTATTGACTTTTCATTTCCATTAGTCACCGTGTGGCTGCGCGGGGGGTTTTCACAGACATTACATGTGATTTTTTTTTTCCAATGCTCCACCCGAAGGTACTACACTGGCCAGGAAGCGAGTTTTTGTTACCTGGAAAATTTTGAATTTTGCCGAACCCTTGCTGTTCCAAGCAAGGTAGGGATCTTTAACGTGCGTGACAACACTCACACACGGGACCTCCATTTTACCTCTCATCCGAACGAGGGTGTATTTTTGTGAAAAATGCTCGCCTAACATTTTTCAGGCGGACCGTGTCGGGATTCGAACCCGGGACCTTGGGCGTAGTAGTCACACACATACCACTACGCCACGGAGCCGCCTGGTTTTCACAGACACCCGGACCACGTCTCTGGGAATCTTTTGTGAGATCATGCAGTGCCACTGTCAGCGCACGTGGCCGCTGTCAGTGCATGTACGTATGAGTGTGTGAATGTGTGAGTGCAAGAGTATATACGTATCTACATATAAGTATGGATATCGTATCGATATCGTTCAACGTCGGGTGCAGGAATGCACCCACGTGCCTTTTTTCGGTCCCTCATACCGTTTTTTATAAACGGGCCTGCCTCACAGGTCGGTCTCTTCTAAGGGGTATGAGTATTTACCTATATAACGGCTTCAAGGAGCCACTCTATCTTGTATCTTTGTGATGAATGACAAAACGGCTTGGTGAGCTGGGGAATTCTACGCTATATCTTTAATGTATGTAGTCGTAGCGTGACTTAGCGTGCTGGGACGTTTCGGATCCACTTATTGTTATCTAGTTTTATCTTAATATCTTTATCTTACCAATTATCTTTGATAATAACTTGAGCTTAATGTCTTTATTTTACCTATTATCTTTGATAATAACTTGAGACTGTGCCTTATCTTTTTTGTTTTCCTAACGTTTGGTATTTATGATCAGACGTAGGAATTATTTTTTGAATATTGAGTGAAGAAGCTAACCTGATGGTAGCAATATAATTTGTTAGGTTAGTAATGTAAGAAATTAGTAAGATGGTACTGTTGGTAAATTTGTTAATCCACAAACATGTCATGAAAAAGTTTTGATGTGTATTGTTTATTAAACCAGAGTACCAGTACATACAAATTTGCTAAAGTGCAGTGTAACTTGCTCTCTTGGAAATTTTGAAATTTGGGCATTTTTTGCCAAGAAAAATGCAATGCTTATGTGCGTGTGCACTTAAAAACTGTAATGTTCGCTTTAGATTATATATGTTAGGCGACTTGTCGCAATTTGTTTTAGTTTTAGTAGTGTTTCATGCTCTCCGACAAATTTGTGCTGTCGATTATAACTGCGCCACATTAAAGACTCGTGTGTGCATTAATAAATGTAGTTCATAAACAATGGGGCTACACATTCCGTTTCCTAGTTAATCGTAAGACATGTTATCGGTTGAAAAAACCAGGTGGCGCCTAAAATAAACATTTTCTAGAATTTAAGTTAGGGTATAAGTAGGTTAGTTAGGATTTAGATTTTAAGCTTTTACCGTGCTAACAGTCATTTTTTTTTTAAATTTTTTATAGCTTTGTCGCGACTGTTACATTCCAAATTTGGAAATGTACACTTTTTAAATATGTGATTAAATTCCCGCCATTATTTTTAAAATAGACTTCTGCATTTCTGTCACTTTGGACAGTTGCGTTTGCGCAAAAGAATGCGTAGACGCGGAGTGATGGCGCAAGTGCGCGGTGTGTGACACGACAATATTAGCCAGCGAGATGTCGAACGGTGACGTCTGCCTGTGCCTTTTTTGTCTTTTCTCTTAGAATGTAGGTTCCTCTATCGTATCTCTACCTTCTATCGTTCCCTACCTTTATTCCTTCGTCCTGCCTACGAACGAAGAAGAGAGAAGACGGTAAATCTGGTTTCAACGAGGGCATGACGTAACCCACCCCCAACAACTCCAAACAGACGAGATACCCGGAAATCAGCATGACCCCTGCGCAAGGATGACCGCAAAATTGTGAAGCGTTCCACATTTTTAAGTGAGTACTTTTTATCTTTTTTAAGGTGCAACTTGTATCATTGTAAACATATTTGGCACGTGATACAATTTGACATGTAGTTATGGTGTAATATCTTTGTTGTGCAATAATGTGAACGTGGATAATATCACTGTTGTCAACTGCAGAAGTGGCTCTGAACGCGGACGCCGGGGTTATAACATACTTTGAAACGACACAAAGTACATATGAATGTAGGAGTCTACAAATCACTAACGAGCTCTAAATGAATAACTTTAGTGAGTAGACACACAAATAATGCAACATAGCCTTTAAAGGTTTTACTTCTCTGGCCCTTGTGATCTTTTAATACAAATGGACCAGCGTAGTCTACTCCATTTTTCACAAGAGGAAAGGATATCTAAACTCGGTGGTCAGGCAAATCTGTCATCAATGGGTTTACGAAAGATGGGCGAGCACGAAAACAAGAAACATAATTTCGAAAGACACCCTTAACTAAATTTCTGCCATATATTGGCCAGTATTTCTCTCTCATGAGATAACATTTGCTGAGGACCACAATAAAGAGGTTTTTTATGGACATGAATAGCTATTCGCTTGGACACAATATAACTAGATGGAAGTAAGATAGGGTGTTTTTTATACTCTGAAAAGTTCGATTTAAATATTCTACCTCCTACACGAAGAATTCCTAGTTTATCAATAAAGGGCTGCAAAGGTAGCATTTTTCTTTTAGTAGAAATAGGTTTAACCTGACTTTAGTCTTGCTATTTCTGAATGAAACGCGTTACTTTGTACAACCTTTAAATAACACATTTCGGATTTATTTAGTTCGTCTACAAAAAGAGGACCAGTCAACTTAAGATCCTTATTCATTAGACGAGAATTATGAACAAATCTTAACATGTGTGCGACACAACGCCTCAAACCACTGTAGTTCGAGAAGTTCTCAAAAGGAAATGACAGAGATTGATTGCAAGATTGAACTGTTTCAGGTAATTGTACACTATAGCTGTTTGGTTGAAACGGCATCAAGAAAGGTTCGAAATAAAGAAATTCAGGACCTTCCCACCATAACAGTAGGGTTTATGCCACTCGATAGTAAGTCGGCAGGATTTTGTTTTGATCCTATATGACGTCAACAATTTGGGTTAGTTAAAGAAACTATTTTACTGACGCGATTTGCTACGAATGTTTTTAGACAATTTGTTGGAATATGGATCTAACCTAATACCACAGTAGAATCAGACCACAGAAAAACACTATTAAATGAAATAGTTAATGACTCGGAAAGCTTTTGAAAAAGACGAGCGAGAACAAGAGCTCCACAAAGCTCCAGTCTCAACACAGAAATACTCTTTATCGGAGCGACCTTACTCTTGGCGCAGATAAGCCTCACGCATATTTCTCCACTTTCATCGACACTTCTCAGGTACACACAAGCTTCATAGGTGGACTCAGAAGAATCGCAAAACCCATGTAACTCGATTGTTGAAGAGTTTATCAATTTAAAATTTCTAGGAATTCCTAATTCGTCAAAAACATGCAATTGATCTCTGAACGAGATCCACTCAGAAACTATAGATGATGGTAAGGATTTATCCCAACTAATTTGAAGACACCACATTTTTTGAATAAGCATTTTAGCCTTTATTACACAGGCAGATAGAAGTCCTAATGGATCGAATATTTGTGAGATCTCTGACAAACGAATCTCTTTGTCACAGCAGCTCTGGAAGACTAAGTATTTGTAGTGAACGTAAGAAAATCTTCATTATGATTCCATACGAGGCCTAAAGTTTTAGTACTGTCGCCAATTAGAAGATAATGAGACCCTTCAAAGGAGGCACCTAGATCACATAGAACATTAGCATTATTACTGATCCACTTTCTAAACGAAAAACAGACAGAAATAAGATATGTTTATTTCAGCACAACGTGCGTGTAAATCCAACATATTGTCTGAACCAGTTAGGCCATCCATACAAAAATCTCTGGCAATTATTCTTGCCATTTTGGGGTATTCCTTAGAGCATTGCCTTGACAATTGAACAAGACATCTCGTTGCCAGAAATGATGTTGATACAGTACCATAAGTGATGGTATTTAATTCACACACAACTAGAGGGTCTGATTTGTTGAATCTCCACAAGATCCTTTGAAATCGCCGCTGTTCCGGATAGATTTCTACTTGTCTATCATGTTTGCTACATCGGCTGATTACTACAAACGAATGCTGTCTGAAGTGGAACAAAATTGAAATAAGATCACTCTGTACAACAGGTCCTATTTTCTGTACCCCATTTAACAAGATACCTGACGATGATTTGCAAGAACCATCAAAAACATCGCGCAGCTTAGAAGTGGTGCTACTTTCTTTAATCACTCCATGATGAGGGAGATAGAACGCAACAAATCCTTTGTCAAAAGACTTGTACGAATGTAGAAGTTTGAATGCATGCCCCATTTGATTATAAGCACGAATAAAATCTAAATACATGCCCTTTAAATACGGGTCTGAATCAAGTCTCCTTTCTAAATTCAGAAATCGTCTCGTTGTGACAGAAAACGAATCTCCTAAATCTTGAAGATTCCTTTTAAAGGGAATGGACACCACAAATCTTCCAACTGACTAGACATACTACTTGAAGATGATTGTTCAGAGAAACTTTCCAAGAAACACTTGGTTTGAGCTATGGCTCTAGTATGATTTTCAAAGAATTCTAATTGAAGGTTACCTTCGTCTTCAATTAAAAGTTATATCTCATCTTGTACAGCCTTAAAAGCTTGCAAAAGGGTTTCAGCATTAAATGCTTTGATTTCAAGCTCCTTTATCTCAACCTTTTCTGCCTTTCTGATATCAAAGTTAGACAAAAACCTTTGGAAACTTGTCAACTTTGCTTTTATAATAGCTCTCCTTTTCTTTAACTTTGCAATTGTATCTTCCATTTGTAGTGTAACCGACCCAAAGGCTGACCCAAACGCCTCCTATAAACGGTACACCAGGCTCCGTGATCTAGCATCTAGTGGCAGTGGCTCGACGACACCTACGTTGTGTTGTTATAATGTAATCCAAATTCACACTGAGAAGATGGCGTTAAAGCGGGAAAGTTTGAAATAAAACTACAGCATTTACCTAACTTTACTTTTAATCAAAACAATAACCACTTTGGCATGAAAGCATGGAAAAATGACATATAAAGCAAACAGTGCCGCACTGAACCTGGGCGACTGGGAAAGAGCACGATAGAGAAAACCCCAAACTCCCCTCACACTTCCAACTGCATTTGGCACATCTCGACAAAGACGGGTAACGTACAAGTAGCCAGATCACCAACATTGAAATAGACGGGATGTCAAATGTTACACAGCCATACCACACGTGACAACTGAAGAAACGTTAGTGTGAACCAGCTAGTTTTTTCTGGTAGGTACTGAGGTCGGCTAGGCCACTACTACTCAGCTAAAGTTGAAGAGGGGGACACCAGTAAGATGACCTGCACCTTAACTCCCAATGTTCCTCCCCGCACGGACATAAAATGTTAGTAATATTCAACAAGGTTCGATCACACACACCCACATATATACATTAACAGTTTCCAGCCCGTGTTACAAAATATTTCACAAAGGCTAGCCGACTTCCTATTATTTGAAAAGTACAACTACAAGTACATTGAAAAGACGACATGAATCGCTGAAATGAACTTATGGTGATTGCGCATAGTTAAAAAGGCGATTATTATTATTTAATAGACTATCTCCAACATAGTCATAAATGCAAACGCGAAAGGCACGAAGATGGTCGGTCATACCAGAGGCTCAATTTAATTACATCACAAACGTTAAATACTAGTTAATTATATAGGAACAGCGGTTAGATAGTAGGATACACAAAACAACAAACATATCATTAAGTTAAACCGAGATGTGAGCAGTGCAGTTGTAAATGTGATTAATATGCTGAAGTAAAACAATTACAGATAATAAAATGTTAAATGCATCACAAATATCAAACATTATAAAACATGTAGGCAGCAAATGTACATCAAAATTTTACAGCACAAGTAAAAGCCCAGATGCAGGCACTAAATCTTTATATAAATGCATGTTATTAAATATATTAACTCTAGTAGGCAAATAGCAAAAAATTATTCATTATGATTGTATCGGTTAAAATGTACTTTTAAAAATTAAACACATCGTGGCAGTACAAGTTTCTTTATACATAGAACGTGCAATAAAATCGTAAATCACCCATAGTAAGCATACGTTAAGCAACCGGCAACAAATTCTAAGCCAAAAGCAACAGGTAACACAAATATTTCCTTCAATGATTAAATAACTAACGGTTTTACAATAAGTACAAACATCATACTCAAAACAACGCTTTGATTACAAGATGTAATCAGATTACCTTAAACAACCGCCACATTATAAACTTAAAACATTACCTTTAATAAAAAAACCGCCAAGTGAAATGTTTCTACCATCCATCTTAAAAATCTCAAAACAAAGTCCTTTAAACCTATCGACTCGATCGATTGTCTCTACACATGCGTGCATTATAACATAAATTCTGACATAACAGAATGCGTTCAGAAAGCTGCAAGTGGTTACTGAGCTATTCTAACAAACACCTTCAAATATTGAAATGTACACTATAATATTTTGAATAATTATCAACCAATGACAAATCGATTTAGAAACATTACAGATCACTTCACATTTTAAATTTGATTGTTATGTGTTTGTATTTTAAATACAAACTTGATTATGAAAACTTACATGAACTCTTACTACTATGCAATACAAACACTAATTATAGATTAATACTTGACTGGAAATATTTTGGTACACATAAATTGATTGCTGATATGAAATGAAGAAAAAACTAACTTTTGGATCTTACTGTCAACGAATTCCAGGTAGACTCTTAATGGAACCAAATTAAAATGCTTCTGTATGAGTGTTCACATTAACGTGCTTTTATAAAATGAAAAGCACTTAAACTGATTTGTGCAGACACACTTTATGACAGACTGCAGTAGTGCGCTGTTCCAAATTTCCTTAAACGCGACTCTTGGCTATTTGAAAGTTGGAAACATGTGGCACGCATGATCTGCGTATGCTCTTCTTACACTGTTCAGTTATAAGGAATTCTATAAACTGAAGCTCGAACTGAAGACTCTTCTACACCATCGAAAGTAAGATACACGAATCTGCACGTAAGTAGTTGATTTGTATGTATACAACTATGTTTATAGGTTCGTTTCACCTTTTATTTTGAAATAAGAAGACAATTTTATGAGTCCAAAAAACTCTGTGTACATACAATTTTATTCAACTACTACTGTCAATCATAAACAACTTGATCCTAAATTAGCAATATCTATGCACACTGATACGACATAGTACATAAATAATAGACCTGCACTTAAATTCATACAGACAATATTCACATTTTGCCGTTCATTACTTGATTTAAAATAGTTTCTCCAACCTGGAAATAGAATATCTGAGCAATTGCATTCTAGTAGACAACCAAAAGCCTTATGTGATTCTACAATAGTAATAACTAAATAATGCTCTCTATTTTCGTGCTCAAGTAGTACAGTAAGCTGCATACTAGCGTTAATCATACTCTCAAAAACTCCGCTTAAATGGTAATTCAAAAATTTCCTTATACTTAACCTGCTTCAATTACTGATCTGCAAGCTCCATTATCTATCTCAAATTTTACTGATTTTCCATCTACGTTAAGGGTTAAATATTCTGGTTTTTCAAATGCACTAGAATGGATAATATGTAAAGACAAGTCATAATTTAATACCTCGCACCTACCATACTCTGAACCACTATCTTCTATGGTTTGTTGCTGTAATCAGCTAGCATTACCTTTCACCAGATACATTTTTTTTGAATGACCCCTTTTTGAACAAGAAAAGCATTTCCATTTTGCAGCGGCCCATCTATTTTTAGCATGGATCTTGCCACAATTATTACATTTATCTGGCTAGCAGTAGCACTTTCAGTTTGAGTTTTATTTATTGTTGTACCTTGATGCTTATTTTTACTTTTGTACTTGGTACGTTGTATAAAATTCACAGCGTCTCCGTTACTTGGCAATGTTCTGATCTGTTTATCTGCTAATTCTGAAGCTTGTGCAAGTTTACAGCCTTCACAAATGCTAACTTCGCCTCCGATAACAGTTTTTTTTTGTATATATGCCTATTGAACACCAACAATGCATCATCTAGGAATTGTGCAAAATCGCATTTCGTAACTCAACAATGATCTGCAATAGATTATTCCTTGTTTTGCATACAATTATTAAAAATAAATCTTTCATAGATAACCGACACCACCGGAGAATAATGTTTAATTAATAATTGCTTAAATTCAGCAAACAATAGGTCTTGGGGGTTTCGTAGGTGTAGCTAAGTTCTTTAATGTCAAGTACGTATTTGCACCAGCTAACGTAACGTAAAAATACCTTCTGTAACGGCATTGAACTTGAATAAATGTTCCACTCTTTACAAGTAGCTTTCAATTTCTTCAGCGACCCCATTAAACGCTTTGACACTACCCCATTACAGCCATTCTATTCTTTGTTTGCCTCTTTACATCTTCTGAATAGTATCTCGTTAACCAAATTCTAACCTTGCAATTGACCACAACACGAGTTCAATGTACTTCTAATACAGACATTCAGCCTCGTTGCCAAATGCTGTGTATTTATATGTAATTAAATGCAAGGGTTTTTTAACAGCCTGTTTTTAGGATTGTTTATTACGTTTTGTAACAATATCCAGCGGTAGACCAATACACAAGAACATCTGTAGCACCTCCCATGCAGGTACGTTCCGATTCGCACTTCTGTACTATCTTATTAACCACTATCATAAAAAATAAAATAACGAAAAGTAATAAGAAATTTATTGAATCCCAAATAATTTGTCAATTCCACTTGGATAATATAGAATAAACTACAATTATATTGTGTATTTTACCAATAATCGTTGTCCGTTTTTTAAAATGATTTTGCACTATAAACCTAATAAATAATCGTAATATACAATAAAATTAAAATTAATTCTTTCTTTACAACATTATAACAAAAAATGCAGTCAAACCAATCAATATGTACAAGACAAAAATGAAACCAAATGAATATTTTATTAAATAATACAACTTTAACAGTTCTTACAAAAACACAATAACAACAGAAAATTATAGAAGATCTATAATCACCATACAAAATACCCAATAATAACACATATGAGAGTTCGTCATATAAAAATATTTTTGTAACAATACACACGCGGGAATGTCTATATATATTTATATACACACTTATACGATATGTACAATTTATTAAAAAAAGGTTATTATTCATTAATCACATTATCGAACAAAGTCCAGTTAACTCGGAGCCCTTTCTAACAACAGGATTCCGCTTTAACTCGACCCCTTGTAAGGCAGGTTTAATATTAAGTTGCACTGGTTCTTCACCAGGAGGCAACGGTTCACTAGGATCAACATAAGTAGGATTTAAAGTTTCATTTATTGATTCAGGTATTTCTTTAGTAATTACAGTTGGTATTGGTTTTGTAATATTAATTTTAATTTTTCCAGATGCAGCATTGGATGCCGATGCTGATGACTGTTCCATATTAAGCGATTCCAATTCAAAATTACCATCAATTGAACTTACTACTTCTATGTGCGTTGTATCTGATGTATCACTAGTTGTGGGAGCATTTGTTTTGTCTGGTTTACCTCCATCCACTAAAAACACACAAACATTACTGTAAATAGATAATTAATACAAAAATTAAATACACTTCGTTTTCAAGGGTATCATACAAGATCAGCAATGCCACCGTGATTATGCAAAACCCCAAGGCACATATGAACAACAGCAATACAGTCATTTTGCAACATTTAAGAAATAAAAGAAAAACAATATATTTGTATGCACAGTTTGTATAGCATTAACTGTTGTTACCAACACGCAAAATTACCATGCCCAGAAATTCACAATTTTTCATATCTTCGCTATTCCAAGTACAACAATTCTCACATACGAGGGTATGACTCAACCTCTCTGCCAAACATACGGAGTGCTAGAAAATTAATTTCAAAGTTTGACGACAATAAATTCAGAAATGTAATTTTTTTATCGAAATCATATTAATTATTTCACTCAACAATTCTACACAAAAATTAATCTAAATATGTGATTGTGATTATTCGTCCATATTAAATCGCTCGAGTTATTCGCAATAAAAAAAGTAAATTACATAACACGAGTAGGCTGGGCCTGCAGACTTAACAAAAGAAATATTATGATAATTGTCAAAAGTAGTTTATTTCATGTAAACCATAACAGCAATGCCTCATCAATGCCTTACAATTGAAGATCATTTCCAATAGAAGAGAGATATACGACTGCTTCATAAAAGTTTATCTAGAATTTGTTACGTTCCATTTTGTAATTGTAAATTTTCCACCTACTTAATTTAAAAACCATTTCAATTTCTACTTATTTGAATATACAAGTTCACTCTATACGTTTATCGTTTCAAGTTAGGTCAGATAAGCAACCGAGGCTCGTCCATTATTTCATTCATAAGTCCACATGTTTATATAGTACATTATCTGGTCCCTTATCTAGGCATGGGGTTGGTAAGAATTTCCTGAAGGTTGTTAGTTTAATGGTGATTACATAAAGTGTTTGTGTTATCTTTGAAAAATAGAAATATCCTATAACTTATTTCTATTCTATATGCAATTTCCATGATTATTTCTTCAGAAAATAATTTTACAAATACATTGATGGAAGGAGTTCACTGTATTTCTAGCGAGTGCTAGTTCACGTTGTTTCTTCTATGATAAATAATATAAACCCGATCGGGCAGTTACAAAAGCTTATGATGAAAAATGTGCTTTCTTCTTTCATGTGACATAAAAAATGAATGGGTGATGTTTTTAATGTTTTCAGTCCGATGTCTTCAAATTTTACGTTCCATTTCTTAGATTCCCTGAATCAATAACTGCTTGGTCTTGGCACAAAAAACTCGCTTTGTCGTTACAGCTCACTTTTTCTAGCTACCGTTTTTGTATGCAGATCAAATTAAGGTGAGATGGGTACACATTGCATTTACCCAAAACCTTTAACAACCTATAGAAAGGAAAACAATAATAAAAAGCAACAGGTATTAGTATTAGTATATATTCGTACCCATCTTACAATAAGCCAAAGTTTAATTAGATATAAAATTATCTATCGTAAAAATTTTTAGTTAGTAACTTATATAAAATAATTATCAATTAGTATTAGATTGGTTAGTAATGCTGAAAATCATCATCAAGAAATTCAGATACACTATAATATAACATCAATTGCTAAACAAGTGCAGATTTAAATTTAGTTAAGGTTGAACGTGATTTAATGAACGTGTGTAATTTATACAAAGTGTTGGTCCCATGTAAACAAACGATTTTTTGAATAAAGTAGGATTCGGTAGAAATATAAACGTTGTTTGAATGTGTTCGAAGTACGATAAGAATTTTTGTTTTTGTAAAATAAAATAAGAGTTTCATAAATATATAGAGAAAAAGGTAAGAATATTAAGTTTTTTAAAAAGAGGTGTACACTGTTAATTATAACTAGTTTTCTTTAGAAAATAAGATAGTACATAGACACAAGTAATTTGTTATTATGACCATTTAAAAAAAATTTTCTTTTAACTGTACTATATAAGGGATATCTGTACAAAATGAGTTAAGTTCCAACACTGCATTTAAGTGCATTACCTAAGCACGAAGTGGAACACAACAAAATCAAACAGGTGAAACACACAACATTTTGTTACGTCCAACTTTCAGCAGTGTACTAAACCTTACGGCCTTTTATTTAATTATTCATTCGCATAGATTCTGCTTTTGATATTCATACGCCATCCTGTATATGAAACATTACGACAATAAGTACACTTTACTACAATTCTATTTAAACCTATTAGCTGCGAAACGGAAAGTTCCTCTATAATTTAAATACTCAGTACCGTGTTTTAAGTAACCAATAGCTTGATACCTATTACTATAGAGTATAATTAATTCTTATAATACCCAATCCTAAAGACTCTTTGAAATAATAGATGACACTTCTATGATAAAGGTTGTTTCAAGTTTCTATTAACACCTGTGTGTTTGATAACGTTGGGATTGTATTTAATTCTTGCTATAAAACGAATTCCTTAGATTATTCTTTCTGCAGCTATACCAAAAAGAATACTTGTCGTTACCTTATTTCCTTATCTACAAAAATTTTGTGCACACCGTTGTGTGGTAAGTGCTTTCAGTTTTAAAAATATACCTTTCTTCTAATTGTAATTGTACCTGTTACAGCTTCCTCCGGTAGGCATGACCGTTCATTACATTGACCCATGACTAATAGAGTAGTTACCGCTTCTTTTGTAGGAAGAATGTGTAACATGTCATTTTACCTATGGTAAATGCCACGTTTCAGCTTGATTTATCTCTCCCTTTAAACCTCAGATTTTACTTTAAAAAGTCCTTTGAACCTCTAATATACACTTTTACTTTTAATAGATTTATTATAATCTCAGAATATATAAAGGTTATAGTACTTCATAAAGTACCGTGTTTGTTTTCTAATATTCATACTTGTTTGTAAAGTTGCCTACAATCCAGTATTCTTAGTATTTATTTTCACATTTCTACTTTGCAAAAGAGCTCTGTAGTTTTCTTTCCTTACAATTCCAAATACCCCGCTCTGATATTTGAGACAGTTTGTTGCCTGTCAAAACTTTCTGATAAAGGATCATTTCTTGTCTTGATTTTGTGCACAACAGGACATTTTGAATTCCTGTTGATAAGAATTGACCATGAGGTTGTATCAAGTATGTATTCTTTTGTTAAATAATAAATGTGTAATCATTTAAATATTATTACAGATATCTTGCCTAGCGTTTCCTTTCCTTCATAAATTACAAATCCCACCGGATTACTTTTCCGATGGTAAGGATTTAATAGATGTATTTTAAATTCCTTATCACTTGGTTTTGCGTGTTAACTAATTCACGTATTATATTTTAGGGTCGTTCTCTACCCCCATATCTTCGTACTATTTATCTTACGTTCCGTAAAGATGCAGATTTGTTTTGCTGTCGCTTTACTATAAGATGACAATGCCGTAGTATTTTAAATTACGCTACCCCAACATACAATTTTAGTTTTGTTTATTATTTTCTCAAAATTTGGTTTAATATGGATCTATGAAGTTAAACACGAAATGTTTTTCAACTTGTTTGAATGCTAGCGAATTCTACCTCATCACTTGTCTTTAATGTTTTACCTGGGACTCCTGCAGTTTCTACATATTTGATTTGGATTTCTACAGATGTTCCGTTCAAAGAATTTCAGGGTAACAAAATAAGTTATTCAATGCACATGTCAGGTATGACAAATTAAAGTATTATTTATCTACTCAAAATTAAATAAACTGACTTATACAATATTAAATTTTCTCTTTATTTTACACTTGTAAAACATATTAATTTTACTGATAATTTATCTAGTATTTACAAATATTAATTCTTATTATACATAGTCTTACTAGACGCATAACTGTCCAAATGTAAGCCACATGTTTCATGAAACTTGTGGTAGTCAAGTACATTTATTAATTTTGTTACGTATTTAAAAGCACAAGATACTTTTCTTAGTATATTTGAACGTTTAGTTCACGTTAAATATTTTATCGACTTTTTATATGTTACGTTCACATATTTAAAAACTCTCTTAAACTTATATAGCTACATTTACTAGTTGCCTAAAAACGAGTATCATAATCTTTACTGATCTATTTATTTTATAAAACTTCATAGAACATTTATGATGTTTCTGTTCAAAACTTTATTTCTATAGAATTTAATAAATACACTATATAACTTGTCATAGTTTCTCAGTTGTTTATTTTACAGTCATTAATTCACAAATTTTCTCCCCTTCGAGATTTTAAGTCTCTTGCAGCCTCCGCAACCTCAACGGTCGATGCTAGCTGCGCCAGAGTGTAATTTTTTTATGCTCTGTCGTGCGCCTATTCTTTTTATAACGCCTGAAAAGGGGTAGGGTGCACGTGGCGCCCAACGGCTCGCGTCGTCCCGGATCCAACTGTTTCTATCTGTTATTGGAGAAGGTGTGACCAACCCATCAACTTGGATACGCGGGTGAGTGTTTCTTAACTACATACTTGTATGGGTCCTATTTGCTTGCCTACCCATCTAAAGATTATCATATATATGTGCCAAAAAGGATTTCCAAGGTGATGTTTGGGCGTATCCCGTCTGTTTACTTGTGTATCTGAAGACTGTGATACATACAAGCAGGATTTTCTTTTACTGTACTATTTGTACATCTGCAGAGAAAAATCCTGACTTGCTACTATTATATATAGATATCCTATTTATATCTAGATATTTCCCATACTAGAATTCATTTGGGAGTTGTGTCAATTGGGGTGGGAGTAAACGTTTTCAATAATCCCAAGGTTACAGGACATTAATTGTAATTGTAAATTGTAAATATTTTCTCGGTTGGTATATTCTATAGTTTGGCGAAATCGTTAAGTTACCTGCAGTTTCATACAATAAACAATTAATTTTGCTGTTATAAATTAGTGTGTTTATTTTTATTACATGTTGAACTGCACTTTAATTTTTTTTATTTCAGACAATTTCTTTACTTTTGGACTTGTAAAACCCCGCCTACTTGCCGATTGAGCCCGGTCATTTTTTCTTTTTCCTTCAGTTTAATTCTAGATTGTAGCCAAATTTCTGATAGACTGAAAATGGGGCTACGATGTTCATAACATAAATTTTTCGTAACACTCTAATCCCAATTACGAGCTATTTAATGAAACAGTACATTCAACTTAAAGTAAGATATCGTACACTACATAAATGCTGAATTGTAACAAACACAAGGTACGGGATCAGAAACCAGATACAGTCGACCGCATCGGCATTATGGAATATTATATTTTGTTGTGATTATTATCTTAAACACGCGAATTTTAGAAAAAAAATTTAAATTTATCAGTAGTAGCTAAAGTGTATAAAGTTATTTCGTTTGGCAGCAAAAATTTATTCTATTTCACCAATTTAAGTTTGCTGAAGGTCAGAATTTAATTGGTCGACTTTAAAGCATAATGTAATTGTATATTTTATTTGTGACCTAGTTAACATTGCAGTGGTTTTAAAACAATTTTGATACTTTTTGTGTGTCCGTTTGTAGTTAAACCGTTTGCTTTAGACCCCAGTTATATTAATAATTTTTGTTTGTCGTATCAGTCTTTACACCTCCTTTAAATTAATGACATAAAACTAATGCCAACCTGTATAACAAAATTAGATATATGTGAAAGTACTAAAGAGTATATGCCAAGATTGCATTCATAGATTAGTTTATTCAAGATATTTCTGGATTTCCAGTATGGAGCACAGACCAAGATTAAGTAAGTTGTTTCAATGATTTGTATAAAGCGCTTTCGTGTTGTTTGAAATGTGTTTACCAGACATCGCATTATTGCGTTCCTCCAAATAAAATGACGAAGTCATTCTTGTTGAGGTTAATTAAATTAGCACGCAGTCTAAGCAGTATATTATCTATAGTTGTATTCGGTTTACATTCTGTAAATATATTATTATTATTATTATTGCTTTATTATCCAACAGAATATCTTCAATTACAGGATAAAATTAACAAAGAAAGAAAATAAGAAAATACAAATATACATATACAAAGACAACTTTTATAACAGAGTACGTTAGTAAAAATAATGATTTAAACTAAGGCAATCCATCAGGTGAAAAGTGCATATAAGTATAAGCCAAAAATTCTGACAGCAAAAATGTCGCAATTAGTAAATAACTTGTTAAATGTTTGTGATATAACATATATTGGAGAATTGGATAATAGATTAGTATTTGATATTTTGTTATAGAATGTTATACTTGTACGTGTATTAACGAACGAAACATTAAAATGTAACTTTGCTAAAATATATGGTGCATCAATAAATCCTTGAATAATTTTATACAGAAACAACTGACCATTAATTCCGCACCGCACGTCGAGCTGTAGAATGTTATATTTAGATAGTAACAAAGTCTGACTTATACCTTGGCATGGGTACGCATGGGTCTCAAACGAACCCAACAAATTTAAAATACTTACGTTGCACTTTTTCTAATAAAGATATATAAACTTTATAGTGAGGGTTCCTAAGAGCTCAGTATTTTAATTTTGACCACACTAGAGTTACATACAACGCTCTCAGTACATGAATGTTGGTAAACGACTTACAGTTACGAATTATAAAGCCACAAAGTTTGAATGTAGCAGATGCAGACGATATGATATGTTCCAAAAAGAACAGTTTCGAATCATATAGCACTCCAACATCCTTAACACTCATGACAGGTGTCAAAATAACACTGTTAAGAGTACAGTTGAATAAAATTGGTTGATGTTTTGTGCGTAAAGGAGATAATTTTACATTTACTAGTGTTAAGTTGCAGGTAGTTAGTGTTGCACCAGTTCTGTAGCTTATTGAGTTGTAATTGAAGCTTATAGCAATCGTCATCATGCAAAATATTAGCATACAGTTTAAGATCATCGGCAAATAGTAATAAATGGCAGTCTAAATGATCAACGATGTCATTGATGAAGAATAAGAATAAAAGTGGGCCCAAATTTGATCCTTGCGGTACACCCGAATCGGCAATAAAGTAATCAGAGTTATATCCGTTGTAGGAAACGTACTGAATTTGGTTATGTAAGAAGAGGTAAAAAATTGAATTAAATTCGTAGAAAAATCGAAGCTCTCAAGTTTTAGTATAATAATTTTGTGGAGAATTTGGTCAAACGCCTTGGCAAAATCTGTGTAAATAACATCTACTTGACCTCGATCATCTAAAACTTCGAACATATCCTGTGTTAAGCATGTAGGATTTGTCAATGTAGATCTGTTCTCCATGAATCCATGCTAGGCGACAGAGATTTTTACTAATGGATAAATACGCTAATGTAAAATAATCTCGAACAATTTGGCAAAATTACATAAGATGCTAATTGGTCTGTAATTTGATATAGTGGTTGGATTACCACCCTTAAGGATAGGGAGGATTTTGCCTATTTTCCATACATCCGGAAAAAGTATAAGTACTCGTACTAAGTGATAGATTAAACAGGTACAACAGGGGCTCCGCAAACACCATTTTACAGTCACGTATAAGAAACGAGGGAATTTGATCTGACCCGAAGGTAGATTTATTTTTAAGCCTTTCAATGGACTTCACAACTTCCTCTAAGGAATTGATAGTAATTTGTGAATTGCTAACGGTGGGAATATTCACATGTTGAGCATCTGACAAGTCAGCTTTAACATATACACTGCTAAAATATTCCTTGAAGGCATTAATTATATTTTATGGAGTTTTATACTCAATATTATTATTAGTAAGTGATCCAGGTATACAGGTAGCACCTTGTTTAGAATGAACATATTTCCAGATGTGTTTAGGATCAATACCAAGCGAATCTAGGATGTTTTTTAGATAAACAGTGTAGGCTTGTAATATTGCTGCTTTGCAAGCAGAGCGAAGTGCTTTAAAATGTTGACGTTCTGATAATAACAGTACAAGGAATTTAGTTTTAAGCTTTGATAAGAAGTATCTGTTAAGTTTGGACAGTTTAAATTATACTTCTCGTTGCAGTTGGTAATGGAGAGTTTTTGTTGACAACTACTTAGTTTTTTGTAACAATCTTAGAAGCGTTCTTTATGTCTGTTATGGTTAGGTTTACCTCACCATTCTTGATTCTGATATTTAATGTTACCTGTAAATTGGTTAAAAGTTTCCGTTGGGTAGGCGTTAAGTCAGCAACAATCCTGAACGTGGAATTTTTCAGTAGCAAATATTTATTTTTTAACACAGATCGCACATCTTTTTCTACATTAAATATAATTTTAAGTGAACGAATTTTACCTGTGATGATTGCACCACTTCTAACAACTTTAATAGTAGACATATCAACATCTGGAACTTGCGACAAAATCTTAGTAACATTTGTTTTATCAGCCATGACACAAGTATTATGATCTGTTGATTGATGTTCATCTAGAATCACGTTTTTTGACCTATAGTTACGATTTTCAAGTTCGCTTAATAAAGATTCAACAAAAACGGGCATTAGTGTGTCAAACATAGCGCCCTGTTTAAGATTATCGACTTCCTTAGTAAGAGTGTTAATAACTTCATTTAAATGTTTAATGGTATCCTTCTCAGCAACACAATTATCGCAATGATATATAGGTCGTCATTTATCACTAGCAATTAATAATTGTTGGATTTCAGCACGAGATAATCCCGAGCAGGTGGTATGCACTGATAACCGACATTTATCACACTTAATTTATCATGATAGACATTATAGTACTTATATACTTTAATTGATGAGGAGGAACAGAAATGCACGTCCGTACACTACGATGGCCTATATACAATCAGAGAAGTGTGATCTATTATTTCAAAGAGTCTTAAGGATTGGGTATTATAAAAATTAATTATACTCTATAGTAATAGATATCAAGCCAACGGATACTTAAAACAAGGTACCGATTATATAAATTATAGAGAAACTTTCCGTTTCGCAGCAAATAGGTTTAAATGGAATTGTAGTAAAGCGTACTTATTGTCGTAATGTTTCATATACAGGGTGGTGTATGAGTATCAAAAGCAGAATCAATGCAAATAAATAATTAAATAAAAGGGCGTAAGGTTTAGTACACTGCTGAAAGTTGGACGTAACAAGATGTTGTGTATTTCACCTGTTTAATTTTGTTGTGTTCCAGTTCATGCTTAGGTAATGCACTTAAATGCAGTGTTGGTACTTAACTCATTTTGTACCAGTATCATATATGTATAGTACAGTTAAAGGAAAATTTTTTTTAAAGGGTCAGATAATAACAAATTACTTGTGTCTATGTACTAATCTTATTTTCCAAAGTTTTATCTGTTACGTTGCGATGTACATTTGTTTTAACTATTAGTTATAAATAAAAAAATTATTTTTAAAGTACAGCTCCTTTTTAGTCAGTGGTTACCTTTTTAGCTTTTCCTATTTTTCATAAAAATCTTAAAACTTAAGTTTCACTTTTGTCCATCAATAATGAAAACAATGTTGCATGATTATAACTACACTATTTATGTGAGTCTATTCTTGAGTTCAGACAAGAATATACAAGTCTAAAACTTGGGGTCATATTTATAGGACACTGATCTAATGCATATAATACTTGTACTTGTAGTGGCTGCGTATATTTACGCGATTGAACGTGTATTTATGCAATGAATATAAATACTGGAGACTTTATGAAAGTTGGCATTTAGTGTGTTTAGTTTGCGAGTGACGCCTTTTTAGTGTAAAAGACATTGAAGCGTTATTTGAAGATGATGCATTTTTTAAAGACTTAGAACATGCAGCCAGTGTTGATATTGCAGTTTTACCACCGGATCCTGGTGTTGTAAGTGATTATGATAAAGGTGATGATGAAGAAACAGGTGAAATTGCAGTGAACAATGTTCCTGGTAGTTTAGAAGTTTGGCTTCAAGGACCTAGTGTACATAACAATGATAAAAATGTCGCACGCACTGGCCGGTCAGGTGAAAGTTCTTCAAAAACAAAAAGAGGCAAAAAATTAACAACCATTTCTGTGCCCTGGTGCAAGTCGCGGCCATTCTATTCCAGTAGTATAAAAGAAATGCAAATACAGAAGGACAAGATTAAAAAAATTAGTGAAGTACATCATTTAACTCCTGTACAATTGTTTGAAAAATTGTTCTCTGATGTTTATAATTATATACAAATAGAAACCGAGCGATATGCCAAATTTGTAAAAATCTGAGTGATTTTACTGTAACTACCAATGGATTGAAAACTTTTGTTGGAATTTTACTGCTTTCTGGATATCGCATTTTGCCTTTCGAGAAATTATATTGGAATACAGGTGAAGACACTGAGATATAAATTGTAAAAGAGTCAATGTCACAAAACGCATATTTGAAATTGAAATCTGTTTTCCATTGTTGTAATAATGACAAACCCAATCTGACTGGCAGGTAATAACGGTTCGCAAACTATTTTGAATGCGTTATATCTTTCATTCAATGTACTACAGGTGCTATAAAATTCCTCCACTCCTAACTAAAACAAACAAAGCTTTTCAACAAAGGGGGTTTTTTCGACTTATCTATCATGATTCGATGCTCATAAGATACTATGGTCACAATCGTCTGAAACAGTTTATACAATCAAAACCAATAAGATTTAGATACAAATTATGGTCACTCTGTAGCTCAGATGGATATTGTTACAAATTCTCTGTTTATACGAGCAAGAATAAGAATGCAACTCCAGGTATACTGTAAGGTTCACAAGTTATTTTAGACCCTTTGGAAAATATTGAGAATCCCAACAAGTATTTTTTGATAATTTTTTACAAATCGTGACATACTAAACCATTGACAAGTTATTTATAAGTTAAAACAAGATATCGAGGGCATTATAAATTTCAGATGAATAATGGTAACAAAAAACGATTTTGGTAAAATTCTCGTTAGTGCAAAAACCTACTACGAATCAGAATTTGCCAGACAAAAAGAAATTCACATAAAGAAATTTAATAATCTATTTATAGAGAAAAGTAACACGCAAACTAAAACGTTTAAAAACAGCAACATCATGCTAAACACCGTCATAAATTTATCAAACAGAACTGTCAACGACACAGAAAAACTAATTCTATCAAAAGGCCTAAACTTTGCTATAACACCAAAATCAATACCGACATTTGAAATAATCAACTGTATTGGGAAAGCAACAAACCAACTTGAAGTAGATCAAGCAAACGAATTTAGAGTACAATGTAAAATCGAAATAGAAAAGAATCACAAAATAAAACCAATTGTAAATAGTAACGAAATAAAAGCAATTCACAATCCAAAAAACAATAACTCAATTATAATTCTGCCTGCTGACAAACGCAATGCAACAGTAATAATGAATAAAAACGATTACAACGCAAAAGTCAACGAACTGTTAAACACCGAGAATTACATTAGTTTATAAACGGACCCAACAAAATAAATTGAAAATAAAATATACAAAACTCTATATAAATTTAAAAATGAGTTCAAAAACAAAGAAAGAAGCAAACTGATCCTGCGTTACAGTAAACCATCCCACTTTTACAGTCATAAAACAGACATTCCTTTAAGATCCATTGTAAGCTCCATAGATTCAACATGCCATAATTTAGCAAAATTTCTCCTAAAAATTATAAATCCATTAGCAGGCAAAACGAATTCTTCCATAAAAAACAACTAACACTTTTTAGAAAAATTATCAAACATCAAAATTGAAAATATACACACAATGGTAAGTTTTGATGTAGTAAAACTCTTCACAAATGTCCTTGTAAACAAAGTGTTTAATATTATAAAAAACAAACTAGAAAAGATGACAACCTTAACGAAAGAACAAAACTAAGTATATCATCGATTATGGAATTACTTTGGTATATGCATCAATACCACATATTTTCAAATAAATGACCAATTCTACAAACAGAGCTTCAAAATGGCAATGGAAAGTCCACTATCGCCAATCTTTAGTAATATATTCATGGAGGAATTCGAAAAAGATGTAATATTCACACAAGAATTCAAACCACTAATCTGGTGAAGATACGTAGATGATGTCTATGCTATTTGGCCTCATAAAACAGAACTGATTAAAAACTTTGTAGATTCAATTAACAAAATAGAATCAACTATTATATTCATTTATGAATTAGATCAACATGGAAAACTTCTATTTTTAGATATTCTAGTTAGCAAAAACGATACAATAATTAATACATTAGTATACAGAAAACCAATACACAAACATATACTTAAACTTCGATTCAAACCATCCACACTGTGTCAAACGAGGAATTATCAGAACCATGTATGATACAGCAAAATTAATATCATCAAATGAAGAAATTTTAAAGAAAGAGAAAGACCTATTCAAATGTACACTAATAAAAAACAAGTATCCTAAAAGAATAATAGTAAAAGAAATGAATAAAGTTCCAAAAAAGAAAAGAAGAAAACGGAAACAACGATACGCATCAAAAAATGCTCTCAATACCTACATAAAAGGATTCTCCGAAAAAATCCAAAGAATAGGAAATAAATTCAAATCAAAACAGTATTTAGAACAAACAATACACTAAGAACACAACTAACAAAAACAAAACCCAAAAATGCAATACAAAGTTCAAAAATTGCATCTACAAAATAACGTGCTAATGTAACAAGTTTTATATACATGATTTCTATTAATACATACAATAACTAATTACATAACAATAGGCATATTAGCAGTAATCACATACTTCTTTAATAACCATCCCCTCGACCCTATAAATAGAAACATGTTAAAAAATGTTTTCCAATCCTCAAGTTATTGAATTTATATGAAATTTAACTATATAAAAATTAATCAGCTGATTTCATGTTAAGCGTATTGGCTACCTTAAAAGTCGCTCCCAGGGCGCAACACAAATTGAAGATGCTCATTCTTCTAAACTTTAAAATTTTCACCTAATGTATTCAAATCAAAGATTAATAAATCAAAGTCACTTTCAATTTGTGGCATAAATGTCAAACTTAAATTTTTTTATTATTTTGACAAGGTTCCTGGATCACGAACCAAAACGTAAATAAAGAAGATTTTAAAAACTCTGAGTGGTTTAATTCCCAAAGAAGATTAAGAAAAATACAAAACAAACCACAACAAACATACAAGTTTTGCAATTACAAAAAAATAATCTTATGAAAAAATAATTTATAATTCCAATTGATTTTTAAAAGTAAAATTTCGGTTACAATCTAGACAAATGTTCATTTATTAGTCTATGCCTAACTATATTATTTACATTTAAACCAGGCACGTCTCATACAATTATTACATTTACATCATTTATAAAATCCACTGCAGCTTCTTCTTCCTCATTAACTTGGAGCATTGGATCGTCGAACAATAGTGATATATTGTATAGTACAGCTGTAGGCACAGCAATAGCTTCCACTTTGTTGGTTTGTGAATGAAATGCAAATGTTAAAATAGGAAAATGTCATTTCCATATTCCACACAATCTCTCTATACAATTTCTAGTTCTAATTTGAGATTCGTTGAATAAATGTTCCGCACGAGATTGGAGATTTGCCAAGGACATGAAAAATATGGTTTGATTCTATAGTCACTTTCACCAACAAGCACATATCTTCCAAAAGCTCCATTTCCAATACTTGCTCAATTCTAGAACTTTTGAATATATTGCTGTCATGAGCAGATCTTAGCCATCTACAGACTATATTCTGCTGGCTATTAAATTGAAATTCATTTTCACATCCTGGCACATTTGTGTAACCAGCAATCACTCTGTCACTTTATAAACAATTCTACTTTGTCGATATTCCAATAAAATCCCTACAACTTGCAAGAAAGAACCAGTGGCATAAAATCTTAAAGTTAGAAATGGCATTTATTCGGGAGACAACATTTATCCTAAAAAGTGTTTTCTTAGCACCAGTTGATTAATATGCAATTGATTATATATTACCTCTCTGAAAAAGATAAAATTTTATTTCTTAAGATATTTAATAAAAAAGTGTAAGCATCCTTCAAGAGTCGAAACCTTCTTACGAGTTCCGTATCAGTCCATTTAAAAAAATAATTTTCCCTCAGCCTGTAAGTTTTTAGTGCTCTTCGAGGTTGCATCAAATCAATTAATTCGAGAAATTTCTCGTCATCCGTTAAATATTTCTTAAAATCTTTCATTGAAATATATTTAAAAAGAAAATAATAAAATATGACATTCAAAAATGATTTTTAGGTTAGGATAGGATGTGGTTAAGCTTAAACTTGTATTAAGCCGCCAATGTTGTAGGATTATCTTTGAACTGATTTCATGTCTTAAGCCAGTATTGTACAACGCAATTTTGTTTCGCATTCCGTTTAAGCTCGAGTTTAATTTTAAACCGCTGATAAACCTGCATTGTAACACCAGCACTGGGTCTGTTGAAACACAAACTCCTATTACAGAAATTACTACTGATTCAGGTTTAGATGCAAACAATCAAACATTTTCTGACAAGTGGTTTGAAGTTCCATACGGATATGCTCCTACCTACACAAGACCACATAACAATATTACAGAAAAATCTTGATGCTGCAGCCTAGATACCGGCATTTTATCACAAGTTGTTAATATGAGCAATTGAAATGTAACACCTACTGAAATTAAATCAGTAGGCATTAACATAAGTAATCAACAAGACATTACCTCTATAAGGTCTTGTAATAGTGATGTAATGTAAACAAAAAGATAAGCAAGGAAGCAGTTACTAGACTACATGCCAAATATCGGCAAGATACAGAACAATGATCATTTCATAGATATAAACAGTTGTAAGAGAAAGCAATGTAGAAAAATTTTAATGTTAGCAGATGACCAAGGAAAAAATGGAAATAAAATATTATTAAATCAGTTAAGTAAAGTGAATAAAACATGGAAGATTGAATGTGTGTTCAAACCAAATGCGTTATTTGAACCAGTTGTTGACGATATCAAATCAGTTACATAGGATTTTGATAAAAACGACGCTGTTGTGATAATAGCTGGTTCTAATAATTGTTTTGTAACTGATCTTATTAGACGTCAAAACCCGATAAACGGTCATAGTATTGCTACCCAAAGCTGAGATACTTCCTGTCGTTGCTTTGAATTGCAAATTTGACATTCTGTCACTTTCATTTATTAGCGTGTAAATCGTTTATTGGTTAGTAACTAAAAATTCTCCAAAATGTGGTTATCACCAAGCCTTCTGATAACAGCTGACACTCCTACATTCATTTTACTACCATTCTTTGAAGGCATTGGTTGGCCCTGCTCCCCTTACAAACGCTGGTTGCGGATTTTTGCAGAGCATTCCTTTTTATGCGGTGCATTCCTTTCTTTGTATTTTTTGAGAGCCCACAATCACATTTGCGGATTATTAGTCTTCAAGAATTTTATTGAATTAGTTCAAATTCAGATTGCATTATCAATAGTTACACCATCGAATCCTTTGTTGTTTCCACCTGTGTAGAATGTAGCTCTGGACCTTGACCTCGGCCCACACCGAGACCTAGTCTTCGAGTTAGAATCAGAATTAAGTTGGTCGTTACTATTCCAACTACCATCCAAACTACGCCTGAGTAACAAATTAGACCCCGAACGAGATATAGACTCACAACAGTGCATTTACATTTCCAATGCTCCACCCGAAGGTAGAGTAGTATTATTATCTCATGGCGGGTGACGTCACATGCGCAATAGGTTCAATTTAAACTTAAACCTCAAGATTCACAGCACTACAGTACAACCCACAAACATCTTGCTACCAATGTGGCTTTAATACGTCGTCACGAATATCCCATTTATTACGTTAAGTAAAATATTGTTTGTAAGGACCCCGTTCATGCTGGCGGTATCTAGAAATTCATAAATATATGAAATAAATCCAGACCTCCATATAATATCGGAGCTTTTACTTGTTTTTACTTATAAACAATTCTAGGTTCGTAGTTTCTTTATCCGTAAATATTTGCTGTGGCAACAGTGCACATACTCAGCGGATCCCAATACTGTATATACCGAATGTGAACAGTAACTGTCATTGCCATTCTCGCTCTTATCAAGGTCTTATTGTTTTCAGTTTTCGGTTTTAATATTTGTATCAAGTAATAGTCATCAAAACAGTTTTTTTCAAAACTAACTGATAGTTAATTTCTTCAGCAATGTAAGTATTTAAAAAGAATGTTCGTTCAATGATTAATTATGATATTTTTTAGAGTAATATTATGAATAAGAAAGAGGTGATTCATAGTTAAGGATGAGAGATTGTTTTTAATGTGTTTCAATATTTGAAACGCATAAAAGATTCGGGCGCCTCCAACCTGAACAATTTGCAAGAGTGCGTGACTGAAGCAACAGGTGTGTCATTGCGGACGGTGCAAAGAATTGTAAAGGAAGGTACAAACAAACCACCCTGCAGCAAGTTCAGTTCACCAAGGAAAACCGTAAATAAACCAAGCCCTAAGTCAACAGTGAATGGATTTGACAAAGAGATTCTAAGAACCGTTATGTATCGGTTTGCAGCAATACATAAACGTAGACCGACTTTGAAGTTAGTGTTTGACGAATTTAAAAATGATTGCTCTCATTACACGGGAAAATTAGGTTCGTTCAGAAAAAATTTTGTAAGAGCAGTGTTTCGTTGGAAGAGAACTGTAGATAACAGGAAAATTCTTGTTGAACAAAGCAATATAAGGGCAAAGCGCACCATATTTTTGAAAAATCTTAGTAAGTATAAAGAAGAGGGCAGAAGCATTGTGTATAACGATGAAACATATCTGCACAGTTCTCACAGTGTAACAAAGTGTTGGGATGTCGGCACCATCAAGAGTTTGAAATTGCCAGTTTCAATAAGGAAGCGTTTGATAATTGTTCATGCAGGTGGAAAAAATGGGTTCGTTCCAAATGCAGAATTGATATTTAAGTCTGGTTTGAAAACTGGAGATTATCACGATGACATGAATCATCGCAATTATAAAAAGTGGCTGCAAGAAAAGTTAATACCAAATTTGGAACCAAATTCAGTGTTTGTGATAGACAATGCGTCATATCATCATGTTCTTGTGCATCCTAATCCTACTTCAAGTTGGAAGAAAACAGATATGCAGAAATGGTTGAAGGAACGAAATATCCTATTGGAATGTAAGGAAACCAAGCCTGAATTATATTCCAAAATTAAGGCACATAAACCTGTTCATCAGCTGTTTGTAATTGACCAGCTACTGGCAGAATATGGTCATGTAGTATTGCGTTTACCTCTATATCACCCAGAACTAAATCCTATCAAGATGATTTGGGCGTTACTTAAAACTGTGTCGCTGCATGTAATGTAACCTTCAAAATAGATGATGTATGGAAGTTGGCAGAAGAACATATAAAAAATATTGGAATCAACGAGTGGACTAAAGTATGTCTGCATGTAGAGAAAATTGAAAAGGATTATATGGAACGAGAAACTTTAATAGACGAGGTTCAAGACCTAATTATATGGGTTGATGAAAATAGCGATAATTCAGATGGATACTTATCCTCAGGCGATAAGTCTGATGATGGAGATGAAAGTTTACGATGTGAACCCATTTAAAATATAATTTATGTAAAATAGTTGAATGATGGTCTTTATTTAGCATTGTACAAAATATGTGTCATAAATACATTTGTTTGTACATTATTGTTTATTACTGAGGTGTTGAAATAAAACTTGCTTAAAGAGGGAAGCAGTCTTTATATCAAATTATGTTCAGTAGTGCTGTGACAATCGATCACTTTTAAAGCTGAAACAATCAATGATTGGCTTTCAAAGTGATTGAATCATTTTACATTTTAATCCAATCATAATCAATTCTGTTAAGCATGTCCATTCTTTGTCTCCAAAAGGGATTCTTATTGACTGTATTTATCTCGGCGCTTCTATCCGATCGTGTTAAGGTTAAGATTATTAATTATTCAAGGAATTATTTTATAGCTAGATTATCGATGAAGTGCATAAAAAATATATTAATTTAGCAAATATTTCTAAACTATAAATGAGGTTATGTAAAAAATATATAACCTGACAAGATGCAAACCTTAATTACCTTTCTTTTCATACTATAACTGTTCCTCTTCCTTCAATTCTACAGCACTGAATTGTTGATTCTATGATCCATTAAAATAAAGCACGAGATATATGCAATTTATAATAATATTAATATAACAAATGATATAAAAACCTTTTGGTATTAATTAAAAATTGTTTTTGTTTTGTTTTTGTTAGTTACAACACCATGAGTGTCATTGTGTAAACATATTCTTAAAACGTTTTTGTAATAAATCTTAGTAATATTTTCGAGATGTGCATTTGACATTTTTATAGTGTTTATAGTTTATAGTTTGTGTTTAAAACAAAAACGTCTATTGATTTGAAAAAAACGACTATGTAGTACTACCAAATTGTTTTTGTTCTACTAGTGACTATAAGTGATAAAATATCTTGTGTACACTGATCCAATCAATCAATAATCTGGGATATCACATCTAACAATAAGCTCAGATCATTTTTATAAAAGAGCAAAAATCAACATAAAACTATTTAAAACACATTCCTTGGTTGCTCGACAATTTTTGCTCTCGCAACACTGGAAGTGCAAGCAGTCGATGTTTTCTAGTCTCACTTTTTTATTTTGATTAATAATATAGCTCCCCCTCGCGCAGGTATTTTCAAGGTCACCCGCCATGAGATAATAATACTACTATACTACATTGGGCAGGAGGCGAGTTTTTTGTTGCCTGGAAATTTAGAATTTTGCCGAACCCTGGCCATTCCAGGCAAGGTGGATCTTTAACGTGCATGACAACACACACACACACACACACACACACACACGGGACCCCCATTTAACCTCTCACCCGAACAAGGGCGTAATTTTTGTGAAAAATGCTCACCTGCCATTTTTCAAGCAGTTGGCCGTGTCGGGATTTGAATCCAGGACCTTGGGATCCGTAGTCCTACGCTTACTACATTGATTCAGGGCGACGCCTATATATAGACTCACAACAGCATTTACACTTGCTGTTAAGTCCATTGCATTGTTTAGCTGGCATTCGTAGAGCTTGTGTAGGAACGATCACCAGACGAGCTTGAGACGACGATTCACAAGGTGAAGCTTCTGGGATATATTTGTGTGTCGTCCATCCCTGCAGTCAATTTAGTAACCTCACTTCAGGTCGTATGCTTTCTGATTATTATATTGGTGTTGTGCATGATTCTATGAAATCAATTAAAACAGTTTTACTGATTGCACCTTCAGTACTCGTTGGTTTATTTGCTTAAGCTTCTGCAACCAACCTTATTTCATATTGTCGGTGATTGTCTATTATATTTTATCGAAATAGTTTGTGATGTAACTGCACTCTCTTATTATAGCTATGGTATTTGATGCAAGCGTAATAATTAATTAAAAAGATAACTCATTAGTTATCGCCATACATGCCTGTTAATTTATATATTACTGTTTAGAGTATTAAATAGTATTGAATATATTAGTTGGAGTGTTTACATATTATTGAATTGTTAGTGTATTAACGCAGTGGTGAATGTTGGTTTTGAAGCATTTAGTTGTACTTTGTAATTAATAAATGGTTAATTGATTATACATTAACATCTCATGTTTATGGTTCGTTAATTGCCGCTCATTATTTGGAATAGTTTTCTGTACAACTGGTACTTTGTCGAACCCTTAGGACAAAGTTCACGATTTCAATATTGCTCCAAGTATCCTTGGCGCCCTTATTTTGCATATGTTCAGTCTCTGGATCACTTGTGGCTTCTTACATTCCAGTCACTAATACGAACCCACGAGAAATAATCGTTAATCCCTGAGCAGAGCCGGATCATTTCGTGTCCTTGTACCAGTAAGAAGCCTATAGTTCATAAATCTCAAAATTTACTGTGACAGTTTACAAGGCAGGGAATATCAAACGATTGATAGATACTGCCTCTGTTACAAATTTAATTGTAGTCGACGTTCCAGTATGGACAACAAGACCTACAATAAAACGATTTACTTCCAACGTAAATGACCAGTTGTATGCTGCAACTACAAAAGTGTAACATGTCAATTGTTACATGCCAAAATTGGCAATGTACATTTTTAGATTTAGATTTAATTTGTAAATAAATTCCCGAGGATATTTTTAAATGAAAATGTCGACTTCCATTGTCCTTGACAGTCGTGTCTACGCAAAAGGATGTGGAGTGTGTGCAGTGGTGCTAAAAGAGGTCATTAAGTTATAAGCCCTCGACAATGTAACAACTATCTTCGGTAGTGGTGTGTCCTTTCATTTCAGAAATATGTAGGTTCCTGTATCTTGCCTTGTCGTTCCTTTACCTGGTGTTCCTATCAACAATCTACGAGGGGAAGTGTTTTAAGACAGATGGAAGTTGAATTCAACATGGCCTGATGCAACCTAACCCACAAAGCATGATAGACCCTGAGATTTAGCTACGAAATACCATCCACATGAGTATTTTGTTTTACGTATATTGTGTATGTAAATTGACTTTAAATGTACATGAAAATTTGACTATTGCATCATACTTAAAACGTGGTCGGTAACTAGTTACAATATGGCATGGAAATTTGCCACGTAATGTTATAACAGTTGCGCAATAGTATAACAATTGCCCACAATAGTATAGCAAGTGACCGGGGTGTAACACAATTCTGTTCCCTTGCCATGTTACATTGTGGTCCCATTTCCTTCAATATAAAACCATTATTCGTCTTAATTTTATATTAATACCGTTAACAATCACAAGTCAGTTTTGATTTGTGTGACATTTCCCTTTAGTATTATTAAATAATACACTATATACATCGATCTTTAGTTTTAATTTAATATTCTCTCTTTTGTATAAATAATATAAATAATTAAGCTCAGATGTAATTTTCCTATTGGTTAATCTTTGAATAATGTCCATAGATACACAACTGGTGTATATATGTATCTGTCATTTAGGATAGTTTTCTTGGTTTGCCCCTCTCTCAAAATGTGTGGTTATCTTTAAACCAGAACAAATTTTCATTTGTTTTCATATCTAACGGTCTTTTGAGCACATGCCGTCGTCCGATAAAGATGTCCTTTCTAAGGCCATAATGTCGTACCTGGTATGTAAAAGGTGTCTTTTCTTTTATTCTTCCTAACATACATAAATATCGTTTTAAAATACGAGAAAAATACTTATGAAGAAAGCCTGCTTGAATACCCGGTTCAAAATACTAATGAATGGTAAGCTGATTATAGATAAATTTTTAGACTGTTCCTCGTGACGTATTGCAATATTTCGCTTTTGTAACACGTTTATTTTCTAGGGTCCTCCCGTAGCATATTCTTGGATGGCATATCCTCCGGTAGCATATTCCTTTGATGAAGTATCGAATTATCTGTGCTAAGCTATCTAAGCCTATGCATTAATTTTACTACCTACAAATATTATCCTTTATCGTACAAGAATGTTATGTTGACGTTTTATGTACTTTCTAAAATAAATTAAATGTCCGTTGATGAAACATATGGCTGTGGAATAAATAAGGATTGACTCTTACAAATTTGACGTTTGAGGTTAACAACCAAAATAATTAATGATGGTGTTTGTCTCAACAAACCGTAAGAAGATCCTATAGTTCTGAACAAGCCGTACGCTCAAAGCTTAAGTATACGTTTCTTTCATATATCTTGAATACATGCACGAGTCTTATTTATTTATTTTTGTGTCGGAAAAATGTGCATGTGTTACATTTTAAATCTCAAATATCTAGAAAAATAATGCATGTAAAATATAGTCACACTTTCACTAACCTATATCTTAACTAATCAATATTATCCTTGCTTTCCTATATAACCTTATGAATTGTAAACAGAAAAGCTTTCATAAAACCTTTTTTGTGCATATTGAGGTTATGTTCAATTTAAATGTTTAATTAAAATTCTCTTAACTCATGTTAAATACAACAAAGCGTATTTATGATTTCGTTTTACTTAGAACATTTAACTTGTCTAAGTATAATAATAAATTTAGATTTCCTAATATCTTATCTGGTAGCATTTAAGACAAAATTTTAAAATTATGAGAGTGTAGATATATAAACTACACTTACTGATTTTGTCGTATGAAAATTTGGTTGTAAGAAAATAACAGTATACATTTAATTTTTTTATTAATGTTATTAACTAAACGTTAATATATAAGTTGTATTAAGGTATTTTCTTTGGTCATATTCTAAATTGCAACCCTATAACTTGTGTGAGTAAAATTTAAATTTGTTCTCTAAACCCCTGTGATATAATCTTTTGTAATCTACCGCAGCCACAAACGGTCGATACTAGTCCCGCTAGAGTTTTATTTAGACCCTGTTGTACACCCATTCCTACCTGTAAAAACGAAGGATGCAAATGTAGGACACCTAGGTGCATCAATTATTGACTTATATGAGCATGTGAAGAAACCTAACATAGAAAAAATGAAGTGCTTCTAAACAGGACGGATACAATTAAACTTTATAAGCAATTAGCAAAGCAGATTGTTACAATGTTCGAATCTCCACATTATGACTTGGAAAATAATAGTGTTAGGCTTAGTAATTTAAAAAATGTTACAATCACATCAGATGACAACTTAACAAGATTGTTAACTGCATATAGAATTCTTTATATGCACACACAACTGAAACCTTCAAACCAAAAAAATTTAATAACAAAAAATAAGGCTATTGTAATGAATTCACTAAATACGGTGATATGCAGCATTCCAAACAAAACTCAAATGGTTTTTTAGAAGAAAAATCAACCTAATTGCCTTATACTTAAACTGTCAAAGCTTTGTTTTTAATAAGTGTAAAATTTATAATTTAGTACATTATGTCCCAATTTATTATGTTTATCAGAAACACGAGTGACACAGGACGTATTAGATGTCGAGATAAATAAAAGTAATTATGAATGTATACGATGTAATTCACAAAATAAGCATACAGGTGAAGTAATGCTTTGTATTATGCAGGGTATACAGTATTACGTATTGGATATTATTGTAAAGGAAAATACTTTCTGGCCTGTAATTGTTAAAATTAATATAAGTAATAAAATGTATCTAATAGTTGTAGTATATCGATCTCCTAGTGACAACATAAAGGAATTTGTACAATGGTTTAAAAATTTATGTGATAATATCTGGGATAGTAGGCGTGAACTCGTAATAATAGGCGATTTTAATATAATTGTACAAACAAAAATTATACGTATGTAATTAAGTTACTTAATTTAATACACAGTTATAATTTGCAACACTAATTGAAAACCCAACGTGAATAACTAAAAGAAGTAGTTCATTGATAGATCTGGTTATTACAAACATGTATATCATAACACATGGCGGTAGTCAAAATCACAGATCATGAAACAATCAAAGTTAATTTTTATAATTATTTAAATAAGCCACAGACATCATTCATCTACAAACGAATTTTTTCCAAAGACAAAATATAAGAAATAAAAATGGGATTAACAGATTGTGATTGAAAGTTCCATGCTGAGGGTATAAATGAAATACTTGAATCGTTCTATAGAAACATAATTCAACAATTAAATAATTACTCCCCACATGAAAAAATTTCATTAAGAACAAATGACACACCATGGTTTAATTCCAGCATTAAGGTAAAACTCCGAGAAAGATAAATTGTATATATAAAATTTAAAAACACTAGAAGTGAGTCTGACCAAATAAATTACAAACAAAAACGAAATGCTTTAGTAACTGAAATACGAAAACAAAAAAGAAAGTATTATGAAAATAAAATTGAAAAGAATAAATCGGATTCACAGAAGATGTGGAAAAACATTAAAATTGTATTACTTTTGATAAATCAACATCTTCAAAAATAAAAGTTTCAGATAAATTTAATCAATTTTTTGAACAAACTATTAAACAAATAACACACAATAGCAGTAATAAAACATATGCTAATTCGACGATGACAGAGTAACTTGAAATCAAAACTAATATGGGCTTAAAATATTTTGATCAAATTACCACGACAGAATTAAAAATTATTGTGCAAAATTTAAAGCAAAAAGCAAAGGTTTATTGTGAAATATTCGACCACCCTAAATTATTAAGTTTACGCGTATAACCTGCTTATCGTGATGCCATTTTACACTATTTATATGTTCAAAATTATTTAAAAGATAAATATGCTGGAAGAGATCCAGGTGTTGCTGAGATACTTAAGGACGTTGTACCAAAAATTGGAAAAATTTGGTAAAGTGCATCAATTCCCATTGTTTCTAGAAATCGCATTTGGGATAAAATAAAAAAGCTTCATGAATGTTATAAAGAAGTTAATAAAAATATGAAATCCAGAAAACATACGACCACCATGCCGGACAAGATAACATTTCTAAAGGAGGATACTTCTAAATTATTTGATATAGCATCTTGCAAGTGCGACTTTGAAAGATGTAGTTGCAAAAAATCAAAAAATGCGCCTTTAAGGGAACGCAAATTTCTTATTAAATTGAATTGAATTCTTTATTGGTGCTCAGATGTATAAACATTATGCACAAGTCCTGTAATATAATATATAACATAAACATTTGATAAACACATATAATATAGAAGCAATTATAAAATCGTACGGATACTAGTGAAGCTATTGCAATCAACAAGTACACTTTAAAGTGAGTCAATAATAAACTACATTAAAAGCTCAAGGTAGCAAAGATCAGTTAATGATGCTGCAGTTCAGTTAATCTAATTTACAACTTATAAATTCATCAATACAGTAGAATGCTTTCATTATCACAAATGCTTTTAGTTTTCTTTTATATTGAGGATACAACAAATTTTGAAACCCAGCTGGTAATGCATTATAAAATTTTACACAGTAGTAGTTTGCAGTATTGCGGGATACATTCAAACGTTGTTTTTTGGGACAGATGTTTAGCTTATTCCGGGTGTCATGGGTGTGGATTTGGTTATGTGATACGACAGATAGATTATTTTAATATACAAGAGGCATTGATAAATATATATTGATGGAAATGTCATAATATTGAGGGTGCTAAAGAAAGTGCGACAATCGTCTCGAAAACCTAAATTTGCAATCACTCTTATGAGTCGCCGTTGGATTGAAAAGATTCTCTTTGCTGAAGATGCGAGTCCCCAGGCTAAGGGACAATATAAGATCACAGAATGAAATAAGGCAAAATAAGCTGTTATTATTGTCGTATGTAAGACAGAATTTTTAAGATTTCGAATCAAATACACCACAGAATTTAAATGATTTGCTAAGTGATCTACATGCTTAGACCAAGACAGATCAGCATCTACGTGCAAACCTACAAATTTGACGCAATCTGGATTTTTAAAATCATGGTCTCTTAATGAGAACATTACTTTTTCGTTTTTACTTTCATTTAAAGAAAGTTGATTTGCGAGAAACCAAGACTGTGCACATGTATTAGATATTAGATGTGATTTATGCAAAGATGTTATGTTCACTGAGGAATCAATCAGAGTGGTGTCATCTGAAAATAGAATCGATTTTGAATTTAAATTATAAGGTAAATCGTTAATGTATATTAAAAACAGTAAAGGACCCAGAATGGATCCTTGGGGAACACCATAGTACAGATTCTCAACAGTTGAAAGCGAGTCTTGAAAAGCAACATATTGTTTTCTCTTTGTTAAAAGTGATTTCAATAGTAAGCAACTGCTCGAATTAAATTTATAAAAAGCTAATTTGTCAATCAATATAGAATGGGAAATGCAGTCGAAAGCTTTGGTGACATCTAACAAGGTAACTAGGCAAAATTGTTTACTTTCATAACACTGTGAAATTGTATTCGACAGTGATAAAAAGCATTTAATGTAGATTTTTTTGAACGGAACCCAAATTGCAAACAATGGAATAATCCGTTAGTTTCAAAATAGTCAACAATTTGTATTTGCATAAGCTTTTCAAAATTTTTTGAGAAAATTGATAATATGGAAATAGGTCTATAGTTGTTTACATTATTTTTATCACCTTTTTTATATAATGGAAGTACTTTAGCTATTTTGAGTGAGTCCGGGAAAATATTGTTTTGAATGCAATTGTTTATAATCTTTGTAAGAGGAGAAATTATAGTAGCTTTGATTGATTTAATAATAAAAGAGTTCAATTCGTAGATGTCACAGCATGCAGAGTTTTTTAGAGAATTTATGACATCTCTAACTTCCGACACAGTTACTGATCTAAATGCAAAATGTACATCACTGGGTATTTCTATTGAATTAAGTAACGTTACTGGACTTAAACGAGACAATGGGAGATTTTTCACAACTTGTAGTACAATGTTAGTAAAGTGAGCGTTGAAATCATTGGATTTGAGTACTACATTGTCCTTGCATTGGATTTTTGTTCGATTGTTATTTATTAAACTCCACATACTTTTCATGGGATTAGATAAATTTTTAATAAATTGATTAGTGGCTTTAATTTTGGCTTTTCTCAGTTCCTGACGATAGATTGTCCTGAGTTCATTTCTTAGTAATCGAGTATTTTCATTACCATTCTTTTTTACAATGCTATCCACAATATCCAAAGATTGCTGTATCCACAATAAATGTTTACTGAACTTTAACTTTGGTATTTTTGATTTATGGTTATTAGAAAAAAATTTTGTAGGAAAATTTTTTATCAGATTATCAATAATGATGTGTAAAAAACAATCAAATTTTTTATTAGAATCCAAGCTATCATTTTTTATGAAATCCCAGTCAGAATTACATAAACCATTATACATTGCAATTTTTCCTTGTGTGGTAAAGGGTCTAACTATTTTACAAGCACGTTCTAGTTTAATACAACCGATAGGGGGCAATGTCATAGTGATCCCGTCATGGTCTGAAAGGAAAGTTCTCAACTTATCAATATTTAAAGCAAACTCCATATCATGGTAAAAATTGGTGAAAATATTATCAATGCGGTTGTTTTGTCTTGTATTAAAGGTTACTAAAGAAACTAAATTAAAGGAATGTAGAAGATCAGAAATCTGTAAAGATTCTTTAGAATTTTGATTGAAATGTACATTGAAGTCCCCACATATAACAATTCTATTCGAAAAATCTAGCATTGTACAGATTTTATTCAAAATACTAATGAAAAGGTAAACATCTCCAGATGGTGAACGATAAACATTAATGATTACCGTGAAAAAATCTTTAAGAATGATTGCTGAAATTTCACAATGTAATTCTACTGATAAATTATTTAACTTCTTCAGAATTAAGTAATTACAGTTTCTTTTACAAAAATCACTACTCCTCCATGACTAAGTGAGGATCTATAAAAATAAGATGCTAAAGTGTAGTTTTGCAAGGTAAACTGATCTAATTCATTTTTCGATAACCAATGTTATGTGAAACAACAATAGAAATATTTTTATCAGCCAAAAATGCTTCTATCTCATTGCTCTTTTTTTTAATAGATTGTATATTTAAACAAAGTAATTTAAGCTTATGAACTAGATTTCGACTGATGACACTATCATGAAATTGTATTCTTTTATTACGACAAGTTTTATAATTTGCTTCACTATTTAATGAATTTGTAATACTAATGTTTCCACAATTAGCAGAAGGAGGGTTATTAGTTTCCTTGTCAATTCTTATCAAAAACTCATGCAGGTCTCCTCCTGTATTGTTTTTCTTACACTTTGAACAAGTGATTCGTTCGCAGTAAAGCTTGTGGTCGTTTCCTCTCAGTTACCAATACTCTTATTGCTTGCTCTCCTGTGGTAGTATTAAGTACGTTACATAAGTAGTTAACTAGTTTGTTTTTCCCTGATCTGTCTTGTCATTATGACATTGCTATTTAAATAACTCACTAATGGTGTGTTCTTGAACTTGGCTTCTAAGGCATTGTTGATAAATGAAATTTTTGAATTTAGATTCAATTTCAATCCATCATATCTGAGCGGTATATTACATAAAATGACATTTGTCATTTTGCACTTATTTATAACTATTTTAACGGAGTTTATAATAGATCTTACATTACCCATCTCAACATCATTTGAACCAGCCAATATTACAACTAATCGTCACAAGTAAAATTACTAAGTAACTTTTCAATATCCTCGCATACCGAATTGAACTTAGCATTTGGCTTAACAATGGTCATTAGTTCGAAATTGTTATACATATTTACATTTCTAAACAATGAAGATAAATATCTACCATGACTATCAGTTAACATTAGTACCTTTTTTTTTGTAACTGGTTTTATTGTTCCAATTTCAGTATTGGTTGTTTGGCCAGAATTGTTTTTAGCAGTGATTTCTTTTGTTGCAGCTGAAGAATTTTGAGCACAGACGAAGCAGAACTATGGCTATAGGACCAGTTGATGTAGCAACTACAAATAAAATGAAGAAAAAAAGGGGAAAGGAAAGAAAAAATTGCATCCGGCTTAGCAAACTTCAAAAACTTACCAATTCTGCAGTAATTCCGCCATACTTATAAAAGAACATCTCTCATTCAGCTCCACTAGTAGTGAAGATGACAACGATAAAAGCTATGAAGAAAATGGAGATGGTTTTAAGCTTCTAGGTATCTTACCAAGTAAGTTTGCTTTTGTTTAAATTTTATGCTTATGTCTAGTTATTCCAAATGCACTTTTAGGTGAGAAGAAACCAGATCAAATGAGACTTAAATTGCCTTCAGTTACACTTGCTTGTAATAGTGTCATATGTGCAGCCGCTATAATTGCGAATGCAGTTTTGGAAGATTTTGGTGTGGTGTCGAAAAGCAATTCTACAATGGCAATAAATAAAATGAAGATCAGAAGGGCAAGAATATCTAAGCATGGAACCTGTACGAGTGCCATAGTTAAAATACCGATAGTAGGACTGTTTGTTTGATGGTCGAAAGGATCACACTTTAGTACACGATCAAAAATACCAATAAACGAAAACGGATTCTTCAAGAACATATTTCTATTGTAGGTGAACCTGGTTCTAAGTACATAAGTCACGTAACATTTGAAAGCGGCAGTGCTTTTCATATAAAACAGGCATTACTCAACTTCTTGAAACAAAACTTTAACATATCCGAATTGATTGCAGTGGGGTTAGACAAAACTGTTGTAAATACTGGAATAAAAAATGGAGTTATTCGTTTACTAGAAAATGAACTACAGCGGCCTTTACAATGGTTAATTGGTTTATTCCACTCTAAATGAACTACCATGAAAGCATCAAATAAAAGAACTGGATGGTGTAACCTTCGAGGACTCAAAGGCGAAATTGGGCAGAAACTAGAGCAACGTGAAGCTTTCTCTGTTGTAAAGTTTGATACAGTAGAAAGTAATCTTCCACAAAGTGATGATACAGAACATGAACTAAGCATGGATCAAAAGTATCTTCTAGAAATTGTTCAGTCAATTGAATCCGGTAATGTTTCTGCTTCTTTAGCATCAAAAAACCCAGGAAAGCTTTCTCACGCGCGTTGGCTTACTACGGCCAATAGAATTCTAACACTCTACGTTGCAACTGAAAACCCATCAGAAACTCTTAGTATTCTAGTTAATTATATAATGAAAGTTTACGCCCCATTTTGGTTTTGAGTTAAACTTAGGCCTTTTTCTGTTTATGGAGCATTTGTTCAATTTAATAGAAGTTTGTAGATTATTACCAGAAAAAGTGCAGTGCGTTGTTTATTCAGTAATTCAACGCAATGGTTTTTATGCTCATCCAGCAAACATATTGCTTTCTTTGCTTACAGACGAAGACCCAAAATACAAAGAAATTGGAATCCGACAAAACCTTAAGGCAAAAATAATTAATAGCAAAACAACAATAGTGCGAAATTTAGTATACCCAAAATAAATTTTGAAGCCAATCATTACTCTGAATTAATTGTTTGGCAGGATCTAAAAATTACTGAACCTGCAATAACCACTTATATAGAAGTTTGCTTAACTACTGTTTCCAGATTTTCTGCATATCCCTTACCATTCCCAAGCTGTTGAACGATGTGTGCGTCTTGTAACCGAAGCATTGCCAGCTGCCTGTGACCAACAAAATCGAGATGAATTTATTCAAACCCGTATAAAATCAAGAAATGCACTACCATCTGCCATGTACCTAGACGTATCCGGAAAAAAGTAAATACCAGGCTAACTACCACCTGCGGAGAGTGGGGGATTCACCCACATACCAAAAAACAAAAAAAAAGCACGTCACCCACGATTATCTATTAACAATAAAAATAAATAAAAAATTCTGTACAAACAAGACAAAGAAATAAATTAAGCGTTACTATTTCAAAGCAAACAATTATGTGATACTAACAATTTAGCACTTTAGATACGAAGTGCGCATCTCGTATTTTACACCAAATAAAACTAATCAGTAGAAAATAAACATGTGAAAGCTTTCGTCAAGCGTTTTTAAAATTGCACATAATACCTTTTGTAAAATAAACTAATCAGTAGAAAAGAATTAACGCGTGAGAGCTTTTGTCAAACATTCTTTTAAATTGTACATAATACTGTTTGTAAAATAAACTAATCAGTAGAAAAGAATAAGAGTGTAGGAACTTTTGTCAAACATTTTTAACAATGGTACATCACACCCGTAGAGCGATAATATCGATTCGCAGCAACAAACAATAGTCCTACATTGTCACGTTTCTTATCACGTAACTAAACCAAACGCTGATCAGGAATATGTCCTTGATATACACAAAAGAAAACAAGTTGTATACCTGTATGTGTTAGGATCGCCACGGTCGCCGGGATCCACCTACCCTACCACCACAACAGCACCAGCGATCTACAGGCAACGGCAGTCAATCCGTGGCAAAGAACAGCCGAGCCCACACAAAGAAAGAACCAATTTGTCCTCCAGCTAAGAGCTCCAACTTGAAAAAAACATGCATCACTCTTGAAGTACTGGGACGAGTAATGTAGAAAATATTTCAACGCACAAGCTGTAGAATCAAATTAAAAATTGGTTCAAATAACACAAGTTCGAACTGCAATCCTCGCATTATCAAAGCGTGATTAGCAAACTGGAAAACATGCTATCAAATATTAGTAGGAACCATTATTTTGACAAGTCTTTAGATGGGAAACACAAGAGGAAGCAATTATACGTTATCGGAATGTTTAACAAATTAACGGATACCTAATACAAGGTATTCGCTATTTAATTTATCGAATAAATTTTCGTTTTAAAAGCAAAATGGATTTGAGTTAAAATTATGTAAAAGCGTGCTTATTCTGAACAGGTATACTATATGGGGTATTGTTAGAGAATTTAAGAATAGAAATGGAATTTATTCGAGAGGATAACGACAACCAGGGGAAAAAGGGCATTTAATTTATGTTGAAAAATAAACGTAACACATCATTTGAAACGAAATCAAATTATTCTAAAAAAAGATAATTCAAATATGGATTTATGGCTTAGTTTTTCGTCTACTTTTCTGTATGTATTTAGGATTTCTGTTTTTTAAATCGTGCTTTATCTTATATGATGTTTATTTTTGTAAACACAAAAACAACAACTACGATTCTGTTAAAAAAACTTATACTTTTGGATAAAGGAATTGCTAAAGAGCACGTATTTTGCGAGGTGATTTGTGATATGAGGTCATTTTTTTGGAGCTATGGCAGTGTCATTATCCAAAGAACCAATAATTAAGAAAAGGAAATAATAGTAGAAAAGAAAATGTTTTTCTAATATTTTCACCTCTTTGAGGAATCTGAAAAAGACAATGTTCACTTCTCGTGTTATGCACTAATACTAGTAACAACTAAACACACTTTTTGATGGCTATAAGGTAACCATTAAAAAGAAATAGAAAAGTTTAGGATTTCGTTCCATCCTAGTATACAAGCAAACGAATTATATCATCGTTAATGACTAGACTATAACCTCTGACCTAATAATTCCAATTTCCAGAAGGAACTTATTTATTTCCTCGTTCCAACACTTTGAGGATGTTTTCAAACCATATTTTCATATATTTTCGTATTTAAGTTTTTGGGTGCATAAATGAAAACTTGTTTATCTAACTCTGCATTCAGAAAAGCAGATTTGACATCCAACTGTATAAAGTAATACCCATGATCATTTTCAACTGCTAGAAATAACCTAATGGTAGTCATACGTTGTTACATGCAATTCCTACATTTAAAATTTTATTAACAATTTCAAGTACTTTTTCAATTTAAACGATTGCTTATTCATGACCCTGTAGGATTTTATTAAAATATTTAGTTGTAATTTTAAAATGTTTCAATCTATTTTATTTTGGACATAGTGTTTAAATCCAGTATTCCATTATCAGTAACATTTGTTTTAGGAAATTTTACGAGTGATTTATGTACGTGTTTTCTACAAGGTTATTTCTGGCTCGCTTATCGTCATTCCGTATCTAATATAAATTATTAATTGGTATGCTACATTTTCTATAATTTTATGCGAAAAGTTAGACCACACGTCCTATGGATAGTTAATACCTTCATGAGTTTGATGATCCTTCGTGTTGTTTTAAAGTGTTTGTATTGACAGACGTTAAATGGGTTTTCCATTTATCAATCGTAGTTTGCTTGTTGAAACAATATGATAAATTTGAATATACAAGGTTGCCTAAAGACTTTCCAACACAAATGCAATGCAATTATTGTCTGGTTATCTTAAACAAATGTATGGTTTTGAGAAAAACACGATTCAGGTGATTGATTATCTAAAAATAGATGTTTTTGAGGAAAGTGCTTCTTGCTGAAATGAAAAGGAATTGATTTCTGTTTTAAAAATGAGTCCTGTACATGATATAGTGTTAGTTCATACTGAATTTTTTATAATATTGCAATTTGAGTCATTATGGTGACTGCTGTTTGAGGATGCGAATTTAAAAAGCCTGCATTAGAGTTGCATTTCTATTGTGCAGAAAAGTGGACTAAAAATGATTACTACTCAACGTACATTTTTACTGTTATGGTGTGGAATATTGGAAAATCTGAAAAAAGACGTCTTGAACTTCTACATTCTATTTTCTTCGCATTTAGGTCTCCTTACAATTTCCCAAGTTAATTTTTGTTTATAGCCTCTAGTTCCCTACACATAGCACCTAACCATTTATCCTTATCCTCTCTTTGATTTAACTCATTAAAATTTTGTGTTACATCATTTATATAACTCATAGCATCGAACGCCATGTATAAACTCGTAGTCGTATTTCAGTGTAGTTTGTTTTGTATAACCTAATTTTCTTCCTCCTTATCCTCAATTTGAAAATTATTTTCAATTCCACCTTCGAATAGAGTTTTAGTTTCATCTTTTGTTTCTTGTTGCATCTCGCTATCCTAAATACCGAATTTATAGTATGCTTCTTTCCTCAAATTGCTGTGCGTAATGGTCCCAAAAACTCTTAAATTACTAACATTTGGTTTTCATTCATACCATATTTCTGCATCTGTTACACCTTCTAGTGCTTCAGTTAGTTCCCTATTTAAACATAGTTTACTTTTAAGATAGCTTTACCTCATACTTGTTTGGGTACACCCGACTCATTTATTACAGTCCTATCACATTCAACTAATGTCCTTTTTTTCTTTTTTGTCTTACCGTTATTGAAGAGTGTATGGCACTGTATAGTCTACAATGATGTCATTCTATCTACAAAATTGATTAAGTTCATTTGACACATATTCTCCTCCGTTATCGCACCTCGGTTTCAAAATTAATTAATGTTTTTTAAATATAACAAGAATCTTACCTACTTTGATTATGACGAGCTCATCCCCAATAGCAGCTATAAATACCTTATAAATAAAGCACATATCTAGAAAAATGGCTTTAGGTCCAATCAATATTAACAGCTAATCAAATACCACAACTGTTGGATAATTACCAAGTTTATATATAATTTCGAAATCAATTCACTCGGTTATCTATCAATAAAAACAATATCACACAAACTCTACACTAATATTCTTATTCTAAAAGACAGTAATAAAGAAATAAAAATAATTTGCTCAACTTCTTAATATTTCTGTGACAAGTAAAACTCACACACCATAAATAAGAAGAGCTATTTGTTACTTGTTGCCTTTGAATATATTCCTCTCGTAAGCTATTAAGAGTTATGGGTAACCGCTATGTGTACCCATCTCATCATAATTTGATCTGCATACAAACACGGTAGGCAGACAAAATATGCTGTAACGACAAAGTGAGACTGTGTCAAGACCTAACAACCAATGGTTCAAGGAACCTAAGAAATGGTGTGTATAATCAGAAGAATATTGGTTACAAACCGGGCTGAAAACATTAAAAGTTCTATAAAAGAAACACCAGCCCTCAATTACTTACCAGTCATGTAAAAAAAAGAAAACACATTTTTCATCATAAGATTTTGTAACGGTTACGTTAATATTATTTTTCATACAAGAAACAACACAAACTAATGCTAAAAATTTAGTGAACTCAATCCACCAATATATTTATAAAATTGTTTACTGAAGAAATTATCACAGAAATTCCATATAGAATAGCAATAAGTGTATTTCTGTCTTTCAAAGATAGCACAGCCATTTTAGATAATCGCCATTAAACTAGTAACATTCAGGAAATTCTTATCAACCACATGCTTAGATACGGGACCAGAAAGTATAATATATAAACATGTAGACGTGTTAATTACATACAGGGCGAGCAATGTTGGTTGCCTATCTGAGCAAACTTGAAATCAATAAAAGTGTAGAGCAAGTCTGTATATTGAAATAAGTGGAAATTGAAAGATTTTTAAATTAAGGAGGCAAAAAATTTACAAATACAAATTGGAACGGAACGAATTGAATGAGATATTTATAAATGCAAAAATATGTATATTTAATTTAAGATATCGAGACGATTGCAACTTGGATATAACCGCAAGTATTGTTATTTTAAAAACATTTTAGTTTGGTAAAGTATTTTCGAGCAACCTATTTCGAATTTTAAGGTCTCTGCTGGTATTAATACTCTATATACAAGCGATCTGCCATTTAAAAAACAACACATACACGTTATAGTATTTTTGTTGTAAATTTTTAAATTTTTATTGACTTAAATGTGTCGACTCTTTTTGTGACAATTTTTTGCAGACCATAAACATCTACAGAAGACAAAACTATTATTTCTTGCAAAGTTATTAAATATTAATTTATTTATAAACAAATGCATGAGCAACCACACACCACATGTGTATGCACACATGCGCATGGACACATGTACATGCACACACACGTGCATGTCCAGTCACACACATACACACACCCACATATGCATGCATGCATCCACACACACACACGCACACTTGCTATTGAAAAACAACTTTTTCACACAGTTAAAGCAGCAAAAATTTAGCAAAATCCTAAATTTTTAGGAAAGGATCTTACCACTTCCTGGCACTGGTGATTGGCCATAAGCAGCAGAAATGGCCAACAAAATAAACAAATAAATAAATATTTAAAAATTAAGAGATCTGCTTCCATTATCATGGTCTTTAAAGCTTCAAGCTAACTGCAGTTGAATTCTAAAACCATCTAACTACATTTTTCTGATATCAAAAGCTATCAAGAGTATATGATTACAAAGAAACATGACCAGGTGATTTAAACATCGTGATGATGGATACAGATCTACTTTTATAATGTGATGTAATAAAAATGCAAGGGTCTTTCTTAATAAAAAAGTAAGCTGTCCCTCCAATATAGAGGCCAATTTCATCCACATAGAGGCAACTAAAAAAATTTAAAACAATTGATCAGCAGAGTTAAACTTACCAATTTTATCAACAGGTTCAGTCTTAATTTTTACTTCGGTGGCTTGTTTGCCTAGACCACATTCAATGTCAACAAAACCATCGTCCATTGGTTCTTCCTTTATGATAATTGCAGGAATTGTAGCTGGTTCACTAACCGAGGGTGGTTCATAATCATCGTCTTTGTCATCGTCCACTACTATCCTTTCAGGTGCTACTTCATTAAGTATTACATCATCGTCAGCTTCATCGCTGTCATCATCAATTAAATTATTTTCTTCTAAAATTTTATAAGCATGTTCATCTGCAGTAGGTGTTGCGGATGGAGCAGGAGGTTCCGGTTCTACTTCATCATCAATGTTATCTATTACTTCCATTACATCATCAATGTCGTTTGGTTCTGGGCTGGGTGCTTCTGCTACACCATCAAGTCCTGGTATTTCATGTATGTCAGTGTTAAGTGACACTTCCATCAGAGAAGCCTAAAAAATTGTAAGTATTCACTTTTTGTTTAATTATTGAAAACAAAATATTACTGGTAAAATAAAATTTAGATTGCAAACCCTTGTGGGTGTTGTACGTGAAAAAAAGCAGACAAATTATTTTTATCTAGATTATTCAAGAACTCACTCATACATTGTTTTTTGTATATAGGATGCTCGCCCAAGATTTTTCCAGCAGACCGTGTCGAGATTCAAACCTGAGACCTTGGGCTTAGTAGTGACACATATACCAACTAAGCCAAGGAGCCTTATTTTCTATACAACCGGCAATCCTGGCCGATGGTATTATAGAATATATAGGTGATGCTTATTTTGCAGGTGGCAGCACTGTTAGTTACTTGAAAAATGATATATAATGAATTAGTCAATTGTCTTATAGTTAATGAGGTGAATAAAAGTGGTTACTATAAACCTTTTTTATTTAGGCTAATTGGAAGATTTACGTCTACAATCTCAGGTGTGTGGTTGATAAATGGTGTTTTACTGATTTCCTACGTATTTTTTTGAATTAAGTGGGAAATAGTAAACAGAAACATAAAACCACGGTTTATGCTATTTTGGAAACACAGAAAAATTCGAATCGTTCGTGCAAAGAACTGTGAAAGCTTATTAAGATAATTTGTAACATTATTTTGTAATGTTAACTAATAAACAAATTAATTAATTAATTAAAATTCAGTAACTTGCATAAAGTATAGACAAAAATTCCACAATAAATTACTTCATATTTTAGTTAGCATCCCTCATAAAAGACCAGGTTTACAAATAGCTTCAGGCTAAACTATTAAAAATTCCAGCGGCAGGTCATCATAATTTAAAGCTCTGCCCTTGCAAATTCAAATACAATAACCCTCTTAAAGCTAAGGTCGGTTACAGATTGACGAATCTGATAAAATTAAAATAGAATAGTACCTTTTAACGTAAATAAAGAAAAGCAATTTTCTGTTTGAAAAGCTTAATTTTCTTAATAATTTCTTTGATTGACAAGGGTTATAGAAAGCGAAACATTATAAATAGCGAAAAGTATTTTCAATTTGATTTGCTCAAAGATTGCAAGTAATTTTAAGTAGTCTGGAGACATCCATTGTATTTAAAATCCATTTCGGCTCAAGTGGGTTAACCGGTCTTTTGTTAATGGCAGACAACTGTCGCCATAGGTATGGTCCACATTTCAATAATTAAGAAATACTTAGAAGATACAACATATTTAAACCCTTAGAAAAATAATTGCTTCCGTGACCCTCATTTAAAAAGGGGTTGGATTTGGTTTCTAAAATCTTGTTTTGTGGGAGGTTCTGTTCAGTCATTGGATAACAGAAAATGACGTAGATAATGGTTAGAGTAGGAATTAATCTATATAACTTAAAGCTTTAGCAAAAAGGGAGAGTTTTTCCAATGGAGCTGTCTGTGGTCAAGAAGTAGAAAGAAGCGTAGTTCGTGGGTAGCGTTCTCCGGCATCACAGATATAATATTTCACTTAGTATCACGATAGTAAAATTTGGAAAGGAGTAATTAACTCTTCCAGTCGCGAGGGTTACGCCCGTATGTTCGCGAATTTATATTGATACAAGGTATAAAGTAATAATAAAAAGCTTGTAGGCGTGTGACGCACAAGTTAAGTGATACTGTCAATAAGATCCTGCCGGGTTGGTATGCCATTCAAATATTTAAAAATTACAAACAAGAGCAAAAAGCGAGATCCTCTCCCCCAACTTAAGAGCTGTTCTACGTTGGAAGGCAAGCCATCAAACAATGGACGATTTTTAGTAAGTAAGTTTTTATAGTTAAGTAGCATGACCGATTTTTAGTTAATTTATTTGTTAGGACGTTTTGGCCATAAACCCTAGGACTAATTTAGTGTAAAATTTATAAGATAAGTTTGTTCCATATAAAGTGTTTGGGAATTACTTATGTACGCAAAATTTTCATAATTCCATATTCACCTATTCAATTAAATTTCTAAATTAAAATCAATGAATGTAAGAGGTTCACGTTTATTGCTCTGTTAATTAAATAGTTTTGTTTGCCGTTGATTAAGTCAATAGTTTTTTTATTATTTTTTATCATGAAAGTTGCATAAGTATTCAAAAGGATAAGAGTTGATTAAAAGGAGCAATTGTCCTCCTTGGGATGACAAGTCTCTCAAGGTTTTGCACGAACATTTGGACATTCTCGACTTGTCTGGCGCAATTGGTAATTGTCATTAACCAACAATATTTGTGAAAGGTAAGTGCCAAATTCTTTTTGTAGTATATTATAGATTAATTTAACCCTTTATGCAAAATTTTAACCCTCTATATGATCCATGACCTTCCGCTAGCTAGTGCCGGTGACCTCCCTTTAATTTTTGTTTTACAGGCCGCCCCCATTTTATAATTTTCCTAGAAAATACATACTTAGTAGCTTTTCCGCCTGTAACAAATTGTTAAACTAATCAAAATGTCAATATGGACCATGGTGGTTCCGCAAAAAGAGGTAATTATGCTCCCTTTGAAATCACAAAACTGATGGAGACTGTTTCAGTGCTTATTAAACAGAACGCCCAGATAGTCGATATGATCCAAGCCAATCAACAGCAAAGTATTAGTGCAAATTCAGGTGCGCCCAGTACGACTTCAACGTTATGCCTGATTTAACAAAAAAGTATTGAAAGTTTCGTAGGTGAAAGTGATTCGGAACATGCTGATAATTGGCTGCAGAATTTTAAAAAAACAGCCCCTTTACACTCGTGACCTGATGCATTTAGTTTCCAGGCTGACCAAAATCATTTATTTGGAGCGTCATAGGCATTCAAGTGAAATTACAAACTTGGAATCCTTTGAACTAACGTTCACCAAAACTTTTGTGTTTGAAGAAAACAAAACCGATTTATATATAAGAATGCAGCGTCGAAAACAGCAATCTAATGAAAATTAAAGCACATACTTTCATGACAGTTAGTTTGTACAAAATGTTGAAGCTTTAGTTTCATGAAACAAAACAAGTAGCCGTTGGTTTAAATTTTGATAAAATAACCTTCTTTATCTTATCCAAAAGTCATGTGGACGGAGACGACCTTTTCAAGGTTATTGTCAATTGCAAGCAAATAAATAAAGACAGTCATAGTAAATTTACAACTGAAGACAGAAACAAAAGAAAAGTTAAAATTAAAAAAAAAATTAATATTCTATATTCCGGTCTTGCAATTTTCATAACAGCAGCTCCAATATTCGGTGTTATAATTGTAACATGCATGGACACCTTCCGAATGTCGAGAACCAAAACGTGTTAAAGGTATGTAATGTTATGGCTGTGGCAGTACGGATTATATGGTAAACAATTGCCAAAGGAGAGCTTCATTCAATTATGATAAGGATCATCGTGCGACTTCAAGCACAGCTGAAAGTGGTAAAACAATACTCAGGATACTAGATGCTCACAGAAGACTTTACTGTTAAATAAGATAGAATCGCAACCTTATTTTGCTCATGTTTATCTGGAAAAAGGTAATGATTCTGAAATATGTTTGAATTCATTATTAGATTTGTTACATGCCGAAAATAGGCTATTTAAACATTTCTAATTTTAGTTTGAATTTGTAAGTGAATTCGCGTCCATATTTTAAAAGACTTGTGCGTGCATTTCCGTCACTTTAGATAGTTGTGTCGGCGCCCGAGAATGCGCAGACGCGGAGTGGGGAAGCAAGTGGTGGTTTCCGTCACGTCATAGACTAATCAACGAAACGTCGAACAGTGTGGTTATCTGGGGTGTGCCTTTGTCTTCATTTTCAGATATATAGGTTTCCTGTCTTATACCTATTATCGTTCCTCCTACCTGGTTGATCCTTTATCGTACCGCTACAGAAGGAAGACAAATCAATTTGGCTTCAACGGCGGGCGAAGGCAGAACCACGCCCAACAACGCCCAACTAACGCTAGAACAGCTGCCATGTTGTGAAGAGCTCCGCAGTTTACGTGAGTACATTTTATTTTTTCCTATAATCGCAATAAACATTTTTTGCATGTGATACAGTAATTTGAAACAAATCTGACGTAATATTTCGTGGCGCAATATTACGTACTGGTTTATTACGTTGTCAAATTTCGTAGTGGCTCTTTATCAATTACGCCGGGACTTTAACGGTTATACCTTAGAATAAAACACCGAGGTATAACAGTGGCGCCTCAACGTTTTTGTTGAAAAAATTTGTTTTCACCTTTTGTGTATTTTATAACGTATTAGTTTTAAATATATCTGTAGCAATTGGATTTTTCACTCAAAAATAAAAATTTTAAATTTTTAATAACTGTTAAATAGTTGCCAACATTTATCTTATGTTGGCACGAAATCTATCTTAAATTGAAATGACATGGAAACAGCTGATGTGTCAATCGGATATAAACAGCAGTATTTGATTACTGTTTATACCTTTCATAAATGTATTGCTAACTCAATTAATTTACATCTGACCTTATAAAAAAATAATGTGTTTTTGCTCTAAATTCTCTTAAATATTTAACTAATCTAATTTAGCATAAAGCTGAAGTGTATACCTTTTAAATGTGTTTGGCAGACTCCCTTAACCTCAGTTTTATGTGAAAGCATATGCTTTTGGATTAAATAATTCGTTTCGTAAGTATGTTTATATAAATAATTAATTAACTTCATGCTTTATTCCTTATTCCATATGGAAATTTTTTGTTTGATATTATATTAAATGTAATTATATACCTGTTTTTCTTTTGGTTTAACTTATTAAAAGTGTCTACCAAATCACCAAATAACTTCAGCAGCTGCTTTTTGGATTACATAATTTTTTCCTGCTAAGTATTCTAATTATAAATAAATAGCTTTATTTTCCATTCATTATGATCCAAAAAAAGGAAAAAATCTCTTAAAATGACACCAAGTATAATTACTTTAACCCTGAAATTTTTATTACTTTATTTGAACCTCTTTTTTGAGTTAACTTTTCAAAAGTCGTCGTTTAGATAACTTATATACTATCTTACCTTATTATTATTCTAAAATGTTCTCTTAGTAATTTAAATAATCAACTATAACTTACAAACTCTTTTAAAGAAATTTTGTTTTCAAATACAGCTAACGCAACTCAGTTCTTAGTATATCTTTTACCTTCTAAAACGCTATAATAAACTTGATTTCGTTATATCTGCTTCTTTGAACACCACAATAATGAAGTTGGTCATAACGTTTTGTATTTAAGCTCATTTACAATGATTGTTGATAAATTTCACAATATCAAAAGAATATTTTAATAATTTGGAATACTCTTTTTTCTATACATGTATCGTAGAATATTGCTTTTGTGTAGTGAGTATGATTTTGTTTTGATAGCATATTTTTTAGATATATCGATATTCCAACGCAGCATTTTAAGATCTATTTGGTCTAGGCAAGATTTTTCTTCCAAGTTGGTGGCTCAGCTGTATATAAGTCTAGACGAAACTCATCAAGAGTTGGTCGCTCAGCATTACATAAGTCTAGACGAAACTCGAGGTAAGTTTGTCGCTCTAGCAATTTGTGAATCATTTTTTTAAGAATGATGTTGAAGTTTTTCTTTATTAGTCTAGGTGAAGCTCAAAGGAGGGCTGGTCATCCTAGTAAGTATATGCGTTATAAGATATCTTTCTGTTTTTCAACAATTCTATCAGTAAATCGAGTTTTGATTACTGTTATCTCTTCACATATCGATTCAAACCACACTAGATGGCATAAAATTATCTTTAAAATCGTTTAAGCTTTGCGTACATACAAAATTTTTCACGTTCCATTTACTTAACGATTTACCTAATGTTTTTTGTCCCTACTATGAATTAGTTAACTTCAATTACTTATTTCTTCTCTTATACAGCACCTATCTTCTACACGTTTAACTTATTTACCTTAAACTAGCTATCTTTTTGCTTTTTGTTGACTTTTCCTTGAATTTATTGTTAGTCATATATCGGTTTATTGTCTAGATCCCCAGTATAACTTTGTCACTTCATTTAATTAATCCTCGCACCTTTTCTACAACGGATTATTTTGTTTTCAGTATTTATCTTACATCGTTTAATTTTGTGGTGATTGTCGTAACTTTGGTTGCAATAACTCATTGAATTTTTATGATTGGTTTTAGCTGATGTTGATTGGATGCTTTTTTCTTTGGGCTCACATAGGAGACGCGGCCTATGCCATTGTAAGAAATAGTCCATATTCGCAGTTGCCAAAAACTAGGACTTTCTATTCCATGCGTTTTTCCTCTGAATTATTACAGTCGCCCACATTATCCTATATCATTACTTGTTTCTCCTTCTACTAAGTCACCATAACATATAAACATTTTTCTGTTGCTTTTATTGAACTTCATGGTGAGGTGCTATCGCATTTTATTGTTACCTTTTATCGAATTCTCGGTTGTTTTTAGCATATTGGGACGGTGTGTCGGTATTTAACTGTTTATAATTAGGCATTTTTGTGTGTTTAAGGCGTTACCGTTTTTAAAAACTACCTTGAAACAGTTGATTTTTTTGTGTGAATGTGTGAGTGTATGTAGAAATATGTATGGATATCTTACCGATATCACTTAACGCCGGGTGCAGGAATGCTCCCAAATGCCTTTTCCGGTCCCTCGTACCGTTTTTTATAAACGGGTCTGCTTCACAGGTCACTCTTTTAGGGGGTAAGAGTACTTTTCCCTATATAACGGCTCCAAGAAGCCACTCTATCGTGTATCTTTGGGATGGATGACAAAACGGCTTGGTGAGCCGGGAAATTCTACGCTATATCTTTAGTGTATGTAGTCGTAGCGTGCCTTAGCGTGCTGCGACGTTTCGGATCCATCTATTGTTATCTAGTTTTATCTTAATATCGTTATCTTACCCATTATCTTTGATAATAACTTTATCTTAATATCGTTATTTTACCTATTATCTTTGATAATAACTTGAGATTTTGCTTTATCTTTTTTATCTTCTTAACGTTTGGTATTTACGATCAGACGTAGGAATTATTTTTTGAATATTGAGTGAAAAAGCTAATCTGATGGTAGCCATGTAATTTGCTAGGTTAGTAATGTAAGAAATTAGTAAGATGGTGCTGTTGGTAAATTTGTTGATTCACAACCATGTCATAAACAAGTTTTGATGTGTATTGTTCATTAAGCCAGAGTACCAGCACATAAAAATTTGCTAAAGTGCATAGTAACTTGCTCTTTTGAACATTTTGAAATTTGGGCATTTTCTTGCCAAAGAAGAGACAGTCTAGATGCAACGTTTATGTGCATCACGCACATAGAAAACTGTAATGTTAGCTTTAGTTTTAGTATATATGTTAGGCGACTTGTCGCATTTATTCTAGTTTTAGTAGTGTTTCAACAAATTTGTGCTGTCGATTATAACTGCGCCACATTAAAGACGTGTGTGCACTTTAAATGTAGTTCAAAAACAATGGGGCTACACATTCCGTTTCCTGGTAATCCGGAAGACGTGTTATCGGTTGAAAAAAACCAGGTGGCGCCTAAAATAAACATTTTGTAGAATTTAAGTTAGGGCTTATTTAGGTTAGTTAGAATTTAGATTTTAAGCTTTACCATGCTAACAGTCATTTTCTTTTTTTTAAGATTTTTTTTCTCTTATGGCTTTGTCACAGAAGACTTTACTGTTAAATAAGATAGAATCGCAACCTTATTTTGCTCATGCTTATCTGGAAAAAGGTAATGATTCTGAAATATGTTTGAATTCATTATTAGATTTGTTACATGCCGAAAATCGGCTATTTAAACATTTCTAATTTTAGTTTGAATTTGTAAGTGAATTCGCGTCCATATTTTAAAAGACTTGTGCGTGCATTTCCGTCACTTTAGATAGTTGCGTCGGCGCCCGAGAATGCGCAGACGCGGAGTGGGGAAGCAAGTGGTGGTTTCCGTCACGTCATAGACTAATCAACGAAACGTCGAACAGTGTGGTTATCTGGGGTGTGCCTTTGTCTTCATTTTCAGATATGTAGGTTTCCTGTCTTATACCTATTATCGTTCCTCCTACCTGGTTGATCCTTTATCGTACCGCTACAGAAGGAAGACAAATCAATTTGGCTTCAACGGCGGGCGAAGGCAGAACCACGCCCAACAACGCCCAACTAACGCTAGAACAGCTGCCATGTTGTGAAGAGCTCCGCAGTTTACGTGAGTACATTTTATTTTTTCCTATAATCGCAATAAACATTTTTTGCATGTGATACAGTAATTTGAAACAAATCTGACGTAATATTTCGTGGCGCAATATTACGTACTGGTTTATTACGTTGTCAAATTTCGTAGTGGCTCTTTATCAATTACGCCGGGACTTTAACGGTTATACCTTAGAATAGAACACCTAGGTATAACAGATTCTGGAAGTTCCAATTCAATTGTACGTTATACATTAGTTAGAACCTTAACTTTGACGATATTGATTGGTTAGATAACTTTGAGGGTATGAACAAAACCAAATTAACACTTTTATGATTAGTTAATCTTGAAGTAATTACTACTAAAGTAACACCCAGTCTTGACCTTTATGTAGTACCAGATGAGGCAATCATATATGATTGTCTGTTAGGCAGAAATTTTATTAATAATTGTAATGTTCAGGTGTTGTTTGAGGGTGGTCAAGTTAAAATAAACTATCTCTTGATTATTTAAATTGTATGCAGGTAACTAACCAAATTATGAACATTAATTATGTAAACTAGAAGCGGCTTGTAGTCCCTTTGGGACTACGTTGGGCGCCATTTACCCATTATGCCAAAGATTCATTAAAAAGGCCAGCTGAGTGAGTTGGGTGAGTCGAATAAGTGAAGTGAGTCGAATAAGTCAAGTGAGTCGAAGAAGTCAAGTGAGTCGAATAAAGTCGAGTAAAGTTGAGTAAAGTCGTGTAAAGTCGAGTGGGCCGAGTGAGTCGAATGAGCCGAGTAAGTTTACACGTCATAAAAACGACTTGAAGAAGTTGATCGGATCAAGACAACTTCGCCCCATTAGACTTTTGTCGAAATAACTTCGAGGAGTCGATCGGATCAAGATCACTTCGCCCTAGTAGACTTTGTCGCAATTACTTCGAGGAGACAATCGAATCAAGCTCACTTCGCCCTAGTAGACTTTGTTGAAATCACTTTGGGGAGTCGATCGGATCAAGACCACTTCGCCCTAGTAGACTTTGTCGAAGTCACTTCGGGGAGTAGATCGGATCAAGATCAGTTCGTCCTAGTAGACTTTGTCGAAATCACTTCGGAGAGTCCATCGGATCAAGATCAGTTCGTCCTAGTAGACTTTGTCGAAGTCACTTCAGGAAGTCGATCGAATCAAGATCAAGATCACTTCGCCCAAGTAGACTGCGTTAAAATGATTTCGAGAAGTTTATCGGATCAATACCACTCCGCCGTAGTAGACTTCGTCAAATCAACAATTGGGAGTTGATCGGATCAAGACAACTTCGCCCTAGTACATTTCGTAAAAACCAATTGGAGTAGTCTAGCGTATCTAGATCACTTCACCCTAATAGAAAAAATAAAAGCTCTATGCAATGTAAATAATGGAAATGTAGCTTATAAATATTTTATAAACATAGCATTCGAAGGGATTTTTTAGCAATGTGAACAATATTAGTTACGTATTGTTACTTACATAAAATAAATAATGTAGATATAAAAAAGCAAGGGATATTATATATAGTGGTTAAATAATAGATTGCAATAAGCAGTAATTGTAGAAAGCTTAACCAACTGTTGTTTAACAACTCAAGTCATGTTTATGAACGTACCCTGGTCTGTCAAAGTTATCGAAATTAGGTGATTGCTTTAGTTTGATTCACGTACAATGAATGTACTTGGCAATATATCAAGTTACTTGTGTATAATAATATGTGGAGTAGTTATAAATAGTAGAAAATAATATTATACATAGAAACGAAATAAAAAGAATATTCCTCTTTTCAAATTAAGAAACACACATATTTTGTTATGAGTGTATCTTATTGTCGCACGTCGTACTCGGGTTTTGGAATCGTATAATTTAAAACGATCATTACTTTTTTAACACATAATCGAATATTTTACTGCAATTTGGACAATTTCATAAAAAGTTAAAACAATGAAAATTGTTGTTTGAGTAAATGTAACTTACAATTGAGAGATTGTAGAATTTACTGAAGCATATAAAAAACTGATTTGTTTTTACAGAGACGAGCTAGACGGTTTTTAAGATATGGGATGATGATGTCGTGTATAGATTTCAAATTAAAAACGGTGATGATTTTATACCAAAAACTCTTTGACATGCAAATTTTTTTGGAGTTTTATGAAAATGCCGAACAACATTTAGTGCTCAAAAATGAATTTAAGATGCATTTGTTATTTGATAAGCTGAAACCATTTTCTACTTAATCTAGACAGTTATTGTTTGCTGAGAAACATTATTCTAAATGATTTGCTTCAGAACGGCATTATTCGTGAAAACAATTTGGCATTTTGTTCCCCGATAGTGTTTGTCAAAAAGAAAACTGGAGATTACAGACTGCATATTGATTACTGCGTTTTAAATAAATGATTAATTTGGGGTTCCCTTTACCACTAATTGACGATCATTTGGACTGTCTCTAACGGATTTGAAAAATTTCACTAGATTAGACCTTAAAAATGCATTTTACCATGTTACTTTAAGTGAAGAATCCAGACATCATACATCCTTTATAACCCCACCAGGACAACACAAATTATGTAAATTGCTTTTTGGCTAAAGTTCCAGCTCAGCAACTTTTTATTATTATTATTATTATTATTATTATTATTAACACATCTTATAGGCCACCGTACAGTAGATAAGATTAGTCAAAAAATATCCTAATCAACAATACTAAAATAAATAACAATAAAATAATTACATAATCATAGCATGCAAATAGTCAAAATTAACTAAAATCATAAGACAAGTATTCCTCAACAGAGTAAAATGCATATTTGACTAATAACTCATTAACTTGAAATTTAAATTGTTTCAAAGAGCAAAGTTTAATTGACTGAGGGAGTTTGTTATAAAGACAAGCACCCATATAATGAGGGTCTCTTTCATATAACGTCGTATGATGAACATCTAGACTCAATAGGTGTTTATTTCTTGTTGCATACTTATGACTAAAATTTAATTTGGAAAACTTGTTATCATTAAACCTAACATATTTGAGAATTTCAATAATATATAGACATGGTAAGGTTAGTATTCTATTAGTAACAAATAATAATTTTCAGGATTCAAAAGAATGTTTCTTGAAAATTGACCGAATTGCCCTTTTTTGCATTTTAAAAACCCTCCCAGCAGTCGAACTGTTGCCCCAACAAACTATCCCATAACGAATAACTGATTCAACATAGCTATGATAATACATAAGTGTGATTTGTAAAGTAGTAATTTCTTTATGTCGTTTTAGTACATAACAGTTTCTGGTAATACTTTCACAGACGGCTTTAGTATGCACATTCCATTTTAATGCAAAATCAATAGAAACACCTAGAAACTTAGAATCATTTACTTGTTTAATTGTGGCACCACCTAATCTAATCAGATTACTACTCTGATAACTACTCGGCACTGCATAGAATTGAAGTGTATGCATTTTTTTTAGATTCAATATCATTGCATTGGACTTTAAATACGAATCAATAGCAGCTAAGTTATCACACAAGGTGACCATGGCAATATTGTGTTCTTTATGAGCGGACAGCACAGTTAAATCATCTGCATACAAGCAGTGAAATGTTGACAAACTATTAGAGATATCATTAATGTAAAGCAGAAACATCAAAGGTCCCAACACACTACCCTGTGGAACACCACTTTTTAACTCTGCTAGTGAAGACCTAAAACCCTGATGATCAACAAATTGACATCTTGAAGACAGAAAACTTTTAATTAACTCACCGCATTTACCCCTTATCCCATAACAACCTAACTTATTTATCAAAATATTGTGATTAACTAAATCAAAGGCTTTCGTTAGATCTACAAGTAATGCAAGAACTTTATTATCACAATCTATCTTACTATATATAAAATGTAACATGTCACAAAGAGCTGAAGTTGTGTTTCTTTTTTTAACAAAACTGTACTGATACCTAGACAAAATGCTATGCTTATCTATAAATTTATACAATTGATCGGATAAAAATTTCTCAAAGATCTTGGAAAAAACTGACAATAGCGATATCGGTCTGTAATCTGAGATATTGCTAGTAATAACATTGGTTTTTGTCTTCAGAATACAGATAACCCTAGCTGTCTTTAGGCAAAGAGGAAAATACGCTTCTTCGATACATCTATTATATAAATAACACAAAGGGGATTCTAATTCGACTGCACATAGTTTAATAATCGATACTGGAATCAAGTCCTGTCCGCCACAATTCAAGGCGCTATTTAGCCCACTAATCAGGCAAATTAAGTCAATCTTAGTGAGTTCTTCAAGATAAACAGTATTTGATATATGTGTAATATTCTTAGGTGCACTTTGATCACTCCCTTCATATTTATCTACAAAAGAACTGAAGTCAGAGAAATATTGATTCACCAACTCCAAAATAGATGCCTTGTCGACTAATTGAACTCCATCAATTGAAATACCAATACTACTGGGCCCATTAGCTCTCCCTAACGGCCTATTGATTATGTTCCATGCAGTCTTCGACTTGCATTTCGAAGTTAGTGGTAACTTACTATTATGTATTCTCTTAGCCAGCCGTATTGTACGTTTGTAAATTGATTTGTAACTCCTGTAATAGTCTGGATTTACTTTGCCCACAATATATAATAACCACAATTCTTTTAACTTTACCGCCGATATTCTAATCCCTTTAGTAATCCACTGATTTTTGGTACCTACAAATTGCTTAGGTTCAATTAAGTTAAAACTTGACTCAAAGTAATATTCCAATATTCTAATGAATGATTGAAAGCACTCCTCAACACTAACATGATCATTATAAATCATATTCCAATCTTCATCTTTAAGAGAATTAATAAAAATATTCTTATTTTTTGCCGAGTAGTCACGAACTAAATGATTACTGTAACTAACTGGGTTACCTATTTCAAAACTAATAGATTGTGCAGTATGGTCAGACAAACCATTAGGTATTATTATCTTATTGAAAAGTGCCTCATTGAAGTTTGTGAAGATATAGTCAAGTGCAGTTTGAGAGTTGTTACATATCCTAGTTGGCTGATCAAATACTGGCACTAAGTTATATGATGAAGTCAAATCGATAAGGTCCAATTTAGCTTTGCTATTGATGAAATAATTAATATTAATATCACCAGCAACAATTAGTTTAGATGAGGGATACTTATCTAAAATAGCATTAAGTGCTAAATCTAATTTTGTTAAAAATATTTTTTCATTACCTTTATCAGTATTTCTGTACAAACAAAGAACACATATCTTAAAATTTTCAAGAACTACTTGAATTGCACAACACTCAAATACCTTGTCACAATTAAAAATCTTCACATTACTAATACTGTTACATTATAACTGCTTCTTGGCTAAAATTAACACTCCTAAATGTACAAATTCAGTTCTATTATAATAATCAAATAAACTGTACCCCTTTATACCTCTCAATAAACTAATGTTCCTGTCACCACACCATGTTTGCGTTACACACATTATATCAACATCGTTTGTATGTAAGAGTACCTCCAATTCATCTACCTTGTTAGTAACACATTGTAAGTTTTGGTGCATAATATTAAATAATTGCTATGATTTTAATTTTGACTTTTTTGAAAACCTCTTTGCTGGTGAAATATCTATATATGTAGAATTTTTTTGCTTAACTGAGTAATTGTCACTTATCTTATCACCACACGTATCTAGCACAAACTGACCAATCACGCGTGCCATTTTTGCCCTACCTCTTCCATTCAAATGTAGACCATGTTGGGTGTAATCATTCCTATTTAAATGAACATTCAACTCCAGTAGTCTAAAGCTTTCCTCTCCAGTTTTTAATTTAATCATCGCTTTATGAAGGCAATTATTAATTTCAAATATATGTTGGTTTAATTTAGCATCATCAAACCGATAGGGTATGGAGCAGACTACTAAATTTGTTTGTTTACTAACTTGTTGAAGTACTTGCAAGACCTCCTCATTAAACGGTGCTGTGTTCTGATTTAGTACATCATTGGTACCACCCATTATGATTACCCAATCATCCTTTGTATAACATTTTATCAAATTGCCAAGATCTGAGATAACACCAATCAGTAAAGCATTAGGTTTGACAATATTTAGAATACTAAAAGCTTGGGATAGTTCTGTCATTAAAGATTCATACATATTTCGGCCATGGTATCTGAGACTATTAATAGCCTAGGTTTTCGATTAACAGTAATTGTGTCATTAGTGATATTAAGTAATCTATGATGTTGGTCTGATGAAAAGGTGTTATTTACATCAATGCTACCTGTTTGCTGTTCTATAGATTTATTTTCATAACTGCCCTGACCATTGGCTAAGAAATGTATTTTATGATTAGTACTCTTATTTGTTACTGATCTATTGGCCTCTCTGTTATGGCCCATATTGTTATGGTTGCAGGCAACATGTTGGTGAGCACTATTATTTATATCTGCAGTTAAGTTATAGTTCTGAATCGTTTTAAGTTGGTCAGACGATATGGATACTTTCCTGAGATGTAGAAATCTTCCTACTTCATCTCGAAATTCAAATATTAAAGCTGATAAATTTTCCGTTGTTAATTTACATTTGTTTGCTAATATATATGCAAGAACAGAACGTTTTTTTATTAGCTGGGTTTCGCTTAATTCAATTGTTGCAGCAAAGCTAAAATCTAGCTGTCTATTCATTATTAAATCAAGCAAACAGAGTTCAACCATGAAACAAGTAAATATTCCACAATCATAGCTGTTACTCTGCCTTGGTCCTCTTATAACACAAATTTCCGCCTTAGAATTACAATTTAAGTAACCTGATAATTTGTTAGCTAAAATTTCGCCATGGCAAAAATTTTTCCTTTCTAATTTATAAACAAAATTTTTAGGGAATTGATTCGATAAAGTAAAATTTTAATATATGTTAATGATATCCTTATACCTATCAAAACAAGTTTTGAATTTAATTTTGGATAATCTTCTTGCATTGCGTTTGGACAAATGTTCGTTTCTTCAAACTGAGGTAAATTTTTTAGGTTACCGCATAAATAAGAAAGAGATTAAGGCCAAACAAGCAGAATACTGAGGTTATAAGGAACTATCCAATTCATATAAACATGAAGGATCTGCACAGCTTTTTAGGCTTAGCCAGTTATTTTCAGCGATATATTAAAAACTCCTCTATAATAGTGAAACCATTGTATGAACTATTAAAAAAAGGAGTAGAATTTAAGTTTACACCAGAAGATGTTAATGCTTTTAGTTGAAGAATAAGCTACACTTTCAGGACCAGTGTTGACTATTTATAATCGCAAGTGACACCGAGTGGCATTCTGATGCTAGCTCTAACGAGTTTGGATCGGTCTCAATGCAGAAACAAGCTGATACAAAGTTTCACCCTATACTTTATTTCAGTAAACGCACTGCTGAAAGCAAATCAAAATATCAGAGTTATGAAATGAAGTGTTTGTGGGTGCTATATGATCCAAAACATTTCCATTTATACAGTGTGGCCCATTTTGAACCAGAACACCCCTGTCAATTTTTCATTTGATTCGATTTGAATCATTGCTGTTTTAAAACGTAGGGCATATATGAATCTGTATTTTGAGACAAATTAATGCATCAAGACCATTGCCTACTATGACAGTTTTTCAGGGTCGAAAATTGAGAAAATCTTTAGGGCTTTTTTGTTATAAATTCTATACCATTCTCTTCAGCATCCGTCAAAACGGGTATACACCAAGTTTCATTTAATAATGACTATTAGATAAAGTTTTGTTGTAATATTTAGTTTTATTATTTTACTGGGAAAATATTTATTTTAATAATTAAATAGTGTGCCGTGGAAAACAAAAGCAAAAAAATTTTGTACCTAATCGTCAAATTGACGAGAGTAGTAGATTACTTTGTGTTTTGTGCTCCGTTTACTAAGCTATACTTTAATATTAAATGAAAAATTAAATTTACCAGAAAGAATCAAAGGTGTACGTCTAGTTGGCAATAATGTCTGCTCAATGAGAGAAGCAGCTAAGGAATTTAATAATAGGCATCCTCAAGGACCCCTGATTAGCTACAGCACTGTTTATAATATTAATAAAATATTAAACAAGGCTGATACTGTTTCAAGGCATCTTTTAGCAGCAAATCATCCACATCAATCTATCGAACAAGTAGTTTTAAATTATTTTCAAAATAATTTGTAACGTAGCTTAAGAACCGCCACTGTAGATTTGAACATACCCAAGTTCTTGCATACCTCGCAAGCAGGTGATGCTGAAATAATAATTGAGTTTTGTCTGTAGGCCCAAGGAGAGTATCTTAATAATAAAGTATTTTTAAGTCGTATACTTTTACAATTAACAGAGTAGTTTCTTCTCAAAATCTTCGTCACTAATCTGTAGACAATTCTGAACGAGTGATTAACTGCAAGAGTCAATATTCAGAAAAAGTGAATGTATGGTGTGGAATTATGTGTAAAAAAATTATTGGATCTTTCTTTTCCGAAAGAACCTTAAATGGACAGAGTTTTCGAGAATTTCTGAAAAACGACTTTACGGATGCTCTGGATAATATTTCCCTTCAGGATTCAATAAATTTGTATTTACAATTGGATTGTAGTGCTGTTCATAGTGCCACAACAGTGAGGGAATGGCTAAACATGAACTTTCAGATTTATGGATAAGCCATAACAGCTCAATAGCAGAACGGCCACCTTGATCGCCAGACTTAACCCCATTGGATTTTTTCCTCTGGGGTACGATTAACCATATTGTGTATAAAATGCACCCTCAAACAATCAACGATTTGCTTGACCGAATTCTAAATGCTTGTGCTGAAATAACTCCAAAACAACTGAGGAAGGTACAAAGAAACATTTTGAGGCATTATGAAATATACATTGAAATGAATTGTGGGCTGTTTAAAGTTACAAGAATTTGGGTTGTCGTTATTTCTAACGTTTGATTTGTTTTTTTGTTAGTTGTTTAATAAAACTTTTTCTAATAGTCGTTATTAAATGAAATTGTTTTGAGAGATGCTGAAGAGAATGGCATAGAAAAAAAATTCTAAAGCTTTTCCCCCAATTTTCAACCCCGAAAAACCATCGTGGTATACATTGGTCTGATACACTTGTAACATTTTACATATAGGCAATTTTAAAGTTGCTATATGTTGTGTGGAATGCCACGATCAAGGCGTCATAATATTAGTCGACGTGATTATCGATCCGTGCAGTCATGCACGTGAGGCTCAAGGCGCTTGCCCGATGTACTTACATTTTATTTTTGAACGAGCATGTAGTCGGATAAGATGCGTTAGTTTAAAAAACGTGGTAGGAAATTTCCTTAGCATGTTGAACGAAAAAAAATCAATTCTTGGGAAAGGCATGTTGCCTGGTCCGTGATGAGAAGAGATTATTGTTGAAACCAAGCAGCGAAGTGGACGAAGATTTATAGAATGGTTCTTAAGCGTGACAATATGGCTTCTTTATCGTCATTAATTTGTTTGAATTTTTAGCAAGCAGTTTCACCTTTAAAAAAAATTCATAATGAATTTCAGGAATTGATTTGTATAGTTTTGTATTATATGGAAGTGGGTCAAGCTTTGAAGATAGCATACCGTCCGTTCATAAAGTGGCGGTATTGGCACGTGGCTGCAATCCCGCAGGTGTTATAAATTTTTGTAAGCACCTTTCCTACGGTGAGTACGCTTTATTTTTTTGTAACAAACATCAATCCAAGTGGGAAGCAAATTCACCGTGAAACGTCGAATTGGAAGATAAATAATTACCTAAACGATTTAAAATTTCAATACATTTCCGATTATTAAATATATAAAAGCTTTCTTGTTAAACGATTTAAAATTTTTAGCATATTTTCAAATATTAAAGATATAAAAGCTTTCTTATTAAAATAAATTATGCCTCATTTAGTACATATAAGATAATTTGCCTAACGATTTAAAATAGTTTTAGTATATTTTTGAATATTGAATTCGAAAGCTTTCCTGTTAAAATAGATTACACTTTATTTAGAATATGTCACATTATCTGGCTAAAAAGATTCAAGTTTGATCTATAACAAACCTTGTGAGCCTAAAACAAAGATCTTTGCTTTAGGCATTCGCTTAATGTAATGAGATATTTTTTTTAGGATGGGCTTCGCCCATTAACAACTGCTAATTTGTCAATTTAACATTACTAAGACCATTCCACTTTATGCTATTATATTTATGATTTTGTCTTTGTTTTTTGTATATAAAAAAACAGCAAATAATTTTATTACATATCTGTAAACTATTGCAATAGTTTTATTTCTGGAAATCTAACTAGACAAACAGTGATTTATCCAATTCTGGTTGCAATAATTAAGTGTAAAAGAAATGGAGTTATGTTTTTAAATATCTATCTTCAGGCATAAGTAAATTCCCTTAAGGTTTATCTGCGTCTTTCCTTAAGAAGATTATTTTTTGTTTATGTAATTGACATAGTGGCACCCTAAGTTGTACAAAGACAGGTTCAATGATAGAAAAAGCCCCCCCCCCATCTCATGCCTCCGCAGGGATAGACCCCGAGACTAGTCCGCTAGCATTAATAATTTTTTTGGCAACACAGTTTGGCTCAATGTCATCCTAATTAAAAGCCACCCTCAGTAATATATTAGCCAAAAAGTAATTTTTGATTTCACACTAATAGAATTGTCTTGTCCCAAAATATGGTTCCATATGCCATACATTTTAAAAAGAAATGGTTCAAATCGAATCATAAATAATAAATCGACAGGGGTGTACTGGTTCAAAATAGGCCATACTGTATTTACACGGAATGTTTTAAAATAGTCACAGATTGTGACAGTTTCAAGACGACTCTGTAAAAGGGACACAGTCTCGCGAATTATGAGATGGCGTTTATACTTAGAGAATTATGATTATGTTATTGAACATCGATCTAATAATCATATGCAACACGTTGTTGCCTTGAGTAGAATCGATCGCATTTTAACGTTGGAGGGAAGTACCATTGAGCATGTATTAGCTCTAAGTCTTCGGATGGAGTTATAATTAATTTAAGCAACAACTGGAACGGTCTGAACATCCATTATTTGAACCTAAAATTGGTTGGGTGTATCGAAAAGTAAAAACTTATATCTTATTTGATGTTCTGTTCCTAGAACGTATTGATTTCCAAAAATAAAAAAAATTCAGGACCATCTAAATAATTGTTTAAAGTCTAACCAGTTCAAGGACTGAAGACCTAATGATGATGGTTGACCGGATTCACACAACCACTCATTAAATTTTGTAACATTAATCTACAAATCTCAATTAGTTTTTCATTTTTGTCCGCATTATTTTTTGTTCAGGTCTTTGGTTTTTTTGCTCTCGCATCTTTCGTTGCTTTTGCTCTTGTACTTTAATTTTTAAAAACAGTATTTTTCAATACCAACGACATTTATGTAGGTTAATCACAATTAATTACGATATCATAGATCAACAGGGTCTTTCGCCCCCTAAAAAATGCCCATCCAGGTATTTTTCCGTTGACGATAAAGAGGCAAATCTTAAATATTTTATGAACAAAAACCACCATAATAAAGCAGTTGCAAACGTAACATCAGGCAATTGGAAAAATTCTTTTCGCCATGTTCAAGATTTAGAGACTAAAGTGTGGCAACTCGGCATTGTAATGGAAGTTGAAGTGGAGCCCTTGATTATACGATTAGAGGACGATGATTTGTCTAAAGAATCGAAAACTGAAAATTAATGCTCTTGTATACTTCATTTATTGAAAAATATTAACATTTACTTTGCTGTACGTACTTTTCTATAAATTATGATTATCACAATTAAAGCATATTTTTGTAGTAAATATTATTAATAAGTATTATAGTCATAACAATAAATTAGTAGGTAGCATACATCCCACAGTTTTTCTAGTTATACCAAATTGCAGTGTTATTCGTGACAATACTCAAGCTAAATTAATATTACAAGCTTATCCATGGTTTTATAAAGCTACTATTTGATACACCATTCACTCGTACTCTCATTAATACTTCACCATTTCGCAATATATAACAGAAGCAGATAGCATGTCTACCAAAAAAATAATATATCTTGAAAAAATGTTTCTCATTAACATACTGTATATTATTCACATTATATACTATAAATTTCAGAGGGGATTCATTCATAATCTACATTTACATATTATTGTTGCTGTTGTAACAATGCCATCATCAATGATTTTGATTTTGAAATAACTGTATTTTGTATACAAAACCTTTTATTTATAGTACTTACAAATCTAACTACTTTATAATATGCCGGATACGTTTATATTAGGCGTAAATAGTTTATATTATATCTTTATAATTACCCTAAAATTTAAAGATAATTAATTATTTTTAATAAAAGAAAATTTAAAAACCATTATCCTGAATTCTACAAAAAGTATAGCGATATAGATATCGCTCTTAGCTCACAGCATGCTATCCAACCTGTCTGTTCGATTGGACAAGAACAAATGATTCTTTATACAGATGGTAAACACAAGCAAGATATTTGAGAGCACATCTGTATGCAAAACAATGAAGGTAACACCAAACTTGAATGTTGACACTTAAAACAAGGCAAGGATATTATTTAAAATACCAAACTGTGCTTGCTTTCTACAATAATAGGATAATCACACGGGATATTACCATTTCAATGACTTTTCGTATAAGAAAAATGAGCGTGAATATTTATTTAAAAATTGGAACATTAGAATGGGTCATGAGAAATTACTAAAAATGACAATTTCTGTGTTGTTTTTATGTAATGGACGTAGAAACACTGCTAGAAGCCTTTGATGGCTGGCGTCTGATGTAGTTAGAAAAATTCACTACCTGAGATCCCTAACACGGTTTCCTAACACAAAAAAAAAACATACACACCGTTAGCCACAGGAGTAACTGTATTTTACCACGACTAGACTCTGGTCGGTGAGGGGAAGTGGGAATTTGCACCAAGATACAAATAACCTAAGGTCGACACGGTGAACAAGAGTCTTGGAGAGCACCACCTAAATCGGAACTGTACGCCTCCCGCGAAATCAATCTAGGAAATTTTTCACGCACTCTGTAGATGCTTAACGGGCATAAAACTCAACAAGGAAATACAAATAACATATAATCGTTTACTAACACAAGTTATGGTTTCTAATATTCATAGGGTTGAACATAAACATGAATTTTACATCATAACTAGGCTTAAATCCAAGCGCTTGGGTTAATGAAACCAACGTACTTTTCAATATGTAACTTACACTTATAAGAAAATTAAATAGTTGCAGTATATTTTCATTATGTTCACTTTGTATAAATTTATAATCAGTCAAACGCTGCTCGCAGTAGTACCAACGCTTGTGCATACGATTATGCAGATGAAAACGTCTATCAAACGAATGTGTACAATAATTCGTTGGTTAAATTAATTCCGACGCACAACTGTTACAAAAATGATATTAAAATAAATTACAATATCAGTTATAATGTGAGATGGCTCTATAATGTTATCTGCAGGTAGAAATGCTAGCATGGATATCAGATTAGCGGCACGTACAATCCAGAACAGGTTCTGAGTGTGGATATCGTATCTTGCAGGTACGCCTGCGTTTGTTTCAATAAAATACGTACATAATGTACCAGACTGAAATAACAAGCACCTTGAATTTAATACTAACAGTATCTTCAACACATAACGGTATCACACCACAAGACTGCAAAACTAGAAGACTGTAAAACTGCAAGCTACAAAACTACAAACTGCAAACTACAACCTGTTTTGTGGTTCCTTTACAAAACGGGCTTAAATCATAACAACAAAACTCGATGTAATAAATGAGTTTTCAAATGTGTGTTCCCCAATTAAAATAATAAGGGCGAAACTACAAATTAGTTCCCAATAAGATGCACGTTACCAAGCATCGAGGATCAAATTCAAGAAAAGAATAAATAATCACGACTCGTATTGAAGTGATAAGAAGTAGTTTTATGCACGCTATCAACATACAAGAATTAATAATTGAATTTATGAACAAAACTTAATAAATTACAATAAGTAGGAAATAAACCATAGGCGTCGTATTTGGGAACGAAGTAGATCTGAAAATTGGGAAACGCGTTACGTAAAATTGACCCGGAACACCCCCCCTGACAAAAGCTTTTTAGACGTATCAATTTTTGGACAAGATTTATAGTTGTTGATAAATAGTTTTCAATAACACAAAAAGGTTTAACCAAAACTTTGGATTTAAAGTTGCTATAGCAATATTTAAAACTTATGCCTTTTTGGCTCCACATTTTATTTGAATATTTAGATTTGAGATTTTTTAATCCAGCATGGGATAGCTTTTTCCCATCCCTAATTTAAGTTTCTGCATGTAACTTTCAGGATTATAGTTTTCACAAATCCCAGGACATTAACTCTATAATTCATGACATGTAAACGGCATAAGCTTGCGCTCTCAGGTTAAAGGAATGTGGATGTGGTTAAAACGGTCCGCTGTTGTAAGCATAGAATGATGGGGTGACTACAGCTCTGAGTATGAGGCATCTTAAAGTAAGGGAATTACAACCGGCAATCAAAGAGATCGGACATTTGTGTACAGTTAGTTCAGCGAAGTGATTCCTGTACCTTCTTCATCTACCAAAAAACTATCTCTATTCTGCCATAAAATATGCATCTTCACTTCGCCATCCAAAATTTGGAAACAACAAGAAAAAACCCCCCAGCGACGAAACATGGTTAAACAGCAGGCGATGGCCTTGGCTTCCAATACAAACCAGGTAAGATCCTGGCTTGTTTGTTAACTTGTAGGGTTCACCCATGATGGTACCACTTGCAGCTGAATTTGTGGACGTAATACTTTATGTCCAGAGTCATGCATAGTTGACAACACGAGTAGAGCGTAAATATTCATTAATTTATATTATTGTAACAAACTAACAAATTAAAATAGATACAATGGTAATTCTAAACAAAATTTGTCAATTTAATAGAAATACAGATCAATGGCTAAAGTCAAAAATAGATAAAACTAAAAAGTTGTTTTATTTCTAAATTTGTATATACAAAGGCATATTTTTGTACGAGTTTGTTCTGATGTTTTAAGTATTGTTAGTTTTTCAATTTTAATATTCTCTAAGAAATCAGGTCTCTAGAGTTTCTTGAGATTATGTTGCGTTGAACAGTTGAAAATGTAGTTGTTAAATTTTGGGCGACTTTCTGTGATGTTCGTTTAAGGAATGAGAAATTCTACCAATGCATGCTGCATCACACCCACCACAGCTTAGCTTATAAACGTCACTTTCTGATAGCTTAAATTTTTTGTTTCGCATTTACCAAATATGCATGTACAAAGTTGCTAGTTATAATAATCATTTGGACAGAGTTGTCAAATTGATTAATTCTTAAATGAATGATTATTTAATTAATCTTTATTGTTATCAAATATTACTCTGAAAAATGTGGAAATTTACATTGCATTTTCGTATCCACATTATTATAGTAAAAATGGCAGTTAAAGATAAACATTTAGTACAAGGCAAGGTTATACAGGTGGCACAACAAATTTTAATACAATGAAAGACAATTTACAAATAAACAGGAAGCTTATCTTTTGTTAGTAGTCATAGTTTAAGGTAGGCCGTTATGTTCCTTGCTTCTTGGGAAACCTACACTGGCATCTAAATATACAGCAGCATCACCATTATGTACAGGTGCATGTTTTTAGACTAATTGCTGCAGTGAAGTTGTTGTTGAACCTACAACTTTAGAGAGTAAACTATACAGCGTTTCACATACTAAAACTATTCACATCGATATGGTAAGATAGATCGGGATTAAGTCCTTGCTAAAACGCGCCTTTCTCATGAAATCGTCGTTGTCTCCACCTGCCGTTCAGCATTTTCATTGGTTAGGATGATAACTACTCATTCTCAAGATGTGTGGAAATACATGTTTGACGGAATACGTACAATTAAATTGTAGGTTATTTCCCTACAGTACGTAAAAACTTAGAAACAGCAATTTTATGTGTAGTAACCTAAAATTATACTACAATGATGATGGGAAGTAATGCTTTCCCTTTTCAAATTAGAGAAATCCATATACCTAATATTAAAACAAAACTTTGTGCAGCCGAAAAGGCAGAATAACATGTATGGACAAATGAACAAATTGATTTTGGCGTACATTTTGAGGTGTTACCTTTGTGCTTGCTCAACTACACTCAAAAACAGTCTACCATGTTTTAGTGATTCTGTTGCAGATGTGTTCATTTTTATTATGCAATTTGGCCTGCTCCACGATCTTCAAAATCGATGTTCCATTTCGTTGATGTATCCATTTGTATGCCAACCATGTATTCGCAATGTTAATAGTAGAAAAGCCTAAAATACCACCTCCTACTTTTCACCTTGATCTTATAGCAACCCATCAATCTATTGAAGAGATCTATACCTCACATGTGTCGGTTAACATGTACACCTTTTTCTGTTTTCGATCTAATCGCTACACCAAAGGTTTGAGGTTGGGTTCTCACAAACGTTGATAGCAGAGTTACATATTTGCATACTAGCAATGGTATATGAATTCCGTCTAGAGGTGTCTTTAATTCTTTACTGGTACTGCGATTTTAATTATTCAGTGCTTCTGTTGGAAGTTTAACATTGGGTAATCTATTTCGTTAAGACTGTATCCAATGTATGAATGCCTTCTTTGATTAAATAAATCATAATGGTGGTATAAAAATTATCATAGTATAGTCAATAGTTTTTATTCCTTTGCATAATACGTTGTGACGTTCCCTTAGAAATATTAGAATCACATTTCATTTTAATAGTTTCTGTATTAGTAAAGTCCACTAATAGGATTAGGTTATTCCCTTTAAGAAATATAAGTTTTAGGTTTCTATAAATTTTAATCTAAGAAAAAATTATTTAATCCATAGTCAAAGGTTGTCAAATTCATGTCCGCTTTTAAAGGTTAGAGGAAATGCCATCATGGTAATTAGTACAGCCACGATTTTGTTTTGTCTATAAAGACAATGTGGTGCCAGATACTGCCATCGTATGAGAACAAGGAGAGGTCATATACAGTATTGTGCTGACTCAAATAAATGTAAAATCCCAATTTCTGATTTTAAATCAACAATAAGTAAATTTAAAAATAATAGATTACGTAGTAGAAAACGACACTAGGGAGGTCCATTTTTATACACTTGATTCATCCATTCGAAGTTTACCGTGAATGCCTCGAATGGTTTCAAAAAGAGTAGCTTATTTTTTCAAAAAGAACTCCGTTTATAACATACAAATGTTAGACAGGCCGTTTTCGTAGGTCAATTAGCAAGCAAGGTAAAGTAGCCTATGTATGTTGGAATAATTCTCTGCCAAGCGGTATAGTTTTATTTTAGGAACACACTGGTTCCCAGATATACAACCATCGGGTAAGATGTAACCATGTAGGAAGTCGGAGCCCATATCCGTGTTTATTGAAACAATATTCAATGACCGACAGAAAAAATATTTAAACAAAAAAACTGTTGGAACTATACTGGAGTGGAGGTTAGTACATCCCATATCTTAAAACGTGTTAGCCCTTTTTTGTGCTAATGTTGAGAGATGCAAATCGATCGTTAATCATGATTTGCGTCCGAGGGGGTGGGTGTTGCGAATGCAGGTGGATCACGGTCGGGTGGGGAATTTTAGCATGCATCGCTTAGGCCGGTTTTTATCATGAAATAATCAATATTAAGAGAGAAACAAGGTTTTTCTGAAATTTATTAATTTGCAGCGACATATTCGCTTACGTGTAAAAAAATCAGGGATCACTTAAAATTTTCCGATCTAACAACCCGAACGTACTGTGAGACAAAGACAACAACGGGTCGACTGCACTTGATACGAGAGAAACGGACGATCAAGTTGGTTTCCAAAATTCGTATCCAGTCCATAAAAAATATATAATATATACCAAAAGACACTATTTGTATTCTAAAACCTGAATTATTAACCGTTTGCACACAAGGATTATAGTTTTTTTTTTTTTAAACTTTTATTGAAATGTGTAATTAATTCGAGAAATATTAAAAGCAGGTTACGAAGACTGGCGTAGACGAACGAGTAAGTACCATCAAAATCCCTGTTGATACAATTATTTTACAAATTTCTAAAGTTAAAGTTTATAAAATATCTAATATGTCTTTATAGTACTTATAATTAATTATCATTATAGAAAATTTTCGCACATTCATATACACGAACTATTTTTAAAGAAAACATTGAAATATTAATTTAAGGTTAGTGTACGAATACGCCCGAGCAATTACAAATCAACGTGAATTATTTAGAAAACGCTATATTTATTATGTGCAATCGTCAAATGCAAGAATACAACCAACGGCTTTTCGATAACAAACCACTCGGTGTCGCAAGGTTAAGTGCAACGCCTACCATTCGCAAGTTCAGGGGTGCGATGCACAGTAAAATTTACTTTTTTTATTTTCGGTTGATTTTTTTAAATATTCAATATGAGTAAAATCTCCAAACAATATTTATATCCGCTATACAACAATCTACAATATGTTAATTATTAGTTATTTTCATTAAAAAAGAAATGTACAACATTTACATTTACAGCAAGTTTTGTTTTTAATTTGTTCTATTTATTTTGTCGTAGCGAGCAAGACTAATGCACTGTAAGAGCGAGGCAGCATGGTGTAGATTCGTAAAAGCAAAACCGAGAAAGTAGAACCAAGTGGTTTCCTAAATTAACTAAAAGTTCTTATAAAATATCTAATATGTGCAGAAAGTCCCAGTCATAACTCTAATAACTATATTTTATACCGTTTATGCACGGGTATTTTACTCCTTTTAAAATTTGAAAAGGTAAAAAAATTAATTTGTGTATGGGTGCTATACCTCTAATGTGACATTATCAAATGGAAACCTACAACAAACGATATTTTTATATAATCAGTCTCCGTGATGCAGCATTAAGAGCTACGCTTATAATGCTCACGGTCCCGAATTCGATTCCCTGATCGTTCTCTCTTTTCTTTTGTATTCCATTTTTTAAACAACCGACAGTTTTTAATATACACAGGAGTCTCCAAACAAAATATGTATACGTTTTACTACAGCGTACAATATGATAATTTCTCGTTATTTTCATTAAAAAAGAATTTATAACGTTTTCAAGTATTAACAATATTTTGTTTAATAACTACTATAATCATTGTTCCAATTTAGCATAAAGTTTCTGTAATTAATTTCAGAACTGTAAGATGCCACTGCCGCTGATTAACGCAAGCACACAAACCGTCACCATCACAATCTACTCTAGCTCAATTACAATACATACAAATCAAATCCAAAAACATATAACTATTCCTCTATTGTGTTTTTATATCGATATAGTAATTGTTTTTCCATGCTAATGTCCTATATTTAAAAAGAAATTTAAAAATAACATTTGGAATGGTTATTTAGATTTAAACTGGCGAAAGCGTACATAAACAATACCTTATTGTATACAACGATCTCAATTGCGTTGCTATAACAATACAGGCTACCGTTTACTAAGAACAAGGTTTGTTGCTCTGATAAATGTATTTCAAAACAATACATGGATCTTCGATTTTGTTTTGCCTAATTTTTAACATTATTTATTATACGCAATTTATTCTTAAAAGTAGACGAAGTAAACTTCCGGTATTCGTTTGATATTTATTTCTTTAGAATCCATTTATGATTACTTTCACTTTAATAAACATCAAGCGTCAAGAATAAAAAAAACAACATTGAAAACAAAACGTACACATTTTCAACTTGGTGGGATCAACTCCTCAAAGTTGTTTCGACAAAGCCTACTAGGGCGAAGTGATTTTGATCTTGATCTGATAAACTCTCCGAAGTCATTTTAATGAAGTCTACTAAGGCGAAGTGATCTTGATCCGATAAACTCCTAGAAGTCGATTCAACAGTCTACTAGGGCAAAGTGATCTTAATCCAATCAGCTCCTTGAAGTCGTTTTAAGAAAGTCTTCATAGACGAAGTAAACTTGATCCGATCAACTCCCCCAAGTCGTTTCAATGAAGTCTACTAGGGCGAAGTGATGTTGATGTGACCCCTGAAGTTGTTTCAACAAAGTCTCCCTACGGCAAAGTGGTCTTGGTGTGATCAACTCAGCGAGGTGGTCCCTAGAAAAAGTTATAAGGGTTCTTGGGCAAAAAGGGTTTATGGCGCCCAACGTAGTCCCGAAGGGATGACAAGCCGTTTCTAGTAAATTTATAATTAAATGTATAGACTGAACGCACTGATAGTACATATCTAAGTATAGGTGAAGATTCTCAGTTAGTAGATTTAGGATATAGTTGATTTTTAATACTTGTTTAAGATTGTACTGTATATTTATAATGAAAACGTTCATGTAATATATTTAGAGATGTCGTATAAAATTGTGTAAAGACTGTGTACATTTGGTTTTTCCATTATTGTTAAAAATATAGCAACAGTTTTGTTGTAATAAATTGTTTTGTGATTATCTAGAAGTATGATTATGTATTTAACATTTAACATTTGCTTCTAGGAATTCTCTTTGTCGTTAGCAGTCTTAAGTAGGTCTATGTTTTTAGGTGGCGGTATTTCTCGATAAAGATAATATTTCATACCTGATAGCAATCTGGAGCCATCTTCAAACACATACCATCCCACTGAGTTAGTCGACAACCAACTTTGTTAGTACAGTCAAGGTTTTCAGTATTTTACCGATATGGGATATTTTAGTGTAATACTTCACCGAATTTTCCATGGATTACCTGCTGGATATTCTGGAGGCCAAAACTGTACGTAACAACATAACAACCGTAAAACAACATTTGAAGTAGCACACAGATTTGGTTCTGCAGCAGTACCGCTGTCATTATTCTCTTGGCCACTATAGACTTCAAAGTTATAGGCAAAATGAAATTTTCCAGATAGGGCAAAAACTTTGAAACCCCATTTGTGAGATTTCGTTGGTATATACTGTTTCATGTAATGTATCTTGAACACATTTGCTCATCAATGGATAAATGTTGCTCAGGTGATATATCATTGAATTTGCTTTTGAGATGTTCCATGTGGTCTTATTTAGATTAGTCTATCGTGACCTGTTTCATTCCTTGCTATGAACTCAGAATTATCACTGAAATGAAAAAATTGTCGCATTTTCTCAAATTTTGCTACAGACAGCACATTCTTTATTGGGTCAATTCAAATTATATTTTGCATATGAATGAGTCACATATACAGGACCCCTATAAATTGTTTTATGTCTGTTGTATTAAAATTTAGCGATTTCTCCAGCTGATTTTATGTGCAATAAAATGCTGTGATACTCCTTCATCCCCTACGATTTGGGCGTAATAAAATGCTATGATATTTTTAATTTGCCCCTATGATGTGAAATGTTAAGTTATGGATTCTCTTTGCATCAACTATCTGATTCAATTAAATAAAGCAATTCTACAATACACAATATAATGATTAAATATTTACAACTTTTAAAATCTTCCCCTTTTTCAGAATATTTACATATACCAGAATTATGAAATTGAAAACAGCAAAACTAGCCTTTTTGCTTATATTTAGAGACCTTTGAAACGTTTCAAGATGTCTATTACCTTTTTCATAAATTGATCAATGAAACTACTGTTTTGTTGACTCTTACAAATACGAAAAATATCGAATTAAAACAGTTTTCAGTAATAAATTATATCAATATCGCTAACCTGGAATGGTTCCGTAGTTCCTCTGCATCCCCCAAGAGTTTTCGTGCCCAGTCTGAATATTTAAAGTCGAATTTAGAGGTCGACATCAAAACCAAAATATTATCCAAATCGTTATTAAGATCCCATTTAAATTTCAATGTTAGAGCCAGTATTAAGATGCCAGTCATAAGTTAATCCAATTTAAGATTCAATTTGAATATCAGTAAATAAAAGATTTTCCATGTCCGTAATTAACAAGACAGTAATAGAATATTTACCATGTCAGTATTTAACCAGAAGTAATTAACCAGAGTAATTAACAGGAGCCCGTTTTATTTATGTTAGAAATGTATTTTTATTAAGTCGTTGTTTACTTACGTCTATAATAGATCGGCTCACACTTGCACAATTCGTACACTTTTCAAAATGATTTTAATTTACTTTCGTCTCACTGGTTACATAAATAATTTAGCACTTCAGAGTATTGTCGTAACCCAGTTTAAAATGTATACTAAACTCGTCGCTCAATTCTTATCGTATTTAAAGCCGTACCTCTCTTGTTTTCCATTCGTTCATTCACGTGTTGGGACGACACCTTTTGCCTTTATCTTTGTGTATTCCAAGAATTTTACCAATTGCATAGTTCAAATATTCAGATGAATGCTTGAGTTGTCACGTATTCATTCACATATAATGGTATTAAATTAAGAAATCCCAAGACTTTCCGTTCATTAAATCACGTATTCAGTGTTTATTACTTATTCTAATCTAAACCGAAATAATTACGTGCTTGTTTATTTCCTAGTTAATATTGGATTTTTGAACAAATGTAATTTTTTGTCACGTACAATTTTCAAATAATGCATAATTTTGATTGCGTATACGATATTTTTAACGCACTTCTTAAATATTTATAAAGCCAACTCATGTAGGTTTCCCGTTGATTTAATTTTGATGCATTTTGTTGCGTTTTCAAATCTTATCTTAACTTGTAGTTACTCTTGAATATTTCTATATTCTTATGCATTTAATCCCATGTATTTTTATATTCAGTGTGCTCTCAACTAACAATATGTATAGTGACCTATTTACTCATAATATCTGTAATTATGTGCTTTTGTTAACTGGAAGTTGCTTTTATTTATTCTACAACCCCTGTGACTTAACCTACCCCTAAACTACCCTATAATTATAGCATTAATCCCCCAAATTAAAATAATTTTTTTTTTGCAAAATGTTAATTTTTGGCGCCCAACGTGAACAAAATTCACATTGATCTAAAATTATTTTGTTTTTATTTTCTTTTACTATATACACAACTCCTACATTATTTTTACATCCCTATTTCTATTTTGATCTATACTATACCTATACACCTATTCATTCTAAATTTTACTACTATTATGTTATTATAATCTACTAATATTTCAATTTCTGTTTGTCCATACTTTTCTTATTTACATATACTTTTCCTATTTATCATATACTTTTCTTCTTTTCACCCTACCTATTATGATCTACTAATATTTCACTACCTATTTATCCATACTTTTCTTATTTTACATATACTTTTCTTATTTATCATATACTTTTCTTATTCTCACACTACCTGTTATGATCTACCAATATTTTACTCCCTATTTATCCCTACTTTTCCTATTTATCATATACTTTTCTTATTTTCTCACTATCTGTTATGATCTACAAATATTTTACTCCCTATTTATCCATACTTTTCTTATTTATTTATAATTCTTCATCATCTCTTCATATTTCTCCTGTCTCTATATCCCTATTCACATACCTTTCTTATTTATCATCAATTTATATAACGTATCTTCATCTCTTCATGTTTCTAATAAACCCCTCCTATTTATCTATCACAACTTATCTATACCTTTTCTTATTTCTCATAAACATCATCACCTTTTCCTATATCCAATGAACCACTTCCTATTTACATCAACCTATGCTACTCCTACTTATCCTAAACCTATCCTAATTATTATTAACCTATCCTATGCTTTATTGTTTTCTAATATTTAGAATAAGTTTTATTTGCTTATAGTTCCACTTTCATTAACCCATCCTGCCTTTTGTCGTCTAATATTTCCAATTTTTACAATTTTCTATTCCTAAACCTATCCTAATTTATGATGACATCCCTATTTAACTCTCCTATCCTAACTTATTAATATCCCTATTTAATTTTCCTATTTGTCTATACCTATCCTAATTTTTGATGATCTCCTAATTTAACTCTCCTATCCTAATTTATTATTATATCCCCATTTCCACTAGTTTATTTTACAGTATGTACACTTTTCTCCATTATTAAAAGTTTTCTCTCTGCAATGAGCTTGTCTTTCTTGTTTCTCTTATACGCTCTTTTTCCAAACTTATTTTCTGAAGTTAAGTTACCATCATAGTTTTTTCCTTTAATGTATCCTCCTTCATATCCCAAAACTTCTCTAAATTTTAATCAATCACTCACAAATTCTTCATTCGGTCCCCCATATCATATTCTCATTTTTCAACAAACCAAAAGGAACCACTTCACATTTATACTTTTGCCCTTTTCTCCTACGATTTAGGCGTAATAAAATGCTGTGATATTTTTTATTTGCCCCTATAATGTGAAATGTTAAGTTATGGATTCTCTTTGCCTCAACTAGCTGATTCAATTAAATAAAGCAATTCTACAATACACAATATAATGATTAAATATTTACAACTTTTAAAATTTTCCTCTTTTTCAGAATATTTACATATACCAGAATTATGAAATTGAAGCCAGCAAAACTAGCCTTTTTGCTTATATTTAAAGACCTTTGAAACGTTTCAAGATGCCTATTACCTTTTTCATAAATTGACCAATGAAACTACTGTGTTTTGTTGACTCTTACAAATACAAAAAATAACGAATTAAAACAGTTTTCAGTAATAAATTATATCAATATCGCTAACTTAGAATGGTTCCGTAGTTCCTCTGTATCCCCCAAGAGTTTTCGTGCCCAGTCTGAATATTTAGAGTCGAATTTGGAGGTCGACATCAAAACCATAATACTCTTATAATATCTGTAATTATGTGCTTTTGTTAACTGGAAGTTGCTTTTATTTATTCTACGACCCCTGTGACTTAACCTACCCCTAAACTACCATATAATTATAGCAATATACCAGGTTATCATAAAGTAAGGGATATATTTTAAATCATTACAACTTTTTAATAAATTAAGTTAGTAACATAAAATAAACGAAATCTAGTTGCTTAATGAATGGGATTTTACCGTATCTATGAGAAACAAAAGCGTTGTCATAACAATTGTTGACACTAGTGTCAAAACGAAATTATTCAATTTGAAGTTTTATTTTGAAATTAAAACTCAAGTAAACGTTGAGTTCAAACGACTCAATTGCAATAACATGGATTTACAAACAAGAATTGGTTTAGTTCAGTGCTATTATGAATCCGGCAGAAATTACACCGCTTAATTACGAAGATTTCGCACGAGAATGGGTTTGAGAGCAGGACCCTGTCAAATGAAAGCGTACCGCAATTTGATACAAAAATTTGAAAGAACAGGGTCTGTAACTGACTTACCAAGATCAGGAAGACCAATAATTAGTGATGTCCAAGTTGCAGAGGTTCTTCATGAAAATCAAGACATAGCCAGAAGCGATTCACTCGCAATCAGCAGTGCAAATGCAATATCCAAGCGATTGCAAATGCCGTATACCACGGTTTGGAAAATTTTACGCAAAATTCTAAACATGTATCCATATAAACTGAAAATGCTGTTTGAATTAAAGGACGCAGATTTGGCTACTAGGTACGATTTTTCTTTGCGAGTAATGGCTCAGATGGAAATTGAACCCGAATGGTTATCCCGTATTTTATGGACAGATGAGGCACATTTTACTCTGAATGGTGGAGTCAATACTCAAAACTGTAGAATCTGGTCTGCAGAAAATCCGCAACAAATCGTTCAAAAGGTCTTCATGACAAGAAAGTCACCGTTTGGTGCGGTTTTACAGCTGATTTTATTATTGGTCTGTATTTCACGAGGAAATGCAGAATGGACAAGCCGTATCTGTAACTGTAAATGGTGAACGATACTTGCAAATGTTACAAAATTATGTTATTCCACAGCTGCAAAACGAGCACTACGGAATTGAAAACATCATTTTATGCAGGATGGAGCACCCCGCACATTTTCGACCAGTCAAAGAATTGTTAACCAACGTTTTCAAGATCGCGTGTTAAGCAGACATTTCGTAAATTCATGGCCACCAAGATCACCTGATCTAAACCCAGCGGATTACTGGCTGTGGGGTTATTTAAAAGTTTAGTGTTTAGAAGACGACCAACTACGCTACAAGAATTAAAAGACAGTATTACGGAGCAAATTGGTACAATTCAACCAGAAGTGTTACGAAATGCTGTGTACAATTTGGAGTTAAGGATGGTGATCTTACAACAACAAAATGGAGGTCATATTGAGCAATTGCCGTAACCTGTTTTGGGCATACTAAATCCCATTTCATAAGCAATTAGATTTCATTTATTTCTTGTTATTAACCTAATTTGTTAAAAAGTTATCATAATTTAAAATATATCCCTTACTTTATGATAACCTTATATATGTGTTTGATCGACGATCACACATCAATGAATCAGAAAAAGTTTATTAAAAACTGATATGGGTTCTGAACTGCCACGAAAAAGCATATGATCTTCATTCACATGCATATATTTCTTTTTCTATACTATATTTTTCATTTTAGGTTCTATCTCCATCGAGATTGCGATATATTTTTTACAATAGGAGCAGATATATCAAAGATATTCTGTAAATTAATTAATCGTTTGTCAATCATTTTCAGTTATAATTTCTTGATCTGTATCAAGTTGATACAAGGGGTCACCCAAACTGGCATCATCATATAAATCGTCAATCTTATCTTCACTTTCCAAACCAGTACAATTTTCTTAAAAGGCATCCAACTCCTTTTCAGTCATAGGCCTCCGACCGTCTATATCCTGTTATTAGTTATTTGCATGCACGTACAGAAGGCGTACAAATAAGATAAAATAATTTATGTTTCAAATTAACAATGTAAATTAATTCATAACTTTATTTACCTTGTAAATTAATGCATATTAGCAAGCAAGTAACAGATTTTGATTTGATTTTGATTTGATTTGATTTATTGAATATTGAATAAAATATACAAAATTGCAAGTACAACATAAACATAAAATATATAATTTATAATATATGTAATTACATCTAAATAACTACATTTACTTGTATCTTATTCAAATTCAAAGGGCATGATTCATCAAAGATGATTTTCAATCATACCCTTTACACATGAGTAGGTCAAAAAGTTATCACCTAAGTTCTGTTTTTTGAGAGGCAAGTAGGCTATTCCTAATAGAGGAATTCAAAAGCGTTTTGAGTCAGTTTGGTATAAGGCTAGATATTTGTTATACATTTTAGATACACAATAAGCAAAACAACCTTTAAATTTAGCAGATTTGTGTTTAGGTATACTTAGACTATTTTGGTTGCGCATATCCCGGAAATGAACTGTAAAACGTTTGTTGAGTAAGTTGAATAAATAACTGGGTAACTGATACTTAAGTATATTAAATATAAATGTAGCAAAAAGTAGCTCAGACCTGTAATTGAATTTCAGAATATTTAATTTGACGTAATAAGGGGTTACATGTTCATATGAATGTATATTAAATGAAAACCTTAAACATGTATTCTGGATTAGTTGGATTCTCTTTTTCAAACGCATAGTTAAATAATTGTTTCTTTATCTAAGGGTTGTATATAGTGGATGTAAATTGCCTAGTTCATATTTCCTCTAGTGGAACTCAATAGTTTTCTACAGGGCAAGATAATAACGGTAAGGACTTCAATTTTCTAATTATATTACACAAACTTGTGTAATGTACCTAAATTAATTATACAAAAAATTCCCTACAATTAATTATTTTCCAAAATCGTGACTCGCTTTTTGTCACACAACAATTTATTGTTGATACTGAAAATGTCAGAAAATTGTATGAAAACGTAGTATCGAAAGGTATATGCAAACAAACACAAGAATTTCAATATGTATCTGTAATGTAGTCACATGTCTACATAGATAAATGAGCAAATATATACATTGTTGGGAAACTACGAAACTTCCTCAGACAGGCAATTATTTGCAGTGTGTTACAAGAGTTGTACAGATGTATGACGGGTTAGAATATACTTTTATATTCGGTTAAACCACACCATAAGAACAACTACAGAGCCAATTTAACTTCTGTATATTTTGTAACTATAACACTCAAATACCTAAAATATAACTTTTACCACAAATATGCAAACTCTAAATTACTTACAGTTGCCTCTCTTTTTAAAGTGAACAAAGATATTTTAGCAAGATTAAACATAATAAATTGACAATTAATTGACTTTTCAAAAATATTTTTATCTATCCTTTCCAATCTATTTTCCAGCCTACTTCAATTATATTGTCCTGTTTTGATTTCTAAACATTCTTCACACCCCCACCCAGTGCAGCGTTAGTTCACGGATGCTGCACTCTCTTCTAATTTGATTTACTACGGTTTCGTGGTTATGGTGCAAAAATAAATTATGGTAGTGTTGAATTATTAACACCGTGAAACGGCTTTCAGGCGGTAGTATAATGGGTCTTTTCGACTCCCAATTCAGGCAGTTTGCAGCATCCAATCTTTCTCTCACTCTTAACACCCCTTCTTGGTCTAAATACGGTGACAATCCAAATATTTTACTTGACCTCTGGACAGTTGGTTGGAGTAAGGCTGATGATTTTTTTTGTAGTTCTCTGATCTCTTCAAAATAGTATTCCCTTTGGACTAAATGAATCAACGTATTTCGTGCTCGAGTAAGCTCTTCAGAGGTCAAAATATTAGTGATTTTGAGAAACTTATTGGCACGGAAGTTAATGAATCTGTGTACGTATGTCATGTACGTAGCAATTTATTATATGTGCTAAACCGTTCCAACATTACTGGAGAGCTCATAACTTCGCGAGCTGCAACAGACTCTGTGGTTTCACAATTTGCTATGATATCTATAGGCCAATATTCCTCGTTCAAATACAAGAATTCTGGTCCCTTGAACCACCGATCAGATACTTTTAGAGAGGGTAGACTAGCCCATTTCGTTGCTTCATCCGCCACATTCAGTTTACTAGGAACATATCGCCAGTTTGATGTCAGAGAGTTGTCCTGTATTTCCGCAATGCGATAGGCAATAAACTTCAAAATTTTCTCGGATCTTCTGACCGAATCCAACTTAATACGGTTACAGAGTCAGACCAATAATGGATCTTACTGACTGTAACAGCTAAATGTCCGAGAATACTTTTTGCAAAACGCGCCCCCAATACCGCACTTTCCAGTTCCATCCGTGGAATTGTTTGTAACTTTATTGGTGCGACTCGAGTTTTCGCACCCAACAGCGTACATTCTGTAGTATTTCCTTGGATTATTCTTAAATATGCTACAGCTGCACTGACGTTTTCACTTGCATCGACAAATATATGCAGTTCCACTGCAGAATTAAGCCAATTAGTAAACGTATTTAAATTACATCGTGGAATCGCGAGTTTTTCTATCACTAATAAGTGTTTCAGCCACATAAGCCATTTTTCATGCTGTTTATCAGTGATAGGTTCATCCCAGGTTATCTTACTTCGCCAAATCTCCTGAAGTAGTATTTTTAAATACACTAAAAATTTGATATAAGTCCTAGGGGGTCATAGATAGACATCAAGGTCCGCAGAATTTCGCGTTTAGTTGGTTTGCGTACTCCTTGTAAAATGTCCTTGTTCGCTTTGTTAAAGCGTAGTGAAAATTCAAAACAATCGGTATTTAAATTCCACCACATACCAAGGACCTTTTCTATTTTATCTTCACAGTTAACATCTAAGCTGAATCGGGCTGGGTTTGGTGGCTCTGAAGAGTTCATTTCTAACAAATTTCTGTGAATTGGAATACCATTTTCTAATTTCAAGTTAGCTTTTGAATGGATAAGCGTAACTTGTTTGGCGTTTTCAAGGGCTTCGGATTCTGTGTCTGCAGTGTCCAACAGATCATCCACGTAGTGGTTTTTGATGATCGTTTCAACAGCTTTGGGGTATACTGCAGCAAACTTAGTCGCGTTATAGTTTTTAACAAACTGAGCTGAATTGGGAGAACAGGCAGCACCAAAGGTCATTACGGTTACCACATAAGTATTTAAAGGTTTATTAGGATCCCCTTCACGCCAGTAGAAACGCTGAGAATGCTGATCCTGTTCTCTTATACCCACCTGTAAGAACATTTCTTTAATATCTGCGCTGTACCCAATTTTCCTTTCCTTAAATATAAGCAAAATCCCATATAAGGACGCTAGTTGGTCGTCACCTTTCAAAAGCATTGAATTTAGAGATACCCCATTAACAGCAGCCTTGGCATCCCAAACTATTCAAAATTTTCCTGGCTTGTTTGGATTTAGAACGGGAAATATGGGGAGATACCAGATTCTTTCATGTTTTTGACAGAGTTCTTCATCTGATAACCTCCTAATGTACTTCTTAGCTAAGCATTCATTTATTTGTTGATTCAACTTCACACCCAGTTCAGGATCATACTTTATTCGTCTCTCTATACAGTTCAATCTCCGCAATGCCATTTGTCTGCTGTCAGGAAAATTAAAGAAATCAAACTTCCAAATCAAACCAATTTTATACTGATTGTCTTCTTGAATCAACGTAGACTGCATTATCTTATGTGCCCGTTTAGATTCCTTTGAAGCGATGGTTTTGGTTGGGGTAATTCCTAAACTTTCTATTGAGAAAAATTGTTTAACCGCCTCATGCAGTTCTTGTTCGCCATGCGATTTGAACGAGCATTGGCAAATGTGATAACTATAATTTTGTGGCTCAGGCGGCCCCAAGGCAAACACTGTCCAACCTAGTCTACATTTAGCCGCGATCGGTTGCTTCTCGGCACCCTCTCTCACCTTGAGTGGCACTGCTAAATCCCAATTATCCAGGCCAATAAGAATCTGTGGATTGACGTCGTAATAAGAGTCTATAGGTAATCCGTTGAGGTAGGAATATTCTTAATTGAGCGTAGAAGAATTTAAAGTTTGTACTGGAAGGTCTAGAGTTTTAACCGTGTGAGCGGGACGATTATGAAATCGCGTAGTGCCTTGAAAGCTTCCGCCAATACTGATTAGGATCCTTTGGGACTGGTTTTCAATTCGTTGATGCGTACCCGTCCATCTTAAACATAATGGTTCATTATCGCCCTGTACATCTAATTTTCTAGCAACACTTTCGTTAAGCATTGTGATAGATGAACCTTCATCCAAAAAGGCATATGTATCAACCGTCTTGTCTCCATTCATTATTTTAACTGGTAGTATCCGGAACCTGATACTTTGATTCAAGGCTTTATGACACACACTAAATTCTGCATTAGAAATGTCATTGCGAACGATTTTGCATAATAATGGGGTTTTAGGAACTGATCCCAATTCAACATCTTTGTGAAGAAGAGGGTGATGCTTATTTTGACACTGTGTTTGATCGCATTTAACTGGAAATCTACATGGGAAGCGATGTTTTTTCAAGCATAATTTACAAAAATTAAGTTTTTTAACAGTCTCCCATTTTTTGTCCGAAACATACGCTTTGAACTTACTGCACTCAGCGATGGATCTACAACTACCCTGGCATAATATGCAAGTGGTTCGTTTATTGTTAGTAAAACTACTTGTAGGCTCATGGATATTGAATCTTCCTTTTTGATGATTTTTGTTGTAGATATCTAAAGTGGGTAGAGACGTGCAAACATTAGTGGCTAGATGGTATAACCAATCCGCAAGGTCAGTAAGGCCAGAGAACTCATGCTTAGTACTACGATAAATAGCCCAATTTATCTTCAGCTGGGAAGGTAGTTTTAGAAGAATTTCTTGCATTAGATTAGGGTTGTTTAAATAGTCTTTCATATTGGCCGCTTGTAAAGAAATGCACAGATTTTTAACCGCTAAAGCGAATTCAATTAATGTCTCAAGTTTATCATCTCTTGGGGGTGGTTGATGACGGATAATCTTTATGTAAGTTTCTAGAACTTGCTCCGGTCTTCCAAACAGTAGTTTTAGAGTAGAGATGATATCAGGTACACATTCCGGCAGCGTTAGAAAACTGCAAACAGCCAACTTAGCAGGTCCATTCAAACTTTTCTGTAGCCGTAATAGATTTTCGCAATTGCTAAAACCGCAAAGCTTGGTTGACTGCTCATAACTACTAACGAACAAAGGCATTCTTGTGGATTTCCGCTGAACATTGGCAGCTCTTTCGATATGTTTCTCCTAGCAGCATACTGTTGTGTCGTTAGTTCTGACTCCTCTAAACGGACATCATGACCAGATTGTACGGCGGGTTTGTGAATGGGTTTTTTATGTCGATATTCGGAATTATTCCTCTGTGGGTAGCTCATCGAAAATTGTTGCAACTTGTGATTCCTACTATCATCTCCAACACGATCGCAACAATTCTCTATATCCAATGACAACATTTTATTCTGTAACGGATCTACCTTTTCAATTTCTTCATCTTCTAAATTTTGACTGTTATCAGAGTATTCATCAAGAAGCAACCGGGCTTTCTCAGTTAATTCTCTTTCTTTTTTAAGCAAGTCTCTTTCCTCTTGTAGTAGCCGAAGCTTCCAGTAACGTTTGCTACTAGAAGTTGAACCAAGCTTGACACTTTCAGCATGGAAACTCAGTTTTGATTTGCCAGAAGTAACTGTTTTAGCTAATCGTGGTTTAGACTTAACTGAAGAGTTTTCCCTTTGTTGCGTCATTGTTGTTGCTTGGCTCTCAGCAGTGCCTTTACCAGAGCCTAAATTCATGTTTTGGGCGATAAAATAGGGCATTGCCAAGTTCATTCTTGGCTACCTCATCTGTGACATCGACGCACTCATAGCAGCACCATTTCCTACAGTTAGTGCACTCTACCATCTCTGTCGCTCTGTAGGGTTTGTCGCAAATTGGGCAGTGTTCCCTCGTTTTCTTTTGCGACGAACTCATTTTGCGCATTTCTAGTAGACCGTAGCTATACGTATTACTTTGGTCAATTTACAATTTTTTCTATTTCAGCTTTGTTCTTTAATTTCCAATGTATTTGAGCTTTTGTTGGGAAACTACGAAACTTCTTCAGACAGGCAATTATTTGCAGTGTGTTACAAGAGTTGCACAAATGTATGACGGGTTAGAATATACTGTTATATTCGGTTAAACCACACCATAAGAACAACTACAGAGCCAATTTAACTTCTGTATATTTTGTAACTATAACACTCAAATACCTAAAATATAACTTTTACCACAAATATGCAAACACTAAATTACTTACAGTTGCCTCTCTTTTTAAAGTGAACAAAGATATTTTAGCAAGATTATAATTAATAAATTGACAATTAATTGACTTTTCAAAAATATTTTTATCTATCCTTTCCAATCTATTTTCCAGCCTACTTCAATTATATTGTCCTGTTTTAATTTCTAAACATTCTTCACATACATTATACAAAAATCCCGGAAATAAATAATGGTCGATAGTAGTAATCCTTACTGTATGTTACGTCCATAGTATTTTTACATAGAAAATTTTCAAGAAACGAAGGCTTCAGATGGTACGCAACACCTGACTGCTGACAGCCTGTGCAACAAGTGATTCAAATTGAAGTTAAACGACAAAACTAACGCATCAATGTTGGTCAACACATGAAAACAATGCAACTAAAACTCTGCAGAACATCTACGTTGTTGCACCTTACTGACTTCGCAAAGTTTTATTTTAATATTAGGTATAAAGGATTGTTTAATCCAAAAGGAAAAAACATTTCCCATCGTTATTTGTATAGTACAAATTAGGCTATTACGTATGAAATTGCAGCAATTTAATTCCTATGCACTATAGATCAAGAACATACAGTTTATTCTAGGTAATCCGTCGAATACGCATTTTCACATGCCTTGAAGAATGTATGGTTGTTACTCTAATCAAGAAAAATGTCAGATGGTGGGTGAGACGATGACGAGTTTCATGATAAAGGGCACATCTGGGAGGAATATATTTTGAACTACCTTCCCATATCGACATGTACGCTAATGCGTGTTGAAGTACCAGTGGAGTTTACCGCTACCTTTCCTTTAATTATCTTAATATCTTTTGTGTTCCCTAAAGTTGTAGATTAAACAACAAAGTTTCTGCAGAATTTGAAGAAAAACCACCGAACAATACTCTGCTATACATTTAGACACCGGAGCAGTTATACCGTGAAGTAAAACACACTATGCCTACACATTAAAATACCTCTATAAAAAAAGATAAGCCATTTTGTGTTAATTACATTGTTTCTTTCATTGTATTAAAATTTGTGAAAAGTTGTGCTCTCTGTACAACCATGCCTGGTACTAAGTATGTTTTCTTTAACTGTCATTTGACCAGTATAGCGTTAAATGGTTTTGTATCATGACGAAGTCGTATACATTTAGAGCCTGGAAAGGCATATATTATCAAATGGTAACACGATCCAATTAATGGTTCAAGGTTTTTACAATCTGGTTATTAAGATTATGATTTACAAAAGGAATGGAAATATATTTTTTTAAACTTTTTTGAAAGAACATGGTCGATTTGTATATTCTTGCGGAGCATTCTATATTCACCTAATGAAATTGTATATCTATCTGTCGCATTCGACTATGCAATATTCAATGTATTTTGCTAGTTGTATTTACTAAAAGAAATTATTATTCTTGATTTTATATCTTTTAACACTCACGAAATGCTAAGCCAGTACTTAAATAAGAGAATTCTTCATTAAGTTACATCTCTAAAAATAAATTACCTGATAGTCATCATAGCATAATGGATGATAAATTTTATCTTCAACACGAATAGCCATTCGTAACTGCCATTCTTCATTCTCTTCATTATAAAACTGTTCTAACTTTTCAAGACAAACCTCGCAAATAGGATCAGTTACATCTGGGTCTGCTGACACACAAGGAATTTCAATATCTTCTTCTTCTAGTTCATTATTAGCGTTACTTGCTTGATTTTCAAAATAGCTTTTACCTACAATAAAAATAAGTTATAAACATGTTATCATGTTTAACAAGCATAAGCATATGGTACATTCTAAGTTGTATTGAGATTCCAAAAAAGAGGTTTCGTTTAAAATTATTGAAACTATTTATTTTTAGAAAACAATATTACACTTTAATTTTAAATCAAAGTACAAACTATGTGGTTAGTAATGGAATACATATATTGATATGACCACTTTGACTCTATGTAAAAATATAAATTAAATGAATTGTATTCAAAGAAACAAGCAGTAGCACTTGCAACTTAAATGTTTTGCCATACATTCAACCTGCACGAAAAATAATTACTTCAACTAACTATACAATCACACTAGAACAAATTAAAAATGGCAATAACTACAAGTACCTAGCAAAAAAGTTAAACAAATATACATACATGTAAAAAATGGATGACTGCTGAACACGTAATATAATGATTTGTATGAAGAATACGATGGAAATAAAACTGAATGTTCTCTAACAGTTATACAGCGATAAATATTAGAGAAAATAAAAAAGTACAAAAAATTGCAAGCGGTACAACGATAAATATATTAGAAAATAATAAAAGATAAGAGGTGGATTAGTCTAATACAACAAAATCAGCAATACTAAAATATCCTTTCCAACAATAAATCAAACATTGAAATTGAAAATTCCATTTTCTACCAACAAATGATGTGGCAAAATAATGCTTTAAAATCACAACTCCAGAGTGTAAATATGCATTAAAAGACTATTTAATATATAATTTGGACCTATCCTCTAACAATCAATATCAATTTCGAGAACGAAACTCTAATACATAATAGAAACTCGTCGATTAATAAAACAGTATCCTAAATTATTTTCTAAATGCAATTAAATTTGAAGACGTTATAATTTTTAAAATACAATTAGCTGTCTATAATAAGAAGAAAAATAACAAGTGTACTACACAGAACTTGTTCGATTACCACAGAAAGTTTTAGTTTTATTACCTCTCTCCACTCATCCCTTTTTAATTGATTTTTGTGTCAGCCGAAAGTAGAAAATGAATATAAACTTCCACTGCACAATTCGAATTTTTTAAAATTGTGATAAAGCTTTTCTAATAAGAATTGTTTTTATAATATTATAAAACAACGATGATGATGAACAAAGTCAGTATTCAAAGTTCAAAGTAATCGCTATTGTGAAACCATGTACATTTATTTGATCATCACTACACGAATTTGTATTCTTTAAAATTGAAACATTGTTGCTTAACAAAAACTAATCTGAACTTTTGTTAGCAAGTAACATATAAAGCAATACATACCCCTTTCTTCTAAGTTCTCAATTTCTTCGAAATTTTTCCAATCAGAAAATGAATAATGCCAACGTCTAGAGGCGGATAAGCGATTGCTTCTCCTATTCTTACGATTTTGCCGAAAATGCCAATCCAAATGTTGTTTATAGTAATTGTTTAAACTTGCAAGGAAACGAGCTCCACAAGTGCTACATTGTTGACCAGCATACAGCTTATCAATAATATCTGGCCGTCGGCTAAAAGAAAAGAATAGTATTAAGCATTGTGGAAATATATATTAGTATAGAATACAAGACTGCAGTAGTTAAATTGATTTAAGAACTTACAGTTTTAGGGTATCTGGTTGGCTAAATGAAGGTGGTTTAAAACCTGGAAACCTTAATTCTTGTGGCTTAATATCTAATGGTTTGAATTCTTGTGGTTTAAAGTCTTGCGGAATATATTCTTCAGGTTTAAAGTCTAGAAGTTTAATATTCTGTGATTTATCATCCTGTGGTCTAAAGTTCTGTTGCATACTGTCTTGTGAGTCGACATCTTGGGTAAGATTAGGAAAAATCTTAAATTCTGGTTCATCTAAAGGTGCCGAAGCAGTTGCAACAATTCCAGTAGCAACCAATCTTTGGAACAAATCGTTAATGTTAAACACGGATGATGAACTGTTTGGTTCGACTTTGGGTTGCGGTTTAACACTCTGGTGCGTGACTTCTTGGAGTGATTCGGATGGTAATGTATGTTCAATGCTGTAGGATCCTCCTCCTTCAGCAGTGATCATTGATGAAGCCATGACACTAGATAATATATCCAGGTTATCTACAAACAAATTATTATTACCTTCCGTGTATAGAAAAGAGAAAAATATTTTTCAGAAATATCTTACACAGAATGTTTAACAAAAAAATCACTATCAAAAATTGTTTCAATTACACCGCCAAAATAAATATCTGGCACCTAATTATGAAGAACTGAACTATTACATTATTAAGATAGAGTTTTATGCAAAGCCTAAATGCTCATTTCAAATCAAACTAGTAATTGAAAGATGAAAAATATAAGATCCCAGACAGGATTCGAACGTGTAACCTTCAACTTTGACTGCCGATGCGGTGACCAATTGCACTATACGGACGGGCGGTTACAATTGGAAAGATATAGAAATCTAAAATCTGTATGCCACCATGCATCAACTTAACCTTCAATTACGTTTGACATTTTTGTCAATAATACATTTATATATATTATATAATTTCCATCTATCAATTACTAGCTTGAATTGAAATGATCGCTTAGATTTTACATAAAAGTCTTAAGTTAATATTTCATCTTATTAACTAATATAATATTGAAAATTAATTTGCCTTGTGCAATTACTAATATTTTATATATAGGGGTCATGGAGCACCATATTCTGAACATAAAACAACCCAAAACCAAAGAAAATTGAAATTTTCTACTACTTAGTTTCTGTGACGAAACACTCTGTACAATTCTTAATCTTCTTTGGGAACTAAACCACTCATAGTTGTTAAAATCGCCTTTATTCAGAATCAAATTTGGTCAGACAAGCAATAAACTATCAAGGATTCTTGAAAAACAAGTTATAGTATGATGAGAGAAAGACTACAAAACCACAGACACATTATTTATAAATTAAAACAAGATATTGAGGGCATGTTGATGTTTATGCTATTTGGCCCCATAATATAGAATTAATTAAAAACTTGGAGATTCAATTGACAAAATAGAACCAACTATTAAATTCACATATGAATTAGAGCAACATGGAAAACTTCAGTTTTTAAATATTCTAGTTAGTAAAAACGAAACAAAAATTAATACATCAGTATACAGAAAACCAACACACACACAAACAGATGCTTAAACTTCGATTCAAACCACTCACACTGTGGCAAGCGAAGAATTACCAAATCATGTCTGATAAAGCAAAATTAATATCATCAAATGAAGAAATTTTAAAGAAGGAGAAAGACCTAATCAGATGGACACTAATAAAAAACAAGTTTTCTAAAACAATAATAGAGAAAGAAATGAATAAACAAAAACGATACGCATCAAAAAATGCTCTCAATACCATACATAAAAAATTCTCCAAAAAATCCAAAGAATAGGAAACAAATTCAAAATCAAAACAGTATTTAGAACCAACAATACACTAAAAACACAATTAACAAAAACAAAACCCAAAAATGCAATACAAAATTTAAAAAACTGCATCTACAAAATACCACGCGAATGTGACAAGTTTTAAATAGAGGAAAGTTCCAGACCATTTGAAGTTCGATTAAAAGAACATAAATCATATATACAAAATACAAAATTTGAACAATCCATGATTTGCCAACATGCATAAAATAAAGTGGGAGGACGCAAAATTTCTTGACAAGAAGAAAACCACCAAAAATTCAAAATCAAAGAAGCTGCTTATATAACCCTACATAAAAATTACTGCGTAGCAGACGAATCCGTGACTTTCAGTAAACAATAGATTCTATTACTAAAAGAAATAACAAAAGAAAATCAAATGCGCTAAATATCTAGGCGGTATTGCAAGTTTTTTCTGGGTTTTCCTTGCGATATAACATGAAATACAGTCTACATACGTGATTTCTATTTATACATACAATAATTAATTACATAACAATACGCATATTAGAAGCCCCCAGCTGCTTAAGCCTTATGGTAAAGTAATCGCACACTTCTTTGATAACCATCCTCTCAATTGTATAAATAAAAACATGTTAAAAATGTTTTCCAATCCTCAAGTTATTGAATTTATATGAAATTTAATTACATAAAAATTAATCAACTGATTTCAAGTTAAGCGTATTAGCTACCTCAAAGTCGTTCCCAGAGCACAGCACAAATTAAAGGCACTCATTTTTCTAAACTTTAAAATTGTCCACCTAATGTATTCAAGCCAAATATATCAAACATTCATAAATCAAAGTTATCTTAAATCTATGTCATAAATGTCAAACTTGAAATTTTTATTATTTTGACAACAAACCTAGGTCATGGATCGAAACGTTAAATAACGACGATTTTAACAATTACGAATGGCTCAATACCCAAAGAAAATTAAGAAAAATACAAAACAAACCACAACAAACATACAGAGAGTATTTACCCTGTGTAATATTCCATAATAGAATAGTCATAGTATAATAGTATTTTCTAGTACGTAAGTAATATCCGCGAAAATACAAATAATTCCTAGTTACGAAATACCATTTAAAATACATATCATGTAGGTTGAAAACCCTCAATTTTAAAAATGAGTTCCACTATGTAAATACTCGTCCTCCTAAAGAAGTAATAAATACCATTCAAAAAGAGCAGTTCGTAACTTAAACATGAGAATTTTCCTACTGAAAACAAGATTTAGAGTACCGAATCCCAATTTAAAAACACGTTCTAAACAAGTACAATCTTCACTAGAAAGTAGCAATGAATACTGCATTTTACCTTCTGCATTATTCTAATGTTTAAAATAGCAAGAATGAACCCATAAATCAATGACTGTAAATCACAGAGGACATAAGCATCTTTATAACATGAATGAATACATTCCAATTAGATAAATGCAATCACTTTTAATGACTTAGAAATTAGTTAAGATAGCTCGCAATAAATAGCTTACAGATAAGTATTTACGTTCATTCAGTAAGTATTCCAATTAAGAAACTACAGTGAGATTTTTACGATCTCGTAAATTAGCTATTTTGATAATATACACATGTATAAGGACCACAAATTAAATAAGTACAATCACAAAAACTACCGAAGACTATTTCCATTCATTCTTGTAACCACACCAATTAACGAACTAATAAACTAAAACTGACAAGCAACTTAGATAATGTAAGGTAGTCACTAACAACAGTTTTGACAAGATTGCATCAACTTTATGAGACATTAACTAGAGAAGTATAGAAGCTTCCAGAAACAAATGACGTAAAAATCTCTTAATTATATAAAGCGAGGAAATAATTAAAACATGGTCATTCACAAATAGTTGGTCAAACGTTTACTAAAGTTCTGTTTATAAAGGCACTTGCCAATAATGCGTTTAACAATCAACTAGAAGTTGTAATTTAAACTACATGTAAGGTCACGTTCAATGTTTAAAATATTGGTTAAAAACTTTTTTTTAATGTATGGAGTAAAATTCAACATACAGAAGTAAATTCTATTGAAATATGAACGACTTAAATGGGAAGAAGAATTATGAAGTAAATTAACATATTAATGAAAACAAATGGAGGAATTGAAAATTGATTGTCTGATGCAGTTATTATGGTACAAAATGGAGATGGAAATTTGATCAAGGACTTGGTTTGTTTAAATCTTTGGAAAGACATTTTCGTGCTACAATTAATTTAAGTAGATTAAGCTTGCATAAGATTTTGGCGTATTGATGTTATTTGTGAATGGATAATTTTCTGATATTTTTTTAAGTCAAATTTCGAGTTAATTTGATCATTAAAAAAAGGTATTTCTTAAAGATCACTGATCAGTTACACTTAGACGGGTTAATTGAAGAGTATACAAACTACCCATACCCCTTTGGATAGGAACATTTTTGTGACTTACATTAAAAGAGTTTTGGGATTACTAATTAGTAACAAAGACTGGGTAAACCCTATATTAATGTTTAGTAGTTATGAAATGTTGTTTTTAGACATAAGTTGTAAATTGTATTTGCAGATTTTAATGCTTGTGTGTAAGCAATCTTGTGAATAATGAGTGTTGACGAAAAATGTTTGTGAACGTATTTATTATTATTTTGTTTGTTAATGAATCTTTGTGAAATTATAATTTTGATGTTGGAGTTTCAAATATAACCAATTGAAAAAGGTACACAAATAAACATGAACATTCTAGATGCCTATGTAGGAGACGAGCCTATATTTTCAACTAATGATAATAGAAACAAAGTCTAGAGTTCACTAGATTATTCGAGATGATGACATCATGGGGCTCGTGCCCAATCAAAGTTAATATGCAGTTGAGCTGCAATTAAAACATCACAATGCCATCGAACTAATGATAATATATCATGTAGTAAAGTTTTAGTGGTGAAATTATTTATTGAAAGAGTGACGGACAAGTATTTGAGATATACAGAAGTGAGAGAGATTAATAGTACATAAAATGAATAAATAATGATGGACTACTGCAAGATAAAGTTTTAATTTGAATATAAATGTATATGGATTTGGTATGCAATTTTGATATTTAATGGTATTTAATGCAAAAATTTTAATGATTTGGGCATGGATGGATTACTACGAGCCAAACAGAACCGAGAACAAGAATGAACAGCATAATTTACATGTTTACATAAAAAATTTACATTGTAAAATTTTAAAAAGGACATTTCTAATAATTAGTTAAGTTATATTTTAGGATGTGTATTTTGTGTTATGAGTATTTGAAAGTAGAGAAAGTGAGTACATGTTGATAATTCGATTTGAAAAGAGTGGCAGGCTATGGGTATTTTAGCATTATAAAAAAAGATTTATTAAACTTAACTAATTTTTATCGGTAGACATGGAATTATCTATCTTATCTTGACTAAATTTGTACATAATTAGAGTTAATTAAGGAGTTAGTGGTGAATGAAATTAGAATTAGAATATGTTCCTCCTGATTATAAAAGACTTTAGACTCAGAAATTATATTTTTGTAAGATTTAAGATATTGTTTGTAAAGCAAGGCCGCGGTGGCACATTTTGGACTCTACTTTTAAATTTCAATATTCGCATAAAAGTATTTCTTTTTGGAGGTTAGATGAAAGATATTGCTTGTTAGAGGAAAGCTGTTGTGAATGTAGTAATTGTTATTTGACAGATTCTTTGTTAATGAATATTTCGTGTTATTGTAAGTTTGATGTTTAATTCTAGTGGTTTGATTTAAACTTAGCTAGCAAAAACTATTGGGGTAACACTTTTATTAACCACTTCTGTGCACAAAATCTTTTATTGACGTCCCACATCGGGCATCTTCAGACCACTGAGACACATTTAGAATCATCTACAGATATATATATATATATATATATATATATATATATATACAGGGTGCCCACAATCTATCTCCGTATATGGGTAACCTTTTTATTATAGAAGATACAATATTGGTTAAATTAGCAAAGTTGAAGAGAAATTTACGAGTAGTATGATGCTTTTTTGAAAACTCACCTAGATGCTCAACTTTTTTAGATATTTGAAAAAAACTGAATTTTGCCATTTTCTTCAAACGCTAATAACTTTTTAACGGTTTAACCTATAGAGAAAATAAAAACTGCTTGTAAGGTAACTTTTTACGTAGAATTCAATAGCGTATATGACAATTTTAATTGGAAATGGGTTTTCAAGCTACAATCATAACCTCACTTTTTTTAAATGGAAACCATAGTTCAATATAACCCAAATGGAAAGGTTTTTCTTTTCTGATTACCCTGATGTAAGGGTTGATGTACTTATTTTCAGTAGTTTCTTCATAATAAAGAAAAAACGATTTATTTATTTGCGGATATAGGAGTCGAGTCATTGAGCATCATATCCTGTACATAAAACAACCCCAAAACTCGAGAAATTTTCTAATACTTAATTTCCGCGAAGAGTCACCCTGTACAATATCTCTGTGGTACAATAAGCCTTGTATAATAGTACAATAGTAAAATTGTCAAAATACAAATCATCCCTGGATAATAAATCCCATTTAAAATGTGTTCTAAATGAGTACGTCCACCACTGAAAAGCAGCAATAGAAATGCAATTTAATAACATGTTGTGTACATTGAACATTAAAGAACTTCTACTGAAAACGCCATTTTACAACTTCAATTTGCAAATATTCAACGAGAAGCGTGTACTTTAATTTTAGAAACTGCACTTCATTTTTTAGATTTTTCTAGTAGTACGTAAATTAAATTGTAAACATAAGCAGGTGACAAATAATATGAATGAACACCATAATTAACAAGATAACCCATAAATCACATCCGTAGAAGTAAGCATATGACATAACTATCAGTACGATAGGACACAGCATGAATGCAAACATTCCAATTAGCAGGACTATAATATGCAATAAGACGTTTTAACGATCTAATAAATTAGATTATGAAGCGCGGTAACAAACAAATACAAATAACTATTTTCATTCATTCTTTCAATTGAACAAAGCAAGATTTAACGACCTAATAAATTAAAACTGGCAGATATTTAGATAAGATAAACGTGTAAAATGAAGTAATTTTCAACAAAATTGCGTCAGCCTGCTTTAAATTACAACCAGAAGGGTATGAGTAATCCAGAATGTATGATAAAAATCTAGATACTATGAAAGCGGAAATAATAAGAACGAAAAGCAATTACCAATAGTCTGTTTATAGATGAGTAACCAATTACCTTTATGTCGGTCAACTACAAGGAATCTTTTTGTCAATAATTGAAGTCAAGTTCAAGTTTGTTTAAAATATTTGTCAAGAACATTATATTTTAAAGTTATACAGTATAACAAACAACGTCTAAAGTAAAATTGTATTAAAATTTTAATAACTCAGATTGAAAGTAAAATACCACAATCAGTTTTAATGAAGTATATGCCAGTAGGATTAAACCTAAATAGAAAAATACAAGGAAAGGCATGGTATGGTTTCTTATGCATTTATTGGTAAAATGCTTTTAGAAATGGAACGACAAAAATTTAATCGACAATTTTAACAAAGAACGTAAGTATATCTTTGTTTAAATCTTTTGAAGGACACTTGCTTGCTCTATTAATTTGAAGTAGGTTAAATTGCATGAGAGTTTGGTATATAGATGTTTTCTAGTGAGTGGATAATTTCAGATTTTTTTGAGGTCAAATTCCGATTTAATTTAACCATTACAGAAGGTTTGGTAGATGTACTTGATCAGATATGTCTATTTTACAGAGATAAGAAAAGATTATTAAAATTATCCATAGATATTTCTAGGAATTTGACACAGCGTGACATATAAGGAAAGCTTTGGAAATATTAATTACAAACAGAGATTGTATAAATTCTATATTTGTACCTAGTAGTGTGGCTAAACGTTTGATTCAGATGTCGTACAGTAACTATGTCTATATGATGGAGCGTAAACTCAGGGATAATCCTAAATCTTTCTGGTCCTTTAATCATGCTAAACAAACTAAAACTCGTTTACTTGCTAGACTATTTTATGAAGATCATTTTTATGATACCCCAAAATCAATTGTTGAAGCTTTTAAAAGTTACTTTATCAGCTTTTAGGCTTCACATACTCCACTGGACTGCATACTCTATCGAGGTGTTACATGACTAGAGATCTCGGAGTTCTTTTTGACTCCACACTTTCATTTGTTCCTCATATAAACAAAATAATATAAATGTCTTTCAAAATTTTAGGATTTATTATTAGAAACTGCCAACATTTTTCAAATATAGAAGCTCTGAAAACCATATATCTAACTTTAATCTGGTCTAAACTGGAATATTGATGTGTTGTTTGATCTCCTTTATATGAATGCCACAAAAGCAAAAGTCTGTTCAGCGAAAATTCCTTAAGTTCCTATATTGGAAAACTGAAAGCATCTATCCTGAGCAGGGTTGTAGTCAAAGTATGATGTTGAACAAATTCCCGTTATCCTCCCTTGAATTCTGCAGGAATGTAACACGACTGACTTTTCTCTTAACTTGCTGCATAACAATATTGATTCTTCTGAGTTAGTCTCTTTTATCAAATTTCTTGTACCTCGGACTAGATCAAGGCAAACCTGTTTGTTCTATGTACCAACGGCCAGATCAAACATGCTTATTAAATCACCTTTTATGTAATGTGCTCAAATTATATTTACATTAGCCATCATTGTGATATTAATATCAATTCACTACATTTATTTTAGACATGTTTAAAGTGCTCAAATATGATTAGTTAAGACTATGAATTATTTTTTCAGTTTCCTGTAATTGGGTATTATTTTTACCTGTTGGAAATGTATGCATAAATAAATAAGTAAAATTTTTGTAGACTTAAGATGTAAATTGCATTTGTAAATTTTAATGCTGGTGCATAAGTAATCTTTTTGGATAATGCATGTTGAAGAAAGATGTTAGTGGATGTAGCTATTATTATTACTTGTTTATTAATGAATATTTGATATTATAATTTTGATGATGGAATCTCGTTGGTTCATTTAATCTGAGCTAGGAAGACAATACCGGCATCCTCAGGTGATAATTCACATAAGATCATTTTTTTACATAAAGCACCTTCTATTGGCTCAAAATATCTGGACAGCATTTGCTGCATATTCACAGCAATATATATATATATATATATATATATATATATATATATAATATATATATATATAATGCTGTGATAATGGGTTGTTTAGGGGTGTATTGAGTAGTAAGGGTCGTGTAGTAACAATAAATAACAATAGGAATCAGAAAACTGCATTTATTTAGCAGAAAAATAGGTAATTCGTACATTATGTAAATAGCAAGCATTTAACATTCTGTATATAGACCATTATTAATTTTAAGTAATGCCAGTGAGCATATCTTTCAACAATAGAACGTATATTCAGAAGAGAAATAATCGTACATGTAATTAAACATACATTGAGAAGTGTCTAATTAGTTATAAAACAATTTATAAAATAAATACGCAGTAGAGTAGATAAAAACCTAACAAAGCATTATGCAAATACGCTGGAACGATGAGCATTTTGATATGAAAACGCAGTTTCAAAGACGCATAAATACACAAACGAAAACAGCATTAGAGTTACATCATTTATTTTGTACAATTATCCAAAAGGCGATACCTACACAAAACAACGTATGGCAAAGATAACGAATAACAAAGTATCAATAGCACATAAACACCATTACACAGAAATCCGAATTAATTACATCAGAAACCGCTTCAAAATACAGGGAATATTAAAGACAAAACCTGGTTGGTTGAATAATCTGCAGAACTGCTTGAAAACCCAGCCCAGAGGTGGTGGAAAAAGGCTATTTAACACCCATTCTGTGATAAGACGAGTCAGTTCACACTGATGCACGTCAAAGCTGCGACACTGTTAACCAGAAAGCCACTCGTAAAATAAATAAAGAATAGTAGAATATCAAGGTTATGTTACAGTGAAAATAGTGCAACAATTACGAAGAGTTTTGGCCGTTTTTTATAGAAAACGGCTTCGAGTCTGTGTCGACAATAATAATTCAAACCTGTGGTATATTTCTGGACACTTCAAGTCATTGTCGACAATAATACTGGACATTTTAAATCAGCGTCGACAATTATACTTCTGGTATATTTCTGGACATTTCAAGTCTGCGTCGATAATAATACTTCTGGATTCTAAAGGGATAATTCTAATCAAATTTTGGTACAATTCTGGTACAATTCTAAGCTGCGTCAAAAGTATTTAAGGGAAGAGATTCAAAGCATTTGCAGACAAATATAAAATAAAGAAGCACGAGGTAATTTTTGGAAAACAGGGGGTAACTATACTCAAATATTGGTTCAACTAAGCAGAGCATTGATATATGAATGAAGAGGGGGTGTTGATCTACAACACGAACAACATATCACAGGTCAGATCTATTTAATTTTAGGATATTTTTCAATTTAAATTTTAATACTGAATTTATTCAATTTATCCAAACTTGTAATAAAGTCAACAAGAAACATTTGCATACCTTAATCTTACGTAATGAACCATACAGAGGTCTAGAACGTTCCAGATTTTTTTGTAAAGGGGTAGTTTTTGGTGACTTTAGATTGAAATAAAAGTATATAAATTTTAAGATAAACAATACATATGATATTAATTGATTGAAGGGTGTATTTAAAAAATTTCAAAAATTGTAAATAATATTTCTTTTCATTATATGAAATTAATTGACTTCGTTTTATCAATTCAAACAAATAATAATAAAAGGGTGGAAAAGAGAAAATTGATCATCGTAACGTTGTGCACTCTGTGTAGATTAAAAAGGGCTAGCCGTGGCATAATAATAAAATTAGTAAGATTGAAGTGAAAACACAGAGCGGTGGCGTTAAGTAAAAACGTTAGAACACTGAGTACGGCGTTATCATATCAATTTTTTTTGACGCAACATGGGGGGCCAAAACTACATAGTAAAATATATACATATATATATATATATATATATATATATATATATATATTCATTAGTATGTAACAAATTACTAATAATTATCAGAAAATAATACTTACCACAGTCTTGACGATGCATTTCAAATTGTCCTTGTGAATTTGTTCCTTCAGGACTATCTGGTTTAAATGTTTGCGTCTTAGTAGAAATGTTGGGTGCAACCTCTTCCACTGTATGCACAGGACTTCGATAAACTTGCGTTACTTCCATATCCTTTATTGTAACCACTCCAGGTTTTATGTTTTTAGGTAATACAGAAAATCTGATAAAGTATTTTTTGTCTTTCAACATAATTGATTTAGGAAGTCCACCAAATTCTACTTCATGTCTAACATCGTCAATAAGGGCAGCTCTTAATTCATCAACAAATTTCAATGTATGTTCAACATCATCAATTTTAAATGTTTGCAACTTGGCATCTAAAAATACCGTAAACATATTTTTAGCATCTACTACAAGCTGAATTTTTCCAGCTACTAAATCAAGTCGTTTTTCACCAATTTTAACTTGTGGAGGAGGTGGTTCAAGTTTAACGACAATACAATTTCCATCTAGTTCGATAAGTTTTTCTTTTTGATCGAAGTAACATTCATAACCATTACCATCGATAAAAATTTCTCTAGCTGGTCCACCTAATCTAACTTTATGTCTGTTACCTTTAATCAAAACATCTTCATAAGGACTATTAAAATGAAGAATACATGGTTCATTATCAAAGAAAATCCTTCGTGTTCCATTATGGAATGTAATTTCTCTAGGGTCTCCACTGCTTAAAAATACAATGGCAGTTTCATCATAGTATCTAATTTCCCGTGGTTCACTATCAATAGTTATAAACTTGTATGTATCAGGATGTGCAAAAACTAATGGTGGAATATCAATAGGTGGTGCAGGTATAAATGTATTCATATTCATCTGAGGAGGTGGCCGCAAAGGTCGTATCCAAGGATCAAGTAACGGTCTAAAGGGCTGTCTCGTTCCAACACGAGCAGGTGGACCAGAATCCCAATGTTTCTGTCGATGTCGGCCATTTCGCCACGTTCTCCCACGACGTGAATCTCTATAATCCATATTATGCTGATATGTTGAAAAATCATCTTGTACATTGCCAAATGTTGGTAACTCAGGAGGTTTATCTACCTTTGTAGTAGTCCAATTATCTTTATTAAAGTTAGACTTCCGTTTCTGTGAATCTTCATCTGAAGCATCATCACTTAGACCCATATCAAATTCGTCATCACTAATTGGCTGAAACGTGCTATTGAGATTTTCAGATTCCCTACGTTGAGCTTCTCTAAGTTGCTGTGTTTCCATTTGAGCTAAAATTTTGCTCATCAAGGTAGTTTTTTGTTCATTTGTCATATTGCCTGCTTTAATACCCATTTCATCAGCAGGAGAAATGATGATTTGCGTGTTATTTAAGCTTTCATTCGAACCTCTTTTGATGGATGGTGATTTGTTTTGTATACTTGATTCTAAAATAAAATGAATCGGTTAATAACAAATAATTATTTTAAACATAAAAAATTATTCTTAAATTACGTGAAATAATCAAGCAGTGTTCTGTATGCTATCTCGAATGCCTGGAGCTAACGTTCTAATTTGAATGTTATAGTATACAGTCTTGTGTAGTACTATACTGCTATTATACATATCCTTATAAAACACGATTGCTAGTACCCTATTGATTCAGTAAAATATTCACCACAACCGCACACAGGCAAGTGGAAATAATTCTTATAATGTCAGGGTAATTGTGACCTCCAACCATAATCCCAGGTTAATGTTAATTGTTCAATTATGGCCACATTCAAAATCTGGAAATCCTTTTGAAGTCAAAACTCATTTTATTATAATTTGATTCACACTACAAAAAATACGCATGACGTAATTAACGCTAGAGCAAAAATTTTTACAAAACTAGGCTGCATATAGCAATACTTATAAATATCGCTTGATTAATTAGCAACACTTAAGACTGGGGTATATCATTGAGTAGACGCACATTTTACGATAGAGGGCAGTTCTTTCATCAGAACTATTAAACATGATTTTGCAGTCAGTCAGTGGAGTTTAGTAGCACTATTATAAATCAGTTTTTTATTACCTTGTCATAAACGAGCTGACGTTATGATTAAGACATGATAGACTCGCAGATAGCCCGACCTGAAACTTATCCTTCGAAAGCGCTGTGTATACATAGAACGATTATTCTGTTTGACTATACATTTTAGCTGCAAGAAGATGCATTTTTTACTTTAGTGATTGTTGTTTACTGTTTCATTATAATTGGTATTTACATTATTTTAAAAGACACAGAGTGTCGATTGAAATATGAATCATTGGGAATTATTACATTATTAAAAATTAAAAAGTGGTTATTACTACTAATTGAACAACTTTTAATGAATTTAAACGGATAGATATTTTTAATGCTAAAATTCAGCACTTTATGTGGGTCAATTCTTATTTTATAAAAATTAGAAACAACCAAATTGCAGGATATATCACTAACTACATGGTTTAGATATAAAATTTTCCTGGTGTATGCATGCTACTTATTGTATGGCAACTTTCACAGTCATATTTGCATTACTGTGCTATAGTAATTACCGGTGAGCTAAAACCATCATTGGCGTAACACAAAATTTTTCTTGAACGAACAAAAAAATTGCTAAAGGTGGAAGTTAGAGTAACTAAGCTAGTTTTGTGCCTATGTAAAAGTAACATATTTCTTATTGACCGAACAAGTATAGCTGTTTTGCTGCTTGACTACTTTCAATGTAATGAACATTGGACATGCGTTGTGTACGTGTTTGGTGTGTAACTTGAGCACAAATTATACGCCAGGGCATGTTACATGCCAAAAATCGGCTATGTATCACATTTAGATTAAATATAAATTATAAGGTAGTTCCGCAAAAAATTTTTAATGAACTTGTCAATTTCCGTCATTCCGGACAGTTGCATTTGCGCAAAAGAATCCGCAGGCGCGGAGTGAATGGCACAAGTGTGCGCGGAGTGAATGGCGCAAGTGTGCACGGTGGGATGAGACGTTATTAGACTACGAGACCTGAAGCCAATAACATCTACCTGTGTTGTGTGTCTGTCTTTTCTCTTTTTAGGATGTAGCTTCCCTTCTATCTTTATCTTCGTGTACCTTTACATGTATCCTTCTCGCCTTACCTACGAATAAGCCTAGAGGATGGACGGATAGAAATTTGACTCAACAATGGCGTGATGTGACCCACAACAAGATGGCCCTGGGATTTGGCGGTAAGGTGCGATTTAAGTGAGTACTTGCTTTTATTTATATTGTAAATTTGATCATTGTATCACTTTTAAACGTGTTTGGTATTTGATACAAAATGCCACGTAATTATGTTATATTAAACAATTGCGCAATAATGTGAAACGCAGGAAAACGTAGCAGGCAAACAAAATCATCTACAGTATTTACTCATTTCCCTAACAAATTTGACTTTTACTAGAATGAATTAGAAAATTAGCTGCATGGCGACATAAATACTATTACAGATTTAGGTTATTGTAAGTACCAATTCATTTTTAGAGTGATAATACAATCAAAAGCAAATTCCAAATATTTCAATTGGTACGCACTTAAATATCGATACTAATTCAAAAATCAAAATTATACCTATACCGGTCATATAGCTCTAATCTTAGAGACAATACAATAGTGAAAATAGTGAGTATTGTTGTTTTCGAAATGGGTAAAGGCACTTATAAACCAAGAGGGTGTGGAACTAATAGAAGTAGAACAAAACGAGCCAAAAACATTCGAGTAACAATGTAACGGTTTATTTCTTGCCGTTCCAATTTAGGTTAGGGTAGCGCAACTATCCTGAGTAATTTCTGATTTTGCAGTTACAGCAGTTGAGATTGTTTCTACATCGCGTGATGGGAACGCATCTTAGTAACCTTCCGATGTCTATAGTGAGATGGCCGTTATGTCAATAGATCTTGACAGCATAATTAATTCCCATAAACATCGAAGTATTCTGATCGAGTTTCATGTTTAATTATGAGTTGTATGTAGAAAAGTTGTTTAGTCTTTCAGTTCAGTGCAGTATTTGTGTAGTTTCCACTCAATACTTCTGACTAAGCCATAATGCAGGGAGATAACATCCACAAGAAATTTTTTTGTTTCGTTGTTATCGCGATATATAAAATGGCTTGCAAGGCTATCGGGCTTCTTCTTGAATTTGCAGCCAAGGTGTTAACTTGGTTTGACAAAGCGTGAAGTGTTTCAGTTGATGGTACATGCACATGGTTGCCGAATAAATGTAAGATTTGTAGTAAAGTGGTGATACTGTGTATCGAGGCACCAATTTCATGCAGTACTCCGACTCCGCCACAAAGCACGGTAGGACACTCTTCAGGTGCCTCTAATTCGGCTGAACAATTTCCTACTCCAGTCTCTCTTGTTCATTCCTGTGCAAATGAACAGGGAACCGTTGCGCTTTTAGCCACGGCGCAGGTACGAATTTTAGCCTGTGACGGTAGATGGCATCGCTGTCGCTTGGTTTTAGATCAAGGGTCGATTCTAATTTCATCACATTATCTTTAGCTAACAAGTTAGGTCTTAAACGCAAGAAATGTCCTTTGAAATACGTGGAGTAGGCCAATCTCCGCTAGAAAAGGTTCATGGAATTGCTACCTGTAACGTTACATCAATATATGATCAAAACGTTTCTTTAAATTTACAGGCTGTTGTTTTATCTCAGACACGCAGATCTTCCGATAGCAAATTTATCTAAGCATTTAATAGACAAATTTTCGTCCCTACAATTGGCGGATCCTGAATTTCACATATCCGCTCCTGTCGATATGCTGTTAGGTGTTCAAGCTGTCTTAGATGCCACACCCAACGATTCGTTGCGTATAACAGGCAAGCCATCGGCGCTTCTTACCTCGTTTGGTTGGGTTATTATGGGTGATGTACCAGCTTTAAGTCAACCGTATTCAGGGGTTGCGTTGTACACTAGCATCTCGGAAGAACCGTCCCTTAGCGACACCATTCGTGCCTTCTGGGAAGCTGAAGAAATACCATTTACGCCGCCAATGTCGCCTGAAAACGTGGCTTGTGAAAATTATTTCAAGTCCACTACTATACGAAACGAGTTAGGCCAGTATGTGGTTCGACTACCGCTCATAGAAAACACCACCCAACATTAGGTTCAACACGAGAATTAGCTACCAATCGCTTTCTAAAACTAGAAGCTCGATTTGCACGCGACAAAAACTTTTATAAATTATATTCAGAAAATATTGCTAATTATATATCGCAGGGACAACTCACTCCCGCTGTGAAACAGTTCTTATATATCATGACTCACCACGGCGTGGTTAAAATAAGCCCTCTAGTACTCAAGTTCGAGTCGTGTTTAGTCCTGCCGATAGGGATATTAATGGTACAAGTCTCAATGATATTCTTTACCGGGCCCCAAATTACAATCTGATATTGGTCTTGTAATAACAAGATTTCGAATACCTCAAGTCGCACTCACTTGCGATATTCGACAAATGTTTAGATCTATAGTCGTTCACCCAGAAGATAGAAAATTTTACATATTTTTGGAGGTTTCACCCTTGTGAACCTTTAACGGAATATGAACATACCCGCGTTATTTTTGGCGCTACCTGTAGCCCGTTCCTTGCCCTTCGTGTTCTACAACTGTTGGTAGAAGACGAGGGTCACTGCACTCGGCTTCCGAGCCCTTAGATCATCAACTTACATTGATGATATTTTGACTGGATCCGATTCTGTAGAAGAAACTCTCCTTCTAAAAATGAATTGATCAATTTACTAAAACTAGGTAACTTCGACTTAGGAAAATGGGAAGTTCACACACTTCAGTTATTGATAAGTCGGAGACGGACGTTCTAAATCTACCGAACTCTAATCCTACTTTGACAACACGTGATGTTCTGGGTCTCTGTTGGGATATGGGTTCCGATACATTTAGATGTAAAGTTCCAAATATTGCAGACATCCCTACTAAGCGAGGAATTTTGTCACGCATAGCACGATATTCGATATTAATGGTTATTTAAGTCCATTTACGGTTCTTCTCAAATGCCTTATGCAACGCCTATGGCTACAAAAGGTGGATTGGGATGAACAATTGCCGGCAGAAATTCTTCAAGAATGGCAGCAAATTCAAATTGAACTGCCACTTCGAATACATAACAATACCACGATCTATTTGGAAAATCGGCAATAGTCAAGCCCGTTTAATCGGATTCTCCGACGCCAGTTCCGTAGCGATGGCCGCTGTTGTGTATCTGCGATTAGAAGTTGATGAAAAAATATATGTACATTTGATAGCTTCCAAAACCCGTAGCCCCTTTGAAAACGTGGACCATTCCTCGTCTTGAATTAGGAGCGGCATGTCTTTTGGCAAAACTAATGAAACATACAGCATTAGCATTTGACACCATCAATTTACTAGATCCAATATGCTTTAGTGACTCTACAAACACACTGACGTGGATTTGTACGCCACCTTATCAGTTAAAATTATTTTTTGCGAACCGAGTGGTGCAAATTCATGAAAATCAACCCACAGCCATATGGAGATCGTTCCCAGTTCTGCGAATGCTTCCGATCCTGCAAGCCGAGGGTTGAGGCCATCCGAACTACTGAATTGTACACTCTGGTGGCAGGGTCCTGATTTTTTATACCGCGATTATTGTGATTGGCCAAGTGATAAATACACACACAATATTGCAGACGGGTTTAAAGCCGCAAACACGCACTCGTCTCTACTGTTGATGTGAAACAATACTTGGTAGTACTACAAAGGTCCTCGAACTTGCTAAAAGTTCAACGAATTTTTGCGTCGTTAAAGGTTTACGTTTAACTGCCTTGCACGCAAACGTAATCTTGCAAGAACTACTGGTCCGTTAAATGCCTCTGAGTATCGTAGCGCTCTCACATTTGCCATTAGAATTACTCAGTACGAGCACATCTACGACGATATCGTCTTACTAGAAAAAGGGCAACCTAGCACAAAATGTACCGTCCGTTGTCACCTTTTCTCTCCCACGGGATTAATCATGGTGGGGGCCGTTTGCGCCATTCCAGCCTTTCCATAACTAGCAAACATCCCTACCTTATCCCAAAAACAGCAGGTTAGCTGTATTAATATGTGATTACTATCACATATATTCAGGTCATGGGGTCCGCGCTAACTCAATCATTAGTTACCCGTACATTTTGGATTCCTTGTATCCGTCAATTAATTCGAAGTAGAATATTTCGCTGCCTGACTTGCTATCGCTTCCAAGGGGAGCCTATTCAGCCTCCTATGGCAGATCTTCCGCTTTATCGCCTCGAACCCGGACGATGCTTTACGCATACTGGTTTGGATTTTGCCGGTCCTTTTACAATCAAGCTATCCTCGCTATGATCGACAAAATTTCAAAAGGCATATATTGCCCTCTTCATTTGTATGGTGTCACGTGCCATACATATGGAGGTTGTCACAGCTTTAACATCGGAAGCCTGCCTTGCTGCATTAGATAGATTTATAGCCAGACGCGGGTTACCCACGAACATATACTCCGATCAGGGCCGAAATTTTCGTGGGCGGCTAGAGACATGTTAGAAATATATAAACATTTTGATCAAGCTAACCCCGTCATTGCGCACTACTTATCCTCTAGGGGTATTGATTGGTGTTTCAACCCTCCCTATGCACCCCATTTTGGGGGGCTTTGGGAAACCGGCGTCAAAAGTGCTAAATTTCACTTGAAACGAATAGTGGGTAGAACGACACTTTCTCTGGAGGAATTTAGCATAGTTGTGACCCGCATAGAAGGAATCTTAAATTCCGTCCATTTTGCACACTTACAACGTCACCTAACGAAGGCACGGATGCCTTGACTCCGGGCCATTTTCTAACTGGTGGGCCTTTAATTACGCAGTGTGAAGTGGACCTACAAAAGTTCCAGCGAATCGGCTTAGTCGTTGGCAAATGTCCCAACAACTTGTACAGAGCTTTTGGAAGTGCTGGTCCATAGACTACTTGCACAGCTTACAGCAAAGGCCTAAGTGGAACACCCTTCCAAAACCATAGAAGAATGGGATCTAGTACTTTTTACTCCCGATTCACCCCGCGTATTGGCCTTTGGCGAGAGTGGCGAAGCTTTTACCGGTAAAGATGGTGTAACAAGAGTTGTAAAGCTAAAACACCCACAGGCGAAGCGGTCCGCCCAATTAACAAGGTGGTACCACTTCCTCCACCATAAGTAATTCAGCATTCTAACATGCAATTTTTATTTTTTTCTTCTCTCTACAAATTATGTTTTATTTTATATTTTAATGCAGGAAGCAAAATGCAGAGTACTCGAATAATTTATACATACTTAAACATTTTTTTTAAATTTCTATTTTTATTTTTTCTCCCATTCATTTCACGGTATACAACAAAATTTACCATTTTGGGTGGGGGGTATGTTAAAACTTCATACAGTTGGAGGTCAGCGATTGACAGTATAGATGGCCTTATCGTATATTGTTGTTGTGCTACACATATGGCGGAGCGATAAAGCCTTTTCGCTTGACCAACATGACACTCTCTCGTATCGTTTCACCGACTCAATACCTAGTAACTATAACCGCGAGTGCATAAGTGCTGCTGCCCGACCAAGTGCGTCGACCGGTAAACAACACCTATCTTCGCGGGAGTAAATTGGTGAACAACATTGCAAGGTAAGCAAAACATTAATTACGGTTTGACCTATGTTACTGTTTTTCGCGCCTAACCTCCAATTGCATACAATTACAGTCCATTTGCTAAGCTTTACGCTTTGGGAAACGTTCTGGAGCTGTCCCGATTTATACACTCCAACGTATACCACACAGCTACATATCCTGACATAAAACTGTTTCTTATTTAAAAATTTCGTCAATATCCACGTTTTTAGACTTAATAAATTTGTACCAAAAACTTTATTTTATACCATAGTTATCGAACAAATGGATTTTCAACAAACTCACTTTTATTGTAAACTACTGCAGAAGTAAACTTCTCAGACAACCCTCAGGATACAGCAGAGGAATATACGAAAACATTAACAATTACAAAACAAAAACAAACAGTCACACTAAAAAATTTTATTCTTTGCTGACAAACTTCAGAGTATGCAGTACACAAATGTAGAAATCTCAATACCAATTAAAGAACAAACTGCCACAGTAACAAAACTTATATTCTTGAAAAATTTATATCATAAATATTACATTGCACTACAAAATCTCGAAAAAACTTCAAATTTTCTCAATGCATAAAGCACTGCCACGGCATTTGTGTTAGTCATTCTATCTTCTTAATTTTCTTTGGGAATTAAACCACTCATGGTTTTTAAAATCATCTTTATTTACGTTTCGATCCATGACCTAGGATCGTTGTCAAAATAATAAAAACTTCAAGTTTGACATTTATGACATAAATTGAAGGTGACTTTGATTTATTGATGTTCGAAATATTTGGTTTGAGTACACTAGGTAAAAATTTTTAAAGTTTAAAAGAATGATTGCCTTCAATTTGTGTTGCAGCCTGGGACCGACTTTTTTTTTAGGTAGTCAATACGCTTAACGTGAAATCAGCTGATTAATTTTTATTGGTGAATTATATATAAATTCAATAACTTGGGGATTGGAAAACATTTTTTAACATGTTTCTATTTATACAATTGAGAGGATGGTTATTAAAGACGTGTGTGATTGCGTTACCGTAAGGCTTAAGCAGTCGTTCTTTTATATTTATTTTGAGGGGGAAAACCATTATGATTTAGGCTACCTCTTTGGTAGATTTTAACATGGTTCTGAAAATTACACCAGTTTAGAAACGGACCCAACAAAATCAATTGAAAATAAAATATACAAAACTCTATTTAAATTTAAAAATGAATTCGAAGACAAAGAAAGAAGTAAACTAGTCCCACATTACAGTAAACCACCCCACTTTTACGGTCTACCATAAATTCATAAAAAGAAATTCCTTTAAGACCTATCGTAAGCTCCATAGATTCACCATGCCATAATTTAGCAAAATTTCTCCTAAAAATTATAAATCCATTAGCAGACAAAACGGATTCTTTCATAAAAAACAACCAACACTTTTTAGAAAAATTATCAAACATAAAAATTGAAAATATACACACAATGGTAAATTTTGATGTAGTAAATCTCTTCACAAATGTCCCTATAAACAAAACGCTTAATATTATAAAAAACAAACTAGAAAAAAATGGCAACCTTAAAGAAAGAACAAAACTAAGTATATCATCGATTATGGTATTACTTGGCTTATACGTCAATACCACATATTTTCAAATAAGTGATCAATTCTACAAACAAAGCTTCGGAATGGCAATGGGAAGTCCACTATCACCAATCTTTAGTAATATATTCATAGAGGAATTCGAAAAAGATGTAATATTCGCACAAGAATTGAAACCACTAATCTGGTGGAGATACATAGATGATGTCTATGCTATTTGGCCTCATAATACAGAGCTAATTAAAAACTTTGTAGAATCCATTAACAAAATAGAACCAACTATTAAATTCACATATGAATTAGAACAACATGAAAACTTACGTTTTTAGATATTCTAGTTAGCAAAAACAATAGAACAATTAATACATCGGTATACAGAAAACCACCGCACACAAACAGATACTTAAATTTCGATTCAAACTACCTACACTGTGTCAAACGAGGAATTATCAAAACCATGTATGATAGAGCAAAATTAATATCATCAAACGAAGAAATTTTAAAGAAAGAGAAAGACCTAATCAGATGCACACTAATAGAAAACAAATATCCTAAAAGAATAATAGAGAAAGAAATGAATAAAAACCCTAAAAATAAAGAAAAAGAAAACAAAAAAACGATACACCAAAAAATGCTCTCAATACCATACATAAAAGGATTCTCCGAAAAAATCCAAAGAATAGGAAACAAATTTAGAATTAACAAAAACAAAACCCAAAAATGCAATACAAAGTTCAAAAAACTGCATCTACAAAATACCGTGCGAATGTAACAAGTTTTATATAGGGCAAAGTTCCAGACCATTTGAAGTTCGATTAAAAGAACATAAATCATATATAAAAAATAGAAAATTTGAAAAATCCATGATTTGCCAACATGCATGGGACTCCAGTCATAAAATAAAATGGGAGGATGCAAAAATTATCGACAAAGAAGAAAACCACCAAAAACGCAAAATCAAAGAAGCTGCTTATATATGAAAGACTGCAAAATAGAATTCAGATTTTCTTTATGTGTCTAAAACAGACGCATAATTTCCATACGCGAAGTGTAAATTACACACTTTTTCTGCATTTCCGGACTTGCTTTACAAAAACCGGTACTTTTTCAGTACTTTCTGGATGTAGGTACCTGTAGACACCCTGTGTTGTGCATATCTAACAAAAACAAATAATAGCGTACACTAAATAGCAGTTGTCTTGATATACTCGATCCATGTGGAATTGAATAGCATGTCAACAATTGTTTTAGGTTTCTTATCCAATGAGTTTTAACACGATACTGCTCTCGTTTGGTGCACTTGCTGACAATCATCACACTCTCTTTTATATTGATGGATGTAGAATAAACTTGTTGCAGTCACGTCTGATTATGATACACCTACTTTAATGAAAATAGCCTGGCGACACCTTCGTAAAACTTGGTGAACTGAAGGAAATATTCCCAAAAACCGACATGTTTAAATACACTGTGCTTGTGCAGAAAACTTTGGGCACAATTACAGATAGAAAGATGCAACAAAACAATTAATTTTTTAGTTCATTTTGTAACTAGAAAACTTCTGAAGATAATGGTATAAAAATTACAACAATATTTTATTTAATTCAGTTATAAACAAATTCCAAACTATTCAAAATCGAACTCGAAATTTTCATTTTTATGTTATGTTCTTTCATTCTTATTAAAATCAACCTCACTTTCACAATTTAAAAAAAAGTCGGCATATCTAAGATTGTGATACAAGAATAAAAAGATAATTTCCCCAGTCTTAAAGACTTTAACCAATGGAGCAACTTGTTACGTTCAAAACCCTGCAAACAATTTTTTCTGCATTTATTTTTAAAACGCTCTAAAATTCTCAACAAGTGCGATTTCCCGCCATTGGAATTAATGTTATTTAATAAAATTTCTCGAGTAATTACTCTATACAAAAGTTTGCCTTATAAAATCAAACAGCTGCTTAGGAAACATTACGTTACAAAATAGTTGCAATATTTCCTAGCACCTGCAGTGATTACATTTTAATTAAAGGTGCATGTAAATTCACAGCTTTCTTCTAAAAGATAATACCACGTACCACCTGCCTACATCTGCTTACAATGGACTTGTTATCTGGTATTCTACAGCTGTTAAGATGTTACAAAGTAACAAGATTGTTTTCCTTTGTCTAAAATCCTTTGACAATTGCGTTATCTGCTTGTTGGCAAGCTGTTACAGTTCGTAATTCGGCAGCTGTTGTTTGGGAATTCTGCAAACTTAATTCTTCGGCGATACCTTTGAAAGCCAAAGGCCTACCCCCCATACCTGATTCTGCCCTTATAAAATAGAGACCGTGCTTTGAAAAAGAGGATTAAAGATTTTTAAAGATTGAATACATCTTCTTAAGGAAGATACATGTTGTAAAGTCGCGCTATTAGAAATGCTTTCTGTGCTAGTATAAGTAAAGTCGGTGGTTGCAGCAGGCAGCCAATAAAGAAATGCAGTCTCATCTTTTCATCCACAACCTGATACGAAGCCAAATAGTTCAAGGTACAGTTTCTATTGTCGTAATTCTTTTATGTTGCTGTGTGGAGTATAGACATTTTATTTGCTGCCACCACATTACCAAACACATTTGCAATGCACGAGCAACATGTAATAATCGTACTTTAAATTAAAAATTTAATTATTCAAAGTTTGTGTTAGAGTCCGTTTTTACTGTTTCTTTTGTCTTTCTGTATAAACATTAACTAAAAGAACTTATAGCTCAATTTAAAAGTATTTAATATATGGTTAATTTAAGTTAGAGTGTCTAATTTTAATTTTATATTATTTCTGAGGAGTTGCACTTCACAAAGCAGCATGTACATATAATTTAGGTATATTTATTTTTCTATATTTACTGTACAGTTTATGCTTAATTTTCTTTCATATGTATTTAAGGTAAACCATTAAGTAAGTATGTAGATTATAAGATGTTATATATATTTTGCTTACCAATTTTTATATGTTATGATGCTTTCTTTATAATCACGATTACGCAACTTATTTGTTTTATTGAATAGTAAATATTCTTTCAAGATTCGATGTTAACAATATAGTTTTACAGAGGTTTCCAAATGTATTCTTTCTATTTCACCCACGCCCCTCTACGACGTTTTTAAGCTAGCCCAGTTCTACCATTCTGTCCCCGTTCTGTTGCGGTATTCGGCGCAAACGATTTCTTTACCTACTTTTACTGTTTCCTTTTGTGTTTGCGCGGAATACCGTAACATATATATTTGGCGCCCAACGAGGGGCCTGATCTCGAAACCGTTCTTCTTTGCTTAAAAATTCGTATAAACTTTTTGGAAACCTCTATTTCTACTTTATCGTTCATCTACAATTTTCTGTACATGCAACTGAATTACTAGGAGTTTATGTAATTGATATAACATAAAGTCAAACATGCTGGTTATCTTTCAATGATAATTATAAACCTCCTTGATATATAAAAGCAAGTAATTTGTAACTAAATATTTAAACACTTACTGAAATATTTCATATTCCTTCTGCACAGATGATACGTTGACTGGCGAGTTTCTAACAATTACACTACAATTAATTACAGCATTTCTTTCATTGCTGAAATTTCAATGGCACCAAAACATCATAGTGGTTTTATCTGCACCACACTTTCAACTACAGATATACACAAAACTCATTCAGTTTAACGCCTCACTGTTATTCAATACTTTTAGGTTGCTATCTGACGTATTTTGACTTATACATAAAGCTTTCTGAACATGCAAAATAATGCTCTTTGAAAAAGGAACTCAAAACACCAGTGCGTATCACAAACGTGTACATTTCTAAAACCCATTCGACTAACTATTGTTTGTTAAGCGTGATTTTATCCGTAGTCTTTTCTGTGATTAAAAATCTTGTACGCTGCACTTTCAACTAAAAATATACAAAGCTCAAACCCGACAGCGTGATTCAATACTTTAAAATGCTATTTCAATTTTACCAACTTATTCATAATGCTAACTGAAGGTGTAAAACAATGATACTTTGTAATTACTAATTAACAATAGCGTTACACTTCTAAAGGATCTGAGTAATTATCTTTTGCTTATTCGACATTTCTTTTTCACAGCTGTCTTTAAGCACGCATACAAAGTAATAATCACAAATACTTGCATGTTAATTTATAGTGTGAAGAAACCTAACATATCTTCTTTGAAGAGTCTATGTTACTACTGAAATTATTATAGACTTTTTTTTGCTGAGTTGCCAGAATTGTGTTTTCGCTGGTGACTCAAGTTCTTTTGTGAAAACTTTGGCGCCCTGTTTCTATTCTTAATACCACCATCTATTTACTGGTATTTTTGGATACCTTGTGAGACGTTTCTATACTACCCTGTTTAGAATACCGCGTTATATTATAGCCTGAACTCAAATATGAGGTTAGTTCCCGTAGGTTCGATGCTGAGTTATCTGTAAACGAACTTAAGAAAACTGTAAGGAAAATTTTAAAATCAGAATCTTCCGAAAGTACAGACCCAATTATATCTGAACTCGATTTTCAAATAGATTACAACGCAGTGACTGAAGGTTTAGCTAAGTTGACCGCTAAATGTAAAACTTGTGATGAAAATTTTTCTGTAGCTGACGGTAAACGGTTTATTTCACTCACTATACATCTGGAAGGTAGAATTAACCGAATGAATGTTGCTTCTGACGCGGAAAAGTACAAACAGAAACAGTTGTTGGTAACTATTATTAGGTTACGCAATAATTGTGACAAATTACATGATCAGTTCAATCATTCCACAAATCCGCCCATACCCATTGCTTGTACTGCTCCTTCAATTCTTTCGAATGTTGTAGAGAAACGTCCTCATGCAACAGAACCTTGGACGTATTATCTATAACAAAGCCTACCCCTATTTCTAATTCTATTCAAGGTTACGGTCAGTTAGTGTCTAAGTGGAATTTGAAATTTTCCGGTGATGGTCAGATGTCTTTAAACGCATTCTTGTTACGCATTGACGAATTATGTCTAGCACGCAATGTTTCTCCTTCTCAATTATGTGCTTCTGCGTCCGATTTACTATCTGACAACGCTCTAATCCTATATAGGGCTCATAAAAATTCCATAACCAATTGGTCTAATGTTGTTCGTTTGTTACGCGAAGAATTTCAACCTACTAGCTATGACGAAGCACTTTTAGACAAAATCAAACAGCATACTATGAGTCCTTCAGAAACCTTTGGGATATATTTAGCTACTATGGAAAACTTATTTTACCGCTTGACTATTCCTCTAGCGGAATGTGAAAAGTTAAACATTATTTTGAGAAATCTTACCCCTTTTTACCAAAACCATCAAGCGTTATTGGACATTGATTCTTTGTCGGAACTTTAACGATTGTGTCGCAAACTCGAACAGAGCAAGATCCAATCGGATTGTATTAGTTTTTGAGTTTTTCTTGTAGTTTTGTAAGATTTTTTTAAATTTTATCTTATTAGTGTGTATTAGTTTGTTTTGTAAGATTTTTAAATTTTTCTATTAATGTGTACTGACCCTTCAAGCCGGATAAAAATTCTCTTATCGGTATTTAAGTTTTTCTTGTAACGATTTTTATTTTTATTTGTTTTATTGGTATACTACCCGCTCCATTGCTTTTGCTTCCTACTCCAACCTTTTAATTTTGCTAGGGGGGAATTTGTTACGTTCAAAACACGATTACGCAACTTATTTGTTTTATTGGTGTGTAAATATTCTTTCTATTTTACCCACGCCCCTCTACGACGTTTTTGAGCTAGCCCAATTCTACCATTCTGTCCCCGTTCTGTTGCAGTATTCGGCGCAAACGATTTCTTTACTTACTTTTACTGTTTTCTTTTGTGTTTGCGCGGAATACCGTAACAAACTGCAACTAGACAGTAGATAGATTTTGTTCAAATTCACTCCATTTATTTGAAGAAAAAAAATTGAAGAACACTTGTGAAAGAAATAAAATAATGCACTAATTCTAAAAAAAATTAAAGAATCATCATTTTGCTAGAACTGAACAACTAATTTTGTATAATTTACTATAGTATACATACTTAATTCTTCACTTTCTTTAAGTTTATCCTGGTTAATTGCATTTGCCAACTTAGCACGTAATGCATCAAGATTAGGATTTTTAACTGGCAGCACTTCTTTTACTTCTTCCTTTTTATTCTCCTTTGTTGGTATATATACAGGAATTTCAACGTCCTTTGTAGAAATTATTGGTGGCGGAGGTGGTGTTGGAGGTTTAGTATCACCAACTGGTAATTGTCGCAAATCAGTATCTTCACTTCCAAATAAACTAAAGAAAGAAAGTTACATACATTAGATGGACAAGATAATTATACATACACATCGAACATTTCAGATTTCGATTTCTTTGCAGGTGATCCAACAGTATCTGAAGAAGATCGCTTTTTTCCCGGTGTAGATTGTGAATGTCGCAAATCAATATCAATCGGTTTTTGTATTTCGGATGATTCATCTAGAATCAAATCTGATCATTAACACAAATCCTTTAATCTAAATTAAGTCTTGTCAACAAAAGACAAGGGATATAAAACCAACCAATTGTACATAGCAAAAAATTAGCGCAATCTATGAACTTGTTTTTGGAAGAACCAAGTAAATGCTCCCCTATGTAAAGTGCAAATAAATGTAGCAAAATGTTAGTTTAAGCCCACATGTAAAGCTCTACAAAAATTTTCATAACACTTCAACTGCGGGTGGAATGTCAATTGCCACCTATATGAAATTTGAAATAATACAGTTGATCATGCTGTTCAAATATCACAGAGGTAAGATCGAGGTTAAGCTCGATCACAAAATGGTGCAGTTGATAACAGGGCACGGCGCCCTGAAGGCGTATTTACAAAGGTTCGGTCTAACCAACAGCGACCGCTGCGAATGCGGTGAGGGCGCGGAAAGCGCAGAGCACGTGCTCTTCGACTGCCCGCTTGAGGTGGGAAATCGAGGGTTGGCTGATAGCAAACTAGCTATCCTAGGTCTGACATGGCCAAAGAGCCTAGAGGAAGTCGGGAAGTGGTTAACCAGAAGGCGTTCTGGACAGCCTTAAAAGAATTCGCGGGAAGGGTCGCGAGATTAGACAATGACGACCGCGTGTAAAAATTCGGTGGAGTTGGTGGGAGGATTGAAAAATTTTAGATTGACTTGGCGTGAGTAAGGATACGAGCATAACCAAAACCTGATATTAAATTTAAAAAAAAAAAAAAGATAATTATACCAAAATGTCCAATATGCACGAGAAACCCCACTCCATTAATACAATCACTGCCTATCTTCATAATTATGTGCGGAAAATCGGGAATAAATAATACCAAATAAACAATAACAAATAAATCATAAACCCTCATTAAATTAAATCAATAAAGTAAACAAGGATAATAAAACAGAGCGCAACCGCGATCCCCCAGGACTTGAAAGTGAAGTGATAGTGATTGTGATCCCCAAGAACATTTAGTGCATACCCACCAGGACTTTAGCAGTGCACCCGTCCCACCTTTAGAAGTAAGTTACAGACGACCAGATCTTCGGATGCTGGAGAATTTTATAATCGAGGTAAGACTTAAATTGTGGCGGCTGTACTCACAAGCATTGATTTACATTAATTAGTAGTTTTGAAATAATTTAAGAAGCACGTTTGGTGTGTAAAGGCGCTAGCCGACATAATGCTTGTGCGAGTGCACCTGATAAATAGGGTGATGCTTTTGCTATTTTGTGCACTGCTATATGCTTAACGCTTATTAAACATTTATTTATATATTTACATAATTATATTTATTTATATTTTATATTTACACTTTATATTTATTTATATATAGCATGTATTATGTGGCTTATTTGTTTTGTTTGACGTTCTGTCGCCATTTTGGTTGCAGTATATATTTGGGAAGGACGAGCAGAATTGCGAAGATTGTAATCATAATGTAAATCAGTTAGGGAACGATAGGGAAAGCTAGGGATGGATTTAAATTAGTTAGCTAGATTTGGATAGTTTTAAGACGACCCTTCAGGTCGCACTGGTAAGCAGAACCGGCGTCTGCTATCCGGTATTACGGATCCCTCCCCTCTCATTTTGCTTGTTGATCGGGTACACTCGAAAGTCAGCGCTAGGGATACCATTATTTACAACCCTATTTTTAGTTTTTGTTTTGTTTTTGTTCCAGTTTTTGTCAGATTTTTAGGTTTCTTAGATTGTTAGAGTTTGTTTGGTTTGTTAGATTTTTAGGTTTGTTAGATTTTTATTTAGTTTTTATTTAGGGTGAATCAACTATGAAGTAAGAATAAATTAGGAGCACGACTATTTTTCGCGTTTAAACCCAATGTAGTACCTCCGGGTGGAGCATTGGGGACGTGGCCGCAAGTATAGCGGCCCTAATTCAAATTATAATGTTCAAATATCACACAGAATTTCATGATATGTGGTTTCCATAAAAGTACTATGTATTTACTGTCAAAAATGACAAATTGATATCAAAAATTAGCAGTTTACAGTTTAGCAAATTGCATTTAAAATAAATATCAAATAAACAAAAACTCATATTATAATAAGAAAAACATGAAAAACTGCAATTATTAGAAGAGTGGTATGCATTCAAGATAAGCTGTACACGTCTGCAGGCGAGTTGCGAGTGCATGAAATTAATGTCTTTATTAATTTATTAATGGCATGCTCATTAAGCGCTTTTAAGCAGTCAATATTAGTAGGTTGTTGTAAAAACGAGGGGGTCTTTATAATAATTTTACATTAAAAAACATTAGGTTATGCAAGTGATCTCAGTAGTAAATTCCACAATCCCAGATGAATAATCCATTTTCAAAGTTAATCCATAGAATCTCGCATATCACTTCCGAAGTGTGTTAGTGTGCTATCCTATGTCTGAAATAATGGAGCATATTATAATTAAAAAAATAAAGATTTCCGTGAGATGTTGGGAAACAGTTGCCAGTAATATAGGGTACTATGACCCCACAAAATCAAACGCCACTCAATTAAAAAGCTGAGGTTAGTGCTTGGCTTTTTACGTACTGATATTTGTCAAATCAATAAATTAATTGCCTGTTAAGAAATCCATTTAGTTTAAATGTTATGTTATCAGTTCATCAAATACTTGAACAACATTGCAACTCGGCCTGTATTCAAACTAATATCATTTTTCAAATGCAATTTTGGGTCATTATCGTCTTCATGTAACAATCGTCTGTATAATTTTTACTTTAAACAGTTTGGTACTAGTCGTTAACTTGAATGAGAAGCATCCAATTCTAGAGGTACTTACTCTTGCCACTCATGAAAGTTTATTATAGAATTCTGAACTATTACTTGTAGCTAGTTTATCTTCAGTACCGTTTTACTAAAATCAGATATAAAAAAAAATCTGTGAATAGTAAGTAGCATTAAGTATGTGACAAAATGTGATAAACCTTCTACAGCTGTTGAAACAGTGACAAAAGACATCTGGTTCTATAAAATGAATATTTGCAATATTAATTTATTTTAAGTTGTTTGTTTTCAAGTTAGTAAGTATTTTGAAATTTCCTGTCGGCGAGCAATAGGGCAAGATTAGGAAGCATTATCAATTACCATGTCAAAAGTTCATATTTTTAACTACCAATAGTATACTTAAATGTATACTTCAAAGCAGGCTGTGAGACGCTTTTGAAGTAATTATTCACTAGTTCGTTTCTGACGTATATGATTCGTATTAATTCACAAATTCAAATAGATATCATCATAGATATCACTTTAAGAAGGTAGTTTTATTGTAGTGATCATCTACTGCACGTGTTCAATTAAAAAACATCTTTGGCCCGTCATCATTAGGTCTTCATTGATTCCTATTCTGAACTACCACCACACTTCACTGAAATTCCCTGTAACACATGCGTTACGATAACATTAATTTAGAGTGAAATAAATAATATTTAATCTTGAAAGGACCAATTTGTTATTGAAACACCCTGTATTATTTTAATTTTCATGTAAAATAGTATTTAAAAACCAAGACTTGCAATAAAACCGTATTTTTATTCCAATTCAACTGAAAACCGCAAAAGACAATCGTTTTATTTCTGCAAATACATAGGGAAACTTGAATAACGAATTATAAATAATTTTAAACTACAACAATCTAAACAAATCAATTATAACCCTCAAATTTTATAGTGGAAGCATGGCATGGTTTAAGAAACTTTCAGAATTATAAAAGGAAATTTGTTGATATACAGTTCAAATATGACATTTAGGAAGTTGGTTTAATATGACATAGTTTTTAATAGCCAGTTTCCATAAACGGAAACCACAAACATTGTTGTAATTACCACAAAGTATTAAAACACACCTTGAGCACTGAATACAGAAGTATATGTTTACACAGATAATATAATCATTTCATTGTAATAGACTGAAAGCGTGAGAATAGTGAAATAGCATAAAGTAAACTAGAAACATTGTATTAGCAGATGCTTACCATAATAAAATATGATTTACCTACGAAGGACAAAGGTTTGTTTAACCCAATGAAAGTAGAATTAATCAATTATATAGAACTCAATTTCCTTAAAATGAGGGGTTTGGAAATGATAGAAGGGAGTTATATAAAAATTGTATAAAAATTCTCGAAGGGAATAGGCGTGAAGCAACAGGTAACAAAATGAAATACCTCTGCAAATGGCGAGGTGTATTCATCAACGTGTAGGTGCGGATATAATGTTGGAAAATAGTTTTAAAACAAATGGGTAGAATACTTCCATTCAGTTGGAACTCGATGGGTCATGTTTTGGAGTCGGCAAGCGGCTGTGTTTGGAACTTTACTAAATAATAATAGGAAAAATCCTGATAGTGGTTGGAAAACTTGAAATGTAAAAGTGAGTATTTTTATGAAATGCTGTAAAAACAATATTATGAATTTTCAAATGTTAATGTTTTTTTTTTGGTAATAACACAGCATTTCACTGAAAATAATTATTTGGTTGGACTAATTAGTAATTTGAAATGCCAGAATTACCACTGAAATTTAGGATAGTAAAAGTATTCAATTTAGTAATTTTGAAAAAGACAATGATATAGCACGAAGTTGATAATAAATTGTTTTTTTTTGTTTTATGAACGACTACCAAAAATTTAGGATTTATGAATGTCTACTTATTAAACAGGAAAGTAGGAAAATTTGAAGTGACAAACGGTTTTGTTCATGGGGTAGGATGATTTAAGTTTTTTTAAAGATTTTCGTTAGGATTTATTTTAGTAAGACCTGGCCAGATTTGAGGTTAGAAAATTGTTTGTAGAAAAGAATATTTGTATGTGTAAGAAAATTACCTTTATGTTAATAGAGGTTAAGTTTAGGCTGGTTTTTATTTAGTTGATTTAAGTAATAGATGTAAAGTCAGTGATTTGTAATGGATATCCAGCTACCCCAGTGATAGTCGTATCTGGCAAGAGTATTTTATTTTGAGAAATTTAATAGTTTGTATTTCTTTATGTTTTTTCTCGTTTATCTATAAGAAACCACTCCCGCGCCATTGTAGTTAGTTGACACACCCTTTTATTGTTATGGGGCCCTCGCCCCTTCAAGGTAAAATAAAGTTTAATTCGTTTATTGTCTACTTCACCCGTAACATCTCGAAATCTACATCTTTCACTAACTGTATGTAATAGTCTAATCTAGATCTATCCCTACCTCTCTTTTTTCCTTTCTCTGCTTCTAATATATCCCGAACTATTCCCTCATCGTCATATCTCTGTAATTGTTTTTACTGTTTTACACATATTTCTAGCTTCCTCTACTATTCCTACAACCTCTTTGTTCTTAACTTTGTCTATCCATGGTATCTTCATCATACATCTGTAGCACCACATATAGGGCCTCAATCTTTTTCCGGCTGCTTCTCCTTTTCTGTTTAGGTTTCACCGCTGCACAGTGCTGTGCTTCACACATATACTTTCAATAATTTTGTCCTTGTTTCTATGTGTATTATCTTCAGCTGCTTTTTCTTGTCAAATGCAGCATTGCATTGTGATATTTTTTTAAATATCTTTTGACTTTTCCCTTCTTGTGTTACTTAGCTTACTTGATAGTAGAAATCCTTAACCTCTTGTAAATTCTCGTTCCCTATTGTATATTCTGGTTTTTACTTATTTTTCCCTGATTTACATGCTAGTATTTGTTTAATTATTTTTGATTTTCATACCGCATTTCTCTGTTAGTACTGTTTACATTTCATTAGAAGATGTTTCTAGCTCTCTCTTGCTAGATGCTAATACCGCTATATCATCTGCAAATTTGAGCATATCAATCGTATGTCCGTGCATCATAATTCCAAATCTCTTCCTTTGTATAAGCTATGTACAATCCGTCTATCCCTATAACGCATTCCAGTCTTTTAGAGTATTTCGAATACTTTTTTCAATTTACGTTGTCGATTGCTTTTCCCCGATCTACAAATCATATATACACGTTTTCTTCTTTTTCTACCGTTTTCTAAAAATATACTCTATTTCACAGATACTCAGTGGTATGCGAAAGAGGGTATAAGCTATGTACTATCCGCCTATCCCTATAACTCATTCCAATATTTTTGAGTATTTCGAATACGTTTCCAATTTACGTTTGCTTTTTCCAGATCTACAAACCCTATATAAACGCTTTTTCCTTTTTCTATCGTTTTCTAAAAATATTCTCTTATTTCATTGATATTCAGTGGTATGCGAAGGGCGTTAAGTAACCCGACGGCTACCAAGATCACCCCACCACTTAGACATTTGCTGAATCAATTGTTTTCCAATTACTCCTTTCGCATAATCAACATTTGTTGAGCGTATTGTAAAGTATCACCTATATCACCTATAGTTGTTTATGACAATCATCAGGTTTTAATACAATTACTTTTTTTATTAGGTTTTCCATCCTACAACTGATTGGACCATACAAATTTATTTAGAAATATAATTGTAGCAATTAGGGTAGCTAATTTTTCTGCCTCACCAACCGATGTATACCTCACTCATAGAATCCTTACGGATGCTACTTGAAGAATTCTTTCAAGTCATTTTGTACTTTTGTGTCCAACTTACATTTTAATGTCTGTTTCAGTGGCCTAAAAACTGACAATCACACAAATATGAAACTTGTTTCAAACAATTATTTAATGTAATAGAAATATTCAAATTCACCACCATCAAAAAAGTACAAAGCACATTCTTCTGCAGGCAAAATAATGTTGACATTATTGTGACAAAAAAGATCCTTAAAAATTACCTTGATTGAAATGCGAAACTTTCTCATAGAACTATTTTGCTATAGGACATTGTTTGGGTTTAAGTCAGAAATGAGATACACGAATCTATTGAACAAGAAAATTAAAGTTTTTAGAGAATCCCACCATTTTGATTTCCAGATTTTTGTTGGCTCTTCAAAAGGACATTTTCAGCCAGATTCAAAAGTTATAAAATGCTGTAAGCCTTCTTCAATCAACGTAGTCATAAAAATTCTAGAAGCAGGGTCTATGATTGCTGAAATAGAATAAATGTGCTTTAATTGTGTACTGATATTTGTAATTATGATTCTGAATAAATATTTTATGGGTCACAGAAGGGTTTCAATTCAACACATCTTGCAGAAATAACTGCTAAAACTATGATTAGCAAAAGCATTTGATTCCTCTATATTTGAGCTATATTGCTCATGCTTTTTTTTAGTCTATAGCACAATTTCTTATTAATGGCGAGTTCAGTTCAAAATATTTCTATATGAACAATAAAATACTGTCTGTACGCATAGACACCTGCTAAAAGAAATCTAGCATTAAAATAAAGTATCAGAAATGAGGTTTTTCTTTCTACACGTACTTACAGCAAATTGAATTATTTTATTATATTTAACTATTTGTTAACGTAATTTTGCTATGATATGAATTACCACTTAGCATGTTGATTACTTGTAAACTTACAACAACCATAAAGTTATTGACCAGTTCTAGGCGTTACATTTTTTCAGATTTGCAACTACTCGAAAAGACAATTTTATGGCTCCTTACAGTAAGATTTTGTAATGTAAAAATTAGTCACAAACCGGTGATGCCATTACAAAACCTTATTGGTGCAAATTTCACATCAATACTCAAGAATTAGTGCGTTCATCATCATTAGATTTTCAGTCTTGGTATCTCCATCTTTCCTATTTTGAGCTAGCCAAAACATTTCACTGGAATTCCCACCGCCTGCATCTTTCACTATCTGTGTGTAATAGTCTAATCTAGGTCCACTTCTATTCATTTTTTCCTTTCTCTGCTTCAATTATAATCAACACTATTCCCTCATGCCTTAGAACATTTCCTATCATCCTATCTCCTTATTTTTCACTGTTTTCCATACAATTCTTTCTTCCCCAACCATTTCTACTACCTTTTGTTCTTAACTTTGTCTGTCCATGATATTTTCATCATACATCTGTAGCTCCATATTTCCCATTCGTTTCTCCTACTGTCGATGTTTCACAACCATACAGTGGTGGGCTCCACACATGCTTTCAGCAATCTTTTCCTTGTTTCCAGGTTTGTTGTCTTCGAACATAGTAGTTGTTTTTTATTGAATGCAGCACGGCCTTGTGCTAATCTTTGTTTTGTCTTATGCACTTTTTGCATCTTGCGTTATTTGGTTTCCTAGGTAGCACAAATCCTTAACCACTTATAATTTTCTTTTCCATTTGTCTTCGGGTTTTTGACTTATTTTCCCCTCCTTTACATACTCGTACTTAGCTGTATCTTTGTTGATTTTGATACCGTATCTCACTGACAGTACCGTTTCCATTTCATTAAGAGCTGCTTTTAACTCTTTCTTGCTAGATGCTAATACCACTATCTCGTCTGCAAATCTGGGCATATCAATCGTTTGTTCCTGCACAATAATTATAAATGAGTTTCTGCATTTGACAGTATTCATTTCCTCTTCAATATACAAGTTAAAAATTGTAGCAATGACCGGTTTAGTCGGGTTAGCGAACGCTACCGGCTACTAAAGTTAGTACTGCTCAAGCTGTCGGGTTAGACGCACGCGGTTAACTTAAATTTAAGTTACACAGATTCTTGTTAGAGTAAATGCGTGGAGTGCATATTTAATGAAATATTATTGTTTTTTTACGCAAATGCACGATTTATTACTTAATAGTACTTGTTATAAATTTGCTCTGTGCCTATTTGTCTGTTAAATTGATTATTGTTTGAATAAACTAGTTTAGGTGTGTGTGACTGCATCAATTCTTTTTTATTTCTGAACCCGAAAACATCAAAATTCTACAAAATGAATAGGGATAGCATAAAACGCAGTCTTATGTCTTTCCTAATATTTACTTCTCTACCTTCCTGCTCTAATTCTATTACTGCTGTTCGACGTTAGTATAAACTATGTACTATTTGTCTATCCCCATACTCTGTTACGTTTCATTTCCTAGTTTGAATGTTTTCTGTATTTTAAACTCGACGCCCTGTTAACTTTTAATTTGGAAAATTGCTCAATAATACGAGTCACCTATGACATGTTAGTATTTGATATTTACTGTAGTTAAATGACCTAATTTAATTGTAATTAATAAAGCCAATGCGCTTTCTTTGAATGCTAGAAATAAGCTCAAAGTTGTTGCTATTCTATGATAGGCTTTCCGTGATTATCCTTCAATTAATATGTTCGTTGATAAGTTTACTATATTTCAAAAGTATGTTTGTGTGGTTTCTTTTGTGATGAATATTATAAATCCAAATGAGCAGTTACAAAATTTTTATGGCAAAAACTTGCTTTCTTTCTACGTGATGGCCCGTATACTAACCCATATTCCTAAGTTATTTGAAGCAATGCTTACTTGGGATTATAATAGAAATCTCAGCTTCTGGTGAACACACATTTCTTCTGGCTGCTGTTTGTGTGCAGATTGGCGTATGATGAGATGGGTACATTGCCGTTACCAATAACTATTGAAAGTTTATGTGAAGGAATGTCATCATGGTCGAGAGGTTACAATTATTTGATGCACTCATGATAAATAAATATTCAGATGGGCATATATATCATTCTGCTATTGATGGATAACTTTGTTTTCGAAAGTGTGTATAGACTTGATGATTATTCATCATCAGCTGTGGTATTCGATTATTGGTGCTGGTTTGTTGATTGTGCCTAAAGATACCATTGTAAATATTTACTTTGTTTCTTAGGTTTAGTAGATTCTCTTGGGGCAGACTCATCATAGTCAATGTAATAAGCAGGTACGGTCCTTGTCATATTTATATGTGATATTGTATATTGATATGTATTACGGGGTATGAAATGTGGAACAAGACAGCATTAACCCTATAATGATTCTATTAATTTTTCTGCGTTATTAATTGAGCGTTGTATTTTAGGACATTCTAGTGTTCTGTCAGCATGCAAATGTATATATACCAATAATTTTTTCAGGGAAAATTGAGGTGTGTTCTTTTGTTTCGCCCCCCCCCCCCCCAATCTGACTGTTAGGATGGCATTCATTTTCTTTCTTTCCCTTCTGTTATCATAATTCGAGTGAGCATTCCATTACTGATTTCGTTCTTTTCTTCCTAACTCACTCGTATTCCATGCAACAAACTCATTCCTAACTTTTTGAGCATTTCAAAAAATGTTTCCTATTTTATATTGTCAAATGCTTTTTCAGATCTACAAACCCTATATACACCCGTTCTTCTTTTTTTACTGTTTTCTCCATTATCGCCCTTAAAGCTAAAAGGGCCTTTCATGTTACTCTGTTTCACTTAATCCTAAATTAATCTTTCTCTAGTATTTCTTCAGCTTATTGTTCTATCAATCTTTGTGCAATTCTTTTGACACAAGGTTTGATAAACTTATCGTTCGAAAATTTTCACATATATCCCCACCTCGTTTTTGGTATAGTGACTATGATGACACGTATGAAATCTTTGGGTATATCGTCTGCCTCATACAGAATTTTGTTACAACATGTCTAGCAGATTTTAGTTTCTGCTAGCACTTTATCTGCCTTATTATTATTCAGGTTCTTTAATGATGGTTCAAACTCATCTCTAAGTATAGGATATCCCAGGTCATAATTTTCAATCTCTGTTTGCTGTTTTCGTGTTTCTAGTTCCTGTCCTGCATATAAATTTCCTATATATTCTTGCCATTTATCCACTTTCTGTGTATTTTCTGTAATGTTTCCTCCAATGCCCCTTTTATTTTTGCTATATGGCTTTATATCCCTAAAATTCATTCTAATTGGTTTGTATACTTCGTTGGTCTTTCATATTTCCATCTTGTACTGGTTTGCACTTTTCCTCAATCCATTCTTCTTTAGAATTCCTGCATTTGCGAATAATTTACCATTTTGTCATTGTATCTCTGTTTTCCTGCAATGTCTGGTTTGTTTTTGTATTTTTGCCTTTCTTCTAATAAATTCAGAATATCCCTTGTCACCCATATTTTCTTATTTTCTTTTTGTTTATACTCCAAAATATCTCTAGCCACAATGCCTAATCTGAATTTAATGTTAATCCATTATACTTCACTTTTTTAGCATCGGAAATTTTCTTAACGTTTTTCAACAATTCGTTTAACTTTTTCCTCAAATTCTTTGTCAGTGTCTTTATCCTTTAGTTTCTCGAAGTCATAGTGCATTTTCCGTTTGTTTCTATTTTAATTTTTAAATTTAAGCACGGCTTTCATAATTACTGTTGAGGTCAATGTCTACATCTGGTTCCAGGTAGCTTCTGTAGTCTTACTCGTGTCCTATACCATTGTCTAACGAGAATGTAATTTATTTGTTATCTCCTTATGTCTACTGGAATCTTTCACCAGGTGGCTTCGTGGTTTAGTTGCTCGCGTATATTACTAAGCCCAAGGTCTCAGGTTCGAATCCCGACACGGACCGCTTGAGAGATAACACAGGCCCAATGTGTGTGTTGTTATGCACGTTAAAGATCTCTACCTTGCTCGGAATAGCAAGGGTTAGGCAAAATTTTGAGGCAAAAACTACCATGCTGGCCAATGTAGTAGGTTCACGTGGAGCATTGGAAATCACATGGGTGGGTGGGGGGTTGTCTTCCACATGTATCGTCTTCTAACATGATGAAATAATGAATTGGTGATGGCTAAATTGTTGTACAATTCTACCCTGTCGTTTCTCGTGCCTAAATCATATAAACCGTCCCTGCCCTATGCTCATCTACCACTGCATTATAATTATTAAATTTGCATGCCCTTTTATGAGTCAATATGTCTTTGATATCCTTGTAGATTGCTTCTTCCTCCGCTTCACTGTAGCTAGAGGTGGGCATGTATTCTTGTATTATTACTGTATTTACAGGTACAGATTTTAATCTAACCATGAGTATTCTTTCGTTCTTTTTTATGTAATTTTCTACACAGTGTACTATCTTGTTCCGCATGAATATCCCTAAACCCGAATTTCCTTCCTTTGATACTGTATGAATTACCCTAAAGTCTCCATTCCAAAAATCCCCCACCTCTGATCACCAAACTTCACTAATCCCTACTATATCTACTGGCACCTATCCAATTTGAAGTTTCAAAATCTCTAGCTACCTTCTTGTTTCATGCTTTTAGCATTCTAATCGCCCCGACTAAGAAGTTGTTCCCGGTTCTTCTTTTGTTAGTCAGTGTGTTGCCGTTTCTAAATTCAAGCAGCATTCATTTTAATAGGTGTCAGTTAATGTCCATTCTTTCAGAGGATGTTATTAAAATTATTACTTGTTTCGATATGGAAACTTAGTTCTGATTTCAACTTAAACAGATTCAAAGGGAACTCTTGTACCAATAATTTTTCTTTCAAAATTGTACAAACTTGTTTTAATCCTTTCTAGCACAAATGTGCACCAAATCCTAACACTGTCATCTCACAAATATCACACCGCATCAAGCAGCCTTCAGTTGTTAAATATATTGGATCACTAAATAAACCGTTCCCACTTCTATCTTTAACCAATATTTTACAGGCCATAAGCAACATATATGATTATTTTTTTTGGTAGTGTTGGTGCTCTAGACAATTGCAATATGTAAACCATGTAAAAAAATAGCATCGATGTTGAATAAAAAAATATGATTTCAAACAAGCTGCTATTGGAATTCTACAGCTATTTTCCACTAAACGTACTAATAGGTGTCAACAAAGATCTGTATTGAATGAATTCGAAAAACTACTACCCAAAAGATATTTAATAAAGTTAAGGACACACGGCAGGGTTTTGACAGGCAAACACAAAATATAAAGCAATATAGTTAGAACAAAAAAATTTATTTCTTAATTGAAACAAATACAACAGCAGTGTGAAAGAAAATGTTCAATTATAGGCAACACATTTTCGTATCAAGGCATTAACTGGTGTTAGGAAAAGTGTTTAATAATGACCAATACACGTATGATTATCGACTGATAATGGACTACCAAAGAGACTAAACCTAGAAATTACAACATAAACACAAAAAATTTACCAGGTAATCCATAGGACTTTCATATGGAAGAATAATTTGTAAAGCTAAACAAATACTCCCAACAACGGAAGAAAATATATAATTAAAGTATTCTTAGTCTGAACACGTATTTCAGTATTTCATATGAAGACAATTATAGAAATAATCTTTTAAAAAATACAAAGACTACTTACACTAGAACATGTGATGGATTGATAAAATAGCACAAATAACAGTTAACATTTAAGATTTCAACAATACAATATCTTTCGAAAGCTATTTGAGTGCAAGTGAAAGTGCATGAATTTGAGAAAAGAAAACTTGAAAATTTTATGATGCCTGGACTAGGGTGGAATTGCTTAAGAAAATCATAACGTATGCACATGTACTTAAGCAATCAAGGAAGGAGTTTTAGCATTTGAATAGCATAGCACGGCCAACTGTTAATTTTATTACTGGTTGACTATGAAAGTAGTGCCGATTATCTTTGTATGATTAGCAGCTTCTATGTGAAATATAAAATTTGGCCATGTCCATTGATTAAATTCTGTAATAAATAAAGATTAAATGGCTTTCTGAAAAGTTTAAATTGTCAGTAAGGACAGATAGACACAAAACTGTATAGGAAAAGATTCTGGTAACATGGATGTGCAATTGTTTGAAGATATCTAGTGCATGCGATCACATGTAAGAATAATGCTGTAAAAGTTCCTAATTTAAGTAGGGCCGTTCTTAAGGTAGCAACAGAACTTAGTAAATGAAACGGTTGTAATTAATACTTAAATTTGGTAATTGTTGGAAGAAATCTAGCTGTAAACATGTTAGTAAAAGTGAGAAGTATATCACGATTACGAAAGCATAATGAAATAATGCTACTGATAACATTTTGTGACTATTTTAAGAAGGACATAAGCAGATTCTAAAGTGAGTTCTGATACCAATATATTTGACATATTGTAAAATTGAAATATATTGTATGAATAAAGTAAATATTCAATATTACTTTACTAAAGATTTTAAAAACTATAGTTTACCGAGCAAACAACACTGCTTTGCGTTAATATTGTTTCTTGTCATATTTGTGGTAATAAATAGTTGTTTATTCTAAAGAAAATGCCTTCTGTCTTTCTTTCAAGCACCTCTTACAGAATCACAAGAGCAAGTATTTATATCTAAAGTTAGAGACTAAAAAATCAGTGAGCATAAATAATTTTCTTCGTGGAAAATGCAATGTTTCATACTCCACAAGATATCTTTCCTATTTTTAAAAATAACACTGTAACATAATGCAGATAATTACATAAAAAAATATTAGAAATTCGTTTTCAAACAAAAAAATTGAAAAGAAAAACAAAACAAAATGTGAAATTAAAAAAAGCACACTCGATTAAAAAATTTTAAGTAGCAAAGCAAACAACTATTTAACTATCATGCTATGAGTTACGTTTAAGTAAATGCTCAACTCTACTTGTATTATATACTTTATGGATGAACGGTGAACTTGCTATTATAACATGCAGCTAATTAATTTTTTAGTAATATTGCAAGACAGTCCCAGCAGAAGCTAATTACAAAGCTGCTTAACCTAAAGTTATCTTAATACTGACTGTCCTATAAGCCATTAAAAAAGCAATATAAAATACCACCACCTTTCTGCATGTGCTTCTAATACAATTGTGCATAACAAAATTTTTTTATAAATCTTACTTGTTTCGCTACCAGTACTGTTTTGAAGCCTTGGACTTTTATCTAGTTGTGCTTCGGTGCGTAGATCGATATCACGACCAACCTCAGGACTTGGCGTTGTAACTCGATTACGCTTAATATGAGCACGATTCTTTGTTGAACCTTTAAACTCCCTAAACACACTTTTACTGTTATCTTTGATATGTTTATCACTACTTTTACTATATTTATCACTTTTTTTATCACTAACTCTCTCTGGAGAGAATAAGACAATACTATTTTTATCTACAGTAGAATCTTTTTCACTGCGTACACTATTTTTCTTTCTAAATTTAAGTTTGCTAAACACTTCATTTTTATCAACAGTAACATTTCTATTACTTTTAAATGGCGAATCTACAGGATTAGAAATTTTAACAGCTTTTAATTCTGGAGATGGGGACGTTTTATTATCACGTGTTTTACCTTTAGTATGATTAGAATTGCCAATTTTCTGGGTATGTTTAGGGGAAAAGAAAAAGGCAAATTCTTAAACTTGCCATGAGATTCAGTGTTACCTTTATTATTATCTACCAAACGATGCTGAACACGATCATTTCTAACATTTGTTTTATTGTTAACAATGGTATTATTGCTTGATTCAGTAACTTGAGTCTCTGATTTTGATTTAGAATCTACATGAATACTTGATGGAACTTTGATATTTTGTTCTTGGGGCTGTTGTTGCAGTTGACGTAATAGCCGTGGATCTCTAACTGGTCTTGCATTTATCAAACTGCTCTGCACAGGAGCTATTCTTGGAGTATTACGACCCTGAAAAAGTTCAAAATTATATAAATACTTTCAATTAAAATACAATTATATAGAGTAGTTCAAATTCAAGGGCAATTATAGGGATTTCGTTTAATAAAGTGATAGCAGTAAGGTTTAAATTTTGAACTTTTGCAGAATTTTGTGTTTAACAACATGCTGCAAAGAAATTTCACCTATTTGCATTCGTTTCCGTGTTAGGGTAAAAAAAAAGATTTTCACATTTTATTTATAACTTTGTTTTATCGTGAACACATTACAAAATTGTAACAACGTTCTTAAGACAAGCTTTTATTCTCTAGCAGCTCAAGCTGTTAATTTCTTTATAGAACGTTTTGTTTTCTTTAACCATTATCAAATTTCTTATTGATGCTGTATTAGATTTTTATGCCGTTGTTGGAGCTATATTTCCGAGTTCAAAAATGTATAATAACTTTACATTATTATTACTAACAAATCCATTGTTCTCAATAAAACATTTTATGCACAATCAAGAAATCGTCATAGAAAAAACAATGGTAAAATAATTGCGAGTAATCGCCATTTAACTCGCTAGTAATTAAAATGAGCTTGTCTAATGAAAAACGACTTGATATGCTACAAGTTTATTTAGTGTGCAACAAAAATAACCAATATCTGTTCTAATCTATTCTTAATATAGTTAGATACCCATTTTGTAGAATATTAAAATAAATAAATATTTTACTGTTTTTTCCTAGAGATATCTTGATTATGTACAAACATTTTGTAAATAATAATGGATTTCTTAGTAATAATAATGTAGAGACATACGTTTTTGAAATCTGTAAAAATTCTCCACATAATGGCATACAAATCTAATATGGTGTCTATAAGAAATAAGAAAACTGATGATGGTTAAAAAACGAACTGTTTTATAAAAAAAAATTAATAGGCCCAACTGCTAGAGAATAAAAAGTCTTGCGAATGTTGTTAGCGTTTTTAATATTCTCAAATAACAAAGTTATAAATAAAAACAAAAATCAATTTTTCTGTTTTGTTACATAACATAGAAATGAATGCAGGTAGATTACATTTCTTTGCGACATTGTTAGTCACAAAATTCTACAAAAGTGCCAAATTTAAACCTACCCGCTATCACCTATATTAAACAAGATCTCCATGGTTGCTCTCAAATTTGAAGGACCTTGCATACAAGGAAAAATCTATCACTCGTCATTCAAGTTCTAGAAACAGAAAGAATTGATTGCTTCAATATAACATTTTATTCTGATTTTTATTACATGTTAAACTTTACTAAGTTATATGCATATTACTAACACATATTCAGAGTGCATTTATAAAAAAAAATATATAAATTATCAGGTATGTTTAATGTCTTCTTAAAATATAAAACTATAAAACGTTAACATGTTCATTTTTTACAAATATAATACCATGAATGCAACATCATGCAGGGTGATATTAGTTTTGTCATTAATAAGGAGGCGTAGAGATCAATAAGACACAAAAATTGTCGATAAACCTGTGGTCTAACACGAATGGTTAAGCTACAAACGGACACACAAAAAAGTATCCATACTATTATAGAACTGTTACAATGTTAGATAGGTCACAAATGAAATACACAACATCATCCTTTAGAGTCGACCAACCAAATGTGACATTCTGCAAACATAATTTAGTGAAATATGGTGTATGTCAGCTGTAAAACGAAACAACCCAATGCACATTAGCTGCTACTAAAGTCAGTTTAAATTTTTTTAAAGATATGGAATCTTTAAAGACAATCACAAATTTCATTATGCTGATATGATCGAGTTGTATTAGGTTTCTGATCCCGTAGTCTGGAGGTTGTGCAACTCAGGTATTATGCAGAATACAACAATTCACTTTAAGCTCATTATACTTTTTCACTGAAGGTGTTAGTTACTCTGCATGCCTGTTTCTACTGCTTGTGTTTGTTACTGGTGCCGGACAGGATGTAATTCCATTACTTGCTTTAGCAATACACTTAAAAGCGGTGCTGTTGCTTAATTGTAATTATACATTTCTATTTAGCTAAATAGAAATATTTTGTGTAATTTAGTGAATTGTGTGAAGGCATTGATCATTTTGAACATGTGAAATCAATTCATGTACATTGACCTAGATTGAAAATTTAAAAATCGGTCCAAGAGTAAAATGCTTTATAGGTTTTTTGTGTATCCAATCAACCTTTATCACCTCCTCAATTTAATGAGATAAAACTAATGCAACCCCGTATACAAAGAAATTTAAAATCAAGTAACTGCTGTAAGCAGTGTGAGTTTAAAATATATGAAACAAATGCATTCAATACTACTAGAACGTAACTGCTTGTTTGGTAAATCAAGATGGCCCCCATACCAATGTGACATTTTCGTAAAAAATGTACAAGCTTTATAAAATTAAAACTGTTTTAAATTTAAGAATTAATATTTTTAATCTGATTTTTGGAGATTGTACTTACATGTGTTCCACTTCTAGATTTTGACGGTCCAGTTTTAATTGTTGGATCAGGTACTAGTTGTTTTGCAACTTCAGGTTTTAAAAGTAGATTCTGAAAGCCACATAATGCATTAGTTATGCTATAGAGATTTAATACAACTATATTATTTCATAAACCATAATTCTATGTTTATTTCAATGGCAGAATATTATGCTAAAAGTTAATTCTCAAGTAACAAATGGTTTTATGGCAGTTCTACTTTACTAATACACCATGTACATAAATTGTATTTGTTAGTGAGCAAAATAGGATTCAAAAATGATAAACAAAGCAAGACTTTTCTGAGGCATTGTAAAGAACTCTTGCTTTCATAATTAATTGTTTAACTTCTTGGTATTTTAGAAGAAAAAAAAGGCTTTTATTGCTCTAAAGTATAACAAATTTTAGTACATGTAACAACCACACAGCCATAACAACATTTTTGGCATTTTCTTTTATATTTAAGTAAATGTTTGAAGAGAAAGTAGTTCTTTGGAAAAGTCATTGGAAATCGAAAACAAGGATATTTCATGCACTCCAGCCTAAAGCTACTGAAGTTGCATAATTACATTGAATTTAGTGTCAGATAAATCCCAGAACAAGTATGAAAATTTAAAAACGTGCGTTTCAAAAGAAATTCAAACTTTTTTAAAACATTTAGCCAGAGTACTTTTCTCTTTGGGCAATTTACTCTTTACTGTATACTAAAATCAACACTATCACTAAAAACCGCTAGATAAAAATCAGTACAAGGAATTAATGGCCTATTTAAAACACTAATAAATAAAAAATTTCAAACCACAAAGAAACAAAGTAATTTCTACGAGAAGCTTTCGAATAAAGATTTTAAAGTTTTTTGATCAGCATGGGGGAACTTGTCAAACAGACAACGGATTATATTCAAATTTAGATTCAATCTAAAATTATCGACACAAAGAAAGAAATAAACATTCACAGATGCATTTTCAGTAAAAACGCATATGGCTGAAAAGTACCAATACAGCAGATTTCATTCAGAAAATTAACATGGATGAGTTTTGAATTTATCAAAAAACAAAGATGTCACCTAAAATATGTATAAAAACATTTTTGTTAGAAATTATTTTAAAAAAATGGTAGAAAAAAGCATGTGTTTAATTCGAGCTCAAAGTACTTCGAGAAATTTTGTTCCACGTCACATTGCGTGGCAACTATTTTCTGCGTGCGACAAAGTATCACTTCATGTTATCTATTTTGCTCTATTGTAAATTTCACATAAAGTATTACAATTTGACGCTAATCACTTTTGAATTTATTTTATCCTGGAACATAACAGGAAGAATTAAGCCAGCTAGCTTAGTGACAAGGGGTGAGTTCAATAATAACAAAAAATCTTTCAGGGTGAACAATTTTAGCATGTGCAGCCTATCTCGAAAAAGGTCTATGAACTGTAAGTCTAATCATAAAAATGTTGAACGCAAATTCACCTGGCCTTCACTTTATCTCGTGATTGGTGAGTGATCTCCGAGACGATTAAAGGATTATTTCTGAGTCTTTTAACAGGCTGATAGAAATCTATTCACATTCACTTCCTCTACAACTTTAACATAAGCACAAATAAAAGAAACCTTAAGACTTTCACATAATCTTATATTAGCAGACATGAAAATAATAAGTTTTAACAATCAATGCTAACACAAATAAACTAGATTCAAACCATAATTTTGGCCAAATTGTGTACATCTAAAAAGAACATCTTAAATTTATTTAAATATTCAACAAATTTGACTTTATATAAATTTCTAGGAACACTATCGTGGTGCTTGTTCCTAGTACATTTCACTTGCATATAAAGCATGCATTCACGTAACAGTTTGAACACTATTGAATTAAAGGTGCATAATGTCAACAAAATATAGCAGGTATGAAGTAAATTTTTTTATCACTTACAGTTCTCCGCTCAACGCAAGGTTCGATCAGCCTTTATTAAACAAACAAGCTTCTGTTGTCAATAAGTAATCTTTTTTAATCAAACTTGTGTTGCTGAAAGCTTTCCACTAATCCAGGTTACTTTCTCCTAAAATTCACGCACCAAGAGATGGCTGACGGGGCCCCGGTAAGGGGTACATACATTTCATGAATGAAAGAGAACGCAACGACAACAAATGCCATCATGAAAATGTTGCTTAGTTGTTGTTAAACCTACGAGTAGTTTGCAATAAACATTGTTTGCGTTGCGGTCATGTATTTTGCTGTTTGTTGTTAAATTGTTACCATTTAACTATTATTGTTGTTATCGTTTATTTGTCATTGAATTAGAAGAAATAAACTTTTGTAAGAAATGGTACCTAACTTTTACAGTTACAGTAATACATATACTAATATATAGTCGAAACCATGAAAGAAGTCGTCTGCGTCATCACTTGTATTCGTACGAATTAAGATGAAAATTTTAAGTTAATGTAGCATCTAGTTCATAAATACCCAGTAAATATTCCGATTTGGAAGTTTCCGTCAAGCTTTTAAAACTTTAAAAAGTATATTCCATTTACAAAAAAACTAAGAAAGATATCCTATTTTAAAGAAAAGGCATAATTTTACCAAAGTTAATCTGTTAAGTATATAATTCAAAACATACGGCACATACTCTTCTCTGTCGTTTTCCAAGATGAACATGTTCACATATGTCTTTACTTAAAACACGTACAAATCGTACTACTATCTTTATCATATACATTAGTTAAGCTTTTAAATAATCTTAAACGTATGTTTTGAATTGAGTTAGACACCTATGACGTAAAGGACTTCTTTCGTGGTTTCTACTATATCTGTTTAGTTCTGAGAACGTTCAAGCTTCTGCATTCTTTTGGCCGGCCACCTCTCAGTGTGCGGACTATGGTAGCGGTAATTCATTTAATTCCAAGTTACAAACACGTTATGTACAGTTTTTCACTGGCAAAAACGAATATAAACTACCATACTTTCGACTACTTAACACTTGTCATTGCTCAATTTAGTTGATGGTCAATTTCTAATCGTTAAAAAAGCACAACTGATCGGCCGTGTTTTAACGCTCCATGCTATGATGAATCAATGGTATATATAAGTTAAAATTCCCTGAGGGTATTTGTGCAGTACTAATTCACAGAGTTCATGGAACTTGTACTAACCGGGCAGTTAAGGTCAAGCGCTGTATTGATGCATGAGAAAATATATGCAATGGAATATTCACACGATCACTATTTAATATTAACATCTGCATTAGGATTTAGTGTCTACGTATTTAAATTTGATGAGCTCCTGTATGTCTAGCTAATTTACAATGTTTGAGAATATTTTGAACTCCACACTTGTAGGTTGATGTGTTATGAAATTGTGTTATGATATTGCTGAAAACATCGACAATGGAGTTAAAGTTGATGCCATTTTTTTTTAGATATATTGAAGGCTTTTGACAAAGTTCCCCATAAGCTATTGGTTGAAGCTCTTATGAGAATGAATTTAGACAGTCGCGTTGTGAAGTGGATAGCCACCTACTTATCAAATAGAACACAACAGGTATTGGTTAATCAACAACTCTCAGAACCTGTAGCAGTTCCCTCAGGAGTTTCCCAAGGGAGTGTGCTAGGCCCAACTCTGTTTCTCATCTTCATCAATCAACGCACAGTTGGAAAAAAGTCAACCTTTAGACTATTTGTTGACGACATTGTTATATATAGACCCAGTAAAAGCCAAGCAGACATGGAGGTTCTACAAACTGACCTACATAAAATTGTCCATTGGGTTCATGTTAATAATATGACTATCAACACAGCTAAGACTGTTTGGATTTCCTTTGGCTCAAATGTAGTCGATCATCGGTACCGCCTTGGAAATAATATCATAAATCCGTCAGACAGCTGTAAATGTCTTGGCATTATCATAAGCAAGGACCTAAGATGGACCGAACACATTCTTGCAGTGGTCTCCAAAGCTCTAAAGCGTTTACATCCAGTCATGTTTTACCTACATAAAGCTCCTCCTTTGGCAAGAGGCCATGCATATTTGACGTTAATCCGTACAATTTTAGAATACTGTGCTATAATATGGAACCCCCAAATACAGTATTTAACAAACAAGTTAAACTCTGTTCAGCGTCGTGCTGCAAGATATGTGTTCTGGCAATTTCGACAGCGAATAAGTGTGACTGAATTAGTCAACGAGTTAAAATGGGACTCTCTTACAAGTAGGCGTAATAAACGTACTCTTATGGTTATGTATGAAACAATAGCAGGCAAGCTTGCTCTGTCTGAACTTGGGAAAAGACTAAAACCGGCAAACTACCTTTCCAGACAAGATCATCCTTTTAAAATCCACCACCCATCATATCGGCACAGCGTTACCTATAATTCGTTCATTGGTTTGGGAATCAGGCTATGGAATGATCTTCCCAAACAAGCTTTTGATCCTTTTCCGCAAAATACTGCCCAATTTATTTCTGCTATATCACAATAATATAAATATCTTTTTATTCTACCCCCGCTTCTTGTAAGCAAAGTAGTTAAATAAATACATAAATAAATGTTGTTTGTCAAATTTAAAATTCTATGGTAACGTCCCCTTTTTTTTAATTCCTGGCTGAAAAGGAACGTTTTGAGTGTGTTACTATTTATTTTAGTACTTTACTTTAACAATACATAATAGTCCCATTTTAAACTGTAAACTACTCAAGCTTCTATAAAATTGTTCGTGTAGTTTTGACTACAGTTCCTAAAACTAGCTACAATTGAAAAATGTTTCCCTATATATTAATGTATGCATTAACTGTTGCATGAATGTTACACAAGTAGTATTTTGAAACAGTCGAGAAATTATTTTGGGTGATTTAACGAATTTTAAGAAGATCAAATAAGACAAAAAAAAAGTTTAGATATAGTAAAATGAATTTCAAAAGACATTAAAAACAACATTTCCCTAAAAGACAGTTTTAGCAGAGTAAAAACCTAATTTCAGCCTCACCCTTAACTTTACTAGTTAGCTCTTAAATTCCAATATAGTAATTATTATTTTGATTAAGAAACAAGCCAGTCTGACATTTTTAAACAAATTAATATTAAAATTAACTCACTTTTGAATATGGTTCATCAATACATTGATATTATAATTAAATTGAATATCTACAATTCAAATGATAAGATAATAGTAATACTTTTAAGTACAATGATATCACTAAATGAATGTTGATTTCAAACTGAAAATAGGATTAGTAATAAATGCAAAGGATTTTATTTTCAGAAGTGGTACAAAAAAACGAGAATAAGGAATGAAAAGGTTATTTGAATTCATTTTTACACTTGAATTCAATTTAGGTAAATTATGAATGTTTATTCACAAAATGAATTTCTTTAAAAACCAAAATTTCAACAATTGATGTGTGCATAATAGTAGAAATGGAAAGATTATTATTCCATTTCGTTGAAAAAGTTGACAATCAAGTTTCATGAGTGCACGTTTTAACAACAAAAGCGACTTGTTTAAGTGAAAGCAAAATGGCAAATAACAGAAATCATACTACGATTAAATACAAAAAGGAATGGGTTAACAAATTAACCAGAAGTTAAAATGTTTTCACAAATCTTAAAATACATAAAAGAATATCTTTTTGAATCGGCATTTAATTTGAATATTGCATGCAAATAAAGATTTCTACGTGCAGTATTATATTAAGTAAAATTTTACATTCAAATTTTCAAACACTGTGATAAAGCAGCTGAACCATTTAGAAGGGTTTAATTAAATAATTAAGAAATTAAAATTTAATGTTCGTACTAAATTTTAAGTGTTGTAACCTGTTTGAATCATGTAGTTTCAATGTTATAGTTTCATTTTGGTATTGCAAGTTAATCAATTTCTTTTAGCATTCTAATTGAAGTCAAGTATCTGTGTCGTAAAGAAAATATGTGCTTTCCAATTCTCCTTCTCGATCAACTATGGCTCTGTATTTACTTTTCACTATGAAAAATAATGATATTTTAGAGTCCAGGTATTGGATTGTGGTACTCTAGTCACAGCCACTGATTTGTAATTTTGAGATATAAAATTTCAAGGACGTCATTCAACCTCGGCATGCACAGAGAAAATCATACGATTTTCTGTTCATCATCAATGATTTGGAAGATATGTTGTTGATAGTTCATGGCAAGTAGTCAGAACACCTCCTTCTACAACTCTTTATGAGGATTTTTGGTGAATATTTTAAGTGGGGTATAAAGTTGACGTGGAGACATAACCTAGCTCTCAACCTCCTTCACGTTCAAACATCAACAAAGGTTCAGTACATAATAATTTTATGATAAGTGTCGGATCTTGAAATCGTCCATCCGGCACATTATTAAGTTATGCTTCAAAACCACTTCACAATAATTATTGTAGGGTATTTTTTTGTAGAATTAATTTAGGTGTATTACACATAGTTGTGAAATATAGTTTTTAGAGATTATGATACTACGCATAATAAATGTGGTCTAGGGTTCCGTGGCATTGCTTTAGGGGGAATAGCCATTTATTTTCATATAATCTTGTGATGGAGATTTTTAACCCGAAAATGGAAAGTTCTTTTCCCATCATTAATTTAATTCGGTTACTATGGGTAAAATTTGTGGTTTTTGGGTTTGCACGAACTGTGGAAATAACCTATAGTTTATCGATGCATTCCTTTAGGTAGAATTTTCCCATGTTTTTGAAGAATGTGTGGTTATCGCTTAACCAATGAAAACGGTTTTTATGATGAGTGGCAACAATGGAGTTCGTGTGAACACGTGTTTCAGTGGTAACTTGATGTTCGACTATCATACTGTGCACGTTAATTGCAGCAAAGTGTATTTGAGGAATCCTTTGCCTATACTGTAGTTAACCACCACAAGTATCTGTTACAAAATTGTGTAACAGTTCACTGCAGGAATCTGTACAAAACATAGGAAAACTACCATGACCTTGCTCTACAGTTAGACGCCAGTGTTGGTTTTCTGCTGGAAGCAAGCAACACAGGGGCATACCTGAAGGGCTATTAATCAAAGGCAAACTTTTTGTTTATTTTCTAATTGCTTTCTATGAAAATTTGTGTAATGTATCAAGTACATAAATCTGTAACCGTTTGACGGTAATAATTTGGGCCCACATTTGGAAAATAATGTTCACCTGTTTGGTTAAATTGCAACAACCAATAGGAACGTGAAACGAAGGAATGGTGGTTGACGAAGTTATAGGAATGCAGCTACCATGATGAATTCTCGAATCAACCAGCTATCTTGATCGACATATGTATATAGACCATGTAGTAGAGTATTTACCTGACGATTCCCTTACTTAAGTTCTTGTCGTACCTTATCAGTGTTTCTGTTAAATGTTGTAGGTAGTACCAGCAAGTTTCACTGCATAAAATAGCGTTGAGCACACATGCCAAAAAACTGAGAAAACAAAAATTGTTTGTAAACTAGTTTGCTAGAAGTAGTAAGTTAAAGGTAAACAATGAATTAGTTATTTTACATTGTTATTTGGTAGGTGAATTATTTTATTTCGTTTGAAATTTCTGTGAAAACTAGTATGCCCCTCAATGCAAGTATGCGATTAACTATTGTACATTTGTTGGTACTATAATAGTGTAAATTGAAAATAACAATGTTGTGTTAACCCATTATATCCTAGCGTTACATATATGTAACCATTACAGACACCTATTCAAACAAGTCTTCTGATTGTGGTATGGCTTTCACATGATAGATGGTACTAGGGATAGAAGATAAATGCTATAAATTCTTAGAGGCGAGGCAGTTTCATCTTTTCAAGTTGATTCTTGTTATTGAATGCACTTTTGAAAGTAGTACAATATTTTGTAAGCATGGATTTGCCCTTGAACCTAGTGTAAGTGTTATAAAAATTATATTTTGTGATAATCTAATACTTTTTATTGGTATTGGTGTAGTATACTGTATCAGTTTCTTGATAGTCATGCAACATTTAAATTTTACAAAAACTATCTCGTATTATTTTCAGCCTATAGTGTGTGTTACATATATGTGACGCTAGGACATATTTTGAGTAAAATTGATATTTTATTGTAGGGGGAATAATTTACAAGAGGCTTTAGATATTGCATATACTGAAGATGTAAAAGAAATATATTTTGAACCACCAGAAGTAAGCAGTCTCACGGATGAAGATTCAGGTGATGATGATTAAAGCGCCACACCAGACAATTTGAGTGAAAAACAATTGCAAAGTGGGGGTGAACTTCTTTTGTATAATAATAATAAAATTAGTTGTCAAGATGAAGTTTTGCAAAGGGAAAAATAAATCGGAAGCTGACAACTTAGTAGTACAACGTAAAAGAAAGAGTACTATAGGTAAAAAGGAAACTAAATTTAAAAAATAAAGATGAAAAAAACAAAAGAAGTGATGTGGGATAAACAAGGAGAGTTGGAGCAATCAACTGCTCGGGTATTTTCGGATCATTCAAAAGATTATAAAAAATTTGAAGGCTTTTCATGTATTGAAATATATGAAATGATTATTACTAATGACATAATAGATCTTCTTGTTACAGAAATAAGAAGATATGTGTTTTTTAAAAACTGTAATGATCCAAAAATAACTGCAGATGAAGTTAAATGTTTCATTGCAATTTTAATAGTTAGTGGATATGATACAAAGCCTGGAAAAAGAATTTTCTGGAATTCTGCTAATGATATGAGTAATCATGCAGTTGCAGAAGCTATGAGACGGAATAGATTAGAAGAAATTCTTAAATTTATGCATTGTGCCGATTACACCAAAGCTGATGAAACTGATAAAATGTATAAACTACGTCCATTGATGAACATTCTCAAACAAAATTTTCTGCCCCTTGAAAATTTAGATTACGATGAATCAATGGTCAAGTATTTTGGTAGACATGGCTGCAAGCAATTCATTAGATTCAAGCCGATACGGTTTGGCTTTAAAATATGGTCACTAAATTCAAAAGATGGGTACTTAATAAATTTTGAAGTGTATCAGGGAAAACGATTTGACGCTGTGCCAGAGAAGGAGAAGTTGTTTGGAAAAGCTGTTGCACCATTGATTGATATGATAAATGAATTACCCAAACCACAATATCCCTATAAGTTTTATTTAGACAACCTCTTAACATCTACCAATATATTTATTTATTTCAAAGAAAATGGTTACTGGTGCACTGGAACTTTTAGGGAAGATTGCAAAAATGTCCATTAACTTCAAAAAAGAATTGAAAAAAAAGAAAGAGAAACGATAGAGCAGGTTCTAGATAAAAATAACGGTATAATGTTTGTCAAATGAGTTGACAATAATGTGGTGACATTTGGTTCTAATTGCTATGGAGTGAAACCATTAGGTTATGTTAAAAGATATAGTAAACCTGAGAAAAAGTATGTCAATGTTCCACGACCAGATCTTATCAGAAAATATAAGAGAAACATGGGCAATCAAGATCTCATGGATCAAAATATAAACACATATCGTATCGGTATCAGGTCAAAGAAATGGTGGTGGTGTATTTTTACTTGGTGTTTGGATGCCGCCATCAGCAATGCTTGGATTTTGTATAGAAAAGGATGTGGCCAGCACATGTCACAATTAACATTCAGACAGAGCATTGCACAAACTTATCTTCAAAGATATGGATCTATAGTCAAAGGTGTGGGCCGGCCTAGCACATCAAGGTTTAGTGTTTCTTGTAGTAGAGTGTCGGATAATATTAGATATGACGAAAGAAACCATCTTCTTGTGTATATTCCTGATCAAAAAAGAAGACGGTGTGCAGGAGAAGGTTGCAGTACCAGTTCCAGAACCATGTGCAAGAAATGCGACATCAGTCTGTGTTTAAATTAATTATATATTTCACACAAAAACCAAATAACTTTTGTAAATGCTGATTGTAAAAAATTCTGTATTGTCCTAGTGTTGCATATATGTAACAGCGTATTTTCTTATTTACATAAACTTTTTTGTTAAAACATTAGCACTGCTTCATTATTTAGTCTATACACCTTTAAAAGTGAGCACTTTTGTAAAATTTATAACAAAAAAAATAATTCAGGTGTTAATGGGTTAAGTGAAAGCATCTATCACAATTCAATGCAATTTTGTGTTTCATTTCAAAATTACTGGTGTCTAACCTGTAGATTCGTCCATCCTAGTAAGTTTATAGGGTTCAAATTATGGGCAATTTATTGTTCAACCTTTGGGCGATTGCTGTTCCAGTTTAGGACATTTGCTGATCACCTTTGGAGCTATTTAAAACCTGCAGTTCACCTATTGAGTGTTTGCTATTTAAGTTTGAGCTGTTTAAAATTTGCTGTTTACCTTTTTGAAGATCTTCAAGAGTAGCCGATTGAACGTTGTCATCTTCGTAGGTTTCTAAAATCGTTTCAGTACAACATTTTAAAAAGTACTGCAAACACGTTTTCAAGAATTAATACTTTCACTGAGAATCTTTATTCTAATCTAATTGGTTTGGTGCTGCTAAAATTTGTTGGATTTTGGATTTAAACTAGATGTCTATTGTGTAAATTTATTTGGAAACTAATCCTTGGGATAGACGTCTGTAAGCTCTTTAAGTGAACCTAATTCTAAACTACTGATATCAAGGTCAGATTAGTTTATAAGTTTTGTTTTCTAAAAGGACAATTACAAATGTGCATTGTGTATTTAATAATTTTAGAGCATAATTTTGTAGTTCTAAAATCTCATTAACTCAATATTTATCTAGAAAATAATTTCTAATAAATTTCTGGTTAAACCGTATTTTTTAATAGTCGGAGGAAGAGTACTCTAACCCCGAGAGATCATAAGCAGTATATGACAAGTGTAAATTGATACATTGGTAAACTTTTTTAATTATTGTATGTGTTTTGCTTTACTCTGCCTACTAATTTTTGATTACTATTGGTATTAACTGTACATATTAGTACTCCGAAATTTTTATGAGGTTTAATAAACTAACAGAGTCTGAGAGAGTTCATGTTCAACCCACTGAATAGCCACGGAAGTGGTTTCTTTTATGTAAGTAGGAGATTCTGGGTCTGTTGGATAGAGGAAGTGACTAAGAGTTCAGAGGCAAAAGAAAATTGGCACTCAACATAATGGGATATCATCGTAGATTCCTACATCACGTCAGATTATTGGCACCTAAAACGTGGAAGTTGTTTCATTTATTTGGGTAGAGGATTCTGTGACTGTTGGATTGAGGAAGTGACTACCTACGAGTTCAAAAGCAAAAGAAAATTGGCGCTCAATATAAGCATATATCATCGTAGATTCCAATATCATGTCAGATTATTGGTGCATGCAACATGGGAGCTTGATACAGATTTTGATACTCTCTCTCTCTCTCTCTTTCTATATATAAAATACTCATATTTAGACCAGGGTAGAAAATTAAATAATCACATCAAATAATTTTAATCACCGTGTATAATGAATATTATTAGATAATACGTGTTATTAAAACCGTGAAGCATAAAAATTTATTAGTTTCATTAAACATAAGAGATTTAAATCATGTACAAGACGCTTTATATCAAAAGAAGCAGTATTAAAAGCTCATGTGTAATGTAATTATTCCTAAACAAATGGAAATTACGTGCAAAATTTATCTTAATTAACTCTATTTCAAGTAACCGGTATTGAACAAAACGTACAGATAATATCTATAGAAACTTGTAAAAAACCCAATAAAATGCAAATCCTAGAAGTGTTAGTTAGAAGTAGGATGTTTGAACACACCTGCGTATTTTAAAAGGCAATTTCAGTTTAATTTGTTTAGATAAACATGTCGATTCTAAGGATATTGGAAACGGTCAGATGCTTTAGCACGAAATACAAAACAGGGTTTATTTAAAAGCTCATTCGGCGAAAATTTTGCAGATAATTAATGTTTACAAAGAATCTTGGAGAAACCGGGCTTAATATTCACGAGAAGGTGCGATACGGGGTTATTTAACCCAGATAGTCCACATGGACTGGAAAATAATCGATAATAAAGAATATCAATTTGCACCAATACGAACAGGTTAGAAAAGGAAAGAGAAAATGCGTCAAGCAAAGACACATATAGTAAAAGGCGTGATTTAAGCAACGTCACGAGGGTCACAATTGGTTGAAAATAGGATGCAAATATCAGAGGTAGAAACAACAATTTCTGTACAAAATTAATTAGTTTTTCTCGGACATGTTTATGCGTCGTGTGAGAACTTCTGAGATTTAAATGGGGCGAGTGAAAATTCGTAAAACCGACGCGCGAGCGACGGACTGGGAACATAGCATAAGAAATTCTTAAGAATTGTCTGTTTTGAGGACAAAAGCGACGTGCGGCTATTCGCTATATATACCGGTGGTAATATGAATTTCGCCTCTTAAACTTTTGACTATTCGATGCGTTAAAAGCTCTTACATCCGCGACTTGATTGAAGATGTTAAACAGTGCATTTTAGTTTGATAAAATAATTTAAAGTTTGCTCGTATATTTTAGTGATTCAAAATAGTTTGTTATTTACGTGCTAACATGAATGTACTTCAGTGCACTTAGATACAAGGTAATAAAATTTAGTATCACTGTACCAATTAGCAAAATTTACAACGACAAATGTATACACAAAAGTAGGCAGTTTTGGCGATATCGGTGAAAGAAGCATGAATTTCTCTGCTATTTTTCGGGGTGTTAATAATTAAATGGTTCAAAACGTGTCTGGATCCACAAAACCAGGGTCAGATATACACAGATGAGTTCCGGAAAAGCCCAGAAACAACTTTAAATAAATGGTGATGGAGAAAATTTTAAAAGCGTTGAGAATTAGAAGTCAAATATAATCCTGTTGGAATGGTGTGATTAACTAAAGGGACGATGTACATTGAAGCTACGAGGACAGTAACCTTCAGGTAAATTATACTATTTTGTTTGACATTTTGGTGTGTGTTGAATAACTTTATAATTGATTTACTTTAAATGGACATTAGTGAAATTGTACTAACAATAAAATTTTAATTTTAAGGTGAAATTTGCTTGTTTAAGTAGAAAGGGTATTTAGTATTGATGTTCTGAATTATGATGAAATTTTGGGTATGTCTTTGAGCTCAATTAGACGAACCTGGTTAATTAACGTAAAGGGTGGTAGATGCTCCTTTATACTCAGACTCGGTCTGCTTATATTGTTATATTAATTAGTAGGCATCCAACAAGGACTTTAATTCTGGATGCACATTAAAATGATAATAAAATTAATCTTGAAATTCTTTTAAAACTGAATTTTATGCTGAAATTTAATTTGAAAATTTAATGTATTCTGAATATTGATTTAAATAGAGTTAACGTTGATGTATGTGGTAGGAATGTGTTGTTTAATTTTATGAATGAGGAGGTTTATAAAATTAGGTGAGCAGCCGAGGCGAAAACAGGATCACAGCAGTTTATGACGCCCAATCGGTGGGACTAGAATTTTTTTGTTGAAAGGACCCAGTTCCCGCATTCAAAGGAGCATATCACAGCAGTTTATGGCGACCACAACGTGAGGGCTCGAATTCCAGATAGTGTTTAACTATTCCAGGAAACTGGCGATCTGAGAGAGAGAGTTTCTGTGTGTGTATAAATTTAAGAGTATTTTAGAGTGTGTGAGAGTGATTAGAACGTATGCAGAGAAAAGAGTGGTTAAGGAGTCAAGGAGTGGAAATTGGAAGTGACGATAGTGCATTGTGTGAGAAAAATTCTAAAATGGAAGAAGCTGGAGGCAGTAGAGATCAGTCGAGGACGGAATCAGGGGATCAAGGAAACGAGATGATATTGAGAATGTTAGAGAGGATGAGTGAAGAATCTAATAGAGCTAGGGAAGAATCGAATAAGAAATTTGACCAATTAAATCAGGAATTAGAGAATAAAATAGAAAAATCGACGAGAGAATTTACAGAATTTAAAAATAGTCTTACCGTGAAACTGGGGGAAGTTGAAAATAGGGTAGATAAAAATGAGCGTGACATTACAGGTCTTCGACAGGAAATGGGACATTTAAGGTCCGAAGTACGCATTTTTTGTGAAGAAGAGATTAATGTAAAAATGACTGAAGTGACGGACTCATGTAGGGATCAGTTAGGCAGGGTAGAACGCGAAGTTAGTAGTATCAAATACAACATGTCAAATTTAACGGGGGATGGTCCCAGATTTTATACAGGTGGCGTATCATTGGAACAACACATGAAGTTTTATGGCGATAACAGGGTAAATCCACAAATTTTTATTAATAGTGTAAGAAATCTAGTGGGAAATGTATTTGACGAACAGACTAAACTAAATACGATAAAGGCTTTATTAAAGGACAATGCGGAAGCGTGGTACAATTTAGTAGGACAGGACATAGACACGTATCAGGACTTTGAAAACAAATTTTAAAGCACTACTGGAGTGACCACAGACAAGACCAGGTACGAGACGACTTAATCACAGGAAATTTAAGGGAGAATTTTCAGGAAGTAGGGAGCAATATGCTATACGCAAGTATAGCATAGCAAAGCAACTGAACCCACCACTGACGGACCGACAAATTATTAAGTATTTATCACGACACTTCGAGGTAGACATAAGACAGCACGTAGCACTACAGAACATAGTGGACAGAGAAATGTTTTTGGAATACCTGCAGAGGTACGACGACGTAAGTAGTGGACGACCTCGGGAAAATAGGGAAAGACAGATCAACACAGTTAGGTTTGACAATAGACGGGACAACTACGCTAGATGGGGGAATAGTTACGGATACCAGCGACAGAATTGGGAACAGAGACGACCATACGTTCGAAGTAATAGTTTAGGAAGGGGACCTGCACCGAGACCGGGACCTACCAGAATGAATAGTTCACCAGACATGAGCGGGACTGCTAATACAGACACGGAACGAGTGGAAACGCCTAGGACGACGCTGAGGTGACGGCCAGACCAGGACCGAGTAGGGAAAACAGACCTGGATAGGATTTTTAGAACGCGACAGACCACTAGATTTCAGTGTAAATGTATATGAACATCCACGTGAATTTTTCAAAATTGAGGAGGAAGTAGAGCCAGAAACTGAGGAAAAATTATGTTTGCCAATTGTTAATATAGAAATTTTTGAGAATAATGTAGAAGTATTACTCGATACAGGGGCAGAGGCGAGTTTAATATCGGAGGAATTCGTCAGCAAAATTAGGGATAAGGTTTGTGATAGAATTATGCCTATAAAGCGTAGCCATTTAGTAGCTCCAAATAAAAAGAAGTTTGCTGTAGTAAATAGTGTTGTGGTGCTTAGGATAAATATAGGAGGTTTAAGCTGTGAACAGGAGTTTGTAATTGTACCTGGACTGAAGTTTCAGAGCATTTTAGGTGTTGACTGTATGATGAAGTTAGGGGTTTTGATAGATATGGAAAGGAAGGTAATAAGGATTAAAGATAGGGTAGTGCCATGGAAGGGCAGTTATGAAGTCACAGAGGATGACACGGGGTTGAATATTAATGTAGTAGAGGTAGAGGATGATGAAGTAAAACAAATCAACACAATAAGATGTCCAGAGGATAGGAAAGCAGAGGTTCAAGCTTTAGTACAAAAACATGCAGAATTAGTGGGGGTAGGAGCAACAGCAGCATATCGGGAGCAGGTGAAGGCAGAATTATTTTTGACGAGGGTAAGTGGCAAGTTTGTTTTGAATAAAGTAGATTTAAGGGATTCATTCTGGCGAATTCCATTACATAAGAATTCTAGAAGGTACATAGGATATTCCATAGAGGGAAAAATCGATAATTTTAAAGTAGTATCGTTTGGTTTGTCGACAGAAAAGAAAATAATAATAAATAAGAAACAGAGTGTAGGGCGTGAAGAAGAAGTAATATTTAAGAGTCAGGATAATAGGGATGATAAGTTTATATTTTATGTGAGATAATAGGGAGGATAAGTGTAGATATAGAAGGGGGAGAAAGAGGGATGAAGAGTATTAGGATGGTGAGAAGAAAGACTTGGAGGGTCAAGAAGAGAGTTAGATTTAAGTAGGATAGGAATAGAAATAGATAGAAGAGTAGAAGTAAGTGTTTATAGAAAATAAAGCTAGGTATAGGATAAATATGGGAGATAATTAGAAATAGGTTTAGGATGAGAATTAAGAGTAAATGTAGGAAGAAAATAAGATAGGTTAAGTATAGATATTTCATATAAGATTAGTGGAGAGTTAGGAATAAAGTTAGGAATAGGATAGGTATATAGGATTAGGTAGGATGAAGTAAAGTATAGTGAAGATTAGTTAAAAGTTAGGAATAGGATAGGTATATAGGATGTATATAGGATTAGATGGATAAGTAGGATGAAGTTAGGGATAATTTCAGTTTATAGAATTAGGTGAGAGTTAGGAATAGGATAGGGATATAGGTAGGTGTAAATATTTTTTTTTGATTGGAGACAAAGTAGGTAAGTTAGATAGATAAGGGTAGAGAGAGATAGGCAATTTTTTTTGTAATTTTTTGTCTAAATGCTTTATATTTGCATTCAAATAAGTGGGATTATTTGTATTCAAATAGGGGGAAAATACTCATATTTAGACCAGGGTAGAAAATTAAATAATCACATCAAATAATTTTAATCACCGTGTATAATGAATATTATTAGATAATACGCGTTATTAAAACCGTGAAGCATAAAAATTTATTAGTTTCATTAAACATAAGAGATTTAAATCATGTACAAGACGCTTTATATCAAAAGAAGCAGTATTAAAAAGCTCATGTAATGTAATTATTCCTAAACAAATGGAAATTACGTGCAAAATTTATCTTAATTAACTCTATTTCAAGTAACCGGTATTGAACAAAACGACAGATAATATCTATAGAAACTTGTAAAACCCAATAAAATGCAAATCCTAGAAGTGTTAGTTAGAAGTAGGATGTTTGAACACACCTGCGTATTTTAAAAGGCAATTTCAGTTTAATTTGTTTAGATAAACATGTCGATTCTAAGGATATTGGAAACGGTCAGATGCTTTAGCACGAAATACAAAACAGGGTTTATTTAAAAAGCTCATTCGGCGAAAATTTTGCAGATAATTAATGTTTACAAAGAATCTTGGAGAAACCGGGGCTTAATATTCACGAGAAGGTGCGATACGGGGTTATTTAACCCAGATAGGCCACATGGACTGGAAAATAATCGATAATAAAGAATATCAATTTGCACCAATACGAACAGGTTAGAAAAGGAAAGAGAAAATGCGTCAAGCAAAGACACATATAGTAAAAGGCGTGATTTAAGCAACGTCACGAGGGTCACAATTGGTTGAAAATAGGATGCAAATATCAGAGGTAGAAACAACAATTTCTGTACAAAATTAATTAGTTTTTCTCGGACATGTTTATGCGTGCCGTGAGAACTTCTGAGATTTAAATGGGGCGAGTGAAAATTCGTAAAACCGACGCGCGAGCGACGGACTGGGAACATAGCATAAGAAATTCTTAAGAATTGTCTGTTTTGAGGACAAAAGCGACGTGCCGGTTATTCGCTATATATACCGGTGGTAATATGAATTTCGCTCTCTTAAACTTTTGACTATTCGATGCGTTAAAAGCTCTTACATCCGCGACTTGATTGAAGATGTTAAACAGTGCATTTTAGTTTGATAAAATAATTTAAAGTTTGCTCGTATATTTTAGTGATTCAAAATAGTTTGTTATTTACGTGCTAACATGAATGTACTTCAGTGCACTTAGATACAAGGTAATAAAATTTAGTATCACTGTACCAATTAGCAAAATTTACAACGACAAATGTATACACAAAAGTAGGCAGTTTTGGCGATATCGGTGAAAGAAGTATGAATTTCTTTGTTATTTTTCGGGGTGTTAATAATTAAATGGTTCAAAACGTGTCTGGATCCACAAAACCAGGGTCAGATATACACAGATGAGTTCCAGAAAAGCCCAGAAACAACTTTAAATAAATGGTGATGGAGAAAATTTTAAAAGCGTTGAGAATTAGAAGCCGTAAATATAATCCTGTTGGAATGGTGTGATTAACTAAAGGGACGATGTACATTGAAGCTACGAGGACAGTAACCTTCAGGTAAATTATACTATTTTGTTTGACATTTTGGTGTGTGTTGAATAACTTTATAATTGATTTACTTTAAATGGACATTAGTGAAATTGTACTAACAATAAAATTTTAATTTTAAGGTGAAATTTGCTTGTTTAAGTAGAAAGGGGTATTTAGTATTGATGTTCTGAATTATGATGAAATTTTGGGTATGTCTTTGAGCTCAATTAGACGAACCTGGTTAATTAACGTAAAGGGGTGGTAGATGCTCCCTTTATACTCAGACTCCGGTCTGCTTATATTGTTATATTAATTAGTACGCATCCAACAAGGACTTTAATTCTGGATGCACATTAAAATGATAATAAAATTAATCTTGAAATTCTTTTTAAAACTGAATTTTATGCTGAAATTTAATTTGAAAATTTAATGTATTCTGAATATTGATGTAAATAGAGTTAACGTTGATGTATGTGGTAGGAATGTGTTGTTTAATTTTATGAATGAGGAGGTTTATAAAATTAGGTGAGCAGCCGAGGCGAAAACAGGATCACAGCAGTTTATGACGCCCAATCGGTGGGACTAGAATTTTTTTGTTGAAAGGACCCAGTTCCCGCATTCAAAGGAGCATATCACAGCAATATATATATATATATATATATATATATATATATTCGACCATATATATATATATATATATTGACATGATAAGGGGTCACGAGAGGTCATTGACACCTAAACTCTACAAGTAAATCCCACTAAAGTATAATATAATCTGGAAAAATAAAAATTTCCGTAAATTGTAGATAAATAGCAAGTAACGTAAGTTGTATATGTAAAAATAATTAATTGTAAGATGCCGTAAAATGCATCATTTTAATATAAATATACAAAGCCATTTATTTTCACTTATTAATTATCAATACATTATTGATAAAAATGCTTTTGATTTGCTGTAAATAGTATTAGCTTTATGCATTTAGCTTAAGAAACTACAATCAACCCCAATTTTAATAAAAATTTGTGTACGGAAACACAAAAGCAAATATTTTTTAAAATGCAACCCCTTTTGCACTAATAAGCAATTAAAGTTTAAATTAATTATCCCGTGGATTACAGAAACTTATTTTAAATAAAAATTTTTCTAGAATATTAGGAATATAAAGAGATGAGTTATCAGTATTTAGAACTACGTAAATATCTAATTAATAAACGAAACATTTTATTCCAAAAAGCAGCCCAATCACTGAAAAACCCACAAAATCCAAAACATCCGATAAAATAGATTACCTTTTGCATTAGTATGCGATGCCACAATACTAGTATGTTAAACAAGAACAGGCAGTGGGTGTCACAAATAACTCGAACCAGATAACATGGTAATGAAGCTCGACAAATTTGCACGCTAATGAGGATTTCAAAGAAAATTATGTAAGATAAGTGGTTATTATTTAGAATGAAATCGCGCTAATCCTTCAACCTTCTGGAAACAGATAAATTAGAATATATAAGGAAGGGTTTATCAAATAAGAGATTCATTCAATTCATAAATTCGATCGCGAAATGTTATTTTGAGAGAAGTCGCGAGCTGTTGCTTAGCGAAGATGATATTTGAAGTGTGCAGTAAGCATACCTTAATTTGATAATTGCATTGTTGCAATGAATATAGAAATGTTTTAAATGCAAATTACATAAAAAAAATGGAATTTATTATTTACAATCAAGAAGGAAAATTGTTCAATATAACACTATTTTAAAAATTTTATTGAAAGGAAGATTTAACCAAAAATGTACTTTGGTAACTGCTGTTTAAAATGGGAAATCTTGTAAATTGATTTGGACACCAATTTAAAATAAGAAGATATTTAATTGAGAGGAGCGTTTTTGTGGATTCTGCAAGTATTACTTTTAGATCTATTTTTAACTAATATTGGAGTATATGTATCTAGTTTAAGATAGTCTGAATAATTTTTTTATAAGGGATTTTTACTAGGAAAATTTGTCATCGGAGTTCGAAACACTCTGACCTTTTAATAGATTATCTGTTAAGGATTTTTAGATAACAAACGTTACAAGCGTGGCAATAAACATAACCAGGTAAACCATCCATAAAACAAGAAATTTAGTTCTGTAAATTTAAAATAAGGCAAGGAACAATTTTTTTTAATAACAAGTACTTTTTAGAAATTATTTATGTTTGAAAGAAATGATGTTGTATATGCTTTTGTATGAGAGAAAATATTTCTGTATAAACTGAAACTGTGAATTGTTTTATAAACTGTTTTGTATGATAGAAAAATGTTTTTGAATGTATAGATGTGTTCTTCACTGCTGTTTTATTTCATTTTGTAAATTCCAGAACTTCCGTTGAGCTAGCCAGGCAAAGAAAAAAAGGAAGGTAACAAAATAATTCAAAATTTACAATTTGCTGTACCGTTGGCACAGCACTCTTTTAGCGATGACTAACGCGAGACGTTGTGATAACAATATATTTATGTAAACCTACGCACGAATGTCTGCTCACACACATACGAGAGTAAACAAGTGCAAAAAGGTTATAGTTGCCGCTTAAATTTTTATGTTATGCTTACCCTTGGTTGTGCTGCACTAGTCGTACTAGTAGGAACTTGGGAACTTTTCAATTGCTCTTGCAATTTAACTTGAGTTTGTAACAGCTCTAATTGTACCTTTTTCTGTTGCAATTCTAACAATTCCCTTTGCTTATTGATAATCTTTTGCTGCATGCTAAGTGTCTTGGGATCCACATCAGTTTTTGAATTTGAGCTTTTACTTGATGAAGATTGTGTATTGGTGAGAACAGAAGTTGATGCAAGATTGCTGTCTGCACTAGTAGTCTGGAAAGAAGTTGTTGATTATTGTACACTAAATTATTCGATACTAACTGTAGGCATAAAAAATTTAGGATTTAAATGAATTCCAATAGGTGATGGTGGTACTGTCAGGGGCCACGCAGGATCAAGCTGCTTGATTTGCACATCCAAGGCATACAGTTTCTTTGGGGGAATCACTTCACCCCATGTTTGACGCAGTCGAAACATTTCTGACCTTGTCTTTTCATCAACCTAATTTATTAATAAAAGATTGTTACTGTTATAAATAACTATAAAAATCAAATTCAATCATTTGCAATCATGAAAAAATTACTTTCTTCAATATTTTTTTTAAAAACATTAATGGAATTGTATTATCATATTAGTTTTACATGAAAACATTCAAAAGCGGTAATGTAATAATTTGCTATTGTAATTTTTCCCTGATTTAAATGCCAATGTAATAGTTGTCAAGAATGTGCGTATAAAAATAAAATGTATCTTGTAAAAATGTATTGCATCTATAAGTTTTAAACGCTAGCAATGATCTGCATTATAGAATTACATCATTCATATAATTAAGAATGGCCTTTTGCACTTGTATCTTAGACAACTATTACTAAACACAAAATTTACTTCATTATTTTAAAAAATTACCTTTTCAAAGACGCTGCAAAAAGTTGACACAATGTTTTGGCAGAAAAGTGCTGTATAGTTTCCTCCAACGTTCTTGATGATACAGTCAATTAGATATAATACAGGAAGCTTCACCTCTGTACGGACCTAGATAAAAATAAACTCACAAATTTGTATATTGTGGAAATAAAACTTCATATAAATCCACAATTATACAGATAATACAAACCTTTTACAAACAATCGTTCAGAAATTTACTTTCCAAAAGTATCTTTGTGTAATGTTACAACTTGAGATTTGTGGATGTAAATACACAACTACGCTACTTGGCAAAACTTTATTAGATAAATATTGACAATGAAAAATTATATCTAAATAATATCAATCCTTAAAACTACAGTATTAAATATATCTTTCAGACCATTACAATTAATATTATCACCTATAAAATTGGTGTAACTATCTATTTTCAAAACTAAAATAAGCATCAATTAATTACGCATTGATCATGTACATCCAAATCAAAGAATGCGCATATCTGTACACAAAACAGTCGTAGGAGTAATATTTGATCGTTATACAAATCCACAGCGTAATTCAATTAAAAATTTTATAAAAACGAATTCAAAAGTTATAAAATTTAGTTTGATGTTCTGTAATGTAATTGCATTTTCATAATTTTTTAAGTTTACCTTTTTCTTTAATCAAAATTCCTTATTTACAAAAAAAACATTTTTAATATAGCACTAGATTATTCATTTAATAAATTTAAAGCTGAAAGTTAATTTAAAAAGAAATAAATGAAGCTGCTAATTTATAAAATTCCAAAAATATTTTAAATCAAATATTAGGCATTTTCGATCATAATGTGACATTTAAAACCTTACTTATAGTTGGAAATTACAACTCTTTTTTGTCTAAATCCATCTACAGCTTTATCACATATGAAAATATTTTTCAACATAAATTTTTTTTTTATACTTGTGGATTCGTGTAACTCATATCTCCTGAAAACGTTAAAAGTCTGTTTCAAATCATGTCACTAGTGATATACCAAATCAGAAGGCACCACGAGTGAAATTTATATAAATGTACATTTATTTATTGATTGATGCAATATTTAATTTTATTTTAAATATTTAGAATAAAATACAAACAAATATCTACTTGCATAAACAAATAAATTTATAAATCTGAAGATTAATACAGACACCACTCCCTATAATACAAAACATCGTTTTAATCCTCAATTCTAATAAATGAGTATTAATTTAAAATTTAGATAGGTTTACAAGTCAATAAAGTACAAGAATTTAATCTTTTTATGTTAAATACAGTCTTAATCTAGACTTCAATTAACATGTTGTATTAAAGTATACTAATTAAAAATGTCCAATATATTTAATAACTAGTATCAAATATTTGTTAATTGATAACACATGCATTATACAACTCGAATAGATAGAAAACTTAATACATAGCAAGTATATTATGTGAATCATTCTAATTTAAATATTTTTTAAAATTAAAAATTAACTTTAATCTTGAAACATAATCAGAAGTATTTTTCACAAAAAGAAGAAACACATTCTTTTATAAATCTGAAAGACATAATATACAAAGTGAGATCAAAAAATTAATTTACAATAAAGACTCGAAGAAATATGAGTAACTCAGTATAAAATTATCTGAACTTAATAATAAAATATGCATAAACAACTGAGTATCTAGGTAAAAGCAATGTTTGTATACGTAATTTTATTTGACAAGATACAATTTTCCAATGTGATAAATAGTCAGGCCACATCGTCAGAAAATATGTGGAAAGGTTATAAAAACTGAAAAATCATATAAAGTTTCTAGTTTTGAAAACATTTAAACAATCAAATATCGCAATATGATAATAGGTAACAAGGAAAGTGCAGTTAAATACAGTGCGTAACACATAAATCGCCTGAAATCAAAGCAATCACATAACATTAAAAAATATACTTAAACCCTATAACTTAGAAGTCCTAAAGATCAGCACAGGAATGTCATCCAAAATGAGACAAATCTACAGAAAAATCAACAAACACCAAAGCAAGATATCTATTTCTTTTGTTACCATCGAGAGAAACATAAAACAGAAAATTTGAAACAGAATAAGTTACTGCAAACCAATACATGTTGTCCGAAGAACTTATAAAACAACAAAACAAAAACGACATAAACTTGTTAGGTATTTAAAACCCCCATTATTGTCAAATTTAACCATTAACATAGTGACACAAAAATAAACAAAAAACTTGAAACTTATTTCTTTTGTTAGTTAAAGAAGTATAAAATGGACTATTAGAAACTAAACCAAAATACTTTACATCAAGACCAATACAAACTGTCCGAGAAACTTATAATAGAACAACAAAGAAAAACAAAAAAAGACTAGCTCTCTAAGTATTTACAATTTCACTACAATCAATTTTAACAACTACAGTGGTCCAGAAAAATAAAACACTAAAAACTAGAAACCTATCTCCTTTCTTATTAGTTAGAATAAAAAAAAAATTAAAAACTTAAGATAATACAGGTCATTTCAAGACCAATACAAACTGTCCAAAACACTTGTCAGAACAAAAAAAAACAATACAAATTGCACAAGCTTGCTAAGTATTTAAAATTTCACTACAATCAGTTTTAACAATTAAAACAGTGGTTAAGGGCACATGTTGTTAAATAACTCATGCATTATAAACCATGTCAAAATTATATTAACCCGCAAGTGGCCGCGATATGATATGTTGCAAACGTCGATACAAAAATGTATGTAAATGTAAAGCTGATTTAAACATCGACTAAAGCTTATTTCTAGCTGGATTTTAAATCTACTATCAAATAACACATCAATTTAAGGTTTAAGGCTGTTCCGTCAATAGTGCAAGCAGATGTAGTGAGTGAGCAATTCTTTCACGCAACCAAAGGCATTAGTAATAATTTCAGAGCTGTGTGGACACCATGCGATAGATGATGTAATAATAAATTTGTAATATTTGTTTAAATTTGTACGTTATTAACTTTTTAAGTGCATTTTAATTTCATTGTGTTAATTTTTCAAAACCATGAGCAAAGGTAAAAGGCTAGTCAAATTAGCAAAACTAAAATTTGGGGAAACTGAATATGAAGGTATTTTTAAGTAGTTTTAAACTTTACGAAAAAGTGTATGATATAGGACCTCATGCTCCGCTGTGATGTGTTTCTTCAGACGAACAGGAGAATACTGAAGCCGAAAGTTGCGACAACATTGATAGTGACACTGAATCAGAATTTTAATAAGCATGATTCAAACACTGAGCAATCTAGAAACAAATCTATTGATAATGATAAGGACCTTATCAAGTGGGTTAAGATACGATGACTGGGTAAGATAGAAGTACTTTTTGGTTCAAATTTCCTCCACGGTCAAATATTCAAGCATGAAAAAGAAATATTATTATTCACTTGCCAGGAGTAACACAAGTTGCAAAGAATGCACGTCATTTTCAAACCATGGAAGCTATTTCTTCCAGACGAAACAATTGAATATATTACACAGTTCACAAACATATGCCTTCAACGACTGCGAGTAAATTAACACGTATGAAGAATTGCAACAACACTACTTCAAACGAAATATGTGCTTTGCTTGGATTGCTATATAAGTCTTAAAAAAAGGGTAGGCACATCAACATAAAAAGACTTTGGACAGATGATGGCACCACACCTGGATGTTTTAGAGCAACCATGTCTTCAATAAAATTTTATACCCTACTTCAGGCTTTGCAATTTGATGACATATGCACTCGTGGTGAACATAAAGACATCGATACCATGGCTCCAATTAGAAAATTTTTCAGAGTTTGTTGAAAAATGCAAAGCCAATTATACAGAGACGAAATGTTACATGCATTTTATGGGCATTGCAAATTTCACCAATATATAGCTAACAAACCTGCCAAATACAATATAAAGATTTTTGCGCTGGTTGATTTCAGTGTATTATATATGGGTAATATGGAAATATATGTACGCAGACAGCCCGATGGACCATACAAAGAAGATATATCAGAAGCAAGAATTGTAAAGAGAAATTAAATTAAATAAAAGAGAAACCCCTCCAATACTTTTAGAAATAAAGGAAGTACCTATATGTATATATCAATGAAGTCGTGTTGGTTTCATATATGCAAAGTAAAAATAAAAATATTCTGGTTTTGTCTACAATGCATATAGTAGACACAATTGATAATGATATGGGTGATAAAGTCAAACCAGAGATTATAACTTTCTATAATTTTCCTAAAGGCAATGTGGATGAACTGAAAAGTATGTATAGTTTCTCAAGAATAGGTTGTGGATGATCGCTGATAATTCTTTTACGATTTTTAATATTTGCAGAATAAACTGCAATATTATATATTCTGCAAATGCTGGTGAAAGATTAGATCAGCGTATATTTTTGAAAATATTAGCACTGGAATTGATGATAACGCGCTTGCCGATTCTAACTCTGCCATCCAAACTTTGTGATCCAGTAAGTTTACAGATCTTGAACCAGAAACCATAAGCCATAAAAACGATTCAAGAGAAATTGGTTGCTTTTGCTCCAGATGATAAAATTATGAATAAAAAAAATGTGTAACCCTTGCTGTTTTGTCTCTTTGTCGCACGTTTTCGTGTAATTTTAAGTCGTAAATTCGTAGTTGTAAATCAAATAGCAAAGCTGTCATCCCTTGTCCCGTTATATCCTGTCATAAAACCACCGTTGTGCCTGTGGAAATTAAGTTGAAAAAAGAGGTAGTGACAGACACTTGTTCATAGACATAGAAGCAAAACGTTTGTTAGTTCGGTCGAGTGAGTTAAGTCATTAGTGTCACCGAATGTGATTTTATATAACCCCTAAAAACACAGTGATAGTGCATACGTAACACATCCAATAAATTAGCTATACAGTCCACTTCCTTGAAGAATAGAAACAACACTTATAGAACAATAGATTACACCTGAGGTAAGTCGATATATAAAATTAAAAGACCCCTCGTGCGTAAACACTTGCAAAAAGTTTGTTTGCAACAACAGGCACACTCACTATCAGTGCCCGGAATGCATCGTTGAATAAACAAGAAAGTGAGACCGTGTATTTTATAATATGGGACATTATATTCTTTCTTTAGCCTTTTGTTCTTGAATTATGTATTTCATTTTTGAAATTTAAATAAGTGTTTCATTATCAGATGTTTATATTGCTTTCAAGTCATTGCATTACATATTTTTCAACGCGTGATGTGAGCACAATCCTAAGCGCACGACTAATGACGGTAATTATTGTGCAACACCCCCAGGTTAATAAACAATGCGGTATTGTAACAACCTATTAAAACTAACAAAGATAAAATTGTAATATGAAAAAATTAAGTAGCATTCGCAAATGTTTATTAGGCATCTATAACAAAAATATGAATAATTCGCTCTATTTACTTGTAGTGGCCAAGCTTAAAACTATATGCTTCGTTCATACATATGGTATACATGTAAAAGGTTTTCTTTCTTGAAACAAGGGTCAGAAAAATTCAAAATTTCTTGTAATTGGTAATTAACGGCAGTGAAGTAAAAACAAATGAATATTAATAATAAAAATCTTAAAGTTCTAAAAAAATTTCAAAAATAAGGAAAGTGATTATAAATATTCCAAAATGATTTTTAAATATTGTTATAAAAATCACTTTGTAAATAAAAAATTAAATCTAAACACAATTTCACTATTTATCATCGGAAATATGTTATAACATTGCAACTTTATTGGATACTGGATCCCCAAAAGTGTTGCTTTAACTTGCGATGAGTTAAAATACTTACTTGAAAGGGTGCTTTAGATAAAACAAAATCCAGTTAACCGTTACGAACAAACACTTCAATAAAAAGAATAGCCAAAATGAAAGCTAAATTGAGGAATTAAAAAACCTGAAACTAGAATAAACCTAGAATATATTTATGAAGTTAAAAAGAATCCAAACAATTCTAACACTTTTATAATACAACAACAAAAAAAAGACATGTGTAACAATTTTAAAAAGTATTGTTTTGTATAAATTCAAGAACATATACTTCAATTTTGTTATTTTACAATAATCAAATAAAGTTTTAAAATAGACTTAGTTTTAATATACTTCAATCAAGTAATGATTGTACTTGCTTTAATTTAAAAGTTTTTTCGACAACTACTTACAGAATTCTTCTCGAAATTCTTTGTACTATCTTAAATTACATTCGATGGATTCGTGGTAAATCTTCTGGAGCAAACATCACATTGTAATGTATCACTAACGGCAGCCATTTCCAAATGATACAAGAATCCTTTAGAAAGTGACAAAAAGACTAAAAAATCCATTCACTGTAATATTTGATTATGCACATACACACTTTTAACTAGATAGATACACTAACTCTTCAAAATCAATTACTGAAAAAATATGTAAGTAAGATATCTTTTAAAAACATTTACCAATACGTTTATAAAACAAAAAGCACTGTAAGCAACCAAAAATTCTATATATTTAAAAATTATTTACTTCTACACTACAAACCAGTTTCAGGCTACATTTATTAAGTAAGATAAATGCTGATAGTAAAAACATTTTTTTTTATCTAAAAAAACTACTTGGAACTTGATTTGTATTAGAAATAACCCAAGAAAAAATGATTAATATTTTAAACAACATTTACAAAATTAAAAACCTGGATACTCGATTTGTTTAATACATGTATAAATTAAATGTAATACTAAAAAGCTTAATATGCACTGAATCGCTGAATTATCTAGTTGATATATTTATAAAGCTGAAAAATATAGCACACGTCTTATAATCATACAAAGTCAAATAATTGTACCCACAATCTACACACGGACGGTTATTGTCCAATTTGACGACAACTGTTAGCACTTTTGTACATCTACAAAGTTCAGTACATGTACAAACTCTACACATTCAATATATTGTTTGAACCAAAATCAACGACACTATATGCCCAAAAACTAACTTTAACAAACACTGGAACCCTAAATTGACTTTTAATACTTACGATAGATAGTAGATACGGCAGCCTTCATACTATTTAAGTAAATAAATGAAACGCTATTACAATCCCAAGCTGTTACAAAACACAAGTTTTACATTTGGACCGTCAACGGTGAAATGATGTTTGGGCAGTTAAAATAACTTGTTAATATTTTATTTAATCACCTAAGTTGTAGATGTATTTTTGAAAATATGCTTTTATTTGGCATGTAAAGCTTTAAAACAATGTTGTGTAAATTAAATTTAGAAGTGAGATTACCCATTTTTATAAACACATGCAGCCCTTGTTTGCCGAATGAACACTTTAATTCGTTCTTCCTCAGTTTCAGTTAACCCATAGGTTGATACATCCTCATATAGAATTACACCACAGAAAACAACAATCAATTGCAAAGAATTACCTGTTTCGAACAATTTTATTCTGAAGAACTTAATAAGTTATTTTCCCCAAAAAGCTGATATCAAATGCAATGCAACATACGCATTAAAGATGAAATTAAATATACACGCAGTTTAAATTAAACGATAAAATCTTTTATATCGGCCCAGTACATCACACACAACGAGATCTTGCAATGTTGCTAAACTACAAATTTTAATGTAAATATGCATACTATTTAATGTTACCAGACAACAATCCTCAAACAGATTTAATTCGTTTTGTCCTGTGAGCATTACTCAAAACTTACTTCCTTCTGTTCTATCGCTGCCAAGTGTAAAAATGGCTCAAGCTTTATTTCGTTTTCCACTATTACGATAGCCATGTCCACCTTATAAAAGGTAAAGTATTTATAAGAAGCTCTGAAACAACCAGAAGTCAGTACTTGTGTTCGATATCCAAGGACCATCACTATTAACACTCGTGATTGATACCCCAGAGTCGTTTATTATTATGCTATATACAACCTACACTAATTAAACCACACAATCAGTGATTGTTATCTTGATTAACACACACTTATTCTCTCGTTACAAAGTTGGTGATTGTTATCCCGACTCGAGCTTTACAATGTCAGTGATTGCTATCCTAATGAACACACACAGTTACTCTCTGTATGTTTCTTGTGGTTTGTTTTGTGTTTTTCTTGATCTACTATGGGAATTAAACAGCTCATAGTTGTTAAAATCATCTTTATTTATGTTTCGATCCATGACCTAGAATCGTTGTCAAGATAATAAAAATTTCAAGTTTGACATGTATGACATAAATTGAAGGTGACTTTGATTTATTAATGTTTGATACATATGGCTTGAATACATTAAATGAAAATTTTAAATTTTAGTAGAATGAGTGCCTTCAATTTGTGTGGCGCACTGGGAGCGACTTCGAGGTAGCCAATACGCTTAACGCGAAATCAGCTGATTAATTTTTATATGCAATTTAACTGTATAAAAATTAATCAGTTGATTTTACGTTAAGCGTATTGGCTACCTCAAAGTCGCTCCCAGGGCACAACACAAATTGAAGGCACTCATTCTTCTAAACTTTATCAAACCAAATATATCAAACATTAATAAATCAACGTTACCTTCAATTTGTCAAACTTGAAATTTTTATTATTTTGACAACAATCCTAGGTCATGGATCAATACGTAAATAAAGACGATTTTAACAACTGTTAGTGGTTTAATTCCCAAAGAAGAAAAAACCCAATTACTCTATATTTACACGGTCAGTGATTGGCATCCTGACCAACATCCACTACTCACCTATACCTGGAGATACCAAAGCACCACCTAGACTAGGGCATCGAACAGTCAGTCGGCAAATCAATGTCAGTCATGCATGCCACATAAGCCGTGGAAGCACCTACTTCGCCACAGCCCCTGATACCCACTTCATAAGTGTGTATCTTCTTCTGCTAGGACTAATAATAATCATTACTAATCCATAATAAAATTTCATTAGATTAAGTTTATATAGACAAATGTGTACAGTTTAAGATGCAGTACACGGAGATCTTGAAACCTGTAGAAGATACGACCTTGGTTAAATGGGACGAAAATAGCACAATAATAAGGGACTCTCACATCGATTTTCAAATTTCAAAAAAATGCAAAAGTGTTGATTTCTGTATTTGCTCGTAGCTAGGCCGCTAATTAAAATAGAAGGCTCAAATTTTGTACCTTGTGATAATTCACGACAGCACTTCAGATTGTGAACTTTTGTCTAAGACATAGATTTGGCATGATGACGTTCAACTTTTTATTTTATAACAGTCATCATATTGGATTTTTACATTTCTGAAATGCCGACAAAAATCCTTTCTAAAGAAGTATAACATTTTTAAGTTTGATTGAATCAAAACATTAAAAATCACAAAACTATGTTTTGGTCGTAATAGTGTAGAACGTTTTAACAGTAGGAATTTTGAGAGGAAATTTTAATTGGGCAAATTAAAGCTAGAGTAATCCAACAAAAAGAGATGTGAAAAAAAGTAATGAGACAAGGAGTGAAGAAAATAGATATAGAAATAGAGAAAATAACGGTATTGAGAATTCATAGAAAAATAGAGAATGTGAAAGTAATGCAACGAGGGAAAACAACTGTACGTAATGCTGAAACCATAAGTAGGACGAGAACGTCTACATCGAGACAAGATTTTAAAAAAGCATACCCCATTAAAATTAATCAATAGGGACATCAAGGCGAATTTATAAAATTTTAATTAGAAAGTGAAAGATAATTTAAATAAAAACTTATTACCTATTTTAAATTTAAATGTAGAAGATAAAATAAATAAAGTACTTATAGATATAGAAGCTGAAGCGTCACTGATTTCTGAATATTTTATTAAAGATAATATTCAACAATTAAATGATAAATTGATACCCGTAAAGAAACGTAACTTAGTAGCACCAAACAACAGGAAGTTCGCAAGTATAAATAGCATGGTGATCTTGAAATGTGAGTTAGGAAATATGAAGTTTGAGCACGAATCTATGAGTATACCTGGATGAAGGATGGATGTTATTTTTGGAATGGATTTAATAGATAAGTTGAAGTTTATATATAGACGTAAGGTATAAGATGATTGTATGTAAAGAAAAATATCTAAGTGGGATGATGAAATAAATATTGAAGTCGACAAAGGCTGAATCAGTTGAGCAAGGGAGGAAGTAGACGAGGTAGAGATAAAGACAATTGAGACTCCACGTGAAGTATAAGATGAAGTAAAGACATCGTTAAATAAAATAAATGGTGATTCTAGAATTCTTACAAGTTACGAAGATAAAGAAACTGTTAAAGCAAAAGTTTGTTCGATTTCAGATGTATATGAGATTAAGAAAAGTTCAAAGAGGGTGAGAAAAATTTAAATGAGGAGATCAGTAACAAATCAAATACGTATTATATGAATCATTTAGTTATGATAAAAAGAAGCAATGTTAGTATAAAATTATGTTTGATTCTGAACTAAATAAATCAACATAATAATAAACAATATAATTGTCAAACATGAGTAGACAGCGTCTTGGCAAGACTAGGCAATAAGAAAGCTTTTCGAAGATAGATTTGATGAATTCATTTTTAACGAATCGATATACAGAATTTTCGGTAGATGGTTTACCAGTTTAAAGATGTCACTTTTGGTTTGTCTATAAGCACAGTAGCATTAGTTGAGACTATGCAGTGTAATTTTGGACCATTTTTAGAAGATTTTATCCAATATGTGATTTATACTCTGATATTTAGTGATGATATTCTGCAGCAGTTTGTGAACTTGGTGTATGTAGAAATAATTTTATTGCAATGGAACCTGATGTCTGATGAAACATTGTATTAATATGAGAATTAAGAAGTAACAAAAAATTTCAAGTAATAAAGGATGGAGTTGGTGGAAGAATAATTTTAATTTGAAAGTTTGAGTAAGTGAAAGAAGTGAATTTGACCTATCTCAGAGGAAGGACATTATAAGGAGAGAATTATGCAAGTGTATTATAGGTGTAATATAGAGTTGTATATAGTACATAATTAGAAATAAACATAGAAAATTGTTCATCAATGTAAAAACTATGGCGTTCAACGTGAACAAAGTGGAATTGATTTCAAATTTTATATTTTAATTTGGGGGAAAATTATGTGATTGAGAGTTAGGGAGAGGTAATATTGCACATCTCATAAACATCGTAAACTCGAGAAAATTCAAGAAAAGGACGAATTTATATAGATATATTTGAATAGAAAAACTTAATTTTGAAACACCCAGTATAAAAAACATCAATGTGTGAAAACTGTGATTAAAAAAAGTTTTCATCCTTATCAGGTAATTTAATGATGAAACAATCACGTTTTAGATAAGAATAACAGAATTTATTATGCATAAAAGGCGTTTTTCAAAAGAGTTTCATTCGCATTTTATAATAAAAGTATTGTATTTAAAGAAGTACTAAATCTTATGTCAAATCACAAATGCTAAAAGATTTTTATAAGCAATTGGTCTTGTTCAAATGTGTGAATACCCTAAAAGGAGATTTACAGTTAAATTTTATATAGTACGGCGAGGATTATTATTTAATTTCGGCGTAGTAACAAAGGAACTTGCTTTGTTTGAAATATGCATTGATTAAGTTTAAAATATTAGATAAAAGATATTAAAGCGGATAACGGTAAGGCATGATGGAACATAGTTAATTGGCACATATGTAAACAACATGAATAACCCGGAGCAACGGTAACATTCTTAAAGCAATAATATAAGATAGGTAAATGACATTGTCCAATTATAATATAACTTAAGGCAATAGTAAAGCAATAAATTTTCATCCGTAGATAACATACATAATGACACGCCTTCTAGAAGAAACTCGAAAATGGAAATAACATAACAAAAAAATCAAACATTCAGGAAGCGGCTGGAACATCTAGAAGTTGTTACACTAGATGAGGATTGCCTTTAAAAGTCAATACTCCAACTGAAAGTACTACACTGGCCAGTAAACAAGTTCCTTTCATTTGGAAATTTTTTATTTTGCCAAATGCTTGCTGTTCCAAGCAAGGTATGGATCTTTTTACGTGCGTGACAACACACACATGGGACTTACATTTCACCTCTCATCCTAACGAGGGCGTATTTTTGTGAAAAATACTCGCCTAACATTTTTCAAGCTGTCCGTGTCAAGAATCGAATCTGAGACCTAGGGCATAGTATCCACATGCATACCAACTATGCATCAGAGCCACCTGGAAAAGGAGACAGGGGAATGGAAAAAAAGTTTTCAGACAACCTATAGGACAAAGAGAAATGTTTCGAAGTAAAATAAACAGGAAATCTGAAGGGCCCCTGCCTAACAAAAGAAACAAAAATACAACCACACCCTACTATTTTCGAAAGTAGGCATACTCAATCCAAGAACATCAAAAATCGGTACGAGAAAGATATATACAATAAATTTACACCACCATAATCAATAGAGTTATAAAAAATCAACAGTGTCACCCATATATTAGACAAAAAAGAAAAATGTAATAAGATTTCCAAGTTACAAATAAAGGAGGGGGATAATGAGGTAAAGCTCAAGAATGAAAACACAAGAAAGTTCCCACTTTGCAACTGCGAATATTGACCTTTTCCAATATAGGCGCAGTTGTCAACCACCATGTATTTGAAAAGTATCAACTCAACATCGGCTCTGACAAGTCTTAAAGATTTATTGCGCTATTCATGCCAAAGATATATCAGTCATAAATGAAGTGAAGGGGAAACGTAGGTGTAGAAAAATAGTAACCAAGAAAGTATTAGAGTAATTACTAATAGTACTTTGAATATCTAAGACGTAAAAAAATAGAAATAAAAAATTAAAGGTGTATTATACAAAAACCAAGTGTTTTACCCATTTAAATATGAAAGGTAGAATGGGTTTTCAACATAAGATAAGCAGAGAAAATAAGTAAAGGATAATGATAGCAGACATGAGATATAAAATATTATATATTATATAGTACGAGATTTATTTAAAAAGGAAGATAAAAAGTAATAATTATTGTGGAGCGGCGTTCTTGGCAAAAGATCGTACATCTTTTATATGCCATTTCCTTGTGGTTTACAATCGAGATCTTCTAGTTCATACATAAATGGATCAGCCAATCTTACTTCACATAAAATGAATTTGAAAGATAATTTAACAGAAAACATTTTATGTTCAGAGCAAATTTCTTTCATTTTCAAAAGTTTAAATTGAATTGACGGAAAAATCTCAAAAAAAAATTCAGTTACAAATTTTTATCTGCAATGCAGTGAACATAATTTATCAAAAGCTAGGTTAATAAGTAGGTAAACGAAATGTTCAACAAGGAAATTTTACACAAGCCTATCTAAGTAAAAAGTTTTAGCTTTCAATGAGAAAAGAATGATTTTCAAGTGCCGAAATCTTAAATGAATAAGCAAAAATCACAAAGGTAAATATTTCAACAACCCATCAAAAATTACGGATATAAATATATTTATGCTACAGAAAATTACATAAATGACAGGTATGCCTTAATATTAAAAAAAATATTTATAGGTTACGTGTTAAACACAAAATTTAAAACTGCGTTATTGGGTACAAAATTTTAAAAGTTTTTTCTTTCAAATAAACGTAAATTCCGTTAAACATTCGCAAAAACCACAACTTTATTTAAACTTAAAACGTTAATTACTACCTCCAAAACCTTGTCTAGACACGAGGAAATTTCTATATCAAGGTTATAACACGTTTTTACTTACACTTTCGTTCAACAAATTTTCAGAGAGCTATGGTACATGGTCTCATAAGATTTTCATGACATGAATCATTCTATTCCAGTAGTGCTCTAAAAGGATAAAGTAAAAAAAGGTGGAGGGCGACTATTAGGTCACTACATCGAAAAGCAAGCACTAAACGGCACTTCAATCAAAATACAACCGCTCTAGTTGAGTCCTGCTACTTAAGTGAAGTCTGTAGTTCCCCGCAAAAACAGTTTGAGTCACATTAAAATTCCACATCATTTTCCCCAAGCACGATAAAAATCCCCGAATAAGCTTAGCATATTTACACAATGTAATTAGTAATTTATAGCCTATTCCAGGTCAGATGCAAAAAACAAGGAGTGATTACTTTAACTTTTAATAAAAAAACAATAGATTTATTAAATACAAGAAAACAAACTGGTTATCCAAAAATAAACGGCATGTTACGGGTTAATTCACTTAACACATAACACTTGAATAAGCGAAAACAGTTTCGTTCAACTTGTTACCCACCAAGTCGAAGTTTATATATGAAAAACGATGATACATTTAAGCAGTGGTGTCATACAAAGAAAGTGAACAATTATACTAAGAATGTTTTGCTTGCATATATGGCTTACAAATCCTAAACAATTCAATCATCACCCCTTTATACTAGTTACTCAATATTGAAAGCAACCATGGCAGTTAAAAACAACATGGACATATCCAAATTTGAAAGGGTATCTCAAGAAGAAAATGTAAGATACAAGCCAAAAAAAACAAAATTAACAAACAGAGTAGAAGTTGCTTTTATCTGATGCTCCAAACTAAACTGACCTCATGTGAAAGATTAATTAAATTTATAGTTTTATTCACAACATAATTGAAAATTTTTACAGATAAGTTTAAGAGTTGCAGTAAGTGGTGTCTGTTGCCGAGATGAACTACGTTAACTCAAATTAAATGAGATTGTGGATAAAGAAAACATGGCTGTTATTACGATTTCTGATTCAAAAAAGAAAATAAGCAAACTTTTCTTATCGCCGATCAAATTATGTACGACATGTAAATATTAAAATTATTTAATAAATATCGTGCGTTGCGTCCTCTGCATTGTGATCACAACACTTTTTTCGTTAACTTCAAGAAGTAGTGGGTATTAATACTTTTGCTAAAGATCGACAATAACCATAAATCATTCATCTGGGGTTACAATTCACACAATAAATATATACAATCAAAGTGGCAACAGTAATTAAATCATATTTATAATTATTGTTAACATGTGTTATTTTTACAATTATTAAGTAGAAAATTCTGTTGCAGATGGTAGATTTGCTTTGTCTGAATCAGGAAAAATTTAATATTTGCATCAGTAAAGGTACCATTTTTGGACTTGCCAGTTCGATGGCATTGGCTACATCTCGGCCATCAAACTGGCACAGTCAAAAATGTGTACTTTTGTCCTCGGTAAATAGGTAACTATTAATCGTTTAATAAAAAGCATTACATTTTTCATTCAAAAGCTTAGTAATTACACACTATATGCTCCTACATCACGCTTCTGAAATTATTAAACTAATAAAAACTAAAAGGCACATTCTTGTCTGAACACAATTTACATCATATAAATAACTATTACAACTGCAATGAATTTTTGCAGTACATAAAAAATAATAATTGCTATTGCATAAAACTTATATTTATCCGAATCTGAACTATCAAGATGTCGCTTCAAAACATTAAAACTATGTGACCTGTGATTTCCCACAGACTTATTCCATTTTTGGTATGAAACGTCAGCTTCCTCTTGCTTTTTAAAATTTGTTAAAACATTTTTGATTATCCTTCTTCATTTTTGCAACTAATATAGACAGTTCTCTCTTGCATTTTTTACACTCAGCTTTAGACACTATCTGTCTTTTTTCTTCTCTCCTATCGTCAAACCTAACATTTACCTTAATCAAATTAAAATTTATCGAAATTGGATCTTTTTGTCTTCCTTGAATTGACATACTTCAAAGTTTAATATTTTACACTTAAGCTGAATACTTACACTGTTTATTACAAACTAAGAATAAAAGCAAAATTACTGAAAACTTGAACTATAATTAATCAGCACTTAATATCTCTGACCTGAACCTGATCTGTTGGGAAGGTCAGTCGTGAATGTAGGAATCACATTAAAATAATATTCCAGTGGCATGTGCCGTTGGAAAATAGGAGCTACGAAAGATGTAAATTGAAGCTCCATCAACTTCAAACAGCAGTGGAAACCGCTAATCATCTCTTGACACTCCCATTTTCTGAGGTAGCTTTAATTAGGCTTTGTATAAACAAGGAGTTTGACAGTAGGAGTAAGAGTAATTAGTAAAAGTGTCGTGTTACAATTGTGTACCCCTAAAAGATATTTGTGTTCATAGAACCCATCTCATACCACTGAAAACTAGCCGGTGTATTATTTTACTGTTACGTCCTTTTGCCCTTGTAGAGTTAAAGTAATTCAGTTTCTAGACGTCAATCCGACACGTAACACATTTATTATAATACCCTTCGCCCTCAAGTTATAGACAACATTCTAAAATATATTTCAAGAGAATCTCTAGATTTAGATCCAAGAAATATTTGTGGTCCGGGATATGACAATGAGTCAAACAGGAAGGGGAAGCACAATGGGCTGCAAAAAATACTTAACGTTGGGATGTTTTGAAGAAACATATCAATAATTTAAAGTTAAACCATTAATCCAACACACGATGGGAAAGCAGGATCAATTATTTTTTATTTTCTTATTTATTGTACGGTAAAAACCTTTGACTATAGATCCATAAACAGTGAAAAAATCATTAAAAATTTACATAACAATTTAATATGTGTACACGTTATATAGTCGATATAGTTCTCGCAATTTCTAAACCGACTTTCGTTACAAATGACGTCATGCCATATCAACTACAAATGATATTCTTGTCTTTTTCTAACTCCAAAACAAAGTTTCCTTCTCGGTTTGTAAATTTTGCAATGTTGCCGCCTTAATTTGAGATGCTTGTTGACAACTAATATTACTTGTATTGGTTATGCTAGATTTTTGTTGGCGTTCTTATTTCATGCCATTAACCTCTTGCGTAGTTTTTGTCCCGCAATTTGTGTTATTCTTGTTTACATTTAAAATTGTTCTTTTCAGAACAGACTAGCGTTATTTTTGTTTGGGTGAATAAGGCATGTCCGGTTCATGTTTAGGAAGTAGAGGGCAAACCTTAAAAACAAATTTTCATAACTGTTCGTCCTTTTACTTTAGTATAATAAACATAACCTCTGGAAGCCTTGATTATTGGTGGTATGCCTTTTAAAAAGTAACAAACCACATTCCATCACCAATTACTAAATAAATGCAAAATCTATATTGTACCGATATGGTCACTGTAGTTACAAGAAATTGCTATTTTGATAGTGGCAACAGCACCAATGTATGACATCACAAATATTGATGACGAAAGTCAGTTTAGAAATTGCAAGAACTATAGTGATATAATATTGGTTCAATATAAAAAGCATAATTAATTTTTGAAGCTATTCAGAGAAATAGTAAAAACGTCCAATGCTGAATATATGTTGGCTGTCCTTCGAAATCTTGATATGGAAGTATTGAAACCAGTGGTGATTCGTTGCATTAGTAATCGGATGGTGCACATTGATGAACACGAGTTGGTCTATGTACGTGATGAAATTTATGAAAATCATCTTGATATTTGGATTTCAATCGTTAGTATTATCTTTCAAATTACGATGCATACTAAAAAAATAGTACGAGCATGAATGTATTCATGATTTTTGCACCCAGAATACGTAACTGTTTAGTGCGAAATGCGGATTTTTATTTAATTGCAAAACAAAACATGCATAAACGTTCGTTTACCGGGATGTGAAAGATTTATGTTTTCGTAAACCACTTATAGTATTTAAATAAGACAACAAACAAATTACATTAATCTAAGCATCGTCGCACACGTAAAGCACGCATGCAAAACAATAAAATGAGTTCCTTTCTTCGCATCCACAAACCAATCATTTTTAGTATGCACATTTCCATTAAATTTACGCAAAATGTCTTTATTTCTAACTGCTTGTTTATTCACAAGTTTTAAATCCGGTAGCAATCGACCCAAATCTTTAATATTTAGTTTGTCAGTCAAACTATATCTTGGAAATGGCTTTTGTAACAACACATTGATATTATTCATGTTCACAGAAAAAGGAAAATTATGACCAAAGAAAGTAGCAAACACAATCACAGATGTCACTACTTATTTTATCTTAGTAAGTTCGTAAATTGATGTAAATATATCATGCACCAAATGCACGAAATTCACTATTAAAACTACCAGGATAATCCGATGCACCTAATTAACCCTTAGAAATAATGGGCTATAAAAAACAAATTCGTCTTCAATACTACTTTTAAGCCTTCCAAGAAAAGATTTTATGAACTTAAGGGTGCTTTGAACCATATACAGAGACCTGGCTATACAGGAAGCGATATATTTTTGTCGGATAATTAGAAATTAATCAAATCCAATCCAACATGTAAACCTCTTTTATTACCCCATAATTTAAATACTTTTAAGTTTTATAAATAGAGTAACAACAGAATGCAGTCCTTACACTTTTATTCGCAATGATGGGTCGACTTGAGCGTTGCTCAAAGTGTCTAGACACTACTGCATTAACAATCCTATTTCTAGAGTCGCGCAAACGCAGATATTTTGTAACGTATTTTTTTACTCAGTTGCAGTTTCCTTATTAATCTAATATCATGTTTCAATAAGATAAAAATATAATTTATAATTGTTTGATCACTTAAAATAATTCATAAAGTATATAATGGATTATGCGCTCCTTCGCTTTTAATGTCTAAGTTTCTATAATACAAATCGTTTGTCTGTCATTTCGTGTCACTTTTCGATCAGCGCTTGAACAAGTAAGCTGCTCTTCGGAGCGTAGAAAGGTCAATATGCTCAGGCACGTGGCCTGCAATAGAGTTCGTAAGAAAGTTTAATTAATTTAACCTTCGTGTCTGAATGTGGTTCCTGACAGCTTTTTGGTGATGGTTTTATTCTGTATACCACCTTCAGCAAAGTTAGTTGATTCCTGCAGACCGAAAAAGATAGAAGCTCCCATCATTAAAACAGTTGGTATAATTAATTAGATAAAATTTATTAATTCGTTTTTCGTAGTGCAATACCACTGAAATCAATATTTAGTTGAAATGTAGAATACAAGAAAATAATTGGACATACTTAACGGAAATTTTGCTTGGTTAGATAATATTTTGTTAAGAAGATGTACATGGAATAGTCGACATATGGTGTTATTTGGTTCTAGTCTAAAAGTTCAAGTTTTTTTGATTGAACTGTACTTCGGCACGTGAGTGACATTTAACCTTTGAGTTAAGTCGTATTTATATAAATGTTTTACGTATGATCGAAGGTTGAAATTTTACTTTGATTTAGTTATCTTAAACTTCATTTAGAAAAGAAAGATCCCGTTCTATTCTTGAAACTTTACAAAATTTTAAAGATGGCTACGTAGTTTGCCTATCACATTTGTTACACAAGCAGACCGTGGTGGCTTCACTAAAAAATTGTTATTGACATACGATGTCAAAAATATCTAGTTATTCAACATAATTACCACATGTTATTTTGCGTTACATTAAAAATATCTTTGGTTATTTTGAGGTCATGTAATTTAATTTTAAAGAACATGATGAATTTTTTTGTAAGATATAAAGTAAAGCTTACTCTGTGTTTGAAGGATACATTTTTATAAGACGTAAAATAATCTAATTTCTCACTTGTATAGTCGACCGTAGTACTACTGATGACTATAATTAAAATTTGAAATATGAATTATTAAGAAAGTATATACCTTACAGTAAACTTACGTAGGAGTATTCAATTTAGAGATCTTTGTGTTTTTTTTTGAAGACAGAACCATACTAGTTTCTTTTCATGTAAATTTTTGTTGAAAACGTTAATGTTGAAACAAGCTAAAACAATTTAATTGAGTAGAATTTATTTTTGCTTAATTCTTTTATTATTAAAAATTCAAGTGAAATTTATAGCTTCTTAATAAGCAAAAGATTTATTCTATCTTATGATAACAAATACCCTGAGTGTATATATTTTTGGAACTTAAATTGAATTATACTATTTTTGGTGAATATTTTTAAGGACACAAACGGTGTCCATGTTGTGCATTTGTTTGTTCACAGGTTAAGCCGAGACATCTGTAATACATCTGGCAATAGATATTTTGGTAAGTGCTTTGCAAGGTTGATATACGGGTTTTGTGGCTATATAAGCGGTGTAGACTTCAGGTTTCATTCCCCTAATACAAGTACATGTATCTTCGTATGTTGTTGTATTGAAAAATACAGTGACGCTCTTCTAATAACTATAAATTTCGGACGCCCGTCTTTGTGTTAAAGTTGAGAGGCGCAAATCGATCGCTTATTGGGATTTGCGTCCGAGGGTTTCGGAGTTGGGGGCGCGGACGGGCGGTGGTTAGGTGGAAAATTTTTGCGTGCTTAGGATAGGCCGGTTTTTATGGCGGAAAACCGATAACTTGCGGAGAAATAAGGATTTTCCGGGAAAAGATTAATTTGAAGCGACGTATTCGTTAACGTGTTAAAAAAGCTTGGATCCCTCAAAAATTTCCGATCTTAAAAACCGAACGGGCCGTGCGACGAGGTCGGCAACTGTTTCGTTAGCGTTGGTACGAGAGAGAAGAAAGATTGAGTTGGTTTCTAAAATTCGTATTAGGCGGTTAAAAAATATCTAATATATACCAAACAACGCTATTCGTATTCTACAACCTGAATTGTTAACGATTTGCAAGCTGGTACTATAGCATTTTCTTAAAATAGGTATTAAAATTTGTATAATTACCTCGAGAAATGTCAAACACAGGTAACGAAAGCAGACGAAAGCGAACGAATATGTACCTTCAAAATCTATGAGGACACAATTTTTTTAAGTTTGTTAAATTTAAAATTATAAATCATCCAATATTACGTAATACTTCCAATAATTGATTATTAGTATACAACAATATGGCTTTTTAATATACACGGGCTATTTATTTAAAAAATAATGTTTTATTGCATTTGACGTTTGTTTACGGAATCGCCCGAACAATTACAATAGACCGTGATTTATTCCTAAAGCGATGTATTTCTTATGTTACACTTAGCATAGTAAGTATACAACCAATGCGATTTCAATGAACAACGCTTCGATGGCGCAAGTCTAACATCGCTGCTTACGAATGCTAACCCCGGTGGTTCGGTTCCCAGTCAAATTCATTTTTTTAATTTAATTTTGTGTTGCTTTTTAAAACATGCAATAGCATTTACTTAACAATATGCATTAAATAAACCAAGACTTTCTTTCATATGCTTCAATGCGATCTACAATCTACAATTTGTGAATTATATTTACTCAAAAAACATTTACAAAGTTTACTTTTCACAGATTGTCCAACTTACAGGTACGTATTCGCTTATATGTGTATAAAAACTAAAAATCTTTAATATTTTACGCTCTAAAAACCCAATGCACAGAACTAAAACCGGTACATTTGCGTTGATGAACAGACGTTCGAGTTGGTTTCAAAAATTGGTATACGATCCTTAACAAATTTTCTAATATGTACCAAACATATTGCATCTATCATAAACTCTACATCTTTATTTAAAACTTTTACTGCGATTTGTGTAATTTATTTGAGAAATGTCAAAAGCAGGTTACGAACACGGTGGTGGCACTCTATAAAGGATTATGTTGGCGCATTTTAGTATTAACACTGTCCAAATAGATGGCGCCCACAATTTTAAAACCAATTACGTTTGTCATTCATTTGACATTAATTTGACGTTTCGGATTATTGTTTATCTAATCATAGCGCTATTCAAAGATTGTTCAATTTGATTGGCTGCATTTCAAAAAATTCATTATGAATTGTGCTACTATTCATCGACTTCTTGAATATATCCAGGTATGTGATTAAAAAAAAATTACTTTTACTTAATATTACATTACTAATGCTTTTATAGGTACTTATTTCACCGTCAATGTTGTTATTACATACCTACCGATATTGCATGGACAAATAATTTATTGTAAAACTAAAACTTAAGAGAAACTGATGTCTTAATGTTAGAGCTTGGTGTTTGTTTATACATTACTGTATTTAGAGGAGATTCATATTTATTAGTTTTTGTGACAAATGTTAAAATAATGGATTACATATTTTTATCCGAATCGTGGATTATAGATACGTTCTCTACTATGTGAGAAGTTGTGGAAATAAGAATGCCACTAGGCATAGATTTTCAAATCCTATAACAAAAATTACGTTTTCATGATTATTTTTAATTTGTATGCCAATGGCCCGTGTTTTGTTGTATTTGACAATTGTACCTGAAATCGGTTTTCTACTTCCTGCAATATGCAATAAGCCAATTTGTCTTATGCATCAAGCAAGGTTCGGACGTTTAAAGTTGATCGTTCTAAAACACGGAGCGCTTCAGTAAGAGAGACGTGGAAAATCGCGTTGGTTTCAAATTCGTATTAGGCTTCTGAGAAATTACTAATATATATGTCAATAAACACAATCCGTATCCTAAAACCTGAAATGTTAACAGATTGAAAGCAGGTACTGCGGTATTTCCCTAAAACATTTATTAAATTTTGTATAATTAATTCCGGTCACGTCAACAACAGATTAATACACAGACTATAGTCAAATAATATAATTCAATGTTTTTCTTTATGTAACATAGAACATTTGCTATACATAGAAATCTAGATTAATTTAATATCTAATTTAGTATCTAATTTAAATAATAGCCGCTTTACAGAATAAATTAATATGCGCGGTCTATTTTTAAAAAGGGCCCTCTTATTTGGCAGTTGTGGGCATATCGCAGTTCATTTAAGTATTTCGAGTTCTCTACATTGCACACATGATACATTATTATATTTTCTAATAATGGTCTAACGTACTTTTGCAGAAATCCAAATGCTTTTCAAACGTGCACAACTATGTCTCATTTTATATGTGAAAATCATTCAAATTTATTGGGATAAATAAATCATACGGAATGCCCAATTTAATAGGTTTGCACTGTAACTACAACAGTTTGGGGTCGACTTCGATTTCTATCACTTTTGTTGTTACTTAGGCCGTTTAATAATATAACTATCACGACAGCTTTATTTCCATTTTCATTCAAAGGGTGTACATCAAATACATAGCTTTTCTTATGTATAACTCAAAATCAAATGCCGCATATACCACTTTTAGAACACACAGTTTCAACATTACACCTCATGCACATTTATAATTACTAAAAGTTTATTTATATTCGTTAACAGGTACATTCGAGGTTAGATTGATTTCATACGCCTTCACAGGAGATACTCAATACAAATGAAAAATATCTAAAACGTACATGTACATTATTTTCATTCGCAATATGTTAAAAGAGATATTTCAAAACATATCACTTTTAATGAGGCTACATTAATCTCATACTTCTTTGTTTAACCATTTGCAGCTTCGACAAACGCAAACGCAAACGCTAAACGTCCGAGCCACTTTCGTGTAGAATCACCGTGATTTTTAAATCGCTTGCCAATTTAACCTGCGATATACTATTCGAGATATTGTTAACATTTCACCTTATGCTTTATCCAACGGTTGCTTGCAGCACTTCTATAACTTACTACTTTTAACTATCATCATATATCGGAAATATAAAATACGCCTGTTTATTAATATTGAAGAAAGAAAATTTATTACCACACGAATTAGCATACACAAGTATCCAAATATATCCTCGGTACATTCATTCCACGTAAATTAAACTAAACCAATCACCTCATTTCGACTACTTTCACATATCAGCCTTATAAAACAAATTAAATATATTATATAATATACATCTCTTATACATCTTACATATAGTACATACACAGAATATATATCATACACAGAATATATTACATACACAGAATACATTGCAAAAGTAGACTGAGATCTATTCGTTTGTTTAACATACATTATTTCCTCTATACAGAAAGCTCCAGTAATATTAGATATATTTAAATATCCGCTTTAAAAGAATACATATACTCAATAACCTTCATTTTATAATACATCAAAATAAAAAAACCATTAGCAAAAATTGACGCATTTTCTACTTTAATATTTATAATCGCAAAAATAAATACAGTTGCTTCTTTATTTAGCCACTAACAAAACTTCTACGAACGCAAGAGCTTAACTAAGTTGCCGCTTTAGTTTACAGACTCGAAAATATTTAGAAGAATTTTTAAACATACTCTAACATGCTATTCCGGGAATTGTTTACATTTCAACTTATGCTTCAACACTTTCATTAATTTCTACTTATAAAACTACTGCTGAAAACCACCTCAAATATTGTTTATTAATTTTGAAAGAATTAAGGGATTGTTCGAAATGCCCTTCCTTCAAATTATCTATTCTCAAACGGAACGGCAACTACCAACCGGCGTTATTTGTAGGAATTCTCTATTCGTTCAAAATTGTTCTGCTACGTTCTCATTTGTCCTGCATCGTTCTGCATCGTTCTGCATCGTTCTCAATCGTTCTTGATTCGTTCGACTCCTAGAAGTGATTTCGACAAAGTCCACTAGAGCGTAGTGATCTTCCTCCGATCAATTCTCCGAAGTGATTTTGCCAAAGTCTACTGGGGCGAGCTGGTCTTCATCCGAACGACACTTCGAAGTGATTTCGACAGTCTACTTGGGCGAAGTGGTATGGATCCGGTCGACACTTCGTAGTGATTTTGACAAACTCTACTTGGGCGAAATGGTCTTGACCCTATCGATTCTCAGAAGTGATTTCGAAAAAGTTTACTACAGCGAAGTGGTCTTGATCCAATCAATTCTCCGAAGTGATTTTGACAAAGTCCACTTGGACGAAGTGGTTTTTAATCCGATCGACACTTCGAAGTGATTTTGACAAAGACTACTTCGGTGAAGTGGTCTTGGTCCGTCGACACTTCAAGGTGATTTTACAAAGTCTACTTGGGCGAAGTGGTCTTGATTCGATCATCACTTCAAGGTGATTTCGGCATATTCTACTTGGGCGAAGTGATCTTGATCCGATCAATTTTCGAAGTTAATTTGACAAAGAATACTGAGACGAAGTGGTCTTGATCCGAACGACACTTGGATGTGATTTCGACAAAGTCTACTTGGGCGAAGTGGTCTTGGTCCGATCGACACTCGAGGTGATCTTTCAAAGTCAGCTTGGGCGAAGTGGTCATGATTCGAACGACACTTGAAGTGGTTTTGACAAAGTCTACTTGGGCGAAGTGGTCTTGATCCGATCGACACTTCAAGTGATTTCGACAGTCTGCTTTGACGAAATGGTCTAAATCCGATCGACACTTCAAGTGATTTCGGCAACGTCTACTTAGGCGAAGTGGTCTTGATCCGATCGACACTTTGGAGTGATTTCGGCAACGTCTACTTGGGCGAAGTGGTCTTGATCCGATCGACACTTCGAGGTGATCTTACAAAGTCAGCTTGGGCGAAGTGGTCATGATTCGAACGGCACTTCAAGTGATTTTGACAAAGTCTACTTGGGCGAAGTGGTCTTGATCCGATCGACACTTCAAGTGATTTCGACAGTCTGCTTTGGCGAAATGGTCTAAATCCGATCGACACTTCGAAGTAATATAATAATTTATTTATTTAAATGTATGATAATACATGTTACAATTACTTTATAGTATTAAATATATTACATAGAGAATACAACCACATAAATAGTTGATACGATAGTTTCACATCCTTGTCGTCATTGATGTCCTCAATTGACGTTTAAATAATCGCAAAGATGATGATTGTTTAATATTGGCAGCGGCGCATTAAATTCTCGGATGCCGTCAATAAATAAGGATCTTTTAGTACATGTTTTCTTAAAAGGATAAATATAAAAATTAGACTAATTATGAGTGGTGTAGTTATGGATTCCGTGAACCATAACTAACTTACATTGTAGGTAAGTAGGCAACAAGTTTCTGGTAATCTTATATATAAAGCACATAACTAAGAAATACAAATGTTGTTGCACTGACAAAATTTTAAACAATCCAACATAAAATGTACCTTTGTATAAATATTGCATTTTAATATTATAATGGAGAGCACGATTTTGAAGGACCTGTAGTTTATTTATCACTGTTTGACTCTGAAAGTATAAAATAGACGAGCAGTATATAAAATGTGGCAATTAGCGCTTGGTAAACTTTAATCGAAGTTAGCATATTAAGGTTATGACTGATACGATAAAAATAATTAATTTTACCAGTAAGTTGTATTATCAATTTATCCGAATGTGCTTTAAATGAAAGTGATGAATCTATAGTTACACCCAAGTACTTAATTTCATCAACATAATGCAGCCTGTCACAATTGAAAACTATGGGAGGTAACATATGCATTTTTCCATTATAACGCAACCCTAAAATCATTGCTTTGCTTTTCTTAGTATTAATAACTAATTTATTACTGATCAACCACTTTGAAACAGCATTGAGCAAACTGTTCATCCTATGTATTGCGTTATCTATATTTGTATCTGAGATTGCTATAAGGGTATCATCTGCAAATAAGTTTAGTAAAACTGCAGAGTCATCAACTGCCTGCTATATCATTGATATACAGTATGAAAAGCAATGGGCCTAGGATAGTTCCTGTGGTACACCGTGGTTATTTAATATAGCACTAGAGGTATGATTATTAATTTTAGTCATTTGCTTTCGCTGATATAGGTAGTCCGAGAACCATTTCAAGGATTGGTCCGTAAAACCGTAACATTTTAATTTATTTATTAGAATCAGTCTATCAACCGCTTTCAAATGCTCGTTTAAAGTCTAGAAATGCCGCAACTATAACATTAGAACTATTATCCAGTACTCTTTTCCATTCTGACAGCACAAGTTGTAGTGAAGACTCACAGGAATGTTTGCCACGAAATCCTGATTGTTCTTTGATGAGAATGTTATTCACTTCAATATGTTTAATAATTTGGTCGATATTAGTTTTTCAAATACTTTTCCAAGGAATGGCACTGTAGCTATTGGCCTGAATTCTATAGGGTTTAGGGTACCTCTTACTTTAGGTATTGGTTTTATTACAGTTTCCTTCCATTGAGATGGAAAAATCCAGAAGTTATAGATTTATTATAAAGTTCCGTTATCTTACCAACTAGATAAGCCCCGCCAGCCAAAACTATATTTTTATTTAATAAGTCTGTATTAGAATCTTTTGTATTGTAAATCGCCTTATACACACAACCCGTTGAGAATTCATTAAAAGTAAATTCATTCCTACAACCTATCTTATTTATCTTGTCAATGTTTGTAATATTGGGAATGTCACTTATAATTTCCTCTATACTATCCACCACAAATTTGTTAAACTTTTCAGCCACTGTTTGTGGATCACGATTGTAGCATCATCAAATTTCATTACCACAGTAGGTGTATTTTGTAGACCATCAATTGATTCTTTAATAATACGCCAAAGGTTCTTAGGATCGCGTTTGTTTTATCAATCAATTTTGTATAGTACCTCTTCTTTTTACTTTGTATCATAGTAGTAACAGCGTTCGTAATTTTTATAAGTAATCCAATCCTTGTTATTATCTGTAAATATAGCTTGTTGGTATGTTATATCTCTTTGTTTAGCCAAATGACAAATTTCAGAGTCATACCATTTACTCTTCTTCTTGTTAGATACTGTGAAGATTTTTTGGGGCCTGTTCATCCATAACAGTAGTAACATTGTTGTACAAAACATCTATCATTTCGTGAAGTGACGATTTTTATCCATGGCAACTGCGATAGACGAGTTTCAAAAGTTAATTTATCAATGTTTTTAACATCACGAACAGAGATCACTCTATCAAGCATTACAGTTGTGAATTTGGAAACAGACTTACGTACGCACCGAGTAATTTTCAGTATTGCATGATCAGATATTTTAGGAGAATTTAAAACATCAGAACATATTGACTTACAGTTTGTAAATACTAAGTCAATCAGTGTTTTACTATTATTTACTATACGAGTGCATTCATTAATAATTTGAAAAAATCCTCTATCATCCATTCGAGTCTTAAGTCTATTTGAGTAAGTTGTTACTTTATACCAGTTAATGTTAAAGTCTCCCATTATAATAAACTTTTGATCGAGATCTTGGGCATCAACAAATGCCTCAATTCATCCAGAAATTTTCTTAAATTACCACTTGGTGATCTATATAGACATACATAATTGCAACCATCTGTGGATATGCCTACAACCCACCACTCATTGTTGAAGCTTTTGTTTATAATTATCTTATAATCATAAGGTTCTCTCAGATATATAAGTACTCCCCCAGTATGCTTACTATGTGAATTGCATCTAATTAATATATATCCTGGTATGTATATTTCATTGTCACTAATGTCCTCCGTAACGTGTGTTTCAGTTATACATAATAATAACGGATAGTTCTCTTTACAAAATGATGTAATTCATAACGATTTGTTAAAAATCCTTGAATATTTAAGCAATATATGCTAAATTGATGCTGTAATTGCTATGCTCCATAATCAATTTTCCTAGCAATGGTATTTAAAATCATTTTATAAGTAGAACAGTCAGAGTAATAAACTGCATGATTAGTATTCTGATTAGTTTTAGTTTGGAATTGTTTTGAATACAATTAATACATTTATGTTCGGTTACTTGCTGTTTGTTATTGCAGTCTTTAGAAAGATGACTACCAGCGTAGGTCCCACAAGTCTCTTTATTATCACAATTTCTTGCAAGATGTCCGTATTGACAACACCGATAGCACCGAAATACAGAGAATGTCTCTTGAATTCTACATTTATTAAGAGCTACATATAAATATTGATTTTTATTAGATTCTTAAAAGTTAATGCATCTACTTCTGCCACAATGTTAAAGGAATTATTAATAGGTTTACTCTTGTGCTTAATATCAAATACAAAATCTTGTTGCTTTGCCTGTATATCATTTTGATTTATTATATTATCTCTTAAGTGCTCATCATTTAAATGAATTCCGTCTATATTCATAATTTTAATCCTAGGACTAATCTTATTCTGTATACGTGTTGAATATTTTCACCACATGACTTTGTTATAGTCTTCTGCAAATCGAGTAAGGTTTCTTTGTTGTCACTTTTTATAACTAAACCAGGAAATTTTCTAGCATTATTAATTTTACCAGATTGAACATTTTATGATTTATATTTTCTAATAAACTTTTCTTAATGTCAGATGAGGATGTGTTATTAGTACCCTTCAATATAAGGGTTTCTTGTTTGGCAATTTCACTATAACTAGGATTTATGAATACATTGTTTTGTTGATTATCAATACCATGCTGTGGCTTATCATTCATATCCATTAATGTACTTTGTTTACCAATTAGCAATTCCAGATTTTTATTTTATCTTCCATTAGTTTGATAATAATATCCTTATCTCCAATTATTACATCCTTTTGCTGGTTTACTTCCTTTAATAATAGAATTTGTTCTTTTAGGTAGTAATCATTTTCAAATTGTGAGGTTATTTTAGTTTCACAGCACAATAACTTGTTATTACTAACAATTTTACATTCTTTGACCTTTCAGCACAGCTTTGATGATAAACTCCATCACAATTGACACAGACCAATATGTTACAAACTTTATTCCTGCAGCATTTATAATGTTTGGCAGAGGCATCATCACATATACTTACACCTTCAGCCATCTTTCGCAACGTCTACTTGGGCGAAGTGGTCTTGATCCGATCGACACTTTGGAGTGATTTCGCAACGTCTACTTGGGCGAAGTGGTCTTGATCCGATCGACACTTCGAGGTGATCTTACAAAGTGAACTTGGGCGAAGTGGTCATGATTCGAACGACACTTCAAGTGATTTTGACAAAGTCTACTTGGGCGAAGTGGTCTTGATCCGATCGACACTTCAAGTGATTTCGACAGTCTGCTTTGGCGAAATGGTTCAAACCGATCGACACTTCAAGTGATTTCGACAACGTCTACTTGGGCAAAGTGGTCTTGATCCGATCGACACTTCGGAGTGATTTTGACAACGCTCTACTTGGGCAAAGTGGTCTTGATCCGATCGACACCGAGGTGATCTTACAAAGTGAACTTGGGCGAAGTGGTCATGATTCGAACGACACTTCAAGTGATTTTGACAAAGTCTACTTGGGCGAAGTGGTCTTGATCCGATCGACACTTCAAGTGATTTCGACAGTCTGCTTTGGCGAAATGGTCTAAATCCGATCGACACTTCAAGTGATTTCGACAACGTCTACTTGGGCAAAGTGGTCTTGATCCGATCGACACTTCGGAGTGATTTTGACAACGCCTACTTGGGCAAAGTGGTCTTGATCCGATCGACACTTCGGAGTGATTTCGACAACGTCTACTTGGGCGGAGTGGTTTTGATCCATTCGACTCCCCGAAGCGATTTTGATTTTGACAAAGTCTATTAGAGCGAAGTAGTCTTGATCCGATCGTTCCACGAGATGATTTCGACAAAGTCTACTAGGGCATCTTGATCCTATCGGCTCCCTGAAGTGATTTCAACAAAGTCTGCTAGGGCAAAGTGGTCTTGATCCGATCAACTACAAAAGGTGATTTTGACAAAGTCTACTAGAGCGAAATAAATTTTGATCCGATCGACTCCCGGTGTGATTTCGGTAAAGTCTACTTGAGCGAGGTGATCTTGATACGATCGACTCTCCGAAGTGATTTCGACAAAGACTACTAAAGCGAAGTGATCTTGATCCGATCAACTCTCCGAAGTGATTTCGACAGAGTCTACTAATGTACTCACCGAAGTGATTTCGAACAAGTCTACTACAGCGAAATGATCTTGGTCCGATCTACTCCCCGAAGTGATTTTGACAAAGACTACAAGGCGAAGTGATCTTAATCCGATCGACTCTTCGAAGTGATTTCGGCAGAGTCTACTAGAGTTAAGTGATCTTGATCTGAGGTACTCCCCGAAGTGATTTCGAACAAGTCTACTACAGCGAAATGATCTTGGTCCGGTCGACTCCCCAAAGTGATTTCGACAAAGACTACAAGGCGAAGTGATCTTAATCCGATCGACTCTCCGAAGTGATTTCGGCAGAGTCTACTAGAGTTAAGTGATCTTGATCTGATGTACTCACCAAAGTGATTTCGAACAAGTCTACTACAGCGAAATGATCTTGATCCGATCTACTCCCAAGTGATTTTGACAAAGACTACAAGGCGAAGTGATCTTAATCCGATCGACTCTCAAGTGATTTCGGCAAAGTCTACTAGAGTGAAGTGATCTTCATCTGATGTACTCACCAAGTGATTTCGAACAAGTCTACTACGGCGAAATGATCTTGGGCGATCTACTCCCAGTGATTTTGACAAAATCTACTAGGGCGAAGTGGTCTTGATCCATTCCACTCCCGAAGCGATTTTGACAAAGTCTACTAGGGTGAAGTAGTCTTGATCAGATCGTTCTACGAGATGATTTCGACAAAGTCTACTAGGGCATCTTGATCCTATCGACTCCCTAAAGTGATTTCAACAAAGTCTGCTAGGGCAAAGTGGTCTTGATCCGATCAACTACAAAGTCTACTACAGCGAAATAAATCTTGATCCGATCGACTCCCGGTGTGATTTCGGCAAAGTCTACTTGAGCGAGGTGATCTTGATCCGGTTGACTCCCAGAAGTGATTTCGACAAAGTCTACTAGAGTTAGGTGATCTTGATTCGCTCAACTTCTTAGTCGTTTTAATGAATTCTACTAGGGGAAGTGAAGACGGGGTGTACAGAGGGCGGAGCGTAGAGAGGGCGGGGCGTAGAGAGGGCGGGGCGTAGAGGGTGGGACGCAGAGAGGGCGGGACGCAGAGAGGACGGTGCGTAGAGAGGCCGGTGCACAGAGAGGGCGGGCGCAGAGAGGGCGGGGCGCAGAGAGGGCGGGGCGTAAAGAGAGTGGTCCACAAAGCGAGTAGAGGCGCTCAAAGTAGTCCCGTAGGGACTACAAACCGCTTCTAGTTATCTATATTTTTGGTCATTTGACAACCCATGACCCAAGCTCATGATCTACCCAGAGCCAACACTCTACTAGCTGTTTATCTCTAGAGTTTTTCTTTTCCTCAAGCCGTTTTCCATCCAACCTTACCTTGGGCTTCCTTCATTAATAAGAAATTCTCGACCTTGTGATATCAGGTAAGGGTTTATGGTATATGGGGGTCCAGTTTGCTATTTGATATTCCCGAGGGAAAAATTTTTTTTTTACAATTTTACACATAACGGCTATGAGCCTCAAAGTTTGGAACACGCACCGCAAGCATGAAAATGCTTTAGATACTACTGTACAGAATATATTGGGATGCTATGGACATTTTGATTTAATATAGAAACTGAAGTTTAACAAATTTGTAGGGGGTGCAAGTGCTCAATTGCTCCTAAGGGATAGCCGCCATTGATTGAAACCATGGTTGGTTCTATGAAATAGTATTAAGAAAAGGGATTTATTTCGGGTAGTTCGATTTCGGCTGAAGTAGTTCAAGACAATGTATTAACCCTGATATAATTTTGTAAATGATTATTAGATCAGACTTAATCCTTCTTTTTGAAGAGTTACCAGGCTTAGACAGTTAAGCACTTGGTCATCAATTATTCTACCGAGCCGAATCAAACCAACCGCTTTTACACAATATATTATACGTAAGTAAAATTCCATTAAACTTATTTTATTGTTAGTATGTCGTCAAATTCTAAAATTGTTAAAAGTGCACCGCAACAAAAAAGTTAAGAATCACTGATCTAAAGTATCGCGTTTCAAAACTTTGTAATTAAGATGGTGCAACGGCAATAAACTATATTATAAGAAATTAAAACAATTTGTAGGAAATACGTTTTCTGGAAATACGTTATAGGTTAAATTGAACCAAGTTAAGAAATGAATTTGAAAACACTTTGAAGTAATTGTACAGGAAATGTGCTAATGACCCTTTATCTAATCAATATCAAACATCTACAATGGGGTCATCTACCATATTATTATGAAAATAAGTCAGGCTACTCCAAAAATAATTACTATGCCAGTAAATCTCCATAAATTAATTGTTCTAGATCAATAAATATAACAAGCATTGGAAGAAATTAAAATGTAAGGGAAGAATAATGCTTGAATTTAGAAAACTTGCATTTACAAAGGTTTTAGAAGAACCTTGAACTGTTAATGTAATATAGAATCAAGGAAAACCCTGATTTGTATAATGCTGACTAATAGAATTTTAATGATAAATATAATTCAAGGTTTATATTTTGAAGCTCTCATCAAATATAATAAACTTAGCATTGGTAAAATGTTTGTTAACAAAATATTTTTCAAAAGCTGTTTCGTTTTGTTAAATGGTTACTTTAAAATACATCCTGTATTTAAAAAAAATACCTACACCATCATCTGCCAAACACAGACTTCCAAATATCTGATTAAATCCATTACATTTCAGAATAGTGTCAAAATACATGATTCGCATGTAAATGTCCATCTAATAAGGAGATACATTCATTCCGATTTATAATGTAAACTTGCCCTGTTTAAGGAAAGTTGTGCTAAGTTATAGTGTCAATCAACAAGTTCTTAGACAACTATTCTGATGCATATTTTATAGGACCAGTACATAAATTCCACGATGAATCAAAGATCCTGGAATACTACAAATCCAGTAAAAAAATTACAGATAGTTGTATACACAAACTCCTATTCATGGCCATTTAACCGTGAAAAAGAAATTTTGTAAAGTATGACACTAAAATTTACAATTAGTTACAAACCAGTCGATTGTATTGATTGTAATATTTAATCAATTTCATGGCAAATTTGAATTTAATTTACCTCGGATCATGAGCCCAGAAACTACTCAGGATTAGTAAAAATTGTCTTGAAGAATAACGTAAAGGTTAAAAAAGAAACGACAGTTTGCTCACTGAATTTCACAAAAAATAGACACACGCAGTAACAGGAAAAAAATTACTATGCACTAGATTCTTCAAAAGGAAATTATTACAACAAAATGTTTTTATTTAATAAATTAAGCAATTAAGCAGAGAATGGTGTTTTGGAATATGTACAAACAGAAAATGAAAAATTTACAAAGTAAAAAGAACAAGTAAACCACAGAAAACAAACTAAAGCTTAAATCCCTAATATACAGTCGGGATTGTGATGTGTGTAATCGTGCAAACATAAAATGTACTACTTGTACGACGAATAGTAAAGTATGTTCAAGATGATCAGCTACAATATTTAAGTGACAAAGTCTGTATGTTCCATTTCATAGATTGAATACCTTCTGCACTTTAGACTAGATACCCTATTTTAATAAATGTTTGTTTTCACATTTGATAAATTGCTTAATTATACGAGTCACCTATGATACATATTATTTAATATTTATTATAGTTAAACGACCGATTTGATTGTCATTTGAATGCTATAAATATGCTCAGAAGTTGTAACTAATTTATAATGGGCTTTGCATGAAGAATTCTTTAGAAAACAATGTCATAATACGTTTGTGAAACGAGTTCAGCATCAATTATCAATCAGCTGTAGTACTTGATTACTTATTGGTGCTGGTTTGTTGATTACGTCTAGATACACTATTGTAAATATGTACTTTGTTTCTTGAGTTTTAGTAAATTCTATTTGAAACAAGCTCGCCATCTTCAACACAGATAATAAGTAAGAGAGATTCTAGTCATATCCATATTTACATGTATGTGCGATATTTCTATTTATATGTGATATCTTTTTAATGGATATGTATTACACGGCATAACTATACGGTATATAAAGATGTGTAAAAATGCTGTAATAAATCCCATAATTATTCTGTTTATTTTTCTGTGTTATTATTTTATTGTACTGGATGGGGTAGTATTTTGTCCATATGTATCTGTTGTATATACATATATTAATCATGTTTCAGAACGATTTGGGCTGAGTGTTCTTTAGTTTTGCTCCTTAGAACACCGCCCCAATCTCCAACTGTGTTAGAACTGCATTCACTTCCTTTCTTTCCCTTCTTTTGTTACTGTAATTCGGACAAGTATTTCATTGCTGATTTCATTCTCTTTTTGCTGGTCAGCTTGCCTTACAGATGACAAGTTGGTGCATTTAAAAATGTGGAAAATATTAACAAACGTATGAAAATACTAAATTTACTAGAACAATTATACTTAAAGAAAAAATTGTTATTGAATAAATTATGTAAGAAAGTTAAAAATGCATGTTAAATTGAATGACGAACACCTTACTTGTAGTTTATCATGCACATATCAACTGACAGTTACCATAAACTCGTAACTTTTAAATGATAAAAAATAACTGAATAAGAATACAAAAAGAAATGACTAATTAAACGTTTAGTGGAAAGAATGCTGATAATGATTCATACGTCTTTCATTTACAAAACAACAGTGAATGCTTCCAATGGTGAGAATGACTATTGAAATACCAGGGAATGCAAAAAGAACTCAAGAAACATTCATGACAGTAAAATTCTGAAATGTACGCGAGAAATTAAAGGAAAAAAAATATCAAAGCAATCAACAGACTAAATGAGGCCGATATCAAGATGGATATCGAGATAAAACAAGTTATTGCAGACAAGGTAGTAACTACTCTAACAATTCTCACAGAAGCAATTACATTAATAATCATTGTAAAGCTCGCGCGTTCCACGAGTTCACATTAAGTCATAGGCATAAATTAATATAACTTCAGCTAATTCAATGAGCTTTTAGCAACGAAAATAACTGAAAAATTTACAGATGCTTGGGTAGTTTACATTTTATATTTCAATATATAATATTAAGTTAGGACATAATTTAACCAAAAAGCATCTAGTACATTTTTTTATAAACCGCAATAACACCGGGGATTTTACACTTGCCATAGAAAAATTACTAATAATAATAGGAGATATCACTGTCCACAATAATATTTGTATCAAAACACATTGGTATTTCAGAAACCACAAAATTATAAAATGTCAAAATCAATGCGTTCACATCAACTGAAGACATTGAACTTGACCATAAGAAAGCTTTAGATGCACAATGTGTGTGAATGTAGTTTTTAAAAGGTGAAAAATTAAAATATAACAATTTAGTTAGAAAGTGAAGTAAAAAACAAAATAATGGTTGAGTGATAATGAACGGGTGTAGGTCCAGGGCCCTCAATAGGTGGTCGATGACAAATTGTTTTGCGCTTTACTGGATGATATAGGCCAGAAAGATCAAACACGTAGGTTAAGCGTGGAATTGAAAGGGCGATGAGTGGGTTCTCTCTACAACTAAATGTTGGAAATTAAATCCATGGAATGGGAAATGTAACGTAACGAGAAAGCAAACAGGTGAATCAGTAAAGTTAATCTGGAAATCCTTAGGCAATTAAACTGTGAGTACTGTGTTGAGCTTTTCTTGTTGTATTTTGGTATATGCTTGATAAATATGTACATGTGAACTTGTAAATATAAGTGGTAATTAGTTCGTAGAGCAGCGGAATTAGTTTCGTTTACATCTAAACCTAATAATATTAGAAAGGGAGCTTGAAACTTTTGAAACAGTACGAAAGATGTGCGTATTATGTGAAATGCGAGCTTTAATTGTGGAATGTAATTTCTTAGTAAATTTGTTTGTGTAAAATTAGCATTTTTTAATGGACATCAAAATGGCAAAAGCACAGTTGGTATTGCACTATGTATTTTTAAATATTGTTGTTGAGGAAATTCCAAGTAAATGGGATTTAACAATATTGTATAAAGCAATTTAGGAAACTATAACAACAGCATGGTAGTATTCTTTATGAGGCAATGTTTTTTTAGGAGTTCTGTTAATAGTAGCTGGCAAGTGGAGTTAGATTAGGTTCTTTTCCCTTAGATTAATGTATGTATGTTTCAGGAGTCGCCTTAAACAAATACAATTTGACATACCCATTCGAAATTCATGGACAGGCAGCAAAAGAACAAAGTGAATTCCATATAAGATAATATTTAAATAGCACACCGTGGAGAATTATCTGATCCTTTCAGATCTTCAATGATGTAGCCAAACTACTCAATGTTGAAAGCTACATTGTCAGTAAGGGAAAATTTAGATATTTCAAACTATCAGAAACTTTCAAGAAAAAATCTTAGGGATACATTGTTAAGCTTCTATTGGTGTCACAAGCCAATAATTAAACATAGGGCGTGTTTCCATTCATAAATTGGAAGCATATTTTCCATCATAATTTAGTTGGTATAAGCAGGTTATGATGCATGAGAATGCGGTTGTTGAATTCTCATGCATTGTTAGGGGAATAACTTATAATTTATGATATGTACTCGTTACAAGTTAGTGTGAATGGATGCCATGATCGTGGCAGATTATCTTGGGCTATTAAACTGACAAGATGAAGTGACTAGCCAGTATGTCATAAAGTAGTGTGAAGTTCGGCTATCGATTTCTAAACCGAAATTCCTTCCAATATCTTTGTGTTCCCTGTTTAATACAGTAGGTTAGCTCAATAAACTCTGCTGTTATTTGAAGTAAATAGACCACTGACTTAAAGAGGCCCCTGATATTCATTCAGAGGAACAATGTCTGTAATATGAGAATGTCGTATTTAGTTCTACCTTAAATATCTATATTAATAAAGGTAAGCAATTTCCTTCATGTATATTATTAAACTATTTCTCATTCTTGTATTTTAAAATCTTTGTAGTATTATTACGCCTTCTGTATGGTAACATGATACATTATCGTATTTTTAACCCTGTGATTTGACGAATAATAATTTTGGCACCCAATATGGGACCGAAATTATTACTAGTCAAATGACAGGTGTAAACATAATATCATTTATCACGTTACCGTACAGAGGGTATAACAATATTACACAGAATCTCAAATACAAGAATGAAAGATAACAATATACATCAAGGAAATTGCTTACCTTTATTCATATAGATATTTTCTGACAGTCCGCAAACGCGACACATGCGACACAAATGACAGTTGGTAACGATATTACCTAATGTGGAAATTAAAGCGCCAATTGTCAATGACGTCACACAATATGCAAATTATTGCAACACCTTTTCAAATTTCTAAAATATATTATAAAAACCCCCCACGGGGTACTCACGTGAATAGGTAAGCTTACTTCAGAATTACTTCCTGATGGCGGCTCGTGGCTTACTTCAGGATTACTCCAGGCTAGCGGCTGCGGGGCTTCGTGGACTCGTTATTTCTCGGGTCGTGGATCTTCTACCAAGTTGTATCCAGATTCGTTGGTCTTCTTCCTATGTAGAGGTAACGATAAGGAACGGGTTGAGGAACAATAATCAAAAAAGGCAAAGGGAATCTACATAATGAAAAGATACGATACGATACCAGACCAACCACTCCTATTCACATTTCAAAGGCAAGTCCCTAAACGTCTTCCGGAAATTCTCCACCTTCTTCTGCCGCCACACGTGTCGGCGCGAAGTCTCGCGCAACGCACTTCTGAAGTGACGGAAATACGCGCAACAAGTCTTTTAAATTTATGGCGTGAAATCCTCTCATATTAACACTTATTTAAAAATGTCTAGTGCCAAAATTTTTGGCACGTAACAATTTAAAGTAGAACTAAATATGGCATTCTCCTATTACGGCAATTTCTGTGTGGCAAATGCTATACATGCGTTCTTCCACACATACGTCAGGATCGTCTTTGATTCATTGGCATATTTACTGCAAATTCGCAGTGAACTTGTTGTTCACCTACAACATTATGGAACACAAAGGTAGAAGGATGGTAAGCGATTCACATGTGCTTCACTGCATTTATCCCACACTGACTGGTCACTAAGTCTGTTCAGTAAAAAAGCTCAAGCTAATTTGCCACAAACATGACGTCCGTTCACACAAAGTTGTAAGAACCCTTCCACTATATCATCGTTTCATTGGTTGAAGCAATGACGCGCATTCTTTGAACCGTGGGAAAACGTCCACCCGGATGAATATATGTAATAAATTATAAATTATTCCCCTAATAATGCTTGGAAATTCAACAACTGCTTCTTCATGCGTCATAACCTACTTATACTAGCTACATTATGATAAGAAATACATTTCCAACTTAGAAATGGAAATCCCCTACGTCTAATTATTAAAATAAAGCTTACAACAACGAAAAAGCGCAACAATGTTACAAAAATCAAAAATCCTCACAACTGAAGAAATTAATAAATTTTTACATGAAGCTTCTGATGAAACGTATCGCTTACAAAGATACGATTGTTAACAATAATTTATTTGTCAAATCTTATTTTTTTATTTTGTAGATTGCGTTGGTATTCAGAATAACACAGAATGCAGATGGGAAGAACTAAACAATTTAATGTGTGATATTCAAGACATGGATTCTGCCATTTTAATAAACATAACAAAGACAAAAACAAAAATGCTTAGAACACTTACATTGACAGCAAAGTTTTATAAAATATTTCAACAATACGACCTTTGCCCACCAAATATATCTTAAAACTACTTTCTCACAAATTACTAGAAGAATAAACAAACTGTGCAATGTGCTAGAATAAAAAATTTTTGCACAACAAATTGTTCAATTCTTGAAATTATCAGATGATAAAAACTACACGAGCCATTGTTCTCATCAATCATCTGCCACCTTACTGCGTGACCGTGGAGCAAATATAGCGACCCCCAAGAAGTCAACTACAATAGCAGAAGGTTAAATCGATGACAGTTTGTCAAGCAAAAAATCGATAGCTAATAAAATCCTACATTCTGTAGAAAACGAAGAAGCATCTACCAGTAGAATATGTATTTGTAAACAAACAATAGAAAAACTCGTGCAAATTCAAGCAAATCTACAGTGAACATAAACACATAAATGTTTAATAAATTAAAAATATATATTTTTGTTTTATTTATTGTGATCGTAGAAAAAGTATAGGTAGTGTGCTTGCTATTCCTGCAGAATATAACCTATTTCCACTGGTGTGATTCACTCGCTCAAACATTGTATCGAATAGATTTTTCTGCTCTTGTTGCACAATATACTAATTTACCTCTAGACATGACTCTTACAAAAATGTACCAACTTTAGATTGATGGAAGAAATACATTGGACGCTGTAAGTTTAAAACCTATAAAAAATATTTTAAGAAAATTTCAATTTGAAATTTAAAACGCTTAAAAAAACACATGCACCAAATGCGACTAATTAAACATTAAAAACAAAAAGCAGAAGGTAATCAGGAATGAAGCAGATAGAAAAAGAATATAATCTGCATATAGATATGTGGCCGTTCTAAATGGACCTGCACCTTGAAGAAGTTCTAGAACACTAGAATGGGTAGAATGGCTTGAGTGTTTCAGTGTGCTAAAGAGCTGAACTATAGGTTTAATCAAATTAGTAGAGTCTTTAGTGAGGTACAGGAGTAAGGTAGGTTCCAGAAAGAGGGCAGTAGCTTTTTCGGTACTTAGAGTGGCATAGATCATACGAGTCGGTATGGCATTCTAAGACACACTTGTGGAAGTTAATGGGAAACCACCCATGCCAAAAACGTTTTTTAAAATGATGGCATCCTCTGAGAGAAAAGATTTCGAAGTTAAAATAGTCACCGTTCGGATCTCCAGGAGGGGACTACTTCAAAGAATATGATTGGCAAGTTTAAAAGAAGATCCAGAAACAATTTTGAGAGTCAGAACGTGTAATGTTAGAAGCATTAAGCAAGTAGGTAAGCTAGAGAATTTCCAAATTGACATGGATAGCTTAGTATTAAGCATAGTAGAAATTAGCGATGCTCGGTGGTCAGAGGTGAGAGATTTTTAAAGCGGAGACTTTAGGGTAATTCATACAGAATCAGAGAAAGGAATTCAGGCATGGGGATAGCTATATAAAAAAAACTAGGACATTGTGTAGAAAACTACATAAAAAAACCAAAGAATACTCAACGTTAGATTAGAATTTAAATCGGTAAATTCGGTAATGATACAGGTTTACATCCCTGCCTCTAGCTATGTAGAAGCGACCTGCAAAGACATTGAAGATAAAGTAAGATTCGTAAAAGGGCATGAAAATTTAATAATTACCGAAGATCTTAATGTAGTGGTAGGTGAGGATAGGGAAGAAGCGGTAATAGGTTTAGAAACGAGAAACGACAGGGGAAATAGTCTGGTAGAATTTACGACAAAAACAATATTATTTCAATATTATATCAGAAGACAATACACGTGGTGATGCCAGGAAACATAAAGAGATATCAAAAAGATTACATTCTTCTTAGACAACGGTAAAGGAATCAACTAAAAGATTGTAGAAGCTACCTAAAAGTAGATATAAACACTGATTACAAAATAATAATTATGAAGGACACACACTTAAAATTTAAAAATTTGAAAAAAAGGCAAGGAAAAAGACACTTTAACCTTAAGAAATTACCCACAAAGTATGTGAGAAAAAGTCAAACGAATTGTTGAAAGACATGCGGAAATATTCTAACGGTGAGCAAGTAGAAGCAGAATAAAATAACACTGAACTCAGCTAAGACATTGCGACCAGGGGTATTGTAGGATATAAACAAAAAGAAAATGAGGAGTCATGGATGATAAAGGATAGTCTGAATTTAATAGAAGAACGGCGAAAATACAAAAACAGACCAGACGAAGCAGGGTCACGTTGATTCAAAGCTATACAACGGGAAATTATTCACAAATGCAGGAAAGCGAAAGAACAATGAATTAGGGAAAAATGTAAAGAGGTACAAACTAAGACAGATTTGAAAAACAGATGAAGCATACAAACTAATTAGAATGAATTTTGGGGATATGAAGTTATATAACAACAATAAAAGAGGTATTGAAGGAGACATCACTATATAAAATATATAAAAGTGGATAGATGGCAAGAATATATTGGGAAGTTATATGCGGTACAGCAACTAGAAGTACCAGAACAGGAAACAGACATTGAAAAGAATTACTTGAGATATCCTATACTTTGAGATTACCTTGAATCAGCATTAAAAATAATAAGGCGTCTGGCACAGATAAAGTGCAAGCAGAAACTATAAACGCTGCTGGAAAAGCAGTAACAGAACGTCTATTCCAACTTGTTTGCCATATGTATGAGGCAGGCGAGGTACCCAAGGATTTCAAAGCTAGCACCACAGTCATCATACCAAAAAAGATGTGTGGATAGATGTGAAAATTTTCGAACAATAAGTTTAACACTACACGTATCAAAAATATTAACTAGAATTGTAACAAGATGGATGGAAAAATGGGCCGAAGAAATACTACAAGAAGTTCAATTTGGGTTTAAGAGGAACAGGGTAGCACGGGAGGTCATTTTAGCTTTAAGGGTGACACTGTAAAATGGCAGAAATGATCAAAATGCTTAAAAAATATTTGAATGAACTATAGGGATAGATGGATAGTACATAACTTATACAAAGAGTAAACAGTGATAATAGAATTAGATCAGCAACATAGAGAAGTAAATATTAGAAAAGGGATCTGCACTATCCCCATAAATTTTTAAGTTGTATATGGAAGAGGCAATGAATATTGTGTCAAATATAGAAGATATTGGAATTATTATGCACGGACAAACAATTAATATGCACAGATGCGCTGAAGACAGCGGATTGGCATCTAGCAATTAAGAGTTAGACAGTTCGTAATGAAATGGTAACAGTACTGACAGAGAGATACAGTATGAGAATCAACAAAAATAAAACTACGGTACTGGTATGTTAAAGAGGGAAAAACATGTTAAAAACCATAAGAAAAAATAAGAAATGGGAATTTACAAGAAGTTAAGGCTTTCAGCTACCTTGGAAGCCAAATATCACAAGATGGGAAAAGTGCAAAAAATAAGAAAAGATTAGCACAAGCATTTAACAAGAAAAATCAGCTGCTATGCTCGAAACAAATATGGAAACAAGGGAAAGTCTGCTGAAAACATATGTGTGGAGCACGATATTTTACAGCTGTGAAACATAGATATTAGGAAAAGTGGACAGGAAAAAGATTGAAGCTCTTGAAATTTAGTGTTGCAGTCGCATGATAAAGATGTCATGGACAGACAAAATTCAGAACAAAGACGTAAGGTAAGGGAAGAAAAAAATATGTGGAAAACAGTTAAAAATAGGAGAGACAGAATGATGGACATATTCAAAGGCATGTGAAAACTTCCGGGTATATCAAGAAAAGAGGAAGAAGACAGAGTAGTAGAGGTAGACCTAGGTTAGACTACTGCACACAGATAGTGAAACATGTAGGCTGTGGGAATTTCAGGAAAATGTGCAGATTAGTTCAAAATAGGAAAGAATAGAGATATGCGCCCAACAAATTCCAGGACTGAAAAAATAATGATGGTGGTAAGGATGTGGCAAGAAGTAAAGAAAACAATGAAAACGGATATAGAATTTGCTGTTATGTTAAACATACAACCTAGAAAAAACTCTGCCTTTTCCTCGCATATCGACAAACAAATTTTATAAGAGGAACTGTAGGTATTCAGTTTAGACATTCACTGTGGCAAACAAATGAAAGGATTTTGTTACTCTTGGACGGAAAGTACTGCAGGGAGAGGTGTTCATGAAGTCGCCTATTATTTACTAAAACATATCGAAGAGGGAGTACCAGATAGTGGTAGACTTGATTTTGTGAAGCGACAGTTGTGGCAGACATTCTTATTTACACAAAGTTTCTTTCAAATACATTTTGTGGCATAGTTATCTGACAATGTTTGTAAAAATAGGCAACAGCACACACAACAATTATTCGATACATAACACTGGAAAATTATGTGATAATTATCCCATCAAAAATGCCCAAAAACTACTTTGCTGTAAACACACTAAAATTGCATGATTCTATAGGTCAATTAGTAATTTAACAATTTTTTATAGTCTATACAAGTATCTAAACCGTTCTGAATGGACCTGCATCTTAAAGAAGTTCTTGAGTGTTTCAGTGAGCTAAAGAGTGAAACTATAGATTTAACCAAATTAGTGGGGTTTTTAGTGAGGAGCCACACTAAAACAGGTCCCCGAAAGAGGGTAGAAGCTCCTACAGTGGGTGGCAGAGACTGTAGGGGTCGCTATGGCTTTCTAAGACACACTACTGCGATGTGGAAGGCAACAGAAAACCACCACATTACCTCCCAAGTACACAGCGTACTTAAATTGTTATTTAAGAATATGGCATTTTCTGCGGTTAAAAGATTACAGAGTTAAAATAGACCCCGTTGGGATTTTCGGAAGAGGACTGCATCGGAAAGATTAAAAGAAAAAGCCGGGAATATTTTGCGAGTCAGAGCATGGAATGTCAGAAGTATGAAACAAGTAAGTAAGTTAGAGAACTCGAAAATTGAAATGGATAGGTTAGTATTAGACATAGTAGAGGTTAGCAAAGTTCGTTGGTCAGAAGTGGAGGATTTTTGGAGTATAGACATTCAGGTAATGCATACAGGATCAGAGGTAAGATGTATAAAGTATTAAGGTAGTCTACTAACTCTTAACCAATCGATTCCATTTAAAACTTTTAAATTGAGAAATGAGTGCTAGTCATGGATGTAGAAATACATGTTTTGTTATGTGAATTTTAATTGCTGTTAAAATTTGACACTGATTTTCAGACTAATGTTTACTAATCAAGAAATATTTGTATATGTATCATATCAATATGATAATTTCATGTTAGCATCAAATCTAGGTGTCGCTAGATTATCAAATGGCATACAAATTTTGTTCGGCCAACGAAAACGAAATAGTGATGATTCTGCTAAAGTAAATTAACAACTATGTAAAGTTATAACTTCATACATTTTAATTCATATTCGCAATCTTGAAGATGAAAGTGCTTAGTACATATACGTTTATTTTCTGTACTAAATTTATCTTTCCTATAATACTTCCTGTCCCATTCTCTACAGATTTCAGAATTATTTAGAAAAGAAAAGAAAAATACCTTTTTGCCACTCGCATTGAACTTTTTCGAATAATTTTTGCAAGTAGTTACACTTTAAATTTTGCCTCCTGGCATCAGCAACAGGATAATGATTTCATTATATCTAAATAGTAACTGTATGTAATTTTTATTTCAAACTGAAAATCTAATCGCAAAATACTAGTGTTTAAATCACACTTTGGTAAGAATAATGCACTAAAGGAATAGAGTTCACTTGAATAATAAATTAAAAATGATTTATAATGTCTTGCAAATAACAAAAAGATTATAACAACTCAAGATGTATAAAGTAGTCATTTTGATAATAATCCTGAAGAAAATCGCTAATAACAACTTCATAGCACAAATGTAAACATTAACAAAGGACAGGCATAATATGGCAGCAAAGCTAACCTCAACTACTTACTACTTTATACATCTTGGATGAGGAAGGAAAGATGTGGGGATAGTTATGTGAAAAAAGATAGGACACTGTATAGAAAACTACTTACAAGAACAAAAGAGTACACGTGACTAGATTAGAATCTAAACAGGTGAATACAGTAATAATACAATAGAAGTATACATGCCAACCTCTAGCTACAATGGGGAAGGGATAGAAAGGATCTATAAAGACATCTAAGACATACCAAGATGTGTATAAGGACATGAAAATTTAATAATTATGGAGGACTTTAATGAAGTAATAGGTGAAGGTAGAAAAGGAGTGGTAGTAAGTTTTTGGTTTAGGCACGAAAAATGACAGGTGAAATAGGATGGTAGAACTTTGCGACAAAAATAATTTAACCAACACAAACACATAATTTCAACATCATGCTAGAAGACAATGCACGTGGAAGATACCAGGATATATAGGAAGATATCAAATAAATTGCATTTTTGTTAGACAACGGTTTGGGAAACAAAGAAAACACCGTAGAAGCTACCCAGAAGCAGATATAGACACTGACAACTATATCGTAATTATGAAGGCCACGCTTAAATTAAAAAAAAAAGCATAGAAAAAGACACTTTGACATTGAGAAACTAGGAGATAAAGATATCCATGAAAGATTTGAAAAACGACAAATGAATTGCTGAAAGATGGGGAAAATTTCTGATACTAAGGAAGTAGAAACAGAATGAAATAACATTAAATCCAGCGTAGACATGGCGGCCAGAGATATTCTGGGGTATACACCAAAGAAAATAAGATATCCATGCATAACAAAGGATATCCTGTATTTAATAAAAGAAAGATGAGAATACAAAAGCAGACTATACAAGCAAGAAAAAGATATATACAATGGGAAATTATTCGCAAATGCAGGATAGATAAAGAACAATGGATTGATAAAAAGTGCAAAGAGGTGCAAACTAAGATGGAAATAAGCAAACCAGACAACACATACACACTAATTAGAATGAATTTTAGTGATGTAAACCGTATACCGAAAATATAAGGGACATGGGAGGAAACGTCATTATAGAAAATATAGAGAAAGTGGATAGGTGGCAAGAATATATGGAAAATTTAAATGCAGGAGAAGAAGTAACAGCATTAGAACATGAATCGAACAATGAAAAGGATGACTTAGGATATCCTATTCTTAGATGAGTTTGAGTTAGCATTAAATGGTCTGAAAAAGGTAAGGTGCCGGGTACAGATACTCTGAAAGTCGCTGGACAAGCAGTAACAGAACATCTCTTCCAACTTGTAAGCTATATGTATGAGACAGGCGAGATACCCAAAAATTTCAAACGTAACATCATAGTCACTAAACCAAAAAAGAGAGGCACAGATAGATGTGAAATTTTTTGAACAATAAGTTTGACAGCACATGTGTCAAAAATATTAACTACAATTGTACAAAGATGAATAGAAAAACGAGCTGAAGAAATACTAGGAGAACATCAATTTGAAATTAGGAGAGACGGGTGAAAACTGGAGGCTATTTTAGCTCTGAGTGTGATAATGGAGAAAACAATAGAAAAAGGGGAAAGCATGTGTGTGTGTATATATTGTCGTGGAAATTATAGGTTAAGAAGGATAGATAGGTCTAGATAATTAATTTTTAACAGCTGTGTATATAGGAAATAGGAACAATTTAGTTACGCGCCAAATTAATCAGTTTAGATAGTGAAAACGAATGGTTAATAAAATATTTTTGTATTTCTAAATTGGAATGTAAAATTGCATAACGTGTAGAAGCTTTAAAGTGCATGAAAACCCAAGGGTACGCACGATTAGCTTTGATATTTTAAATCAAGCGCATATTTCCATTTAACTAAACTAAAAGTTCGTTATACAAATCCTAAGAAACTCTAAAACTCGGAATTATAATTCCAAACCGACAGTTTGTTGCAGAGAAACACCTGATAGCTAAAATGTCAAGTCCAAAGAACTGAAATATACGTTGGGACAGAATTCTGTAGAATTGTTTATAACGGTCGATGCGACAAGCTGCTAAAATAACAAATGCTTTGAAGACAAAGTGAAATGAAATATTCATAATGTAAAACAGACAGAGAGCACGTATAATAAAACGTTGGTTAAAATACTCATTGGAGGCCAACCACAATATCGATTTTCTGTAGCTTGAGTGGGATTCTAAAAGAGACAGTAAATATGGGTGAAACGAAAAAAGGTAACTAGGGGTTGGATGTTAAAAACGGGGGAAAGCAATATAATTGGTCGAATGCTAGAAATTTTGAGAAGCTCGCGTCGGTTAGATGTTGAGCGAATTTCATTGTAAAAGCAGGGTAAACTTGGAATTTTCAGACGTAGAAGTTCGTTATGTTCAAAATTTGGAGAATCGGCTTAAAAAATTAGCCTTTCGATGGAAATAGGGTCCGTGAGGGGTGTACGAAAGCATATAAATACACCAGGAGAGGTATTAAACCTCTGATATCTCTTACTTACTTGCTATTACGTGATCTTACGTTGTACTGATTCTCGCTTATTCGTTGCCTTATAATACAACATCCTATTTAAAAGTGTGTAAAATGCTATTAGTAACGTACATTGATAATGTATTGAAAGTGTGATTAGCACAAGTGGGTGCTGGCTTATAGAAGGTACTGTTACTACACGCTACGATCTAATGATAGGATGGTACTTGGGTAAGAGAGTTGAGAAGTTTGAAACCAGTATGTGTGAAATGTAGTGGTTACGGAAGGTTAAGCTTGGTCAGGACAATTATCGAGGTAGAAATACTAAAGGTGGTTGCAGAGATTTGGATAGTGAGTGAAAATGAGTTGGATCCAGGTATAATAGCGAGGTGTATGGACACAACGACGAGGGTTTTTGAACACATCTTCAGAGGTAACGATGGAAGAAGCTTACTCCAGGTAAACAAAATTAATTTCTTGCTTTTGCTTGAACATTTGTGCTCGAGTGTGTTGACTTATTGGGGGTGTATTTTCTTACCATAAAAACTCATTTGAAACGGTATATGTTAAGGACAATTGATATTGATTATTTAAAAATCTTTATTAATCACATAAAAATTTTGTTGTAAGAAGTAAACGAGTCTTTAGTCTTATTTTAAACAAAAATGCGATGTTTAAAAGCATTTAGAGTAACTGGGTTATACTGAGCTCAACATAAACCAGAATAAAAATCAATTTAGGGTTGCACGACGGGCCCATCTACTCGTCGAAAATAAAATTGTACAAATATATAAAAATCATGAAATTTTAGAAGATTTAAGGATTGAGATGGTAACATTTTAGGAAACTGTATATACAAATGTGTAAATATTTTCGTGCTAATGGAAACTTGTTAGTATGTGTAAATAAAAAGGTTGTATGTCTTGTTGCATTATTTGAGTGGTAATTTCATTTGACTATATTTGTGAGAAGAGAATGAACTTAGCATGGTAGGTATCCAAGAAGAAGCAGATTTTAGAGCTAACCAGGGTGTGCAGAAATAAGGAGGCATTCCAGAGGTATTTGTTTTTTTTTATTATTAAATTTTCAGAAAATTTTTATGACGGTCCAACTACACTAGGACTCGATTGGTCTTTAGAGGAATCCACTGCACTTTTATGGCGCCCAATCCATGGGGCGAGAATTGGTTTAGAGAAATCCACTGTAATATATATATATATATATATATAAAATAAGATGTATCTGTAAACAAACTCTTATGAAAATAAAAGCTATTGACAAATACAAATCGGGCTAGTAGTTATATAGCCCGATTTGTATTTGTCAATAGCTCTTATTATTTTCATAAGAGTTTGTTTATAGATACATCTTATTTTATATACTATTTCTTATTGCGGACTGCAAATAACTAGTCGTTTATATATATCTTCAATTTTAACTTTCTGGGTAGTGACCATCCATTAATTAAAATAACACATTATAATATTCTTATTTACGTGTTTCGGTCTACAAGACCATTATCAAAACTTTATTAAAGCAAATATTCTTCAATAGCACCTCTATTTCAATTATTTTATAAATTTGTATAGATAAAATTAAATTTAACAATAATATGTAATTCAAACATTTTTGGTCATTAAATAAAATTGTAAACATGCACTTTAAAAGCTAAATTAAAATTGTTTTAATTTAGTTTTTAAAGTGTATGTGTACAGTTTTATTTAATGACCAAAAATGTTTGAATTACATATTATTGTTAAATTAAATTTTACCTATACAAATTTATAAAATAATTGAAATAGAAGTGCTATTGAAGAATATTTGCTTTAATAAAGTTTTGATAATGGTCTTGTAGACCGAAACGCGTAAACAAGAATATTATAATGTATTATTTTAATTAATGGTTGGCCACTACCCAGAAAGTTACAATTGAAGATAAAGTTATATGGTCAGAAAATTTACATATTTATATATATATATATATATATATATATATATATATATAGGGTTTGTAGATTCGGAAAAGCATTCGACAACATAAAATAAAAAACAACGTTCAAAATACTCGAAAAGATTGATTAGAGTGAGTTTTAGGAGTAGACGGATAGTACATAGCTTATACAAAGACAAACAGCTGTAACAGAATTAGAGCAGGAACGTAAAGAAGTAAATATTAGGAAAGGGGTGAGACAGGGATGTATGTGCCCTATCCCGATTAATTTTTAATAACTTGTACATCGAAGAGGCAATAAATACTGTCAAATGCAGGAAGACATTTGGCACTATTATGCAGAGACAAAAGATTAATATGCTTAGATTTGCAGATGATATAGCGATATTAGCATCTAGTAAGGAAGAGTTAGAAGCTGCTCTTAATGAAATGGAAACAGTTGTAACATAGAGATACGCTATGATAATCAACAAAAATAAAACTAAATTACTAGTATGCAAAGGAGAAGAAATAAATTAAAAAGTAGAATACCAATAGGTAACGTGAACTTACAAGTAACGCAAGAAGGGAAGAGACAAAAGATATAAAACAAAGATTAGCACGAGGTCGTGCTACATTTAACAAGAAAAAGCAATTACTGCGTTCAATGACAACAAACATAGAAACAAGGAAAAGATTGCTTAAAATATCTAAGTGGAGCACAGCACTGTACGGCTGTGAAACCTGGACAGTAGGAGAAGCAGACAAGAAAAAGGTAGAAGCATTTAAAAGGTGTTGCTACAGGCGTATGATGAAGCTATTGTAGACAAAGTTAAGAACAAAGACGTACTAGAAATGGTAGAAGAAGAAGTATGTGGAAAACAGTAAAAAAAATAGAAGAGGTAAAATGATAGGTCACATACTAGGGCATGAGGGAATAGTGCAGAATATATTACAAGCAGAGATAGGAAAAAAAGAGGTGAGGTAGACCTACGTTAGACTATTGCACACAGATATTGAAAGATGTAGGCTGTGGGAATTTCAGGGAAATGTGCAGGCTAGCTCAGAATAGAATTCAATGCAGGTACACACACGTCCAAGCAATTCCAAAATGGAAAACCTAAATACGAAAAAAATAATTGTACTTAAACCTGATAACTACTATAAGCAACTACAGGTGTTGATTTTGCAATACTCTCAACTAATGTTAATTGTGCGAAAGAATTTCCTGGAAAACTATTAATTTGGCAAATGTGTTGGGAGATCCCTGGCCGCCACAAACTTGCTTAACCCCCTTCACATACCACTGAATCTTGGTGAAATAGAGAGGATAATTAGGAAACAACAGAAGGGGAACCAAGTTGTATCTAGGCTGTGGGAATGTCAGGGAACGGCGTATACTAGCTCAGAATAGAAATAAGTGAAGGTACACGCCCAACCAGTTTCAAGTCGCACAATGTAATAAGAAAATAATTGCAGTTAAATCTGATGAGTATTATAAACAACTACAGGTGTTGGTTGTGAAATACTTTCAAATAATGTTGACTGTGCAAAAGGATATATTGGAAAACTATCAATTTGGAAAATGTTCAAGTGTTGGGGGATCTTGTTAGCCGCATGCTGCTTAACCCCCTTCACATACCCTACATGTGATTTTCCAATGCTCCACCCGAAAGTACTACATTAGCCAGGAAGCTGAGTTTTTTACCTGTAAAATTTTGAATTTTGCCGAGCCCTTGTTGTTCCTAGCAAGGGATCTTTAACGTACGTGACAACACTCACACGTGGGAGGGCATATTTTTGTGAAAAATACTCGCCTAACATTTTTCAAGCAGACCATGTCGGGATTTGAATCTGGGACCTTGGGCATAGTAGTCACGCCCATACCAACTACACCACGGAGCCGCCTCCCCATCACATACCACTGAATATCGGGGTAATAGGGTATATATTTGTAAACAATAGAAAGGAAACCGAACTGCATCTAACAAGAAAGAGCAGCGGCCATGTTCAAAGACAAACAGAAACAAGACGAAAATGAACAAACGAAGTTAATAACAAAGAAATTATAGAAATGGTTGGGGAATAAAGATATCTGTGGAAAAAAATAGGAGAGATAGGATGATAGGTCACATACTACGGCATGAAGGAATATACAAGCAGAGATAGAAAAAAAGAGGTAGAGGTACACCTATTGCAAGCAGATAGTGAAAATGAATAGGAAAATGTGCAGGTTAGCTCAAAATAGGAAACAATGAGGGTACGCGTCTAACCAGTTCCAGAACTGAAAACCTAATGATGATGATGATGAAACAATTAATACGTCCAATATAATGGCAGCCTTTGTACTTAATTTTGTGGCGATTTCTCAAGAACTTGTTTTTGTAGGTTGGTTCCTTTTCGCATAAGTATGTCCAAATATAAACTATTAACTTCTACTGTGAGACTTTACCACTAAACTTTTAATAAAATAGTTTTGAAAATACCAATAATTATATTTAATGAAATGTTTGAATAAAAACAATATATCACCCTTCCGACAACAAAAATTTGTTAATTACTTAAATTTATATAAGTAAATATGTTTATTTGAACACTGGCCAGCTAGCCCAAAAACTACAGCAGCAAATTTATAAGAATTGAATAAACTTCAAACTTAGTTTATTTATTTAAAGTTATTGATTTGCTTGGATTCATAATTAGTTTATTTGTGCTAGTAACTGTACATTACACTCCACTTATGTTTCAGAACTACTTAAAGATAACCGCTATTTATGTTTATCACAAATAAAATATTTACTAACACGATCATATTAAATTAATTTGATTATTGACTTGATTGAAAATATATTTGACAAAATATTAGTAATGCGTACATTGTTATGTATGTTGATGTCATCCTGCAAATTAATAATCAGTATGTTGATTTATAATTACAAATTCCAGCTCTTCACTTTTACTCGTAGTCGTAGACATTGTCACAATAAATTAAAATTTATCAATATATAAGATAAATTGATTTTTGGTAAATATGACAAACCATTCAGAGTAAGTGAAGCCAAGTATGCCGTTTTTATTTTATGGATTCTAATTTCAAAATTGTCCCTACATTTTGTAACTTTATGAAAACAGCAAAATCCTAAACTAATAATTTTAAAGCTCATGCCAAATAGAAAAGCATATACGGTTATTATCGCAGAAATCAGACGCATTATTATTATATAACAATTCTCAAACCTTTGCAAAATAAATAGTTCCTATTTTTTAAAAGTTTTTATTAGTTCTTTAACAATTGTGTGTGAAAGTTTGAATTATTACAACGTGGACTTATGTGCTTTATTGTTTAAATGTAGCATGCACACTAGCCGATACGCTGTTGTAACTTATTAATATAAAAGAATAATAGAATACTAAAATACCCTTGCCAGATGTGCTTCGATTGCCTCAACAATTTCTTGGGCATGGGCAACGTTCTCTTCAGCTAATATTGTTAAAACACTGATTAATGGTTTGCTATTAAAAGTAAGATCTGCAAGGCTAGAAGTATATTCTTCTTTAATTTCTGTACCTCCTGCCATTATTGGAAGAAAATTAATATTTCTTCATTGATAAGATTTCCGGGAAATCTAACCAAAATTAACAAATATAGAACTCTTAAAAATACCACATATTGAATTACTCACTATTATTTAGTCATTATTTACCTAGGTTTTATTACAACAGTAATAATGTACAACACTCAATCCATGTGTTTTTCCGATAAAATTAACATACCAATGTGTTTCACGACAATTTTAAAATTAGAACAACACTCGTAACGAACAACACACAAAATGGCGAGTATAAACTATAACTAAAGAGCTACCGATTCTTGACATTGACTTGTAATGGCATTAGAAAGTAGTTATCACGTGACCTCAGTAGGCGTCGCCATTGGCGCCCCATGTAATACGCACAATGGTGACCGATTCCTATGACGGTTTTAAAATAAAACACACCCCAGTAATGTAATCACAAAATCAACGAGCAATCAAACTGCTTCGTTGGAAAATATCAATACATCTGCCTTGTCCGTCTACTATTGGGAATTTAATAATTAACTGCTAAACTACTTAACTCAAATGGGTACCCAATGTAAAAAATTGACCAAAAAATAATTCTACGTAGAATGTACACTTTTTCCTAATAATCCTGTATTAACAGTTTAGAGTTATTAATATATTATTTTAGTTTTTGTTATAACTGAGTTAAAAATATTTTTTTTGTAAAACAGCAAGAATGTTAAGCCAAAAACTAAATCTTTATCCCATATTAAAAACATTTAAACCTTTGGAAGTATGACGCTTGTAAATTATAAGTATTAATTTACTGCGTTGAATAGTCTTGGAGTATGGAAATGTGTATAGCAAAAATAAATCGTGGGTATCGAATGGTTATAGAAAAACTACCACATTGCGCAGTCTGTTTAAACTGCAAAACCCTAAATATTTTTCTTTTACTTTTTGTTCGGCCTTAAAAACTATCTTGAGTAGTGCATGGGGGAGTTTTGGGGGTATGCAAATGAGCACTATAAAGACAACCTTGTACGTATGATCGTCTTACAAATATTACTAGTTAATGTGTTAAACGGGAAACTTAAGTCTTTTTTTATACTGTTTATCTTTCTATAATCTTAATTTAGACTATATAGCATATGTTTATACAAATAGCGCTTTAATTAATCTTTTTTTCTAAACAAAATGTATTTTGTTATTTCATTTACAGCAATTAAATAATTGCGTCACTCGATTTGATCCACTGTAATAATAGTTGTCATAGAATAACCATACATGGTTATGTTGCTAAAATTTGTATTGCTAGCTTCACGCACGTGACTTGCTGGCACAACATTTTATAAACTGAACGTTATAAAAAATGTAGTGCGGTACAGAATTTATTGCACTTAAATAAAATTACCCAACAATAAAGTGCTACATACCTAGACGTAGCCGGAAAAAAAGTAAATACCAGGCTAACTATCAAACGCGGAGAGTGCGGGGATTCACCTACATACCAGGAAAACTAAAAAAAGCACGTCGCCCACGACTATCTATTAACAACTAAGATAAATAAAGGATTCTGTACAAACAAGCAAATGCAATAAATTAAGCATTACTATTTCAAAGCACACAATTGTGTGTTGTGAACAATTTAGTACTTTAGATACGAAGTGCGCATTTCGTATATTGTTACATGCCAAAATTGGCATTGTAAGTTTCTAAATTTGTAAGTGAATTCGCGCCAATATTTTAAAAGACTTGTGCGTGTATTTCCGTCACTTTAGATAGTTGCGTCGGCGCCCGAGATGCGCAGACGCGGAGTGGTAAAGTAAGTGGTGGTTTTCGTTACGTCAGGACTAGTCAACGAAACTTCGAACAGTGTGGTTATCTGGGGTGTGCCTTTTATCTTGTCTTTTCTCTTTTAGATATGTAGGTTTCCTCTGCCGTATCTATTATCGTTCCTTACCTTATTCCTGTTGTTCCGCTACAAAAAGGAAGAGAGAAGACAACCAAATCTGGTTTCAACGGGTGGCAAAGGACGACAACAGCTACAGGCGTGTGCGTTTATTGGAGTTCGCGCGTTTGCAGAGTTAAGCACCTCTCGCCCTGGTCAGAACTTGGATGGGTAGACCATGTTTTTTTTTTGTTTTTTTTTAAGCAACGTACCTATACATACAGCAGTTGCAGGGCGCTGTAGTACATCTCGACATGGAAGTACATAATTTTTTAACAATCCCGTACACGAGTTCGATGCAAGTTTCGGTGCTGTTGTCGTCCTACAACGCCCACAACGCCCTATAACACCCAACAACGCCCAACTAACGCGGTATTGCTGCCATGTTGAGAAGAGCTCCATAGTTTACGTGAGTACATTTTATCTTTTCCTATAATTACAATAAACATTTTTTGCATGTGACAATAATTTGAAACATAAATAGGACGTAACCCCTTATTGCGCAATACTACGCATGTATTTATTATGTTACCAACTGTCGTAGTGGCTCTTATACATTACGCGCCGGGAGTTTAACGGTATACCTTTGAGTAGACGGAGAGTATACTAATTTTACACAAAATAAAATTAATCAGTAGTAAATAAACATGTGAGAGCTTTTGTGAAGCATTTTTTAAAATTGCACCTAATACTTTTTGTAAAATAAACTAATCAATAGGAAAGAATTAACGTGTGAGAGCTTTTGTCAAACATTCTTTTAAATTGTACATAATACCGAAAAGAATAAGCGTGTGTCTGTCAAACATTTTAACAATGAACAAAAAAAATAAAAATTGAAAGGAGGCATAGGAAAAAATAGGTAGGTAGTAGCGCTGACTAAGGCAAAGGTGGAATGGCGTCAAAGTCGTCAAGGGACGGATGTTTCTTCAAAAAAGAAACAGGAAAGTTTTCGACCTCTAAAGAAGATTGGTTTTCTGCAGAAAAACCAAAGGAAAGAAAAGAAACAAGGAAGAAAATCAACAGTAACGGCCAAAATGACAAAAGTGTTATGTTTTAAAGTATGTAAAAAAACAACAAGGGAGAACGAGAGGAAGAGTGCTGGTAAAAGAAATAATGTACTACAAACTGTGGTAACCAAGAATCTCAACAAACAAAGAGCCAAAGAAAATAATAGTTCACTAGACTTAAAGTCGACTAAGTCGTGGTTTCCGAAGAAAGAAAAACGGTCTAGAAAGCACCTACCACAGGAACGAATCGACAAAACACAATCGGTATTGGGACCGACAGCAAAGAAAGCCAACAAAAGGATAAGGAAAGTAAAGTAAAACGAAAGAAACGAGAGTAAAGAAAAAAAACAAAAAGAATAACACCAACAAGTACCAGAACCAACAAAAAAACCTAAGAATCGTACAAAAGAAAATAAAACAGAATCCCAGTGTAGTAATGTATGAGTAGGTGTGTGCGTGCGTGTGTGTGTGTGTGCGTAAAAAGAGCGTGTGTAGGTCTTGTGCGTGTATAAAGTGTGGGTGGGTGTGTAAGAAGTGTGCGTGTATGTGTTGTGCGGGTGTGTTGTTATACTTTAGGGTTCTATACTCGTTAAAGTCCAGGCGTAATTTATAAGAGCCACTACGGCAGTTGGTAACATAAAAAATACATGCATAATGTTGCGCAATAAGGGATTACGTCATATTTATGTTACAAATTATTATCATATGCAAAAAATGTTTATTGCAATTATAGGAAAAGATAAGTGTACTCACGTAAACTATGGAGCTCTTCACAGCATTGCAGCTATTCTGGCATCAGGCTCTCGGCGTTGGTTGAGCGTTGTCGGTTGTGGGTCGTCCTTTGCCCCCTCGTTGAAACCAGATTTTCTGTCTTCCCTCTTCTTGTTGTAGAGATACGAAAGGAATAAGGTAGGGGGCGATGACAGGTACGAGATAAAAGGAAACCTACATATCTGGAAGAGAAGACAAGATAAAAGACACACACAGATAACCACACGGTACGACGTTTCGTTGACTAGTCCATGACGTGACGGAAATCATCACTTACTACCACACTTCCCGTCTGCACAATCTCGGGCGCCGACGCAACTATCTAAAGTGACGAAAATGCACGCACAAGTCTTTTAAAATATTGGCGCGAATTCACTTGCAAATTTAGAAACTTACAATGCCAATTTTGGCATGTAACAGTGTATGTGTTGTCTTAGACCGTTGTAGTCGCCTCTAACGACGGGCAGGTCGTGCCATGGGGCTATTTTATTTCCGGACCCACGAGGGTTCAAGGAGAACAAGGAGGAGACGAAAGAAAGGAGAACCAAGTACAACTGTGTGTTTATGAAATGTGTGTGTGCATGTGTGTATAAAGTGTGTGTGTTGATGTAGTGTGCGTGCATAAAGTGTGCGTGTGTGTATGTGTTGGACCGCTGTAGTCGCCTCTTATGACAGGCAGGTCGTACCATGGGGCTATTCTATTCCCGGACTCGCACGGGTTCAAGGAGTACAAGGAGTAGACGAAAGAAAGGAGAACCAAGTAGAACTATGTGTTTATGAAATGTGTGGGCGTATGTGTGTATAAAGTGAGTGTGTTGGTGTAGTGTGCGTGCATAAAGTGTGCGTGTGTGTATGCGTTGGATCGCTGTAGTCGCCTCTTACGACAGGCAGGTCGTACCATGGAGCTATTCTATTCCCGGACTCACACGGGTTCAAGGAGTACAAGGAGAAAACGAAAGAAAGAAGAACCAAGTAGAACTGTTTGTTTATGATAAACAGGTAAAATAGATGGGAAGTTGATGAAGTATTTAAGAATAGCAACGGAATCGATTTAACAAAATTATTGTAAAGCGGGCTTATCAATTAACAAGTGAAAAGAGGTATTTTAACAAAGGATTTATATATTTAATCTTTTTTAGTCGTACAACGAAAATGTTTGAAACTTATTTGGTCAGTTGCAAACATATAACGTTATCTCAGGAGCGTTCTTGTTCACATGGGTTAGATAGAAGTAGCAACACTATAATACATCGACCTTTCTTTATTGTTGCCTTTTAACATCCAAGTTGTTCTGTATTAGTAATGGTTCGTTCCTGGTACCTAATATCAAATTCATTGTATCCTGTTTGGTCTCTTGTAATTATACTCTGTTGGGTGATTAAAGCGAAAGATATAACCCAACAGCAAATATCGACAGCTTTAGTGGCGTGAATTTAGCTTCGTTGATTCCGAATAATCAAAAGATAATCCGAATAAAAGCTGATCGATTACTCTTTTAAAGTAAATGAAAAACGGGCGACGTTTTACCTATGGTGTTATCTCAAACTCTATAGATTTATTATCTATAATATTAGTAATAGTAAGAGTAATATATTGGAGAGACGTCTATTGTCATTTTTTGTTGATTATTCTAACCTTCAAAACTCCATTTTTTACTTTTGTCTTCACGAGGTAAAGATGTGTCTCGTTAAAATGTAAAGTCTGTAAATACATACCCATAGAATGGCTACAGCAAGAACGTTACTCACTTCATTTAGTTCCAAACAAATAAATTTGTTAGTATCGCCAAATTGTAATGGAATCACAAAACGGCTATTGCATCACTGTTTGCAATGTAATCCTCAAAATTCAGTGAGAAAGACAGGTGTAAAACTACTAAATCAGTCTATAAACGGTAAAATATACGAATTATTGAATTGCTGTGTAGCACTATCATATTTTATTTTAGATCTTGTACCGAGGCATAGATATCTTCATACTAGCGCTGTTCTGTTCCAGAAAAAAGATTATTATGAGGTTTTAGGAGTTAGTAAAAACGCTTCTAGTGCTGAAATTAAAAAGGCTTATTACAAGCTTGCTAAACAACATCATCCTGATATGAACAAGACTGACCCAAATGCTTCAAAAAAATTTCAAGCTGTTTCTGAAGCTTATGAGGTAAAGAACTAAATGTTTTCTATTCAGGTATTTTTGCTGCTAATGAAGCAGTCAAATTTCGAACATTTTCAATAAAAGGTTTTTATTTGATTTAAATTATGATCCAGATTAAAATTAATTATTTTTTGAATTGGACCTCGGTTCAAGGGTTATATTCCAAAGATTTTTGATCAGTGTAAAATAGTTTTCAAACATAGTAAATTTTTAAATACTGATAAAGAATATGAAAAAGGAATTGTGTCATTTACTTTCTGGAGTAATATCTAAACAGTATTGTTGTTGCAGGATATAACTTGAGTACAAAGGAATATTAGCCAAAATCAGGTGTAACCACAGCATTGTAATTGTGTTTTTAACCTGTACTTGTAAGTTCAAACTATAAATTCTTTTTTGAATATAATAGAATAGTATATCGTTTGTTAGGTAGTAAATTACATTATATAAGCTAGTCGTAACTTATTATGTTTGACGTCAATTAGTACATTAATCCCGGTTGTAATTTATTATCCCTAATTTGATTGCAATTTATTGCCGTTAAACGGTTATGGATTCACATGCTAAGGAAGCCATTAAAAACTAAACAAAGGGCTTACCCTGGTTAATAACTTTAGCCAAGGCCTCTTTTGCTAGTGTTTTCCATCCAGAAATTACAGCTGACATCTTCAGGTAGATCAGGGCTTCATGAAGATCCATTTCTTCAGATCCTTGTGGCGAAGTGTGTTGTCGAACATACAACATTAGACAGCGCAAAAGATATTATTAAGGTAATTGAAGGAATAGTAGAGGAATTTAAAAGAACATTTACTGCACTTGCATTTAGTACACCGATATCGTCTGGTAATTGAAGGACAAATGTCCATTTAAAACACATCTTTATTTATTTATTTATTTTTTATTTACAATAAAGGACACCAAACAGAAGGTATAAATCTTCCAATGAAGGTGCCACAACTTTATAATACTGCAGTGACAACGGAATTTTACAAATTCAAACTTACTTATTAATAGCTTTGATGTAGTAAAAAATAAATGATACAAAGTAAAAAACTAGTATAAGACTAAAATAATTAATATTTAACATAATACAAATAAGATGTTTCTACAAATTTTAAACTTAATAAATTCAATGTTAAAACATTTGCATTAAATAGCATTTAAATTTTCGAAGACTAAAGCTAAATATATCCAGGTTGGTGCTGTGTACGTAATTATTGTAATTACGCATAATTCTTGTGACTGGAGCATTTAAACCGTGATTGGTGTTACAATGTTCTAAAGCAAATAGAGGAGGGTTTCGGACAGGGTATACAGGAACACAAGGCTTTGACTAAGAACTTACTATCAATCACGCCATGTGAAATTTTAAAAAGAAAAATTTGCTCAGTGATCAACCTTCTTTTTGTTAGCGGATGTAAATTATAAAAGCTGAGGTTTGATTCATAAGGCGTGTGGTATAAATATCTATTGAATCTATAGTTTAAACTATTAATAATTTTTTTTTTAATTCGTTCGATACGAACTGTATATTTATGGTAAAAGGGAGTCCAAATAATTGCAGAATATTCTAAATGACTCCTAACATAAGAATTGAATAGTAAAATTAACGATGAAAGGTTTTTAAAGTTTCTTGTTAATCTGAGGATGAAACCTAGGTTACGACACACTTTGTTAACAATATTATTTATATGCGTTTCAAATGGCATTTTTGTGTCAAGGGTAACGCCGAGATCTTTGACTATAACCTCACTTTTCAATATTTGACCATCTAGATCATAGGTTCCCAACCTTTTCTGAACCACCGCCCCCTCTACTGGAAAAAAAACTTCCAACGCCCCTCCTCATCATAGTGCATTATAACGAATATTAAAATATTGTTGCATAGTATCTATCTATCTATATATATACATAGATACTCATATCTGAACGTTGCACTTTTGACTGCTATTACAAGCGTTCACTAAAGCGTTGGACAAGGTATATATATTAAAAATCGCAAAAGTAAACCTTAATTAAAACGACTATCAAATGTAGTACAAACTTGTTTATTAAAACTTAAATATGAATACATAATGAACAGAAAAAGATTAAGAAGAAAAATTAATGAGATAGTTGAGGCTGGTGAAGTTTTAACAATTTGCTAATGTCGGGTTCCAATTTCGTTAACATCAGCCGCAAATCGCCACGTTCAGTAATGTGCAGTCTGTTCCTTTTCTTAGACAATAAATTAGCTACTGCACTGAACCCACGCTCAGCCAAATAAGATGAAGGAAATGCAATTAAAAATATCTGTACTCTTGACCACAATCCAGGGTAAAGAACTGGTATTGGTTTTGAAGCCAGAACTCTTGATATCCATTTCTGAATTTTACTTTTAGTTTTCGTTAGTTGTGAGTTCTACGAGTTCCTCTTCTAAATTTGATGATTCTGCTGTATCTGCATTTGCGAAAGGATCTAAAACCCAACCCGGTATATTCATGTTTAAAATATCCTGGAATCGCTCCACACAATCAACATGAAGAACGTCCAAGTGTTGGCAGTAAGTAAGTAAATCTTCATGTTTTGCAGAGACTGCTGATAATGTGGGAAAGTGGCTGTATTCACCTCTCCCTAGATTTCGTTTGAATAGAAGAAGTTTTCCCACAAAAGCAGCTATGACGTTTTTGTTTTAATTAAATTCAATTCGTCACCTTGCAATTGTAAATTGACTTCATTAAATATTTTAAACAAGTCTGTCAAATAAGCGATGTCATTTTATGTATAATCAGGTTTTCGCGCAATTTTTCGTTTCTGTTTTCAAGAAAGTCCAGTACTGAATCAAATAGTTGAAAAACGGTTCAAACAAGTACCTTTTGAGAGCTAACGAACTTCTGTGTGCAGCAGCAAGCGATTGTAATCTTCATCATTTTCACTACAAAGTTGGCTAAATAATCTGTCATGCAATGAATTGCTTCTAATCGTATTTACTGCTCTAATAACGTAATGAAGCGGCGAATGCAAACGTTCGTTCAGATTTTTGCAACCAAGTGCTGACGATGAATAATACAATGTATAGCGAGTACATTTGGTACTGCTTGTTTCAAATGAGCTATGAAACCCTTATGACGTCCGTCATTGCTGGAGCACCATCAGTAGCTGCCGACAAAATATTATGCATAGGTATTTCTTTCTCTTGAAAACGTACTCATGGTATTAAATATCGTTTCTCCTTTGTATCAGTTTCCAAATTTTTGCAAATAATAACTCTTGATAAATTTTTTCGTCTTTTATGAACCGAACGTATGATAACAGCAGTACTTCGTTATTTGGTAGAGTGGATTCATCAAGTTGAATGGAAAAATTGCAAGTTTTAAGTAATCGCATAATGATATTTAAACGTCTTGAGCCATTTCGTCTATTCTCCTTTGCACTGAGTTATTACTCAGAGGAATTTTTCTGATGACATCTGCCGATGTCTTATGATGAAGAACAGTTTTATTACCTCTCTGACTGCCGGCAAGATAAGTTCCTCGCCAATGGTATGTGGTTTTCCGTTTTGCGATTAACAATGAAATGTTATATGATGCTCGTAGTCCATCATCTTCTTGTTTAGAAGACGACGCAAATAGGTTTGATATAGTTGGCTGTTTCAAATATTTCTTCTGCAGTTCTTGAAAATAGGACAAATCTTTGTCCTTTTATCAGTATGCATTTTATTTAAATGTTCTTGTAGCCTAGAAGGCTTCATGGCTTCATTTGAGAAAACTTTTGGCAAAGTAAACACATGGGTAATGATGGGTTTACAGGAGAGTGCGTAAATCCATATTTCAAATACAAAAGACTGTACTGCCGGCATTTCTTCTTAGATTGAGACATTTTGAAATCCAAAACTTGCCACGGTTTAAAATAAATTAACTTTTCAACGAATTTATAGATAATTATAAAATTAATGGTTATAATGACTTATATAACTTATCACTCACGAACATGGATTATTTGAAGCACACAAAATAATAACACATTCCTAGAGCTATCTCTGCCTTTTATACGTTTGATTTCATACAAGCATCAACTTGTATGTTTTATCTTGTTTGCGATGCCGGTGCACTTTGTAAGCAAGTCATATCGCGTCTTTGCTTATCAACTTGCAAAGACTTGTTGCGGACAATATTAAACGGAATTAGGTATTCATAGACCTAATGCTGAATTAAATGTTTTAAAGTATATTTTCTCGATAACAATAACATAGACATTTTAGATAGCTAAATAATCTGTCTATTCATGCCAACTAGGTATTTTCAAAGTATTTTAATATATTTATTTTCTAAAAAGGTAAGTACGTCACGAACGCCCCCCTTGATCCTCCTAATGCCCCCATTTTGCCCCTGTACTTGCTATCGCCCTTTTGAAAGCTACAGCGCCCACTGGGGGGCGGTACCGCCCCCGTTGGGAACCTATGATCTAGATGACAAGCGTTACTGATAATTATTCTGTTACGCGTAAAAGAGATTTTGCTGCATTTATCTATATTTAGTGAAAGTTTATTTTTACGGCAGAAATTAGAGAGTTTATCCAAATCTTGTTGTAAAAAGTGACAATCATTTATTGAATTTATAGGCAAGTAGACTTTCAGTTCGTCTGCATACAGTAAAAATTTAGAATGCTTAAAACAGTCTGAGATATCATTGATAAATATAATAAAGAGCAAGGCGCCTATATGTGAACCTTGCGGAACACCGGAGCTTGCTAAGAACCAATCTGATTGTTGGTTGTTTGCCACAACGCACTGTTGACGTGACGTCAGATATGAATGAAGAAATTTTAGTAACATACCACCTATACCAATCCTCTCCAATTTAAGAACCAGAAGTTGTATGCAGACCTTGTCGAATGCTTTAGAGAAATCGGTATACACAGCATCCACTTGAGTTCTACTATCCATTTGATCAGTAACATCTTGCGTGAATGATATCAAATTAGTTACTGTAGACTGCCCAGTGTAAAATCCATATTGAAGCTTGTTGATATGATTTTTTATTTTGAAAAAAAGTTGCTTGGTAATTATAGATTCTAAAATTTTTGCAAAAGTATTAAGTATGGATATCGGTCTATAATATTTTACATTATTTTTATCACCATTCTTAAGAATATGGGTTATAAATGCTTTCTCATGTACTTATTATTGTCTCCACCATAAAAAACATCACTTATTGGCTAAGCGCAATTACAATACATTCGTTTTGGCCTAGAAAACTGCATGCTTGGCACGAATTAGGGGTTCTTCACGTGTGGTTTGTGAGAAGATATAACCACAAACTGTATGCAAGGATGGGAAAAAGTTTTCCATTTCAGATTATAAAATCCCATATTCCTAATACTAAAACGAAAACCTTGTGCAACTGGAGGTGTAACAAACTACTTAATTGACAATTTGTTCGAGGCCTAATGTTGTTTTTGGTCACGTGATGGCGTTTTTAGTTTATTTTATTTTTACCATTACACAAAGTTTATTTTGAGCTTATATTGATGACTGCTTCGATGATGCCCAAGATGCTGAAACCGGTAAAAAATGTTTGTGTAACAATCAAGTAATTCTTTTGTTATTGACTATGCAAAGATGATTTTCAGGAATGAGTATTATAGATACATCTTATTTCCCTTTGTTACATATACATTGATGTGATAATGAGGTCACGAGAGGTCATCAAGCACCGAATTCTGTCAGAAAACCGACCCAAAACGGAGAAAAGTAAAATTTCTCAATATTTACTTTTACTCATTATGATATTCTCATATGATTTCATCACAATTAATTTTTAATTCTTTATTCCATTTTAAAACATTGTAATTATCTACTCTCTTCAGAGTAGCAATAAGCGTTCAAAGTCCTCAATTAAAATCGTCTGTTTACTGTAATAATTTCATATCAGATTAGCATGGTGACTTTTTAATAGCAACTTATCAATTGCTCCTTTGATTTGTTTTGAATTGGGTTACATAGTTAAGCCTCCATGTGATGTCAGCATCTCGAACCTTCTATCGAGGTCTAGTTGTCGTTTCTGTTTGGATTGGTTGTAAAAAATGGCTCATTTGTTACATAAGCATCAAGAATATTCATGAATGACGCAACCTTCAGATGTGCCATTCTAATAGCCCCAGACTATCATTAATATTATTTGCCCATGGCTTATTTTATTTTTATGACATTCAAGATTTATGGCTTTACTCTGCCTTAATTGGACGATGTCGTTTATCTTTTTTCAATTGCAGGGTTTCCCCTAACCTGGTAAAGTAAGGGGAATTAAAAAAAAGGATGCAAAATGTCAGGAATTTTTGAACAAGTTTGAAGAAGTCTGGGGTTTTTGTAATAAACGTGGAAAAATTATTTTCTGTTTTAAGATTTATTTTTACCAAGTCGTATTAATTAATAATAACTTAGTCAAAGTAGCACTTTATTTTAATTAAGTAAAACAATTTTAAAAGTTCTGTCATATTTGAATTTTGTACAGAGATTAGTAAGTATCTGTATAGAGGCTATAAATGACGACATCATCCAAGCACCATTAAAGAATCCAAATGGATTCGATATTAACCCTTATTGGAAAGGACATAACAACTTGTTTCCTGTACCACCTGTCAATTCCACTGTCAAGCATATATCAGTTTACATTGAGTTTCACTCTGTGTGTATACTGTGTTATTATTCCTTGAATTGTGGTTAAAATAAAAAGTATTTCATTAAAAATCCAAACAAATTTATGCAGTGAATTTTTTCTTAAGGAATTTGTTATTCTGTCATTGGTGTTGTTTTTTTTGTTAAACGCTTTCAGACTGCAACTCCTATGGCTCCATTTTTATATGAAGGACTGGTTATGATCATTAGATCCCTTCTAGCAAGATTTATAAAAGAAGTTTAAAAAAAATCAATATCTAGTTTATTAAAGTTACATTTTAAACAGGCGGATATTTATTTAGAATTTACTAAACTAGATGTGGGTTTCTCAGCTAGGAGGTATATGAATATATGTAAAGCTACAGAAAAACAAACTTTTATTCTTCAAACATTGTAGGCTATTTTTAACTGCTATGACTAAAAAGATTTTTGAACGTTGTGCTATAAAATACACTTTAACAAAGTCTATTTTATGTTTGGGCCCTCGACTGGTTATTATAGATGAATCTAGTGCACGAAACTGAATGAAATCCATCTCGTTACGTAAATTCTTCCAATGCCGGACCTGTTGCGGGTGAGATCTGCACTAACTTCCTGTTTTAGAATGTGCTTTGGTCCCCTTATCACCTTCATGGCATGCTCATAATTAGAAAATGTAACCCTTATTGCTCTCGATCCATTTTTATTCTTCGTTCCCATTCTATATATAGGGTGCCCTATTTATTACACGTTGTATGGGTAACTCTGTTATTTGTGACATTAGAGAAAAGATTAAATATGGAAAGTAGTGCAGTTTTTATTGCCGAGTTCAGCCATGAAGAGATAATTAACATACAGGGTGTAGCAAAAGCGTTATACCAAAATAATGAAATTTTGATCTTTTCTGTTTTGCTTTGTGGTTCATTTATTGTGATAGATACAGTAAAACGTTGTAGATGTTTTTTACATTATTTTAAAATGAGAATAAGATATAATTATTTGTTTTTACATGGCTTTGGTCATGTTTGAGTAAATAAGTGAGGTTATGTTATTTTAAATGCAAACCATAATTGGCGGTAGTTCTGATAGAAAGGCATGTTTTTTCTCTTTTCAGTGATGTATTACAGTGTACATGTCCAACATAAAAATTTTTGAAAAAAATTTTGTTTTTATAAAATACGAAACTTTGTATCATATAATATGTTAATATTTGAGCTGATTTTAAGGATCAAGTAGCCATATGTCACATAACAATAGATTTCACTTTGTTACGTGTCGAAAATCGGCACTAGACATTCTTAGTTTAGTTTTAATATGTAAGAATTTCGCGCCATAAATTTAAAAAGACTTGTGCGCGTATTTCCGTCACTACAGACAGTGCGTTTGCGCCAGATCGCGCCGACGCATGTGGACGAGAGAGGAGTGGGGAATTTCCGGAAGACGCGTAAGGACTGGCCTCCGAAATGTGAAGAAAGGTGTAGTGAATCTGGTATCTTATCGTATCTTTTTGGGTTATGTAGGTCCCTTCTGCCCTTATCATTCCTTATAACCAGTTCCCGTCGTTCCCGCTACATAGGTAGGAAGAAGACCATCAGATTTGGGTACAACCTGGCTCGAGAGTTCCCACGACCCGAGAAAGATTAGTCAAAGCAGCCGACGCCCGAAAAAGATCCATGGAGCCCCGCTGCCGCTAGCATGGAGTAACCTTGTAAGAAGCCCTACAGATTCACGTAAGTACCCCTTGGGGGTTCTGTAAAATATGTATACTTTGAAAATGTGTTGCAATAATTTGCATATTGTTGTATGTCATAGATAATTTGCGCGTCAATTTTCACATTATGTAATATCGCTACCAACTGTCATTTGTGGCGCATGTACCGCGTTCACGGGGGTATAATAACTTGTTTGAATAACAGAAATTAGATAGTACTGTTATTTTGTGTTTATACATACATTATTTTCTTCTAATAGTTAGAATGTCAATCAATCAATCAATCAATCATTTATTAGTCACAATATTACAATGTGTGATAGGTCTATAAGTCCATTTTACAGAAAATCTTGAACTGCATAGTAGCAATTGTTCACTAACATATTTCTAAGCTTAACTTTAAACATTTTATAAGTATGAGCATTCTTAATGTCAATGTGTACTTTATTGTAAACCTTCATAGCCAAACACACAAAGCTCTTATCCGTAAGGGCCAATCGGTGTTGAGGAATTACAAAATTTACACAGAACCTAGTATTAAGACCATGAATTGAGAAGTTTGTAGAAAATAAAAGCAGGTTCTTACGCACATAAATAGCAACAGAGTAAATATATAGGCAAGGTAAGGACATTATGTCCAATTGTCGAAAAATGGGCTTGCAGGTATCAAACCTATTGGCATTAACCATGCATCTTAGGATTTGTTTTTGGATAGAAAAGATACGTTTTGCGTAAGGAGAATTTCCCCAAAGCATAATGCCGTAAAACAACCTAGATTGTACTTCTGCAAAATAGAAACACTTTAAAGTGTGAAAATCTAAGACTGCTTTTAGAAACCTGATTTGAAAGCACACTGAGCTAAGTGTTTTAGAAAGCTTAGTACAATGATTTTCCCATCTCAATGAGCTATCTACATAAACTCCCAAAAATTTTGATGTAGAAACTTGTGTAAGTGGATTGTTATTGACCTGCAATTGCACCTGATCTTCACGAAAAATTTTGCCAGCATAAAAAAGCATAAAAACCGTCTTTTCAGAATTGAGATAAAGTTTGTTAGCACAGAACCATTCGAAAAGTGGCTCAAGAATCTCTTTCGCATGTTGGAGGACATCGTGAAGTGTAGCTCCACCTAGTACTATAGAAGTATCATCTGCATACATGGTAATTACAGCATTAGCAATATAACGAATAAGGTCATTTACAAATATTATGAATAAAGTTGGACCGAGTATGGAGCCTTGAGGTACTCCGACAGAAACATTTTGAGTTCTCGAGGCATGGCGGATTCCTTTGCTTTTGATTACCACAGACTGGGAGCGGCCATGTAAGTAAGAGGTGAACCAATCAGCTGCTAGACCTCTCACACCATAAATAAATAATTTGCGCAAGAGTATATCATGCTGTACACAGTCAAAAGCACGACTGAGGTCACAAAATATAAGTAAAGGATGCTCTTTAAGCTCCAGAAGCCTTAATAGTTCTTTATGAAAGGACAATAGAGCAGTACTCGTAGACTTACCTTTTGAGAAACCATGTTGACACTCAGCAATAATGGTATGTTTATTAAAGAAGGTTTGCAATCTGGTATACATCGCCAACTCCAACAATTTGGAGAATACAGAAAGGAGAGAGATAGGACGGTAATTCGTCATTAGCTGTGGATCACCACTTTAAGACAGGGACTACAGCAGCAGTTTTAAAAGAAGAAGGGAATATTCCATTGCTGAAAGATTCATTAATGAGAGATGTAAGGGGCTAGTTGTGTTTAAAATTCTTAATAAGTTGAACTGGAAACCCATCTGTACCACAAGATGACGTGTTGTTCAATTGATTTATAAGTAAAAGTATCTCAGGTTCATTGAATGGCACAAGAGCCATACTTTGAGGAATTAGCACAATTTGATTGGTTTGATGGTCAACCTTGGGAATTTTATCAAGAATTCGCAATGGAGCCTGAATTAAAAAATCATTAAACTTGTCCGAGATAATTTGAGGATTATCGATTAATTGCAAACCATCCTTAATTGCCCAGATATTATCTTTTATTGTACTGCCCTTGCATTCACGAATGATTGACCATGCTGTTTTACCTTTGTTAGTCGAGGAAGCAATTAATGACGAATAATGCGCAGAAACCTTACTGTGAACCAGATTGAAGTGTTGGGATTTCTTTATATTATAAACAGGTTGCAAGACTGGAAATATTTTAGCAAGAATAAGCAAATCATATAGATTCTGGCTCGATTTTATAACATCAGAACTGACTTGATAGCCTCTGTTAGCTGCCTTCATAATTGTAATCGGGTAGCTCATGTCAAAGTGCTGGGACAGTTTAGCTAAAAATGCTTTAAACTTATCATCTACTGTTAAGGCACTGTACATATGGCTCCACGTCTCATTTACAATCAAACTATGGAACCTATCATTACGCAATTTGTTTGTTAGACATCTAGATCTTACAAGAGTATGTCTATCAGCAATTCTAATATAATTATGATATAATAATAACATTTTATGGTCTGATAAATAAATATTATGTAAATCAACTTTAAAACTATGGTTACCATTTGTAAAAATATTGTCTATTATTGACGAGGTTGTGTTAGTGACACGAGTAGGTTGTGACACTAAATATTGCAAATTATAAGTAGATGTTAAATTGATTAACTTTAGGTCAGAGAGGACAGCAGTATTTATATTAAAGTCACCGGCCATAATTATATGATGAGTGTTGCTGTAGACACGGTCGAATGCAAGAGATAATCTTGTAAGGAACATTTCAGCATTCCCTGCCGGCGAGCGATAGACAATTAGGATAATAACAGCACCTAATAATGGATGACGCCACTTGGCACCGCATATTTTAAAGTTGCGTTCATAACAAATATCTTTAAAATCTAGAGTAGTAACCTTCGTGGCAGTGCTCCATAAGGCAACACCACCACCTTTACTGTTGCTGCGGCAGTAACTACTAACCAGATTATACCCATGAATTGATGCATTCTTTATTGTAACGTCAGACATCCAGTGTTCTGCAAGCCCAATAAACGGAACATTGAACTTATATTCTTGAATTACTGAATGTAGAACATGAAGTTTATTATTAAGACTTTGAATATTCAAGAACAATAACATCTGTTTGTCATTCAGAAACTTGGCTTGACTCCCTAAGATGGTGGATTGTCGACCTCTGCATTCCCTAAAAAATGACGATTCGAGGATTGATTAATTGCACTTTTATCTTTAGAGGGCTTAAACACGAAATCTCTAATAGTGATATTGATGGGCCAGAAATTAGGATCTAGATATTGATGTTTATTCTGCAATGCCACCCCAATTTTAAAGGTGCTGAATGTACTAGTGGTACTGATTCGATAACACACAGCATTAGTACTGTCAATCTGCATGTAAGCCAAAATATCCTCAGCAGTCCGCGGATCCCCATTGCTGTTGTGAGCTACTCGGCTTAAATGTAGCCAAGCTCGTTTTTGAACTCCAGCCAGTACTTCTAGCCCATTCTGACTTGCTACAAGTTCTGCAGCACCCACAATTATCTTTGGCTTGGATTTCTGCTTTTTACGAACAACTAAGTTCCAGTCCTCTTTAATATTGTTCGATGTATTAATAGAAGCAGCTGCCACAAAGTTAGAGCTACCAGTAGCAGTGGTAGCCGAAGATTGTAGAGAACCATCATCATGTTTATCAATAATTTTATAGTTGTTTATGTTTACACAATCTTTAGGCTTATTTAACATAGCTTTATGCATGTTATCATTATACTTTGATAAGCATTGTTTATTATGTACATCTGGGTATTGAACTTGTTTTGGTAGATTAGAATTAATATTACCTTGCATTCCAGAATCAATAATTGATTTCTAATTTTTATTATGAAGCACATTAGAAATTACATTATTACACAGCCTGACTAATTCAGTATTACTTAGTCTCAGTGTTTCCACTTCTGATTTTAGTGCAACTAATTCCCTTTCCAAGCGAACAGTAGCTCTTTTAACAGCAGACTCTAACAACAGCTCAAAAGTTGCACTTTGTAGATAGCTGATGATAGTAAGACTAGGATTGTTATCATAAGTTGTCTTATGCATGCCTTCAGTAGCTTTATTGACAGTAGTATCAAGCACAGGTGAGCTCACCTGATTGTTTTAAGACAATCCATACAAGTATAATGTTTCTTTCCATTATCTAAGTTATATAATCCTGACCTCTCACTACAAGATGTATGAGCTCTAGCTGAGCAATTAACACATGGCACATACTTATTCACTGCATTTTTGTTACAATAAGCACAAGCATTTAACAGACTATTTTCACTAATATATTCACTTTCGGCCATTTTGATACATTTTGATACAAATGAAGAAAAAAATGGCATGCTCTTTTGCTACTATTCTTCGAATCGTAACTCACTTGCAGCAGCGGATTTGTACTTTGAACGATACATGGATCGTAAGCAACCACACTGTCGGATATTTAGCAAACTTGAAAATAATCTTAAGGCATATGGTGCATTTATCAAACCTAAATTCTTACGAAAATATGAAGAAAGTGTTGAAACGAATGTGTGGGCGTTTGTTAACTATAAACCAGAATCTTCTACTGCCGAAATTGCAAACCACTGTGCAACTTCTAAGGAAACTATGAGGTGTATTCTGAAAAGTCGGAAATATCCTGATCACTATTCTATTTCGAATACATTGTATCCAGTGGATAATCAAAGACGGATAACATTTTGTCGTTATTACCTTAATAAATGTGAAGAGGATTCATATTTTTGGAGAACCATTATGTTTACTGAGGAGACTAAATTTACAAATAACGGAATATTTAATCGGCATAACAAAGTATTATATTCTTAAGAAAGTCGTAAACTTGTGCGTGAATCCAGAGATCAACACCAATTTGATATTAATTGTTGGTGTGGAATATTTTGTGGAAAAATTATTTGACCTTTTTTTTATAACAACAATTTGACCGCTGCAAATTACTTAAATTTCTTAAAACACCAACTAGAAGAATAGTTGGATGAATTATCTCTTAACATTCATTACAGACTAAAGTATTTCCAACACGATAGTTTCTTTGCACACAGTGGTACATCAGTGAAGCAATATTTAACTGATTGTTTTGAGCACGTGATTGGTAACAAAATGAAAATTGATCGGCCTGCTCGTTCACCACAACTTACGCCATTAGATTTTTATTTGTGGGGTGATTTAAAAAATAAAGTGTATTCTACTACTCCTCAAACGCTTGAGGATTTAATAGCTAGAATACAAACGGCAATGCAAGCATTGATAGATAGAAAAAGCACTCCGTAATGTTAAAAAACGATGTGAGCTGTGCCTTCATCAAAATGGTGGGCACTTTGAGAACACCTTATGAAGTGATATTATATTTAAAATTTTTAACATAATTTGTTTTTGATATTTTTGTTACGTCATGCATAAGTATTTTATTATTTAGTACCAAGTTTCGTATTTCATAAAAACAAAAGTTTTTCAAAAAATTTTATGTTGAATGTGTACACTGTAGTACATCACTGAAAAGAGAAAGAAAATGGCTTTCTATCAGAACTACCGCCAATTATGGTTTCCATTTAAAAAAACATAACCTCACTTATTTACTCGAACATGACCAAAACCATCTAAAAACAAATAAGTTTATCTTATTCTCCTTTTAAAACAATGTAAAAAACATCTACAACGTTTTACTGTATCTATCACGATAAATGAACCACGAAGCAAAACAAAAAAGATCAAAATTTCGTTATTTTGGTATAACTCTTTTGCTACACCCTGTATGTTAAATATCTCTTCATGGCTGAACTCGGCATTAAAAACTGCACTACTTTCCCTATTTAACCTTTTCTCTAATGTCACAAATAACAGAGTTACCCATACAACGTGTAAGAAATAGGGTACCCTGTATACCAATTATATTTAACTCTTCCTTAACCACTGATTTAATTAAGGCCTGAGCATTAGCCATATCATTTTGTAAATCTTTGGGAAAATTATAAATCATTATATTATTCATTCTCTTCTGCCTTTCAAAAATCTCGTTGGGCACTTTTTTTTCACAACTTTGTTCTGGTACCGCAGTGGAGTTTTTCAACTTATTAAATTCAACACACATTTCATCAATTTTCTTAATTAGCTTGGGAATTAATCTTACTCCTTCATTGCAATCCTCGCAGTAAAATTTTAGAGAGCGCTTTTCCTTCAGCTTCATTACTTTTATTTCTGAGGATGTAAGATCTGAACATTCTTTATGTAACTGGTCTTTCACATTCATCACAAAAAAATAACTGCTTGAGAATTCCTGCTGTTGCATTTAATGCATACCATAATATTCCTTATTATCCACATCTGCATATGCATAAATATTGTTTACGTAGGAAAACCAGTACTGATAACAGTTTCAAGAAAATGTATTAGCTTGATAATGATATTTAGGTTTAAAATCAATGATAATTGTAATTTAGTAGTTAAATATCTATTATGGGCATTTTAATTTATTAACACTGTCTTGCTGCTCTATATAGCTTTATTTTGGGAAAATGTAAGGTTGGGAACGAGTGGTTAAATAAAAAGGATATTAATGGTCACACTATTTCTAAATGGGGCAAGAAATATGATGACACGAAAGCTTTTTGCCTAGTGTGCAATAAAACATTTAGTATTTCATAGGGATTTCTTAAATTAAATCAACATGCCAAGGGATATCAGCATTTGCAGTTGGTGTATTCAAAGTTGAACGCAATGCAGTTGCAAATCCAGTTACTGAAGGTAGAAGTAGACAACATTGAAGAACACCCTGCAGGTTTGTTGACTTAATGTAGTTCTTTTAATCTTAAGAGCTCATTTTTAATTTAAGATTGATCGAATCACAGGGTGAATTAAAAACTCCAAAAACGTTATCATTTCAACTTATTTCGACAAGAGACAGAGCAACTAAGCTAGAATTGCAATTGTGAGTAGGGGCAACTTCTGTTCTGATGAGCCCTTAATTAGAGCGAAACACGTCGACAGGATGCCCTTGTGGCTGAATTTGAGTCACTTGCCAATAATTTCTTTTTGCTTTATATATATATATATATATATATATATATATATATATATTCAATTCAATTAATTATTCACTGTAACTATAAATATCTTTTATTAAATATAAGTTATGCATATACCTACATACCGAAAACTTGTGTGCAACGGTACTGATATACTGACTGCATAATTATTATACTAGTTTGAAATGAATTTTTAGATTCTTGCTTGATTTTTTTATTATTAACTTTATCCTCGTGACTATCAGCTAAAAAATTACACCTTTAAATTTCCTAAACCCTAACCTGATATCACAAGGTCGAGAATTTCTTCTTATTAAAGTAAGCCCAAGGTAAAGTTGGATGGAGAATGGCTTGAGATAAAGAAAAACTCTTAAGACATAAACGGCTAGTCGAGTGTTAGATGTGGGTAGATCATGAGCTTGGGTCATGGGTTGATAAAAGACCAAAAATATATTTAATGAGCTCCACCGTATTTCTCAATACAATAACCAACAAAATTTAACTGTGCTTGTATAAGGGGAATGCGGAAACCTTATCTTAACACCACTAACAGCCATAAAACCTGAATTTCACTCTTTATAACACACTTACCAAGACCTCAAACACCAGGTGTCATACAGATGTCTCGACTTTACCTGTGAACAAACAAAAGTACAACATGGACACCATTTGTGTCCTCAAAAATATTTGCCAAAAATAAAATAATAGAATTTAGGCTTCTAAAATATATACTGAGGGAGTTTGTTTTCATTACACACAATTTCTAATCCGGGATGACTTGCAATTTTTTTTTTTGAATTCTAAATAATAAAAAGTCCTTCAAAAACAAAATAGATTCTATTTGGATAAATTTCTGAATATATATAACTACAATATTTAAGTTTGTATCTTTATAAAATTTTCTCATAATAATTTTCTAGAACAGAAATAGACTAGTGAAGTTTTGCATTCAAAATTAAGAAGATCTCTGAATGGACCTTTTCTATAAAATTTAATTAGATTGACGTGGAATTTCTAAGTTACTCATAATACATAAATTTCTTTCAATCATTGAAGTACTTCCTTGATCTTCACAATAATATTTAATTATCAAAGTGCTGATATTGTAGAATGTAATTATTCTAATTTATTTTTATTTAACAATAAGTACGCAAATTTCACATGTCGATGAAAAATGCAAGTTCATGACCTCAAAATCTTTAAACATATTTTAAATTAAATCAAGACAGCATATGACGTCTAGATAGGACAACTGAATCTATGTTTTTTTTTTATATCTGACACCAGATGTTATTCACATCTTAGTACATGTGCAAACATTCTGACAAGCAATTGACATATTATTTAATTCGCTGATTCCTCAAAAACTAGTTTCTTTTTACGTTACTCAAATATTTAATGTTAGATTATTTATAGTAATTTACTGTATGTTCAAAGTTATTAAATCCTAAAGAACACTCACGTGCTACGAAACTGCTCTGAACGAAAAAAATACTGGACCTTGACCTTAGCTGTCGGAAATTTCCATAAGCATCAAAGTTCTTCGGAATACAACGATTATATAACAAAACCAACCATAATATCCTTATTTGATGTTATTTATTGGTGAAGTTGAAATATACGGAACACATGTGAAATCACCTTCTACGTTACTGCATTTTATATTAAATAGGACGTAGCCATATATTCTTGCATTAAAATATTGCCTTAAGAAATTGTCTTAAGTTATTATCGGAGATATTGCACTATGATGAAAAATATTAGTATAATCTATTTAATTAATATATACCAACTGTATTAATGATGTCAAAAGGGGCTTCCATCTTCTTAGGCCTGCAGGGATCAACTGAACTGCTCGGTGCGAAGCTTATCGAAAATCATGCTCACGCAACCGCTGTTAGGCTCGACCTCCAGACACCAAGAATTTATCGATTATTTACTTTTTTCTAACTTTGTTAGAAGCCACGTGCTTACACACGGCCATCTTGACTTCACTTATTCTGCAAAGCAGCTTGTTCGTTCGAACGCTGATAATGAAGTGAACAAATTGACAACTCGACAGAGCTTAGTAACGAACTTTAGAGCATAAACGTAAAAGAATCTATGTGTTATTATCAATTTTATATATTAATTTCTATTGGACGGTAATTCACAAATTAAATATTTTAAATTATAGCTGTTTTATTTTTATTTTATAGAACGAAGTGTAACTAGAAAAAAATACGTTACAAGTTGCCTGTTTATTATAATCTAATATTAAACACTTTATGAAGCGCTTATATAATGATTCTGATCTATTGATACTATTTCGTATATTTACTTGAGAATAACTTAAGAATAGTCTAGTTTTAAGTATATATTACTTCATATAATCTACTCTCCTTAATATTTATAATCCAGAATTTTAGTTCCCTACAATACTTTGGGTATATATACTGTTTCAGATTTTTTGGTAATATATTGTATAACCGAGGTCCAATATAATTATAATATCTTTGTTCTAAACGTTTATTTATTCTCGTTGTCACTACTTTATTTTATGATTTTGCTCTTGTAATATATATATTGATGTGGACTCCAAAAAAAATCGTTTCTCGTCCCACGGATTGGGCCGTCATAAAATTGCAGTGGATTTACCTATACCAATTCGAGCTCTAGTGTCGATAACAATCGAAACCTCCTTCTTGGGGCTATCATAAAAGTTGCTGTGGATTTCAAAAAAAACGAGATCACCTCTGTTGGGCCGTCGTAAAATTTTCTGAAAATAAAAATACAAAAAAAATCTTACAATACCTTTGGAACGCCTCCTTATTTCTGCACACCCAGGCTAGCTCAGAAATCTGCTTCTTCTTCTATCCTAAGTACATTCCTTTCTCACAAACACAGTCAAATGAAATTACCACTCAAATAATGCAACAAGACATACAACCTTTTTATTTACACATATTAACAAGTTTACATTAGTAAGAAAATATTTACACATTGGTATATACAGTTTGATAAAAACTGTTACCATCTCAATCTTTAAATCTCTTAAAATTTCATGATTTTAATATATTTCAACAATTTTATTTTAGACGAGTAGATGGGCCCGTCGTGCAACCCTAAATTGATTTTATTCTGGTCTATTTTGAGCTCAGTATAACCCAGTTACTCTAAATGCTTTTAAACCTCGCATTTTTATTTAAAATAAAGCTAAAGACCTGTTTACTCCTTACAACATTTTTATATCATCAATAAACAATTTTAAATAATCAATATTAATTGTCCTGTACATATACTCCTATAAATGAGTTTTTATGGTAATAAAATACAACCCCAATAAGTCAAAACACTCAAGCATGAAATATCAGCACAAATGTTCACGCATGAGCAAGAAATTAATTTTCTTTACCTGGAGTAAGCTTCCGTCCATGGTTACCTCTGAAGATGTGTACCAAAAACCCTTGGCGTTGTGTCCATACACTTCGTGATTATGCCTGGATCCAACTGAACCCCACTTGCTATCCAAATCTCTGCCACCACCTTTAGTATTTCTACCCGGATAATGGTCTTGATCAAGCTTAACCTTCCAAACTCACTACACTTCACACATACTGGTTCTAACTTTTCTATTCGCTTACCCAAGTACCATCCTGTCATTAGATTGTAGCATGTAGTAACAGCACCTTTGATACGTTAACATTCACTTGTGCAAATCACTTTTAATACATTTCTGATACATTACTAACTGCTTTATACACTTTAAAATATAATGTTGTATGCTACTTTAACTAATAAACAATAATCAGTATTACGTAAGAGCATATACTAGCAATTACGTAAGAGATCTAACTGATATAAGATCTAAGAGCAAGAGAGCTTTAATATCTTCTCCCGGTTTATATATACGCTTTTCAATATCCCTCACGGAACCTTTCTTCATCGAAAAGCTTATTTTCTAAAACAAATTCTCAAAAAATTTGGTCGTAACGAACTTCAAATTGTGAAAAATATTCCAAGTTTATCGTGCTGTTACTATGAAATTCGTTCAATAACATCAACGGACGCGAGTTTCTCAAAACTGCTAGCCATCGACCAATGATATTGCTTTCCCCCGTTATAACGTTCCACCTCCTAGCTACCTTACTTTGTTTCACCCATATTTATTGTCTCTTTCAGAACCCCTCTCAATCTACAGAAAATCGATATTGTCGTTGGCCTTCAAATCTTCTGTGTATTTTAGGCATGTGTTGTAACCAACGTTTTCTTCTACGTGTTCTCTGTCTGTTTTACATGATAGATCTTTCATTTCACTTAGTCTTCAAAGCACTTGTTATTTTATCAGCTTGTTGGACCGACCGTTACAAACAATTCCATAGAAATTCTGTCTCAACGTATATTTCCGTTCTCTGAACTTGACTTTTAACTAACAGGTGTTTCTTCAAAGCAACTTGTCCGTTTAAAATAATAATTCCGAGTTTACCACTTCTTAGGATTTGTATAACAAACGTTTTGTTAAATGTAAATATGCATTTAAATTATTGATTTTCTATACTCAAAAGCTCCATTTCTGATTTGATGCGCTTGATTTAAAATATTACAACTAATTATGGGTATCCTTGAGTTTTCATGTACCCTAAAGCTTCTACCCGTTATGCAATTTTAACATTCCAATTTAAAATAGAAAAATATCTTAATAACCGTCCGTTTTTCACTATCTAAACTGATTAATTTGGTGCGTAAATAAATTGTTCCTATTTCCTATATACACAGTTGTTAAAATTTTATTACCTAGACCTATTTAACCTATAATTCCACGACAATATATATATATATATATATATATATATATATATATATATATATAGTATATATAAGATTGTCGATGTATATTTTAATGATATTAAAAAGTTTACATTCTTCAAAAAGCAATGTTGAATTGTACAATTTAGGTTTTTTATATATAGCTTTTAACAGAGTTTTTTTGAACGATTTCTAACTTATTAATATAAGTTTTTGCTGCTCCCTCGCATGCTATAAACCCATATATTATTTTTGCTTGTGCTAATCCATTGTATACTGTTTTCAAGTTTCGTATATTTAATATCTCATAACATTAAAAATTGGGGAACTAATTGATTGACTAATTTTTTACATAAATAATTTATGTGCTCTTCCCATCTCATATGTTGGACAATATATAGTCCTAAATATTTTAGAAATAGTTCGAAAAGAATATGGTCAAGTCAACGTGTATTAAATTTAATACATGTTGACCATATTCTTTTCAAACTGTTTCTAATTCTTTTATGTGTACAAAGCCAATTCTATATCTAAATATTTTATACTTGCAGTTGCACATTTCAGTTTTATATTTACAATCAATACAAGAGATAATATTATTAATATTATTACTTACAATTATATGCTCCAAAATTACAGATTTCTGTAGCTCTGCCATTATATCTAATAAATTTGTGATCACAGGGTTTTCTGTTGAATCTTATTCTTCTTGATTGTTATTGATTTGGAAATTTTTGAGGCTTTTTTTGTCAAAATCGTTATTAGTAACCTCACCTTTCTTTGAGCTGATGTTGAATATCAATATTTTCGAACAGCTTAGATTGTGTAGTACAACTAGGATGTAATTTTGATTTACAATGTTTGCAATTTATCGAATTTACTACAGTTTTTTTGCAATAATTACACAAAACCATTTCCGTGAATTTTATACGTGTATTCCAGTCATAACCTCTTCAATTAATTGGTCCTAGAGCTGAATCTACCTTTCTTTACTCCTTAAATGATTGCTCGTGTTCCTATTCGGCTACATTTGTTTTGCTTCTGCCTTTAGCCTTACACTACTTTTCTTGTACATTGTAAAAGCATCTTTTTGTTGAACATTCATGGAGAGTGACATGCACAAGATTTTAATCTCTATACATTTTACAAAATTTTATGATATTTACTATTTGATGAATACATTTTAGTATGTTTAATTATACATCTCTTCTTAGATATTAGGTGATGAAACGAAGAGAAAACAGTATGACACTTGGGGTTCAACAGCTGAGCAGATGGGAGCACACCCAGGTGCCGGTGCAGGTGCTCATGGATTTAATCAACAATGGAGCTACCAATCAACCATTGATCCTGAAGAATTGTTTAGAAAAATATTTGGTGATGCAGGATTTGGTAGATCAGGTTTTGAAGAATTTGCAGAGTCAAATTTTGGGTTTGGTGAAGCACAAGAGGTATTATGAATATTTAAAGTAAATTTAGCTCTTAATGAATTTTTTAGGTTATATTAAGACTAACGTTTGCCCAAGCTGCACGTGGTACTAATAAAGACATTAATGTAAATGTAGTCGACACCTGTCCTAAATGTACTGGATCACGCTGTGAATTAGGAACTAAACCTATTAGATGCACATTTTGTGATGGTTCAGGTTATGAGAGCGTAACACGTGGACCTTTTGTTATGAGATCTACTTGTCGGTATTGTGAGGGAACAAGAATGTACATTAAATTTAAGTGTGTTGAATGCCAGGGAAAGGGTTCTACTGTTCAGAGAAGGAAAGTGACTGTACCTGTGCCAGCAGGTTGGTTATTGGATTAACATTCTGTTAACGTAACCTTTGTATTGTTAAAGGTATTGAAGATGGTCAAACCATTAGAATGCCTTTGGGGAGGAAGGAGCTGTTCGTTACTGTCAGGGTAGATAAATCGAATTACTTTAAAAGGGATGGTGCTGATGTTTACACTGAAGCTGACATTTCAATTTCGCAAGCTTTATTGGGTGGTACTATTAGAATTCAGGGATTGTACGAAGATCAAACCATACAAGTAAGTGAATTGGTTTTTTGCTAATTTATACATTTAGTTTTGCATTTTATGGATGACTAGGTATAACTGCCACATGAAATCATCTCAATAATAATTATTTCTACTCGTAAGTTCTGTGAATTTCCAAACGCGCTTTTATTCTGTTCAACACTTGTAGTTAGTATAAATTGTGATATAAAGGTCTGACAAAATTTAATTCTACTGCGAACATTTATATGCATATTTACATGATGATAATAGATAAATTTTGAATTTTTAAACATACGTGAGCAGCAGGTATGTTTGTAGTATTGCATACATACAAATTATGCCTAAATGGATCACTGCATTCAATATTGTTAGTAATCTTCAATTCGGCAATACGACCATATCTGACGGAAATAACATGATTGCACCTGGACAGGAGATTGCAAGTGCATCCGTGATTGCGGTCGGTTTGGTCTAATGCAACTTACTACATACAATAAAATGTGATGTGATATCTAAACTACTTAATGTTATTACTAATAAGGAGCACTGTATTATATCTATGCAAACTTAACTATAAGTGAACGTTGTGTTGCGACACTGTGTCCATAACCACCTGATTCCAGTGCCATCCACATCTGGACTTCACCTATTTGGATTAAACCTAAAGATACTAACTTATACATTTGTCATACTTCTTACACATAATAAAGTGGCGATGAGGATGCAAAACAAAACATAAAAATACCTCATGATAACAGTCAAAATATAGTACCTCAACGATCAATCGAATTTGATCTTATTAAAATAGATTTTAGTATGTTTCAAATAAAATTTGATAACTTCTAATCATTAAATGGTATTAGTGATCCGGTTTTAAAGCTAGTTGATTCGTTACCTTTGAAGATTTTATCAACTTTAATTTCATTATACAGACCGAAATGACCCAAAAACTACACCTATGAGGAATTAATTAAAAAACTGGAAACAAATTATAAAAAGATTACATTTAGAAGTAATAAAATGTATAAATCTTTCATGTTCAAACAAAGTTCTGGCCAACCTTTACAAAATTTTGCCAATGATTTTCGAGATTCAAGCGTAAATTGTAATATTTCAGAAGATTTTTGTAGAGCAAGCATTAATTACAGCTTTTACAATGGAATTTCAAGATACTAATGTCTGTGTTTCCTTGCTTCAAGAAAAATCACATTGAATTTGCTATAACGATTGAATATGCAAAAACGTTAGTAGGTCTCCATGCCACAAAAACTATTTTCAAATGAACTAGTAAATGTCCAGTTTACTATAAATAAAATAGTCAGACGAAAAAATAATTCAATTTTGTCTAACATTTAAAAATTTTCTATGCACGATTAAAATATAACAACTCCATGTCACAGCTCTCACGGAAATCACTTGCGAAAGTTTGTCAATCATTACAACACAGGAAGAGAAATAGAAATATATATATATATATATATATATATATATATATATGCTGTGATGAGGGGTTGTTTAAGGGTGCACGTTATAGTAAAGGTCATATAGAAATGAGAAATTACCATAGGCAGCAGAAAATGGCATTTATTTAGTAAATAATTGAGAAATGGAGATAGTTTGTAAATAGTAACCATCAACACCCTGTATATAAAGTATAAATAGTTTTAAGCGACGCAGATAAACATAGGAAGACGCATAGTTAGCGTAGAAGCCAGGAAGACATTCATTAGGTAAATAGAAAATATTTAATACCCTGTAGATAAAGTTTTAGTGAATTTAGGAAAAGCGGATAATGATATTTTTCAGTGGAAGCACGCGTATATTTATAAGTAAACGATAAAGTGTAAGCAGACACGCATTCAAAAGAGTTCCAAACGATTAGATTAATACGGAGATAGAAATAGAGCTTCAGGTAGCATAGGTAAATGCGTGCAAATAGCTAACCATTTTTGATAAGAAAGAAGATTAAAAATTGTGTGAATAACATGTAAATATGAAAATTAAAAGTCGAATTGCATCAGTTGTTTATGGAAAAGCAACTAGATCTATCAAAACACAGCATGTTGATAACGAAGACAGCTGCGACCAGCTTACAATTATTGGGAATCGTGGAGAATTACATCAGAAACTACTTTGAATGTAATTATTTGATTGGTCACAAATAAGCGACGAGTTCTAGACCATACCCACTGACGGAGTGGGAAATGAATAATATATTAGCAGGCACAGTGATAACGAAGACAGTTTGCAACCCAACAAAGGCCGAAGTGCGCCGCTATGAAATAAAGTAATACGTAACAATTTTAAAAGTGAAAGATAAAATAAGTGCCAAGATGAAAACTATAATTGCCGATTAAACGTAAGTACATTTTAATGAATTTATTTTAAACTAAAACATATTAATAATAGGGCTTCTAAAGCCGGGGAGAAAAATTCGATTTCTATGTCCGGGGTAAACAAACTACAATTCTAAAGCCGGGAAGAAAAATTCAAATTTGAAGTACGGGGGTGAAACAAACTACAATCTCTAAGTCTGGGGGAAGAATAATACAATTTGAAGTTTGAAGAAATTGATTGATAAGAAGTAATAAGTCTGAAATGAAACGACAATAAATTGGGGTGCATAAATTAATAATGGTAGTCCATAGGGTAATGGCAATAATTTAAATGTAATCCTGAATTGGGGGAAGATAATTTTTATTCAAATGGAAGCGTTGATGTAAAGAAAATAGACCAGGTCAGATTTTTTAGTTATAAGACATTTTGTTTTTCTATATATTTTTTATTTTTTTATCGAATTTGCTTAATATAATATGAATGTGAAAAAGTCAACAAAAGAAGTTGCATACGTATAAAATGAGTAATATGATAACAGGTTTAGAACGTTCTACGCTTTGTTGATAAGGATAATAGGTTTTTTTGGTGACTTTGGGTTTTGAGTAAATAGCATATGATGTTTAATAAATGAAATTTACAACATTAACTAATTGAAAAGTGTATTACAAATAATTTACAAAAGCTGTACATAATATATTGGTTTCATTATATAAAATCGAAATTAACTGAATTTCATAATTCCAAATAAATGCTAGCCGAGGTCGTAAGATTTAAATAGTTCAAGGAGGAGCTACGAGTTGAATAGGAAATTGATAACAAGTAAGGCGGTAACGTACCGAATTTTGTTATTGGTTGACAAGGCTGGTTCAAGATAAAATCCAGTTAAGTTTCTGGAGGGAATTTGTTACAACATTAATAAGACGGCCCAATGTCGGAGGAGATAATTACAATCTTGTTTATTCATAGTAAATATTAAAATAGTCGTCCAAATGATGGAGCGCGAATAATTTAGAGTACATAGGAAATAATATAACAGACCAACAAAGGGGCTCGATAATTCCGGCAGTTCATAGCAATATATATATATATATATATATATATATATATTTGCCCCTATTGTTCCAAATGGACCTGCACCTTGAAGAAGCTTGTTAGTTCAAAAGGATATAGATTCAATAAAATCACGGTGTGACAAAAATTATTTAGATTTGAACATCTCTCAATGTACCAGTACCAGTCAAAACAAGATGGCTACCGGTAAACAAACATGTGAAAATGCTGTAGCTAATTCTTGTTTATATTGTAGTAAGAAAATAGTAAATAAATTAGTTGAATGTCTTATTTGTAAAGCTAAGCTACGTACATCAAGTAGTGCAAGAATGGGAGAATTTATTAAAATAGCAAGTGATAAAGAAGAATTCTTCTGCAGTAAATGTAACATCCATACAAATATCAATGTGATGAATACATCCAAATTGGAGGATCATGATATGGTGCAGTCAAGTGATAACTGTAGTGATAATGTAATAACATTTTTAAAAAGCAGTGAATTTAGTGGCATAGTTCAGAAATTGGTAAATCAAGAGTTGGATCATTTATATGATGAAATAAAGGAATTAAGAATAGAAATTGATACACTCAGGAGCAGTAACATCGATCTTATTAAATTATTAACAAACAAAAATAAACAAACACAACCTACAGTGAAGTTACTAAATCATTAGCAAGTAAGTACATCAATTAGAATAATATTAATCACAAAGAAACCCTAATAAAATCATCAACTAATAATTTATTAAGTACATCTGATAAGAATACTGAAAAAAATAAGTGCACGGATAATCAAAACAAAGCAAAATAGAAATAAGTTAATAATTGGCACTGCAAATGTTGATAATGTCAATGATAATAATCTTTCAAGCCATGATGGTTTTACTGCTGTAACTAAAAAGATAAGGAATAGTACATTGCATTTAACAAGGGTTCAACCAAATGTAGATCAATCCATAATATACAATTATATAAATAAGAAAGTAATAGAAAATACAATTACTGATGAAATTTCAAACTTAAAATTAACCTGTATTAACCCTCGCTTTCCAGAAATATACAGTTCATTTAAAATAACAGTTAATTCTGCATACATTGCCATATTACTAAATCCCAGTTTCTGGCCACAAGGAATTGCAATACGAAAGTACTACGAGAGGAAGCAAGTTACAAATTTCACTGAAAATGGCAATACAATGTCAAATTTTCCGAAACGGCATGTCAAGCACAATTAGAGACATAACGTACACTTCTAAGAATCCAAATTTAATATCTAAAACTAGCACTGTGAATGAGCTCTGCAAAAACAAGCTGATTTATATTACCAAAATGTGAGAGGTCTAAATACAAAACTTACAACTTTTTATAATTCTATATGTGCATTATACAAGGAATATGATGCTGTAGCTATTACAGAATCAAGGCTTCCTGATTCAGTGTCGGATGTGGAGATTGTGCCAAATAACATGATACTATATAAGAGCAGGAGTAGAGAGATGGCAAATGCCCAGAAAACAATGGCTGGTTGATATTAATTACAAGCAAGATCCTGACATAGATATACTCTGTGTTGATGTACAGTACAATAAGGTATCTCACTTATATCTACTAGTAATATATATCGCACCTAATTATACCACAATAGCTAGAGAACATTTTATACCTTTTTAGAAAATGCCGAATTTTTATATGGCAAAGAGTTTATAGTTGTGGGAGACTTTAATATTCCATCTCTAAGTAACTACTACTTAGACAACACTTTTACAGACAATTTATATACAGCAATACATAAAACTGATGAATTTTTACGATATGGAGCAATTCAATCACATACATAATCAGAACAATAGCATTTTAGATCTAGTAATGTCAAAATATGTATGGTGCAGCACTATGCTTTTAATCTGGTGAAAGAGGATCTTCATCATCCGACCCTACTAATAGAAATATCAGTAAAAGTGGATAGAACAAAAGAATTAACCAGCATTGGTTATAAATACAATTTCAGTAGGACAAATTTTAGCGTATTGAATGCCGCAATCAAGGAAGTTAACTGGCATAGCTTGGAACTATGCACAGATGTAACTAATGCTGTAAACGAATTTTATACAACATTATATGAAATATTTGACTTTTGTGTACCGGCAATTAAAGAGACTAAAAAATATCCAATGTGGTTCAATAGTGAAATAATAAAGGATATAAAAATGAAACAAAAATTAAGACGGCAATTAAACAATACACATAAACCCGAAGTACACAAGCATTACCTGAAGTCGAGGGCAAAAATAAAGCTAGACATCGATGTAGCATACAAACAGTACTTATTACAGATTCAAAATAACATTAGTGGTGATTACAAGTCATTTTGGAACTACATTAAAGCTAAAAAGGGATCAATTAGAATTCCTAATAGAATGTTTTATAATGAAAGTGAGTATTCTGCAGGCCAAAAGATAGCAGATGCATTCGTTAAATATTTTGAATCAGTGTATGATTCAGAGAAATATACTCCAAGTAATGGCTTCGTAAATTATGAAATGAATGCAAGACTGGTGACAATTAATTCTATAGAAGATTCTGAAATACTAGAAGCAGCAAGACAGTTAAAGGTAACTAAGGCTACTGAACCTGATAATGTACCATCATATGTTCTGAAGGCACTAATAGATTACTTCTGCTATCCATTAAAAACGATTTACAATTTGAGTCTTAAAACCTGTACTTTTCCAGATCAATGGAAACTAACAAAAGTTATACCAATTTTTAAAAAGGGGGATAAATTCAACAAAAAATTATAGACCAATATCCATATTATCGGCACCAGCAAAAATTTTTGAAACAATAGTCTACAAACGCATATACACGGAGGTATCACAATGAATAACTACTTACCAACATGGAGTTGTCAAGAAACGATCTACTTTAACAAACTTGAGTAACATAACACAGTACATCTCTAAAGAAATGGAGGGGGGGGGGGCAAGTGGACGTTATCTACACTGATTTCACTAAAGCATTTGACAAGGTATCACATGAAATTTTACTAGAAGTCTTAAGCAAAGTGTACGGTTTTAGTGATAATGTAGTAAAGTTTTTCAAATCTTACTTAATAGAATGCAAACATATGGTTGCTCTAAATGGATACCAGTCTCGATTTTATACAGCAACATCAGGTGTTCCGCAGGACTCCAATCTGGGTCCATTGATGTTTTTATGATATATAAATAACTTGTCTTTGGTAATAAATTATGCTTCGTTTTTGTTATATGCGGATGACTTAAAAATATATATAACAATTGAAGGTATGTAAAGCTGTAAATTTTTACAAATGGATCTTGATAACATAACTGATTGGAGTAAAAAATATAAGCTGTACTTGAATATCGATAAATGTAAGATCTTAACATTTACTTGGAAATATAACCCTATAGTATACAACTATAAAATTGATGGGAAAATATTGTATCATATAAATGTATATCAGGATTTGGGAGTTCTATTTGATAGTAGATTGTCATTTAAAATGCACATCAATGTATTAACAACCAAAGCAAATAAAATGTATGGATTTATAATACGTAATACACGACAATTTACAAGTATGTCCTGTATTAGGATATTATTTATAATACTGGTTAGGACCATATTGGAATATACATCTGTTATATGAAGTCCAGAGTATGAATGTCATAAATATACTATAGAAAAAATACAAAGAGGTGCTTAAGATATCTATATTACAAAGACAATGGTCTCTATGACTTAAGTATTACAAAAAAAGAACTATTAGCAAGCTACTATTTACAATCGCTTGAACTTAGGCGCAAAATTGCATCTGTTACTTATCTATACAAGCTTTTAAATAACAGGGTAGATAACCCATATCTTTTATCACTAATTAATATTAATGCACAACCATACCACACAAGAAGTACACTTACCTTCAGAGTGGATCAGGTGCATTCAAATAATTATAAAAATGCACCCTTGAATGCTATGTGCAGACTATACAACAGCATACAAAGTGAATTGGACATTTTTAATAGTAAACCAGAAATGACGAAGGAAAGACTAGATATTGTTCTAATATAATGACATATTTCTGCCAAGCGATAATGAGTTACATATTACTGTATACATTTTTTTTTGTATTATTTCTCCTACTCTATAATTGGGTCAATGACCTGTTGAGTTTATAACTAAATAAATAAATGTATAAGATTTTCAAAGAAATGTGTTGAAGATAGTTATAATTATTCTATCTCCAAAGTAGACTTGGACACTGTTTTAAATATTCGTGACTTAGGTGTGTTATTTAGTAGAAACTTAAATATGGACATTCAAATTGACTATATTCTGAACAGGGCCAATAAAATGGCAGGTTTTGTAAAAAGACAATCTCAAGATTTTCATCAACTAAGAACAGTTTTATTATTGTACATTAGCTATGTTGTTTGAGTGTTCGACTTTGAGTAGAAGCAAAACCAAAATAGAAATTAACGTCAAATTACTGATGATGAATAAACACAATATAAACATCCATCAACTGAATGTAAATACATAAAAATTACATTAGAATTAATTATAAATTCGTATATCAGATAGCATACTCGAATTTGAGTATCTGTGCATTGCATTAATGTCGTTTCATACTACTTATTTTATCGATTTCTTGGCATTGTCGCTAGATATCGGACAACTATAACGTTGACCTTCACAATTATCTACGCTTTGAGTATTGCACAAAACAGTCGCGTCTAACTGTTAGCGAGTTCGATTTTCAGTAGAAGCAAAACCACAATAGAAATTAACGTCAATTTACAAATAAAGAATAAACACAGTATACACATAGATCAACTGAATATTACATTGGAATTAATTATAAATTCATATTAGATAGCATATTCGAAATGACTATCTGTGCATCTCTTGAACGTCGGTTTTATACTACTTATATTATCGATTTCTTGACGTTGTCGCAAGGTATCAGACAACTATAACGTTGACCTTCACAATTATCTACGCTTTGAGTATCGCAGGGCGCTAACACTTCCCCTCGATACGAGAGCGTCACTTCGAGCACTTTTATTAAGTCCAAACATGTGTACGCACTTAGAGTGTTTGATTCTAGACAATCCTTTCGTAAACACATCAGCCACCATTTCTCCTGTTCTAACATGTAACAACTGGAACATTTTATTTTCTAGAACTTTGCGAATGAAATGATAACGAATATCAATGTGTTTACTTCTAGTATGATAAATAGAATTTTCTGCAAGTTTAGGTGCACTAAGTCTATCAGTATACAATTTGATTTGGGCTAAGTTTCTCAAATCTAATTCCAAAAGCAGTTTTTGCATAAATATTGCCTCCTTTGTAGCTTCTGTAAGTGCCATATATTCCGCTTCGGTCGAAGATATAGCAACTGTACGTTGTTTCTTCGAATCCCAACTAATAGGCCCACCAAGTAGCATAAAGGTGTAACTGCTAAATGAGTGACGATCATCCGGTCAATTTCCCCAATCTGCATCTGTATATCCTTTAATGCGATCAGAATTTGTTCCGTAAACAATATCAAGTTCAATAGTTTTTTTCAATTATCACTCTCTTTGCAGCATTCCAGTGCGATCTTCTATAGCAATTGTTGAACTGACCTAAGTAGCTAACACTAAAACTTATATCAGGTCTGGTTGCAGTAGATAAATAAGTTAGAGCTCCTATAAGTTCACGATATGGTAACTTTTCTTCCTCTTCTGTGCCCTTTTCAGTAGGTTTTTGTCAGTTTACAATTGGAATCCATTGGAGTCAACACTGCATTGGATTCAGACATTCCAAAACGATTAAGTATTTCTGAAATATATCCTTTATGATGTAGTGATATCGTATTCCCATTTCTACTAAATTCAATTCCAAGACAAAATCAAACGTCTCCAAGATCTTTACATTCAAATTTTTTGGACAACATTTTTACAGTCTTGTTTATATTGGCACTTTTCTAGAAATGACTAAAATATTGTCAACGTATATGACGATTAATGTGAGCTCTTCCCCTTTGCCGATATAATACAAACATGGGTCCGCTTTAGTAGGTGTTGCTCCACATTCTTTCAAAAAATTAGTCAATTTAGAATACCAATTTCTTCCCGATTGCCATAATCCGTACAACGATTTTTGTAGATGGCATACTTTATTTCCTGACTTCAATTCTTTTGACGTATTTAAAGCTCTATTTCTTATTATAGAATCACTTTCTTTATCTTTAGTAATAGATTTCAAAATTTGATCCATTTGTTTTGGGGGTTCCATGTAAATTAGTTCATCTAATTCACCATGTAAATAAAAGCACATGTTACGTCAAGTTGTCTAATTTCCATACCATAACGAGCAGCTAACGCAGCAACTAATCGTACTGTACTTAGGTGAGCTACAGGTGCAAAAGTTTGGTTAAAATGTATTCCCAGTTGTTGAGAAAATCCTTGAGCAACCAATCTTGTCTTCCTTCTTTCTAAATTTCCGTTAGCATCGTATTTATTTGTCAAAACAATACGACTACCAATAACATGTTTATTAGCTGGTCTATCCCCCAAAGTCCATGTATCATTTTTTATAACAGAAGTAATTTTGGTACGCATAGCTTCAAACCATTTTGAGGAATCAGCTCTCCGCTAATAGCTTCTTTTATAGGAATTTCCGTAAGAGCAGCTTGTTCTAAATTTTCAACCACTTTTACGTTACGTTTTATACATTCCTTGCAAGGGCGGCTTTTTGAACCAGTTCTAATAATCTTGGGTTTTCCACGACCATATGCCTCAGCTTCTCCCTCAAAAACTTCATCATCCGATTCATTTTCTGAAAATATTTTTTCAACAGGACTTTCTGATAATTTTTCAATAAATTCTACAGTAGATGGTTCTGGTTTAGGTTCATTACACATTTCCAAAGCTACATCAGAAAATTTTTGGTTAAAAATTTTCGTATTTTTGATGAATTTTACATCTCGAGTAATAATAGCTCTCCTTTCTTCGGGTAACCAAATTCTATAGCATTTTGTATCTAACGAATGACCAATAAAAATTCCTTCTTTGGATTGTTTGTCAAATTTTCCTTTATTAGGTTCACGATTCAAACAAAAAACTTTACAACCAAATTCTCTCAAATGAAATATATCAGGTGCATTTCCACTCCAAACTTCATAGGGTGTTAGTTCTTTTAATTTTCTATTAGGACATCTATTTCTTATGTAATTCGCTGTATGTACAACTTCTGCCCAAAACATAGAAGATAAACCCGATTCAATTAATAAGCATCGAGCAGTATCTAAGAGTGTGCAGTTTTTCCTCTCGGCAATACTATTTTGCTCAGGGGTACAAGTATTGGTTAGACGACGTGAAATTCCTGGATTTTTAAAGAAATCTGTAAATTCACTAGAAGTATATTCAGTGCCATTGTTGGATTGCAGGCACTTAACTTTTCTATCGATTTGATTCTCGACGAAGTTAATTTATTCCTTTGTCTTTTGCAAGACTTCACTTTTTGATTTAATAAAATAAACCATACAAAATCTTGAATGATCATCTATGAATTCGACATAGTATTTATATTTTCCGATCGCTTTGTAACAATTTTTTTTGACGGCAGCAAATCACTTAAAATTTATTAGTTAAATACGTCTTTTTGTCTGTTTGATTAAACAAGTAAATATCGTCATTTAAGCAAATATCCGTATTGGGATCATTTAGCCCAACCATAATACAGAGATGCTAGTTTGGTTGCTAACAACAGGTGTTCACTGTTTGAATAAACATTTCAATGTCAAACGATTTTGATATAATATGCGCAGCGTGCCGACCACTCATTCTGGCTGGGGCACTTGATACGACGACATCATTCTTGTCAGTCATGTTCAAAAATAAGCGGATCACATGAATAATAATTAACATATCATTTCGTATTATACAGTTACTATCTAGAGAGTACTAAAAATAATGTTTTGGTAAATTAGGTACATTAGTTTGTGCTGTCGTCATATCGTTTGAGAATTATCCTTGTGCGTAGGCACGTTTTTGGTTTAATGGCAATCTGTATGTTTTATATCGGCGTTGCAACGCAATGTAATTGGTTTTGTGTAGTATAGGCGATACTTGTCGTTGTAGTTGGTCGCTCAGCAGCACATGAGTCTAGACGAGACTCATGAGGACTTGGTCGCTCAGTAGTGCGTAAGTTTAGACGAGACTCAAGGTGAGATGTTGTTCTAATAATATTGGCATCACTAGTTTGGAGTTTGGTGATGAGGAAATTTTTTTGTAGAGTAGTCTAGGTGAGGCTTGTGAGAGAGTCTGTCATTCTAGCGAGTTTATGTGTTGTGAAGCAATTTTTTTGTTGTACTTGCAGCTTGATTATAACTTATTTCATCACTTTGATTAGAGATTAAAGAGAGCGTACCTGTATATTAGGTTTTTTATTAGCTATCGTCGAGTTTAGCTTCCTTTGAATGTATAAATTATTTCGTACTCGAAAGCCGGAAAGTGGCATATAAAAGACCTGAAGCCTTTTTTGATAGTAGACCAAGAGGATGCCATTTCAATATAGTTAATTGTTGCTTTCCAAAATTGAGTTTGAAGTCAAGTATATCTCCTATCGTTTCGTTTAGTTTTTGTACAGAAGAACAAGAGGAAGAACCTCGTCTAAATTTTTTTTGAATACGAATTCAACTTAATGTCAAATAATAGAATAAGTATGTTGGAGAACATATTATAAAAGAAACCTTTGTTAGTAAAAGAGCGTATTATTAAATCACTTTCCCCATGCATACGTATTGTGTTGTCAGAAACACGTTCCCTGTGTACACAATCTAACCTAAGAAGCACCTTGCCCATGTGTACGTACCGTGTTCTCAAGAACACCTTTCCCTGGTGTATGTGTGTTCAAACACGTTAACACTAAAAGTTTTTTGTTTTTTTTTAAAGTTGACAGACGAAATTTTGTTCGATTCGTAAAATGTCGACAGACGAAATCTTTTGGATTTATAACGTGTTAACTGGGATGAAATTTTTTGTTGAGTTTGTAGAAGGGACAGTTTTGTCCATGAAGGACGGGTCTTCTACAATGTATGCAAAATGACCATAGTGTGTTCTTTTCGCATTTAGTGCATTCCATCAAGAAGTGCGTAAGCCTAGACGAGACTCATGATGAGTTGGTTGCTCAGCAGTATGTGCTTGGTTGAGTGGAGTGTAAATTTTTTGAGTATTTAGTTTAGTGACGCTTGTGAGCAGTCGATCACTAAATAGTTTGGGAATAATAAGTGAGCTAGTTGCTCACACGTTGGTTAGTTTGGTTTGAGTTGTGCCGGAAGCACAATTAGTAGTAGAGTTAGCTACTCACTACTGAGTTAGAGTATGATCAGGTGAAATGAGCGAATCAGCCGCTCACATTTTTGTTGGTGAAGTTGAGTATGTGCAAATTGCACAGGTTGAGTTAGAGTATGATTAGTGAGCCAGTAGCTCACAGGTTATTTTGTTATGTGAAAAAGTGCTAATAGCACAAGCGTTAGTAGAGTAGATGAGGCGATGGTCTCGCATTTGTGTGTAGGTGCTAAAATAGTGTAGTGACGACTCTTGATGTTTTTGATGGTTAGATATTTTGAGACGGCCTTTTTTTTAAAAAAAGAAGCTCTAATTATTTCTTTTGAATCGAGTTGTCATCTTTATCATAAGTTTTGTACATAGTTTAGAGATCTGAATTTTTTATTAGTTGAAATATTTTATCCAGTATTATTGTTATATTTTTTTGTTAGTAGTCTCCGTTTATTATTAGTTTGGAGAGTTTCTCTCTTGCTTTATGTTCCAGTTAGGAGAGTATAATAGAGACCTGTGAATTCCGTTAATTTTTCCGTGAGAGTGTTGGACTTCCCGATTGCGACAATTCCCGATAGTGTCATACCGATATTGTTTCCTTAAGGATGTGTAGTACGCGTAGCTACTAAAATACTCACTTTCTATTATTCTAGTTCCTCAATTTTTTTAATTTTTATTTTTATTCTTCCACAGGTCAGTCAGAAGACGATTTGATCTCAAAGTTAGTACTTCGTTTAGGATTATAAAAAAATTTTTGGTTCTAAGGAAAGATGTTTTTTCTTTTTGGAGAGAGGCAGTGTAAGCATTTTTTTTGACAACTGCAAATCACTTAAAATTTATTAGTTAGATACGTCTTTTTGTCTGTTTGATTAAACAAGTAAATATCGTCATTTAAGTAAATATTCGTATTGTGATCATGTAACCCAACCATAATACCATAATACCATAATACAGAGATTTGGTTGCTAACAACAGGTGTTAACTGTTTGAATAAACATTTCAATGTCAAACGACTTTGATATAATATGCACAGCGTGCCGACCTCTCATTCTGGGTGGGGCACCTGATACGACAACATCATGGAGAACATTAGAGTTCTAGCCAGCAATTTGCATGTGGCTTTACGCTTATGTGTTTAGTCCAAGTGTAATAAGCACTTGAAGAAGTGTTCTTAATAATGTGCTCTTATCTTATCCTGATTAATTTTGTCTTGTATAATCTTATGTGATCTTTTCTTTTTGTCTCCGCTCATCAATTTTACCATTAATGTGAGCATTTTTCAATTTGATTGTAATATTCTAAACTTAATAGGAACGTACTTCAATGTGGCGATAATAATTTTTGGTCGAATATGAACGTCCTTCAACTTGACCGTAATATGTGAGCTTTAACCGGAATGTTCTTCAATTTAATAGCAATTCTTTTATTTTAATCTAAATGTTCCATAATTAACATTTACAATAATTCTTTAATTGCTATGATGAATTTACAAGTAACAATGTGGATAATTACACTCAAGATAATTGTTTGGATAACGAACTAAATGCAGTAATAGAAGGAAACTTCGCATTTTTTGATAACTGTTTGAATGGATTTTGGTTTGTTCCGTTATTGTGTAGAAGAAATACGCTTTGAATTTGTATAATTGGGTCTAAGAAGCGTACAGCTGATTGGCTTCACTACATCATGTGAACAGTGACGTCATTTGTTCGTCCAGGAACAGTATGTATGCACATCTGGTTTAATACAATGTAACACTGTCACACAAACAAGAAACCTGGCGAAACAAGGTAAGCGTTCTTTATTATTCTCACATGACGTCCGCATTTGGCCAACATTGATACAAGGCAACATCTGAAAAATAACTTTGTGATGACCTATATATATTATTTTGCTTAACAAACTATAAAGGACTTTTGGTGTTTTTAATTGTCAATATTTAAATCCAGGATAATAACCGTTATTATTATTAACGAACTTAAGCACCTTAATTGAGTTATGATTAAAGTTTCATTTATGTGTAATTATAATTAAAGCTTTTGAACGTTAAATTATTAGACTTTTGATATTCTCATACAAACTTGTAAGCCTAATAACAGATCTGATATTTTAGGTATTGATTTGAGTTAATCTTGTAGCAAAAAGAAATGCTTAACGTATTTGATATTTTATTTGAATTTATCATTCTACATCTGTGTAGAAGAAATTATAGTACCATTTTTGATATGTAAATTTTGTACATACAACTATTTATCATGAAGTAACATTTAATTAAAGAAACACCATTTAATTCATTTAATTAATTGTTTTATTTTGAACAAGTGAGTTCAAAAATAGGGTAATTAGATCAAGGAATAAAAGGCATAAATACCTTCAATATAATAATATTTGTAGCTTCCATTTGACGAAGAAGCTCTGATAGCTCTTTCAGAATTTGATGCCTAATATTTGTGTATGTAAAAGTGTGTGCATAATTAATATTTACAGCTTTTCTTATTATGAGGTAGCAAGAGCAAACCTCTTGTGTCCTCTCTTTATTAATTTAATTTAATTGTTTATAGCTATGTTGATACCACGGTGTGAACGTTAATTTTTTGAATCTACTAATAAGTAGTAATTAGATTTCTGTCGTTGTTAAGAACATTGCCACACTATGTCGTTCCGAAATTTTTGATTAAAAACTTTAATGGATTAATTGGAAGCAAGATAATGGTTGTTGTAGTAATTTAGTCATCAGTAGGGAGAAGTTGTGAATTCTAGATCTAATTGTAGTTCCCCTATTGAAAATATTTTGTCAATCGTGGATAGTTGAGATAAATTTGGATTTAAAATTTTTAAATTTCAATATTTTAGTTAAAGTTTTTTTGATATCGATTTTATAAGAGTATAAAAATGGCTGATACTTTTCAGGTTGTGTACTTACTCAAAGAAGAGTTAGATTATGAACTCCAAATAACAGGAATTGAGAGTAGTAGACCAGTTGTAGACAAGCGGAAGATATTAGGTCGTTTATTAGCGAAAGAATCGAATAAACCAGGTTGTCTAATAGATCTTACAGATTATTATGTAGAATTTTCAGTAGAGAGTGAAGAAATCAATAATACTGTTGTATCGATTAAAAATGTTTTATCAGAATTTGAAGGTGATCCTTCTGACTCTGTTTTTAAAAGGATACAGTCAAGGCTAGTACACCTAACTGGTCAACTTAAAAGGGCGAAGCTGCCATCACTGAATCATGAGGAAGCAGTTGTATTTGTGCGAGAGACGATCCTTATTATCGAAGCAGAATTGTTCGATAAGGCGAAACATAAGCTTAGTAGTTTAAACGAATCTGTAAATTTATCCCTCCCTGTTAGTAATGTGCCCCTTAATACAGTCACGTATGTAACATCACCCTTACCCATAGGAACTTGGTCTGTTAAATTTTCTGGAGATCCTAAACAGCTTTATTCATTCCTGGAAAGAATCGAAGAGTTAGCACAGTTACGTAGAGTAACTGAGGACGACTTGTTTAATGCCTCTGCAGAGTTATTCGTGAATGATGCCGGCGTTTGGTTTCGACAAGTTAGGAATTCCGTGAAGGATTGGAAATCTTTAAGTCGATTGAAGAAAGATTTTCTTCCTGCTCATTTTGAAGATGAACTATAGGAAAAGATGAAATCACGTCATCAAAGGAAAGATGAGACTTTAGTTTTGTTTGTGGCCCATATAGAGAGTTTGTTTAATAGATTACCCAAGATGCCTGCAGAAATTACGAAGGTTCGTATAATGAGGAAGAATTTATTTCCAACTTATGTTACTCAACTTGCTCTATCCGAGATTAATGATGTTTCTACATTAGTAAAATTAGGTAAAAAGATTGAAGAGGCAGTTCAGTCAAGATAATCCATGATAGCTATCCCATCGAAAGATAATTTTTGGTTTCGTAAAAATTTTAAGTCAAAGTCTGAGAATAAATATCAGGAAGGAGTTAGAACTACTTCTGCATTTCGTAGTAGGGTTTATAGAAATAAATCTTCATCTCCTCAAGTCCAGGTAGTAAGTCAAGAAAAATCGTTAAATGTGAAGTTGCCAGGCGTGGAAAGAGTCAATAAATTTGTGTGTTGGAATTGTACACGTCCAGGTCATACGTTTAGTTATTGTAGAGCCCCTCTGAAAGTATTTAGTTTCAAATGTGGAAGTAAAGGTGAAACATCAACTTCTTGTCAGTCATGTTCAAAAATAAGCAGATCACATGAATAATAATTAACATATCATTTTTGTCAGTTATGTTCAAAAATAAGCGGATCACATGAATAATAATTAACATATCATTTCGTATTATACAGTTACTATCTAGAGAGTACTAAAAATAATGTTTAGGTAAATTAGGTACATTAGTTTGTGCTGTCGTCATATCGTTTGAGAATTATCCTTGTGCGAAGGTACGTTTTTGGTTTAATGGCAATCTTTATGTTTTATATCGGCGTTGCAACGCAATGTAATTGGTTTTGTGTAGTATAGGCGATGCTTGTCGTTGTAGTTGGTCGCTCAGCAGCTTGTGAGTCTAGACGAGACTCGTGAGGACTTGGTCGCTCAGCAGTGCGTAAGTCTAGACGAGACTCAAGGTGAGATGTTGTTCTAATAATATTGGCATCACTAGTTTGGAGTTTGGTGATGAGGATTTTTTTCTGTAGAGTAGTCTAGGTGAGGCTCGTGAGAGAGTCTGTCATTCTAGCGAGTTTATGCGTTGTGAAGCAATTTTTTTTGTTGTACTTGCAGCTTGATTATAACTTATTTCATCAGTTTGATTAGAGATTAAAGAGAGTGCACCTGTATATTAGGTTTTTTGTTAGCCATCGTCGAGTTTAGTTTCCTTTGAATGTATAAATTATTTCGTACTCGAAAGCCGGAAAGTGGCATGTAAAAGACCTGAAGCCTTTTTCGATAGTAGACCAAGAGGATGCCATTTCAATATAGTTAATTGTTGCTTCCCAAGATTGAGTTTGAAGTCAAGTATATCTCCTATCGTTTCGTTTAGTTTTTGTTTTTGTACAGAAGAACAAGAGGAAGAACCTCGTCTAAATTTTTTTTGAATACGAATTCAACTTAATGTCAAATAATAGAATAAGTATGTTGGAGAACATATTATAAAAGAAACCTTTGTTAGTAAAAGAGCGTATTATTAAATCACTTTCCCCATGCGTACGTATTGTGTTGTTAGAAACACGTTCCCTGTGTACACAATCTAACCTAAGAAGCACCTTGCCCATGTGTACGTACCGTGTTCTCAAGAACACCTTTCCCTGTATGTGTATGTGTGTCCAAACCGTTAACACTAAAATTTTTTTGTTTTTTTTTTTGAAGTTGACAGACGAAATTTTGTTCGATTCGTAAAATGTCGACAGACGAAATCTTTTGGATTTATAACGTGTTAACTGGGATGAAATTTTTTTGTTGAGTTTGTAGAAGGGACAGTTTTGTCCATGAAGGACGGGTCTTCTACAATGTATGGAAAAGGACCATAGTGTGTTCTTTTCGCATTTAGTGCATTCCATCAAGAAATGCGTAAGTCTAGACGAGACTCATGATGAGTTGGTCGCTCAGCAGTATGTGCTTGGTTGAGTGGAGTGTAAATTTTTTTGAGTATTTAGTTTAATGATGTTTGTGAGCAGTCGATCACTAAATAGTTTGAGAATAATAAGTGAGCTAGTTGCTCACACGTTGGTTAGTTTGGTTTGAGTTGTGTCGGAAGCACAATTAGTAGTAGAGTTAGCTACTCACTACTGAGTTAGAGTATGATCAGGTGAAATGAGCGAATCAGCCGCTCACATTTTTGTGGTGAAGTTGAGTATGTGCAAATTGCACAGGTTGAGTTAGAGTATGATTAGTGAGCCAGTAGCTCACAGGTTATTTTGTTATGTGAAAAAGTGCTAATAGCACAAGCGTTAGTAGAGTAGATGAGGCGATGGTCTCGCATTTGTGTGTAGGTTTAGAGTGTTTTAGCTGATTGCTAAAATAGTGTAGTGACGACTCTTGATGTTTTTGATGGTTAGATATTTTGAGGCGGCCTTTTTTTAAAAAAAGAAGCCCTAATTATTTCTTTTGAATCGAGTTGTCATCTTTATCATAAGTTTTGTACATAGTTTAGAGATCGGAATTTTTTATTAGTTGAAATATTTTCTCTAGTATTATTGTTATATTTTTTTGGTAGTAGTCTCCGTTTATTATTAGTTTGGAGAGTTTCTCTCTTGCTTTATGTTCCAGTTAGGAGAGTATAATAGAGACCTGTGAATTCCATTAATTTTTCCGTGAGAGTGTTGGACTTCCCGATTGCGACAATTCCCGATAGTGTCATACCGATATTGTTTCCTTAAGGATGTGTAGTACGCGTAGCTACTAAAATAATCACTTTTTATTATTCTAGTTCCTCAATTTTTTCAGTCAGAAGACGATTTGATCTCAAAGTTAGTACTTCGTTTAGGATTATAAAAAAAATCTTTGGTTCCAAGGAAAGATTTTTTTTCTTTTTGGAGAGAGGCAGTGTAAGCATTTTTTTTGACAACTGCAAATCACTTAAAATTTACTAGTTGAATACGTCTTTTTGTTTGTTTGATTAAACAAGTAAATATAGTCATTTAAGTAAATATTTGTATTGGGATCATGTAGCCCAACCATAATACAGAGATGCTAGTTTGGTTGCTAACAAGCGTTCACTGTTTGAATAAACATTTCAATGTCAAACGACTTTGATATAATATGCGCAGCGTGCCGACCACTCATTCTGGCTAGGGCACCTGATACGACGACATCATGGAGAACATTAGAGTTCTAGCCAGCAATTTGCGTGTGGCTTTACGCCTATGTGTTTAGTCTAAGTGTAATAAGCACTTGAAGAAGTGTTCTTAATAATGCGCTCTTATCTTATCTTATCTTATCCTGTTTAATTTTGTCTTGTATAATCCTATGTGATCTTCTCTTTTCGTCTCCGCTCATCAATTTTACCATTTAATGTGAGCATTTTTCAATTTGATTGTAATATTCTAAACTTAATAAGAACGTACTTCAATGTGGCGATAATAATTTTTGGTCGAATATGAACGTCCTTCAACTTGACCATAATATGTGAGATTTAACCGGAATGTTCTTCAATTTAATAGCAATTCTTTTATTTTAATCTAAACGTTCCATAATTAACATTTACAATAATTCTTTAATTGCTATGATGAATTTACAAGTAATAATGTGGATAATTACACTTAAGATAATTGTTTGGATAACGAACTAAATGCAGTAATAAAAGGAAGCTTTGCATTTTTGATAACTGTTTGAATGAATTTTGGTTTGTTCCGTTATTGCGTAGAAGAAATACGCTTTGAGCTTGTATAATTGGGTCCAAGAAGCGTACAGTTGATTGGCTTCACTACAACATGTGAACAGCGACGTCATTTGTTTGTCCAGGAACACTATGTATGCACATCTGGTTTAATACAATGTAACACTGTCACACAGACAAGAAACCTGGCGAAACAAGGTAAGCGTTCTTTATTATTCTCACATGACGTTCGCATTTGGCCAACATTGATATAAGGCAACATCTGAAAAATAACTTTGTGATGATCTATATATATTATTTTGCTTAACAAACTATAAAGGACTTTTGGTGTTTTTAATTGTCAATATTTAAATCCAGGGTAATAGCCGTTATTATTAATGAACTTAAGCACCTTAATTGAGTTATGATTAAAGTTTCATTTATGTGTAATTATAATTAAAGCTTTTGAACGTTAAATTATTAGACTTTTGATATTCTCATATAAACTTGTAAGCCTAATAACAGATCTGATATTTTAGGTATTGATTTGAGTTAATCTTGTAGCAAAAAGAAATGCTTAACGTATTTGATATTTTATTTGCATTTATCATTCTACATCTGTGTAGAAGAAATTATAGTACCATTTTTGATATGTAAATTTTGTACATACAACTATTTATCATGAAGTAACATTTAATTAAAGAAACACCATTTAATTTATTTAATTAATTGTTTTATTTTGAACAAGTGAGTTTAAAAAATAGGGTAATTAGATCAAGGAATAAAAGGCATAAATACCTTCAATATAATGATATTTGTAGCTTCCATTTGACGAAGAAGCTCTGATAGCTCTTTCAGAATTTGATGCCTAATATTTGTGTATGTAAAAGTGTGTGCATAATTAATGTTTACCGCGTTTCTTATTATTAAGTAGCAAGAGTAGACCTCTTGTGTCCTCCCTTTGTTAATTTAATTCAATTTTCTTTACAGCTCCTGCGTATGCAGTTAATACTATACTCCTCTCTAAGGACTCCGGGAAACTCTGTGTTTAAACTTAATGACTTGGTGGCACCCTCTCCTACTCCTATTTTGGTATAAATTAAGCCATAGTAAGTGAATAATGATTTGTAAAAAGAACCACGACCAATCCTCATAAGCTCTACCCGAGGAATAGACCCCTAGCATAGTCGGAAGGTATTTGCATTACATCATTATAAGGAAATCTTTCCTTAAAGCTTACGGGTTTCTTCACAGAATATTAATGAACCCACGGGTTACTTTAATCATTCAATTAACCAATTAAACCACTAACGACTTTTGAGTAAGAGCTTCAATTCTCATAGGCCCGCAAACTTTCGTGTGTATAATGTCCAACAACTCAGTTTTGCGTTCTGATCATTTTGGAAACGGAAGTCTAGTCATTTTACCATTATATCAGACATCGCATTTGAGAACATAATTTTTATTTACGTTTTCAAATTTAAGACCTTTCATTGAACTGTTTTTTGTACTTTTAACGAAATCTCTCAAATTTATATGACCAAGTCGACGGTGCCACAACTTGAGATTTTCCAAAGTCGTGTCAGACTTGGGCTCAGAATTCGTTATGTTTGCCAAATGTTTAAGGGTGTTCACGAATATAATATAAATCGCCTATTCGATCAGCAATTAACCGAACATTGCCGTTTTTGTCAAGAACAAGAGCATTATTTCTCTTAACTAAAACTTCGTGATTTTTCTGTGTAACTTTTCCAACAGACATTAAATTCGTCGGTACACATAATACATTATTTAGTGTAATGTTTTTTGAATAACCATCAATGTCAGCTGTGAGTGAAACAGTTCCATTAGCTATAATTTTCATGGATGCATGATTTGCTAAATGCAAATTCTCTTTCAAAGAACTATAAATTTGGGTAAAATTTTCGCGATTCCAACATAACTGAAATGTCACGCCACTGTCCAAACACCAATCTTGTTTTCCAACTAAGCAATTAGTGTGTAATAAGATTCGTTAGTGACATAGCCAACTTTATGTGAATTTCCAACAATAATGGTAATAGGAACATTCTTACCTTTGCATTCCGAGGCTGTGTATCCTACCTTCCTACACCTGTCATTACGGAATTTAAAATTTTCAAATCTTGGTGTGTCACTGCTGTTAATTGGGTCACATTTTCCTGTTTTCTTGAATGAATTGAACTTTTTATACATTTTTCGATTCACTAGCATTACGTCGTGTAAACTTCCACGAGCATCATTATTCCACGCATCACTTTTCTCAATTATTTTGGTACGCAATATTTCAGGTGTTGGTAATTCTTCTAGCGACTCGATTGCACAACGAAAGATTTCAAAATTCGATGTCAAACTATAAAGTAACATAATTGACAGTAAATCGCGATTAATGTCCACTCCCTTTTCAGAATGCTTATCAACAATATCAAAAAATTTGTTGATATGTACACACACGTCGCTGTTATCTTCCATGCGACTCAACGTTAATTGTTTAAGAAGCGTAGCTTTTCTAGCAGGACCTTTAGATTGGTATATAATTTCTAATTTCTTTGCGAGAGGTTACACATCCCTTAATTTGTTTAAGTTCCGATGGACTAATTGATAAAATAATATCTGATTTCGCCTTACTGTCACCGATTTCCCAGGCTTCGATATCTTTTATTAATTCTTTGTCACCGTCAACAAATTTGGGTTTCAAATGTTTGCCATTCATGTAATTCCATGCATTGTTTTTAATCAACAAGGCTTCTATTTGGATTTTCTATGTATCAAAGTTATCTTTAGATAATGTTTCAATTCGTGGTACGTTGCTCATCTTGTAAGCGATAAGAATTCCAACAGTATTATCACAAACAACACCTGTTACTTTCTAACGAGTTCGTTTATTCGATCATACATATGCAAAGTCGTATATTTTCTATTGTTTCCGATTTTAATTTCAGGTTTTTAAGCTCGATTAATAAAATCGCGTGCCATTGGTTTATGGGGTTCTGGATATCTCCGTGCGATAGACATCTGGGCCCATAACCTGTTAGCGAGTTCGATTTTCAGTAGAAGCAAAACCACAATAGAAATTAACGTCAATTTACTGATAAAGAATAAACACAGTATACACACATCAACTTAATGTAAATACATAAATATTACATTGGAATTAATTATAAATTTATATTAGATAGCATATTCGAAATGACTATCTGTGCATCGCGTGAACGTCTAACACTAACATATGTGCGCTCCATACTAGAATATTGTTCAATTATTTTGGGTCCTATTACTTATAGTCATAAAAATAGACTTGAAAATGTCCAAAAAAGAATTGTTAAATTTGTTTGTTTTAAATTTAATATTATTGCTCCTCCGAAAACTATATTACTATTTTAACTTATCTAGGTTTAACTACTTTAGAAAAAAAAGCATTTATTTTTATGTTTGTTTCTTGTATAAATAAAGTATTTAATAGTGTAATTAACTGCTCTGAAATTCTAGAAAATTTTGGTATTTTAACTTGCAGGTTTAATAAAAGAAATCATGATTTATTTAATGTTGATTTTCATGGAACAAATTATGGAAAGCACTTTTGTATTACTTCTCGCATTTCGCATTTTGCTAATTTATATTTGAAAGACATTGATATTTTTAATCTAAGTTTTAATAAGTTTAAGACATTACTACAGAGGAATTTGTTTAATTTGAATGATAATATGTCATAAAATAAATGTTGGTGTGTTAATTTTCTTTTTTGTATTTAATTGATTTTGATATAGCTTTTATTATTAAATGGTTTGTTCAACCGTAAATAAATAAATTTTAGATTACTAGAACGGTGAAATGGCTTGCGCTTTCCACTGATATAAAGAGCCAAACCAAAGTAGTAGGGTCTTTAATGAAGAACCAGACTAAGACAGGTCCCTGAAAGCGGGCAGCAGCTTTTTCGGTACTTAGAGTGGCAGAGACCGTATTCCTTACGACATTTACAAAAATTTTCATACGGAAAAAATACCATTTACACTTACAAGAATTATACTTATTTTACGACTGAAACAATATTTAAATATGGGACACTTTATAGTGTTTGATTTCAATTTTTTATATTTTTCAGATTGCACCAGGTACATCATCTCATACAAGAATAAGATTGAGTGGAAAAGGCATGAAAAAGGTTAATGGATATGGTCATGGTGATCACTACGTAACTTTAAAAATAGCAGTTCCAAAGGCTTTAGATAATAAACAAAAAGCTCTTGCACAAGCATATGCCGAATTGGAAAAAGAGACACCTGGACAAATATTTGGCGTCACCTTTAAGAAAGATGGTTAGTTTTATGTTAATTTCTTAGCGCATGTGTAAGAGAAAGTGCGTTAATTTGTTGTCATTATTTTAAATAGAATTTGTCAGTTAATAGTTTAATTAACGCACTTTTTCTTTAACAGGCGAAGACGAACCTGAAGCACCTTTTGCTGGATCAGAAGCTAAAGCAAATGAAGAGAAGGATAAAGATAGGCCAAGCTTCCTTTCTAAAATAAAAAATGCTTTATTTGGTTAATTAATGTTATTTGACATTTAGTTTTATATATAGTTCTTGTTAAAATAAATACCTCGTTGTATCTTGTTTATTATTATTGTAGGTAGCAAACAATGTGTAGGTGGTGAGCCACAGGGTATGATAGAAGCAATTCGTTTAGCAATAACAGGTAATAAACTTCAGTTTTTGTGGCTAGCTTAATTATGATGATGTGTTGTAGAAAATCATAAAATGGATACAGGGGTAAATCAAGAATTAATCAGCGATGCAGAAGAAGTAACTGAAAAATCAGCTGAACGTAAAAAGAATTAATGTAATAATAGAAAATTTTATTTTATATAAATTACTAACAGGTATATAAAATTATTGTCATGTATTCATTAATAAACCTAACCTTAAACTTCTATCAAAACTTTTCTAGATGACAAAACCTATAGTATGCATCCTAGTACCTTAGTAATCTAACTTTTAACTGCAAAGTGTAATAGATATTTACTTAAACAGTTATGAAAATACTAATTTTAATGGACGAATGTAATATTTGACAAAACGAACGAACACAGTGAGCAAGTTTTGCAAATTACATGAGTCAAATAAAATTAGGATTTCATAACATGTTAGTACAATATTTTATCTAATCCCGCTTTAAAATATAATAAAAAGATTGTGCGGTTTCATCAAATGTAAAAAATCCAGCTTCATCGTTTTACCTGAGCATTGCTATGGAATTGATATATGTAAATAACTTTTGTCAGCGCTGAATTTTTGATTACAAATTAAATCAAAAATGAGCGATTCGGAATTAGATATACCTTCCGAAATAGGAGTCTGCGAATTTAGCTATAATAAATTCGATAATTCCACGCAAGTCCAGAAACAGGCGTGAAGAAACCTATAGGAAGTTTGAAAAATGGCGTCAAAAGAAATATTAACATCCACAAATATACCAACATTTCTAAAAAGAAGATCTTTGGGTTATCACTCCAAAAAATCTATGATTTTTACAAAGGACAACTTTAAAAAGTTTATTAGAGAGACTGATGACAATACGTTCTTACGATTTAAAAACTATTCTTATAGTTTAAAAAAACGAATTCTTACGTTTTAAAAAACGTCGATAAATACAGCGCGCAAGCGCGAAATAAGAAGACGCCACTGGCGGTTGGTAACGCTGACCTTTGTACAGATTTGGCACGCCCATCTGACAATGACGTCACCAATGCACAAATTAAATTATGCAATTATCGGAAAAATATATAAATTTAAGACAATAGGTTATACAGCAATTACTCACATGAATATATCCCTGGGTTAAAGTTGGCTTCTGTTCGAGTCCTTCAGGGCTACGGAGGGCCCTTTTGAGGTAGTTAAAGATGGTACGCCCGACGCTCTTCCAAAGCGCTCGGACCAGCTCCGGCAGTCATGGGCTTGTTCATCCAGGGTTGTGCAGTATGGTTCGCCAACGGCTGCAAATTATCTCTACCTATGCAGGGAAAGACGGGAACATGGTAGAGGGCGACAAACAAAGATAATCAGACAAGGATATCTACATAAATAAAGATAAGGCACGATACGATACCTAAACGTCCACTCCACTCGAAGGTTCAGGCAAAAAAGCCACGTTAAAGCGTCTAACGGAAACTCCTCCCCACTTTTGTCTTTCACGCGTCGGCGCGAAGTTATTCGTCCAACCCACTTTTGACGTGACGGAAATACGCGCACCGCGTCTTTTGAATTTATGGCGCGAAACTTCCGCACATCAAAATTAAACTAAAACATGTTTAAGGGCCAATTTGGGACGTAACAACGTTTTTATTCGCAAAGATGTAATTTGCTGTCAGCATATTTACAACAATATCGTTTTTGATGCATTGATTATTTTAGGTGGCAATGGTTAGTGGAGTTGCTGGTGCATGTAGAAAAGCATAACTAACTAACATACGTATCATTAATGATGTAAATGAAGAAACTTTTTTAAGATCACTATTTCAAACACAAAAACAAATCTGATACGATTGTTTGCTATCACGTATAGTAATATTTTTGTATATATGGAAAATTTAATTGATCTTATTAGAAAATACGTCAACCTCCTACCTCAAATTACAAAGCATAACCGTTTTTTTGTTAAATATTGTAGTAGCAAATGTGGAGTGTGGCCTGCAGGTGTAAATATATTTGGTAATTTACCAGCGGCCATCTGCATCATTGCTCGCAGATTCAGGGGCTGACATTTTAAAAATTAAGCAACATGTTACTCTTTCAGCAGCCCAATACAAAATAACCTCAACTTCATAAACTGGTAAAAAGCTGTTGATAAAAAAGATATGACTTTGGATGAAGCAATTTTTCTTTTATGTTAAACAAAGTGCGGTTTATTCAATCCGGCTTTTTTCTGCAACTTTTTTCGAAAATAAATTAAAAGAATTGAAAAAGGCACCGTTGTTATGCTTATTCATTTGTAAATTACATAGTAATTCATCAATATATTACATGCTGCATATAATTTCGATACTGCGGTTCTCCATACACACTGTAACCCTCAACCTCGATCTCAAAGATGTTAATGGCATGATACAAAAACCTGTAATAATGAATGAACTTAATCCTCATATCAATAAAGAAATAACTAAAGATGCTAGTAACATTATACAAAAACCTGTAATAATTAATAAAGTGAATGGTAGAGCAAAAAAAAAATTACTCTGATGTGATAAAAGATTCTGCTACTGAACTGGGTGTAGTAGACTTTCGATACAATAAAAGTCAACGAAACAGAAACTCATTAGTTATTGGGACAGCCATAGTTGATACCACGGCAAATGGAATTACGGACTTGTCTGATTGGTTTAAGGCTGTGCAAAAGCGCATAAGGTATGTTAATATTCACTTAACGCGAGTTAATCCTAAACTTGATGATGACAAGATACATATACAAAACAAACTAAAGGAAATAACGATTGATGTAACTAAAATCGAACTTTCGTGCTTAAAATCCAAATTTCCAGATCTGTACAGTTCCTTTAAAATAACAATTGCCTCATCATTGTCTAGCTCATTATTCAATCCTGAGTTTTGGCCTGAGGGCATAGCTGTTAGAAGATTTATACCTAACAAAAATGGTGCAAATTTTCAAGCAAGACCAGCTACACCAAATATCACATAAAAACAACCAATTCATATGGTTGCTTTACTAATGTGAATAAAAGTAGTCATTATGAAGATCGTGCACGGGCTACCCCTAAAATGGGTAATAAAGCCGTATTCGGTTCTACAAACTATCTGAAGTGTTATTTCGAAAATGTTCGAGGCTTAAGAACTAAAATACCGGGTTTTAGTGCAGGTGTTTCCGAATGTGAGTATGATATTGTTGCACTTGTGGAAACGTGGCTTACTGATGATATTTCATAAACTGAACTATGTTTAAAACTATTACAATGTTATCAGAACTGATCGTAGACACGCAGAAGTTAGACTAACACGTGGTGCAGGAGCATTGCTGGCTCTTAGAAATTGTCTCGCATTTCCACCTATTGAAGTAACTGAATTGTGTTCGGTTTCTCCTGTAATAGACATTGTTGGCTGCAAGATCAATATGAAGGGCGAAAATCTACACATCTTTGCCATCTACATACTGCCAACGACTGCAACCACCTATTTAGAAATATTATTAGAATACTTAGAGCAATTCGCCACACACAACATATTAACTATGGGTGATTTTAACGTTCTACTTTACAGCACAGGTAACGCAATGGACATAAAGACATCAATGCTACTGAACTTTGAACACTTTATTGACGTCACACCATATAACAATGTCTTTAATCAAAACAATAGGTTGATTGACTTGGTTTTTTCTATTCATTTATGTACATTTATGTATCATAACTGAAGACAAGACTCCACTTATAACAAAGGACGAATGCCACCCACCTCTATATATACAACTTAGAATTAAAACATTTTACTCTAATTTTCCAACAAGTTTCATTAAGTCCTATAATTTTCAGAAAGCTAACTATGTACAATTATACAACACCCTCTTAACCACGGATTGGTCCTTTTTAGTAAATCATACCAATCCTGATATGGCTTGCAATGCTTTTTATCATAAGCTTTACTCTGTTTTGGATGAATATGTTCCTACTTACAGAGGCACAAAACGACAATACCTTAGGTGGTACTCAAAAGAAGCTATTAATGCCATCAGGCAGAAAAATGCTACTCTTCGCAAATATAAACTCCATGGCTCAAGCTATTTTTTAGTTGAATATAAAAGGCTTCGTGCACTGTCCAAGTGCCTTATACAAGCGTCTTATAAGCAATATCTGTTGCAGGTAGAGCGTTCACTTAGGGAGGACCCAAAATCATTCTGGGCCTACATCCATTCGAAGCTACCCAAAACTAGAATACCAGGTAAAATTTGTTATCAAAATCAAACCTTTGAGTCACCTCAAGCAATTGTTGAGGCCTTTAAAAACCATTTTAGCAGTGTCTACACGACACTCTGAATATGACTTTGGTGATAATGAGAATAGTAAAGTTCTTGTCAACAGCATTTTGAATATAAACAAAGTCACTCTGTCTGAAGTTGTAGACAGCATTTGTAAACTCAAAAATTAAGCTACTTGCGCCATGGACCAGATTCCTTCATTCCTTCTTAAGGACTGTGCTGGTGCTTTAGCTTACCCCGCTGTCCTGTATATTTAGTATTTCATTTAAAAGCGCTATATTTCCATCCATTTGGAAAACTTTGATAATCTGCCCTATCCTAAAAAATGGAGATCCGTACAATGTTGCCAACTATAGACCTATATCTATTTTATCTAATTGTGCAAAAGTTTTTGAAATGATTTTGCACAACAAAATATTTCCTTTTGTTTCACACCTTATATCGCCAAATCAGCACGGGTTCTTTTCCAAAAGGTCAACTACCGCTAATTTAGTCCTTATGACACAATTCATCTCTGAGACCCTAGATGCACATGGCCAACTCGTTGTTATATATGCAGACATTTCCAAAGCGTTTGATCATATACATCATGCTATTTTAATACGTAAACTACGAGCATATGGCTTTAGCAACGTATTACTGCAGTGGTTTGACTCTTATCTAAAAGAACGGATCCAATTTGTTACTTACAATGGTTATAAATCTGCACCCTTTACTGCCAGCTCAGGTGTGCCAAAGGGTTCCAGTTTAGGACCCTTGCTATTTACCCTTTTTATAAACGACATTTGCAAATCCTTAGCCTCTTGTAAACTTTTATATGCTGATGATATCAAGCTCTATGCTAATATTGAATCGTATAATGACTGTAATAATTTGCAAATGGAAATTAATAACCTTATTAGCTGGTGCCAGACTAATAAGCTCTCCATCAATGTTGCTAAATGTTACATTGTTTTATACACAAAGAAACTGGAACCCATAAATTATTCATATAGTATTGGACAACAGAAACTAAATAGAGTTAGCAGTATTAAAGATTTGGGCATTACTTTTGACTCTGCTCTCACATTTACTTTACATATTAATAAAGTTCTTAGTGCGGCATGTAAAACACTAGGATTCATCATTAGAAATTGCAAGGACTTGAATGTAGAGCTTGTTTGATCAAAGCTGGAATATTGCTGTATTGTCTGGTCTCCTATTTATGACCGCCATAAGTTAGCACTAGAGGGAGTTCAACGAATATTTCTAAAATTTTTGTTTTTTAAAGCTGAAGGTTGATATCCCAACAGAGGTTGTTGCCAAAACTACTTGTCCAACAGATTCCTGTTGCATTCCTTGGAGACTCTTAGGATTATAGCAGGTTTAATCTTTTTATATAGGATCCTTCATAATGACAGACTCACCTGAAGTTGTTTCCTACATCTACTTACGTGTTCCAAGAACTACTAGACAACACAAACTGTTTTTTACTCCATCCGCTAAAACAAATGCGTTAATAAAGTCGCCTATATACACGATGATTACTAGTTCTAATTTTATTTGTGGAAACTGTGATATATATTTTGATACTATACATTTTTTAGTAGATGTTGTGCTTAATAAACTGCAACAAATGCATTGTTAAATTGAACTAATGTCAAATTTTCCTGTAACTGGGTTTATTACCTGTTGGAAAAATAAAATAAATAAATATCACACGCTGCATATAATTTTGATACTGCGGTTCTCCATACACACTGTAACCCTCAACCCCGATGTCTCGTAATTAATATTAAGGATCAATCATGCAAATTCCAGTACTTACTACAAATTATAAAGTTATAATCGCTTACAGTTCATGATCTCTGATGATGGATCTTTTTTCATGGTTGTGGTCGTTCGGTCTTTTCCAGATTGTTTAAAGTTTTTGCAAGGAAAAGGTAAGCAGGGAGTAACCAGAAACTCGAGCACTACATCAAAACATACGTGTGTGAACCTACCCTGTACTTCTAGTCTATTTTCTGCACGTGGATCCACCATCACACCTTGGAGCTCTGTACCTTTAACTTTTAACTTATTATCATACCAACCCCAACATCCCTTCTCCCAACTAATCAATCGTATTTCTACATTTCAACCGTTCTAATTACATGCTCACGAATAATCAATTCATTCTTTTTCGCCATGTGTAAAAGAGTCGGAAGAGCTCGTTGATGGAGAAATGCAGCTTTCACATAGCAGTAAATTGTCACTAAGCAAAAGATATTTTTAGTTCTATTTAGACAGCTTTTGCGATAAATGCTAAAACAATGAGTACAAACATAATTGTTAAAAGTCTTCTTAGGGTAACATTTAAAACCAGAGGACATAAGGGTGCGATCCACAAGTGTAGCACTAATAATCAAGTAGGTGATAAGATACAAAAGTGTAAAAATTCCAAATTGATAAATAGTGAATAATAACCAGTAATGCTCGAAAAAGCCGAATGTGCTAAACAGGGATATTCTTGAATATTATGGTATCAGTAAGGCGATGATCTTGGTTTGATGAAGTGAAGAAACAATATATATATATATATATATATATATATATATATATATATATTGCTGTGAAACCACCAAACTCCGGGTACTCCGCTTTAAGAATCGAGCCCTTACGAATTGGATGCCAAAGAATGCTGTGAAACCTACAAAGTTATTAAATTACCTGGTTCGTTGACTTTCTTCTGTTAATCGCCTCGGCTGCTCCCCTAGATAACTTTCATCCTCATTCATAAAAAAAAACAAACACATTCCTACCATAAACACGAACGTTAACTCTATTTACATCAATATTCACAATACATTAAAATTTCAAAATTAAATTTTGGCATAAATTTCAGTATCAGAAATTTTCAAGATTACATTTATTATCATTTAAATGTGCATCCTGAATTAAAGTCCTTGTTGGATGCCTACTAATTAGTGTAACAATATATGCAGACCGAGTCTGAGTACAAAGGGAGCATCTACCACCCCTTTACGTTAATTAACCAGGTTCGTCTAATTGAGCTCAAAGACATACCCAAATTTTCATCATAATTCAGAACATCAATACTAAATACCCCTTTCTACTTAAACAAGCAAATTTCATCTTAAAATTAAAATTTTATGGTTAGTACAATTTCACTAATGTCCATTTAAAGTAAATCAATTATAAAGTTATTCAACACACACAAAATATCAAAGTTCAAACAAAATAGTATAAATTACCTGAAGGTTACTGCACTCGTAGCTTCAATGTACATCGTCCCTTTTGTTAATCACACCATTCCAACTGGATTATATTTACAGCTTCTGATTCTCAACGCTTTTAAAATTTTCTCCATCACCATTTATTTAAATTTGTCTCAGGGCTTTTCCGGAACTCATCTGTGTATATCTGACCCTTGTTTTGTGGATCCAGACACGTTTATGAAGCATTTAATCATTAACACCCCCGAAAATAGCAAAGAAATTCATACTTCTTTCACCAATATACGCCAAAACTGCCTACTTTTGTATATACATTTGTCGTTGTAAATTTTACTAATTGGTACAGTGATACTAAATTTTATTACCTTGTATCTAAGTGCACTCAAGTACATTCATGTTAGCACATAAATAACAAACTGTTTTAAATCACCAGAATATACGAGCAAACTTTAAATTATTCTATCAAACTAAAATGCACTGTTTAACGTCTTGAATCAAGTCGCGGATGTAAGAGAGCTTGTTTATATTCACCTCGGTATATATAGCGGTTAGCCTGTCTGTCGGTCGAGTCCCCAAAACGGGCAATTCTAAAGAATTTCGCATGCTAGGTTCCCAGTCCGTAGCCTGTGCGTCGGTTTTTACGAATTTTGTACTCGCCCCAGTTAAATCTCAGAAATTTCAACACGGCACGCAATGTCTGGAAATAACTAATTGACTTCTATACCGAAATGTTATTTTTACCTCTCAAATTTTGCCTTTTACTTTCAACCAATCGCAACCCCATGACGTTGCTCTACTCACGCCTTTAATTATTAGTGTCTTTGTCTTACGCACATTATCTTTCCTTCTCTAACCTGTACTTTATTGGTGCAAATTGATATTCCTTATTATCGATTATTTTCAGTCCATGTGGACTATCTGGGTTAAATAACCCCGTATCGCGCCTTCCCGTGAATATTAAGCCCCGGTTTCTCCAAGATTCTTTGTAACCATTAATTATCTGCAAAATTTACGCCGAATGAGCTTTTTAAACTACGCAGGTGTTCAAACATACTATTAATTCTCAGAGCTTTATTTTATTGGGTTTTTACAAGTTTTCATAGATATTATATGTTACTAACGGTTCAATTAACTTCAATTAAAATTAATACCCTTTAAATTTTAGTGAATCCTAACTAAATATTAATTATTATCTGTACGTTTTGTTTAATACCGGTTACTTAAAATAGGGTTAATTAATATAAATTTTGCACGCAATTTCCATTTGTTTCTTTCCTCGGAATAATTACATTACACGTAGAGCTTGTTAATACTGTTTCTTTTGATATAAAGCGTCTTGTACATGATTTAAATCTCTTATTTTTACTGAAACGAATGAATTTTTATTCTCCACGGTGTTTTAATAAAGCGTATTATCTAATAAAATTCCTTATACACGGTGATTAAAATTATTTGCTATAATTAATTTTCTACCCTGGTCTAAATATGAGTAATATATATATATATATATATATATATATATATATATATATAAATTATGAAATGATGAATATTGCTCATCTAAGACAGTGAATAAACTGTAGTGGATCAGGAACAACACAGTATGAAAGATGATGAGGTAAACTTTATATTAAGGTAAGTTCCAATAATTAAAACTACACTTAATAACCAATGAAAACGCAATAAACACAGCACATTTTAACACAACCTTACGCTTCAAAGGATGAAAATATTGAAGCTCTGTTATTCGGTGAAGCAGTTGTTGCACTTGTAGAATTACGATTAGATCTTAACATTTTATTTTCATGTTGTAAAGTGATCATTTTGTCTTTGAGTATACTATTATTTTTAAGTAATAAACTAATTTCATCTTTAAGGACCCAATAAGTTATTTATGGATATTTAAAATTTTTATTTACGGAAAGGGTTGATGCTATATCAATATTAGGTTTAAATAATCATTTATTTGCAGTTTCTTTTGCTATGCATAACTACGATGAAACAGAGTTGCAAATTTTACAATTATCACACTTGGGCCCTCTCGATGTACCTCTTTCACAGACTTTACACAAAAGTTTTTGAGAGGCTTCAACACTCGTAATGTTTTTATCTGCCATTTTTAAACAACTTTCTAGGGCTTTTCCCCAGCAACCCTGTGAGTTTAGGTGGCGTCCAAGGCTTTTCCCGATCCAGACCATATTTTATACCTATCATTCAGAAACCCTCTTCGAACACCTACACCACTCATCCCCCTGAATTAGTCGGCAACCAATTTTGTTACTACAGTCTAGGTTTTCGACATTTTACTGAAACAGAATTTTTATCTTAGTACTTCACCGAATTTTCTGTGAATTACGGTAGGAGGGTAGGGGGTTTGGCAAATCTGTACATAACAAAATATCTGTAATAGAATTAGAGCAGGAACATAGAGAAGTAAAAATTAGGAAAGGGTGAGGCAGGGTGTGCACTACCCCTGTTAATTTTTAACTTGTATATCGCACAGGCAACGAATACTATCAAATGCAGAAAGACGTTTGATATTATTGTGTAGCGACAAAGCATTGATTTGGTTAGATTTGTAGACGATATAGTGGTATTAGCATCCAACAAGGAAGAATTAGAACCCACTGTTAATGAATTGGAAACAGTACTACGAGGAACACTATTTATGTATTGGGAATAGAAAGAATAAACAAATGAATTTGATGAAAAATACTTTTATTGCTTTTTTAAATAATCGCCTTTAGGATCTATACACTTTTCATGCGATTCAATCACCCTTCAAAGCACTTTGTCCAGTCAGAAGATGGTAGCTTTGAAACATGCGTTTTGAATGCCTCAACCACTTCTTCGAGCGATGAAAATAGTTGTCCACGCAGTTTATTTTTAATTACTGGAAACAAGAAGAAGTCATTGGGTGCCAAGTCTGGGCTGTAAGGCGGATGACCCATCAATTAGATCTTTGTGTGTCCAAATACTCGTTTGTTACATGTGATGTGTGTGAGCTCGCATTGTCATGACGCAAAATGATTCGTCGTTTTGGGTTGGTTTCTCTCATTTTACCAAAAACTTCAGAAACTTCAAGAAATGGTTATATACCAGCTAAATTAACGGTCTTTTGATTTTCGAGAGCCACAGATGCCACAGGACCGGTTTTCGTGAAGAAATAAGCAACCATTTGCTTCTTAAGGATTCGAGAACGAACAACTTTGCTTCACATTGAAACACCCAAACTGTCAACTGGCCTTTTCTTTCTGGCTCATACGCATAAATCCACGATTCCTCACCTGTGATGATGATTTATACCGTTTTGGATGCACCACAGTTGTGTTTTGAAATCAGTTTACGGCACCAATCGACACAAGAATTTTTTAAGCATCTGTCAACAAATGTGGAATCCAACGTGCACACATCTTCCAAACACACAAATGTTTGTGTAAAATCTTATGTGTGTTGGTCATACTAATGGATAAGCTTCATTCGATTTTTTGATATGTCACATGACGATCTTCTTTAATTAGTTTTCGCACAGCATCGATATTTTTCGGCACAATGACCAATTTTGGACGACCTTCTTTAACTTCATTCGTGAGCGAACTACGTCCACGTTTGAATTCAGTGTATGTAACACTTCACCCTCCTTCCCTGACCTAAGTAGCAGTCAAAGAAACAAGAAACGAGTTACCTAATACATGTATAATCGAATGCCAACTTTATATCACTTTTTATGGTTCAAAATTGCAATGCAAGGGTCCACTTACGTATTCCAATAGTCTTTACTCTACTTTCCTCAAACGCCTCGGCTACTCTACAGCGGAGAGTACATGGACATGTCCCAGGGTGGATAGGCCTAGAATTCTGAAACCGATACTGGTGAGTTTACTTACCCAAAAGTTTACAAAGTATCTGTACTTAAATGTATATCAACAAACTCCTTTTAATATATATATATATATATATATATATATATATATAATTATAATAAGATTATCACAACTATGAAATAGTCTATTGACGAACGTGGAGGACAACATTACATGACCACTGACCGACGGTTTCGGCTTTGCCTCCTCAGAGTGAAATAGTCTCCAAGAACCCCATGAAGTAATCGAAGCTATTATACTGGTATACTGAAACAATCTCTGTACTATGGCAAAAGTAAATACCGCCATCAGGTGATAAACACAACACTACAGTGGAAGTACAGAATTGAACCGAAACTACATAGTAAATCCTATAGATGGCTATACAGTAGTGTGGCCATTTGAGATTTGCGGAATGTTACTGCAAAATTTATTTGCAAACGTAACAAACCTTCTCGCGGCGACACCCGGGTTCATGCCCCAAGGCAAATCAAATAATAAAAGACTTGGAGACTATTTCACTCTGAGGAGGCTTAATAAAGCCGAAACCGTCGGTCAGTGGATGTTTCCTCCCCTATGAAGTAATAAGCTAATGTTTTGTTAATGGCTATATAACTACCAGCCCGATTTGTATTCGTCAATAGACTCTATTATTTTCATAGAGTTTGTGTACAGATACATCTTATTTTATATATTGTTCTATGTCTTTTATTATTTGATTTGCCTTGGGGCATGAACCCGGGTGTCGCCGCGAGAAGGTTTGTTACGTTTGCAAATAAATTTTGCAGTAACATTCCGCAAATCTCAAATGGCCACACGTACTTATATAGCCATCTATAGGATTTACTATGTAGTTTCGGTTCAATTCTGTACTTCCACACTTTAGTAGTGTTGGTGTTTTATCACCTGATGGCAGTTTTATTTACTTTTGCCATAGTACAGAGATTGTTTCGAAATTATACCAGTATAATAGCTTCGATTACTTCATAGGGTTCTTGGAGACTATTTCACTCTGAGGAGGCTTAATAAAGCCGAAACCGTCGGTCAGTGGATGTTTCCTCCCCTATGAAGTAATAAGCTAATGTTTTGTTAATGGCTATATAACTACCAGCCCGATTTGTTTTCGTCAATAGACTCTATTATTTTCATAGAGTTTGTGTACAGATACATCTTATTTTATATATTGTTCTACACAATTTCTTATTGCGGACTGCAAATAACCTGTCTTTTATTATATATATATATATATATATATATATATATATATATATATATCAACATTTGTATTAAGTACTGACTTTAATAACCTTTAATATGGTGATATAACTATTTACATTTACTTTATTGACATACGTGAATGCAATAAAATCAATATCTCTTATTTAACTAAAAGTTCCCTTAATCCGGGTTGTTAAATATTATACTAAGCACTGCAAATTCTACAGTTAAAACAAATTGGCTTCCAACTGAAACATAGCCAATAACTCTTGATATTCACTACAAAATTCATAATAATAAGTGGTAACGTTAATAAAGTCCAAGAATTCCAACCTTAATCTAGCAATTTAACATATTCATGTAAAAGGATATATATATATATATATATATATATATATATATATATATATATATATAAACACTACTTGTTGTTGAATAGAATTATTGGAAACTATTTAGTTCGATACGAAATGCTTGTAGTAGAATGTATTTATTTATACTCCTGACGTTTCGAATCCTTTTTTGATTCTTTTACGAAGCCTATAATGGTGACAGTTAAAATACAATTAGGTACATAATAGAAAAACTTACATATAAACTTACATCAGCATTTAACTTTAACCAGCAAAATCTTAAATAATTTAAACTTTAACAACATTAAAACTATAAAAAAGAGAATAAAACTAGATATTAACAATTAATGTACAAAATTTTGATTGAAACTTGTCGAAAAATTAATATAAATGTCAAATCTAAATTGAGGCATACGCCTTCTAATGTATCAAAATTATAATGTCGACGAAACGAGGTTGGCATTTCTTTAACTATTAAATTTATAAAGCGAAGTATAAACCGCACTTAGATTGTCTATATCACTTTTAGAATTTAGATTGTTTTTAGTCCTGTTAATATGGTAAGATTCTAAAAATAGTCTTTTTTTGTAATCACGTTCAACTTCTACTACTTTCACATCAACAAAATTGGGGTTGTGGTGAGTGGTGTGAACATGTGATGCTAGTGCACAGGACATCTTTCTAAGTTTGGCATCACTTTTATGTTGAGTTAACCTTCTGCAAAGGTACTGTTTCGTTTGTCTAAGGTATAAGCTCCCACATGAGCACTTTACTTGATATATAACGTTGCTCAACCATTGTCGGTCTGTCCTATCTTTGACTCGAGTAAAAAGATTTTTTATCGACTTGTTATAAGTATACGTGATCTTAATATCATTGCGTTTCAAAATTCTTGCTAAAGATGGAGAGAGTTTGTGAATGTAAGGGATGGTCTTATGAGTGGTAGCAAGTTGAGTTTTTTTCGGTTTAACTTCTGTTGTATTGACGTCTGCAAATAAAATTTTATTTACTGTGGATTTAGGAAAGCCGTTGTTAATAAAGGTTCGTTGAAGTTCCAAAAGGTTTTTGTGTAGATATTCGGGATCACATATTTTTATAACTCGATTCTTCATGGCTAAAATAGTGTTTATTTTGTGTTGGTAACAATGATCAGAATAATAATTTAGGTGACGGTCTGAATTTGTTGGTTTTTTATACCAGTCAAACTTGATAATGTTTGCAGAATCTCGTATGACAACAGTATCAAGAAACGGGATTTTTCGGTCGACTTCTATTTCATACGTGAATTGTAAGTGGTAATTAAATTTATTGAAGGCATCCAACACAATGTCAATCATATTTTTTGGAATGCTACACACGATGTCATCGACATATTTTGCAAAGAATGGAAGATGGAATGGTAGTTGTGGTAAAACTTCGTCAATCAAAGAATCCATCACAATTTGAGCAAGAATTGGAGAGAGAGGAGAACCCATAGGTGTACCAAATTTTTGTACATAAAATCTTTTTTCATAGCAGAAATATATGTTATTAAATATCAAACTGACTGAACTTTTAAAACTGTCTAAAGATAAATTACAATGTGTTGATATTAAATCCCACTTTTCAGTTATGATTTTTTGTGTTAGATCAAGTGGTATGTTGGTGAATAGTGATTTAACATCCAAAGAAATTAAAATGTGATTATCTGGTAAATGAAAATTTTTAAATCTAGTCACAAAGTTGAAGCTGTCTTTGATGTTATATCCTGTTGTAATTTGAAAAGCATTGCTGAGAATCTCGGCCAGCCATTTAGCTAAAGGATATGTTAGTGTATCGATAGAGGAAATGATTGGTCGCAATTCCATTGTAGGCTTGTGTAATTTCGGTAAGCCATAATATATTCCAGGAACGGCGTTATTGACTTTTAGTTGATTTTTAACCTCAGTGTTGATCATTTTTTTATCAAATAAATATTGGATGTGGTCGTTGTTCTTTTTTTGGATGCTTTGTGTGGGATCTTTAATTAGAATATCGTAAGTGTTGGTGTCGTTTAAAAGTTCTAAAGACTTGTCTATGTATTCTTGTTTGTTCATGATTACTGTGACGGCTCCTTTATCAGCCCTGGTTACTACTATATCTGGATTTTGTTTTAAAAATTTTTTGCAGTTGTTATATGCATCATTCTCAAAGCTAGATTGGCATTTATTGTTGGGATCAGAAATAAAGTTTGTAATACAGTTGGTAATCTTAGCTCGTAGTGTGTTTTTATCTATATTGGTGAGTTCATGTGTGTTAATTATTGACTCTGCTGAAGCTAATAGTTTTCCCATGTTGATCTCAAATGTGTTTATTTTTAAATTAAACTTTGGTCCTAGTGATAAGAAATTTTTTACCTTATCAGGTATGTCTTTGTTGCTACGGTTAACCACCCATTTGCTGTTGTCAATAAACCAAGATCTAAGTATGAATTGACTGTTCTTTAAATTGTTAAATTTTTTAGTATTTATTTTTCGTACTTGCATAAATCGTTTTTTGAAAAATTGTGCTTGCCTAAACTCGAACTCATTTATGTAACACAATGGTAGGGTTAGTTGAAGGAAATTTTAAGAATTTTATTATGTTGTTATAAAATTAACATTTCGATGACTACTTTCAATTTCATAAGAAATAATTTTGGTTTCTAATTTGGTAATTGTGTCTTCGATATTACGCTGTTGTTTTTTGTTAGTAACATCCAAAGACTTTCTAATACCTTTAATGCGATTCAAAATGTGTAAAGGAGTAACATTTTCTCTTCTACGCCTTTCCAAAAAGAAAACTTTATTTTTTAGATTTGCTAGTTTAGTTGTACTATTCGCCCATTCTTTTAAATTTTTAACTGCAACCCCCGTGTATGCATGCAAATACATGTCCGTTCTCTCGAAGCATGTATGCAAAGATTCACTCAGTACCTATTTTGGGTATGCAATAAACACTGTTGCTCCATTCTCTACAATGCCCGAGGTAACTTATCCTCACTAGGGTTGATAATGCTGAACACGGGTGTTGATAAATTTTATGCTCGAAACTCTTGATATCTTTCTACTCTTGTACCACTTGGCTTAGCATTGAACTTCCAAAATCCGAACTTCCATAATCAATCAATAATGAACCGTATAGGTGGGGTTAGTTATAAGTCGGCTGCCTCCAACCATTAACCGCCTATTTAATTCTACTTTAAGAGCGAAACGTATCTGTGCTCTTTATCCACTACTTAAATTCACTATTCTGCCCGTAATAAACATACTAATTCATTAGCTGTGTCCACTAACCATCGATTAAATGAACACGGCCGTATAACCAATACTGCTACGCGACATTGTCGCCTACTCCACACTAGCTTTGGAGTTAGTTTTCATTTTGTACTATCTTTTGTCTTTGCGTGTCGTGTAGAGTCTTTGTGTGTCGTGTGTTTTAATTTTTCCACTCCCCATATTTATATACCTTTGATCACGTGACTGTTCTAGCCAATTAAAAATCATACATATTTCACAATCGTACATCATCCCTACATGTCCTTTAAGGTTAATGGTTTAAATCCATTTTTATTATTGCCATTGCTAATTGAAATTTCCCTATAATTAAATTTAAGTTATTCTGAATTATTCTAAAGTATTTTCTGTTAATATTTTTATAGATATCACGAAAAATTACATTTTATTACGTACTTCCGGTTTTGAATTTTCTAGAACAAACTGGCATTTCCTTTGGCACCTAAATTTAAAATCTACATTTCACGGGATGTTAGATATCAGTTGATAGGTTATGTTCGTTTAAAGTGTCAATTGTCACCCCAAAATCGAACTAGGATCGGATAATTATCTTAATTCAGGTCAGTGATAGGTTACATTTTAGATAGAATTGTTTGTGATTGGCCGAAAATATTATTTGAAATTTAAATTAATTTAAAAATGTTCTTGGGTGTTACATGTACCAGCGATATATAGTGGCTGTGAATGGCGCTTTATCGCCAAAAGTTGAATTCAGTTGATTGATGCATTGTTTTTCAATTAGACTACACCGAAGGCGATAATAAACCACAGCACGAAAATTTTCGCAAGTTAATTTCATATTTTGACTGAGCTGAAATTTTAAACACTGCAAAAAACACAAATAGTGCTCGCACGTCAAAACGTTCTGAGTACCTATAACCTCAAAAATGTCAAACTTTATGATGGAAATTTCAGATTTCATCTGGCAATACCAGTGTTGCCAGTTCTCAATACATAAATAGTGTCCCTCTTAACAGAGAGATACAGTATGAAAATTAACAAAGATAAAAGTAAAGCACTAGTATATAAAGGAGGGGTAAATAAGTCAAAAGCAGAATACGAATAGGAAACCAGAACTTACAAGATATTAAGGATTTCTGCTACCTAGGAAGTCAAATAATGCAAGATGGGAAAAGTGCAAAGATATAAATAGATAGATAGATAATCTTTAATCCAATGGCTATTGTGTACAATAGATGGGACGTGTCAAATAACATTAAAATTTATAAAAGTATACATTCAATGCAGGTATAAATTAAAGTCAAACTAATATAGGTAGTTAAGATAGTTAGAATATTTAGTAGATTAGTAGTTCAGGTGGTGGTCAATAAGCATTAACATGTTAGGAAGAACAAAAGTCACAAACATTATAACAGTACATAAATGAGTGTGATATAAATTGATTTATGTATCTAAGTATATAGTTAGTTACTCAATTTATTGCTGCAGTGGTCAATGAATTTTGAAAAGGAGTAACAGTTATTTGCAAGCAGTTTATGTAATTGTCTTTAGAAGACTGGTTTGCTAGAGACGTTTTTAATATGGTCCGGAAGTAAGTTATAGAAATAACATCCAGCATAAACTGGAGACTTTTTATAAAACGAGTGTTGGTATTTGACTATGATGAGTTTATTTTTATTACGCGTGTCATACCGTGAACATATTTACCTTTATTTACAAAGACATGTGTAAGAATTTTGTGTAAGTATATGCACCTCACTGTTAGGATGTTATGTTTTTAAATACTTCCCTGCATGAAAAGTTGAAGGGCAGGTTGAAAATTAATCTAATTATTTGTTTTTGCATAATGAATATCCTATTCACACTCGAAGATTGTCCCCAGACAGTAATCTTCTTAATCTTCTTTGGGGATTAAACCAGACAGTAATGCAATACGAAATTAAAGAATGCGTTAAAGCATAATAAACATTCAATAGACAAGGTAAATGAAGATAGTTTTTTAGACTAGCCAGTATAAAAAGTTTTACTTAATTTAGTGCACAAACCGTTGATGTGCTCCTCCCACAATAGTTTATTGTCCACGGTGATACCCAAAAATTCGACAAAGGAAGCAAAGATTAGTCTCTCACCTTGAAAACAGACAGATCTAAGATGTGTTGATCGAAGGAGAAGCGAGTTAGTCGAATTTTAGTATGGTTAATGATTAAGTTGTTCTTGCACATCCACCAGTCGTATTCTTTTAGTATTGTAGAGATTTTGTCCTGCAAGTTGTTAATATTATTATCATAGATGACAATACAGACATCATCCGCATATAGAAATAAATTCCCACAGGATATATGTAGGTGAAGTAGGAAAAGTAATGGACCATGAATACTACCTTGCGGGGTTCCATATTTTATATTAAAAATAGCCGACTGAGCATCTTTGGTTTTAACTAAAAATTTTCTTCCTGTTAAGAAGGATATAAGCCGCGCATTTAGATTATCTTGAACCCCCATACTATATAGTTGATGACATGATTTTGGGATTTAAAGTATTAGAGACTCTCGTCATATCAAAAGAGATAACTCACATGTTCACCAAGATCCAGTATAAGTTGAGTTAAGTCAATACAGGGCCATTTCTGTCGAACGATGTGGGCGAAGGCCATACTGCTGGTCACATAAAACATGATACTTATCAAAAAAGGTAATGAGTTTGTTATAGAAAATTTTTCCAAAAATTTTTGAAAAGACAAAAGAGATAGGGTGATAGTTTTCAACGTTTGAAACATTGTTACGTGCCAAATTTGGCACTAGACATTCCTTAGTTTAATTTTGATGTGCGTTAGTTTCGCGCCTTAAATTTGAAAGACTTGGCGTGTACTTCCGTTACGTCAGAGTGCATTTGCGCCAGATTGCGCTGACGGGAGTAGGGGAAAAAAGTGGGGAAGTTTCCGGAAGACGCTGTAATGTGGCTTTTTGCCTTTGAACTTGTAGTGCAGTAGTCGTGTCTGGTATCGTATCTTCATTTTTATTATGTAGATTTCCTTTGCTTATCTTTGTTTGTCGTTCCCGATAAAACCTGTTCCTTATCGTTCCCGCTACATATAGGAATTTGGATACGACCTGGGAGCAACCCACGACCGCCGAAGCTAGTCGGAGCACTATCGAAGGACGTCATGCGCCCCATATGGAAAATTCTTACATTTAAAAGTTCGGATTACATAACCGACGGCGCGGTATGAGTGACGCAACCGCAGTTGGTAGCTCTAATCTTTATACGGATTTTAGCGCGCCTATCTGTCAATGACGTCACTCAATATGCAAATTTAAACGCGCAATTACGGAATAAATATCAAATTCGCAAACAGTTCGTGAAAATTTAATACTCACATGAATAGGTCCAGCTTCCTACAGAGTGAGCTAAAGATGGCGTCTCACAGGATAGCTTTCTTCAGGATTGCTAGGAGCCCCCTTCAAGATAGTTTACGGATGGTGCGCCTAGCGTCCTTCCGGATGGCTTTCTTCAGGGTTGCTTGGACCCCCTTCCGGGTCATTTCCATATGGGGCGCATAACGTCCTTCGATAGTGCTCCGACTAGCTTCGGCGGTCGTGGGTTGCTTCCAGGTCGTATCCAAATTCCTATATGTAGCGGGACGATAAGGAACAGGTTTTATCGGGAACGACAAACAAAGATAAGCAAAGGAAATCTACATAATAAAAATGAAGATACGATACCAGACACGACTATTGCACTACAAGTTCAAAGGCAAAAAGCCACGTTACAGCGCCTCCCGGAAACTTCCCCACTTTTTCCCTTACTCCCGTCAGCGCGATCTGGCGCAAACGCACTCTGACGTAACGGAAATACACGCCAAGTCTTTCAAATTTAAGGCGCAAAACTAATGCACATCAAAATTAAACTAAGGAATGTCTAGTGCCAAATTTGGCACGTAACAACATCCCCCTTTTTAAATACTGGAAGGATGCTTGCAGTTTTTAATTTTTGAGGAAATTCTCCCTTCGAGACAGAGAAGTTTAACAGAGTTGAAAGCGTGGAAGATACATCGTTTGCGTATGCTTTAATTAGTGAGATGGGTATATCATCATTGTCTGTCGAGTTCTTATTATGAAAAGACTGTATAGTACAAAAGACTTCTTGTTCTGTGATGGAATCAAAGTACATCGAATTATTCAGTGTGTTTTATTGTACCTGGGGTGACTGGATTTTTCCGAAAATGCGAGTCGAATTTGTCTTCGATTATCGATAAGTACTGTCCAAAGAAGTTTGCAATCTCCTTCGCGCAAGTAATAGAAGATCCATCTTTCCGAATCTGGTAGTTGGTGTGTTTGGATTTTTTCCAGACATATTATGTACTATGCTCCACAGTGTTTTCGCTTTATTGTTAGAATTTTTGATCAGTTTGGTGTAGTACTTAACTTTTTCTTCACACACTTCTGCAGTGATTTTCTTTTTAAGAGTTCAATAATGAATGGCAATGATAGGGTTATTAGAGAAGTTTTTAATTGCATTGAGATCTTCTGCAGCTTATTGATCATATAGTTTGGGAAGCGGATCTTTACAGGATTGACAACAGATTTACATTTAAATTTACGTTTGTTGAAGACAATCTCAAAGCAGCACAAAAATTGATATAGAAAATTATTGAAATTTTAGTCGGTATACAATGTGGGATCTAACCTGAGAGTATATTTACCTTAGAGAAAGATAAATTCATTAATAGAGGTAAGGGATATTTTTTTTACAAATCATTACAATATCATTATTATTAAAAATGTTGTTATGAAAGTTAAGATTAAATGCACAATCCACGATTTGTGCGTGATGATCTGAGAGCGGGATCATAGTTTGTCACTGATACAAGCTCCGGAGTATTGCAAACGATGACATCAAGGGTTGAAGTACCGGTATATCGGCATGTTGAGAAAATTCTCGTTGGTTCACTTATAAGAGAATACATCTGAAAGGAGCCGAAAAGATCTAATAACCTCTTGCATAACATTGATGATGTATTAAGATTAAGATCGCCACAAAATAATACATACTTTAATTGATTGATACATTTTGATAGAACCAGTGATAGTTTAGAAAATAAAGTTTCACAATCACCATTGTTTGGTCGATATACACAGATTAGGCAAATTGATTTATTGAAGATGATAGAGGATAATTTTATATGCAACTCCACAGCTAGACTACACACTGCTAAGTAAGGTTTACATAAATCAGCTATACGGTTTCTAGCCATGATTATAGACCCTCCCCGTACTGAAAACTTACGACATAAAGTGCTGCTAACCTGGAAACCCGAAATGTATAAAGAGTTAATATTGGTCTCTACAAACCAGTGTTCAGTGAGACAGAAAAAGGATGGAGAAGTTTTGCATAACAACAGTTCAATTAAATTAATTTTCTTGCTTAAGCTTTGGATATTGATGTGTAAAATTCTGCATTTATTAAGATGATTATTTAGGTAATCAGGAATAAATTCATCTATGTTATCATTTAGATTAGAAGTTAACTTATTGCCTTGTGGTAAGGCCGTGCTTGAAAATTTTGACCATGATTCACTAACTTGAGGCATGGTGACAGGAGCTTGACATTTCAATGTTAGTATTGTAGATATTAGTAGATGATAATTCAGATGACTTCTGCCAGTTAACTTTGTCCATAATTGTGTTAGTTGTTATTTCATATATAATACGTTTACCCATAGCATTAAGTTGATATCCAAAACGATTATAGCATTTGTCATTCAAGAACGCATCAGAGTCTATATATCTAGATTTTTCCAGACCAAGTTATAAATCTTCTGGTTCATGCTGTAGATAACTTGATTGGAAGTAAGGTATGGTCATAAAGATACTATTAGTGTTTGAGTTTAATTAAGGAATCTCTTAAGATGGTAAAAGTAAGCGATTGCCTTAAGACAGTGTTATGTTTATTTTGAACATTCCGTACATTTTTTTCTGTTAATAAGAAATACGTGATTTAATAATATTTACTTCAAATCCCTTTGGCGTTAAAAACGAAAATTAATTCAGTAGATTAAAATAACCCATTCACGTGTTAATTCATTTATCTATTTGTATAAATTCGATTCCTATTGTTACCGCCTAGAGCCTAATTAATAATAAATACTCCTAAGAATTCCTCAACATAAAGTTTATGCTAAAATTAAACAGGCGATAACTGGTTCTAGGTATCTGATAAATGATTCTTATGTGTTTTTCATTGAAAGCTTCGTCGAATTAAAGCCACGTATCATCCCAATAAACTGTGTTTTTCCAGTTTTATTTTCTTAACAATAATATTACTTTGAGCTCTGGTCATTAGTGAAACGAAATTAATATTCACTTGCTCTTCAATCTACACAACGAAAACACGTGTAGAATGGTTAGTTGTTTCCGTTTTTCTGTATGAAAAGTTCGCGCACGCCTTACAGCGTGTTATATATTGCTACGTTGGCTCGTAGCCGTGCGTAACACAAAGATATCACGGAATGACCGGGCTCAATCGGAGATTAGGGGGGGTGTAGAAAGCAGACTGCCATATGATATACGCGGCTGTAGGAATTAGTGACAATACCTGCAATAAAAATAGTTAAGCAACCTGAAATAAAAGAATAAGCATAGCATGCTGATCAAGCATAAATTATTCAGTACTTTGTAGAATGTAAATAAAACTGTTTGGATAATCTATATAATATAATCACGATAAAAGCATTACAAAAATTTTTTATTACAAAGTGAGGTAATTTTGGGGAGTAGCAGATACGTTTCCTCACACACCAATTAAACATAAATCAGCCAAAATGTTAACAAAAGATAAATAGGTAAGACACAATTGATATGAGTAATCCAGTAGTATTGATTTTTTTTTCTTTCCTGTCCAAATATTTAAATTACTCCAAAACTAATTTGTTTTGTTTCTCTTTTTTTTTTGTTTCTTAATATAGCATGCAATTCTGTTGTAAAAGATATCAGAACGACGAAGATATGGCAAAACAACGGATAGATATTTAAAGTAATAACAAGTAGGAAATAGTTCAACTTACAAAAAGTCCTTCAGTAACGCTTCCTTGCAATTGAAGGGTGGAATTCACGATGTCCTGCACTAACGAAGCACTTCACCCTTGACTGTGAGGTGTTGATGGAATTTCTTACACTTTACACTAATCACACCTACGTATTTCACTGGTGTTAGCAGCAGACATTATCATGCTGATGGAACTATGTAGCATTGATAAATTTCTTGTTAATTCTATTTCCTGAGACAATAATTTCGAAATATTTTGTAACACAAATCGTAAAAAAATGGTAATAAAAATTTAGAATCACGGGCTTCCAAGGCACGATGTAATGCATTAAACTAACAGTAACGTGAGGTGTTTTATTTGCTACCTATGGTAACAAAGAAAAATCTAATGCTTTTGAATAATGAACTTTGCGCAAACAATGATCTATTTTAGATTCTTTGGGGTTAGAAAATTCAGAAACTACAGTATCAACTGTCTTTACATGTGAATGAGATACATGTTTATAAGAAGCAACCATTTTTTTTTTAGAAACACTCAAGCTTAAAACTGTATTTGGATAATCCAAAGTATGCACTGCTCTGATAAAAAAGGTCCACGAAAACTAGATCGCACACACAGTTCAAATATAAAAAGACAAATCAACAAAAAGCACAATTAGTAAAGCAACGCGTATCACTAAAACCGTCCGTCAATGACCTTACAACCGCACGTGTGGTCAATCAACAACGTTCGCCTATAAAGCATACTTCCTTTAAATGGAATTAGAACTACACTGCTAATCTGGTTATATAAAATAGTTGTTACCATAACCTCTTGTCGACTATTATCTCCTTCGCTAATAACATAAGGAACATCCACAACGTGAATGCCGCAATCATATCTAATAATTAATTACAGCGGTTTATCATTTTCGATAAGTTGGAAAGTAATTTACGAATAATCCAATTTACAATTCATTCCTTGCAATTTATTTATTAATTGAAAATCAATCTTCAATTAAACTATCTTTAATTAATACACACGAGTTAAATTGCATACAATTTTGAATGATTCTGAAGTATTTACTTGATACAAACAGCGATCCCAAAGAAACGATGTATTTTAAGTATGCTCACAGAAAGGGAGCGTAACAGTATTTATGGGTTTTATAAAATTGTACCTTTCGACGACAATAAATTAATTCTATTTATAATTATTATAGCTTTTTCCAGTGGCTCTTAAAGCCACAATGAATGGTCGCCCCTTGTTGTGATGGGAGAACTACCCCAAGGCGGGATCACACACACCTCTGTTTCGCACCGTTTTTACAGACGGTAGAACCAACCCGACGGCGGTGACTCTGGGGTGAGTGCCTATACACTAATTTTCTTATATGGGTACCCGGTAGTTATTGGAAACAACATATGTACAAGGGTCTACATATGCATCACCTTGTTGGTGGCAAAATGACTGGTTGTTTGTATGTGCGAGGATATTATAATGTTTACTGATTTCTTTATTAGGATAATTTTATGTCTAGAATTCCGTACTTACAATGCTGATTTCGAGCTGTGGTTTTAAGTGGGGTAACTTTATTCCTTTTTCTTGTTTGAAAATTAATATAGAGGGTGACCTAAAAACTGCAGCTGTCATGTTAAAAAAGATTCTTTTTTTTTATTTGTAAATATGTATATTGTGTACCTACGAATTCTTCATTTTTGGTACTATTGTGTTTTGTTTTTTTAAATTAGAGGTTTTTAGTTTGTAAATGTTTAATTGTGCGTGAGTGAGCCTCAGGCCTCCCTTAATTTTTTTTGTAGGTATATAATACCCTGCCCACTCGCCGATTGAGCCTGGTCAATTTCTTCTTTTTCTTCCTCGTTTGTATTGTCTTTTTTTTTTACTACGTTGTGAATGTAGCAATAGCATTATTGGCTTCTCCAATTATAACTACAAAGACTTTTTTAGTGTAATCTTTCGTTAAATTTTTAATGTTATTTACAATTGCATCAAGGCAAGCAATTGGTTTAAATATGAATTGAACTTTAAGCAAAACATTTAAATTTGCGTGATGGGTTAGAAGCTTAGCAATATTCCTGCAGTGATCATCTCCAATTATTAGAACTTTAGAATTAGTGTGGTGTTTGTAACTATCTTAACCACATTTGCACATTGTTGATTATATAATTTATCACAGATCTGGCTAGTCAAGTGTGTGTTAACATTTACCTGACCAGCTACAGTGATATTATAGTTCCACTAACTGTGACACTATCTGTAGCTTTATGTTTAGCAAGATTGTAGATTACAATTGGTGATGTTGGAGAGCTTTTGTTGATCCTAGGAACTGTTAAATTGCAACAAGTAGCTTTGTTGTTGAGGTCATTAAGTGTAGTTGCATTCTTAATTAGTGGTGGATGACCAAACATAATTTCAAACCACTGATCTGAGAAAGTCTCCTGAAGTATTTTAGTGGAGTTCAAGTTGTTCATCAGGTAATCTGTTTGAGTGAATTTGCTATCTTTGTCTTGAATTTGATGTTTGTTAATGTATTTCTCTAAAGATTTAATTTTTGTGTTAGCTTCTATGATTAGCTTGTTAGGAATAGCTTCATTTGCCTCAGCTTCATTCAAAAGAGTTCTACATTCATTTTTTAATTTATCAATATGTTTATCCTTAAGTTTGTTGTCATTTACTAGATATTTAATCTGATTTTGTAGATAAGCCATAGCTTCATTGTCCAGTTCAAAATTAGAAACCTCTACTGTCATCTATAGTACATTCTTTACAGATAACCTTATTATTGTTTAGAAAGGTAAATTCTTTTCTTTTCCTCATTAGGCAGCTTCTGTGAAAACTTTGTGTTGTATATGTTAATCTGAGCAAAGTAATATGTTAGCTTTTTTAAATTATGGAGGGAAAGTTAGTTACTTTTAGACGTTTAGTTGGTGCTTAGAAAAAAAGGTGGCAGCCATGAGGGAACAGGAGAACGATGACGACTTCAAAATCATCGTTTACGTTACGTACTAATTTCAATTACTTTATTAAACATTGTGTGATATTTTTCCATTTCAAAATGGACCTGCACCTTGCCGAAGTTCTAAATTACTAGAACAGGTGAAATGGCTTGCGTGTTCTAATGAGCTAAAGAGCCAAACTACAGGTCCAACCAAAGTAGTAGGGTCGTTAGTGAGGAACCAGACTAAGACAGGTCCCCGAAAGAGGGCAGCGGCTCTTTCGGTACTTAGATTGGCAGAGACCATAGGGGTCGGTATGGCAGTCTAAGACACACTACCGCGATGTGGAAGGCAACGGGAAACCACCACATTATCTCCCAAGTACACAGCGTACTTAAATTGTTACAAACATGATGGCATTCTCTGGGGTAAAAGATTCCGGAGTTAAAATAGTCCCCATTCGGATCTCCGGGAGGACTACTTCGGAGGATGCGATCGGAAAGTTAAAAATAAGAGTCGGGAACATTCTGCGAGTCGGAGCGTGGAATGTTAGAAGTATGAAGCAAGTAGGTAAGCTAGAGAACCTAAAAATCGAAATGAATAGGTTATCACTAGACATAGTAGGGATCAGCGAAGTTCGGTGGACAGAGGCGGGGGATTTTTGGAGTGGAGACTTCAGGGTAATTCATACGGGAGGAGAGGAAGGAAATTTGGGTGTGGGGATAGTTATGCGGAAAAGATAGGATACTGTGTAGAAAATTACTTACAAAAGAACGAAAGAGTACTCATGGTTAGATTAGAATCTAAACCGGTAAACACAGTAATAATACAAGTATACATGCCCACCTCTAGCTACAGTGACGAAGAGGTAGAAGCCATCTACAAAGATATCGAAGACATATTAAAATACGTAAAAGGACATGAAAATTTAATAATTACGGGGGATTTTAATGCCGTGGTAGGTGAGGGGAGGGAAGGAGCGGTAGTAGGTTTATTTGGTTTAGGCACGAGAAACGACAGGGGAAATAGGCTGGTAGAATTTTTCGACAAGAACAATTTAATCATCACAAACACATTATTTCAACATCATGCTAGAAGACGATATACGTGGAAGATGCCAGGAGATATAGGACAATATCAAATAGATTACATTCTTGTTAGACAACGGTTTAGGAATCAAGTAAAAGACTGTAGAAGCTACCCAGAAGCAGATATAGATACTGACCACAACATCGTAATTATGAAGGCCGCACTTAAATTTAAAAATCTGAAAAAAAGGAACGGAAAAAGGCACTTGGACTTAGAGAAACTAAAAGATAAAGATATTCAAGTAAGATTCGAAAAAAAGTCAAATGAATTGCTGAATGATATCGGGAAAATATCTGAAACTAAGGAAGTAGAAACAGAATGGAATAACATTAAATCCAGCCTAGACATGGCGGCCAGAGATATTTTGGGGTATACACAAAAAGAAAATAAGAAACCATGGATAACAAAGGATATCGTGAATTTAATAGAAGAAAGACGAAAATACAAAAATAAATCAGACGAAACAGGAAAACAGAGATACAAAGCCATAAAATGGGAAATTATTCGAAAATGCAGGAAAGCTAAAGAACAATGGATTGATGAAAAGTGCAAAGAAGTACAAACTAAGATGGAAATAGGAAAGACAGACGAAGCATACAAATTAGTTAGAATGAATTTTAGGGATATAAAACCGTATAGCAAAAATATAAGGGACGCACAAGGAAACGTCATTATAGAAAACGTAGAGAAAGTGAGTAGATGGCAAGAATATATAGGGAATTTATATGCAGGAGAGGAACTAACTGCATTAGAACAGGAATCAGACATTGAAAATGATGACTTGGGATATCTTATAGTTCGAGACGAGTTTGAATTAGCATTAAAGAGTCTGAAAAATGGTAAGGCGCCGGGTACAGATAAGGTGCAAGCAGAAACTCTAAAAGCCGCTGGACAAGCAGTAACAGAACGTCTCTTCCAACTTGTAAGCTATATGTATGAGACAGGCGACATACCCAAAGATTTCAAACGTAGCATCATAGTAACTATACCAAGAAAGAAAGGCACGGATAGATGTGAAAATTTTCGAACAATAAGTTTGACAGCACACGTGTCGAAAATATTAACTAGAATTGTGCAAAGACGAATGGAAAAACGAGCTGAAGAAATACTAGGAGAAGATCAATTTGGGTTTAGGCGAAACAGGGGAACACGGGAGGCTATTTTAGCTCTGAGAGTGATAATGGAGAAAACAATAGAAAAAGGGGAAAGCATGTATATAGGGTTTGTAGATCTGGAAAAAGCATTCGACAATGTAAATTGGAAAAAAATGTTTGAAATACTCAAAAAGATTGGAATGAGTTATAGGGATAGACGAATAGTACATAGCTTATACAAAGAGCAAACAGCAGTAATAGAATTAGAGCAGGAACGTAGAGGGGTGAGACAGGGATGTGCCCTATCCCCATTGATTTTTAACTTGTACATAGAAGAGGCAATGAATACTGTTAAATGCAGGAAGACATTTGGAATTACTATGCAGGGACAAAAAATTGATATGCTTAGATTTGCAGATGATATAGCGGTATTAGCGTCTAGCAAGGAAGAGTTAGAAGCTGCTCTTAATGAAATGGAAACGGTTCTAACAGAGGGATACGGTATGAAAATTAACAAAACTAAAACTAAAGTTCTAGTTTGCAAAGGTGGGGAAAATAAATCAAAAACAAGAATACAAGTATTTAACACGAACTTACAAGAGGTTAAGGATTTCTGCTACCTAGGAAGCCAAATAACGCATGATGGGAAAAGCATAAAAGATATAAAACAAAGATTAGCACAAGGTCGTGCTACATTTAACAAGAAAAGCAACTACTGTGCTCAAAGACCACAAACATAGAAACAAGGAAAAGATTGCTTAAAACATATGTGTGAAGCACAGCACTGTACAGCTGTGAAGCCTGGACAGTAGGAGAAGCGGACAAGAAAAAGGTAGAAGCCTTTGAAATGTGGTGTTACAGGCGTATGATGAAGATATCATGGACAGACAAAGTTAAGAACGAAGAGGTACTAAAATGGTAGGGGAAGAAAGAAATATGTGGAAAACGGTAAAAAATATGAGAGATAGGATGATAGGCCACATACTACGGCATGAGGGAATAGTGCGGAATATATTAGAAGCAGAGATAGGAAAAAAGAGAAGAAGAGGCTGACCTAGATTAGACTACTGCACACAGATAGTAAAAGATGTAGGCTGTAGAGGTTTCAGGGAGATGTGTAGGCTAGCCCAGAATAGAAATCAATGGAGGTACGCATCCAACCAAACCCAAGATGGATAAACTAATGACGAAAAGATAACTGTGCTTAAACATGATGATTACTACAAGAATTGGTTGGGCAATATTCTCGAATAATTTTAAGTGTGTGAAAGGATTTACTGAAAAACCATTATTTCGGCAAATGTCTATGTGTAGGGGGATCTTGGTAGCCACAGGTTGCTTAACCTCCTTCACTGAATCTCGGTAAAATAGGGTATAAAATTAGAAAACAATAGAAAGGGAACGAGCTGAATACACATACTCCCTGAAAAGAAGAAACCCACCAAAAACGCAAAATCAAAGTAGTTGCTTATATAACCCTACATAAAAATAACTGAGATGCAAACGAATCCGTGACTTTCAGTAAACAATGGATTCCATTACTAAAAGAAATAACAAAAGAAATAACAAATGAAAATCAAATGCCCACAATATCTAGGTAGCATTGCAAGTTTTTCCTGGGCTTTCCTTGCAATATTAACATGAAATACAGCCTGCATACATGATTTCTATTTATACATAAAATAACTAATTACATAAAAATAAGCATATTAACAATCCTTGTAAAGCAGCATTGGTATCTGACAAGTATAAACCCACAATAAGGTTACCTCAAAACCATATACAATCTCCGTTGAACAGTATTGGTATCTGACAAGTGTAAACCCACCATAGGGTCGCCTCAGATCCATATACAATCTTCATAGAACAACATTGGTATCTGACAAGTGTAAACCCGTCTTAGGGTCGCCTCAGAACCATGTTGAAATCTACCGAAGAGGTAGCCTAAATCATAATGAATTTTCCCCCTCAAAATAAATATAAAAAAACGACTACTTAAGCCTTTCAATAATGCAATCGCACGCTTCTTTAATAACCATCCTCTCAATTGTATAAATAGAAACATGTTAAAAAATGTTTTCCAATTCCAAGTTATTGAATTTATATGAAATTCACCAATAAAAATTAATCAGCTGATTTCACGTTAAGCGTATTGGCTACCTAAAGAAAGCCGATCCCAGGTCGCAACACAAATTGAAGGTAATCATTCTGTTAAACTTTAAACATTTTTGCTTAGTATACTCAAACCAAATATTTCAAACATCAATAAATCAAAGTCACCTTCAATTTATGTCATAAATGTCAAACTTGAAGTTTTTATTATTATTTTGACAACGATCCTAGGTCATGGATCGAAACGTAAATAAAGTAGATTTTAAAAACTATGAGTGGTTTAATTCCCAAAGAAGATTAACCTGAATACACATGCTGTGTGAGAATTTCAGGGAACTATGTAGGCTAGCTCAGAATATAAATGAGTGCAGGAACGTGTCCAACCAGTTTTGAGACGGAAAACCTAATGGCTGCGAAATACCTGCAACTAATGTTGACTGTGCGAAAAGATAAATTGGAAAATATATTAAATCGTCAAATGGTTAAGTGTTGGGGGAACTTGGCAGCCACAGACTACTTACCTCCCTTCACAACCATTGAAGGTCAGAGAAATAGGGCATATAACTGTAAAACAATAGAAAGTGATCGAACTGCATCTAACAAGAAAGAACATCGCCTATGAGGAAAGACAACAAACATAGAATAAGAAGAAAATTGTTGAAAGCATATGTGTGGAGCACAGCACAGTATGCCTATGAAATACGGGAAGTCTGAAACGCAGACAGAAAAACGGTAGCAGCCTTTTGAAATGATATCCTTCAGATGTATGAGGACGATAGCATGGACAGACAAAGATAATAACAAATAAGTTACAGAAATAGTAGGAGAACAAGGATATCTGGGGAAAAAGAGAAATAGTAGGGCGGAATACGTTCTAAGGCATTTTTGGGGAATAGTATGTGATATATTACAAGTAGAGATAGGAAAAAAGAGGTAGATGTAGACCTAGATCAGACAGTTATAGATGAAAACTGTGCATATTTCAGGGAAATCTGTAGGTTAGTTCAGAATAGGGAACAATGATGGTACGCGTCTAACCAGTTCTAGGACTGAAGATCTAATGATGATGATGTGTGATATTTTGTTCTACATTAAAGTGATTTGTGTTTATCTACTATTTTATTTTACACTGGCACAATACAATACACTTTGATAGCACTTAACACTTAAATAATTAATTGCTTCTTGCAACACTTGAAACTGAAAGAGCTCACATTACAACAACCTGCATTGTCAGCCATCTTGGCTTTTTGCACAAGGCCGTGCTGCATTTAACAAGAAGAGGTTGCAACTACTATGTTCAAAGACAACAAACACAAAAACAAAAGAAGATTGCTAAAAGCATATATGTAGAACACAGCACTGTACGGTTGTAAAACATGGACAGTAGGATAAGACTGAAAATTTCAGAGAAAGGTGTAGGTTAGTTCAGAATAGAAATCAATGGAGGTATGCGCCTAACTAATTCCAGGACGGAAAACTTAATGAGGAAAAGTAATCGTATTTAAATGTGATGATCATCGTAAATCCTACAGGTATTAGTTTTGGAATATTTTCAACAAATATTGATTGAGCAAAAGGAGTAATTGGAAAACTATTGATTCGGCAAGTGTTTAAGTGGTTGCTCAACACCATTTGCATACCAATGTATATGGGTGAAATAGGATATATTTTTAGAAAACAATGTAGAAGATATAAAAAAATTTAATACTAGGTCGGGCTGTATTTATCAAGAAAAAGCAACTGCTATGTTGGAATACAACAAACATACATACAAGGATGTCACCGCTGATGGTAAACCAGAAATAGAACGATAGGTAATTGGTCCCTGTTGTAACGATGGCAGAAGGAAGGGTGGCTTGCTCAGCCAGGAGGTCGTGGGCTGACGGCTTCGACTAAGGACCAGAATGGCGAAGCTCGAAGAGTAAGGGCGCCAGAGTCTTGCCACAAAGAAAATATAGAACCGTGACTCAAAGGTTCCAACTCATACACAAGTTCCCAAATACCATATCCAAGCAGCACAAAGCGGCACAATCGTCACGCGCTAACTCAAAACAATAATAAAAATAATAATCAAGGAACACGTATAATATTTACTTGGCACAAATACAGGTGACACAATGCACAAAAAAAGAGACAATAAAGTGATGCGTGGAGACCCACGAACGGTTCGGTACATACACGGGGTACCGCAAAATAGGCGAATAAATAAGTTGTAACTAACGCAGGTTAAAACGCGACGAAAGGCATGCCGCTCATCCGTTATATAAAGGCGCGGAGATAAATAATCTCTAAAATTTATAAATATATCGCGTTCGTTGGTGGATCTTTTACAAAACAAAATATCGTAGCATAAAAATAAACCTGAAAATAAGACAAAATACATAGCATATAAATCTGGTGAAATTAATAGTAAAGCAGATCACAAAAAAAAGTATAAACACACTGTAGGTCACAATTGTTACTACAAAACTTCGGTATCTAAAGAAAAAGTACACACAATAGTTCGCCTGAATAGTGATTAAACATGTAAACACCGAGGGGAAAGCAAAAGAATTTATCAAACGTTACTTCTAATTTCCAAAAATGTAAAAATATAACTTTCGTTGTGATAAAACTGGATTTTGTAATAATTAAAGCGTAAATAAATTTAGCTGATAACGTAGTTTAACTTGGTTGTTGAGGCGATACCAAAAAAAAACAGGTATTAAAGTAAATAGGTATACGACCTTCGAGATCGAGGTTTCCTGACTACTGTTGGTAGTAGCAACACAGCTCTGGGCTCGATAATCGGCGGGGCAACTATTGCTTCCTTCCAGAACAGCCAATTTAAATTTGTAAACAAACGCAAGGAACAAGCAGGAACGGTGATCGAAGGCGAAAACTAAAGATACTACTAAAAGTAGTACCGACGGCAGTCTAAAGCAGGTAGTACTAAAAGATGGTATAAAAAAAAAGAAGAAGAAGAAGAAGGAAGGAAGGCCAGTTGGTCGGCCTTATCGCAAAAGCGAAGAGTCGGAGACGCAAATAAATTCCACAAACGGAAGTGGACAAACGCCACTAACTTCTGTTGTATAATTACAGATCCTCCCCAAGGAGATGCTAAAACAAATGCTCAATACGCACTTATAAAATTACACAACAAAACCAAGAGCGTTCACTTTACTCTTTTTCAAGCTTCAAACAAACAATGCACATTATGCACACTACACCTGCTAGATAAGATAATCGACCCATTCAGAAATAGACAAAGAATTAAAACGAGTTGGAAATTAACCTCGAGAACCGGATAAGATTTTACAGAAAACACAGAATAACTTCAAAACTAGAAAGCTACACGTAACAAGGAAAAAATTGCTGAAAGCATATGCGTGGAACACAGCACTGTGCAACTGTGAAACGTGGACAGTAGGAGAGGCAGACAGAAAAAAGAAAGAGCCTTTAAAAATGTGATGCTACAGAAGTATGATGAAGATATGGACAGACAAAGTTAAGAACAAAGAGATGCCAGAAATGGCAGGAGAAGAGAGAAATATGTGGAAAGCAGTAGAAGATAGGGTAGATAGGATACATACTAAGGCATCAGGAAATAGCACGGCACATATTAGACGCAGAGAGAGGAAAATACAGAGGTAGATAGAGACCTAGATTAGACTATTGCACACAGATAGTAAACTTGTAGGCTGTGGGAATTTCAGGGAAATATATAGGTTAGCTCAGAATAAAAAACAATGGAGGTACGCCTTCAACCAGTTCAGACTGAAGACTTAACGATGATGATGATGATTTTTCATTTATTTTATTTTGATATAAGGAGTTATTGGTAAATGGTTAGTTCAACCGTACATAAATAGGTAAATAAATAAAGAGTGTAAAGTCGCAATCTTTATTGCTGGTTATATTTAATATACGTTAGGTGCTTTCCGATTTATTTCTGTGTCCTAATTTACTATCATATTGAAATAGCCCCTTTATAAAATTCAAACTACCGAAGCTTATAAAGTTTTTTCATGGTATTTTCAACTGAAATTAATAAATTCTTTTCTATTACCCAATATTGGCTTAAATAACACACTAGCGCAACACATTTTATTCATTTCTTCTCTAAAAACAATTTCCAATACATGTTCTGAGTTTGGTGATTTTATAGAGGGTGCTTAATCCCTCATTTTGAAATATTTTTGAAAACTTTTTGTTAACTTATCGAGTTTTGTATTCCTGTTTCTATCATTTAACGTAGCATTAATATTATTTTATCTCACCCATATTTATAAATTACTATTACTAAAATATTAAAAGAAATGTGTTTATTATAAATGTTACAAATTTTCTGCTGGGCACTTAATTTTTTGAATAAATCAGTACTTTAATTCATTGGTGATTCAGATGAAAATAGCTTGCAATTTGGCCAAACATAAAAGTAAAGACTATAATAGGAAAATTATATTAGGTATATTTACTATTACATAATAAATTTATAATTATGTATTTGTTAATAAACCTAGCCTTAAACCTATATCAGTAATTCCTTTAGTTGCTGAAACCTGTATTAATGATATTATAGTAGCAGCGAGAACTACAGCAATTTCTAAATACAAAGCGTAAAATACTCTAACATGGGCCGATGTTTTAGCAACACCACCAGCTGCTGTAAAATCTAAAGGAAACAGTAGAGCATCTGTGAGACTTCTTTGTCTTGCAATTCCAAATAATAGAGCCCCTAGTGTATAGTATAGAATAGTGGTTACAATCGGAATCCATCTTAGTAAACGAGATTGAGTTTTCGATGATTCAGTTTGTTTAGGGATGTTGGTTTGTAGTGGTCGGTTAAATAGCTGTTGTAATTTACTAGCAGCTAAGTTTCCCATATTTAATATTAACAGGAAATGTATTGGAATTCCAACTGCTGCAAATAATACCGCAGCCCCTCGTCCTAAAGCTGTTCTTGGAACTGGAGCACCAAAACCTAAAACAACGATAGTATTATCGAAAAACAAGAGAAAGTTGTTTCGTTAACAATATTGAAATGGCACTTTTGAAGCTACATTTGCCATTTATTTGAATTTGTTTGGTATATATCGAATATCCTTCAAAATACGAGGAATTCACTAATTTTAAAAAGAGACATACTGAGGATTCAAAATTTAAAACAAATTGAAAGAACTTTTTAGGGGACGTACTTACTTGCATAAGTTCAAATAGGCAACTACGTTAGACATAACCTAAAAAATTATATTTTTGAAATTTGGAATCTCGGTTTTCTTCTTTTAATATCAGCAAATTTCTTTTTCGATGACAGGAATTATGTAAATGTTATATAAGTTTTTCTCACCAATGCAATTTAACGTAAACCGAATTTACTAGCATAGGTTAAAAAATAAATTCAGAAGAACCAGGTTCTTATCTTGTTACGTGCCGAAAATTTCAGCACTAGACATTTTTAAATAAGTGTTAATATGAGAGGATTTCGCGCCATAAATTTAAAAGACTTGTTGCGCGTATTTCTGTCACTTTAGAAGTGCGTTGCGCGAGATTCGCATCAACGCGTGTGGGGGAAGAAGAAAGCGGGGAATTTCCGAAAGACGCGTTAGGACTTGCCTTTGAAACATAAATAAGAGTGGTTGGTCTGGTATCTTATCCTATCTTTTAATTATGTAGATTCCCTTTTGCCTTTTTTGATTATCGTTCTTGAAACCCGTTCCTTATCGTACCTCTACATAGGAAGAAGACGACCGAATTTGGATGCAACATGGCTTAGGAGATCCACGACCCGAGAACCATCATGAAGTAATCCGGATGCAAGCTGCCATCATGAAGTAATTCTGAAGGAAGCTTTACCTATTCACGTGAGTACCCCGTGGGGGGTTTTATATAGTTTAATTAATTTGAAAACGTGTTGCAATAATTTGCATATTGTGTGATGTCATTGACAATTGGCGCGTTAATTTCCACGTTATATAATATCGTTACCGACTGTCATTTGTGTCGCATGTACCGCGTTTACGGGACTGTAATATTCTGTACCACTTTCAAATAGGTATAAAGCAGTTCGTAAATAACTAAAGTCTCTAGTTAAGAATTAATATGTGTTTTTATTCTTATACGGTTAGTAAAAGTATATTCGTGTTTGATTTAAATTTTAATCTTTTCACGTATATTATTTTTTATTTTTCGATGGGATACTCAATCTTCTGGGATCAATTTTAGTTGTATTTTCATCTTTGAATGTTGTTTCCCAACAATGTTTCGTTCAATAATGCTTTAACTAAATCATCTTTTACGGCTTGGTATTCCATGTATTACTGTGAATTAGGAATAGCTATGTCAATGTTAATTAGTCCAATACTTTTTTGAGAATTAAAAATTTTGTCTGGTATCGAATAAATCATTTATCAATATCTTGTTAGGTGTATTTGTAATTATTTCAGTTTTGTTTCTTTTGAATTTATCACTTGTAAAACAGAATACACACTAAATGTTTCTTATTTTCGGTATAAATGCCATATAATGCAGTTTAAATATAGCACTTCAATGTGTGTCTTGATACACAATTAATGTGATAAACGCCTTAAATAGCCTCTTGGAGACTTTGATTTGTTCTAATTGAGTTTTCGTCTGTAACACAAAACAAATTTAGCTTTGCTTGAAATTTCTAAATCGCATGTACGTCTATTAGGCAAATAGTGTCATCATAATCGAATCCTATATTTGTTTAATTATTTGCTGCTTGCCTTCGTTCATTATCACATCAGCTTAGTTCTTCTAGTACTAGTGATGCAAACAGTGCAACTGATGACCATAATTCCTGTGATTCTAGCACTTTTCCAACTAATGTTTCTGGACTTATATTAATTGTTGTAGAAGTAATCATTTCCTTCCTTAGTTTTCGCAAATTTGGACAAATAAAAAACACATGTTCTGCATCTTTTAAAGTGTTTGGACAAACTAGGCAATTAAGACTTATATTTAGCTCAAATATAAAAAGATATGCTTTAAAACACCCGTGACCGACCGCTCAGCAATTGTGTCAGGTTCTTTTGGTCATCTGCAAATAATAGCGCTTTCGAAAAGGTTACCACGTTTGGGAGGTTATTAATGTAAAATAAGGAAAGTAAAAGTCCCATGTTTGGTCCTTGTGGTACAGTGGAATTTGCTATGTATTTCCCATAAGTGTTGCCATTGAATTTGATTACAAGGAACATGAAGACAAGTAAGAAGCAAAAAACGAAACAAATTTGTGAGATAAATCACACAATGCTAACTTTTCGAGCATGGCATCGTGGTGCACTTTATCAAATACATTGCTAAAATAAGTGTATATGACATATACTTGTCCCATAGTTTCAAGCGCTTTATACATCTCGTTAGAGAAAATAGTTAGATTTGTAATAAAAGATTTACTTTTTACAAATCTATTCTGAACATTGTTTATTATTGGCCTAATTTGGTACAATAATTTTAAAAACAGCATCTGCTCAAAAAGTTTACCAGTCTCCAATAATAAAGCGACTAGTCTGTAATTTGATATGCAGAATTTTGATTCATTTTTATGCAAAGGCACGACTATGTCTTTCCATACTTCAGGAAAGGTAGACATTTGGATTGACAAATTAAAAATATGCATTAGCGGAATTTGTACCCATTCTGAGCAACCCTTTAAAGTACATAGTTGGAGCTTGTCTGGTTCTGCTGCCATTTGGGCTTTCAATTTTTTGATTGCAATTTTAAATTATTATCGGAGATAAGAAATGTGTTCATGGCATGTAACATTATTTTTTTATAATAATAATAATAATAATTATTATTATTATTATATAATACAATAACATATGTAATATTCATGCAAATTTATATAAGGGATAATTTCCCAGAATGTCAAAGCCGTTCAAATTATAATGCAAAAACCTATGCCATGGAAAACATGGGTTTGTAGGTCCTTTGGTGGTTGTTTCTTCGATCAGTGTCGAACAGTCCTCGTCGATGAAGCCAAGATGTAGATATAAGGGAGAGAGATAAAAGGGAAGGGATCACTTCGCTGGCTTAAACTTTTCACGCCTGCATGTCTGCCTTCGATAATGGTCGAGAGACAAGTCCTCGTTCTTTTTTATGCTTCGTTCTCACAAACAATCGCTCCTCTCCACATTTCTCATGTTATACACCAAAACCACTGCTGCATTTTCAAGACCTAAGAATGCAATGTTTGCAGTTTTACACCATAAATTGTATGCCAATATCCTGAGAGGTGTGAGAACTGAGTATTCATGGGATTTACACTTGAAGTTTAAACATAATAATGGAGGACTTTTCCGTGCAAGGTTTAAAAAATCACCTGAACTTAAATAGTATAATGAAATGATGAAACCTTATTAAAAAACAGCACAACAGGCAGTAGAGCAATAGATGGAGTTGTCGCCCAAAAATATGGTTTTGTAATTAGGTTTGTTGCTGCTACATACAGAGGAAAAACAAATTGCAATTTCATGGCAAGCTTTATTTGAACTTAGAATATTTTCACCGGTCCTTAATAAAAGCGTAGTGGGTGCCCTGCGCACATTTTTGCTTTATATAAAGACTAAAAATTATTAATGTCGTGATGGATAGAGTTTTCAGTTAAATTTATGTAATTACTATGTAAAATCTAAACTAGAGACTTAAATTGTTTACAAACTGCTTTGTACCTATTTGAAAGTGGTACAGAGCAGAACCTACATTTTCTGAATTTATTTTCTAACCTAAGCAAGCAAATTATTTCTTGTGTAAACCAAATAGGATATTTATGCTGTTTTGAGACATAGTATGGAGCATGTGAATCGAGAATATCATATAAGTTTTGTAAAAATACTCCACTGCGTTGTTAACATCAACGCATCACATTATTTGTTCTCAATCAGTATCCTGAAACGCTAAGCTCAGGTGATAGAAATTAGTGATCTAAAATTATAATGTTTAGGCACAATAGCAGCAGTACCATTATAGGTCTCAAAATCAGCATGTGTCGCCAGTGCTGGGTTATTGACATCTTCAGAGACGAATTGGTCCTCGTCTTTTAAGACACTGGTATTATACATATGATCTTCATATTCCAAAACAAGATCAAGCGTTCTTTCGAGAACCTTTTAAGTTGTGTTTGTTAGTACTAAGCCATGTAAATTTAGAAAGTTATATATAACATTATATTTATCATCATAGAGTGACAGATTTGTATCAGGACATACTATGTTTGGTAGGATAAAATCTCTAAAGATCCTCACATCCTTATCCGGTGCTATCAGATTCAAATTAATAAAATTACAAGCACGACTCCTTGGGCGAACTTGGTGTAAAATACACGTTTATAACATAAAACTCTTTGTTATTTGTTTTATCAGTTAATACTACTGCTTCAAAATTCCCGGAGTTTAGAAGTGATGAGCTACTTACCTTTACTGATTTGTCTATCCCAATTAATACTCATCGAATCCTCTTTTTATTTGACATTAACAAATCCCTAACGCAGCGTTGCACGCCATAATATAGACAATCCAGTGTTTCCGTATCTGCAATGTCCTTTGATAGTCAAGTTTCCGTCAAACAAATTATGACATAGTTATGAGTGCAAGAATTTTGTAAAGTGTAGAAAGTTTACTTCTGCATTAAATATCTGATTCTCACACTAAGGTCGGGTATAGTTTTCAACTCAATAAATTAACAATTTAACAAATTTCTTAAACAAAAACTTGGAATACTCGATAATACCAGAAAGTGGAATAAAAAGCTGCTTAACAAATAGTGAAAATCATAATATCGAAAACATTCAGGAATTTTCCGCAGCAATTTGAACATAAGTATGGATATTCAGCTGACAAAGTTATTCGTTTCTTTTTATTTTATGTATTTCGTTCAAAGTTCTAGTAAAAATCTTCTGCCAGCCACAACGAGGTAGATACCGCCATTCCAAGTCCATGTATTATTATACCCAAGGTTAATGTTGCTTGTTTTAACACTGCTAAACATGTTTTGGTCAAGTTATCCTTAATGACTATGCCTTTACGCTTCCTGGCGCTGATAACTATTTGATATTTTCTGTAACATGAGAATTTTATTAACATGGGTCTTGGTTTGTATATGGCCAGTTTATTTAGTTTCCCTATGCAGTGGAATCTATATCGATAACGCCGAGATCTGTTTGTGTTTTCAATTTATCGTTAAATATTTTGCAATTATTTTATCTACGCATTCCAATTCACTTTCCATTATACCAAATATTCGTATGCAGTTTTTATGAGATTATTGTTTTGTACTTATACATTTCTTTTTTTAAAAATTTACAATCGGTTTATAACGTAGTCATTTTGTTTTCCAATGCTTTTGTTTTCACCTCGTAATTCGCGGTTACTGCATTAACGGATCTTTCAACACACGTATTAGCCGTTTTCTCAAGAGTTTCTAGATAGTTTTTATTTTTCAACATAGAACCAACGGTATCGGAGATAAGTGCTTGAATTTCTTTCCTATCTTCTCTGGACAACATATTTGGAATAAATTAATGAAGAAAAGATGCAAGACGTTTAAAGATAAATTATAACACTGGTTCACCACATAAACAAAATTTGTTGGAAGTACTTTTTATTTAATAATTCATACTAATAGCCGCACCAATAGCAAAACACGTGTACTCGCCATGCTGCTTCATAAAAAAATTTGCTAAAATTATCAAAGTATATTTTAGCTAATTTTCAGTATCTCTATTAGCAAAAGAAGTACACGTTTCTTTTAAAAAAATAGAAATAATGTTACCTAATGTTGTCAATAATAACACTGCAAATAAAATACATCCAGGATACGTCCATATATTTCCACCATCACCACCTTCACCAAATCCTAAACTCACAGCTTCTAATAAAAGACTTTCGTGTTGCTCCATGTATTTGTGTATGGTTTGAGGCCAAGCTTGTGAAAACTCTGACATTTGGCGTAGATCTGTTGCCAAGTCAAGCGCTAATTCCTTTTGAAGAGACTTTACATCTTCAGATTGCTTAAGTTCCCTTGGACCTAAAACAAAAAAATCTTTTGATAATAAAGAGCTGACACTATATTTTCTGCTCTAGTTGGGATTTTGTTGTTTTTAAATATATGAATTAATTATTATTGTATTTTAGGCAAATATATCTGACTAGATATAATTAAATCAAATGTACGTTCACAAATTTATCAAAAGTAACAATTGGTTTTTCGTTAAACAGATCCGCACGTTGAAGAAATTCTAGAACCTTACAACGAATAAAATGGCTTGCGTGTTTCAGTGAGCTAAAGAGCCGAACTGTAGGTTTAACCAAATTAGTGGCGCCTTTAGTGAGGAACCAGACTAAAACATGTCCCCGAAAGAGGGCAGTAGCTTTTTCGGTATTTAGAGTGGCAGAGACCATAGGAGCCAGTATGACATTCTAAGACACACTATTGTGATGTAGATGGCAACGGAAAACTGCCACATTACCTTCCAAGTATACAGCATACTTAAATTGTTATTTAAGTGGATGGCATTCCTCTGGGGTAAAAGATTACGAAGTTAAAATAGTCCACTTTTGGATTTCTGGCAGGGGGCTACTTCGGAGGATGTGAATGGCAAGTTTAAAAGAAGAATCGGAAATATTTTGCGAGTCGGGGCGTGGAATGTTAATAGCTGAAGCAAATAGGTAAGCTAGAGAATTTGAAAATTGAAATGAATAGGTTAGTATCAGACATAGTAGAGGATATTGCAGTTTGGTGGCCAGAAACGGAGGATTTTTGGAACGTAGACTTTAGGGTAATTCATATAGTAGTAGATGAAGCAAATGCAGGTGTGGCGATAGTTATGCGAAGTAAGGTAGGACATTGTGTAGTAAACTACTTACAAAGGAATGAAAGATGCTCATGGTTAGATAAGAATCTAAACTAGTAATACCGTAATAAACAAGTTTACATGACTATCTCTAGGTACAGTAATCAAGAGGTAGAAGCGATCTACAAAAATTTCAAAGACCTACTAAGATTCGTAAAAGGGTATGAAAATTTAATAATTACAGGAGATTTTAATGCAGTGGTAGGTGACGGTAGGAAAGGAGTGGTAGTAGGTTTATTTGGTTTAGAAACGGGAAATGATGGAGGAAGTAGGTTTGTAGAATTTTCGGCAAAAACAATTTAACCATCACAAATACTCTATTTCACTGTCATGCTAGAAGACGATACACGTGGAAAATGCCAGGAGATATAGGAAGATATCATATAGATTATATTCTTGTTAGACAAGGGTATAGGAAACAAGTAAAAGACCGAATAAACTACTCAGAAGCAGATACAGACAGTGACCACAACATAGTAATTACGAAAGCCCCATTCAAATTTAAAATTTGAAAAAGTAACAAAAAGGCACTTAGACTTTGAAAAAATAAAGGATAAAGATATCTATAAAAGATTTGAGAAAAGATCAAACAAATTGCTGAAAGACCTTTGGAAAATTTGTGATACTAAGGAAGTAGAAACAGAATAGAATAACATTAAAATTCAGCTTAGACATGGCGGCCAGAGATATTCTAGGCTATAAACAAAAAGTATTGTTGCGAGCTACTACTAGGCAACCCATCAAACACACACAAAACGCCGCAAGCACTGTTTATTCTCCACGGTTTGAGAATTCTTCTAGTAATTACAGAGCATGAGTCATATCTTTAATTCAGGATATATAAGACCACTTATGAATGTAAGAGTTTAGTCTACATAAGAATGTCGTATATAAATTATATTGTGTATAGTGAATGTAGTTGAGCTTTTGAAAGTCCGAGAGTAAACATAAATGCTATATGAGCTGAACGTGTCTAATGTACATGCAGCTTGTAGTATACATAAATAGATAGAAGTGTATTGAATATTAGTTGTGTTAGTGTTGTTAATGGACCAATCCTTAAGAAGTTAGTTTAAGAAGATATTAGTGCTTGTAAATTCATTAGTGTGATAGTGCTTCATTGTTAATTGAACTGAAAACATCTATAAATAAGGCATATACTGTTAATTAGACTTGTGAATAGTAAGTAATAAAGACTCTTGTTATTACTTGTTTTAAATTAGAGAAACGCGGTAGCAGTGGCACGCTTCAGTATATAAGAAATTAATCAATCTTGATTGAAAATTACTATATTTGTTACGTTAAATTATCGCAATTGATTTATTTCTGCATTCTTTATATAAGTATTAAATTCCAACTACTGCGTAAAGCTACGAGTTCTGCAACAGGCTACTCCGACTTCCCCCGGACATTCGTTAATAGAACTTCGTACTGTAAAGGTGTGAAAAGTTTTAAATGTCGGCGATCTTCGCGTCACACTTCATCTACATTAGCCTCTCAACACGTGCTTCGATCTAATCGATTCAACAATGCGCAACAAAGATATAACAAAGATAAATTAGAAAAAAAAACCAAAAAATTTAGCAACAAATCATGATTTAACAAATTCTTTAGAATAAAAAAAAACAACTTAAGTCGGAAACCAGAACGTAACTACGTAAATGTAGCAAGTTCGTTCGTTGGGTAATAAGCTGGAGATGCAACTTCTAAAACTTCATGTCGGTCATTATTGGAAGATGGATTGGGAATAATTTCAGCTACCCTCAAGGTGTTAAACAGGTCAAATCGGATGGACCGTTGGACATTGGACTTATTGGGCGCCAATATAGGATTACTTCAATTTGGCATAAAACAGTATTAAATTCTTCAAAGGTTAATTTTGTATCTGCTAAGATGCGACGAATGTGATATTTGGTGCCTTTTATGGGTGCTTCCCACAATTCACCCCAATGGGGACTGTGAGGAGAAATATACTTTCGCTCTATATGAGTTTCAGCAGCAAATGAAATTATAGCATTTAAGTGTTCAGGATTTTGAAAAAAATCAAATAATTCTCTTAATTGATTGCGTGCACCAAGAAAGTTTGTAGCATTATCGTTGTTAATAATTTCAGGGTTTTCCCCTTCTTGTAATGAAACGCTTAAGAGTAAGCAAGAATGCTTCTGTTGATAAGGATGAAACAAGCTCTATATGTACAGCCTTAGTGGCCATGCACACAAAGATTGCAACATCACTTTTGCTTTCAGGGGCCTTTCGAAGTCTAGAAGACCTAATCACAAAAGGACCACCAAAGTCAATCGCCACTTTTTCAAAAGGCCTTCAGATGGATACCTTGTCTTTGGGCAAATCTGCCATGATTTGCTGCGAAGGTCGCGCTTGCAATTTGAAACAAGTTATACAATTGTGAATAATACGCTTTACTTACCTTAGGCTGTATAGTGGCCAATACTTCAGGCAAAAATTAGAGAGAACCGTGTCAGGATCTGCATGCCTTTGGCGCTGGTGTTCGTGACTGAGCATCAGGGACACAACATGATAGTTTGACAGTAATAGTATGGGATACTTTTGCGCCTCAGAAATGTCAGCATGCAACAGCCGACCGCTGATGTAAAGAAAACCCTTACTGTTTAGAAATGAATTGAAACAAAGTAGATTTGTATTAACTAATTGCTTTCACTTTTGTTAATAGGAAATTTCTTTGGAAAAGTGCATACGTTGAATCTGTTTTAAAATTATATCTAGAGCAGCATCATTTTCTGCTACCGTTGAGGAACCAATAATTTTGTTTAATGGATTTCTAATATTGAAAATAAATCTATAAATAAATGCACTAGAATGTAACAATCTTTTAAATTGCGAAAATTTTGCAAAGAAATTGTACCAAAAGTCATTTTGTAAAATTGAATCATTGGAAATTATATGAAGTACTATTTTCATTTCATCAGGAATATTTTCTACCATTTGAGATTTTGAATTAGATAAATCTAATACAAGATTTGAAAGAAATGATGGACCATGCCACCACAAATTTGACTTTATTAAATCTACAGCCAACACACCACATGACAGGAGGTCGGCAGGATTTTCTGTTGAACTTACATGATTCCACTGCCAGTGTGAGGACAGCTGCTTAATTTGCTATACCCAATTTGCTACATGCGTAGACCAGCACAAAGGGTGGGCTTGAATCCAGCACAAAGCAATTTGAGAATCACTCCACAAGTGCACAGATAAGAAAAATAACTTGTGAAATATTTCAATAATGTTTTCTGTAAGCTTTGCTAATAGAATTATGGCACATAATTCTAAGCGTGGAAGTGTTACTGCCTTTACCGGAGGGACCCGAGACTTAGAAGTAACTAAATTACAAAAAACAGAATTGTCGGAATAGACAGTTCGAATATATACAGGTAGCAAATGCCTTCATACTACTATTTGCAAAACCATGCAATTGGATATTAACAATTTTCTTATTTCAAATTAAAGCATGTGGAACTTTTAATATTTTTAAGTTTGTAAAAGACTTTATGAGTTTTTGCCATTCGGATAAGAGCGGATCACTTAAGGATTCGTCGCAATTAAGTTTTGCTAACCACTCCTTCTGTATGAAAATTTTTTTAGTCACTACTACTGGACCAATTATTCCCAACGGATCAAACATTTATGCAATGATGGAACGTGCCTTCCATTTGAATACTGAATCTTGATTAGAAGGCGGAGGAATAGAAATTGAAAATGCATCAGAAATATTATTCCAAGACAATCCCAATACCTTGTTAGAAGTATCTTCCAACGAAATGTGATAATCTATTTCACTTTTGTTGTCACAGTGCCTTTCACAGAAAATTGATGAATTTGAATTCCATTTGTGAAGATGGAATCTAGTGGAAATTAAGAAGAACGTTTAATTGCTCATGTAATTTTTCTAGATCATTAACTGTTTGACAGCCATATAATATGTCATCCATATATGTTTAATGAAGTAATGCATCTGCAGCCATAGGAAAACAATGAGTGGCGAGGAAGGGCGCACAATTAGTGCCATAAGTAACCGTTAAATGTTCGAGGCATTGTAAAGGATCTGTTGGCGCCTGCCGCCAAAGAATATTTTGAAGAAAATTATGATTTGGATTTGTTCTAATCTGACGATACATTTTTTCAATATCTACAGTAATAATATATGGATATTGACGAAACCTACACAAAATATCATAAAGGTCTGACTGGACCTTTAAACAGAACATGGTTTAAAGACAGGCCACTAGAACTTTTACTGGAAGCGTCATACACAACGCGAAGTTTCGTTGTTTCGTGGTCTTCTCTGAGACACAATGGTGCGGAAGAAAATTTTTTCGTTGCAGCTGAAAATTATCTGCAGGAAAACGAATATATCTTGCATGATTTAATGCAACATACTTTATCAATGAATGCCTTATAATTTTGAAAAAGTTCAAAATTAGAGTGTAGTCTTTTCTCTAAGGCCTGAAATCGCCACCTTGCAATTTGGAAGGAATCCCCTAACTTTATATTTTCGGTCAGGGTTTTTAATGGAAGATGTGTTCTGTCATAGTTCAGTTTAGTCTTTTACTATTTAAAACAATCTGCACTGTGCTTTTGAGATTAATAGACGTGTTTATTAACATCAATCATTTTCTTCCATTAATGAATTGAAAGCAACATAGGTCTATTTCTAACAGCCTCCTTGCTTTGGCAAATATTACATTAACCACAAATGTGTTACTATCACCATCACGCCCGCACATAATTCCACGGCCGATCACCTTCGATGAAGACAAAGTTCTTTGATGTGGAAGAATTGACTTCAGATATGGTCTTCAATAGAACATTTCAAGTTGTTAATTATTTTTGAGTTCACTCGCTTAAATATGTTTTTATACATTTAATTCCTGCCTCCCACAGGCCTCCAAAATGAGAAGAATAAGAAGGTATAAAATTTCATTGAAGACCTTGCATTGCACAAAAATTTGAAAATGTATTTTCGTCAGATTGCAAATTTCTTATTAAATGCTTTATTTCATTATTGGCACCTATGAAATTCGAGCCATTGTCAGAAACTAATTTATTAGGCTTAAGGCTTGTCACACCTTGAAATGAATCATTTTAATCCAGCAATAAATGTTTGAGAACTTAAATCTGTTACTAATTATGTGCCAACCACCTTTGATGCAAAACTAATGAATAAACTAACATATGCCTTGATTAATTTAGAACCAGGATCTTTTCTGTGTTTAATATAAAAGGGACTGCAGTAATCTACACCAGTGACAGTAAATAGAAATGATTGCAAATCCGTGATTCTGGCAAATTTCCTATAATATGAGTTTTAAGAGTGGGGTTATTTTTAAAACATTTTATGCAATTTCTGTGTTTGTTTGGCAAAATTTGTGCTGCCAATAGGCCAATAATGCTCGCAAATTGATGCTAAAAGTTACTGTGGTTCTGCATGAAATAACGTTTGATGTGTATTATTAAACAGCAATTTTGAAAATGGATAATTAGCAGGAATTAGGGTTGGATGCTTTTTATCATGTGAATATTGTAAATTACTAATTCTTGTCAACTCTAAGTAATCAGTTTTCGTCAACAAGAGTTTAAACTTATCATTTTGCTTTCTTATTGAATGGATTTCTGCGAGTTAAACAATCAATTTTACGTTTAAAATGTTCTAATCGTATGTACCGTAAAACACAATTTGTTGCGTCATGAATTTCCTGATAAGTTAAAGAATCAAAATTACGAAGAACCTTTGATTTAAGACAATTGTGTTTAAAACGAACTCAGTAAGCAATGTTTCACTTTTATTGGTAAAAAGCTTTTTAGTATTTAATTTTATTTCGGGTATTTCATAATTTGTTTCGGGAGTGGAATGTCGCCAGTTGAAGTTCGAGTAAAATAACCATTCTGGACCATGCCACTACAAACTATTTGACAATAGTGTAATAGTATTGATACCTTACATGTGATTTTCCAATGCTCCACACGTAGGTACTACATTGGCCAGGAAGCAAGTTTTTTTTACCTGGAAAATTTGGAATTTTGCTGAACCCTTGCTGTTCCAAGCAAGGTAGGGATCTTTAACGTTCGTGACAACACTCACACACGGGACCTCCATTTTACCTCTCATCCGAGCGAGGGTGTATTTTTGTGAAAAATGCTCGCCTAACATTTTTCAAGCGGACCGTGTCGGGATTCGAACTCGGGACCTTGGGTGTAGTAGTCACACACATACCACTACGCCACGGAGCCGCCAATAGTATTGACACCATGGGAAGTAAATCTGTGGGATTATCTTTTGTAGATATATTTGTATTTCTGCAACGCGATTGCTTACAAATGTTTTTAATAAATGGGGTGAGCTTTTAATCCACCCAAGCACAATTGTTAAATCTCTCTGATAGTAAACACCATTGAATGTATAATCGAGATAATTAACTACGTTGTGTGCTAATTTAGCTATAATCAATCCTTCACACAACTCAAGTCTTGGAATTGTAATTGATTTAATTGGAGCAACTCTTAATTTGGCATAAAGAAGATATACTGAAATATTGTCATGGTAATCAATGCTTCTGATAAATATGAATGCACCATATACAAGATGGCTTGCATCTGAAAAACTATGTAGCTCGACAATAATTGAATCCTTGCACCGCACTTGCCAAAGAACATCAAAGCTGAGATAATTCATTTCTAAACGTGATCCAAGTAGTATGGATATCCATGGAATCTACTTCGTCTCAGAACCTTTTTCAACCACAATTTTTGTATAAGAATCTTAGCAGTTATAATGCAAGCACTAAGAAGTTCCAAGAAATCAAATTTGAGAGATTGCTGACGATATTGATCCTTTCGTGCTAACCTTAGAAGTTTGAAATGTGAAGTGATTAGAAATTAAATTATCTGAATAGCATGATCATAATACACCAAATGTTTTGGAACTTTCATTTAGACTTAATTTTTAAATATTAGATTCAGAAAAATTAGAAAAGTTTGATACTATGTTTGGATCATTACAAATCCATTTTCTGAACTGAAAACCCGCTTCTTTTAAAATATCTGAAACTTGTTGACAACGAATAGATACTTTGATACGATTGTCATTTGCTGTTAATAAACCACTAACATAGAAGTTGTGTGCAATAATAGAGGACGCTAATGGCTGGGATGAATTATCATGCCAAACCCTTACTGACCCAAATCGTTCTGTACATTTTTTCAATATCTGCTGAAGTAACATGACTATCTTGCCTGAAGCGTAGTAAAATTGTAAAAGGATCGCTTTAAATTGTAGAACCGCACATTTGCATATTTTTACCACTCTCTAAAATTCGTAACTAAGACTAAATTTATAGGGTTAAAAATTGACCAAAATTTGAACTGGTCAATTCGTATAAGTGAGCTTGCAGCGAAATTGGCATCAGTTGGCTATGTGCTAAAACAATGTATTAAGGGAAATGACTCTTGACAGTTCTTTAAAAGTTTATCATGCACTGTTTGAATCCAGACTTAGTTATGGAATCGTTTTCCAGGGAAATTTATCCATAAATAATTACTTTGATCATATTTAAGTTGCAAAAAACTATTCTGATTAGCAACCAAGCTCCTAAATATGCTCATTGCAAACCATTGTTTATACAGTCGAATTTATTAACTTTCACCTCACTATATATTTATGAAGTGCTGATATTGTTCTGGAAAAACCGCTCATTATATATAAGTGCAGGCGAAGAACTAACACATTAGAACAGGAATTAGACATTGAAAATGATATACATATATATATATATATATATATATATATATATATATATATATATATATATATATATATACGAGAAAGTTTGTTACGTATGCAAATAAATTTTGCTGTAACATTCCGCAAATCTCAAAGGCCAGACGTACTTCTATAGTCATTTATAAAATTTATTATGTAGTTTCGGTTCAATTCTGTACTTCCACACTTTGGTAGTGTTGGTTTTTATCACCTGATGGCGGTTTTATTTACTTTTGCCATAGTACAGTGATTGTTTCGAAATTATATCATTATAATAGCTTCGATTACTTCATAGGGTTCTTGGAAACTATTCCACTCTGATGAGGCTAACTAGCCGAAACCATTGGTCAGTGGATGTTTCCTCCCCTATGAAGTAATAAAGCTTATGTTTTGTTAATGGCTATCTAACTACCAGCCCGATTTGTATTTGTCAATGGCTCTTATTATTTTCATAAGAGTTTGTGTACAGATACATCTTACTTTTTATATATATATATATATATATATATATATATATATATATTGCTGTGTAACCCTATAAATATCGATATATATATATATATATATATATATATATATATATATAATGATATATTATTAATGGGTTTGAGGTCAGCTGTAGGAAAGTAAACTCTTTTTTAAGGCCTAAATTTTCGAATTTTATTTAAATTCTTGATCACAGGCTTTCTAAAATTTTACAATTAACTAGGCTAACATATAAATGTATGTATGTGTAAATCGAACTTAGACCACCAATATCTGTTTTTTTATTTATACAATTTTTTTGGCGAAATATATGATACATTTCCAGAAATAGTCTTCAGAAGTAACATATACCTAATGCAATAATCGATATTGTAGTGATTAGCATTACATACATACACATCCTATCACATTCATACATACACGTACTAACAAACAAACAGATTAATATACATAATCACAAATATTCATAGACACTCACATAAATATAACATGTACACGCACCCACACTCATACACACACAAACACATACACACATGCATTCATGCACACATAGGCATTCTATATTTAAATCGTGAAATAATAAAAAAGTGAAACTGAAAGGTTTCAAAATTTGACATTTTCATTTTTATTTTTATACAAGTTATACAATTTTCTTATAACAAATTGAAGCAAAAATCATTTAAAATAAGATTTCGATTTAATTTTCATGTTAATTTAATGTTTAACCTCGTCTTGTAAGTTATTATCAATTCATTTATATGTTAGCCTAGTTAATTGTAAAATTTTAGAAAGCCTGTGATCAAGAATTTAAATAAAATTCGAAAATTTAGGCCTTAAAAAAGAGTTTACTTTCCTACAGCTGACCTCAAACCCATTAATAATATATCATCATATTTATACAAGGTCATTATCTCTAAACTATATTATATAAGATATATATATATATATATATATATATATATATATATATATATATATATATTACTCAAACTTAGACCAGAGTAGAAAAATTAATAAACGACATCAAATAATTTTAATCACCGTGTATAAGAAAGCTTTGGGTACTAATACGCTTCATTTAAAGGCATATTGGGTAAATTCGTCATTTACTTCTAAACATAGGTTTTATATTGTTTAGATAATGTTAAACACCGTGTATATTAAAGCAGTGGAAAATAGTACGCTTAATTAAAGGCCTACTGTGTAGATTTAAATCATTCAATTAGAATGTAGGGTTTTTGTATATAATCATAATCAACGTTTAGAAGGAAGTAATGTAGAATGTCATTAGATAATACGCGTTATTAAAACCGTGGAGCATAAAAATTTATTCGTTTCATTAAAAATAAGGGATTTAAATTATTCACTAGACGCTTTCTATAAAAAGAAACAGAGTTAAAAGGTTCAATTTGTATTTAATTTAATCGTTCCAAGCACTAAAGCTATCGAGAAATTATAAAAGACATGGGAAAGTCACGTAAGACTTCGGCGTATTAGAACTCAGAACACTTGCAAGAATAGCGATGTATATGTTAGTGGATAAGCTTTAAGCTATATGAGTGCAAGTAAGAAAGCAAGTTTGTGGTATAAAGACAAGCGAGATGGAATGCATTAGTAGTTAAATGAGGGGGAAAATGTGAAACAAGCGCACAGGTTTTAGATAAAACGAACAGACCAGATTGGCGATTAAGGTTGAAATAAGATGCAAACATGAGAGGGGAAAGCATATCAGTTGGTGTGTAAAATTAATTAGCTGTTCTCGGACGTGTTGCGAGCCGTGTGGAAATTTCTTAGATTTTCAACGCGGACGAGTGCAAATTTCAGTAGAATCATTGTGCCGAGACATCGGAAGGGAAAATAGAATGCGAATTGCTGAAAATCGGCCGTCGCGGGACAAATTCGACTTGCAAGCGAGCCATTATATAAACCCGGGCTAATAGGAGTTTCGCTCTCTTTTATTTTTAATTTTATGCGATACTTCAAGCAGTTTTGCTCTTTATTTTTTGATTTTATTCGATACCACAAGTTAATAGATGGTGATTACGTGCTACTATAACAGTTATTATGCATTAGTGCACTGAGAGAAGATAAAATAAAGGTAATAAAGTCTAGTCATATTTGCGGGTATTACTGTACCAATTATCCAAATTAATAACAATAAATAAATAAATAGAAGTATGCAGTTTTGGGTATAGCGTGACAGAATTATGAATTTCAGTGCTATTTTTCGGGGGTGTTAGTAATTAAATGTTATTCGTAAACGTGATTGGATCCACAAAGCAAGATTTAGATATACCTAGATGAGTTCTTAAGAAGCCCTGAAACCTTTTTAGACGAATGGTGGTGTAGAAAAATTTTAAAGGCGGTCAAAAATCTGAAGCTGTAAACATAAACCAGCTGGAATGGTGGGATTAGCAAGGACGATGTACATTGGAGCCACGAGTGCGTTAACCTTCAGGTAAATTATGCATTTTTGTTCGAACTTAGATGTTTTGGTGTGTGTTGAATATCTTTATAATTTGTTTGATAAAAATGGACAGTAGTAAATTTGTATAAACAACAAATTTTTAATTTTAAGGTAAAATTTTCTTGTATAAGTAGAAAGGAGTATTTATCAGGTTTATGTTTTTGATTATGATGAAAATGTGGGTCTGTCTTTGAGCTCAATTAGACTAACCTGTTAAATTAACGTAAAGGGGTGGGAGATGCTCCCTTTTATTCAGACCCAGGTCTGCAAATATTGTTAACTTAATTAGTATGCATACTACAAGGACTCTAATTCCGGACGCAAATTAAAATGATGACAAATATGAACTTGAAATTTTATGATGCTGAAATTTATGCTGAAATTTAATTTTGAAATTTTAATGTATTGTGAATATTGGTGTAAATAGAGTTAACGTTGATGTTTGTGGTAGGAATGTGTTTTCTTTTATGAATGAGGATGAAAGTTTTAACTAGGTGAGCAGCCGAGGCGGAAAGAATCAAGAGGCGATTATCAGAAAAAAGTCAACGGACAAGACAATCACAGCAATTCTTGACGCCCAATCTATGGGCTCGAATGTTTTTTAGAAAGGACCAGTTCCTGTTGACGAGGGATCACAGCAATTCTTGGCACCCGAACGAGGGGCCATTCACCGTAGTAACGAGAATCACAGCAATCTATATATATATATATATATATATATATATATATATATATAATTTTTGGTATAAGTTTAAATTTGTGAGTAAATTTCCGCCATTGTTTTTAAAAATAGACTTGTGCATTTTCGTCATTTCGGACAGTTGCGTCGACGCAAAAGGAATGCGCAGACGCGGAGTGATGGCGCAAGTGCGCGGTGGGTGACACGACATTATTAACCAACGAAACGTCGAACAGTGGCGTTTACCTGTATCGTTCCTTTGTCTTTTCTCTTTCAGAAAATGTAGGTTTCCCTTTACCTCTATCGTTTGTCGTTGCCTTCACCTTATTCCTTCATCCTGCCTACAAACAGAAGAAGAGGGAAGACATTAAATCTGGATTCAACGATGGCCTAACGTAACCCACACCCAAACAACGCCCAAACGAGATACATGGAAATTAACTTAGCTCCTGCGCAAGGATGACCGCAAAATCGTGGAGAGCTCCACATTTTTAAGTGAGTACCTTTTATCTTTTCTTTTAAGGTGCATCTTGTATCACTGTAAACATTTTTGGTATGTGATACAATTTGGCAAATTATGTCGTAATACCTTTGTTGTGCAATATTGCAAACGTGGGGAATATCAGTGTTGTCAACTGTGGAAGTGGCTCTGAACACGCGCGCTGGGTTATAACAGTTGCGCGGGAGTATAACAGGGTTTAGGCGTAACAGGGGAACACGGGAGGTTATTTTAGCTCTGAGAGTGATAATTGAGAAGATAATAGAAAAAGGGGAAGCATGTATATAGGGTTTGTAGATCTGGAAAAAGCATTCGACAATGTAAAATGAAAAAAAAATGTTCGAAATACTTAAAAAGATAGGAATGAGTTATAGGGATAGACGAATAGTACATAGCTTACACAAAGTGCAAACAGCAGTAATAGAATTGGAGCAGGAACTTATAGAAGTAAACATTAAGAAAGGGGCGAGACAAGGATATGCCCTATCCCCATTAACTTTTAACTTGTACATTGAAGAGGTAATGAATACTGTCAAATGCAGGAAGACATTTGGAATTTTATGCAGGGACAAAAATTTATATGCTTAGTTTCGCCGATGATGTAGCGGCATCAGCATCTGCCAACGATGAATTAAAAGCTGCTCCTAATGAAATGAAAACGGTTCTAACAGAGAGATACGGTATGAAAATTAACAAAAATAAAACTAAAGTACTAGTATGCAAAGGAGGGGAAAATAAATCAAAAACAAGAATACAAATCGGTAACAAAAACTTACAAGAGGTTAAGGATTTCTGCTACCTAAGAAGCCAAATAATGCAAAAAGGGAAAAGCGCAAAAGATATAAAACAAAGATTAGCACAAGGTCGTGCTACATTTAACAAGAAAAAGCAACTACTGTATTCAAAGACAACAAACATAGAAACAAGGAAAATATTGCTTAAAATATATGTGTGGAGCACCGCATTGTACGGCTATGAAGCCTCGACAGTACGAGAAGCGGACAAGAAAAAGGTAAAAGCCTTTGAAATGTGGTGCTACAGACGTATGATGAAGATATCATGGACACACACAGTTAAGAACAAAGAGGTACTATAAATGATAGGAGAAGAAAGAAATATGTGTAAAACGGTAAAAAATAGGAGAGATAGTATGATAGGCCACATACTATGGCACGTGGGAATAGTACGGAATATATTAGACACAGAGATAGGAAAAAAGAGAAGTAGAGGTAAACCTAGCTTAGACTACTGCACACAGATAGTGAAAGATGTAGGCTGTAGGAGTTTTAGGGAAATGTGTAGGCTAGCTCCGAATAGAAATCAATGGCGGTACGCATCCAACCAGTCCCAACAATTCCAAAAATAACTGTTCTTAAACATGATGATTATTATAAGCAACTACAAGTATTGGTTGGGCAATAATGTTAATTATGTCAAAGGATTTACTGGAAAACTATTAATTCGGCAAATGTCTAAGTGTTGGGGATCTTGGCAGCCACGGGCTGTTTAACCCTTTTCACATACCTTACATGTGATTTTTTTTCAATGCTCTACCCAAAGGTACTACATAGGCCAGGAAGCGAGTGTTTTTTTACCTGAAGTATTTTGAATTTGCCGAACCCTTGCTGTTCTAAGAAAGGCAAGGATCTTTAATGTGCGTGACAACACACACACGAAACCTCCATTTTACCCCCAATCCGAACAAGGGCGTATTTTTGTGAAAAATGCTCGCCTAACATTTTTCAAGCGGACTGTGTCGGGATTCGAACTCGGGACCTTGGACGTAGTAGTCACACGCATACCAACTACGTCACGGAGACGCCCCCCTTCACATACCACTGAATCTTGGTGAAATAGGGCATATAATTAGAAACAATAGAAGGGGAACTGAGCTGTATATAGGCTGCGTAGGAATTTAAGGGAACTGTGTAGGCTAACTCAGAATATAAATAAGTGGAGGTTCGTGTCAAACCAGTTTTGATACGGAAAACCTAAGACGAAATATAAGCGCAGATAAATCTGCTAATTACTATAAACAACTAGGTGTTGGTTGTGAAATTCTGCAACTAATGTTTACTGTGCGAAAAGATATATTGGAAAAAATATTAAATCGGCAAATGTTCGAGTGCTGGGGGAACTTAGCAGCCACAGGCTGTTTACCCCCCTTCACAACCTTACATGTGATTTTCCAATGCTCCACCCGAAGGTACTATATTGACCAGGAAGCAAGTTTATTTTTACCTGGAAAATTTTGGAATTTTGCCGAACCTTTGCTGTTCCAAGCAAAGTAGGGATCTTTAACTTGCGTGACAAAACACTCACACACGGATCCTCCATTTTACCTCTCATCCGAACGAGGGTGTATTTTTGTAAAAAATGCTCGCCTAACATTTTTCAAGCGGACCGTGTTAGAATTCGAACCTGGCACCTTGGGCGTAGCCCCCTTCACAACCACTGGATGTCAAAGAAATAGGGTCTATAATTGTAAAACAATAGAAGTGGACCGAACTGCATCTAACAAGAAAGAGCAGTGCCTATGAAAAAAGACAACAAACATAGAAACAAGAAGAAAATTGTTGAAAGTACATCTGTGTAGCACAGCACAGTATGCATATGAAATACGGGTAGCAGGAGAAGCAGACAGAAAAACGGTAGCAGCCTTTTGGAATGTTGTGCTTCAGATGTATGAGGATGATAGCATGGACAGACAAAATTAATGACAAATAGGTTATAGAAATAGTCAGGGAATAAAAATATATGTGGAAATAAAATAGGAGAAATAGAAGGGCAGAATACGTTCTAAGGCATTTTTGGGGAATAGTATGGGATATATTACGAGCAGAGATAGGAAAAAGGAGGTAGATGTAGACCTAGATAAGATAGTGATAGATGCAGATTGTGCAAATTTTAGGGAAATGTGTAGGTTATCTCAGAAAGGAAACAATGAGGGTACACATCTAACCAGTTCCAGGACTGTAGACCTAATGATGATGATGATATATAAGTGCAAATTCCCTTCATCATCATCATATATAGCTACTTACAAACTGATTCCCCATTAATCATTATTCAAAAATTTATTCAATTACACTTCTCCTTAACTTTTTAACAAGTTACCAACTAACATTAAATCTTCTACTTCATTCATTAAGTTTAGATCTATGTTGTTGACATTGCTGCGCAGCCATCCGTATTACTCACTTGAGGAATTCTTAAAAGATATATTGGATTAATGAAGTTGAAGTATTATCATAAACAACATCGTATAAAGGCTCTTGCTTTTTTCTCATTTTATCTAGTTACCTCATTATTTATATATTTTTTATATATTTAATTATATATTGTTTCCTTTGATAAGGTTCATGTAATTTGTATTGTTTAATACTGTTATTTTGTAACTAACGTTTTATATGGGTACAAATAAAACAATAAAAATAAAACAATATTAATAGGGTGCAAGCCAGTACCTAATTAATTGCATAATTGCCCTGTTATGTAATTGCTCCGTAAAGCACTATCTAATATTGCTCTACAGGTTTGAAAGTATCCATTTTTGCCTACTACTTGAACAACTGCGGTTGAAAGTAACATTTGTTTTGCATCATTATAATTTGAGAAAAAGACATTGCTTGTCGTCTCCATTTACCTGTGAAGTTTGGTTACGTATTGTGACTTTGAATAGATATGAAGATGTATTATGATTGTTTGGACATTTTTGCATGTGCCAAATTTGCATTGATTGACTATGTGTGAACTACTCAGATAATTCAAACAAAGCTGCAATCTGGTTGCAGATTCAGTCCTAGAATTTACTGAAAGATTTGGAAATTCTGAGCAATTGTATATAGCATATGATGCCTGGCAATACATGTTAAAAATGATTTATTTGCATTTTTAATGCAACTTGAATTGAATTGATTCTGATTTGTTGTTTTGCGATGCCCTGTATTGTATATCGTTTGATTTTGATAATTTGCTTGGTTCTGTTTTCGAAAATATCAGCCTTTGTTTTTAAAAAAGCGATTACATCGAAAAAGGTTGGTAGTTCGCTTGCATAATTCTAGGTTTCCCATTCTCGTGCAAGTGATACGCATAATTTTCCACAAACTATGTAGTTCAATAAAGTGTGCTATTGCTCTAGGGGCTGATTTAGAGATTTTAGTGTCCTCAGATGAGTTTATATGTTGTCAATGACATATTTCTTGCGAACATTCTTTTGTAAAAGGTTGTGCATTAAAAATTACTTGAACGTGATTATGAATTAATAGCTTTTTGTTTATGAAGAAATTTCCACGTGTTTTGTAATTGTTCTTTGACAGCTTGAAAGAACTAATTACCTGAGCTGCTTCTCCACTCAGTGATTTGCGCAACAAATAATACTGTTCAAGATCAGTGAGTGCAGGATTTATGGATGACTCACAGGCATTATACTAGTCTATCCATGCATCATAACTTCCTGAAAAATGTGGTAACGGAATAATTGGAAGTTTGTATTAGATTTCTGACTCGGAGTTGCAGATTCCTTGTTATGTGCAGAGGCCCTTTTGCAATCTCTGCACTTAGCAGCTCAGTTTCTAATTGTACATTATTAAATTTTTGTAAAAGTATTTCGGTTTTATCAAGCCTTATTTTTAGTTCAGTTAGTAAAACTCTGAATGAATTTTTTAAACAATGTTAGTTTTGACTTAAAAGCATCCCTTTTTATATGTAATGCTTTAAGCTTTGTTTTTGACATTTTGCATAGAATTGTCAATAAGAAAATAATTCAATGAAAGAAATGCAATTTCAAATAGTTGTCAATGCTGAGTACGTGCTATGTTTTGTATTATAAACTTTTAGATTTAGTATCAAGTAGAAATAATACAAACTATAGGATAATAAATGAAATACGCTTGATGAACTCACTTTGTAGACACAGCTTTCAACAACATTTAGGTATTGTTAAAGATGCGATATGGTGTGTAGATAATATCTGAGCTTTGACTGCTGTTTCTAAACGTCAAAAACCAAAATTTCAACTTGACGTATACCTGAAGTAGGTTATAAATTTTTGAAATTTTTGAATTAATGATGAGGCATTTTGTTTATACCCGGTGTAATGAAGGACCAGGGCCGCGCCAAGGCTATATAGCGCCCTGGGACAAAAACATTAACGCGCCTTTTTATTGTAGGAGAATTTTTTTAATGGAGTAGAGTAGGAGCGTGTTGCTTGCATCTTAGCTTCTCTTACATTATTTAATTTTTTCAAAAAATTGTGCCTTTGTAACAAAGGCGTTGTTCTTTACTCTGTACATTATTTTCAAAAATTTATAAAATTGCCTGGCTAGGGACAAATATAAATAAGTACCTAGAACTGAAATTTTTTCATAATTTGAAATAAAAGTCGTATATCGTTTTATACTATACATAAACTTTATAATAAGATAAACGCTAAAAGTGTATTATCACAAAAAATATTTTTTAAGTAGTACCACCAAAAAAGTAACGATACGATATATTAAAAAAAAACAAAATATAAACCTATAAACACTTTAATCAAAAATATATCTTACATTTTTGCAATATTTTTTAAATTATACATAGCTAGAGTGTATATATAATAGCATAGTAGTAGTAGCATTGCACTAAACTAAACGAACTTGACTTTGCGTTTTTTATTTTTTGCAAATTTATTTATCAATTCTTCAGTTTCTAAATCTTTTAGTAGTTCAGATTCAATTGAAATAATAGCAAGATTTGCCAGTCTTTCCTGAGCCATACTGGATCTTAGATAGTTTTTATCATTTTTAATTTTGAAAACGAACGTTCTGCTGTGGCGACAGATACTGGCATAGTTAACAAAATTCGTAAAGCCACATAAGTGTTTGGAAAGGATCGTTTCAAATTATTATTAATAATGTAATTTAAACTTTCTGTAATTCGTTTAGGAGTTCTACACCACTTATGTCACGTTTATTGAGATTTAGATCAGTTAATACTATTTCAAGGTCTGTACATAACTTTAACTGCTCCTGTTTAGAATATTTGAAAAAGTTGGAAATGTCCCACAAAAAGTTAAAATGATTTGAATAAGCTGATAATAATTGAAATTTTTCATTTACAGATTCTATAGTTATATCTAACATATTAAAAAGAGAATTTACTTTAAACTTTAATTTTTCATCTTCAGTGGGTTCAACATCGTGTTCGTAACTGAAGTGTTTCTTAACTTTTCTCACTCTCAAGCCATCTTTTTTTAAATTCAAAATCAACGTCTAATGAATCAGCTATTTCACGAGCATCGACTAACAAGTCGTTGAATCCTTTATCTGATCTGTATTCTGTTAACCAATTGACTAAAGTTTTTAAATTAGCACAGGCCTCTGCTATATTAAAATCTTCAGTTTGTAAAAGTTTACTTACAATATTGACTTTATTTAAAATATTGTACCATAAAATCGACATACATATAACCTCAACATTTTTTATTTTTTTGGCAAGCGATGATGCCGTATTTTTTGAATTATTGTCAAAAGCTTTATTTCCTTCACTAGAGATTTCAAATAGAGCATCGTATATTTCTCCAAGCTGATATCTTAAAGGAGTTAAAGCATCAATTCTACTAGACCATCTTGTATCAGATAAGAGTTTTAAGGTTAAATTTGATATATTTGTTTTTAAGACTGACCAACGGTTAGTTGAAGCCGAAAAAATTATAAAATTCCTGTACTATAGAAAAAAATTTACACTTGAAATATTTGATTTTGCGGCATCGTTCACGACAAGGTTTAAACTATGGTTGCAACAAGGCACAAAGAATGTTCTTGGATTTATATTAAGAATTTTTTTGTTGTAATCCATTATGTTTACCGCGCATGTTTGCACCATTGTCATATCCTTGGCCGCGTAAATTATAAATATCTAAGCCATTTTTTTCCAATGTTTCTATTAAGAAATTTTTCAAACCCTCACCTGTACAATCATTTATAGGGCAAAAAGTTAAGAAATGTTCTTCGACGACAATTTAATTTTTTTCTGAATTAACGAATCTAACACATACTGATATTTGTTCTTGATGACTAGCATCCGGGGTACAATCAAGTACAATTGAAAAATACTTAGCTGTTTTAATCATGCCTAAAATTTTTAATTTAAGATTTTCTCCTATTAAATTAATTATTTCGTTTTGAATTTTGTCCCCAAGATAATGAGGCATTTTTATCTTTTCCTGCATTTGGATCCTTCTCGTGTGCTCAGATATTATAAGATCAAATTTTGCTAATATTTCAATGCATTTTAGAAAACTGCCATTATTTTTTTCAAGCAGTTTGCTATTGGTACCACGTAAAGCCAAGTTTTGCTCAGCAAGAAATTGAATAATATAAAAAATGCGCTCGATAACTCCATGCCAATATTTTGTTTCTATATTAATTAAATTTTGAGCCGCAGATTCAATAGTTGCCATTTTTTTTAAGCGAGTGAAACATTCTGACCATTTTGTTAAATCCTCAAAATAAAATTTACTTTTTTCATGGATACTTAAATGTTCACCAATGTGGTGCCAGTCATTATACCCATTTTCATCACTTAATTTAATTGTTTTTAAAGTATTTGAAAATATTCTACAACAAATACAAGACACTGATTTTTTTCTGTTGAATGTAAAAGCCACTCCCGTTCGACTTTTTCATTATTAGACAAAATTCGTAAATAATATTTATCCGAAAACCTTCGGCCTGATATTTTATCATTGGGATAATTTATACAATTTTTACTTCGATAATGAGTAGGCCCATTTTCAATTAATATTTGTACATTTCTAGGAGACAATATTTTTGGCCACAAACCTGGATCTTGAGGAAGTTGCGTATCGTCCACTTCCGCAGAAACTACGTCTTCGTCTTCCTCAACTTCGTCTGTAGATGTTGATGGAATCTCTTGTAGTTTAGACTCTTCCCGGTCCTTTTTCGAAGTCGATGGAAGATCTGCATCTGTTTGTATATTTGTGCTTGAAGGTGAAGGAAAAAATACCGTAATTTTGAAATTCGTCTTCTCCAGTTCTTTTCCCGCTTCTTTTTTTCATCAAATTTTGATATCCTGACGGCTTTTTTATTTTTTTATTAAACATCTATAATAAATTAAAATAGACTATTACAGAATTGAAATTCCGCTAGATACGCCAATCTTAAAATTTATTTATTATTTTTGTATTCATATCAGCAACAACACACAATTTGCAAAATTTTGAAATTATGAAGTAGAGATTTTGAACACCCTGTATCTCAAAAACTAACTGTTAAACTTACAGCTTGGTCGCAATGGACACATTAATTGATTAATAGGTCAAATTCTGCAACATATCAAAATTTCGTCAAATTCTGACCAAAGGGTATTTATTTTCCATTTAAAACGTGCCCTCTCTATCTAATTGTAAAGTAAAGTTAGAAACTTACCTTTTATCTTGAATCCTCTAATAATGTAAAATATCGAAGAACACTTAACTTTTTTAATTCAGGTGCACAATTTACAGTCTTTACGACACATCGATACCCAATGTTAAATGAATTGTTTTTAAAAGCGCGGCGGTATTTATAAAGATTCAAGACTCAAGATTCAACAGGAAGGAATGAACGGGAAAACTTGCAGAAACAAGAATAAACTCGGTTTCTGCGTTCTAGTCAACATATAGGGATGAGCGCGAGCGCTGATACGGCAAAACATCAATAACCGATACTTATCGAATACATAAACATAATAAAAATAAAATTGTGCAACTAGAGCAACGTCGCGATATTGGAGTGTTGCCCTAATATTGTAGATCATCATCGGTTGAGAACATCTGATACAAAACATCGATGTTCCGATAATTAATGGAATTTAATTAGTTATTCATAGTGAATGCGCGCGTAAACGTACAGGGGACCTTTGGGAAGTCTCGTGTCTCAAACAAAAATAAGAATTTTGGTAAGTTTTAAATATTACCGTGAGACGCCTCACGGCGCCTTTGGACTCTTGGCGCCGTGGGTTTTTGCCCTTGTTGTCCTTATGGACGGCGCAGCCGTGCGAAGGACCAATTTGTAGGATGTTAATCCAATGCTTTCTTGTGAATAAAAATGAAGTTGAAAGAAATGATATATCTATGAATTTGTACCCGATAACTGACTAAAAAATTTCGCAATCATGGAAGTAGTAATAATGTAAAGGCAGACAGGCCACTGTATATTGTTAACTGGTAGGGTGCGACAGGCGCGTTTACGTAACCTTGAACTTATTCACTCAAGGGACTAATACAATAAACCTAAACAATTCAATATTTGCAACAGCAAAAAGGTAACATAGAACTGTCTTTATATAAATTCTAAATTCTACGTGTATATTTCATTTTTATGTAATTTACAGATAGATTAAGGTTATCCTTTGAGTGCCAAGCAGCTTTGACTTGTAAAACAATTTCTTGGCCTTGGTGACAAATTTTGCCCTTTTTACGGATACGATTTTTGGGTTATATACATACGTTCTATATTACAGAATATAAAAAGTAAAAGTATGTCATTTATCTGTGTTTATAATTCCTAATAATTACTTAGAGTATATTTAAATATTAATAATCAATAAGTACATAAGGTTATCATACAACGGAAACCTTACGACACAAATTCAGTAATTTTATAGTGAATAATATGTTCTTAGTGAGTTTGATATTGATGTGGTCAATATCACCTACGCAGTATATAATTGTTAAAAACAAAGAATACATTCTAGATTCTTGCAATCTCAATGTAAAAGGATTTTTTGAGGATATTGTTTTAAAAATTCAAAATATAGACTTTGGAATTCTATAAAAAAGTACAATTACTCAAATATGTATGAATTTCATATTGACATAATTATCAAAACTCGTAAATCAATTTTTATTTAAAAATGACTTATTTTGCGAACGTATAAACCAATAAATACTTTATTTTAATTGACAAAGTAATTTAATCCAATAATGATAATAAATAATTAACCGAAGGATTATATATATATATATATATATATATATATATATATATATATTACTCATATTTAGACCAGGGTAGAAAATTAAATAATCACATCAAATAATTTTAATCACCGTGTAGAAGCTTTGGGAAAAGGTACGCGTTATTAAAACCGTGAAGCATAAAAATTCATTCGTTTCATTAATAAGAAGAAATTTAAATTTTTTACAAGACGCCTTCTATAAAAAGAAGCAGTATTAAGATGCTCTACGTGTAATTTAATTATTCCGAGTAAAGAAACAAATAGAAATTACGTGCAAAATTTATTTAATTAACTCAATTTTAAGTAACCGGTATTAAACAAAATGTACAGATAATAATTAATATTTGATTAGGAGTCACTAAAAATTAAAGGGTATTATTTTTAATTGAAGTTAATTGAACTATTAGTAACATATAATATGTATAAAAGCTAGTAAAAACCCAATAATATTCAGATCGTAGAAGTATTATGTTTGAACACCTGCGTATTTTTAAATGTTTTATGTTCTGCGTAAAATTTGCAGATAACAAATGGTTACAGAGAATGTTGGAGAAACCGTTGCTTAATATTTACGGGAAATACTAATAAGGTGGGTTATTTCACAAGTCCACATGGATTGAAAATAACCGACACTAAAGAATATAGATTTGTACCACTCGGAACAGGATAGATAGAGACAGATAATATGCGCAAGACAGAGACACATATAGTAAAAGGCGTGAGTTGAGCAACGTCACTGGGTTGCGATTGGTTGAAAATAAGAGGCAAACTTGAGAGGTAAAAATAACATTTCTGTATAAAAATTAATTAGTTATTCCCAGACGTTGCGAGCCGTGTCGAAATTTCTGAGATTTAACTGGTGCGAGTGCAAATTTAATAAGAACCGAGGCACAGGCGGTCGAGATGGGAACATAGTATACGAAATTCTAGAAACTGGCCGTTTTGGGGACAAAAGCGACGCACGGGCAAGCGATTATATATACCCGTGTTAATATGAGTGGGGCTCTCTTAGATTTTCGATTTGATTCAATGCGTTAAACAGTGCTTTTTAGTTTTCCAATTTTGATAGAATAATTTAAACAGTTTGCTCGTATATTTTGGTGATTTAAAACAGTTTGTTCTTTACGTGCTACTATGAATGTAATTTAGTGCACTTAGAAAAGAAGATACAAGATAATAAAGTCTAGTATCACTGTACCAATTAATCAAATTTGCAACGACAAATGAATACACAAAAGTAGGCAGTTTTGGCGTATATATGTGAAAGAAGTATGAATTTCTTTGCTATTTTTCGGGGTGTTAATAATTAAATAATTCGTAAACGTGTCTGGATCCACAAAACAAGCTTCAGATATACACAAATGAGTTCCGGAAAAGCACTGAAACAACTTTAAATGAATGGTGGTGTAGAAAATTTTAAAGGCGACCAGCAATACGAGGACCTAAACATAACCCAGTTGGATTGGTGTGATTAACAGAGGACGATTTACATTGACGCCACGAGTGCATTAACCTTCAGGCAACTTATGCTTTGTTGTTCGATTTTTGATGTTTTGGTGTGTGTTGAATAACTTTATAATTGATTTACTTAAAATGGACAGTAGTGAAATTGTACTAACAACAAATTTTTAATTTTAAGGTGAAATTTTCTTGTTTAAGTAGAAAGGGGTATTTAGTATTTATGTTCTGGATTATGATGAAAATATGGGTATGTCTTTGAGCTCAATTAGACGAACCTGGTTAATTAACGTAAAGGGGTGGTAGATGCTCCCTTTGTACTCAGACTCAGGTCTGCATATATTGTTATATTAATTAGTAGGCATCCTACAAGGACTTTAATTCTAGATGCACATTAAAATGATAACCAATTTAATCTTGAAATTTTCTGATACTGAAATTTATGCTGAATTTTAATTTTGAAATTTTAATGTATTGTGAATATTGATGTAAATAGAGTTAACGTTGATGTTTGTGGTAGGAATGAGGATGAAGGTTTAACTAGGTGAGCAGCCGAGGCGGAAAAGAGTAAAGAGGCGATTAACTGAAGATAGTCAACGGGCCAGTTAAGTTAATAGCTTTTTTTACGTTTCACAGCATTCTTGACGCCCAATCTGTGGGGCTCGATTCTAATAGAGGATTCATAGCATTCTATATATATATATATATATATATATATATATATATATATATATATATATATTGCCGTGGACTCTGAGATTAAGGGTTTTCTACTTCACCAGTGTCATCAAATAATTTTCAAAAATGCACAACTTTAAAAAAAATTTCTTACTTTTTGATTTCTGCTTCAAAAATCTTCAGCATCTTTCCTGGCTAGCTCAGCTGTGCCTCTTCTCGGATACCTAAATATACAACCATTCTTCCTTCACACTCGCACACCATTCAATAAAATCACCAAATAATACAACAATCATCCAATCTTTTATTTACCGTATTATACCCCCGCCGGTGCGGTACGCGAGCCACTACGGTCAGTTGGTAGCAATGTTAAATAATTGTAAAAATCACGCGCAAATAAAAGATTACGTCATATCAATGTTCGAATTATTACAATATAATAATAAAGTTATACTAATTTTAAGGAAAACCAAAAAGGTACTCACGTAAGCTGTAGGGCGACTCCAGCGCCACTCCATGATGGCGGGCTCCGTTTATCCTTTTCGGGCGTGGGTAATTCGTTGCCCCGGTCGAATCCAAATTCAAATTTGTTTTCTTCTTTCTGGTGTAGAGATACGGTAAGGAAGACAGGTAGAGGTACCGTAAATGGGTATAATAGGAAACCTACATATCAAAAAAAAGAAGACACGATAAGACACAGATAACTACATTCGTTGGGCTCTCGGTCACCAGTCACGACACGTCTCCCGGAAATCCCCACCACTCTTCTTGGCACTCCGAATCGGCGCAATCTCGCGCAAACGCACTGTCTGAAGTGACGGAAATACACACACGTCTTTTCAAATTTATTGGCGCGAAATTCTTGCAAATTAAAACTTATAAAAATGTTTACGGCCGATTTCAGCACGTAACAACCGCTATTTACAGACAAATTATTTACATTTATAAAAACAGTTGTTACACTAATTACAAACCCAAAATGAGATATGTTTTTAAAGTCTTTGATTTTCTACTTATTTGCAAACAAATTTAATGAGATATGAGCAGATGGGCCCCAAATAATACCCTATATTTATTCACACTGGAGTATGGCGAGCTCATAATAACCCAGTTTATTAATGTATGTCTTTTTACTTTGCATATAATTACTACAAGATTAATAACCCATGTACCTTTAACAATCTAATTTAAATTCGTAATGAAATTTAGTCCACTTTACATACACCTTTTTCTTTTAATATTTAAAATACCCTCATCATAGTCAAATACACGTATCTTTTCTAATACGTTAAAAAAACATAAATAACCCCCAAAGTTCACTCACACATCACAAATAATGCCAACAGTTTATCAAGTAACAACAAATTCAAATGATTAACCTGGAAAATGCTTCAAGGCTCCATGTCCGTCGACGATGCCGTCCTCTAAAAACCCTAGGCTTCTCGTCTATACGCTTGGATCCACCAGCATTCCAGCATCCAAATCCACGTACATTACACTTGTATTTATTGCTTTATTAATTTACTAGCTTGACATGGTATAAGTTGGACCTTATTTGATTTAAATCACTCGCCACTACTCGCGTTAATAACTATAAGGCCCCGAAATGCTAAGTTATAAGAGCTAGTGCTACCTTACTATGTAACAAATAAATTTTAATACTCACAAACCTCTATTATAACGTCGGTTTATTATTATACGTAGTTAAAGCGATGCCAAAATCAAGAGTAGTAAAGAGAAACTTAATAACTTCCATCCCGTATTTATACGGTTCAAATGTAACCTCCCGGACTTACTTAACGCGAAATACTTAATTAAAAATAATGTTTTTGCAAATTTTAGATATAACCGCTTTAAAACTTCCCGAAATTTAGCTCGTGAACACGCTATATACTTAGAAAACTCTCATTTACCTGTCGCGTGTTCGTCTGTTGTAAAACTAACTATTTCGACCAATGACACAGTCCTATGTCATCATAAAACCCCGCCTGTAATATTGTTATCTCCGTCTTATGCATATTGGATGTCTCGTTCCAACCCTACTTGAGTGGTAGAAAATCGATATTGCTGACTGCGTCCACGTGGATTGAATACGTGCTTGAGAAATCGAATGCTTTTATACCCGTCTCTATCTGTGGCATGTTATTGATTGTGCATCCCTTCTGCTCTTTAAGAAACTCTTGGTAGCTTTTATGCGAAGCCACTGTCGGTTGAACAATATGTTCCTTGAAACCCGCTTTATTATGTTCACAAATACAACGAAGCTGACATTTCAAACATGCAGGTGTTCTTTATTGATCGTTTAAAATAACACTTCTTGGGGATTATTTTTCACGGTATTCGATACAATTAACGTCCTTGTTTGTTGCAACAAAAGCTTTTCGCTTGGTAATTATTGATTTTATATACCCCAATGCATTTTCTGACGTTATTACCCGTTAAATTAAAATAAATTAAATTAATTATGCGTTTCTATTTGTTTTTAAAACTGGTTTTCTTTTATGAACCCATTACTTTTCAATCATTAATTATAAAAATACGTCACTACTTGTTTATTTGAATTAAATAAATGAAATTAATTTTGCGCGTAAGTAATTAGTTCCTTTCTCTATACAGGGTGTTTCAAATTGCATTGATTACCCCAAATTGAACTCTTTAAATCCACTACAATATATATACATATATATTGATATGATAAACAGGTCATAAGAAATCATTGAGCAACATTCTGTGAGAAAAGTCGAACCAAAGTTGAGAAAAATAAAATTTTTATATTTCTAATACGATAAGCTCCTTATGTTCTAGCTAATGTGTAAATATTTTCTTTACAAATATCATTTAAAACAAGTTCTAGCCAGCGAAAATATAAAAGTATCCCTTGATTGAAAAACACGTGCGAAAAGATTCATCTATTTCAAAACGCTAAATAATTTCAATGTCAAGTACTTCTTTTCAAAACGTTATAACATAATTGCGAGCATTTAATGCGAGATATTTTTTTTAAGGAAGTTACTTTTCAGAATTACCCTAGAATCCATTATTTTTACGCTAACTACTAACGTGTATGAATGTACTTCAATTAAGAGTTTGCGGAACGCAACAATACCGGTAATGACTATAAACCATAAGATAACACGTTTTTAATTGCTGTAAATTATAGCAGAAGTTCATAAAATTGTAACAGGTAAAGATAAACGACAGGCAGTTTCATTCATTAATAAAAGATACTGAAATTTTATTATTGCAATAAATCTTAAACTGACATTTCATTAAGGATAAGAACACGAAATTATAGTTAAATATTACATTATGGGAGAGTCAGACTTCCTAGAATGTAATCGAAACGTTCAAGAACGATGACGAATTTAGAATTTTATTTTATAAAACCGGTAGACAATGAGGAGCAAATATTCAACATTTATTGGTCATACATAGACAGTTACTAAATCGCTTCTTATGGAGTGCATCGACGATATATTTATTGGTCCAATATAAATGATAAGTTATCTTGGTGCAGGGTCACCCGATATATTAATCTATTAAAAATTAAAATACTTTCAAAAACTGACAAAGTGGAGCTCGATATAAAAATTTATTTAAAATCGAAATCTAAAAATGGAATCAGGAATTTTGCGATGCGGTAATTCTAAATAAAAACCATTTGTAGATATGTAGCAATTATAATCAAAGACCTTTTGTAATGGAGATATGAATACCAGCAAAAATTACACGATCCAAAACACAAATATTACTTTGTATTAAACCCTTAGAGAAATAGTTTGTGATATCATTAAGTAGATTAAGCTAGTATAAGATTTTTGCGTATAGAAAATTACTCGTGAGTGGATAATTTTTCTAGTAATTTTAAGGTCAAATCTTAATGTGGTTTGGCCATTATAAAAAGTATGCTCAAGGTTGTTGATCAGGAACACTGAGACGGGGTAAAAGGAGAATATTTAAATTATCCATCTTTGTTCTAAATAAAATTTTGTGACTTACATATGATAAGTTTTAGGGTTTCCAATTATTAACAAGGATTATGTGAAGATTGTATTAATGTGTAGTAGTGATGAAATGCCGTGTCTTTCTAAACTTAAGTTGTAAATTGCTTTTTAAAGATTTCTTTATATCTGTGAGTGTAAGTAAATTTCTTAGATAATGTGTGTAGAAGAATGATGTTTTTGAATGTATCGCGGATTGTTCATAAAGAATTTTTTTTGTAATTATAACTGTAATATTGAGATTTCTTTGGTTCATTTCAGTTTTGTAAAATATACAGCATATTCATCGCTGAGCCGGTAAGACGCTGCGGGTATTTTCAAGTAAGAGTAAACATCATATCAATTTTATCTTTTAAATTAATAGTCATTGCATTTTTATTGAAGCATTCACAGCATTATTTATTGACGGTAGGTGATTAACATATTTCAAAGAATTTATAAAGCAAAATTATTTCAATTTTTTACAGAGAACCATAACAGTATTTAATATAGGTCTTTGTTTATTTCAGAGAATTTACAATCGCTAGCCTATTGAAGTATTTAACTTATTTCAGGGAATTTATTTAATCTCTGCACAGCAAAGTGGGTTATTATAGAATAGGTTTTAGTATTCAACGATTTACTACAGGATGTTCAAACAAGTACTCATTCAATTAACAGGAAATCGAGTTTGTTAATTGATAATTCGCCTGATTCAAGTTAGAAGTTTTAGGACGTTTTAAATACACGTAGTTTGAATTTAATATTTATATAGAAATAGGTCGCTTGCAGGAATTTAATGTAACAAATGCGACCTGCATTTGTCGACAGACTGGATGCTGAATGAACCAATTTAGCTATACTGAACAATAAGTACAAGGAGGCATTTTAATACCGCGACTTACGACGTTTGTTTTAGCTCAAAGGATGTTGTATAGAATAGCACGTTTTGTAGTATAGAATAAAATAGAATAGCTGAGCTTGTATTTATACAGGTTGACCAATATTCTTGAAAACCATTCCCACCGATAATGTATGAAATATTCTGCGAAAACAAGTAAAATATATTTTCCAGACAGCAGCTGTAAATTAATCCTATAAGAATAGCCAATTAACGCAAACAAACAATTCTCTTATGACTTTCATTGAAATTTGCTGTTCGCTCGAAAAGCAATGCTTATTTTAAAGGATCCGGTATGTATGCAACTTTGCATGCAGCGGAATGGTGAGAAATGTATAGCAGGTTGCTTAAAGATTATAACAACAAATAGAGATTTGTTATGGGATTTTATAAAAGAACTCCTTGATTTAAAAAAAACCATAATTAAAAAACGAAACAGTAATAAACTTTCGGGTTTTGAACTTGAGTTCAGTATATTGTCATGATTGTTTTGCTAACATTCGATCGCAGTGCTTGACTTTGGAGCGAGCGTGGTGGGGGGAGAGTGCTACTGCTTTCGCCGGCCAGCAGTCGCCACTCAACACTCATGGCTATGTCACAGCAGAAAGCCCAGTGCGTAATTTGGTTTATTCAATCGAGTTCAGTGATCACAGTTCAGCGTAATTATCGACGTGAATATGGCGGTGATGCACCTACTAACAAAACTAATCTGCAGTGGTATAATCACTTTCGGGAAACAGGTAGTGTCTTAGAAGTTAAGCCACCGGGTAGGCCTTCAGTCTCTAAACAGAATGTGGAACGGATTCGTACATCTTGTATTCGTAACCCTAAAAAGTCATTGGCAAGGCGAGGTTTGGGGTTGGAAATATCTAAGTCTACCGTGTACAAAGTATTGCGAAAAAGGCTTAAATTACGTGGGTATAAGATTCAACTTCTGCATGAAATCAAGCCCAATGACAAAGTGAAAAGATTTGATTTAGTAGTCTACATTCTGTACAGGATTAAAGAAAATGAGAACTTCCTAGAAAATGTTATGTCTTCAGATGAGGCAATTTTTCACGTAATAACTATTATTTTAACTTTACTGTGTACAAATAAAACTTTAAATCAAGGAGTTATATTATAAACTCTCTGTATTATCGACTGGGAGTACCGAGAATGAAATTAATTGGGGTAAGGTTTATCACTTGTAAACTTGAACGATCTCAACACGTACAAGCTAACAAAATTGAATTTCTCAGTACAAACCATTAAAAGCTTTTATATTTTACAACGGAGTGTTTCAAAGAATATACAATTAAAATGTGGTTTAGAATGTTATTTCAACGAATTTCTAAAGCGATGCCTCTAGCCTTCTAACGAACCAATTAAAAGCAGTTGAACGATAAGGAAAATATTTCAGAGAATTTTTGAAAGCGGTTGTAAAATATATTCCACGTACGTTTATACTTAAGAAAATGTTATAGTGGGTTTTAAATATTCATTTTAATTGGAATAGCATAAAAAGCCGGCAAGCGCCTAGATCAGAATTTGTAGGAAGCGTTTATTAATACGAAGTAAACAAAGTAATTAAAGATTAAAATTTTTATGTAGGATACAGAAATCACTCAATTTCAGAAATTTAGCGTAACTGTACATATAGTGGTAGAGGAAACAAGAAAGGTCAGAGCAATAAAATATGTGAGAAGGATCATGTTCAGAATAAAGAAGAGGGTTAGGTTCAAGTAGTGAATCAGTGTAAATAGTCAATTAGTGGATAGATAAATATTAGTGATGGTGAACTGAGATATTAGTTGATAGTTTGGTTTAAATATTTGGAAAATAGGTATAGAATATTGTACAGGTATAAATAATAATTCTCTTATGTATTAATAATAGTGATAGGTATTAGAAATAATAAATGTGCCTATAGATACTTCATATTTGAATCCAAATAAAACTAACTTTGTACTTATACTTTGTATTCAAATAGGGGGATTGTACTATGGTTTTATAGGTTAGAATGAAGGTACATAGATTAGATAAATATTTATGACAGGGTACACCATGTAAATAGAAGGCAGGTAATAATTTGAAACATTTTTCTAAGCTATAGCATAAAGATTTGTAATTTAAAATAAGCTTTAAGGTTAATATTGCTTCATTTTAGAGTTAGGGTAAAGATTAATTACAATTACTAAATATAGGAATTGTAGGTCCGTAAGAAAAACACGTGCATTTAAATGTATAAGTACCATGCAAAGTTAGTAGTAGAAAAGCTTTCCATTTCGTGGCATAAAAATCAATAATTAGAAGACGGTGAATTCTTTAAAGATATTAAGTAACGGACATTCAAAGTGTAATAATTCCGTCTGTGTACATAACTTTGATAAGGTAAAATGAAGCTGAAACTTCAATATTTTTTCAAAGGTTAGTGAAAGATATAAAAGTGTCGGCAAGATTTTAAGAGTTTCTAAGAACGAGCGTGCAATAAACGAAAACATTTCCAGCAAAGTTTAGCATTGTAAGTAAAGGAAAAAACACTTGCTCTGAAATAGTGTAGAAAATTGAACTATGTAGTACTAGCGCAGCCTAGCATTTTTCAGGAATTTTAAGAATACTATGGGTGTTTTAAATATATCATTTCCATAGCAACGTGTGATGTAAAGGTACTATATAAACATATAAATTCTAGCCATGGCTTAATCAGTTAAGTGAAAAAATTTTGTAATAAAACCATGCAAACGGTTGCACCTAGACCACGAAATTATTTTAGCGACCTCGAGATTATATTGCTTCCGTCGCAAGCAATCTATGCGATAAACTTTCTCTCGGTACGCTAAAAAACAATTTCGCGGCCTTGATATACAAATAACTATTTAAACGCTATCATGTAGTATATATTAATTAGCGTTAGATTCTTTACTGCTGCGTGTATTTTAAAATAACGATTTCAATAAAACTTACGAAAACAATACATTAATCGTCTATTCGTAGACTATAGTTGTAGCAGACACTTCTAGGTTACTTGAAATTTTGAATTTCATACTTTGTATACGTTGATATTATCACCAGTAACGTATCTAGCCCTTTGTTTGGGGGAGTGGGAGGGGGGCTAAATAGCGATTGATCAATTTCTAAATTCAACTTTATTTTGTGTGTTTTCTGAACACCCTTCTTGAGGTGGGCTAGAATATTTACGGCGGGGGGGGGGGAGGGCTAGCCTTCTATGTCCCCTACCCCTAGCTACGTACATGATTGTCACGTAGTTTAATGTTGAATAGTAGAATTTGGCTGCAGATATAGTTTTCTATTAATTGCAGGAGAATGTATAATAATGCCATTATCGAACTCATGCCATAAAAAAAGGATAAAGTAAATAAAATTTTATTGGTATATAAAAGGAACTATGTACTGATTTATACCTTTTGGTAATAATTTTTTAAAAACTTCTCAACCTAAAACAATGACTTTATTTTACTTCTATTCCATCGGAAAATATGTATTTCTAAAGAATAGAGAATCCTCTACATACCACAATTTAAAAATCCAACTTTTTTTAAGGAAACATTCAGTATATTATTTGACTTTCAGGTTCCTTAAGTTCCAATAAGATTAGGTACCAATTTTCAATTGCTTGAAATATTAACCGATGAAGTTTGGTTCCGTTTATACTATGACCTATAAACAATTTATTTAATTTTTAGCATTCAGTAATTCACCAAAAGTGTTAAATATTGAACTTTGGCACGATTTGTCAGTCGGTCAAATAAAAATTTAAAAGAACTAGAACAAAGACAATCAAATTATAGATCAATGTTCAATTCCAAAAGTTTCAGTTTCTCAAAGTAAGAAAGGCTATAAAAATTCGTCTGTAACAATTTCATAAACATTGAAAATTGCTAAACATTTTGTACTTTTGTCACTTCTTTCTAAGATTTTTTAAAGAATCAAACATCAAATGATATACTACGGTATGTTCCACAAGTATCTTGATTGTAACTCAAAATCATTATACTCTTAAATAAAATAAAAGAGTGATAGTTGCTTGTTGAAAACAACTGAAAAAAATATCTTCTCAGTCGCTGAATGAAAGTCGGCCCGGCCCGAAATTTCGGGCCGGAAGACCGTCAATTTTCAATTCGAGTCGGGCCTCGGGTCGGGCCGGTCACTTCTGCGTCGGGCCAGGCCGGTCACTTTTCTACGTCGGGCCAAGCCGGGCTTATTAAAAGTTTGGCCCGGCCCGGCCCGAGTCCATCCCTAGCTGAAACGCGGAAGCAATTCTAGTAATCTATGTCATCACGATTTTCGTGGACATAAAAGGCGCGTTCAACAACCTCTGGTGGCCTGCACTTTTTAGGAGATTGCAAAACATTGGTTGCCCTAAACTCCTTTACAACACAGTAAGGAGCTACTGTCAAGATAGATATGTGGAAATAAAAAGTGATAATGAAATTATTAGGAGGAAAATAACAAAAGGATGTCCACCGGGTTCGGTCTGCGGTCCGATACTCTGGGATATCATGATGGACGAGGCTCTGGGGCTTCTCTGCGCGTCTGCGGAGGTATGGTCTGTCGCTGCATACGCGGACGATATCGCCGTAGTCATCCAGGGAGACACCGGAGCTCAGCTACAATCTTGCGCAAACTGGACATACTAAACACCTGGTGCATCAAAAATAAGTTAGAAATATCAACGGGAAAAACTACATTTACCTTAGTCAAAGGTAAGCTATCTTCCGGCCCAAGGTTACATATTCAGGGGACGCTGGTTAAAAGGAAAACCAGTAATAATTACCTCGGAGTCCAACTAGATGAAAAACTGAATTTCTGGGGACATATTGAAGAAGTCAGCACCCGGGCAAAAACAACAATGCACAGAATCGCAAATATAGCTCAACGGGACCATAGGTTACCGTTGAGGCATATACGAATTTATATGGACACAATACTCGCAGCGATTACTTCACACACTGCGAGTGTCTGGGCACATAGATTAAACCTGATAAGACCCAGAACAAAGATCAACCAAACTCAACGAAGTATTATTATTAGGCTCACGGGCGCCTATAGAACCAGCCCACAAGAGGCTCTACTAACCATAATGGGCATACCACCTTTAGATCTTCAAATCAAATATAGAGCAGCTTGTTATTACCTACGTACACAACAACCAACTGAAATGACAACACTAATCGGAGACACATACAACAATAAAAAACAAATAAAACAGAAAATCGTAGAGTTGTGGCAGGAACGCTGGAACAACGCAGAGACCGGTAGAAGGACATATACACTTATACCTAATATTCAGGAAAGACTGGAACTGACCCACCTACAACCAACGGAGGGTATGATACATTTTCTAACAGGGCATGGCCCGTATGACACGTATAGAGAAAGATTCAAATTCACAGATTCCAACCTTTGTGAATGCGGGAATGAGGGCACGCCAGAACATACAGTTCTGGAATGCCCACTACACGCAGAAGAAACACGTAGCCTCAGGCAAAAATTAACAGGCAAAATAATCTACAACATTCTTCGAAATGAGGAAGACTGTAACACAATGAATTAACTTGCACAGATAGTTACTAAAGCCGAAAAACACAAATATATAATGAGACTCAGAAATGGGGAATAAACCTTATAACCCAATAACGCAATGCACGAAGGTACGAGAAAATTCCTGTGAATTCCAGGGAAATTCCCTAAGGCCAGGAATACAACAATCAAATCAACAAACAATCCAAATAAGGACACTAATAATAAGAATGTAATTGGTTATATAATTTAATTTATAAGGTGGAGGGTAGAATAGTTAGAATATAGTAGTTAGTAGATAGTTGATTAAGACCTAGGTTAAGAGAAAGAACGAAGGAACAACACACAAATCCAAATATACAGAAATGCATAGACCAACAAAAGGAGCAACAAGGAGCGACAAAAAGAAAGCGAAGAAATATATACATACTAAAATTCCTACATACACATTTACACACATACACCTACACGTATACACTCAATTCATCTCTCATCACACACACACACACACACACACACACACACACACACACAACACACACACACACAAACATACACTCACATCCACACTCACAATCAAACATTTACACTCACACTTTACACAAACACACACTTGGCGCGCAACAGGACCAGTCTTGTACCTGGGGCATGTAACCCGGTTTCCGGCTGCCGATGGCCGGGCCATGGAACGATCACTGTGTCCGGGGGCTCCAATTTCCGGCTGCCGATGGTCGGGGTCCCCGGATACAGTGGGGGGGGGAGAGAATGGGAATGGGTTTTTGGGGCTAGGGCAAGGGTAACATAGTATGTAGGGTTTACTTTTACTTTATTTTGGGACCTGGGGCATGTTCTTCGGTTTCCGGCTGCCGACGGCCGAAAACATGCTTCAGCTAGTTTTAAGCTGCAACCGGAGAGACCGATTTCCGGCTGCCGATGGTCAGGACCCCTGAAAGTAGCACTTAGTTTTAAGTTACAAATAAGTTAGTTTTAAGTCAATTGTTAGGCATCAAAAGCCAAATTTCTGTTTGTTACATTTTAGGAATTTGCGCAACTACGACCTGTAGTATATTGTATAGGTTACAGGTTGTATAGGTAGTCAATAAAAAAAAAAATCTACAACTTCTTCAAGGTGCAGGTCCATTCGGATGAAAATTGTGCATGTTTGACATTGAGAATAAACACTAGGTATGCAACCCAACAAGACATAGCTCTTTCTAATCCTGCCAATTTTGTGTTAGGGAAAACTGCGTTTGACGCGTTATACATACCCTACTATCAATAGCTGCGCACGTTTAATATTCAGTTAGACTAGGAAATAACAGTTCCCATAATAATAGAGTAATTAACCTGTCTGCAATTTCCACGAAGTGCTAAGCCACTTCAAAGGTTTGGTATTTGCATAAAATTCTATAAATTTAGGTATAATTTCAATTAGTGCACGATACAAAATGTAAATTTTAGTTCGCATACCTTGTGTACATATACAATTATCGTGTCTTACGGTTGAGTTGATGCCGCATTTATGTACTACCATTTTAAAATTAGTTTCATTACATCCGGTGGACATGTTTATAATTATAATTACTTTGTAGTTATATCAAATACGTTCTAACTTAATCATAATAAGCTAAGTACTTACCCTCTGCGTTATAAAACGCAGCAGCTCCTAACAGAGCCCAATTAAATAAAATAACAGTGAGTCCAATTTGCGAAAAAATCCATTGCCCCAAAATACGTCCACAGCATTTTAACTTATCCTTAAAGGAACTTTCACCGGAAGGATCACATTTAAAATCACAACTTAATTTCGGCCAAAATCTCAGTCTGTATGGAAGAATCGAAGACGTCTGAACACCAATGGAAAGCAAGCGATTTTTGCAGCTTTTTTCATTTTCTAATATTATTTGTTCAACGCTTACATTGCAACTGTCTCCATTAGCGGTTGTTCGCATTCTGTTATAATTATTTTTTACGTTGTGTATCGAACGAATCCGGTTAAGTTGTGGGTATTGTAGCGTTGTTGATCGACTCTTACCAGTCCGGTTATCTAGAGGAATTTGTCCGTTGATAATGTTTGTAGACTCTTCATCGACATCGCTGTAGTTGTTAAGGTTAGACATTCGATTTGGTTTTGGGTTAACGATTGTGACGCAAGCTTCCGATACTGATTCGTACATTTTCGGTGTCGTAATCTAACAATAATTATAGATAATTAATTTAAATTTACATTCTAATTGTCAGTAATACAAACTTCTAAATTGATTCGATAATTAAAGTGGCCTTTGGAAGGTTTCAGATACTTTCCTTGTACGCTTTTTTCTAAAACAAACCAGTATGTAAGACCATGTCGTGTATTGAGAAATTAATTAAAATTCAACTTTCTTAGCTTTATCGAGAAAACAGGAAGACGTGATAAATGAAGAAACGGAGTGACTTGGAAAAGTCAGGTTAGACACGCACTGTGTTTACTTCAGTTAAGGGTGTCAGCTAGTACCTTTCAACTTCGTAGATAAGATAGGGGTGTGCGTTTATCGTCACTTTATTAATTAAAAAGATATTGATTGAATTTACAGCAGTTTGCGTACAAGGCAATTCACCAACTTTTAATGAAATTTAAAAGTCCAATCAATTCTAAACACTGCAAGGATATACAACTATGTGGATAATTATATAGAAGAATTTAAAATAAGTTAAATTGAAATTGTTGCGTCAACATAAGCTTATTTGCTCTTGTGCAGCCTGCGGTTAAAATGCACCCTTAGACGCAAAAAATTAATCTAATAATAAAACGAACCAGTTGAAGCAATTTAATTTGGACGGTTCAAGCCTCCACAAAATATACTTTTTTACAATTACTTTTCGCAGTGTTTGCGCTAGTATTGTGTCATATTCAGTGTCGAATTTTCAAATAATACGAATAAGAATATTAAAATATTTATACCAACAAACAAACCCTTGCTACCAACGCAAGTTATGTATCCTCCAATCTTTATATGTATTATAATATAGAAATTATTAGGAATTATTAGAAATTGTTAAAGAAATTAAATATATGCAACAATGTATCTCAAGGTTAGTTAAATAAACCTGTCTTTTATTATTTGATTTGCCTTGGGGCATGAACCCGGGTGTCGCCGCGAGAAGGTTTGTTACGTTTGCAAATAAATTTTGCTGTAACATTCCGCAAATCTCAAATGGCCACACGTACTTGTATAGCCATCTATAGGATTTACTATGTAGTTTCGATTCAATTTTTGTACTTTCACGCTTAGTAGTGTTGATGTTTATCACCTGATGGTGGTTTTATTTACTTGCCATAGTACAGAGTTTGTTTCGAAATTATACCAGTATAATAGCTTCGATTACTTCATAGGGTTCTTGGAGACTATTTCACTCTGAGGAGGCTTAATAAAGCTGAAACCGTCGGTCAGTGGATGTTTCCTCCTCTATGAAGTAATAAGCTAATGTTTTGTTAATGGCTATATAACTACCAGCCCGATTTGTATTCGTCAATAGGCTCTATTATTTTCATAGAGTTTGTTTACAGATACATCTTATTTTATATATTGTTCTACACAATTTCTTATTGCGGACTGCAAATAACCTGTCTTTTATATATATATATATATATATATATATATATATATATATTCTTATACCACCCCCACACTCTTTCTTTGTGTCGTTGTCGCGCCTTTTCTAATTAATTTAATAATTTTATATGATGTACAAATACTTATTTCACGCCACGTATTTTAGCAACGTTTCGTTGGTTAATTAAATCAAAATTGTTTTTATTATGCCTCGACTATATGAACTTTTTCTTCTCAGGGTATCCACCTACTTACCGTGGGTTCAGTGGTAAGTAGATGTGCAATGCCCAACCAAACTGCACAATCTTTTGTTTTAGTACCTTTTTTAGAATTTACTTGCGTATATGCCAAATTTTATGTGATCCACGTAGCCTTGCGCCAAATTAATTAATACCACAAAATTTATGACTTTGACGTTATAATACACCGTACTCACCTGGATTATACGTCGTTATACGCCTCTCTTAATGCTGGCTCAAAATCCTTTTCGCCGTATGCGCCTTCACAAGGTTTCACTATCACTTTGAACTGCCGTCTAGCCTCCAGGTATTTTCTTTAATTTTGTTGCGCCCAAATCTAAAATAAATATACCCCGAATTTAGAATTTAGAATACCCTTTTTATTTACTTCCCCTGCGCTAATTCTTCCGTAGTAATTTCTTCTTTGACTTTTACACTCCACTCGCTACTCGTACGCTGCCTTCCAATTTTGCTCCTCTCGTTCTAAATCAATCCAAATCTATCCTCGTTCCTATTAACCATTCAATCCAAATCTATCCTCGTTCCTATTTACCACTCAATGCAAATCTATCTTCGTTCCTATTTACCACTCAATCCAAATCTATCTTCGTTCCTGTTTACCACTCAATGCCCCGCTACACATAAATCCATATCCAAATCAATCCTTATATTTTTCACTCTTATGTTTCTCACTCGATGCCTTCTACCTATAATCTCGTTCCAATTCAAACTTATCTTCCGCCGGTTCGCTGTCGCACTAATTCCAATATTCACTTTTATTCGTCGCCGCTATTAATTCTTTATACACTGATGCTTCTCTCTACTTCTTCTTTATAAATCAAACTCTTATAATTCAAACACATTTATTTAATCTTCCAAAAATATGAACAATTTAGCGCAGTTTCATAAAACACGTCTTTACACAAAAATAATTCGAAATCGATTCCCTTTGTCCTAGGTGATAATTACAACATTTTCTGCCTACTCTATTACATATTATATAAAAAAAACCATCCAATAACATTTTATCACTAAGTTTGTGTCACAAATACCTTAAATTTTGTCTTTAGCACTTTCCTATTTTACACATAATATTCTATCATTGGTCCTAAATATTTCACCACCCTTCAATCATATTTGAGACTGCTATTACTTATAATTTTGAGATTACATGTTTGTTCAAAAGTTGATTCTAGTAAAATAAAGGCCAAAATAATTCACATATGAACCTGGATCTACGTGGTTAATAGTGTACATCCATAGACGCATCCGGTTTTCGGTTGGCAAATGTACGTTCAATGGCCTATTAAATTATAACTCAGTATAAAACCTTGAGCACTGTGTAATTTATCACGTCATCAAGTCATTATAATTTACATCTTGGCACTTACATTTCAACTAACCTTTTAAATACTTTAACGTATGTAAAGTACGGCAAACATACATTTTAAAATTACGGGATCTGATATATGGATTATTTTATTTGGCATACACTACCTTCTACACAAAACCACCCTTAGAACCCTTGTGGCTCCTACTGACATTACAATATATATATATATATATATATATATATATATATATATATATATATAGACTGTTTTACGTTGTCTAGGGTTTATTACTTTTATACTTTCTTGAGATAATTTACTCGCGTAATCATATAAAGCATTTAATAAAATAAACAGGTATAATACAGTTTCCGTGAACGTATAAATACAATTAATGTTGAAAACTATGTAATTTTACTACACCGAAATTAACCATAACATGAGGAATTGAAAAACACTTGATTAATAAATACAGGTAGCTAATAAACACGTAAATAAATCGCGGCTTAATCTAGCATTCGTCTTTAAGAGTTCTAGGGTCGTTTTTCCCTAGGTCACACGTCTTAAGCTGGTCTTAGCTCAATTTCGAATTAACGATCCCCTGCTATGAGCCTCCCTTCCATTTGTGTTCTTAAGGTCAGGTAAATATTATAGCAGTGGTGTTTGCTCAACCTTATCCTGTATTCTTATTACTCATGGGTGTATCTTAAAAGTTTAACTTACTTCTACTAAATTAATATTAAGGGTTATTCCTATATATATATATATATATATCTAATTATAGCCAAACAATTACTGAAAGAATTCAGTCAAAAACGCGCATCGTAACTTCATAAAATATAATTGCATATTTTCAGTACAAAAATATCTAATTATAACAAAAGCATTTAAGCAATTAAATTATTACGAGGTTAAAAATAAAATCTTTTAGTAGTAATTAAACAATCTCATTGTATTAATTATAAAAAGAGACGTTGATGCAAGTATTGTAGCAACGCAGTTGACTGAAAAACTTGCAACTCTAAAATTAAACATTCGACCTAACGAGAGAATACAGTTACAGAAAAACATTTTATGCACTTTCAATTAACACCCTACGGAGACGGAAATAGCAACTGACAATTACAGACACTAATTAATCAGCAGGAATAAAATAAAATCGTAACTGACACAAAAACATACAAATTATAACGCAAATTATTGCAAGAATATTAATCCACATAAAAACTTTTCAGAAAATTAAAATCCGTGACAACTTTAACATCCGCGAAGTATAAAAATAAACGTGATATCTGAAATTGTAAATTCGTAACCTTATAAACTGTGAATTATCGAGATTAAAATATAACGATCCTAGGTCATGGATCAAAACGTAAATAAAGATGATTTAAAAAACTATGAGTGGTTTAATTCCCAAAGAAGATTAAGAAGAAACATTACCAAGCACAAATCCCTTAATTCAATTATAGCACCGTATAACTACATACAAAATACAAGTAACTTGATTCTTAAACAACCCAACACAACTTAAACTAAAAATAACAAATACCCACCAAACTGAAAATTAACAAACCAAACTAAAAAGTAACAGTACAAACCGCGAAATAAATCTCAATTTTTACCAAATATTTGAAATTAATTAAAACCAATAGTAACTACTAATTATTAAAACACCCTTAACAATCATAGGTTCAGATATGAAAATTAATCTCAAAAGCATCCCTAAATTCAACGGAGATCAAGCTTTCCTTGTAAACTTCATTACCGCGTGTGAAATATTTTTAAAGACCTTCTACAACCTAGTAAATAATGACTAATAATAAGTAAACTGACCGGACGGGCACTAACGCTAATAGCCAGTCGAGACGATTTAGAAAAATGGCAAGACTTTAAACGCATATTAATTGCATATTTTGGAGACCAAAGAAACATAAAATGTCTTATCTGCAACTCTATAAACTTAAGAATAGAAAGTAACCAATCCTCGTATCAATTCGGAATAAAATGCCAAGACGTAAGAAGTCTAATATTGACAAAATCAAAAATCGGAGAACCCGACCAAAATATTCACCTTTTAAAGACAAAAATGTATGAAGAAATAGCACTGGACACCTACATAAATGCACTAACAAAACGACTATCAGGTAAAATCAGATTTCAACATCCCCAAAATTTAGAAGGAGCAATGAATATGATAATAGAAGAAGAAAACATCATGCACTATCGAAACAGACTATATAACCCTAACGCGAATAAAAGCTATTTACCGATAAAAACCATACAAGTCGCGAGACAAACGACCACCTAAAAAAATATTCATTCCAAATAACCCAAAAACAAATCAACTGAGAATTAACAGCCCAAACTTTAATAACACGAATTTTAATAATCAATTCAAACAATTTTCAAGACCAACGTTCAACTCAAATTTTACAAAACTCGCATTTCCACCAAGATTTAACCAAAATATGAACTAACAAAGACCAGCATTCAGCGCGAACCCTATTAGAAATACACCAATGACAAATAACAATAACAACCCTAACAGTTAGTATAAACTAACGCCTATGGATACCTCATCTAGTAACACCAGACAAAACACAAAAATATCGCAAATCCGACCAAGCCCTAACCACAAACGAAACTTCACTTCGAAAGAACTATTTCACCAAGAAGTAGAAAATTTAACAATGACCAGAATAATTACATTCACTCCAGTACAAGCGATGAATCAAACCATATAGAAAACTATAAACGCGACGAACCATACGAAAATTACGAAGAGTACATCGAAGATAACACGTGCGCAAATTTTCAGATAGACCGATTTATAAACGACCAAACGTTGTAACAGTTTTTTTGACCACTGCAAATCATCAATAAATTATTACTTAAATACATCTTTTTCTCTATTCCATTAAAACAGTAAATATCGTCAATTAAATAAATATCCGTATTGAGATCATGTGGTCAAACCACAATACAGAGATGCTAGTTTGGTTGCTAACATCAGGTGTTAACTATTTGTACAAATATTTTGAGGCCAAACACCTTTCCTATTTCGTGCACAACGTGTCAACGGTCACTTTAGCTAGAACACTTGGCACGATGGTACCATGGAGAACCTGAGAGTTCTAGGGAGTAATTTGCGTGTGGCTTTACGCCTTTGTGAAGCTCAAGTGTAATAAACACTTGACATAGTGTTTTTTAATAATGGTATGCAATTAGATATAATCTCCTAGACAAACTAAATAATTTTGTTGTAGCGCTCTTTTTAATGCTTTTTTGAATGTTCCTTTAGATACTCTTTTAAAAACTCTTTTGAAAATTCTTTTGAATATTCCTTTGAATACTCTTTTAGTATATTCCTTCGTTAGTATGATTTCGTTTTATCTGGTTTTATAAAAATTAGCCCGTTTAAATTTTGTGTTACAAGATTATATGGATCCTTTCTTTGCATTTACGATTATCGAGTTTACAGTTCAATTACTTCAAAGTTGCGATAAGAAAATACTGGTTTAGCACGAACGTCCTTCAACTTTACTATAATAGTTGGATTTAATGAAATGTTCTGCGATGAAATTGTATGTTTGAAATTTCACCGGAATGTTCTGCAATGTAGATAGAAATTTTTTGGTTTTAATTTAACGTCCAATAATGAACAATAATGGTCTTTTTGAAATTGCTGTAATGAATTTACAAGTAACTATGTGGATAACTACACGAAAATAATTATTCTGGTGACGATATAAATATAGTAGTACATCGAAATTTTGCATTTTTGTGATAAGCGTTGGAATAGATTTTGGTTTGTTCCGTTGTTGTGTATAGGAAATACGCTTTAAGCTCATATGGTCGGGTACAAGAATTACGCAGCTGGTGATTTGCAGTACAACACGTGAAGGCGAGGTCGTTTGTTTGTCCAGGGACCGCATGTATAAACATCTGCTCTAACACGATGTAACGCTGGTACACAAACAAAAACCTGTTGAAACGAGGTATGAAATTTATATTATTCTTACATCACGTCCGCACTTGACGAACTTTGATACAAGGCTACACCAGAAAAATAACTTTGTGATGACCTATAACTATTATTTTGTTTAACAAACTAGAAAGGACTTTGATGAATTTTTATTGCCAATATAAATACAATGTAATAACATTTATTATTATTAACGAAATTAAGCAACTCTATTGAGTTCTGATTAAAGTTTCATCTATCTATAATTTTAGTTATAGCTTTTGAACATTGAATTAATAAACATTTTCGATATTTTCAAATACATTTGTAAACCGAATAGCAGATCTGGTATTTTTGGTATTGATTTGAGTTAATTTTTGTAGTAAAAAGAAACGCTTAATGTTCTTAATATTTCATTCAAATTCATAGTTCTACCTCAGAGTAGAAGAAATTATATTAACCTTTTTAAATGTAAATTTTGTACATACCATTTTTATCACGAAACAACTTTTTATTAAAGAATCACCATTTAATTCTCTTAATTAATTGTTTTATTTTGAACAAGTGAGTTCAGAAATAGTGAAACCAGGTCAATGAACAAAAGGCATAAATACCTTCGAGGTAATGATAAGTGAAGCTCCGATTTAACAAAGAAGCTTTAATTGCTCTTTCAGAATTTGATGCCTAATGTTTGTGCTTATAAAATTGCGTGCATAATTAATCTTTTCAGCTATATTTTAATTATGAGGTACCAAAAGTATACCTTTTGTGTCCTCACTTTGTTAATTTAATTCAATTTTCTTTACAGCTCCTGCGCAAGCAGTTAATACGATATTCCTCTCTAAGAACTTCCAAGTCCCTCTTAGGGAAAGAAACCCTGTGTTTAAAATCTAACGACTTGGTGGCGCCCTCCCTAAACCCCTGTTTTGGTATGAATCAAGCCCTAGTAAGCTAATAATGTTTTGTAAAAAGAACCACAACCAATTCTCATAAGCTCTACCCGAGGAATAGACCCTTAGCATAGTCGGAAGACATTTGCGTCACATCATTTTAAGGAAATCCTTCCTTAAAGTTCACTGGTTCCATTTGAAAATATTAAAGAACCCACGAGTTACTTTAATTATTCAAAGAACCTCTACAGTAGTGGTAATCGTGTAAGAATTAATTTAGTAAGAACGTAATCAATTTAAATAATATCAATCAACAAGTATTGCGATATATAGAAAAACCCCACGCAGAATTTAAGCGACTAATCGATACCGGATCCTTAAAAGCACTAACTAGCCCCCGAACCGTAAAAAAAAACATTATTTAGATTTGGTAGAGAGAGAATCCTTTAAAATTAAAACAGCCCATTCAACGACCCTACACCAATTTATAGCTAATATACCCTTACCAAAAACATTCAACGTAAAAATGAAACACAAATTTTGTATTTTCGGACTAATAGAAATGGACCTTCGAAGAAAATTAGGAGCCAACATTGACATAAAAAACCGCTTATTGAGAACAAAATTCAGACGAATCCCCATTAAATTTCAAAATACCCAAACCGATCAAAAATACACGATAGAACCCCGAACAGAAAAATAAAAAAATCCCAGTAAATTCAAAAAATAACTTAGGAATCATAAACCACATAACATTTCAACAAGGAGTAGAAACCCCCACCACTTTAGTACAAATAAAAGATAATTATGCCACCACGACAATTTTAAACTTAAATAACTACACCGTAGAACTTTCATTAACAAACCCAATTAATGTAGAAGAATTAAATTTTAACGAAATGGAAATAGACGAAAATTTAGAAAACGATTATAACCCCATAGAACATGACAAAATGTTAAGAGAAAATTTAAGTAACATTCGATTCAATACCGACATCAACAAAGAAGAGCAGAGAGCAATTAAAAACGTATGTTTTGAATACCGTGACATATACCATTGTGAAGAAATACCCTTAACTTTTACCAATACAGTTAAACATAATATAGAACAAACAGACAACAAACCAATTTTTACCAAGGCATACAGACTACCTCAGGCAAGGCAGGAAAAAGCCGATAGACAAGTAGCCGACTTATTAGAACAGGATATCATACAACACTCCAACTCACTATGGAGCAACCCCGTAATAATAATACCTATGAAATTAGACGCCTCAGGCAAGAGAAAATACCGAATGGTAATAGATTACAGAAAGCTAAATGAAAAAACGGTAGATGACAAATACCCACTACCCAATATCACCGAAATTTTAGACAAATTAGGAAAGTGTCAATATTTTTAACACTAGACCTCGCATCAGGATACCACCAAGTAGAAATGGACGAGAAAGATATATTGAAAACCGCAATTAGCACACCTATAGGACATTATGAATATAAACGAATGCTATTTGGACTACAAAACGCACCCGCTACTTTTCAACGAGTCATGGAATACACAACGAGAAATGTCCTGTGTACCTAGACGACATCATAGTTTATTCAACATCATTGGTAGAACACATAGAAAGATTAAGAAAAGTATTTGGAAGACTAAGAGAGGCACATTTTAAAGTTCAACTAAACAAAAGCGAATTTTTACAGAAAGAAGTCGTTAATGAACATAACGTACCTGTAAATTAAAATTAATATTGTAATTTCTGTTTTAAATAAATTGATAGAAAAGTTTTTTTGAAGACGCCTTTTTAAAAAGCCGCTCCAAGGGACCCAAAACCTATTTGGCGCAGCCGGTAGGATTTTAGAAGGGCACTAAAAGAATCCAAAATCGAGGAAACTGGTGGTTTTGAATTTCTATTCTTAATCTGAAACAAAGAACCAATTGGACGAAGTACAAGAATAGACCAAGTCCAGTAACAGAGAAAAAAGAACATAATGGAACCTGCAAACAAACTCTTGTAAGTACCAAACTTTATTTTCCTTACCCTTATCAACTAAATATTGATATTAGCTAGTAAGAAACAAAAAGAATTGTTACGTACAATTTTAATATCGCAATCATTTCTGAAAGAATTTTTCAGAAAACTTATTTTAACTAAGGAATTTTATAGACGCATTTATATGCACAATTATTACAATTTATTATGATAAGTGAAACGATTTATTTAGTAAGTCTGAAGCTTTAGTGTATAATTAGAACGCATTTTTTTGTACCACTTTATTACAGCGATTTATTCAGAAAACTCGAAACTTGATATTATAAAGCTCTATAATTAAACACTTTTAGTGCAATAAATTAACGAAGGTGTATAATAATAAAAAAGCGTTTCATGTAATTTTTTATTGCAACACAACAAAATAATTACTCAGCACAAGTTTAAACCAAAAGCATATAATTATAACGCAGTTCTTGTGAGAAACTGTTACTGAAATAAAAATATTCAAAAAACCTCCTGAAACTTAATTTGCATCAATTTGTAATCTCTGCAAAGTTACAAATATACAATTTAACGCGACAGTATTTGATGAGGCAAATACCCAGAAGAATTATTCGATGTAATTGTAGCCAAGGCTATGATTTAATTACATGCAATATACGTAAAATATAAGCGATTCTTTAAATAACTATAAACAAACTAGACCTAAAAGCAACCATTAACGAACTCCGATATGAAACTCTACTTAGAGTCAATTCCTCTATACGACGAAAATCAAGCGCTATCAGGTATCTTCATCACGGCTTCTGCGATATTTTTAAAATCTTTTTATAAACCCGGCGACAGCAAACGCAACGTTTTACTTTTACGTTTGCTAATAAGCAAACTAACTGGCAGAGCATTGACCTTGATTGACAGTCGCGATAAACTCATCGAATGGAACGTTTCAAACGCATATTAATTGCATATTTCGGCGACCAAAAGAATATCAAATCTCTGGTCCGCGATTTAATAAATCCGAGGACGGAAACCAACCAATCACCCTATTAATTCGGTATGAAATATCAGGACGTACAAAGTTTAATTTTGACCAAGCTAAAAATTGAAGAACCCGACCAAAACATACGTTTATTAAAGACAAAGATGTACGACGAAATGGCTTTAGACACATACATCAATGCATTACCTGAACGGTTATCTGACAAAGTAAGATTTCAACATCCACAAAATTTAGAAGACGCAATGAACATGATTGTAGAGGAAGAAAACGTTATGTACTACAGGAATAGACTATATATCCCTAACGCAAATAAAAATTACGCATTAATAAAAACAATACAAGCCGCGAGACAAATACCCACACAACCGAAATTTACACCATTTAATGCACAAATGAATCAACCACGAATTAACAACCCAAACTTTAATAACACAAATTTCCACAATCAATTTAGACAATTTCCAAGATCAAATTTAAATTTTACAAAACCAACAAGCCAAGATTTAATCACAACGTAAATCAACCAAGGCAAACATTTGGCGCAAGCCCCAACAGAAACGCACTGATGACAAATAACAATAACAACCCCAACAATTATTACAAACCAACTCCTATGGGCACTTCATCTGGCAACACTAGACAGAATACTAAAATATCGTAAATCAGACCAAACTATAACCAAAAACAAAACTTCACTTTCGAAGAACTATTCCACCATGAAGTGGAAGATTTTAATAATCAGGACATGAATAATTATGCAAACTCCTATAGAGACGATGAAACAAATCATTCAGAAAATTACGAATGCAACAACCCTTATGAAAATTACAAAGACGACGACGAAGAAAACGCGTACTCAAATTTTCAGTTAGACCAATTCAAATACGACCAAACGTAATTAATTTAAATAACATTAATCAACAAATTTTACCTTATATAGAAATACCTCATGCAGAACTCAAATTACTAATCGACACAGGATCTTCAAAAACTTCAATTAGCCCCAGAACCTTACAAAAACATGATTTAGATTTTGTAGAAAGAGAACTTTTTAAAATCAAGACAGTCCACAAAACGACATTACAGCAATTTATAGCGAACATATCTTTACCAAAAACTTGTAACGTAAAAATGAAACATAAATTTTGTATCTTTGAATTTAACGACAAATACGACGGATTAATAGGCATAGATCTTCTAAGAAAATTAGGAGCAAACATTGATATTAAAAACCGCTCATTAAGAACGAAACACGGACAAATTCCCATTAAATTCCAAAACAGTAATATTCAAACCAATCAAAAATACATCATCGATCCCAGGACAGAACAACAAATAAAAGTTTTAGTAAACTCAAAAAACGACGTAGGAATTATAAATCACATGTCATTTCAACCCGGAGTTGAAACACCCATAAAATTAGTACAAATAAAAAACAATTACGCCACTACAACAATTTTAAACTCAAACGATTACCCAATAGAACAATTATTAACAAACCCAATAAACGTAAAAGAAGTAAACTTTAGCGAAATGGAAATAGACGAAGACTCAGAAAACGATTTCAACCCTACAGAACACGACAGGATGTTAAGAGAAAATTTAATTATCATGCGTTTTAATAACGACATTAATAACGAAAAGGAGAGAGCAATCAAAGACTCATGTTTCGAATTCCGAGATATATTCCATTGCGAAGGAATACCTTTAACTTTCACCAATACAGCGAAACATAACATTAAATTAACAGACGATAAACCAATTTTCACCAAAGCATATAGACTACCTCAGGCAAGTCAAGAAAAAGCAGATAAACAGGCAGCAGACCTATTGAAGCAAGATATAATCCAACACTCAAATTCACCATGGAGCAGCCCCGTATTAATAGTACCGAAGAAATTAGACGCCTCAGGCAAACGCAAATATCGAATGGGGATCGATTATAGCAAACTAAACGAGAAAACGGCAGACGACAAATATTACGGAAATCTTAGACAAATTAGGAAAGTGTCAATATTTTTCAACATTAGACCTCGCCTCAGGATACCACCAAGTGGAGATGGACGAGAAAGACACAACTAGAGCAGCATTTAGTACACCTAGAGGACACTATGAATACAGAAGTATGCCGTTTGGATTAAAGAATGCACCCGCCACCTTTCAAAGAGTTATGGATAACATTTCAAGATGAATACACAACGAAAAATGTTTTGTGTACCTGGACGATATAATAGTATATTCGTCATCACTTGTAGCGCACATCGAAAGATCTAGAGAAGTCTTTGAACGATTGAGAAAAGCTCAATTTAAGGTCCAATTAGACAAGAGTCAATTTTTACAAAAGGAAGTATCATTTTTAGGACACGTAATAAATCTACTAGGTGTTATGCCAAATCCAGACAAAACGAATACAGTATTAAATAACCCCTTACCCAAAACTAATAAAGAAATTAAAGGATTTTTGGACTCAGTGGTGATTATCAAAAATTCGTCAAAGGTTACGCACAAATAACCAAACCATTAACAAATTGTTTAAAGAAAGGTAATAAGATCGAATACACCCCGGAATATATTAAAGCAGTTGAGAAAATTAAATGTATCCTTACAAATCACCCTATATTAGAATACCCCGATTTTTCAAAACCATTTATATTAACAACCGACGCATCGAACGTAGCATTAGGCGCAGTTTGAGCCAAGGAAAAGTAGGTAGCAATAAACCAATCGCTATGCATCGCGAACGCTAAACCAAACAGAACAAAAGTACAGCACAATTGAGAAAGAACTATTAGCAATAATTTGGGCAACAAAATATTTTAGACCATCTTTATGGAGGAAAATTCTACGTATACACCGACCATAGACTATTAGTATGGTTATGCAAACTCAAGGAATCGAATTCAAAATTACAGAGAGGGAAGATTAGACTAAAAGAATACGACTATCAAATTATATACAAAAAAGGAATTTATAACAATGACGCAGATGCGATAAGCAGAATACAACTTAATGCAATAGAAACAGAGTCAGTTATAGGTAACGTAGACGAAACAGAGATAAGAAAAGACCCAGAAGAAATAGAAACCATACATTCAACACAAAACATAAAACCAAAAACCGCAATCAAAATTTTAAATTGAGCTATAGTCATAAAACCAAATCAATCCATAGTTACCGAAGTTTTAACCAACCCCAAACCAGTAAAATATACAAAAACAGATAATAAGAAAATATATCAAATTCAAATAACTAAAGACGATAACGAGGAGCAGATAATAAAAATTTTAAAAGAATACACCTCAGATAAAAAACGTTTTTACTCTTATTTCACCACAGAACACTTATACAAAAGATTTTCAGAATTATATATTAGAATATTTAATAATTCAGGACCCGAGATTATCAGATGTACACGAAAATTAATAACTTTAGATGACCCAGACGAAATAGATGACGTAATTAGAAACTAACAAGAAGGAAAAACCAACCATCGTGGAATCAACAAAACACTAAAACAACTCATGGGAAGATATTACTTTAAAAACATGAAAGAATTCACCACGAATTTTATCAACCAATGCGAATTATGCGATAAAGCGAAGTACGACAGGTCTTCCCCAAAAGTACCCTTAATGTTAACTAAAACAACCGATAAATCTTTTTAAAAATTACATGCACAGACTCTGGTAGTTGAAGCCCAAAACTGTTTAACAATCGTAGACGCATTCACCAAAGTAGGCCAAGCAATACTCATCACTTCAAAAAATAGTATCGCCGTAACCTAAGGACCTTACAATATTTTACATTTTACGGTACGTCAGAAACAATAACTTTAGACAATGGCAACGAATTTAGAAATGAAACAATACAAAATACCGTAGAACTTCATAAAATAGAAATTTATTTTATAACAGAAAATCAAACCGGAATCAAATGGATTAATTGAAAGATTACACCTAACCTTATTAGAACAAATTAGACTGTTAAGATTAACTTATAAGAAAAAACATATCACTAATTTAATGTTATGCGCACTAATTGCTTACTACAACATAATCCACTCATCAACTAATTTTACACCCTTTGAATTAACATTAGGACACTCAGATTCCCGCAACCCTTACAATATACACTACAATAAAGAAGTACACCAACAGTATGCTAAAGACCATAAAGAAAAATTAAAAATAACTTTAGACAAGGTAAAAAGTAAATTAGATAACGATGAAGTACATGTTACAAAAACCCGCAACAAGAACGCCAATAATAAATTTTCAATAAGACAAATCCTGAATGAGAAACATTTTAAAGGTAAGAGACACAAAGCAGCCTCACAGAAATTTAGGCCCGTTTAAAATCAAAAAGATATTAGATAAAAATGAAGCCGTAGTAGATAACGGAAAAATAGTAAAATATATTCACTTGAAGAATTTAAGACACCCTGTAATTTCAGATGGACAGCCATTACCCTTGCCGTCAACCTCCACCCGGGTAGAACGAATGACAATGACATAGTAGTCGAAGACATTAAAAATAACCTCGGTATACTACTAGTGAAATTGGGAAGTTTGCAAAACACAATATATTATTGGACATTCGTACAGAAATTTGATATAACAGAATTAAAACAAGAATTTTATAGGTAGTACACTTGGAACATATTTAAACTTGTTCATAATATACAAAACTTTAAATTACAAATTACTATTTACTAATTACTAAATCCGTTCATAAAATAACAAGTATGCCTGCGCCTCAAGGACCTTTTTTTTAGGCACCTCTAACACATGGGAGTCACTAACATGATACCACTTTTCCAAAGGAATTTCAATGTTGGCTTCGTTAGTTTTACATGGCAAGGACGAAATATGTTTTTTATTTGTATGTAAAATTGGCAATTGTCACTGTTGTTTTCTAAAGGATATCTTATTTTTACATATGCGTCATAATGACCACTGTGAATTGAGCCGCTATATTGGACAACACCATATAGTGAATACAACACATTAGATTGACTAGAATTAAACGTTGCAATGTTTTGACGTTGTTTTGAGCAAAATGGTGCTAAATCTAGTAACATTGGAAATGCAACATAGTTATTCATTTTGGCTGAATGAAGTTTTAAGACCTTAAATCTCTTTAAATGTAAAATTAAAACTGTAGGTGGATTGAAAACTAGAACTTGCTTAATGACATTTGTATAAACAGTTTCATTATTAGATCTGCTATGTGTCTTTGTGCACACATCGCAGCTTACTTGGTTATTTCCGGTAAGTAACTCACTTGCCGTGAATTCATTTAAACAAGATTGCAAAGAGCCTTCGCCTTCTTCACATTGGTATCTTAGAATACTGGTGCTTCCATCAGTCTCATTTATATTATAGTCTTTATTCATTTTCTTTTCTTGCTAAATATTAAAATCTCTAGAAAAACCATCCATGTCCTTATCGCCATTACAAAGGCAAGATGTATCATCGTTTAGTAAAAGTTATTTTTCTAAATCCCCTTTCGTAGCAATATTTTTATTATTTAGAAAAGCCAAAGGTGACCCTATGCAGTCAAACAATTCATAAGTGTCATCGGAGTGTCTATTATTTCCACAAAATGTTTCGTTAGATGATTCATTGTAATTTGTAGCAATTGATTTAATTGTGGGGCTGTAAACTACAATACCATAAGAGTCAGTTCCTTTAAAATTTTTCTCATGTTTTGATGTGTTTTCATTGAACAGTTCAATTTCTTTATACTCTCTGGCATGTTATAAGTTACATTATTCATCTTTAAAGGTTGATCAATAGTTTTGTAATACGGAAGATTGCAAACATTTTCTTCGTCAAAGTTTAAATTACTTTCAATGACTGGATTATTGGATGTTAAGATAAAATGATTTTCAAAATAGAAGCCGTATGTGTGTAATTTGAATGACTTTCGGAAAATGTAATTTCATTATTTTTAAATGGAGATATGCAAAACTCCTCTAATTGTTGTAAAGAGGGAAGCGTTCTCAAGATTGAAGCAGCATTACCCCTTTGGATTGCAATGCTTATCCTTTGAAAAGAAACATTGTAGCTCGGTTGTCATATGTTGATTCGAAAATCCTCTTACCTATGTCTTTCAGAAATTCAATTGCTTGCAATCCGAATACACCAAGTGTTTCAACTGCGACTGGGTAAAAAATGTAATTGTCTGATAAATTTTTATATTTTCGGATCTTTAAAAATTCCGCAGCAGCAGCTGCTGCGTCTGGTGTTAAAACGCCTGAATTTATATGCGATTTGGCTAGAGTATCGGTACACGTAAAATCCCATACAACTGGTTTGCCGAATTTCCACGGAATCATAGTAATTCCATCGGGTCTCTTCCCGTCGTCGCGAAAAATACTATTAGGTTCTAAGATAGCTGGAATGCCTGCGGTAACTAAAGCACGTTTGATAATGTCGTTTACCATTTTATGTCTAGGTTGACGCTTTGCGCTGAAACAGCAACTTAATCCATGAGTTCCTTTTTCGTTAACTGGCGAACCGCATATACATGTGTGTGCGATGCATAATTGAGCTCCTAATCGTAATCCAACAGCTATTCTGAACGTCTCATTGTCTAATAGAGTGTAACAATTTTATTTTAGCAGTAAAAGAACCTATTCATTAAACGTACAATGAATATTGAAATACCTTTATTAACTAAAATAAAGATTCGAGTAACAATCAAATTTTTATAGTATTACTATATCTAGGATTAGTAGTCTATTTGTTTCGGAGTTCGGTGCAATTCCACAGCCACTGGCGCGCGCGTGAGAGGTTCGAGAACCCCACTTATGATCCTCCCACCATGCAAGAACGCAGCGAGCGCACTCGTCGATAGTTAAAGGCAGCGTGAAGATGCATTCAAAAGAATGGCGAGTGACCTCCGGGTCGCCTTATTTTGGTGAAACACTTCCTGAGTAACGGTTAGTACTTAATCCACATTTTGCATATTCGTTATCATATTAGCTAATTTAAAATTTATTTAGCGCAACAACACGTCAGAAACTGCAACCATAAATTAGAAACCGCACGACCACTTTGAAATTACAATGTAGAAACCTTAACTTATGGACTACACAATGAAAGATTATATTTGTAAATAAAATTAGAAAACGGAAGATTACGCTATGAAGTAATGCTGCCTTGAACCAATGTGAGAAATCCGCTTCGCTCCTACATCTGTATTAAAGCATGGAAAACAAGCATATTTAGCTGCAGGCCCTGCACTGCGAAGTTGTTTCCATTGCAACCAAAGACGACAGCCGGTTTTGGGTTCGTAATAGAATTAAGAATTTCCTCAGTACTTCCTTCTGAAAGTACATTATTTCATTTTGTTTGTTGGATGTACAAAATTGTTATTCACTTTACCTGTGATTAGACTGGTTTTCCCCAGTATCGGGTTTGATTTCACTTAGTTCCGTAAATATGTGACTACACGTGGCTACAACGTAAATTAACAGCTGCTATTACGTCACCTGTTTGTTTGAACAATGCCGTCAACAATTGCACAATGGCTAACAGATGTTTAGCATTACAGTACTGCCACTTTTGATAAAATTAGAGAATATCTTGGTGATTCTTTTGACTTCAAACTAATATTAATTTTGTTAAATTAATGAGAAAATTTCGTATATTCATTTGTAAGTGACCTACACAGATCTGGTTGGGTTATAAAAACCTTAATATTGTTAGTTACACTGAACTGTAATATATTTGAGTAAGGATCAGTTGATAAACCTTACAACAATTTTGCAAGAATATCAAATATTTATTTTATTTAATTATAATGAAATTTTATTTACTGAAACAAAGAAAATTCTTTCTAGTAAATTAATAATCTACCTTTAAAGTTTTTATTCTGATCTAGTTTGATCAGACCTGATAAACAAAAGACAGTAAGAGTTAAATTTTATGATTCCATTATGTAGAAAATATTCTTTATGCATATTTAGGTATACTTGAAGGACGCAAATTGTGTTCCCATTTTCTAGGTGACTTAATTATTATTTTTCTTACAGGAGCAGTGTCTTATTCTGTTAAGACAAGTTTGTATGTCAGCGAAGGCGATCTTTTTTTCTTTGGGTCTCCACGTCCGCCCTTAGAAATTTGCTATGCCATTAATATAAATCCATCTGGACTTGGTGGCGCCTGTTTGTTTTAGTTTGAGTGTGACCCCCTACAGATTTCGACTTACCCCCCCATTGCTCATAGCTCTACCCAAGGAATAGACCCCTAGTTACGTCGGAAGACTTTGTTTTGCAGACACCTGACTTGGAGCATGGTGATAATAAAGTAGTGTCGGCCAGGAAAATTCGTTTCACTAGCGCCCATGCGTGAGGCTAGCGGAGCCAACAATTAGAGAGAAAAAAAAAATTCGTTACACTGCCGCCGGCAACGTTTGGAGCTTCGAAATTTGTTTGTTCATAATTTGATTTACCTCGAAATTTGTTTGTTCATAATTTGATTTACCTCGAAATTTGTTTATTCAAAATTAATTTTACTTCGAGATTCGTTCGTTCAAAAATTATTTTTTACTCTGAAACTTGTTTGTTCAAAATAATTTTACTTTGAAATAGTCTGTTCAAAATTTATTTTGCTTCGAAATTTGTTTATTCAAAATTTAATTTGCTTTGAAATTTGTTAGCTCAAAATTTATTTTGCTTTGAAGTCCATTTGTCCAAAAATTATTTTGCTCCAAAATTTGTTTGCTTAAAGTTTATTTGACATTTAGATTTGTTTGTTCGCTTTTGATAAAAGATTGGTTGTAACGTTAAACCACAGTCAATCAATTAATTAACTTAGTTAAATTTATTTTAACTTTCATTCTGTTTTGACCCTTAAATTTTTTGATATTGTTTTGGCAAAAATAATTTTACCAAAAACATTTTTTGATTTTTACCTTTAGCAGTACGAATTTGTTTTGATCACTTTTGTAAGGTTCAGATCATTTAGATCTTTCAGTTTGATTCCATTAGGCTTTTGTAATCATGTCGGATATTCCGAATTGTTTGTCTGCTTAAAGAAGAACGGGAGTAGTGAGTGAGAAACCAGTTTTGAGGAAAATTTTAGGAGGACTGTCAGCTAAAGAAGCTGATAAGCCTGTTGTTTGATTTGTTTGAGTCAATAAAGAACATCTTTGTCGAAATTTGATGATAAGGCTAGAGATTCTATTTTGAAGGTACATTGGAGTGAGCTGTCGTTGTGTCGTTTGAGAATTGCTCTTTGTGCATAAGCACGTTTTTGATTTTGTTAGCAGATTTTTGTTTAGATCAGCATTGCAACGCAATTTAGTCTAGGCGGAACTTGTCGTCGTGGTTGGTCGCTCAGCAGTATGTCAGTCCAGACGAGACTCAGGAAGAGTTGGTCGCTCGGCTTTACATAAGTCTAGACGAGACTCGAGGTGAGTTAGGCGCTCTAGAATTTTTTTTGCATCTTTTTTTGATTTGATGTAAATTTTGGTATTGTTAGTCTAGGTGAGACTCGTAGAGGGTTTGTCACTCTAGCATATTTAGGCGTTGTGAAGCTTTATAGTTGTTTCGACAGTTCGATTGGTAGTAGGATGAGAGTGTACCTGAACACTGATTTTTTTTGTTAGCTATTGTCATGATTAGTTTTTTTATTGATGACTCATAAGCAGGTAAATGACTTTTAGTTGTTGGAGATTGGTTCTCGAAGTATTCGATTTTGCAACCTTTACGTAGTGCCACGGCACATTTGATCGAGAAATTTTTGGAGGAAAAAGTATTTCTTGTCTATGGAGTACCACAGTTTGTTATTTGTGATAATGGTCCACAATTAATTGGACGTATTTTTAAAGCCTTGTGTGCAAGGTACGAAATTCAAAAGATTTGGTATAATGCTGTTTATGCTCCTCAATGCAATTTTGTGGAAAGAATCAATAAGACAGTTGGTACAGCAATCCGTTCATACGTAGAAGAACATGATACGTGGGATATGGAGATATCAAAGATCCAATACGCGATCAACTCAGCAAAACATGAGTCCACCAACTATTCGCCAAATTTTTAGTTTTGGTCGTCAGGTACCTTTAAGTGGAAATGCTTATAATGATAATTTTATACCGGGTGAAGATGTTGATGTCGTCTCCAGTAGTAGACCTTCTTATGTTTTGGATCGTCAACCTTTGTTTGATATTTTGGAAATGTCCGTGAAAATTTGCATGTAGCTTACCAACGTTCGAGTAAACGCTACAATCTTAGGAGAAGAGACATTTCATTCCGAGTCGGAGAAAGTGTTTGGAGAGCTAATAAGGTCCTCTCGAGTGCTAGTGATAAATTTTCCGCTAAGTTAGCCCCGAAGTTCGTTATGAGTAAAGTTCGGAAAAAACATTCCAATTTAGTATATGAGTTAGAGAACGAAGATGGAACAAGAGCAGGGAAATGGCACGTAAAGGACTTGAAACCAGTTGAAGCGTCGTATCCAAAGGAAAATGATGATCCTGACGATTAATTCCGGTCCGGTCATCCCTTTGATATTAAGTAATGACGTAGTGGTTTGTTTTGTTTTGTTCCGATTTTTGATTTGGTGTCGGTTCACTAATAATGAGTATTTTATTTGAGAAGTGAAATAAGTGGTTAGAGATTTTGTAAATTTTGTAAGTTTGAGGTGTGCCTTGGTGTGCACGCTGGTCATTTTGCTCGCGCGTTATTCAGAAATGTGTTTGGAGGATGTCTTTGACAGATATCCTTACAATGTAGAAGTAGGTGGGCTATTTAACTGTTGGTCCTGATTTCTACATATCGAGGTAGAGAGAATATTAGATTATTCTTTCCCTTGTTCCTTTTGACCGTTCGAAGTTCTTTGATTTGATAAGGTCAAGGTTGGCTTGGTGAGTCTCACCATTTGGTCCATCACTAATGAGATCAGTTGTTTGTTGGAACTCAGTGATAGGATATTCAGTAGGGTGTAGGATAGTACAGCCCTGACTGGCTCAATTTTGTATTTGCATTTGATAAGTAACCTTATGGTTAGGTTACCTTTGTTTTGATCGTCTCTTTACGATGAGGCGATGATGTTTTGTATTTGGATTAGATAAGTAACCTTATGGTTAGGTTACCTTTGTTTTGATCATCTCTTTACGATGAAGTGATGATGTTTTGTATTTGCATTTGATGGGTGGCCTTATGGTTGGGTCACTTTTGTTTTGATTATCACTTTGTGATGATGGTGTTTAAATATAGACCTATTAGTAGGGTCTTACTTTTGATTATCACCTTGTAGTGATGATGTTTTGAATAGTTATGCTGTCTTGATGAGGAAGCATTCCTTTTTTTTGTAGATAGAGCTAAATGAGCTCCTGGAAGTGAAGTTTTTTTTTGAGATTAGAAGTAAATCGTAAGTGTTTGCTTATAGGTAAGAAATATTAGCCTTGTTAGAAGTATGAATCTCAAGTCAGGAAATATTGTAAATTTGAATTTTTTTGTCCCGTGGAGTGTTTGACTTTCTAATTTGACCCTCCCAATTTTGATTATTACCGATTGTGACTCCCGATTTTGTCTCCCGATGGACGTCAGGTACGCGTAGTTACCAACACACTCATTTGTAAATATTTGTCCCCCCCATTTGAATAAATTTATAAAATTGCATAGTTAGTTAGGAAAGGTAGGAAAGGCTAGTATTGTTATAAAAAATTTTTTTTGTATTTGTTATATTTGAAGTTTTTCTAAAAAAAAATTTTTTCTTTTAGGAAAGGGTAGTGTAATAATTTTATTTTAGCAGTAAAAGAACCTATTCATTAAACGTACAATGAATATTGAAATACCTTTATTAACTAAAATAAAGATTCGAGTAACAATCAAATTTTATAGTATTACTATATCTAGGATTAGTAGTCTATTTGTTTCGGAGTTCGGTGCAATTCCACAGCCACTGGCGCGCGCGTGAGAGGTTCGAGAACCCCACTTATGATCCTCCCACCATGCAAGAACGCAGCGAGCGCACTCGTCGATAGTTAAAGGCAGCGTGAAGATGCATTCAAAAAGAATGGCGAGTGACCTCCGGGTCGCCTTATTTTGGTGAAACACTTCCTGAGTAACGGTTAGTACTTAATCCACATTTTGCATATTCGTTATCATATTAGCTAATTTAAAAATTTATTTAGCGCAACAACACGTCAGAAACTGCAACCATAAATTAGAAACCGCACGACCACTTTGAAATTACAATGTAGAAACCTTAACTTATGGACTACACAATGAAAGATTATATTTGTAAATAAAATTAGAAAACGGAAGATTACGCTATGAAGTAATGCTGCCTTGAACCAATGTGAGAAATCCGCTTCGCTCCTACATCTGTATTAAAGCATGGAAAACAAGCATATTTAGCTGCAGGCCCCGCACTGCGAAGTTGTTTCCATTGCAACCAAAGACGACAGCCGGTTTTGGGTTCGTAATAGAATTAAGAATTTCCTCAGTACTTCCTTCTGAAAGTACATTATTTCATTTTGTTTGTTGGATGTACAAAATTGTTATTCACTTTACCTGTGATTAGACTGGTTTTCCCCAGTATCGGGTTTGATTTCACTTAGTTCCGTAAATATGTGACTACACGTGGCTACAACGTAAATTAACAGCTGCTATTACGTCACCTGTTTGTTTGAACAATGCCGTCAACAATTGCACAATGGCTAACAGATGTTTAGCATTACAGTACTGCCACTTTTGATAAAATTAGAGAATATCTTGGTGATTCTTTTGACTTCAAACTAATATTAATTTTGTTAAATTAATGAGAAAATTTCGTATATTCATTTGTAAGTGACCTACACAGATCTGGTTGGGTTATAAAAAACCTTAATATTGTTAGTTACACTGAACTGTAATATATTTGAGTAAGGATCAGTTGATAAACCTTACAACAATTTTGCAAGAATATCAAATATTTATTTTATTTAATTATAATGAAATTTTATTTACTGAAACAAAGAAAATTCTTTCTAGTAAATTAATAATCTACCTTTAAAGTTTTTTATTCTGATCTAGTTTGATCAGACCTGATAAACAAAAGACAGTAAGAGTTAAATTTTTATGATTCCATTATGTAGAAAATATTCTTTATGCATATTTAGGTATACTTGAAGGACGCAAATTGTGTTCCCATTTTCTAGGTGACTTAATTATTATTTTTTCTTACAGGAGCAGTGTCTTATTCTGTTAAGACAAGTTTGTATGTCAGCGAAGGCGATCTTTTTTTCTTTGGGTCTCCACGTCCGCCCTTAGAAATTTGCTATGCCATTAATATAAATCCATCTGGACTTGGTGGCGCCTGTTTGTTTTAGTTTGAGTGTGACCCCCTACAGATTTCGACTTACCCCCCCATTGCTCATAGCTCTACCCAAGGAATAGACCCCTAGTTACGTCGGAAGACTTTGTTTTGCAGACACCTGACTTGGAGCATGGTGATAATAAAGTAGTGTCGGCCAGGAAAATTCGTTTCACTAGCGCCCATGCGTGAGGCTAGCGGAGCCAACAATTAGAGAGAAAAAAAAAATCGTTACACTGGTGCCGGCAACGTCAGGCCTTAGCAAGAAAAAACGTTTCAAGAGAACCTTACGAAGCTACTGGCAAAACCGATAACCAAGCTCCACTGTGTTTCGTAGTTATTGCTTGAATGCGAGCCTTATCAGTTAATGTTAGAGCTGATTCCATATAATATAATTAGAGACAATTACTACAGACTAAAACAATCAATGGACACAGCCAAATTCAGAAAAGAATACGCGATAGAAATGCTTAATTACGACAGTATAATGGAAAACATCTTAAAGAACACAGAAGACAAATTTAATAGATTAATAGCAACAGATCAAATCACAAGACGAAAAAGAGAATTTATTAACGGATTAGGTAATATTATAAAAGCTATCACAGGCAATTTAAACAACCAAGATGCAGAACGATACGATAACGCAATACAACATTTAATTGAAAACCAAAATGACATAAAAACCATTGTTAAAAACAAATATCTTTAACTCAATCAACCATAATAAAATTTAATGATACACTAAGAAGGCTAGTAAAACCAAGACAGTATAACCAACAGAATACTAACCCTTGAAAGAAACATGCAAACCACAATGCTAGGAATGCGAGATTTAATCAGATTTAACACGATATTGAACCAAATGATACTAACCCTCACTGTATTTCAACAAGTTTTAGCCACATTAGAAAACGCTGTAACATTTGCTAAACTAAACACATTACGCGCTAGTATTATAGAACCAATGTACTTATTAAATGAATTACTACGAATCAGATCACTTATAACTAATAGTTAACTATCCTTTGAAGTAACAGAAACTAACATACTTATATTTGAAAAAATAGCCATAGTAAAAGGTTATGTAAAGAATCATGAAATTACGTTTTTAATAGAAATACCCATTGTAGAGAGTAACACTTATAATTATTATCATGTATTGCTTTCCCTGTGAAAATTGTAGTAATTTATCATACTGTTATTTGTGATACTTACCTTATTCATTATTAATTGTAGTAGGTTTTGGTAGAGAGATGTCAATGATTGTCAAAAAGAATGATTTTGTAATTAAAAAGTTATCTGATTTACTTAAGAGTTATATTGAAAATAGATGTAGTTAATTATGTGCAGTGTTTTACTGAATATCTAAAATAACAGGTTACGGGCCCAGACATCTAAAAAATGGCAGAAAGTTTGGTAACTGTCATGAAAAATAATTTTAATATAGAACTGCTAAATGTAAATAATTTTCATGCTTGGAAGCTTCGAATGCAATCTTTATTTATGGAAAAGGACGTTTTAGAATGCATAGAAATAGAATTTGATGCAACTAGTTACACTGACGAAAAGAAAAAGGTTGAAGCCAAAAAACGAGATAATAAATGCAAATCTTATATCGTGCAGTGCATTGATGATGCTCAAATTGATTTAATAAGAGATAAAGAGACTGCATACAGTATGTGGAAGAATCTTGAAAAAAGGTATGAAAAAAAAGGTATTCCGGGACAAATGTTATTACGTAAAAGGTTAATGAGCATGAAATTAGGAGAAGCAAAAGACCTTGAAATGTTTTTGGCGCAATTTGATGAAACAGTACGACAATTAAAAGTTACAGGAGCAGATTTAAAAGAACAAGATTTAGTTTGTATTTTATTAATGGCGATGCCACCGAGCATGGAAACCGTAATTGCGATTTTGGAAAATATGCCTTCAGAAGAATTGAGTATAAATTTAGTAAAAGCAAAGCTACGAACTGAAGTAGAAAGAAGAAAAGCTGCGTCTGAAATTGAAACAAACAAAATTGGACAAGAACACAATAAACCTGCAGCATTTTTAACAAATAATAGTGGTGTATGTTACGCATGTGGTGAAAAAGGGCATTATAAAAGAGATTGCAAGAAGAATAACTATGAAAATCAGACCTACAGAAGTGGACATTTTAGAGGTAGAGGTAACTACAGAGGAAATTTTAATAATCAAAGAGGAAATATCAATAACCAACGATGGAATTACTCGGGAAATTATAATAATCAAAGAGGAAGATACAGAGATCAACCCAGTGGCAGTAGAGGAGATTATAGTAATCAAAAGGAAATGGAAGAATCAAAAGGTAACTTTGTTGAAAAGGAGGACACAGATAAAGGTATATGTTTCATGACACAAAAAGAAGTTGAAGACAAAACTGTAAGTAAGAAAGACATTTTATTTTATATAGACTCTGGGTGTACGGATCATATGGTAAACTCTAGAAGGTATTTTTCTGAGTACATGTTGTTGCAAAATCCTATTAAAATAGCTGTTGCAAAAAGTGAAAATTTTTATGTAAGCAATAGATGTGGGCAACATCAAAATAGTCAGTCATGTTTATAATGAAAAGGTAGAATGTACTATAAAGAATGTGTTGTATGTACCCAATCTTCGAAAAAATTTAATGTCTGTGAAGCGATTAGAAATGAATGGTGTCACAGTAGTTTTTGATAATGGCAAGGTATTTTTGCGTAACAAAGAAAGGTTAGTAGGAATTGGAAATAGAAATAAACTATATGAAATAAGTTTTGAGGTGAATGTTAATGAATGTTTAAGTACTGAAACAGAAAATGAAGAATTAAAATTATGGCATAGGAGACTAGGGCACATTTGTAATGCAAATTTAGAAAAGTTATTGAAAAATAATATGGTTGAAGGGTTAGAAAATTTAAAATTGAGCAAAGTTGAATTTTGTGAGTCTTGCGTTCGGGGCAAAATGAGTAGATTACCATTTAATTCCAGAAATAAAGCTAACAGGATTTTAGGTATAGTGCATTCTGATTTAGTTGGTCCAATAACACCTGTAAGTCATGAAGGTGAAAAATATTTTATCACGTTTATTGATGATTTCTCAGGTTTTGTTCAGGTTTATATGTTAAAAGGAAAAAACGAAGTCTTTGATTGTTTTAAGGAGTTTGTTCAGGCGGCACAGGCTAAGTTTAATTTAAGATTATCAGTTTTAAGGTGTGATAATGGTGGCGAATATATTTCTAGTGAATTGAAAGATTTTTGCCGTGAAAATGGAACTGTTATAGATTATTCTACGCCATATACTCCACAACAAAATGGGAAGAGTGAAAGATATAATAGAAGTTTGGAAGAAAAGGCTAGAACAATGTTAGAAGAAGCAAAATTACCAAAAGATTTCTGGAACGAGGCTGTAAGAGTTGCAGCATATGTGTTAAATCGAAGCCCTCATAGTAATTTAAAAGATACTCCTGCAGAAATTTGGAATGGTGTAAAGCCAAGTATTCAAAATATGAAGATATTTGGTTGCATGGCTTTCTCTCACATTCCAGAACAATTTAGAGGTAAATTTGATAGCAAAGTTAAAAAATGTTTTATGATGGGATACACAAATACAGGATATAGATTGTGGGATATAGCTAAAGAAAAAATAATTACATCAAAGAATGTGAAGTTCAATGAAAATGATTTTTATTATAAAATGAATGTTGCAAGAATAGGCTTAGTGAATAAGAAAGATAAGGAATCGACAGAAGATATCACTGAGATTGACGATCAAGAAAACGAAATAAATATAGACAAAGTCGGAGAAAATAAAAGGGAAAAGAGAAAAACAAAAGTACCAGAGAAATATTCAGATTTTGAAATGTATATGCCATTTAATGCAATTGCGTACATTGAAGATGTTCCACAGAATGTAGAGCAAATAAATGAAAGAGAAGATAAGCAAATGTGGATAACTGCTATGCAGAAAGAGATGGAGGTAAAGAAACCTGAAAATGCGGAGATATTAAGCACAAAATGGATTTTTACGAAGAAACCATTAGAACATGATGTACAAGATAAATACAAAGCACGGCTGGTAGTAAAGGGTTTTGCCCAAAAGGATACGTTTAATTATGATGAGATATATTTCACCAGTGGCTAAGATGTTTACTATCAGAACTTTACTATCATTAGCGAATCAATACAAACATCATATTAAACAACTTGACGTTAAGACAGCGTTTTTGAATGGGAACTTGAAAGAAGAATATATATATATATATATATATATATATATATATATATCCACCAGAGGGAGTGAACTGTAAGAGGGATACTATGTTAAAACTGAATAAGGCTCTATATGGTCTGAAGCAAGCAAGCAAGTGTTGGAATCAAAAATTTAATGATTTTTTACTTAGTTTAGGATTTACAAGGTCAAACGTTGATTACTGTTTGTACATAAAACATGATAAAGAGAGTGTAGTGTATTTAGTAATATATGTAGATGACATTTTACTGACAAGTCAGAACTTAAGAGTTTTAGATGAATACAAAAGTAAATTTATGCCACAATTTGACATGAAGGATAAAGGAAATTTAAAGAACTTTTTAGGACTTGAAATAGATTATGACCGGGAAAAGGGAATTTTGAAAATAAGCCAAAAAAGGTATGTTAAAGGAATTCTAAAACGTTTTAATTTTGATCAGTGTAAACCGTGTACAACTCCAATCGATTTAAAATTGCGAATAACTGCTAGTGAAAATAACGAAGGCTCAAAGCAAAGATCAGTTTTGTTCAAACAAATTAGGACTAGGATTAGTAGAATAAAATAAACAAATACAAACTAGATCATTTGAGTAAGAGAGGGAAATGAATTAATTTTATGTCTTGATGTTAAGATTTTAATTTATTGATGTAGTTGAGATACTAACATGTTTTAGAGAATTTAAATTTGATTGTTTCATGTTATAGAATAAGGAAAGTATCAAGAGAGGGTGTAGTAATTTATCATACTGTTATTTGTGATACTTACCTTATTCATTATTAATTCTAGTAGGTTTTGGTAGAGAGATGTCAATGATTGTCAAAAAGAATGATTTTGTAATTAAAAAGTTATCTGATTTACTTAAGAGTTATATTGAAAATAGATGTAGTTAATTATGTGCAGTGTTTTATTGAATATCTAAAATAACAAAAATTACTAGCAAGTATCAAGTTATTATTCCTAAAACCAAGTTCCTTTCCCTAAATGAACTTAGGTATGGCTTCACGAATGAAAATTGCAAAGAAGTAGCACCAAATCAATATTTATGTCAATCATTAACGACAACAGCTATTCAAACAGATAGCCCCTTTAGCATTAATTGGGAGTAAGGTAATCACCTTAAAAAAAGATTGCTGTTTAAAATTAAACAACAAAATTATTCGAGTATACCAAGACCCAACAGTAACGAAGAAATTCGCAAATTTATCTGAACTACAGTTCAAGATTACACAACCCGAAGACGACGAAATCAGCAAGAAACCAATGCAACTAAAGCATCTAGACCTAGACGGCCTCAACCAAGCCGTAAAGTTAATGGACAATTCAAAGAACATTTAAGTAAATTACAAGTGCCAAAAGTACATTATGACAACATAAGTGTTTGGACAATTTTATTAATTATTGTGATCATTTTATTAACTATGTATTTATTGAACAAAATGTATCTTAGATATAGGAGCAAAGAAACAAATTTTAGTCATAAGAAACAAAAAACAAAGGTAAATAAAGGAATAATAAATAAACCCTTAAGGACAATGAATTTTAAAAATGAAGTAAAACCCTTAATTTTCATCTACGTCGGAAGGAGTTACATATCCCCCAAATTAGGATATATATGTAATCAAATGAAATTATTAAATCTTAAGTTAGATTGTTACAATGTATAATTAAATGACATATTACAAAAGGTTAATGGAAGTTCATAAACCAGGCATGAGAACGGATGTGAATACTTTGTATTCTAGACGTAACATGACACTGCAGGTTCAGGTCACACTAGACAATAAGACAGGAATTATTAGAATTAAGATTATTAAATTGTAATACTTTGTATTGTATTAAGAAATAGCAGACATGAGCTCTGCAGTTCCCACAGAAATGTGAGAAGCAGGGATGGCATAAATACCCTCAGGAGCCCAAAATGGCCAGTCAATCTCTTTTACGTTGTTGGTTGTTCAAGCTACTCAATTTAGTTTTTATTAATTAAGTTAGTGTTTGTAACTTTGATTATTTTTGATATCAAGTCGTTAATGAACATAACGCACCTATAAATTAAAATTAATATTGTAATTTCGGTTTTAAATAAATTGATAGAAGAGTTTTTTGGAAGAAGCCTTTTTAAAAAGCTACTCCAAAGGGCCAAAAACCTAACTCGCCCTTTACTTTATTCTTGTTTGGAATGGACTATAGGGTCGCTTTGCTTGAAATAATGTATGCCTCTGTTTAAAACAAAATGTTTGATTTATATGGAGATTACGCAACACGCTGATCGGTAAAAATAATTTTAATCTATATATTTCTTTTCTATTATTTTCTTTTTATATCTTTTGTAATAAGGAAGTATCAAACTTTGTCGTATGGTTGGTACATAGACTATCTTAATCATACTGATTGACTATAGAGGTTATAACATACCAATACCAATCTATCTCAGCTAACAAGTAAACCTTAACAAATCAAAACTCACCCCTAAATATTGGCACTTCTGATGAAGAAACGTACAAAGGTGTAACGCCTGGTTGAACACAGGGAAATGAGATTCTTTGCATTACCCAAAATGAAACAAGTACTCAACTGAAGGTGTATAACCTAATTACAATTGAGCTCTAGTAAAAACTAAATATTCCAGGGAGCATTGTGGCACACCCTTTTATAGCGTGCCCAATAACTTTAGAACTTAATTTCTAGGAAACTTCTACAGCTTAGCATTCGCTAGAAGTGCAACGCTGACACTATGATTGCTTTAAACTCCATTTCTGTTTTGATAGGCATGAAATTTAATTGCAATATTTAAAATTCTAGTTATAAATTGAGGTTTGTTAAAGATAATTGCAGGAGTGGAGGAATGGAGAATGTACGTTACATCATCAAAGAAATGAAGTTACTTCTATGGATGAAGTCGTGTAGTGATGGAACTGCCTATCGTTTTGTGGTTTCAGTAATCACGTATGCCCTGTAGTGTCAGTTTGAAATTACTATCAATTATATAAGTTTTACGTTGTATTTTGTTGAATAAAACCTATAAGTTTCAGGCGCTTTTCATTACAATTTATTTATTCAACAGAATAATAATAAAGGCTGCGGTGTACCGTTACAGACCACAAGTAGAAACTTCTACATTACTTTAAACAGAGGGCTGTTGTGTGTAAATTATCAATCGAAACAAATTTTTGCGGGTTTTCAACGATTTTAGCAAAAACAAGTTGAAAATGCAAGGCATTGTCGCAACGAACTTCCAAATGTAGACTTACTTTAAAACAATTTAAAGAAATTAAAATTATTATGTTGTAATAATTATAAGTATTCAGATAAAATACAAAAATTTATAAACAACAAAAGAGACATTTTAATATATTTTATTTTATTGAATAAATATTTTAAAAGCTATATATTAGTTCTCATCAATAAGATAAGATTTTTTTTAATATGAATCTAATTATTTTCGGCAATCAAAATTTAAGTTTAAACAATGTTTATAATATTGGAATAATTGGCATGAAATGCCATAAATTGTTCAAATATGTGTCGCATATTGATTTTAAACTTATTAAAAATTTTAATTATCCCTGTAGATTTTCCCGCGGGCTCGGCGTCCCCATGGCCCGATTTTAACTGACATCAAAACTTAAGCTCTGGACACCGAGCTGAATCGATTGATGTATCACACATTGATGTCCGACCATTAGAAAGGCCTCGGACGGACACACGGACGGACAGACGGACAGACAGACGGACGACAAATCGATTTCATAAACGAACGAAGTTCGTTGAAAATATGCAATTTTATACATGCCTAAATATCAATATAGTTGTAAAACCAAATATGGTTGATAATAATAGGTGTCTATGCAAAACTATGTTGAAATCCATTCATCAGGAGCACCAATGTGAAATAATTGGGAACCAATATTTTTAATGATAACAAATTTGACAGTACTACATAACCTCACACAATGATTTGAATTGTTCACTTTTGAAAGAAATAACCACAGCCGATGATTTTCCGGATATTTAAGTTTGATGCAAAAAAAGACAAATATTGAGGTTTGTTTTTGGAAAAAGAAAAATATACTCTAGAGATAAGGATACTGTGCACTTACAATTACAGAGTTTTTATTTGGATTTTCGGCGGTTTCACCAGGTTAGGTTATACTGTTAATAACAGATTTACTATTTAATATTATGTTTATTAAAGAGCACCCACTAAAGATTTTCATCAGCTTAGATCCCCAGATTAGGTTAATTTGTTACGCTCCCTTCCTGTCAGGGTACTTAAATTGCGTCGTTTCTTTGGGATCGCCGTTTGTATAAATTGAATACTTCAGAATAGTTCAGATTTGTATGCAATTTAACTCGTGTGTATTAATTTAAAGATAGATTAATTGCAGATTGATTTTCATTAATAAATAATTTGCAAGGAATGAATTTTAAATTGGATTATTTGTCGTATAAATTTTGTTCCTTATGTTATTATCGAAGTCGAGATAATAGACGATCAGAGGTTATGGGTAACAACTATTTTATATAAACAGATTAGCAGTGTAGTTCTTATTCCATTGAAGGAAAGATGTTATATAGGCGAACGTGTTTACTCGACCGCACGTGCGGTTTACGGAACATTGACGGACGGACTTAGTGATTACGCGTGCTTTACTAATTGTGTTTTTAATTGATTTTCTTTTAGAAATAAAAGTTGTAGAACTTGCTTGCTAAACTTGACCGATTCTTCTTTAGGATTACTGTGTGTGCGATCTAGTTTCGTGGTCCTTTTTTATCAGAGTAAGTGCAATAAACTTGTACAGAATTTTTAAAGGAGCCACTTTAGTCAGGTTTTAAACTCCCTAAAACATTTGCAAAATGAAATTGCAAAAGTGTTTAACTCATTCCGTATTAATGATATGTTAAATTTACCTTGCATTTAATAATAAGTAAATAAAATATAAACGTACATTTTTTTAAAGACGAGATTGTGAGAGTGATCGTGTTTTTAAATGTTTCACCGTATTCAAACAATGCCTTTACCAACTGAAATTAGCTTCAGAAGTTGACGAAGTTCTTTCTGCTGAAGCAGATCCGCAATACGAAAATTCTTGGCGGATGTTTGGATCGGAATTATACTAACTTTAATTGTTCTTAGTTGCGTTTGTTGTATGTGTTCTTGTCTGTTGTACCACAAATTCCAACAATGGAAAAGAAGGATATTAGCAACAAGAAATGCAAATGGAGGTGAAGTTGGACCCGGCGACTGTGAATCTTTGCCAAGCTACACCCTTGCATCCGGTTTACCAAGCTATCAGGAGGCTTTAGATCAGTTACAGAAAGTAAAAGAACAATCTGCAGTTAATAATAGTGTCAAGTTTCAAGTTGATAATGGGATGGAACCATGGACACCCCACACTCCACCAACTCCAACTGCAAGGCTATCAGTAGCCGAATTATTCCAATTCTATAGAAACTCGTCCGGTCCTTCTGGTTTTGTAAGTTGAACTATTTCATACTTGTTATTACTTTAAATATCTATCCGTTGTTTTGCAATATCCTTCGTCGTTTTGATACCTTTTACAATAGAATTGCATGCTATTATTAAAAAAAAAAAAGAAAAATCAACAATACTGGATTACTCATATCAATTGTGTTTACCTATTTATCTTTTGTTATAAGTTTGCTTGATTTATGGTTAATTGGTGTGTGAGAAAACGTTTCTGCTACTCCCCAATATTTCCTTACTTTGTAATAAAAGTTTTGTAATGCCATTATCGTTATTACATTATATAGATTATCCAAACAGTTTTTTTTACATCTTACAGAGTACGGAATAATTTAGACTTTTCATTGCTGCTAGGCTTATTCTTTTTTTTTCAGGTTTGTTTGACTATTTTTATTGCAGGTATTGTCACTAATTCCTACAGCCGCGTATATTATATGGTAGTCTACTTTCTACAACCCCCCCTAATCTCCGATTGAGCCCGGTCATTCCTTGACTTTCTTTGTGTTACGCACGGCTACGAGCCAACGTAACAAGTTGTTAGTAGCAAGTTTCTTATTTAAAGTAATGGCATGTCTATTAAAGAGCACCTGCTACAGACAGATCCACATCGGCTTAGATCCCCCGGTTAGGTTAGTTGTTAGTAGCAGGTTTTTTATTTAAAGTAATGGCATGTCTATTAAAGAGCACCTGCTACAGATCCACGTCGACTAAGATCCCCAGGTTAGGTTAGTTGTTAGTAGCAGGTTTTTTATTTAAAGTAATGTTATGCCTATTAAAGAGCACCCACTACAGATCCACATCAGCTTAGATCTCCAGCCTAGGTTAGTTGTTAGTGGCACGTTTTTTATTTAAACTAATGGCATGTCTATTAAAGAGCACCCGCTACAGATCCATATTGGCTTAGACCTCCAGATTAGGTTAGTTGTTAGTAGCAGGTTCTTTATTTAAAGTAGTGTCTGTTAAAGAGCACCCACTACAGATCCACATCGGCTTAGATCCCCAGGTTAGGTTATTTGTTAGTAGCAGGTTCTTTATTTAAAGTAGTGTCATATCTATTAAAGAGCAACCGCTACAGATCCACATCGATTTAGATCCCCAAGTTAGGTTAATTGTTAGTAGCAGTAATGTCTATTAAAAAGCACCTGCTATAGATTCACATCGGTTTAGATCCCCTGGCTAGGTTAATTATTAGTAACAAGTTTTTTTATTTAAAGTAATGTCTATTAAAGGGCACTCGCTACAAAGCCACACAGGCTTAGATCCCTAGGTTAGGTTAGTTGTTAGTAGCAGGTTTTTTATTTAAAGTAATGGCATGTCTATTAAAGGGCACCTGCTACAAATCCTTATCGACTTACATCTCCAGGTTAGGTTAGTTGTTAGTAGCAGGTTTTTTATTTAAAGTAATGTCTATTAAATAGCACCCGCTACAGATCCACATTGGCTTAGATCCCCAAGTTAGGTTAGTTGTTAGTGGCAGTAATGTCTATTAAAAAGCACCTGCTATAGATTCACATCGGCTTCGAACCCCAGGTTAGGTTAGTTGTTATTGGCAGGTTGTTTATTTAAATTAATGGCATGTCTATTAATGTGCACCCGCTACAGATCCACAGCGGCTTAGATCTCCAGATTAGGTTAGTTGTTAGTAGCAGGTTTTTTATTTATAGTAATGTCTATTAAAAAGCACCCACTACAGATCCACATCGGCTTAGATCCCCAAGTTAGGTTAGTTAATAGTAGCAGATTTTTTATTTAAAGTAATGTCTATTAAAGAGCACTCGCTACAGATCCACATCTGCTTAGACCTCCAGCCTAGGTTAGTTGTTAGTGGCAGGTTTTTTATTTAAAGTAATGGCATGTCTATTAAATAGCACCCGCTACAGATTCACACCGGCTTAAATCTCCAGGTTGTTTTAGTTGCTAGTAGCAGGTTTTTTATTTAAAGTAATGGCATGTCTATTAAAGAGCACCCGCTACAGATCCACACCGGCTTAGATCCCCAAGTTAGATTAGTTGTTAGTAGCAGGTTTTTAATTAAAAGTAATGTCATGTCTATTAAAGAGCACGCGCTACAGATCCACATCGGCTTAGATTTCCAGGTTAGGTTAGTTGTTAGTAGCAGGTTTTTTATTTAAAGTAATGTCTATTAAAAAGCACCCGTTACAGATCTACATTGGCTTAGATCTCCAGGTTAGGTTAGTTGTTAGTAGCAGGTTTTTTATTTAAAGTAATGGCATGTCTATTAAAGAGCACTCGCTACAGATCCACATCGGCTTAGATCCCCAGGTTAGTTTAGTTATTAGTATCAGAATTTTATTTAAAGTAATGTCTATTAAAAGGCACCCGCTACAGATCCACACCGGCTTAGATCCCCAAGTTAGGTTAGTTGTTAGTAGCAGGTTTTTAATTTAAAGTAATGTCATGTCTATTAAAGAACACGCGCTACAGATCCATATCGGCTTAGATTTCCAGGTTAGGTTAGTTGTTAGTAGCAGGATTTTTATTTATAGTAATATCTATTAAAAAGCACCCACTACAGATCCACACCAGCTTAGATCCTTAGGTTAGGTTAGTTGTTAGTGGAAGGTTTTTTATTTAAAGTAATCCACATCGGCTTAGTTTGGTGATTAACGTATTAAGAATACAATTAAGAAGTAAGTTGCTGTAGCATGTGGAGCTCCTTTTATATCCCGAGATTGTTTGTATTGTACGTTCGGACGGTTCTTTTATGTATTTTGAGAGATGTCCCACAAGTATATTATTGTTTGAGTGGGACTTTAAACGTGCTTATTGGTCGGTTAGTGAGAGATGTGCTTGGATTTATACTCCTGCATAATAAATAAATTTTGTATAAAAAAACGCCATGCGGATTATCCAATAACCTTTTTCAGGATTGTTGAGAAATCTCACATGTCCAGCGAAAGAAAACTGTTACAAAACAAGTTTTCATCACATTAGACCTTTAAAACAGGATTGAAAGATAGCCTGTGCATAGATCTTTCACATGACATTGACTGAAAAATCTAAGTAAGCACGTTCTTCTAACAATAACACTTACTTCATACCTGAAAAATAAGGTGTTTTGGACTTGTAACGCTTCTTAAACCAACGATTCAATTAGTATTGGTAGATTTTGCTACAAGTATGATAAATTGGACGTAACAATTTTTAAGCAGTTTATTATAAACGTAAAACAAATTTAAAGCATTGATTGGTATGGATTTAGGTTTCTATTACTGAATGAAATGTTGAAGCATGGTTATGAGTTAAATAATACAAATTTAAATTGAAAATACAAGTCACGGACCACATTGCGATAAGACATTTGAAGATACTATACAAGTACTTAATTATTAGTGCACCACTCTATTTTTCTTGTTTGTAAATTGAGGGTATTCGACTCTTGATTTTTATGTTCTAATTAGTTAAGCTTTTTCACATAGTGGATAAAGCATTTTATTTTCTGATGTGACAAGGATAAATTATTTTTGTTTGTAGGATGTTTTAATAGAAGTCAGGTATTTTATAGGCCTTATTCTAATGATCGATCAATTATACTGTGAGATGTGGAATAACTATACGATATTTGTTCTTAAATTAATGTCTGTAAAATATTTATGTTTAAAATAAACAGTGTTGAAAGAGAGTAGTGATTGGTTTTATTAATAATACTGTTGAGTTTGTAAACAGCATGCGAGATTTGTAAAATTTTTAATTCTACATCAATTTTACGATGCTATGTAAAAATAAAGAGTCGTATCTTAAGCTGTAAAGAAGCTGCACGAAAGCGTTACAAACATGAAAATTGTGCAAAAGTATTGCTTGTAAACAACCACCTTTTATGACAGAGCATCTAGTTAAAGCTATCAATAACTGTTAAGGCTTTATAAGTATTTTGGTTGTAGTGTAGTATGCCAATCACAATTAATTTAAGTCCTTAAACTATTCCCACCTAGAAACCCTCCATTATCCCTACCTTTAGTGCAACGACATAAAAGGGTTGGTAATGTACGAGTGGACGACAATTCAACTTCGTTCTCGCTTGGCTTTGGTTCGTGATTTAGTTCGGTGCATCGAGCATCAGTAATTAGCAACAATTAGTGAACATTATACATACAGTCCATAATTATCTGATAGCAGTGCAAGTACAATCAACCACTACAACCAGTGAAAGGTAGGTGATATATTCCTTTAAATTATCATTTCCTTTGTGTGATTGTAAATGCAAATTAACATTTTGATTAACATTTTGGTCCTTTGAGCAAATATTTGGCTTATTAATTGGTTTATTATTGGCATTTTTGGCATTCAATTTAACTACATTGTTTATTGCTCTTCGCTTAAATTAGGGGTTGACCGCATTTAGAATAAAAGTGTAGTCATACCACAAGTTTCATACTCAATTGTGTAAACTAACTTATAGTAGATGCAATCTCGCATTAAATTTGAAATTTTGTACTGATACAGAATCTTATAAAGCCTTAAAAATGACAAATCTTTGTAAATTTTAGGGATAGTTAACGTAAGAATTTGTAGTCAGAAAAGTGTTTAAGCAATACAGTTATTTTAAACTTGTAATTCAAGTTCGCTAGAGAATTCAGGTATTCGTAAAACCGGGTAGAATAAAACCCTTTGCTCTTTGTCATATTGAAACTTGCAAGCTCCCGTTAGGCACGTTGTAGTAAAAATTCTTTAACAGGTAGTTCAACATTACCCTTGGTATATCCTATTATTAGGTGAACAAACCCTTCATTTTTGTAGCTGAAATCAATATAAAATCGATATTAGTAACCTTGTTCGTTAGGATGGCACATATTTCATCGGATAGGTTGATAGTGGATTTAAAGGCCGCACTCGATAGATTATCTGATATATCTGGTGCGATAGATAAATTGGAGCATATTAAAGGCAATTGTATTTCTGTTAATATTATGGCTGAAAGCGCCTTTGATATCAAAAACGATGTAGATACATCTTATAAAACGTGCATATTGGATGAGGACAACTCTGAATTATTAAATGCAATTACAACACTTTGTTAAACATTAAAATTATTAAGGCACAATTTGATAATATATCCACTGCTGAAAAATGCTTGACTGAAAATATTACTAGCATCGGCTCATGTACTAATATTCGTCTCCCTCGGATAGAAATGAAAAAATTTTCTGGAAAAATAGAACATTTCAAGAGTTTATTCAATTTTTAATAATTTAGTTCATGAAAATAATCAATTGCTACCGATCGAAAAGTTCTATTTTTAATTGATGCGTTGGATTTTAAGTCTAGAGAACTCATTAGACATTTGCAAATTTCGAATAATAATTATATGCTAGCTTATTCAATTATTGTGGAGCGGTTTAATTCAAAACGTTTAATTGCAAACACGCATTGGAATGCTTTAGAATCGTCACCAAAAGCAAAATTTAATTCACATACAGATTTAAGAGAATTGCTTAATTGCTTTACGGAAAATATATCAAGCTTACGTCAAACTAAGATTGATTTGCTCGACTTCGTATTGTTTAATTTGTTATCAAAAAAGGTAGATACAAATCTGTTGAAAACATTTGAATTAGAAAATACATCAGACATTCCATCTTATGATCAATTAAAATTATTTCTAGAAAAACATTGCAAGGCATTAGAAATTAGCAATATGGTTGTTTCCGATACACCGTCCAAATTTAATACGTCCGTTAAACAAACCATATCATCTAGTGTACCTTCTAAACGTTCCTTTGAATATTCAAAACCCCAAGTTCGAAAGTCATTCGTAACAACTTCATTCGCTCAGAAATGCAGTCTTTGCAGTGGTACTCATAACTTATACCAATGTGAAATGTTTCTGAATAAATCGCCACAAGACCGTTATAACTTTGTTAAAGACAAACACTTATGCATTAATTGTCTTCGCAACTCTCATATGGTTACACGCTGCTCTTCCAAACTTGTTTGTAAAAGTGTGCAAGGGTCATCATACTTTATTGCACTTTGAAAACCCTACAGTTGCACAGAAACCTGCAATCACTCAGGCAACAGATCAACTTCCCGAACCCACCTGCAACACTACTACAAGTACGTTGTTATCATCTAGATCGTCCAACACAATGACGTTATTAGGCACCGCAAGAATTTCAATTACAGATGGGTTTGGTAAAGTTCAGACAGTAAGAGCACTTGTAGATAGTGCATCAATGGAAAATTTCATGACTGATAAGTGTTGTCGACGCTTAGGTTTAAGAAAATCGAATATTTCAATGAAGGTTGAAGGCTTAGGTCTATCTGCTTCTCATGCGTATGGACAAGTATCGTGTAAAATTAGTCCTCAAGGTAAAACTGTTCCAGAGTACAGTATTGATTGTTTTGTTTTACCAGACATTTGTGGAACCCTTCCTTCATCAAGGATCTCACCAAATAGTTGGCCTCACATAGTTGGATTAGATTTAGCAGATTCGGACTTCGACAAACCTAGCCATATCGATTTATTGTTAGGTGCAGATTTGTTCGCGCGTGTTTTATTAAACGCAACTCGCATTGGGTCACTAGAAGAACCCGTGGCAATTCACACTACCTTTGGGTGGATATTAACAGGAAGGTTCTTTCTTCTGTTACATCTCGTATATCATTAGCTGCACTTGTAGAAGATGCTAACATTACTCGATTTTGGGAACTGGAAAATATTCCAGATTCTAACAAATTATCTCCTCATGCGGAAATTTGTGAAAGGCATTTTGTGGACACTCACAAGCAGGATGACACCGGTCGTTTTATTGTTTTGTTACCTTTCAATGGTCCTGAACCGCTATTTGCTGGCTCTCGAAATAGCACTTCGAAGATTTCTTTCACTAGAACGCCGTTTGAAATAAATCCTCAACTGTATAATTCGTACAGAGAATTTATGCAGAATTATATCGATAGTGGTCACATGTCTCGTATTGTATCGGATTCAACTCGATCGTCTACATTATCGCCGGTATATTACATACCACATCACGCCGTGTTCAAACCAGACAGTACAACTACAAAACTTCGTGTCGTATTTGATGCTTCAGCCAGCGCTCAAAGTGGAGGGTCTTTAAATGATCATTTACTCGCAGGCCCCTCTTCAAAAAGATATCATGGAGTTGTTATTACACTTTCGTTTACATTCTGTAGTTTTAACTGCGGACATTAAGCAAATGTATAGACAGATTCTTATTTCTACTAGCCATCGAGACTATCAACGTATAGTTTGGAGATTTAAGTCCTCGGAGTCTGTTATCGATTATCAGCTAAACACTGTTACATACGGCATCACATCATCACCATTTTTAGCCATGCGTGTAATTCAAGAACTTGCAAAAAGTCAATCGTTACGTTTTCCTATTGCTTCCAAGATTTTAGCATCGGATACGTACGTGGATGATTTGATTACAGGGTGTGATTCGATAGAGGATGGCAAACGACTCGTGTATGAATTAAACCAAATTTGCCAATCAGGTGGTTTTATGTTGCGAAAGTGGAATAGCAACGTGCCAAGTGTCATTGGCCATTTACCTGATTCCGTTCGGTATCAGCAAGCATTTTTGTTTGAAGAGGTAAACAATACTTCTCAAAAAATTTTAGGACTGCAATGGCAACCATTGAGTGATATGCTGTTTTACAATCTTAATATCGTTGATCGGCCTTGTACCAAAAGGAATATGGTTTCGGAAATTGCAAGGATCTTTGATCCTCTGGGGTTATTATCACCATTGGTCTTCTTCGCAAAACATTTGATTCAATCTGTATGGATATTAGGAATTGGTTGGGATGAACTCCCTCCCCAACAAATTGTTTTAAAATGGAATCTGTATCTTCAACAATTACCCGAGTTATTGAAAATTGAAATTCCTCGACGGATTCTTTGCGATAACCATCAAACTGTACAAATTCATGCATTTTGTGATGCATCGGAAGCTGGATATGCAGCAGCAGTTTATCTCCGCTGTGTCGATGAGAAAGGGAACATCCAAGTATCATTGGTCTGTGCCAAATCTAAGGTCGCACCAACCAATCGTATATCATTACCTCGATTAGAATTGTGTGGTGCAGTGTTGTTGTCGAACTTGGTCGAGTATGTGCAAAATACGTATAGAGATAATTTAGTATTGGACGATACATTTGCGTGGTCAGATTCCACAGTAGCATTAGCATGGATTCGATCTTCGTCGTATAATTGGAAGACCTTTATTAGCAATCGTGTCTCGCATATCCAAGAACGAGTGGCTCCATCATCGTGGCATCATATTAAATCACAGGATAATCCTGCTGACTGTGCATCAAGAGGATTATTAGCTGCTGAGCTTGTTAATCATCCTTTGTGGTGGACGGCTCCACCATGGTTACTATTACCTAAAGAGAATTGGCCTGCTCATATGGAACCAACTCTTACAGATCACACTCAGATGCACATTGAAAAAAAGAACTTTATCCCTTAATATACACGTTGCAGATCATTTCGTAGACTCGATGGTAAATCAATTTTCAGATTTGCGAAAAATATGCAGGATTCTGGTATATATTTGTCAGTTCATTCGTAACTTGAAAGTTCGTGCAAATTTGGATATTCGAAACTTAGAACAATTATTGGTCTCCCCCCGAACAGTATGCACTTCATTTATTAATAAAACGGGTTCAAGAACAAGTTTTCAGTCAGGACATTGATATCATTCGAAAGGGAAAACTTAGTAATAAACAACTTCGACCTCTCAGTCCTTTCCTTGACAGTGATGGGTTGTTAAGGGTGGGCGGCCGGTTGCGAAATGCAGACGTATCTTATGATACAAAATTTCCTTTGCTACTTCCTCGGTCACACCGGGTGACAGAGCTCATTATTCGAGATTGCCATACGAAATATTTACACCCTGGACTTAGAACTACTCATTTTTGTTAGTACAAAATTTTTGGATTCTGTCTGCAAAAGGGCTATTCAACAGTGCCTAAACTCTTGTATTCGATGTTTTCGTCAAAACCTATTTCGCTATGCCCTCCTATGGGCGACTTGCCCCCGCTAGACTTACTGCCGGTAAAGCGTTTCTACATACTGGGGTAGACTACGGTGGACCCTTTTCTATCACCATGAATCGTATTAGAGGTGCCAAATCATTGAAAGCTTATGTTTGTTTATTTGTTTGTCTTAGTACAAAAGCGATACATCTGGAGTTGGCATCAAACCTATCTAAAGAAGCCTTTATTGCAGCTTTACGGCGGTTTGTAGCACGCAGAGGTAAATGCTTGCAAATTCATAGTGACTGTGGAACAAATTTTATCGGAGCATCTCGGGAACTAATCGAATATATGAAGCAGTCATCTGAAACGGAAGGTATTCACTTTGTTTTAATCCTCCGTCGGCTCCTCACTTTGGGGAATGTGGGAAGCTGGGATAAAATCTGTAAAGTCCCATCTCAAGAAGGTGGTAGGCGAACAAATTCTCTCGTACGAAGAATTTAACACCATTCTAGTTCAAATTGAAGCCATCTTAAACTCCAGACCTTTATGTCCAATGAGTAACGATCCCACTGATTTTTCATTCTTAAGTCCTGGTCATTTTCTGAACGTAGAACCAGTGTCTGTCATTCCCGACCCTAATGTCTTAGATCTGAAACTATCTTCCTTAAATCGTTGGCAACTGGTTCAACGTATTCAGCAATCATTTTGGAAACGGTGGCATTTGGAGTACCTACACACACTTCAACAGAAAACCAAATGGTTTTCTGCTAATTATTCGTTAATGGTGGGAACGTTGGTGTTGATTAAAGATACTCAAGTGTCTCCATTACAGTGGAAAATGGGACGTATACATACGTTGCATTATGGAAAGGACAATGTTTGTCGTGTGGCTACCGTGGCAACATCCCAGGGACTATTTAAAAGGCCCGTGGTAAAATTGTGCCCTCTCCCCATTCCAGAGGCAACTTAGTATTATAGTTAGTATATTAGGGTAAGTTAACTTTTAAATTTACGGTTATATATATATATATATTTTTTTTTTTTTTGCTCGTTTAGACACACTTAGAAAATAAGTTCCTAATACTTATTTTGGTGGGCGGTATGTTAAGGCTTTATAAGTATTTTGGTTGTAGTGTAGTATGCCAATCACAATTAATTTAAGTCCTTAAACTATTCCCACCTAGAAACCCTCCATTATCCCTACCTTTAGTGCAACGACATAAAAGGGTTGGTAATGTACGAGTGGACGACAATTCAACTTCGTTCTCGCTTGGCTTTGGTTCGTGATTTAGTTCGGTGCATCGAGCATCAGTAATTAGCAACAATTAGTGAACATTATACATACAGTCCATAATTATCTGATAGCAGTGCAAGTACAATCAACCACTACAACCAGTGAAAGGTAGGTGATATATTCCTTTAAATTATCATTTCCTTTGTGTGATTGTAAATGCAAATTAACATTTTGATTAACAATAACTGAACTTATTATTTTAAAATGCTTGTCGTAGTTTTACACGAGTGGAGTAATTTTAACGAATACTCGACATGTACAGAAAATTTACATTGCAAATCAATACGGGCCCGCATTGATCAAACAATGCAGGCTTTTACTGCGCAATCCTATTTCTACAGTTACTACAAACCTAATTCGATTTCCATCCGCTAGAGTTACACAAAACCGGAAAATGTCAATTTTCTTGTGAAAACCTAAACAACTTATTGTGATAAAAATGTGGTTGTGCTTTTTACAATAATTGCTCGTATAATAATAAATTCAATGTGAAATGCTATGGTTGAGTAGATCATTATGTAGCAAAATAAAGCGCCTGCTATTGCTTTATATAATACTATCTTTACTAGTAGGAATTATTATTTTTTTACATAATCACCATTTGTTTTTGCTTGATACAAGAATAACAAATGGAAGGCAGCTTAATAAATGGTCGAAATATCCCGGACGCTTTATGGATAATATTAAAATGTCTTTCAGTAATGAAAGTTATTGTAGCTTTATGTATAATCTACCAGAAGAATTTTATTATGTTGAAAGCGATCTTGAATACAGCCCTGAGTTAGGAAATCAGAGTCCTTACAGAATTTTATACAACGTTATTAAAGCGAAACAGAATTTCACAGCGCCTTTGACTTATGCAACTCATCTAACACTAGATTTCATAGGATTTATTCCAGAAGTTCTGCGATTTTGGGAAGGTCCAGTTAGCATTGCTGCGTTTGTACCCAATACCGACGCAGACATTCTAACACATCATCTAATAAAATTATGCCAGTGCTTTCCAGCAATGTCAAAAATATCAGTTCACTATGTTTTTCCAAAGCACCACAAGATAACAACGACGAAGCAAGGAACAATGATACCTGCCGGCAGCGATTGCCGTCAAATATCCAAAGACTTAACAAACGTCCTAACTTTTCGGAATCGAAAAAGTTTGATTTATCCAGTAAATGTATGCAGAAACGTAGCTAGAAATGCATCGAATACTGATTTTGTTTTGGTTTCTGATGTCGAACTAATGCCAAGTCAATATCTAGCCTCAAGCTTCTTGAAGTTTGTAGGGAATATCATCGATAAAAAGTTTTTAAACTATCCGTCCCGTGTTTTCGTCGTACCTGTTTTCGAAGTAGATTATTATGAAGACGTCCCTAGGAATAAGAAAGAACTATTAAGCTTAGTTAGAAAAGAAAAAGCTGTATACTTTCATAGATTTATATGCTCGCATTGCCAGAAATTTCCAGGTGTTGAAAAATGGGCTGAACAGGATCCTGGAAATGTTACTAAGGTGAGTATTTTGAATATTTAAATAAGCTGAAAGTAGGGAATATTAAGAAAGCTAAAACAATAATATAATGCAATTTTTCTTGTTATGGAGCTTTACGCAAGGGGGTTGAAAGAGGTAAAAGGTATATTACGGTCAAGTGGGGAGGGAGCTTGTAAACAAAAAATTGAAGCGATAATCGCGGTTCTAGCAAATCAGATCGATGGTACTTTACCAGTTAAAATTTATCGCAAAAATATAACAAAAAATTATAAAAGTTGAAGTATCAACCTGCTGAAGTTATCTTGATCCTTTTCTTCTTGGTCTTGCTTAACGTTAGCCTTTTGCAACCGTATTTATATCTGAGAATATTTTCAATCAACTCAGATTTTTTTCATTAAAAAAGATCATTGACTGATAGCCGATGAAGAGTTAAGAATGGCCCGTCTATAAAATCACTTAGCTATAGTGTGTTTGACGGTATCTACGAATTGAAGCGAATAAAAAGTACAACGTCACTTTACTTATTTTAAAGTATTTGATAAAACAGTAGTCATTTTTAACTTATGAAGTAAACTTTGACGTGTAAGGCGTAAAATCTTATTGAAATATAAAAAGTTAAATGGAATTATGGAGTTAATAGATACAAACGTAGGTATTGAAAATTGATTTTCCTCTGCAGTTATTATAGTACAGAATGAAGATGGAGATTTAATCAACAAAGTCCTTATGACTTCTGCAGAATTTATCGGTTATAATGCAAGTATATCTTTGTTTAAATCTTTGGAAGGACATTTGCGTTAAAAGATTAATTTAATTAAGTTAAACTTACATAAAATTTTGGCGTATGATTTGTGAGTGGATAATTTTCTAGTATTTTTGAGGTCAAATTTCCAGGTAATTTGACCCTTACAAAAGGTTTTTGAGGTACCTGATAAGTTTCCGCAAATTCTCTTCCGACAGTGGCCTTTCTATCAAATAATTCACTTTTATTTCATAAAATCTTAAATTAAATCAACTTCCCTCAATTTCATCCTTTCATCACTTTAATTTTTTCATCATTATCTTCTATCTCTCATTCTTTTATATTCTATATTCACACAAAGTCTTATCAAATATGCAGTTCAGTCTAAAAAAATTCTTCGACATACATAAAATACACAAAATATTGCAGAAAAACTCTCTCATAAAATACACTATCTCAACGAAGTATTACATAAAGATTTTACTAAGTTGTCTCAAATACTCCACATAGCTACTGCTAACGCTATTGTGCCCATTGACAAACCGAAAGAAAGAAACTTTTTAAATTGATATATAGACCCATCTATCGAAAATCTTTTATATCTTCTCTCTAAGAAATTAATTCTTTAAATCAAACTTCAAAGAACCTTCCTTATTACCGAGTCTTGCCAATATACTATCAATCGACGTTGGACAATTATATTTTTTATGATTACGTGATTTATACTTTTTATATTTAAACTTATTTTCTTAGTAACGTCGTTTCTTTTTATTATAGTTACAAGATTCATAACATAAATACTTATTTCCTCACTAATACTCTCTGTAAAATGCGGCGTAATTTCGAAAAGCTCAAGAGCGAGATTTAAAATGGACTGTATAATTTAAGGGTGTTTTAACAAGCAAAATAATCAATGTTCTTCAACAACACAAACAAACAAAGCAGCGTTTATTATCAGCACTCACCTGAATAATGCGGCATAAAGATGAAAGAACGTTGGAACCAATTAACAGCTTGCAGCACAATTAACAAGGGCGGTTTTTCAAAGCGGATCATCCAATTAGCGGCATGCAGCACGTGCAAAGCTCGACGCGGCACATGCACAAAGCGGTTCAGATACAAAGCGGCGTGAACAATTCACAAGACTACACTATACTACTCTCTGCGACTGCGGTTTATACGATACTATTCCAAGAGACTTGTATAAGCGACGATATGCGACAGCTATTTTCTACGACACTTGTTGAGCGACGAGCTTCTTGGATATTTCAATCGATAATTGTTGCGTCCGCGCACAAACAGAACGTTCACCATTCACACAGGTTAACGTGCGTAGATAAACGCATTAGGGAAATTTGGACTAACAAAATTTTAATCTACCGCGACGAATTTAGAATAACCAACAAGCTCAATGTCATAAACAATTTTTACTATAAATTTGTAACGTGCATTTTTAATGGCTTAACATTTTACACTACCCAATTCGTAAATACATTTCTGTAACTACTACTTCTATATTTTATATTTATTAACTCCTTGGGCGAATGCGTCGTATTATAATGAGTGGATTGCATCGTTCTTGTCTTGCCGTTCATATAAATTTTGTTCCTTATGTGGATATACAAGTCTAGATAATAGACGATAAGAGGTTGTAATAGCAACGAGTTGATATAAACAGATGAGCAGTTGTAGTTTGTTCTTTGTTCCTATATATTAATTACGTTAAAAATACTGTTTCCTTTTTGCTTTGAAAATAGTGAGAATTAATGCGGTATGAATTTTCGAATTGTTCATGAACAAGCACGACACGATTTTAGTTGTTTTGCTTGTGAAATAAAAGTTGTATATTAACTGTAGAGAGTGTAGTGCTAATTCCGATTGAAATAGTATGTTTTATAGGCGAACGTGTTTGGTCGACGCACGTGTGTTTTAAGGACATTTGACGGACGGTTTTATTGCTTACGCGTGCCTTACTAATTGTTTTTTGGTTGAGTTTCTGTTGGAAATAAAAGTGGTAGAACTTGTTAAACTCGACCTGCACGCGTGTTCTACGGAACATTTTGACGGACTTACTTTAGTGATACACGTGCTTTACTCATTGTGGTTTTTTTTGTTGGCGCTTTGTCTTTTGATATTTTAACTGTGTGTGCGATCTAGTTTCGCGGTCCTTTTTTTTATCAGAGTAGTGCATACTTTGGATTATCCAAATACAGTTGATACTGTAGTTTCTGAATTTTCCAACCCCAAAGTATCTAAAATAAATCATTGTTTGCGCAAATTTCGTTATTTGCGAAATATAACCGATTACCGGTTTACAAAGGTATTGGTTGAAGTTTCTCACTGCTTTTTGGAGGTTTATGAAAATAATATACCTTTGGTCCCAGTTGAAATTAAACTAGTGCTACAAAATATTTCAAAATTATTGTCTCAGGAAATAGAATTAACAAGAAATTTATAAATGCTACATAGCTCCGTCGCGTGATAATGTCTGCTGCTAACACCAGTGAAATACGTAGTGGTGTGATTAGGGTAACGTGTGATAAGTTCTATCAACACCCTCACAGTCAAGGGTGAAGTGCTGTGTTAGTGCCGGACATCGTGAATCCCACACTTCAATTGCTAGGAAGCGTTATTGAAGGGCCTTTTGTAAGTTGAACTATTTCCTACTTGTTATTGCTTTAACTATCTATCCGTTGTTTTGCCATATCTTTGTCGTTCTGATACCTTTTACCATAGACTTGTATGCTATTTAAAAAAAAAAAAGAAGAATCAACAATACTGGATGACTCATATCAATTGTGCTTACCTATTTATCTTTTGTTAAAATTTTGTCTAATTTATGTTTAATTGGTGTGTGAGGAAACGTTTCTGCTACTCCCCAATATTACCTCACTTTGTACTAAAAATTTTTGTATTGCTTTTATCGTGGTAATATTATATAGATTATCCAAACAGTTTTTTTTACATTCTACCAAGTACTGAACAATCTATGCTCGATCAGCATGCTATGCTTTTTCTTTATTTCAGGTTTGCAGGACTAATTTTTTTTATTGCAGGTTTGCTATTCTGATTTTTTTTTGTTGCAGGTATTGTTACTAAGTCCTTACAACCGCGTACATATATGTTGGTCTGCTTTCTACAACCCCCCCCAATCTCCGATTGAGCCCGGTCATTTCTTTGATTTTCTTTGGGTTACGCACGGTTACGAGCCAACGTAGCATAAATTTGGCGCCCAACGTGGCTGCCTCGAATTAACGTAACAAATTATTTACAAGAACGGAACATCCTCATTTAAATTTTTCTCATATTTTACGAACAATTATAACTATTCGGTCGGGTCCGTCTTTCATAGGATGAATTTAATTACTTTTCTTTAAAAATAGACTGTCTGTATTAAAGCGATACGGTTTTAGATTCCTAATCGATTTCTAATACTCAAAATATATATTACGTGGTTCGTGGCGTTTAATTTTAAAAATTTGAAAAATAATTCTAAAATCTCATAATTAGATAGTACCACCTTAGTCGCCGCGCTATAATTTTTTTCTTAACTATCCTCCCGAGTCTTTACGTTCGAACGAGTCTAGCGATAGGTTTTTTGAGGTTAGGTTACTGTTACAAATATATATTGTTATTAAAAAATACAAATCTTTTAACACGCATATCAGAACAGTCTTGTTTTTTTTGTTGCTAAAACTATTGCAGACTATTCTAATATGCGTGTTAAGTGATTTGTATTTTTTAATAATAATATCTATTTCAAACAGTAACCTAACCGAGGACTCGTTCGAACGTAAAGACTCGGGAGGATGGTTAAGAAAAAATTACGGCGGTAGCCGCAGCCTTCGAGACCTGTTTTTCATCGTTCTCTATTAAATATTACAAACTTTGCGCATTTACTTTTAAAAAAGATATTCCATGCACCGCGAAACCGTGCGGAATTCTAGCTCAAAGTCGCTCCTAGGTCATCTCCTCGCATATTAGATATTTTATAATGTTTGTTACGTGCCAAAGTGGCCCTTTAACATATGTATTAGGTTAAGTTGATGTACGGAAGTTTCGCGCCATAATTTCAAAAGACGCGGCGCGTGGAATTTTAATAGACTAGGCGTGTACTTCCGTTACGTCATAGTGCATTTGCGCAGATCGTGCGACTCTAGAGGGTTGGACGAATAACTTCGGCGGATGTGTAAAAGACAAAAGAGTGGGGACAAGTTTTCCGTGACGCTCTTAAAACGGGGCTTTTTGCCTTTGATCTTCGAGTGAAGTGGTCGTTTTTTGGTAACGTATCGTTAGCTTTACCTATGTAGATTCCTTTGCTTGATTATCTTTTGTTTGTCTACCTTTACCTAGTATTCCTGCCCGATCCCTGCATAGGTAATAAATTTGAAGCCAATGAGGCGTATCGGACTGCACGACCCGAGATGACGAGTCACCATCTGTAATTACTCCGGGATGGAGGCCCTGGTGGACTTGGAATAGAAGCCAACTTCAACGCAGGGACATATCCATGTGAGTAATTTATGTGTTACCTGTTTATTTAACTTTTTATAAATTTTCCGATTATTACGCAATATAAATTTATTCATTGGTGACGTCATCGGCAGTTGGCTGCGCAAAATCTGTAATAAGGTTAGTGCTGTCATCCGCCAGAGGCGTCGCCCGCTTTATTCATTGCGCTTGCGCGATGTGTTTATGAACTCTTAAACTGTATTACCGACTTCGTAAACTGTTTTATCGACTTTTAAATGGTAAGAACTATCACCAAGTAAATTGTAATAAGAATGGCGTCCTTATCAACGTGGAAATGGTAAACCTAGGGTTTTTTTTTCTCTTCTTTGTTTTTAGGTTATAATAATTTCCTTTATAAAAATACAATGTATTAACTGTTATTTAAACAGCTTACAGCTTTTTCACTAAAATAACCTTACTTTTATGCATGTAAGTACATAAAATAAATAAGCATTTACCTTAATTAGATACCTTTAAACACGGTTTATTACAAAATTATCTATTAAAATATAACTTTTGTTTGTTTTCTTAACTTTAGAAGACCGTTTTTTGAAACTTGAATGCACTGTCTTCTATGTTACATTTTAAAAACTGCATTAGTGTTTTACCTATTCAATTAATAATATCTCAATTACCTTTACAAGAAAACCTTGTGGTTAAAAGCACTAACGAAATAAATTGCCTTTTTAATATCTTTATATGAAACATCAAACTATGGCTTGGTGTTGCTTTTGTTGGATGGCATATTAACTACGTGTTTTTTTAATTTGGAGTGTCTTTTTGTAGTTTATCAATGATATATCCCTTTATTAAGTGCTAACCTTGTTCGCATACGTCAGTATTGTATACCTTATATATATATATATATATATATATATATATATATATATCGTGTCTTAAACATAAATTCAAAATGAATGTTTCACATTTAAAATCTCTCGAGCTAATTTACGAGATTGAATGTAGGAATATTATTCCCGCTCATAACCAAAACGATAGAAGATCGCAGCTCAGGGCCATTTTAGCCCAGGAAATGAAAGGCGTCGCTATTTTAAAGAAACCCGTTGCCGATTGGCCTCACAACGTATCGAAAATTAAACTTTCTTTGGACGACATATCTGGTATAATAAATAGAGTAGATCCTTGTCCCAGTGATATCGAGCTAGGGCGTTTAGTTTCCAGAATAACGCATGTCAAACAGCGTATCGAATTATTATCTTTATATGACGATGAGCAAGCGACCCAAGCTAAACAAAGTTTGTTGTCCGAAGTATTATTACATGAAGGAATTGTTCTTGACAAACTCAATCCAAATGCAGACGTAAATATATCGTTACTCTTTACAAATCTCGTACTCGCTTCACCTCTACCTGTAGGGAAATCCATACCTGTATACAAATGGGGTCTCACTTTTCAAGGGTTTGATTTACAGGTCTCTTTATCTTCTTTTCTTGACCGGATTAACGACTTCAAAATTTCTCGGCAGTGTACAGACCAGGACTTATTTGTCTCAGCAGGTGACTTGTTTTTAGACTCAGCGTTGATATGGTACAGAAACATCCGAGACCAAATTTCTACCTGGGAGGAGTTACTTGCGTGCCTTAAACGAGACTTCCTACCGCATGGTTATATTACCGACCTTTGGAACGAGATACGTAATCGAACCCAAGGACCTGACGAAAATGTTGTCTCTTTCATTACCTCATTAGAAGCTTTATATAGCAGACTTGACAAAAAACCTTCAGAATCCGAAATTATCGATCAGTTACTTAGAAATTTAAACCCGTATTTCTCGGAACGTTTGGCATTACAACACATCTCTTCGTTAGCCCACTTTAAAGACCTATGTCGTTCCCTCCAGGAAGTAAAGCTAAGAATTGACAAATACCGCCCGCCCCCAGAGAAACAATTTGGTCTTTTAGAACCCGATTTAGCTTGCCAAGCTCGAGCTTCCCATAAAGTATCTACCCTCAACGTTCCTTCTACCGTAACTAATAACTCACTTACCTGTTGGAACTGTAAGAGAAGTGGACATAACTATATTGTCTGCACATACCCCAGAAATATTTTTTGTTATGGTTGTGGCCGCCCAAATATCTACAAATCTAACTGTACCAACTGTAATCCTAATGTATCGGGAAACTCCCGTCGAGATATTCCAAATCAGGGCGTGAATATCTCAAGGATTCAAAATCGTCCTCATCACCAATCATTCAACGGACCCAGACGTCAATAAATTTAAATCATAAAACTACTTCTAAAGCTGTATCGTCATTAAATTCATCTAACAATAATACCGCTACTGTTAATATACAAAATGCCTTACCTTCATTAGAAGAATTATGCTATACTACTCCAGCCGAGTGGTCTAGGTGGTTACAAACCGTCAATTCCTTTTACCATAAAAAGACTGCTGCCGTTTCACAACTTGTTAAAAAACCCTTCGATAACCGTCCACACTTATCTATCTCAATAGGTTCCTTAAATGTAATTGCTTTATTGGATACAGGTTCTTCATGTTCCCTTATAAATAACGAAGGTTTACATCAATTATCTAAACAAAATATTAAAATTCAAATTATTCCCGAAAAAACTTCCATAAATTTGGCTGACGATAATCAAATACATGTAACGGTTTTGCTTAAGTTAAAAATTCGAGTAGAATCCCTTGAATGTGACGTTTTATTTTTGATTGTCCCTGCATTAGCTTATCCTTTCCTATTAGGTGTGGATTTTTGTAAACTTTTTAATCTGTCACTTTATTTCCAGGATTTTTCATGGCAAACCTCTCTTAAAACGAACTCCTGTGCATCTACAGGAATATCTAACAAAATCTCTCTTACTGATTCCCAAAATGTAACTCTTAACGCTACAATTGACAAATTTCGTAAACTTAATACCTCTGAACTTGGTTGCGTTACAACTGCAACACACGTTATCTCTACAGGTGATGCCCTCCCTTTTAAGCAACGTCAATATCCGTTATCGCCTGCGTTACAAAAGCATTTACATGCTGAAATAGATAAAATGTTAGAATCTGGTGTTATCTCTCCCTCAAATTCACCCTGGACGTCTCCCGTATTATTAGTTCGGAAGAAGAATGATGAATGGCGTGTCTGTTTTGATGGCAGAAAGCTGAATTCCGTGACTGTTTGTGACGCTTATCCTTTACCAAGAACTGACTCAATTTTAAGCCGGCTTTGTAACGCAAAATTTATCTCATCTATCGATCTCAGACAAGCTTTTTATCAGATACCTCTCGACCTATCTTCTCGTCAAAAAACTGCTTTTTGTGTTCCCGGCCGAGGTCTTTTCGAATATAATTTTTTGCCATTTGGTCTCTGTAACGCTCCACAAACCCTACAACGTACTATGGATCAAACGTTAGGTCCTATCTTACATCAGGAACGTGCCTTTGTATTTTTGGATGATATCTTAGTTATCTCAAGTTCTTTCGATGAACATGTCGCTACATTAAATGAACTTGCAGAACGTTTAAATGCAGCAGGGTTTAAGATAAACTGGGAAAAGTCTCAATTTTGTTGTTCATCCCTTACATTTCTTGGTTTTATTATCGATGGAACTGGCCTACGAGCAGATCCTGCTAAAGTCGACGCTATTACTAAATTCAAAACATCCAAAACCGTTACCGAAATCAAACGTTTAATTGGAATGATTAGCTATTATCGCAAATTTCTACCCAATCTTTCAACTATATCTGCACCCATTACCGCTTTAATTAAAAGTAAAAAGAAATCCCAAACTATCGAGTGGAATTTAGAATCTCAACAGGCTTTCGAACAAATTAAAAGATTAATCACTTCAGCACCTATCTTAATTTCACCCAATTTCGATGAAAAGTTTTATATACAAACCGATGCCTCGCTTACTGGTTTAGGTGCAATGTTGTTCCAGGTAAGCAATGGTTTAGAACATCCTATCGCATATGCAAGTCGTGCCTTAACTTCTGCCGAACAAAAATACTCAGCTACCGAACGAGAATTATTGGGAGTTATCTTTGGCATTGAGAAATTTAGAGGATATGTCGAAGGTACACACTTTACCGTAATCACTGATTGTGCAGCTCTCACGTGGCTTAATAACTTGAAACAACCCGCAGGTCGTTTGGCAAGATGGAACTTGCGTATATCTCAATTCACTTTTGACGTTAGGCATAGGCCTGGCAAATTAAATATCGTACCTGATGCCTTATCTCGTGATGTCGTTTCTCTTAACCTTCCAAATTTAATTCTGGATACCTGGTACCTCAATATGATTAAAAAAGTTTCCGATAACCCCGATAAATTCCCTACCTTTCGTGTAACTAATAATAGACTATATAAATTTGTATCTTCGTCTCCACATAAAATATCGAATATCCCTGAATGGAAACTGGTCGTGCCCACTGCAAACCGTATTGAGGTGCTCAAATTATGTCACGATGGTCCCATTGCTGCACACCTTGGTGTTACAAAAACTCTCGCTAAAATATCTGAATTATATTACTGGCCCACACTTAAGCAATCTGTTTGTCGCTATATTAAGAGCTGTAAAATTTGTGGCTCTCATAAGAGTTCACAAGATGCTCGTCCTGGTTTAATGGGTAACTTTAAACGTGTATCTTATCCCTTTCAATTAATTTCGCTTGACTTATTAGGACCTCTCCCCCGATCGAAAAGAGGTAATCAATATCTTTTAGTTGTCACCGATTGGTTTTCTAAATTTGTTATGGTGCAACCATTACGTAAAGCTACATACGCTGCGATAATTAAATTCCTAGAACAAAATGTCTTTCTTATCTTTGGTGTTCCCCAGATTATCCTTTGTGACAATGGGGCACAATTTATCTCTAAAGATTTTCAGAATTTCGTTAAAAGTTACAAAGTACAAAAAATTTGGTTTAACGCAAAATACCACCCCCAAGTAAACCCTACCAAAAGAGTAAATAGAGTCTTAATTACCGCTATCTCTTCCTATATTAATTCAGACCATACTACATGGGATGAACATATCTTTGAAATTGCTCAAGCTTTGCGTACATCTAAACACAAAGCAACCCAATTCACTCCGTCATTTCTTGTTTTTGGAAGATATACCCCAATCGATGGGAGTTACTATGGTTTAGTGCCTGACGATAGTAACGTAATTGAATTTGACGATAAAATACGTTGGGACAAGGACCAACAGTTATTACCTTCTATCTTTAACGACGTTAGGAAAAATTTGTTAAAAGCTTACGAAAAGAGTAAGGACCATTATAATCTATGTAAACGAAATATTTCCTTCGCCTTGGGCGAACAAGTTTGGAAAAAGAATTATGTGTTATCGGATGCATCTAAGAAATTTTCTTCAAAATTAGCCCCTAAATTCATCCTTTGTAAGATTATTCGTGTCATTAGTCCCCTTATCTAGGAACTTTAGGATGCTGAAGGAAAACGCCAAGGCAGGTGGCATATTAAAGACCTTAAGCCATTCTCTGCTGACCCAAATGCTAGTTAAGTTTTTCACGTTCTATTCCCCTAACTATTTACCTAATATTTTTTGCTCTCACCATCAATTAGTTAACTTCAATTACTTATTCCCTCTCTCATATAGTATATAATTTCTTACACGTTTAACTTTACTTCCCTTAAATCACCTATCTTTTTCTTTTGGTTGACTTTTCCTTGACCATACCGTTACTTATATATCACTTCATTCTCTACACACCCCAATATAACCTTGTTGTTTCATTTAATCAACCCTCGAACTTTTCCTATTGCATATTATTTGGTTTTTAGTGTTTATCTTACGTCATTTAATTTTGTGCGGTAATTGTCGTAACTTTGGTTGCAATAACTCATTGAATTTTTATGATTGGTTTTAGCTGATGTTAGAGTGAATGCTTTCTTCTTTGGGCTCACATAGTGTTCGCGACCTATGCCATTGAAAGAAATAGTTCATATTCGCAGTTGCAAAAAACTAGGATTGTCTATTCCATGTGTTTTTCCTCTGAATTATTGCAGTCGCCCACATTATACCACATCATTATTTGTTGCTTTTTTTACGAAATCACCATAACTTATAAACATTTTTTTTCTTTGTTTTTTATTGAACTTTGTGGTGAAGTGCTATTGCTTCTTATTGTTATCTTATTAAATTCTCGGTTGTTTTAGCATATGGGGACAGTGTACCTGTATTTAACTGCTTATAATGGGGCATTTTTGTGTGTTTAGGGTGCTACCGTTTTGAAAAACTACCTTAAAACAGTTTGTTTTTGTGTGTTTGTATCTGTAATGATACTTTTAAGTTGTCGTGTCAACTTTTGTCTGATTTTCTTATCGTAGTGGATGCACTCGTTAGGAAAATGATCGTACTAGTTCTCTTAGGAGCCTAGTGAATGTTAACATATGTTATACCTTATCTTGTCGGATTAATATCGCAGGTGGTCCTTCAGACTGCGCTGTGTTTAACAGGGACAACTCTCTACCTTCTCTCGGACGCTTGTTCAAAAACTATACTTTTTCTTATCCCGCTGTCTCCGCTATGCCTTATTCTTCTTTCGGTGGACCTGTTCTTGTCCCGGAACACCCGTCTGCCACATAAGAGTGATGTTCCCTCACTCCGAGCTACTGGCCACATTGGCTGGTTGAGTAGCGCTTTGCTATCCACCTTTTTCTCTGTCTCTTTTGCTCAATGCGAGCCCTTTCTCTACTTTCTTCTACCTGGAAGTGTCTCTTATGCACTCCAAAAAACCAACCTCCTTCTTTTTACCGTTCCTATTTCTACTGCCTTTTTTATTTCTGTTAGTCACCGTGTGGTTGCGCGGGAGGTTTTCACAGACACCTGGACCTCGTCTCTGCGAATCTTTCGTAGGGTCATGCGGTGCCGCTGTCAGTGCATGGTCTCTGGCAGTGATGGTATGCATGAGTGTGTGGATGTGTGAGTGAATGTGTATACCGTATATACCGTGTGGGTATCGGGTGATTATATCACCGATACCAATTAACGCCGGGTGCAGGGATGCACCCAAATGTCTTTGCCGGTCTCTCGTGCTGTTTCTTGCAAACGGACCTGCTTCACAGGTTTCTCTTTTTAGAGGGTACGAGTTAATCCCCATTTAAACGACTCTACTGGAGCCACTCTAACTGTTATTTATTCATTGTCTTGGGTAATAACTAGGCCAAAACCTTTGTCTTCTTTATTATCTTCGATAATACCCTTAGTTTTAATATCGTTATCTTACCGATTACCTTTAGTAATAATTTTGGTTTAATTTCTAGTTATCTTACCGACTACCGTTAGTAATAACTTCGAGTTATTTCGCGTTATCTTACCGGTTATCTTTAGTAATAACTTTTGTTTAAATTCATGTTACCTTACCTACTATCTCTAATAATCACTTTAGCTTAATATCGCGTTATCTTTCCTAGTATCTCAAATAATAACAAAAGCTTAATACCGTTATCTTGTCTATTACCTTTGAGGATAACAACTTAAGCTTAATATCATTATCTTATCTACTATCTTTAACAACAATTTGAGATCTTGCCTTATCTTTTTATCGTCCTAACGTGTGGTATCTATGACCAGACGTGGGAATTATTTTTTTTTGATATTTAAGTGAAAAAGCTAACCCGATATAGAAATGTAATTTGTTATGTTAGCATATAAGGATTTAGTAGGTGGTACTTTTGGTAAATTTGTTGATTCACAACTATGTCATGGACAAGCTTTAAATGTGTATCGTTAGGAAACCAAAGTACCAGTAACAAAATTTGCTAGAGTGCAGAATGACGCACTCCATGAACATTTTTAAATTTGGGCACTTCTTGCCAAAAGAAGAATAGTTTTGATGCAACACTCATGTGTGTTTGCACGTAAAAACTTTAATGTTAGTTTTAGTTTAGATAGTTTAGGCGACTTGCCGCACCCGTTTTAGTTTAAGTAGTGTTTCATGCTCCCCGACAAATTTGTGCTGTCGATGATTAGTGTAGTCAAAAACAATGGGGCTACCTATTCCGTTTTCTGGTACTTCGGTAGACGTGATATCGGTCGAAAAAACCAGGTGGCGCCTTATATAAACATTTTGTGGGTTTTAAGTTAGGGTTTATGTAGGGTAGTTAGGACTTAGATTTTAAGCTGTTACTGTGCTAACAGACTTTTTCTTTTTTTAAGTTTTTTCTTTTGTGGCTTTGTCGCGATTGTTACGTGCCAAAGTGGCCCTTTAACATATGTATTAGGTTAAGTTGATGTATGGAAGTTTCGCGCCATAATTTCAAAAGACGCGGCGCGTGGAATTTTAATAGACTAGGCGTGTACTTCCGTTACGTCATAGTGCATTTGCGCAGATCGTGCGACTCTAGAGGGTTGGACGAATAACTTCGGCGGATGTGTAAAAGACAAAAGAGTGGGGACAAGTTTTCCGTGACGATCTTAAAACGGGGCTTTTTGCCTTTGATCTTCGAGTGAAGTGGTCGTTTTTTGGTAACGTATCGTTAGCTTTACCTATGTAGATTCCTTTGCTTGATTATCTTTTGTTTGTCTACCTTTACCTAGTATTCCTGCCCGATCTAGGTAATAAATTTGAAGCCAATGAGGCGTATCGGACTGCACGACCCGAGATAACGAGTCACCATCTGTAATTACTCCGGGATGGAGGCCCTGATGGACTTGGAATAGAAGCCAACTTCAACGCAGGGACATATCCATGTGAGTAATTTATGTGTTACCTGTTTATTTAACTTTTTATAAATTTTCCGATTAATACGCAATATAAATTTATTCATTGGTGACGTCATCGGCAGTTGGCTGCGCGGAATCTGTAATAAGGTTAGTGCTGTCATCCGCCAGAGGCGTCGCCCGCTTTATTCATTGCGCTTGCGCGATGTGTTTATGAACTCTTAAACTGTATTACCGACTTCGTAAACTGTTTTATCGACTTTTAAATGGTAAGAACTATCACCAAGTAAATTGTAATATGTTTCCCTGCTAATTCTGGTAACCTGTTCGTTTTTCGTTCTCCGTTTTGCTCGTGTGTTTAGGTGCATTGTCTTCTCTCTCTCACCGCGCGTTTGACTCCTTTGTTCAAATAAAATCTGCGTGACTTTTACTTTTTTGACACGCAAAATCCACAGTCCCCTAAAGACCGCTATTTTTCTTTCGAAATATCTGCTTCCGCGCGACGAAAACCTACCGATCGGATGTAGGACATTATGTTACCTTCGTACCTACCTTTATATATAGGGATCAGTTGTTAATAATTTTATTCCAATATTCTTACTACCATTTGCCCCCATCTAGTATAAAGCGGTCAACAAGATACAGATAATTTGATTTGATTATTTACGATTACACAAATATCAAATTACCATCTTTCTCCTGACAGTTTTCACTTTCTCTCACAATTAAGCAGTGGAATTAAATTCACTCTTTGTTATACAAAAGGAATTCTCCTATGATTTCAAGATTAAGTAACTTGATGTTACAAAAGAATTTCGCCCATTTTCTCCTACTAATTCTATTCTTATGAACTGAAGAATAGATGCCCTGATATAGTCGAAACCATGAACGAAGTCGTTTGCGTTATCACTTGTATTCGTACGAATTAAGTTGAAAATTTTAAGTCAATGTAGCATCTAGTTCATAAATACCCAATAAATATTCTGATTCGGAAGTTTCCGTAAAGCTTCGCGCATATCTGCAAACCGTAAGCATGGTTGCCAATAATATTTTATTTTCATAGAGGTGTAGTTGTTTTAACTATTTTTAAATTGGCTTCCTTTTGTTTCACGAGTTTAATGAATTCTGTTAAAATTAAACGAATTTTCATAAAATAGGTTGTTAGACACCTATGACGTAGAGGACTTTTTTCGTGGTTCCTACTATATCTCCTTTTTCTAGCCAATAATTGGATACATAGAAACCGTCGAAATTTTCAAATTGCAAAATGTACCGAGGAAACCAGTAATTGAATTTTGAGTCAGGAAAGTGTACAGGAGAGGAGGGTATTATGGAATACTCCCTGTATGTTTGTTGTGGTTTGTTTAGTATTCTTCTTAATCTTCTTTGGGGATTAAACCACTCATAGTTTTTAAAATTATCTTTATTAACGTTTCGATCCATAACCTAGGATCGTTTTCAAAATAATAAAAACTTCAAGTTTGAAAACGATCCTAGGTTATGGATCGAAACGTTAATAAAGATAATTTTAAAAACTATGAGTGGTTTAATCCCCAAAGAAGATTAAGAAGAATATTATGGAATACCATTTACATTTCTAAAAATAACTTTACTGGTTTTTGAATACAACTCCCCATTTTATCATGAGTACATACTATAACTAATTGTAATGAACTGTCACTTGCAAAAAAAATAATATTTATGTTTTTGTTATAAAAAAAAATTATTTAAAAAAAAGTTACAAATGGAGGTTAATATGATATAGTCGGGTAATATGGAATAGGTTTAAACCATAGAAAAACTAATTTGATTTCATAAACGATATTTATTTTTAACTCTAAAAATCATATTTTCAAGATTATGTTCAAGTCATTTCTGCTTTGAGTCTATTTACAAAAGTTACAGATATAATCTTCTTTCTCTGCTCCGGTGCAATCAAGGTGAGCCCACAGAGAACAGCTGAAACATTAAATCCAAATTTCCCCTCGTTGATCTTAGGAGAATTTTCCGTTACAGAAGATACATTCAGCATCTTTCCGGTTCTTTAGTTGATGGCATAAAATCCATTACAGATTCATCAGAATCAAACGTTTTATCGCTGCTAACACTGGAGTCATCTCTGGTAGGTTTAGGTCTAGAAGGTCGGTATAAGTTTAATTTCTTAACAAGGGGTCTTTTAATATTCGGTTTCTTCTGTTATTTTGAAGCTTTTGCTTCCTTCTTTTTGCCCTTTTCTTTCAGTTCATCATCTAACTGTTTTTTGTATGGGGAGTAGGATATTATAGAAGAAGATTCAGCTTTCCTGACCCTATTTGACTTCTGCTTTTTTGGAGGTGGTGGTGATATCTCTATGAGTAGAACAAAATTTGTTTACTTAGACGTAAAGGGGACAACTACATCAGGACTCTTGGAAGAACAGGGTTGAGGTGAATCAGAGCTTGCAAACAAACATGGAAGAGGGTCATTTGTTGGTCTCACAGTCTGAGGTCTAGGAACAGTGAGTGTAGAAGCAATAAAATCTTCACTGTTAAAAACGTTTCTATTGACATGATAAATACCAGTCTCTTTGAAGCCTTTTACTGCTATGTCCCCACGTTGTACTTTAAGGTAGACCCTGCCAAACAGTTACATCATACCAAAAATACTCAAGGGCCTTGAGCTATGCCTTAAAAAAGATCTCACTTCCTCACTATAGTGAGACTTTAATGGACCCATAAAGGTTTAATCCAAGGGTTGAATTTTATGCGAACAGTGGGTTGGGTAGACATAAAATCGTAACATAACTTTCCCTTGCTAAATTAATTACGTCAATGTTACGCTTGTGGGTTGTGTGCCCGTCAAGGAGAAGCAAGACAGGTGACTCAGCTGAAGACTTTGTTACAGCTACAAAATGTTTAAACCATTTAGAAAAAATGTTTGTCTGTATCTAACCAGACGGGTGGCACGATGCGATGGTCCTGGTAGAGCACCTCTAAGAAGTTGTTCATTCATGTTCTTCCTAGGGAATATCACAAGAGGTGAGACAATGTCACCTCCTGCACTCATACAGGGAATGATGGTAACGAGAGAACCTCTTTCAGCTGAAATAAGGGACCCAATTTGTCTCTTTCCATTTAGGCCTACCACATGAGGAACTTTACTTTGAACCAAAGACAAACCAGTTTCGTCTACATTAAATATCCTGTTAGGAGGATAGTTGTGTATTTGAAAACAACATCGATCAGGTCAAAAAACTTGTCTACTTCTTCTTTATTAAATCCCCTGGTTCTGGCAAAAGATGTACCCATGTGTTTACGGACTGAAAGTTTCGGGTTCCTTTTCATAAAAGCATAGAACCAGTCTTTGCCAGCAGTTTCGTCCTTAAATGGATGTGGTTTGTTATTGCGAACCGCAAGTTGATAGGCAAGACTGCAGACATCCCTTTTTGTAAGCCCATAGAACATGGCCTCCATCTCAACTAAATATTTCTGTAACCCGTCTTCTTGTTCTTTAAAAAAAACTGGTTTACGGCCAAGAGTAGTTGAGGCTGCTACCATTGCATTTTACTCCTTAATGTTGACAAGGCGGAAGACAGACGCTCTTGGAACCTGAAATTCCTTGGACGCTTTAAGGTACTCCGTCTTTTTCTCTCGAACAGCTTCTATAGCCTTGGCTATCTGCGTCTAGCTCCAAAGCTTTCGCTTCTTTCCCTCATTTTCTTCTTTCTAGGCATATCTGAAATAAAAAAACACAGACTATTTAAAACTCTTGCAACTAACGGTGGATGGTGGAGGGGGTAGGTTTAAATAGACAAACACACCTGAAAAGAAATGATTTGAAGGTCTGGACTATAGACTAATTTTCAAATAACAGAAAAGTTATATTTTGTTTCCATTTCAATGGATTTAGCTTTCAAAAAATGTACTTTGGTTTTAAAATAGGTTATATTACTATTTATATAATTAATAATTAGTGTAGCTATCAATATTATACTCAAAACTCATTTTTTAACTTTATTTTTATTCAGTATATTTTGTCGGGTTATATGGAGTACTATACTTTTACGTCGGGTATTATAAAATACCTAGTCTAAATACTATAAATCTTGATAGCGTGACTTTGTGTTAAAGTTGAGAGGTGCGAATCGATCGCTTTTCGCGTATCTCCTCCGAGGGGGGGTTTGGTTCGGATGAGGGAGGGTGTGGGTTCGGTTGAGGGAGGGTGTGGGTTCGGTTGGGGATTTTTGCGTGCGTTGCGTAGGCCGCTTCTTATCGCGAAAAACCTTTAAATAGGGAAGATATAAGGGTTTTCCGGGAAAAGATTAATCAAGGGCGACGTATTCGCCTTACGTGTTAAAAAAGCTAGGAACTACGTTCTCTTTTATTATTTCTTCTTAACTATTTTCTTAACTAATTTCTTAACAAATTCTTAGTAAGTATTTATTTGTTACTTCGTTTACTACATTTTTAGCTAACGCAAATGCGCTTCCTTGGTTTTTTATTGTCGTGACCTTGACAGGGCAGGATGCGTTCTAACACAAGCTTTGGGATATCGCTCGCAATTACTCAAACATTTTGGTCACTACTTCACCAATGGGTTTCCTCTCTGACGTTTTATATTTACATTGCTTATTCTGATCATTCAATTCCCATTGCTATAAAATATTAACGCCCATTTCGTCTATTGATATTCCGTTTTTAAAAACCCTCCGTTTTTAAAAACCCTCCGTTTTTGAAAACCCTCCGTTTTTTAAGAGAATAGCCTTGATTTTTAGGGAAAAGTCTTGGTTTTTAGAGAAAAACTGGGGTATTAGTCAAAAAAACAAGATTTTTGCGGGAAATCTATGCTTTTAGAGAAAGACCTAGGTTATTATGAAAAAAATTAGGTTATTATAGAAAAACCTAGGTTTTGGAGGAAGGTCTGGATTTTTAGAGAAAAAACTTGGTTTTTCAGAACAATCTATAGGGAAAGGTCTAGGTTTTTGAAGAAAAGACTAGGTTTTTGAAGAAAAGTCTAGGTTTTGAAAGGGAAACCTAGGTTTTGCAGAAAAGTCTAGGGTTTGAAAGGAAAACCTAAGGTTTTAGAGGAAAACCTAGGTGTCGCATAAAAAAAAATGGTTTTTAAAGAAATTACTAGATTTTTAAAGAAAATACTAGGTTTTTAAAAAAAAATTGTAGGTTTTTAAAGAAAAGCCTAGGTATATAAAGAAGATTCTAGGTTTTTAAGAAAACCTAGACTGCTAAAGAAAATACAAGGTTCTTAAGAAAAACTTGGATTTTTAAAGGGAGATTCTAGATTTTTTAAGAAAAAACAAAATTTTTAAAGAGAATTCTGGGGTTTTAAAAATCCTACGTTTTGGGAGAAAAATTCAAAGTTTTTAAAGAAAATTCTAGGTTTTTAAAGAAAAATCTTGGTTTTAGAAGAAAATATTGGTTTTTGAAGAAAAATCTAGGTTTTGAAAAAAAATCTAGGTTTTGAAGAAAAAACTAGGTTTTGAAGAAAAGTCTAGGTTTTGAGGAAAAATCTAGGTTTTTTGACAATGTTCTGGGGTTTTAGAAAGGCTAGGTTTAGAAAGAAAAGCTAAGTTTTTAAATAAAATTCTAGGTTTTACGGAAAAATTCTAGGTTTTTGAGGAAAATCTAGGTTTTAAAGAAAAAACTAGGTTTTTAAAGAAAAATCTAGGTTTTTAAAGAATAGTCTAGGTTTTCAAAGAGAAACCAAGGTTATTGACGGAAGATCTCGGTTTTAGGAGAAAAAACTAGGTTTTAGAAGGAAAGTCTGGGTTTTTAAAAAAAAATTTGGGATATTAAAGATAGGCTGGTTTTTTAAACTAGGTTTTTGTTGAACATTTCTAGATTTTTGAAGGGACATTTAAGGTTTTGGAAGAAAAAACTGGGGTTTTAAAGAAAAAAACCCAGGTTTAAAGAGAAACTAGGGTTTTGAAGCAAAATTCTGGGTTTTTAGAGAAAAACCAGGTTTTTAAAGAAAAATCTAGGTTTTTGGAGACAAAACTACGTTTTTTTGAGAAAAACAAGGTTTTTAGGCAAAAACTGGGTTTTTAAGCAGAATCTGGGTTTTTTGGAAAACAGCTAAGGTTTGAAAGCATTTTCTAGGTCTTGCAGCATTTTCTAGGTCTTGCAGCATTTTCTAGGTCTTACAGCATTTTTCTCTGTTTTAAAGCATTTTTCTAAATTTTAAAGCATGCTTCTGTTTCAAAACATTTTCTGTTTTAAAACATTTTCTGTTTTAAAGCATTTTCTGTTTTAAAGCATTTTCTGTATTAGAGCATTTTCTGTTTTAAAGCATTTTCTGTTTTAAAGCATTTTCTGTTTTAAAGCATTTTCTGTTTTAAAGCATTTTCTGTTTTAAAGCATTTTCTGTTTTAAATCATTTTCTGTTTTAAAGCATTTTCTGGTTTAAAACATTTTCTGTTTTAAAGCATTTTCTGTTTTAAAGCATTTTCTGTTTTAAAGCATTTTCTGTTTTAAAGCATTTTCTGTTTTAAAGCATTTTCTGTTTTAAAGCATTTTCTGTTTTAAAGCATTTTCTGTTTTAAAGCATTTTCTGTTTTAAAGCATTTTCTGCTTTAAAGCATTTTCTGCTTTAAAGCATTTTCTGTTTTAAAGCATTTTCTGTTTTAAAGCATTTTCTGTTTTAAAGCATTTTTCTGTTTTAAAACATTTTTCTGTTTTAAGGCATTTCTCAAGGTTTTGAAACATTTTTTATATGTTAAAGCATTTTTATGTTTTAAAGCATTTTTATGTTTTAAAGCATTTTTAATGTTTTAAAGCATTTGTTATGTTTTAAATCATTTTTCTATGTTATAAAGCATTTCTCTAGGTTTTGTAGCATTTTTTATGTTTTACAGCATTTTTGTACGTTTTAAAGCATTGTTTTGGAACATTATTCTACGTTTTTCTGCTTTCTTGGGTTTTTTGGGTTTTTTCCGAACAGAACGGAAAAAATTCACATTTTCCAATATTACATGTTTGTACCCTGTATAGGTATTTCGGGCCCTCTTCTATCTAAAAACTATAAATCTTGATAGCGTGACTTTGTGTTAAAGTTGAGAGGTGCGAATCGATCGCTTTTTGCGTATCTCCTCCAAGGGCGTAGGTGGTGGAGATTCGTGAGTGTTACAGTCTGATGAGGACGTCGACGTACATTGCGTAGGCAGGTTTTGGTGGCGTCAAAAAGGAATTTTTTGGGATAAAATCAGTTTTTTCTGAAATGTCTCATTTTCGTGCTACGCGGCGGTATGCGTGTCCAAGCATTTTTCGATCTGCCTCATTTTCCCGAACTAAGGACCCGAACGCGCGGTGCAACAAGGTCAGTCGGTGGTCCAATGTCCTTGGTTCGAGAGAGAAGGGCTATCCGCCCGGTTACCAAAATTGTTATACGATAAGTACAAATTATGTAATATACGCCAAAACACAATATATATATATCCTACAATCTGAATTCTTAACCATTCCTTTGTCTGTTTTACACTTTTTTCGGAAAATTTCATTTAAAATTGCGCAATTTATTAGAGAAATGTCAAAGACCTGTTACGAAACTCGGCGTAGACGCACGGCGGGTTACCATCAAAATCTATGATGACAGAATTATTTTAGACGCTTCTACATTAAGCCGGAATAAAATATCCAATATATGTTTTTAAGCTTTAAAATCGATTATACATTTAAAGATATAACAATTTTGAATATAGAGGATTTAAATTTAAATAAAAGTTATACAAATTCTTTCGCCGTAAACCAACGAGCTCGCCCGATTTCTTACTATTATTCCTGTTATTACAATAATGTTTTACGCAACACAAACATCACCTATGACGTTTTAAAGTTTGTCAGGCGTCGTAGCGCAGGGCTAAGGAATCCAGCTACCACTAGCATAGTTGTTGGTTCGATGCTACTAACGTCGCGTTTCCCGTTTTAATTTTTATTTTTAACAACCTGTAACGCCATCTATTCATCGGAAATAATTTTAAATAGAATTGTTCTAGAACGTTTAATAAAAATATCGAGTGTGCGTGGATTTCAGTTACGATATCATTTGTTAAAAGTTCGCCATATTGGCTAAAAGTGCAATTTAGGACGCTTGGCATTTATACATCTACTTAATATCACCTTTTTTACATTTATTGCAGGTCTTTTCTACCGAAGACTTAACTATAATGCGTTAGATACACTATATACGTCAAAAATACAGGTGAACATTTCAAATGTTACCAATGCTTATATTGGAGTAACGATGGTATGTTTGTTTTAGGTCGCCCAAAATAGATTTCCTTCAATTTTGACATTAACATTACTCCCGAGATTAGCCACAGGGTCCAGTAAATATACTTACAACATCTGAAAATTTCAATGAAGTAGAAAATCTACAATTTATTGCTTTTATTGCATATTCTTTGCTGACAAATCATATCAAACGTTATTAAAGGTCTACATTACATACATCTGTTACTATAACGCTAAATAAAGTTTTTCTACAAATGTATAATTTGATATGCTACAACGATGGTAATCGCAGATTTCCAAAAGTCCGGCATTTAATACAAATTTCCCATAACATGCTACAAAGTTTGTATAAATATCACTTCATTGCATACATTATCAATTACTTCATTTCAGGTAATGCTCCCCAAGTTCAGAGGAATCAAACTATATTTTAATCGTACATAACTACCACATTTTATATATAAAAATCAATCACATTTATTTATAATGAACACTTAATATACAATGCTTTAATAGATCTATACTTTTCTTAAGCCGTTAGATCATACAACTATCAGGTCAGCTTTGTTTCCATTTTCATACAAAGGATGCACATCAAATAAATACTTCTTTCTTATGTATAAGTCAAAATCAAATATCTACTACTTCTCAGAACATAATAAAGTTTCATCCTTACACCTCATGTACATTTCTAATTGCTAAAGGTTTACTTATATTTGTTAACAATTAACTTTGAGGTTAGGTTGATTTCATATTCTTTCACCAGAAGATATTCAATGTAGAATTCTGTCTTTTCTTAAATAGACTATTTGCTATATACAGAAAGCTGGAGTAATATTATATCTGGCACTATTATCAACCTATGCCGAGTTGACTGTCTAAATTGTTCATAAACCTATACAAAATACCTAATATATACGTGCATAACACTTAATCAAGTAAAACATAACACCGGCACTATTTGCGCGTACGTATTATAATATTTTTAAACAATGTAATTTTAATTACGACCATTTCTTACTAATATGTCAAACGTTCGCTTGTACGAACGATTCACTTTAACGAATCATACACGTTACCCGCTCATAACACGAACTATAAAACATGATAGCTCCGTTTCGTGCTAAATTACATAGATTGATATATTTCGCGTTTTTATATCTACATTACTAATTTCACACTTGCTATGAACAAAAATATACAACTCATATTCCACACATTGCTTTAAAAAACTCCTTCGGATATTATATCTGTAAAATAATTTTAAGCTGTACTTTGATTACATACATTGCTTAAAACTTTTCTTTTTCAACTTAATGACGCGTTCATGTTTTCTAAAACTTGACTTTACTTCTATATCAACAACATTAATTTTATTTTGCATTTTTAACGAATTGTTCTACTACATTCAAAATTGTTACGAATTCTTTCGAATCGTTTCAGATCGTTTCAAATTGTTACAAATTCTTACAAAATGTTCTAGGTTGTTTTACATTGTTTCACATCGTTCTACATCGCTATTTAAAAAAAAGGAATATACATATTCAGCTATTGTGTTTTTCTTATGGTGTTTTTCTTATTGTGATTTTTTATTGTACTGCCTTACATTTCGAAGTAATTAACAACAAATTTGGAATTGACGTTTTGATTGGTTTTTTGGATTTAAACTGGCGATGCCTAGGTACATACACAACACATTTTTGTATACAACGATCTCAATGGTGTTGCTATAACAATATCGGCTGCCGTACACCAGCAACATAATTCCTTGCTCCGATAAATATATATTTTTAAACATTTCAAAAAAATACACGGGTCTGCGCTTTTTGCATTTTCCAACTTATTCTATGAAGCCTCTTTGGCCGTAGTGGTCTTTATACGATCAATTTCTAGGAGTCAGTTTAACATAGTCTACTATAACGAAGTGATCTTGATCCGATCTTGATCCGATCTCTTCTCCCAAAGTGATTTTAGCATTTGCTAGGACGGAGTGGTCTTTTCCGGCCGATTTCCCGAAGTGATTTCGACAAAATCTACTACAACGAAGTGATCTTACTTCCATCGACTCTCCTAAATAATTTCGGCAGTTTACTAGGGCGAAGTGGTCTTGATCCGGTCGACGCCCCGAAATGATTTCGACATTTTACTAGGGCGAAGTGGTCTTCATTCGGTGGGCTCCCCGAAGTGATTTCCACAGTCTACTACAGCGAAGTGGTCTTGGTCGGATCGTCTCCCACAAGTGATTTTGATAAAGTCTACTAGGGTAAAGTTATCTTGATCCGGTCGACTTCCCGAGATAATTTAAACAGTCTACAAGGGCGAAGTGGTCTTGATCAGATTGACTCCTAAAACTGATTTCAACAAACTCTACTCCGACGAGGTGATCCTGATCCGATCGACTCCTAGAAGTGATTTCGACAGTCTACTCAGGCGAAGTGATCTTGATCCGATCGACACCTCGAAGTGATTTCGACAAAGTCTACTTGGGCAAAGTGGTCTTGGTCCGGACGGCACTTCAAAGTGATTTCAAAAAAGTCTACTTGGGCGAAGTGATCTTGATCCGATTGATTCTCCGAAGTGACTTCGACAAAGTCTACTTGGGCGAAGTGGGCGAAGTGGTCTTGCTCCGATCAATTCTCCGGAGTGATTTTGACAAGGGCACTAGAGCGAAGTGGCCTTGGTCCGATCGACTTCCCAAAGTGATTTCAACAAAGACTACTAGGGCGCAGTGGTCTTGATCCAATCAACTCCCCTAAGTAATTTCGACAAACTCTACTTGGGCGAAGTGGCCTTGATCCGATCGACTCCCCAAAGTAATATCTACAAAGTCTACTTGGGCAAAGTGGCCTTGATCCAATCAACTCCCCAAAGTAATTTCGACAAAGTCTACTTGAGCGAAGTGGCCTTGATCCGATCGACTACCCGAAGCGGGGTGTAAAGAGGGCGAGGTGTAAAGAGGGCGGTGCGCAAAGAGGGCGGGGCGCAAAGAGGGCGTAGCGCAAAGAGGGCAGGGTGCAAAGAGGGCGCTCAAAGTAGTCCCGTAGGGACTACAAACCGCTTCTAGTATTCCGTAATACCCGACACGCCATCTTGGAAAATGAACCTATAAACTAATGGACAAAACATTGTCAGCTAAAAAACGATAACTGTATAACGAACTTCAATTCTTTTAGTGTACATTATGCTTAATATCAATGTTCAAATCGCATGTGTACTAGTAGGTTAAAATGTTTGAAAACTTACCTGCAAAAACTCTTGAAAATCACAAAACACACTTTGTTTTGTAGCGAGTTATACGGCAACAACAAGCAGTCAACTCTCATTGCACTGCATCATGGGAGTCTTTCTTGAGTAGTTCATGGTATTCCCACGTGATAGCAGCACCAAACAGAGCCGAAACCTCGGTATTTCATATTTCCCGACTATTCCATAATACACTCCTCTCCTCTATATTTCAGTATCATGGTAGTTAGATATTAATAATAATAGAATCCACGATAATATTAATTTTTATATAATCATTTTATTACACACATTAATTGAAAAAATGTATTTAAACAAATTAAATATCAATACAATATTTCTATTTTACAATAAGTATACTATAAATTCAGAAAAATATTATGAAAATTCAGCACGGATTCCAACAGCCGAAATAGCTCAGTTGGGAGAGCGTTAGACTGAAGATCTAAAGGTCCCCGGTTCAATCCCGGGTTTCGGCAAAATTTTTACGGTAATTTGTTCTACTATTCGGTGTCTAAATTTATGACTAACACAACTGATTATTTATTAGCTTGCGGTTTTTCGTTGGTGAACGTGCTTAACTTCCGCAATAATTTCTGAACGAAAACCAATTCATTTAGAATTGGCGAGGGATTCTTTTTTTGAACTTTAATGTTGATAGCTGTTATCTTATTATAAGTGGTTAAGTAACACAACTTACAGCTGAATTCGTTTTTCCAGAGGTGCCTTTATCTTTAAGACATTAGACAGAGAGGCATGGCCAGCCTAAAGTGGGTGCTATCTCAAAATTTTTTGGGTGCGCTTTTTCGAAATGCCTATAAACAAAAATATATTTGAAAATAATGAAAACAATAACAAAATAAACAATTAACTCTGAAAAAATATTCTAATGTTTAAATAACTAATTTCCGTGCCTCTTTTTTCAGCGAACGTATTTATAACATCATCCACAACTGAAGAAGATTCTAGTTCCTAAAGTTTTCCTTTCTCTATGGACAGTATTGATAAGTCCGACAGCCAGACTTGTTCCATAGAAGTTCTAAGATAATTTGTAATACGCTTTACTATAGGAAAACTCTTATCAGTTGTTGCGGTTGTAACTGGAAGGGTCAAAAATTGTAAGCAAACCGTAATCTCTGGTAAACTGGAGATGGTGTTATTGAAATTTATCAATAATATTCAGCTAGTTCCTTAGAATGTTCCTCCAAAATACATAATACCTACATTACTCACAATATTTTACTGCTAATAAATGTATCCTTCGACTAACGTCCTATGTCGAAAAAAATGTCAAAATATATTTACATCCACTTTCACATATAAATTATACCGAATCTGTACTATTAATTACAGTTTACTTCCTCAAATTCAGATAATGTCCAGGCCACACCAGGTTTTTCCATTTTTAAAACAACAGCACTACATAATCGCAAAATTCCCAAATTGATGGCGAGATGTACCAATCCAGTTTCACTCCAAACACACGGTCATAACCAACAAATTTCCGACTGCAGACGTTTCTAACTTTACCTTTTATTAAGCGTAACATCGTAAACTCCGTATGCCGCGTCTACCGTTTAGCTTTGTTTTATTTCCCTTTCTAACATAACTAAACCTCACTGCATTTTCAAAATTTTAGACTAATATCTCTTTTACTAAGTCAATTCTCTAATATTAACTTTAAATCCCCCTTAAATTAACCCGGATGGGGATCTAGCGTTAGTCTCCTCCTCCTTACGACTCTATTATATTTCTATATTTTGACTTTTTTACATGACCGGTTCCTATAAGACTATTCTCCTAATTCAATATCAATCCGTTTTTATTATTTTTAATTCTCCTACTATTTCGTCTAATGTCACGGGTTTTTTTATATTATTACACAATATTGCTCTTACTTTTTATGTCAAATAACACGTAGGAAATCTTTGTAATACTAAAATTTACGTAGGCGTATCTGTAATTTTTTTTATCTGAAACTTTATATTTACACATACTGCAGTCTAAACTACAGGTTGTTCTATTTGGTTGTTGTATTCATTTATAACTAGTATCATTATTTTAAACGAACAATTATCAAAATTCTGGTGTAATGAAAAACTTCCTTTACTTTTCTGCGTGACTGATGAATGACTAATATTTATATCGCTTTACTAATAGAAATGTTTAATGCCTTTGGTTCGGCTCCCGATTTTTGGGTCCCGGTTTCCGAATTTTGGTTTTTTGGGTAGATCTCTAATCCATGCTTAAGTTTAAAGTTTTCTTTTCTCTATGGACAGTATTGATAAATCCGATAGCCAGACTTGTTCCATAGAAGTTCTAAGATAATTTGTAATATGCTTTACTTTAGGAAAACTCTTATCAGTTGGTGCGGTTGTAACCGGAAGGGTCAAAAATTGTAAGCAAACCGTAATCTCTGGTAAACTGGAGATGGTGTAATTGAAATTTATCAATAATATTCTGCTAGTTCCTTAATGGTATGAATTTTCTGAATTTCTGAATATCTGATTTCAAACACTTCTTCAAAGCACTCATTGATCATAGAGATCAACTGTCAAGTCATGGTATTTACTTGCTAGTTTTGCTGCCTACTTTTTATTACTTCATTTGAAAAGGATAGCAGTTTGTCCGGTTGTAAAATTTCGAATGTATTACGCCAGAAGCTTTGAGATTTTTGTTTAGTTTGAAAATATATCGAGGGAGCAGCAATACATATTGACCCTAAAGTACGCTCCCGGATCAGAAATTCTTTTATCTTCTGATAACTCATCAAAAAAGCGTTTCGTTATCCTTCGTCTTTTATTTTTGAAAAGAGGTGTTATATCCTACTTCCTTGTTAGATCTCTAGACTCGTTTAGCAAATCGGTGAATAAATTTTCATTTCTTTCTACCAGTGTATAAGAGGATTATTTAACAAAATACTTATTTCTTGTAGGTCGTTATTTTCGTACTGTAGAACTTTAGAAACTGGGTTGATAATTTCAAATTGCTTAAAAAAATAAAATCGTAACTCTAATAGTTTGGAAAGATTATTACGGATGTAATTTTTCTACTGTTATGGGTGAAACATTTTCAATTTTGATTTGTCCTGAAGGAGCGCGACCTCATAACAATAAAAAGGGGTGCGTCGGCTAGCTGCAGTGCTCGGGATTGGGTTCCTTGTTACATGCTAAAATTGGCATTGTACATTTTTAAATATGTGACTAAATTCTCGCCATTATTTCAAATAAATTTGTTAAATTTCCGTCATCCCGTACAGTTGCGTTTGCGCAAAAGAATGCGCAGGTGCGGAGTGAATGGCACAAGTGCTCGGTGTGTGACACGACATTATTAGCGACGAGACGTCGAACGGTAACGTTTACCTGTGTCGTCGTGCTGTCTCTTCTTTTTTAGGATGTAGGTTTCCTTTTATCTCTACCTTCTATCGTTGCCTCTACCTGTATCTTTGCCGGTCCCCTGCAAACGAAAAAGAAAAACGAATAAATTTGGATCAACAAGGGCGTGACGTAATCCACACCAAACAACACCCAAACGGGATACACTGAGATCAACTGCATGGCGCGTTTAAGTGAGTACTTTTGCTTTACTTTTGTATAAATATAGACTTGTATAATTGTAAACGTAATTGGTACGTGATACAATTTGACACGTAATTATGTCATAATATCATTATTGTGTAATATTGTGAACGTGGATCGTATCAGTGTTGCCAACTGTAGTAGTGGCGCTGAATACGGACGCCGGGAGTTCATCATCCTATAAATAATAATGAAAAGAAATTAGAGAACATTAAAGAAATACAAAACTGATAAAGAACAAAGCTTGTATTTAAAAATTCGGCATTAAATTAACATTTACCCTGAAACGTCCTGTCTTCGTTAATATCGAGGGGCGCCAAGTAGTCGGTCGTCACAAGCTGAATGATGTTCTTGTATACGTGGAAGACTGTTATTCCACATAAGACTCCCTTACTCTCGATATTCTATCTTCAATCGTCGCGTTTCTTTGTTTAATTAAACTGCTCCTTCCAGACATGGGTAACACTGGGGTAGCTGGACCACCTTCATAAATTATTAATTATATCCTTATTTCCTTAAATAATTAAAATGACAATTTGTTTATAGCTTAACCTCTATTAACGTATAATCAATTTCAATACACATGCACATATAAATAGACTTTTCTAGAACTAACTTACCTGCAATCTGGCCAGGTGTTACTGAACTAAACCCTAAAGAAAATCACAAAGCAAACTTAACCTAATTCAGCAACAAAACCATTCTACACTCAACATTTTTCTGCTTTCCTATTAAACTACACATTTATAAATCCCAAATGAATGGTAATATTGTTTCTCCAAAATACATAATACGTACATTACTCTTAATATTTTACTGTTAATAAATGTATCCTTCGACTAACGTCCTATGTAGAAAAAATGTCAAAACATATTTACATCCACTTTCACATATAAATTATACCCAATATTACATAGGTCTATACTATTACTTACAGTTTTCTTCTTCAAATTCAGATAATGTTTAGGCCACACCAAGTTTTCCATTTTTAAAATAACAACTACTACATAATCGCCAAATTTCCAAATTATTGACAAAATCAACCAATCCAGTTTCACTCCTTACACACGGTCATAACGAATAAATCTCCGACCGCAGACGTTTCTATCTTTACCTTTCATTAAGCGTAAAATCGAAAACTCCGTATGTCGCGTCTACGGTTTAGCTTTGTTTCATTTCCCTTTCTAACATACCTGAACCTCACTACATTTTCGAAATTTTAGACTAATATTCCTTTCACTAAGTCAATTCACTAATATTAATCTTAAATCCCCCCGGAAATTAACCCAGGAGGGGATCTAGCATTTCTCTCTTCCCTCTTTCCGACTCTATTATATTACTATATTTTGACATTTTTAAATGACCGGTTCCTGTAAGACTGTCCTCCAAATTCAATCTTAATCTGTTTTTATTATTTTTAATTCCCCTACTATTTTGTCAAATATCACAGGGTTTTCATATTATTACACAATATTGCTATTACTTTTTATGTCAAATAACACGTAGGGAGTCTTTGTAATAATTTACGTAGGCGCATTTGTAATTTCTTTTGATCTGAAACTTTATATCCACACATATTGCAGTCATAACTACAGGTTGTTCTGTTTGGTTGTTGTATTCATTTATAACCAGTATCATTATTTCGAACAGACACTTATGAAAATTCTCGTGTAATGAAAAACTTCTTTTACTTTTCTGCGTGACTGATGAGTGACTAATACTTTTATCGATTTACTAATGGAAATGTTTAATGCCTTTGGTCCGGCTCCCGGCTTTTGGTACCCGGTTTCTGGTTTCCGGACTTTGGTTTTTGGATATAGCCGTAACCCATGCTTAAGTCTGAGGCGTGGTTTCAACTGGCTACCGTAGTATGTCGGTTGAAGGCGGCTCTGTAGCGAGCATTTTTCACAAAAATACACCCTCGTTCGGATGAGAGGTAAAATGGAGGTTCCGTGTGTGAGTGTTGTCACGCACGTTAAAAATCCCTACCTTGCTTGGAACAGCAAAGATTCGGCAAAATTCAAAATTTTCCCGGTAAAAGAACTGGCTTCCTGGTCATTGTAGTATCTGATAGAATAGTTGTGTAGATATTTGGTGGTGGTGCTGTTACACCTATTTTTTTCCATTTCGTATGTTAAACAGATTCCTGTAAGGCATACTTGCCACTTGTACAGTAGTGTTAGTAAGTAGATTAAGTAAGGGCATTGTAGATGTATGTATGCGGATAAAATAATATATTTTTATTTGTAGGTTACTAATACTGTTTAGTTTCTTTATTTTTCCTTGTACTTTACTGTAGAGTTGTAGGTTCATCAGTTTCGTTTTGATTGGCCTCTAATCTTCGACTGTATTAGCGCGGTCTTCTCTTTCCTTCCGCTTCTTCCTCTGTTGCAGTAATTCGGCAAGTTGTTCTTGATTGACTCTCGTCTTTTTCATTGTGATCTGCTCGTTTGATTATAACAAGATGTTAGTTATAATTGTCTTGTTGGTTAGAGCAGTAACGGCCGATAAACACTGTCGCCTAGAAATTTGCAAGCTTACTTTTGAAAGGTTTTGACAAGTAGTAACTAATAATAATTCTAGAGGTAAGTGCGATAAACTTATTTCTTTGACTTTGTCCTTGCTATGCGAGATACATAGTAAAAAATGTAAAAAATTATAAATTATGAGTATCATACCGTGGTACAAATTTTAACACCCAACATTTTGCGCTAACCCCATGCGTATTTTATTACGCCCCAAATGTGGTCGCAAATTATTGCCGTCAAACGGTTACAGATTTATTTACAAGGAAAGCAATTAAAAAATAAGCAAAAGGCTTACCTTGATTAATAGTTGTAGTTAAGGTATGCCTTCGCTGACGTCCAAACACGGAGCAGAATATCGTGGGATTTGTTTCTTATGTTTTGTTTAGATTTTTGCAATGAAGCTTGTTAAATCTAAACAGTTTTGGAATAAATACTTGTGGTGGTTAGATACTGGATAGGTAAAGGCTTTCACAGATACACTTTCTGAAATTAACACGCACTTGCGTTTAGTACATCGATAACGTATAGTAGTTGACAGTAAAGTGTTTAAAACGCGCCTTTCCTATGAACTTGTTTTTCCACTACCGTAAAGCGTTTTTCAATGATGAAGGCCTGGAAAAGTGCGCGTTTTTATAAGAATGCATTGATAAATTAACGGGTTCTCGACTTCAGTTTGTGTAAACTCAAAAACCACAAACTTTACACGTAGTAGTCTACGTAAATTAGTGATGGGAAACAAGCATTTCCTTTTCGGATTATAGAACAAATCTATACTTAATATTAGAACGAAGCTTTGTGCGCCAAAAAGGCGTAAAATTACACCAAAGTTTCAAAAAGAAAAAAGAAAAGGATAAAGTCTTTTGGTACAAAAACTCACATTCAGGAAGAACTTAAATTAAATAATGTCTGTAGGCGCTACTGCTTTTTAAACCGAATCAATTCTAACGATACTAGGAAACTGAAATATGTAGCCACCAAATCTTCAAGCTATATCATCTGAGCGCTCAAGAGTATTGTATCGAAGAGTATGATAATCAAACATTTGAAACATACACTTAAATTCACTATAACACTAAATACTAAAGTTTATTTTTATCATTGCATATTAATGCAGGCTAATTTTCATTAATAGATTCAAGGTATTCTCTTACATTAAACAAATTACTTACTGGTTTTATCACGATAAAGATAAAAGACTTTACAGCAGCAAAAACGTAAAGTAAACAAATTAGCCAGTACTACTGCATTAACGATACATAATTTCTTAAACCTATCTTATTAAACACAAAATAAAAAAAAAGGTTAACTCTTTTTTTTTACAATAAATCCTACCTTTGGTCATAAATGCTAAAGGTTTGGAACATCAAATAGATTAAATAAGCTTTCAAAGATATTTTTCAACGAGAAAAATTTAACTAGTTTATTTGCTTTGCAGCAGCGGTTTTATAAAGTTACATCTGAAACATAATTCCGAAAGAAAGATAAATGCCTAACCATTTATGTTTTATAATATTGTTTATATAAGATAAACTCTCAAAGAGAGCTTCAACGAGAAAGTTAGGTAACAAACCATTTGCGGTTCGAAACATTATGAGGTAGGATAAAATTTCTAAGATATTTTCAGGAAAGAAAATTAACCGACCAATTATAGTCATATATTAATTAGATAAGATAAGATCTCCAAGATAACTTTAAAGAGACAGATAAGCACAAAACGTTTTTGGTTACACATAATAATAAGATCTTAAAAAGAATTTTAAGGAAAAGTTAGCGTAAAAATTAATTTTGGTTTGGAGGCTTTATCCTTGTTACAACACACCGCCCTTCATACAAATATAATAACAGAAAGATACTTGCATAGGAGCACAGCGATTCTGTAAGATCCTAAAAAGGGGTTTTCACTCATACCCTCTAAAGGCAGAAAATCCATAAAGCGGTACTCGTTCATATGAACAGCATGAGGTCTCAAGTAGAAACGGGAATGCAGTCCCTGCAGCCCTTGCGTCGACCAAAAGTCGAATTCTGTAAAAAATTCACTGTCGACAATTTATGTAAACCCAGCAGAAGACAGTAGCAATACACAACCAGACTGAGGTTCCTCAAGCCCACGGCTGTTGTGAGGTAACATTCCTATATCTATGCAGGGACTTAGAAAGTAAAAGAAAAGAAGACAGAGAAAAGACAAAAGAAGGAGATGGAACATTTGGAGCTTCATAACAACCAGGTAGAAGAGAGCAGAGATCGGCTCGAATTGCGCAAATACGATAGAAAAGCCGACGGATAACAAAGCACTACTCAACCAGCCAAGGCGTAGTCAGTAGCCCGGCGTGTGGGAGCACCACTCCTATGCGATAAACGGTTGTCTCGTGACTAAGACAGGTCCAACAAAGGAAAAAATGAGGTTGAAAACATAGATAGAGAGATTAAAAGTGGAATTTTGGGATAAGAATTCTAGAGAAAACGTAAGGAGTAGAGAATGTCCCTATTAAATAAATCGGTCAGAAAGATCACCTGCAATGTTATCAATAGGATAGGCCGTATTCCAACACGTCGATAACTAAGGCTCGAAATAAGACATAAACAGATTATGTTGACACCGAGCGCATCCACTGCGATAAAGAAATCCAATAAAGGGTTCTTTTACTACAGAGGCATAGTTTGCGCTTGCTATGTGTGTCCAAAGAATAAAGAAAAACTCGACATCGGCTAGCACAAGTCTTAAAGATTTGCTGAGTTAACCACGATAAACGAGTGTATTGGGTTGTGGAATAATACGGATAGAATATGGAAATTTGAAAGAAATGGAACTATTTGCGTGTAATGACAATTACGTCTTTTTAAACTAAGAACGAGGGAGCTATTGGTTAGGAATAAACGAGTTGTGTGTGACATGAAAAAGTTTGAAACTGTACCTGGATAGTGTAATGCGGTTGAACACATGGCTATGGTAGGGGCAACGCAGGTGGGACACTGGAACACGCACGAGGTTTGCGGGTGGTCCGCCTTCCAGGTTGCTTGTTTATAACTTGAGTGTTTGAGTTGCACTACCCTTCGAGCCATCTCGCGGGTACGAAACCAGCCCATGGTCACGCACGCGCACGAGTTAAAGTACGATAAGCTAAGGTAGCGATAGGAGCTGTTGTACTACGCGCACTATTTACTGTTAACCACTATCATCACTAAATAAAGTTAAATGATGACGGAACAGTATTATATAATAAGTTAAGTGATCAATTTTACAAATAAATTGTTAGATGTCGCTAGTAGTGCATTCTAAAGTGTCAAATCCTATGATGGTTTTACAACAAGGAACGTATTATTTTAATACGGAATTGAAGGATATTTCCTTGTACGATAATATAATTCATATATTTTGGTTCAGATAATGGTTACCATAAAAATATGCTACTTACCCAAATTAGTATAGCTATGCATGATGCCATCGGTAAAAATAAATTATTAATACAGAGCAAGTAAGAGCTAACTTATACATTTTTAATTACTAAACATTTTGTGTTATAGGAAATCGCCCAATAGTTGGAGCGCCAATTATTATGTTAACTCCAGGCGCATTTTATTACGCCCCAAATGCTGCCGCTAGTTATTACCGTCAAATGGTTACAGATTTACATACCAAAAAAGCAGTTAAAAATAAACAAAGGGCTTACCTTGATTAATAGTTGTAGTTAAGGTATGCTTTCGCTGACGTATAGATATGGAGCAGGGAATCGTGGGGTGCGTTTCTTATGGTTTGTCCAAATTCTTGTAATGAAGTGTGTCGAAACATACAATTTTAAACAGATACTTGTTGTGGTTAGATACAGGAAAGGTAGAGAATTCTACAGGTGCTCTTCTTGCAATAAACACGCATTCGCGTTTAATACAACGATAAGGTACGGCAATTGACGCAAAAGTATTTACAACACGCCCTTTGCACGAATTCCCCTTTGTTCCCACTACCACGTTTTTCGTTGGGTACGGCGATGACCACACATTCTTCGGCCTGGGAAAAGGCGTTTTTTAAAGAGAAAACATCTATAAATTACGGGTTCTCGACCTCATTTCGTGTGAACCCAAAAACCACAAACTTTACACGTAGTGACCTAATGAAGTTAGTAATTGGAAAAAGGTCTTCCTTTTCAGATTATAAAACAAATCTACGCCCAAGATTAAAGCGGCCTCTCGGCCACCTTCGTTTTACTTGAAAATTATCGTTTGTTATTTAATGCTAGTTTTATGCTTTCAGACCCAAAGCCCCAAACTTTTGAAGTAACTCACTCTACAATGTAAATTCATATGGGTTAATCCCCGACTCCTACCTTTTGCTCGGGGCTAACTTAAACATTTTTCTGAACATGTATGGCAAAATGTACTTTTAACATAAAACCAGAATGTATCTTTATAGAATATTCCATTTGTATTCCTTAGAGATTTTGTTATTTACATTTAGCGTATTAAATTTCATCTGCCTTTACCGTGTTAAGTTAAAAGCGAAATAATGTGGCATTGCAAAAATAATGAGGTTGTGCTGCTGGCTGTACGTAACATTATCCATTATCCAGGAAAATTACTTTTCTAAACGATTATTTAATTAAAAGCACCAGCTGGTGGGTGTACTGTAATTAAAACAAATGCTGCATTAACGTTCTGCGAGAAAATTAAAATCACATTGTTTTACAGATTTTTGCGGTCACAACAAGAGTATATCCATATCACCGATGGGAGCCTATTTACATAGGAACTAAAAGCGAACCATTTTATAGCGAGACACTCTCATGGGAAGGAAAGCAGGATAAAATGACGCAGGTATATATCCACAGAATTAGTTTTAAGTTCGCTTTTTATTATAAATCAAAAATTCTACGTCAATAAAGCGTTTTTAGTAAAAATATATTTTAAAATAAACAGCAGTCTTTGTCTAAGGCAGGGGGTCTAAAACTTCTCCGAGACCGTTATGCTGCACTAAAAGTTTAATTGACTGTCGTAAGTTTTATTCCTCATTTGAGTTACACAACTGAAGTATTTATTCGGAAATGAGTTATAGAAGGAACTGGAAATTTACAAAATAAATATTGTAACGAAGCGTTAAATAGAGTACACTAAAATGGAATATACACAAAGGATGATTGACAGCTACCTTGTGATGCACTTAGAAATATTATAAATCTACAAAGGGAACTTTCTTAAAATATAATTTGAATAAATCTAGATCGCTCTTTTTTACATTTAGAACATTCTGGAATAGTCGAATTAAGTGGAATTCCAAGCTTAAATTCGCATACAGTTTATGTCGTGATATAGAACAAATTAGATTAAATGTTGAAATAAATATGCTTCATGTAATATAAATTGGAACTAGTAGTTGAAATAAATTCGCTTATTTCTATATAAATTAGAACCTAAGAGTTAGTTAATCGGAATAAATTAATAGTGCTTCAATTATTAATTATAGTGCATCGTTAAAAGAACTTAGTGCAGTAACATTGTCAGAAATTAGCGTTTAATAATTTGTTACATGTAGTTTTGGCCCCCCAGAATATCTAGCCGGTAATTAACAGAAAACTCGGTAAGGTACTCCTCTAGAAATCCTGTTTCGGTATCCGAAAATCTCGACTGTACTGACAAAGCCAGTTGCTGACTAACTCAGTGAGACGGGTAGTGAAATTGTTTGAAAAGGGTTGCAGAATGCTATCGGATGTTGATCGGGAAATATCTTGGACGCCACCTAATTTCGCATGGTTGCTCGGGAAAAACCTTTGAACACATAACAAGAAGGTGCTAAAATCTAAGATCAGGAGAACGGTTTTGGCTTAAAAATGTACCTGATAATTAATTAGAGACAATATTACTTTAAACCTAAAATAAGTATGAAACCTAAGAACACGTAGACCTATTTAGGACTGCTAACTGCAAAGAAAGTTCCTAAAGGCAAATATTAAAGGACCTGAAATAATTAATCACGCTTCTAGGTAATCACAACAATTTATTACAGCAAAACTGTAACTATACCGATACAATAGTGGAAAAATAAAACCAATTATCTACATATCTTTACACAATTATACACGACATGTTTCTAATTATATAGCACACTTACGTTTTCATTACAAATACATGATACAGTCTTACACAAGCATTAAAAATCAAATATATCGCACAGTTACTTAAACTACAAACTTAATCTAAACACAGACGTACTATCGGTACGTTCAGTCAGTTTATGCATTAAATTGTTTGTTTTAAAACCTTCACTTGTATAATTTCGGAAATTTTTGTTATATCTTTTTATTTGTACCGACGAGTGAGTGACTATTGTTCCATAAAATGTTGCCATCGACTTCGTTCACCCCAACATGGTTACTTCCAACACTAGGGTTGTCTATATGAAAAACAATGTACCCCTAAAATGAAACTGATCCACTTGGCAAGGAATTATCCGAACATGTTGGAGGCTACTCAGCTTGTTCGATAACCTCTAGCCAAGGTAACTGATCTACCTAAACGTCATATTTATAGTATGGATGTTAAGTACGAAGTGCCCTACGAAAAATAAATCTCCCTTTATTAAATTATTCGAGGCATACTCTGCCAAACTTAGCACGGATGACAACGGCTAATCAAATGAAAATACCTTGTGTCATCTTCTCGTACCTAATCCATATCCACTTAAATATACGTATTGTGGAACTGGAATCAGAAATCGGGATTTTACATTTATTTGAGTCAGTACAAAATTGTACAGTATAACGATGAGATCACCTGGCACCGACATTAGTTCTTCATAATCAAAACAACTGAATCACGTCTGTACTAATTACAATGGTGATATCACCTCTAACCTTTAAAACTGACATATGAATTTGACTTTTGAATATGGATCAAATATGATACAAAATAATTTTGCCTTAGATTAAAATTTATATTAACCTAAAAATTAAGGAAATAACTTAATCCTATTGGCAAAACCAGGATACAGGTTCAGCTCTGTCAACCTATCATTTTCTTGCTTTCAATTACTAGTCGATTTGAATTCATTTGGGCTTATCATAAAAGTTATATATATATATTATATATATATTATATATATATTGCCGTGGAATTTACAAAAATTCGTGCCCCTCTTGGGCCAACATAAAATTTATTTTCCTTACTCTTTTATTAAGGTCGCCTTCGGAACTCTTCTGCTTCCCTGGTTAGCTCAGCTGGGCCTCTTCTCGAATACCTAAATTTACAGACATACCTCTTTCACACTCGCACACCATTCAATAAAATTACCAAATAATACAACAACCATACAACCTTTTGTTTACACCTATTAACAGATAAATTATATTTACATATGTGTTAAAACAGTTTGATACAAAAATTATCAAACTCAATTTATGATATGTTTTAAAGTCCTTGATTTTTATAATGATTTTAAACAAATTCAATTAAATATGAGTAGATGGGCCCCACATGTTACCCTAAATTGACTTCACACTGGAGTATTGTGAGCTCATTATAACCCAGTTTTGTTTGTATATGCCTTTTAAACCTTGCATTAATTACAACAAATTTACAGACCCGTTTACCCTTTACAACACAATTTATATCCTGAATAAAATTTTAATATATTCAAAATACACCCTTTTACAATACTCAAATTTAGTAAATTGTCCTGGACATGTATCTATTAAAACAAGCTGCTAAAACCATAAATATGCCACCAAAAGTCAACCACACAACCTACAAATTCCACAAATGTTTATACGACAATAGAAATTTCAAATAAATTACCTGGAGAATTCTTCAGTCTTCATTCCCGTCGGAGATGGTTACCAGAAAACTCCTTGGCGTTATTTCCATTTACTATGCTGTCTGATATTCATGCAAGATATGCGCTTCGTATCACAGTACCATTCCATACCCATATATCATGCACACAAAATTGATTACCAGCTCTGCTTACCCCCATATATCATGTATCCATTTAATAAATTTTGTGGTAGTAGCCGGACCTTTTATTTACTTACGCACTAACTCGTGCGTCACGTTAATAATTCGAGGCCGCTACTACAGTTTTATACTTTCAAATACGATATCAAATGCAACTTTATTACACACACAAACTACCCACTAAAAGCTTTATTATTATGGTGGTCTGAATCGGTATTCAGCACTTGATCGTAGTAAAGGAGAAAAGAACTTTAATATTTTCGCTCCAGTATTTATATTATTTCTCCAACCCCTATCGGACGCGTTTCATTTGAAAAGCTTATTTTCTGAAACAGTTTCTAAAAATTTTGAGCATAACCGTCCGAAAATTTCTCCCGCCGTACTTGTTGCTTATAGAGAATTCGTTTTCTACCTTCGCGTAAGCGTTCGTTTTTAAAACTGTTGGCTTACGACCAATGACAAAGTTTTCTGTAGTCACCAAACTCCTCCTAAGCGCTATTCATCTTTATTTTATATCTCCTTCAAAACCCCACTTGAGTTACAGAAAATCGATATTGTTGACGTCCTAGCTCAACTCCACTTTCAATTCCTTGCTTGCTTTATATCTGTCTCTATCTGTTGTATATTACCGATTATCTATTTCCCGTGCTCCTTAAGATGTTTGCTACCCTAGCTGTTTATCCAAACTGAAGGTTGAAAACAATTTCTATGAAATCCTATTTTAACATACGCTCGAATTCCTTGAACGTAACCTTTAACAAGCAGGTGTTTCTGTTAATTATTGACCGTTTAAAAATAACAATTTCTTGATTTTCTACTTCTTCGTATCTGATAAAACTGAGCTTTGGCTTTTAAAACGAATACATTTGCCTTGGAAATTATTGATTTTCTTACGCAAGCACGCTCCCTTATGCTTATATGTGTTTGATTAAAATAAATTATGATTAATTATGCGTATCGTTAAACTTCTATATGCTTTGAAGCTTTCTTCCTTCATGTAATTCTAACATTCGAATTATTAAATATAAAAATACTTTAATACTCGTCCGTTTTTACTAAATGAATTAAATTAATTTTGCGTGTAAATAATTTGCTCTTTTCTATATACATGGTTGATGAAATTTTATTGTTTACACTTATTTACCCCTTTAAATTTACAACAATATATATAATGCAAAAATAATGAAATAGTAGTCACCAGCTATAAAAGGGAAAAGAAATCATCAACTGGCCGAAATACATTTCGTCGGCCGCAGCATTAGCAAAACAAAAAAAAAATATTAGGCAACCTTAAAATTAGTGTAACTCTAAATTTTTATAAAGGAAATTTTATGGACTATAGTTATTGTTCTTATTTAATAATTCATACTTAATCTATAACAGCTGTCGCGTTAGCATACCTTATTTGAGCTAAGTAAGTTAAGTTTCCACATTGGAACATCTCAAGTTGAGCAATGAGTAACCTTAAAAACCTCAACAAAGAAAACCCAGACCTAATTTTTCCTAAAGAAAACCATCAAAACGAAGTAGAGGGGAAACATCAAGTCGTACAGCTTGGCATGCCATTCCAGTTTTTTTAGCGTGTCCAAGCAAGATCCTGAAGGTTGTGATAATGCACGGTTGGGGCACAACAACTTTTTGTAGTCGACATCTGCGGAATCGCATTTTACATTAGTAGTAACTGAATTTATTTATGTTTAAGCAAAATGTGTTGAGTGTCCACGTCTAGTTGTTGGAATAAATATCCTATTAAAGGGGATAGCATATTTATAATTTTAAACAAACGAAGGAATTAATGGGATATATACATCGTACAACCAATTTATGGTTTCATTCTCACAAGCAAATTACGATCCATCAATAAATGGAAAACACGGTTAACGTCTGATTTTGTACAACAAACGGCCGTAGCGCTTCAAAGCAACGCGTGTCTAAAGTACAAGACAAGGAATACACTTCAAATGGAAATATTCCGTAGCCATAGTAAGATGGCCTAACTTTCAGAATAAAATTATAAAAATGTAATATAAATCAACGCATAATTTTTCTGAAATACGGTGTTAGGCTAAGCAAACCAGAACCTTTCAATAGATTGAAGCCAACGTTTACGAACAACCATGTAGGAAACACGTACACCATATTGAAATGTCTCTGAAAACAAATGCTCTAATAACCGAATACCACGTTCATGAACCTATAATAATCTTTAAGAAAGCGCATGTGGCTTATATTAAAGTACCGGCTATTAATGCTATATTATAGTAAAATAGATTTGCAGTATTTAAATTTATATCTAAATATCTTTAATAATAATCCCACAGAGTGATGGATATGCAATCGTTTATAAATACGCAACTGACAGTTAATTCAGCAAGAAATATAAAATTTTAATTAAGTACGAGCAAAAATATTTGCATGCAGGGACGGCACGTAACAAGTTGACCTTTTCGTTCGACTGTATGCGCGACCGTTAGGGAAGCAGTTAAAGTTTTTACCGTAGAATGCGGGACCTTTTCACGAATTGCGATATATAACACCCCGTATACAATATCCAGGTTTGAACAACGCGTTTTGCCGACAAGTGCGTTATAATACCAGTATTTTGACAAATAAATATATCCGTAACCGTTTTCGAGTTTGGTCACTTTGAATAATTCACGAAAAACGCGCTACACAAATCGTGGTACGCAAAAGTCTAATACAATCTTGCAAAGTTTTAGTAGTTTTTCTACACCTGTGATTTGTGCACCAAACAGCTCCGAAGCCATCAAGGATCATAGGCCAACTATTTCATGATTTGCGTTCGGGCAGCTTTTGTAAACTTCCACGGCATGAATGAAAGCGCTCCCGTCTTTTCCAATTAAAATGCGCAATTTTGGTGGTAGGTATACGACGTATATAAAATAGTGTGGTTACTAACGTGAAAACGGCAAAATTCTCAACCATGATTATAGATAAACTGCAGCTGCCTGTGATGGGTGATTCGATAACATATTCACCAATCGTAAAATACATCTGTGATAAAATAGAAAATGTCCACTAAAATCTATAAACGCACACCTCGACACAGTCCAAATATCAAACGTAATAAGAATTATCAAATAACGTATCTTCACGTCACGCGCGAATTTGTTGTTTTCTAGCAGCTAGCACTAAAAACGTTGACCAACAGGTTTTTTCTTGAACACGCATGTCGGCGTCGTACAGTATTAATTACTGCTTGCATTTATTTTCTATTACTATTAAATAGTTTTGTATAGCTCAAAACAAGTATTAATCAGTATCCTGTTTCAAATTTAATTATTTTCGCAGTTAAAATTCACTTCGCTTCCCAGTTGTGACGATAAAAACCAAAGTCGTTTTAAACTTAGCTCATAAATTTTACAGTGACGACCTCTAGCAGTATTATACAACCTATAATATATTTGTTGCGGCAGCAATCAAAATCAACAATTAAGTATGTAGACAAAACAGAAAGCGTTCATGTTAACTGGCGAGCAAGATAATTCTACTAGTTCTAATTATCAAAACACGAACCTAGATAATGAATCAAAAAGTATAACATAAGCATGTATAGGTAAAAGAAAATAAAATAGACGAACGAGCTCGTGAATTTAATGAAGGACTAATAAAGTTGGTTGCCTATATACGCGGATTGAAGTTAGAGCAGTATGGCAAACGCAAATTAAATGATTGGGACTGAATGGTTTTTAAATTAACGAGGCAGGAAATTTTCCCACACGATGCGGAACGTAATATAGTTATAAAATTGCTTTCTGAAAAAATAATCACGGTATTCCATATAGAATAGAAATAAATTTGTTGTGATACTGTAGCAAAACCCCTGTGCGCCCTTTTTGTGAATTAAAAAGATAAAATTTTTAATCTGTCAATTTTTAATTTTTAATGTATTATTTTAATTCCATTGGCTAGCTCAGTTTTTGAATTACGCACAGAGCTTGCGACAATACGACAAACAAAGAATTTAAATCTACCTTATACCTCTCCTTACTGTTTTATTCTTTAAACCAAAACACCATTAAGCACAAATTGCTATAATGTTCTCAAAAATATTTACAACGCATGAAAAAGGTTAAAATTCTTTAACTGGAATTTTCTTCTAATAATTGAATAAAAATTTTAATAATTATCATTCCCAAAAATGATCAAAAAAAGTCAGCAAAATCACTATTATTATTAATTGTTAACTGAAGTCTGATGAACGTTTATTTAACCTCTTTTACTATTTACGTAATTTACAACGTATACTAAAAAAAAAAAACAAACCTTGCCGACCCCTCACATAAATTACCATGAAAGCAATTTTTAAAGTATTTGAATTAGTAATATTCAATTAGATGTTAAATTTTAGATGATCCAGTTTGAAACTGTTCTTTTTTTTATATGTATATACTACATGGTTACAAGGCTATCCTCGCGCCTGGGCAAATGTAACGAAGTCTTCCGACATAACTAGGGGTCTATTCCTTGGGTAGAGCTATGAGAAATGGGGGGGTAAGTCGAATTTTGATTGTAAGTTGAACTTAATCCAAAACAAATAGGCGCCACCAAGTCCTGACTTATTTATGATAATTGCGTAGTATATTTCTAGGGGCGGACGTGGAAACCCAAAGAAAAAAATCGCCTTCAGTGACAAAAACCCGTCGTAACTGAATAAGACGCTGCTCCTGTAAGAAATTGCAATAATTAGCTTAATAAAAGGGTGGAACACTATTTGTGTCCCACAAGCATACCTAAAGAAATATTAAAAAAAATATCTTCTATATAAGTTGACATCAAAATTCCACTCTTAAGGATATTAGTTTCCTGTAGTTAGGTTTGACCATATTTGATCAAAATAAAAAAACTTTAATCTTGAACCAATAATTTACTCAAAAGATTCTCTTTAAAACAAAATTCAATGCAACAAAATTTCATAAATAATTAAATGAGTTCATGGGTTTTAAATTAAGGTTTATCAAAATAGTTGATAATCAAACATTTTAAAACTTAGTGTGAACTTGTTACAAAAAAAGGTCCGACCCGTGCAGATCTGTTCGAGTGGGTTACAAATTAAAACATAGTTACTCAAGTTTCCTTATCTAAATTATTTGTGTTAGTTTCAATTTCTAATATAAAAGGCAGATCACAAAAATATTCTTGTTTACTCAACTTGGGCAAACGCTGTTCAAAGCATAAGTTTACTAGAACACATGTGTCAGCAGTATATCGCAGACAAACAAGTAGCGTCAATAACACCTGTCGCTGTTACTAACAGTACAAAATAAACCACGTGTATGGTTTCTTAAACCATTAAAAATTGTGAATTATAATTTTAACACTGAAAAATTCCAGCACAACAAATAATTGAAATTTTATAATATTCGTGTTTTTATGCACTAAACAAAATAGCGTGTTTCTAACTTGAAACATGAAAAATTACTTAAAGTTATCTACGAACCAAAACTGCGTTTTGTAGCTGTAAAGAGGTGTTGTAATATCAAACGTAATCACCACACATCCGTCAGCTGCTGCAATATGTTGAACCCCGCTGCCTTATCAAATAACATCCTAACGTTGTGTACTAAAATGGTCTTCTATAAATTATTCAAATTTTCCATCATCAAAGTTGCTTTCTACAGACTGTAATACAAAGTGGTTTTAACATCAGTGGTTGGAATAGTTGTTTTCAAAGTTGCTTTTATTGTGGTTATTTGCGCGCTAAATAAAATATCTCAATTAAACAAATTAAATAACGTTCGTAGGATACCAACCGCTATTTAAAGATGGGTCTCGACTGCTTAAAATGTAACCGCAAATTGGCGGCCTGCTTCCAATCGTACATTTTGACTCAACAATCTCGCATGGCCGACTGGTTATCACGCTCGCTCGGACGACGGCGTGTCCCAGGTGGGGGCTTTCAACCAAAACGCGCTTGCGAACAGTTATCGAAGGCACAGACATTTGACTATACATAGAATGCTACATATAGATACAGCTTTAGCGTATTACCAAAGTTGTTAAATGTATTTTACTTATAATTTTAATAAAAGCGTTTTATAACTTTGCACTTTTATGGATGGATTTAATAACCAAGAAATAAAATTGTTACAAGTTTAACAATGTACAATGAAATATCCACAAATAAAATAATAAAATAATAAACATTCAGATTGGCTAACCTGTTGTTTTCAGCCTGAATCAGTCTCTGGTCCAACTGTTTTTGGTATTGTGTGCATCCCTCATAGCATCGCCTTAAACATACTATCGTCCTCCATTAAACTCTTTAACCATTGAAGTAAATGCTTCTTGCATTTCCTCATTTGTTCCAGTAATAATCATTTATAATCGCTTCATCATTTATTTAAACTTGTTCTTGTATTCATTTAAAGTTGTCTCCAGTAATTATTCACAGCTGTCTCCTGTAATTATTTAGACTTGTCTCCAATGATTATTTAGATTTGTCTTCAGTAATTATTTAGATTTGTCTCCAGTAGTTATTCAGTTTCCAGTAATTATTTAGATTTGTCTCCACTAATTATTCAGAGTCCTTTTTATTAAGGTTAATATTGGAATTTAAATTAAAACGACTTTTAGTTACTTACGCTTTTTATTAAGGGCAAAACGACAAACTCGTCAATTTTCCATTTTCAGTGGTATTATTTTACACTTCACAATTAATCACTTTACGTGGATATTTTTGTTTTCAGAGACGTAAACTATGCCTTACTTCATGGCGAAATGATTTGATAGCAAATCCGGCCATATATAAATGCACCGTCTATCTATTGACAAGCGCAAAGTTCGTTGTTTGTGTATAAACTTTCATACCAAGTTTTCGGATATTCCATGGTATTATTATTGTGTATTAACATCAACGCGTTACTCTTATCACGTAGTATTTCGAGTTAATAGCGTTGATTCGCTTGCAGTTTCATACTTCTAAATAAGTAAACTATTGTTTGTTCAAATAAATTTGGCAAACTTTGATTTTAATTACCATGCCTTGCTTGTTTCCAATAAATCAAGTGTCAATTTTAATTTTCCAGTCACGTAGATTAAATACAATGTATGCATTAAATTATATGCGTTTGCTATCTTACGCATTTTTAAACCGGTTTGTTTTAATTAGGATCCTTGACGTAATAATGTTGCGTTATCCTTGCGTGTCGCGTTTCAGCTTGCAATTATGTTGTTTAACGACTCGCCGATTTGTTTTCATCAAATAAATCTTCAAAATTATGATTATTATTTATATACATGGCGTTGTTTTTTACTTTCCAGTCTAATTATCGTATTTCTTGTTTTCTTCAGCAAACGGTGTCGTTTTCTGAACCCTTATGTATTTTATATAGAGTGCGCTATACTATTGGTCCTAACTACCCCTAAATGACCCTATTAACACAACACATGTTTAGCTTTTAAATTTAACACAACTGCTATACCTAATTACCATTAAACTAACAACAATCAGGAAATATTAATTATTAAAAATACATGCTTAGATAGGGCACCAGAAAAAATATAAATAGGTTAACTCGCACATTAAATAAAAGACGAGCAACGTTGGTTGTCTAGCGCAGCTAACCCAAAGTAAATAAAGGACAAGAACAGTTGGCTACCTAACTGAGCGGACTTGAAATAATAAAAGTGTAGCAACTCGTATATTCAAATAACTAGAAACTGAAATGGTTTTCTAAGTAAGGAGGCAACGAATTTTCAAGTAGAAAATGAAACGTAGCAAGGTATCAAACTAAGTTGGAGCGGTTGCTTGGTTGCAGAAACGAAATTATTGCTGAAGCTGTTTTTGATAACTAAGTATACTTCTTATTGGATAAGGCAGGGGACAAAAATGTGTTGATATTAATAAATAATTCGCATATTCGATTTAAGACATTTTTGATGTTGCTGTTACAATTTTTGACTTAATTTAGGATATTATTTTGCAAAAATACTTTTTTTTCTATTACAATTATGTAATCTGTGACACTTTCTTTTGTAGATGTTGGAGATGTGCCTTATAGGATATCGTTTTTTAATTTTGGACGGAGTATTTCTAGTTCACTGGCCTGGAATAAAACGAAAATCCATAGAACTGAAAAATAGAAATGTATGGCGGGATCCATATCAACTCAAAAACTCAAGACAATACAGCAATATAGTTAAAAAATTTGCTATTAAATATAAAGTTAATCCTAAATGTAAATTGCAATAATTTTATATACCTTCTTTTATCGTGTTTGCTAAAATGTTGCAGCAATAATTAGATTTAAAGTTTTAACTCGAATGTTAAGATCTAAAAGTTCCTGTAAGTATTAAAGTTGTGTATAATAATGAACATTAAGATAAGTTTCAGGTATTAAGTATAAATAAAGCTTAAAGGTAATATTGTATACGATAAAGTTCCGTTATTCGCCCCGCCAACCAAACATAACCCTGGACGTAATTTATACGTCCATAAATTTGGTTGCACGGTTTGCCGTCACGGGTAAAACCTACAAGTTAACAAACAAGCCAGGAGCATACCTGGGTTTTGCTGGAAGCCAAGGGCGCCACCTGCTTTTTAGGCCAGGATCCTTGTCGGGTGGTATTTTCTGTATGGACCATGTAAAATATTGAAGCGATAGAAAATGATAGTTTACAAATAACGAATAGCTCTTTGGTAGAGAGAAATGGACTGTATATAAAATTAAGTGATAATTTAACAAACAACATATAATTAGTGTTTTTAATTAGTTCAAGCGTTTACTCAAAGCACTCACCTGTTGATTACGAAGCCGTGCCAATGAAAAACCGATGTAACATCTACTCTGCTTTTTGCAGGTGTAACTAAGCACATTTCTGTCAATAGTGGTTCTGAAGAAAAGCGGTCCATCTAAGAAGGAGTTTTACGTAGAACGTGTAAAACAGCGATGCGGTCTGTTCAAACGACAAATCGATTCTTTTTTGCTTCGTGGATTTTTCAGTCACTACACTGTTTGCACATGCGGAATAACACAGAGTTTTATCATTCGCGGCACTTGTTGGCGTGTACTTGTAGTAAATATGAAAATTTACACTAACAAATTTAAATATACCCAGGCGAACGTAAATAGTCAACAAACTCAATAAAAAATAAAATTTAGCTTTAATTATTTATAATATAATATAAACAGACCAATTATAAAAGCGAAATGAATGTGCCTGCATTGTATCGGAACACGAGATAGTTTTTTAAGTAGCGGAGAAGTACAAAAACACGAAAAGAACCACTTCGACAAACTAATGCTTTCACGAGCTGTAACAACCCCATCATTACTTCTCAAGGCGGACCGTTTTAACCACATTGCATTTCTTTAGACTGGGAACGCGAGCGCATGCGATTTACATACCATAAATCATGCAGTAATTGTCCTCAAATTCATGAGAAACTATTATCAAGAACTTTTATACTTAGAAACTTAAATTAAGGATGGAAAAATAGCTCTCCATGCTGAATATAAAATCCCAAAATCTAAATATTCAAGCCTTAGCTGAACGAAAGACACTGGTTTGCAACAATGAAATAAAATTGTATGTAAAATATCAGATGTGTTTAAAAAATTTACCGCATTTAAAAACTATCACAACACCATAACGCACCTTTTAGACAGAAGGTTAAAGGAAGGTTAAATAGAAGGAAATAGGGTTGATATCCGATATTAACAAAACTGCTAAACCGGCGCGAGAGAGCTTCTAATGGACTGTATCGAGGCATACTAAGTACGACGATCATTATTGTTGCGATAAGAGTCTTCCTTTTGTAGATCGACATAAAATAGCGTGCGCCTTGAACACTGAGGAACTATTTATTTACAATGGGCAAAGGCCTTAACACTAAATATTAAAATGAAATTTGATGTAGTCAAAAAGGAGCAGCAATGTCTTATTTCATCAGAGCATCACAAATTAACTTATTAGCAGTAGGATAGGAGCAATAGTATACTGATTTGCAAGACAGTCCTTGCAGTAAAAACACTACCTTGTTACGAAAAATAAAGGTGCTTTTGGGCTATTACTGAACAATTGGTTGCACTTGTGGTATACAGCAAAAAGAGCTAACAAAGATCAGCCTAGCTACCCAGTTGTCAGCGGAGAATGAAAGTAGGGTTTAACTTGAGAGCTGGTTAGCAACCCTACATATTAACTATACTTTGGTTCACCGAAGCGATGGTAAAAAAATGAGGTTTGGAATATAAACCAGCCATGCGTTGACGACTTGTATATATATATATATATATATATATATATATATATATATATATATATAGAAAGATAAGAACGTGGAGCGTAAGAAGAACACATGAGAAAGAAGGCGGGTTTATTTAAAAAAATCCTGAAGGAAAGATTGATATGCTGCTATGCTGCTTGTGTCCGTGGGTGCGAAAGTGCATGCGTGTGTGCGTGCGTGTGTGCGTGCGTGTGTGCGTGTGTGCGTGCGTGTGTGTCTGTGTGCGTATGTGCGGACGTATGTGTGAAATTAGAAAGGAAAAAATATGATTTATTTAAATGACAAAAGCTTGGGATGTGGTCTAAGGTAGACAAAAAGTTAAGAAGGAATCAGGGTGTCACTTTTTAAATGCGGAAGCAAAATGGTATGCTAAAAGCTACATTTGGTGTCTTTCAGAGTGTCGTGTGTTCGAATGAAAATAGGCATTAGAAAGACTGTGGTAACTGTAGCACATGCACCTCCTACTATCCAGTGCTACACCCGAGGTACTACACAGACCAGGAAGCGAGCTTTTTTTACCTGGAAATTTTGAACTTTGCCATTTTCTTGCTGTTCCAAGCAAGGTAGGGATTTTTATGTGCCTGGCAAATGCTGCCTAACAGTTTCTCAACGCGTGTCGGGAATCGAACCCGAAACTTGGGCATAATAGTCACACGTGAACCAACTAATCCACGAATTTGCCGGCATTGATTAACCATTTATTTGATTTTGCAATGCTCCAATCGAAAGCATTACATCGGCCAGGAAACGAGTCTTTTACCTGAAAATTTTGAATGTTGCCAAACCCTAGCTATTTCAAGCATGGTAGGAACATTTAGTGTACGTGACAACACGCACACATGGGACCTAGATTCAACCCCTCAACGAGCGAGGGCGTAACTTTGTGATAAATGCTCGCCTGAAATTTTTTAAGTGGTTCATATATGGAATCAAACCCGAGACTTTGGGGTCAGAAGTCATACATCCCGACATGGTCCGCTTGAAAAATGTTAGGCAAGCATTTTTTACAAAAATACACCCTTGTTCGGATGGTAGGTAAAATGGAGGTCCCGTGTGTGAGTGTTGTCACGCACGTTAAACATCTCAACCTTGCTTGGAACAGCAAAGGTTCGGCAAAATTACAAATTTTTCAGGTAAAAAAAACTCGCCTTCTGGCCAATGTAGTACCTTCGGGTGGAGCATTGGAAAATCACATGTAACGTCAAAAGTCATACAATAACCTGTCTGATCTATAGAACCGTCCATCATGTGCACCTCTACATTTGATTTTCCTATATAGCACCTGAAGATAATACATTGGCCAGGAAGCGAGTTCTTTTAACCTGAAAATTTCAAATTTTGACAAACATTTGCAATTAAGCAAAGTAGAGACCTTTAACGTGCGTGACAACACTCACATGCGCGACCTACAATTCACCTCTCATCTTAACGAGCCCGTGTTCTTGCAAAAAATGATCCTGTAACAGTTTTTAAACGGTCCGTATTGGGAATCGTACCCGGGACTTTGGGATCAGCTGGCATCCGCGAATCTATCTGATCCACGGAGCCGCCATCTGAAAATTGTGTATTTTGCCGAACTTTTGCTGGTAGGGATCTTCAACGTGCGTAACAACACGCACACGAGACCTATATTTTACCTCTCATACAAACAACATTTTTCAAGCGGTCCGTGTCGAGAATCAAACATGGGGTTTTAGGATCGGCAGTCATATGCAAACCTGTCCGATCCATGCAACTTCCAGCATGTGTAGCCTTACATTTCACTTTTCAATACTCTATCCAAATGTACTACATTGGCCAGGAAGCGAGTTTTCTACCTGGAAATTTTAAAATTTGCTAAACCTTTACTATTTAAAGTAAGGTATGGATCTTTAACGTGCGTGCCAACACATACACGGGGTCTACATTTTACCCCTCTTCCGACCAAAAGCGTATTTATGTGAAAAATGCTTGGCTATCATTCTTCAAGGTGTTTATGTATGAAATCGAACCGGGGACCTTGGGGTCAGTAGTGATACGTAATCCTGTTTTATCCACGGAATCGCTTAGCATGTATACCAATTCATTTCTCTTTACAATGCTCCACCATAAAGTACTACATTGGCCAGAGAGCGAGTCTCTTTTACCTGGAAAATTAAATTTTGCCGAACCTTTGCAATTCCAAGCAAGGTGGACTCCCTAACTTGCACAACAACACACACACCGGACCAGCATCCTACGTCTCATGTTAAACGAGCGTGTTTCACAAAAACACTCCCGTTTAACATTTTTCAAGTGGTCCGTGTCGGTACTCGAACCCGGGACCTTGTCTCTTGTAGTCACATGAGAACCAACTAAACCAAGAAACCACCTTAACATATGCACCCTACATTTGATTTTCCAAAGCTCCGCCCGAAGATACTACATTGGCCAGGAAATGCGTTTGTCCTTAGCTTGAAATTTTGAATTTTGCCGACACCCGTTATTCTAACCAACGTAGGAGCTTTATCTGTCATTCGAACAAGGACACATTTTTGTAAAAAATGCTCGTTTAACATTTTTATAGCGGTCCGTGTCGGAAATCGCAGACCTTGGACTTACTAACCACACGCACTTTAACTAAGCCACGGAGACCCTAACATGTGCACCCTACATTTGATTTCCCAATTCTCCGGCGAAAATACTACATTGGCCAGAAAGCGAGTTTCTATTTTACCAGGAAATTTTGAATTTTGCGAACCGTTGCTACTTTTAGCAAGGTAAGGATCTTTAAATGCCAGACAACACTCACACACGTGACCTCCAATTTACCTCTTATCCGAACGAGGGCGTATTTTTGTGAAAAATGCTCTCCAAACACTTTTCAAGAGGTCCGTGTCGGAAATCGAACCTGGCACCAAGGGCTTGGTAGTCACACAAACCAGCTAAGCCACGGAGCCGTCAAACATGTGCACTACATTTGATTTTTCAGTGCTCCTCCCTAGTGTACTACACTGATCATACAAAATGTAATATATAAATATCTAAATAAAGCATTAAGGATACAACCACACAACAGTGCATAGAATACCAAAGAAGCATCCCTTAAATTACAAGGTGTACACTCACACAAAAACGTGCTCGTTCAAAATTATCTGCAAAATTTACTTATTAATGCCTATCAATGCTTTTGCAAGTACAGCCCTCACCATATTTATAAATACCTTGAATATAAATTTGTCTTGGATCCGAGATCTGATCGTCTATCTACACCTAATTACTCGTTGTTGCTAAGGGGAGAAGGACATGCACTGTTGAAATCCATGTAGGTATGCACTAAATATCTTGCAGCGACCAGAATCGGTATCACTTTTTAAGTCCGGTGGATGCGTGGTTTCACTCTAATTTAATTACTTAGTTTGATTGATTTATTTGATTGGTTCAAGTTAATTATGAAATCTGATTTATTTTTGTTGTTTATTAACCCGCTTTAAAGTCTTGATATTATACCCGATGCTTTTCCGCGCGCTTTAGGAAAGACAGTGACTGATTTAGTGGTAAATTTATCGTGCAATTTAGATATTTGGGTGTTTCTTTTTGCATATATTTTTGTTGTTTCTTTTTACTTTAGTAAATTAAGTTATATCGTGAGAATATATCGTTTCATTAATAAATCGTAATAAATTGTAATAAATTGTACATAAATGCGTACATGTAAATTCCTTTGTTAAAATAAGTTTCAGACTTAGCTGAGTAAATTCTTTCAGAAATAATAATAATAAATTGCCATAAAATTTCTTTTGTTTCTTACTAGCTAATATCAAATGATGAAAATGGTTAGGAAAATAAACTTTGGTACTTACAAAAGTTTTTTTGCCAGTTCCATTATAGTCGTTCCTCTTTGTTATTGGACTTAGTCAATTTTTGTACATCATCTAATTAGTTTTTTGTTCCAAATGAAGAATAAAAATTCAAGACCACCAGTTCCTCGATTTTTGGATTCTTTAGTTACCTTCTGGAATCTTACCGACTGCGCCAAATAGGTTTTAGACCTTTGGGAGCTTCTTATTAAAAAGACTATTTCCAAATTTACACTCCTATCAAGTGTGTTTTAATTTGTACAGCAATTACAAATGATTTCAACAAATGGATACGTTATGTTCAATAACGTTTAAAAATAAAAATATTCAAAGTTACTTTTACTAATTAATTAATTAATTAAAACTAAAATGAGTAGCTTGAACAACCAACAATGTTAAAGTTCTGAATCTCGAGACTTGGGCTCCTGAGGGTATTTATGCTATCCCTGCTCTTACATTGCTTTGTGGAAAATGCAGATCTCATGTCTGCTATTTCTTCATACAATACAAAGAATTACATTTTAATAATCTTCATTCTAACAATTGCTGTCTTATTGTCTACTGTGACCTGCACCTTCAGTGTTATATTACGTCTGGAATACAAAGTAACTGGTTCCGTTCTCATGGCTGGTTTGTGAATTTTTGTTAATCTTTTATTACGTCCTTCAATTATACAATGTAACAATAATTCTTAAGTCTTAATAATTTCATTTAAATATACATTTATATTGATTTGGGGATATGCAACACATGCACAAAATAAATTTTATGCGAAGTCTAAACTGCCTCCTACTCCAAATTTTAAGCAATCCCACCTTCCATTCCCCAGTTTACACCCGGTTCTCAGCGCCCTCAGCTTAGCCACTCTCTGGACTTGTTCCAAGCTCTTGGGCCATTCTAGTCTCTCAACAGCTAGCTTCCTGTCCACCAACCCTCTGTTAGCCATCTCGCGTGGGCAGTTAAACAGCACGTGTTTAGCGCTTGGTACTACACTGGCTAAGAGATTTTACATTTAACTTCTCATCAGAACAATGGCATATTTTTGTGAAAAATACTCCGCTAACATTTTTCAAGCAGTCCGTGTCGGAAATCGAACTAAGCCCCGGAAATGCCAACATATGCAGCCTACAAGTCTTCATGCGAAGTTACTACATTGGCCAGGAAGCGATGTTTTTTTCTCTATCAGAAAATTTTGAACTTTTTCAAACCCTTGCTATTTCAAGCAAGGTAGGGATCTTTAACGTGCGTGACAAAACTCGTACGCGGACCCTACATTTTACCTCTCATCCGAACGACTTAGTAGTCACACGCCAACCAACTAAGCCAGGGAGTCGCCAAACATGTGCACTCTACATTTGATTTTCCAATGCTCCTCCAGAAAGTACTATATTGGCCAGGAAGAGTTTTTCTTGTCTGGAAATATTGAATTTTGCCGAACCCTTGCTATTCCAAGCAAGATATAGATCTTTAACGCGCATGACAACACGGGACTCATATTTCATCTCTCATCCGAACGAGAGTGTATTCTTGTAAAAAATGCTCGTCTAACATTCTTCAATCGGTATGATGTTATTTCGAACGAGGGTAAAAAGTGCGAAACAAGGGTACGGAATAAAACGTGTTGGATACAAAAAGAGAAATGTAAAATCATTTAGAAAGAAAGAGACAGACGCATAAAAAACTTCAAACATTTGTATGGTTGAAATTGCAAAGGAAACACAAGAAATGATAGAAGAAAGCGTGACTGTAAGTAAAATGTAAATTAGAATAAAGTGCTAAAGGGTGTGGAAGTGGCGAAGAATGGAAAGGCGGCAGGAATTAATAGTATCAAGGATTAAATTTGTTTGGATATGTTGCCTGTTGAGAAAGTGTGTCAACTACACAATATGTGTATCGGATGTGCGCAAGTTCCAAATAACGGGAACAGTTTTAGAATTGTATTATTGTAACAGGTAGAGGTAGTAGGAATGAATGTGGAAACTATAGGGCGATTAGTTTACTCAGGGTATCTGTAAAGGTATTTGGAAGTGTTAGTAGAAAGAGTACGTGCGAAAATATTGGTTGGTTTATGGCACGCGCAGTGGGGTTTTATACGAGGTAGCGAATGTATGAACCAACTGCTTGTTCAGCAGCAGATATTTAAAAAACGTATAGAAGTAACAAAGCAGGTATATTGTGCATTTCTGGATCTTGAGTATAGTGCGTTTCAAAGTATGTTACGTTTATTTTCAACATACATTAAATACTCCGTTTTCCCTTGTTAATTCAATACCCGTTCGAATAAATTCCGGTTTACTTTTAAATCCTTCAATATAATTAATAATAAATACACTTTCTAATAATTCCTCAACTTAAATCTACTTGCTTGAAAACGACAAGTTTAAGCTATAATTAAATAGTTTGTATCCTGTTTTAGGTACTCGTTAACTTGTTATCACTACGACCGCGTACAATTGCTTTCTCTGGGGTTTCCAGTTTCAAGACGCGTCGAACCTAGGTCGCGTACTATTATTTGATAGCGTGTTTTCCAGTTTGAATCGCATTTGATAACGCGAGGATTGTAGTAAAGCCTTGTTAGAACACGATTGTTTTACTTGATTCTTTCTGTGCTATGACAACTTTAACATTTCCTTTGTTGTTATCTCCACAATTTCGTGCACACACTGTGTGTTTCTTCCGTTGATCTACTTAACTACATGTAGGAGTGCTGCTCTTTTTGTTATTGGAGGACAGCACTGTGTGTTTTCGTCGTTGGACAAGATGTTCTAATGAGTTGCCGCTCCTTTTTTGGTGTAGAAGCGTGCACAGGTGGTGAGGTCCCAGGCAGCTACCATGTTGGTTTATACCTGTTTTTATCTAAACATTACTGGACTATCTTAACCTGAAAACTTAATGGTGAATTTTTAGATCTCTTTTTGGTAAAGGGATCTCGACAATCTTCCGACTAAGCTAGGGGTCTATTCCCCGGGTAGAGCTTATGAGGAGTGGTCGTGGGTTTTAGAACAACACATTGTTTACTTACTGACTCTAATAATACAAAATAGGTGGTACAAAGAGGCGCCACCAAATCCTTGAATTTTGAACACGGGTTTGCCCTAAGGGAGGACTTAGAAGTCCTAAGAGAGAAATATCGTATTTACTGTTAAAGCAGAAGCTGTAAAAAATTGTATTAATATAATAATGAAGGACACAAGAGATGCACTCTTGCTACATTATACCATGAAAAAATAGAAAAACCCTTAATACCAATAATTTAAACATAATTGTAAAAACAAATTTAGGCATTATACTTTTTGAATGTGTTGTTCAGTGCTTTTTAATCATGTCACTGTTATAAACTTTACTTTTATAAAAGGGTATTAATACATTTTTACCTTTCAACTCAATTACCCTATTCTTAAACTCACTTCTCCAAAATAAAACAACTATTCGAATGAATTTAACGATTGTTCTCTAATTAAATTTAGCTTTCTTTGTAATCAAACTTTATATACAGAATATACATCAATCATTTGGTCTAATCTTTTAGACACAGATACTAAATATAAAAATCATGATTGTTTCTACAAGGAATAAAAAATATTAAGAATGTCCAGAATTAATATTTCTTACATTTACGTTAGTGAGAATGAAACTTGACAATTTACAAAGATTAAAATTCGCCAACCATTTAGATTATGTTTTTTGTATAAATTCATTGAAATTAATATTGACAAATTTAAGGAAATAATTATTGGGAAACCGTAGAGCGCCATAACAAAATCATTTAGTTTGACGTAATAATAATTTAATCTGCTTACCATTATCAGAGCACACAAAACATCAAGTGCATCTTGCAGTTGGTTAAGCGGCAAATTTTATTGCGACACGCAGATTGCATGGCGCTTGTAACTCTACAAGTGGTCGTGCCAGACTGACTCGTCAGCTCAATGCGATGCGCACAACTCACATCAAAATCGCCTGACATTGGAGAAGCAATTCAGACGACCAACGTTTACTAATAGTAACTAGACTAATATTATTAAGTAATATATGGCTTGCGATTGGGCTATACGGCCCTGATCTAAATATTTATTTACATCGCAAAATTCAATTGTTTATTTAAATAGACAATGCAGTGTATTTTATGAATAATTTTAAAAAGATTTGCAGTCGTCAAACAAAATTGTTAGACTGCCTCGCTCGAAAAAAGAAAAAACCTTTCCTTAGCCTAACAAAAGATTTTTTTATGCGTTACTTATTAACCCGTAACGAAATTCTAACCTTAAAATCAAACCTAACTTTAGAAATGACCTGTAAGAAAATAAAAAATAGAAAATTAAAGAGATTGGGGGCGGGGGAACCAAAATAATAAAGGGTGAGTGTTTTAGTAACTACGCGTACTACACGTCCACAAGGAAACAATATTGGTAAGACACTAGCGAGAATTGTCGCAATCGAGAGTCCAACACTCTCTTACGGAAAGAAAAAATAATATGATTTACAGGTCCTCACTACACACTCTTAACCAGAACAAAAAGGCAAAAGAAAAACTCTCTAAACTAACACTAAACGGAAACTACTAACCAAAAAAAACTATCAACAGCAATACTAAAGAAGCTGCTATGACAAAAATTCAAATTTCTCAACTATATACAAAACTTTTGATTGAGACAACTCAAATCGAAGGAAATAATTAAAGCCCCCTGTTTTTTTTTTTAAAAAAAGAGACCCACAAAATATTCAACCATTAAAAAAATTGAGCATCATCAAGACGCTATCACTCCACTAAACATAAGCACCAATTGCTTACCGCCACTAACTATTTTAGCAACCTGCTAAAATATTCTAAACCTCTACACAAATGCGAGACTATCGCACTATCAACGCTACTAACTTTTGTGCAATCAGCACATACCCAAACAAAACAAAAACATGTGAGATACTGGCTCACATACCATACTCAATCTCAATAGTGAATAACTGCTTCGAGTATCACTAAACTAAATTCTCAAAAAAAAAATTACACTCCATTCAACTAAGCACACACGGCTGAGCGACCAACTCTTCATGAGTCTCGTCTAGACTTACGTATTACTTAATGAAATCTACTAAACACGATAAGAACAGACTACAGTTCTTTTGCTCACGTTGTAGAAGACACGACTATCGCCAACAGGACAGTCAACTTCTACAAACTCAAAAATAAAAAAATTGCCCCAGTCAACACGTTATAAATCCAAAAAGATTTCGTCTGTCAAAATTCTACAAATCAAAAAAATTTCGTCGGTTAACCTTGAACTAATCAGAGAAATTTTATGTGTTAGCGGTTTGGACACTCACACAGGGAGGATGCTCCTGAGAACACGGTACGTACGCATGGGGAAAGTGCTTCTTATCATCAGATTGCGCACACACAGGGAATGTGTTTCTGATAACAGATTACGTACGTACAGGGAAAGTGTTTCTAATAATACGCTCTATGACAAAGAAAGTGTTTCTAATAATACGCTCACTTAAACTTCAAACATATTGACGCAAAAAATTGCTAGAGTGACAAACTCACCTCGAATCTCTTCTAGACTTACGCACTGCTGAGCGACCAACTCTTTACGAGTCTCGTCTAGACTTACGTACTGCCGAGCGACCAACTACGACGACAAGTCTCGCCTAGACTAAATACAGTATTGCCCAAAATAAACAGTACTGAAATTGTAATTGTTTTGTATATTTAAAAAATACATATTATTGACACTTTATTATATGTTCTAAATGTGCACCTCCTCGTTCGAGACAGACTTCATAACGATGTTCTAAGTTTCTGGTCATGTTATTGAATAAGGGTTGTCTCAGGGCTGCGAAGAAGACTCTAACGGCATCCTTTAATTCATCGATGGTTTGTGGTGCCCGTTTGAAAACGGCATTTTTAGCCATGCCCCAAATGTATGCGTCTGGAGGTGTGAGATCTGGAGAATGTGAAGGATAAGGGAGGTCAGTAAATTGTGATATGAATTTGCTTGGAAAAAGTTCTTGAAGAAATTGACGAATTGCGGCAGCAGTATGGCAAGTTGCCCCGTCCTGCTGAAAAAATTGGTTTCGAAATGCCAAGTTACGTGCACGACAGAATTGACGTAGATCAGGGATAAATCGTGTTAAAATTTGTCTGTACCTCTGTTGATTAAGTGTGACTTGCCTACCATTCTCTTCGATAAAGTACGGACCAATGATTCCGTGTCCGGACACTGCACACCAGACACTCACTTTTTCACTATGTAAAGGAACCTCTTGAACCTCATCGGGTCTGGCAAAGCCCAGAAATCGATTTGTGCGACGATTCACATAGCCTGACAAGTGAAAATGTGCTTCGTCTGAAAACCAAACAATTTTTCAAAAATTCAGGATTTTCATACTGTAACGCGAGAATTCTGGCGCAATATTCCACTCTACTGCGATAATCCCGAGGATGCAGTTGTTGATGTACCTGAATCACATACGAAAATGTACCCAGCTCCTTCAGGATTCTTTGAAAGGAAGTTCTTTTAAATCAAGTTGTAACGCTGTCCTTGCCTGGCTGACTTTCGGATTTTCTAAGATTTGCTCAAAACACGTTCATGGTTATTGTTGTTGTTAACTGTCCTGGGACGCCCCTGAGTTTCCTTTTCGTTGGCACAATACACTACCTGTATTTCTAAACTTTTCAATAACCTTCAAAATTACAGCATTACTTGGAGAACGTTTATTAAACCTTTGTGTGAATTGATCAGACACGTATAGCAAACTTGCACCATTACGTCGGCCGATTCCGTATGAACGAAAATAATGCTCTACCAGAAACACTTTCTCCTCTGTACTTAACACCATTTTTAACAATTAGGCCCTACTAATTACTTGTTTGAGGTTTACTTGACAGGTCTATACTAGCTAACTTGAGTGTGACAGCGCACGCATAAAAACACCGCCAACTTAGTTTCAGTACTGTTTATTTCGGGCAATACTGTAGAATCAAACGTGTTGCGTTGTAACGCCGATATGAATCACAAAAATTGCTATCAAACCGACACGACGACAGCACAAACTAATGTACCCAATTTACCAAAACGTTATTTTTAGTACACACTTTATAGTGACCTCATAATACGAAATCACATGCTAACTATGAAGCAAGTGCTTCACTCGTTTTTAAGCACGACTGACACGAAGTTGATGTAACACCCTTACGTCCACATTTAAAACAAAATATTTTTATAGGAGCTCTACAATAACTAAACGTATGACCTTGGCGTGAACAGTTCCAACACACAAATTTGTTAACTACGCCTGGGACTTCTCAACCAAAGGTTTTTCATGATCAACAACTTGGACTTGAGAAAGTGAAAATTTATTTCTATAAACATTACTATGAAATGCTGAAGTGTTTCTAAATTCTTCTTGACGTTTATTTTCAGACTGGCTTAAAATTTTTACGAAATCAAAAATTATTTCTCAATGAAGTAGCTACCACGGTTTGTCTTGGCGGAACTGCTTTTTCAATCTTTTTATCTAATTTCACTAATGTGGAAACATCTTCAATCTCAGATAAAGCTAGTTGAGTAACATAAGCTGGTAACAAATTCTTCCTCATAATACGAACCTTCGTGATCTCCGATGGCATCTTGGGTAACCTACTAAACAAGCTCTCCATATAGGTCACAAACAAAACCACAGACTCCTCTTTTCGCTGATGAAGTGACTTAATCTTTTCCCAAAGTTCGTCTTCTACATGAGCAGGAAGAAAATCTTCCTTTAACCGACATACCAAAAACTGCCAATCCTTCAGGGAATTCCTAATTTGCCGAAACCAAACGAGGGCATCATTCACAAATAACTCTGCAGATGCATTATAAAAGTCATCCTCAGTTACTCTACGTGACTGTGCTAACTCTTCGACTCGTTCCAGGAATGAATAAAGTTGTTTAGGATCTCCAGAAAACAAAAGACCAAGTTTCATGGGTAAAGGTGGTGTTACATAAAGCGACTGTATTAAGGGGCACATTACTAACAGGAGAGGACAAATTGACAGATTCATTCAAACTACTCGGCTTATCTTTCGCCTTATCAAACAATTGTGTCTCAACAATAAGGATCGTAGCTGTCTCTCGCATAAATTCACCTGCTTCTCCATGACTCAGTAAAGGCAGCTTCATCCTTTTAACTCGACCAGTTAGATGTACTAGTCTTAACTGCACTCTTTTAAAAACAGAGTCGGAAGGGTCACCTTCAAATTCTGACAAAACATTTTTAATCGATACAACAGTGTTATTAATTTCTTCACTTTCTACCGAAAATTCAACACTATAATCCGAAAGATCTATAAGACAACCTGGGTTACTTAATTCTTTCGCTAGTAAACGACCTAATATCGTCGTTTATCAACAACTGGTCTACTACTCTCAATTCCCCGTATTCAAAGTTCATAATCTAATTCCTCTTTAAGTAAATACACAACCTGAAAGTACCAGCCATATTTTTACTTTTCTAAGATTTATATAAAAAAAAACTAATTAAAATTTCAAGATTTAATAATTTTATGACTGTCTTTAAACCAAATTTAAATTTATCTTAACTGTTTATGCTTAACAAAATATACTCAATAAGGGAACAACAATTAGATCTAGAATTCACAACTTCGCCCTACTGACAACTAAACTACTACAACAATTATTATCTTACTTCATGTTAACTTTTTAAAGTCTATAATCCTAAATTTCAGAACAACCTAGTGCGGTAACATCACTGACGATAACAAAATTCCAAATACTACTTCTTTGCAGTTTCAAAAAAATTAGAGTTCACAACGCGGTGTCAACATAGCTATAAACAATCAAAATCTCTAACATTAGGCACGAGTGGAACAATCAAAGTCCAATATTCTGGGTGCTAGTATAACAATCAACGGTTATGTTTCGGGCGTAAGTAAAACAATCTAGCCACGTTTTGGACGTAAATATAACAATCTAGCCACCTTTTGGGTGTAAATAAAATAAATCTCGCCACCTTTTGGGTGTAAATAAAATAAATTTTTCACCACGTTGGGCGCCAGTTTAACCTGAAAGCTTGATGGCGAATTTTTAGATCTCCTTTTGGTGAAGGGACCTCGACAATCTTCCGACTAAGCTAGGGGTCTATTCCTCGGGTAGTTCTTGTGAGGGGCGGTCGTGGGTTTTACAACAACAAATTGTTTACACACTGATTTTAATAATACAGAATAGTGGGTGCAAAGGAGCGCCACCAAGTCCTTGAATTTTAAACACGGGTTTGCACTAAGGTAGGACTTGGAAGTTCTTAGAGAGAAATATCGTATTTGCTACTAAAGCAGAAGCTGTAAAAAATTGTATTAATATAATACTGAAGGACACAAGAGATGCACTCTTGCTACCTTATACCATGAAAGAAAAGAATTACCATTAATACCAATATTTTAAACATAATTGTAAAAACAAATTCAGGCATTAAACTTCTTGAAGGTGTTGTTCAGTGCTTTTTAATCAAGTCACTGTTATAAACTCTACTTTTATAAAAGGGTATTTATACATTTTTACCTTTTAACTCAATTACCCTATTCTTGTACTCACTTGTTCAAAATAAAACAATTACTCGAATGAATTTAACGATTGTTCTTTAATTAAATTTAGCTTTCTTTGTAATCGAATTTTATATACAGAATATATATATCAATTATTTGGTCTAATCTTTTAGACACAGATACTAAATATAAAAATCACGACTGTTTCTACTAGGAATAAAAAATATTAAGAATGTCCAGAATTAATATTTCTTACATTTACGCTAGTGAGAATGAAACTTGACAAATTACAAAGATTAAAATTCTCCAACCATTTAGATTATATTCTTTTTTATAAATTCATTGAAATTAATATTGACAAATTTACGGAAATAGTTATTGGAAAACCATAGAGCGTGTTACATGCCCAAAATCGGAATGTAGACATTTCTAATTTTAGTTCTGAACTTGTAAGTGAATTCGCGCCAATAATTTAAAAGACTAGTGTGTGCATTTTCGTCACTTTAGATAGTTGCGTTGGCGCTTAAGATTGCGCAGACGCAGAATGGAAAGAAAGTGGTGATTTCCGTCACGTCGGGACTAGTCAACCAAACTTCAAACCGAGTGGTTATCTGTGTGCCGTTTTATCTTGTCTTCTCTTGCAGATATGTAGGTTTCCTATTATCTCGAACCTGATTATCGTACCTTTTACCTGTATCCCTTTACCGTACCGATACAGCAGAGAGGAGACTAATTTAAATCTGGTTTCGACGAGGGGACAAGGAACTACCTACTCCCACAACGCTCAACTGACGCGAGAGTAGCGGCAATGTTGTAAAGAGCTCTACATTTTACGTGAGTACCTTTATCTTTTTTCTTTGTATGTGATAATAATGTATGGCGTAATGATGACCTCATTGCGCATTATTAGTTTTTAGTCTTGTATATATTATTGTTACCAACTGTCATAGTGGCCGGAACTTTAAAAGTATTTCTTAGAGTATAGACGCAAAGTTCACTATTCAAAAGAATTTAAAGCAAAACACACTATTTTTTATAAGGCAAGATATGAATTAAATGAATTAGCAATACATTTATGAAAGGTATACACAATAACCAATATGGCTGTTCATGTCAAATTGACATAGCAACTGTTTCCATGTCATTTCACTTAAGATGGTTGTGGTGGCAACTGCAATGTTACCAACCTATATTTTCTATTTCACAGTTATTAAAAATTTAAGTAATTATACATTTTTTTGAGTGAAAAATCTACAGATATATTTAAACTAATACATTATAAAGTATAGAAAAAGAGAAAACAATTTTTCCACCAAAAAAACGTTAGATGCGCCACTCTTATACTTCGCGTCTATACTCTAAGGTATACTTTTGAAGTTCCGGGTATAATGTATAAAAACCATTACGACAGTTGGTAACAATAATAAATACATGACTAATAATGCGCAATGAGGTCATCATTACGCCACACATTATTATCACATACAAAGAAAAAAGATAAAGATACTCACGTAAAATATAGAGCTCTTCACAACATTGCCGTCACTCTGGCGTCAGTTGAGCGTTGTGGGCGTGGGTAGTCTCTTGCCCCCTCGTCGAAACCAGATTTAAATTAGTCTTCTCTCTTCTGTAGTGGTACGGTAAAGGGATACAGGCAAAAGGTACGATAATCAGGTACAAGATAATAGGAAACCTACATATCTGTAAGAGAAGACAAGATAAAACGGCGCACAGATAACCACTCGGTTCGACGTTTGGTTGACTAGTCCCGACGTGACGGAAATCACCACTTTCTTTCCACTCTGCGTCTGCGCAATCTCGAGCGCCAACACAACTATCTAAAGTGACGGAAATGCACGCACAAGTCTTTTATATTATTGGCGAAAATTCACTTACAAATTCAGAACTAAAATTAAAATGTTTACATACCGATTTTCGGCATGTAACAAGCGCTATAACAAAATCATTTAGTTTGACGTAATAATAATTTAATCTGCTTACCATTATCAGAGTTCACAAAACATCAAGTGCATCTTGCAGTTGGTTAACCGGCAACTTGTATTGCGACACGCAAATTGATGGCGTGAACCTTATTGAACTGCATGGCGCTTGTAACTCTACAAGTGCTCGTGCCAGACTGACTCATCCGCTCAATGCGATGCGCATAACTCACATCAAAATCGCCTGACATTGGAGATGCAATTCAGACGACCAACGTTTACTAATAGTAACTAGACCAATACTATAAAGTAATATTCGGCTTGTAATTGGGGTACACGGCTCTGATCTAAATATTTATTTACATCGCAAAATTCAATTGTTTATTTAAATAGACAATGCAGTGTATTTTAAGAATAATTTTAAAAAGATTTGCAGTCGTCAAAAAAAATTTTTTACACTATGTTAGAATGTATGGTTGTAATAATTGAGGCATTGTTTTTGTACCGAATGACCCAGATTGGTGGTGACAACATGATTATTTTCGGTGCGGGAGGTATGGGTTGGTAATATTCACGTAGTTAAGAAAATGAGATTTCCTGTGTTGAGATTTCAAACTGTTGGTTTCTTGTTAAATTTATAAATTAGGGTTAATTAAGAGATATGTGTTAGTAATATTCATTTAATTAAGAATTGGGTTTTCCTTTGTTGGGATTTCAAACTGTTGTTTTCTTTGTTAAATTTGTAACTTTATTTTTTTAATTAAAGGATATGGGTTGGTACGCTATAATTACATAAGAATTTTTGGTATGTAGCTTCAAGTTTACTGTAGGAATTACGAGCGGCTGTTTTTAGTGTTGAGTTTGGGTTTTGTTTTGCTGTTGTTATTTAAAAAGGGTAGAGACCTAAAAACTGCAGCTCGCCATTTTTGACGTACTTTTGTTGTTCTGCCTAACGGAGGTATATTGGGGTTATTGAATTGTTTTTGTTGGGGGTTTGGGGAATACTGTGCTTTATATATTTTGTTTTAATTAGAAGCTGTATGATTATTTTTATGATTGTGTAGGTTGTTTTTATTTCAGGCTTTTATTTTTTTTTGTAAGTATTCTACCCCGCGCACTCGCCGATTGAGCCCGGTCAGTTTCTTTCTTTCTGGTTCTTTCTTTCTCTTTTTCTTTTTTTGGCTACGTCTAGGTACGTAGCAAGTAAATAGGGGTTTTAAAACAGCACATACTAGTGCCGCTACCTATTGATGCAGCCGAGTTGGAAGGTATATTCTTCACTGACGTTTTGTCAAACGCTTATAACAATCGGACATGTAGAAGCCGAGCTATTGCGTTTTAGCTGACAGTGTGTTTGTTGTAACGGTGCAAAAATGAATATCAGCAAAATAGTTAACATTAAGTTCTGCTTGAAAGTTGCTAAAACCTTTACCAAAATGCTTCAATTGACGAAACAGGTTTATGGTGATAAGTGTTTATACCGTGATAGAGTTCACGGGTGGTTTACATGATTTAAAGATAGTCGTGAAGACTAAGTGACGACCAGCGTATTGAATAATAATAATTTATGAAAATCGAAGTGCGTGAATTAATCAAAGGTCAGTCAATATTCGAATCAATGACCCAAAAGGGCCGAAACTCCTTGTACAATAGTGCGACTAGTGATGAAACGTGGTGCACTCAATACGATTCAGAAACTAAACGCCAAAGTGCAGATGGAGGTACCCAGATGAACTGAATTTGAAAAAAAGCTATTAAGGAAGTCAAAAGTGATGACAACGTGGATCTGCTTCCACGATTCAAAGCCAATAACTCGTAAGGAATTCGTTCCACTTGGCCACAGAGTTAATGTTGTGTTTCATCTAGTTGGTTTCGAAAAGTTAGATGTGGCGTATTTGTCGTATGCCGCCGGAATATCGCGAAGAATGAAGTTGACGTTTGCTTCATCGTATTACACCATTTCTTCGATCGACAACCTGGTATTTAACCAATAACCATTCACCGTATTTGTCTGACTTAGCGCCATGTGATTTCTACCTATATGAAAAAATGCATTTGTTGATAGAAGAAAAACGTTATGCCGACATGGAGGCCATCCAAAGGGTGCACCCATATGCTCAATGTCATCTTTACAAACGATATAAAACACCCGTTCGACATGCTTCTGGACCATGCAAAATGTTGTCTCAAGGAGACTTTTTTGAAGAAAATAAATTAATTTTGCCTAGAAAAATAAGTTTTTGTTTTTATTTTCAAAAAGTCTCGTTTACTTTAAAAAGCACATTGTATAAGAGGTCAAACAGGATTATTTGTAGGAAATGTTGAAAGAATACGATGGAAATTATGGCTGGTGATCCAAATTGAATCCTTTTATTGTAAACACAGACCAATGATAAGAATGAATAGGTTCTTGAACGATAGGTTAAATGAGACTGAGCTTTGTCGTCATGCTTCGTGCAGAAATGTACAGACAACGCATGAATTGTGTATGTCTAAACGATTCTGTTTTATTGGCAGAGAATGGACAGGTTTACAAAACGTGTTAGCTGGAATGAATCAGGTGTTGACATAAATGTATCTGCTGATAATGTATCAAAAATTAAATTGTTTTTCTTAAGGAAATGAGGTAAGCTCAAACGTCCAGTTAGTATAAGTGGAGAGACGGTAGAAATAGTACACAATTTACTGTACCAAGAATGCAGATGGGAAACTTCAAAAAAGCTGGAATTATTCTCTGGTCGGTGCCAAAATTAATAACTTCAAACTGATCAATAATTACGGTAAACTTCTGGATTCCAAAATTTTAAGTGACATATTTTACAGCCGGCTTCGTAGTTTAGTCGGTTTGCGTGTGACTACTAAACCCAAGGTTCCGAGTCGATTCTCGACATAGACCGTATGAAAAATGTGAGTCTGCATTTTTGACAAACATACTCCCTCGTTCGAATGAGAGGTAAAATGTAGGTCCCGTGTGTGAGTGTTATCACGCACGCTAAAGATCCCCAGCTTGCTTGGAACAACAAGGGTTTGGCAAAAATCAAAATTTTCGGTATAAAACTTATTTCTTGCGGAATGTGATACCTTCGGGTGGAGCATTCGAACATCAAATGTAAGGCATTTGTTATAAGGACTGCTACGTGGATTAGACAGGATCGTGTATGACTGCTGATACCGAGACCCGAAATCGCTTGAAAAATGCTAAGCTAGCATTTTCACAAAAATACGGTCTCGTTCGGATGAGAGGTATAATGTAGGTCTTTCGTGAGTGTGCTGTCGCCTACGTTAAAGATCCCTACCTTGCTTGGAACAGCAAGGAAAATTGAAAAGTTTCAGGTAAAAACACTTGCTTTTTGGTCAATGTAGAACCTTCGGGGTGGAGCATCAGAAAGTCAAATGTAGAGGCATATTTTACAAGATTTCTCTATGAAGAAACAGCTTGATGTTTTGAACTGAAGCTGTATAGCACAATCTCAGAAAGTATTACGTGTAGAATTGATGATAAGTACCCGATTCAGCTTTATACTACTGAGGGCGAAGTGACGTAACGCTTAATTAAGGCACGGGTTAGTTTTCAGTGGTGTGACATGATTCTATAACAGCAAATAACTTTTAGGGCAATACAAATTCTAACACTTTTACACCCACCTTGAAAAGCCTTTAACCTCTCCTTGTCTAACAAAACCTTTAAGCGCTTACCCATCTGAAAAAAATGAACACAGATAGAGCCTCCCTAGAAGACGGGTGTTCTGAGGGACAATTTAACGGTTATTAATGCTGTAAAAGTTAACAAGTCTTATACGGGTTCAATGTCGCGCTGTTTATGTGAGCGGTTATCTTGTTCTTATACTTTGTGCCGCACCAGTAGTTGTAGTATTTAATATTCTTTTAAAGATTAGTTTGAACCATTCTTGTATAGTATGACGCTGGGTTTCATGTTAGTATAAGATATTTGTAGGGCAGTAGTAGTAACCTGTTTTTAGCTAGCTTCAAATGGTCTGCGAGGATTGTTTTGAAGAGACGGCAAAACGTGTCGTTCGGGTTTGTAGGGTAGCGAGGAAGCACGACAAAGAAAGTAAGCAAGTGCGTTGTGAATAATGTAAGCGCAAACGAAAGTGTATTTAACAATGCAGCCTAATGGTGAAGCTTGTTGAATTCTTCTCTGAAGTACAGTGTTGTTTACGATATAAAGTAAGATCGATCCAAATTATCATTTTCATTGTTATACCTAAGGTTTGTGTGAAGTAGACATTTAGTGCACTGGGTCGCATGAATAGCAGAGCTTTTAACATTCCAGGGAATTCAACGGTTGCAAGAAAAGTAAACGAACCGGTTGCGAGTCTAATATATTTTAAAACAGGTCACTTGTGTTAAGGTTAGATATTCGGACTTAGTTTATTTAAGCACAATAATAATGAATATCTACCATTTCGCTAAGGACTATAATGAATTTTCTTAAGTAGTGTAGGGTCGAGTTAACAATTAATTATACGTGTTGGTTACATTATTTCTTTTATACTTTGGCTAACAATTATTGCATTAAAGCATTATACAGAAACATAACTGCTATTATTCACTCTATTTCAGTTCACGTAAAAGAACCCTGTTTGACGAGAAAGTCTCATTTGGCGCGCAACTCTGGGACGTGAAATTTAAAGGGATAATAATTGTTAATGCTTATACTACGCTCTAGATTAGGATAGAATTACATTTTACTGTAGACACTAGCGGGGCGCAAAAGCAAAAAAACCAAGGCAGAAGAGCGAAATACGAGCTCTGAAAGCGATGAGGTATTCTTAAACTTAACTATGCTTATAAAGGAGATTAATGCAAATCCGAAAGCCAACAACGAAATATTGAATGCAAATTTTGTCGTACTTGCTCACAATAGTAGAAATTAAATGGGGGCACCGGGGATATTCAATCGAGTCTAAAACTTTTAAAAATTAATTTGGAAGGTATTGATAAAATTCAGAGAAATTTGGAGGTCGCTAGCAAAGGGCCCAATAGGAAAGTAAATGAGGGTCAATTAATTAACGCCCCGGAGATAAGTGGCTTCTAATATTTAAGTGTTTGGAAAGAATTGGGGGTGGCTCGATAATTTTTAGACCGGATGGTCGTATAAACCCGGTTATGTTTATAAATAAACTAGAGGCATTATTTAACAAGGCGTAAGACCGCACTATGAACAATTAGCGCTAACTATTAGTGCTTGAGCGATTCGGCAGCTGACTGAGATGAAATTAAGAGGAGACAGTGCACGAATTTCAATAGTTGCAAAAAATTATTAGGTTTCTCGGACGGAACGGTAATATTTTAATGAATTCAAGTACGGTACTTTCGAGAGGGGGTCGCGTGCGGATTATTTTTTAAAAAAATGTAAAGAGGCGAATTATTTGGAGGCGGCTCCCCTTGAGAAGGAGATTATCGACATTTTGACTGATCATTTTGATACCGAGATACGCAGGGAAATTATTAGTTCTAGGATTGAAACTATTGATGAGTGTGAGCGATATTTACGGCGGGTTGATGCTACGGATGAACGCAAGTTATTTCCGTATTCTAATAGGAGAGGGTGGTAGAGGCAATGGGGGGGGGGGTGGGTTACAATTTTGGTGGTCGGAATGTTCAGGAAGACAGTATTTACAATAGGGCCTCTAATCAGGTGTTGGAGAGGGACGAAAGAGAGTGCGACAACCAACATAGGCTAGATAGGGATCGTAGGAATGATCGTGTAGCTTTTACTATATTCAGTGATAGTTATATTTGTTTGTTAGGGGGAGAGCGGACCCGAAAGTAGTCCGGCGAATCAAGTTCCGTTGAAAAGTGCGATGGTAGAGTGTATAGGTATGGATATCTTAGTCGACACTGGATACGTTATGATTTGTATCAGTCAGGACTTTTATAATAAAGTTGTATCTACTAAGCAGAGCATTATCCCATCATTACCAGCATCTGACGTAACAATTTTTGGGGCTTTAAGGGGTAAAGGCCAGGCTGTCAAACAAAAGTATATTTGGGAGTCTTCAGCGACAGTGTGCATTGTCTTTTCATTGTTGTACCACATCTGATGAACGATGTGATTTTAAGATGTGGCTGGATGGACCGATTCGCTGTTGTATTTAAATTTTGAGAAATGTTCGTTGGAGAGAACGTTTGAAAAACAAAACAAGAACTTAAATTTTTTTAGTCGGTCAGGAAAACATAACCCGGATTTCCATATGCGATATTTATTTGAAATTGAGCACGGTGTTCAGAACGGGGTTGGAAGAAAAGGATACGCATATAAAGATATTGCGGATGTTGTTAGAGACGAAGAGGTATTTGACGAGGAGAAGTTCAAAATCCCATATCAAGGCGTTGTTGAATTGGAAGGAAGTTCTGAAATAGATAATAACGTGCACTTTGGCCACCAAAGGCCAAATGATTATGTGAAATCAATCAGTTCTGACTGTGAGGAAGAACTCAAAGATTTTTGTATTTCTAGTTAAAGTGAAGTTAAGAACAAAGGCAGGGAACAACAGCTCAAACATAGTCGCAATGCGTGCAAACCTACCAATTTTGTAGAGGGGGATTGTGTCTTGGTACGTTCTCACCCCCAGTCTTCTGTCGAAGACAGAGTAAGAAAGAATTTTTTTTTATTATATAAGAGCCCAGGAGCGATTACCAGAGTAGTCAACCCCAGTTCCTATCAAATTTGCGAGGACTCGATCGGGTTGTGTTTCTCGAAACCCTATCGAGCGCCCGTTGATCTGGCGCAGCCGTCTCGATGGTGAATTGAATTAGTATCCTGGCGGTACCTAAATTCAATTGGGGTGTTGTGCGGCGCCAGTAGTTGTAGGATTTAATATTCCCATTAATATTAGTTTAAACGATTCTTGTTTAGTATGACGCCCCGTGACTGAGTTTTAAGTTAGTATAAGATATTTGTAGGACAGTAATAGTAACCGGCTTTTATCCAGTCCTAAAAGGTCTGCGAGGATTGTTAAGTAGCTACAAAGGGACGGCAAACCACGTCGTTTGACTTTGTAGGGTAGCGAAGAAGCACGCAAAAAAGTAAAGAAGTGCGTTGTGAAGAATGTAAGCGTAAACGGAAGTGTGTTTAACAATGCAACCTAGTGGTGAAGCTTGCTGAAGTCTTCCCCGAAGTACAGTTTTGTTTACGATATAAAGTTTGTTTGAAGTAGACATTTAGCGCGCTGTATCGTATGAATAGCAGAGCTTTTAACATTCCAGGGAATTCAACGGTTGCAAGGAAAGTAAACGAACTGGTTGTGAGTCTAATATAGTTTAAAACAGGTCACTTGTGTTAAGGTTAAATATTCGAACTTAGTTTATTTAAGCACAATAATAATAAATATCTACCATTTCGCTATGAACTATAATAAATTTTCTTAAGTAGTGTAGGGTCGAGTTAATAATTAGTTATATGAGTTGGTTTCATTATTTCTTTTAATCTTTTGACTGCATTAAAGGATTATACAAAAGCATAACTGTTATTATTCACTCTTATTTCAATTCACGTAAAAGAACCTTGTTTGAGAAGAAAATCACAACTTTTACATTGGATACAGAATGCTGCGGCATTTGTTTACGTTCCTAACAAATTTTTTATAGCTGATTTTATAAAAATATGGTTATTGGTAGTTTATTTCTTGCGATTGCAGTTACTTTAAACCCGCGTGAATTTGTACAAATACCTTTAATATGTCGGTTATTTCCCGAATATCTATTCTGTAATTTTTTTAAATTTAGTGCCCAGAAGGTAAAATACCACTGTAACGTTGGTATTTAATGTATGGGTGTTTTACTAGTTTACTCCTTTATCCTGATTTAATATATTGGAATAGTAACGTTATCAAAGCTTTTAAAATTTTTTCAGGGTGCTTTCATGCTAGAAGTTCATTTAGTAAACTAAAATTAATTAACTCATTTTTATGACCTAATGTTTGCTTAAGTAAGACATCAGGGTTACAGAACTATTGCAGATAGAAACACTAAAGCTTAAATAAAAATTAGATGCGCTAAAAGATTACCTACACGTACAACTTGGTGAAAAATTCAAACAGAATGCAGAAATATGATTAAAATTAAGATTTGAAACGTATACAATGTTTTACACCTCTTTAGCTGACACTTGAACCCAAAAATACGGCTATTTTTCCCTTCCAGGAATTTAATCTATTGTTTCAGATAAATGTGTTCAATAAGAGAAACCTATATATTGCCACTTGTATTGCAAATTTAGTAAATAAAAGAATATAGAATATTATACTTACGATTCGCAATCTATTTTTTTTTTTATTATAATCACAAAGCGAAATACTTCTAACAAGTAAACCCTGTGATTGCTTTCTAAATTATGAAAGCGGTAAAGCCGTAATATCTTTGAGTTAGCTTTTTCAGCAATCAGAACGTATTGTTATGAATAAAGTTGAATAATTTCTGAAAAGAAACTGATCTGAAGTTTGTATACCGCCGATGAACTATATATTTTTTGTTTTATTTTCTTCATATTCTCGATGTTCTTTCACAAACAACTTGATATAGAATGTTAAAACTAAATCGGGGTTTTCTTGAAAATAACGGTGCCCAAGCGTAAACTTGAATTACAATTGGTCAAAAGAAAAAAGAAACTCCAATTAAGACAAAACGATTAATTCTGAATAAAAATTCAAGAGTAGAGGCTACGAGAGTGGTCGTACTGCTACGCGAGTTAAGATTCGTGGCTTTGAGCGGTCCTTTTAAAAAGACTTCTTTGATTCTTAACACATTTATTTAAGTTTGTACAGAAATTAAATATTGAATTTAGACAATCTTGAATTATTACTCTAAGTCCCAAATTATTAATTAATTGTACAAGTGAGTTACCGACGGACTGCAATGTGAAAGCTGAACGTTGATGAACTGACTGCGAGTGGAGATCCCGGCCTTTTAATAATCTTCCTACCTCTTTACAATTCTGTGGGAACCTGCGTACCTAATGTCCGCTTACCCTTGACTCTATTCATAATACTTAGTTGCTATCTTGAAAGCTATTCATAATTACAATGTTGCAGGCTTATTCTGCGTAATCTCGGTACGTGACTTCCTACGACCGTCTGTGACCTGACATCTGCAGTGTCACTTATCCTTGTACTACTTTGTAGCGTTTCCATTCGTGGGAAACTGAAATAATCATAATAAATTGTAATAATTTGTCTTTTAATTACATTGTTGCATTTTCTTAATATTTCCTAATAACTTTATTAGTTTCATATGTATAACAAATGGGGGATCACATAACTCGCGCAATGATATAGCCGGAAGTTATTCAACGCGGAGGGTGGGGGATTCACCTAAATACCAAAAACATAAAAATTAAGCACACAAAAAATTAAAGCACATCACCCACGCTAACCTATTAACAACTAAACAAATAAAAACAAGAAAAATTTCTTAATTAGCATAGACAAATAAAAAAATATTAAATTTTAGTGATGTTGTAAATGTCAAATTTGCTAGTGAACCCCCGAAGTGCGCATTTTGCGCCTAACTGGTAATAAAATTCATCGAACCAAAAAAAATTAATGTTTAAAGTTTTCCCAATAACAATAGTGATAGCAAATTTTAAGTGTGGGTTTTCTCAATATCAATATCAACGTGTTAAAATTAAAAAGAGTGAAAGCTGATCCTCTCAATATTATTAGTGTTAAAATTACGCATTAAATACCAGCAACGTTGTAGTAATAACTACCGAAGTATAACCCGAAGCACCTGTAGAGCGAGAATCGCGAATTGTAGCAACAAACAAAAGTCCTATAGGGTCACGGTTCTCATCCCGTGACTGCACCCAACGTTGATAAGGAATGTTCCATAGGTGCATACAAAAGAAAACAAGTCACATACCTGTGGGTATCCAGGTACCTATTTTGCCTACCGTGGGAGGTTGAATCAATACAGCGACGTAACGGTCATCGTAATTTCAGTAGTGAATCACCACCAAGAAAGAGAAAGCTGCTCCATGGCAACGAACAGTTTGGCCTACACACCAAAAGGACCCATTTGGTCTCTAGCTAAAAAAAGCTAAAACGAAAATTGGATTAGAATGAGTAAACGCGGGAAAACTTACCAATACACGTAAACCATCGCTTACTTGTAGAACAACAAAAAACAATCGTGCATTGCTTTCGAAAATAACAGAGGGAGCAGTTTTTTTCAAGTGCATCAACGCACAAGCTACAGAGACTAATTTTAAAAATGAGTTCAAAGTAACACAAATTTGAAAAACAGACATCCGCGCTTATCGAAGCGCGATTGACTGGAAAACCCGGGTTATATCGGAATAGTTCAATATACTATTTCGACGAAGGTTTCGAATGAAAACCACAGAGAGAGTAATGATATGCTATCGCAAGGTAAAACGAGATACTTAAAACAGGACATTGACTTATTTAATTGTAGCATAAATTTGTTGTTCCGAACTAAACAAGCTCAACCTGAAAATTTGTAGAAAGCGTATTTATTGTACACAGGATGTAAATGATGTAATGTATCGCATAATAAACTCTATGTTTAAAAGCAAATTGGATTTAACTCGATAAATTATTCAAAAGCATATTTATTATTAATTACAAAACCCCCCAAATTAAAAGGTGGAGGCAGAAAAGAAAAAGATAGAAGAGAAAAACAAAAGTAATGAAGCGGGCAGGACCAAACTACAAAAACAAAAAAGAGAAACCCAAACAACTAAAATAAACATTCGCTTAAAAGGAAACTAAAAGAAAATTCGTTACGAGAATAAGGAAACCAAAAAAAACCCAACAAAACACAAAAAACTTTTATCCAGTTCGAAGCGCCAAGAATAGAAAAGGAGAAAGAAGAAAAAGGGAGAAAAAAGAAGGAAGGACGACGGTTAATGCGTAAGTAACGAGGACCAAGATGGAACGGCATGGACACTGAAATAGTCGTCAGAGGACGAATGTTTCTCAAGGGAGAAACCGGAAAGGTTATCAACCTCAAAAGAAGAACCGGAACGAGGAAGAGAACCAACAGTGTCAACCAAAATGACCAAAGTGTCAAGCCTCAAGTAAGAAAAAGGGACAATAAAGGAGAACGAGAAGAAGAGAGGAGGAACGCTGGTAAAAGGAAACGATGTACTCTCAACTGTGGTAGCGAAGAAACGCAACAACCGAAAAACTGACGAAAAGCAATGCTGACTAGTCCTACAGTCGACTAAGTCGCAGCTTCCGAAGAAAGAAAAACGAACTAGAAAGCACCTACCACAGGAGCGGATGGAAAAGACACAAGCGGACTAAGAACCGACAGCAAAGAAGACTTGCAAAAGGATAGCGAAAGGAAAGTGGAACAAAAGGAACGGAAGAAAAGAAAAAACCAAAAAGAATAATACCAACACCAAGTATAAAACCAACAAAAAAACTAAAATCGTACAAAATAAAATAAAACAGAATCCCAGTGTAGTTATGTATGAGTAGGTGTATGCGTGTGCGTGCGTGTGTGTGTGTGTATGTGTGCGTGTGTGTGTGTGGTGTAAGAAGGATGTGTGTATTTGTTATGCGTGTATAAAGTGTGCGTGTGTGTATGTGTTTGATCGCTGTAGTCGTCTCTTACGACAGGCAGGTCGTACTATGGGGCTATTCTATTCCTAGACCCACACGGGCAAAAGAAAAAAAAACAAGAAGAAAACAAAAGAATGGAGAACCAAATAGAAATGTTTGGATGTATTAAATGTGTGCGTTTATGGAGTATGTGTGTGAAGTGTGTATGAGTATATGTTGGACCGCTGTAGTCGCCTCTTACAACAGGCAGGTTGTACGGTGGGACTATTCTATTCCCAGACCCACACGGGTGCAAGGAGTACAAGGAGAGGGCGGAGGAAAGAAGAGCCAAGAAGAAAACGGAAGAAAGGCGAACCAAGTAGAACTGTGTGTTTATGAAATATATGGGTGTATGTGTTTGTACATAAAGTGTGTGGGTATGGATTGGACGTGTATAAAGTGTGTGTGTGTGTGTGTGTGTTGGACCGCCGTAGTCGCCTCTTACGATAGGCAGGTCGTACCGTGGGACTATGTTCTATTCCTGGACCCACACGGGTGAAAAAAAAGAAAGAAAACGAAAGAAAACCCCGCAAAATAAGGAAGAAGACGAAATCGTAAAACCAAAAATCAAATCCGCAGAAAAACAAAGTCGGCATCAGAATTGGGGGTACGAGGACTAGCTATTGGGCTTAAGGCGTTTACGCCGCCAGAAGGAAAACAAAACGAGATCACGGACATCAGGATTTCGTCGACCTACATCTTTAGGTTCTGAATCAGTATATACAAATTTCTGCCTCTCAGGGGCAGTTTTCCGCGAACCAGGGACAGCAGGAGGTGTAGCATTTGTAGCACGCAGTTTAGGAGGTGGCGAGGGCAGTTTAGGAACTCGAAACGAGTTAAGGAAGAAAATTGTTTGTTGTTAGGATAGGAGGTAAGAAAGTCAACGGTAGAAATGAAAACATTATGGGTCTTCAGAACATCCACGGTAGAAAATTAAAAGTATTGGCTGTAAGAAAATCAACCTTATAAAAGAAACACAAGCGAAGCACACTTCCGTTACGTTAACTAGAAGGACAAAGGTAGATAAGATTTCATTGACGTTACGTGCAGGACTAGAAGTATCATAGTTAGGAAAGAAAACAGCATTGGCTGTGGAAGTATCCACCGTAGGAAAAGGAGCAGAATCATGTAGAAGTTCGTCAGTCTTAAATAACAGAACATCAGCTAGGATGTAACCAACCTTAGTTAAAAGAACAAAAGTAAGTAGCATTTTGTCAGCATAAGAAAAATGAGTAGGAGTAGGTAACGAAACAGGATCAGGCAAAGCTTTAACGACAACAACAACAGGATCATAGCTACGGGTTCCCTAACTTCAACAGGACCTTCTCTATCCGTATTAGAAATTATCCTCACTTCAGCTACACCTGTGATTGCCGGCACAATAGGAATTTCTTGAGTTGAAGCATTTAAGAAAGCAGGAACAAGTAAAATTTTGACAAAAACGGGAAGAGGCATTAAATATACAAGTTCATGAACTTCAAGAGGACCTTCGCAGACTGAATTAGAAGTGATCGTCACCTCAGCGACATGTGTGCTTGCAGACACGACAGGTATTTCTTGGGTAGAATCATTTGAGAAAGTAGGAACAAACTCTTGAGAAGCTATCTGCAAGTCACTAATTCAAAGCATAGGTTGTACTGGTGGTGGAGGCACAGTCTGGGGTGAGAGTGAATAAGCAGGGCGAGAAGAAAGAGGAGTAGAAAAGTATGTTGAACTAGAGACGGAAGAAATTTTGTTCGAAGCTGTATTCGCCGGAGAAGGGTATGTTTTGATAGTAGTAGCAGGATGACCTGGATGAGGGACAGAAGAGAACGTAGAGTGGGAAGTAGAAGATATTTGACAACTAGAAAGGAGGACAAATTTGAAGGATTATTTGAAGACCGATTGTAGTAGAATGACAGTTCGGACAGTTGCGGCGAGAAACTCCCTTATATCCGCAACCATAACAATGGAGTACTTGAGGACGAGTACAACGTGTCGAAACATGACCAGCTTTTTGCAATTAAAGCATACTACCTGACGAGTAGAAGTAGAACAAGGAGGAAGAGCAGTAGAATGTACGGAAGAAGTATCGGATCTACTCGTAGGCGTCGGAGAAATTTTAACAACTCGGTCATGTGAAGCAAAAGTATATTCCTCAGTAGTAGCAAAATTTTAAGTAAAATCCGGGGGTTCAAAATGTTGAATCAGTAAATTAGACGACTTCCAGTCCGAAAACCTAAGCCAAAAACCACGATACCAAAGTAACGCTTTCGACTCAGACAAATCCACTGCAGACTCAAATAACTGCAATTCCGACACATGGTGTGTTCGTCTGAGTTATTCGACCCGTCTCAAAAAATCATGTACGGTAAGAGTGTTCGGGGCACCAGAAAATTTCAAGTTCCACTCCCACACAGGAAGACTTTGGTAGGAAGCCCAAAAAGAAGTCATTTTTAGTAATAATAAAAAAGAAATTGGTAGAAAGTACCTAAATAAAGGCTAACCGTAGCTCGGTAGAAGCTCAAAGGATAAAAAATTATTGCGAATACAGGACAATCTAAAACAGATCCGACGGATAAACTTTAGGGACACCAATGGAAGCAAACCAACAAAATAGAAATTAGAATAGCACTGATTGTAGAATAAAAGAAAAATCGAAGGAAACTAACTCTAGACTTGATGGTGAGAATCAAATATACAGAAAGGGAAGAAAGAAAAAAGAAAAATCTTGAGCGCCAGCGTTTTCAACGGACTAGGATTATTGGTGAAAACACAAGTCCAATAATCTGAAATTAACCAACCGATAATACTGAGCGATTAGGAAAGAAGCAAACTAAAATTTAAGAAGATTGAACCCCATGGGGGAGGGATAACAAAGAGCCGAAAGAAAAAATATATAACAGTTCGAACGTAAAGGAAGAGAAAAATAAGTAGCATCAGGCCAAGAAATGGGGGTAACGTAGAAACTTAGACACTAACAATAAAAAAAATCGGAGTTTAAAATTAACTAATACAAACTCGGAGCAGAAATTAATAAAAAAAAGCGAAGCAACTGTTAAATAAAACAAAATCGCAGTCCCGTGCCAGGGCGTCAATAATTTATGCTACGCCCGATGACGTAGCCGGAAGAAAAGTAGGTACCAGGCAAGCTATCAAACGCGGAGAGGGGGGGGGGTTCACCTAAATACCAAAAAAAAAACAAAAATTAAGCACACAAAAAAAATAAAGCACATCACCCACGCTTATCTATTAACAACTAAACAAATAAAAACAAGAAAAATTTCTTAATTGGCATAGACAAATAAAAAAAATATTAAATTTTAGTGATGTTGTAAATGTCAAATTTGCTAGTGGATCCTCGAAAAGCGCATTTTGCGGCTAACAGGTAATAAAATTCATTAAACAAGAAAGTGTAGGTTTTCTCAATATCAATAGCAACATGTTAAAATTAAAAATAGTGAAGGCTGATCCTCTCAATATTATTAGTGTTAAAATTACGCATTAAATACCAGCAACGTTGTAGTAATAACTACCGAAGTATAACCCGAAGCACCTGTAGAGCGAGAATCACGAATTGTAGGGTCACGGTTCTCATCCCGTGACTGCACCCAACGTTGATAAAGAATGTTCCATAGGTGCATACAAAAGAGAACAAGTCACATACCTGTGGGTGTCCAGGTATCTATCTTGCCTACCGTGGGAGGTTGAGTCAACACAGCGACGTAACGGTCATCGTAATTTCAGTAGTGAGTCACCCCCAAGAAAGAAAAAGCTGCTCCATGGCAACGAACAGTCTGGCCTACACACCGGAAGGACCCATTTGGCCTCCAGCTAAAAAAAGCTAAAACGAAAAATGATTAGAATGAGTAAACGCGGGAAAACTTACCAATACACGTAAACCATCGCTAACTTGTACAACAACAAACAACAAGCGTGCATTGCTCTTTAAAATAACAGAGCGAGCAGTTTTTTTCAAGTGCATCAACGCACAAGCTACAGAGACCAATTTTAAAAATGAGTTCAAAGTAACACGAATTCGAAAAACAGACATCCGCGCTTATCGAAGCGCGATTGACTGTAAAATCCGGGTTATATCGGAATAGTTCAATATATTATTTCGACGAAGGTTTAGAATGAAAACCACACAGAGAGCAATGATATGCTATCGCACAGTATAACGAGATACTTAAAACAGGGCATTGATTTATTTAATTGTAGCATAAATTTGTTGTTTCGAACTAAATAAGCTCAACCTGAAAATTTGTAGAAAGCGTATTTATTGTACACAGGATGTAAATTATTTAATGTATCGCATAATAAACTCTATGTTTCAAAGCAAATTGGATTTAACTCGATAAATTATTCGAAAGCATATTTATTATTAATTACGTTGGAAATAAACGTAACAGTACGTTGACCCTATTTTTGCTCAATTAACATAAACGAAGGCGCAACGGGTAGGTCTGGGTCACGTATGTTCAGAACGACGTGCTTCTGCAAACAATACTTATTTACGAGCGTAGATCCTTCCGAATCAGATGTGTATCTTATGTACTATGGTGTTAACAATCAATACGAGTGGGTAATGGGCCAACCTTTGCCTTAGGAGGCTTAAACGGAGGAGCAGCAATATCGATGCTTTATCAGTTCCTGATTTTGTTTCAGAAGGTTATATGTTTTAAGTTGGTTTGGAGAACCCTGAGTATCTCTATGAATTAAAAAAAGATATCCCGTTGGGTTCTAAACATATCGACCAAACGACTGGACAACCACCTGTAGGAATCACAATATTAAGGTGATGGCTACAATAAACTCTAAAACACGATATATTATCCACTACAGCAACCAGAAGCAAGCTTTGACAAATGGACTTAATTTTTTGCAGTTCATTGAGTGCTAAAATCCTACATCGACCTAAATTCCGAGCTTTAAAAATGTGCAAGAAATAATTTTGAGAAAAACTTGTTCAAATTAATGAACAAAGCAGTCTTTGGGAAAACAATGGAAAATATAAGAAAACGTTTTAATGTGAAACTTGTGTCAAACTGGGGTGGTAGGTATGGAGCCGAAACCCGGATATACAACCCACTATTCAAAAGTGTTATGACATTCGGTGAAAATCTTGCGGCGGTGAAACTGCTTATATCAGAAATAAGCGTTAATTGGCCCATATATGTAGGCGTGTGTCTCCTAGCCAAATTGACTATTTATAATTTTCATTATCAATATATGAAGCCGACTTTTAGAAATGGCTGCTATATTCTCTACACCGACACAGATAGTCTAATCTACAAAATTATGTACCACAATCCGTATGAAACCACGAGGCGAGATTCTTGGCAATATTTTGACAGGTCAAACTACACTTCTAACAACATTTAGACAATTCTCCAACTTAACAAGAAGGGGATAATGAAACATGAAAATAAGAGGAGATTAATATTGATTTTATTGGATTACGATTAAAGATACGTGATGAGGATTTTATGGTCACCTGAAGAAGAAGGAGCTGCACACGGCTAGCTTTTATTATTATTCTACACAAAGCTACGATGATCAATTCGTCTTCCTTTTAACCCTTTATGATTACCTCTTTGTTTAAATTATAAAATGAAGTTAATTAATTCCATATAATGAAAAGAAGTATTATGTACAGGTTTTGAAAATTATTAAAATACACTTCTCAATCAATCAATATTGTAAGTCTTATTTATCTCAAAAATCATATGCTTTGCAATCAATTTAAAGTCACCAAAAACTACTCTTTTTATCAAAGAAGCCTGGAACGTTTAAAACCCCTTTTTTAATATTACGTAATTTCAACGTATGCAAAGTTCGTTGCTGACTCTGTTACACGAGTTTATATTAATTAGGCAAATTTAATATTCAAATTCAAATAGAAAAAAATGTCTTAAAACTAATAAGGTCTAACCTGCTCTGCTTACTTCATGCTTCTTTATTAATTTTTAAAAAATCATCGACGCTTTAAAATATTATACCATCAATTAGAATAATCCATGCATTATTATACCATCCATTTGGATCATTAACATCGTATTCGAAATTATTCTCCACCAATTCTGAATTATTAAATACCCATTTGAAATATTATCTATCCACTCGCTTTATTATACACCCATTTGTATTATTGTCTTCAGACTTAGATTATTATACTCCTCGAAGTATTCTCACTCATGAATTATTGTCACCAGCCTCAGAAGCCCTATTGTTATTATATTTTAGTTTAAATAAATTACCCCCAAAATCTACTTACGTTAATCGGCAATAGAAATTTTCATATTCGTAGCACTATCTGTCACTATACAATTTCACTATTAAAATATTATTACGCGTTACTTTTAGATTCAGAGTAACGCAGCTTGGCCTTGTTGAGTTGAAACTGAGCTCCGTTATCATTGCTCGCTGTTAATATATGGGTAGATCCTTCTTTGTATGTAGGCTTGGCTTACAAGCCCGTCGCTAATCTTAACCAATGAGGTCTTTGTATTTCCTACACTTAAAGTGGTTTTCTGATGTAACATACTTGACTTTTCGAGTAATGGTTGTTTGCTACAGATACTTTGTTATCAGACCATGCGGTGTTTTCAGTAAATAATCGCTTTTTCATATTATACTAAAATACCTGATGCAATTTGAATTTCGATTTTCATGTATGTTTATTTATTTACGCATCTTTAATTACATTTACTATTAAAAATTGTTGATTGTTTCTACGCACTTACACAAGGCTTTGTTAAGTTTTATCTCTTATCTCCGTATTATATCATAACTAACTAGAATTCTTTTGAATGCGTGTTTAATTACATTTATTATCATTCTTTTCTAAATACGTGTGCTTCTACTGAAAAATATCGTTGTTTGCATTACTTAAAATTACTAAAGCTCTATATACCGGGTGTTAAATATTTGTTATTTACTTATTGTATAAATTATCTATTTCTATGCTAACTATGCGTCCTATTATTGTGAGATGTGTTTATTTGCGTCGTTTAAAATTAATTATGCTGTTTATGCTTTATATGCAGGGTGTTAAATGCTTACCATTTACAAACTATCCCAATTACTCAATTTTCTACTAAATAAATGCCGATTTCTGCTTCCTATTATAATTTATGGTTACTAAACGACCATTGCTATAAAATACACCCTTAAACAACCCCTTATTACAGCAATATATATATATATATATATATAATTAAATAGAAATCATTAAAACTTAAGTTAGATGCAACGATGTATAATTGAAAGACATATTACAAAGTTACTGCAGGTGCAGGTCACAATAGACTGTAAGAAACTTATTGTTAGAATCAAAATTGTTACTTTGTATTGTATAAATAAATAAAGAAAGTAGCAAACATGAGCTCTGCAGTTCCCACAAGCAATCAGAATGGCAGGGACAGCATAAATACCCTGAGGAGCCCAAGATAATCAATCAGTCTAGAGCTTCACAACTTTAACATTGTTGGTTGTTCAAGCTACTCAAATTTAGTTTAGTTAAATTTAATTAGTGAAAGTAATTGTAAAATAATTCTGATTGTTAAAAGCGTTAATGAATATACGCAGCTATTTGTTAATTTCCACTGGTAATTTCTGTTTTAAATAAATTTGTTAGAAGAGTTTTTGGAAAAGACTTTTTAAAAAGTTGCTCTAAGAGGCCCAAGATCCAACTGGCGCAGTCGGAACAGATACCAGAAGGCACTATTAAATCCAAAATTGAGGAACTGGTGGTCGTAAAACTTAATTCTTTATCTGGAAGAACAAACAAAAATTGGACAATGCACAGAATCGACGAAGCCTAAGAAAAGAAAACTGATGGAACTGGCAATGAAAATTATGTAAGTTCATTTATCCTAATCATTTTCAATTATTGATGTTAGCTACAAAGCAACAAAAATTATATACGCATTTTTGCACAATTTATTATTACATTTTATCGCAATTATTAATAAAAGCAAATTCATTTTAACAAAGGAATTATATTTACGCACCTATGCACGAGTACTACAATTTATTACGATTTAAATAAATGAAACACATTCAGCAAAGTCTGAAGCCTACAGTATAATTAGAACAAAAGTTATGTGCAGTTTATTACAGCAACTATTACAGCAATGATTTATTCAAAACTTAACTAACATACATTCTATAATTGAACATTTCACTGTAATAATTAACGGAGGCGTATAATTATAGAAACATTTTATGTACTTTATTATTGAAACCAATTATTCAGCAAGACTGAAGCTTAAGGCATAAATAGAAAACAATTATCTGTATCATCTTTGCAGCGATTATTACAGAAAGAATTTATTCAAAAAACTTAAAATTTTATAATTAAACATATCAAGGTGACAAATTAACTGAAGCGTATAATTATAAAGAAGCATTCATGCACTTATTAATGAAACATTTAACGCAACCTTATCATTGCAACACTTAATTGATCAGCACAAATCTGAAATAAAAACCTATAACTATAACGCAGTTATTGCAAGAAATTATTACTCAGAAAAAACCTGAAACTCAATTCGCAACAATTGTGATATCTGCAAAGTTATAAATATACACTTCAATGCGACAGTAATTGATGAGACAATTACCAAGCAGAAATTCTCAATGCAATTATAGCACTTAATAATTATATGCAAAATATACGTAAAACGATTCCTTAAATAACTGTATATAAACCAAACTGAAAAGTAACAAGCCAAACTGAAAACTCTCAATTTATACAAAAACAATACCAGCTGAACTGAAAGCAATCATTAGTTATTATTAACAAACATGAATTCCGATATAAAGCTTTATATTGAGAGCATCCCTCAATTTGACGGAAGTCAAGCACTGTTAGGGATTTTCATCACCGTGTGCGAGATATTTTTAAAATCTTTTATAAACCAGGAGGCATAGAACGCAATGTTTTATTATTACGCTTGATAATAAGCAAGCCCACCGGAAGAGCATTAACCCTGATTGCCAGCCGAGAAGATCTGATCGAGTTAGAAAAATTTAAACATATTGTGATTGCATATTTCGGCGACCAACGGAACATCAAATGTCTGGTCCGCGATTTAATAAACCTAAGAATGGAAAATAACCAATAACCCTACCAATTCGGTATGAAATGTCAAGACGTGCAAAGTTTAATTTTGACAAAATTAAAAATTGAAGAATCCGACTAAAATATCCGATTATTGAAGTCGAAAATGTTTGATAAAATTGCCTCAGACACATACATCAACGCCTTACCTGAACGCATATCGGACAAAATAAGATTTTAACATCCCCAGACACAAAACAGTCCCCAGGAATTTAGGGCCGTTTAAAATAAAAAAAATTGCAGATAAGAATGTAGCCGTAGTAGATTGAAGCTATTTTTTGTTATTCACGGCTTAGTCTGGGAATTACCATAAGGGTGAGCAATGAGAATGAGCGTGGGTATGACGTAAACTAAATAATAAACAAGCATGGATAGAAAAAGAGGAATTGAACGCCACTGTATCTATATGGATAATAAAAAAATTCAATAATCCTATGATTAGGTAAAGAAACTCATTGGATATAAAAAACTTACAAGTTATATGAAGCAACACATCCGGAAACCTCTTGAACGTATATACATCTGCTTCTGTTACGATGACCTTCAATGAAAATGTTACACAACAAATTTTAATTAAAAAGACACCATTTGTGTCTTTGGATAAAAGCACATAACGATATTTAAAAGCTAATCATCTTGAAATTACCATATCAAAAGTGTTTTACTGAAAAATGGATATCAAGAATAAATCAAGTACGTGTCATGTCTATAATTTTATACTGTTTCAGCATTCCTCTAATTTTCTTACTCAAAATTTATTTTCTCAACTGTAGTCTTATTAAAGTTCACTACTCAGAGAATAAAAAACTAGAATCAAAAATGTAATTTTATGCAGTTCCTTTCTTTTTTAAATAAAGTTATAGGTATAATATAAAAAATTTGATTTCTGATAAACAATTAATCTCCCTCTCTCTACATAATGAGACCTTACTGTTTAGTATTACTTTAAAACAAAATTCATATTACCCAACGGACAGATCTGTGGATTGGTTTACATATGTATTAAACGAATTTAGTTCATATTCCTCATATAAAAATCTAAATCGCATGTAACTAGTTTAAATAAATAAAATTTCAAATTTATCATGGCATAGAAATGACACAACGACCTTACTAAATATTGGACAACTGTAATTAAACCTTTTTAAACAGGAAGTGGACTTTGTAGTCTCTTTATTTTTAAACACATGTATACTCCTCGTGTCCAACAGAATAAATTTGGATTACTTTTAAAAGAACCATATTTTCCTTTGTTTTAATTTATTTAACACAATTTTAGAAAATAACCCTGTTTTCAAGTTAAGAAAATATTATTTTTATGATCTTTTATATTTGAACTTAAATGCAAAATTAATTCGTTTATAAAATTTAGTATGATTAATTTACTCTCGTAAAATTTGATATCAAGTCTAGAAAACGTAGGAACAAAGTTGAAAGTTTAAATACCCGGACTTTGCGAATGTGAAGAGGCTGTTTTTTCTAAACGAACTGCAATGCACAAATTCAGGACTTGTTTAACAAAATTTTACCATCGGAGATCTTACATTGAACGACTAACATCCTCTCAACACGCTTTTCCAAATAAAATTCTATAAACGGCCTTAAATACACAGCGAAAGTTGCATCTAATTTTAATTACTCCAAAGCGCTAAGAAAATTAAAGATCCTTTTTAGCATAAGAATTACTTATTAATTGTAAACTAACCGTTAATGGACGCATACATTTATAGCCACGTTTCTTGAGTCAAAGTATGCTGGTTGTTTTGCCGGAACCTGGGGCATGGTTATATCCAAAGCCCCCCAAAACGACCACGAATTCTTCCCCTCTAAATTACTATGCAAAGGCACCATCGGACACGCAAACGTGTCTTCATCTTTTCAACCTACTCGCTTTGTTCACGCTATTTTTGAACTACAATGGCGAGTTTGCTTTTAATACTTTCCACGTCAAGAACAGCTGATCTGTCATGCGCGTCACTTCGTGACACTTTTTACGCAAGCGCTATTTTAATTTAATTTAAGAATGAACATAATCCGCCTACGAATTAGGCAACACAAGTGACTTGTTCATAACATACTTCTTTTTAAAGGCGTTTTCATAGTATTTATTACTATTAAATGTTAATAACGTCATGTTCTATTGTGAAATTGTTTTCCTCTGATATTATTATACACAGCTATAACAAATAGAAATGGCCACTATAGCCAGTGCCACAGAATATATATTTGTTACAAGATAACGGAAAAATTGTAAAATACATTTACTTAAAGAATTTGAGAGACCGTGTAATTTCAGATGGACAGCCATCACCCTTGCCGTCAACCTTTACCCAGATATAACAAACGACAATGACATAATAGTGGAAAACATTAAAAACAACCCCGGTATACTACCAGTAAAATTGGGAAGTATGAAAAACACAATAGATTATTGGACATTCGCACAGAAATTTGATTTAGCCAAATTAAAATAAGAATTTTATATAATTAGAGACAATTACTATAGACTGAAACAATCAATGGACACAGCCAAATTCGGAACAGAATGCGCGATATAAATGCTTAATTACAAAAAATAATGAAAAACATCTTAAAGAACACAAACGACAAATTCACTCGATTAATACCAACAGACCAAATCACGAGACAAAAGAAGATTTGTTAACGGACTAGATAATATTATAAAAGCGATCACAGGTAACTTAGACAATCAAGACGCAGAGCGAAATAACAACGCAATACAACAACTAATTGAAAGCCAGAATGACATAAAAACCATTGCTAGAAATCAAATATCCTTAACTCAGTCAACCATAATAAAATTCGATGATACATTAAGTAAATTAGTAAAAAACCAGGACAGTATAACCAACAGAATAATAACCCTTGAAAGTAACATGCACACTACAATGCTAGGAATGCGAGACTTAATAAGATTCAACACGATATTCAATCAAATGATATCAACTATTACCTTAATTCAACAAATTTTAGCCACGTTAGAGAACGCTGTAACATTTGCTAAATTAAACACATTACATGCTAGTGTTATAAAACCAATTGATTTATTAAATGAATTATTAGGAATTAGATCACTCATAATTAACAGTAAACTACCCTTTGAAGTAACGGAAACTAACATACTTTTATTTAAAAAAATAGCCATAGTAAAAGGTTATGTAAAGAATCATGAAATTTACGTTTTTAATAGAAATCCCCATAGTAGAAATTAACCCTTATAATTATTGTCATTTATTTGCCTTCCCCATGAAAGTTGCTAGCTAGTAACGAGTTATTATTCCTAAAACCAAGTTCCTTTCCTTAAATGAAGTTAGGTATGGCTTTACGAATGAAAAATGCAAAGATGTGGCACCCAGCCAATATTTATGTCAATCATTAACGCGACAACTATTCAAACGGATAGCCCTTGTGAAGTACAACTACTAAGGTTCCCTAATCATTACGAGAACCAGTACAAATTAACAATATGAAAATCCAAAAAGTTACAGACAACAAACGGATTGCTGTATTCCCACAAAAAGTAATAGCAACCGCCCATTGCAACCAAAGTAAAGACAATTTAGCTTTAATTGGAAGTAAAGTAATCACAATAAAAGAAGATTGCTATTTGAAATTAAAAGGCGAATAACGATGAAATTCGCAAATCTACCCGAACTACAGTTCAAGATTACACAAACCGAAGAAAACAAAATCATCACAAAACCAATGCAACTAGAACATCTAGCCCTATACGACCTCAACCAAGCCGTAAAATTAATGGACAGTTATAAAGAACATTTGAACGAAGTGAAAGTGTCAAAACTACACTACGATAATATCAGTGTTTGGACAATTTTATTGATCATTGTATTAACTGTGTATTTATTGTACAAAATGTATCTTAGATATAGGAACAAAGAAACAAATTTTAGTCATAAGAACAATATATATATATATATATATATATATATATATATATATAACTAAATAGAAATCGTTAAAACTTAAGTTAGATGCAACAATGTATAATTGAAGGACAGATTACAAAAGGTTAATGGAAGTTCATAAATTAGACGTAGAATGGATGTGAATACATTGTATTCCAGAAGCAACTTCACATTGCAGGTGCAGGTCACAATAGACTGTATGAAACTTATTGTTAGAATTAAGATTGTTACTTTGTATTGTATAAATGAATAAAGAAAATAGCAGACATGAGCTCTGCAAGTTCCCACAAGCAATGTGAGGGACAGGGACAGCATAAATACCCCGAGGAACGCAAGATAGTGAACATTGTTGGTTGTTCAAGCTACTCAAATTTAGTTTAATTAAATTTAATTAGTGAAAATAATTGGAAAGTAATTTTGATTGTTAAAAGCGTTAATGAATATAACGCAACCATTTGATAATTTCTATTTGTAATTTCTGTTTTAAATAAATTTGTTAGAAGCGCTTTTGGAAGAAGCTTTTTAAAAAGTCGCTCCAAGAGGCCAAAATCTAAATTGCGCCGCTGGTAGATTTCAAAACACAAATTGAATTTTCTGTTTTGTTTAGAAACTTTTTGGTCTCTTGCATTTTATTCGTATTTGTGACCGTTAATTAGAAAAATAATAAGAGACTATTTTCTGCAAAGCGCTAGATTAAATTAAAACTTTTTAAGTGGATCTATAATAGGCTCTGGATTAATTGTGGACAAGCTCTTGTTTTTATTAATTTTTATAGTACCCTAGTTAAGTATCCTTCAATTGATATATGTATAAAGAAATTGAATAATTAGGAAATTATTAGAAAGTGTTAACAATACGCCAAGTGAAGTGCAACATTGTAACACAAGGACAATTTGGAAAGTTTATTAACAGTTCATAAGAACGGTTGCGATGCTTTGTATCCGAGGCGATAGTGACACTGCAGATGTCAGGTCACAGACGGTCAGGTACCGTGATTACTTAGAAATTAAGATTACAACATTGTATTTATGAATAGTATTAAGAAATAAGCAGACTTGAGATCTGCAAGTTCCCACAGCCATGTGAGGGGTAGGGACATTATAAAAAGCCCGGGAGCTCAAGGACCCGGCAGTCAGTCAAAGTATTCAGCTTTAACATTGCAGTTGTTTAAGCTACTCACAATAGTACATTTATTAATTATTTTCGAACTTAGAGTAAATTTAAATCGCGCTTTGTAAAATTCCATAATTAATGTCTGTTTTAAAATAAATTTGTTAAGAAGTTTTGGAACTGGTTTTTAAAAAGGCAGCTCCCAAGGCCCGAACCTTAACTCGCTTTGCATTTGAACTCGGAGCTTGTGTCTGAATATGTTTATTAAAGTGAAGAAACTTGTAAACTGTATGATGTAAAGTGTTTTAAATACTTGTTGTTATCTCATAACAATGCCAAATTTTACGAATTCTGAAATAGCTGGGATGGATTTAATCTATGGCCTTGCGAATGGAAATGCACAAGAAGCCAAACGTCTGTACATGGAACGCTGTCCCAATAGAATGAGACCTGATCAACGAGTATTTTCGGATATTCATAGGCGTCTTGTAGAAACTGGAACTTCTAGTAAAAATACCAATGATGCAGGTAGACCACGTACTGCTAGAACTCCACAGATCGAAGAAGCTGTTCTAAACGAAATAGAAGAACATCCAGACACTAGCACCAGAAAAATCGGCGTACATTTAAATGTTAGTCATCAAGTTGTTTGGCGTATCCTGCGTGTTTCTCCAGTATACCCTTACCACATTCAAAGGAAACAGGTGTTTCTTACTCAAGATTTCCCTTAAGAACTAATTTCTGCCAATGCTACCTAAATAGTTTTTACTGACGAAGCCAATTTTTTAAGGAATTTTATTGTAAACTTTTACAACAACCACATATGGGCTGAAGACAATCCATATGGAATTGTAGACACACATCTTCAAATGCAATTCTTATTAAATGTATGTGGTGGTATAATTGGGGATCATTTGATTGGTCCTTTTTTCGCCTGGTCAACTTACTAGTCAAACATATAGGTATACAGGTATTTTTGCAACATATATTGCATTTATTACTCGAAAACTTACCTTTTTTGCTGAGAAATGAAATGTGGTACATGCATGATGGCGCTCCGGTACATTTTTCTATTTTAGCGAGGGAATATTTAAATAAAGTGTATGAGAACAAGCGGATATGACGAGGTGAAGCTCACAGTCATCGCCCCCTACATCCCCCGACTTAAATAGCCTGGATTTTTTTCTATGGAGGCATCTCAAATCTTTAGGGTATACAACACAGTGAATCACGTTGATGATTTACGGAATCCAATTATAGCTGCATTTGAAACCGCACGAAATACTCCGTGGGTGTTCGAAAGAGTACGGGCATCAATGAGAATAAGAGTGGGGCTGGAGGAGGTCACTTTCAATATTTGTTTAACAAAATTTTCTTGTTATATATGAAAAATGTGGATTAATGCTATGTATACCCTATTTAATAAATTTTTATTTATTTATCTATTCTTACCCAGTGTTTGCTGTATCGATAATTGGCATCTCCCATTGATCAAGGCGAGAATAGGGTGGAAGCGGTGTAGGAGTCAATTTTATATATAAGTGGAAGTAACAGACTCCTTGATGACTTGCTGTGATTTAAATGGATGGCCTTGCAGGGTACAATAATTTGTAAAACGCACCTTAGAATATAGGCATCTGTACAGGATGGGTCTCGCAGACGACCCTACCTGTCGCGGCTGTCAACAGAAGGATGAGACGGCGAAACACATTCCGTACACCTGCCCGGCACTCGCCCGACTTCGAGGATCCATGATGAGGGACTCCTGGCCTGAGAAGGCCGAAATTCGAGACACCCCTGGTCCGACATCCTGAAAGATCGAGTGGTTGAGTAATAAAGGACCAACTTAGAGCAATTAAGGTAGCACAATGAGCCCACTAGAAGGCCTAAGTGCGTGTGGCATATGTCACCCTTCCCAATTAAATCAAATCAAAACGCACCTTAGATTATCTTATCGAAAAATACATGTAAAAATGAACGATTATGTGCTCGTACGACTTATACCTACAGACATCTAACGGCGATTATTTTAACAAACATCTAAAAGGTCCTAGTGGACTTCGCACGTTGTGTTGATCGAACACTAGATGCTGTATAGCACCTACACCTATTTTCCTCATTTAGAAAGCTTTTGGGTACAACTGGGTTAAATAAATACATTATAGTTATCGCAGAATTTATTAATTCCCTTCAAAACCTAACAAAAACTCTATAATAATTTTAATATATAAGAACTGTATGTTTCATTATGCAGTTGTACGCTTCAGCAGGTTTTGGTTGCTGACCAGCGTAATGGCTTCGACATTTGTTGACACCAGTTTTGACAATACTTAAGAGGTCAAATAGGGTGTTTGCGTCAGTTCCGTGCCTTTTTGTAAAATAATCACTTAAAAATTTATCAATTGCATTCCAGTCTATTTTGCCGTCCTTTTTCAAAGCACCTTCATACGTCCAGGAGCATTCCAAATATTCATTGAGCCCTTCGTCATCTAGAGGAAATTGATTTAGACTGACGAGTTTCTGTATGGCCACTTTATCTAATTGAAATTTCTTGATACATTCCGTATCTGCCTTTGTAAATCCTTCATAGGCGTTGGTTACTAACTAGGGACGTTTTATATTAGTTAAAATACTATTAACACTGTTCTTACCAGTAGAACTGCTAAAAAATTTAATAAAATGATGAATTTCATGTTGTTTGCTCAACTCAATTCTTACACAAAAGCTATGAAAAATAAAATGCTTTAACTTGCAAATTTTATCTTGGGGCTACGTGCTCTTCATAGAAAAAAAGGTTATCACAGCCTTACAAAGTTTATCTGTGGAAGGTTAACGTCCTAGAAAAACATAAAGACTTAAACAGAAAATTCGTTGTAAACAAACTATTATTAATTGTTTACTTGGAAACTGGAGTTAGTTGCAAAAGATTTTGCAAGCCAAACTATTTATTAGATAAGGATAAAAAATATATAGAATTTTGCATTGGTTTCTATATATATATCGAATTAAATTCTAAATCTAGACTTATATATGTGAAGTTAGCCCTGCACCTTTTCCTTTTTGTATCTTTGGACTTAACTTCGTTTTAGACACTTGATTAAGGACAATATGGTATTCCGTGCGCACGATGAAAAAAAATGTACACAACGAAAATAGTCCGCACCCAGTACTGCAACAAAATAAAGAATTGAAAATGCCGTGATAGCTGGAAAGTCGCTGAGTGGGATGTGCCACAAAAAAGTGAAGGTTTATTTACAAAACTTTTAATAAAAAAAGACATATTACAGAAAGAAAAACCAATCCGCGGAGATAACAATGTTTATCGAATATATCACGAAGGATTTACTCAGTACAAAAATCTCGGCAATAATAATTAATACCCTCTCACTTCAAACTAATTTTTAACTTCAATTCTAGTATTCACTTAAAACAGAAATTAACAAAAAATATTTTATGGATTGTTCTTAGTAACTTGTTTAATACAATTTCTTAAATGCTTTATATTCCCTTCCTTATATTCAAAATATTCGTCCAAACAATAAGAATATAAATATATATATATATATATATATATATATATATATATATATATATATATATATATATTGTTGTGATATACTCCTGTGAATGCGGAACTGGCCCTTAAAAAAAATTCTAGTCCCACCGATTGATGCATCATAAACTGCTGTGATCCTGTTTTCGCCTCGGCTGCTCACCTAATTTTATAAACCTCCTCATTCATAAAAAACAACACATTCCTACCACAAACATCAACGTTAACTCTATTTACATCAATATTCAGAATACATTAAATTTTCAAATTAAATTTCAGCATAAAATTCAGTTTTAAAAAGAATTTCAAGATTAATTTTATTATCATTTTAATGTGCATCCAGAATTAAGTCCTTGTTGGATGCCTACTAATTAATATAACAATATAAGCAGACCGGAGTCTGAGTATAAAGGGAGCATCTACCACCCCTTTACGTTAATTAACCAGGTTCGTCTAATTGAGCTCAAAGACATACCCATATTTTCATCATAATTCAGAACATCAATACTAAATACCCCTTTCTACTTAAACAAGCAAATTTCATCTTAAAATTAAAATTTTATGGTTAGTACAATTTCACTAATGTCCATTTAAAGTAAATCAATTATAAAGTTATTCAACACACACAAAATGTCAAACAAAATAGTATAATTTACCTGAAGGTTACTGTCCTCGTAGCTTCAATGTACATCGTCCCTTTAGTTAATCACACCATTCCAACAGGATTATATTTACGGCTTCTAATTCTCAACGCTTTTAAAATTTTCTCCATCACCATTTATTTAAAGTTGTTTCTGGGCTTTTCCGAAACTCATCTGTGTATATCTGACCCTTGTTTCGTGGATCGAGACACGTATTTGAACCATTTACTTATTAACACCCCCGAAAAATAGCAAAGAAATTCATGCGTCTTTCACCAATATACGCCAAAACTGCCTACTTTTGTGTATACATTTGTCGTTGTAAATTTTGCTAATTGGTACAGTGATACTAAATTTTATTACCTTGTATCTAAGTGCACTGAAGTACCTTTATGTTAGCACGTAAATAACAAACTATTTTGAATTACTAAAATATACGAGCAAAATTTTAAATTATTTTATCTAACTAAAATGCACTGTTTAACATCTTGAATCAAGTCGCGGATGTAAAAGCTTTTAACGCATCGAATAGTCAAAAGTCTAGAGAGATTGTTTATATTCACCTCGGTATATATAGCAAAAGCCTGTCTGTCGGTCTGTTCCCCAAAACGGGTAATTCTAAAGAATTTCTCATTCTATGTTCTCAGTCCGTCGCTCGCGCGTCGGTTTTACGAATTTTCACTCGCCCCATTTAAATCTCAGAAATTCTCACACGGTACGCAAACATGTCCGAGAAAAACTAATTAATTTTGTACAGAAATTGTTGTTTCTACCTCTGATATTTGCATCCTATTTTAACCAATTGTGACCCTTGTGACGTTGCTTAAATCACGCCTTTTACTATATGTGTCTTTGCTTGACGCATTTTCTTTCCTTTTCTAACCTGTTCGTATTGGTGCAAATTGATATTCTTTATTATCGATTATATTTTAGTCCATGTGGACTATCTGGGTTAAATAACCCCGTATCGCACATTCTCGTGAATATTAAGCCCCGGTTTTTCCAAGATTCTTTGAAACCATTTGTTATCTACACAGTTTTCGCCGTACGTGATATTTAAACTACGCAGGTGTTCAAAATAATATTAATTCTCAGAGCTTTTAAATAAACCCTGTTTTGTATTTCGTGCTAAAGCATCTGACCGTTTTCAATATCCTTAGAATCGACATGTTTATCTAAACAAATTAAACTGAAATTGCCTTTTAAAATACGCAGGTGTGTTCAAACATCCTACTTCTAACTAACACTTCTAGGATTTGCATTTTATTGGGTTTTTACAAGTTTCTATAGATATTATCTGTTACTAACGATTCAATTAACTTCAATTAAAATTGACTTCTATCCTTTCATTTTAGCGAATACAAGTTAAATATTAATTATTATGTGTACACTTTGTTTTACTACCGGTTACTTAAAATAGGGTTAATTAATATAAATTTTGCACGTAATTTCCATTTGTTTAGGAATAATTACATTACACGCAGAGCTTTTTAATACTGCTTCTTTTGATATAAAGCGTCTTGTACATGATTTAAATCTCTTATGTTTAATGAAACTAATAAAATTTTATGCTTCACGGTTTTAATAACGCGTATTATCTAATAATATTCATTATACACGGTGATTAAAATTATTTGATGTGATTATTTAATTTTCTACCCTGGTCTAAATATGAGTATTTTCCCCCTATTTGAATACAAATAATCCCACTTATTTGAATGCAAATATAAAGCATTTAGACAAAAAAATTACAAAAAAAATTGCCTATCTCTCTCTACCCTTATCTATCTAACTTACCTACTTTGTCTCCAATCCAAAAAAAAATATTTACACCTGCCCTATATCCCTATCCTATTCCTAACTCTCACCTAATTTTATAAACTGAAATTATCCCTAACTTCATCCTACTTATCCATCTAATCCTATATACATCCTATATACCTATCCTATTCCTAACTTTTGACTAATCTTCACTATACTTTACTTCCCCCTACCTAATCCTCTATACCTATCCTACCCTTACTCTATTCCTAACTCTCCACTAATCTTATATGAAATATCTACACTTAACCTATCTTATTTTCTTCCTACATTTACTCTTTATTCTCATCCTAAACCTATTTCTACTTATCTCCCATATTTATCCTATACCTAGCTTTATTTTCTATAAACACTTACTTCTACTCTTCTATCTACACCTATTCTATCCCTATCCTATTTAAATCTAACTCTCTTCTTGACCCTCCAAGTCTTTCTTCTCACTATTCTAATACTCTTCATCCCTATCTCTCCCTCTTCTATATCTATACTTAACATCCCTGTTATCTCACCTACAATAAACTTATCATCCCTATTATCCTTACTCTTAAATATTACTTCTTCTTCAGTCCCTACACTTGTCTGTTTCTCATTTATCATTGTGTCCCTTTCTGCCGACAAACCAAACGATACTACTTTACAATTCTCGATTTTTCTCTCTACGGAAAATCCTACGTACCTTCTAGAATTCTTATGTAATGGAATCCGCCAGACTGAATTCCTTAAATCTACTTTATTAAAAACAAACTTGCCACTTAACCTCATCAAAAGTAATTCTGCCTTCACCTGCTCCCGATATGCTGCTGTTGCTTTTACCCCCGCTAATTCTGCATGTTTTTGTACTAAAGCTTGAACCTCTACTATCCTATCCTCTGGACATCCTATCGTGTTGATCTGTTTACCTTCATCATCCTCTACCTCTACTACATTAATACTAAACCCCGTGTCATCCTCTGTGACTTCATAACTGCCCTTCCATGGCACTACCCTATCATTAATCCTTATTACCTTCCTTTCCATATCTATCAAAACCCCTAACTTCATCATACAGTCAACACCTAAAATGCTCTGAAACTTCAGTCCAGGTACTATTACAAACTCCTGTTCACAGCTTAAACCTCCTATATCTATCCTAAGCACCACAACACTATTTACTACAGCAAACTTCTTTTTATTTGGAGCTACTAAATGGCTACGCTTTATAGGCATAATTGTATCACAAACCTTATCCCTAATTTTGCTGACGAATTCCTCCGATATTAAACTCGCCTCTGCCCCTGTATCAAGTAATACTTCTACATTATTCTCAAAAATTTCTAAATTAATAATTGGCAAACATAATTTTTCCTCAGTTTCTGGCTCTACTTCCTCCTCAATTTTGAAAAATTCACGTGGATGTTCATATACATTTACACTGAAATCTAGTGGTCTGTCGCGTTCTAAAAATCCTGTCCAGGTCTGTTTTCCCTACTCGGTCCTGGTCTAGCCGTCACCTCAGCGTACGTCCTAGGCGTTTCCACTCGTTCCATGTCTGTATTAGCAGTCCCGCTCATGTTTGGTGAACTATTCATTCTGGTAGGTCCCGGTCTCGGTGCAGGTCCCCTTCCTAAACTATTACTCCTAACGTATGGTCGTCTCTGTTCCCAATTCGGTCGCTGGTATCCGTAACTATTCCCCCGTCTAGCGTAGTTGTCCCGTCTATTGTCAAACCTAACTGTGTTGATCTGTCTTTCCCTATTATCCCGAGGTCGTCCACTACTTACGTCGTCGTACCTCTGCAGGTATTCCAAAAACATTTCTCTGTCCACTATGTTCTGTAGTGCTACGTGCTGTCTTATGTCTACCTCGAAGTGTCGTGATAAATACTTAATAATTTGTCGGTCCGTCAGTGGTGGGTTCAGTTGCTTTGCTATGCTATACTTGCGTATAGCATATTGCTCCCTACTTCCTGAAAATTCTCCCTTAAATTTCCCTGTGATTAAGTCGTCTCGTACCTGATCTTGTCTGTGGTCACTCCAGTAGTGCTTTAAAAATTTGTTTTCAAAGTCCTGATACGTGTCTATGTCCTGTCCTACTAAATTGTACCACGCTTCCGCATTGTCCTTTAATAAAGCCTTTATCGTATTTAGTTTAGTTTGTTCGTCAAATAAATTTCCCACTAGATTTCTTACGCTATTAACAAAAAATTTGTGGATTTACCCTGTTATCGCCATAAAACTTCATGTGTTGGTCCAATGATACTCCACCTGTAGAAAATCTGGGACCATCCCCCGTTAAATTTGACATGTTGTATTTGATATTACTAACTTCGCGTTCTACCCTGCCTAACTGATCCCTACATGAGTCTGTCACTTCAGTCATTTTTACATTAATCTCTTCTTCACAAAAAATGCGTACTTCGGACCTTAAATGTCCCATTTCCTGTCGAAGACCTGTAATATCACGCTCATTTTTTTCAACCCTATTTTCTACTTCCCCCAGTTTCACGGTAAGACTATCTTTAAAATCTGTAAATTCTTTAGTATTTTGTTCAATTTTCCCGCTTATCTGCTCTAATTTTCGGTTGGACTCCTCCCTAGCTCTATTAGCTTCCTCGTTCATCCTCTCTAGCATTCTCATTATCATCTCGTTTCCTTGATCCCCTGATTCCGTCCTCGACTGATCTCTACTGCCTCCAGCTTCTTCCATTTTCGAATTTTTCTCACACAATGCACTATCGTCACTTCCAATTTCCACTCCTTGACTCCTTAACCACTCTTTTCTCTGCATACGTTCTAATCACTCACACACACTCTCAAAATACTCTTAAATTTATACACACAGAAACCTCTCTCTCAGATCGCCAGTTTCCTGGAATAAAATCACAAAAATTTTATTTGGAACTCGAGCCTCACTTTTGGGTCGCCAAAGAATGTTGTGATATACTCCTGTGAATGCGGGAACTGGCCCTTAAAAAAAAAAATTCTAGTCCCACCGATTGATGCATCATAAACTGCTGTGATCCTGTTTTCGCCTCGGCTGCTCACCTAATTTTATAAACCTCCTCATTCATAAAAAAAAACAACACATTCCTACCACAAACATCAACATTAACTCTATTTACATCAATATTCAGAATACATTAAATTTTCAAATTAAATTTCAGCATAAAATTCAGTTTTAAAAAGAATTTCAAGATTAATTTTATTATCATTTTAATGTGCATCCAGAATTAAGTCCTTGTTGGATGCCTACTAATTAATATAACAATATAAGCAGACCGGAGTCTGAGTATAAAGGAGCATCTACCACCCTTTACGTTAATTAACCAGGTTCGTCTAATTGAGCTCAAAGACATACCCATATTTTCATCATAATTCAGAACATCAATACTAAATACCCCTTTCTACTTAAACAAGCAAATTTCATCTTAAAATTAAAATTTTATGGTTAGTACAATTTCACTAATGTCCATTTAAAGTAAATCAATTATAAAGTTATTCAACACACACAAAATGTCAAACAAAATAGTATAATTTACCTGAAGGTTACTGTCCTCGTAGCTTCAATGTACATCGTCCCTTTAGTTAATCACACCATTCCAACAGGATTATATTTACGGCTTCTAATTCTCAACGCTTTTAAAATTTTCTCCATCAGCATTTATTTAAAGTTGTTTCTGGGCTTTTCCGGAACTCATCTGTGTATATCTGACCCTTGTTTCGTGGATCGAGACACGTATTTGAACCATTTACTTATTAACACCCCGAAAAATAGCAAAGAAATTCATGCGTCTTTCACCAATATACGCCAAAACTGCCTACTTTTGTGTATACATTTGTCGTTGTAAATTTTGCTAATTGGTACAGTGATACTAAATTTTATTACCTTGTATCTAAGTGCACTGAAGTACATTCATGTTAGCACGTAAATAACAAACTATTTTGAATCACTAAAATATACGAGCAAAATTTTAAATTATTTTATCAAACTAAAATGCACTGTTTAACATCTTGAATCAAGTCGCGGATGTAAGAGCTTTTAACGCATCGAATAGTCAAAAGTCTAAGAGAGATTGTTTATTGTGTTGTTATGAAACTATGAATATTGGGTGACATATGAGAGTGAATTTTTAAGGTATTGTGCATTTATTTTGCGTATTGAAAATAATACGTATAACTAACTTTATAATGGTATTTAAATAGAAATCTGAAGGTGTATATAAAGCTTATTAACGTTCCATCAGGAAGTTAAATTTTGTAAAGAGTACATGGGTTTGTTTTTTTTGTTTGTTGTAAAAGTATGCGAAGTATAAGGGCATACATTATTCATAATTAACTGGGTTATCATGAGCTCACCATACTCCAGAGTTTACGTAGATTTAAAATAAATTATAAAGAAAGAATGAGAAATTAGATATTATTCAGGGCCCATTTACTCCGGGTACATTCTATGTGTTGGATAATTTAAATTAAAATACAGGACATTACAAAATAAGATTTATTGAGGTGTAACTTGATCACGTAAATGTGGATAATATTGAAATTTTATTTGTAAATAGTGATAAATAAAAGATTGTATGATTGTTGTATTTTGTGGTTTTATTGAGAGTGTGCGTGAGCGATGCAAAGCATAATAGTGAATCTAGGTATCGAAAATGGAGGTCCAACTGAGCTAGCCGAAAGCAGTTGAAGAAAGCAATTCAACCTAGGAATAGAGGAATCTGATTTTTTTTTATTTTTGGTGAAATTTAAGATTTTTGTATAAATTAATTTTCGAAACTACTGAGAAATCCGGAAGGTTCCACGGCAATATATATATATATATATATATATATATATATATATATATATATTGCTGTGATACTCGCCCCAGTTATTCTCGCTCCACGAATTGGGCGTACATAATTCTGTGTTACTTTCTGTAGGAAAAATAATATACCTTAGTTATATTCCTTATATTGGGCCCCACGGTTTGGGTGCCATATTTATGCTGTGTTACTCGCTCAGCCCCTACGATTGGGTGCATAAATTGCTGTGTTAAGCCTTGTTATTCTATCACAGCCCCTTATACCACTCAAACACTTATGAAATGTTAATTTATAATTTTCTTATGCCTCGACTAGTTGATTCAATTAAATAAAGCACTTCTATAATACACAGTATAATGATTGAATATTTACAACTCCTTTAACTATTTTCTCCCTTTTTGTATCATATACATCTGTCAAATTATTACAAAATCAAGCCAGCAAAGCGAGCTTTTTATTACTTTTAAAGACTTATAGAAACGTTTCAAGCCGTCTGTAGCTTTTCATAGAATTTTCGCAAGAAATCCCAAATTGTCGGCTTTTACACTTTAAATTATGATTGAGATAAAACAGTTTAAAAATAAATCATATCAAAAATATTTGAGATAAAACAGTTTTAAAATAAGTCATATCAAAATCTTTAACCTGAATTATTTTCATGGGTGCTCGTAAGAATTGAAGTCGATATCCAAATCGTTATTGGTGCGTTTATTTCAATGAAAGGTTTTTCATTTCCTCAATAGAGTATTCCTCATCGATTTGCTTGAACAGGCAGCATTCTCCAAAATTGTATTTTTTTTATCGTAATGGCTCGTAATTTAAAATTCTACAGGAATCGTAACATTATTTTACTTGTAATTTAGGATTGTAATTTATATCGTAATTGAGATGGTCATTCCGATGGTAGTTGAGATGGTAAATTCAGATTTACATTTCGAGAGGAATTTAGATGGACATTTAGAGAGTAATTTAGATCGACATTCAGAGCCCTGTTTTATTTATCATTAGAAATGTTATAATTTCCTAAATCTTATTTACTTACGTCTCAGAAATACGGCACATTTTCCACAATTCTCACTTTATAATTTCACTGTTAACAAAGTTTTATTATTCACGTAAATATTTGGCACTTTCAATTATAGTCACTGCCTAGTTTCAAAGTATACTAACTTGATATTCAATTCTCCAGATATTTATAAGATCATCCCACTCTTGTTTGTGATTCGCTGGCTTCACGTGCTAGGCGAGGCAAGTATATTATCACTTGATATGTTGGGGAAAATTTACCAATTGTATGTATTTTAATCGCATGGCGCGGTGCTTAAAGTCACGTAATTCAATTGTTATACGTTATATTTACGTCAGGAATCCCAGGAACTTCGTACATATCGAGCACGTAGTCTTGTTTGTTAGCTTTATTCTAATCTAAATTGAATAAATTTAATATTTGTTTATTTCCCAATAAATTGGATATTCGAACAACTGTGATTCTCTTAGATCACGTACGCTTTTAAATAAAGCATAATTTTTGCGTGCGTTTACGATAATATCTTTACACACTTTATGAATGTTTATCTAGCCACTTCATGCAGGTTTTTCACTGATTTAATTTTAATGCGTTTCGTTACCTTTTTAAATTCTAATCTCTGCTAGTAGCTACACTTGGATATGTGTTCTAATTGTTTGTACTGCTATATACAGTGTGCTCGCAACTAATAATTTTTATAATAACCTATTTACTCTCCTAATATTTATAATTTCGTGCTTCTGTTGCTTGTGAGTTTTCCTTGCTTATCCTACGACCCCAATGACTTAACCTACCCCTAAATTAACCCTATAATTACAGCAAAATATATATTTTTTGCTATGATAATAGGGCTATTTGGGGGTATATAGGATCACTAAGATAATGCGCTTTATGTAAGCATAATGAGAATCCAGAAAACTAGACATTTTACAAAGAAAATGCGAAATTTGACTATTTGGCGAGAAAGCAAATGATAACGCCCTGTATATAAACTATAAATATAATTAGACTCAAAGAAAGAAAGAGTATTCCAAAAGATTTAATTAAATAAATAACTTTACAAGTCATAAAACAAAGTGGACAGAAGCTGCAACACAATAGGCGTGAGTAGTGCATCATTATTATACAAGAAATCCCATGTAAACAAGCAGGTTTGTAAATGCGTAAAACAGAAAAACGCATATAATTGCATACATCAATCAATATAAAGCTACGTGACTGAGAAAGTATAAAATCCAACATCTTGATAGATGGGAAATAATTACAGAGAGGTGATGAAGCAAAGTTCATCAAACGTACTACACAAACAAGACCTACATGATTTGAAAGACCATGGACGATTTGAAAATCAAACCAATCTACATAAATAACTTGAAATCCTACTTGCAGGGACAAGCGCCTCGACTTCGTTGTACATGCAAAATTCGTAGAAATATCCAAGCCTGCATGTGACGATTAAGGTACAAGGCGGTAATATTTGGACTATGGGCTTGACCGACCAATGGTAAACAGATAGACGTTCGCTTTAAATACAACAGGATTTCGTAAACAAATCAGTTTGAATTAAAAGAAGGCATGGTTTACATCACCTGAAAGAAGATATTTACGTAAAAGAATTACAAGTGAATTTATAATTAATAAATTATAATGTCGTGATAGTGCATAATTATTAAAAGGTTCGTCGTTTAATCCTCAAAAACGTAAGTAGTAAAAGGTTGCTTTTAATAGATTTTAAGATTTATATTAACAAAAGGACTCTAAATAATTCCTGGATCCTACCTGGATGTCCAAACAAACTCTGGATCAACCAGGAGAAGTGAAACAAGAATATCAAAACAATCACTGAACCAACCTGGGAAAATTATATAAGAATAAGCAAACAGTATCTAAACAATTTCTGGAGTCCACCCGGAAAGGTTAAATAAGTATATCTGGATCCAACCTGGAGCATTTAAATGAGTAAGCTGAAGCTGAAACGATGAATAGCAGAAACTGATCTAAATTGACGTAACGAGACACGCTGAAAGGGGACAACAGGTTAGCCATTCTAAACATTTTGTTGTATTTTATTTCTAAATATTTTTAAATATTACATTCATGAAAATTTTATGTGAGGGTCATCAAAATCGTTTTAGCACACGTTGAAATTTATGTAAAGAATTAAGGAAAACTGAAGAACGTTCATAGGGCTTCAGGTAATAATAATAATAATAGTGATGTTTGCTGGCTTTTTATTCATTTAAATGGAATTATAATTATTGAGAGAAATTAATTCAATTATTTAAAAGAGGTTCTATTAAAAGACATTATAAACGTTTTGTACATATTGAGAATATTATAGTAATTGTGTTTAATTGTGTTTTGCTTAAAAGGCATAGGAAGTAGAGGTAGAAAGAGAAACTTAAAAATTCTTTGTTGTCGTATTGTCGCAAGCTCCGTGCGTGGTTAAAACTGAGCTAGCCGAGGTATTAAAAATTAAAATTAAAATTGATAAAAAAAAAATTCTAATCCTTTTATTTCATACAAAAGGGGCACCGGGTTATTGCAACGATATCGCAGCAATATATATATATATATATATATATATCTAAGGAAGTAGAAACAGAATGGAATACCATTAAATCCAGTCTAGACATGGCGGCCAGAGATATTCTGGAGTATACACAAAAAGAAAATAAGAAACCATGGATAACAAAGGATGTTCTGAATTTAATAGAAGAAAGACGAAAATACAAAAATAAATCAGACAAAACTGGAAAACAGAGATACAAAGCCATAAAATAGGAAATTATTCGAAAATGCAGGAAAGCTAAAGAACAATGGATTGATGAAAAGTGCAAAGAGTTACAAACGAAGATAGAAATAGGAAAGACAAGCAAAGCATACAAATTAATTAGAATGAATTTTAGGGATATAAAACCGTATAGCAAAAATATATTTAACGTGAATAGGGTATATATACAACCAACTCTCGTGGAAATTTGAAGGAACACGTAGGATGGGTTACGCAACTTCCCGCATTGAAATTATAGAAACGTAACATAAACCACGTAGTAATTTATATGAAATACGGTATAGAGATAAGCACACCAAAAATTTTAATGTATCGGAATTCGTAATTGAAAATAATCCTGATGAAATACGTATATGAAGTCATTGTAATATTTAGAAAAGCGAACGTTGCTGATAACAGAACACCACATTTTTAACGATATATCAAAATAAAAGAAATAGAAGTTTTTAAAATTACAGCTAAATATTCTAATAGAGTTATACATGGGGATGGATAAACAACCGTTTAAATTGAGAGGGCAGTCGAAATCGTTAATAAATAATCAAATGATTGCGGATAAGCTAAGGAATGTGACGTTTAATTAAGTAAGCACGGAAAATCAAATGCAGGAACTGCAATGGTCCCTTGAGTTCAAATATGTGATTTATTCTGTTTGGGAACGGTTCCTTAAAAAGTTATGAATTATTGATCAAGTTTAAGAAAGAAATTTAAATTTTTTTACCGATAAATGTCGCCTTTCACGCATGCACAAGAGTGTAATAAAGCAGTACGCGATAACCGGAACAACATTCCTCTTGAGAGAACGACTGCGCTGTTTTTTAGATCCTTTCTTAAAATCTCGCTACGCGCTGTTTTCGCCTCTAAAATATCTAGCCAGTAATTCATAGAAAATTCTGTGAAATACTCTTGCATTTGACTTGCCAATGTTTTACCTAAAAGTACTGCATTGACCAGGAAACGAGTTTTTTTACCGGGAAATTTTGAATTTTTTGCCGAACCCTTGCTGTCCAAGCAAGGTAATGATATTAAATGATCGAGACAACACTCACACACTGGAGCTACATTTTACTTCTCATCCGAACCAGGGCGTATTTTTGTGAAATATGCTCGCCTAACATTTTGCGAGCGGACCGTTTCAGGATTTGAATCCGTGTGAAGTACTCCGCTAAAAATCTTGTTTCGGTAATATACCGAAAACCTCGAGTGTACTAACAGAAATGGTTGACGACTAACTTAGTGAAACGGGTGGTGTAAGTGTTTAAAGAGGACACCGGAACGCTATCGGGGATGGAATAAATATTGATCGGGAAATATCTTGGATACCACCTAATCTCGCAAGGTTGCTAGAGAAAAGCCATAGAAAGAATAACAAAAGGGTGCCAAAATCTGAAATCAGGAGTGTGATTCTGACTTAAAAATGTACCCGAAGCATTATTATGGACACTATTTCTTAAACATAAAGCAAATCTTAACCATAAAAACACTTAGACCTATTTAAAACTGCAAAGAAGGTTTTTAAAAGCAAATATTAAATGACCCGAATATTCAATCACTCTTCAAGATAATTGTTAAACAATTTATTATAGCAAACCTGTAACTATACCGCTACATAAATGAAAAAAAAACAAATATAAAAAAAGTTTTTACACTATTAAACAGGGTTTGTTTCTAACTATATAGCACACTTCAATCTTTATTACAAATACATAATATAATCTTAAGCAAGTATTAAAAATGAAATATATCGCAAATTTACTTAACTAGAGTTTTAACCTAAACACACAGATGCACTATAGGTACGTTGCGTCAGTTCATGCATTAAATTTAATATGTTTATTTAGTACAAACTCTTTCTCTTACTCCTCTCTCTCTCTCTCTCTCTCTCTCTCTCTCTCGCTTGCTCTCTGTTTCTCTCTCTGTCTCTGGTATAGTGTCAGATGGTGTTACGTGCAGTTCCTACACGCGAATAGTTTCGTTCTTATGTAATTAAATGTCAAGCTCCTTATGGTATTCACGGGTATTTGCAATTTTTATTAACAATTTCGACAGCTTTCTCAACTTAAACAATTGCTTATTTATCACTCTGTAGAATTTTATTAAAATATTTAGATATAAATTTAAAGTACTTAAATTTATCCTATTTCAATATAGCTTTAAAATCTGGCATTTCACGTAAAAGACTATGTCGAGCTAATGAAAGTAGTACTGGCTAACAGAATGTTTGTTCTTGGAAACGTTGCATTCAACTATGTACGTGTTTCTGCAAGATTTGTTCTCTTGGTTATTAATTGATATGATAAATTTCTACAATTTTATGCAAAGGTTAGACAACCAATCCTACACATACTCCACGATTCTACAAGTTTGGTTGCACATATCCCTTATGTAGATTAGAGGTTATGGGCAACCAAGAATTTAAGCAGAGTGGATTTTTAAAGTAGTACGGAGTTGATGCTGATTTTTTAAAAAATCTTTTTTGATGATGCACATTTCCACCCCTCTGGGTTAATTCAGGCATAGTTGCTGCATAGGAGTTGAGAAAAATTCTCGTGCAATTCGAGAGAAATTATTATATGCCTTAAAGTTGACCGTTTGTTGCGCGTTATTGTCCGGTGGCGACAATCGGCCTTACCTCCTTCAAAATGGTGAAACTTAGACCGCAACAGTTTATGGTGAGCGTTATAGCTGCATAATAACAAATTACTTTGACACGAAATCTATTAATGTGGAAAACCTAGTTTCAAGATGACGCAATTAGCCCTACTATTATAATAAATACAAATAAAGTTACAGTAGTTAATCTTGTGCTCGCCCAGAAATTACAAACAAACTATTTAACTCACTTTATGAACATGCAAATTAATTATAACTCTGCTTACCATATGATCACCTAAATGTTTAAGTTCTAACGTAAAGCCAGTTAGTGTATCCTTTGGATTACTTGATAACTAATAATTGTCTTTAATCTCCTTAGGGTTGTCTAAGGCGTGGGTGTTCAATCCTTTTCGAGACTAGATTTTTTGTATGGAGTTGGTTTTCTTACAACATTAAACGGGAACGGACAAGGTACGATAAATGAGGTGCAGAAATTAATGGATAAACTCCACTACATTAATTTATAAAGCACTCACACTAATACTTCAAGGTATAGTAGTCACCTTTGGAATCAATGTCTTGGCGCGGTTCTAAGACGGGTTTACCACAACCGCCTCTACGTATTGCGTTCTGATTGGTCGGAAAAACAGCTTGTCCGTTTCACGACATATGAGAAGCGACTTAATCACAAAATTATTAATAATAAATAGTTAAAGATTGGCGATGAGAGAAACTAGATCACATTCATATAATAAGTAATACCCTACTTTTAAAACTAGATTACATAAATTAGCTTAATATTTTCAAATTAATTATAATAAAATTCCCAAAGTATAATTATTTATTATAATTTTTTGGGAAGCGTTTTCTTAATGCGTATTCACAGCTAGGGTGTAGCTTTGGATGCTTTACGTTAAAAAATCTTAAATAGCACAATTTAACGTTTTTCAAATACAACCTCACTTTCAGGGCCGGTTCTAGTATATTTTGCGCTTCAAGCAATAATGTTATTTGTTGCGTCCACATGTAGGCAAATTTTTTATTACATTTAAAATATAGAAAAGTAATAGATTTTTAACTGATTGACTATAGTTAATCTTAAATGGTGAACATGAATATTTTATTCAATAACACAATTTCAGTTTTTTTACTACATAAAAGTTCTCAACATAACATCTTTCAATATATATGTAAATATCAAACATACTATATAAGTTGTCGCTGACAATGTTCGTATACTTGTTGAATTCAGGAAAAAGGTTAAATATTGTGTATTTTATTTACGTACAGTATATAACACAACCTATGTAAAAACACCAAAATTATTTCCAAAAACGTCTAAACTCTTTTTCTTCTGTTCTTCAGTATACACAATTGGCGTACATAATTAGAAAGCAGCTTTTCTTGCTTTTGTCGACGCGAAATCGCTTTCTTTGTAAGTATAAAGATTCTAATATTCTTTAAAAAGCTACAAAAGCATGCACTGCACTTTTTCACAAATTTAAACGATAATCCCACGAGACCTGTATGAAATAATATGCATGATACGAATTTATTATTGTCTAGACAGATTTTTCCGCCTCTTGCAATTTTGCGCTTCAAGCGACTGCTTTTCCGCTTGTAACTATAACCGGCTGTGTTCACTCCCACGTCGGGTGTTTTAACGTCCTTGGATTTTTGTGGGATTGGCTTGGGCAAAAAAACACCCGAATCATTAGAGTATTTAAAAATTAATATTCTACAAGTTACAGTATAGATTGTAATATAATGTAGTATGCTTGCGCTACATTTGTAAAAAAAAAATCAAATACCTTAGGATTAGTATGGCAACCTTCAATGTCATGAGTTTTAGTTAGTTTTGAATGTTCTATGCTAAGTTCTGTACTAGGCCGCCCCCTATAATAGTAGCTAGAAGGAGCCGTAAGGGTTAAATTGGTCCGATAGGTAAAAGTCAGTCGGGTTAAGCGCGCGAGGGAGTGCAGCACGTTATCAAAACGCGTGTCGGTTGTTCTAGAAACCAGTTTAATTTGTGAACTTTGCGTTGAAATTAAATTATACAATGATCCGTAAGAGTGTGGCAGTGATAGTTGATGCTAATGTGGATCAGTTGGATTGTACTTTACAGATAAGTTATAGATGTAGTATTGTTTCTTTGTTTGTTTTTTTAATGGCAACGTCGCTGGCCGCATTGTAGTTACGGTGCGTGCTGCGATTTTAGCTGTGTTTGTTTTTTTATTTTGTGACATTGGCTACAAGTCATTAAACTACATAAATCCATCTACGAGTTATTATTAAATATCCACAGGTTGTAACAGGTAAAAACTTAAAGGATTACGAAAATACCGCATGAGAGGGGTTGCCGTTAGCCTGGGCCAACATCTGCAAGGGCAGCCACTCGTTTCTCCGCCTCCTGGAATGTCTGATCTTTCGGAGGGAGCTGGTTCATTTTGGCGCCCAACGTGGGGCGTTTTCTTGTTACACAAATACCTGGAACTGTAAATGATTCGAGTTGTTTACGTAGAATTTGAAAAGGTTCAGGTACCTAAGGTCATTAGTAAATAATTAATGATATTGGTATTTAGATAACATTGAATGACATTTTTGAAATGAACAGTACAGTTTAATTTCTAATAAGGGTTAACGGTTATTCAACGACCAGGTCCATGTTAATTGTATTTACGGACAATAGTTGGTATTAGGAATGTTAATGAGACTGAACTGGAAAAAGTTTAATTCTTAGGTGTTTGGATATTGAGGTATAACATTCCAAGTTGTATCATGTGTGAGTGGACAATTCAGAGAAATTCATTGGGTTTATTGTGTTAGTTTGGAACAAAAATAAATAGAGTAATTTAGGGCTTAAGAGTTAATGATCGCACCTCCAGGTGAAATATGTTTTTAATTGTTGTTGAAATTCAATGTCACATAAGTATAATACGCGTAGTAAAGATCAAAGTAATTTAGAAAAAGCTGATAAAATGGGCGAACCTGATATCGCAGAGGCTTTGAAACAACTAGTTGCAGCTGTTAATAGTATGAATTGTAACAATGCCATCCTAAAGGAATCAATTGAACAAATGAACGTGAATATTGCTAAGACGGGTTTACCACAACCGCCTCTACGTATTGCGTTCTGATTGGTCGGAAAAACAGCTTGTCCGTTTCACGACATATGAGAAGCGACTTAATCACAAAATTATTAATAATAAATAGTTAAAGATTGGCGATGAGAGAAACTAGATCACATTCATATAATAAGTAATACCCTACTTTTAAAACTAGATTACATAAATTAGCTTAATATTTCCAAATTAATTATAATAAAATTCCTAAAATATAATTATTTACTATAATTTTTTGGGAAGAGTTTTCTTAACGCGTATCCACAGCTAGGGTGTAGCTTTGGATGCTTTACGTTAAAAGTTCTTAAATAGCATAATTTAACGTTTTTCAAATACAACCTCACTTTCAGGGCCGGTTCTAGTATGTTTTGCGCTACAAGCAATAATGTTATTTGTTGCGTCCACATGTAGGCAATTTTTTTATTACATTTAAAATATAGAACAGTAATAGATTTTAACTGATTGACTATAGTTGTTATGGGATGAATGAGGTGATATAGATTTGGTAATTATAAGGAAAGACCAATTGCTTTTTGTAGCAATAACGATGGCAGTGGAGCGGTTATGTAATAACTAAAGCAACTACAACAAACTACTTAATGAAGGGTATAAATACCTTAAAACCTGTGCCGCTGTGGGCAATAAAGGTCACACACAAAAGGTTCGGACAACCAAGACCACGCACGTTTGGTGTCGGTGTCGCTTCCCAAAGCTCTCGTGCCACTGTGTCTTCTGTAAAAGTTCGAGTACGACTGTCTTCACGCACTTCCACTGCCGGTATAAATGTTTCACTAAAACTGTAGGATACCCGCACGAATAGTATTTATTGTCACCAATACCAATAAATGTTCGATGATGACGTAACATACCGCCCACCAAATTCATAGAATTTTGAAAAGGAGGGAAGTAGGTTGGGTGAAGAAAATCACATGGGATTTGACCTTGCTAGGAAAAAAGGTAACGAAAGATAGGGTGGTACACTACAGCGAGCGATATTACCAACTATGCAAAAATAAAAATATATATGTAAATAAGCAAATATTTAAAAATAATATACTACTATACATGTAAGAAATGTGTATATACATCTAAACATAAAATAAAATTAAAATACCGGTAGCGGCGCTAGTTTGGCCAAAGGTCGTTTTAATGTGCCATGTGCAGTTTTGATCTCCGCGACACGTATAATACCGTCCGCACCGGGAAAAGTATTAATAATACGACCAAACTTCCATTGAAGTGGAGAAAGCTGGTCGTCCTTGATGAGGACAATAGAGTCCTTTTCAACTTGTCGGACACCTACCTTAGAGTGCCATTTAACCTTCTGATTCAGAGTATGTAAGTACTCATGGCTCCAGCGAGCCCAAAAATCTTGATGGAGTTTTTGCAGGAGTTTCCACCTGCTCTTTAATGATAAAACGTTGGTTGAATGGTCCTCATCTGGTGGTGCAGAAAGAGGCTCCATAGTTAGGAAATGACCTGGTGTTAGGCTACGCAAGTCATTTGGATCCGAACTCAAAGCGCAGAGTGGCCTTGAATTTAGAACAGATTCAATTTGAGTAAGAACTGTGTAAAGTTCCTCAAAGGTAATCTTTTCTGAGGTTACTGCACTATGCAGATAACTCATAAGCTGACGATAGGCACCTACAAAATTAGTACCGCAATCACTAAATATTTGAGAACAGCGTCCTCGACGTGCTATAAATCGTCGCAAAGCGGCAAGAAACGCGTCTGCCGACAAATCCGACACAAGTTCAATATGTGCTGCCTTAGTGGCAAAACAAACAAAAATACAAATATAGGCCTTAAGAGTTTTAGAGCCTCGTAGGCGGCTAGCCTTTATTAAAAGAGGGCCAGCAAAATCAACACCAACAATACTGAACGGTTTGATTTGGGTAATACGTGCTGCCGGTAGGTCTCCCATAGGAGGTGTTACCAGGACCGGTTTGGTACGAAAACATCTATGACATGATGATAAATAATTTCTGATTGAATTTTTAATAGAAAGGATCCAGAAATTCTGTTGGATAAGATACGCTGTGGTATTAACACCAGGATGGCAATACCTTTCATGAGTTGACCGAATGATAAGTTCGGTTAATCGGTGCCGCTGAGGCAATAACGCAGGAAACTTTTCGAAATAGGAAAGCGAAAAATGTGTCAAGCGCCCACCTACTCTTAAGATATTTTGTGGATCAACAAATGGAGAAAGTTTTCGCAAGCCTTTAGGTAATTTACGGTTTGCCTTGATCGAAGCTATTTCCTTTGAAAATGTAACATTTTGTACATGCCGAACGATAATCATGAGAGCATTGTGTAATTCAATGTCTGTTAAGGAACCCGTATGACGTTGAACCATGGGTTTAGAAAATCTATAAATGTAAGTCACGATGCCTTGGATTTTATATAACGATGAAACGCGACTTAGTAAAATGTCAACGACGTTTGGATCTGTTTGAGCGACAAATCTTAGGATCTTCTTTGCCGTAGTTACCTCAGCAATTAATGGTTGACAATGTTGGTCGAGGCGGCCACGAGTCACTAGGGTAGTGAAGCCATTCAGGCCCCGCCCACCATAGCGAACATGAAATAACCGCGCTTGGCATTAATCCCCGAGATGCAGGATCAGCCGGATTATGCGAAGATTTAATATAAAACCATCGGCTAGGTGCAATGATTTCTTGAATGTGGCTAACACGGTTTGCCACAAAGTTTTCCATCGAAAGGTGGAGAACGTATCCAAGTGAGAGCGACCGTAGAATCACTCCACGCTGAAACATCGGAAATTTCAATCAAGCCTTGATAAGACCGAATGGTAAAAGAAAGTAAATCGGTTAATAAAACGGCGGCACATAATTCCAAACGTGGAATTGAAATGCGCTTAATTGGAGCTACTTTTGTTTTAGCGGTTACAAATTGTACAGTTATTTCTCCAGTAGTTTGATTTATGAACTGAAAATACACTACCGCTGCATACCCTACCTCGCTAGCATCGCAAAACCCATGCAAATGACAAGTAAAAGGATCCGAAGGGGGGTAAACAACGTGGTAACTTTAATGACGATAATAACGGCAATTCTTCTTGATACTGCTGCCATTGAGACGAAATGTCTGCTGGTGGGATGTCATCCCAATTTAAACCTAACATCCACAGATGCTGGATTAGGCGTTTTGCAAAAAGTGTTAGTGGGGCTAAAAACCCTAATGGATCATATATTCTGGCAACTTGCGAAAGTATGTTGCGCTTTGTACATATTGGGTTCAATGGTTTAACCCGAAATGAGAAAATATCTTCTGTAGGTGACCATTGAAGACCTAATATTTTTATTGATTCGTCAGTATCGAAATCGAGAGAAGTATATTGGCAAAAATCTGACGGAATGCCTTCCAAAATAGAAACTGAATTAGAACTCCATTTACGAAGTTCAAAACCAGCCAAATGTAAAAGTCGGATAAGTTGATCTTTAATTTCTCGGGCCGATTGTATAGAATCTCCACCCGCGACGAAATCGTCAATATATAGATTTGACCGTATAGCCTCAGCGGCCAACGAAAACCTTTTGCCTTCGTCAATGGCTAATTGCTGAAGAGTTTTTAATGCTAGATAAGGCGATGACTTAATACCATAGGTCACTGTATTAAGCTGATAAGTCTGAATGGGTTCTTCTGCGGAGAACCGCCACACAATTAATTGAAACCTTCGATGTTCTTCGGTAACCAAAATTTGTCGATACATTTGGCGAACATCACAAGTAAAAACGAAACTATGAGAGCGAAATTTAAGTAAGATTGACGAAATGTCATTTTGGAGACTAGGTCCAGCCAATTGAGTGTCATTAAGTGACACGTTGTTTTTAGCCTTTGCAGAGGCGTCAAAAACCACACGAATTTTAGAAGTTTGACCTTCTTCTTTAAACACAGGGTGATTGGGTAAAAAATAATTATCGTTCCCAACGGGCGGAGAATCGAATAATGCCATATGACCCGCATCAAGATAGTCCTGCATGAAATTGTTGTATTTGGCGCGTAGCTCCGGTTGAGCATGCAATTTGCGCTCCAACGAAAATAGTCTTTTTTTAGCCATCTCAAAGCAATTATCAAAAACGGGCAAAGTATCGTTGAACGGTAACGCAACAATAAAACGACCGCTAGGGTCACGAGAAAACGTGTTTTAAAATCAAATCTGCCTTTTCTTCTTCTGGAGAAGTATAAGGCTTGGATGAACTCTTCTATCTCCCAAAACCGCCTTAGGGTCTGGTCGATAGGATCTTCTACAGAAGTAAAAAATGCTTGGACAGTATCAGACTGCAATGTTTTTGTGGGACCAATAATAGTCCAACCAAAAATTGTATTTATGGCGGCAGGCTAAAGAAATTTGCCATGTATAACACCGCCATTGATGATGAACGGATAAACATCTGCTCCAAGGAGCATGTCAATAGTTCCTGGAGAGTTCCAGGTCGGGTCTGCAAAGTGCAGGCCGCATAAGTGTTCCCAATTATTAGAAACTTCAACGCTGGGTAATTTGCCAGATATTGACGAAAGCACAAAGTTGTGACTTCTAGAGATTTTCAGAGTCTAACATAGAGCGAATGGTGCAGCTGACGGCACCCCTATTGACTGCTGAAGTTGTCTGTCCAAGTCCATAAATCGGAACTTGAAAACGTATGCGTGGAAGCCAAAGTTTGCTCACGCAATCGCCTCGAATAAAGCTAGCTTGAGAGCCAGGGTCTAAGAGTACCCTGATCGGTTTGTATCTACCAGAACGATCTTGAACTTCCACAACAGCAGTGGAGAGTAAGACAGTAACCCCAAGATTTGAATTCGTCTGTGAAGACAAAACATTTGCCGGAATAGGAGAGGCTGACTGCGTCCTATTGGCATTTTTATGCATAGGTGTAGCGGTCGGTTCAGCTGAACGGCTAGAAGCAGGTTGCGCTTCAAAATGTAGCAAGGTATGATGCGGCTTGGCGCAAGTTCGACAGGAATTATAAGATTTGCATTGCATGGACGCATGGTCTGTTCGTAAGCAATTTAAACAAAGGCGTAAGAGTTTGACAATGTCGAAACGTTCCGTCGGAGTTTTCTTTAGAAACGATTGACATCTATAAATTAAGTGATTGCCTTTGCAAGAAGGACAATGGTGCGAAAATGAATTCTTTGAGTCACTGGAGCTACTTGGTGTATCCAGTGAAACTACGTTAGAAGAAACTTTTGGTTTAAATTGAAACGCTAAGGTTTTCTTAGGCACTGATGTGTGAGATGTATGGACAGTCGTCGAATAAGAAACAGGTGCGGTTGAAGAAAAGGTTTCCAACGCTGCACATTGTTGAGTTAAAAAATATCTCAAATCATCGAAATTGGGTATTTGCTTCGGATCCGATTGGAGTTCGAAGCGTTTTCTAGTGAGCGGATCGAGTTTTTCTAAAAGAAAATCGACTAGAATAAAGTTCCAATGTTCAGTGGGAAACTTTAAGTTAGTTAGAACAGCAAGGTTCTCTGAAAAACAATCAATAAGTGCCCTAAGTTTCTTAGGGTCTTCTGATTTTAACGGTGGAAATGCTGATCAACTATGTTTCTCCAAGTGTATACTCATACATCAACGAGTGTGTTTCTTATAATGAAGCAATAGAACTGTTACAATTCTTATATGACAAGCCCAAAAACGAGGTTTACGACCGCCATATTTACGCCACTCGTACGCAACAACCGGCTGAAGCAACAGACGAATATCTCCAACAGCTAAAATTACTGAGTAAAGATTGCAATTTTGGAACTGTCGACGCAAATACTCCCTGCGACGAATATGTTAGAGATTCATTCGTTAGAGGTTTAGCAAGTTCAGAGATCAGACAACGTCTATTATAAAATAACAAACTAACTCTTGAAGATGCGTCAAAGCAAGCTAGATTGCTTAAACTAGCTCGAACACAATCTCCCTCTCTTACAAAACCAATTTACAACATTCGGCCTCTACAGCGGAGAACACAGAACCAGTTAATGAAGAATGTGCTGCCCTTATAACAAAACCGAAGGCGAAGTCAAAATGCTACTTCTGTGGCTACGATAAACATCCACGTTTCAAATGCCCAGCTAGGTATGCCACATGTGAATGTTGTCTTAAGCGCGGGCACTATAAAGGTGTATGTCTCTCGTCTCCCAAGGAACATAATGCACCGATACAAGCTTCTTTGCCCAAAAGTTTAACTAAAGCAGCTACTACTGTTCTTGTTAAAGAAATCGTCGCTAATGCACTTATTGACACTGGAAGTTCAGCGAGTTTCATTGATGAAGCTTTGATGAGCAAAATGGGCATCGCACAATTCCAAGTACAGGCGAAATCTTAATGGCTAGCACTTCACTACGCTCACAGATTCTTGGTTATTGCCGAGTTAACCTAACAATTTCTGGTCACGTTCATAAAAACATCAAACTATTCACCCTACCTAACTTGTGCACTGATGTCATAATCGGCCATGACGTCTTACGGTTATATTCTAGTATATCCATTGATTTTGGAGGGAAAGGACAACCCATAGCTTTCTGCAACCTCGGAGCCGTTGAAGTGCCACATGCGGAGTTGTTTAAGTTCCTTTCAGCAGACTGTCACCCAATAGCTACTAAATCAAGAGGACACTGTGATAACGAAACTGCTTATATTACTGAAGAAATTATAAAATTAACTACTGAAAGAGTTATTGAGCCAAGTAACTCACCATGGCGTGCTCAAGTTCTTCATCAATGGACGAAAGAAGCGTATGGTAGTCGATTATTCTATGATTATTAATCGATTTACTGAACTTGACGCGTACCCTTTTCCCAAAATTGAAGAGATAGTAAAGTTGCTACTCACAAATACTAGAGCACAATTGATTTCAAGACTGAATTTTATCAAATCCCTATTCCAATAAAGGATAGACCGTATACAGCGTTTGAAGCAAATGGTAAACTTTATCAATTTTGTCGTGTTCCATTTAGCGTTACAAATGGAGGAGCAGCATTTCAGCGTGCCTTAGACTGGGTGATTGAAACTGAAAATCTCCAGGGCGTATATGCATACATTGATGATGCTACAGTGTATGGCAATACACTACACGAGCACGATGAAAATCTTGCACAATTCAAAACTGCTATAACGAAATATGGCTTTACCATAAATGAAGACAAAAGTAAATACTCATTGACGAGTATTAATCTTCTTGGCAACTTGATTTCATATCAATCTATCAAACCTTGTAGCATTTTTATTTTCAATAATAATTATTTGCATAGAATTACCAGAATAATGCGCTAAGCGTGCATCGTTCCTTAGTGATCTACTTGTGTTAATATATCTGTGTCACATAAAGCTAGTTCCAAGCGCACCTTGAGTTGTTTATTTGGTATTACACGCCTCTCACGTCGCGACTACTCGGTCCTAGTTTCGACATGTCAGTCGGCCGCTGGCAATAGCTTGATTAAGATGTATTTTCGGCTAGAGGCTAGCAATCTTTGCATCAACTATTAACTGTTGAGGTATCTTCTACTAACGGTTGGTAAAGTATACATTTTGCGATCTAATGTAATTTGAATTAATTTATTTAGCGCGACAACGAAGAACGGAACAAATATAATTCGTCATGTAGGATTTAAAGATTTAGAATTACCGCCATTTGGGAACAGTCGATTAGAAATTATGGGTGTAATTTCGATGCAGTCATATTTAATTAGGAATGGCTGATAACTTTGTTTGAAGAACGTAATTTCCATCTCAATTCATCGTGAAACAACAAAAGCAGTTTTGGTTCGTTATTAGTTTTAAGATATTTCTTGCATGTGTTTAAAAGGTTAGAGCACGGAAACTTGCTATTATGGTTACAACATGTAAGTTGAGTAAGTTTCAATTATTGGTGAATTGGTTTTATAAGCTACAGAACTAAATTTGATCAGATTAGTTTTCTATAATAACAAGCTTTGTTCCATTTGAACCTTCGATAAATTCAACGTATGTTTTCAACGTCATATTTTTTTTTGTCTTGCACAGTTGACAGATGTTGTTTTGAAAGCAGATGCTTCGTGCAGCTGTACTGGAATTTAAACAAAACATTCCTATTTTTGTGATCAGCCTTATTTATACATAAATTATTAAACGTAAATATGAAAGTTCAAGTCCACGTTATATAAGATTCTATTAATTGTAATCTACCTGAAAAGATCTGCCCAGGTTAGAACGTAATTCAGTGTGTTATGCTTATAAATTATTATCACTCTAATATTTATAACAAGTCATGTTTAAAGTACAGTTGGTTATTTTGAGAAAATAAGTCAAAACTTTAACTTTGTTGTAGTTGATAATGACAATTTTTTTGTTAAAAAGTTCCGATATTTTGCAAGAGTTTTTTTTAGTAAACAAATAGTTCAAATTTAAAGCTTTTATTTTGGTCAAATGCGATCAAATCTAAATACACAAAATACACAAAAGTAAAATTCTGAGTAATAGTTTGGTGCCAATATTATATTGGATATGCATTTTTTTTATTTTTATATATTTTTATAGGACACAAATGGTGTTCTATTTTTTTATTTATTTAATCGTTGCAATTTTTTACAGGAGCTGCGTCTTATTTTGTTAAGACAGGTTTTTGTTAACGAAGGCGATCATTTTATCTTTGGGTTTCCACGTCCGCCCTTAGAACTGTGCTTTGCAATTATCGTAATTATCTCTGGACATGGTGGCGCCTATTTGATTTAGCTTAACTTTGGTTTGCAAACAGAATTCGACTTACCCCCGCACTTCTCATTGCTCTACCTAGGAATAGACCCCTAGCTATGTCGAAAGATTTTTGTTCACTAACGCCTTAATGTAGAAAAAAGACGTTTTAGTCTTTTGTAAAACAGAAGTCGTTTCAGTGGCGCCCATCCAACGTGGATAGAGAAGTAAAAATCGTTACAACCTGACTAAAACCATTGCTAGATTAACCACTTCCAAAAGATCATCAATCGCTAAGAAGAGCTGTAGGGTTGTTGGCTCACTATTCCAGATGGATTCCACAATTTTCAAAAAAAAATCATACCATTGACTCGTGTTGAGTCTTTTCCACTTAATTCCGAAGCGATCGAAGCTTACAAGAACATAAAAGAAGAAATTACCAAGTCCAGTTCAACTCCTATAAATTGTTCTTTTCCGTTTACCGTAGAAACGGATACGTCGGACCTAGCCATAGCAGTCACTTTATCTCAGTGTGCTAAACCTGTAGCGTTCTTCTCTAGACCCCTTAACAATTGCGAAAAACTTCATTCTTCTGTAGAGAAGGAGGCCTATGCAATAGTGGAAGCTGTGCGTAAATGGAGACAATTCTTATTAGGCCGACATTTCACTCTTATTACTGATCAAAAGTCAGTCAGATTCAGTCCGATGTAAAACACTATGGAAAAATTAAGAATAAAAAGATATTGCGATGGAAACTGGAACTTGCATGTTTTAGTTATCACATCGTGTACCGCACTGGGAAAGAAAATGTTTTAGCTGACACGCTATCTAGAATATATTTAGCTTCAACAACATCGGACCTCAGTAAACTAAAAATGTTGCACGACTCGCTTTGTCACCCTGGAGTTACTCGATTTTATCATTGGTTACGTACCAAAAACATGGCCTATTCTATAGAAGAAGTGAGAAATGTGACATCGTCTTGCAGAATTTGTTCTGAAATAAAACCAAGATCTTACAGAAACCAAGGAAAATTAGTAAAAGCTATGTCGCCTTTCGAAAGACTTCATTTAGACTTCAAAGGCCCATTAGCTTCATCCACCAAAAATCATTATATCCTAACCGTGACAGACGAATTCTCACGATACCCTTTTGCGTTTCCTTGCGGGGACTTGAGTTCTAACACAGTAATTAAGAAACTCAGTAAACTTTTTACTATGTTTGGAATGCCGGCTTACATTCATAGTGATCAAGGCGCTAGATTCATGTCCCTAGAATTAAAAAACTACCTTTCTTCGTGCCACGTCGCTACCAGCAGAACGACGCCGTATAATCCCTGTGGGAATGAACAGACTAAGAGGTACAACGGAGTGATATGGAATACCGTATGCTTAGCTTTGAGGTCACGGGATTTAAATATCAACCAATGGGGACTAGTATTAGACGACGCTCTCCATTCCATACGATCGTTATTATGTACTGCAACTAATGCTACCCCACACGAACGTTTCTTTACATTTCTTAGGCGAACTCCCAATGGACAATCGCTGCCTTCGTGGTTAAGCTGCCCTGGAAAAGTCTTAATGAGACGGTTCGTACGGAATAGCAAATACGACCCGTTGGTCGATGAAGTAACACTGTTTGAATGCAATCCTGATTACGCGCATGTCAAACTTGCAGATGGCAGGGAATCTACGGTATCTAGCCCCTGTCGGACAAGATTTTGGTTCGGTTACTCTGGAAGACCAAAATCCTACATTACCTGTACGGAGTGCACACGAGGTAGTTCCCGATACTCAAGGAGACCGGGAAGTTACAACGGAAAATTCTGAATCACCGGCGGACGTCCCTGACACACCCGAGGAAGATGAATCTTCGATTCCAGGGAATATTACTAGAAGTTCCCCCCAGGAGCAGACGTCCACCGATACGGCAAGACGACTATTTCCTAGGTGGGGTGAATGTAGTATAATGTAAAATGCTTGCGCTACATTTGTAAAAAAAATATCAAATACGTTAGGATTGTTATGGCAACTTTCAATGTAATGAGTTTTAGTTAATTTTGAATGTTCTATGCTAAGTTCTATGTTTAATAAAGCCTTATTTTCTTGAAGGTAATTAATATAACATAGATATCGTCCGAAACTTACAAGAAAGTAATCAAAAGATTCGATTCGTGTAGAAGGTCCAGAGGCGGTCGTTTAAGAGAGACCATTTTCCATAATTACTGTGATACGCAGAAAAATCTGAATATTTCCTTAACTTTGGGGTCTTTGTTAAAGAAAGTTTAAAAACTAACTGAATTTCCCTATAGAATCGCTATACCTTCCATAACAAATATTTATATTTAGAATGATTATCATTCATAAAACCACATTGTCCAAAATTTCTTAGAAAGAGAAACTTCAAAACCTCCTTGAGGATGTATTAAAATATTCAGAATGTACGATATCAAAGTAATATTCTCAGCCGGCTTATCTGAAATGATACAAAGAAATAGACGTCTTTGATGTACTTAAGAATTACGTACTTGAAAAACAACTTCAGAAACATAAGCTGAGCCGGCATTAATGTCATGGAAAATTAACCGACTCGTTTCAACTTCCTACTCATCCCACACAAACCATATAACAAAACTAAAAGTAGCTTAAGCTTTCCAAACTCGAGTACTCGATTTAAATGGAAAGCTCTCTTGGGAAATTACTTTCCTAGAAAGAAAACAGTTGTACACACTTACATTATTTTGATAACTTTGGGCAGAGCTTAGAAATATATATTTAATTACAGCCCTCGTAACCTAGCTTATTTTTCAACTTTCTAATTAAATTTTAAAATTTATTAAAGCTGCTGTAGCTTTTTAGCGTTTTCTCGAATTTTCCCGCGTAAATGGGTCTCAGGAGACCTCATTATGTTAAATTGACATTTGATATGGAATATATTAAGGTTGATTAATATTATTTACCAAAAGGCTGTGAGTTTTATGTCAAACAGTAAATTTTTAATATTTTCAGATTTTTTAAAGTGTATGACGTCGTTGGTTCTTAGATTGTACGTCAATTCCTGCAGCTTCCATATACACATAGTAAATTCGGTGGGAAGTTTTTAAATATTGTATCTTGATGGTATTGGCAAATATGAAATAAGTCTATTATTTTGAGATGCACACTGTTTTGTAACAATTCCAAAGCAAAATTGAACAGCTTGTAAAATGGACGCGAGTAGGTCCTTTGTGGGGTGTCTGGTGCAAGTGAATCCACCCCATCCATCCTCCACATCACTCCACATCGCTCCACATCCCTCCATATCCCCCCACATCACTCCACATCTTTCCACATGACTCCACACCCCTCCACATCACTCCACATCACTCCACATCACTTCACATCCCTCCACATCACTCTACATGTCGCACATCACTCCACATGACTCCATTTCATATAGGTAAAATTACCACAACGCATACTCTCGGCTACTTTTCTAAGGTCGTGGTGAAAGTAACAAATTCTTTATTTATGAAAGGCTATGACGTTACCACAACCTTGAAAAAGTAGCTGAGAGCATGCGTTGTGGTGATTTTACCTATATGAGGTGTATAAATACGAAGGAAACTTGTGTTAAATCTGTTTGAATTTACTTGTGAATAAAAACGTTCATTGTTTAGCATTTCAAGTGTTTAGTGTTAGCAAATTTTCAACGTTCAACTAGGTAAGTACAATAATTTTTTTATTGTAAAACCTATATGTTAAAAGTGTTGTGTGAATGAAACCATTTTTTTTACAAATATTCCTAAAAAACTAAAGAAATTAGTTTGCTTCCAGGCATTTTCCACCTGCTTGTTCATTACCAATATTTATGTTTTTGTAGAATTTTATATAATAAAACCAAGTAGTCAAAAAATGTATTACACTTAAATATAATACAATGCATTCTGAATAAATAAAACATTTTGTTTGGCGCATGCAAAATAGTTATCCATATGCATAAGACAATGACCAAATTCTCTACGATCCATCCTTAACGTTTTCAAATACGGAAAGTTAAATTCATCAATATTTTCAATATGGTTGTGCTGTAAATATCTGGATACGATATTTAGTTTTTGTAAACCCTTCACATACACTGTGACACTTGGCGGGATTATCTCTTCGAAATATGAAGTTAAGTGCAATGACGACAGCCCACTGGTCGACTGGTTTTCCCAACTAAGTCCTTGCAGATTTTTCAAGAGCCATGCGTTATGTGTCTTGAAATTTTCGTTCAAGTGGATGGGCTTCAAAGGCAGAGCCAATATTTCGTACCATAATGTATTATTTTTCACATCCAACATAACTATCTCCTTTACTGGCTGCTTTTAAATTGAAAACCTTGAATATCCAGGATGTGGAGTGATGTGGAGGGATGTGGAGTGATGCGGAGGAATGTAGAAGGATGTGGAGGGATGTGGATTGATGTGGAGGATAGATCAGGTGGATGTACCTGCGCCAGACACCCCACAAAAGACCTTCTGACGCGAATGAGTAACAGTGGTATAGATGGGTCCAACAAATTTTTCAAATATGATGTTATTTGCGATATAATTATATAATTATAGTTATCAGACAACAAAAGTTAATAACACGAAAGCTTTTTGGTGCAGTTAAAAATGGGTTAAGTTGTGTAAATACCTATTAATTATATATACCTAGTTCTTACGATTTAATTGTATTCGTGTGCTAACTGTATGCACACTATACATCACAAGGTTAATCCTCCATAGGTCGCGGTGTTAGAAACAATCTAACGATACTTTTTTCTCAACACACTTTTTCTTCAAATTTTGATATATTATTTAAGTGCAGACTTAAAGAATGCTTCCTATTTTATCATCTCCTCATATGAGGGCAAAGTGTGAATGATTGGGTTGTGTTTGAATGTTAGTATGACTTTAAAACGTGACAGATTAGGTAGTCTGAAGGTGTTAGATAAAAACTAACGGCGCGAGTTACATGTCCCGCATATTAAAATATATATATATATAAGAATAAATGTGATTAATATGTCTTAGTAATGGAATGTTACATTGTATTAAATGAAGATTATAATTAAAGTTTAACATAGTTCATATCAGAAATAAAAAAGGAAGCAACTACTTTGTATTCCAGACGCAACCTGATACTGCAGGGGTGGAAACAATGAACTGCAATAAAGCAGTCTTTATTAAAATTACTTAGATTAAGACATTGTACGAGTATCAAGAAACTACAGACAGCAAGATCTGCACTTTCCCACAAAATGAAGTGAAGGCAGAGGCTTCGTAAATACTGTGAAAAACCCCTGACCGCCAGTCAGTCTTTAAACTTCATAACTTTAACATTGTTGGTGGTTCAAGCTACTCACCGTAATTTTTAATTATTAATTATTGATTTATTAACTTCAAGTATTATTGTCAATTGCAATTACTTAATGTTTAGTGAATATAAAAGTAGTTGTAACAGAAATAAGTCTTTTGGTAATTATACAATTAAAAATAAATTTGATAGAAGAGTTTTTGGCGCCAAAAATTTTTAAAAAGAAACTCCCAAAGGCCCAAAACCTATCCGGCGTAATCGGTATGAATTCCAGAAGGGCACTAGCGATTTCAAAATCGAAGAACTGGTAATCGTAAATTTCAATTCTTAACTGGAACAAGAACACAAAGATTGGACGAAGTACAAAATCGACCGAATCCAATACAGAAGAAAAGCTAATGGAACCAGCAATCAATTATTGTGAGTACCTATAGTTCATTTTCCAAACAATTTTTTTTCAATTGTATATTGATATTAGCAAGTAGGATTTGAAACAAAAGAATTTTATACACACATTTTTTGTACAATTTATTATTACAATTATTACTGAAAGAATTATTCAGCAAAAGTCTGAACTTGATGAGTTTATAACAAAGGTTTACAATTATACACATTTATGAAACAATTATTCAGCAAAAGTCTGAAATTGATGTAGTTATAGCAAAGGCTTATAATTACACGCAACCTAAGTAGCAGTAAGTGATTCTTTAATTAACTTTAGACCAAACTTGACTGAGGTAACAGAGAATAAAAAATTTATAAAAATGAATTCTGAAACTTAAGGTTATATTTAGATTCGATTCCAATGTACGATGGTAATCAAGCTTTGTTAGGGATATTCATTACCGCGTGCGAAACATTTCTGAAGATTTTTTACAAACAAGGGGACCTTGAAAGAAACATGTGGCTTTTGAGATTGATCCTGAGCAAACTAACGGGTAGAGCTTTGACCTTAATAGCAAGTAGGGATGATCTAACAGATTGGAAGGATTATAAAAAGATATTAATCGCGTATTTCGACGACCATCGCGATATAAAATGCCTTCTACGGAATTTATTAAACTTACGAATGGAACACAATCGATCACCATATCGATTTGGTATGCGATATCAAAACGTGAGAAGTTTAATTCTAACCAAACTGAAATTAGGAGAATCGGGCCCTAGCGCACGTGTAATTAAAACTAAGATGTACTACAAAATGGCTTTACACACGTATATAAATGCGTTACCCGATGGGTTATCGAAAAAAATAAGATTTAGAAATCCCTAAAACTTAAAGGAGGCGATTAACTTAATTATAGAGGAAGAAAACGTAATGCATTACCGAAACAGACTTTACAATCCTAACGTGAACAAAAATTACCTACCGATTACAACTATACAAGCTGCAAGACAAATAACGACACAACCCAAATTTTCATCATTTAACACACCAATAAATCAATCAAGAATTAATAATCTAAATTGTAATAATACAAATTTCAACAATCAATTTCGACAATTTTACAAACCGACATTTAATTCGACTTTTACAAAACCTACATTTACATCCAAGTTTAATCAAAATGCAAAACGAACATGGCAAGCATTGGGCGTATATTCTAACAGAAACGCACCCATCACAAATAACAACAACAACCCCAATAATTATTACACACCAACGCCTATAGACACTTCATCTAGTAACACCAGACAGAACACTAAAATATCTCAAATTAGACCCGACTGTACACAAAAACGAAACTTTACTACCTAGGAACTATTTCACCAAGAAGTAGAAGATTTTAATAATCAAGTTATATCCGAGGACACAAGTAATTATGTAAATCCAAGTAGAGACGATGAGGCAAATTACTCAGAAAACTACAAACGTAACAACCCTTACGAAAATTGCGAAGAAGACGATGAAGAAAGTGCGTACTCAAATTTTCGGCTGGACAGAACCAAATACGATCAGACGTAATAAACTTAAACAATATTAATCAACACATTTTACCCTATATAGAAATACCACATGCTGAAATTAAATTATTAATCGATATAGGATCTTCAAAAACTTTAATTAGCCCCAAAACCGTGCAGAAACATTATTTAAATTTTGTACAAAGAGAACCGTTTAAAATCAAAACAACACACAAAACGACACTACACCAATTTATTGCGAATATACCCTTACCAAAAACTTTTAATGTAAAAATAAAACATAAATTTTGCATTTTTGAATTTAACGACAAATACGACGGGTTGATAGGCATGAATGCTTTAAGAAAATTAGGTGCAAATATTGATATAAAAAATGGATTGTTAAAAACAAAGCACGGACAAATACCAATCAAATTTTAAAATAGTAATATTTAAACCGATCAAAAATACACCATTGAACCTAAGACAGAAAAACAAGTAAACGTCTTAGTAAATTCGAAGAGCGACATAGGAATAATAAATCACGTCATTTCAACAAGGAGAAGAAACATCCACCGACTTAGTACATAAAAAAACAATTACGCCACTACGACAATTTTAAGTATTCTTAACGACACCAATAGCAGTGGAAGAAGTGAATTTTAGTGAAATGGAAATCGATGAAGACTCTGAAAGTAATTCCAACTCCACAGATCACGATGAAATGTTAAGATAAAATCTAATTAACATTGATTTAACGACAATATTAACACCGAAGAAGAAAGAGCAATAAAAGATTTATGTTCTAAATACCGAGATATATTCCATTGTGAAGGAATACCTTTAACTTTAACCAACAAAGTCAAACATAGTATTCAATTAACAGACGAGAAACCGATTTTCACCACAGCATATAGACTACCTCAAGCAAGTCAGGAAGAAGCAGGTAGACAGGTAATAGACTTATTAAATCAATATATCATTCAACATTCAAACTCACCATGAAGCAGCCCCCTGCTAATTGTACCAAACAAATTAGATGTCTCAGGCAAACTCAAATACCGATTGGTAATTGATTACAGAAAACTCAACGAGAAGACTGTAGACGACAAGTATCCAATACCAAATATCACAGAAATATTGGACAAACTAGGAAAATGTCAATATTTTTCGACATTAGACCTCGCCTAAGGATACCATCAAGTAGAAATGGACAAGAAACACACAACCAAAACAGCTTCAGTACACCCAGAAGACACTTTGAATGCAAACGCATGTCGTTTGGTTTAAAGAACGCAGCCTCCACTTTTCAGAGGGTTATGGACAATATTTTGAGAGGGAGACATAACGAGAAATGTCTTGTGTATCTTGACGACATAATTGTATATTTAACGTCACTCAACGAATACATTGAGAGATTAAGAGGAGTTTTTGAGCGTTTAAGAAAAGCTCACTTTAAGATACAACTAGATAAGAGCGAATTCTTGTAAAAAGAAGTAGCACTTTTAGGACACATTATAACGTCACAAGGTGTTATGCCAAACCCAGATAAAACTAATGACGTATTAAACTACCTTTTACCAAAAACAAATAAAAAAATAAGAGGATTTTTAGGTTACGCAAAAATAACCAAACCACTAACCAATTGTTTACAGAAAGTAATAAAATCGAACACACACCGGAATTCATTAAAGTAGTAGAAAAAATTAAGTGTATTCTTACGATTCACCCATTGTTAGAGTGTTACGTGCCAAAGTGGCACTTTAACATGTATTAGGTTAAGTTTGATGTACGGAGGTTTCGCGTCATAATTTCAAAAGACGCGGTGCGCGGAATTTTAAAAGACTAGGCGCGTACTTTCGTTACGTCATAGTGAGTTTGCGCAGAGTGCACGACGCGAGAGGGTTGGACGAATAACTTTGCGCCGGGGTAAAAGACAAAAGAGTGGGGAGGAGTTTCCTCTGCTCTCTATAACGTGGCTGTTTGCCTTTGATCTTCAAGGAGTGTGGTCGTGTCAGGTATCGTATCGTGCTTAGCTTTACCTATGTAGTTTCCTTGCTTGCTTATCCTTTGTTTGTCGACCTTTACCTGTTTTTTTCCCGTCATTCCCTGCATAGGTAGGTGACAATTTGAGAACCACCTAGGCGAAACGTACTGCACGACCCTAGACGAGTCGGATGTCCATGTTCTGCTGAAGCCCCGGAGTCACCATCTTTAGTTACCGCAAAGGGCTTTGGATAGCCTGATAGACTTCAATAGAGGCCTACCGTAGCACAACTTCGTGCGAATGCCGGATTTATGATGTAAGTAATCAATTATCTAATTTGTTTGCTTTTATCATTGTTTTAAAATTAAGTAAATTTTCGTTTATTGCGCAACATAAATTGTGCATTGGTGACGTTATTGGTAGATGAGCGCGCCCCAAATCTGTATAAGATTCGTGCTTCCATCCGCCACAGGCATCGCCGGCATTTTATTTCGCGCTTGCGCGAGGTATTTATCAACGTTCAACAACGAAATTATCGACTTTTTAATTGTAGAATTATCGTATTTTTAAACCGTAAGAAGAGTACGCTGATTTTTCACAACCTTTTATATAACAACACACGCATTCAATGTTGCTTTAGGCGCAGTATTGAGTCAAGGCAAAGTAGGTAGCGATAAACCAATCAGCTACGCATCACGAACATTAAACGAAACTGAACAAAAATACAGTAATATTGAAAAAGAACTATTAGCCATAATTTGGGTAACAAAATATTTTAGACTATACCTTTATGAAAGGAAATTTTATATATACACAGACCATTAGTATGGTTATGTAAACTCAAAAAACCAAACTCAAAATCGCAGAGATGGAGGATTAGATTAGAAAAATACGACTACGAGATCATATACCTGGGCGTAGCCGGAAGAAACGTAAATACCAGGCTAATTATCAACCGCGGGAGGGGGGGGGTGGTTAAATACCAAAAAAACAACAAAAGAAAACCTAAAGCACATCGCCTACAATTATCTATTAACAAATAAAAAAAAATTAAATACATAATTCGGTACAAACAAGAGAACGCAGTAAAAGAAACGTTATCATTTCAACGCCAACAATTATATTATACGGACAAATTGATAGTGGATCCACAAAGTGCGCATTTCGCGGCTAACATGTAATAAAAGTCAATAAAAAAAGAAAAATTAATGCTTAAAATTTTCAATCGCAAGTATGTTAAATTTAGGTATTAAATGTAAATCTAGTCCCTAGCAAGTATGTTAAATTTTGAAGTATTAAAGGTAAATTTAGGTTTTCCATCTAGTACAGGTGTTAAACTTAAGCATTAAATACAGCCACGTTGTAGCAAGAATTAACGACGTATACCCAGAATCACCAGCGCAACCAGCTGTTCAACAAGTATGGTGAACTGGTTTTACACCATCCACCGTTGATACATAAAATTTTTTGACATGCATAACAGAACACAAGGCACATAGCTCTCTGCGTCAGGAAGTCAGCATAACAATGTAACCACCATCGTAACTACAGCAACTGGTTCACGGTAACGAACAGGTGGGCTACACCCAGAAAGAACGCCTTTGGCCTCCAGCAAAAAAAGCTAAAAATAAAATTTGGTGAGATGGGGTAAGTGCAGGAACACTCACCAATACACGCAAGGCATTTCTATTTCGCAGGACAACAATTAACGTGCATTGCTTTTAAAGTGATAGAACGAGTAATGTAAAATATATTTCGTCGCATGGGCTGCAGAATCAAATTCAGAATGAATTTAGATGACACCAATTCGAAATCCAAACATCCATGTTATCGAAACGTGATGCAAACTGGAAAACACGGTTTTACCGGAGAATTCTGCGCGACCTTATTTCAACAAGTCGTTACTTTGTCACAATAGAGAAAACCCATTATACCCGGTTGTAATGTTGAATAAATTGAAGGTTATCTAAAAACAGGCTATGAATTATTCAATTATAGCATAATAAACTTTACGTTTTAAAGCAAATAGATTTAAATTGAGGAATTATTCAAAAGCGTATTTATTGCAGAAAAATAAAATATACAGGATGTAAACTATGTAATTGTAGCCTAAACTTGTCGTTTTTAAAGCAAAAAAGATTTGAGGTGAAAATTATTGGACCGCGTATTGATTATTAACCGGCAAAAATGTACGGGATGTTCAAAATAAACGTAAGAAATGTATAACAATAATGCGGACGCATTGAGCCGAATACAACTCAACGCCATAGAGACAGAGTCAGCTGCAGGTAATTTTGACGTAAACGAGATAAGGAAAGCCCGGAAGAAATAGAAGCTATACATTCAACCCAAAATGACGAACCAAAAACTGCAATTAAAATTCTAAACGAAGCGATAGATACGACACCAAATCAATTTATAATTACCAAAGCTCTAACCAACCCTGACCCGGTAAAATATACAAAAACAAACAATAGGAAAGTATATTACATCCAAATAACGAAAGATGACAACGAGGAGCAAACAATAAAAATTTTAAAAGAGTATACCCCGGAAAAAAAATTTTTACTTTTATTTCACAATGGAACATTTGTATCAAAGATTTTAAGAATTATATATTCGATTGTTTAATAACTTAGGACCCGAGATTATTAGATGCACACGAAAAACTAATTACATTAGATGACCCAGATAAAATAAACGACGTAATTCGCAACCAACACGAAGATAAAACAAATCATCGTGGAATAAACGAAACCCTAAATCAACTCACAAGAAAATATTATTTTAAAGACATGAAAGAACTAACTACAGATTTTATCAATCAATGCAAGCTATGTGACAGAGCAAAATACGACGGATCACCACCAAAAGTACCCTTAATGTTAACTAAAACACCCGACAAACCTTTTCAAAAATTACATGCAGAGACTTTGGTAATAGATGCCCAAAACCTTTTATCGATCGTAGACGCTTCACCAAAATAGGCCAAGCGATACCCATTACTTCCGAAAACAGTATTAATGTAACCTAAGGATTTTTACAACACTTCACATTTTATAGTACACCCGATTCAATAACTTTAGATAATGGAAGCGAATTCAGAAACGAAACCATACAAAATACCCTAGAAATTCATAAAATAAATATTCATTTTATAACGGAAAATCACTCAGAATTCAATGAATTAATTGAACGATTACATTTAACGTTACTAGAACAAATTAGACTTTTAAGATTAACCTATAAGAAAGAACATATTACTAATTTAATGTTATACGCCCTAATTGCTTATAACAACACAATTTTTTACACCCCTCGAATTAAGATTGGGACACTCAGATTCCTGCAATTCTTATGATATACACTATAATAAAGAAGTATATCAACAGTACGCCAAAGACCACAAGGAAAAATTAAAAGTCACTTATAATAACGTCAAAAATAAATTAGATAACGATAAGGAGCGTATTACAAAAACCCGCAATGAAAAGGCCAATACAAACAGATTCTCAGTAGGACAGACCGTGTATGAAAGAAATTTTAAAAGTAAACGACACAAAACGGCCCCCAGAAATTTAGGTCCGCGTTTAAAATCAAAAAGATCTCAGATAGAAATGTAACAGACAACGGAAAAACCACAAGATACATACATTTGAAGAATTTACAACCCCGGTATACTACCAGTAAAATTGGGAAGTATGCAAAACACAGTAGACTATTGGACTTTCGCATAAAATCAATGGACACAGCCAAATTCGGAAAAGAGTATGCGATAGAAATGCTTAATTACAAAAGCATTATGGAAAATATCCTATAGAACACAAACGATAAATTTAATCGATTAATACCAACAGATCAAACCACAAGACAGAAACGAGGAATTATTAACGGATTAGGTAATATTATAAAAGCTATCGCAGTTAATTTAGACGACCAAGATGCTGAGCTATACGACAATGCACTGTAAGAATTGATTGACAAACAGAACGACATAAAAACTATTGTTAAAAACCAAATATCCTTAACTCAATCAACCATAGTAAAATTTAACGATACACTACGGAAATTAGTGAAGAATCAAGACAGTATAACAAATAGGAGACTAACTCTTGAAAGAAACATGCAAATCACAATGTTGGAAATGCTAGACTTAATAAGATATAACACGATATTCAATCAGATGATATCAACCATTACTGTAATACTCATTGAAGTTTCACCGTACACAGTACTTATTCGTCGATGAATTTTGGTTGTATTACACCCCTCAGCCTGAAGGAGTCGAATTACCGCACGAACTTCACACTTGGTGGGAGATGCTATTGTTGTAGACATGTTTACGTGCTACCTACGTGAACACAACTAAACGGAAGTGACGCGACGCGATTGACAGCCATACTAGTGACGCTGCACAACACATCTGCGCACTCGTTCATCCGATTTTTAGGGGAGTTTTTATTTTGCGACCGATCGGACTTTGAAAAAAAAATAGCCCTCGTATAAAAAATCATGAAATTATGTTTTTAATAGAAATTCCATTGTAGAGATTAATAATTACAATTATTATCATTTATTTGCTTTTCCTATGTAAGTTACTAGCCAATATCAAATTATTATCCCTAAAACCAAGTTCATTTTCTTAAATGAACTTAGGTACGGATTCACAAATAAAAAATGCACAGAAGTAGCATCCAGCTAATACTTATGTCAATCATTAACGACAACAGCTATTCAAATAGGTAGCCCTTGTAATGTACAATTATTACGATTCTCTAATCATTACGAGAATCGTGTGCCGAAACCAGTGTTAGTTACAGACATGAAAATTTAAAAATTTAGGGACACAAGTGGATTGCTGTATTTCCTCAAGAAGCAATAGCAACCGTCAATTGCAACCAAGACCAAAACAATTTAGCCTTAATTGGAAGCAGAGTGATCACCATAAAGAAAGATTGCTACTTAAATTTAAAAAGTGAAGTTATTCGAGTATATCAAAACCTAGCAGTGACAAAGAAATTTGCAAATCTACCCGAACAACAGTTCAAGATCCCTCAAACCGAAGACAACAAAATTATCAAAAACCCGATGCAACTAGAACATCTAGAACTCGACGACCTCAGTCACGCAGTGAAATTAATGGACAATTATAAAGAACATTTAAGCGAGTTAAAAGTGCCAAAGTTGCATTACGACAATATCAGTTTTTGGACAAATTTATTGATTATTGTAATAATTTTATTAACTGTATAATTATTTTACAAAATGTATATTAGATAGAAGAATAAAAAAATCACAAATAAAACTTTAGGGACAACGAATTTTAAAAATTAAGTACAACCCTTAATTTTCATCTAAGTCGGGAGGAGTTACATATCCCCCAAATTAATATGCATAAATTTAAATGCATTATTATATCTTAAGAAATAGAATAATACATTGTATAATTGAAGGTTAAAGTATAAAAGGTTAATGATAGTTCATATCAGACATGAGAACTGAAGCAACTACTTTGTATTCCAGACGCAATCCGATACTGCAGGTGCAAGACACAATGAACTATAAGAATGCAGTTTTCATAATTTAGATTATTAAGAATAAGACATTGTATGTTATCAAAAATAGCAGACGTGAGATCTGCATTTTCCACAAGATGATGTGAGACCTGGGATTACATAAATACCCTGAGAAGGCCATGATGGTCCGTCAGTCTCGAACTTTATAACTTTTGCATTGTTGGTTGTTCAAGCTACTCACCACAATTAGTAATTATTGATTTTGATTATTTGTTAATTAAAACGTTAATGCACATAACGTACAAGTTGTTATAGTATATTGTATCACAAAGGCAAAAAGTGAGTATTAGCAGCCCGCAGCTGATAGCTAAGGGCTGCTAATGCATTTTTGCCTGTGTGACACACAACTGTTTTTCGCCTAGCATTAAAGAAAAAAAAATAGGAAAAATAACACAAAATAAAGAAGGTTAATAACATTTGACGTATTTATTTATTATAGTCATTGATATTAATTATTCCTTGAGCATTATTATGGATAGTAATACCGACGCCGAGGTTAAATAAAAAATTATTTGAAACGTCAAAGTCGCAATAAATGAATCTCCATGATAGTCATAGGTGTCTAGATTGTGAAAAACCTACAAAATCATGCTGTTATGAGTTTAGCGGCCCTAGGGCCGCAAAGGTTTACTTTCAGTCACATTTTTAGGGCAAATATGATTCATTTTCATATACGCTAGGCGAAAAAATCATTTTGTAATTACTGTATAAAAATATAATTGATAAAAGTGTTTTAGAAATAAAGACTTTTTTAAAAGAAGCTCCTAAAGGCTCAAAACCTATCTAGCGTCCTTCATAATTACGATATTGTGGTGAGTGTCTATATCTGCTTCTGGGTAGCTTCTACGGTTCTTTACTTGATTATTAAACCGTTGTCTAAAACGATTGTAATTAATTTGATATTTTCCTATATCTCATGGCATTTTCTACGTGTATCGTCTTGTAGCATGATGTTGAAATGGTGCGGTTAAATTGTATTTGTTGCAAGGTTCCATCAACCTCTTTGTCCTGTTGTTTCTCGTGCCTAAACCAAATAAACTTACTATAGCTCTTTTCCTACCCTCAGCTACCACTGCATTAAGATCCCCCATAATTATTAAATTTTAATGTTCTTTTAGGTATCTTAGTATGTCATCGATATCTTTGTAGATCGCTTCTACCTCTTCCTCACTGTAGCTAAAGGTCCGCATGTATACTTATATTATTACTGGTTCTCAAATATACGATTTTATCAATTGCAACCTTGCGAAACTGGTCCTCAAATATACGATTTTATTAATTGCAACCTTGCAAAACTGGTCCTCAAATATACGATTCTATTAATTGCAACCTTGCGAAACTGGTCCTCAAATATACGATTCAATTAATTGCAACCTTGCAAAACTGGTCCTCAAATATACGATTTTATTAATTGCAACCTTGCGAAACTGATTTTCAAATATACGATTCTATTAATTGCAACCTTGCAAAACTGGTCCTCAAATATACGATTTTATTAATTGCAACCTTGCGAAACTGGTTCTCAAATATACGATTTTATTAATTGCAACCTTGCGAAACTGGTTCTCAAATACACGATCTTATTAATTGCAGCCTTGCGAAACTGGTCCTCAAATATACAATTTTATTAATTGCAACCTTGCAAAACTGATCCTCAAATATACGATTTTATTAATTGCAACCTTGCAAAACTGGTTCTCAAATATACGATTTTATTAATTGCCACCTTGCGAAACTGGTCCTCAAATATACGATTTTATTAATTGCAACCTTGCGAAACTGGTCCTCAAATATACGATTTTATTAATTGCAACCTTGTGAAACTGGTCCTCAAATATATGATTCTATTAATTGCAACCTTGCAAAACTGGTCTTCAAATATACGATTTTATTAATTGCAACCTTGCGAAACTGGTCCTCAAATATACGATTCTATTAATTGCAACCTTGCAAAACTGGTCCTTAAATATACGATTTTATTAATTGCAACCTTGCAAAACTGGTTCTCAAATATACGATTTTATTAATTGCCACCTTGCGAAACTGGTCCTCAAATATACGATTTTATTAATTGCAACCTTGCGAAACTGGTCCTCAAATATACGATTTTATTAATTGCAACCTTGTGAAACTGGTCCTCAAATATATGATTCTATTAATTGCAACCTTGCAAAACTGGTCTTCAAATATACGATTTTATTAATTGCAACCTTGCGAAACTGGTCCTCAAATATACGATTCTATTAATTGCAACCTTGCAAAACTGGTCCTCAAATATACGATTTTATTAATTGCAACCTTGCGAAACTGGTTCTCAAATATACGATTCTATTAATTGCAACCTTGCAAAACTGGTCCTCAAATATACGATTTTATTAATTGCAACCTTGCGAAACTGGTTCTCAAATATACGATTCTATTAATTGCAACCTTGCAAAACTGGTCCTCAAATATACGATTTTATTAATTGCAACCTTGCGAAACTGGTCCTCAAATATACGATTCTATTAATTGCAACCTTGCAAAACTGGTCCTCAAATATACGATTTTATTAATTGCAACCTTGCGAAACTGGTCCTCAAATATACGATTCTATTAATTGCAACCTTGCAAAACTGGTCCTCAAATATACGATTTTATTAATTGCAACCTTGCGAAACTGGTTCTCAAATATACGATTTTATTAATTGCAACCTTGCGAAACTGGTTCTCAAATATACGATTCTATTAATTGCAACCTTGCAAAACTGGTCCTCAAATATACGATTTTATTAATTGCAACCTTGCGAAACTGGTTCTCAAATATACGATTCTATTAATTGCAACCTTGCAAAACTGGTCCTCAAATATACGATTTTATTAATTGCAACCTTGCGAAACTGGTTCTCAAATATACGATTTTATTAATTGCAACCTTGCGAAACTGGTTCTCAAATATACGATTCTATTAATTGCAACCTTGCAAAACTGGTCCTCAAATATACGATTTTATTAATTGCAACCTTGCGAAACTGGTCCTCAAATATACGATTCTATTAATTGCAACCTTGCAAAACTGGTCCTCAAATATACGATTTTATTAATTGCAACCTTGTGAAACTGGTCCTCAAATATATGATTCTATTAATTGCAACCTTGCAAAACTGGTCTTCAAATATACGATTTTATTAATTGCAACCTTGCGAAACTGGTCCTCAAATATACGATTCTATTAATTGCAACCTTGCAAAACTGGTCCTCAAATATACGATTTTATTAATTGCAGCCTTGCGAAACTGGTCCTCAACTATACGATTTATTAATTGCAACCTTGAAAACTGGTCTCAAATATACGAATTTTATACTAAGTAATTTTATACTAAGTAATTATACTAAAGCAATTTTATACTAAGTAATTATACTAAAGCAATTTTATACTAAGTAATTTTATACTAAGTAATTATACTAAAGCAATTTTATACTAAGCAATTATACTAAAGCAATTTTATACTAAGCAATTATACTAAAGTAATTTTATACTAAGCAATTATACTAAAGCAATTTTATCTAAGCATTTTATACTGTCTCAAATATACGATTTTATAATTGCAACCTTGCAAACTGGTTCTCAAATATACGATTTATTAATTGCACCTTGCAAAACTGGTCCTCAAATTCATTATAATTAACTTGCAACTGGTTCAAATTCATTATAATTCAACTTAATTCCAAATTAATTGATTAATTAACCTTAAACTGTCTCAAATTCGATTTTTTAATTCATCCTTAATTCCCACTTCATTGTTAATTAACTTGAATGATTCAAATTCGATTTTTAATTAACCTTCAAATGGTTCCAAATTCATTTATAATTAACTTGCAACTTCCAAATTCATTTATAATTCAACTTGCAACTTTCAAATTCGATTATTAATTCAACTTGCAACTTCCAAATTCATTTATAATTCAACTTGCAACTTCCCAAATTCATTATAAGACTTTAATGATTCAAATTCGATTTTTATCAACTTCGAATGTTTAAATTCATCTTTGCAACCTTGCAAAATGGTCCTAATTAATTTTATTGCAACCTTGCAAATGGTTTAATTAATTATTGCAACCTTGCAAATGGTTCTAATTAATTCATTGCAACCTTGCAAAATGTCCAATTAATTTTATTGCAACCTTGCAAATGGTTTAAATTCATCTTAGAACCTTCAAAATGGTCCTAAATTCATTTTTTAAAACTTGCAAATGGTTTAAATTCATTTTGCAACCTTGCAAATGGTTCTAAATTCATCTTTGCAACCTTGCAAAATGTCCAATTAATTTTATTATGAACTTGCAAATGGTCCTAAATTCATCTTTAAAACCTTCAAATGTCCAATTAATTTTATTGCAACCTTGTAAATGGTCCTAATATTGATCTTTGCAACCTTGCAAAATGGTTTAAATTAATTTTATTGCAACCTTGCAAACTGTCCAAATATAATTCATTTTGAACCTTCAAAACTGTTAATAATTTATTAATTGGCTTCAAATGTCCAACTATAATTTTATTAATAACTTTGAAAATGATTTAAATTAATTTTACTATTGCAACCTTGCAAATGGTTCTAAATTAATTCATTGCAACTTGCAAAATGTCAAATTAATTTATTATGCAACTGCAAATGTTAATTTTAATTGCACCTTGCAAACTGGTTCAATATACGATTTTATTAATTGATTTGGAAACGTTCCAATATACATTTTATTAATTGCTTCGAAACTGTTCGTCAAATATACTTTTTTAATTGCACCTTGCGAAAACTGGTTAAATATACGATTTTATTAATTGCAACCTTGCGAAACTGTTCTAAATTACGATTTATTAATTGCAACCTTGCAAAACTGGTTAAATATACGATTTTATTAATTGCAACCTTGCGAAACTGGTTCAAATTACGATTTTATTAATTGATTGCAAAACTGGTTTTCTAATATCGATTTTATTAATTGCTTCGAAACTGGTCAAATATACGATTTTATTAATTGCAACTTGCAAAACTGGTCTAAATTACGATTTTATTAATTGCAACCTTGCGAAACTGTTCTAAATTACGATTTATTAATTGCAACCTTGCAAAACTGTTCAAATATACGATTTATTAATTGACAAAACCTTGAAAACTGGTTTTCAAATATACGATTTATTAATTGCAACCTGCAAACTGGTTCTCAAATATACGATTTTATTAATTGCAACCTTGCAAAACTGGTCCTCAAATATACGATTTTATTAATTGCAGCCTTGCGAAACTGGTCCTCAACTATACGATTTTATTAATTGCAACTTTGGAAAACTGATCTTCAAATATACGATTTTACTAATTGCAACCTTGCGAAACTGGTTCTCAAATATACGATTCTATTAATTGCAACCTTGCAAAACTGGTCCTCAAATATACGATTTTATTAATTGCAACCTTGCGAAACTGGTTCTCAAATATACGATTTTATTAATTGCAACCTTGCAAAACTGGTCATCAAATATACGATTTTATTAATTGCAACCTTGCGAAACTGGTCCTCAAATATACGATTCTATTAATTGCAACCTTGCAAAACTGGTCCTCAAATATACGATTTTATTAATTGCAACCTTGCGAAACTGGTCCTCAAATATACGATTTTATTAATTGCAACCTTGCGAAACTGGTCCTCAAATATACGATTCTATTAATTGCAACCTTGCAAAACTGGTCCTCAAATATACGATTTTATTAATTGCAACCTTGCGAAACTGGTTCTCAAATATACGATTTTATTAATTGCAACCTTGCGAAACTGGTTCTCAAATATACGATTCTATTAATTGCAACCTTGCAAAACTGGTCCTCAAATATACGATTTTATTAATTGCAACCTTGCGAAACTGGTTCTCAAATATACGATTCTATTAATTGCAACCTTGCAAAACTGGTCCTCAAATATACGATTTTATTAATTGCAACCTTGCGAAACTGGTTCTCAAATATACGATTTTATTAATTGCAACCTTGCGAAACTGGTTCTCAAATATACGATTCTATTAATTGCAACCTTGCAAAACTGGTCCTCAAATATACGATTTTATTAATTGCAACCTTGCGAAACTGGTCCTCAAATATACGATTCTATTAATTGCAACCTTGCAAAACTGGTCCTCAAATATACGATTTTATTAATTGCAACCTTGCGAAACTGGTTCTCAAATATACGATTCTATTAATTGCAACCTTGCAAAACTGGTCCTCAAATATACGATTTTATTAATTGCAACCTTGCGAAACTGGTCCTCAAATATACGATTCTATTAATTGCAACCTTGCAAAACTGGTCCTCAAATATACGATTTTATTAATTGCAACCTTGCGAAACTGGTTCTCAAATATACGATTTTATTAATTGCAACCTTGCGAAACTGGTTCTCAAATATACGATTCTATTAATTGCAACCTTGCAAAACTGGTCCTCAAATATACGATTTTATTAATTGCAACCTTGCGAAACTGGTTCTCAAATATACGATTCTATTAATTGCAACCTTGCAAAACTGGTCCTCAAATATACGATTTTATTAATTGCAACCTTGCGAAACTGGTTCTCAAATATACGATTTTATTAATTGCAACCTTGCGAAACTGGTTCTCAAATACACGATCTTATTAATTGCAACCTTGCTAAACTGGTCCTCTAATATACGATTTTATTAATTGCAACCTTGCAAAAATGGTCCTCAAATACACGATTTTATTAATTGCAACCTTGCGAAACTGGTCCTCAAATATACGATTTTATTATGACTGTAGTTTCCAGTTTAGATTCTAATCTAACCATGAATACTCTTTCGTTCCTTTGTAAGTAGTTTTCTACACTGTATCCTATCTTTTCTTGCAAAACTATCTCCACACCCGAATTTCCTTCCTCTGATCCGGTATGAAGTATCCTAAAGTTTCCACTTCAAAAATCCCCCGCCTCTGGCCACCGAACCTCGCTAATCTCTACTATGGGCTAATGCTAACCTATTCATTTCAATATTCAAGTTCTCTAGCTTACCTATTTGCTTCATACTACTGACATTTCACGACTGTTTTTCTAAACTTTTCGATCACATCCTTCGAAGTAGTCCCCTTGCAGAGATCTGAATGGTGGAATATTTTAACTCCAGAATCTCTTACCCCCAGAAGATGCAATCATCTTGATTGTAATTTATGTACGCTGTGTACCTGGGAGGTATTGTCGTGGTTTTCCGTTGCCCTCCACATCGCAGGAGTATGTCTTAAAATGCCATCCCGACCCCTAGGTGTCTGCCAATCTAAGTACCGAAAAAGGTGCTGCTCTCTTTCGGTAACCTGTCTTAGTCTGGTTCCTCACTAAAGAGCCTACTTATTTGATTGAACCTGTAGTTTGGCTCTTTAGATCATTGGAACGCGCAAGCCATTCCACCCGTTTTAGTAATCTAGAACTTTTTCAAGGTGCTGGTACATTCAGAACGGTAATATTCACTAGTATGAATTACAACATTAAGGACTAATCTATATAAAATAGGCTCAAACCGAGTGTGAAATTATATTATAAAGGTTTGTTACAGATCCAAGGCGACACGTTGCAAAGCGGTGTTCACTTGGGCAATCAGTAAGTACTTTAAATCTGTACAAAGTGCCTTATATATTTTTGGTGTTACATAGTCGTCTTGAGGTTTCTATACCCGTTTCTAAGTAGTTAGTTACATCTCGATTATACGACAGGGTATAGGGGCGCCCGTAATGTCATTTATTGTTTATATGTTCGACCCTACGAATAAATTTCCATTTTGTAATATATCAAAGATCCCACTCCGCGCTCATTGTCTCCGCTGATCTATTAAGTCCGCTAGCCGTTCTATCTAATTAGGTTTTCTTACTTCTTTTGGCAATTTTCTAACCTTTCTAACATTGGGTCATAATTTCAAAATTAGGAAACTTGAGCTCCTTTTACTTTCGTTACAGTTTGTTTAGGGTCAAACCAATAACTAACAATACGTAGTATAAAAAAATATTACAAGCTTTTTTACGCAAAACATTGCGTTTAAAGTACAATGCTAAATTGTAGTATCCTCCTCCGGTTTTACTACTTGTAATTGCTCGTGAATAAAAGCAGGATTTTGTACTATATGCTAGGGCCATTACTAAGCTCCAGAGGTAAATACATTTCAGAAACGACAGGAGCTTAGTGAACTTTCACAAAACCAATTCGAATTTTAGTAGCTCATTTACGCTCCAATAAATAGAATAATCAAGCAACTGAACAAACTTTCCATCGATTTCCCTAACATAAAAATTTCCAAGAATTTCATTTTCACACAAATTACATCACCCCCATGAGCTACACATTGATTATCGTCTACTGAACAGGACGTAAATGGCAATCAACGAATGTTCAAGTCAAATGGGAAATAAATTAGAGACTATTGGTTAGACTGTTTGCGCCTGTTGATTTTGTAGGCGGGGTGGCGTCGCGCATCCGCTTCCCTATATGTATATACGCGTCGCGATGCTGAAGACGTTCATTCCTTGGCGATCCTCTACCTGTTAACATCGCCAACTGACAACGAACTCTTCGACTTTTACCGTTTCGTTTTTGATTTTGAATTTTTTACTCAACTCGTAAAGATGAAGTCAACTTGGCTGCTTTTGGGGCTCGTTGTTGTATTTGCTGTTGAAGAAATATTTTTGCATGCCAATGCCGTTCCATATCTAGATGAGGGTAAGTGTTTTATACTTTTTTCTGTAACTTGCATTTAGTAGCAGATGTTTGTCGCACCACCTGCTTAGGTGGATGTTCCAAAGTTTGATGATGATTTAGAGTTTGATATAAATTTATGCTTCTCAACTTATCCAGCAGGATAATAGACTAAGTCACTTGATTTTTTGAGAAAGTATGATAGAAATTTTAGCATAAAGCTTTCTAACAAAATTTGTATATTCATATCAATGATCAAGGCATACGCGATGACATGCTTAATCTTTGGTGTCGCAATTCTTAATGTCCTGATCTTTTTGCGACTCTAACTATGTTTAATAAAACTTGCCTCAATTATTAGCCTCAAATAGTTAAAGTTTTCAAAGTTGAAACGCGTTGATGATTCATTTATTCTATACCCCCCTTGATAAATTTTTTTCTAAACGTAAAGGAATCTATAAAGTTTGACATCGAAATGCGTATTTTATTTAATTTGTATTTCGGGGACAGGATTGTCTGAAGTGGAGTCGGAAGTATTTCCCAAAGTATCTAAAAATAAAAAAGGTATAAGAAATTAAATGATCTTTAGGTGGGAGAATTAGAACCTTAAGAATTTGAAAAAGGTTATGCAGTTTATGAAGAACGTTTTTATATCAGAACTCCAATCTTGCAAGTATTAGTCACGAAAGTTAACGAAAAAAATAGCTTTACAGATCTTTTAGGAAAATGGCGCTAAGATCACTTAATAATGGTTTAGAAATTTGTGTGTTAAAACAAAACACTTTGACAAGGATATTTTAAAACGGTACTATTTAGATTCTTAACACTAAGAGACTTATTAATTTTTATACTCTTGAACCGTATTCTTTTCTATGGTGTGAAGGGTAGAATAGGGAGGTCCTTTTCCCGCGCCCGAAGGTCCAGGAAAGAGATTTCTTCCAGCTAGACTTGTAGGCTGTTTCTGCAGTAAGCAATGGGAATGCAGGGGTGGGTATATACAGGGTGCTCATTATGATGGAATAGGTGAATTTCACCAATAACAGGAATTATATATCGAAGATCTATTTTATTTGTCTTAACAATTGGATGAACAAAAAAATTATATACAAAACTTAAAGACAAAACTAAATTAGCAATAAAACGCTTTTCATCGCAATGAATGTTCAAAATGTCCGCCATTAACTGCAAGACAGTGGTCAAACCTATCACGAAAAGCTTAAAAGAATTTTTGAACGATCTTGGATTGCTGCAGCTTCGTCTTGTATTCGTTGCACTAATTCGGCTAGATTACGATGTCCGTTTGTATACACTTTTGATTTTAAATATCCCCAGAAGAAGAAATTGCAAGGTGTAAAGATTCGGAGATTGGGGAGGCCACTCTACAGACCCTCCTCTGCTTAACCAACGGGCCAGAAATACCACATTTAGATATCGGCGTACGTCTAAATGATAGTGGGGCGGTTGAAACCAAAGATCATCAAGATTTGCTTGGCAAGCTGGAGTAATTTGCTCTTGCAATAATTGCAAATAATGGTTACCAGTTTAAGTACCACGAATTACGAAAGGTACAATTATGTGATCTGCACAAATTACCACTCGTACGTTTAGTTTTTGTTGTGTTTCGGTATGAGTTTGGATCATCTAATGAGAAATTTCAGCGGTCAAATATCGACAGTTATGCCTATTAACATTTCCATTTACACAAAACGTAGCGTCGTTAGAAAAAAAACAATATTATTGAGCAAATTTGGATTGTTGTTGATTCGTTCCATCATAATTTCACCAAATTCAACACGTCGATCGTAGTCTTGTTCGGATAATTCTTGCAATAAAGTCGGTTTGTACGGATTAATTTTTCTGAATGTAATATTACGGCACTGTTTGGATTTTCTTCCATTTCTATGAAAACATCAAGCTTTTTATCTTCATTTGTCGCAGATCGCTGCGGACCAGTCTTCGGAAGATCTTTCACAATACCAATTTTCCCAAACCATATTAAAGTTTTGCTAGCTACTGACTAGTCGATTGGTTCCTGATGGGGATAACGCTCATTAAAAATTTCACATATTTCTAATTGTGTTCGTTTTGCATCCCCATAACCGACCATAATTAAAATTTCTATGCGCTCAGTTTCTCTTAAATGAACCATTTTTATTTTTCGAAGTACCAACTTATCTAAATAAACAAGATTCTGTCACATTTATAACTTACATTCAATTATTAAAACAAGTAAAAGAGATCTCGAATCTATTCGCAAAATTCACTTAATAAAAAGTTTTTACATTTTTCTCAAAAATTTTTTGTTATAAAAGTACTAAGATTTTACGTCATCTAAAAGAGAAACAAAATCTCTATCAAATGAGCTTAACGAAAGGGTACATTGTTATTTAAAAAATGAAAATCGTATTCGTTTTTCAATTGTTTTCTGAAATAAAAACAATTAAATTCTGTTTGATTATGGAAAATAAAATGTTAAACAACTTTTATATAAAATTTTTTTGTATAAAGTCGATATTTACCCAGCTTATCAATCGGATCCGGATCCGGACCCAAAATCCGTATCCAAGTGGTTCTGGATTCTTAAAGATCCGGATCTGGATTCGGATCCCAAATCCGGATACCAGATCCGGATTTTGGATCTGAATCTCAGATCCGGATCCAAAATCCGGATCTGATCCGGATTTCAGATTCGGATTTCGCATCCGCATCTCAGATCCTGATTTCGGATCTGGATCTCAGATTCGGATGTTGGATCGGGATTTTGAATCCGATTTCATGAATTGTAGAAACAAACCTAAATACATTAATTATATTAGAACCTAAACGGTTTTAGATTCAAATATGTAAATAAAAAAGATTAACCCATTAAAACCCAGAATTGTTTTTGTCTTATTATTTTGTAAATTTTTACTTTTTTTAGTTAATATTAAGTTAGTTGTTTAACAAAACGTTTTTTTAAAAAACCGCTAGTCAAAAACAAAAATACACGGTGATGCCGTACGATATCACTGGGCGCTTAAGGTACTTTATAATTTTTCCATTAAAAAAAGTATGATTTATTATAAAAATTTTGCAAATATGCTAGACTGTTACAAAATCATGTATACACAAAATAAAGATCATGGTTCGTTTCTAATAAGTCCTAACTATAAAAACAGCAAAAAATAAAAATACAAATAAGTAAGAAAATTGTAAGAAAAGCACCTCCTAGGTACTACATTTTATGATAAGTTGCAAAACAAGACACGCATAATCCAACAAAACATTTTAAACACATTGTCCTGCCAAAAGACTTGCAGTCTGTTCCAGCACAACGCCGTCTATTACATGGAGCAACATGATGATGCATACCGTCATAGCGTACAGCTGGTAAAAGAGTACGGAAAACCGATGTTTTTGCTGGTCCTGGTATTTTTGGGGTTATTCCGTAACGTGCTAGGTATACATGCACTAATTCTCTTCTAAACTTCAAATTTGTTGCTTTGATGTGATGCTTTATATATAATAGCCAAGCATTGCTTATTGCTGCATCAAGAATCCATGTAAAGAAGTTCCAATACCATTTTTTGCTACGTATACGCACTCTATAATTTGCAATGCATTCGTCCATGAGATCGGTACCACCCATGCTGCAATTATATTGGGCAATACAGTGCGGGCGATTTACCAAATTCCTTTTTTTCTGTTTGTGAGTATCTTTTCACGGTGCCCGTTGGCGAAACTCCGGTGTTTGTTGAAGCCATGGTGACCACCGAATTATCTAGCCATCGCACAAGAAGTACTCCAGAGTTTTTTTCAATTATTTGTTGAGGCTCACCTAGTTTATGTTTTGCAAACATTTTTTTGTTCACTAAAGGGCACGATTTGGGGATTCTATTATCCCTAATAGTACCTATTGCTCCGTATTGTAAATGTCGTAGGTAACTAAATAAGTTCAATCCTGTAAAAAGATTATCAACATGTATATTATATGGTAATTTTAGATTATGTAGTTCTTTAAGCATTATTACTAGAGGCGATGCTGCTTTTCCAAATAACTTATCATACTTGTCATTACCAAGTGGATTTTTCCCTTGATATAGATCAAAATTTATTAAATATCCGTTTGGTTGAATTCAGACACCACATCTTGTATCCAAATCGTATTGGCTTCCCACGGATAAATGGCTTGCATCCGTGACAGCCATAGTATCTAATTATTGACTCATCAAAGTCAAGATTTTGAACTAGAATGAAATATTGTAAACATCGTTTTTTTATTTTATCCATAAGAAAACGTATTTTCTATGCTTTGTCAGATTCATTTATTTGTGTATTGTCGGAAAAATGAAACAACCTTTGTATTTACAAAAACCGATTTCGCCTCATGAAATTGCGGACAAGAGTATTTTTTGCGTCATCCGCTCAAAATGAGGATATCCAGAAAATATTTTATTTCAATCCCAGTAACTTTAGTATTCGGTTGGTTTTGAAAATGGGCATACTTTTGAGTTTCAGTTACCATATATTCAATGATCGCTTCATCAAGAAATAATTCGAAAATATCTACACAAGAGATACCTTTAAATCGCATGTAATCTTCTGCTGGAAAAGTATGGGATTCGGATTCTAAATCTCCTTCTATCCATAAGTGATTCAATGTTTTTGCTAAGTGATCGTTGATCCAGTTACTTCTTCATTGTAGTTGCGTCTGATTAACTAATGCTGAAGATATAGAAGACTTTTCATCTATAACTTGACTAGCTGGATATAATTGATTAGGCGATTCTGTCGGACCGTCATCATAATTGCTGCCAATTCGAGTATTGTCCATAAGTTTTATTTCTAGAGGGGCGCGCAATTGTCGACCTGTCAGATTATGCACCATACCTCCCTCATGTTTATCAGCAGAGTCCTCGTCAGTGTCGATATTGACGTCAGGTGGCTCAATAAATATTTCATTCACTTGATTTGCTAAATTATCATCCGCATAAGCTATATCCAGAGCTTCAGGCAGTGAAAAACCTCGCCTAAAATAAACATATATATATATATATATATATATATATATATATATACATAATGAAAAATAAGATGTATCTGTAAATATACCCTTATGAATATAATAAGAGCTTATTTACCATACAAATCAAGCTAATAGTTGCATAGCGATTAACAAAACAATAGCATTATTATTGCACAAGGGGAGGAAACATCCACTTACCGGTTTTAGCTTCTTTAAGCTTCGTCAGAGCAGATTAGTTTTCAACAACCCTGTGAAGTAATCGAAGCTATTATACTGATATAATTTCGAAAGACTCCTTGAACTATGGCAAAAGTAAATAATAACGCCATGAGGTGGTAAAACACCAACACTACTAAGCGTGTAAGTACAAAAATTGATCCAAAACTTTCTCGTTCTATAGATGGCTATTAAAGTATGTCTGGCCTTTGAGATTTGCGGAATGTTAAAGCAAAATTTATTTGCAAAATAACAAATTTTCTCGTGGCGACACTCGTTTTTTGCCCCATAGGCAAATCATAATAATAACAAAACAAGTTATTTGCAGTCCGCATAAGGGTTTATTTACAGATACATCTTATTCTTCATTGTGTTCTGCACAAATTCCTTATTGCGGACTGCAAATAAACTTGTTTTGTTATATATATTGCTGTGTTATTCCCTTTATATTATGCCCCGCGATTTGGGCGTACATACAATGCTGTGATATTACTCCAGCCCCTACGATGTTTTATTAATTTTTAGCCCCACGTTTCAGTATGTCATAAAATGATGTGTTATTTCAGCTCCTTTATTAATCAAGCACCTATGATGTGAAATATTAAGTTATGGATTTTCTTTGCCTCAACTAGCTGATTCAATTAAATAAAGCAATTCTACAATACACAATATAATGATTAAATATTTACAACTTTTAAAATCTCCCCCTTTTCAGAATATTTACATATACCAGATTTAAGAAATTGAAGCCAGCAGCACTAGCCTTTTTGTTTATATTTAGAGACTTTTTGAAACTTTTCAAGATGCCTATTATCTTTCATAAAGTGATCAATAAAACCACTGTTTTGTTGACTCTTACATATACGCAAAATATTGAATTAAACAGTTTTCAGTAATAGATTATTATTAATATCGCTAACCTGGAATGGTTCAGTAGTTTCTTTGCATCCCCCAAGAGTTTTCGTGCCCAGTCTGAGTATTTAGAGTCGAATTTGGAAGTTGACATCAAAAACAAAATACTATCCAAATCGTTATTAAAATTCCATAAGTTGATCCAATTTAAGATTTCATTTGAATATCAGTAAATAAAAGATTTTCGATGTCCGTAATTAACAAAATAGTAATACAACATTTACCATGTCAGTAATTACTAAAAGTAATTAACAGGAGGTGATTAACCAGAGCCGTCTATAATAGATTGGTCCACACTTGCACAATTTGTACACTTTTAAAAATGATTTAAATTTACTTTCGTATCACTAGTTACGTAAATAATTTAGCACTACAAAGTATCGTCTTAGCCCAGTTTAAAATGTATACTCCACTCGTCGTACTTAAAGGCCGTACCTCTTTTGTTTTCCATTCGTTTATTCACGTGTTGGGACGACACCTTTGCTTTTATCTTTGTACACTCCGGGAATTTTACCAATTGTATAGTTCAAATATTTGGATAAATGCTTGAGTTGTCACGTACTCATTTACATATCATGATATTTAATTGAGAAATCCCAAGAATATCCGATTATTAAATCAAGTATTTAGTGTTTATTACTTATTCTAATCTAAACCGAAATAAATTTCGCGTTTGTTTATTTACTAGTTAATATTGGATTTTTGAACAAATGTAGTACCTTATGTCACGTACGATTTTCAAATAATGCATAATTTTAGACTGCGTATACGATGATATATTTAACGCACTTGTTAAATATTTATCAAGCCAATTTATATAGGTTTCTCGTTGATTTAATTTTGATTCATTTTGTTACGTTTTCAAATCGTATCTTAACTTGTACTTACTCTGGAATATTTTTATCTTCTTAATCTCATGTATTTTTATATACAGTGTGCTCTCAACCAACAATATGTTTAGTGACTTATTTACTCTTATAATATCCAAAATTATGTGCTTTTGTTAACTGGAAGTTGCTTTAACTTGTTCTACGACCCCTGTGACTTAACTTACCCCTAAACTACCCTATAATTATAGCAATCTATATTGCTGTGTAACCTCACCATTATTCGTGAACTACGGTTTTCGAATCGAGCCCCAGCGTTGGGCCGCCCATGTTTGCTGTGAATCCTACAAAAGGCCTCACCAGAGTAAAAAAAAATATTCGAACCTCTCGAATTTGGCACCAAGATTTGCTGTGATTGTCGCCCTGTTGACTCTCTTCTAATAATCGCCTCTTTACTCTTTCCGCCACGGCTGCTCACCTAGTTAAAACTTTCATCCTCATTCATAAAAAAAAACAAACACATTCCTACCACAAACATCAACGTTAACTCTATTTACATCAATATTCATAATACATTAAAATTTCAAAATTAAATTGTAGCATAAATTTCAGTATCATAAAATTTCAAGATTAAATTTGTCATCATTTTAATTTGCATCCAGAATTAAAGTCCTTGTAGGATGCCTACTATTTAATTTAACAATATTTGCAGACTTGAGTCTGAGTACAAAGGAAGCATCTCCCACCCCTTTACGTTAATCAAAGAGGTTAGTCTAATTGAGCTCAAAGACAGACCCAAATTTTCATCATAATCAAGAACATAAACTGCTAAATACTCCTTTCTACTTAAACAAGAAAATTTCACCTTAAAATTAAAAATTTGTTGTTTGTACAAATTCAATACTGTCCATTTTTTATCAAACAAACTATAAAGTTATTCAACACACACCAAAACATCAAAAATCGAACAACAAAGCATAAGTTACCTGAAGGTTAATGCACTCGTGGCTCCAATGTACATCGTCCTTTTTTAATCACACCATTCCAACTGGGTTATGTTTACGGCTTCTGATTCTGAACGCTTTTAAAATTTTCTACACCACCATTTATCTAAAATTGTTTCAGGGCTTCTCAGGACTCATCTAAGTATATCAAAATCTTGTTTTGTGGATCCAATCACGATTACGATTACGATTTTCATGTTTATCCAAACAAATTAAACTGAAATTGACTTTTAAAAATACGCAGGTATGTGCTCCTAATTAACGTTTTAATATAATTCTCAGAGCTTTTATTTCATGGTATTTTAACCTTGGATTTTCACAGGCTTTTATGCTTACTATATTATTAATAATGGTTCAATTAACTCCAACTAAAATAATAATTAATGGCCTTGACTTCTACCCTTTAATTTTTAGCGAATACGCACTAAATATTAATTTATTATTTGTACACTTTGTTTAATACCCATTACTTAAAAATTGAATTAATTAATATAAATTTAGCACGTAATTTTTATTTGTTTCTTGTAACAATTAAATTAAATACACGTTGAGCATTTTAATTCTGCTTCTTTTTATAGAAAGCGTCCTTATACACGGTGATTAAAATTATTTGATGTCGTTAATTAATATTCTACCCTGGTCTAAATTTGAGTAATATATATATATATATATATATATATATATATATATATTTTGATATTTCTTGACCTTTATTTAATAATATAAAAATTTATTCTTTTCTTGAGCATCTAAAATTGCTACACACCCTATTAATAAATTTAAGTATTCTGTATGCTTAAGAGACAATTAAGTCAATGTAGTCATTAAAATCAATATTGAATCAAACACTACCCCCAAATCACGGATAGATAGACTCGAATCTAATAGTTGCCATGCAAGCCATAATCATACCTAAGTGTACACAAATTTCTAGTAAATGATATTGCATGATACTTTTTGATATTGAGAAATAATTGATTAAGGGTGCAGTATTGTTTAAGACGAATTATATCTTCTTGTAACGCAATGCATTCAGCAATATTCCTAATTTTCCTAAAGACTTTCTGGTCGTCAGCAAAAAGCAGGAATTTAGAGTTGCGAAAATACGTCGATATATTATTAATATGTATATTGAAAATAATAGAGGACCTAGAGTTGACTCCTGCAATACACCAGAAGAAATTGAAGTAAAACTTGAAAGAAAATCATTAATTTTAACTCGCTGTCATCTATTTTCTATGTATGATGAGACCCAGCGCAACAAACCACCATGTCACCAACTGCAGATAGCTTCGACAATAATATTTTATGATCTATTTTGTCAAACGCCTTACTGATTTCAGTGTACACGGCATCAATTTGTGTTCTATCAAGCTACGCTAACAGATACTCCGTGTAAGAGATGAGATTAATAGTTACAGAACGACCAGAAAAAAGCCCTGTTGCTCAAATAAATCGTTGCCTAATCATACTAAAAAGTTTCTTACGAATTAATTTTTCAAAAATTTTACTGCACAAGTTTAATTTTGATATCGGTCGGTAATTTTCCACAAACTGTCTATTACCATCTATAAATATAGGAACTATTACGGCTTGTTTCCACACGTTGAGATATTGACGGTTTTTTAAGGATTTCTTAAAAATAATATATAAAGGGTTAACCTGTATTTTTAAAAAAATTTGGGATGCAAGCCATCGTTACTACTACCTTTATTTGTGTTCAACTTCAGCAAGCAATCCCCAATTTCGTTTTCGCTTATGCATATATTACTAATAATGATACTTTATTGTAATAAGCAGGTTGATGTTCAAATTTATTTTTAAAGTTAGTTTTACCTGTAGCATCAGGTTGAGCAAATATAGAATTAAAATAATCCGAGAACAGATTTGCAATGTCCTGCTCGTTTTGGCTACCTTATCGTCCGATATGATGCTACTTGAAACCGAATTATTTACATTCAAATGGTTCATATAACGCCAGATTAGTGTGGGATTACTTTTTACAGCATTTTGAACGTTTTTCAAATATATATCATTGTCACTCTTTATAAAAAATTTAGATCTAAAGCGAAGTAAACTGAAAGTTAAGTAATCTAAGTACCTTTTCATTATCTTATATTTTTATGAAGTGGAAAATGATTTAAATAAAAACTTAATATATAATTAATTTAAATGTGGAGAATAATGTAGTTAAGGTACTCATTGATACAGGAGCAGAAGCGTCGCTCGTTGCGGAGGATTTTATTAAACGGGGAAAATTAATGCTGAAGATAATACCTGTAAGAAAGTGTGACTTGGTAGCACTAAACAGTAAAAAGTTTGCGAGCATAAATAATATGGTGATTCTGAAGTGTGAAATAGGAAAGGTGAAATTTGAGAATGAATTTATGGTTGTACCTGGATTGAAGATGGACGCTATATTTAGGATGGACAATATAGATAAGTTGGGGTTAAGAATAAATGCTGAAAGCAAGGAAATAAGATACAAGGGGGAATACATTAAATGGACATAAAAGTCGAAAATGGCTGTTAAAATATAAATCAATTTGAGGGTGAATTAGATAATGGGAGAATGCAGAGGAAAAAATTAAGTGTCCAGGTGAAATAAAAGGTAGGGTTAATTCATTATTAGAAAAACATTCAGAGTTGATAGGGTCAGTCAGAATCCAGAATTGCTACAGGTTATGACCACAAGTTAAAGGTAGTGAACACAGAACCGTACAGCACAAAATTGTATCCTATTCCAGTGGCATACAGGGATAGAGTGAGAGGAGAGATTAAACAAATGTTACGAGAGGGTGTCATTGAGAAATCGAGTACGCACTTTGTTAATCAATTGGTTGTTGTCAAGAAAGGTGATAATAGCATCAGGTAATGTCTCGATGTGAGAAAAATAAATAGGCGCACTAAACCGAAATACAATTGTCCACCAACCATGAATAGCATCTTGGCGAGGATAGGGAGTAAGAAAATCTTCACAAAAATAGATTTAAAAAATTAATTTTGGCTAATTCCACTAGCGCGAGAGTCGAGCAAATATACGGGGTTTTCTGTAGAAGGGCATATATACCAATTTAAAGTGGCCCCTTTTGGTTTGTCTTCGAGTACGGCTGCATTAGTCAAGGCTATGCAAAGTATTTTGGGACCGTACGAGGAATTTTGTTTCCCTATATGTATATACGCGTTGCGATGCTGAAGACGTTCATTCCTTGGTGATCCTCTACCTGTTAACATCGCCAACTGACAACAAACTCTTCGACTTTTACCGTTTCGTTTTTGATTTTGAATTTTTTACTCAACATCGCAAAGATGAAGTCAACTTGGCTGCTTTTAGGGCTCGTTGTTGTATTTGCTGTTGAAGAAATATTTTTGCATGCCAATGCCGTTCCATATCTAGATGAGGGTAAGTGTTTTATACTTTTTTCTGTAACTTGCATTTAGTAGCAGATGTTTGTCGCACGATGTGCTTAGATGGATGTTCCAAAGTTTGATGATGATTTAGAGTTTGATATAAAATTATGCTTCTCAATGTATCCAGCAAGATAATAGACTAAGTCTTGATTTTTTGAGAAACTATGATAGAAATTTTAGCATAAAGCTTTCTAACAAAATTTGTATATTCATATCAATTATCAAGACATACGCGATAACAAGTTTAATCTTTGGTGTCGCAATAGTTTAACGTCCTGATCTATTGCGATTCTAACTACGCTTAATGAAACTTGCGTCAATTATTAGCCTCAAATAGTTAAAGTTTTCAAAGTTGAAACGCGTTGATGTTTCAATTAGTCTATACTTTCTTTGATAAAAATTTATAAAGGTAAAGAAAGCTATAAAGTTTGAAATCGAAATGCGTATTTTATTTAATCTGTATTTTCGGAGACAGGATTATCTGAAGTTAGCCAAGAGAGAGTCGAGCTCGCACTATTAGGGTTCCGTACCAGTACTACAGTGAGCAATCAATAAATCATATTAAGCTGTTTTATTTTTTATGTATATTTAAATCTTATCCAAATTTGATTGTGATAACTGAAAAATGAATATATTGTTCCACATTGTACAGGTACATTAATAAATACGTTATCTATTACTGTGTTTAAAATTTGTTTCCAGCAACTATTACACTGTCACAAAAACCTGCAGTTTTCCGATAATCTATGACTCAATAGCTAGTACCCCTATTAAAATCAAAATTTTTGCTTTAGAAATGTAGGAGAACGGGAGGGGGGAGGGAACGGTTATTTTTGGCACATTTTGAGGTATATCACGAAGACTACTGGACCGAAAATTATAAAAAAATATTTTTATATTTATTTATATTTATTAAAACTTTTTTCTTTTGAATGAATTAATCGCCGCCATTTTAATCTAAAATTTTTTTTTCTATTTTCTGACTGTCGATATATGTGCGCGCCATAAAGACCTAGCATTGTGCCAAATTTCAAATTCCTACGTTTTATAGTTTTAGAGAAAAACCTCTGTGACAGACAGACGGACGGACACGAGAGTGATCTTATAAAGGTTCCGTTATACCTTATAAGGTACGGAACCCTAAAAAGGTATAAGAAATGAAATGATCTTTAAGTGGGAGAATTAGAACCTTAAGAATTTTAAAAACGTTACGCAGTTTATGAAGAATGTTTTTTTTAAACTCCAATCTTACAAATACTAGTCACGAAAGTTAACGAAAAAAATAGCTTTACAGATCTTTTAGGAAAATGGCGTTGAGATCACTTAATAATGGTTTAGAAATTTGTGTGTTAAAACAAAACACTTTGACAAGGATATTTAAAAACGGTACTATTTAGATTCTTAAAACTAAGAAACTTATTAATTTTTATACTCTTGAACCGTATTCTCTTCTATGGTGTGAAGGGTAGAATGGGGAGGTCCTTTTCCCGCGCACGATGGTCCAGGAAAGAGATTTCTTCCAGCTAGACTTGTAGGCTGTTTCTGCAGTAGGCAATAAGAATGCAGGGGTGGGTATATACAGGGTGCCCATTATGATGGAATAAGTGAATTTCACCAATAACAAGAATTAGATATCGAAGATCTATTTTATTTGTCTTAACAATTGAATGAACAAAAAAATTATATACAAAACTTGAAGACAAAACGAAATTAGCAATAAAACGCTTTTCATCGCAATGACTGTTCAAAATATCTGCCATTGACTGCAAGTCAGTGGTCAAACCTATCACGAAAAGCTTAAAAGAACTTCTGAACAATCTTGGATTGCTGCAGTTTCATCTTGTATTCGTTGCACTAATTCGACTAGATTCTGAAGTCGGTTTGTATACACTTTTGATTTTAAATATCCCCAGAAGAAGAAATTGCAAGGTGTAAGGATCCGGAGATTGGGGAGGCTACTCCACAGGCCCTCCTCTGCCTATCCAACGGGCCGGAAATACCACATTTAAATATCGGCGTACGTCTAAAAGATAGTGGGGCGGTTGAAACCAAAAATCATCAAGATTTGCTGGGCAAGCTGGAGTAATTTGCTCTTGCAATAATTGCAAATAATGGTTACCAGTTTGAGTACCACGAATAAAGAAAGGATCAATTATGCGATCTGCACAAATTACCACCCATACGTTTAGTTTTTGTTGTGTTTGGGTATGAGTTTGGATCATATAATGAGAATTTTCGCGGTCAAATATCGACAATTATGCCTATTTACATTTCCATTTACACAAAACGTAGCGTCGTCAGAAAAAACAATATTATTGAGAAAATTTGGATTGTTGTTGATTCGCTCCATCATATTTCACAAAATTTAACACGTCAATTCTAGTTTTCTTCAAAAGTCGATTTGTACCGTTGTAATTTTTCTCAATGTAATATTTTGTGTATTCAACCTTTACTTACGGCGTGGTTTAAGCTTAACTGACAAGTTGAAATGTTTGAATTTTTTTTGATTTCTATGAAAACATCGAACCTTTTATCTTCATTTGTCACAGATCTCTACTGACCAATCTTCGGCAGATTTTTCACATTACCAATTCTCCCAAACCATTTCAAAGTTTTGCTAGCTACTGACTAGTCGATTGGTTCCCGTTGGGGATAACGTTCATTATACAAAAATTTCATATATTTTTAATTGTATAAAGCATTTAATGTTTTTTTTTCAGAAAACAATTAAGTAACGAATAACACGAGTTATGTAATCTCCCAATTGATATATGTAGAAAAAAATAGAATAATTAGGAAATTATTAGAAATGTTAAGTGAAGCGCAACAAAGTAAATCAATGACAATTTATACAGTTTATTAACGTTCATGCGAACGGAAGCGCTACTTTGTAGCACAGACGATAGTGACACTGCAGATGTCAGGTCACAGACGGTCACCGACGGTCACGTACCAAGATTACTTAGAAAGTAAGATCGAACAATGTATTTATGAATAGAGTTAAGAATAAGCAGACATGAGATCTGCAAGTTTCCACAGCCATGTGAGGGGGTAGGGATATTATAAAAAGCCCGGGAGCCCCAGTCGACGACAGTTAGTCAAGTGAACAGCTTTTAAATTGCAGTTGCTTACTACTTACAAAATAGTACATTTATTATTAAATTTCGGACTTAGAATAATTTAAATCAAGATTTGTAAAATTTCACATTAATTTCTGTGAACTTAAAATAAATTGTTAAGAAGTTTGGAAATGGTTTTTTAAAAAAGCCGCTTCCAAGCCACGAACCTTAAATCACGTATTTTTTTAAATAACAATGTACCCTTTCTTTAGGCTTATTTGATAGAAACTTTTTTCTCTTTTACATCATCTAAAAAAGAAAAAGCTTCTATCAAATAATCTAATAAAAGGATACATTGCTATTTAAAAATAAAAGTGTTATTCGATACTCAATTGTTTTCTGAATTAAAAACAATTAAATGCTATTTTATTATGGAAAATAAATTGTTGAACAACTTTTATAGAAAAATTTTTAGTACAAAGTCGATATTTGCCGAGAAATCATACATAATGAGCACCCTGTACTCAAAATACACCATACAAAACCAAAAAACTGTAATAACCTAGGCGACACTGTGTCTAATTTAAACTACAGAACAATTTAAAAGATGGCGCAGAAAACCTTTATGTGTTAGTAGTACAAATATACCAAAACTGCAGCACAAAACCCTCCCATTTAAACCAATGTAAAAATGAAGGACGTTTTCTCCATAGGAAATATATGGAAATTGTCTCTATATGTACTATATGCAAGTAGAAGAGAGATAGATATAAATTAACCGTGCTGATTACACGTCGTTCTTTGTCTGTACTTGTCACTCAACCATGTGACTGCTAATGTTATTAACTTTGTCTATATGCAACAACTTGTCTTACCCACAAGTTTTAAGACTGAAGATACAGTGCAATATAAATAATTATTCCGTAACGTTAGAAGTTTCTGGAAGGTTGACAGCTTTATTTGTCATAATTTATCTTGACTGAAACACACAAAGAAAAAAGATGTTAACAGACAATAAAACATTTGTTCTTACATAACCGCTACATGCTTTTCTCTATATGGATATTGTACAAGTGCATTGATTTTCAAACTATAAAGTATAACAGACTTTGTTTCTATGTCGTTTGTATGTTGAAAGTACAAACGCTAGAGTGTCTGCAAATTTGGTATAATTAATTATCAACATTTCATTTTAACTTTAATAATGTAAAATACATATTATAATACGTTTACTTTTAATCACAAAATACAATTTCCTTGCTTTTAGTCGGAGTTGTTTTTAAGGTATCTATTAATTCTTGTTTTACAATAGCTCAAAAATTGATTACTTAGTCAAAAGATTAAGTAAAAAGACAGATTTAAGGGCAAAACTCATTTTTAGATAAAAAGCATTTACTCAAATTATTAATATTCAAATGATATTTAAAATAGTCCAGAATACAAAGATCAAAATACTTGTAGTAGTCACTAATGATTACTCTTTCACTAATCTTTGGTAAGGCTGTTAATTACAGTTTAAAAAACAATTGATTAAGGTTAATGGCTTGTAATTTACTCTATTATCCATTTTTGCCAAGCTGAACAGATTTTGATGAGAATTATCAAAAAAACATTGTGCAAACTTATTAAGAACAAAACAAGTGTGCCAATTCACCCCAATTTTTATTACCCGAATTATATGGACTGGTATTGCATGAAAGGAAAATAATAGGTGCTGCTTATAGAATATTAAGATATATGTTAAACAGGATCTACACATTATAAGGAACAAAAGGAATTTTTAAATACGCGTTAGTAACTTTACTCATCGTTTCCAATTTAAAATGTAGACAAACTACGCAGGTCCGTGTAGAGTGCTTATCACATGGAACAAAAGAATAAACCCACTTCTATTTCTATCGAATCCGATTTCGCTTCCGAACATGCGGCAGTTACAACTTCTATCCAAAAGTTGCAACAATCCCATGCTGAATTTGGTGGTAGCAAGTCTCCACTTGCATTTAAACGCATTTAGTGTCATGTGGCTCCACGCGGAACGTCGCCGTACTAAGACGTCTCCAACAGAAGCGGAACGCAAAACCCATTATCAATTACTTCTTACTATGACCAATCTCCGCAGTTCTTTTGAAATTAAAATAGGAAATGTCGTTACGTTACTATTTTATCAGAAACTCCGGTAGCTACTTCTATTCCTGATCACACTTCTACAGCTTAGTCGGGTGAACCTCTGTTGGTTACTTCCGAGTCGGAATCGGACAGGGGAATCTGAACAGGTCCCTGCTTCTGCACCTAGGTTAATCCCCACTTTCTTTGTCACCTTCAATTACGTTCAACCAGTGTCAAAATGAAATAAAAAAATTTCTGGCGATCAGGATATGATCACGGTACATCATGCATTTCTTAACGATATCCTTAGAAGCAAATATCGCAATAAGTGTAAAACTGTTAAATTATTTTTTTCTCAGCTAATCCGTTTTTCTGAGGATGGCCTTTATCGAGGATGTAACGGGGCCAAACAGGGATGCAAAAAATAGAAAGCTCTCCTTCTAAGCTCGGGGTTTATTTCTACGTAGGCATGAGATGGTTGGGGTTTTTGTTTTGAGATTGAACCTGCCTTTGAACAAACTAGAGCGCCACTGCGTCAATAAATCTAACCCAAAATAATTTCGTCCTAAGGATAGACGCAGATATACCTTAAGGGAATTACAGATGCTTGATTTTAGATTTGCAGTAACATAATATCTGTTCTTTTTATTTGATTATCCCAACAAAAAAAGGATAGTCCTCTTATTTCTTATATTAAACTTTTGGAAATAAAACTAATACGAAATTTGACTAGTATCTAATGAAATTTGTATCTTTCGTTTTGATTCAAAAAAATTTAGAAAAATGTAATATAGTGTAAGTACTATAGCATGAAATTGAATGCTGATAAAAATATTAAGTGGGCTAAAACTTATAGTTACTAACAGGCTGCGTTTATCATAAAAAATTACTTAATATCTCATTACATTGATCGTATTCTGTAATCAGAGATCTTTGTTTCGACTCCAAAATTGTTTTTAGTTTAAACTTTATTCTTTTTAATGTTTTAGTAAATTTCTTGTATATTAAGAATTATTTCATTATAAAACTTATTTAAGAAGATAAGTGCAATTTTGTTTTAACAAACATGAAAAACTAGATATTTATCTTAACAGATGTTAGATTGAAAAGTCGTCCACAACCACTATTCAATAACTAGAAAATGGCTACAAAAAATTTTGCCAGATCATCTTATCTGTACTAAATAAAATATGACTTGTTTTAATAGAAAACCTTCATATTCGTTTTTAAAAAAATTTGCTTAATCTTATATTGTTTAACTAATTATTTTTCAGTATAGTAAGGTACATTTTATAACATAAAGTACTTCCAGTACGACTTGTTGCTTGTTGTTCGAAAAAAGGAATAGCTGGCTCGACGACATTTAGTGTAACAAAAATTACCAAACACCTTTTTGGTCGTAACCTCGTGAATTCGCCATTTTTAATGCAGAAAGCAAGAGTTCCTCGCCAAAGGTTAACAATAATCTCTTTGTCTTTCTTCTTGGCTAGCACAGCCCCTAACCCAAGCAATACGTAACTGCCATGAATGTTACTTTTTATCACCCATGATGACTTGAAAAGTGCTTGCTTTTCTTTTAAAAAACCGTCTTTCCGGACTACATGTCACGACCAGAATAGTCATTTCCCTGTCTGACCTGCGCGTTTAAGAATTCAGCCCACGGCTGCGCAGACTAACGAATACCTCGGTAAAGATTGTTTTGCTTCAACTCCGTTACAAAGCATTGCATTTGATATTTAAACATATATTGTCTCAAAGCTGAGTTTAATTCAATAATAAGATAATAGGATCAGATAAATCTATAAAATAACATTTTTAGATCCCGTAATCAACAAAAAATAAAACGCGTACTTTAAAGGGCAAGGGTAGTTAAATAAAGAACGCCATGCAGTATGACTGTTTTACTGCGCGTCGGTTAAGACTATCAATTCTCCGACTAAAGCTAAGAAGCGGTACGTTTTAAAAGGCATATAGAACTTTTATCGCTCAGGCACAAACCTAGCGGTTTTATAACGACTTTTACTGAAAGAACTAAACCGTCATATTAGAGAACATAAGCCATCGTTAATTGGAAAGTTTACTTTGTGGAGTTGCGATAACATACCAGAAACTAATTCGAACTTTGACAGCATCTGCTGCATTATTTTAATTTCTTTGCGAATAATGGAAAATATTGGTTTTAATCCAATAACATATGGTTAAATTGACCTACGAATGTTAGGATTTAGTTACATTTAGGGAGGAAATGGGAGGCCGACTACTAAACTAAAGAATCATGTATTCTAGATCATTTGAGAATTTCAAATAACTTGTAACCAACAGTTTATTAAAATATTTAAAATAGCACGTTTTGAACAAAGATAAATGTTAAATCCATTAAGGTGATCAAGTATATTTTGCTAGTCAACTAAATTTGGATATGCTAAGGCTTTCATTATTAACTTCATTACTGAAACTGAATATTCAATAAGATTTAGCGCTAGATATGAAGACCTTTTCAGAAAAATGCTCTACTTAAAGCTTTATTCTAACGTAATGTATCACTAAGTGCTTAGAGCCGACAAGTCATTACGTTAACAATAACGACCATGACACTTTCATTCCGAATTATTGTCTTAATTCCGAATACCTCACTAACTGCAGATTACTTTAAGAATCCTAGAAATATCGAGATCATAATCACCGCCTCAACACAGTGCACAATGTAAAAGGTTTTCCTGTATCGAGAAATGCCACCCTCCAAGGAATAAAAATAGTCTTGATTGTTCTCGGGAGAAATAAAGAGCTCAATTTATTGCTTCAAGTACAAACTAAAGCAGCTTTTCCAGAGTGGAAAAGCTTTATTTACTTTTGAGTACACTTCTGTTTGTAGCATGGTCATTCAAGTCTAACTTAATTAATAATAGGCTTTTCTACGTCTTGATAATGCTGAAATTTGATATTGTTCCTAAGTAAATATTTGTGGAAGTGGATATTGGAACTTGATTTAGAGTTAAATAACGCGAATAATGCTTTTCTCCAATACTTGTTTCTTAGAGTTCGAGTTTATTATCCATGCCATTATTAAAAGTTTGTAACAGATTGTAACGAACACAATTACCTGCTTCATAAATATACGCTTTTGTTCTATATATCTATTTAACAAATATCCATTATTAAACAGTAAATATTAAATTCCGATAGTAACAATATATTACTAATTCATACATAGAGATCTACCTATATTTAAATACTCAAAGTAAAATTTAAGATTTCTTCTATTTGTATGTATCTTGATACAATATCCCCTTTTCTGCGCGTGCTTGGATAGTAACATAGCCTCGTGGCCAAGCTTCATTATTTTACATCGGGATGTAATCAGCGAAGCAAGTGTTAAAACGTAGGCCAGCAGGTCCCAGAGAGAGGTGAAATGGTGTCAACGGATACCATGGCCTCATTTTAGTTGTTGTATCGACCTAGTATAATCAAGAAAAATATATCTACGGTAGGTGAATAATTCTCAAGTTTACCTTCAAATCATTTTCCTCGTTTCTTTTCAGCGCAAGTACGAAACTATATCGAAGTAAAGTAAAACAATATGGAAACGCAAACACGTAATGTATAAAATTGCAGAGCAATAAATCTTTCGTATATAATTGTTATGGAACGCAAATTTTATGTGAGCATGTGATTTGTCGAGTTGTAGAGCGATGGATCTTTCGTATCTAATTATTGTGGAACACAGAAGCACTTTTGGATGTTGGTTATATTGAAAGTATAGTCTTAAATGTTGCTATGCAAAAGGGTAAAGTTTTCCACATATGTTGGTTCGTATAGAGGTCAAGTCCGGGCACATGTATCAGCCGCCCGCACCTACTATTGTAAGTACCCAAGGTGTTTACCAAATTTGGTTGCCTAGCAGATTGTTTGTAGTGAGTCATCCTCAATTTCAGATCAATTTTCAATTCATGGAACCATTACTTACAATGTACAAATAATTTTTGAAAATTCTATATATGTTTACTTAAATTTGGTACACAAAATTTTTGTAAAATTTTTAGGGTCATTTAAATTAATTCACGTAATACTTTGTTCAGAATTTAATAGTTGGATATTTCATAAATGTTCTTATAATCACAAAGAAATTTCTATAAGATAATTTTTGAAGTTACAAGGTTATACTAAAATGTATTCGTAACTAAACATTTTTACTAGTTGATCTTTCTATACTTTATTTTTTTGTGATAAAGTGACTAGGCTCTAACGTACCCCTAGTCTAAAAATGTTTAGAAGTGATTAAATTTTCAGATAATACGAGATCGCCGTTCCCATTCCAGTTTGCAGAGTCATAATTAAGTATTTTTTTTTTATATGTTGCTCGTCAAAGATATTTTTTTCTTTTCGAAGATTTCCGTATCTGATCTTCGGATTGATTCTTATTATAACATTTATTAAGATACGGTGGCGTCCAATAAAACTTCCTTTATTATCGTATACCATCCTACGACCCTAGCTCATAGCTCTGCCCTAAGTTGAAGAAGCTTATCTGGCTGGAAGATCTATTTAGAGGGTCCTTTTTTACTCAAAGCCATTTACCATCCTCTTTACCCTGGGATTAGACTTTAAACAGGAACTCCTCATAATCTATCGAGGCTCTGCCGCATATAAGATAGAGTAGACACACTATATATCTTTTGAGAAAAAGTGTGTAACAACATATCAATCTTTTCTTGCTGAACAAACAATTTACTTACAATGGACTACTGTATTTCTCCTTTTACGCTTGATATAAGTGCAAAATTAATTCAAAAATCATTCCTGAATTATAATTGTTCGTTACACTGTAGACTCATCGATTTCCACCGATTAACACTATATTAAAGATGCCGAAGGCAATGGTGCCACAGCAATTGCACCAATAAAAGTGTCACACGTAAAAGAGCTACAAAGCACCATAACAACGATACCAAACAAGGGTGTTACACTGCTACGTGTCATTTTCTCCGTCCAGACAAAATAGAAAGTAAAGTAAGCAAAGAAAATAGCCCGCACAGAATACTGCAACAAAATAAGAGGAAATCCAAAGAATTAATGCCGTGCTAGTTGAAAACGTCGTAGAGTGAGCTGGGTCACACAGCAAAAAAAGGAAATCCCAAAAAATAAATTTATTACAAACTTTAGTTACAAACATGGTATCATAAGGAATATTTACAAAAATCAAAACAAACATTTACGTAACGTCCTGTGAAAACATGATATATACCAATACGTAAACTCGCATATAACAACAATCCTCCAGAATATACATAAATTTTAAACAAATATCGATTAGGGAGCAGGAGTCATCAGAAAGTATTACTGAGTATTTCAAGTATATGACGGCCTTGTTCCAGTGGGAAGGATCTTTTAAGGAGGATGATCAATTGTCCATTGTGCTTCGTAACCTTGCTTTATTCTATCGAGCCCATTTGCCTACAGTCCGCTTCTTACAAGAATTAAAGGACAAATGTCTGAAGTTGGAATCGGCAAAGATTCTGGCCGATCATATCATATCACCTAGTCAAAAACAACATACTGTTACTGCCGAACCGGGTCTGCATATAAGTCTGCTACCATTGGGAAAAATACTTTTACTTCATATGACCGAGTTGTTAAGATTTCTCCTACGCTTACGGGTAGATCCGATATTTCTTCCATACTTTCTACTGCTCCTCTTCCTAGTTCTGCTTCTACTTGTCAGGTCATATGCTTTAATTGCAACAAACCTAGTCATGTTTCGACACGTTGTACTCGTCCTGAAGTACTCCATTGCTATGGTTGCGGACATAAAGGAGTTTCTTGTCGCAACTGTCCACACTGTCATTCTACTACTAATAGGTCTCGAATCATACTTCAAATTCTGTCCTCACCTCTAGGTGTCAAATTTCTTCTGCTTCCCACTGTACGTTCTTTACTGTACCTCATTCGGGTCATCCTGCTACTACTATCAAAACATACCCTTCTTCGGCAATTATAGCTTCAAACAAAATTTCTTCCGTGTCTAGTTCTACATCCTTTTCTTCACTTCCTTCTGCTCGCCCTACTACCATCACCTCATACCCTTTTCAGCCATATGAGCCTTTGAACTATAATATTGATTTTTACGGCTATCACGCCCCTACTTACCGAACCTCTACTAAGAAGAACCAAATTTCTTCTGTCCTTCGCGATTCAAAAGATGATCAACTAGACCCAACGTTTTCACTTTCACCCCAAACTGTACCTCCACCACCAGTGCAACCCATACTTCGAATTAGTGACTTGCAGCTAGCGTCTCAAGAGTTTGTTCCCGCTTTCTTAAACAATTCTACCCAAGAAATTCTTGTCGTGTCTGCAAGCACAAATGTCGCTGAAGTGACGATAATTTCTAATTCAGACAGCGAAGGTCCTGTTGAAGTCCACGAACCTGTATTTTTAATGCCTCTTGCCTTTTTTGTCAAAATTTTATCTGTTCCTGTTTTCTTAAATGCTTCTATTCAAGAAATGTCTGTCGTGCTTGCAATAACAGCTGTAGTTGAAGTGACGATAATTTCTAATACGGATAGAGAGGGTCCTGTTGAAGTTAGTAAGCCCGTTGCTGTGATACCTGTTGCTGTTGTCGTCAGGGTTTTGCTTGATCCTGTCGTAAGAGGCGACTAAGGCGGTCTAACAAATAAACAAATACACACACACACACTTCATAAACATACAGATTACTGTTTGATTCTCCTTTCTTCCGTTCTCTTCTTGTACCGCAACACCCGTGTGTGTCCGCGAATAGAATAGTCCCAAGGTACGACCTGCTTGTCGTAAGAGGCGACTAAACCGGTCCAACACATGCACATACACCACACACACAGTTCACACACACCACATACACTACACACACAGTTCACACACACACACATACACTACACACACAGTTCACACACACACACACACACACACACATACACACACACACACACACATACATTCATAACTACACTGGGATTCTGTTTTATTTTCTTTTGTACGATTCTTAGGTTTCTTCTTTGTTCTTGAACTTGTTCCTTGGTTTTATTAGTCTTTTTGTTTTTCTTCGTTTTTTTTCTTTCGTCCCTTTCGTTCTACATTCCACTCCTCTTTCCTGTGGCTGGTTTTACGGTCTGTCGGTCTTCGTGCCAACTTGGTTAAATTTTTCGATCCACTTCCTGTGGTAGGTGCTTTCTAATCCGTTTTTCTTTTCTTCGGAAACCACGACTCAGTCGACTTTAGGACTAGTTAGCATTTTTTTCTTTGGTTCTTCAGTTGTTGCGATTCTTGGGTACCACAGTTTAAAGTAATTTTATTTTCTTCTATCCAACATTTTTGTTGTTCCCGACCATACTTGGAGACTTAACACTTTTGCCCGTTTGGCTGTTACTGTTGGTTTTCTTACTCGCTTCTTTCCTTTACTGTTGGTTTTATGCAGGGTACCAATCTTCGTTTGAGGTTGAAGACTTTGCTGTTTCTTTTCTGAAGAAGCATCCGTCCTTTGACGACTTTGACAGTGTTGACACCATTCTACTTTTGTCCTCGTTGCTACTACCTACCTATTTTTTTCTGTGCTTCTCTTTAATTTTTTTGTTCTCTTTCTTTCTTGTTTTTGTCCGGTACCTTGGTTCTTTAAACGGGATGAGAATTACTTTTTTTATTTTGTAGTGTTTTCTTTTATTGTGTTTTTGACTTCTTTAAGCAAATTTTTTTCTTTTCCTTATCTTTTGGTTGTCCTATTATTACAATTGGCTTTTAGAGCCGGATATTAGTTGATTTTTTGGTTTTTTTGGAGTTTTCTTAAGCGAATCTTTTTTTTATTTTTTTTTCGTTTTCTTTTGTTAATACTGTACTGTCCGCTTTATTACTTTCGCTTTTCTACCCCGACCTTTCAATTTTGCTGGAGGGGCGGGAAAATTTGTTACGATAATTTCACCCAACTGAATATTTTCGTTCAATTTCCGACTTCCTCAAGTTTCTCCGACACTTTTATCTCGACACTTTGTATAACTACCTGTTATAAGTGACGCTTCTGATCAAGTATTACAATTTCGTAATTCACCTTGTGCATTTTATATTTAGTCTACAATAGTTCGTTAGTCAACCAGCCTTACACCTTCATATCGGTGTATTATCGTGACGTCCTAATTCATACAAGTATATTTATCTACACATGCTACAAATAATCCCGCGAGAAAGGATTCAAACTCTCCAGAAGCATCTCAACAGAGTTATACGTTTTACATTATTCTAAGACAACAATTTAAATATTAATATATAACCTTCTCAAGGCCAGAGGCAAGAAACAATGGGATCACCTTATGATATTTTTGCTTTTAATTAAACGAAATGCGGTAAATTTAATTAGTATAATAAACTGAACTGATTATCCAACGATTGAAAAATGCGTATTACGGGTTCATTCACTTGACACGTAACAATCGCGACAAAACTACAAAAAAGAAAAACAAAAAAATTTTTCTTGTTCCCCTAAGTTCGCAAAGTTACTTGAAACCTAAAGCCATTAGCAACTAAAAAAGTTTTTAGGCACCACCTGCTTTTCCTTGAAAGAACCCGCATTAAATCAGAAAAGAGGAAGTTTCCGACTACTTCGGTATAGCGCGAAGCTATTCTTTGTCCCAATTCGCGCTAGCAACACATATTTTGGAATAACTAGAGACTTTCTTTCACCTAAAATCCTACAATTCTAAATTAAATTCTAAGTCTTAAAGTGTTACTTAGTTTAAACTTTTGTTATTTTATTATATATAAGTATTGTAGATATGTGGACAGTTTACACAAACATTTACAAAAACCCAGGCAAGTATCCAAGTCTTACGGTGCCCATTTGGTATCTGAGTCAAACAAATTTATATTACTTTTCCCTAACTGTCTTAACAAATTGTAAAGCTAAAACCAGTTAGGTTCTTTCAACTTTTACTTTTCACCCAAGTTATGAAAATCTTGGTTTGAAAATATCAGTTAACTAACTTTTTCTAAAACTTTGTTGAATTATAAAAACAAAAAGGAATTTCTCAAGACAAGCTCAAGATAACAATGAAACCCCAAAGATAATCCGAAATAAAGGTAAAACCCTAAGATAAAGGCAATATCCCATGATAGTTACCAAAAATAATCTCAGGATTCCAAGATAAAGATAATATCCCAAAATAGTTCGCGGATATAACTCCAAGATAAAGGTTAATATAGGTAACATTGGAATAAAGATAAAATTTAAAGATAATTTTTAGGATAACCGGAAAAAAACATAAAATCCCAAGGTAATTCCCAAAGGTACTACCAAGACCTGTCAATCATCTTTTGTGTATTCAAACCCTTCGTATACATTCTGATGTATTATTCTGGCCACATAAAGACTGATAGGCGTTACAGTGTTTTTGAGATAACGACCTGAGGGCCATTGCTGCTTTTATATCTTAATGCGCTATCGTACTTTTTCTTTTTGCCATAAGTATTTTTATTTGGCCTAATGTAAACTGTATAATTAAGAACTTTTTCTGATATAGCCTCATGGTTACTCTTATTTTTTATAACCATGCGTTTTAGTTGTTTTGTTAAAGTAATAAATTTCTTCTTATTTGAAGTTTTTTGGTTATTTTCTCTCAGAAGTTTCCTTTCCACAAACCTAACCCTTACTTTAATACGTTCTATATTGTCTGCTAATTCTTTGTTTTTCTATATAACTCCGTTGTAATACTTATTTTTATTGTACCACTATTTTGATATCTTCGCAGGTACCCTTCCGATATGGTTGCACCTTGAGTTCAACTATCTCCTTTTCTGAGACACGCCAGCCTCCCCAATTTGCCAAAGCCCCTTGGTTTACAGAGGAGATCGGATAGATTATAAACTCTATTATTTGATAACTAATAATGATCTAACATCTAGTGACAGTGGCTCGACGACTCCTACGTTGTTTTGTTATAAAGTAACCTAAATTCACACTGAGAAGATGGCATCAAGGCAGGAAGGTTTGAAATAAAACTACAGAATTGATCTAACTTGACTTTTAATTAAAACAACCACTAAATAGGTCATTCGCATGAAAGCATAGAAAAATAACATTTAAAGCAAAAAGTGCCGTACTCAACCTGGGTGATTGGGGATAGAGCACGGCAAAGAAACCCCAAACTGCCCTCAAACTTTCAACTGCATGTGGCACATCTCGACAAGGACGGGTAACGTACAAGTACCCAACACTGAATTTAACGGGATGTCAACTGTTACCCAGACATACCAGATATGACAACTGAAAAAATGTTAGTGTAAATCAGCTAGTTTTTTCTGGTAGGTACTGAGGTCGGATTACAAATACTACTCAGCTAAAATTGAAGAGGGGGGGGGGGGACACCAAGAAGGTAAAAATCTGCCTTGACTACCAATGTTGCTACCTGCACGGACATAAAATGTTAGTAGTATTCAACAAGACCCAATCACACGCGTCCACATTCATGCATTAACAGTTTACAGCCGTGTTACAAAATATTTTACAAAGGATGGCCGACTTCCTATTATTTGCAAAAGGGTACCACTACAAGTACATTGACAGGACAACATGAATCGCTGAAATAAACTTATGGTATGATTGCGAATGATTAAAAAGGCGATGATTATTAAATAGACTATCTCTATAGTCATAAATGCCAACGCGCAAAGCACGAAGATGGTTGGTCATACCAGCGGTTCAATTTAATTTCATCACAACAATTATCACAAACGTTAAATACTAGTTAATTATATAGGAACATCGACTAGATAATGGGATAAACAAAACAACGAACATATAATTACGTTCAAACAAAGATACGAGCGGTGCAGTTGTAAATGTGATTAATATGCTGAAATAGAACAATTACACATAAAATAAAAATGTCAAGTGCATCACAAAAATCAAACATTATAAAACATGTAGGCAGCAAATATATATCAAAATTTTACATCATAAATACAAGCCCAGATTCACGCGTTAAATCTTTATATAAATGCATGTTAGTTAAATATATTAAATTTAGTAAGCAAACGTTAAAGATTATTCATTATGATTGCATCGGTTAAAACGTACCTTTTGAAAAATTAAACACATCGTAGCACTACAAATTACAAACAAAAAATATACACAACAACGTTGTGGTTAATTTAATTTCTATCTTAAAATCAAAACAAGTATAAAATAGAAATATAATGCTGTTTATATTCAAACATGCCTAATAATTTGATTTAATATGTCAGTACTTTTCATTGTTTGTCGTAAAATTACAGTAATGGTACCTCTAATATTGATTCTGCAATAAGTGCAACGCAATTGTAGTTCCAACTCTGCATTAAATATAAAATTAACATTATTTCAAATAAATAAATATTATTTTACTCTGATTTAGATACTAAATAAACAATTTAAATAAATAAATATTAGTTTTCGGTTGTTAAACCAAACAATACACCTTTATACCTCAAACATATTCAATAAAATAGTAAATTCACCTGAAATTTTACATATTAAACAAACCACATCAAATTCTAAGTCAAACACAACAGGTAACCCATAAATATATTTCCTTCAATGGTTAAATAACTAATGGTTTTACAATAAGTACCAACATCACATTCAAAACAACGCTCTGATTACAAGATGTAATCAGATTACCTTAAATAACCACTACATTATAAACTTAAAAACATTACCTTTAATAAAAAACCGCCAAGTGAAATGTTTCAACCATCCATCTTGAAATCTAAAAACAAAGTCCTTTAACCCTTGTCGACTAGATCGATCGTCCCTACACATGCGTCGTCACGGAATGCGTTCAGACACCTGCAAGTGGCTACTAAGCTATTCTAACAAATACCTTTAAATATTGAAATGTACACTATAATATTTGTAATAATTATCAACCAATGCAAAATCGACTTAGAAATCCTATGGATCACTACACAATATTTTAAAAAATTCTATAAAATAGCTGTTATTACAGAAACTGAACGGCCTTGTGGCTCAGTTGGTATGCATGTGATTACTGAACCCAAGGTCCAGGTTCGAATCCGACACGGTCCCCTTGAAAAATGTTAGGCGAGCATTTTTCACAAAAATACCCCTTTGTGCGGATGCGAGGTGTATGAAGTATTGTCACGCACGTTAAAAATTCCTACTTTGTTTGGAACAGCAAGGGTTCGACAAAAATCTAAATTTCCAGGTAAAATACTCGCTTCCTGACCAATGTAGTGCCTACGGTTGAAGCATTAGAAAAGTAAATGTAGTGTTATTGCATAAATTCAAAAGTCTGAATTTAAATTTACTTGAAATTCTAAAAAATTCGAGTGCTTTTTATTTTGTAGGTTTTCGTTTATATCGTACTGAAGCATACTGGTGCTCAAATTTTATAAATACTCGATAAATTACTTAAAAATAACTTACAAGCTGCTGCTATATCAAGGGTAAAATTTCACCATCTCAAAAACGGATGGTTTTCCTTCATTTAAACTGAAAATAATATAAGAAATTTCAAGCCCAATTTATTACCGAAGCTATAAAGTGTAACAAGAAATTAGGGCAATGATGTGAAAAAGAATATTTACGGCTCATTTTTAAAAATATAAAACCTTCATAAAGTACAAAAGGAAACTCTAATGGTGAAGTAATTGATAAAATCCACCCAAACCTTATAGCTTATAGCTTGAAATTCTAGACTTACTCCCTCGAATTAGTAGTTAGATAAAAAGCTTTTTAGCATGTAGGTCGTATCTGACTAAGGGGCAATATTTCAAACATCTGAGGAAAGATATACAAATAGAAGTTTGGTGTTTATTATTCCGATCGAGTTATGATCCTTCTTTCCAGGGAATATTGTATTTGCCGTATTTTATTGGCATCCTTGGGAGTTGATTGTGTACATAAATGTAATAGGAATTCGGTTCATATATATGTTATACACGTCTGCGGCAGCTTCTAATAACATGATTGATGTTTGTGGGTTACACAATATGAAAAAAATTGGTTCTTTGCTCAATTAAAGAAAATTGTATAACAAATCGACCTACAATAAATAAAATGTGTTTATTAGTCTATGAGCCTCCAAATTAAAAAGAAATATACTGTACTAGTCAAAAGTCCCCTCAACCCCTCGTATCTTTTGAACGGTGATACTTGTAGTAATGAAATTCGGAGGGTAAAAATAAACGGATGTAGACTTTTTAACTAGTCGTAACTAGTGATGGATTCGAACCGAACCGAACCGAACCTTGCCTTAGGTTCGGTTCGGTTCGAAAACTTTTTAGTCCGGTTCGGTTCGAGGTTCGGTTCGGTTCGAGGTTCGGTTCGAAAAAATATATTCCGGTTCGGTTCGGTTCGAAAAAAACGAACCGAACCTCGAACCGAACCGAACCGGTTCGACATTTTGATATTTTAAACAACTAGTACGTTCAACTACAACAATTTAAACGTTTAATGTAGTTTTTATATTTAGTAGCTGCTATTTTCAAATAAACCCAACATTAATATGTTTTAGATTTTAGTAGCATAAATCATATTAATACTATTTGCCCAGGTTTGATTTTTCAATACGTACTCTCTTTAACAAAGCGTAATTACAATTAGGTTAATAGTGAAAACCACCTCTAAAATTTAGCATGTGTTAATAATTGACGAATTTTACTAATGTCATTTTACCGTGAAAGAACGATATCACACGATCTTTGCGATTACTTTTATTTTAGTTTTAGTTAGTATAAAAAAGTATCAAGACAATAAATAAGGTGTTGCTGATTTTTTATACAGTACAAACAAAAAGCTGTTTGTCAGTTTACCTTTATTATTATTTCTTTTAAAAGACAATATCAGATGGTTCTCGGAAAGAATCGTAAATCTACCTCAAACAGTGTTTACGTTTTTCATAATAAAACATAACAGTATTTACGGCACGGGCATTATATTTGCTTATTATTTGCATTATAGTGTGTTATTTTATGTCGATATTGATTGAAAAGTTTATGCCCCCATGAGTCATAAACTTCAACCCTTGGTCGTGAGTGGAGTATCGGCTACTTCTAAGGACGTTGGTAATGGCCACAATAAATAAACCGTAAATATTATCGTATCATGCGTTTTGTAACACCATTTGTTGAGCGAGTATGTACAAAAGAAAAGGAGATTAGTTTTTGCTACAAGGTCACATTTTTTAATATTAATAGAGAGCTGGTTTTCATATAAAAGTAAAAAATTCGAAATGATGGATTAGTAATACATACTTAATTAAAAATTAAATTGTTTCGTTTATTCTGAAAACTTTTGTAGTCTCTAGACCGTGACCTCGGCTGGTATATGTTTAAGATGGTTTTCAACACGACTTCCGTTCATTAAATAAAATAAACTTGTTTTTAAAACCAAATTTTCAAAATTATTTCGAGTTTCTCCAATATCTAATACTAGTTATAAACAAACAACAATTTGAAATAAGGAGCATTAAACAAATCGAACTAATCTAGAATTTTTTGATCTACAAACGTGGCTCGATGACAAAATTTATTAGATATGTATCACTAATACCTATTAGATTATTTACCTATTGCCTTAAAACTCAATGACCATGTACATTAGAAAATCGTTCTAATTCTTATATGCTTGCTACTAGAAATTTTTAAAATGGGTGGTTGGGGGAAATTAAGATTGACATGTTGTAACAATTTTATTTTCGCATTAAAAATCTCTTCATTAAAGGTACAACGAATGTTAAAACACCTTTATTAACTAAAGTAATAATACGTGTAACAATCAAATTTTTGCATTAATACAGTATCTAGAGTCGTTAGTCTATTTGTTTCGGAGGTCGGTGTATTCCACAGCCACAGGCACGCGCGTGAGAGGATTGACAACCCCTCGGGACCCTCCACCATGCAAGAACGCGGCAGAGGCACTCGTCGATAGGTAAAAGCAGCGACAGCATGCATTCGAAGATAATGGCGAGTGACCTCCGGGTCGCATTAATTGTGTGACACACTTCCTGAGTAACGGTTGGTATTGTATATTCGTTATCATAGTATCTAATTTAAAAATTTGTTTAGCGCAAACTACGACTTGCAAACTACGACTTACAAACTACGACTTACAAACTACGCAACGAAAATTATATTTATAACTAAGATTAGACCATGGAAGATTACGCTACAAAATTTATGCAACTTTGAATCAATGTAAGAAACCCACTTCGCTTCAACACCTGTATTTAAAGCATGGAAAGCAGGAATAATTAGCTGCAGACTCCGCACGGCGATGCAGTTCCCAATCTAGCCAAGGACAGCAGCCCGGGGTTTGGTTCGTAATAGCTTTAAGATTTCCTCAGTGCTTCCTTCTAAAAGCACGTTATTTCGTTTTGTTTTATAGAAGCACAAATTTGTTATTCAGTTTATCTGTAGCTAAGCTGGTTTTCTCCAGTATCAAATTTAAATTTCACTTAGTTTCGTAGATATGTGACTACACGTGGCTTCAGCATAAATTAACAGCTGCGGCTTCGTCACTTGTTTATTTGAAATATGCCGTCAACAATTGCACAATTGCAAGCAGATGTTTAGTATTACATTACTACCACCTTTGATAAAATTAGAGAATATCTTTGTGAATATTTTGACTTCAAATCGATTTTAATACTGTTAACTCAAAAAGAATGTTTCCTACATAAGGGTACCATAAAAATTTAACTCTTATTGTTTTTTGTTTATCAGGTCTGATCAAACTAGATCAGAATAAAAAGACTTTAAGCGTGGATTATAAATTTACTAGAAAGAATTTTTCTGTTTCTGTAAATAAAATTTAATGCAATAAAATAAAATGAATGCTTGAATTACTTGAAAAATTAATGTAAAGTTTATCAACTTGATTCTTACTCAAATATATTACAACCCAGTGTGACTGGTTATACTAAGGTTTTCTAACCCAATCAGATCTGTGTAGGTTATTTACAAATTAATATACAAAACTTTCTTTTAAGTTAACAGTATTAAAATCGATTTGAAGTCAAAATATTCACAAAGATATTCTCTAATTTTATCAAAGGTGGTAGTAATGTAATACTAAACATCTGCTTGCAATTGTGCAATTGTTGACGGCATATTTCAAATAAACAAGTGACGAAGCCGCAGCTGTTAATTTATGCTGAAGCCACGTGTAGTCACATATCTACGAAACTAAGTGAAATTTAAATTTGATACTGGAGAAAACCAGCTTAGCTACAGATAAACTGAATAACAAATTTGTGCTTCTATAAAACAAAACGAAATAACGTGCTTTTAGAAGGAAGCACTGAGGAAATCTTAAAGCTATTACGAACCAAACGCCGGGCTGCTGTCCTTGGCTAGATTGGGAACTGCATCGCCGTGCGGAGTCTGCAGCTAATTATTCCTGCTTTCCATGCTTTAAATACAGGTGTTGAAGCGAAGTGGGTTTCTTACATTGATTCAAAGTTGCATAAATTTTGTAGCGTAATCTTCCATGGTCTAATCTTAGTTATAAATATAATTTTCGTTGCGTAGTTTGTAAGTCGTAGTTTGTAAGTCGTAGTTTGCAAGTCGTAGTTTGCGCTAAACAAATTTTAAATTAGATACTATGATAACGAATATACAATACCAACCGTTACTCAGGAAGTGTGTCACACAATTAATGCGACCCGGAGGTCACTCGCCATTATCTTCGAATGCATGCTGTCGCTGCTTTTACCTATCGACGAGTGCCTCTGCCGCGTTCTTGCATGGTGGAGGGTCCCGAGGGGTTGTCAATCCTCTCACGCGCGTGCCTGTGGCTGTGGAATACACCGACCTCCGAAACAAATAGACTAACGACTCTAGATACTGTATTAATGCAAAATTTGATTGTTACACGTATTATTACTTTAGTTAATAAAGGTGTTTTAACATTCGTTGTACCTTTAATGAAGAGATTTTAATGCGAAAATAAAATTGTTACACTACCCTTTCCTAAAAGAAAAAGTTTTTTCCTTTAAGGAACAACTTCAAATATAACAATTACAAAAAAATTTTTTATTATAATAATACTAGCCTTTTCTACCTTCCTAATTAACTATGCAATTTTATGAATTTATTCAAATGGGGGAGACAAATATTTACAAATTCGAGTGTGTTGGTAACTACGTGTACCTGACGTCCATCGGGAGACAAAATCGGGGAGTCACAATCGGTATTAATCAAAATTGGGAGGGGGTCAAATTAGAAAGTCAAACACTCCACGGGACAAAAAAAATTCAAATTCACGATAATTCTTTAACTTGAGGTTCTTACTTCTAACAAGGCTAATATTTACTACCTGTAACCAAACATTTTACAATTTATTTCAAATTCCACAAAAAAACTTCACTTCCTGGAGCTCAATTAGCTCTCTCTACAAAAAAGGAATGCTTCCTCATCAAAACAGCATAACTATTCAAAGTATTATCACTATAAGGTGACAATCAAAAGGCAGACCCTACTAATAGGTCTAAATTCAAAACACTATTATCACAAAGTGATAATCAAAACAAAAGTGACCTAACCAAAAGGTTACTTATCAAATCCAAATACAAAATATTATCACTTTATTACAAAGAGATAATCAAAATGAAGGTAACCTAACCATAAGGTTACTTAACAAATTTAAATACAAAATATTATCACTTTATTACAAAGAGATAATCAAAACGAAGGTAACCTAACCATAAGGTTACTTAACAAATTCAAATACAAAATCGAGCCAGTTAGGGCTGTAATATCCTACACCCTACTGATTATCCTATCACTAAGTTCCAACAAACAACAGATCTCATTAGTGATGGACCAAATGGTGAGACTCACCAAGCCAACCTTGACCTTATCAAACCAAAGAATTTCGAACGGTCAAAAGAAACAAGGGAAAGAATAATCTAATATTCTCTCTACCTCGATATGTAGAAATCAGGACCAACAGTTAAATAGCCCACTTACTTCTACATTGTAAAGATATCTGTTAAAGACATCTTCTAAACACATCTCTGAATAACGCGCGAGCAAAACGACCAGCGTGCACACCAAGGCACACCTCAAACTTACAAAATCTACAAAATCTACAAAATCTCTAACCACTTATTTCACTTCTAAAACAAAATACTCAAAATTAATGAACCGACACTAAATCAAAAATCGGAACAAAACAAAGCAAACCACTACTGCATTACTTAACATCAAAGAGATGACCAGACCGGAACTAATCGTCAGGATCATCATTTTCATTTGGATACGACGCTTCAACTGGTTTCAAGTCCTTTACGTGCCATTTCCCTGCTCTTGTTCCATCTTCGTTCTCTAACTCATACACTAAATTGGAATGTTTTTTTCGAACTTTACTCATAATGAATTTTGGAGCTAACTTAGCGGAAAACTTATCACTAGCACTCGAGAGGATCTTATTAGCTCTCCAAACACTTTCTCCGACTTGGAATGAAATGTCTCTTCTCCTAAGATTGTAGCGTTTACTCGAACGTTGATAAGCTACATGCAAATTTTCACGGACATTCCCAAAAATATCAAATAAAAGTTGACGATCCAAAACATAAGAAGGTCTACTACTGGAGACGACATCAACATCCTCACCAGGTTTAAATTCTCACTATAAGCTTTTCCACTTAACTGCCTTGAGGAGCATACACAGCACCGCACCACATCTCCCGGATTTCGCACCCCGCACACAAAACTTCAAAAACATGTCCAATCAACTGTGGACCACTATCACGAATAACAAATGGTGGTATTCCGTATACAAAAAAAATTTTTTCTTTTAAGAACTTCTCAATCAAATGTGCTGTGGCACTACGCAAAGGTTGTAAAATCGAATACTTCGGGAACCAATCACCAACAACTACAAGCCATCCACCTGCTTCTGAATCATCAATAAAAACTAATCATGACAATAGCTAACAAAAAATCAGTGTTCAGGTACACTCACACCCTACTACCAATTGAACTGTCGAAACAACTACAATGCTTCACAACGCCTAAATATGCTAGAGTGACAAACCCTCTACGAGTCTCACCTAGACTAACAATACAAAATTTACATCAAATCAAAAAGGAAAAAATCTAGAGCGCCTAACTCACCTCGAGTCTCGTCTAGACTAACGCAATGCCGAGCGACCAACTCTTCCTGAGTCTCGTCTGGACTGACATACTGCTGAGCGACCAACCACGACGACAAGTTCCGCCTAGACTAAATTGCGTTGCAATGCCGATCTAAACAAAAATCTGCTAACAAAATCAAAAACGTGCTTCTGCACAAGAGCAATTCTCAAATGACACGACGACAGCTCACTCCAATGTACCTTCAAGATAGAATCTCTAGCCTTTTAATCAAATTTGGACAAAAATGTTCTTTATTGACTCAAACAAATCAAACAACAGGCTTATCAGCTTCTTTAGCTGACAGTCTACCTAAAATTTTCCTTTTCTCCAACACTGGTCTCTCACTCACCACTCCTCTGATTCTCAGTTCATACTCCAATTCTTCTTTAAGTAGACAAACAATTTGGAATTTTTCCGACATGAATACTCAAGCCTAATGGAATCAAACCGATAAATCTAACTGATCTGAACCTTACAAAAGTGATCAAAACAAATTCGTACTACTAAAGGTAAAAATCAAGAGGTGTTTTTGGTAAAATAATTTTTGCCAAAACAATATCAAAAAAATTATATGGGGTCAAAATAGAACGAACGTCAAAAATAAATTTGACCAAGTTAATCAATTGACTGTATGAGGGTTAATGTTACAACCAATCTTTTATCAAAAGCAAACAAACAAATCTAAATGTCAAATCGACTTTAAGCAAACAAATTTCAAAGCAAAATAAATTTTGAGCTAACAAATTTCGAAGCAAATTAAATTTTGAATAACAAATTTCGAGGTAAATCAAATTATGAACAAACAAATTTCGAGGCCCCAAACGTTGCCGGCGCCAGTGTTACGATTTTTTCTCTCTCTAATTGGCTCCGCTAGCCTCACGCATGGGCGCTAGTGAAACGTAAACTTCTGGCCGACACTACTTTATAATCACCATGCTCCAAGTTAGGTGTCTGCAAAACAAAGTCTTCCGACGTAACTAGGAGTCTATTCCTTGGGTAGAGCTATGAGCAATGGGGGTAAGTCGAAATCTGTGGGGGTCACACTCAAACTAAAACAAACAGGCGCCACCAAGTCCAGATTGATTTATGTAAATGGCATGGCTAATTTCTAAGGGCGGACGTGGAGACCCAAAGAAAAAAAAAGATCGCCTTCGCTGACAAAAACCTGTCTTAACAGAATAAGACGCTGTTCCTGTAAGGAAAAATAATAATTAAGTCACATAAAAATGGGAACACTATTTGTGTCCCTCAAATATATCTAAAATGCAAAAGAATGTTTCCTACATAAGGGTACCATAAAATTTAACTCTTATTGTTTTTTGTTTATCAGGTCTGATCAAACTAGATCAGAATAAAAGACTTTAAGCGTGGATTATAAATTTACTAGAAAGAATTTTTCTGTTTCTGTAAATAAAATTTAATGCAATAAAATAAAATGAATGCTTGAATTACTTGAAAAATTAATGTAAAGTTTATTAACTTGATTCTTACTCAAATATATTACAACCCAGTGTGACTGGTTATACTAAGGTTTTCTAACCCAATCAGATCTGTGTAGGTTATTTACAAATTAATATACAAAACTTTCTTTTTAAGTTAAAAGTATTAAAATCGATTTGAAGTCAAAATATTCACAAAGATATTCTCTAATTTTATCAAAGGTGGTAGTAATGTAATACTAAACATCTGCTTGCAATTGTGCAATTGTTGACGGCATATTTCAAATAAACAAGTGACGAAGCCGCAGCTGTTAATTTATGCTGAAGCCACGTGTAGTCACATATCTACGAAACTAAGTGAAATTTAAATTTGATACTGGAGAAAACCAGCTTAGCTACAGATAAACTGAATAACAAATTTGTGCTTCTATAAAACAAAACGAAATAACGTGCTTTTAGAAGGAAGCACTGAGGAAATCTTAAAGCTATTACGAACCAAACCCCGGGCTGCTGTCCTTGGCTAGATTGGGAACTGCATCGCCGTGCGGAGTCTGCAGCTAATTATTCCTGCTTTCCATGCTTTAAATACAGGTGTTGAAGCGAAGTGGGTTTCTTACATTGATTCAAAGTTGCATAAATTTTGTAGCGTAATCTTCCATGGTATAATCTTAGTTATAAATATAATTTTTGTTGCGTAGTTTGTAAGTCGTAGTTTGTAAGTCGTAGTTTGCAAGTCGTAGTTTGCGCTAAACAAATTTTTAAATTAGATACTATGATAACGAATATACAATACCAACCGTTACTCAGGAAGTGTGTCACACAATTAATGCGACCCGGAGGTCACTCGCCATTATCTTCGAATGCATGCTGTCGCTGCTTTTACCTATCGACGAGTGCCTCTGCCGCGTTCTTGCATGGTGGAGGGTCCCGAGGGGTTGTCAATCCTCTCACGCGCGTGCCTGTGGCTGTGGAATACACCGACCTCCGAAACAAATAGACTAACGACTCTAGATACTGTATTAATGCAAAAATTTGATTGTTACACGTATTATTACTTTAGTTAATAAAGGTGTTTTAACATTCGTTGTACCTTTAATGAAGAGATTTTTAATGCGAAAATAAAATTGTTACAATGTTTTTAGTGAAAATTAAATTTTTAAACTGAATTTTTATTTAAAAAATCGAACCTTTCGAACCGAACCGGAGCGAACCTTGAGCTAGGTTCGGTTCGGTTCGAAAAATATGCCGGTTCAGTTCGAGGTTCGGTTCGAAAATAAAATGTCCGGTTCGGTTCGAAAAATCGAACCGAACCTCGAACCGAACCTCGAGCCTGTTCGGTTCATGTCCATCCCTAGTCGTAACAGGTCATTTAATAGTCATCAATGACACCACAGGGCCACTGTGATCACTAATTTTTAATAGGACTATTTATGAGAAGCTCTACTCACAAACTACAACAAACCCAAAAATTCAAAAATCGATTTACAGGTGGTGTTGGTATCAAGCTTGGTCCCTTATGAAAATAACTTTTTTAAACGTCAATGTGGAACACACCTCTTTATACAGGCATGTGAGTTAAGGTTCGTGGCTGGGGAGCGGCCTTTAAAAAAACTATTTCCAACTTCTTAACAAGTTTATTTTTAAGTAATACAAAATTGACATTAATTAATTGTACTAAAATGAGTAATCTAACAACTGCAATGCTAAAGCTGATCGATGGATTAACTGTCGTCGACTGGGAGGCTTTTTATAAGATCCCTACCCCCTCACATGGCTGTGGGAACTTGTAGATCTCATGTCTGCTTTTCATAAATACAATGTTGTAATCTTAATTTCTAAGTAATTACAGTACTTGACCGTCTGTGACCACCTGTGACCTGACATCTGCAGTATCACTTATCGTCTGCGATACAAAGTAGCGCTTCCGTTCCCATGAACGTTAATAAACTGTATAAATTGTCCTTGATTTACTTTATTGCACTTCACTTGGCACTTTCTAATAATTTCCTAATTTATTCTATTTCTTTATATATGTATTGAAACGAATATTTTTTATCAGTGAAACAAATTTTTTTATATATATAGCTGGCCTCACGCATGGGCGTCAGTGAAACGTATTTATTGTTCCAAAAATCTTCCGACACAACTAGGGGTCTATTCCTGGGCAGAGCAATGAGAAGTGAGGGGGGGGGGGTTAAGTCGAATTTTGTTTGCAGATCAAACTTAAGCTAAATCAAATAGGCGCCATCAAGTCCTGATGTAATTACGATAATTGCATAGCATAGTTCTAAGGGCGGACGTGGAGACCCAAAGAAAAAAAGATCGCCTTCGCTGACAAAAGCCTGTCTTAATAAAATAAGACGCAGCTCCTGTAAGAAATTGCGATAGTTAAATAAATAAAAAAGTGGGACACCATTTGTGTCCTGCAAAAATACATAAAGAAATAATAAAAAAAGTATTTCCAATATAACATTGGCATCAATTTATTACTCAGAAGGGTTTTAGCTTTTTGTAATAAAATTTGATCACACTTGATCAAAATAAAAAACCTTTTATATTGAACCAATTGTTTACTAAAAGATCTCTTTTAAAATAATATAACTTATAACAAAAAATGTAATCTTTAACTGCATCAATCTTAAAACTTTAACTTTCATGTTTGTCTTTATCATTATCAATCAAACACTTTACTTTAAAACATGAACTTGTTGTACAAATAGGGTTCTGACCTGGGCAGATCTTTTCAGGTAGATAACAAATTAATAGCTCTTAACAATATTAGCATTTGAACTTTCAAAATTATGTATACTAATTTTAATGTAGATAAAGCTGATCATAAAAATATACATGTTTACATATATTGTACTAAAGCTGTTCAAAGCATTTGCTTTTAAAATAACATCTGTCAGCTATACAAAGTTGAAAAATATGACGTCAGTAACACCTGTTGACATTACTGACGATTCATATGGAACAAAGCATGTTGTTTTTAGAACGTTAAATTAATGAACTTTCGTTTTACTCCTGATAAATCCAGCTCAACAAATAGCTGAAACTTTTTCAGTGTACATGTATTACGCATCAAAGCAAGTTAACGTGTTCCAAATTTTTAAACACATAAAAAGAACTTATAGCTATCTACGAACCAAAACTGCAATTGTCTCATTGTGACAAAGGAAGACGGGATCACCAATCTTCAAGCAACGATAACAGCGTTTGCAATTTGAAACCAATTCATCCAAACCAACTTCTATAATTCCTGCGTTCCACGTGTCGAATCATATCCTGTCGCCTTACATTCAGCAGCAATCGTACTCTCAAAGTTGAATTACGTCACCTTCTAAAGGTAGCATCTTACATGTGTTTTACTGTGTCCTTGTGTGTCTTTAAAAGTTGCATCCTACTTGTCGCGCGTTATTCGAAGATATCCTAACTATTTGAAATGGATTCGCAGATTCCCGGCCTCCAACCAAGGGAACATGTTGATATCTCTATCACCTGTGGCCGACTATCTTATAACCAGCTCGGGCGGTCGCGCCGTCAGGAGGGGAACAATCAAACAGAGATGTGCTTGTAAATAGCTGTATACGACACAGATATCTGAATATAACTAGATTATTAAAGGACGATGCAGGCTTAATGTATTACTTTTGAAGTTGAATGCGAATTATTATTGTTATTAATAAAATTGTTACATTATTCTTGAAATTATATGCAAAGAATTATTATTATTAATAAAATTGTTACACTATTCTTGAAATTATATGCAAAGAATTATTATTGAAAATAAAATTGTTGCAGTATATCTCAATTGGGGGATACATAACTCCTCCCGACGTACATTAAAAATTAAGGGTTTTCTTTCTCTTGATTTTTAATTTAACAAATTCGTTTAATTTCATTTCTTAAAATTCATACTTCCTAAGGGTACATTCGTTTCTTTGTTTACCTTGGTTACCTTAAATCTAAAACTGTTTTCTTTATTTTTATATCTAATAAACATTTTGTAAATTACGTAAATGATCACTAAAATAGTCAAAATAATTAATACAATTGTCCATACACTAATGTTATCGTAGTGCACTTTGGGCGTTTCAAGATCATTTAGATGTTCTTTGTAATATTCCATAAGTTTCATGGCGTGGTTGAGGTCGTCTAATTCCAGATGTTCAAGTTGCATGGGTTTTTGAAGTATTACTTCGTCTTCGTCTTGCGTTATCTTGATTTGTAGTTCGAGCAAGTTTGCTAATTTCTTGGTTTGTACGGGATCTTGGTAGACTCTAATTATTTCATTTTTCAATTTTAAATAACAATTTTCTTTGAGTGTGATTAATTCACTTCCGGTTAATCCTAAGTTGCTTTCGTCTTGATTGCAGTGGATGGTTGCTATTACTTCTGTGAGGAAAATGACTATCCATTTATTTTCCGTTACTTTCTGGATTTTCATATTGGTGATTTGTATACATTTGGCTTCACAATTTTCGTAATGATTTGAAAATTTTAGTAGTTGTACTTCGCAAGGACTGTCTTCTTAAATGGTTGTCGTGGTTAATGATTGGCATAAATATTGATTTGGTGTGACTTTAGCACATTTTTTGTTCGTATAACCATATCTTAGTTCATTTAAGGATAGGAATTTGGTTTTGGGTATAATAACTTGGTATGTGCTAGTCATTTTCATTAGAAAAGCAAATAAATGATAATAATTATAATTGTTAATCTCTACTATTGGGATTTCTATTAAAAATGTTATATCGTTATTCTTCACATAGCCTCTAACTATGGCTATTTTTTCAAATATTAAAATGTTTGATTCAACTACATCAAAGAGTAATTTACTGTTGGTTATAAATGATTTAATTCTTAATAATTCTTTTAGTAAGTCAGTTGGTTCTATGATACTAGAGTGTAGGGTATTTAATTTTGCAAATGTTACTGCGTTTTCTAACGTGGCTAAAATTTGTCGAATTAAGGTATGGGTTGATATTATTTGGGTGTATATCGTGTTGAATCTAATTAAATCTCGAATGCCTATCGTGTAGTTTGCATGTTAGTTTCAAGGGTTTGCATTCGGTTGGCTATACTATCTTGGTTTCTTACTAGTTTTCTTAGCGTTTCGTTGAATTTTATAATAGTTGATTGAGTCAATAATATTTGGTTGCTAATTATGGTTTTTATATCGTTTTGATTTTCAATTAACTGTTGTATTGCGTTGTCATAACGTTCTGCGTTTTGATTAACTAAATTGCTCGTGATTGCTTTTAATATGTTTCCTAATCCGTTGATTAGTTCTTTTTTTCGTCTTGCCGTTTGTTCTGTGGGTATTAGTCGGTTAAATTTATTTTCTATGTTTCTCAAAATACTTTTATTATGCTGTCATAATTCATCATTTCTACTGTGTATTCCTTTCCGTTTTTGCTGTGTCCATTGATTGTTTTAATCGGTAATAATTGTTTTTGATTATTTGAAATTCTTGCTTTAGTTCTGTTAAGTCGAATTTTTGGCAAAGGTCCAATAGTCTTTGGTATTCTGCATACTGCCTAATTTTATTGGTAGTATACCGGGGTTGTTTTTTATGTCTTCGATTACTATTTCGGTGTTCGTTCTACTTGGGTGGAGGTTGACGGTAAGGGTAATGATTGTCCATCTGAAAGTACAGGGTGTATTCAGTTTTGCAAGAGGATATTTTTTGTTATTTTGCGGTTGTCTACTACGGCTATGTTTTTGTCCGATATTCTTTTAATTTTAAAGGAGCCTAAATTTCTGGGTGTTGTTTTGTGTCGTTTGTTTTGGAAATTTTTCTCGTACACGGTTTGTCCTATTGAAAATTTATTTGCGTCGGTATTTTTATTACGGGTTGTGGTGATACGTTCCTTGTCGTTATCTAATTTATTTTTTACTTTGTCATAAGTGATTTTTAGTTTTTCTTTATGATCCTTAGCATATTGTTGATATACTTCCTTGTTATAATGTATGTCATAAGGGTTGCGTGAATCTGAATGTCCTAAAGTTGATTCTAATGGCGTAAAATTGGTTGATGAGTGGATTGTGTTATTATAGGCGATTAGTGCGTATGACATTAAATTAGTAATATGTTCCTTCTTCTAGGTTATTCTTAGTAATAGTATTTGTTGTAACAGGGTTGAATGTAATCTTTCGATTAGTCCGTTGGATTCAGGGTGGTTTTCAGTTATGAAATAAATTTTTATTTTGTGGGGTTCTAAAGTGTTTTGTATAGTTTCATTTTTAAATTCGCTACCGTTATCTAACGTTATTGTTTCGGGCGTTCACATTGATTAATAAAGTCTGTAGTTAATTATTTTATGTCCTTGAAATGATATCTTCTTATGATTTGCTTTAGGGTTTTATTAATTCCGCGATGATTGGTTTTTCCTTCATGTTTATTTCGGATTACATCATTTATTTCCTAAGGGTCGTCTAACGTTATTAATTTTCTTGTGCATCTCATAAGTTCAGGTTCAGAGTTACTGAATAATTTAACATATAATTCTGAAAATCATTTATATACAAGTTTTCGATGTTAAAGTAAAAGTAAAATCGTTTTTTCTCGGGGGTGTATTCTTTTAGAATTTTAATTATTTGTTCCTCATTGTCGTCTTTAGTTATCTGAATTTGGTATATCTTCTTATTGTCTGTTTTTGTAAATTTTACGGGATTGGGGTTATTCAAAACTTCGGTAATTATAAACTGATTGCGTTTCATATCGATGGCTTCGTTTAAAATTTTAATCGCGGTTTTTGGCTCTTCATTTGGTGTTGAATGAATTGTGTCCATATTGTCTGGAACTTCTCTTATTTCCGTTTCGTCTACGTTTCCTATAATTGATTCCGTTTCCAGTGCGTTGAGCTGTATTCTACTTAGGGCGTCAGCGTTATTAATATAAATTCCTTTTTTGTATATGATCTCGTAGTCATATTCTTCTACTCTGATTCTCCATCGTTGTAATTTTGAATTAAGTTCTTTAAGTTTGCATAGCCATACTAATAGTCTATGATCGGTGTATATGTAAAATTATACCGTATAGGTATGGTCTAAAATACTTTGTTGCCCAAATTATGGCTAAGAATTCTTTCTCTATCGTGCTGGATGCGTAGTTGATGGGTTTATCGCTACCTACATTTCCTTGGCACAATACTGCGCTTAATGCTACATTTGATGCGCCTGTCGTTAATATGAATGGCTTCTAAAAGTCCGGGTATTCTAATACGGGGTGATTTGTTAATATACTTTTAATTTTATCTACGGCTTTAATATATTCTGGGGTATGTTCAATTTTACTGCCTTTCTTTAAAGAAAGTGTCAGGGGCTTGGTTATCTGAGCATAACCTTTAATAAATTTGCGGTAGTAACCACTAAGTCGTAGAAATCCTTTAATTTCTTTTTTGTTTTTGGTATGGGGTAATTTAGTACTGCATTTGTTATATCGGGGTCTGGTATAACTCCTTGGGGTGTTATTACATGTTCTAAAAATACTACTTCTTTCTGTAAAAATTAGCTCTTATCTAATTGTACTTTGAAATGTGCTTTCCTTAAGTCTTTCAAATACTCCTCTTAATCTTTCTATATGTTCTACTAATGATGTCGTCTAGATACACAAGACATTTTTCGTTGTGCATCCCACGTAGTATATTGTCCATAGCTCGTTGAAAAGTTGCGGGTGCGTTCTTTAATCCAAATGGCATTCTTTTATATTCGTAATGTTCTTTCGGCTGTTTTCGGTGTATCCTTTTCATCCATTTATACTTGATGGTATCCTGAGGCGAGGTCTAATGTTGAAAAATATTGGCACTTGCCTAATTTATCTAAAATTTCGGTTATATTGGGTAGTGGGTATATTTCGTCTACCGTTTTTTCATTTAGCTTTCTATAATCTATTACCATTCTATATTTTTCATTCTTGATGCGTCTAATTTCTTGCGTATTATTAATACGGGGCTGCTCCATGGTGAGTTGGAGTGTTGTATGATATCTTGGTCTAGTAGGTCTGCTACATGTCTATCGGCTTCTTCTTGGCTTGCCTGAAGTAATCTGTATGCTTTTGTGAATATTGGTTTGTTATCTGTTAATTCGATACTATGTTTGACTGTATTCGTAAATGTTAGGGGTATTTCTTCACAATGGAATATGTCGCAATATTCAAAACATAAATTCTTAATTGCTCTTTGTTCTTCTTGATTGATGCCGGTATTAAAGCGAATGTTACTTAAATTTTCTCTTAACATTTCATCGTTTTCTACGGGGTTGTAATTGTCTTCTAAATTTTCATCTATTTCCATCTCGTTAAAATTTAATTCTTCTACGTTAATTGGGTTTGTTAATGATAGTTCTACGGGGCAGTCATTTGAATTTAGAATCGTCGTAGCTTAATTATCTTTTATTTGTACTAGTGCGGTCTCTACTCCTTGTTGAAATGTCATATGATTTATTATTCCCAATCTGTTATTTAAATTTACTGGGATTTTTATCTTTTTCTCTGTTCGGGGTTCTATTGTGTATTGTTCGACTTGGGTATTTTGAAATTTAATGGGGCTTCGTCCGTATTTCGTTTTTCAGAAACGGTTCTTTATGTCAATATTGGCTCCTAATTTTCTTAGAAGGTCCATTCCTATTAGTCCGTCATATTTGTCATTGAATTCGAAAATACAAAATTTATGTTTTATTTTTACGTTGAATGTTTTCGGTAAGGGTATGATAGCTACGAATTGGTGTAGGGTTGTTTGATGAGCTGTTTTAATTTTAAATAGTTCTCTTTCTACATAGTCTAAATAGTGTTTCTTTACGGTTTGGGGGCTAATAAGTGTTTTTGAGGATCCGGTATCAACTAATAGTTTAAATTCGGCATGGGGTATTTCTATGTATGGTAGTACTAGGTGATTTATGTTATTTTAATTTATTATGTTTGGCCGTTATAAAGCGGTCTATCTGAAAATTTGAGCACGCGTTTTCTTCGTCGTCCTCGTAATAAGTTTGGCATGTTTCTTTGCGTTCATAATTGTTCGAGTGGTTTGGTTCATTATTCGTACTTGGGTGAATGTAATTATTCGGGTCATTGTCAAATTCTTATACTTCCTGATGAAATAGTTCTTCCGATGTAAAAGTTCGTTTTTGATGAGGGTTTGGTCAAATGTGCGTTATTTTTGTATTTGGTCTGGTGTTTCCAGATGAGGTATCTATGGGTGTGGGTTTATAATAATTATTAGGATTGTTATTGTTGTTTATCATTGGGGTATTTCTAATAGGTTTACGCTGAATGCTGGTCTTTGTTGGTTTACGTTTTGGTTGAATCTTGGTATGAATGCGGGTTTCGTGAAATTTGGGTTTAATGTTGGTTTTGGAAATTGTTTATATTGATTATTAAAATTCGTATTATTAAAATGTGAGTATTACTTCGTGGTTGGTTTGTTTGGGTATTGAATGGTGTCAATTTTTGTTGGGGAATTGTTTGTCTTGCGGCTTGTATAGTTTTTATTGGTGAATAACTTTTATTCGCGTTGGGTTTGTATAATCTGTTTCTGTAATACATTACGTTTTTTTCTTCTATTATCATATTCATGGCTTCCTCTAAGTTTTGGTGACGTTGGAATCTGATTTTGTCTGATAGTCGTTCTGGTAGTGCATTTAGATATGTGTCTAGTGCCATTTCGTCATACATCCTTGTTTATAAAAGTCTGATATTTTAATGGGGTTTATCAATTTTTAGTTTCGTTAAGATTAAGCTTCTTACGTTTTGGCATTTCATTCCGAATTGGTACGGGATTGGTTATTTTCCATTTTAAGATTTATTAAGTCGCGTACTAGACATTTTAGGTTACGTTGATCGCCAAAATATGTAATCAATATGCGTTTGAAATCTTCCCTTTGTTCTAAGTCATATCGGCTGGCTATTAGTGTTAGTACCTGTCCGGATAGGCATAAAAGTAATACGTTTCATTCATTGTCTCCGGGTTTCTAAAAGGTTTTCAAAAATATTTCACACGCTGTACAGAATTTCATAATAAAGCTTGATCTCCATTATACATAGGAATTGTCTCGAGATAAATCTTCATATCTGAACTCATTATGGCTGAGGTTTGTTCTAATAATTAATATTTAGTTTTGATTTCAATTAATTTCAAATTTTTGTAAGAATTGGGATTTATTTCACGGTTTGTATTGATATTCTTTGCTCGGGTTTATTAATTTTTAGTTTAGATTGCGTCGAGTTACTTATTTTTAGCTTGGGTCGTTTTAAATTATTTAAAGAATTGAGTTGCTTGTATTTGTAATTAGCTATACGATGCTGTAATTAATTTATGAGATTTGTACTTGGTAGCGTCTGGTTGCTTGCTGTAGCCTTGAATACGGTTATTTTTACTTCACAAATGTTATAATTTTATGGTAGGTTTGATTCCTGAAAGATTTCGATGTGAATAATTTCTCGCGGTGCTTATTTTACTTTGTTTGCGCCAGTTAAAACTTATTTTTAATTTTTGCTGATTTAATTAAGTGTCTTTTGTAATTATCTGTTCCCGTGGGGGTTTATAATTTATAAGTGTTTACGATGCTTCTTGTCTCGTTAACTTGGATGTTAAATCTTGAATTGCAATTTTCCGTCAATTGCTTTGTTCAAAGTTACATAAGATCCTCCTTTTATAATTAATACAATCAATTGTTTTGATTAGAATGTTTTAATCTATTGAAAGATTGTTGCTTTTCAGTTAATTGTGTTGCATCAACGTCTCTTTTGTACTTTAATTACAAGATTTTTTAAATCTACTGTAGGTGTAATTTTCAGTCGCTTGATAATTTTAATGTGCAAATGCTTTTGTTATTAATATGCAATTATACGTTTCTGAAAGGTGTTGTTTTCAGTTGGTCACACAATGAATTTTGCGTTATTAAAGTATTTTAATTATAAAATGTCACGTTTGGAATGAATGTAATTATTACTTTTATAAAGTTGCAATGCGCGTTTTATTTTTGGAATGAATCTTTCAGTAACTGTTTTGCTATAGTTGGATTTTATACTGAAATAACTTCTTATAATGTTGCGATTGTGATGCGTTTTTAATAATTAATTATACATATATTTGTATTAAAATAGCTTTGTATTCGTTATTTTTAGCTTAGGTCATTTTAGATTATTTAAAGAATTGAGTTGCTTGTATTTGTAATTAGCTATACGATGCTGTAATTAATTTATGAGATTTATGCTTGGTAGTGTCTGGTTGCTTGCTGTAGCCTTGATTACGTTTATTTTTACTTTACAAATGTTAACTTTATTTTGCGTTTGGATTTGCGCTTTGTTTTAATCCGTAATAATAATAATTTAATGGTACAAGTTAATACTAGATTGCGTTTTGTTAATTCTATTAATAATTGTAAGGTTTTCTATAATTTATAGAATGCGATAATGTTACGTTCGAATAATTCGTTTCGATATTTAGTTGCGTTGTATACAAAAATGTCAGTATTAAATTGTAAATTAATTACATTTTATTTTTGGTATTTTTAAATTATTTTCGTGTCCCAGTTAACCTTCTTATTGTTAATTAAAAATTCGTTTTCGTTTTGTTTCTATAATTTTTGTGCCAGTTAATTCGTAATAATTGTCTAGTTTTTGCGCATGTAATGCGTTTTTTTAGTTCTTTAGTTTTAAGGTCTCTTTTAAACAGAAATAAATTTGAAAATAATTCTCTTAGTGTATAAGTCAATTATTTTCATTAAATAGCATAAAATAATAGTAATAATAGTCAATATTTGTACCTACATAAATAGTAAAATCATAAAAAATTCTCGTATACTAGCAATATCAAATATTTGTAAAATAAAAATCAATTGGTTTATGGAAATGAACTTACACTAATTGTTTTGTTGGTTTCATAGATTGTGTCGATTTTTGTACGTCCTCGACGTCGGTTTTGGATTCGATCTATTTTTGTATTTCCTCCAGGTCTCTGTTTGGGTTGTTGGGTTTGAACAATTCTTGTTTCGCCACCAACTTCTGTTTTGGGTTCTGCCAAATTTGGAATTGAAATTCCAGACCACCAGTTCTTTGAATTTGGTTTCCCTAGTGACCTTTTGACATCCGTACAACTGCGCCAGTTAAGGTTCAGGCCTTGGAAGCTGCCTTTTCAAAAACCAGTTTCAAAACTTTTTAACAAATTTATTTATTAATACAGAATTTACTTATGGAATTTTGACAAAATTACTCTAATTCGAAATTACACTAGTTAATTGTACTATTGTGAGTAGCCTAAGCAACTGCAATGTTAAAGCTGGATACTTTGACTGACTGCCGGGTCCTTGAGCTCCCGGGTTTTTTATAATGTGCCTACCCCCTCACATGGCTGTGGGAACTTGCAGATCTCATATCTGTTTATTCTTAACACTATTAAATACAATTTTGTAATTTTAATTTCTAAGTAATCACGGTACCTGACCGTCTGTGACATGACATCTGCAGTGTCACTATCTTCTCGGATACAAAGTATTGCATCCGTTCTCATGAACGTTAAGAAACTTTATAAATTGTCCTTGTATTACAATATTGCATTTCACTAGGCGTATTCTTAACACTTTCTAATAATTCCTAATTATTTTATTTCTTTATACATATATCAATTGGGAAATACATAACTGGCACAGGACTAAAATACGAAATGATTGTAAATTTGCAATTTTTAAACAAAACGTCTAAAATATGTATTTGCATTTGCAAATATGCAAGTGCATAATTATTCTAATGCAAATGATAATTAAGGAGAAATGTGTGCTCGAAGAACCAAATACAGAACCTAGCGTTTGTTGGGAAGGGTTGAAAGAAGTATAGGTAAAGCGATAATGGAAAGCTGTTTGTGTTCATAGTTTTAGCTGTTTACTAACGTTAAGTAATGCGAAATTAAACTAACTAACGTATCATGACAATGAACTGAACTACAACCTGAGAGTTTAGATGGAAAATGCAAACGTAGGAGTGTAATTGTAGATCTCTTTGAAATGTCTAACAAAAGGCGCGCACGACAACCTTAATTAGCTTTCGTAAGTTTAATGCAAATAAGTTGGTTTATTACAATGTAAAATATAATTACGTTTACGTCACTACGGGTAGACTTGACTTATTTACATTTTGCCGGCTTTGAGAGGTAATTGTTGGATAATTAACTTCGGGTTTTCTGCCGTCTAAAATTTACGTTGCAGTCAAAGGAGGTAATATTTCGTAAATAATGAAATTTACCTATTCACAATATTAAGCTTGGAGTTAATTCATCCGAGTTTTAATTATAAGAAAGCTGTTGAACCTTGAGAATATCATGTTGCCTCTTAATTTAATATCGATATGCCATTAATCTAGTTAAACGTGAATGTCAAGAAGAAGACGGATTAGAAAGTAAAAATGGAAAATAATTAAGATGAGTGCAATCATTTTCCATACTTTATTCTCTGCTTTGGACTTTGTCGCATAATTGAATTATTGAAAAGTATATCAAAGAGCTATTAAACTGTAAGTGCGCCTATTTACGAACTGTAAACGAAATACAAACATCTGTTTTAGATTTAACGGTAAAATTAACCTTTGCTACGTTATGCAGCGTACGGGTCAGATAGAAATAGAAAGGATATTTAAAGTGCGGACCCGTACAAATCACGATGACAAAATAGAACACAAGAAACGAAGAAATACCGAGCTAACTACCAATGCGGAGAGGGGGATTCCTAGCAACACAAAAATACATCGTAATCGATTTTCTATTTACAGTAAACAATAATAAAAAAAAAGAATCCGTTTGAATCACAACAAAAAATAAATAAATAGTTGTACTATAAAGAACAAATTTTAAAAACTACGTACGAAGCGCGCATTTTGTTTGACATTTTTAGTATTCATTAATAAAAAAAAGAAAAGAAAAATTACTGTTTGTTTACTCGTAATACCAGAGTATAAGGTGCCGTTTGTGTCTATAATAAATACCGAAATATATATATATATTTTTCTAATATATATGTAAATATATTTTGTAATATATATTTTATATATATATATATATATATATATATATATATATATATATATATATATATATATATATATATATATATATATATATATATATATATATTGCTATGGTATTAAAAGAATTATTATCGTGCTCTAATCCGTGCCCTAACCTTGGTGCGACATCTTTATTGCCATGCTATTAGCGGAATTTTCATGCCCCTACTTTGGGCGGCAGCTTTATTTGCTATGATATTAAATACTCATCATACACCTACGTTGGGTTGTTATATTTATTGCTACGTACTCTAAATTATTGGGCCACCATTTTAATATTCACGATTAAGTGTAATTATCTACTCCTCTAGCTGTTTTCTTAATACTACTATCAACTGGACTTTATCTTTAAACAACTCTATCTACCAATGGCAAAATTCAATACGTTACCGCCTTGCGGGTTATCTTATTCAACTTGTGGCTCCGCCTTTCGTACTATTTAAATCTTATGACCTCGGCTAGCATTTATTTGCAATTATAACATTCAGTAAATTTAGATTTTATATAATGAAACCAATATGTTCTGTACAGCTTTTGAAATTATGTGTAATATATTTCTTATAAATTTCATTTATTAACAACCATCTAGTATGTACTCAAAAACCCAAAGTCACCAAAGAAAATTTATTATCTTTACGAACAAAGTGTAGAATATTCTAAACCTGTTTTCCTATTACTCATTCAATACGTATGCAACCTCGTTTGTTGACTTCTTCACAAGTATATCATATTTAGCAAATTCAATATTAAAATAAAATAAAAATCCATATAGAAAAACAAATATCTTATAACTTAAAATCTGACCTGGTTTTATCTTTTTCACATCGTCGCTTCCAATAAAAATGATCTTCCCCAATTCTGGATTCCATTCAAATTGTTACACTATGGACCATCACCATTAAATTATATACCCCAATTTATTTCAATTCTTCAAACTTAGACTTTCATCATTCTTGCCCCAGACTTAAAATTGCAGCCTGTTTCACCCCTGTACTTCAAGATTGTATTACTCTTCTTTTCCCCTTGACATTTAAATTGTATTACTGTATTTTTTTCTTAACATCAGAATCCTGGTCTATTTCCCTGACCTCGAAACCCTATTATTTCTATGTCTTAGTGTACAATAAATTCATTAAAAACGTACTTACGTTTAAACGGCAATTGTAATCTTCATATTCGCACTTATTTTATTTTTCACTTTTATACTTATTACGTACTACTCTGCTTAATGGCAAAGCACTTCGGCCTTCATTGAGTTCAAAACTGACTTTCTTATCAAGGTGCTTGCTAATATAACCTCGAATTCCCACTCCATCCGTGGGTTTGGTCTAGAACTCGTCGCTTGTCTCTGACCAATCAAATAATTCTATTTCAAGCAGTTTCTGATGCAATGCTCCACGTTTTCCCATAATCACAACCTGCCCGCAGCTGTCTCTCATTGTTAACATGCTGTATTTTGTAAGATTACTTGCTTTTCTATAAACAACTGATGCAATCCGACTTTAACTTTTTATGTTTACATGTGATTCACGCAATTTTTAATCATTTCTCTTATCAAAATGTTTAGATCTTTGTACGCATTTATATTAACTACCTAAAACTCTATTTCTATATCCGTATTAATTTAATCGTCTGGAACTCTTCTTCTTAATGCGTGTCTAATTACACTTTATCATTTATTTTGCAATATACGCGTGCTTCTACTGAAAAACATCCTTATTTGTTTTACCCAAATTAACCAAACTTTATCTCCAGGGTATTTAATATTTACTATCTACTTAATACATGTATTTCTCAATCCTACGCCAACTATGCGTCTTTCTTTGTTTACCAGCGTCGCCCAAAACTATCTCTACTCTATATACAGGGTGTTGACTACTTACTATCTACAAACTATGTCTATTTCTTACTTATTTCCTTAAATAAGTGTAGTTTTCTGCTGACTATTCTAATTACTCATTCCCGAACGACCTTTACTATAACGTGCGCCCTTAAGCAACCCCTTATCACAGCAATATATATATACGTATATATATACATAAATATATATACATAAATATATACATATATATATATATATATATATATATATATATATATATATTGCCGTGGAAGTCGTGGACTAAGGTTTAACATCGAGACCCAGCGTTGGGCCGTAATAAAATTGCCGTGGACCTTACAAAAATTCGGGAACGTAGCTTTAACATCGATCCTTCACCTAAATAATACGAGCCCCAACAATTTGGGCGTCAAAAAATTGCCGTGGAAGGATTCTCTATTAAAATTCGTGCCCCACCAGGGTCAACATAAAAGTTTTCGAAAAAAAATAATAAAATTTTAAAATTTTTTTACTCTTTTATTTCGTCTTCAAATTCCTTCAGCTTCCCTGGCTAGTTCAGCTGTGCCTCTTCTCGAATACCTCAATTTACAGACATATCTCTTTCACACTCGCACACCATTCAATAAACCTACCAAATAATACCACAACCATACAACCTTTTATGTACACCTATTAACAGGTAAATTATATTCACATGTGTTAAAACAGTTAGATACAATAATTATAAAATTCAAATTATGATGTTTTTAAAGTCCTTGATTTTTCTAATGATTTTTAAACAAATTCAATGAGATATGAGTAGATGGACCCCACATGTTACCCTAAATTGACTGTACACTGGAGTATGGTGAGCTCATAATAACCCAGTTCATTTAGTATATGCCTTTTACCTTGCATAAATTAAAACAAAATTAACAGACCCGTGTACCCATTACAATCTAATTTATATTTAGAATAAAATTTTATAAGTTTTAAATATAATAATCATAAATAAACCACAAAAATTCACTCACACAGCACCAAAATTTCACAAAAGTTTACCAGACAACAGAAATTTCAAATAAATTACCTGGAGAAGGCGCCAGGCTTCCATTCCTTCGACGACGATCACCAGAACATCTCGGCTCCGTGACCATCCGCTGTGATACTCAGCGGATTCACAGACGATAACCCCAATAAATTATCCAAGCGCCTCGTTTTCTAGAACCATTCCATATCAGCATAAAATCCTGATTGTTGGTGAAGCTTACTCCACATATATTATGCTTCCATTTACTGATTTTCTAGCTTAGTATAGTAGTAGCCGGACCTCTATTAATTTTATTCACTACACGTATTTCGCGTTAATTAATAGAAGGCCGCTACTAATAAGTTACACCGTGCTAGCACTATATTTACTGTATTATTAAGACATCTAATACTCACAAAAAACAACTCTACTATAATGTTGGTCTGCATTCAGTACTTTCTCGTAGTACAGTAGTATAGAAGCGCAGAGAAGAAAAGAGACAAGAGAGAGCTTTATAATTTCCATTCAGTATTTATATTGTTTCAAATCCTACCCCCGGACACACTTTCCGTGAAAAGCTTATTTTCAAATTTAAATTCTACAAATTTTGATACGACCGACTTGAATATTCCTGAAATTTACTCCGTCCACGTGCCGTGCGTATCCGAAAGCGCTCCCACCTGTCGCGTGTGACTACGTTTGGAACACTGTCGGTTCTTACATACAGTATAATTTATGGTTACATAAACGACCATTGCTATATAAAATACACCCTTAATACAACCCCTTATTACAGCAATATATATATATATATATAAATGTATATATATATATATATATATAAAGTATTAATTTTCATTACCAATATACTTTATATATAAGGTTGTGTTTACTCGGATATTTTGTCAAACTGAAAAGCTAATCGTTATTAAATTTAATTACTACATCGTGGTTTGACCTTAATCGTAATTGAAAATATGGTCCTGTTTTATAAACACGTAAAGATTACTGTTATTAAAATCTACTTACAAGAAATATTTAATTAATAATTGACTATGTAGATTTTCTAGTACATACATATGAAGCGTAAGGATATAATAAACGACAAATTGATACTTTAAACATAGGTTTATATTGTGATTAAACATACCTGTATATCAGCAGTGATAAAGTATACTTAATTAAATACTATGATAGATTTATAATATTCAATTACAATGTCAAGTTTTTGATATATCAAATCAACGTCTAGAAGGAATGTAATGTAAATGTCATGATTTAAAGACATTGTTATGAAAATAATCCCAAAACCATTACAAATAAAATTTATTATATATATATATATATATATATATATATATAACAAAGACATAGTTATTTGCAGTCCGCAATAAGAAAATTATTATATAAGTTATGTAAATTTAGTAAATAAACAGACATCTGCTTATTATATAGATTACATTGCAAATAACATTGTATATGTTAAGTTTATAATATATATATATATATATATATATATATATATTACTCAAATTTAGACCAGGGTAGAAAAATTAATAAACGACATCAAATAATTTTAATCACCGTGTATAAGAAAGCTTTGGGTAATAATACGTTTCATTTAAAGGCATATTGGATAAATTCGTCATTTACTTCTAAACATAGGGTTTATATTGTTTAGATAATGTTAAATACCATGTATATCAGAGCAGTGTAAAGTAGTACGCTTAATTAAAGGCCTACTGTGTAGATTTAAATCATTCAATTAGAATGTAGAGTTTTTGTATATAATCATAATCAACGTCTAGAAGGAAGTAATGTAGAATGTCATTAGATAATACGCGTTATTAAAACCGTGGAGCATAAAAATTTATTCGTTTCATTAAAAATAAGGGGTTGAGATTATTCACTGGACGCTTTCTATAAAAAGAAGCAGAGTGAAATTGTTTAATTTGTAGTTAATTTAATCGTTCCAAGTACTCAAACTATCGAGAAATTATAAAAGACATGGGAAAAGTCACGTAAGACTTCGGCGTATTAGAACTCAGAACACTTGCAAGAATAACGATGTATATGTTAGTCGATATTCAAGCTATATGAGTGCAAGTAAGAAAGCGAGTTTGTGGTATAAAGACAAGCGAGATGGAATGCATTAGCAGTTAAATGAGGGGGAAAATGTGAAACAAGCGCACAGGTTTTAGATAGAACGAACAGACTAGATTGGCGATTAAGGTTGAAATAAGATGCAAACATGAGAGGGGAAAGTATATCAGTTGGTGTGTAAAATTAATTAGTTGTTCTCGGACGTGTTGCGAGCCGTGTGGAAATTTTTTAGATTTTCAACTGGGACGTGTGCAAATTTCAGTAGAATCATTGTGCCGAGACATCGGAAGGGAAAATAGAATGCGAATTTCTGAAAATTGGCCGTTGCGGGACAAATTCGACTTGCAAGCGAGCCATTATATAAACCCGTGCTAATAGGAGTTTCGCTCTCTGATATTTTTGATTTTATTCGATACTTCAAACAGTTTTGCTCTTTATTTTTTGATTATTCGATACTTTATGTAGAATACGTGGTGATTACGTGCTACAATAAAAATTATTAGTACACTTAGAGAAGATAAATGAAGGTAACAAAGTCTAGTTATATTTGCGGGTATTACTGTACCAATTATCCAAATTAATAACGATAAATAAATAAATAGAAGTAGGCAGTTTTTGGTATAGCGTGAAAGAATTATGAATTTCCGTGCTATTTATCGGGAGTGTTAGTAATCAAATGTTATTCGTAAACGTGATTGGATCCACAAAACAAGATTTCGATATACTTAGATGAGTTCCTGAGAAACCCCGAAACCTTTTAGACGAATGGTGGTGGAGAAAATTTTTAAAGGCGGCCAGAAATCCGAAGAAGTAAACATAAACCAGCTGGAATGGTGGGATTAGCAAGTCCGATGTACATTGAAGCCACGAGTGCATTAACCTTCAGGTAAATTATGCATTTTTGTTCGATCTTAGATGTTTTGGTGTGTGTTGAATATCTTTATAATTTGTTTGATAAAAATGGACAGTAGTAAATTTGTATAAACAACAAATTTTTAATTTTAAGGTAAAATTTTCTTGTAGTAGAAAGGAGTATTTATCAGGTTTATGGTTTTGATTATGATGAAAATGTGGGTCTGATTTGAGCTCAATTTGACTAACCTGTTAAATTAACGTAAAGGGGTGGGAGATGCTCCTTTTTATTCAGACTCAGGTCTGCAAATATTGTTTATTTAATTAGTATGCATCCTACAAGGACTCTAATTCTGGATGCAAATTAAAATGATGACAAATTTGAACTTGAAATTTTATGATGCTGCAATTTATGCTGAAATTCAATTTTGAAATTTTAATGTATTGTGAATATTGGTGTAGAGTTAACGTTGATGTTTGTTGTAGGAATGTGTTTTTTTTTATGAATGAAGATGAAAGTTTTATCTAGGTGAGCTGCCGAGGCGGAAAGAGTCAAGAGGCGATTGTCAGAGGAAATTTCACCGTAGTAACGAGGATCACAGCAAATCTTAACGCCCATTACGTGACGCTCGATTTTTATAGGGGATCACAGCAATCTATATATTCAAAATCAAACTTAATTCCAAGTGGTAAAAGTGTTTTTACAGTAAGGAAAACAGGAATATTTTATAAAGTACGAAGCACGTTGTAATATGACTAGGCCTCAGTCAAATGATCAAATGACATGTTACAGAAGTAAGTTTTAACACTCGACTTTTGTCATTAGGGAATGTTATGGACCGATGAGTGCAATTTTTCTAGAAACAGGGTTGAAAATTTACACTATTTGAATGAATATCCAATAAAAAATTCATGTGCAATTAGACCCCACAGGCACCAGCAGCGTTTTTCCGCAAACATTTGGATCGGTATTATCAATACACGGATAATTAGACCATATTATTTATTCAATCGCCTAAACGCCAATCATTATTTAGACTTTTCGGAAAGAATGTGCCCCTAGCAGTAGTACCAAGTCTTAAATTTATGTACGATGGTGCGTCACCACACATTAGTCGACGTGTTTTTGGTTGATTAAACCAAATATTTGATTTATGGTTTGGGCGCCACGGGTTCCAACGTTTGCCTACCAGATCTCCGGAGCTAAACTCGTTGAATTTTTTTGTGGGGTTTTATAAAGAATATTGTTTGTTAGACTGCTGCTGAAAATCAGCTAGATATGATTAACAGAGTTAATATTGCTGTAAATCAGATTACTCCAGAAATTGTAGACAATGTTATGAAAGAGATCACAAGCAATTAAGCGTCATGATGCTAATGGCGCATTTTCGACAATTGAAGCGAGAGGTTTCAGGAATTTCAAGTTGCCTGTTTTACATTTCTTTTTACCGGTTCGCATTAGCACAGGAGGACACATTCAAAATGTTCGAGTTGTTTTTTGTTTTTAAATGACCAAAGGAACATTGCCACGTGTACGAAATCCACCAATAAAGTAACACCCTGTATGACTGAAAAACAATTTTAAGTTTACGAATTTTAAACGGTGTGTCGTAAAATCTGCTCTTTTCGAAGCTAACGTCAAAGCTTAAGTCAAAAAGTTCTCAGGTGCTACTGAATGAAAATGAAATAACGAAACTTCACAACGAGAACCATTTGCTTTTGTTAAATTAATCGTTGCTTACGTCATAGGTGATATATAATTCCATAGTCTAAAATTCTATACGGGCTGCTTCATTGTTCAGCTAGTCTAAATATAAACTGCGAAATTGAATGGCACAAAATCGATACACCCACAATTATACCGATGTGAGTGCGACATTTATATGGAATTAAAGTTAAATTTAAACTTCAAAAGCTTTATTTCGTCCTGCAACTCACAACCCACATTAGTGGAAGAAAACTTTAATTAAATTTGTTGTGCTGACTCAGCAAATAGATGCCGAAAGTCCGATTTACTAGATATTTAATTTAAAAACTACTAACGATCAAAGGTGAATGTACGTATCGAGGGCTGACCTACCCCATAAAGTGCTCAGTGAAGTATAATTAGGTTAATTTAATTGTGCAAATGCATAAAGGGATTATTAGTAAGAACTTTCTTTCAGTCAACAGTATCAGAAAGCGATATAAAAATAAATTTATACCTGTTTAAACGAAATTTATAATGTCACCTTGCTAGCTACAAAATCCTCAACCTAAAACTAGTTGTTAAAGGAAAGGCAGTCGTCCGACGTTACGAAGGGTTTATTTTTGTCAGGGTAATAAGAGATGATCGTGGGTCTTCAAACTTAGAACAACACTAAAGAGGGCGCCACCAAGTCCTAGGCTTATAAAAAACAAGATGTATTCTAAGGGAGAACTTGGAAACCCTCAGAGGAAAATATCGAATTCGCTGTATGAACACAGTTATCAAGGAGTGCGCTGCACCTGCAATAAAACGGTATAGTTAGAGCAAGAAAAGGACATAAGGGTTGTACTTAATTACCCAACTATTACAAAAGAAAGAACACATAAAGTCAATTTCTGTAATTAAAATATATCTGTTATCAAACCATATTATTGGAGCTATTTGGGGATTACTGCAAGACAAGGCTACAAAAGAGATTGTCGTTTTAAGTTCTCACTAATATAAATACTGTTAACTATTGCGGCGATATTTCGATAACTAAGTGGTAGAGAAAAGTGGACATTGTATAGGCAAATAATGATAATAAATAACGACTACTTCAAAGCACTTACCTTTGTAAATATAGCAAAACGTAGCACATTTATTTTATTGCGGCCGTTCAGGACGGAAAACAATAAGAGACTCTCTTCGTCCTCTCCGTGGCAGGTGATAAGACAGATCTTGCACATACGAAAAGACACAACATACTTTATCGATATCACGGCACTTCCAATACACAGGCGCGGTGTTTGAAGTAATTTCACGGTACATACAATGAGATTTAAATATACCGGACGGAGATAAATAGTTAATAAATTCTAAATGTTTAAAATAAGACAAGCGGTAAATTATATACAATTATAAACGAAACAAATACCAAATGGTATTACTGACTAAACCTGATAGAAAACACTGTAAAAATGATTAACAATAGGTCATCATTAATTTCTCAACTATTAAGCAAAATAGATCAAAGAATGTATAGAATTTCTCTCTTTTGGACGCACTTATAAAAAAAACAGTAAATTTAGATTAAGTTGTCCGTTTAATAAATCTATATCCTTTTTCATGTTTAATAATTTTATTTACAAAATATACAACAAATATTGATAAAAAAAGCTTTTAGAAAGCGGCATCAAGTTTAATTTTAGTGGAGTATACTTTCCTTACTAAATTTATATAAAAACAGTAACTTTGTATACAACTTAATTACGAGGTCCCTTTATAACAGATCTGTATATTCGGGCTCACAACATTGTTGACAGAACAAGTAGTAGCTTAAATTTTAAGTTAAAATATATAACGTTTGCAAGTTTTAAAACTGTATGTTAAGAGTCACTTTAGAGTTGAACAATTTCATAAAATATGTGCCAAAAAGTTATTCCAAATCGTACTCAAGTCAGGGGTATAAATTCTTCTGAAAATTTATGTAAGTTGCGAATATTAATTGTTACTAATTGTTTGCTTAGTCTGTGTAATGCAAACGTTTCAACCTTCTAAACTAACAGATGGTAAAGCAACCAGAATAAAGCTAATTGTTTAACTTGAACTGTTAAACAAATATAGAAAGTTTACATAATAACAAAAGGAAGCCATTTGTTTTGACTCGAAACAAGTAAACTTTTTATCGCAAATTACCAATGAATTCAAAACTTATACTGCTTTTTTTACTCTTTGAAGAGAACTTCCTAATTAAATTTATTCTTCGTCATCCACAAACCTATAAACTGAAACGTCGTAAATCAGAATGCCAGGAGAAACTGACCTCGTGGCACGATAACCTTCTTAATACTGCCACGTAAAGAAAAACGCGTTGACATAGAATCTAATTTATTATCGTAGTTTATAAACGCCGTGAATCTGATTATTTATTGTATAACCGCGTTACAACTTAATCTTTAAGTATTGTTGATTGCCGTTGTAGGCCTTTGTTCTTACAATTCATATGTAACACAATATCTAGCGGAGGCGAGCATCAATGCAACACTCTTGATAGTGATTAGGTCAATTCGGTATCTCCTGACAATTCGATCTCTTGCCTTTGCTTTGTTCATAATGACTGTTCGTCGGGGAAATGAATGTGAAAATCGCATGGAGGGAGTTAATAGTTATTTCATCGACTAACATCTATTAAAAGACGTTAATGATTTCAGCATACTGCAAGGACATAGATGATTAAGACACGCGTACTACTGTTATTTTTTTGGTTAATACATTACTGCATTATCTACGTATATAGTACGGGTGTAATTTATTCAACTTTATATTTGGATGCTTCATACACAAAACGAGATGAATTGAGTTGCGCTAGCAAATGGGTCGTATGCCACCTATTCTCTATGTTATCTTCTGTCACGTTTAAAGTACATACAGATGACGGAAAGTCATATTTTAATTTTCTATTTGTACTTATTACGGTGTCAACATATGGCGAACGAATTTTAGGAAAACAACACTTAAAGGTATTGTGGTTTAGTTCACATTTTGGTTAGCATTAACAAGTAGAGAAATATAAACGGCTCAGTTTATTGTGATTGTTTACTTGACAACAACATTCATCGTTAGGTCTTCAATCTTGGAACTGGTTAGACGCGTTCCCTCATTGTTTCCTATTTCGAGTTAACCTACACATTTTCCTAAAATTTTCATAGTGCATCTTTCACTATTTGCGTGCATTAGTCTGATCTAGATCTACCTCTATCTTTTTTTCTATCTCTGCTTGTTATATATCCCGCACTATTTCCCAAAATGCTTTAGAACTATTCTGCCCTTCTATTTCTCCTATTATTTTTTTGTTTTCTACATATGCTTTTTTCAACAATTTTTCCTTGTTTCTGTTTGTTGTCTTCGACATCAACATTATTAGAAAATTATAACTTACTGCAGAAATTAGATTTGTATAGATATTAAGTTCCATACTTTAACTCTATGTTATTTTATATAAACATGTGTTTAACTAGCTTCGTGTGTTGTATTTATTATAAAGTATGTTAAACAGCAGTCACGTAACTTGTACTTACTTTTAAAAACAGAATTAAAATAGTCTTTCGGACTAAAGCTTGTGTTTTAGTATGGGCCTTCCAGATTTGGCTAATAGTTGTTTATAACAGTTATGTCATTTTTAATAACCAATATTAATTTCATTATTTGGATTTCGTCCGGAATTGGTATACATTGAACGCAAATGTACTGTTTATAAAGCCGAAGAACCTGATATTTCAGCACAAATACTTTTTTTTTGATATTTATCCGAATCCGGTGGAGTAGAAAGCTTTCATAGCCAAAGTGTGGGACTCTCCTGGCGGCATACCCATTAAAACCACTCACCCTGGCGGGTGCGTCTGCCAAACGGCTCCGCCCCACTGCAGCCTAAAAGGTTTATTGTGCTGACCCTGGTTAAGTATTAACCCAATATGCAAAGCTTGCACCCCGAATTGCACAGTACAGGTCCCTTGAGAGGGCGTCGACTTCCTTCTGGTCTAACTTTGGTCGCCCGAATAATCTAGATGGTGTCGCGGTGGAAATCTCTGACGAGGTCTTTTACTGCCCCCGCTCTCTTTCTGCACCGGCACCTTTTTTGTGGACGAGTGTGACTCCGTCCAAGTCCCAGCTTCGACTTTCTTGGCATGCTTCAGCTTCCTACGCTGAGCACCCGAAAGCCTCTTTGTTTGCAGTCTAGTGCCTGCAAGTTTCTTTATTGTTGTCTCCGTGTCTGGTATATCAGACAACGGTCTTTTAAGAGGACTTGCATTCCGGGTCTGCTCCACCTCCATGGATATGTTTTGGTTACCTTAGGGGTCCCCCATTACTGGTTCCACCTCTTCAGGTTCTGTTTTACTTATGGTACCAATATTATTCATAATTGTTCTAATGAGTAAAGGGGGTGTAAATGGTCACAATGCCAGGTGCCCCCTGTTGGTATAGAAGGCGTGAATAAAACGGGGTGCCGACCTGTTCCCCAAGTTTTAGACTGATTAAGACTGGTCAACTATCCAGCCACGCATCCCTTGGGCTCAGTCCTTCGCTACAGAATTTAGCATTTTAGCGAGGTTGTCTCCTTTTGGTCCGGACGGTTAAGCCAAGACCCCCACGCCCTCTTGCCCGTGAGACATGACCACGACAGCAGGCAAGGCGCGGTGTGTCGGTGTTTCAAAATTGCCTCACCGGCTTCCTATACCTCAGTACAGGCACATTAGCCACGAAACTACAGCTTGGGCTGAGAGCTTTGGTCCGCGGGATCGTTTTCACTTGGCTAGAGGACGGATTTTATCCGTTTTAGCACAGTCTTTTGCTCTACACCATGTTGTGGGTCTTATACCACTCAGGCACTGGGTCACTGAAAGAGATAAGCTTATCACGATCATTTCCAGAGTAGATAACCAATCCCTTGGTCATATATCTTGGGATTTCTCCTATCCGCCACTTGGAGACGCGCCCAATGGATAACCAACCGCATGGGAGCACAAATACTTACTGAATAATTGTTTAGTTGTTATTTAGTCTTCCTAATTGTCAAAAATGTTAAATAATGACTAACGAATATGTCTCAATTTGATTTTGACATTCTATTTCTTTCTTAGTATTATTCGACGTTCAAGTTGAAGAATTCTATCATAAAGAAAAGTTTTTTTATTAGGAAAACAATATACCGAAGTTATCGTTTATGACTGTTGTGTCCGTGAAGTGCAACTTGATGAACTAAAATAAATAAAAAGAAAAAGGGCTCATTGTAATCTCTCAGTGCACTCAGTTGGTTTTACCTGTTATCACATTATTTCCTTTATATTTATTATTTTTTGGAGACAAACTGCAGTCTCTTGATTTCTTTCAGGTACTCTTATGTTGTACAGCATCGGTAGTATAACTACGATTTTTGTTTTATTTTTCGGGTTTCTATACCTCTCTCAATCCAAAGATATTGTGGCACTCAATCAGTTTTAGTCGTAACTATATTTTACAGTAAATAATACCCCTCATCATTGCTCGCCGCTGAAGAGAAGTTCCGAGCTAGATAAAACGCTCATCTTCCGCCTCTGAATGTAGTGTCTGAGCAAAAATTCCTTATCACAGTTTTACATAATAGCGACTGCATTTCGCCAATAACAGCTCTAATATGATCTTTGAGTACTTGAATCGTTGCTGAACCATTTGTGTACAGTTTCTCTTTAATGCAGCACCAAAGAAAAAAGTATAATGATGTTAAATCGCACGATTTCAGCGACCAATTTAAGTCTTCATTTCTAGAAATCACACGACCAAGATTTTTACGCAATAGACAGACATACAGACATATTGACTACGCATAGGACAACTGGTCCATCCTACTCGTAAATTCAAGATGTACGTAATTGAAAAAAAAAGTAATAAAAATGTATACAAGAATGATCTAATAAAAATGCAGTTGAGTTGAATAGATGCTGGTGGCTGCTGGTTAATTTGGTGGCTTGGGGAACTAGCGTGAGGTACGTTTCGGACCTTTGGAGCGGTGTTTTTAGAAACTATTTCCAAAGACTTCATAACAATTTATTTATTTTTCAAACAGATATTAAATATGGAATTTTGACAATCTTGATTTAATATTCTAAGTCGAAAAATAATTACTAATTGAACTGATATGAGTGAGTAGCCTAGGCAAACTGCAATGTCAAAGCTGAAATACTTTGACTGACTGACTGGTCTTGGGGTTTCAGGGGTATTTATGTTGTCCCTGCCCCTCACATGTCTGTGGGAACTTGCAGAGCTCATGTCTGCTTATTTCTTAATACTATTCATTAATACATTGTAACAATCTTACTTTCTAGGTAATCACTGCATCCTATCCGTCTGTGACCTGTCACCTGCAGTATCACTATCGTCTGAGATACATTGTATTGCATCCGTTCTCATAACTGTTAATAACCTTTTTATTTCATTGTTGCACTTGACAATAATTTCTTAATAATTTCTAATAATTTTCTAATAACTTCTATATTATAATACATATAAAGATTGGGGGATACATAATTCGTGTAAGTTTGTATAAGTGAGTGTAGGTATGGAATGTAAGGTGTGGATGTGTTTTTTGGGAAAAGTCTCTAGAGGAGTGTTTTGAGGTGTTGTATGTTAGGTGCCACGGGTTAGAAAGAGAGTGTTTGGCTGCAAGAATGTTTTTAAGGAAAGGTGGATGATGTGTTGCTTGGAAATTAAGGTCAGCAAGTGGATCTAAGTTATTGGCGGTTTTGAACGGAGTTTGGAGGAGTGAGATAAGGGACATGGATACATAAAGTGTGCTAGAGTTTCTGAAATTAGGTTCGAGCAAGGACAGTATAGAGAAGGGGTTAGGTTAAATTGGTGTAATTTCTGGCAAAAATTGCCATGTTCAAACAGCAATTGGATTGTAGGTCTGCAGGAGTAAAGGGTGTGTAGAGGAAACATGGTAGGGGAAATGTCGTGCAAGTGTCTTCGTGCCTGTAAGAAAAATGTCCAGCGGGTCTGCCAGAAGTGGGTAAAGGAGTTTTGTATTCTGGAAATGTCATGTCATGAGAGGAGATAGAGTTTAACTCGTTTGAGGTTGCGAATCTGAATCTGGGAGTGTAGAAGAATTTTGAGAGTGGAATTAGTAACAAAGTATGAACGGCGGCGGTGGATGTAGTGGTATAGGATCTGGAGATAAATAAACAAAAAGACTGGTGACGGTGTAAAGGACACGTCCGGGTGAGGGGGTTAAGGATAGCCAGGAGCCAGCAGCGTATAGGATAATAGAGATGATAATTTGGTGTAGTATTAGTTTTCGTGTTGGTTTGGATAATTGGATGTGAACTTAGGGCGTGCATGTCGAAGATTGTTCAGGATCAGTTTAGTGGCTTTAGAAGAGTGTCTGGGTGGAGGCCTAGCGATATTGCTGAGTCAGTGAGGGTTAAAAGAGTGTTGAGACTGTGGTTTTTAGAACTGCGTCAGATGTCTGGGAAGCTTTTGAAGATCATCACCTGCGTTTACGTAACGGATAGTGGTTGTTTATTGGGTAACGACCAGGATTGGCATAGGTTAATCAAGATAAAGGCTGTAGATTTAGGGAACGTTCAAAGTTCCCGTGGATGAGAAACGAAAGATCATCTGCATAGGCGGAAATAGTAGTATTTTGTATATTTAGGTTGAAGAGTGAGGGCTATATTCTACTATTCCACAGAGTTGGAAAGAAACGGAAGCCTTAGGACAACATTGGGTTAGAGATTTGTCGGTAGTTAGTAGATAGGCTTGCAGTATGGAAAGATAGTTAAGATTTAATAATTGGGAAGAGGTTGAGGAGTTGTTAAAAATTTAATTGGTTCAGTAGGTTCGGCAACCATAAGGGATCAAAAGCGGAGGTAAAATCTATGAGTAGCAGTACTATTGGGAGAACGAAGATCTTACCGTAGTGGTAACGGAGTTGATCGATCGTTCAGTGCTGTGGCTTTTGCCGTGCTGGTGTGGGATTAATAGGGAGTTGGTTTCAATATATAATGTAAGTTTATATAGAATGACTTGTTCGAAGGATTTTCCTAGGAATGGCAGGAGGGTGATAGGTCTAGGATATAAGGTCGTCTGGTGGCCAGTAGGGCTTAGGACAAGTGTGATTGAGGCGTATTTGAAGGAGGCGTGGAAAGCTCCAGTCAGAAGGCATTTTTGAAAGAGACCGTGGATTGATTCTCTTAGGATAGGTCAGAATCTTTACAGGATTATTGTTTCAGAAACAAAGTTTTAAATCGGAGTTTTTATGTGATAAAAATCTATACTGACACTACATTATGTGCAGAAAATCTTATACTAGCATATTTTTAGTTGTAGCGACCCAAAATATTAATATACTTCAATTAGAAGAATTCTATGCTGGCATAAATTTAGTTGAGTCACTTTATAATTAACATAGTTAAGGATTTATCAAAAATGTAGTGTTACGTTAAAAAATCAAGCATCTGTAGAAATTCCACAACGACATAACTCAAATATGTGTCACTATATCTCTATTAAATATAACTTACCTAGACCAAATACACTGTCACAATTAAAAAGTGGCACTATTTCATTCAAACACAATAACACGCTTCAGAAGTCGGGGTATACCAACAATGTGTCGGTATTGCTGCGCAACTGGCACCAAAACCTTGAGGATTTGCGCAAAACATAGTGCCAAGTTTGGGCTTTTAACCAAATTATCTTTGAGCCGGTTTATTCAAATTATAAAAAAGTTTTCTAATTTCAAATACGTTGTACAGTGAAACATGGTTTTATGTAAGTTGTGCCACTAAAAACTCAATGAAAAATATATTCCGTTTGTAATTATTATTAAAATTAACGTTAATTATCGCTTTAAATGTAGCTTGTAGGTAAAATTCCTCTTTGTCGTGTATATAGTATAGTTTATGGTTTTACCGCGATTAACCTTCAAGTGCTTGTGTTGTGTAGGCTGCGACTGTAGTTGTACAAGCGCCGATTTAATCGTAGTTATGGCGATATAAATTATTGATGTTTTTGAATTCCGTCAAAACAAGTCGCCGATTCCTCATCCTGCTAACGCCGCTAAAAGCAGTTTATTACTGGTAAGTACTTGAAGGTTCCACTTTTATAAACTTTGTTCATATTTATGTCTACTTTCTTCTCCATCTGTATATATATATATATATATATATATATATATATATATATATTGAAGTGATAACGGCCGCACGTTGGAACGCCGCTTAAGTAGTGCTATAACAACGGTTGACATTGGACGTCGCTAAAAGAGTGATGTGATACAGATACAACACATGGTAAAATTTGAAATTGTTGACTTACCTTTCTTTCTAACTTTTTTTTACCAGGCTAGCTCAGCGGAAGTAATGGAATTTAAAAAATGAAATCAAACACGGTAATATCATAAAATATGTATACAGTCAAAATATTTTCTCTCATACAAAAGAATATAGAACATTTACAGCATCGTTTCTTTCAAACATACAATTTATTCCTCACAAGTACTTATTTACTTAATTATCAAAATGTTCCTCACCTTATCTAGGTTTAAATTTACAGAACTTAAATTTCTTCTCGTGTAGATACTTTACCTGGTTTTGATTCCCACGCTTGTAAAGTTTGTTTTGGCCAAAAAAATTCTTGACAGCTAGTCTACTTAAAAAGTCAGAGCATTTGAAAGTCTGACCACAAATTTTTCTGGTAAATACCCTTACAGAAAAATATTATATGATTAATACTTATTCTACCTTAAATTCGACAAAAATACTGAAGTCTCAGTTACAAACAAGCAATCTAAAATTTTATTCTTATGGTTATATGGTAAAAGAGCGCTTATCCAAATCTTCCTTCTTGGTTTTATTTTAAATTAACGTTCAAAATCAGCTTACAAGATTTTCCATATTATTTAAAATCTCCACCAGTTACCAAAAATGCATCTTTGATTTACTTATTTAATTAAATTTTTGTATCGAAAAAATTTTCATCTTCTTGTATATTACAAAATCAAATAACTGCATTTAATCATTTCCATATCTCAAACTATTTTATATCTAAACTCTGTATGCTATTTTAACGTCATACTCAACGTTACATTTACTTAACTGACGTGAAATTGCTTTGTTAATCGAAATAAATCGAATTCTTGAATGAAATCGAATGATCCTCTCTTTAATAAAGTTCCCGTTTATATACAATTTATTTTGACTACGTCTGTCTTTCTAGATTATACGAGTTTTCGATCGAAATATTACACACCTCGCAGACGCAAGGTTTCTGGGAATTGCTAATTATCCTCGAATCGCGTGATTGATTTATAATGGTGACGCGCGCTGCCCTGTCCTTCTCTAACACATAAGGTAATTGTGACGTCGCATCTATCCACAGTAGTAATGCAAAACATAATGAAATCGATTTTACGACATTTTTTATTATTCGTGCATATGTTTATTTAATTAGTTTATACCACATTTCTTACTATTTGACGTATACTCCCGAGAATTATTTTTTAATCTCGTAGCTTAGAAAAGTTTTTATTTAAAAATGAATTTATGTTATACGCCTACTGGAGTCAATTTATACGATCAAGACTTATTAATTAAAACTTTAATTGCTTTTTGACGATCAAAAGTCTTGCGTCATCATAATTGTAATAAAAAATATCGATTTTTGCACAGACATTTTACACGGGGGGTAAAATAATCAACGCTTCTGATGTCGAAAGTCGTTGAGTGCTCAAATAGAAGCTTGTTTGAGCCGATATGTGAGAGCTCGCATTGTCATGATGGAGATTGATTCGGCATCGTCGGTTTTTTTCTCTTATTTTTACGAAAACTTGAGGCAAATAAATGGTTGTATACCAAGCAGAATTAACTGTTTTACAATCCTCTAAAGCAACGGTCGTGAAATGTCCATTTATTCCGAAAAAAACAGGTAACTATTTTTTCGAAGTGCTTAGAGCGCGGACAACTTTTGTTGGATTTTGTCCATTTTGGAAGACCTATACAGTCGACTGCTGTTTACTTCCGGGTTCATACGAATAAATCCAAGATTCGTCACCTATGTAGATGTTATACACCGCGTTTGATGCAAGCAATCGTATTTTTTGAACATTTCTTTGCACCAATCGACACGAGTCTTTTTTTGAGCGATAATCAAATTATGTGGGATCCAATGTGCGCATGGCTTTTTCACAGCTATATGTTCATGTAATATCGAATATGTACTTGCATGTTAATGCCTAGGGTTGCTTGAATCTCACAATAAGTTACATGACGATTTTGCATTATCAATTCGCGCATAGCATCGATATTTTCTCGTACAACAGCCGGTTTTGGACGATTCATCTGCAATCCAACTACAACCACAATTGAATTCACTATACCAACGATATACAGTAGTATTAGTGGGAGCTTTTCCTTAAAAGTCAAAATAAATTGATTCAGGTACTGCTGTGGAGATAATCCAAGTCGAAAATCGTAAAATCATCGTACGAAAAAGTTCAGGAGTTAATTCCATTTTTTGGCCGAGACAAAATTTTTAACTTAAATCAAAACAAAACAAATAGTTAGTGAATAAGATGAAATATTAACGTAGACTTTTATGCAAAGCCCAAGTGATCATTCAAATCGAGCTAATAATTGAAAAATGGAAAACAAATCCCCGGACACAAATGCCAAACGTAATTGAAAGTTAGATTAATCTATGGGGGTGTACATGATTTAGATTTATGTAATTTTCCAATTCTAGCCACCCGCTTCGATGTCGTAATTGGAAAACGCATTGGTCGTGAAACCTAAGATACAGGTTCGAATCATGTCCGGGACCTTATAGTTTCCATCTTTCAATTACTAGCTCGATTTGAAATGATCATTTGGAGTTTGCATAAAAGTCTAACTTACTATTTTATCTTATTCACTAATACTTTAGTATTAATCAACTTGCCTTGTGCAATACTTATTCAATATATTTTATATAATGTCTTTGTAACGATGCTTTTCGCAGACGTTGTTTGAAAACGATCAGCACAATTTAATCGAATGAATGGTCATGTGCGTGCTACCTTTATGCTGACATCCTTAGATAAAGCTACCAAAGACTATGAGAATAAATTGGGGCCGTAAAAGTTCTCAATTCTCTTTACGAATTAGTTCCGCAAGAAGTAATTTAAACATGGGTTGGAACCTGCAATTTGTTAGCCTGACATAACTTGTTCGTATGTTAGTGTTTGTAGTCCTTTCTGAACTTCTACGTCGTAATAAATGGAAGCGTGTTCTAGAATTTCTGCAAATACCGCTCTCCTAAATCGTTTTAAGAAGTAAAAGAGTATTTATTGAGCATTTCCTACCACATATTCGAAAAAGTAAAAATTTTTAATATCTAGATACGGCTAAACTTTTTTTTAGATAGTTTAAATTGGATAAGAAGAGAAAGTTAATTTAGAAATTAGACACTGTATTTCAATTTGAGTTATATAGAACTTACTAGCGTACTATTAAATAAGAAATTGGGAAAAGCTGTGGCGTATTTATTTTCCTATCACAGGTGGTTTGCATAAAATTTTTGAAAATAACAAATCCTTGAACTATTTTACTATAAACTACTGGAATTTGTTCAATCTCCTGGTTTTAAAATATGCTATCATGTTTATTATTCCGCATCATATCATATTCTTGAGCTTAGTTTGTATGGTTTTGGAGGTCGATTTTTAGTCAGTTATTTTGGGTAGTCAAAATTTTAGAACTGTTGAGAATGCACTAGCTTTTGCGGCGAGAAGGTTGGGCGGCTCCGTGGATCAGGTAGGTTCGCAGAAGACACACACACTCACACACTTTACAAACACAACCTATTCACACACTTACACTGCCTTTTCAACATTTGGATTTCCGGCTGCCGAAGGTCCTGACTGATAAAGCAATATTCGTTGAGCATTCCTCCTTGACGACTGGGATATCCGGCTTCCGATAGTCCTGGTCCTAAAGGGGGAACGTAACACGGATACCAACATCACATGCACAGTGACGGCTTGGCATACAACGTTTGATATTATGCCTACAATACCTTGTAGCAACAAAATTTAGAAATGCAGGACTCCCCTGCTTCAACTAGTATTATTTCTAACTACAGGAATAACACTATAAATGAAATTTCAACTGTTAAGTAACTAAGCTCCAATGCTAAATGCCAACCTAAACGAAATCGTGAATGCGCACCGTCCACTTTCTTTTTCAAATGTTGTGAAGGTAGCGGCATGTCCTAAAAAAGATCAGGCAATAATTTTTCCTTTAATTGACGGTCTACAAGTAAAGGAATATGTAATAGGACTGGTAAGAAAGTTGAACCAAAAAACATACTTTTCGCATCCCGAATGTCTAATAGTAAGATATGCATTTACCTAAGAAGTAAAGAGCTAGTAAATAATTTTATAGAATGCCACGGAGGAATCGAAATAAATGATGTGTATGTTTCAGCCCGAAAGCTTATTCTGCCAGCTAAAAGAATACTACTATCCAACGTTTCACCTTATATTCCTCACCACATACTAGAAAACGCTTTGAAGTCCTATAATTTGAAAATTGTTTTCCCAATCTCCTATGTCGGAGCTGGAATAGGCCTGGAAGAATATAAACACGTTTGTAGTTTCCGACGACAAGTTTTTATCGCTAGTGATGAAAACGAAATACTTCCGTCATCAATTGTTTTGTCCTATGAAGAGGAAGAATATCGGATTTTTCTATCGGACGAAAAACCACGGTGTTTCAAATGCAAGGAGTATGGCCATATTGCATCTAAATGCCCGAATGGGACAGAAACAACACTTAAACATGCACAAGACTTAAATACACAACCAATTACAAACAAAAGACTCCACACATCAACCATATCAGACGGCACCACTGAACCATAAATCGATTCAATGACAACGATTAAAGAAACTTTAGAGCCTTTGTCTAACTCAATGGAATTTGAAAGTCCAGCACCAAAAAGATCATCTGCAAAGAAAAAAGATAGTAAACGTAGAAAAACGGAAGAAGATCTATTACATTCGCAAGATTGTTATGATGGGATTGAAAATCTTTGGTTGAAAATCCTGAGCAAATTATAACATTTATCGACTTTCGACAATTTTTGAGGGAAGCTAAAGGAAGCGATGACCCTATAGGTGTAGCGCAAAAGTACTGTAATGATATTCCCGGACTCCTACAATTAGTAAAAGCAGTTATTCCACTAATATTACAAAGGGCCTTAAAAGAGCGACTAAAAAGATTATCAGTTAAGTTAAACCATGTAGCAGGCGAACATACAACAGATGATTTTGCAAATTCTTTGTCTGGTCTTAAAAATCTGCGCCAAAACCCTTAAAAAGAACGATTTCGACCTTAAGCGCCGACAGCGCTCAAAGTTGTTAAAATAAAACAAGTACCATTATGACGCACCTAAAACCACTCAAAATAACCACCCTTAATGGAAAAAGTATCAAAAGAGAGTTCAAATGGCTTCAATTACAAACATTTCTGGAAAATAATGCTCCAGATATCTTGTTATTACAGGAAACTAATATACAGGAAGTACCTATCGCTATTATATCCACATGCAAACAGTATACCTTCCTCATTAACCCATCTGTTACAGTATATTCTGGAACATTAATAGCAATAAAACACAGCGCAAATTAAAAAATTTTACGACATGAAGTAATATACAATTCTTATCTACAAATAGTAACTATTCAAATAAGCCATGAAAAATTTCTTGTTTAAACTATCTACATACCTCAAGATCTACAGATAGCTCTAGATGTAGTAGTTGCGCTTAGACACACCCTGGAAAATTATCAGTACAACCACGATAGAATAATTATGGGAGGGGACTTTAACTGTACCTTAAACCATCAATTGGATAGACTGTGTTCAGTAGAACGATATCCACAACTCGCAGAGGCACTGAAATTAGCAATAAATATTCCTAACATGAAAGATTGCTGCTGGCACTTTAACAGCCAAAAAGGTGGATATACTTACATTTCGCAAAACAAACCACAATCGGCATCAAGAATTGACCGGATATATTGCACACAAAATCTACGACAAAAATTAGTATCTATTAAAGTGCAGGGGTCCTGTTCGGATCACTTGGCAGTGTCTATCCTTATGAAATTCACTGGAACAACGAAGTTATTAGCACCTTATTGGATATGGGACAATTTGCTTTAGGAGCAGAAAGACTATCACGAAATGATTCGCACTTTTTTAACCTCAGAAATTGAAAACATTCCTAAAGATTGCAATCTTATTTCGTGGTGGGAAAATCTAAAAATAAATATAAGAGCAATGACCATACTCTACACTAGACAAAAACGACAACTAAACCTAATTCATTTGAAAAATCTACAAGATGCTTTAAAAGGGCTATCAAAAATCTCAATTACAACAAATCAAGATATAGAACAATACTCACAACTCACTCGAGATATATCAAATATTTATAGACATACCACTGAAAAACAGCTGCTGAAGTTAGGATATGAAAAGCTAATTAAAAGCGACAGACCAACTATTACTAAAATAAACACATCAGGTATTCAAAATCTCTCAAAATTAAAAGACAAAAATGGCGCCATTGTATCAGATTCAACACAATTATGTTCCATTGCTTTGAGATACTTTGAGCCGATATATTTTAGGGATTTAGGGGCAAATATAAATTACAATGCAGCAATATACAGGAACTTAAAGAAACTTTCCTACCTTGAAAATAAAAATTTGAACCAACCGATCACGCTACAAGAATATACGACTGCATTAAACCTTTTGAACAAAAATAAATCACCTGGAATTAGTGATGGATTCGAACCGAACCGAACCGAACCTTGCCCTAGGTTCGGTTCGGTTCGAAAACTTTTTAGTCCGGTTCGGTTCGAGGTTCGGTTCGAAAAAATATATTACGGTTCGGTTCGGTTCGGTTCGGTTCGAAAAAAACGAACCGAACCGGTTCGACATTTTGATATTTCAAACAACTAGCGCGTTCAACTACACAATTTAAATGTATAATGTAGTTTTTATATTTAGTAGTTGCTACTTTCAAACCCAACATTAATTTGCTTTAAATTTTAGTAGCATAAATCATATTAATACTATTTGTCCAGGTTTGATTTTTCAATACGTACTATCTTTAACGAGGCGTAATTACAATTAGGTTAATAGTGAAATCCACCTCCAAACTTTAAAATGTGTTAAAAATTGATGATTTTTACTAATGTCATTTTATTGAGCAAGAACGATATCACACAATCTTTGCGATTACTTTTATTTTAGTTAGTATAAAAAGAGTATCAAGACAAAAAGGTGTTACTGATTTCTGATACAGTACAAACAAAAAGCTGATTGTCAGTTTATCTTTATAATTAAAAATTAAACGATAAGGGAATTTTATGCACTTCGTACAATAAAGGAATAAAGAAACTGTGCTTATTTAAATAAATTCTTACAAAAGTCGTCTTAAACACTTAATATAAAAACATTGAAAAAGGTTCATACATATTTGTAAAATTCTATACTTACCTTGACTTTTTATTTAAAATCATTGTATTGCTTCACTTCATTACTTACTGGCTAGCTCAGCTGTGCCTCTTCTCGAATACCTAAATTTACGGTCATACCTCTTTCACACTCGCACATCATTCAATAAAACTACCAAATAATACCACAAACATACAACCTTTTATTTACATGTGTTAAAAACATTAGATACAATAATTATAAAACTCCAATCATGGTATGTTTTAAAGTATTTGATTTTTCTAATAAATTTTAAACAATTTCAATGAGATATGAGTAGATGGGCCCCCACATGTTACCCTAAATTGATTTCACACTGGAGTATGGTGAGCTCATAATAACCCAGTTTAGTTTGTATATGCCTTTTAAACCTTGCATAAATTAAAACCAAAAATTACAGGCCCGTTTACCCTTTACAATTCAAAATTTTATCCTGACTAAAATTTTAGATGTTCTATCTACACCCTTTTTCAATATTTACCATCAATAAATTGTCCAGTACATGTATCTTTTACAATTAGTCTCTAGGACCATAAATATGCCACCAAAAAATATCAACCACACAGCAAAAAATTTCACAAATGTTTATAAAGCATCAGAAATTTTAAATACATCACCTGGAGATTCTTCAGACTTCCTTTCCGTCGGAGATGAGTGCCAGAACACCCCCTGCGCGTTGTCTTGATATGCTGTGCTGCTCAGCGAATCCCCAGGCCTGTACCATCTGCTACCTCTGTAAGCTATACGCCTCTCACAGTACCACTCCATATCATGCATACAAACTCGATTACTTGTGGTGCTTACCCCATATAACATGCTTCCATTTATTGATTTTTGCTTAGTAGTAGCCGGACCTTTATTAATTTAATACACTACTCGTACTTCACGTCAATAATTAGAGGTCCCCTACTACTGTTTTATACTAGCAACCACTATATTTACGGTAATATTACATAAAATACTCACACAAGCTTTATTATTGTATTCTGAATCGGTATTCAGCACTTTTATCGACTTAAAGGAAAAGAGCACTTGAATATTAAAGCTCTGGTATTTAAATGCTTCCAAAACCCCCTGGTGGACGCGCTTCCAACGAAACGCTTATTTTCAAAAACCGTTTCTACAAATTTTTAGCATAACCGTCGGTTGATTCTGAAAATTTTTCCCGCCGTGCTTGTTGTATACTTCGAATTCGTTTACAACCTTCGCGTGTGCACTTGTTTCTAATACTGTTGACTTTCGCCCAATGATAGAGTTTTCTGTCGTCACAAACCCCGCCTAAGTTACAGAAAATCGATATTGTTAACATCTTATCACAACTCCACGTGTAAAAAGTACGCACTTTTCAATCCCAACGCTTTTATATCTGTCTCTATGTGTTGTATATAACCGATCGTGCATTTCCCTCGCTCCTTAAGATGTTTCTTACCATAGTTGTTTATCCAAACTGACGGTTGGAAATATTTTCTATGAAATCCTATCTTAACACACGCTCGACTTCGTCGAACGTAACCTTTTAAAACGCAGGTGTTTCTGTTAATTATCGAACGTTTGAACATAACAACTTCTTGGACTTTCTGCTTCTTGGTATCTGTATAAAACGAATACATTTGCCTTGGAATTATTGATTTTGTTACGCAGCACGTTCCCTTTTGCTTGTACGTGTTGAATTAAAATAACTTTTGGTTAATTATGCGTATCCTGAAACTTATATTTGCTTTAAAACTGTTTTTTCTTTATGTAATCCTAACATTCCAATTATTAAATATAAAAATACGTTAATACTGGTCCGTTTTCCCTAAATAAATTAAATTAATTTTGCGCGTAAATAATTTGTTCTTTTCTATATACAGGGTTGTTGAAATTTTATTGTATCTGCCTATTTACCCCTTTGAATCCACAACAATATATATTGTTATGTATGGTTAGATTTAATAAATGATTCAATTAAAAGAGTAAAAAATAATAGGTGCAACGTGTAATGTGTTGTTGGTCTTTAAATGGTTTAATCAAATACCTTTTTAAATTCACTTATGCCACGGCTTTTGAAACTCTCTCTCAGTGAAACTGAATCTAGTATTTAACCTCTGTAAGAGAACGTGGGTTCCTTGTCCCCTTACAGGTATTGAAACGCAGGCGCCTAAAGCGTATGAGATCAAATCACTTAACCTCGTTTTTTGTTTTTTGCTTACGTACCTTGGTTAGACAAAGATTGATAAATCTATTCAGCAATTATTTACTCTAGTTAACGTTTGAAATTTTAATTATTCCAAGTTACTTAAATATGAAGAGTAGATAACATTAACTTTTATACCTGTAACTCCGTTGAATGTGTCTGGGTGTACAGGGTTGGAACAGGATACACTAAGTTGCCTCGAGCGCTTTCAGTGAGTACCTAATAAAATTATGCTTTAGTCTATGTAAAATAAGGATTTTTTTATAGTTTTAGGTTCTACGATTGAGTACTACTTCAATCACTATATGCCTTAATTGCTCTATAACTACAACACTTCAATACATCACCAATTAAAACTGATCAGCTGCAACTCCTGAACCACAACAAAGGATGCCCCGATGTTGGTATAGTTGAAAATTTTCTTTTGGAATTTATTTCCGTCGTATAAAACTTTTCACTTTCCTTTTTTATTATTTTGAATTAAAATGCCTGCTCAATTAACACGTCTATTAATTCTTTAACAAATTTTTATTACAATTTTTCAATGTACCAAAATTTTTAGTCAAACTCTCTTTTTCAAAAATTTTTAATTAATTCATTAATCTTAAAACAATTATCACCTAGACAACAACAAAAAAAACAAACTTATTTCTAGCCTACTACTAATATAACATAAGGGGTGCATTCAACATATAAAACTTAATTCTACTTAACTACTATTTTAGAACAGTTTTGTTTTATTTTACATATTATTTGACATTTCAAAAATTTTATATTGATTTATATTTTCAATGTATTAAACATATCTTATTTTAGGAAACTCAAAATTATAATTGGCATACAGTATCCTGCAAAAATTACAAATGCTAAACTGAAGACAAAACCTATACACATTCAACCGAAGATGCATTAGATACCCTTCGTATATGCAAACAAATAATAATGCTTTTCATAAACTTCAAACGCTGTACTTCTAGTACGTAATATCCTATTTATGCTTTCAACAAGTAACTATTCATCAATCTTTGTTAACCGTGGTGTTTTTAACTTTTAGTATAGCTTGATAAAATGGAAAATTTATGGTTTTATCCGTAGCACTAACAAACTACCTTTGTAGATCCTTTGATAAATGTCAAATGTCATAATATATATATATATATATATATATATATATATATATATATATATATATATATAATTTTAGTAATGTATAATCTATAGTGCATAATAATACAACTAACTCTAATATGATGGCAGTTACTTATTTATAGTTATAGTGTTTAAGTTGGGAAATAATTTTCCTACCCAAGAATTAAGGCAGTGTAGACTTTTAGCTGATTCATGATTAAGTTTATTCCTCTGCTTCCTTATAACCAAACTTGCTTTTTAGAACAGTCTTTCAGAAGGGATTGAGGTTGCTGTCACACTATATAAATCGTTTGCCATACTACTCAGTATCGGAAACCTTTTTTTGTTAATTTGCCACCACTTTAAAATATTTTCATCACCATTGCAACGCGGTACTACTAAATATATTGCTAATTCGTCGGCCTTGTCTTCCTTATTCTTTTGGATTTGTACAGTTTAGAGACACTAAAATCGTCTTCTGAATCTTCAGAAGATTCGGGCAAAGGAGGGTGCAGGTTTGGCCCTTGTTTTGTATATTCTTCATAGAGGTTTTGAAGAAGTTCAGCGATTACACTTTTAAGTGCTTTCCACAACTAGTGTGGTCAAAGAGCTCTATTTTGTGTATAGAGTCGAGCACTAGTTCAGCACAATATAGCCAATTGGTAAGACGATAATGTTTTAATATTCTATTTTTTGAACCCTGGTATGCTATCAACAACTGCTCATCGACTGTAGATCTATTTGCTTTTCATCTAATTTTCTTATCTCTTCTTCTATTTTATTCAATAAAATATTAATACAAACTACCACGGAGGGTAAGTAAACGTACCTGTCTCCTCCTAACTTATCAGTTACTCTTTTAAACATTTTTAAAAAATTACACGTGTGTTCTACGATTAACCACTCACTTTCATTAAGTTTTCAATTTTTTAAAGTATGATCACTTTCGCACAAACATAGTAGTCCTCGCTTTAACTTAAAAGCTATATCTAACATATTATAAGTGGAATTCCACCGTGTAGGAGAATTTAGAATCGGTGAAAGCTCTGTAGACACACCGACAGCCTAACAAGCGCTTTTAATTCGGTGTCTCAATAGCTCGGATCTTCTAATTTTCTTAAAGACTATTCGAATTCTCTCAATACAATTGAGTTTGGCTTTACTGTTAAATTCGTCTTCATCACTATCACTGCTACATTCATCTTCATCTTCAATTTCTTTTTCTCAGTTCGTTTAGGGCTTAAGTTCAATGTACGGAATAAATCTTGCACGGCCAGATTTGAAACATGTGTCATGCATCTATTAAAGTGCGATTGGTCGGTCAAAACGGACAAATACAACAGCAATAAAAATAAAATTGAAACCTTGTATAGCCATTAGAAATATCCATATAACCCATATTCTAAGGAAAAATGTTGTAAATCTATTTAAGTATTATTTCTTTTAAAAGGCAATATCAGATGGTTTTCGGAAAGAATCGTAAATCTACCTCAAACAGCCTTTACGTTTTTCATAATAAAATATAACATTATATCTGCTTATTATTTGCATTATACTGTGTTATTTTATGTTGGCATTGATTGAAAAGTTTATGCCGCCATGAGTCATAAACTTCAACCCTTGGTTTTGAGAGAAAGTTCGGGGTCATTCTTCTGTAGTAGGTGGTAATGGCCACACTAAATAAACAGTAAATATTGTGGTACTATGCGTTTTGTAACACCATGTGTTGAGCGATTATGTACAAAAGAAAAAGAGATTATTTTTGCTGCAGGGTTACCTTTTTAATATTAATAATAATAAGATTTGGCATATATTAAGATTAACATGTTCTTAGTGAAAATTAAATTTTTAAACTAAATTTTTATTTAAAAAATCGTACCTTTCGAACCGAACCGAACCGAACCCTGAGCTAGGTTCGGTTCGGTTCAAAATTTACCGGTCCGGTTCGAGATTCGGTTCGAAAATAAAATGTCCGGTTCGGTTCGGTTCGGTTTGAAAAAATCGAACCGAACCTCGAGCCGAACCTCAAACCTGTTCGGTTCGTGTCCATTCCTACCTGGAATAGACGGCCTAACTTTAGAATTTTACAGATGTTTTTGGTCACTGTTGGGAAATATATATTTTAAGGTATTTACCGAGGCAATTGATCAAAACGAACTACCACAATCAACTAGGAAATGTATAATATACCTCTTGCCAAAACAAAGAGATCTTTTATGTGTACAAAATTGGCGACCTATATCTCTCCTAACAACAGATTATAAAATATTTGCTAAAGCACTATCAATTAAATTGTCCGCAGTAGTTTCTTCAGTAGTTGAATCTGATCAAAGTTATGCTGTCCTAAACAGAACCATTTATGACAGTTTACACTTATACAGAGACGTTATTTGTCAAGCTAATATAAATAATTCACCACTTGCCATTTTAAACCTAGATCAGAAAATGGCATTCGACAAAATTCATCACAAATACATATTCCATCTTTTGAACATAATGAATTTTGGAGAACAATTTATTCGGAATATTAAACTACTCTACCCCGACGCAAAAAGTTATTTACGAATCAGTTCCTTATTGTCACGACCAATGCAACTATCTAGAGGGTTACGACAAGGTTGTCTTCTTTCCGGAGCCTTGTTTTCAATAATAATAAAGCCATTTATCTCTAAATGCAGAACCTCATTAATTGGATTTCCTTTAACACAAAAAAAGACAATAAAACTTAAAGTAACTGCCTATGCCGACGACGTATCTGTTTTCATAGCCGGAAACCAAGATTTTCCAAAGGTACAGGATCTCTACAATGAGTATGCACTAGAATCCAGGTCCGAATTAAACAAAATAAAATCCAAAGGCTTTTGGACAGGCGGGTGGAAACATCGTCAAGATAATCCATTAAATTTCTACTGGTCATCAAGTCACATCACAATACTTGGGATAAGGTTCTCCAACGATATGGACAATGATGCAGCTTACGCTTTTGAACAACTATCACAAAAACTTGCTCAGTCTCTTCAAAAATGGTTTCAAAGAATACCAACCGCTTCACTAAAAAGTAAAAAAGTAATTGTTAACCAATATGTAGCGCCAAAACTTTGGCGTTGGCTACAAATACTACCGCTTACAGATCATCATCTTAGAGCATTACATAAACAGTTTGTTAATTTAATGTGGAAGAGAAAGCACTGGACCACACAGAAGCATTTATGTTTACCAGTTAGGCAGGGAGGGTTAGGGCTGGTACATGTACTGTCAAAAGTAAAAAGCTTTAGGATCAGTCTGGTCCAGAGGTTTATTACTTTAGAAGAATGCCAAAATTGGAAACTTGTTATGCAGAATCTATTAGAGTTATCCAGCATTTTAAAAGTATCGTGGCAGCTATTTTTCTTAAGCGATCAAAAATTTATTGACAGCAGGATCCCTTCATTTACTAAAACAATGCTGATGGCCATGTATAAATCAGACATAATTATTGAAAAGTTTCCTCAGAATTTCCAGGATCTAAAAGAAATACCAACAGCTAATTCCACACTAATAAAAGCCACCGTTCCTCCAATTTTTAATGAGCTTTGGCCATTGAATAACATTTGCACAGTTGGAAATCTAACTTCAAATAATCAGTGGATATCTAACACCAAACTAAAGCAATTGCTTGTAAATCATCCGCCCTTTATGTAATAAGAGCTACTAATAAGCTACAAAAGAATTATAGATTTCTTTCGATCCGAATATAAAAACGCCGAACAAAATCAAAACCTAAATTCCAAACATACTCTTGTTTTCAAAGTACGCAATAAGGTTATAGAAGTAAAAAAAAGCGACAAGAAAAATGCTGCAAGAAAACCTTACCTCCGCTTTCTTTTACACACAAACATTTGAAATAATGGAAAGCCATTGGATCAAAGATAGAGTATTATGGAACTCGTATCAAAGCAAACTCACACCTGGGTATATGGCCGATATCGCATGGAGACTAGCGAAGGGGTGTCTCGCAGACTCAAATTTCCTACTACATGCAGGCATAGCCAATTCAAATCATTGTCCATTTTGTCAAAACATAAGAGGATCTGCTTGGCATATAATAATTGAATGCCCCGAAACACAACCTCTATGGACTTATGTTCTCGGACTATTAAAGAAGTTAACTATAGCTCAAAATTTCCAGCAAAATCAAATATACACAAACTATCCTGGAAAAACTGATCTTAGCAATTTGATCAACTACCTGCTAACCATGGGAAAGTCGACGATCTACTACGCCTTCACAAAATATATGAAAGCCGAAATTTGCGATTCAGACTATAAAACGCAGTACACGCGCAATCTACGACTAAATACCTTAAAAGCATTTACATGGTATTTGGGAAAAAATAGTGTAGATGACTTCAATAACAAATGGTGTATACGAAAGGTGTTGTGCTGGACAGTTGAGAAACTAACGTTTAGTGAAGCGCTAGATATTTAAAGTTATTCATTTCAATGCGTAAAAATTGTTAAATAATTTGCTTGTTAAATATTAACATCATTTTATATATTTATATTTTAAATGAAAAAAACACAATCATGTAACATAAGATTTGTTGTATCTAGAATATGTTAATGTAATGTACATATAAACAGTTTTAATAAAAAAAATAAATAATAATAATAATAATAATAACAACACACACACACACACACACACACACACACACACACACACACACACACACACACCTTACAAACACACATGCCTATTCACACACTTAGATTGCCTTTTCAACATGTGGATTTCCGGCTGCCGATGGTCCGGACTGATAAGGCAATATCCGTTGAGCGTTTCTCCTTGACGACTGGGACATCCGGCTTCCGATGGTCCTGGTCCTAAAGCGGGAACGTAACACGGATACTAATATCACATACACAACATACATACACACAACCCTCACATATACACACACACACACACACACACACACACACACACACACACCTTACAAACACACAATGCCTATTCACACACTTACATTGCCTTTTCAACATCTGGATTTCCGGCTGTCGATGGTCCGGACTGACAAGGCAATGTCCGTTAAACTTTTTTCTTTGACGACTGGGATATCCGGCTGTCGATGGTACTGGTCTTAGACGAACATCAACATCACACACAACACACATACACACAACGACCCTCACACACACACACACACACACACACACACACACACACACACACACATAACCCATGCCCTCAAGCGCCCGCGCGCACACACACGCCTTACTGACGGTTACTTTCTGTGGGGAAGTCAGGTCTGCTTAAATTTCAGGTAGCAGACTACTAAAACGCTGGAACCAATAAATAAATAAATAAATAAAAAGACTGCGTATCGATTCCCGGAAACATGTTAGACGAGTATTTTTCACAATAATACGTCCTCGTTTGGATGAGAGGTAAAATGTAGGGCCTATGTCTGGGTGCTGTCACGCATGCTAAAGATACTTAGTATGTTTAGAATAGCAAGGGTTCGGCAAAATTCAAATTTCTAGGTAGAGAAAATTAACTCGTTTCCTAGCCAAGGTAGTACCTTCGGAACAAATATTGGAAAATAAAATGTATGGGAGAAAAGGGTGTTTGGAAAGCATTTGTGGCTGTGTGTGGCCTTTGTTTTAAGGAATGGATTAATTTCGCACGTATGAATTTTAACACAACGTTTGAATCTTAAATTTTATTTGTGAAAAATCTGGAATGGTGTTATCGTGTTTGACTGTAAATTGTTGATGCAAACCCTAACAGGTTTGTTCTATATTCGTTAAACATATTTTAATTTTGCAAATTACATTTGATACTATTCCCTCTCTTAATTAATTAGCTATTAAACTTCAATCCTACAAGTTTCCATATACAAAATTATAAGTCTTATCACTTCTCATGTTCCTATATCAGAACCAATTTGTCATGGTCTCAGTTATCCGGCTTTCAGCAGATTTAATAGAGTTGTTGCTTTCTAGATCTGGTTAGTGCCCTATAGGAAAAGGTTGGAGTGATAATTGTGGACATTATGCCCTTTAACGCGTTTCCCAAAAACAGTCATCTCAGTGAATTCGGTACTGAAAAGTTCAATAGAGCGTGTTCACATTAAATTTTCCAAAAGTGATAAAAATCTGCGAGGGTATCTTAACGTATTTATACATATTAAAATCATCCTATTCAAACAATGTAACTAATAATTTATATAATATCTAGAGCCGCTTTTAGGAAACAAAGAGAATTCGTTTACTTTTATACAAAATACCACAAACTCAAGAAATATAAAAGAAATGAAAACTTGAATATCAAATACATAAAAAAACATTTCGCGGTATAATTTACTTAACACGTAGCAGTTTGTTACTTCAATTTTTCATTCCTAAATATTTTCAATCAATTTACGGCATTCTCAAATATTTCAACACTTCCGCTTCGATATTTTGTAGCTCTACATGTTATAATAGATGCCCCTGATCACGAATTATTATTTAATAACTCGATTTGTTCCCATAAAACTCATTCTAATACAATTGAAACAAAGACTTGTTCAATAATCTGTTGAATGTTATTAGTGTATTTAGTTGAAATCAAAGTACCTCACTTTATTTTTATTGTTTGATATAGAACCGCAAATGTACTCGGTTATCTACAATCCGTAATTTCAGAAAGAATATGTTGGCTGTATTTATGAGTAGTAATATAAGTTTGAATAACATAAATTTTCTACATCATCAAAAGCAATTGTATTCGAATTTGCCGGTTTTCTTTATCTATTTATGCATTGCAAAGACTACAGACGTGTTTTTTGACATGTCGTATCTTATTATTTCAATCAGTCATGACATCGTTTCCAAAACTGGGCTCACTTTGATTCCGCTTTCATCCTAAGATGTATTGTCTACTTTCCTGATGCTGTTAATTTGAGAGCAGTGCACGCTTCCTTAAGCTTATATCCCCTGTGCATTGTTTTTTTACGCAGGCAAAATTGTTTCTCTATCGGAGACCCAAATGTTTTTTGGAAAACCCAAGAAAACAAAAAAAAACAAATAAGTTTTTTGTCTGACTCTAAGAACCAAGGTGTGGACAATCTCAAAATTAAGCAAAATCGCTGGGAAATGAAAACGTAAGGTAAACAATCGTTGAGAGCAAAAATGGAAAGGCCTAGCACTGCAAAAGTTGTCGCAGGACGGATATCTTTAAGAAAAAAATAGCAAAGTTTTCAAACCTCAAGAAAAGAAGTTGGTTTCTGCAGATAACCAAAGTAAGGAAAGTAAACGAGGAAGAAAACTAGCAGTAACCAAAACAAAACAATATTACCTAACCTCAAGTATGTAAAGGAATGACAAGAGAGCTGTAGTAAAAAAATATAAAACACTTCACGCTGTGGCAACAGGAAATCGTCGTAGATGGATAACTTAGAAAAAGAAGAACGTTAATAGACCTAAAAGTCGACTGAGTTGCAGTTTTCGAAGAAATGAAAAGAAAGTTCTAAAAATCACATACCACAGGAAGAGAATCGAGAATCAAACTAAGTCAGCACGATGACTGACAGAAAGCAAGACCAGTCGCAGGAAAAGAAGAGGAATATGGATCGAAAGACACGAGGAAGAAAAATACCAAAAATAACAACACTAAGCAAGCACATAAATCGAGAGAAAATACCAGAAAAAAGCTGAGTCATCATAAGAAATTGGAAACGAGAGGATCAAAAATGTGGTTTGTGACGCTTGCCTCTCTAGAAAAAGAGCAAAACAAAATTGGGGACATTAAGATTGTCCTAAAATGCATCCAGGTCAGTATCTTTTCGTGAGGCACTTTTTATGTTTGTTTTCATCTTATTTCTCCTGTTATTCAATTTCGTGGGACAAGTTACCGGAATAGGTGAGGGTATTGATTGTGTAATTTTCCGCAAAACAGAAATAACAGGTGGTATATAGTAGTTGTAACAAGCGGTTATGAGGGTGGTTACGATGGTAGGGGTAGTGGTAGTTGTGGTCGCTTAGTATTGGTTGTGAAAGAGTCAACGTTAGAAAAGGAAACAGAAGCAGATAAAACTTCAGTCACGTAAGATAGAGGAATAGCTTCAGGTAACGCTTCATAAGTAAATGCACAGAATCAATTAACTTTTCATTATCGTCCACTTGTCTGCAATGTTCCGTCTCACTCGATTCACCCCTTTCCTGAGCCTTTCAAAGACATCTTTGTAAAACACTTGGTTGACACTTTGTCCTGGAGGAATAAATTCTTTATGCACAATACCACTACTGTCAAAAAAGTAGAACAGCATTGTTTTGGTCTTAGATTTGCTCGTTTGATCCTTTTTCGGTCGCGAAGATGTCTAAATGTGCCACTCCGCACTTTGCCGCTTTGTCTCAGGATCATATTAAAAAACACAAGATTCGTCACCTGTGATCATACGATTGAACCATTCGCGGTCATTGGCAATCCCCTCAAAGAGATCAACGCACACGTTTTTCAAGTGTCCTTGTGCTCAATTGTGACGTTCTTGGGCACCATTTTGTCAGAAATTTTTTGCATTTGATGTACGGTGGAAGTGTTTAAGTTAAACAGGTCACCCATCATCCTTATTGTTTAACGTTGGTCTGATTTCGCAACAGCACGTACACGTTTGACGTTTTCGTCGGAATTTGATGTTGAAGGTGTCCTGAACGAGGTTCATTTTCAACGTGTTCTCGGCCTTTCAAAAATGATCTGTGCTAACGAAGAATTTTTGCCCATATACCTGTTTTAATTTTGCAAATATCACAGTCGCCGATTCCCCAAGTTTACCACAAATCTTGGTGGTGTAATGTTGCTTTAAATTTTCGTAACACACAACAAAAACACTTCACTAATAGCGATTCCAAAAATTACGGAGCTAAAACTCAGACTGAGCACCTGGTAAGGATAAACGCACAGGTCTAAGCAAGTAGAACAACACAGCCTCGCAGTGTTGTCAGTCTCATTACTTTGCTCACAAATCTCGTATATATATATATAAGAACCGCTAAATACTGGGCATTGCAATTTTAATAGGTTTGAAGTTTAGGACTGGATAAAAGTCCTGTGCATGTTTTCTGCTTACCTATTTTGGAGTAAGAGTTGTTACTAAGGCTATTTCGTAGCTTCTTTAGTGCAAAAGAGGGTCCATTGCAGTCAAAAATTCATATGAGCAACGCGAAAAAATTTAAGATGCTTCAATGATAGCACAGACTACATGCTTTGCGTGGGCAATAATTTTCGCTCCCTATTCTGATAGAAACCACTTCATACCTGCGTTGTTCTGAAAATTTAAACTTAAAATGGATTACTCTCTACTGACTCTAAATTATACCAAGAACTTTCCACAAAATACATTATAATGTATTATACTGCGTTTACTAAAATTACACAAATCCGAGTTTATTATTGTTCCCTATCGTCAATGTCCTAATGGCTCATAATCATCATTATTTTAAAAATAGGTCAAAATTTTAGATTCACGCGAGTTAAGGCTCGTGGCGTAAGAGCGGCCTTTTTAAAAAAACCATTTCCAAACTTCTTAACAATTTATTTTAATTACACAGAAATTAATGTGAAATTTTACAAATCTTGATTTAAATTATTCTAGGCCCGAAATTTAATAATAAATGTACTATTTTGTAAGTAGTAAGCAACTGCAATGTAAAAGCTGTTCACTTAACTAACTGTCGTCGACTGGTGCTCGCGGGCTTTTTATAATATCCCTACCCCTCACATAGCTGTGGGAACTTGCAGATCTCATGTCTGCTTATTCTTAACTCTATTCATAAATACATGTTGCAATCTTAATTTCTAAGTAATCTTGGTACGTGACCGTCGGTGACCCCCTGTAACCTGACATCTGCAGTGTCACTATCGTCTGTGCTACAAAGTAGCGCTTCCGTTCCCATGAACGTGAATCAACTGTGTAAATTGTCCTTGATTTACAATGTTGCACTTCACTTAGCGCATTCCTAACATTTCTAATAATTTCTTAATTATCCTATTTATTTGTACATATATCAATTGGGGGATTACATAACTCACGGACTAAAAAAATGACGAAGAATGCTTTTATTTGTTCAAAAACTTTAGCGGTGGGGTGGGTAACATTAAAACCCAAGAAGCTCAAACGGTAGAAACTGTATACAATGAGTAAACTGCCAAACCTCCTGAATTCTTTTTAGAAAACTAAAGCTATATGATGAAGAAAGTAAGTTCGACAACCAATTTGGAATAAATTTTTCTGAGACGGAGCGCATGTGCAGATCTTTAGTTAAAATTGACCGAACCTTGTTATAACTTATATTCAGTTTATTACTCGTCCTTCTAGTTATAAATCGCCGTTGAGAGCGTACTAAATCATTATTTTCAACGAACTTCGTTCGTTTATGAAATCGATTTGTCGTCCGTCTGTCTGTCCGTCTGTCCGTCCGTCTGTCCGTCCGAGGCCTTTCTAATGGTCGGACATTAATGTGTGATACATCAATCGATTCAGCTCGGTGTCCAGAGCTTAAGTTTTGATGTCAGTTAAAATCGGGCCACGAGGACGCCGAGCCCGCGGGAAAATCTACAGGGATAATTAAAATTTTTAATAAGTTTAAAATCAATATGCGACACATATTTGAACAATTTATGGCATTTCATGCCAATTATTCCAATATTATAGACATTGTTTAAACTTAAATTTTGATTACCGAAAATAATTAGATTCATATAAAAAAAAAATCTTATCTTATTGATGAGAACTAATATATAGCTTTTAAAATATTTATTCAATAAAATAAAATATATTAAAATGTCTCTTTTGTTGTTTATAAATTTTTGTATTTTATCTGAATACTTACAATTATTACAACATAATAATTTTAATTTCTTTAAATTGTTTTAAAGTAAGTCTACATTTGGAAGTTCGTTGCGACAATGTCTTGCATTTTCAACTTGTTTACAATGTATTTGTTGGTTTTGAAATAAAAAATCGGCCGGAACAAGGAGTCTTTGAATGACTTGCGCTCATCTGTGACATTTCTTCGAAATATTTGTAATCCTATTTCATTTTAATTGTTTCTGTATTGGTAAATTCCGCCAATAAGGTTAGGGTTATTTCTTCTTATAAATACAAATTTAGGTTTCATGCATTCTTGATTTAAGGAAAGAATATTTTTGTATGGCATATTGTTCATACTCAAAATGTGTCAAATTTATTATGAAGCTAGTAAAGATTAGGAAAGATTTAATCGTTATTTTGTTCCTAACGCAGTGCAGTTTTATTATTTATTTATTTTGATTAATAATTTAGAACGCTGGTACTTATGACTTCATCGCTTTGCAACGAAAAAGATCCTCACGCTAAATTTATGCGGATTCTGAAAGAAAAAAAATCCTTTTTCCGGTTCTGGTTAATGTTTCAGTAAGATAAATTTCACATATGTTTGATAGAGAAAAAACAACCAAAGTAATTTGAATTTGCAGTCGTATTTCATTTGTATAAATTTTGCCGAAGATAATCTCGAATGGTTTTATAGGGGTAAGGCTTGTTGTAGAGCACTTCGTCATTACCATCGAAACCGATAACATGCAACTTATGTAGATACAGTTAACCTTTGATAATAAGGTATCCAACTGATTATTGTGATTAGTCAATAAGGTTTGAAATAATTCCCTACCAAATGGTTACTTTTAATTTTAGTAGAATTGTTCTTATATGAGACAACTTCATGTTGCAAAAAAGTTATGTTAATAAAAAACATCAAACTGGTTAAAGAAGTCCCAGAGACCCCGTAGGATCTGGCTAGATTGATTTGAGACTGGAAGATATGGTTTTTAGTCGTTTCCGAGGTGTCTATAGTCAAAAATCACTCGTCAAATATTTATAATATACCTTCTGAAACTATAACCTACAACAGCCGTAAATAATTAACATTTTTTACTGTCATCATCATTAGCTCTTCAATCCTAGAACTAATTAAACGCGTACCTTCAATGTTTCTTATTTTGAGCTAACCTATACATTTCCCTGAAATTCCTACAACCTACATTTTCTATTATCTGCGTGTAATAGTCTAATCTAGGTCTACCTCAACTTCTCATTTTTACTATACAAATGTATAGATGTACCTATACTATCTTCTTGTTATTAATTTAAGGATTTATAATTTTATTGTGTTTGCTAAAAACGTTTTCTATTAAGCTAAGTAATTTTCGATATATTTGATTTTTTTGTTTTACAATGTTTATATTTACTTGTAGTGAAAACACAATTGTGTAATAGTCTTATATTGGCGCTACTCACAACTTATGTAAAGTTAATAATTCCAGCTTTGATATAATAAAAAGAATATATTGTAATTACTTATAGGCGTGGTTAATGTACAGGTAATTTAGCAATTGATTTTAGAAGCCTCATTTTCAGCTAGCAGTTTTGAGTAGGTATATTAGTGTCCTTATTGTTGGCATTTATTTTAGGTTGGTTTTGTATTAGTGTACTCTTATTGTTTGTAAATTTTAGGTTAGAATCACTTCTTGCTCTTGGGTTATGGTATTCTCCTGTTATTTTTTCTGAACCTTTTCCCTAGAAATCCCCGTGTTTCGAGATCGGGTGGCGTCCAAGATGCCTCACGAAAACTAGCGTTTCACACACGATATCATTCTGAACCCCTACGTACACTTACACCACCCTTCCTACTGAGTTAGTCGGCAACCATTCTTGCAAGCACAGTCGAGGTTTTCGGACTTTATCGAAATACATAATTTTTAGCGAGATACTTTACCGAGTTTCCATGTAAATTACCCTCTAGATTTTCTGGTGCCAGAAATGTACCTAACACATCTTTGAATTTGTTGAACCAGTCAATAATATTTCATTGATTAGGACACATATTTTCGAAAACCGTATTTTTAAACAAGTCTTCAAGGTCGGTTTGAAACAAAATCGCACCGTTTTATATTCATTGTACAAAATTAAAAATCTATCGAAAACTTATAGCGGGTCTTCATTTACCGGTATCTTCTTCTAGTAAACAGAGATACTTTAAGGACAAAGAAAACCTTCCTTTCTATACTAGGGGGTAGACTCAACCATACTTATTGAGGATTGGTGGCAGTTGCCTTAAAAATATTCCAATCACATATTATATGTAAAGCTTTTTATTTTCGATTTGCATTGTAAATTTGCATGTAGAAATTGGATATCTTCCACAAAGCTTTTAGCATAGATCCGGCCGATAGCTAATGATTTTATGTAATACTACAATCTCTTCCATATGTTATTGGGTTGGTTGTACTTTATTAAACGGGTGTGTTTGTAATGGGGTGTAATTGGGCCTTAGTTCAATTTGCTTACTCAGGAATATTCCTGCATTTAATATTTGCAACATGGTATTGTAACAAACCTCGTTTTACTGTTCCCTATTCGGTTTAATTAAAGTCTGTTTACTCGCAATTACAAAGAAATCTTAAATGTACTATGTCGCCACTTTCAATTGAGCTGATGATAATTATTACAAACTAATCATTGACGATGTTTACTGCACTAAATTCTTATTAACACGACGATTAACTACTTTATCTCTAAGTTCGTCTATGTAATTTATTTAGATAAACATTTATTTATATTCACATTAAACGCATTTATTTCACCAATTTATCCCATAATTTATAACATACTCGCGACTTCACACTTTGATTGCAACAAACTGCTCTACCGACCTGCGCTGTTTTAAATACGTAATCAACCTGTTTTGAATTCTTCGATTGTGTAGCTTTTTAATAGTTTTGTAAGTGCACCTTTGTAGCTGTCTATCAATCTATTATTGGTTTAATGGTTTCGCCCCTTTCAATTCTAAGGACTTTAGTGCCGTTGTTATATAGTATATGAAAGATTCATTAGACCAGAAACCTTAAACAACTATTCTTAATATTTATTTTGTAAAGAATCAATTTTCTAATTTGGTGTTGAAATAATGAATGTCTTGTATATTTAGCGTTTGTTTTAAAATATCAACTTGAAACTGATTTTTTAATTAACATACTTATACTCGGTGGACTGTGGTGTTGGACGTCAGTGAAACAAAGTGCATGCTCCACGTCATGGGCTTCAGTGAAACAAATTGAAAGCAAGTGCTGTAGTATCTGCCCATCGACGGTACTAATGCTAGTTTAAATTTTAATTCACAGGAGAGCATGGGTTTGGCATGGGTTGAATGTGGTAACTCAAAATTTCAGAAGAAAACAAGGCGCCACCGCATGTTTACAAATAAAATAAATTGGACAGAGGAGAGATGCAAAAACCCTCTAAAAATTAACCCAAGATCTATAAATAAATTATCAACAAACTACAACATATATTTTCTGAATCAGTTTGATTCCTAATCTATCACATCTTGTCAGCGTTGACTCTGAAAAGTAAGTCACATAACTAAATTTATCATTGGAGACACTATTTACGTTCCTTCAAAAATGTAAAAGTCATGAATTATAAATACACACAAAGTTTTGTTGGTAACTTTAATTTTATTACTGTTATTCTTTTAATTATGTTATTATCTTTTCCTAATATTTCATATATCTTTTTTAGATATAAATAAAAGATCAATCCAGTTAAACATTAAAGTAATAAAGTCAAAATTCTTATTTGCAGGTTAACAATTTCATTAATCATGTCCTCTCCTTGATTGTGTAACGGGCATTTTTATAGTTTAACCTTTTTACACTACTCAATTGGTAAACACATTTCTGCAACTACTATCTCTATGTTTTATATTTATTAACTCGTGGGTATTACTTTAAAAGTAGATAAATTAAAGTTTGATTTTCATTAATAAATAAAGTGGAACGATTTGTAAATAGGATTATTCGTAAATTGCTTTACAACTTGTTGAAATTGATAAACCGCGGTAATTAAGTATTAGATAAGATTGCGGCATTTCACGTTTTGTATGTTCCTTATGTTATTATACCAGTCTAGATAAGAGTCGATACGCGGTTGGTATAACAACGATTGATATATCTACAGACAACAGTTCTAGTTTGTTCTTTTGTTCCTATATGGTAATTACGTTACGTTGTTAGTTTCGTGCTTGGTTTCGATATATGTTAATTACGTTGAGTTGTAGTTTGTTGCTCGTTCCTATAGATTGTTTACGTTGAGAAGACTGTTTGCTGTTTGCTTTGAAACGTATGAAAAAAGATGAGGAGTGTTAGTTTCGTGTTTGGTTTTCTATATATTAATTACGTAAAAGGTACTGTTTGCTTTTGCTTTGAAGAGAGTGTGGAAAAACGTGATGTTGTTTGTTGAAGCCAAGCTCGTTTTTCACTAAATAAACTGTGATAAAATACAAAGAACGGTATATAATTTGTTATAAAGTGCTTATAATGTGTATTTAAAGTGGTTTTGTGTATTGGTAATATTTAATCGTTCGGGGTACCCAATGTGAAATCTGCAAAATCGCTCTTTTTATTGTGAACCTATCTTCATTTTTACGAGGTCGTTCTAAATGTCTATGTGGTTGGCGCGGAGTTTGAATTGGTAATCATAACCTATTTAATTATATTCCTAGGTGTTTAATTCTTGTATAATGTTGGACGAAGAACAAAATTCCGTGATCACTGTTGCTCCTACAAAGGTAGAAAGAGCTCCCGATCTTATTCGAATTCCGACGCGTGATAATGTCTGCTGCTAACACCAGTGAAATACGTAGGTGTGATTAGGGTAACGTGTGATAAGTTCCATCAACACCCTCCCAGTAAAGGGTGAAGTGCTTCGTTAGTGCAGGACCTCGTGAATCTCACACTTCAAATGCAAGGAAGCGTTCCTGAAGGACTTTCTGTAAGTTGAACTATTTCCTACTTGTTTTTACTTTAAATACCTGTCCGTTGCTTTGCCATACCTTTGGCGTTCTGAGACCTTTTACCATAGACTTGCATGCTATTTTAAATAAAAGAAAAAAAAAAGAGAAAAATCAATACTACTGGACTACTCATATTAATTGTGTTTACCTATTTATATTTTGTTAAAATTTTATCTGATTTATGTCTAATTGGTGTGTGAGGAAACGTTTCTGCTACTCCCCAATATTACCTCACTTTGTACTAAAGATTTGTTATATTGCTTTTAACGTTGTTATATTATATAGATTATCCCAACAGTTTTTTTTTATTCTACAAAGTACTGAACAATTTATACTTGATCCGTATGCTATGCTTTTTCTTTGTTTCAAGTTTGCAGGACTAATTTGTTTTTCTTTCAGGTTTACTATTCTAATTTTTCTATTGCAGGTACTGTTACTAACACCTTACCGCCGCATACATCATAGGTCAGTCTGCTTTCTACAACCCCCCCTACTCTCCGATTGAGCCGGGTCATTTCTTTGACTTGCTTTGTGTACCGTAACAGGAAATTTGGCGCCCAACGTGCTGCCACGAAAAAAACGCAACAGAGATTTTGGCGCCCAACGTGAGGCCCGATTTTTTTTGAGGGGCTCGATTTTTTTTGGAGGGGCTCGATTTTTTTTGATTTGCTCCCGATTTTTTTGATTTGCTCCCGATTTTTTTGATTTGCTCTCGATTTTTTTGATTTGCTCTCGATTGTTTTTGGTTGCTCTTGATTTTCTAAATTTTTTTATTATGACCTTGATTTTTTTTGGCCTTAATTCTTTTTTTGTTTGTATCGGTTCGATTTTCTTTTCTGCCTATATTGGCTGGCTCTAATTTTTTTTTTGTGGTGTAGTCTTGAATCTTTTTCCTTCGCTATATAGAAATTCCTTGATTGTAATTTTTTTTTTGTGTGAATTATCAGAGTTGTGTTTTCGCTGGTAATTTGGTTCTGGAAAACACTGGCGCCCAAGTTTTCTGTACACCACCTTCTTTTTTTTCCTTTTCTTCACGTCACTTTCGCTACGTCACTTAAATATAATCCTAATGTCCCCGATCTAAATCTGGTTGTATTATACGACTTTTTTTTCTTCCTTCTTGATACCACAGTTGAAGCCTTTCGTTACTTTCTCCAGTTTTCCGTTTGTCGTTCCCTAGCTTACTTGAGGCTTGACACTTATGTCTTATGTTGGCTATTGCTGTGGGTTTCCTTCCTCGCTACTTTTCTTTTCTTTTGGTTACTGCGCGCGCGAAACCAATTTCTTGAGGTTGGAAACTGTGCTGTTTCTTTTCTAAAGAGACATCCGTCCTTTGACGAATTAATGGCAGCGTTTATGCCTTTACGCCTTGGTCTTCTCCGATTGCTACTGCTTACCTATCTTTCCCTGTGGATTTCTTTACTCTTAGTTTTGTCCGACATTTTGATTCTGAACCTCCGGATCCTAAAGGCTCCCTACGGCCGATTCTATTTTGACCCCTACGTGTCGCTGTCCCTAATGACTTGTAACTTTTTTTTTCTTTTTTTTTGGCTTATTGGTCTTGTGTTTCTCTGAAAAGCTTGTGTCCGAAAACACTAGCGCCCATTTCGTATTCCTATTCATATTTTTGTAGCTAGTCCCTCCTGTGACTCTTTCTTCTGGCTAGTTCTACCATTTGTTCACTATTTGACTATTATAGTCGCTTTCTACATCCATTCCCTGAGGTAGACTTCAGATTTATTTTCTTTCCCTTTAGGGATTTCGACTTGGTCGCTTCTGTAGGTCTGTTAGCCATACTTGGCTTGAGTAATCGTTTCATACAAATCTGTGTTACCTCAGTTGGAAGTATTCTAGATGGTGTACTAGCTTGCCTTTGCTCTTTGCTTTGTCTTGGTTCTTTCTTTGCTGCACACTTGAGGTTGACAGTTTTGTCGTCTAGTTGGTTTGCTACGAGTTTTCTTGCTCGTTTTTTTCTTTCCTCTTGCTTTCTCCGCGGGAAACCAAAACTTTTCTTTGAGGGGGAGAACAGAAATGTCCCTTTTGGGGACATCCGTCTTTTGACGATTTTGAAAGTAGCTAAAACCTTTAATCCTCATTGGGTGTTTACTTAATGCTTTCTTTACCTGTTCTGTCGTTGTTGGTTGCGATAGATGACTTTGTCTTCTTTTAAAAAATGTTCCTTTTCTTATACTGATTTTGGTCCTTCGAACCGGATAAAAATTTTTTGTTTGGTTCCTTGTCTGTCGTTTTTTTTTCAGCCCGACGTCTTTATTTTGCTAGGGGGGAATCTGTAACGGGCATTTTTATAGTTTAACCTTTTTACACTACTCAATTGGTAAACACATTTCTGCAACTACTATCTCTATGTTTTATATTTATTAACTCGTGGGTATTACTTTAAAAGTAGATAAATTAAAGTTTGATTTTTATTAATAAATAAAGTGGAACGATTTGTAAATAGGATTATTTGTAAATTGCTTTCCAACTTGTTGAAAGTGGTAAACCGCGGTAATTAAGTATTAGATAAGATTGCGGCATTTCACGTTTTGTATGTTCCTTATGTTATTATACCAGTCTAGATAAAAGTCGATACACGGTTGGTATAACAACGATTGATATATCTACAGACAACAGTTCTAGTTTGTTCTTTGTTCCTATATGTTAATTACGTTACGTTGTTAGTTTCGTGCTTGGTTCCGATATATGTTAATTACGTTGAGTTGTAGTTTGTTCCTCGTTCCTATAGATTGTTTACGTCGAGAAGACTGTTTGCTGTTTGCTTTGAAACGAATGAAAATAGATGAGGAGTTGTAGTTTGTTCCTCGTTCCTATAGATTGTTTACGTTGAAAAAGATACTGTTTGCTTTTGCTTTGAAGAGAGTGTAGAAAAATGCGATGTTGTTTGTTGAAGCCAAGCCCGTTTTTCACTAAATAAACTGTGATAAAATACAAAGAACGGTATATAATTTGTTATAAAGTGCCTATAATGTGTACTTAAAGTGGTTTTGTGTATTAGTAATATTTACTTGTTCGGGGTACCCAATGTGAAATCTGCAAAATCGCTCTTTTTATTGTGAACCTATCTTCATTTTTGCGAGGTCGTTCTAAATGTCTATGTGGTTGGCGCGGAGTTTGAATTGGTAATCATAACCTATTCAATTATATTCCTAGGTGTTTAATTCTTGTATAATGTTGGACGAAGAACAAAATTCCGTGATCACTGTTGCTCCTACAGAGGTAGAAAAAGCTCCCGATCTTATTCGAATTCCGACGCGTGATAATGTCTGCTGCTAACACCAGTAAAATACGTAGGTGTGATTAGGGTAACGTGTGATAAGTTCCATCAACACCCTGCCAGTAAAGGGTGAAGTTCTTCGCTAGTGCAGGACCTCGTGAATCCCACACTTCAAATGCAAGGAAACGTTCCTGAAGGACTTTATGTAATTTGAACTATTTCCTACTTGTTTTTACTTTAAATACCTGTCCGTTGCTTTGCCATACCTTTGGCGTTCTGAGACCTTTTACCATAGACTTGCATGCTATTTTAAATAAAAGAAAAAAAAAGAGAAAAATCAATACTACTGGACTACTCATATTAATTGTGTTTACCTATTTATATTTTGTTAAAATTTTATCTGATTTATGTCTAATTGGTGTGTGAGGAAACGTTTCTGCTACTCCCCAATATTACCTCACTTTGTACTAAAGATTTGTTATATTGCTTTTAACGTTGTTATATTATATAGATTATCCCAACAGTTTTTTTTGATTCTACAAAGTACTGAACAATTTATACTTGATCCGTATGCTATGCTTTTTCTTTGTTTCAGGTTTGCAGAACTAATTTGTTTTTCTTTCAGGTTTACTATTCTAATTTTGCTATTGCAGGTATTGTTACTAACTCCTTACCGCCGCATACATCATAGGTCAGTCTGCTTTCTACAACCCCCCCTACTCTCCGATTGAGCCGGGTCATTTCTTTGACTTTCTTTGTGTAACGTAACAGGAAGTTTGGCGCCCAACGTGCTGCCACGAAAAAAACGTAACAATTGTTAAATCAAAATTCTTGAAAAATTTACTTTCACTTAAAAACAATTTCAAAATTATAATCATATTGATTTGAGTAAAAAGCCAAACACAAATATTTGTATTTGTTCACATGTGTTCACTTTCTGAAAAATATCTTAACCAAGAATCAAATACTTCATATAGAGTTATTAATATAAACATTTACTACTAACAATTTATAGTATAAAAAGCAACCACAATTGTATTACTTGGAGTGCAAGTGTGTTTTTGAATAAATAACATATGTATTTTCCACTTAAAAATTTGAAATAAGTTGTGTGTATGTATGCATTATCTCAAAAACATTTTTGTTAAAAGCACATCTAAAATTTTCAACTTTACAGTTAGATTGCAGGAATAACGATTAGTTAACAATTTATTCATTGTGTTTAAAATTATTAACTTTAACAACCAAAACTTTCAAAACATGCGTATTAAATTTCAGTTTTGTAACTTACTTTGAAAACTCCACTTTATAATCCACAGAAGTTTAGATATCTTATCAAAATTTAGCAGAACAATTTTGAAGACGAATTAGCGTATCTTCTACTATTTATTCAAGGCCAACAGCAAACAATATCCAACCTTTAATAAATATTATCCTTAAATAAAATACAGCATAAAATTTTTTAAAAGCTTTGAGCGTCGAAGAACTTGTTTTATCTATGCATATCAAACTCAACCAATTTTGAACATTACGATTTACCATGTTAAATTCAATCTCCATGACTAAGGTAATTTTGCTTTTTAACTAAAATAATCGTTGTTTACTTCAAGAATGAGTTAATCCTGCTTTCTCCAAATAAAAATTAATGTTGTTTGCGCTGAAAAGAAGCTTATATAGATTTAATAACATTGTGTTTTTTACTAACCACTAACGAAAACAGACGTGTTCTTTATATCTGAGAGCACCTTTATAATGCATTTTTAATAGCAAACCGCAGCTGCGCCCATGATGTGGTTTTACCAAGCATTTTTAGCTGATAATCCCCAGCACACCTTTAACAAAAATGGCTACAAATGTTAGTATAGGTTATAACGTCGCTTTCTCTCAGTGCGCATGCGTTATTCCTATGCGCGAATCTACACAGCTTGTGGCTGACCACAATTCTGCAATTGAATACATTGGAACATTTCTATTACATAGTATTCGATTAGTATGTCAAGTGAGATCCATTGTAATATTTCAATGTAGTAAGCTCCGAATTTACACAACAAGGGTTCTTGTTGTGTAAATGCGGAGCTTACTACATTGAAATATCTACACTTATTGAATATAGTGGAATCTGACTGCCGGGTGTTGGGACTCCCGGGCAATTTATAATGACCCTGCCCCTCACGATTCTGTGCGAACTTGCAGAGCTCATGTGCTGGATTATGTCTTGTTCTAACAAGTCAGCTACTTGCCTGTCAGCTTCTTCTTGGCTTGCTTGAGGTAGTCGGTATGCTTTTGTAAATATGGGTTTGTTGTTTGCGAGTTCGATATTATGCATAACTGTGTTGCTGAATGTTAGGGGTATTCCTATACAATGGAATATGTCGCGGTTTGGTCGGATGTGTGTTATTTTTGTATTTTGTTTGGTGTTACTAGATGAGGTATCCATGGGCGTTGGTTTGTAATAGTTATTAGGATTGTTATTGTTATTATTATTCATTGGTGTATTTCTAATAGGGTTCGCGCTGAATACTGGTTTTTGTTGGTTTACGTTTTGGTTGAATCTTGGTTGAAATGTGGGTTCGTAAAGTTTGAGTTAAACGTTGGTTTTGGAAATTGTCTGAATTGATTATTAAAATTCGTGTTGTTAAAATTTGAGTTATTAATTTGCGGTTGGCTCATTTGTGCGTTAAATGGTGTGCGTTTTTGTTGGGGGATTGTTTGCCTCGCGGCTTGTATAGTTCTTATTGGCGAATAATTTTTATTTGCGTTAAGGTTGTAGAGTCTGTTACGGTAATACAGTACATTCTCTTCTTCTATTATCATGTTCATGGCTTCTTCTAGGTTTTGAGGACGTTGGAATCTGATTTTATCTGATAGTCGTTCTGGTAATGCGTTTATATATGTATACAGTGCCATTTCACATTTTTGTTTTTAAATGTAGGATATTTTGATCGGGTTATTCAATTTATAATTTCGTTAGGATTAGACTTTTCACGTCTTGGCATTTCATACCGAATTGATACGGGGATTGGTTATTTTCAATTCTAAGGTTTATTAGGTCGCGTATAAGGCATTTTATGTTACGTTGTTCTACAAAATATGCAATTAGTATCCGTTTAAGGTCTTGTCATTCTTCAAGGTCATCTCGGCTGGCAATTAGTGTTAGTGCCCGTCCGGTCAGTTTACTTATTATCAGGCGCGAGAGTAATTCATTGCTTTCATTATCCCCGGGTTTGTAGAAGGTCCTCAAAAATATTTCACATTTCGGTGATGAAATTCACTAGGAGGACTTGATCTCCGTTAAAACTGTGGATCATTTTAAGGTAAATTTTCATATTTGAACTCATTTTCGTTAAGAGCAACTTTAGGTTTTGTAAAAATTGAAATTTATTTCGCCGTTGTGTATTGTTACTTTTTAGTTTGGTTCGTTAATTTCAGTTTAAACTGTGTTGAGTTATTTAAAGAATCGTAGTTGCTTATATTTGTACTTAGTTACACGGTGCGGTAATTAATTTGTGGGATTTATGCTCGATTATGTCTGATTAATTGCTGTAGCCTTGAATTTGTTTATTTTATACTTCACGAATGTTAATTTGTCGTAAATTCTACTTGAGTTTTGGTTTCTGAAAGATTATGATGTAAATTAATAATTTCTCACGTTAACTACTTTATTTTGTATGTTTTTGCGCCAGTTGTGACTTTATCTTTGTTTAGTTCTGATGATTTTATTAAGTCTCTTCTCCGTGGGTGTTGTAATTTATAGCGTATAAGATGTTTGTCTTTCTCGTCACCTTGAGTGTTAAATATAAAGTTTGCAAATTTTCAGTTAATTACTTTGTTCAATATTGCGTTTGTAATGTAATTACAAAGTTACTTTGTTTACTGAAGATTGTTGAACAGTCTCATTGTAAATTTAAGTGAATTACGTAATGCTTTTGGATAATTGGATATGCATATGCATATATGCATATGCATATGTGGATATTTATATAGTCGCAATGGTGAATAATTTCATTTACTGATGGTCGTAACTTATGTGAGATTTGCGCTTTGTGTTAATTCGTGATGGATTAATTTATTAATAGATTGTAATGCAAAATGCGTTTCTATAACTTATATAAATGCTCTGAAGGTTAAGTTTTAAATAGTCGTTTCTCTAATTGAGGTATTTGAATTGTAGAATTCTGATGAAGTTTAAACCTGGAATAAATCGCTTCTGTTACTGCTTGTTTGTAAGAATTGCGTTTGTACACTAAGCTATCGATATTAAATGGTAGAGTTAATTACGTTCTATTTTTATGTTTGCTGAATTAAATCGTTGCGTTTTCGTATTAATAATTATTCGTACGTCAGTTACGTTTGGTATTAATTTAATAATTGGTATTAATTGTTTGTACATTTTGTTCTAAAAATTCTCTCGTTTCAAAACAAATTCTTTTTGCTTTAAAAGTCTTTTTAAAAATCAAGTCTCTTAAAATTAAATTTTGAAAATAATTTCTCGTGATGGACAAGTAATTATTTTCGTATAAATAGCATAAAATTGCGGTAATAAAATAATAATAACTCTGTACATATATAAATAGTAAAATAATAAATAAAATTTTTCTTATACTAACAAATATTAGTAAGTTTGTAAAAGTCAATTGGTTTTTAAGGAAAATAAACTTACATTAATGTTTTCGTTGATTTCATGTACTTGGTCGATTCTTGTACGTTGTCCACGTTTGTTTGTTTCGGATTTTTTCGATTCTTGTACCTCCTCCAAGATTGTTCGTTTAGCTGGATTTGGTCGATGCTTGTACTTCCGCCAACTTTGTTGGAGTTTTGCCAAATTTGAAATTGAAATTCCAGATTACCAATTCTTCGAATTTGGGTTCCCTAGTGACCTTTTAACATCCTACTGGCTGCGCCAGTTACGTTTTGGGCCTTGGGAGCGGTGTTTTTAAAAACTATTTCCAAGTCTTCGAAACAATTTATTGGTTCAACTTAAACACAAATTAATATAGATTTTTGACAAACTGGTATTAATTATTCTAAGTCGAAATAAATTGATTTAATTGAATTATTTTGAGTCGCTTAAGCAAACTGCAATGCTAAAGCTGAATACTTTGACTGACTGCCGGGTCTTGGGAATTTCAGGGTATTTATGTTGTCCCTGCCCCTCGCAATTTTGAGGGAACTTGCAGAGCTCATGTCTGCTTATTCTTAATTCTATTAATTGTTACATTGTTATAATCTTACTTTCTAGGTAATTGCGATATCTTAACCGTTTGTGACCTGCCACTTGCAGTATCACTATCGTCTGGAATACACTGTTAATAACCTTTTTATATATATCCTTGAATTACATTGTTGTAATTGACATAATGTCTTTAACAATTTCTAATAATTTCCTATTAGGTTCTATTGTTTAATATATATATATATATATATATATATATATATATATATTGCCGTGGAATCTGGGATTTAAGCTTTAACATCGAGCCCCAGCTTGGGCCAACATAAATTTTTCTGAAAAGATAAAAAGAATTTCTTACCCTACCTTTTTTGACGCCTTCGTATTTCTGCTCACCCTGGCTAGGTCAGCAATCAGCCTTTTCTACCATTTTAAGTACATACCTTTCTCTCTCTCACACACACACACACAGTCAAATGAAATTACCAATTAAATAATACAACAACCATACACCTTTTTATTTACACATATTAACAAGGTTCCATTATTAATAAATTATTTACACCTTGGTACAGACAGTTTGCTAAAACTGTTACCAGCTCAATCATTAAATGTTTTAAAGTCCTTGGTTTTAATATAATTTAACAAATTTTATATAATGCGAGTAGATGGGCTCCGCATGCAACCCTAGTTTGACTTTATTCTGGTCTACTTTGAGCTCATTATAACTCAGTTTCTGTAATTGCTTTTACACCTTGCATTTTTATTAAAAACAAATTTAAAAACCCGTTTACTCGTTACAACAACATTTTATAGCATGAATACACCTTTATATATCATCAATAAACCTTTTTAATAATCAAAAATTAATTGTCCAGCACATATACCTCTTTAAACAAGTTTTATGGTAATAAATCCACCCCCAATAAGTCAAAACATACAAACCCAAAAAAATTTCAACACAAATGTTTATACAAAACAGGAAATTAAATTTCTTTACCTGGAGTCGCTTTCGTTCTTCGTCACCGCTGAAGATGGGTACCAGAAACCCTCGTTGTTGTGTCCATGTACTTCGATTATGCGTGGATCCAACTGATCCCCACCTATCCAAATCTCGGCCGCCACTACTATTCTTCTTTCCAGATATTAGCCTTGTCTCAAACGTAACATTTTATACCAAATTATTCTTCATGCATACAAGTTACGCTCAAATATCATCCCTTCATTTAATCGATTCGTTGTAGAAACGGCACCATTTATCTACTTAACAGCACCAACTCGTGCAATATCAGTTTTCCACTTTTTGCGGTACGCTACTACAGCTTTACATACTTTCGAAACATGATGTTATATGTAACTTTACCGACTAAACACAGTAATTAATACCCGTATGAGCATTTACTATTGTTACGTCGTATGTCTAAGCACGATCTTAGATCTAAAAGGAAAAGGAGTTTTAATATTTTTGTTCGTGTATTTATATAATTTTCAAAACCCCCTATGGAACCTGTTTTCCTAGAAAAGCTTATTTTCTGAACTGATTCTTAAAATTTTGAACGTAACGAACATTAACTTCTGAAAAATCTCCTGTTCGTTGTGCTGTTACATAGAATTTTGTTCAATACCTTCTACGGACGCGCTTTTCTTGAAACTGCCTAGCTTTAAACCAATGATATAATTTTTTCTCGTCACAACGCTCCACCTATCAGCTATCTACCTCCGTTCCACGCATATTTGTTTTCTCCTTTAGAACCCCTCTTAAGTTACAGAAAATCGGTATTATAGTCGTCCTTCACATTTATTCGCGTGTTTCGTAGGTGACTTGTACCCAACGCTTTCTTTATGCGTTTCTCTGTCTGTCTTCCATTATCGATCGTTTATTCCACTCAGTCTTCAAGGCACGTGTTATTGTAGCAGCTTATAAACTGACCGTTGTAAACACAATTCTATAGAATTTTGTGCTAACGTTCGTTTACGATTCCATGAACCTGACATATATCCAACAGGTGTTTCTTGTAACAACCGTCTGTTGAAAATAACAATTCCTAGATTCTTTCCTTCTTAGTATTTGTATAAACCAAAGTTGGCTTTTGTAAATGGAAACATTTGCGTTTAAAATTATTGATTTTCTATACATGAAAGCTTCCTTTTTGCTTCCATGTGTTTGATTTAAAATTATTATAATTACTTATGCGTATCCTTGAGCTTTTATGTAATCAACAGCTTCTTCCCTAATGCAATTTTAACATCCCAATATACAAATAGGAAAATATTTTAATAACCAACCGTCCGTTTTCACTATATAATTTAATTAATTTGGTGCGTAAATAATTTGCTCCTGTTTCCTATGCACACAGTGGATACAATTTTATTGTGTACCCCTATTTAACGTATAATTCCACGTCAATATATATATATAATGCTGTGATATTCGATTTTAGGATTAATGAGCCCCTATGCTTGGTTGTCATAAAAAGCTCTGGCTTGCCCTATTATTATTTTGAGCCCCATTGTTATGAAATGTTAAATTAGGATTTTTACACCGACTACCTTACTGAATAGATCTTATTGAATCAAATAAAACGATTCTATAATACACAATTTAATAGTTGATAATATTTACAACACTCAAAATTTTCCTTTTTGTACAGAGTATCTACATATACCAGATTTATGTTTTTCTGAAAGCCAGCAAAAATATCTTTTAATTATTCAGGGACCTTTGAACGTTCCAAGCACCCTATTTCATTTTCATAAATCTTTAAGTGATTCTTTTTAAAGACTCTTACAAATATACAATGTGGCAAATATTAAATAAAAACAGTTTTCAATAATAAAGTGTATTATGATTGCTAACCTGGAATGGGTTTTGTAGTTCCATCCTAGTATGATCTGCATCCCCTTTCTATGTTCGATTTGCTTATCGATATGCCGGGCGCATATACGAATCGCCTTACATAAATCGCTTCCAATTGAAATCGTACCAAGTCGGAATATGTCCAAATTAGAATACGTTCATTTTAAATTATCTTCAAAATTAAAGTATGTTCAAAGTCCCAAATTAAAGTCGTCTCAATTTAATATCCCAAATTAAAGTCGAAATTAAAATCCTATCTTAAGATCCAAACTTAACATCAAATTTAATACTCAAATTTAAGATCAAATTTAAAATCCAAACTTAAGAGTCCTGTCTTATTAATATTAGAAATGAATTTAATTACGTCGTTTTCTTTACGTCTATCTATAGATCGGCTTATTTTCGTTGCACAAATTCTTGCACTTTTAACTCTGATTTATTTTGCTTTTTATTTTAGTGTTTACATAAGTTTCTGACACCTTTGAACATAGTTGTTGCTCAGTTTGAATATAGATTAAAATGTCGCTTCGTTACTATCGTATATACAAGCCCTACCTCCAATTGATTTCATTGGCTTGTTGACATTCTAAGGCGATACTTCTATCTTATCTCGCATACCTTGAAATTTTTACCAACTATTTAGTTTACATCTTTCAATGCATGCCTTGTCTGTCACGTCGGCATCCCGAATATCGTCGTATTATTTGAGAATTTCCAACTTATGACTTTTATTAAATCACGTATTTGGATGTTTGTTAATTTTATCGTCAAATTGAATCGCCTGGTGCTTGTTTATTTATACAGAATATTGGTTTTCTGAACAAATGTTTTTCTCCCAGTCACCTAGCGATTTTCTAATAATGAATTATTTAGAATGCGTGTACAATGATATTTTCGACACAATTGTTAAATGTTTGCGATGCCAATTTATCTATGCTTCCCGGTGATTTAATTTTGATGCAATTTGTTGCGTTTTAAAATCTTATCTTTACTTGTAAACTACACTTAGATATTTCTATGTTCTCATGCATTTAATCCCGTGTATATTATATACAGTGTCCTCTCAATTAACAATATGTAGAGTGGCCGTTTTACTCTTATGATTTCTTGAATTATGTGCTTTTCTTAGAGTGGAAGTTGTTTATATTTATTCTACGACCCCCATGACTTAACCTACCCCTAAACTATCCTATTATCATAGCATTATATATATATATATAAATTGGGGGATACACAACTCGCGTCTATCAATTGGACAAGCGAAGCAAACATAGCTTTCGAGAAATGCAAGGAGCAACTAGCGCAAGCCGTGCTACTCATACATCCACTTCCTGACACAAGGATATCTATAGTGATAGGCGCTTTAGACTTGTTGTCGGTGGAGTAATCCAATAATGGAACAATCAACAATGGCAACCATTAGCTTTTTATCCCAAAAAACTAACTAATGCTCATACAAAATATTTAGTGTACCCCAGAACTTCTAGCAGTTTACCTAGCTGTCAAACATATTAAATACAGGTTACGTTAGAGGGTAGATGTTTCACGATCTACAGAAACCACAAACTTCTAATCTTTACTTTCCAACAGAAACTAGAAAAATGTACGCCCAGGCAATTTAGATATTTGGATTACATTAGCTAATATTCGACACGTCAAACACACTTCGGGAAAAGTAAACAGTGTCGCAGACACTCTCGAGACGGTATACATCGACTTCAAGCTATGCAACCTAATCTAAACATGTGGGAAATGTTTTGTAACCTTCCATGTTTAGAGAGGTATTTATGTGCATTTGGAACACTCAAACTTTTGTAGGACTATATGAAATTGAAAAATCTCCAGTAATAATACTTCACACCTAAAGTAAAAGGACCATCAATATGGTTTCTAAACTTTGACTGATATGATCAAAGGGACACTGATTCTTTATTTTACTCCCACACACAAACTTCAGCAAACAAAATTTATGTATTTGTACAAAAACTTAATTTATTTTGTCGACTTTCGGTTTCGGTAAATATTTAATTTATATGGAGACCGCAGCGCTGTAGATAACGCATTTGAAATGAAGTACGTACTTTATATTCCGTTGATTTTAGTCTCGTGCTTTTTACTTCCTCTAAAGCTTTTACTTCCTAAACAGAATGTATTCTAAATAACCTTTTTGTAGAGAAAATTTGTAGGAATTGTGCTACCTTATACGTTGGAATGAATGACGTAGCATGAGAAATATTGAGAGCTCTTGTGGCTTTTGCCTTGAAGCGCCATACCGGCAGCTAAAAAATTAGTTGACGTAACCAATAATTTTGTGATTTTTGCTTATTAACGTAATCTTATTCATGAAAAACTCGGCGTCAGCCTACCTGATTGCCGTTATTTCGCGAGCAAAAATAGCAATACCACCGCCATCGAGATAATTTTTAAAGTAACTTTGACGTAAATACTGCAGTAGACCTTTTCATGATTGTCTCATTACTACCTGAACTGCTTTTTATGATATAAAATTTTGTTTGACGACATATAATTTCTTAAATCCGTTAAATGTGGCGACATGATAAGATTTTTGCCATACCTGCATAGCTTGCGAGCTTAATATTCAAGTTTAAAGCAAACTAAAAATAAGTCACCAACTCTTTAGATCCCAGGGAACGTAATGAGACTTTCAAACCGTTTTTATCTAGTATGGTTTTAGATAAAAGAAATCAAATGTAATTTTTCAAACCGACCCACTGCTAATGGATGTATAATTCAAGTTGGAAGTGCTATGAGTTAGAATGAAACAAAAAATTTAAAAAAAATTATTAGACGGCATCAACTTTGACAAAAACACTGGATTTTTATAAAATGAATGCCTTTCATTTAAGAAAATATTTATTTTAGCAATACAAACCTTCTGGGAAGATGCAAAATAAACAAAAACATAAGAAGTAACACCGATTAAATAAACGAAAAACATTTTCATGGTTGGTAATGAGATAGGTAGGTTAGGTAGGTGGGTTATCACACAAATTGTATCTCAAGTCCTGGGAACTGCAAATCTCCTCTTCTTAAAAGATTTTTTCCAACAATAACTTTTTTTGAATTGGCGGGAATATATGCCTCTAGATATATATATATATATATATATATATATATATATATATTTTATACAGTAAGGAACTTATCTATTATATTATGTTAGTTTTATATTACAACACTTCTAATTGTAGATGCTTTTGACAAAGGCAAAAAGTTTTGCCGAAACGTTAAGCAGAAGAAATTAAATTTTGATTTTTACATAAAGTATTATTATTTGGACTTCTTACCCAGTATACTACCATCTTGCTACAAAAATAATTAAGCTAACCAGTCCATTAACGATCTATATATATATATATATATATATATATATATATATATATATGCTGTGAAACCTCACCATTAATCTTAAACTAAGGTTTTCAAATCGAGCCCCACAGATTGGGCGTCATAAATGCTGTGAAATGTACAAAAGCCTCGCCAGTTTCCTGGAATAAAATCACAAAAATTTTCTTTGGAACTCGAGCCTCGCTTTTGGGCGCTACGATTTGCTGTGATTCTCTTCTGATAATCGCCTCTTTACTCTTTCCGCCTCGGCTGCTCACCTAGTTAAAACTTTCATCCTCATTCATAAAAAAAAAACAAACACATTCCTACCACAAACATCAACGTTAACTCTATTTACATCAATATCCATAATACATTAAAATTTCAAAATTAAATTTCAGCATAAATTTCAGTATCATAAAATTTCAAGATTAAATTTGTCATCATTTTAATTTTCATCCAGAATTAAAGTCCTTGTAGGATGTCTACTAATTAATTTAACAATATTTGCAGACCTGAGTCTGAGTACAAAGGGAGCATCTACCACCCCTTTACGTTAATTAACCAGGTTCGTCTAATTGAGCTCAAAGACAGACCCAAATTTTCATCATAATCAAGAACTTAAACTGCTAAATACTCCTTTTTACTTAAACAAGAAAATTTCACCTTAAAATTAAATTTTTGTTGTTTGTACAAATTCACTTCTGTCCATTTTTTTTTAGCAAACAAATTATAAAGTTATTCAACACACACAAAAACATCAAAGTTCGAACAAAATTGTATAATTTACCTGAAGGTTACTGCACTCGTGGCTTCAACGTACATCGTCCTTGCTAATTTTACCATTCCAACTGGGTTATGTTTCCGTCCTTAGATTCCTGGTCGCCTTTTAAAATTTTCTACACCACCATTCATCTAAAGTTGTTTCAGGGCCTCTCAGGAACTCATCTAAGTATATCAAAATCTTGTTTTGTGGATCCAATCACGATTACGAATAACATTTGATTATTAACACCCCCAAAAAATTGCAAAGAAATTCATACTTCTTTCAGGCTATACCCAAAACTGCCTACTTTTGTTTATTCATTTATCGTTACAACTTTGGATACTTGGTACAGTAATACTCGCAAATATAACTAAACTTTATTACCTTGTATCTTCTTTTCTAAGTGCACTAATGCATAACAACTTGTATCGTAGCACGTAAAGAGCAAACTATTTTAAAGTATTAAATCAAAATCGAAAATCTAAGAGCACTGTTTAAAGCATCGAATAATCAAAAATCTAAGAGAGCGAAACACCTATAATCACGGGTTTATATAATAGCTAGCCTGCCCGTCGGTTTTGTCCCCATAACGGCCAGTTTCTAGAATTTCGCATTCTACGTTCCCTTTTCGACAGTCGGGCACGCTATTCTACAAAATTTGCACACGCGCCAGTTGAAAATCTAAGAAATTTTTTACCCGGCACGCAACGCGTCTGCAAATAACTAATTAATTTTGTATAGAAATTGTTGTGTTTTCACCTCTCATATGTGCAACTTATTTCACCCAATCGCAAACCCAGTAACGTTGCTCAAATCACGCCTTTTATTACCCGTGTCTCTGTCTTGCGCATTGTATCTGTCTTTTTTTAACTTGGCCTTATTGGTGCAAATCGATACTTTCTACTATCGAATATTTCAGTCCAAGTGGATTCATATATGTGAGTTAAATAACCCCGTATCTAGCCTTCCCGTTAATATAAGCTACGGTTTATCCGATCGTTTGCAATATACGCAGAATCTGCCTGTTTATCAGTACGAATTTATTAGAATTTTGATATTTAAAAATATGCAGGTGTTCAATCGTAATACTTTAAATAACACTTCTACGATTTAAATATTATTGGGTTTTTTAAAAGCTTTTATGCATGTAATACCTTAATAATCGTTCAATTAACTCCAATTAAAATAATGATGAATGGCATTGACTTCTACCCTTTAATTTTTAGTGAATCCTAATTAAATATTAATTATTATTTGTACATTTTGTTTAATACTCGTTACTTGGAACTTGAATTAATTAATATAAATTTTGAACGTAATTTCTATTTGTTTCTTTACTTGGAATAATTAAATTACATACAAGTTGAGCATTTTAATTCTGCTTCTTTTTATAGAAAGCGTCCAGTGCATAATTTAAATCCCTTATTTTTAATGAAACGAATAAATTTGTTGCTCCACGTTTTAATAACGTGTACTTTTTCCCAAAGCTTCCTTATACACGGTGATTAAAATTATTTGATGTAATTAATTAATTTTCTACCCTGGTCTAAATATGAGTAATATATATATATATATATATATATATATATATATATATATATATATATTGCTATGAACTCCCTCCAGGAACTAACAGGATTTTATCTTGAACCGACCTTGTGTCGATCAATAACAAAACTTGATGATACCAATGGCGTATTCTATTTGACTCCTCTTCTCTTATTAAATTATCAAATTACACTCCCACAAATTTTATCTTATGACCTCGACTAGGTTTTATTTTGAATTATCTAAATGAAGTTAATTCAATTCCATATAATGAAAACAAATATTATGTACAGGTTTTTGAAAATTATCAAAATCTAAAGTCACCAAAAAACCTATTGTTTTTATAAAAAGAAGCCTGGAACGTTCAAAACCTTATCATATAACGCACTTTATACGTATGCAAGTTCGTTGTTGACTCCGTTACAATTAATTCATATTAAGCAAATTCAATATTCAATATTTAACTTCAAATAGAAAAAAAATGTCTTAAAACTAAAAATCTAACGTGATCTGTTTTCTTCGTTATTTCTTTTTCGCAACCAAAATTATCGACGCATCAACTAGTATTTTCCATGCATTATACCATCCATTTGGATCAAAATTATTCTCCCCCAATTCAGAATTATTATATACCCATCCGAAATGTTGTCTATCCACACGTTTGAACCATTGCATTTAAATTATTGTCATCACCCTCTGGACTACTATTATTAAACTTAGACTTATGCACCCCAAATTATTGTCGTCTCATTTAGACTTATTACTTCTTCTCACCAGACTCAGAATTTATTCTTATCAATCTCCCCAGACTTAAAATACCATATATTCCTCCCCGGACTCAGAATATCATTTATTTTCCCCGGACTCAGATTTGTAATTGATTCTCACCGGCCTCAGAGCCCTATTATTATTATGTTTTAGTTTAAATAAATTCTCCAAAATTTACTTACGTTTAATCGGCAATAGTAATTTTTATCTTTGTCACACTTAAACAATTTACATTTTTTAATTATTCTTCCGCGTTGCACTTAGGTTCAAAGTGACGCACCTTGGTCTTTGTTGAGTTGAAAACTGAGTTTGTTATCACTGTCGCTGTTAATATATGCTTGATATCCCACTTCGTCTGTGGGCATGGCTCACAAGCCCGTCGCTAATTTTAACCAATCAAGTGTTTGCATTTAAAGTAGTTTCTGATGTAACATTCTCTGCCTCCAAGTAATTGATGTTTGCTCGCAGCTGCCTCGTTATTAGACATGCGGTGTTTTGAGAAATATAATCGCTTTTCCATGTTGTACACAAACCACTGATGCAATTGGACTTTCAATTTTCATATATGCTACTATTTACGCAAATTTTAATCACCTTTCTTTATCAAAATTGTTAATTATTTTTACGCACTTACGCTATGCTTCTTGAAGCTTTATTTCTTATCTCCGTATTATCATAACTGTTTGGAATTCTTATAAATGCGTGTTTAATTACCTTTATCATGCTTACTTATAAATACGCGTGCTTCCACTGAAAAATATCGTTATTTGCATTACCTAAATTAACTAAAACTCTATCTACAGGGTGTTAAATATTTGTTATCTACTTAATGCATGTATTACTTATTTCTATGCTAATTATGCGTCTTCCTGTGTCTATTTGTGTCGCTTAAAACTACTTATACTCTATATACAGGGTGTTGAATGCTTACTATTTACAAACTATCCCAATTACTCAATTTTCTATTACATAAATGCAGTTTTCTGCTTCCTATTATAATTTCTGATTCCTGCACGACCTTTGCTATAAAATACACCCTTAAACAACCCCATATCACAGCAATATATATATATATATATATTGCTATAATTATAGGGTAGTTTAGGGGTAGGTTTAGTCATAGGCGTCGTAGAATAAAAAAAAATGCAACTTCCAGTTTAAGAAAAGCACATAATTCTAGAGATTATAAGAGTAAATTGGTTACTATATATATTGTTAATTGAGAACACACTGTATATAAAATACATGGAATTAAATGCATAAGAACATAGAAATATCCAAGAGTAGTTTACAAGTTACGATAAGATTTGAAAACGCAACAAAATACATCAAAATTAAATCAACGAGAAACCTATATGTATTGGCATTACAAATATTTAACAATTGCGTTAAAAATATCATCGTACACGCAATCTAAATTATGCATCATTAGAAAATTGTAGGCGACAGGAAGAATTCACATTTGTTCAAAAATCCAATATTATGTAGAAATAAACAAGCGCCAGATTATTCAGTTTAGATAATGATAAATGACAAAAATTTGAATACGTGACTTAATAAGTTGTTTCTGAGGTAATTTATCGGTTTTCCATGTAATGGTGTTTGCTTGATACCTTATTATTCGCTATCTTGACCATACGTTGTTTTGTTTAGATATCGCCTTTTCCATAATTAAACAAAATAAATGATGTAACCTTAATTCCACTTTCGTTTATGTATTTTTGAAACTGCGTTTTCTTATCAAAATGTTGACTGTTTACCATTTACCATCTATTCAGCGTTTTATCTCAGTTTCCATTTATTGTCCGTATTTAGAGTCGATTTAGTCCCGTGGTTATATAGTTTCCTATATATTGTGTCTGTACTTAGAGCCCTAAATTAATAAATTGTAAAGATATTATTTATTATTATTTAACCCCTTTCAATAAATCTCAGTAAAATAGGGCGTAATATTAGAAAACAATAGAAGGGGAACCGAGTTGTATTGCTGTGTGAGAATTTCAGGGAACTATGTATAGTTTAGAAAATAAATAAGCGCAGGTACATGCCCAACCAGTTTTGAGACGGAAAACCCAATGACGAAAAAATAAGCGCAGATAAATCTGATGATCATTATAAACAACTACAGGGGTTGGTTGTGAAATATCTGCAACTAATGTTGACTGTGCGAAAAGATATATTAGAAAAAATATTAAATTAGCAAATGTTGAAGTGCTGGGGGAACTTGACAGCCACAGGCTGCTTACCCCCCTTCGCAACCACTGAATGTCGGAGAAATAGGGTATATTATTGTAAAATAATAGGAGGGGACCAAACTGCATTTAATCAGAAAGAACGGCGCCTATGATGAAAGACAACAAACATAGAACAAAAAGTTGTTGAAAGCGTATGTGTGGAGCACAGCACAGACAGTATGCCTACGAAATACGGGCAGTCTGAAGGCAGACAGAAGAATAGTAGCAGCTATTAAAATGCCGTGCTTCAGATGTATGAGAATGGACAGACAAAGGTAATAACAAATAGGTTATAGAAATACTAGGGGAACAAGGATATCTTTGGGAAAAAAATATGAGAAATAGAAGGGCAGAATACGTTCTAAGGCATTTTTGGGGAATAGTATGGGATATATGACAAGATAGGAAAAAAAAGGTGGATGTAGACCTAGATCAGATAGTGATAGATGCAGACTGTGCAAATTTCGAGGAAATCTGTAGGTTAGTTCAGAATAGGAAACAATGATGGTACGCGTCTAACCTGTTTCAGGACTGAAGACCCAATGATGATGATTACCGTGATGTATTTGATAATATAGGTTAGGTGTAGAAAACATAGAGTTTTTAACTGGTGTTTATAGTAGAATAATAGAAGGAGGTGAAGAAGTTGAGTGCAAGGCTCTACCAACCCCTAACTAAAGTGGAAACCGTTAAACGGTTTCTCAAAGCTCCCATCTTCCGGGAAGGTATTATCCAGGTGGTTTGATGCCCAAAGGTTTTATTAGATAGAGAGTTAAAAAACTTTTCAGGGAAGGTGTGAAAGTATTTAGTAAAAGTGTTGGCATTTGTGTATACCAAAAAGTGATTTGCTTTTATAGAGCCTAATGAAATGATAGTTAACCGATGCACTAATTAACTTTACCGTCGTCACTCCGTTTCCGGTAGAGTAAAATTAATTCAGGTACTTAAACTCTATTCAACATCGAACAATCCTTTTGCCATTTCTGCGCCGCACTCTTCTGTTGTTTTGAGTCCCATAAGTTGAGATGCACTGGCTTACCTCGTTTACCGTTTAGAGCAGTTCCACCATGTGAACGTAATTATCAGCTCAGAACATTAGAAATGCAATTTCTCATACTTGCCGTGGCATGACTTTAACTCAATATTGGAATCAAAGTCCCTTCATCCGCAGTAGCACCTTTATTTGAAAAAGAACCGTGTCAATTTCATTCTAAGGGTTGAAACCGTTAGGAATTTACCATTGCTGTTGAAATTTCCATATGTCGCGTTGTGAAACTCTAGCACAAACTTTTAGTAGAAAAAATTGTTTGAAAACATCTGCTCAGGAATTTCTGCATATTTAAAGCTTTAGAGGAAACAAAAAGCATGTAGCAGAGACAAGAGTGGAATTTAAAATATATGTGGGCCTGCAGAGCGAATAATACTTTATAGAAAACCATAAATAGTTACTATACACAATCATGAAGCCAATGGGCACATTATTAATCTACCGAAAGTTGTCAAATAAACGATTTCTCTCGTAAAACGTATCTCGAATGGAAAGTTGCAAAGTAAAGTTATATACCACGGTCGGAAAGTTGTTTAGTTATCATTATCAAACTGACAGTTCCGCGTTGAAACAGTAAAGTTGTGCGAGGTAGGATGCCCGATAAGGAATTTAAATTTTGCACTCTCTTGAATAAAGGAAGCTGCATAAACGTCGATTCACAATTGACAGATAAAAACATATCGATATATGAGAAGAATTATAAATTATTTCAAGATTACTTCTTCCCCAAACAAGTACAAGGCATATATTCAATAAATATGAAGTATTTTGACATGCCATTTGACAATTGGTGTTAAGTTAGCTGTAAAATTGTAGCAGTAATTTTTACGAGGAAGAAGATGTATAACTGGCAGTAAAATCCCAGCAGTAAATTTTTCGTGCAGACCTTATTTAATAGAAAAAATGCGATATCAGAAATGGAGTTACACTTACACCTTCCACCTTGGCACACTATTGAAATGACCACCCTTAAATAATAAAGTAAAACGAATCAAATGGCAGAAGGCCGTTGAGTTACACCTTCCGCTTTGGCACATACATTGTCAAAACCTTCCTTGATGTACCACCAAAAACCAAATTTACTTGCGACCCGTGTGGGTATAAAAATCGACCCTTGTAAGCTTCAAAAACCATTTTTTAGTGATATAAATAGAAAAAAATCACAAGTGGCAGAAGGTCATTGAGTTACACCTCCCGCTTTGGCACATACATTGTTAAAACCTTCCTTAATGCAGCTGCAAAAACCAAATTTATTTGTGACCCGTATGGGCATTAAAATCGATCCGTGTAAGTTTCACAAGCCATCTTTTAATGATATAAATAAGAAAAAAAACAGAAGTGGCAGAAGGCAATCGAGTTACACTTTCCTTTTTGGCACATATATTGTTAAAACCTTCTTTAATGCACCTACAAAAACCAAATTTACTTGCGACCCGTATGGGTATCAAAATCGACCCGTGTAAGCTTCAGAAACCATCTTTTAGTGATATAAATCAATCAGAAATGGCAGAAGGCCATCGAGTTACACCCTCCACTTTTGCACATATATTGTTAAAATCTTCGCTAATGCATCTGCAAAAACCAAAATGACTTGCGACCCGTATGGTATCAAACTCGACCCATGTAAGCTTTAAAAGCCATTTTTTAATGATATAAATAGGAAAATAATTAGAAGTCGCAGAAGGCAATCGGGTTACATTTTCCGCTTTGGCACATATATCGTTAAGACCTTCCTTAATGCACCCGCAAAAACTAAATTTACTTGCGACCCGTATGGGTATCAAAATCAACCCGAGTAGGCTTCAGAAACCATCTTTTAATGATATGAATAAATCAGAAACGGCAGAAGGACATCGAGTTACACCTTCCGCTTTGGCACATATATTGTTAAGACCTTCCTTAATGCACCTGCAAAAACCAAGTTTACTTGCAACCCGCATGGGTATTAAAACCGACACGTATAAGCTTCAAAAACCATCTTTCAATGAGATAAATAGAAAAACAATCAGAAATGGCAGAAGGCAATCGGGTTACACTTTCCGCTTTGGCACATATATTGCTAAAACCCTCCTTAATGCACCTACAGAAACCAAATTTACTTGCGACCCGTATGGGTATCAAAATCGCCCGTGTATGCTACAAAATTCATCTTTTAATAATATAAATAGGAAAAAATCAGAATTGGCAGGAGGCCATCAAGATACACCTTCCGCTCTGGCACATATATTGTTAAAACCTTCTTTAATACACCTGTAGAAACCAAAGCGGCAGGTGTAACACGATGGACTTCTGTCTCTTCTGATTTTTTTCATTAAAAGATGATTTTTTAAGCTTACACGAATCGATTTTGATACCTATACGGGTCGCAAGTAAATTTGGTTTTCACAAGTGCATTAAGGAAAGTCTTAACAATATATGAGCCAAAGCGAAAGATGTAACTGGATGGTCTTCAGTCGTTTCTGATTGTTTTCTATTTATATCATTAAAGGATGGTTTTAAAGCTTACACGGGTCGATTTTGATATCCATACGGGTCGCAAGTAAATTTGGTTTTTGTAGGTGCATTAAGGAGGGTTTTAGCAATATATATATATATATATATATATATATATATATATATGTCAAAGCGGAAGGTGTAACTGGATAGCCTTCTGCCGTTTCTGATTGTTTTCCTATTTATATGACTAAAAGATGGTTTTTGAAGCTTACACGGGTCGATTTTGATACTCATACGGTTCGCCATTAAATTTGGTTTTTGCAGGTGCGTTAAGGAGGGTTTTAGCAATGTATGTGCCAAAAGCGTAAGGTGTAGCTGGATATTCTTTTGCCACTTCAGATTTTTTTCCTATTTATATCATTAAAAGATGGTTTTTGAAGCTTACACGCGTCGATTTTGATACCCATACGAGTTGCAAGTAAATTTGGTTTTTAGAGGTGCATTAAGAAGGGTCTTAGCAATGTATATGCCAAAGCAGAAGGTGTAACTGGATAGCCTTCTGCTGTTTCTGATTGTTTTCCTATTTATATCATTGAAAGATGATTTTTGAAGATTACACGGGTCGATTTTGATACCCATACGGGTCGCAAGTAAATTTAGTTTTCGCGGGTGCATTAAGGAAAGTTTTAACAATATATGTGCCAAAGCGGAAGGGGTAACTGGATAGCCTTCTGCCGTTTCTGATTATTTTCCTATTTATATCATTGAAAGATGATTTTTGAAGCTTACACGTGTCGATTTTGATACCCATACGGGTCGCAAGTAAATTTAGTTTTTGCGAGTGCATTAAGGAAAGTTTTAACAATATATGTGCCAAAGCGGAAGGGGTAACTCGATGGCCTTCTGCCACTTCTCATTTTTTTTCTATTTGTCTAATTAAAAGATGGTTTTAAAGCTTACACGCGTCGATTTTGATACCCATAACGGGTCGCAAGTGAAATTGGTTCTAGCAAGTGCATTAAGGATAGTTTTAGCAATATATGTGCCTAAGCGGAAGGGGTAACTCGGTTGCCTTCTGCCACTTCTGATTTTTTTTCCGGTTTATATCACTAAAAGATGGTTTTTGAAGCTTGCACGGGTCGATTTTGATACCCATACGGATCGCAAGTAAATTTGGTTTTTGCAGGTGCATTAAGGAAGTTTTAGCAATATATGTGCCAAAGTGGAAGGGGTAACTCGATGGCCTTTATGCCACTTCTTATTATTTTCCTATTTGTATAATTAAAAGGTGGTTTTGAAGCTTACACGCGTCGATTTTGATACCCATACGGCTCGCAAGTAAAATTCGTTTTCGCAGATGCATTAAGGAAGGTTTTAGCAATATATGTGCCAAAGCGGAATGGATAACTCGATGGTCTTCTGCAACTTCTCATTTTATTCCTATTTGTATAATTAAAAGATGGTTTTGAAGCTTACACCCGTCGATTTTGATACCCATACGGCTCGCAAGTAAAATTCGTTCTTGCAGGTGCATTAAGAAAAGTTTTAGCAATATATGTGCCAAAGCGGAAAAAGTAACTCGATGGCAGTCTACAACTTCTGACTTATTTTCCTGTTTAAATCATTAAAGGATGGTTTTTGAAGCTTACACGGGTTGATTTTGATACCCATACGGGTCGCAACTAAATTTGGTTTTTGCAGTTGCATTAAAAAAGGTTTTAACAATATATGTGCCAAAGCGGAAGGTGTAACTCGATTGCCTTCTGCCATTTCTAATTTTTTTTTATTTGTATCATTAAAAGATGGTTTTTGATGCTTACACCCGTCGATTTCGATACCAGTACGGGTCGCAAGTAAATTTGGTTCTTGCAGATGCATTAAGGAAAGTCTTAACAATTTATGTGCCAAGGCGGAAGGTTTAACTCAATGGCCTTCTGCCACTTCTGATTTGTTTTTTCCTATTTATATCACTAAAAGATGGTTCTTGAAGTTTACGCGGGTCGATTTTGATACCCACACGGGTCGCAAGTAAATTTGGTTTTTACAGGTACATTAGGGAAGGTTTTAACAATATATGTGCCAAAGTGGAAAGTATAACTCAGCGGTCTTCTGACATTTGATTCGTTTCACTAGATTATTTAAGGAGGATATTTGAAACCCATACGGGTCGAAAGTTAATTTGGTTCTACTGGGACTTTAAGGGTGGTCATTTCAATAGTTGTACCAAGGCGGAAGGTGTAATTGTAACTCCATTTCTGAAATCTCAATTTGTCTATTCAATAAGGACTGCACGAAACATTTACTGCTGTTATTTTACTGCCAGTTATACATCTCCTTACTCGTAAAAATTACTGCTAGAGTTTTACTGCTAACTTCACACCGCTCATTTGACGCCATAAAAATTATTAACTAAAATACAAAAATATTGCGAATAAAATATTATACAAAGCTCGCTAGAAATTTTAATACCGTCTCGAGCTTTTGCTGTCCTCCGTGCTTTGAGTGTCGCTTATCAATATTGACTTTGGAGTCACCATTACTGAAAACGCATTTATTTTATTTGACGACTCCCGTCCAATATTAATAGTTTCGTTTCGTTAACGATTCCAAACTGACGATCTTCATCGCGCCTGCTTTTTATTTAGGAGGGTAAAATAGAAGACATTCTACACTGCTATAGTTTTCATAATAATATGCTGGTACTTGTGGCAATGTTCGCATGTCCTGGTGCATCGGCGTATCACTTTTTTCTTGTTAGTAGTATGACACGTGAACAGTGTGTTGACTTCAAGTAGTGCTTACAGTGCTAAAACCCGTTTGTTAGAAAATGTTGCTACGGGTAAAATTACTGTTAAATTAGAAAAATTTGATTTAGGCTGAAGTGGGGGCTACCACGTAACGGGGCTAACTGCAGTAGTGCGGCAATGGGTTTCTATGGGAAAAATTATAAAGGATAATAGAAAATTGCGAATTAAAAATAATATAATAGCTGGAATGAACGGAAAGGCTTTTTCTTTTGTCATACTTTAGGGTTGTCAAGCCGTCTCTTCTCCACAATCCCTTTCGATATTATGCCCTATGCAAGACGATTATCCGACATAGGTTTTATATGCTTTTGACTTTTTAAATTTGATCAGTTTATACTTTAGTTTTTCTAAAATGTCTTCAGACACGTATTCAATTTTTGGTCAAATTAAATAAAATTAAGAATATAATACATTTTAAATACAATTTCACGACTGGGGTAACTGGATATCCTTTTACAAATTAGTTTCTTTAATAGTTCCTACATAAATTCAAATATAATTTAACCTAAACATAACTCTATTAACACGCAATAATTGAAATACATATAAAAATATCCTTCAAAATACTAATACCTTAACCTCAACCTGACGAGGTATTACTGAAAGAAATCCTAAAAATGCACATTACTTTTAATCCGTATTCAATCCGTAACAAATCCCCCCCTCCCCCCCTCCAGCAAAATTAACAGATCGGGGTAGGAAAACAAAAGTAACGAGAGTAGGCAGGACAAAAAACAAAGAAAGAGAAAAAAACTCAAACAAAAAAATTTCGCTTAGAAAAACAAAAGAAAACACTCAATGCTTGCTACCATTATAATGGTTAAGGAAACAAAACAGCAAAAAAAAAGAATTCTTATCCAGCTCAAAGGCCAATAATAGAAGAGAGAAAATGAAGGAACGAAAGCAAGCAAGGAGGACTAAGTGGAACGGCATTGACACTAAAAAGTCGTCGGAGGACGGATGTTCCTTGTAAAGAAACAAGAAAGTCTTCAACCTTAGGAGAAGAAAAGGGATGAGGAAGAAAACCAACAGTGCCAACCAAAACAGCACCCAAAAATCAAGCCTCAAGTAAACAAAGGGACAACAAGGGAGAACGGGAGGAAGAGAGGAAAAACGCTGGTAAAAGGAAACGTTGTACTACTAACTATGGTAATCAAGAATCTCAACAAACGAAGGACCAAAGAAAAGGACAGCTAACTAGATCTAAAGTCGACCAAGTCGTGGTTTCCGAAAAAAAAACGGACTAGAAAACACCTATCACAGGAGCGGATGAACAAAACACAATCAGTATAGGGACCGACAGCAAAAAAGATCGGCAAAAGGTTAGCGAAAGGAAAGTGGAACGAAAGGCACGAGAAAAAAAAGAAAAAACCAAAAAGAATAACACCAACACCAAGTACAAAACCCAAAAAAAAAACTAAGATTCGTACAAAAGAAAATAAAACAGTTTAATGGTTTTTTATGTTTTGGGGGTGTAAGAAGGGTGTGTGTGTATGTGTTATGCGTGTATAAAGTGTGCGCGTGTGTATGTGTAGTGTTGGACCGCTTAGTCGCCTCTTACGACAGGCAGGTCGTACCATGGAACAATTCTACTCCCGGACCCACACGGGTTGAAGGAGTACAAGGAGAGAACGGAGGAAACAAGAACCAAGAAGAGAACGGAAGAAAGGAGAACCAGGTAGAACTGTGTGTTTAAGAAGTGTGTGTGTGCGTGCGTGTGTGTGTGTGTGTATGGAGTGTGTGGGTATGGATTGAACGTGTATAAAGTGTATGTGTGTGTGTGTGTATGTCTTGGGTCGCTGTAGTCGCCTCTTACAACAGGCAGGTCGTACCATTGAGCTATTCTATTCCTGGACCCACACGGATGCTAGGAGTACAAGGAGAAAACGAAAGAAAGGAGAACCATGTAGAACTGTATGTTTAAGAAGTGTGTAGGTGTATGTGTGTGTATGAAGTGTATGTGTTGGACCGCTGTAGTTGTCTCTTATGACAGAAGGAGAGCAAAGTCGGCATACGAAACGGGCGTGAGGACTATATATTGGCCTTAAGAGGTTTGCGCCGCCAGAAGGAGAACAAACAACAAATTTAATTTCTGCCAACATTTTCATTCTAACTATAGACAAATTTTCTTCTTTAAAAAACACAATGTACAGTTTCACCTATAATAAATCTAATACACCTCCAGCCCCCTATGGGGGGCCCCAATCAAGAACCCAAACGTAATAAACCAACTTTTTTTAAGATTTCAGGTGAAACGGTAAGAAAATTTGCGTAATTGAAACCCATTAACGAACGTTTTCTTAGACACTAGGAACTGCTTACAAGAAATAATTTAAATTTAAAATTTTCAACCTGAGCCGATCCCCTTTCCCCCTTTGCCTATTTTTAGGGTTTAAAACTGGGGAAAATTTTCAGTCCAACCCAAGGGAAACCCGCTTTTCTGAGGTTTCCCACCCAAACCCGCCCAATTTAAAGCCGGATACAATTTGACCCGCTTTTTTGTTTCCGTTCAATTTTTGTTTAGAAGAAAACACAAAAACTTTTAACCAAGTCAAACAACCCCATGGAGAAGCCAATTATAAATTTTTTACCCATAAAAGCCCAAAAACCGAAAACTTTACAAACTTTAAAAAATTTTTCGCCCCATACTACCCACCTTTCCCCGTCCGAATTGGGAATTTTAAAACCATTTGGCGCCCTTTAACCGAGCCATTTAAAAAAGGGCCCCAACATTTCCCAACCAAAACCTTAACCAACCCTTTAAAACCTTCCCATCATTTTTCACCAATTTCTAAAACTTTTTTAACCACCTTTGAAATTGCGTTGAAACAAATATCAGACCAAAATCGATTTAAATTACCTTTACGACCTTAATTTAAAATTTGCTTCCGCCCTTTAAAATTTTTTAAACGCCCAAAACCTTTGCTCCCCGCGCAATTTTCGAACCGAAGTCCCCCCTTTTAAACCGAAAATAAGGCCCAGGGTCAATTTCACCCTCGGTTTTGAACCACCATACCCTTTTCCCCGTCAAATTTGAATTACAACATTTTCAAACGAAACCCAAAACCTGGTTTTTGGGACAAAACCGCACCGTACCCATTTACCGACAACACAAAACCCATTTCCCAAACCATAAACCGCCCGCGTTACAAACCCCAAACCACCATATTTTCTGGCCCCGCATTTCGAAATTATTAAGAAATTTGCAAACCTTTCAAAACCCGTTTTCAGGATCGGCCCTTACGTCCCCGTTTCACACCCTCACCCGCCACCCGCAAAACGGTCCCACACTAAGCAATTTGATAGAAACAGTTTTGGTTTTAAAGCCTTTTTATTTGTCATTTTCCCACAAAACCAAGGCCCAATTTCTCCCATACAAATTGAAAAAACTTTTGGAAACAACCAAATATAAACATAACCCCGGGAATTGCCGTTAGGTTTGTGCCCTCGAAACCAATTTGCCCAACAACTAACCTCGACCCCAGGGACCAACCTCACAAAACCCCACCTTTCCAGCGGCCTTTTGCCCGTTGTTCCTGCCCCCGACAAAACACCTTTTAAACAAGAACAACCTTAAACCAATTAAAATTTATCCATTTTACCGAAAATAAAACAACTTTCCCACGAAAAAGGGTTTAAATTTTTCAAAACCCACCCAAAAACCATCTTAAAACATTTGAAAAGGTTACCGAATTTCCCCGAAAACCCCTTTTTTTCGCCAATTTCGAAACCACACCACCAACGAAGTCTTGAGCTTCTGCCCCCCCACACCAAAAACACCCCTTGCCATTTCGCCGATGCCACCAACGGCCCCGCCCTTTTTCACCATTTTAACAGAAATAATCACTTTAAATTTTTCCCGAACCCAAAAAAAATTTTAACCGGGGTTTTCCTTTATTTCCCAAACATTTCCATTTTCATTTTTTAGGGGTTTATCCAATTCCAAATTTTCTTTCCCTTACCCGGGGAAAAACAGCACAAAGGGTACCCGGGTTACCGGGCGACAACCACCCTTTTGCCAAGCGCAAAATTTCACCCGTTTAACTTCAAATTATCTGTAAAACAATTCAGGTAAATTTCCCCAAAGGGTTTCACAGCTCACCTTTGGAGGACAAACGTTTTAATTTCCATCGAAATACTTTTTAAATTCCCAAACACCAACCCAAAAAGTTTTAACCGCCCAGACCAACACGAAACGCAATTTTAAATTTTATAAACTGCCCTGTTGGCCTTTTCAATTTTTTCCCCCAGTTTTCCCTCCCCCAAACGAACCACACTTTTGCATTACAAACACTTTCCACTCCGTTTTTTAACAAACAAAAATTTTGGCCAAACACAACCATGATTTTTTTCAAAAATTTTTAACCGACGCTGCCCGTTTCACAACCCTCACGACCAATTTACACCAGAACCTTTTGAAAACATCCATTGGGTCCAAAACCCACAAATTTCCAATCGTCCTTTTTCCCCAACATTTGTCACCAACGGCCCAACAATCATAAACTTTCGCCACCATTTGCGCACGTTAACACATCCCCTTTGCTTCCACCACGTCTTTCCCCCACAAACTTCAAGAACAAGGTTCCCCCACGAAGATACCACGCCAATCCCGCCACAATGGCCGGACAGCCAAACCAAGCCAAACCAAACCGACCACCTTACACAAATAACAATCGGTTAACCACGAACACCCGCCATTTTTTCCATTTTTGAAAAAATTTTGACCATTGGGGTAAAGGTTAGCCAGCCCGCGGCGCGACCCAACCTATTAATTTTCCTTTATCTAACCTAGGTCCACACTTGTTTTTAATGGAAAACTCATTAAAAGCAATTAGTGCAATGGGTTTTAAAAAAACTCATTAAAAAGCAATTAGGTCATATGGTCATTGGTCAATGGTTGGGTCATATGGTCATGTTTTAATTATGGTCATGTTCATGGGTCATTGGCATTATGTGGTCATATGGTATTGGTCATATGGTAGGTACTAGTTTGTTTTAATTAACATTTCCCTATAGGAATATTCGATGCGCATCCCTGTCGGCTTAGGTTGGATAACAAATATTCGACTATCTTCGGCAATATACGTCCTCACTCTGTAGAATACGTAAGAGAACAATTTTTTCGTATTCAATTTAGTATTCGATAGTAGCTAGAACGGTAAACATGAGCGTCTCCAAGGTGATTAACGTTTCTCAACCTTGGGAATAAAGTGAAACCGCAAATGAGCGATTTGGATTATGGCTGTTGACAGAAAATATGTGCAACAATAATCTGGTAAAAGATATTGGTAATATTTGTTATGTCGAAGGCGAAAGATGCTGACTGGTGGACTAACACACCAATTACAGAACCATTTTGTGACAATATAATGTTGGTTAAAATTTGGACCTTTCTGACACCGAACAAGCATCTGCAAACAAAAGGATGTTTATCCTAAAAAGAAATTTGTGGTGCATTTAACAGCTATCTACGAAGAAAGTTCAACCGATTTGTTTCCGCTAGGCATGGTGTTAAAGCTAAGCTTCCGTTTTTCTGGAAAGCACTAACAAGATGGGCCAGAGAGTAAAAGAAATTATCGGAAAGAAGACCTCGAATGCATTAATAAAAATTCCAAAATCCTATATGTGTTCCATACAAAGTGGAACTAGCAGATGTTAAGTTGGAAACTTTATTGGAGGAACTACCAGATATATTAGACGAAGTCGAAAAATTATTTCTATCTTTTGACATGGATGTAACCCAAGATTTTGCGGGCATATTTAGCAAGATGGAGATGTGTAATTATTTAACTACAAAGCATAACTTTTGCTATAAGGGAAATACGAAGAAAAGTGTAATATTATAGTTGACAACGATAAAACTGCAGGGATTGATTGTTTAACATGGCTAACAACCAATGCAAGAATTAAGATATACAACAAATTTGTGTGTCAGATAACAAGTCCTGGTGTTAATAAACAACTTGGCAATCATATACTAGATTTTTACGTTGTCCAGATGTACGTTTAAGGGAAACATTTGCGTCTACTTTGGCCAAAGAACATGGTATTACGCGATTGGAAGCGAAATATACAACTGTGCAATTGGAAGTATGTCAGTGCGGAACGAGTGTATAAACCCTTAAAAGACTGTTTAACCTTATTGGAAGATAGTGTTATACTTCCTAAAGGCGCCAATGTACTCGGTAACTTCCAAAATGTGGAGTAATATCGGACAAGCTACAAAATAGCTGCTGTTTAGGATAATAACCTGCTACAGTACGTGTATTGGGGAATGGCAATACAAAGAAATTGACGGGCTTGCAAATTGTTGTCCGAAAACCAAAAGAAAGGAAAATTGATAAAGTATGTGCTTTGGCTTTTTAGTTTTAACTATTTACCTGTAAATTATTTGGAGATAGTAGAGGAAAGACAGCCAAGATAAAATAAAAATCTTACACAAGTGCTACATTAAAGCAGGTAGTACATATTTTACACAATCTGCAACACATATTCTACAATTCCAAAAGAAATAGTATTTCGAATTGGGATTGATAATAAACATTCGCCCAGAGGTTGTCGACAACGCGAAATATTGGTAGTAAACTCTATCCGTTTACGCTAAAGGAAATTGCCCCATTATGTATCCATACGCTGTAAGTGGAAGGAAAAGACAACTGGAATTAGAGGAAATGGATGCAAAAAGGCGAAAATTGACTAATGGAAAACACTGCGACAATACGCGAACAATACAAAGATGTGTTAGACAAAGAACATCTTATTAGAGAAAATGAGGAAGAATTAAAAGATTATTTTATGTGTCGATGGACTGACTTAGATACATGGGTTGTACAAGTGTATGCATTTGCGGTTAGTAAGAAAGACTCTTTAGTTATGTAGGCGTTCTTGCAGAAAAGGATGGTACTAAATCCGTATACTTTTTAAAAGGTTATTCTAAAAACGTATTTATCAAAATGGCAGATAACAAAGACGAACTAAGGAATGGGGTTTGTAACCTTGGGTACACCACACGCAAAGGGGTTCCGTAAACATTGTATATTTCCTAGTAAAGAACCTTTCGGATCATTTAAAACCGAGGGTCTTACAACCTATAACAACCATATATTCCCAAAAGTGGTGGAATGCAACTACGCAACAGTGTGTGGGAGAAAAGGATTTTCCAATACCGACAAGAAGAAGTCGATCAAGCTAACAAGATACGTATGCAGGATATAGTGGGAAAGCTGCGATTAAAAGATTGTCACAAGCTGCAAGAATTACACGAAGGAATGGATCTGGTTGTCGGCGGAATCAAAGACTTTAAATATAGAGGCAAACTTCGGTACATTTTACAATTGAAAACCTAGACGGTCTTTATGTATCAAACTATTGGTTAGAAAAGGAGATAGAGGACTTGGGTATCGATTTAAATTTTAAGTGCGAATAAAATTAGATAAAATTAAAGCCACCCAAACAAACATAAAGAAAGGACTGTCTTCTGTGTATAACTTTGTATTAAAATTAAGTTTAAATGATCCATGCTTGGCATTAAATATTTTTAAATTTGTTATGTATAATGTCAGAATAAACATTTTATAATAGTATATAACATTGTTCTTTATTTATAAAAGGCTGTGACGTTACCACGAAAAGCAGTCGCACAGAGAGGGTGGGGCGCGGCATGGGCAGGGGTGCCGCGCAGGGGCGCATGGGCAGGGGTGTGCATGCGCAGGGTGCTCATGGGCTGGGATGTGTCTGGGGTACACGAGGGAAGCGGATGTTAACAGTCACCAACATCCAATTCTTTATTTGGATGGTTCGAGTACTTGCTGCGTATGTATCCGGAGTAAAGAATACGATTTGCATACGCAGCTTATTAATAAAATTAGTTTATCGAGGGAAGATGACAAAGGTACATCATTCCTAATAGTACAACAATCTACGCATGGGGGGTAAAGATATAAGATAGTTGTTTATATTTGTATATATTAGTTTTAAGATTCCATAATTTTAAGTTCTTCTCCCACCTTCCAAATCCTTCCGGCTTCTATCCTGGTTGACAGAGTATACGTGTTATCTCCACGTGGTATTTGCGGGACACTGCGGTTTTAGATTTGGGAGATGGTTTTAAAGCATATGTCTTGTAGCAAAAAAAGGGTTTTAAAGATGGTGTTAAATAAAGATGGGCAAAATTAGTCTTTAAAACGCATAACTTTGTATGGGTGGTCCTATTTAAAATCTGTTTACAGATTTGGGGTCCCTAGAAAATTTAATATTAGTTGATACCTAGCAAAATATATTTATCTTAAAAGAGTGACTACCCTGTATAATAAATACAATATAACACTTGTCAACAAAAAAGTTGTAGGAAATTAAAGACGTATTTAATGGGGTCCAGTATTAGAATTTGTTGGTAGTAATGTTAAGTCCTACTGTATTGTAGGCGAGAAAGATGATTAAAAAAAAGATTAAAGGGTCTCACGAATTGTAGTTAAAAAACCGAGGGTCTTACAACCTATAACGAGCATATACCTCAAAAGGGGTAGGCATGCAACTACGCAGCAGTGCGGGGAGAATAAGAATTCTCCAATAAGAAATTAAAGTTTCCATGTACGTAGCACCAGTCATTGGGTAATGGTAGAAATGTTAAACCTATAAAGGCGATTATTAATTGTGGTTTAGAAAATAGTAGTTTTCGTGGACTAAATAAAATAGCTTAGACTGGTTAATGTATATGGTTACATATTCTCGTACACATCCACAAACATCTGTTTACGTCCACAATGGCGATACCGGTAGTTTTTGTTTAACAAATAGTAGGAAAATACGTCAGGTGTTAGTGCGTGGAAGCCCATAGGATCGTTGGAATTCAAAAAGAACGATATGGGGATGTATGGTTGGTCTCGTTAGAATAATCGAAAGTGGTTAATTGATCGTATTAGATGTTTAAATAAGCGAAAGTGTAAAGGCCTACATAAACAAAATTTAATTATCCGACAAAAAGTGTGCGATGTGCTACACTTATAAAGAAAGTATGGAATGGTGCTTTGCATCGGTCCTAACAATAAAAAGGGCGACTGACTTTTCCAAGCAACTACAAGAATAGCAGTAGCGCAGAGAAGGGGTATGCATGTATTATACAGTTGCTGCAAAATATGTTAGTTTACGCGTAGCTCGGATGTGTAATTGATCACAACTTAAAGATCCCTCGGAGGTTTAAAAATTCTCGGCCCATTGTCGTTTGAAAAATGTTTGTAAATTATCAGAACAGGAGCGGGTCGAAGTTTAATGGATGATTGACTGAGTTTTTCTACCTTTACGAGGGAATTGGAAGTTGACAGACATCGAGCATCTAATTTCTATTTGGAGGATATCGAGTACTTACCGGTTCTAGAAATCAATACGTGCGGCCGACCGCTATGCGAAAGTGTAAAAGCCTACAGAAGCAAAATTTAATTATCAGACGAAAAAGTGGCGATGTGCTATAGAAAGTATAAAAATGGTGCTTTGCCCGTCCTTAACAGTAAAAAGGAGAGTGACTTTTCTAGCAATTACAAGAATAGAGTAGCGCAGAGAAGGGGTATGCATGTATTATACAGCGCATTGTTGCTATAAATATGTTAGTTTACGAGAAGCTCGAACGTGCACAAATTAAATTTCAATCTATAATTAACCACGGTCGTAAAAATAGGAAATTAATGGGTAATTTAATACCGTTAAGCATATACTTTCGCTTGGTGATTCATTTGGAAAATATTCAAGCCTATCATTTCCTAAAGTATGACGTAGAAGTTATTTAAAATTAAATTGTTGTAAGTATCCTGTAGACAACAAGTTGGTATTTTCTTAGTAATGGTTTAAAGTGTTTTTGGTTATAGTAGCACTGCATCTTCTACAGCACGACTTGCACACAATTTGTGTGCGTGTGCTACCACCCTTTGGATTTTTAATATGCACGCGATCCGTATAACATGGAAGACGTTTTCCGGTGTTTTACTAACGGCATTCGCACCATGGACAAAGCGAACCAGGGCATCATTAGCGCTAAATGTATTGGACGAGCGCGAGGATTATGACGTCATTTAGTTCCCGCTGAATCCTCAACTTCGTTCGGTATCTTCGAAACCTTCGGTTTGCATTCTATAGGTACATAAACAGGTACGCTCGAGTAAGCTTTTTAGTTAGTTCGATTACAAGTTTAACCAAAGTGCTATAGTGCGGATTTTGTTTTGTACTAAAATGGTACCTGCAAACGTTTTTAAATGCGAGCCCTGTGACGTCTACTTACCAGGAAAATGCTCTCAAACGGCACCAGAACAAATGTCGTGGTGTAACATCGTCCAAGGTTGCTTATACATCCGCCCGCAGCAAAGTACTTAAACTGTGGGACTTGCGGTTTCGCTTTTACGAGAATACTTACAGCGACACAAGGAAAACAGCACGGTATGTCATTAAGCCTTAAACGTTCAGCTCCGCCAGCTGTTAAAGGGACTTGTACGAAACAACCACGAATTATGTGTAAAGTATGCGATTTCGAAATGGAAAACTACGTATGCCGCACATTTAAGGAAGCAACAGACATAAAATGCATCAGTTACCGCTACTAGCGACGATGGTGTAGAAATGGTTAGCACTGCGTTTAACAACCGTATGGCTAGCTATCGCATAAAGAACGCCAGTGTCGACGATGGAGTGCCCGAGTTTCTTTGGAAGCAGAAAGAGCGATTTATTCGATTAATAAATGAAAAAGAATACAACATACAGCAGTAAAAGTCTATGCGAACTCTACGGCGTTTACATCAAAATGGGGAAGAGACTACCGATGTGAAACTTTAACACAAAAAATGTTGTTATAACGTCTTCTAGTAATCTGGAAAATACGTACGAGGTCTTAAGCGAAACCATGCGAACAAAATCAGAGGAATTTGAAACATGCGGTCCGGTTGGTCTTTGGAAAAGGTGCTCTATTTAGAAATAAATATTAATAAGTATGACCCGATATGACAAGTTCTAGGTTGAAAATAAAAATTGTGAATATTATTTAGAAATGTGGTTTTAAAAATTTAAACTGTATTAGTAAAATTGTTTGTAATAAAAAGTTTTAAGAATGGTTTTAGATTTTCTTTATGTATAAGCCGCAGGAAATTTATAATTTAAAGGGTGTGTAAAATGGTAAGGGTCGTTCGATTTTAAATCTATTTACAGATTCGGATTTTCATAAAATTCTAGACTAACAAGATGCATCCATGTATAAAGAAATTTATAAGAACGCTCAAAATCGCTGCCTGCAAAAAAATCTTAAATGGGGTAGCTCCTTTGGGGATGGTGCTATGTGAAAATTTAAAAAATTCGGGTAGCTAAAAAATTCTAATATTAATTGATACCAAACAAGGTACATTTATCTCGTGGTGGAAATGTGGAGAAAGATTTATCTCGCAGAGGGTATATGTGTAACTTTGCAGGGCGTGGTCCGATTTTAAATCTGTTTAGAGATTCGGATTCTACATAAAATTTAAGCTAATTTAATGTATCGCATGTATAAAAAATGTTTAAGGAACGGTCGGAAATCGCAACTGGTAAGAAATCTTAAAATCAGGGTAGCTCTGGGGATGATGCAATCTAAAAATTCTAGAGATTCGGGTAGCTGAGAAAATTCTAATATTAATTGATACCAAACAAGATAGGTTTATCTCGAAAGATGCATTGGTTATACGAAGAAAACTATTTGTTAGGTTTGCTTATAGAGCAAATAGCAAAATTAGAAGATCAGGACTTTGGGGTATAACTTTGCAGGGCGTGGTCCGATTTCAAATCTGTTTACAGATTTGGATTCTACATAAAATTTTAGACTAACAAGATGTATCGCATGACTAAAAAATTTATAAGAACGCTTAAAAGTTGCTACAGGTAAGAAATCTTAAAATGGGGTAGCTCCCTGGGGATGATGCAATCTAAAAATTCCTAGAGATTCGGGTAGCTAAGAAAATTCTAATATTAATTGATACCAAACAAGATAGGTTTATCTCGTGGGTGGAAATGTGGAGAAAGATTTATCTCGCGGTGGAAAAATGCGGTGTGATGTAATCAAAATGGTTGTGGGGTGTCCGAGCAAGGAGGAGAGCAAGGAGGAGTCAGGAGGAGATTCATCTAAAATAAGACTTTATAGTGCGAATTTACATGTAAATTTGGTCCAGATGGGGGAAATGAGGGATTCTGGGGGAAATGAGGTGGTGGGTTTCTTGATTTTACCCTACTGTAGGGTTAGTTTGGTTTGTGGGATTTTAAATAGGAATAAAAGGGCTATTGTCTGTACAGTACAGATTCACAGGATGGCAGGTAGCTTAGTAACCTTCGCTTTCTAGAAATATAATACTAGAAAGAAATTCATTTTGTGGTTTCTAGTCAGCTGGTTGCAACGTATTTGCATTAGCTGCATTATATATAACGGAAAGGAAGTAAAAAAGCATTCCAGTACGTTTTACTCAATAGTGTTGTGTTCGTATTACAGGAGGTCTTTCATATTTAAACGTAAGTATTTATATCTATTTTTTATTAAACTACTATTGATTTGATCATAGTTGAAGTCGCGCTGAGAAATACATATAAATAAATCTTTAAGCATTCAATAAAATCATTTATATTTTGTTAATTAAAGCATTTAAAGCAAAGTATGTATGTGTTACTTGTAATTTCAAAAGGCTTTTAAATAATTATTACTTATCTAATTACATTATAATTAATTTCATTCAAAATTGCAGGAAATAATATACAATGAGCACTACAAGCGGCGCTGCAAAAACGAAAAGGAAACTATTGGAAGAATCAAAGAGCAAGATTCCAAAAATAAGTTCCTTTTTACTTCTAAAGAGTCCGAAAAACAAGAACAATCTATGAAAGAAATTGGGCTTCGACAGTAGCATCTACTAGTTCCGCTACAGACGAACAGCAGTCGTCAACAATTTTAAAACTCTCACCCAGGGCGCAAGTACATCACATAATGACGGCCGCGATAGAAATTTGGAACTAGATACCACTACAATTACAGAGGTAAATGTGAGTAGTACTTTTTCACTTAATGAACTATCTATGGATCTGACGAAAGAATATCCAACCGATTTTGCACATTTTTAAAAATCAATGTTTTACAACATGACAATTTAAGAAAAGAAATAATTAATTACGGATTGTGTAGACCAGATGGTGCGTTTCCTAACGATAATAAAAATAGAAGTTTTTCAGTTCACTATTATTACTTAATAACTGCAAGCGAAAATAAAAGCAATACGTTAAACTTACCACACAATTCAAATGGGTGGTTGTGTTATTCTAAATTAAAAATTGTGTTTATTGTCAACCATGTTGGCTGTTTGCTTCAGTAAGGTCAAGTTGGACGACCGGAATTAATGATTGGCAGGGTTTATCAAAAAAAATTAAAGAGCATTTGCTTGCTCAATCTCATTTAACTTGTTGTTTTATTTACGATATGTGGAAAAAAATTATACCATAGATAAGAAAGATACTCTACTATTAAAACAAGAAACTGAATTTTGGAAAAATGTTTTACACAGACTTTTCAATGTTACTTTAACACTATCCCAGCGCATGCTGTCATTTCGAGGATATAGAGAAAGTTTTTCTGATTCAAAAGACAGTTACAACGGTAATTTCTTAAGTTTAGTTCATTTAATTAGTAACTATGATCCTATATTACAAAAGTGCTTGAACGACCCAAAGGTTCAATTAAATATCTTTCCCAAAAATTCAAAACGATATTATTAATACTTTAAGCGCACACTTAAAAATATTTTATTAAATAAAATTAGATCCGCTCCTTTTTCTCAATCATAATAGACACTACACAGGATATAACTAAGATTGATCAATTAAGTAAAATTGTAAGATATATTGATTTTAAAAAGACAGCTTGGGAGAGGTAACCAAAATAGATATTTGTGAAACTTTTGTGGGTTTTACAAAAGTAGAGTCCCAATCTGCTGAAGGACTATGTAATACTATATTAAGCAATTTAACCAACATGCAATTAGATATAAATAAATGTAGAGGGCAGGGCTACGATGGAGCTAACGTTATGAGCGGTACGTATTCTGGCGTGCAAAAGAGAATTTTAAACATAGAGCCTGCAGCCTTATATATGCACTGTAGTGCCCATAACTTAAATCTAGTCATAAATGATGCCGTTAAAGGTATAAAAGAAATAGAATCGTTTTTCTACTTTTAGAAAACATATATACATTTTTTGCTAATAGTATAGTAAGATGGAATTGGCTTTCTGTTTTTAAAGAAAATTTCACACAATTGAAACGCTTAAATCCGACACGTTGGGCGGATCGAGTAAAATCTTTAGCTGCCATAAGAATTCGGTATAAAGATATAGTAATGTCTCTTAATAAAATTATTATGATATCAAAAACAGATGAACGAAATGACGCAAAGCAAATATTAACTAGCATGGATAATTTTAATTTTATTTTTTTAAGTGTTTTTTTAAGTCAAATTCTAGAAGAGCTTAACAAGCTCTCACAAACTGCTCAGAGTGAAAAGGCGAATATTAATCAGATAACTCTCTTATTTCAAAAAACTTTAAAATTTTTCAAGGAAACAAGAAATAACTATTCCAACATCAAGGAGGAAGCAGCGAAAGTTGCAGGGCAATGGAATATTAAACCGGAATTTATAAAAAAGGCAACCAAAAATAAAAAAGCATTACGATGAATTATCCAATGATTATCGATTTAATGATGAAGAATTTAAATTTAAAATAAATGTATTTTATCGCGTAATGGATATTATAATTTCACAGCTGTCGAATCGTTTTAAATCGCTTTTTCATGTAAACGAAAAGTTTAATTTCTTAGAACCTAATGTATTTTTGAATTTAACTGCAGACGATATTTTATCTAAGGCAAAACAATTGCAAAATTTTACTACAAAGATTTAAATGATGCTATAGGTATAGAACTTACTACACTCAAAATAATAGACTTATTTGTGATGAATTAAAAATGTTAACGGTATCTTACAATTTTAGAATATCTAGTACTTTCCAAATCTACAGGTTCTAGCAGTTTTCCAAACACTATAACAGCCTTAATGTTATACCTAACTTTACCCGTTAGCGTTGCAAGTGCGGAGAGATCTTTCTCAAAATTAAAATTATTAAAATTATCTTAGGAACCGCACTTCACAAGATAGATTAGACGATTTATCCTCTTAGCAGTAGAACATGACACTGCCAAAAATATGAATATAGAGGATACAATAAACGCGTTTGCAGCAAAACATGCAAGAAAAACAAAATTTTGAATTTGATTTGGAATGTCTGCTAGCTCATAGGTTTTTTTACTGTATCAAATTTTTAGGTGTAAATAATTTTGTGCGGCGTATAAATATGTAGATTTAATATTAATTAACTTATAAATTTGAATTTATGTAATTTGGTTTTATAATTAATAAAGCACTTGATTAATATAGTATATGTATTTAATTCTATACTGCTTCCTTCTCTACATGTACTATAATTTAAAAATATGGCTAAATATAAGCCAGTAAAAGTAATACATTTTAAAGAGAGCCCACTTTAAAATTTTTGCGGGGGGGCCCAAAAATCGTAGTTACGCCACTGGTGGAGAGGGTGGTTTAGGAAACTCGAAACGAGTTAAGGAAGAAAATTGTTTGTTGTTAGGGTTGGAGATAAGAAAGTCAACGGTAGAAATGGTGACATCATGGGTAGTTCGAATATCCACGGTAGAAAGAGAAAAAGTATTGGCTGTTCGAGAATCAACCTTACGAAGAGAAACACAAGCGAAGCACACTTTAGTTACGTTAACTAGGGGGACAGAAGTATATAAAATTTTAACGACGTTAGATAAAAGACTAGAAGTATCACAGTTAGGACAGAAAACAGCATTGGCTGTAGGAATAGCAACCTTAGAAAAAGGAGCAGAATCCGCTAACACTGCAGTAACAGTACATAAAGGAACATAATCAGGTAGAACTTCATCAATCTTATAAAAACAAACAGCATCAGGAAGAACTTTAACAACAGCACATAAAAGAACATCAGCTTGAAGTTCATTAACATTGGCTAAAAGAACAGAAGCAAGTAGAAGTAGAAGTTTGTCAGCTTGAGATAAAGAAACAAAATCAGAAAGAATTTTGTCATCATCAGAAAAATGAGTAAGAGCAGGTAACGTTTCATCAACGTCCGATAAAGGAGTAGAAGTAAGACTTCATCACTAATAGACAACGGAGTAGGAACAGACAGAACTTCAGCCACAATAGAAACTGATTCCTTAACAATAGTAGATAACGAAACAGGATCAGATAAAACTTTGACAACGACAGTAACAGGCATCACCGCTACGGGTTCACTAACTTCAACAAGGTCTTCGCAGACTAAATTAGAAGTTATCGTCACTTCAGCTACAGCTGTTATTGTAGACACGACAGGAATTTCTTGAATAGAATCATTTGAGAAAGTAGAAACAAACTTTTGAGAAGCTAGCTGCAGGTCACTAATTTGAAGTATGGGTTTTAATGGTGGTGGAGGAACAGTTTGAGGTGGAAGTGATAACGTTGGAGCCATTTGCTCATCTTTGGATTCGCGAAAGACTGAAGAAATTTGTTTCTTGTTTCAACTTTTGCTCAAATTAAATGAAACTAAAAAATATTATACCTTTTAAATACAATTTAACGATTGGGGTGACTGGATATCCTTTCACAAATTAGTTCCTTTAATAGTTCCTACATAAATTCAAATATAATTTAACCTAAACATAACTCTGTTAACACGCAATAATCGAAATACATATAAAGATATCTTTAAAAAGACTAATATCTTAACCTCAACCTGACAAGATATTACTAAAAAAATCCTAAAAAAAATTACGGAGAACATTTAACTATACGCTACCTAACTCAACACAATCCAATTATTTTAGCTATACCCTCGGGTATATTCATCGCTGCACATTCACAAATCTGCAAAATCCCAAGCATGGTCAATCTCCTTGGAAAATCTGCAAGCGGAAGTTCTACAAAAGCTCGTGCACCGTTAAATTTTTACCTTCGGAGAAAACCAAGTTACATCTTGAAATTAAAATAATTAATGCCCCTTTACCAAAAAAGTATTTTTTAAAAACTAAATACGTGTTTTGACCACTCTGTGGTTATTATCAGTAGTAAACTAAAAAATAAAACGCATCAAAAATTAAAAGTTGTTCAGGAAACCCTTCTGAGGATATTCTCCTCACCACATAGGCTCAAGAGATCTTTCCCAATAAACAATTTACTAAAATTTATTTTGAACACCTGAGAATATTCTCCTCACCAAGTAGGCTAGTGATCTTTACAAAACTAAGTAAATCTTGAAGTTTATTTCATTCGACTTTTTACTTCCCCTTCCCTCCCTCCATTTGCTCGTATTACTACACTTAGACGTTTTCTATCTAACTGCTTGCGGATAATTGAGTTATCTTTTTTTACGTCGGATGTAAGCACTATTTTTCCCACTATAAAATTCCATCATGTGAAAAGCTCATAACTTTTATGGTTTATTTAATTTAGTGTTACCTGTTAATGTCTTCTGCAATGTAAATGAATACAATGTATAGCTGTGTATGAAATGATTAAATTATCTGCAATCTGATATTCGTGTATTTTACTAATAAAGCATCTGGGTTTTAAGTAATTTCTACATAGTAAACTATAGCTGTAGTTGTTTCGGTGTCTTATTAAATAGACTTATGTCTAATGACCGATGTACAAGAGCTTTCCGAATTTTATGTAAAAAATGCATAACATTGAAATCTGTTTTCCTTGTTTGTGCTTTTAAAATAATTTATGAACATGAATTCAGTCCTAATACGTATTTTACCATAAATAACTTTTTGATTTCGTGGTTTGTGTTTATTACCCGACGCCCTGTATTTGGTACATATTTATTACATTATATGATTTAGGGCCACTTGCACCGTATTTACTTTAAACGACGTTTAACTAATATAGGTTTTATTTACCCTGCGATTAAGGTGTGGTTGTTTTGTAAAGTACTAGATTTATCCCCAGTTAACTAAACGAAGTTTAAAACACCAGCAACATTTGACAACATTGTAATAGTCACCTGGTTGCTAGGCAACTGCATTAAATTATCAAATACGATTTTGAGGTTTAGTTAGATTTTTATATATTACTTTATTTATATACGAAGCAATTGAAGTAGAGGAATACGTTATTAAAAATTGATCCAGAACTTCAAATTTTACAAACAAAGAAAAAATGAATATTATCTCTATTTGCGCCAAGTACAAAGACATCTAGAAAATAAAAAATCCGATTAGGCTACCTCAAAAGAAAAAGTTGCAGGACGGCATTTACAGAGGAACTGAATATTTAAAACGTTTTTTTAAAATTAAAAAAATTTAGTACGGAAAATCGCTGCTGCTGAACAAGATTATATCAATTTATCAATAGCAATTATTAAAGTAAAATAAACAAAAAGTAAGGTTTTAAATATGAAACTAGACTTTAAACTAGGTTTAAATTATTAAACTCCCAAAATTGACAATTTAATTTAATCTCGGATTAGATGGATTTAATCTCAGTTTACAGAACGGTACAAAGCAATTTTTGACCTTTAATCGGAGTTTAGCGTTAAACGTTGTTTAAGATGTATGGGACAAACGGACATTAAGAAATATTTTATTTCAGCGGTTTTCATTGTACAGACGTTTGTCTTATGGAATGACTAACGCGTTATCTTAATAGCGTAATAAATGGTACCAATTTATTTTAAGGAAATTCATTTTTTATTTAATTAATTATACTAATTGCATTAATTGAAATTATTAAAAAAAAAGAATTGAACAATATATAATTAAGAATAATTATTCGTGAAATCTATCACTTAAGATGCGTCAATATTTAGTTTAATAAATTAAAATTTTTTTTTTCTCATCTAATTTATAAATAGTATGACCAACGATCTACATAGTGCAAGATGTTCGGTTAATTGCGCAGGCAAAAAAGTCAAAGCCCATTGGAAATACCTCCTTAATCGTCTACATAGAATTTGCAAGGAAGTGGGGTATGATTCGACGTTCGGTACTCTATCCACTAACTATAATTACTACAAACAGGTTTTGCAAAAACCTTGACCGACTGAAGTTATGTTGCCTAGTTGTGGTCGGTACATATAGGTCCACCATGCGTTGACGCCTTCCGTGTAAGTGGTAAATAAAAAGAGAAGTACATGGAAAAGACAGTGTAATGATAGTGGGCAGAAAGAAAGATAAAAAGTTTAGAATAATGCTAAGTCTCAAATTTATATAGATTAGATAAAGAAAGATACAAGTAAAGACAGTTACAGAACATTGAAAAGTGGTAAGAAGCTACAGAAACTCCGTAAAAACCCTCCCATTTAAAAAAATTTAAAAATGAAGAAAGTTTCATTCATAAGTAATACATTAAAATTGTCTCTATATGTAGTATAATTGTGCAGAGGAGAGGTAGACATACATTAACCTTACAAATTACACCAGTTTGTCTGTTTCACAAACCTTGAGCAAATTTTCTCTTTTAACATGTCATTAAGAGCACAACTTAAAGCTATTTCACTCCATGATTGTAGTTACCAACTTGGAACAGTAATTGCATACACAAAGACATCGTTTCACAATAATTACACATATATTTTTTAATTAACCCTAGAAGATGCAATTTTGTACAATATTTGTACATAGTAATCTATTTAACCCTTGATCTATTTATTACCTATGTAAGAGATAGACTTGGTATATACATTTTTTAATTATTCCTATTACAAATACTTTTGTTCCAATTACTACAAATCACAGGCATATTTTTTCCAATATTGACGCATATATATATATATATATATATATATATATATATATCCATATATGATAATGACCGCACAATGATGCGCCGCTAAAAAAGTGCTGTGATACAGATACAGCAAATTATAAAACTTAAAATTGTTGACTTACCTTTCTTTCTAACTTTGCCTGGCTAGCTCAACGGAATCGACGAAGTTTTCAAAATGAAACCAAACATAGCAATATTAAAGCATTTATACAGTATGCAATATTTTTTTTCATACAAAAGCATATAGAACATTTACAACATTGTTTCTTTCAAACATAAAATAATTTCTAAGAAGTACTTATTATAAAAATGAAGTTTCTTACTCTTCTTTTATGGATATTTTATCTGACTGTTTATTCCCACGTTTGTAAGGTTTGTTTGGCCAAAAAATCCTTAACAGATAATCTATTAAAAGGTCAGAGTATTTCGAACTCTGAACACATTCTTTCCTGAAAATTATTAGGATTGTCTTAAACTATCTTAAATTAAATGACAAAATTTAAATATCAGTTAGAAAAAAATTATACTTGCAAAAATCCACAAAGCGTTTTTTATCCAGCTCGTAATTAAATATCTTCTTATTTTAAACTGATGTCCAAATCAGCTTACCAGATTTTCCATATTTAAAATCCTCGTTTCAAACAGCAGTTACCAAAGTACATTTTGCCTAAATCTTCCTTTCAATCATTTAATAAAATTTTTAAAATAGCGTTGTATTGAAGAATTTTTGCTCTTCGTTATATTTAATAGTTTTCTTTTTTTTTATATAAGTTACGTTTAAAACATCGTTTCTTTATTCATTGTAACCTCCTAATAATTAAATTACAGTATGCTTACTGCATACTTCAAATATTATCTTCGCAAAGCAACAGCTCCCGACTTAAATCAAAACAACATTTCGTGATCAAATTAAAGAATCAAATGAATAACCTTATTTAATAAACGCTTTCTTATATATACACATTATGTATTTCCAGAATGTAGTAGAATAGTATGAAATATTATGATGCAAAGGTTCCCACAGAAACTCATTAGCGTCTAAATTAGCGGCGTTTATTACCTCGTAATCTCTTCCAGTTATTAGTGACGTGCACGGTTTGTCCTAATCTATCACATATACGATTATTATGGCGTCGCATACTGATGCGAAAGATAATCAATTTTTATCGGTTATTTTATAGATTTTTTCAATGTTCGAGCTACTTCTTGGAATAACTGTTACATTTTATTAATTAATTTATACGAGTTTGACGTATTCTTCTAAAACTACTTTCTCAATCTCGTCTATTCCAGAAAATTCTCTATTTAAAATAATTTATGTAATCCACAGGGTAATTAATCTAAACTTTAAATGCTTTTTAACGCAAAATGAGTTGGATTTTATAAAAATATTTGCTTTCATGGCCAACCACAAAATTAATATTAAAATTGGGGTTTTAAATACACGATTGATTGTAGTTTCCATGCTAAATACTCAAAGCTATCACTATTCTACGCTATTTACAGCAAATGAAGAGCGTTTTTAATTGCATCGAAAATGTATTGATAATTAATAAGTGAAAATAAAATGCGTTTTTAGGGTATCTAAAATTAATTACTTCTACATATACAGCTTGTGTTATTTGTTATGTATTTACAATACACTTATATCATACCGGGTGATTATTTACAAACGCGCAATTGCATTTTTCGCTTGTACATCAATGAATAAAAGTACGCTTGCATCATACAAGTTGTAACTATGAACTTACGAAAATTTTTATTTCTTTCTGATTCTTTTATATTTTAAGGGCTTTATTTCTAGAATTTGGGTTTCAATGACCTTTTGTGACCCATTATCAAGTCAATATATATACACATATATATACATTATATATATATATATATATATATATATATTATATATATATATATATATATATATATATATATATATATATAAATATTATATTGCTATGATATTGCCGTACTCCGATGTATTTAACGTTCAGTTGCCTGCTTCTCGCCAGCGCTCTGTCTCTAAATAACCTAGGATAAGTTTTAGATTTCACACCATTCGTTCTATATGCCTCGACTAGCTCAGTTCAACCCCACACAGAGTGCACTACGATACGATAACGGAGAAGTTGTTGTCCCCCTTTTGAGGTGAACAAAATTAACCAAAATTTATATAATAATCAAAATATGTACAATTTGTAGCTCCACAACCTTTATAATATTATTCGCTATTTAAGAAAAACCCCTGAATCAAAGTAACAATATAAATCAGTTTGTCCCCAAATTATGACTCCCTTGGATCAGTTTAAAGCCGGTAAAAATAACTCTGTATACTACTGGAAGTACGTTGAATGTTCAATGACCTTTCCCTTTCACGTAATTTCTACGTATCAACCAAAAATTTTGGATGACCCTTAACATAAATATCGCAGTACATACAAAAATTAAAATGTTCAAATGGAAATGAATATTAATGAGTATTAATGAATTTTATCTCTGACTTGTTGTTTGTCCTTGTTGAACTCCTTGGTGTAAACACGCGTCTCTGCATGCACCCCAATTCTTAGAACTGCCACTGCGTGCTGTTGACCAGTGAGTGTTTTTGGATTATTTACAGTTAGATTTCCTTTTTGAGGTAGCACCAACGCCCTTGTGGAGGTATGGCTTATTTATTACAGTGAGCGATTTAGACGCCCTCCCCTCCGGCTCTGACTTGTTCTACTACCTAGTAGTAGGTGGCTCACACATACCAACAGATATCACTCCACTAAAAAAAGTTGGCATCGAATACATTAGAGATATGACCTCAGTCCCTTCCAGATGTTCAAAAATATTTAAACTCAGTCACCTTCGTGCTTATAGCTAGCACCAGCTGGCACGGAAGTGGAAAAGCTAGCACCAAATCCGTTTTAGAAATATGGTCTATCTTATCCGGACGCGGCTCACTTGAGGTCATCTCTATATTATGCCCCGCCATATTGTTTTTGAGGTGTTAGTTTCTTGAGCTGTTAACTTCCGCTTCACTCGTGTACGTCCAGACACATCCCTGCCTATGCGCACCCCTGCCCATGAGCACTGCCCATGCGCACTCCTGCCCATGCGCACTGCCCATGCGCACCCCTCTCTGTGCGACCGCTATTTCGTGATGATGTCATAGCCTTTTATAAATAAAAAACAATGTAATACTATTCTAAAATTTCTATTATGACATTACAGTCCCTTCCAGATGTTCAAAAATATTCAAACTCAGTCACCTTCGTGCTTATAGCTAGCACCAGCTGGCACGGAAGTGGGAAAGCTAGCACCAAATCCGTTTTAGAAATATGGTCTATTTTATGCGGACGCGGCTCACTTGAGATCATCTCTATATTATGCCCCGCCATATTGTTTTTGAGGTGCTAGATTCTTGAGCTGGGTGTTAGTTCGTGCCAGGTCTCAGCTACGAAGTGCTAGGTTTTGGAGAAAATCAAAGCAATTCGTGTGGTAAGTTTCAATTGAGCCGCCTCCGCATAAGATAGGCTATATTTCTAAAAGGGCTTTGGTGTTAACTTTTTCACTTTGTTGCTAGCTGGTGCTAGCTATAAACAAGAAAGTGACCGAGTTTTTATATTTTTGAACAACTAGAAGGAGCTGTCATATCTCTAAAGTATTCGGCGTCATCTTGTTTTTGAGGTACTACCTTTTTTTAGTGGAGTGATAGTTGTTGGTATGTATGAGCTACCTAATGCTAGGTTGTGGAGAAGTCAGGGTGGCAGAGGGGGAAGGGCGTCAAATCCTGTTTAAAATAATCCATATCTCCACAAGGGCGTTGGTGCTACCTCTCCAAATTTGGCGTTAGCTGATGCTACCTTTTGGGAAAGTTGAAGAACCCCCATCGAATCAGTTACTATTACAATATCATGTGAAATTAATGAATGCAAATATAGTAAATCCTATCAATAATGACGTTGTTCAAACTGAGAATTTTTTTAATGAAAACGGTTTATTAGCTTACTTGCATAATAGTTCTCTTTTGTCTTTGTTTGTAGGTTTTACTGGTATTTATAGAGTGCCAGCTAGTGCTAACTGTAGACTATTTAGAGCTAAAAGTATGATAATATTTGGAATAGTAATAAGGGCTAGCGTCACACTACAATTTACCCCCCAGTATTAATGGAATTGGTGTGGCTGTTTAAGTCGTGCCAGCTTTAGGATTTGGGTGCAAGCTAGTGCCAGGTGTAGGGACACCCATAAAATTTTGGATTAATTGGTAACCGGAGGAGGGGAGCACTAGCGTTACACTAGGGCTCCCCGTAATTAATAATCAAATCTACGCTATTTGAGTGGTCCTTGCTTCAGGATTTGAGTGCTAGCTAGTGCTAGGTGTAGGCTATTTAGTGCTAAAATTTTAGATTGATTGGTAACGTGGGGGGGGGGGGGCACCAACGTTACACTAGACCATCCCGTCATCAATGGTCATATCGACGCTATTTGAGTGGTGCTTGCTTCAGGATTTGGGTGCTAGCTAGTGCTAGGTGTAGGCTTTCCAGTGCAAAAGTTCTAGAGTTATTGGAGTACCGGTGGTAGGAGCCTAGCGTCACACCAACCCCACCCGGTAATTAAAAGCTGTAGCAGCGGTAATTGAATGGTGCTAGCTTTAGGACTTGGGTGCTTGCTAGTGCTACGTGTAAGGGATCTAGCGCTAAAATATCTAAATGATTAGTGGACCGGGGAGGGAAGCTAATGTAACGGAGCTTGAAATAACAATAGTTTGTGACATCAACGTCGTGCTAAAAGAGCAAGTTACTCTCCTCCACACACAAATACTACATGTAGAAAAAATCTCCATGTGCTTCTTATTAAAGGAACTTTTTTCATTTTTCAATGGTTTAAATGTGAGGGTTTTTATGCAGTTTCTGTAGTTTTGCAACACTTTGCTAACTTTCTCAGTGTCGTGTATCTTTCTTCATCTTATTTATAGACTTGAGCATTGACATTGTTCTGAACATTTTATTTTTTCTTCTGCTCACTACCACAGCTCTAACTATTCCTAAACGTCTTAACAAGACCTGTCATCATATTAGGCCTTGTTTTTATTGAACTATAGTACGATTTTACAATAATAGCACCAAGTATATACGTTTAGATGAGGTTGAGTATTCTCTACAGGACTACGTTGTGAAATTTTCTAAACTTATAGCTTCTTTTCTACTTAATGTCAATGTTTCGTAACCGCATTTTGCTACACACCAAACATAGGCTTTCAGTAGCTTTTTTCTTATATCTAAACACCCTACATTTAGTATTGTGCTTTGTACCTCAAAGTAGTGTTCAATTGGCATGACATTTCAATAAATTGTTAGTTCTATTAGAGGAAACTCAGGCCATAAACTTAATACCAAACATAACTTTATTGCTGCGTAAAAACATATTGGGATGTAGCTCGGATTCATAAATTATTCCAAAACCGCAAAAAAAGGAAGATGTAATATGAAGTCGAATACAAAAAGGTAAGCATAAATAACTAAAATTAAACAAATGACCGAATCTGACAGATCTACTAAGAAAGTACTACATCCAATGATAAATAAAGAAGTTGATCAACGGAAACTAATACTTTTTAGCTAAATAGTAATGAATAATTTTGTCTGGGCATTGGAAAAGTAATTTGAGTACAATGAGCGAAAGTTAATGTAAATTGTTGGTTATTTTGCAAAGAGAAAAACCAATGACAGGTTTCGCTATTGTTGCAGCTCGTCAGACTGGCGCATTTTCCTCTGCAAAACAACCAACTAAATTCTTGAATTATACACATACCATGATGTATTTATATATACAAAATATTTTTCGAATGTAAACAACTAATTACCGGTGAACGACATGTTGGTATAGATGGCATTGCCACAAAAATTGTAATAACTAGTCAAAATGCAAGATTAAAATGGAAATTTACAAATAATCGACTACCTACTTAACCCCGGCGAACCTTCTAAGACAGTACTGCACCCAATGCTAAATGGGGAGGTTGGTGAATCGAAACTATAACGTTTCCAACTGAATAGTAATAAATAATTTTGTCCGAGCATTGGGAAGTAATTTGGGTATAGTGAATGAAAATTAATGTACATTATTGGTTATTTTGAAAAGAGAAAAGTAAATTACCTATTTCGCTGTTGTTACAGCTCGTCAGACTGGCGCAAAGCTCTTTGCAAAACAACCAAGTTCTTGAATTATACACAAAATCATGGTATATTAATAAGTACAAAATATTTCTCATGCGCAATCTATACTCGAATGTAAACAACTAACTACCGGCGACTTTTCAAGTACTCGACATGATAGTATAGATGTCATTGCCATACAAAATTTTAGTAACTAGTCAAGAGACAAAAGATGTTTGCATTCGAGTGTAGAGGGCGCATGAGACATATTTTGTACTTATTAATACACCAAGATTTGTGTATAATTCAAGAACTTCGTTGGGAGTTTTTTATGCAGTTTCTGTATTTTCGTACTACTAGCAACTCAAGATAGGAAACAGTGTAGAGCCGCGTGAAATCAATCCCGATGTTGTGTTTAAGAGGAGAACGGAAAAAAGAGCTAACAAATTCTGTATTGAGTTAAATGTGAAAACAGCCAGGAAGGCAATGTCTCTATTTTAATACATATTTTGCAAAGCTCATCCTACAAGTCAAATAAACAAACCAATTTATTCAGATACAACCTTTAAATAAAAGCTCCCCATGGACTTTCTGCATGATTACAGTCTAAACGAGAAATCTATCGCATAATAATACTCTATTTTCCTACATTTTGTTGCTCTCCACTCTTATTTCAATTACACTTTAAGTATTTGAATCAGAATCAATTTATTTCTATTTGGAAAGCGTTGAGCACTTTCAGTAAATTTCGGATAGTGGAATAGAATAAATCTAAAACAAACGCTTTAATATACCGCACCTTGCTTCAGTAACCTGTCAAGCGTACAAAGGATGAAAGCACCGGCTGTTACATACGAAAAGAAAAATAACCAACCGTAAGAGCGATGGGTTTGATTATGTCAAAATAGTTCATTGTGAGTAGATGGCATAAGGCGGAAATTCAAACGTCAGCATTGAGGGGTTAATATCGTGAAAGCTTTTTCAATGCTGCGTTGATTGACAAATCCTTTCCGGATTTATGACGTAAGATTTTTAAAAATAATTCTGTTGGGTTTTTTATCAATAGATTGCTGAAACGTTCTATTTTTACGTTTTATAAATTTTCTATTTTTAAGCAAGTAATCAGACTTAAGCGTAATTTATTTCCATTTATTCAAAATCTCCTGTCAAGGTATAATCTTTTGATAAAATAATGTGCATCCAACCACTAAGGATTGTAATATTTTGGTCTGTGCGGCACGAGAAGGCTGACTACATGAATGCATCTTTGGAACCGAACAAATCCTTTAGTTAAACGCATCGCATTTGCTTCTGGTTAATTTACTAATTGTTTTAAATTTTAACAGTCAGATATTGCTTTTTTTAAGTGGTATCTATCAAGGCACGTTGTTTACGATTTTCAAATATTTCATAGAATAAAAGTTCAATTTATTTCCCATTATTATTGTTGTATGAATAAATTATGTTACTACTACAAGATTACGGTTTCTAGTTCAGTAGGTATAATACAGGCTATCCACCGCCACATTTGCTCCAACATCCACAATTGCTCCCTTATTCTGGACCAAATAGTTTTCTTCGACTAGCCATTGCATCTTTTGAGATAAATTTATCTTGTTTGGAATCAATTAATATTAGATCTGTCTCAGCTACTTGAATTTCTAGGAATTTTTTAGATAGCATAATCCCCCAAGGAGCTACCCTCATTTTAAGATTTTTTACCGGTAGCGATTTCTGACCGTCCTTATAAATTTTTTAATTATGTGACGCATGAAATGAGTCTAGAATTATACGCAGAATCTGAATCTGCAAACAGATTTAAAATCGGACCACCCCTTAGCGTTTTACACACCCTCTAGCGCACATATAAAAGATAATTTTTTTGTTTCTTTTAAGATTAATGTACCTTGTTTGGTATCAATTAATATTAGAATTTTCTCAGCTATCCGAATTTCTAGGAATTTTTCAGATTGCATTACCCCTCAGGAAGCTACCCTCATTTTAAAAATTTTTACCAGCAGTGATTTCTGACCTTTCTTATAAATTTTTTAGTCATGCGACACATCAAATTAGTCTAGAATTTCACGCAGAATCCGAATCTGTAAGTAGATTTAATATCCGACTACTCTTTACCGTTTTACACACATACCCTCTAAAATATAACTTTCCTGCAGCTGATACCTAAAAAAAAATCTAAAACCCATTCTTAAAACTTTTTATTACAGACAATTTTTACTAATACAGTTTAAATTTTGTAAACCACATTTCTACATACATATTCACAATTTTTATTCTTAACCTAAAACTCTCCACATTGGCTTATATTTATTAATATTTATTTCTAAATAGAGCACCTTTTCTAAAGACCAACCGGACCCACATGTTTCAAATTCCTCTGATTTTGTTCTCATGGTTTCGCTTAAGACCTCGTACATATTTTCCAGATTACTAGAAGATGTTATAACCATATTTTTTGTGTTAAAGGATTTCACATCGGTAGTCTCTTCTCCCATTTTTTTTGTAGATGCCGTAGAGTTCGCAATTAACTTTTATTGCTGTATGTTGTGTCCTTTTTTCATTAATTAATCGAATAAACCACTTTTTCTGCTTTCAAAGAAACTCGGACACTCCATCGTCGACACTGGCGTTCTTTATGCGATAGCTAGCCATACGGTTGTTAAACGCTGTGCTAACCATTTCAACACAATCGTCGCCAGTAGCGGTAACTGTTGCATTTTATGCCAGTTGCTCCTTAAGTGTGCGGCATACGTAGTCTTTTCCATTTTGAAATCGCATACTTTACACAGAATTTGTGGTTGTTTCGTACAAGATCCTATAACAGCCGGTGGAGCTGAACGTTTACGGCTTAATAACATACCATGCTGTTTGTCCTTGTGTCGCATTACGTTCCTCATTCTCGTAAAAGCGATACCGCAAGACTAACAGTTTAAGTACTTTGCTGCTGACAGATGTATAAGCTTAACCCTGGACGATGTTACACCGCGGCATTTGTTCTAATGCCGTTTGAGAGCATTTCTCCAGGTATAGGAAGCACCGCAAAAGTTGCAAATAAAAATATTTTCAGAGGGTATTTTTCTTCCACCAGCTTTCATGGGTAACACCATGGTTTATATACATTTTGGAAACAATCAAAGATTGCCGAAGACACTCGAAGAGTGCACAAGCGCGGTCACTAAACCAATTAGCACTAATACCAAGTATTCCGTAATTTCGTAGGTTTCTCATTTCCTAGAACCAAATCTTCCGCATAGCGGTCGGTAGCACGTAATTATTTCTAGAGACGGCAAGTACTCGATACCACCGAAATAAAGAATTAGATGCTCGATGTCTGTTAACTTCCGATTTCCTCGTAAAAGGTAGAAAAAACTCGGTCAATCATCAGTCTAATTATACTTCGACCCGCTCTCATTCTGATTATTTCCAAACATTTTTCACACGACAATGGTCTCAGAATTTTTAAACCTCCGAGGGAGCTATAACTCGTGATCAATTAAACGTTCGAGCTACCCGTAAACTAACATATTTTATAGTAACAGTGCGCTGTATAATACATGCATACCCCTTCTTTGCGCTACTGCTATTCTTGTAGTTGGTTGAAAAAGTCAGTCGCCTTTTTTACTGCTAGAACCGCTGCAAAGCACCATTCTATACTTTCTTTATAAGTATAGCATATCGCGCACTTTTTTGTCTGATAATTAAATTTTGCTCATGTAGGCTTTTACACTTTCGCATATTTAAACATCTAATACGATCCATTAACCACTTTCGATTATTCTAACGGGAACCACCATACATTCCGCCGCACCGTTCTTTTTGAATCCAACGATCCAATGGGCTTTCACACACTAACACCTGACGTATCTTTCCTACTATTTGTTAAACAAAAACTACCGGCATCGCCATGTCCGTATGTGGACGTAAGCAGATGTTTGTGGATGTGAACGGGAATATGTAACCGTGTACATTAATCAGTCTAAGCTATTTTATTTAGTCCTAAAAAACTACTATTTTTCTAAACCACAATTAATAACCACCTTTATAGGTTTAACATTTTTACCATTTCCCAATCGCTGGTGCTACGTACAAGGACAATTTAATTTCTTATTGGAAAGAATCCTTATTCTCCCACGCACTGTTGCGTAGTTGCATGCCCACCACTTTTGGAAATATATGCTTGTTATAGGTTGTAGGACTCTCGGTTTTAAATGATCCGAGAGGTTCTTTACTAGAAAATACGTGTTTTCGGTCAATAAGAAATATTTCCGTTAATCTAACAATATGTTTTACCGTCCAGCGACACCGCGTGGAGGTAAACACATGTCGCCAGGAGCGAAGAGATTATTAAGGATGGGGATTGTGGGTATGTCTTATAACTAACTTACATGCTACTATATACATACACAATAAAATATACACGTATATAAGTAATTATCCTATATCTTTATGTCCCCATGCGTAGGTTGCTGTACTATTAGGGACAACGTACCTTTTGTTATCCTCGCTTGACAAACTAATTTTATTAATTAATTGAGTATAAAGTTGGTGTTTATGACTTTGAATACACACCATGCTATGCATAAAGGCACCAGAATTATTATGTACAATGTCCTTAAAACTATTTACATTAATATTCTTAACTACACTTGGGGAGATCCCTTTAATCTTTTTAATCGTGTATTTCTCGCTTACGATACAGTAGGACTTATCCCTACTACCAACAAATTTTAATACTAGATCCCCATTAAATTCGTCTTTTAATTTCCCTACAACTTTTTTGCTGACAAGCGGTATATTGTATTTATTATCCGAGGGGTAGTGACTCTTTTAATAAATATATCTTGTTTGGTATCAACTAATATTAGATTTTTCTAGGGAGTCCAAATCTGCAAATAGATTTTAAATAAAACCACCCCTTACAAAGTTATGCGTTTTAAAGACCCAAAACTCTAATTTTTGCCCATCTTTATTTAACTCCATCCTTAAAACCCCTTTTCTTCGCTCCCCAAGACATATGGTTTAACCAACCATTTCCCAAGAAATCTAAAACCGCCTTGTCCCACGAACACCACGTCGAGATAACACGTATACTCTGTCCACCAGGATAGAAGCAGGAAGGATTTGAAAGAAGTAAAGGTGGGAGAAGAACTTAAAAATTATGGAATCTTAAAACTAATATATATATATATATATATATATATATATAATAGATTTACGAAATCTATACAAATATAAACAACTTTCTTAAACCTATATCTTTATGCCCCTATGCGTAGGTTCATATGCTTCCAGGGATGACGTTACGCTTGTCATCTTTGCTCAATAAACTAATTTTATTAATAAGCTGCGCGTACAAATCGTGTTTTTTACTCCGGATACATACACCGGCAAGTACTCCATACCACCCAAATAAAGAATTAGATGCTTGGTGACTGTTAACTTCCGCTTCACTCGTGTACGCCCAGACACATCGCTGCCCATGCGCACCCCTGCCCATGCGCACTGCCCATGCGCACCCCTCTCTGTGCGGCCGCTATTTTGTGATGATGTCATAGCCTTTTATAAATAAAGAACAATGTGATACTATTCTAAAATTTCTATTATGACATTATACATACCAAAATTTAAAAAAATTTAATGCCAAGCATGGAGCCATTTAAACTTAATATTAATACTAAGTTATACACAGAGGACCGTCCTTTCTTTATGTTTGTTTGGAGTGGTTTTAATTTTATCTAATTTTATTCGCAGCTTAAAATTTAAATCGACACCCAAGTCCTCTATCTCCTTTTCTAACCAATAGTTTTCTATTTAGCACGACTTTCTTTGGATTCCTCCTTTTTTTTGTTGCGGTACTAGGTGCGATGTTTACTTTACTTTTCTTTCTTGTCGGCACTGAATGCCGTAACACTTTCTCATTGGTCGAAATATGTCATTTCAAATAGTGTGAAAACGCCTACACCGCAAAGAACATAATAATATTTATAATTCATTTCTTGAGCGGTGCTAGGAACTCAAAACCGCAAATATCATGCGTTATAACCTACTTAATTGTACAAAAAGAGTAATCTACGATTAATTATGAACTATAAGCTTGTAATCCAATTAAATCGTAACAGATTCTGTTATAGTAAGCATAGATTATAATAATAACTACAAAATAAACTCTTATGAATGGACACGCCGTAGAATTCAGTGTGTTCTGATGGCAATTTTTTGTGTTAATATTGTTTTTCGCTTACTAATCTACGTTTAAACAAAGCAATATCTTATAATTCTAGACCCGGTTAACATTCAATTTTTATTGCGTTAATAAAAGATTTAAGGTTAGTCTTCTTCTAGCGTCTACCAGCGACCAATGTGAAATTTAAAAAACGGCATTGTAAAATAACATTTCGCATTGAAAGCAATATATTAAGGTGTTCAATGACACATGTTAAATTTGTTTAGAAATTTTGATCGCATTTGTATGCCCTTAACCTAAAGCTGGGTTGTAAACGATTCTATAAAAAGTTATTAGTATTTGGCGATAGGACATAAATTTCTGAGCAAAACTACAATTTTAATGAAAGAAAACCGTTTTTAGTATTAATGACATCAATGCATTGCTATAAAATCTGTAAAAAGGCGTATGCGGTTAAAATATACATAAACTTTTTGATTTGCATCGCAAAAGTTGTCAATTTTATATAATAATATTGATGGCCTCAAATTCTACATCCATTAGAATACATAACCATATTAAATCTGCCATCAGACGCATATGGCCTTCAGAAAACTGTTCCGATTTTATTGTTAACTAAAAAACCGTAAAAACGTAAAGAAGCGCTCGTTTACTTGTATGTAATGTTAAAGGTGAGGATATAGGCATCAAATCTATTTCTAAAAGCATCTTTTATCAATACATTTTTCTTTGCAAATGAAACCCTTTTATCCTGACGATATCTGATTTTCTTCCATTCTGTTATTTTACATCCTTCTACTTCGATAACGCTTTATGTATTTGAACCGTAACTTCATTTAGTTGTATATTTGAAAATCTCTGAGCGTGTACAGCATATTTTCTATAATAAAATATAAAAACATAATGTAATGAAAAGCTTCAATACACATTACCTCTCCTTTTAGGAATTGCAAAGATTTCTAAGGGAAACGAGCAGAATGTAAAGGAAGAAATAAAGTGTGAAAGTCGTCTATAAAAATACTAGGTTTGATCAGCTCAAAGCGTTCCATACTAAGTTGATTCACAATAGCAAAACTCCAAGGAAAGGAAAGTCTCTAATTAATCTTATAAGAAACTAAAGTTTATACTGTGAGTTATTATTATTTTGTAAAATCCATGGCCACCAAGATGTATAGATTTCCAGAGTTGCTTTTGGCGATTGGGCCTGCTATGTCAATTGCCACTTTTTCATACGAGTTTTCTACGCTGTATTGCCTCGTGGTTACCCAACGGAGCATATAACTGACACTTCCTGCATCATTCACTTACGTTTTGTTTGCAGCTTATTCAGTAAAATCTTTTCTGAACGTTATTTAGTTTTCTCGAGATGTCCTAAATACTGACGGCTCTTGGGCACCACCACCTGAAGCGTAGTCGCAGATTCATCTGCTTTTTCCAGGAACCGTATCTGATCCAGTCCTCTAGTTTCAAGGAATTCCACCTATCCAGTACCAATGCAACATTCTACTAAGCGGACTAATATTTTGCCACGTCGGACCCTCTCCTCTGATTTTTCCCATCAATAATGACGCCTTGGTCTTGGTCATTCTTTTGTTCGGTTCGTAGCTGCTGTGGCTGCCAGTCGTAATTAGTCACGATTATCTGACAAACAACACCGCATTTTGTCTCTAGCCGTAAACAATGGCTTCAATCTTCAGGGCAAGGCAGTCTCGACAACCATTCTGCGTTACGGTGGTTTGAGTCTGCTCGCTGTTCAGTTTCGAAATCGAACTCTTGTAGCTTTTATATCCATCTAGCGATCTGTTCTTCCGGGATCTTCAACTGCAGTAGCTGTTTTAGTTTTGCGTGATCTGTTCTCATTTGAAACTTTCGACCACAGCTGTTAGAGAAGTGCTCTACCAAATTCACAACAAACAACAGTTCTTTCCTCGTAACACCGTAGTTTCTTTCCGATTTCGACAGCACCTTAAGTAACCAATCATTTTTTCTTGAACGTCCTACATCTGGGACAACACATTTCCAATTTTAACGTTACTTGCGTCCGTGTCTAATATTAATTTGCCTTTCGACCTAGAGCAACATAGGATATGAGCTGCCATCAATAAATGCCTTAGCTGTTAAAACGCATTTTGACAACCATCGTCCCATACTTATTCACGCATTTCTTTTGTTAATTTAGGCAAGCGTTTGGCAATATTCGCAAATCTACAAACACATCTGTGTATAATCGCAGAAAAACTGCGTAGTTGGCGTTGGTTACTCTTGTACCGTCCTAACTTTTCTGGGTCTAGTCTAACTCCAATGCATGAAACTACATGCTCTAGGTATTTTTACTTCTTTGCTGAGCAAGTGGCACTTTCTGGGTTTATCTTTAAATTCGTTCCTTTCAATTTTTAAAGCACATTCAAATTGGTCAAATGCTTCTTAAATGTCTTTCCAATTACGATCACGAGGCATGTTTTCATGACGGTCTACGCAAGATATTATCATTGAACGCTCAAAGATGGAATGAGGTTTGATATCGTCAAAGTCCTACCAGAGAGCACCATAATCGCCTCACACCACACTCCTAGTTCTTTTCGTCGTTTGTCAAACAAACCCGCACAGATTTGCCGTTTACAACATAAAACGGTATCTCTTCATTCGCTATTCTCAAGACATCCTCTTACATATCTAAATGAAAACTGTACTTTTTCAAGATGTCAATTCCGAAAATAGCTTCTTCGTTGATGTCCGCTATTTTGCTACCAATCCCAATCTTTAAGTTTGAAATTCGGGCGTTTGGATGTGTTTGCCGACCACTGTCCGAAGAAGTGCCGGAACAAGCGTCGCTTTATCATGGTTGCGAACTACGGCTGGGTTCGCAATTGTTTTAGTGCTACCGGTATCGATTAAAAACTTTATATAGTTATTGGTATATTGTTCATAGACATAAATACTGTCCTCACACCTAGATTGCCCGATGGGGATGATGTTCTCCGGGGTAGTATTCATACAGGTCGAGTTTTGCCCCTTTAATTTTCCCGCTTCTCTCGTTTTGTTTTTGGGACGCTTGCACTGCCGCTTAATATGCCCAAATTCTGCACAATTCCTATTACATCGCTCCTTTTCCCATTGGTCGCTGGTCACGAAGAACCCGTTGAATGATACTCCAATCTCAGTCGTTCCTGTTCTTCTGCAGAGAATCTAACTTTACAATCACTACCATACGTTGCTTGATTTACCGCTTCAAATTCCAAAGCATAAGCTAATACATCGTCCAGCGTCTTAAGCTGGGTCAGCCGTATTACTGGTAGACCTCTTAATTCTGTAGCCCATCGATAAAGGTCTGGACTGTTAGTAATTCCAAGTAACTATCTGGTGCTGTTGGATATGTTAGTCTCACCAAGTGAGCAATATCTGCTTCGAACTCCAGTAAATTTTCGTTGGTCTTTTAGTAACGGTTCTTTATTTGAGCGTGATACACTTGTTGTACGTGAAACTCTAGGTACTTCATTTCCAACCTTGATGGTTCTGTTTGGTTTGAAGGAGACTCAAAAGTTAACTTCCTGACACGTCAGTCATTCCAGTCGGTATCTATAGCAGCAGCCTCGAATTGTTTGAGGTACGCCGCCCATTACAACTTTTCATTAAAGGTAGGTGATTTTAGATTGAACTTTAATGACAACGGTTTGTTTTCGACGCAATTCTTAAATTCCAAGGTATCCTGTCGTATCACTGGGGTTGGGAGTTCCGATGCTTGTACTATTAGTGAATTAAGTCGTTGTTCTATTCTCAGAACCCCTTCTTCATTTTCTGCATGGTCTCTAACAACTTTGCGTTTGTTTCTTGTGAGTTATCGTCCATCTGCGCTTCCAATCTCTGTAAACCACCGAAATGACTTCCAACTTTCAGTAGGTTCCTGAATAAACTCATCTCTAAATTGACTGTAGTTATCTTGTGGATTTACGGCAGTCTCGTTCAGTTTTACCGTAAAACTCGTATTACTTCCTTCTAATTTCACTGCGGTCAAGTTCGGTTTTCTGCCAGGCTTGCAGAGTTTTGTTCTTTTCATCGTATTCTTGTAACTTGTCTGTGAGACTTTCCTGTAGTTTTACAGAATTTTCCTCCATGCTTGAAGTCTTTCTAAGGGGAAAAGAAATTAGCTGGTCAGTTATTGTTGTTGAGTACGAGTGATAGGCATGCAAAGAAAATTATTTACATGTTTTTTTTTCTTACTACAACCACACACCCTTACACCAGTTTAACGAATTCTTTAGTTGTCATTTGGCCTTATTAGTGATGGATAATGTCTACAATTAACGTCTTCTAAACTTCATTTAGTAATCTGACGTGTACTTAAAATTCCACGTGTATCTCCGACGCCATGTCAACTAATAGCTGATTCAAATTAACTAATCATTTTATTATCCGTCTAACTTAGCGCTGCAAATAAAGTGTCTTACTAATAATTAAATGCAAGCATCATACTAACCACCAACGAAGAGATCAATTACAGAACTAGCTAAGACTTATTTTATTAATCTTATAGTGCAATTCCTAAATTGCATGCCCTCCTTAATAATTTGAACACTTTTTCAAGATATAAAGAGGACCCACAATTATCATTAGTATTCATTTCGGGAGAAACATTGATGATTTTGGGTTCAAAGGCAAAAATACTCGTATCGCTGTGCTTAAAACGACACACACATGTATATAATAAGAAGTTTAACGCCTGCATATCACACATCCCACGATACGCTCAAGTATAGCTTGAGAGTTTATAATCTATTTAATGCTAATAATAGGACCTTAAAAGATGTGAAATAATCGAATAAGGTGGTTGAATTAAAAATACTGCACTTTAGAGGGTGCTGCTGTTAAATTTGCCACAATAAAAAGGCATAATATTATTTATATGTAATTTTAAATAGTTGCTAAAAGTAATTTTTGAATTTACTACTTGTGAAATGAATCACCTGTAGTAACTTAACACGTTCAAGAATTACCTAAGTTTTTTTTGAAATTTCCAATCAAGTAGACTTTATTTGGCAAAGGTTTGGTGTTGTATTCCGAATGTAAATAGCAAAGAAATATGATTTTCGGTTTTTTGAAAACGCACTCATCGGATTTAAGGCTACACTATAATTACTAAGTCCTAAGAAAGGTGTATCTAAATGTTTGACATGTTCTTCCTCCGACTGACATGCTATGAAGATGTCGTGTATGCAACCTAGAATAAATTGAGATTGCGTAGAACACGGTCACAAGCTGTGTAGTTACATTGGACGTTGGTTAGTTTCTATTAGAATAAAGCTAAGGGTTTTCGATATACATCTACCTGCTGTTCGAATACACTACCAACGACTGTCCTAAATGTTTGTTGCTAGAAAAAGTTTTGCCTTTGCAGTTGTGTATGGAATTAGAACTCTTTGTCACCGTGGGGTATAGTGTATGAAATTGTTTGGGTGTCATGTTAAGTTTTAAACTTTTGCAGCGTCGGATAAATTGATTTTGATGGTAATAATAATTAACAGCTTATTTATATTTTCAATTTTTATTGTTTGGAATATAGGGGGCCAATGAGTAAACTGGAAACATATTGTACTATTGTATTACACTCCTCTTTTTTCTAACCAGTTTACTGTATTTTTGCTGTAGCTTCTCCTCTTTAGAGAGTTTAAAGAGTCAGTGTATAATGATTCAGCTCAGGCATTTTTGCTCGGAAGGTTTCCCGCTTCCTCCAAGGTAAACTTTTGGCATTTTTGTTAATTTCCTTGGATGTAGTGACTTTCTTTGTATTTGGGTCGTTAATAGTAATCCACAAGCTATACCAGTAGAATTTCTTTTCTTCGTTGCTTCTATTCTACGAGAAAGATAAGGTTCGACTTATCCTCATGACGAAAATAGTTGAAAGGTGGATATAATTATTGTTAGTCGTATAATACTAACGAATGTCATCCACACTTTAAGTTAATGTATATCAAATAAACGCCTACAAACAGCTATTCAAATAATAAGTTCTTGAGGAGTTCTTTGTGGCCTAAATACTGGAACAAAAACTATTTGCAATAACAGTTCTTTATTTTCAAACTGATTATACAAGCCTTTTTAACAACTCGTAGCTACAGTGAAATTTTTAAAAGCTCTCCTAACTATTTATTTCCAGTAATCGCTAACAGTTCAAGTATTAACTTCTTAACAATTAGATGCTATCTTCTTAATTATTTAATATTGAAACAGCATAACTAACTATCCATGCACTAATTATTAATTTATATAATCACTACAGTAATTTCTGTTAAAAGTAATTTATATCACATGTGTACAACTATCAAAGCTTTAAATTAAAACAAGTATTATAATCAAAGCTTTCATCAAATCTCATAATAAAACTTTAATTAGAACTGACTTCCACTATTCACGATGTAACATGTCAATTCGCCGTTGCCTTGCCATTGTGGTCCCACTTCATTCAACATAAAAGTATTCTTCACTTTAATTTTATATTAACACTGTTCACAATCACAAGTTAGTTTTGATTTATGTAACATTTCTCTTTAGTATTATAAAATAATACACTAAAAAAGTTGATCGTTAGTTTTAATTTAATATTTCTTTCTTTGTATAAATAATATCAATAGTTATGATCATATGTAATTTTCTAATTGGTAAACCTCTGAATAATGTCCCTAAATATACAACTAGTGTATACATGAATCTGTCATTTAGGAAGGTTTTCTTGTTTGTCCCTTTCAAAATGTGTGGTTATCTTCAAACCAGAATAAATTTTCATTTTCTTGATATCTGACTGCCTTCTTGTGCACATGCCGTTTCCCGATATGGAAGTTCTTTCTAAGGCCAATTCGTACCTGAATACATGTAATGTGTACGGAGAAAGCCGACCTGAATTATCCATTCAAAATGTTTCTGAATGGGTTCTCTGGTGGGCTGTTCTCTGGTGATTTGTCCTCTGGTGGAGAATTCTCTGATGGAGTATTTAACTATACATGCTTGGCTATCTAAGGCTTATGCTTTAATTCTACTACCTACAAATATTATCTATTACCGTACAAGAATTTTATGTTGCCGTTTAATTACCTTCTAAAACTAAATTGAATATCTGTCAAGAAAACATATGGTTGTGGAACAAAAGGATCGGCTCTTAAATTTGAAGTTTAAGGTTAACAACCAAACTAAATAACGATGGTGTTCGTCTTAGCAAAGCCGTAAGAAGAAACTAAAAATTCTATAAATCTGAACAAGCCGAAGCTCAATACTTAAGTATACGTTTCTTTCAAATTGCATGAGTACAGGTGTGAGTTTTATTTTACTTTTGTGACGGAATAATGTGCATGTGTTTCAGTTTTAATCTCTGATATGTTGAAAAATAACGTATTTAAAATTTAAAGTCATACTTTTACTTACCTATTATCTTAACTAATTTAATATAACATTTACTTTTCTGGTATAACCTTTGTTCAGGCCTTGCCTAATATATATTAAAAGCATGCTCCTCTTATCTCTCGACTACGATTTATTAGTCGCGCATCGCAAGGTGAGCGCTGGTTACAACAATAAGATAGTCGACACAACTCTCTCTTAGAACACAGTCCATTATTAAATGTCACACTCGCGCCGGTTTGTCGGCATTATCAGTTAATTAATTAAATAACAACGTGGGTACCTCTATTCCTTCCTTCAGAACCCTCTCCTGCCTAACCAATTATGTATTTAGTGGTGAGTGTAAAGTGATAATTGAACACGGGGTAAGTTTTTTATGCAACCACATTTTATTATAAACATTTTATTACGCATTTTTTGTTATTGTAAACCAGCCGCTCCGCTTAGGCGTGAACATACCTTATTTTTTTGGTCGCTTTGACCGGTATGCGTGATATAATTGTCGTCGTGGTTTTGGAGGAGCTTGCTTTATGTTAAATTATTACAAAGTTGCTCTTAATAGTATTTGAAATAAATTCACTCTTATCGAAACCTGCATGTTGATAAACGGTTATCAGCACAGGTGTGTTTGTTTATATTTGCATTCAGTTTTAATTATAAAATACACTTTAATTCAATTACATATTTGCGTGGTTTAGGCTATTCTGAAAATGTCGTTCGACAGCATTTCTTTGCAAGCTCAGCAAGAAGCCTTATTTGGTCGCTTGCAAGGCATTTGGGATTATGCTATTTCCGCAAATGTAAGTAAATTAAACTTATTAGAAGCAAAAATGCAAAGGCTTCCGATTATTGAAAATGCTCTCGAAAAACTACAGGTAGCAATAATTGAATTCAACGCTACTAAAACTGACCCTAAACTACATGTAAAATTAAATCTAGCATCTTTCGACGACTTATTTGACGTAGTTCGTGCAAAATATTTAGAATTGAAAGAAAATTCTACAAAATCGGTTTCTGCGGATGCTCTGGCTTTTAAGGGCCCATCCGTTGAATGTTTAAAACCCCTAGAAATTCCTGTTTTTGATGGTTCCATTGATAAGTGGAATAATTTCATTACTACTTACCGCAGTGTTGTACACGAAAACAAATCTATTCCAGTCTCATTAAAATATTTATATTTTAGATCGTATCTCGATAAGGAAGCATTAAGTGTCGTCTCTGATCTAGCGTTAGATCCCAATTTGTATGAGCAAGCATTTAAAAAACTGGTAGATCGTTATGACTCACCTCGCAGAATTGTTAATTTGCCCGAAATAATATTTTTATTTCGTTCCCACAAAATAGCGCTTTGTGCTGACATACGAATGATGTACCGCCAAATTTTAGTGCGTACACAAGATAGAATATACCAACATATATTCTGGCGACCCTCCCTCGACAGCGGAGTTCAAGAGTACGAATTGAACACGCTTACTTATGGTCTTACTCCATCCTCTTTTATTGCGCAACGCGTGTTAAAACAATTGGTGATCGACGAAGGACAACAATTTCCTCTAGCATCTGTGGCCTTGCTGAATCACACGTATATGGACGATGTGATTTCAGGAGCCAAGTCCGTTGCGGCAGCTCAGCAGCTGCAATCTGAATTAATAAAATTGCTGTCTCTTGGCCAATTTCAGTTAAGAAAGCGGTCCAGCAATGACAACTCTCTTTTAAATCAATTCCAGGAATCTGAATTAGAACCCTCCGTAGCATGTTCTGATGAAATCTCTGGTATCAAAATATTGGGACTAGTTTGGAACCCGAATTCTGATAATTTCACCTACTATTTGGTTCCTTTCGAAGGGAATACTTCAAAACGTTCCGTTCTTTCATATATGGCTAAAATTTTCGACCCCCTCGGCTGGTTGACTCCGGTGGTGTTTTTAATAAAACATTTTTTACAGCAATTATGGGTACAACGTTTAGGTTGGGACGACACGCCGGACACCGACTGGTGTTTGAACTGGGAGAAAATTTGTTCCCTCCTTACTGAATTATCAAATTTGAAAATTCCTCGCTGTTTGTTTTTAGACTCGGGACAGTACCGTCTGTTAGGGTTTTGCGATGCCAGTGAGAAAGGTTATGCTGCATGTGTTTTTCTACATGGCACGACTTCAGATAACACGAATTGCCATCTTCTACAAGCCAAAAGTAAAATTTCACCCTTAAAATTTCTTTCAATGCCTCGTATGGAATTACTAGGTGCTGTTTTGTTATCTCGTCTAGTATATTCTATAATCTCTAATAAATTTCCTTATCTCTTAAAGGAAATAAGATTATTCACCGATTCTCAAGTGGTACTAGCGTGGATTAACACTCCTTCTTATTTATTAAAAACATTTGTGGCCAACCGCGTGGAAATTATTTTAGAATACACTGCCATTCAACAGTGGTACCATATTTCTGGTGAAAACAACCCCGCCGATATGGCTTTTCGTGGTCTTATTGCGCACCAGTTGATTGACAACGATATCTGGTGGCATGGCCCATCTAACTGCAGCGATCTAATTACGGCTTCCAGGAATTTGGAAACTCCCCTTTCACTAGAAATTCTTCCAGAAATAAAATCTCCCCCTAATATATTAGTTACTTCTACACAAAAAAGTTGCACTCAATTTTTGGATAAATTTTCTTCTCTCACCTTGCTCCAGCGTACTGTGGCATATGTAAACCGTTTTATTTACAATTGCAAGAACTCTGATAAAAAATTATCAGGCTCTCTTTCTTCTGATGAATTGCATATCTCATTGATAACTATCATAAGAGTTACGCAACAGCAGTTCTACGCCGAAGAAATAAATCAACTAAATTTAAACAAGGGTTGTTCTAAACAACTCCAAAAATTGTCCCCCTTTATTGATTCGCTAGGTCTTGTTAGGGTGGGCGGACGTTTGCGTCACTCCCTGTTGTCTTATGATAACAGACATCCCTTTCTATTACCGAAACAAGCCACTTTATCGCGATTATTGTGCGATAATTATCACCGTTTATCTATGCATTCAGGTGCATTCATGACGCAATCAGTTATTCAGCGAAAATTCTGGATTATTGGAATACGTTCCTTAGTTCGTCAAAGGATCCATAAATGCGTTATTTGTTCGCGCTTCCGTGCGACAACTGCTCAACCGTTTATGGCCGATTTACCCCTTTTCCGTGTTCAACTGTCCAGAACATTTACTCATGTGGGAGTAGATTTCGCCGGCCCATTTATGATCAAGTCTTCTAATCGTCGTAATGCCCCGGTGTCTAAAACTTATTTATGCATATTCATTTGTATGTGCACCAGAGCGGTGCACCTCGAGGTAGTGTCAGAATTATCGACCGAAGCATTTTTAGCTTGTCTGACAAGGTTTACAGCTCGTAGAGGAATTCCTGATGTTGTTTACTCAGATCAGGGTAGAAACTTTCTTGGTGCCTCGCGGTCCCTCAAGGAAGCTATCATATTCCTTAAATCCAACAACGATAAAATTTTCGCCGTTTTAGCCTCGCACCATATCAAGTGGCAACTTAATCCTCCATACGCCCCAAATTTTGGCGGAATTTGGGAGTCTGGAGTGAAATCGGCAAAAGCCTTATTAGTTCGTACTTTAGGTACACGCCCTCAAACTTTTGAGGAACTATGTACAATTTTTTCTAGGGTTGAAGCAATACTCAATAGTCGCCCTCTTGCCAGTCTTTCGATCCTAATGACGGTACGGATTATCTGTCGCCCGGTCATTTTTTGATAGGCGGTCCCCTTTTATCTCTACCTGAAATTACTATTCCGGAGGAAATAACTTTGCGTTCCCGTTGGCAGCGATTGTGTCAGGTTACTCAATCCATTTGGCGTCGGTGGTCGAACGAGTATCTCCACCAACTCACCCAACGTAACAAATGGCATTGCCCCACAATATTGCCCAAGGTAAATGATGTGGTCATAATTAAAAATTTAAATACTGCCCTCTTGTGTTGGCCTCTTGGCCGTATTGAGAAGTTATTTTTTGGTCGTGACGGTATACCACGAGTAGCATCTGTAAAAACCGCTGCAGGTTTAGTTACACGTCTAATAAGTAAGCTTATTATCCTCCCTTTGAATGAATAAATTTTATTTTGGTTATTTTCTCTCTTATTTATGTTCCGTTTAATTTTGAAAATTTTAAGGTTGTATTAAAGTTTTGTTTTAATTTGCCTAGCAACCTTAACATTTCTAGGGTGTATTTTTAAATGATTTATTTTGTTTTGGTATAAAACTTATTCAGTTTTAGATGGGCGGTTATGTTCAGGCCTTGCCTAATATATATTAAAAGCATGCTCCTCTTATCTCTCGACTACGATTTATTAGTCGCGCATCGCAAGGTGAGCGCTGGTTACAACAATAAGATAGTCGACACAGCTCTCTCTTAGAACACAGTCCATTATTAAATGTCACACTCGCGCCGGTTTGTCGGCATTATCAGTTAATTAATTAAATAACAACGTGGGTACCTCTATTCCTTCCTTCAGAACCCTCTCCTGCCTAACCAATTATGTAATTAGTGGTGAGTGTAAAGTGATAATTGAACACGGGGTAAGTTTTTTATGCAACCACATTTTATTATAAACATTTTATTACGCATTTTTTGTTATTGTGAACCAGCCGCTCCGCTTAGGCGTGAACAACCTTACAAGTGTAAACATAAAGCTTTCATGAAACTTTTGTGGATTATGAGGTTATGTTCAATTAAAATGTTTTATACAAATTCTCTTAACTATGTTAAATACAACAAAGCGTTTTTATGATTTCTTTTTACTTAGAAAGTTAATTTAAAATTGTGTAAAGTACAATAATAATTTTAGATTTTCTAATATCTTATCTGGTAGAGTTTAAAACAATTTTAAAATTATGAGTGAGTAGATATATATACTGCACTTAGTGATTTTTTTTACATGAAAACTTGGTTGTAAGAAAATGAGGAAATATATTTTGTTTTTCTAATGTTATTAACTAAACGTCAATATATAAGTTGTATTAAGGTATTTTCTTTTGTCATGTTCTAAATTACATCCCTATAACTTACTTGGGTAAAATTTAACTTTGTTCTCAAAATATCTAAGAGTAAAAACCCCTGAGATATAGTCTTTTGCAATCTACCGCAGCCACAAAAGGTCGACACCAGCCCTGCCAGAGTATTGTTTAGACGCTGTTGTATACCCATTCCTACTTGTAAAAAGGAAGGGTGCAACGACTATAATTTATATATATTTCAAATTTTCTAGACTATTGTAAAACGTACCAGAAATTATGCAAGTAATATTTTCGATATTTTCTGTTGTAATCTAAATAACCCTTAAATGTAAAACGCGTGCACCTGTCAAACAAATCCATCGCCCACAGAGGTCTATCAATCTTCTTTTGTGTACAAACTTCCCGCTTATATTCCAATGTGATTATTCCACCCGAAGTCAAACTCGTCAAGTGTTACAACACGTCATTATTTGTGAAAACGGTTAATTATCATCAAAATTTATTACTTGTAGTTAGACGTGTTTCAAATGTCTTCAGTATTCAACTTTTTTATGTATTTTTATTATTGCTTTAAGTTTGAACGCAATTTTTTGAACATTTATGTGATTTTTTGTTGGAAATTGTGCGGTTGGCTACTAATTGTCGCCTGGTGTTCGTCAGCCAATGAGAAGAGGCTGTTTTAAAATAGGTAAGGGTGCAGTATCGTCTACAGAAAGTGAACTGAACGCTTTTTGTCAGTATCTTGACGCGTAAAGGTGTGCAGAAGCGATGCTATCTTCCTCTATCTTATTCTGTCAATTATCTTGTATCCGGGGATTTTTACTGCAAGAACATCTACCAGTAACGAAACACCACACCCCTGAGATTGCCGTAAAAACGTCGGAGCTGTTATGAGTAGATATTAATTAAATTTAAATACCTACATTTCTTTACCTTTAAATACTTTTTTGTGAATGTTAAAATTTATTATATCAATCAAATATTTAATATCTAAGAAAGTGTAAAAACGATTTACAAAATTATTAACTATACACGTTAGCTTTTACATAGGGAAAACAATTGATAATTGGTTTCTCCATACTACAGCTCACCAGATTTGAGAAGTTCTATAATTTAGAGCGTCCTGTTTTATTTAGATCGCCATGACTCCTCTAAAAAGCTAGTTAAATCAAAAGGAACTGTACTTACTATTGATTTATTGACGAAAATTAACACGAGGACGCTTAACGCCTTATATATTTATTTCGATTTATTACAATGTCAATATTCTATTGTCCACTGTCTTACTATCTTCTTCTCTTATTCTGTTGTTCTACATTTTTATACTTATGTCCTTATGTTTCACTTCTACATTACACTTATCAGGTTGGCTGCGTTACTAGTCGCCTGGGGCCGGCACCAAACTATTGTATTGTATGGAAGAAAATGTATATAAACTTTCTCAACTTGCGCATCTGCAGAGTAGGTTCTTTGTAAGGAGTCTGGCGCAGGTGGATCCATCCAATCCACTAATCGCTTTTAATGGATTTTTTTATTAAAAACCTATTAACACGAATTGCTTTTTAATGGGTTTTCTCATTAAAAATCCATTACCACTAATCGCTTAATAATGTTTAAAATCCGACCACTCCTTACCGTTTTACACACGTACCTTCTAGCAAACTTTTAATATAAATATATTTTGTTTGGTATCAGTTAATATTAGATTTTTCTCAGCTACTCGAACTTCTAGCAATTTTTTAGATTGCATCACTCCTTAAGGCGGTGCCCCAATTTTAAGATTTTTTACCGGTAGCGATTTCCGACCATCCTTATAATTTTTTAAACCATGCGACACGTCAAATTAGTCTAGAATCCGAATCTGCAAACAGATTTAAAATCCAACCACCCCTTACCGTTTTACACACATAGCCTATAGCAAACATATAAAAAATTCTTTTTGTTTCTTTTAAGATAAATATATCTTGTTTGGTATCAACTAATATTAGATTTTTCTATGGAGCCCAAATCTGTAAATAGATTTTAAATAGGACCACCCCCTACCGTTTTAAACACATACCCTCTAGCGAACATATAAAAGATTATTTTTGTTTCTTTTCAAATAAATATATCGTGTTTGGTGTCAATTAATATTAGATTTTTTAGGGAGTCCAAATCTGTAAATAGATTTTAAATAGGACTTCCCCTTGCCGAGTTACACCTTTTAAATGTCCCAAACCTCTAATTTTTGCTCATCTATATTTAACTCCATCTTTAAAACCTTTTTCGCTACCCAAGACATATGCTTTAACCGACCATTTCCCGAAAAATCTAAAACCGCTCAAATTTTAGACTTGAACCCTTTATAAGACATAAGTGTTTGATGTTAAAAACCATTTTCAAACAGTAATCTTTTGTTTTTAGAATAATATAAAACATTCCAATGTAATGTGTTTTTAATATATAAATGGTAAGGTTGAGTTTAGCAACAAGAACCACGCTCTTTAATTACAATAGTCAAAAACACGACTTTTAAAATTTTAAACAGGGTAAATCTTTACACAAAATTTTGCAGATAATAAAGTGTTAGAGAAATAATGGAAAAATTTACACAATGCTTGAAACCCCAGATTATTTCCTTAGAGTGAGTGGACTTTGACTTGGGGGGTGGTGTTGCGATAAAATACTTTTAGCGGTAAACCCAACAACAATCATGCACTTACCTTAATGTTCATACTGTTGACCTCTACGAAAGTGGTTGGTAGCATCCAGACCAAAACAACATCTCCGCCGATGGAATTATGTAGTAGCACAGTAACACACGCCAAAATGTATATTGTATTATATTATGTTTTAGTACATGGCCGCACGGGCCGAATGCTTCGAAATGAGTGTCCGTGCAAAATCAGTGATAGATAATACCGCCTAATTTATCGCAAAACGAAACCTTGACTCTTTAAAATGAATAAAATCGAAATTAAAAGTGGCGTTCTAACCCAATTTTGAACATAAAGACAACAAACTATTAGCCGTTTAGCGAGTACCACGGGGAGGTAACACGTACACACTGTCCACCAGGATAGAAGCAAGAAGAATTTGGAAGAAGGAAAGGTGGGAGAAGAATTTAAAAGTTATAGAATATTAAAACTTATATATATATATATATATATATATATATATATATATAGATTTGCTGTGATATAAGAATCGAGCCTCACGAATTGGGCGTCAAGATTTGCTGTGATTCTCGTTACTACGGAGAAATCTCCTCTGATATTCGATTTCTTACCTGAATATCGCCTCTTGAATCCTTCCGCCTCGGCTGCTCACCTAGTTAAAACTTTCATCCTCATTCATAAAAAAAACAAACACATTCCTACCACAAACATCAACGTTAACTCTATTTACACCAATATTCACAATACATTAAAATTACAAAATTAAATTTCAGCATCATAAAATTTCAAGTTTATATTTGTCATCATTTTAATTTGCATCTGGAATTAGAGTCCTTGTAGGATGCATACTAATTAAGTAAACAATATTTGCAGACCTGAGTCTGAATAAAAGGGAGCATCTCCCACCCCTTTACGTTAATTTAACAGGTTAGTCTAATTGAGCTCAAAGACAGACCCAAATTTTCATCATAATCAAAAACACAAACCTGATAAATACTCCTTTCTACTTATACAAGAAAATTTTACCTTAAAATTCAAAATTTGTTGTTTATACAAATTTACTACTGTCCATCTTTATCAAACAAAATTATAAAGATATTCAACACACACCAAAACATCAAAGATCGAACAACAAGGCATAAGTTACCTGAAGGTTACTGCACTCGTGGCTCCAATGTACATCGTCCTTGCTCATCCCACCATTCCAGCTGGTTTATGTTTACGTCTTCGGATTTCTGACCGCCGTTAAAATTTTTCTACACCACCATTCGTCTAAAAAGGTTTCAATGCTGCTCAGGACTTCATCTATGTATATCTAAATCTTGTTTTGTGGATCCAATCACGTTTACGAATAACATTTGATTACTAACATTCCCGAAAAATAGCACTTTATTTTATCTTCTCTAAGTGCACTAATGCATAATCACTGTTGTAGTAGCACGTAATCACCATCTATTCTGCTGGACGTATCGAATAAAATCAATAAAATAAAGAGCAAAACTGTTTGAAGTATCGCATAAAATCAAAAATAAAAGAGAGCTAAACTCCTATCAGCAGGGGTTTATATAATGGCTCGCTTGCAAGTCGAATTTGTCCCGCGACGGACGATTTTAAGAAATTCGCATTCTATTTTCTCTTCCGATGGCTCGGCACAATGATTCTACTGAAATTTGCACTCGTCTCGCAACACGTCCGAGAACAACTAACTAATTTTACATAGAAATTGTTATGTTTCCACCTCTCCTGTTTGCATCTTATTTCAACCTTAACCGCCAATCTAGTCTGTTCGTTCTATCTACAACCTGTGTTCTCGTTTCACATTTCCCCTCGTTTAACTACCAATGCATTCCCTCTCGCTTGTCTTTATACCACAAACTCGCTTTCTTACTTGCACTCATATAGCTTAAAGCTTATCAACTATCATATACATCGTTATTTCTGCAGGTGTTCTGAGTTCCTCACGTGTTTTATAATTTCTCGATAGCTTTAGTACTTGGAACGATTAAATTAAATACAAATTGAACCTTTTAACTCTGTTTCTTTTTATAGAAAGCGTCTAGTGAATAATTTAAATCCCTTATTTTTAACGAAACGAATAAATTTTTATGCTGCATGGTTTTAATAATGCGTATTATCTAATGAAATTCTACATTACTTCCTTCTACACGTTGATTATGATTATATACAAACTCTACATTCTAATTAAATGATTTAAATCTACACAGTAGGCCTTTAATTAAGCGTACTATTTTCCACTGCTTTGATATACATGGTGTTTAACCTTATCTAAACAATATAAACCCTATGTTTAGAAGTAAATGACAAATTTATCCAATATGCTTTTAAATGAAGCGTATTATTACCCACAGCGTCCTCGTGATTAAAATTATTTGATGTCGTTAATTAATTTTCTACCCTGGTCTAAATTTGAGTAATATATATATATATATATATATATATATATATACACTAGATTTACAAAATCTATACAATTATATAACAACTATCTTACACCTATATCTTTATGTCCCCATGCATAGGTTAATACACATACAGGGATGATGTAACGCTTGTCATCTTCGCTCGATAAACTAATTTTATTAATAAGCTGCGTGTACAAATCGTGTTTTTTACTCCGGATACATACGCCAGCAAGTATTCGATACCGCCCAAATAAGAATTAGATGCTTGGTGACTGTTAACTTCCGCTTCCCTCGTGTACGCCCAGAAACATCCCTACCTATGCGCACTCCTACCCATAAACACCCGGGTCCATGCGCACCCCTCTCTGTGTGACTGCTATTTCGTAGTGACTTCATAGCCTTTTATAAAATAAAGAGCAATGTTATACCATTCTAAAATTTTTATTCTGACATTACACATAACAAAATTTAATACCAAGCATGGAGGCATTCAAACTTAATTTTAATACAAAGTTATACACAGAAAACAGTCCTTTCTTTATGTTTGTCTTTGTATTTAGAATTGGTGGTAAGAAAGCCAACGGTAGAAAGAGAAAAAGTATTGGCTGTACATGAATCAATCTTACGAAGAGAAACACAAGCACAGAGCACACTTCAGTTAAGTGAGATAGAGGTACAGCAGTAGATAAAATTTCAACGACGTTAGATGAAGGACTAGAAGTATCACAGTTAGGGAAGAGAACAGCAATGACTGTAGGAATTTCAACCTTAGGAAAAGGAGCAGAATCCGTTAACACTTCAACCATATTACCTAAAAGAACAGAATCAGGTAGAAGTTTATCAACGTTACAAGAACAAACAGTATCAAGTAGAACTTCGCCAATGTTAGATAAAGGAGTAGAATGAAGTATATCAACATGAAAGAAAGGAGCAATAGCAGACAGAATTTCATCAACCTTACAAGAACATAGAGCATTAGGAAGAACTTCATCCACGATAGATAAGGAAGAAGAATCAGCTTGACCTTTGTCAACATTATATAACAGAACGTCAGCTGGGATTTCACCAACCATAGTTAAAAGTACAGACACAAGTAGCATTTTGTCAGCATGACAAAAATGAGTAAGAGTAGGCAACGTTTCATCAACGTCCGTTAAAGCAGTAAAATTAAGTAAGGACCTTCTCTATCCAATTAGGAGTTATCCTCAGTTCAGCTACGGCTGTTATTGCCGGCACGACAGAAATTTCTTGAGTCGAAGCATTTAAGAAAGCAGGAACTTGTAAAATATTGACAGCAACAGCAACAGACATTAAAGATACAGGTTCATAAACTTCAACATAACCTTCGCTGACTAAATTAGAAATTATCGTCACTTCAGCGACATGTGTGCTTGCAGACACGACAGGAATTTCTTAGGTAGAATCATTTAAGAAAGCGAGAACAACCTCTTGAGAAGTTAGCTGCAAGTCACTAATTCGAAGTATGGGTTGTAATGGTGGTGGAGGTACAGTTTGGGGTGAGAGTGAATAAGTAGTGCGAGCAGAAGAAGGAGTAGAATAGGATGTAGAACTAGAAACGGAAGAAAGTTTGTTCGAAGCTACATTTGCCGAAGAAGAGTATGTTTTGATAGTAGTAGCAGGATGACCCGAATGAGGTATAAGAGAGAACGTAGAGTGAGAAGCAGAAGAAATTAGGCATCTAGAGGTGAGGACAGAATTTGAAGGATTATTTAAAACCTATAAGGAGTGGGATGACAGTGTGGACAGTTGTGGCGAGTAACTCCCTTATATCCACAACCATAACAGTGGAGTACTTTAGGACGAGTACAACGGGTCGAAACATGACCAGGTTTGTCGCAATTAAAGAATACGACCTGACGAGTAGAAGTAGAACTAAAAGGAAAAATAGTAAAAAGTATGGAGGAAGTATCTGATCTACCTGCAGGCGTAGGAGAAACCTTAACAGCTCTGTCACGTGAAGTAACAGTATTTTCCTCAATAGTAGCAGACCTATAAGCAAAATCTAGGGGTAGGAATTCTGAGTTTAATAATGTAACAACGTCGTCACAACATTTGGGGGAGCGTTGATGTGCGCGGAAAAGAAGTAAGGCCTTTCCAGTAAGTAATTCCAAAGTTAAACGAAAAAGTTGCTGAGCGGAAATATTACGCGAAACGCTGAATTCCTTAATACGAATCAAGAATTCCGGTAGAGAACCTTCACCTGAAAAAGAGATTCAATTGAGCCAGCGGGTATCCTTTAGTAGGTGTCATAGTATTGGCAATAGTAGAAGTATCCAATTCTTCCTCGGATTCAGACAAAAGATAAGGAACTTCTTCGGTGATGGCGGTAGTTACATTAAGAGTTTGTGAACTGGAAGAAGGCTGTTGACTAAAATCAGCAAAAGTAACACGCTTCAATTTTCTAACAGTCGCCTCAACATTCGAACGAATGGTCTGTAAAGCGAATAATAATTTATTTTTCGTAAAGGCTTTTTTCTCAGAGCTAGCCAACATAATTTCACAACGTCGCAGTAACATCCCCAGTAAAATCGTCAGAAGACGGTCCAAGTTCAGTAAGCTGCAAAATCAAATTCAAAAATGGGTTCAAATAACACGAGTTCGAACTGCAATCCTCGAGTTATCAAAGCGCGATTAGCAAACTGGAGAACACGCTATCAACTAATAGTAGGATTCATTATTTTGGCAAGTTTTTAGGTGGGAAACCCAAGAAAAAGCAAATATACGTTATCGGAATGTTTTACAAATTAACAGATACCTAAAACAAGGAATTGACTATTTAATTTATGGAATAAATTTTCGTTTTAGAATGAATAGATTTGAAAGAAATGTTATGATGGCGCGTACTATTGTAACGGGGTAGAAATACAGGATGAGGTTTTGAATAGAAACAGAAGTTAGGTGAATGAAAAACGAATTACCACAAAAAAGGACGTATTTGAATCTATCGTCGAAAATAAACGTAACAGAATTAAGAGAAGAAACAATATTCTTAAGTTTGACAGCGCGGTTGTCATTTTTTAGGAGGCAAGTATTAAAATCACCCATGATAATACAGTTTAAATATTCAGCATTCAACTGCTCGATGGTATCCTCAAAACATCATAGTAGTTTGCTTCAGGCGGACAGTAAATGACGCCCGCCCGCTACGTACATTGACGCAGACTAAAAGACAAAATAAAGGATGCCCGAGCTCAGTTGGCGAGTAGGCGGGGTATTATAAATACCAAAAAGTAGCTCAAGAAAACAAAAGTAATAAACCCTCCCTTTACATACATCAAGAAAACAAAAGTAATAAACCCTCCCTTAAAATGGCGTGTTGCAGTTTTTACGTCAATACCCTTCTGAAATAACAACAAAGCAACAAATTCGACACTATAAACCACAGCTCTAAATCTCTATAGTATATCTCAAATTACATATATATAACGTCGGCGCTACAGTGTCTTAATTAACATAGGTTTACACCCCAGAAAACAAGGAACAGCCAACAGTGCTGAATCACCGTCATCATTATGCAATTAACTATGAGGAATGGTCCTCGTACGTACAATATTAATATTAACTAGCCCCTTCCGTAAAGATAATCATGCTCCCAAGAACAAAAAAAAACACCAAGTTTAGGCGTCAAGTCGACCTTGATGAGCATATTGTTGTGACCATTTCACAAGGGTTAATTCCTCGATAAAAAATATCGTAAATTAACACTCACCGACGTGTCCCAGGCGCAGGCGGTCTGTGGGTGTCCCCCCATGACAACAGGAGCGGCAAGCCAACGGGACTTTAGGGCCACTGGAAGAAGTTGGAATAATTAAGGGCAAATTAATTTTATTGCCGCCGAAAGGAATAGGTTTGTAAAACCACCATTACCTACCACGCTGTATTGCGTGCGCGAAATTCCAAAAAGGAAACGAAAACAAAAAAATATAACAATACCGACGAATGTTTTAGTTGTGTATATGGAAAAGAAAGTGAATCTTGATTCCTTTTAAAGTAACAAGAATCCAACTCAATGCTAGTGTTATCAAAACATACAAACAGGTGATTAGCAAACTCGAAACACGGTTTATCGGATAGCTCAATACGTTATTTCAACGAGTTTTAGATTTAAACAATAGAGAAAGTAATTACACGCTATCCTACAGTGTAGCAATTTTACGGATACCTAAAACAGGGTATTGACTATTTAATTTATAAAATAACTTTTTGTTTGGAAGTAAATAGGTTTAAAATGAAAATTATTAGGAAGCGTACTTATTGTAAACAGGTAAAATATACAGGATGTTGTTGGTGGATTTGAGCAGAATCTAAAGAAATGAATAATGAAATACCAAAAAGGGGTACGTTTTAATGGACCATCGTAAAGTAAAAGTAACAAATCCCTTTTCCCAGCAAAATTAAAGGGTTGGGATAGGAAAGCAAAATTACGGAAGCGGACAGTATATAAAAACCAAACAAACAAAAAAAAAGAAAAAATTTGCTTAATAAAGAAACAAAAGAAACACTCCAAAATAAAAAAAAAGAATTTTCATCCGGCTCGAGGAACCAGTATACCGGACTAAATCAAGAAGTTTAGAAAAAATAGGAAAAGGAAAAGTAGAAAGTAGCAATCACCGAAGACAAAGGTAGAATGGCGTCAACACTGTTAAAGTCTTCAAAGGACGGATGCTTTTTCAGAAAAAAAACAATAAAGTCTTCAACCTCAACCGAAAATTAGCTCCCTGCAGAGAACCAACAGTAAAAGAAAGAAGCGAAGAAAAAACCAACATTAACCGCCAAAATGTAAAAGTGTCAAGTGTCAAAGTATATGCGGGAACAACAAAAATGCGGGACAAAAAAAACTGAAATTACTTCAAACTGTGGTACCAAATAATCGCAACAACCGAAGAACCAAAGAAAAGAAATGCTAACTAGACCTAAAGCCGACTAAATCGTGGTTTCCGAAGAAAAAAAAACGGACTAGAAAGCACCTTCCACTGGAAGTGGATTGAAAAATATACCAAGTCGGCACGAAGACCGACCGAAAGTAACACCAGCCACGGGAAAGGAAAGGAATGTGGAACAAAAAGAGAAAAAATTCCAAGAAAAATAACACCAAGGAACAAGTTCAAGAACAAACAAAAAAATCCTAAGAATCGCACAAAAGAAAATAAAACAGAATCCCAGTGTAGTTGTGTATGAGTATGTGTGTGCGTGTGCGTGCGTGCGTGTGTGTATGTGTGTGTGTTGATGTATGAGTAAATGTGTGTATGAAGTGTGTGTTGGACCGCTGTAGTTGCCTCTTACGACAGGCAGGTCGTACCATGAGGCTATTCTATTTCCGGACCCATACGGGAGAAGAAAAGCAAGAAAACCCAGCCAAACAGGGAAGTAAATAAAAGGAAGCGTATGGTTAAAAAATAAAGTCTGAAGGAGAGCAAAATTGGCATAAGAATTTGGGGCGCGAGGACCAGGTATTTAGCTTAATTGATAGTAAAATCTATTTAACTCAAAAATAAAGAAGTATATGCACGACTTAAAATACACGTATTAACTCAGGGTAACGTCACAATGTGTTGTTACGTTTATTTTGCACATAAATTAATTATCCTATTTTTCTCCCTTGTTCATTTATTACTCGTACGAATAAACCCCATTCCAATCCTTAAATTCTCCAACAACCCCCTACATAGTTTACTTGTTACTTCATAAGCCCGTTTTACCATAAATCTGGTAAATCCTTCAACATAATTCATAATGAACACGATCCCGAATAACCTCCTCAACTTAAATCCCTTTTTCTTCTACAAAGATAATTTATTCTATAAATTAAATAGTTTATATCCTGTTTAGGTAAACTTCAATTTGTTAAACTTTCCGATAGCGTATAATTGCTTTTTATGTGTTTCCTATTTAAACATTCGTCTGCATAGTGTATTGAACTATCCAATAAAACCCTGTTTTCCGGTTTTACCGCGCTCCGCTACGCTAGGAATTGGCAATTGAATTGGTGTTGTTTGAACTATTGTTGAGTTTGATTCTGCAGCTTGTGCGTCGAAGGGTTTTTTACATTTTATATGTCACTATATTCAAAAAGCGATGCGCGTCTTTCTGTTTAAGAACTAGGACGTGTCTTGCGTGTATTCGGTGAGTTTTTCCCTCGCGTACCCATTCCAATCAGATGCTCTTTTTAGGTTTTTTAGCTGGAGGCCAAGTGCGTTCTTTCTTTATGTAAAACAACTTCTTTCTTTATGTAGAACAACTACTTTTGTCCGTAGACTGCTGCTGCAATTATGGTAGCAGAGTAAATGTATGCTGTCGACCACGACGTTTTTATGCTAACTCAACTCCGACGGCTTGCGAGTTAAGGTATGCAACTTGTTTTCTTTTGTGTATATCAAGAAAGTATTCCTTATCAACGGCTGGTGTAATTACGCGACAAGAAACGTCACATTATAGAAATATTGGTTATTGCTGCGATTCGATATTATCGCTCTACAGGGGCGATGTACTATTTTTAAAGATGGGTGATCAAAGAACGCACATGTTTATTCCCTTTATTAATTAGTTACTTTACAAAAATTACTAGGTAAAAATTTAAAAACTCTTGACAGAAGCTCTCATAGTTTTTATTTGATACTGATTAATTTTATTTTGTGTAAATACGAGATGCGCACTTCGTAGCTAAATTTCTAAATTGTCCGTAGAATATAATTGTTGGCTGAAAAATAGTAATCCTTAATTTATTTTCGTTTTGCTTGTTTGTACAGAATCCTTTATTTATTTTTATGTGTTAAAAGATAATCGTGGGCGATAAACTTTATTTCTTTTTTGTTTTTTTGGTATGTAGGCGAATCCCCCCCCTCTCCGCCGTTGGTAGATAGCCTGGTGTTTTCTTCTGGCAACGTCCAGGTATGTAGCAGTGTAGAGAACGCGATAAGTAACCGGAATAGTTTGTTTAAAGTGTCGCCTTTTACAAATACAATCAGAATTGTTAATAAGTTCAATATATATTTTTTCTATAGTGGTAAAAGATTTTATATCCGCTGTGTGGGACTCTTCCTTGCCGAAGCAAGGACATACCCACTAAAAATCCACTTTGGTGTCCGACTCTAGATCCCTTGTCATAGACGTTTATAGGGATCCCGAGACTTGCGTACCTGGACTAGGTCCTTCACCGCCGTCGCGAATTGGAAAAAACATGTCGTTACGCGCAGTTTATTCCTTTCGGATGTCTGATAGAATCGCAACAAAGATCATTGCCGGAACATCGCACTGAGGTGTTTATGACGTTGCCATAAGGCTTCTTCATACGCGCCCAGAGCTCGTATAAGCTGGTTTTTATAACCTTCTGGAGATCCTTAGAACCTCTCTGCGTTCGACCGGAGCCATTCCTTGACGGTTTGCAGATTTGCCTCTCTGTGAAGCTGAACGTTTCGAATGAACCAGAGAGCTCCGAAGACTCCCCTTAGGGTATTGTTCTGGATCACCTGGAGTTTCCGTATGTGCGTTTCCGCTGCGTTACCACACACTGCTGATGCGTATGCAAACGTCGGTCTAGTTATCGCCTGGTAGAGCCTAAGCTTGTTTGAAGCGTTTAGCCTACTTTGGCGATTGGTCAAGGGGTATAGCTAAGCCATAACACTCTTGGCATTGTTTGCCGCATACTCGATGTGAGCTTTCCAGGTTAGTTTTGAATCAAGGATCGCCCCTAGATACTTGACACCTGAACGCCAAGATATCGGTTCGTCGACGTCGCTTCGAGAAGAAAACTGCCGTGCTCTTTTCTGGATTGACCTCGACTCGCCAGCCTCTCCTCGAGAGCGTCCATCGCCGTTTGCAGTCTCTGCATAATGAGGTGCGGAGCACGGGACCTGGCTATAATGTCTGTGTCGTCGGCGTATAGTGCCATCCTGGTGTCTGCCGTTTTCGATAGGTCGCTTACGAAGAAGCTGAAGAGTGCCGGCGAGAAAAGAGTGCCTTGGGGGACCCCAGTCCTGATTCTCCGCCTCGTCGACCGCACTCCGTCCAGCCTAATGCAAAACCATCTATCGTGAAGATAGGATTTTGTCAGTCGGACGAGAGCGCGTGGCAACCCCCTCTACAGCACCTTGTAGAGTAGGCCGTTATGCCAGACCTTGTCGAAAGCTTTAGACACGTCCAGAAACACTGCGCCGGTTCACTGTCGCCAGTTGAAGTCTTCCGCGATGTGCTCCACCACTCGCAGTATCTGGTAAACAGTGGAATGCCCCTTACGGAACCCAAACTGTTCATCCTGAATCACGTCGTGCTCCTGCATTGCCGCCTGGAGTCTCCTTAAAAAAACGGTTTCCGCTATCTTCCCAACTACCGACAGCAAGCTAATGGGCCGGTAGTTCTGTGGGAATGTCGCAGATTTGCCTGCTTTCCGGAGCACTACGACGTCCGCCGTTTTCCACGTGGATGAGAAGTGGCGGAGTCTCAACATGGCATTGATGATTCCGGTTAACACCCGGAGGGCGTTTTCCGGCAGCGCTTTCACAGTCCGGTTGAAAATTTCGTCCTGTTCAGGAGCCTTTCTGACCCTTTAGGCCTTAATAAGGTCTTTGACGTCTTCAACCGTGGTAGGGTCAAGTTCCTGAGGGTCGTCGTCCCTTATTCTCCGTCGAACGTCGCGTTGAACCTGTTCGATATGCTGAAGGTCTGCGTGAGCACAGTTGGCTCGAATTGACGCTCCATTCTGTCTGCTAAAACTTCTGCTTTTTCAGAGACTGAATAGGCTAAGCCTGTTTCGCCATGGATAGGAGGCATTGGGGACGTCTTGTTCCTCAGTACTTTCGACATCCTCCACAGAGAGTTGTCGTCGACTCGGAGGTTCTCCAGTCTGGCTTCCCAGGCCTCGTTTTGGTGCCGCAGAATTGCTAATCGCATTTCGGCGACCAATCGATTATACCGGAGTCGTTCCGCAGGATACCAGGTTCTTTGCCACTGACGCCTGGCACGGTTCATCTCCCGGATAAGGTCACGGATGTGCAGAGGGAGGATGTCCCTTTATTTGCTACAGGTCTCATAAAAGTGGCTCTACTGACCGAGGTCTGCATGCATTTCACGAGGCGGTCCACTTGAGCCTCCAGCGCGTCAGCCGTTGGTATGTCGGTAAACATCCCTTTGACCGACCTCGCTAGACGGGCGGCAAATGCCGGTCCGGATCTCCGTATTCAGCGTCACTTGGTGGAGTATCGCGACGTCTAGTACATCTGGCCTGCCTCTATTGCCGTAGTGATTGGGTTCTGCTGGTCCTAAAACCTCGACCTCACGTCCGTCAGCAAACTGTTGAAGTATGCGTCCATTGCGATTCGCTACCCGACTGTTCCAAGACGGATGTTTGGAGTTGAGGTATCCTGTTAAAAGCACAGGTTCTCTCGCATCCAACAACGCGTCCAGGTTCTACGTGCTAAGCTGTTCGCCACCTGGCCGGTTATAAACCGAGATCAAACGTAGAGGGCCGAAACCCTCTAGTACTAAGCATACTGCAGTCGCTTCGAGTCGTTCTAGGTCTGGCAGGTCCAGGCTTGCCTTGACGTACGCCGCTGTGCCTCCTCCGACGCCATCTTGATTGTTCCGAAACAGCCTGTAGTTGGGTAGCTTAGGCTCGTCTCGTGCGCTGAGGAACGTTTTGTTCACCAGGACGTCTAGCTCGTGTCGCAACGCAAACTCCAGCAACTCAAATCGCTTTCCCATTAGCCCTCGCGCGTTCCAGAACGCTATCTGCAGGGTTTCTGGATTTCTGCGACGTCTATCCATTAAAATGAAAGAGTTCGCTGAGATTCTTGCCGCAGGAAATTAAACCCATGACTAAATCGCCGAAGTTTTTGGCTTCGGCGATTATAGGCAGCAGCTTTCTGGCAATCGACGTCAGCTTCTGGAAGTCGATTCCAGCGAGAAGTCCGATGATTGAACCCCATTGCATGCCTCCACAGGATGGTGTACTGGCTGCCGCTCCACCGCTGGTGGTGGGTTGGGCTGCTTGGGCAAGCGTCTCCTCAACTTGCGCAGGAGCAGGGCTCTTGGCTGTCGGGTAGAGACGGCCTTAGCCAACACGTTGGCGACGCTGGCGTAGAAGTGGACTCCCACAGCAGCGGCCCCGGCGTCGACTTCGCAGGACGGACACTGACCGGTGCCTTTGGTGCGGTCTCGTGTTGCCTCTTGGCTACCACCCTTGGCTTCGAGAATGCAGAGCATCCCCTATAGTTCGCTGGATGTGCGCCACCGCAGTTGATGCACACCGCAGGAACTTCCCTGCTTTTGGGGCAGGTGCCGCTAAGATGGGTGCCGGCGCACTTGACACACTTAGGCGTGGCCTTGCATTTCGTCTGCGTATGCCCGAATCGCTGGTACCGATGGTATTGTCTTACTTTGGAACGCCGGTGCGGTATCACCACCTGCACTCGTAGGTGCAGCACATGCTGGAGCTCGAAGATTCGCTTCGCCTCCGTGTTGGTAAAGGTAACCATGGCCAGGGGCAATGCTCGTCTGGGTCGCTTTTTGTGCATGCGTGCACAGGAAAGTACTGGGAGCCCGCTTTAGACGAGTTCCGTTCGGACGTCCACGGCTGCGATGTCCTCCGGGATGCCCCTCAATACCACCCTGAGCGGCTTGTCGTCTTGGAGGCGATAAGTGTAGTACTTTTCTCCTCGCTCAAACAAAAAAGCCGTGGTCCCACGGTAGTCTGTTGGGGTCGCCGGAGTGATGTCGTCCTGGGGGTTGCGCGCCTTGGTGAACTGGAGTCTGGGTCGGCTGAGCTCTGCTTCAATCGCTACCCACTTGTCCTTCTTCCGAAGAACGATAGGGGGGCGCGGCGGCTCCGGGCCGACGCAGGGTTCGAACTGTTGGCATCAGACTACATACTCTCTGTTGCTTCTTCTTGCGCAGCAGCAATCGGTTCATACCGATTGGTTGTCGGTAAGTCGGCGGCGGTGATCGTAAGTTCAATATTGATTTATAAAATAGTATTTATTATGTACTTTTTAGATAATTGGCACTACAAGGTTCACTACCACTATTGTGTCTGTTTTAATTAATTAATAATCAATACTGTTGACGTGAAATAAAATAGTTAGCAGGATCGATGTAGCCACGACGTTTAACCCGCCATGGATCACTCCCTGAAGATTAAGTGTTTTCCTGTCTATATAGTAACCATGCAGTCTAATTCCTATGGGCTGGTTATCATTACCATTGACTGCCTATCGTCTTCCTTTTTTTACATACATGCGTACACGTAGAAGCTAGCAAACGTGCATGCCCATACATGCATACGCACACCTTGATACACACGCACACGCTTCTTATACTCGCACGCACGCGAAAACGCAAACCCGCGCGCAAATGCAAACGCATTCGCGCGCGCATTAACAATCGCACATGTTTCCATTAACGCGCACATTTATTCACAGGCGCGCGCACGCACGCGCACATACGAAAAATTCAAAATATAATAGTGCGGTGAAGATCAATAACTGAATCTTAAAAGTCGAATCTATCAAAAACTACAAGTAAACATAGAAACTATTCTAAATCCCAAAGCAATACCAGCGTCAGGCGATACCCTGAATTCAGAATTTATTTTGAAAATTAGATTAAATGTGGGAACGTGGGAGTTGTAGTCTTTGAGTGTCTTGGGAGCGTACAAGGTTTTGGATTTCGTATATTCTATCAACGTATACGAACTCCACAGTAAATTCAATTCTCTTTAATCGTGTTTAGTATCAAGATAATGGCGGTTTTCGTAATGGAAACACCTTGTTTGTTGAAAACAAGCAAAAGTTTTCAGAGAGTTGACTTTATTTATAAAATATGAAGAATTAACCGAAAAATCCAAATTGTAGATTTTAATCTTATATTTAGGGATTTAATTTTATTCTTCTGAATTAGGAGAGATTCTGTTATGTGCTATATACCTTCTAAATGTATAAATCAAAACGGCTTTGAAATGAAGCAAAGTTAGGAACGAATATAACATTTGAAATGTCGTTTTAAATGGTTTGAAGGACTTCTTTGTTTATTTCGTTAGTTTCAAGCCCCTTCAATTAAGTCAAGCTGTAAATTATTAAAATTGACTTGAACGGTTAAAACAGGTTGAAACTTAATCATGTGTGTTTAAGTTATGGTTTACACAAGGGCTTGGCTTCAATACGGATTCAAATCACTGATTTAAACTTAGTTATAGTTTACTCGAAAAAAATTTAAAAAATCTTTCAAAACCAAGAACTGTGTACTAAAACTATTCCTTGAGACTAATTGAGCGTTAACCTATCTGGGGACTAATCAAACTAACGAAGTAGACCCTTAGGAATATTTAGGATGAACGCCCTCTAGAGAATAAATAATAGTCCACTATAGAATTAGATGTATAATGGATAAATGATAAGATAAACTTCCTTAGAAATATTAGGCTAAGCAGGATCTTAATCTTGCGAAGAGCTGAGCTGTATTGTAGTAGAAACAAACAACACAACTAATATAGACGCCACTATATCCAGATGAACTTCAAACTTCAAAAGCAAAAAATTTCCTTGTTCATTTCCTTTTTTTATTACGAATGACAGGTATAAAAACGAAATCGTTCAATAGTCTTTAATCCAACTACCTGACACCAGTGTAACGAAAACCCTATTTGCAAAAGCAGCAGTTTTTTATTTTTAAACCGATTGTACAACCATTTTCAACAACTTGTAGCTATAATAGAATTCCATAAGTTCTCATTGCAGTTTACTTCTGAACCATTCGCTAACAGTACAAGAAATATATTCTTAAAACTACCATGCTACCTTCTTAATTGCATACTATCGAAATATTATAATTAACTATGAAAGCACTAATTATTAATGTATATAATCACTACAGTAATTCATATCATATAGAGTAATTTATATCGATAGCTATTTATATCACATATGTACCACTGCTTTGTAATTCCATTCAACGTTTTGGCGAAAACAAAATGACTTCTTCAAAGACTAAAAATATACTGAAATAGTCACAAGCTCTGAAAGAGTACAATCTATCTACAAAAATAATTACTACGAATATGAACTATAAACAAACAAAATGCAGTTCCATACATAACAAACAGCATTAATAGATCATTATACAACACTAACTAATACAGTAGAGGTAAAAGTAGCAGGTCAAAAATTAAAATGAATACATTAAACACTAAAATCAGAGTCAGTATATACACCTGTTTTAGAGTGAGACATAATGGTTCTTACAAAATTATCATCGGAAAACAACAACATGACTAAGGAAGATAACGATATAAATGTAATACAAGGTAATAACAAGGACGAATAGAAACTATAAAACTAAGCCTGGTTCCTGTACACAAGCTTTTGAAGAAAATCGCATTAATCAGAATTTGTTTCATAATTTGAGAGCAGTTGAAGATAGTAGACAATTCTTGATGGCAAATTATAGAGCATTAAAATGCGCAATTTTTTTCGCATTTAACCGATTTAGTATCCTTTGTAGTTTACCAGATACCAATGCTAGACGTTAAAAAATTCAGAAACCTGTATACCGTACATCTTTTTAAAGACGCATTTAGTACTTTTTATATCAACCGCCAAGAAAATAGGGATTATATACTTGTCGTATTCAATTAGAAAAATCACCAATAAAAAACATTGCACATGACTCGCTAAAGTAATATACTCTAAAGATCAGGACATATTGTCCACAATAATTGTTGTACCAATTCATATGGGGGTTTAAGAAATTCCAACAGCTACATAATAATAAAATGTCATAAAATTAATGTGTTTATAGGATCTAAAAAGCTTTAGACGCACTACGAGTGAGAACGAAATTCGGAAAGAAGATCGTTATAAAACAATTAAGTTCAGAAATAAAGTCAGAAAAAACAAACATATGGTTTATGGGTAACGGATGTGTGTAGGCCAGGACATTTCAGACACATTGCCAATGGCTAACTTTGTTTTACTTAGCTTGCTACGTACCTAGACGTAAACGGAAGGTGCGCCATATCATAAGGTTAAGGCAATTAAGGAAATTAGAAAGATCAGACTAACTACAAACGCGGAGAGTGGGGGGGATTCACATATACAAGAAAAATACATCGCCATCAATTTTTCTATTTACAGAAACAAAAAAAAAAATTCTATCTAAAACAAGTAGAAAGAAAAGTATACAAAATTATTGTTTAAAAAAAATTCTTCTGTGAACAATTTAAATAATGGTTCTACGAAGTGCGCATTTTCTCGCTAAAAGGTAATACATATTGTCAAAAAAATAATAATACTGAAACTATCATTTAAGCAAGTGCGTTTACTAACAAAAAAAACTATTAAATTTAAAAAAAACATTGTTAGTAAAAAGAAAATTTTAGCATAACAAAGAACACTAGCACAGCTAATTCCAGAGTAGGTCTTTATTAAACAAAAAACAATTGTGCTTCGTTCGTACGTCGATGTAAGTTGGGTTTATCACCTGGTATGTACAAAAAAAAAGTCACATACCTCTATGGGCCGGGATATATACCTTGTAAGCCATTGGAGGTGGATCAATACAATACCACGGTGATCGGTAACATCCACGCTGTTATCGTAATTGTAACGGCGGTCTACATTCCAGAGCAGTAGTTTACGTTAAAGATTAGTCGGGCCATTCATTAAGAAAGCGACCTGGCTTAACGTAGGGAAAACATTGTCAAAAAATAGTCATAGAAAGCCATCTGACCTAACGTAGAAAAATTATTAGGCCTCCGTCAAAAAGCTAAAAGGGAATCTTATTAGTGTTGATAAGCGCGGAAGAACTTACCGATGCACCCCAGATATACACTTCTTGCCAACAACAAATGTGCATTGCTCTTGTAGTAGTAAAACGAGCAAACCAAAAAATATATCAAAAGCACAAGCTGTAGAATTAGATTGCAATTGTTTTTCGCAAGAATTAAATCCAATCCCAGCATTATACAACACACAGGTCTGATTAGAAACTCGAAACAAGCTTTATCAAATAAGTACGATCCATCATTTCAACCAGTCTTTAGGAGTGGATATTATAAGAAGTAATTATACGCTATAGTGATATGTATCAAGTCAACGGATACCTCAAACAAGGTACCGACTATTTAAATTATAGAAGAACTTTTCATTTCGCAGCAACTAGGTCTAAATGTAATTGTACTAAAGCGTACCTATTGTAGGAAGGTTTAATATACAGGATGGTGTCTGAGTATTGAAAGAGAATCTATGTGAATGTATAATGAAATAAAAGGCTTAAGGTTTCGTACAGCGTCGGAAGGTGAACGTAGCACAAGTTAATATAAAAAAGAACTAACTTACTATTCATTTATAGAGGGTAATTAACACGAGGACGCTTAGCGCCTTACGTGTTTAAATCGATTTATTACTGTCTTACTGTCTTCTTTTTTTATTCTGTTACTTTACATTTCTATACTTATGGAATTATGTTTCAGTTCGTTCTATATTACGCTTTTTCTATAACGTTACAGTAGTTAAATACTATAATGATAGAACACTGACAACTATTAACTATTTACAGTAGTAGCTTTGTAGTTCATGGTATTGCAAATGGAATGTGCACAGCAATATTCCAGGTAAAATTGATTAACTTACCCTCCATATTCTCTCCACAAACAGCCAACACAAGTTTTAGAATGGCACCAATTTAATGCTTAGTAAAGAAAGAGCACAGCGAAATATTAAGCGATTTATCGTGCGTTTCACATACATTACTAACTAATGCCACCAAATATTCAAACATCAAGCTAAAAAACAAAAAGACGATATAATTTTATTTGGCTGGTGCAAGCTTTTAGACTATCCCAGAATCAAACGCATGAAAATATTAAGTTCCTTCAAAATTGTGCCATGTTGCATTATGCATTAAAATCTGCCCAACGCTTAAATTACTTGCATAATAAATAAGTTATATCAAATTTTAGGGGAATAGGTTTCAACTGAAAGAATAGAATCATGAGGAATGATATCTTTACTTTAAAATTATTGTTGCGTTTGTGTTGCGTTTGAAATGCTGTCTAAGGTAGCCGAAATTAAACCTTCCACATCATAATTAAAATTTTTAACATCAAAGTATATAGTATTGCATTTGGGGATTTTAATAATCTATACCTAAGTTTGCTCAAAGAATAATTAATCCTTGTTTCTGTTTTTCTTTCTACTCACGCCACTCACGCCTGCTAACCGATGCCGAACAGTTGTTCACTTCCACCGTTACGTTCCTGTTTGGATGTTTTTTTATTATTCTTTTCTGTTATTTTCTCTGTGACCGTTACTCCTATTTTAATTATTAACTTTGTCACCATATTCTTCGGCACTAGTTCTCAAATTTCTGAACCTTTTTCCTTTTCTCGTTCCCGAAGTCGGCGTGTTTCAAGCGGTATACACCGTATAAATGAAAACCAGCAATTGAAGGCGATTGATTGTTTTTACTAAGTACTTCACTCCCATCTATTCTCTATCACTCATCCATTTTCTGCACTCACACTAACAACCAACCTCGTGTGACTAGAGAATGGAGATCATTTCCACCTTGTCTAAGATGCCAGAACACACAACGTTTTTGCCCAATTTTTACATATCCTTTACATTTTTAGATATAGTGGGCAGATGTTTTCTCATACTATTTGTTGCTCGTTCACCCATGATATGCTCGATTTCAGAAGTGCAAGATATCTCCGTACTTACAATTTGGTTCGTTATCTTTATCTTTGATTGCCTACAGCTTTCCCTTCTCACACACATACGCACACGTAGAAGCGCACCCGCGCACGCATGCATACGTACACGTTGATACACACGCACGCACTTCCTAGACGTAAACGCACATGGTCACGCACACGCACGAGCGTATGCAAATGCAATTGCATGTGTATTATAGTTCGCGCACGTTTACATAAACGCGCATATTTATTCACAGGCGCGCGCAAGCATGTTACGCCTTTTTTTAAAACTTTAAGGTTTATTGTATTAGTTCGGTTTAGGGAACTTCTAAAAACCCTACACGGGGAAATTTCCAGCTAATTAATATTGTAATGCAGACAGACGTACGTGAAAACCACACAAAGTTTTGGTTCTCATGGAAAGTCCAGTCATCGGTTTATTTTGTGGTCTGAGAACATTGTTACGTTACGTAATTTGCGGCAGTCCCTGTTCGGGCGCCAAAGTTATGCTACGTTGGCTCGTAGCCGTGCGTAACACAAAGAAAATCAAAGAAATGACCGGGCTCAATCGGAGATTAGGGGGGGTTGTAGAAAGCAGACCAACGTATAACGTACGTGGCTGTAAGGAATTAGTAACAATACCTGCAATAAAAAAAGTTAGAATAGCAAACCTGCAATAAAAAAAAATTAGTCCTGCAAACCTGAAATAAAGAAAAAGCATAGCATGCTGATCGAGCATAAATTGTTCAGTACTTTGTAGAATGTAAAAAAAACTGTTTGGATAATCTATATAATATAACAACGGTAAAAGCAGTACAAAAATTTTTAGTACAAAGTGAGGTAATATTGGGGAAGAGCAGAAACGTTTCCTCACACACCAATTAAACATAAATCAGACAAAATGTTAAAAAAAAATAAATAGGTAAGACACAATTGATATGAGTAATTCAGTAGTATTGATCTTTCTTTCTTTATTTCTTTTTTTTATGTTTTAAAATATCATGCAAGTCTTTTGTAAAAGGTATCAGAACGACAAAGATATGGTAAAGCAACGGATAGATATTTAAAGTAATAACAAGTAGGAAATAGTTCAACTTACAAAAGTCCTTCAGCAACGCTTCCTTGCAACGAAAGTGTGAGATTCACGATGTCCTGCACTAACGAAGCACTTCATCCTGGACTGTGAGGGTGTTGATGGAACTTATCACACGTCACACTAATCACACCTACGCATTTCACTGGGGTTAGCAGCAGACACCATCACGCGACGAAACTATGTAGCATTGATAAATTTCTTGTTAATTCTATTTCCTGAGACAATAATTTCGAAATCTTTTGTAGCACTAGTTTAATTTCAATTGGGATCAAATGTATATTATTTTCATAAACCTCCAAAAAGCAGTGAGAAACTTCAACCAATACCTTTGTAAACCGGTAATCTGTTATATTTCGCAAATAACGAAATTCGCGCAAGCAATGATCTATTTTAGATTCTTTGGTGTTAGAAAAATGCAGAAACTACAGTATCCACTGTATTTAAATAATCCAAAGTATGCACTAATCTGATAAAACAAAGGGACACTAGACTAGATCGCACACACATTAATCCTAAAGAAAGATTCGGTCAGTTTAGCAAGTTCTACGACTATTATTTCACAAGACAAACAACTAAAACCACAAATTAGTAAAGTACGCGTATCACTAAAGTAAGTCCGTCAAATGTTCCTCAAAGCATTTGTCTCACAAGAAAAACAACTAAAAACAATTAGTACGCACGCGTAAGCAATAAAACCGTCCGTCAAATGTTCCGTAAAACACACGTGCCTCGAGTTTAACAAGCTTTACCGCTTTTATTTCCAACAGAAACTAGACTAAAAACATGCCGTGCTTGCTCATGAACAATACGAAAATTAATCCCGCATTAATTCTCACTATTGTCAAAAGCAGAAAAGAAGCAGTATTTTCTACGTACTTAATATATCGGAACCAAGAACGAACTACGACTCCTCATCTGTTTATTCAACTCGTTCTATTACAACTCCTTATCGTCTCTTATCTAGACTTGTATATTCACATAAGCAAACAAAATTTATGTTTACGGCAAGACAAGAACGATGCAATCTACTCATTATAATACGATGCACTCGCCTAAGGAGTTAATAAATATCAAACATAAAAATAGTAATTTGTAGAAATGTATTTATGAATTGAGGATAGCGTAAAATGTTAAATTACAAAAATGCCCGTTACAAATTCCCCCCTAGCAAAATAAAGACGTCGGGGTGAAAGGAAAAAAGAAAAACGACAGACAAGGAACCAAACAAAAAATTTTTTATCCGGTTCGAAGGACCAACACCAGTATAAGAGAAAGAACATTTTTCCAAAAGAAGACAAAGTCATCTATCGTAACCAACAATGACAGAATAGGTAAAGAAAGTATTAAGTAAACACCCAATGAGGATTAAAGGTTATAGCTACTTTCAAAATCGTCAAAAGACGGATGTCCTCAAAAGGGACATTTCTGTTTTCCACCTCAAAGAAAAGTTTTGGCTTCCCGCGGAGAAACCAAGAGGAAAAAAAACGAGGAAGAAAACTCGTAGCAAACCAACTAGACGACAAAACTGTCAACCTCAAGTGTGCAGCAAAGAAAGAACCAAGACAGAGAAAAGGGCAAAGGCAAACTAGTACACCATCTAGAATACTTCCAACTGAGGTAACACATATACGTATGAAACGATTACTCAAGCAAAGTATGGCTAACAGACCTACAAAAGCGACCAAGTCGAAATTCCTAAAGGAAAAGAAAATAGATCTGAAGCCTACCTCAAGGAATGGATGTAGCAAGCGACTATAAAAGTCAAATAGTGAACAAATGGTAAAACTAGCCAGAAGAAAAAGTCACGGGATGGGCTAGCTACAAAAAGATGAATAGGAATACAAAATGTGCGCCAGTGTTTTCGGACACAAGCTTATCAGAGAAAACACAAGACCAATAAGCCAAAAAAATTACAAGTCAAAAAAAAAATCAAGGTCATAATAAAAAAAAAAAATTTTAAAAATCAAGAGCAGAGGAAAAAAAATCGAGCAGAGAAAAAAAAATCGAGCAGGAAAAAAAATCGGGCAGGAAAAAAAATCAAGCAGGGAAAAAAAAATCGAGCCGAAAAAAAAATCGAGCCCCATGTTAAGCGGGCTCCACGTTGGGCGCCAAAAATTTATGTTACGTTATTAGGGGCAGCCACGTTGTTCGGGCGCCAAAGTTATGCTACAAATATAAAAATAGTAATTTGTAGAAATGTATTTATGAATTGAGGATAGCGTAAAATGTTAAATTACAAAAATGCCCGTTACAACATGCAACGTTGACGTTTTTCACGCTTTGTATGGCGTTGCACCCACAAATGTGCGTCAGTTAACTTTAACCTCTCCTGAGGAAGAAAGACATTTTTGTCGTAGCGACTGCATCCAATCAGAGGACTTAACTACTGATAGCGTTTCCCCATTTGTACCTATCCTATCGTTTACTATAAATTGTAACCGCACTTCGTCACTGAAGACTACAGCCAGGTAAACACCGGAACAACAGAACGCTACTACAAAATTCTTGCGGACCGGTTGAAGCCACTGCATCAGGAGCAAGATACCATGAATAAGTAACATTAAAGTAACTTAACAACGCATTAGGTCACCTTGAGGAATTTAACCACGGAGTAAATTTGAGTTATATTATGTATATTCTACTTTACTGAGCTCTAAAGGGGTAGTTTAAAGGTATTTCACGCGCACACATAGATATTCAATATATAGTAGTGTGATAACAACTACAATATTTTCTTTTTACACCACAAAATAAAAATATGAATTACTCCATACACCCAAAGCGATACCAGCATCAGGCGATATCCCGAATTTAAAATTTACTTTGAAAATTAAAGTAAATGTGAGAATGTGAGAGTTTGTAGTCTTTGAGTATCTTGGGAGCGTACAAGGTTTTGGATTTCGTATATTCTATCAACGTATTCGAGCCCCACTGTAAATTCAATTCTCGTTAATCGTGTTTAGTATTAAGATAGTGGCGGTCTTCGTAATGTAAACACCTTGTTTGTTGAGAACATAAGTATGCAAAGGATTTCAGAGAGTCGAGTTTATTCAAATACATATGAAGAATTAACCGAAAAATCCAAATTGTAGATTTTAATCCTACGTTTAGGGATTTAATTTTATTCTTTTGAATTAGGAGAGATTCTGTTATGTGCTATATACTTTTATTGTGGCGTATTGCTAGAGGACAGTTCGGATATAAAATGCTTTCTCAATCTAAGAAAACCGTAGTGGTCACATCCTCACACTATTTACATAATTATTAAGCAATAAACGCTTTAGATTCTGTTGGCGTGTTGTACACCAACCCCATGCAGAAAGAACTAATGAGAATATATTTAATGTAGCCCAACTACGCAAAACCGTTCGTCTCCTAAATGAAAAGCACATAGAAGTGTGCCACGAATACAAAATAAGCCCTCTGTAGCTTCCAAACCCCGTATCTCCACACTTTCGTTAAAATTGTTACAAACCTTGACATGCTACTAGTGGAATCACTTTATTTTATGCAAATGCGAAATACCAAATCTCCAGTTTGTAAGATTTTGGAACGCATTTCAGGGAAGCTACAAGGAATGTAGGCGATACTCAAGGCTCGAGGCTTTAAGTGGTTTAAAAGGAATCTGTGGCTATTGAAAATTACTACTTGTTCTCCGTTTGTTCACTTGTTATCTATTGTTTTGCTTTTAAAGTCAAAAGCACCATATTTCAATAGCTCAAGATTGATAAATATAAACAACACTTGCGTAAGCTTGATTATACCAGGATTTGTACTATGCTTGTAATAAAAATTAAAGTTTTTCCCAGCGGAAAAGTTAAGGATGGATAGAAACTACTTTCTATATATTATTTGCTCTGGTAGATCAAAAACGTGTTACCTACCATAAAAGAGAGCCCAAGTGACAGATGGTAAACGGCTTTTGACGTAGGTAAAGCGCAACCACGGCATACCTGGGACACAACCTTTGTAGTAGGCACGAGAGTGATCGCAGGCTCATTTTTTACATGGTTAGCTCACAAGTGTATGTGGAAAAGGAGGGCGCCACTACTTCTAATACTCCTACATATTAAATGGAACAATGCACAAGGAGAAAGGTAGAAACTTGCTACGTACCTGGACGTAGCCGGAAGAAAAGTAAACACCAGGTTAACTACTAACCGCAGAGAGTGGAGGATTCACATACATACCAAAAAAAATAAAGTACATCGCCCACGATTATCTATTAACAAATTGAAAAAATTAAATACATAATTCGATACAAACTAGAGAACGCAATAAGATTAGCTTTATTATTTCAACGCCAACAATTATATTATACGGACAAATTGGATATTGGATCCACGAAGTGCGCATTTCGCGACTAACATGCAATAAAACTCTGTAAAAAAAAAGTAAAATTAATGCTTAAAATTTTCCAATCGCAAGTATGTTAAATTTAGGTATTAAATGTAAATTTACTCCCTAGCAAGTATGTTAACTTTTGAAGTATTAAAGGTAAATTTAGGTTTTCCACCTAGTACAGGTGTTAAACTTAAGCATTAAATACAGCCACGTTGTAGCAAGAATTAACGACGTATACCCAGAAGCATCAGCTCAACCAGCTGTTCAACAAGTATGGTGGACTTGTTTTACACCATCCACCGTTGATACATAAAAATCCTTGAAATGCATAACAGAATACAAGGCAGTAGGTAAGCTATGTTCGTACGAGCACAAAAAACCGGTTTTCTTATGGGATTTAACAATGGAAATTCTAAGGTCCAAAAAGACCATTTTTGGTAGATACAAAGATCGTTCACTTTACCATTGACCAGTCACATGCAGACCTCCACATCGCAAAAAAACGGTTTTCTTATGGGATTTCACATGGGGGAATTCTAAGATCCGTTCTGGTCATTTTTGTCAGATATAAAGCTCATTCACCCCGGGTGATCATACATTCACAGGTCACGTGACTTTTGCTTATACGTTTTATATAGGAATTCTGATGCAGGCCAATCCGCAATCCCCCATTCTGTCTCACCCCCACTTAAATAAAAACGTGCAATCATTAAAATGCTTTATTACACATTGCATTTACATACATTGATTTTATATACTATAACATACATATTTTTAATATTACATATATTGTATGAGTTTATCCAAATTAACATATATTACAGATATATTAATTGCTTATATATAAGTTCATTATTTGGAGTAACATACCCAAATACTACATTAACGAATAACTACATTTACAATAGGATTGAAAATACCAATTCAATTAACATATAATGTATTACATATAAATTAACATTGTATTTATACAGGGTGCCCACAATCTATCTCCGTATATGGGTAACTTTTTTATTATAGAAGATACAATGTTGGTTAAATTAGCAAAGTTGAAGAGAAAAGTTACGAGTAGTATGATGCTTTTTTGAAAACTCACCTAGATGCTCAACTTTTTTAGATATTTGAAAAAAACTGAAATTTGCCATTTTCTTTAAACGCTAATAACTTTTTAACGGTTTAACCTATAGAGAAAATAAAACTGCTTGTAAGGTAACTTTTACGTAGAATTCAATAGCGTATATGACAATTTTAATTGGAAATGGGTTTTCAAGCTACAAACATAACCTCACTTTTTAAATGGAAACCATAGTTCAATATAACCCAAATGGAAAGGTTTTTCTTTTCTGATTACCCTGATGTAAGGGTTGATATACTTATTTTCAGTAGTTTCTTCATAATAAAGAAAAACGATTTCTTTATTTGCGGACATCAAGGAGTCCATGGATACATATTTTAAATAAACAAAAACAACTGGCATTTGTCAGATATTATTAGTTAAAGTGTTTATTTGCTCTGGGTTGCAAATTTTGTGTAGAAGACTTTTAAATTTATTTGATTATAATAGAGAATGTATACAAACGACGAAAAAATGACATGCTCTTTTGTTACTATGCCTGTAACAGAAATTGTGATGCTGCTGGTGATATGTATTATGAAAGATATTTGGAAAGAAGGCAGCCAGATAAACGATTGTTATCTAAATTAGAAAACAATTTAAAAGGTTTGGTGCTTTTACAAAACCCAGTACTGATAAAAGAAAATTCAAAACTGATGATGAAGAACGTGTGTTAGCCTACATAAATTTTAAGCCAACAGCGTCCACCGAGAAACTGCAATTGAGTGCCCTACTTCTACAGAAAAAGCTCGCCTAATTTTAAAACAAAACCGCTACAAACCATACAAAACCCATGTTAGCAATACACTGTATCATGGGGATTGTGAGAGAAGACAACAGTTTTGTAGGTGGTTTCTTAATTAAACAAATAATAATCCTGGTTTTAGTCACACTATTATATTTACCGACGAAGCAAAATTTACTAACAAAGGCATGTTTAACAGAAAAATACAGTCTACTGAGTCAGGAAAATCCCCATTTAACAGAAGAAACGCGGGATCAACATCAATTTTCGATAAATGTGTGGTGTGCCATTTTGGTAATAAAATACTTGGGCCTTTCTTCTATAATTATAATTTAAATGGTGTACGCTATTTAAATTTTCTACAAAACGAATTGCAAGAAATGCTCGATAATTTGCCACTTCATTTACTGCAAAACTTATATTATTTTCAGCATGACGGTGCACCTGCTCACAATGCTCAAGCCGTTTCTGAATATCTTGATAATAGTTTTCCAAATTGGATTGGCAATGCAGGTCCTGTTCCATGGCCGGCAAGGTCACCAGAACTATCGCCACTGGATTTTTTCTTTGGGGTACTGTAAAGGATGTAGTGTATGCTAAAAATCCAATAACATTGAGCAACTCAAAGATAGTATTACAGCAGCTATTACAAGTATAAAACCACAAACGTTAAATAAGGTGCACCAAAACCTAATTAAAAGGTGCGAAATGTGTTTGCAAGCTAATGGAGGTCATTTTGAGCATATGTTAATGTAGGAGTGGGCATATTCGCATTAATTAATTTTGTTTCCTTTGATTAAGTTATTTGTATTGTATGGATAGTTTATTTTTAAGTATTTTATTTTTCTTAGTTTATAATAAATTTAGTTACAATAAACTTGTGTTTCCATTATTGATTTTACACATTTTGTTTGTTTGTAATATGTATCCATGGACTCCTTGATGTCCGCAAATAAATAAATCGTTTTTCTTTATTATGAAGAAACTACTGAAAATAAGTACATTAACTCTTACATCAGGGTAATCAGAAAAGAAAAACCTTTCCATTTGGGTTATATTGAACTATGGTTTCTATTTAAAAAAAGTGAGGTTATGTTTGTAGCTTGAAAACCCATTTCCAATTAAAATTGTCATATACGCTATTGAATTCTACGTAAAAAGTTACCTTACAAGCAGTTTTTATTTTCTCTATACGTTAAACGGTTAAAAAGTTATTAGCGTTTGAAGAAAATGGCAAATTTCAGTTTTTTTCAAATATCTAAAAAAGTTAAGCATCTAGGTGAGTTTTCAAAAAAGCATCATACTACTCGTAAATTTCTCTTCAACTTTGCTAATTTAACCAACATTGTATCTTCTATAATAAAAAAGTTACCCATATACGGAGATAGATTGTGGGCACCCTGTATATTTACACTTATTTACTAGATGAACATATTTACACTTACATACTATATGCATATATTAGAGTAATGGGTAATGTCTTGTATGATCCCGGTATTAAATATCTTTTATCGTCATGTGGACTTAAGCCTTTTTTATCTTGAATGATTGTATGAACATGATGTTTAGATGTGTGGATCAAATTTTGTGTAATGAACTTTTCTTTATACTCGTCTACACAACGAGCAAAGTCGTCATATGGTTTTTAATGACAGACTTTTTAATTCCCTTGATCTTTTTAGTTACACCGAAATTAGAAGAAGCTGTTGGCGGCATAGGAGTATCTTCATGTATACGCAAGCGTTCAGATTCCTCCTCTTCCGATATTTTAAAAACCATCGTCGCATACATTTTGGAGCTCAGTCCGATAAAGTTGGTCATAATCCGTCCATTGCTCTTATCTTTCATCATTCCCAATATTTTTTTATTTACTAGAGGAATTTTATAGATGTTATCTTGCGGATAGTCTGAAGTATCAAAATATTTGTGACACTCCCGCCTCATAACCTCATAGGAATCATGGTTTATTATTTTATAGATAAGGCTATCGGTATCAGTATATAAAACACTACAATCGTTTCCAAATCTGGCACTCATATATTTATAATGGAAGTTATAGATCGTGAGCTTGGATAAATCCAAGACACACATGCCCACGTATATCGTTTATTAAAATAGATTTCTGATTTGTGTAATTCAACCAGTACAAGATTTTCATCAAATACCGTTAGATTTTTGAACAGAAGATTGGATATACGAGCTTCAACACCATACCTACCATCCCAATTTTGAACAAGCTTAACATTACAATGTTTTTGTTTGTTCTCCATTGTTTTTCCAAAAACAGCATTGTTCATTAATTTGAACAATTTTTTTTCGAATTTATTCTTTGCACGTTTGCGAAGATCAGTATTCAGGTCAATGTAGGACTTTATCCAACAACTCTGCTTAAATTTGAGAACTCTATGAATGGTTTCTAATTCGAGTACATTTAACAACACCTGCTTCAGATTCCTGTAGTAGATCACATATTTTCATTTAGAATTCAACGTGGCTATTAATTTAGTATTTTGGATTCTCTCCACAAGTACTCCTCCAGTCTTCGGGTCAATATGCTCTGGATAGAAAGAAATATCGTTATGTAGGTCATGGATATGTTCAGGATACTTCAAATCAACTTCCAAGATATAACGTTCTAGAGCCTTTGAGGATTACGAGCGACAGGGTAAAGTGCAGATACTATAGACCATGCAAAACATGCCTGATCATTATTCCTTACGTTAATACACGCCTGTTTACGTTGTATTTGAGGTGGCAGCTCAACATATGATGAACCCCGCATGGGATTGTACCTATTTATATTAATACCTAAATTATAAATACTTTTTAATGTCCAGCCACTATCACGTTCCTGCAAGTCTTCTATTTCTGTTGTTACTGGTTTTGTAACGTTAATATCAAACCACTTGTACAGATCTATGTTTTTAAATATTGCGACGTTAGATGTTGTAAAGTATTTATACTCCCGTTTTACTTGAGAACCAGAAGTAATCTCAAATTCGCCGCAAAAGACGGTATTAACTTTAACAGCTTCATTGTTCTTTAGTATATCATTAATTCTGTTTTTGAAAACACTCTTACAGTCTGTTAGAAACGTCTTCACATCCTTGTGTTTGAGATTACTAATTACGCGTGTATAAATACGTCCTTTGAAGTTTGAGATGGAATCCTCCCAATGCACTCGGTGGTTAGCGGTTTCTTTTTTTACACCAATTGCAGCTCCGATTTTTTGTGTCACCTTCAAATGACTACGCAGGGTCTTTATATTTGCCAACGATGCTAATAGCTGTTGTTTTTCCTTAACAGACGTTGCATTCTTTATAGCACTTTTTATTCTGTTAAGTCTAGTCCTGCATAACTGTAGTCCTTCATCAATCCGTCCATCATTATGATGTTGCAGCAACCCAAGGAGGGCTGCAATATTTTTTATTAGTTTCAAGAAACGATTCGTTTTGGCAGCTCAATGTTCTGCAACAAGTAACACACGATCAACTTTTACACTTAATAAAAACTGTGTATGTTTTAAAGATAGACTTGCTTGTTACAAAGCTGAATAAGAACAGACCCTCCGCTCGATAGCAACGGTTTATATACATGCGGACGAGTCCATTTGTGAAGGAGAGGGGGGGACAGAATAATTATAAACTTAGACTTTAGACTCGTGTTCGTATTGGTACGTTCATGGAAACTTCTAGAATGTTTACCAAAAAAGATCAGAGAATAATCAAATTTCACTCTATAAGGCAATTTCACCCTATGAGGCAATTTCAACCGATGAGGCAATTTCACCCTATAAGACACTATCACCCTATCCTAATGGGGGATAAATTCAGATAACTTTGCCATTAAAGGCAAAAGTCTAAAGTCAAAGTTTATAATTATTCTGCCCTTCTCCTTCTCCTTCCCAAATGGACTCGTCCACATGTATATAAACCGTTGTTATCGAACGGAGGGTCAGTTCTTATTCTGCTTTGTAACAAGCAAGTCTATCTTTAAAACATACAACAGTCTTTATTAAGTCTAAAAGTTGATCGTGTGTTACTTGTTGCAGAACATTGAGCTGCCAAAATGAATCGTTGCTTGGAACTAATAAAAAATATTGTAGCCCTTCTTGGGTTGCAGCAACATCATAATGATGGACGGATTGATGAAGAGCTACAGTTATGCAGGACTGGACTTAACAGAATAAAAAGTGCTATAAACAATGCAAAGTCTGTTAGGGAAAAACAACAATTAGCATCGTTGGCAAATATAAAGACTGCGTAGTCAATTGAAGGTAGTACAAAGAATCGGAGCTGGAATTGATTGAAAAAAAGAAACCGCTAACCACCGAGTGCTTGGGAGGATTCCATCTCAGCCTTCAAAGGACGTATTCATACAGGCGTAATAAGTAATTTCAAACACAAGGATGTGAAGACCTTTCAAACAGACTGTAAGAGTGTTTTGAAAAAAAGAACAATGAAGCTGTTAATGGTAATACCGTCTTTTGCGGCGAATTTAAAATTACTTCTGGTTCTCAAGTTAAACGGGAGTATAATTACTTCACAACATCTAACGTCGCAATATTTAAAAACACAGATCTGTACAAGTGGTTTGCTACTAACGTTACAAAACCAATAACAACGGAAATAGAAGACTTCCAAGAACGTGATCGTGGCTGGACATTAAAAAGTATTTATAATTTAGGTATTAATATAAATAAGTACAGTCCCATGCGGGGTTCATCATATATTGAGCTGCCACCTCAAATACAAGTAAACAGGCGTGTATTAACGTAAGGAATAATGATCAGGCATGTTTTGCATGGTCTATAGTATCTGCACTTTACCCAGTCGCTCGTAATCCTCGAAGACTCCAGAAGGTTATATCTTGGAAGTTAATTTGAAGTATCCTGAACATATCCATGACCTACATAAAGATATTCCTTTCTGTCCAGAGCATATTAACCAGAAGACAGGAGGACCACTTGTGGAGAGAATCCAAAATACTAAATTAATGGCCACGTTAAATTCTAAATGAAAATATGTGATCCACTACAGGAATCTGAAGCAGGTGTTGTTAAATGGACTCGAATTAGAAACCATTGATAGAGTTCTCAAATTTAAGCAGAGTTGTTGGTTAAAGTCCTACATTGACCTGAATACTGAGCTTTGGAAACGTGCAAAGAATGAATTCGAAAAAAATTTGTTCAAATTAATGATTAATGCTGTTTTTGGAAAAACAATGGAGAACAAGCAAAAACATTGTTATGTTAATTCAAAATTGGGATGGTAGGTATGGTGTTGAAGCTTGTATATCCAATCCTCTGTTCAAAAATCTAACGGTATTTGATGAAAATCTTGTACTGGTTGAATTACACAAATCAAGAATCTATTTTAATAAACCGATATACGTGGGCATGTGTGTCTTGGATTTATCCAAGCTCACGATCTATAACTTCTATTATAAATATATGAGTGCCAGATTTAGAAACGATTGTAGTGTTTTATATACTGATACCGATAGCCTTATCTATAAAATAATAAACCATGATCCCTATGAGTTTATGAGGAGGGACTGTCACAAATATTTTGATACTTTAGATTATCCGTAAGATAACATCTATAAAATTTCTCTAGTAAATAAAAAAATATTGGGAATGATGAAAGATGAGAACAATGGACGGATTATGACAAACTTTATCGGACTGAGATCCAAAATGTATGCGACTATGGTTTTTAAAACATCGGAAAAGGAGGAATCTGAATGCTGCGTATACATGAAGATACTAATATGACGCCAACAGTTCTTTCTAATTTCGGTGTAACTAAAAAGGTCAAGGGAATTAAAAAATCTGTCATTGAAAACCATTTGACGACTTTGCTCGTTGTGTAGACGAGTATAAAGAAAAGTTCATTACACAAAAATTTGATCCACTCATCTAAACATCATGTTTATACAATCATTCAAGATAAAATAGCCTTAAGTCCACACGACGATAAAAGATATTTAATACCGGGATCATACAAGACATTATCCATAGGTCATTATTCCATGGATAGCAAGGAAATTAAGGAGGCAGTTTAAATTATAATAAATTACTCTAATATATGCATGTAGTATGTAAGTGTAAATATGTTCATTTAGTAAATAAGTGTAAATATATAAATACAATGTTAATTTATATGTGATACAATATATGTTAATTGAATTGGTATTTCGAATCTTATTGTAAATGTAGTTATTCGTAAATGTAGTATTTGGGTATGTTACTCCAAATAATGAACTTATATATAAGCAATCAATATATCTGTAATATATGTTAATTTGGATAAACCCATACAATATATGTAATATTAAAAATATGTATGTTATAGTATATAAAATCAATGTATGTAAATGCAATGTGTAATAAAGCATTTTAATGATTGCACGTTTTTATTTAAGTGGGGGTGAGACAGAATGGGGGATTGCGGATTGGCCTGCACCAGAACTCCTATATAAAACGTATAAGCAAAAGTCACGTGAACTGTGAATGTACGATCACCCGGGGTGAATGAGCTTTATATCTGACAAAAATGACCAGAACGGATCTTAGAATTCCCCCATGTTACTTCCCATAAGAAAACCGGTTTTTTGCGATGTGGAGGTCTGCATGTGACTGGTCAATGGTAGGGTGAATGATCTTTGTATCTACCAAAAATGGTCTTTTTGGACATTAGAATTTCCAATGTTAAATCCTTTAAGAAAACCGGTTTTTTGTGGCCGTACGAACATAGCTTACCTACTCAAGGCACATACCTCAGGATACTTAACTTGCCAACCGTCGGGGGCAAAAAGTCAGCATAACAACGGAGCTACCATCGTAACTACAATATTTTCTTTTTACACCAGAAAATAAACATATGAATTACTCCAAACACCCAAAGCGATACCAGCATCAGGCGATATCCCGAATTTAGAATTTACTTTAAAAATTAAAGTAAATGTGAGAGTTGTAGTCTTTGAATTTCTTGGTAGCGTACAAGGTTTTAGATATTGTATATTCTATCAACGCATTCGAGTCCCACGGTAAATTTCAATTCTCCTTATTCGTGTTTAGTTTTAAGTATGCGAAGGATTTCAGAGAGTTGATTTTATTCAAATACATATGAAGACTTAACCGAAAAACCCAAATTGTAGATCTTATTCCTATATTTAGGGATCTAATTTTATTCTTCTGCATTCAGAGAAATGCTGTTATGTACTATATACTTTTAGTGCGGTGTATTGCTAGAGGACAGTTAGGATATAAAATATTTTCCTAATCTAAAAAAGGCGTAGTTGTCACATCCTTACCCTATTTATCTAATTATTAAGCAATAAACGCTTTAGATTCTGTTGGTGTGTTGTACACCAACCCCATACAGAAAGAACTAATGAGAATATATTTAATGTCGCCCGACTACGCAAAATCGCTCTTCTCCTAAATGAAAAGCACATAGAAGTGTGCCACGAATACAAAATAAGCCCTCTGTAGCTTTCAACCCCCGTATCTCGACATTTTCGCTAAAATTGTTACAAACCGTTACAAGTTGAATCACTTTGTTTTATGCAAATGCGAAATACAAAACCTCCAGTTTGTAAGGAAACAATTCAGAACACATTTCTGGAATGCCAAAACAAACGTAGGCGATATTCAAAACTAGATGCTTTTATCATTTTAAAAAGAATCTGCAGCTATTGAAAATATTTCTACTTGTGCTACCTTTGTTCACTTGTAATTTATTGTTTTGTTTTAACTTGCCAGAAGCGCATTATTGCAATAATTCAAGTTTGATTAAAATATACGACACTTGCGCAAGCTTAATTTACTCTGAGAATACATGAGAAATGCTTGATGTCAAACATTGTAATAAAAATTAAATTTCATTTCAGTGGGAAAAGCAAGGATGGGCGTGAAACTCCTTCATCTATCCCCTGTACTAGTAGGTCAAAGACATATTACCTAACTCAAAAGAACTTGTGCGACAGATGGTATACAGCTTTAGAAGAAGGTTAAGCGCAACCACGGTATAACTCTGGCACGACTCCTGCGGTAGGCACAAGAGTGGTCGTAGGTTTATTGTTTACATAGTAAGCTAATAAATGTATAGGATAAGGAAGGGCGCCACTACTTTTAATACTTATACATAAAGATGGAACAATGCACAAGGGGGGTGGTAGGATTCTTTATGCTTAGGATAAGAAAATGAACACTATGGGAACGCTTAATAATGATTCCTACTAAAGGAAAGCAACAGTTAGTCTATACAATGGGATCACTTTTGTGATTCCAGATAAGCGATAATGATATTAGCAAAATTAAAATTGACTAACTTTTTGTATCTTATGTAAAACAAACAAAAATAAGGGAGCGTTACTCAATAAAAGTTCTCTATTTCTCAAATAAAATAGAATGTTGATCTTCAATTCCAGATCTCAATAAAATATATGTAAGAAAATAATCCAAAAAGGTTTAGTTTAGATTTGAAATAACAACAGAATTTATTCATTTGAGTTATTTATTAACATAAAAGGGGCACTTATCATTTGTATGGGCTCTATCAGTTTGCAGATTTGAATACTCTACAGATGATTAATAAGTTTTGAAATACTTAACGTCAACTTAAAAACATTAATAAATTGTTAGCGTTAGCTTTCATTTGTTATAAACTTGGTAATTGAGCGATCATTTCAAAGATAGTGAACTAGTTTCAGGGGTTCGCTAACTCGTTTCTTATGGGTTCTCTTCGAGGGTTCTTTAGGATCATGAAACCTACAACCAAAACAAACTCGACTTCATTTTAATTTACTTTTAATTCAGTAACCAAAATTAGGCCAGATTACACGAAGATAAAAACAAATGCCGCCCAGCTAATGTTACTCAACTAAACTAACAAGAATTAAACTTAATATTAATTTCTATAAGGTAACCAAAACAGTTACTAAACGCGCTTTGTATTTATAGCCTAACAACTCCTATTTCTAATTTCTACTAATACAAGATCGCAATGACAAGAAAGAATTCATTAATTCTGCGAGTACAGAAGGTAGCCTTAAAAGTAAATAATATTTCAACTTCCCACCCCACTAAATTATCCGTTGGTACCAAACACGTGCCTTGCGACCGAGAATGTTGTATTCGCCGAGGGCCCAGTAAACCGACACAAAATCTTGTAAACAAAATGTACAAGCGTTCCTTTTAACACGGCTTACGTTGTGGTAACAAACAAAAGCACAATGACGTTGCGTGTCTACGTTCTAGAGAGACACTCTACTTAATAAGCAAATACTTCGTAACCAACGCAGATTCAAACTTATCAACTATAAAAGAGGTAGAAATACCCGCATCCGCGTTCCTTTAAAATCGCTGCTCACTTATTCCAAATGGCGCTACTTCCTTTATAAATTCTCAACCCCTTGTTAAAAATCACTACTAATTCTTGAACACGGCACTTTCACGAATACACTTTAGAACTCAAAATTAAGTAGCATGCACTCTACTTTATCCCAAAGTGTTACAACTGAACATTTTTACACTCTACACTAGTTATGATTTTAACATCCTATGCTTTCAACACACTAGATGTTACTGACCCCGCACCCTCGCGCACATCGCGACAGTTGACCAACCCTCCACGTTAAAACTGCTAGCCTGGATTTCCAACTTAAACGCTAAGGTATATCTATAACAAGCCTTCGAATTCCAATGTTAGGACTCGAGGAAAAGCAATATAAAGCAATAAAAATATAATATTAAACAACTAGATTATAATCCAGGGTCGGGCCTGGCTCAATATGCATTTCACAATAACCAGACCAATTTATAACTAAATTAAATATTTGTTGAAGGAAATAACTAAGCTATCTAAAAACAATTTTTTCGTAAGAACAGCTGATTTTCTTCAAAAGGAAAATTTTCTAACGTCCTATTTCATATTTAAAAAAGTAATTCACTGTATCTCGTTAATTTAATTTAAAAATGCATTCAGTCCCAATCATTTAATTTACATTTCTATAAATTCAAACCGCGTAGCTAGACCACCAAATTAACGCGTTCTTTATTTAATTCTAGGTCTGCATGTTTAGGTTTACACGTGCGTTTTAGTTAAGAGTTGTTTACTATTAAAAATAAAAGTAATATTTTCCTCTATTGTTTGTTTATCTTGTTCGACACCGACGAGATTTTACATAAACAAATGTTGTTTGTAGTGTTTAACATGAAAAGCATTTTATGGCATAATGGTCTTTGTGACCAAGCAATTTTTTTTTAATCTTACAAATAACAGATGTGACAGAAAGTGAATGACAACGCTTAAGTGGCGGATAATTATGGCAAGAAATGATTGCCTTGTATACATTTACATACTTGATATTTATTTTATAACAACGAATGAAGATGTTGCGATTTTTCTTTTTTTAAATAAACATTTTGTTTTAAAGGAAAACTGCATTGAAGACTGAATTAATCGCAGAATACTATATTTAAAGAGGTTGAGCATTTGTTAAATGTTCGGAGATGAAACGTATGACAATTTAAACTTGAACTACTGTATTAAATCTCCCCCCCCCCTACGATTTTTTAGTTAGCATGGCATTTTTTTTTGGTAATCGGTGCAGACTCCTTACGTTGCTTTCGTTGTTATCTTTCTCGTCCGCATAGAATCATAAAACACGTTGAAAATTTAATCTTTATACCATATATTTTATTCACTATTCAACATGATGAGGTATTAAATCTACGCCAATTATTTAAAACAGTTTAAGTTATAAACCAAATACTTATAGCCGTAAAAAGAGCTGCTTACTTTATTAATTAGAATAAGCGATAAACATCATAATTATCTTACAAAACTGTACTGATGAAAAAATTCATATCCTTAGTAATGGATTATGCTAACACCATGCATCTCCTGGGTTTAATTTAATAATAAGACGTATACTTGAAATTTCACGAACGCCATTTCAATTAACATCTGCTTCAAATTAACCAACCATTTTATTATTCTAACTTAGCGCTGTAAATAGAGTGTATTGCTAATAAATAAATGCAAGCTTTTCACCACCCATCAACCAAGAGATCAATTACAGAACTAACTAAGACTCTTTTTATTAATTTTATAGTGCAATTCCCAAATTGCAGGCTTTCATTAAAATTTAACGTCGTCTTAAGATCTCAAAAGCAATTACAATGGTCATTAGTATTCGTTTTGAAAGAAAGTTGATTTTGGGATCAAGCATAATAAGACATTCCTACCACTGTGTTTAAAACTATACACAAATGTTTATAATAAGGAGATTAAACGCCTGCATATAGCATAATTGCACACAATGCGCAAGTATAGCTTGAGAGTTTATAATCTATCTAATGCTAATAATAGAACCGTAAAAGATGCGAAGTAATTTAATCAAAAAGATTACAGTTTAGAGAGTGAATTACAAGATGAGCGCTGCTAATTGATTTTTGAAAACCAATATTCATTTAATCTCTAAAAGAAATAATTTAATTAACAAACACTGTACTGTATTTATTTATTAATTCACAAAAATAAACGTTTGTACTCAACAGAGAAGCTATGTTAAAACTTTAGCTCTTCGTACATTTCTACACATTACTCACTTCTTTCCTGAGCTCTCCGTTTCCCACGGATCTGCTTATATAGACCAGGACCCCTTTCATTTCGTAATTTATCATTTATAAACAAACTTCTAATAGTCCCCGGTGTCTTCATATATCAAATAATTCTATTAATTTTGGTTATATAAATATTCCTAAATCTATTCTTATCACTATCAAGTATTTTAGTTGGGTTGACAAATTATAATTATCGTTTATCTTGTACCATATGTCGCTCTGAAGGGCTGAACCTCAATCAGTCATTCTTATATTTCATTTACTTACTGTTAGAGTTTAACGAGGTACTCAAGTTTAAATTTATGTTTACTTTCGCTTTAACATCAATTTTCATAAAATAATATTTTACACAGTCTCTACGAAGTGACTTTTACATTATTCCTATTTATTACTTACCATCAATTGGGCGGTTATAACTATGGGTTGGCATCTTCCCCAGCAACTGGGAGCGATTGATTGTTTTTACTAGGTACTTCACCCCCTTCTATTCTCTATCACTTTATTCATTTTCTGCACTCTCACTCAAAACCAATTTCGCGCGTCCAGAAAATGGAGATCATTTCCACCTTGTCTAGGATGCCAGAACACAGTACTTTTTTGCCATATTTTCATATAACCATTACATTCTCAGACATAACGGGCAGAGGTTTTTTTTACTCTTCGCTGATCAGACACCCATGATCTGAAGCGTAAGATATCTTTGTACCCTATAATAAACAGTGAAGGCAAGTCCACCAACTCATTGTTTTCCTGTCTTGTTATAGTGTTCAGGCAGTATTTAATTCATCTTGGCTGATTATCATCACCTTTGATTGTTTTCCATACTCACACGCTAGACGCTTACGCGAGTTATGTAATCCCCCAATTGATATATGTCGAAATAAATAGAATAATTAGAAATGTTAGAAATGCGCTAAGTGAAACGCAACAAAGTAAATCAAGGACAATTTATACAGTTTATTAACGTTTATGGGAACGGAAGCGCTACTTTGTAGCACAGACGATAGTGACACTGCAGATGTCAGGTCACAGGCGGTCACCGACGGTCACATACCAAGATTACTTAGAATTAAGATTGCAACAATGTATTTATGAATAGAGTTAAGAATAAGCAGACATGAGATCTGAAAATTTCCACAGCCATGTGAGGGGGTAGGGATATTATAAAAGGCCCGGGAGCCTCAGTCGACGACAGTTAATCCATCGATCAACTTTAACATTACAGTTCGTTAGATTACTCATTTTAGTACAATTAATATTAATTTCGGACTTAGAATAATTTTAATTCAAGATTGTCAAAATTCCAAGTCAATTCAGTATCAATAAAAATAAATTGTTAAGAAGCTTGGAAATAGTTTTTTAAAAAGGCCGCTCCTAATCCACGAACCTTAACTTGCGTACTCACTCGAACTTGTTTTTTCAACTTGGAAAGTTAAATTAAATGTGGGAATGTGAGAGTTTTAGTCTTTGGGTATCTTGCGAGCGTACAAGGTTTTGGATTTCGTATATTCTATCAACGCATTCGAACCACACGGTAAATTTAATTTTCCTTAATCGTATTTAATATTAAGATAATGACGGTCTTCCTAATGGAAACATCTTGTTTGTTGACAACATCAGTCAAAGAATTTCAGGGAGTCGACTGTATTCAGATACATATGAAGGATTAATCGAAAAATCCAACTTGTAGATCTTAGTCTTATATTTAGGGATTTAATTTTATTCTTCTGCACTAAGAAATATTCTGTTATGTGCTATATACTTTTATTATGGTCTATCGTTAGAGGACAGTTAGGTTACAAAATATATTCCCAATCTGAAAAAGTCGCAGTGTTAGCATCCTCACGCCATTTACCTAATTATTATGCAATAAACGCTTTAGGCTCTGTTGCCGCGTTGCACACCAACTCCATACAGAAGGAACTAATTGAGAATGTATTTAATGTTGCCCGACTACGCAAAACTGTTTTTTTCCTAAATAAAAAGCATACAGATGTGTCCCACGAATACAAAATAAACCTCCTGTAGTTATCAACCCTCTTATCTTGACATTTTTGTCAAAATTGCTACAAACCTTGACGTGCTACTAGTCGAATTACTCTGTTTTATGCAAATGAGAAATACAAAATCTCTAGTTTGTAAGGAAACATTTTGGAACAAATTTCGGGAAAGCAAAAACAAACGTAGGCGATACTCAAGGCTAGATGCTTTTATCGGTTTAAAGGCATCTGTGACAATTGAAAATATTTCTGCTTGCGCAACGTTTGTTCACTTGTAATTTATTGTTTTGTTTTAACTATCCAAAAGCGCAATATTTCAATACTTCAAGTTTGATTAAAATATACAACATGTGCGCAAGCTTGATTAAACCAAGATTTACCATAATTAAACATAAAAGATGCTTGATATTAAACATTGTACCTGGTTACTTTTTACAGTTAACCAAAGTTGTTACACACTTCGAGCCCCACGTTGTACGCGTTATTGTAGCGAATTTATTTTTAACTCCACGACATTGAGCGTCAAGGGAATTAAATGAGTATTAAAAATTAATTAATGAAAAGTTGTAACTATTAAAACTTGCCGCTTCTACCGCCAGCTTGGCTACTACCTCATAAAAAAAGCAGGGTTGAAATATTCTTCGTTAAACCGAAAAATTAAATAAAGTTAAGTTGGACGCCACTATATCTAGCAAGTATTGAAAATGGCGCTTTAATTTATTTTACTAGAAAATTAAACCTGTTAGAATTAGAAAAGATCTATTGTATAACAAATAACTTTAATCTAGAAAAATTAAATAAATTCACAAAGTTTAGTGATATGAAACAAAATTATTATATATAGAACATTTTTTATCTCTTAAGACTTGGATGAGCATCATATCTGATAATTACGTACATACTTTAATTTAACACTTTTTACAATAGTTATAGCTGTAAAATTTTAAATTTTTACCAATTATCACTTTTAAAGAATCAATAAGAATGAATAAGAAAATTTACACAATTAATACTAGGTTACGACTCAACGATGGGATGCCGAGTCTTACGGACTACTAGCATGTGGCTTGGGACTTAGCCCTAGTGGAGAAGGGGTTGCCAAAACAATATATAGACTCTATTGTGGTCCAGTAAAAAGTCACTCACCCTTAACCATAAGTGGTTGGTGGCGGCCTTCAGGTTGATCTGGCACAAGTCTCGGCGGTATTATCACAAGGCGTCAGCCCCAAGCTAATACGGTATGGGATGGATCTTCTTCAACACTGTTGGGGTGGTTTACCTTACAGGGTTTGCGCTGCAACGAAAACCGGCTAAGAAACTAAAAATTTTGAACATCAGCATCACTTTCCGGTCCTCTTACCTCCAAGATGTAGTGGAAGTGAACGGATTAAGAAAACTACTTCCCAGGATAGTTCAAGCGGGGGAAGTCTTACAAGAACACGAGGAAAGTCTTATAAGAACAAAACCTTCAACGTCCACGCGCCGTGTATATGAAACAAGTTGGAGACTATGAGGTATTTCCTGAACCATAACGTGTATACACGGGCTTTTGAATGATTAAATTGTTATTTCTGATTTTACAAACCGGATTTAATAACAGCTGGATTGTATTCTGCAACATTGTTGGTACTAAATGTCGAACTTAATTTTGTAATTGAATCAAATTTGAAAAAAATGAGTTTGAGAATCGACCTAAAGCAGTAAATAAGTGATCTGGATTGATTTTTTCAATTTTTTTTCTAATTTGTTTCAACTAGCAATTTTTCCCTTTCAAAAAGAACTTTGACACTGCCCGCCTCAAAAAAAATTGAAAATATTCTGTGTTTCAGAAAAAGGAAGCCAGACGACAGTACTTATGCTAAATAAAAAATTATTAAAGTAATTAGGACAAACTCTTAAAAGTTTCACTTGTAAAATTATTTCTTTAAAATGTGCTATTTTACAAAAAGAATCAAGAGGTTTAAAGGAATAAAAAATCAATAACGACTGCGATGTCGAAATTTAGTTAAATTTTGACTTCGATCTCGAAATTTATTAAATTTCAACATCGATGTCGAAATTTACTTAAATTTCGACTTCTATCTCGAAATTTTGCTGGATTTTTAACTTACAGTCAAAAGTTTATTCTTGTTGGTATTTCGAGATCGAAGTCGAAATTTAACTAAATATCGACATTGAAGTCGAAATTTAACTAAAATTCGAGATCGAAGTCGAAATTTAACTAAATTTCGAGATCGAAGTCAAAATTTAACTAAATTTCGACATCGAAGTCGAAATTTAACTAAATTTCGAGATCGAAGTCGAAATTTAACTAAATTTCGACATCGAAGTCGAAATTTAACTAAATTTCGAGATCGAAGTCGAAATTTAACTAAATTTCGAGATCGAAGTCGAAATTTAACTAAATTTCGAGATCGAAGTCGAAATTTAATTAAATTTGGTCATCGAAGTCGAAATTTAACCAAATTTCGACATCAAAGTCGAAATTTGTTAAATTTCGAAATCAAACTCGAAATTTAACTAAATTTCGAGATCAAAGTCGAAATTTAACTAAATTTAGAGATCGAAGTCGAAATTTAACCAAATTTCGACATCGAAGTTGAAATTTATTAAATTTCGAAATCGAAGTCGAAATTTTACTAAATTTCGACATCGAAGTCGAAATTTAACTAAAATAAGTAGAGCGAGTTTTTGTGGCCCTACTACGCCTTCGTACTAATGCATTCTATGACCAACCCACGCTATATCAAAGCTAATTTTTGTTTACATAAGCTTAATTAGCAATACAATGTTGGCTTTCATAAGTCAAGATTATGCCGACTTCCCTAATAAACACATTTGACTTTTATATCGAAAATTAAAATTGGGGATTACAATTCAGGATTCATGTACCGAGACTTCGAGCTGAGGTAATTTAATTTTCTAAACGTGCTATAACAGAAACCGTCGCAACCGCAGAACAACCATTTTCTTTATGAAGCTAGTTATACACCCACGAGGTACTTAGGATGTAAGATATCTACTGTATCCTTAATGATGTTAGGGATAAAATTTCCAGATGTATTAAATAACCCAAGTTTTACACTACACTTTGCAGCCCTAAACTAATTTTACTATTCTATAAACGCGAAAAAAATAGAGAAAATAAGCTTGGGAATGGCTTGCTAAAAAGCTCGTGAACATGATTTCGCTTTTGTGTAGAGAAGTTTGCAGTTAAGTATATAATTGGCTACGCTCCTATAGATTTTAATATAAGGTTGCGAATAATAGTTTCCAGCTGTTTATTGCTATCAAAGAGAAGTAATATGGGGGAAAGCTCGACAACCATATGAATAAAAGCTGTGGGGTTTATAAGGTAATATCTTTCGTTTAATGTTATTACGGACAGGCATGTTGACACATAGGCGATATTATGGCGATAAAATACTTTTGATTTGTGGAAATTATAATTTAATGCCAGCAAGTTAAAAAATAGTTATTATTTATGATAGTAACGTATTAGCGACATAAACAGTATATCTAACGAAAGCGTGCGCAAGTATTTGTACTGTAAGGCAAGTTATTGATGCAAGTGTCAAGGTGTCGTGGCGGTTTTCATAGCCAAGCATAGAATTATAATGAAACTCAAACCTATAGAAATTGTACGTTCCATTTCATATTCTGCCTCCTTAATTAAAAAACCATTTCAATTTCTACTTATTTGCATATACGGATTTGTTAAAGTTTTACTATTCTAAGGTAGTTCAGTTAGGCAACCAACTGTGCTCGTCTTTTATTTGTTTTTATCATTTCAATGCAGCTCAGTTAGGCAACCAACTAGGCTGGTCCTTTATTTAATTCACAAATCCACATATTATATTGCATTTTCTGATTTTTGTCTAGGAATGTGGTTGATAGGAATTTTTCTGAAATTTGCTAGTTTGTAATCAGGTTGTTACGTACAGTTATTGACCCTCTGAATATTTAGTAGGTTATTCACAGAAAATGCAATGAATTACTCCGGTAACTTCCGTACCGGTAAAATACCAAAACATCAACTATACGAACTAAATGAGTTATTTCTTCCGCCGACTAACTCAGGGGGACGGGTGATGAAAATGTTTCACAAGGGTTACAGAATGATTTTGGGTATAAAACGTGGTCTTGATCAGGAAATTCTTTGGACGCCACCTAATTTCGCAGGTGTGCTGTGGGAAAAAAGCCCTTGAATGGATAACAAAAAAAGGATGACAGAATTTGGAGATCAGGAGAGTAATTTTAGCTTGCAAGTATACCTGAAAATTTGTTGAAACAAACATTATTTTCAATCTAAACTAAATCTCATCACGTAGACCTATTTATGACTGCTATCTGCCACGAAGATTTCTGAAAGTAAATGTTAAATAATACCTAATATATTTAATCTAATTTCCAACAAAATTCACGAGTTAATTTATTTTGGAAAAACTGTTACTATACCGTTTACAATAATAAACAGAATAAATATACACTCTTTACAAAATGTACTACAACCTTATTAATTCTATGATATGTGCACTTACACCGTTTCAACTTACACAAATATGAAAAGTTTCATATGTTTTAAATCTACTGACTAAAACCGAAACGTATCAGTTAAACTTAATCACAGACGCACTTGTCCCGTGGAGTGTTTGACTTTTTAATTTGACTTTTCTCGATTTTGACTTGTACCGGTTGTGACTCCTCGATTTTGTCTCCCAATGAACGTTTGGTACACGTAGTTACCGGCACACTCAAATTTGTATATATTAGTCCCTCTCGTTTTCATAATTTTCGTAGTTATTCTGGATGTTGATTAGATAAGTAATTCTAATTCGTTAAGTATGATATTTAGTAGATATTTGTGATGTCAGTTAGGAGTTTAATAAAAGCTCTTATAAAATAAAAAAAAATCTTTTGTTTTTTTTTTGCTTAAAATTTTTTTTGTTATAAAAGATTTTTTTTCTTTTAGGAAAGGGGTAGTGTAACATTTTTATTTTCAGTAATAATTATTTGCATTGAATTACAAGAATAATGCGCTATGTGTGCATTGTTCCTTATTGATCTACTTATATTAATATATCTGTGTCACATATAGCTATTTTCAAGCGCATCTCTAGTTGTTTATTTCGTATTCCACGCCTCTAACGTCCCGACCACTTGGTTCTAGTTTCGACCAGTCGGTCGGCCGCTGGCAACAGTTTTATTAAGATGTATTTTCGGCTAGAGGCTGGCAACCTTCGCATCAATTATTAACTATTGAGATATCTTCTATTAACGCGCGACACGTAGAATGAAACATGTAGAATTCGTCATGTAAAATCCAAAAATTTAGAATTATCGTTATTTAGGAACAGTCGATTTGAAATTTGTCTAATAAGAAATTTGTCTAGTAAGAAATTATGGATGTTAATTTGGATGCAGTCGTATCTAATTAGAATGGCTGGTAACTTTGTTTGAAGAACGAAATTTCCATCTCGATTTATCGTGAAACAACAAAAGCAGTTTTGGTTCGTTATTAGTTATAAGATATTTCATGCATGTGTTTCAAAGGTTAGAGCACGTAAACTCGCTATTATGTTTACAACATGTAAATTGTGTAAATTTCAATTAATTGTTGAACTGGTTTTATAAGCCGTAGAACAAAATTTTGTCAGACCTAACGGTACTAACTTACTAACTTACTAACGGTACTAACCTTTTTACTGGTATAAAGTTAGTGTTTTCTCGTGGATTTGCTTATTAAATTGTCATCGGTAGATCATTTCTTTCTCTCCGTTAATGCTTGGATATCTCAATTTAATTTTCACCCAGGAATTAAACCATTGGGGTCTAATCTGTTCCTAAAAAGGACTTTAGCCGCTTAGTAGGGGATTATTCGACCAACAAAAGCCACTTGGTTTCGATCGCAACTTTTTACTCAAGGTATTTACCCTACCGAAGTGACCTGTTGGAAGTCGGGATGTTTGAAACGAAGTCCTCCTTTGAACAAAGAAACTGCTCTTTTTAAAACTATCAAAGTTTTTTCGGAAATCTTTGAACCGATGGATCAAAATTTAATTCTCTATTTATTACTATATCAACTTAACTTTCATATTTCGAATTGTATATGAAATTTGAATCGGCACAAAACTGCATACGACCAGTTTTATTCTTAAACGGATGAGATTACGGGCGCCATTCTATATTCTGTAAATAAAAATAAAACGATATTAATTGCCAAGATGACATCACGCTCAACCTTTTTAATAAACTGACATGAATTTTTATAACCTTTGACTATGAATTGAATATGATGCTGTCATAGGTTGATTATTTGGATATTCTTTACTTAATCTAGGTGTCTATGTTTAATACTGAGGTTTGTTTACAAAAGTAGTGGTCACTTAATTAATAGCTCTTAATGTACATTTCGTTTTGTATATTAAAGCTTAGTTCCGGTTTTTTTAATCACTAAGTATCTATTTCAATTTAATACACAAAACCTAAAATAGAGCGCCTTTTGTAACCAGAAGAATTTAGTCTCAATCCCGATGAAGTGAATGCTCCTCAGGAATGGAATCATTGGTTTAAGACTTTCCAAAACTTTATCTCTTCAACAGAAGTGTCAAAATCTGGCAGACTAAAGGTACTGACTAACTTCATACCTCCTTCTGTTTATGAATAAGTAAGTGAATGTGGTATTTACACTAACACTATTAGTATTTTGAAAGATATATATTAAACCGATCAACGAAGTTTTTGCCCGGCATAAACTCCAGATCCGTCGTCAGGAAGCTGGGGAGACCGTTGATAGGTACATTGAAGTTCTTAAACGCTTAGCGAAAGCCTGTATTTTTAAGACCGTTGCTGCTGAAGTAAATAGAGACGAGAGTATTCGAGATGCTTTCATAGATGGGTTACTGTCGTCACACATAAGACAAAGATTACTTGAGAATAATATCATAAATCTTGAAAAATCGGTCACACTTGCAAGGTCGCTAGAATTTGGTGATTTTAAGTCTCAACAGTATTCTACTGCTCACTCATCCAATAATTTAGTCAATGAAAATAATAATTCAGAGCCTTTTGGTGGTGAAACAACAATAGCTTCTATCAGCTCTAGATGCTACTTTTTGTGTTTACAAAACCATCGTAGAAGTAAAAGTCCTGTAAAGAATTCTGTTTGCAAAGCCCGTGGGTTAAGGGGTCATTGGCAAAAAGTTTGTAGAAATAAAAATAGGAATACACACTTGTCCGCTCATTTTTCCAATTGTATTGCCTCTATACCATCTTGTTTAAAAAGGGCTGTTGTTTCAGAAACCATAAATGGCGCTATGACTCAAAGATTGGTTGATACTGGGTGTTCAGCTAGTTTTATCAACGAGAAAATGGTTCAAGCGCTCGAAATTTCTATTACACCAAGTAAGCAAGAAAAGGTACCCATGGCCTCAACTTCGCTTCATTCTTCTATAAAAGGACTGTGAAAAATCGATCTCCGCTTACAGAACTATGATAATAACAACCTCAGTCAGTATTCTTCCAAACTTCTGCGTTGATATAATTATTGGCCATGATATTTTAATAAAACATTTCTGCGTACAGTTAGAATTTGGTGGTAAAAGGTCCCCTTAAAATATGTAGTGTAGCAGCAGCAATTTTGGAAATTGTAAAACTTTTTACAAATTTATCTGGGTACTATCGGCGTAATATATCTCCTAAATCTCGCATATATACATTTTGTGATCTGAAATTCATCGAATCTGGAGTCCTAAAATTACTAAATGAGGGTATACGATGGAAACTATTTATATATTGAGAATAGAAAGAATAAACAAATGAATTTGATGAAAAATACTTTTATTGCTTTTCAAAATAATCGCCTTTAAGATCTATACACTTTGCATGCAACTGAACTACCCTTCAAAGCACTTTGTCCAGTCGGAAGAAGGAAGCTCTAAAACATGCGTTTTGAAGGCCTCAACCGCTTCTTCGGGGGATGAAAATCGTTGTCCACGCAGTTTATCTTTAATTACTGGAAACAAGAAGAAGTCATTGGGTGACAAGTCGTGGCTGTAAGGCGGATGACCCATCAATTCGATCTTTTGTGCGAGTTCGCACTGTCATGATGCAAAATGATTCGTCGTTTTGGGTTGGTTTCTTTCAATTTACCGAATACTTCAGGCAAACAAATGATCGTATGCCACGCTGAATTAACGCTCTTTTGTTTTTTGAGAGCCACAGTTGCCACAAGACCGTTTTTCGTGAAGAAAAATGCAACCATTCGCTTCTTAGCGCTTCGAGAACGAACACTTTTTGTTGGCTTTGCTTCACATTGAAACACCCAAACTGCCGACTGACCTTTTCTTTCTGGCTCATGCGCAGTTGACGAGTCGTGACTCGTCAACTGTGACGATGTTGTATACCGCTTTGGATGCACTACAGTTATATTTTAAAATCATTTTACGGCACCAATCGACACGAGCATTTTTTTGGAGCATCTATGGAATCCAACGCGCATACTGCTTCCCAACACACGTGTCCGTGCAAAATCTAATGTATGCTATTCATACTAATGCTTAAACGTCTCTCGATTTCTTGATATGTCACATGACGATCTCTTTCAATCAGTTTTCGCACAGCATTGATATTTTCCGGCACAACAACCGATTTTGGACGTCTTTTTTAACTTTGTCCGTGAGTGAACTACGTCCACGTTTGAATCCAGTGTACCAGCGATATATAGTGGCTGTGGATGGCGTTTCATCGCCAAAAGTTGAATTCAGTTGATTGATGCATTGTTCTTGAGTTAGACCAAGTCGAAGGTCATAATAAATCATAGTTCGAACATTTTCGCGAGTTAATTCCATATTTTGGTTGAGATAAAATTTTAAACAGTGCAAAAAACACAAATAGTCCTAGCACGTCAAAACGTTCTGAGTACCTATAACCTCAAAAATGCCAAACTTTACGATGGCAATTTCAGATTTCACCTGGCAATACCAGTGTTGCCAATTCTCAATACATGAATATCGTAATCGTAATCGAGGAAAGTAATTCGCTATGGCGAGCTCAGGTGTTAGCAGTATCGTCTGAAAATCACCGTCGCAGAATGGTAGTTGATTATTTCCAGACAATTAATCGCTATGCTGAACTAGATGCTTTCCCCTTACCTCGAATTGAGGACATTGTAAAAAAGGTTGCTTCCTATCAGGTGTACAGATCTGTAGATCTTCGAAATGCTTATTACCAGATATCTATCTACAAAGAGGACAAACTGTATACGGTGTTTGAAGCGTGTGGGAAGCTATATCAATTCACCCGTGTTCCATTTCGGGTTAGAAATGGCGTTCCAGTATTTCAACGCTAGTATCATTTATAAAGAAGTCCTTGAAGCGATAGAAGCGTATTTGGATGATATTACTATCTGTGGACATAATCAAGATGAGCATGATAAAAATTTAAAACAATTCATCAAGGCTATCTCAAAATACAACGTTTTTTTTCAATGAGAGAAATTCACCTTCTGGGGTATATAGCCAGCCATAAATCTATAAAACCCGATCTTGAGCGTATCCATCGTATCCGTGATTTGCTGGTTCCTCATGATACCCGGTCTCTTAGAAGGGTGTTTGGTATGTTTTTGCATTATGCACATTTTATTCCTAAATTTGCTGCAAAAATACAGCAACTTACCAGCTACTCCTTCGCCTTGAACGCTGATGCAATAAAAGCCTTTGGAGATCTAAAACTGGATATTTAAAATGTTGTTGTTTTATCGATTGATGATCAAGGTGTTTTTACTGTTGAGACCGTTGCTTCAGATCACGCGGTCGCGGCTACCTTATCGCAAAACAATCGGCCTGTCGCCTTCTTTTCAAGATCTTTATCAAAATCTGAACAACATTCTTCAGTTGAAAAGGAAGCGTACGTTATCGTGAAGGCCATTGAGACATTATCTAATTGGCAAAAGTTTTCGACTCATAAACGATCAGAGATCAGTTTTCTTTATGTTCGATAAAAACCACTCAGGGAAGATTAAGAACAAAAAAATTATGCGATGGAGATTGGAACACTCTAGTTATAATTACGAGATAAGTTATCGGCCGGGACAGGAAAATGTTACGGCACACGCCTTATCGCAAACATGCTCGTTAGTTGTGAATAGCGCATCTCAGTTACGTTCACTACACGAACATTTATGCCACTCAGGAGAAACAATAATGTACCATTGGGTACATAGTGAAAACTTTTCTTTCACATTAGAAGAGATACGGAAAACAACGTCCACTTGTCAAGTTTATGCTATGGTAAAGCCACGATTTCACAAAAGTGCTGGTCACATGATCAAAGCTACTCAGCCTTTTGAACGACTCAATATAGATTTTAAGGAACCGCTCCCTTCCTCATCTAGAAATCGATACTTATTATTTCTGGTTGACGGGTTTTCACGTTTTCCAATTGCTTTTAATGTCAAGAGATGTCAGCCAACACTGTTATATTAAAAGTAAAGAAACTCTTTTCTTTGTTTGACACTCCTGCATATTTACATTCAGATTCAAGCTCAAATTTTACGTCGCATGAATCTAGATCTTTTCTCTGTGGCATAGTAGTTGCTATAAGTCGAACCACGTTTTACAGTCCGCAAGGGAATGGTCAAAGTGAACGTTATGCCGGTATAGTCTGGAAAACCATCGAATTAGCTTTGAAAAATCATCAACTTGCTGTTACTAAGTGCGAAGAAGTACATTAACAAGCTCTGCATTCTATTCGTTCTTTATTATGCACTGCGACTAAAGTATCTCCCCATGAGAGAATGGTTAGTTTTTCAAGAAGAATCAGTAATGAACTGACTTCACTTTCGAGGCTAATAAACCCCGGGCCAGTTTTAATGAGCCGACCGGTCCGACATTCTAAATATGATCCTTTGGTCGACGAAGTACTATTATTGGAAGGGAATCTTGAATACTCGCATATAAAATTGCCAAATTGGAAAGAGACAACCGTTTTTAAGAGACATCTTGTACCATTTGAAATTGCTTCCGAGAAGTCATCGTTGGAGTCAGTCTCAGAAAATTCTGAAGCGTCAACATCTAATCCATTAGAAACTGATTCTCCTCCAAATGTTCATAACCAAGTTCGAGAGGGACCATTTGTAACGATTTTATTTCCTATCAAGATGTGTACATATAATTATTCTATTTATTTAATAAAAAACAATATAATGCATAATAATGCTACACAATCCACTAAATAAATATTACCTATTGTCCAATAAAATATTAGCTTTCAATTCAATTTAAAATTTAATTTATACGTTGACAAAATAAACTTTTCATTTAGTGTCATTCCTAGAGTTCCCTCTGTTAGACAATTGTAAGGTAATCTTGTTGCCAGGTGGTAACCCGCGTGATATGGGCACTTGCAATACAGCTGTGGTGAAAACAAGTCGAATTCTTCCTTGAACCCGAGGAATGGCGTTTAAAGTTTCTACGTGTTGGAAGCACGTGCGATTTAAAGTTGTTTTCAGGAGAGAATGTCGTCTCCGAAGCTCATTTTTGTTGTCCACTTGCTGGAAAATAGCTCGCAAATGACGAGAAATTATTTTGGTTGAAGGGCCGGTGGTTCACATGCAACTTTCGATATAGTATTCAACTTTTGATATAATATATAACTTGGAAATAATATTCGTAACTTTAATTTATACGTAACGCAACCTTAATTAATATGCAGTTTGTAAATGATATGAAAATTGGAAATGTTGTTTAGCTTTGAAAAAACATGCAAAGTTTAGTTAACAGAAGTTTTGTTTAACGTAAATTTAATAAATGCACAAGAAGAAAATTTAAGAATTTACGCTTTGTTCGAGTGTGGATCTGACGAGTATCAATTACTTAAAATGGATGCCGTGATGTAGTTTGGAGCTTCAGTAAGCAGCAAATTTACTTGTACTGAATTGGAGATTCCTTCATTTAAATGCTGATGCAAGACGTCTAGCAGGTATTTTTCTGTCAGATGAACATCTGGTATGTAAATTTGTTTTCGTATGTTAGCTGAATTATGGATATAGTAGATAGATAATTTTTTGTTTAATTAAGTTATTTGAACTTCAAAATAGGTCAAGGACAGACTATATATATATTTTTCATATTAAGCAACAGGAACCTGTAAATTTTTCATTTCTAAATCTTTTATTAATACATTGAAATTACGGAAGATGTCATTATGTGATAGAGAAAGTAAATTCTCCTATTTATGAAAATAGATATTATTATTTGAAACATGGTTTGCTCGAACCATTAGAAATTAAACTTCTATGTTTACTAATTCAGTAATAGCTGACTGGAATAATTTATTGTGAGGTTATGGTAGATCTACTCAAACCAACCGATATTGTTATTTGTAAGTAATTGTTCAGAAAACAACTTCAGGCTTAATCATTTCTAAATAAAATTTGGCTAGATATTTCTTATAGAAATAACCACATTTTAAACTGCATGGTACTTACTATATCCAGTGCCTTTGTAAATAATTTTCATGAATTAAATTAATCAAAATTATATAAAAAACTGAAAGGATGTTTTGTAAAAAGCACGTTAACTGAATACAAGAGGAATAGATTTTTATTTTGATCAAGACTATTCTTTTTAATTAGAATGAATGAAAGTTGATTCGAATTGAATTAAAAAATTTTGAGTATAAATGCACAAACAGTGCTATTCTTTGTTTAATCTGTTCACAGGTGTAGCAGTGAAGTATAAAGGTCAAAGTGGAGCCATAAGGTAAGAAACTTTAGGGATTATGTTGTCTTTAATAAACTGTATAGCGGTTATTGAATAATGGTTTCCGCATTCGCCTTGTACAAGGGACTTAAGTAAGTCTTCTTCGTATAGAAAAATTCGGTGGCGCCTTATTCTTAATATTTTTGGTCGCAATCCAACCCCGACCCACAGCTCATGTTCCACCCAGAGCATATAGTTCGACTAGCCGCTTTGCCTTTGAGATTTCCTCAACTTCGGGCCACTTTCCATCAGAACTTGCCGTGAGCTCTATTCGCTTACTGGAAATTCTCGTAAAATAAAATCCCTTAATAATATAGCAGGCTATACATTTACAACGAATGTTTCAGTTGCGCCAGAGAAAAAATTTTCTAGTCTGGAACCCATCAAAAGAGGCGTACGCGAACGTCATCCTCTATCCTATTTGGAAGATTACATTGCCTGGTGGGGGTGAATGTCATAGATTGATTATTTGGACATTCCTTACTTAATCTAGATGTCTATATTCAATACTTATGTTTATTTACAAAAGTAGTGGTCACTTAATTAAATGCTTTTAATATACATTTCGTTTTGTGTATTAAAGCTTAGTTCTGGTTTATTGAATCACTAAGTATCTATTTCAGATGCCAAATAATTCTTTCTTAAATTAGAATTTATAGAAGCTTAAAACTTATATTTCCTGAAGGGAATAGTCCAATCTTATTGGTGGACTTTACTTATACAGAAACTACTAAAATGAAATGTGATTATAATTATTTGTAAAAGAATGTCACAATGTGAAGCGGTGCGTGGGGCTATTCTAATCCATACCTACTCAGGAAGTGTGACGGTGTGTCTGAAGAGCATGTTGGACTTCTTTAGTCGCCTTTTACGACAGGCAGGCCGTACCGTGGTGCTATTCTAATCCGGGCCCACTGGTGATTAATACCAAGGTGTTACAAAAAAATGGTAAGTACATAAATTAAAGTTAACGAAAGTACGCGAAATGTTGGAGAAAATAAAGTGAACTGAACAAGAATTTAGGCACCAGCGTTTTCAAACTTTTCTGTACCTGTAAGGATAATTAGACACAAAACACTTAAAATATTACTCAAATAAATAACTTTAGTTGGTAAAATAATACAAAATTGCTGGTTTAAGGACAAATATCTGTATCCTCCACTCCTCATATACTAACATTAAATATCAATTATATCTAGTAACAATCAAACTGAAAAGTATTTTGTAAACAATAGAACTACACAGCCCATTATACACCCCTTGAATATTGCCACATGGTTTAGGATAACAAAACTAAGCGGCATTTAACCACTGTAATTAATAACAATCTGTACTAGTACAGCAAATAACTATTAATCATATTTTCACAGTGGCATTAACATATACATATACTAAATACTTAATTACTCACTATATTGATGCAGATCGATTTCATTCTAAATGGAAGCTACTAGAGCAAAAAATCACAAAAATGCATATTCACAACAGTACATTTAAGTAAAAATTTCTAAATTATTGTATTCCTTTCAACATTTTTGGAAAGTAGGAATTCTACATACCGTCAATGTGAAAAGTAAATAGCTGTCGTTCACCATAATATAATATCCCTTTACGTAAACAGTGAAGTGTATGGGTAACAGCAATGTGTACCAACTGCATACAAGGCGGCAGGCAGACAAAATGTGCAGAAACAATAAAGCAAGGTGTTGTGCGTCACGGCCAAACACTCATGTGCTGAAGAAACCTAAAAAATAAAGCTCAAAATTCCAAGAGTATTGATTATAAACCGAGCTGAAAATATTAAAATTTCTTTTAAAAGAACATTACCTTTCAATTACTTACCAGTCACGTAAAAAGAGAAAGAACGTTTTTCATTTTAAAGAGTTGTCACGTTTATTCGTGGCAGCGACGTTGGGCGCCAAATTTCTGCTACGTTGGCTCGTAGCCGTGCGTAACCCAAAGAAAATCAAAGAAATGACCGGGCTCAATCGGAAATTAGGGGGGGTTGTAGAAAACAGACTGACATATGATGTATGCGGCGGTAAGGAGTTAGTGACAATACCTGCAAGTAAATTAGTTAAGCAAACCTGAAATAAAAAGAATAAGCATAGCAGCAATGAAACGTCTAAGTTATTCAGTACTTTGTAGAATGTAAATAAAACTGTTTAGATAAACTATATAATATAACAACGGTAAAAGCAATACAAAAATTTTTAGTACAAAGTGAGGTAATATTGGGGAGTAGCAGAAACGTTTCCTCACACACCAATTAAACATAGATCAGACAAAATTTTAAAAAAAGATAAATAGGTAAGCACAATTGATATGAGCAGTCCAGTAGCACTGATTTTTTTTTCTTTCCTGTCCAAATATTCAAATTACTCAAACTAATTTGTTCTGTTTCTCTTTTTTTTTGTTTCTTAATAGCATGCAATTCTATTGTAAAAGGTATTAGAACGACAAAGATATGGCAAAACAACGGATAGATATTTAAAGTAATAACAAGTAAGAAATAGTTCAACTTACAAAAAGTCTTTCAGTAACGCTTCCTTGCGATTGAAGTGTGGGATTCACGATGTCCTGCACTAACGAAGCACTTCAACCTTGACTGTGAGGGTGTTGATGGAATTTCTTACACTTTACACTAATCACACCTACGTATTGCACTGGTGTTAGCAACACACATTATCATGCTGATGGAACCATGTAGCATTGATAAATTTATTGTTAATTCTATTTCCTGAGACAATAATGTCGAAATATTTTGTAACACAAATAAAAAAAAATGGTAATAAAAATTTAGAATCACGGGCTTTCAAGGCACGATGTAATGCATTAAACTAACAGTAACGTGAGGTGTTTTATTTGCTACCTATGGTAACAATGAAAAATCTAATGATTTGAATAACAAAATTTGCACAAACAATGATCTATTTTAGATTCTTTGGGGTTAGAAAATTCAGAAACTACAGTATCACAGCTGTATCATCATTTTTTTTGTTTTTAGAAACACTCATGCTTGAAACGGTATTTGGCTACTCCAAAGTATGCACTACTCTGATAAAAAAAAGGACCACGAAGACTAGATCGCACACACAGTTCAGATATAAAAAGATAAATCAACAAAAAAACACAATTAGGAAAGCAACGCGTATCACTAAGTCAATGTTCCGTAAAACACACGTCAAGTTCTACTACTTTTATTTCCAACAGAAAAGCAACAAAAAAACAATTAGTAAAGCTACGCGTATCACTAAAACCGTCAGTCAATCACCTTAAAACCGCGCTTGTGGTCAATCAAACACGTTACATATATGCATACTTCCTTCAAAAGCCATCAGAACTACACTCTCTACAGTTAATAAAACGACTCTTATTTCACAAGAAAAACAACTAAAACTGTGACGTGCTTGTTTATGAACACTTTGAAAATTTTTCCCGCATTAATTCTCGTTATTTTCAAAGCAACAAGGAAACAGTATTTTTAACGTAGTTAATATCTAGGAACCAAGCATAAAACTAACAACTGCTCATCTGTTTATATTCACTCGTTGCTATTACAACCTTTTATCGACTCTTATCTCGACTTCGTTAATAACATAAGGAACATCCAATAAATGAATGCAGCAATCATATCTACTCATTAATTACGAGCTGTTTATCATTTTCGATAAGTTGGAAAGTAATTTACGAATAATCCTATTTAAAATTCGTTCCTTGCAATTTATTTATTAAATTGCATACAATTCTGAATTATTCTGAAGTATTTACAAATTGGTAAAGCGTAAAATGTTAAGCCATTAAAAATGCACGTTACAGAGTTTGTAACTGTGCGATTGGGTATTTCATACTTATCATAGAAGAAGCAACGCAAACTAACGCTAGAAATATAGTGAGCTCACTCAACCACGCATTTATAAAACTGTTTTTAAAGAATAAGCTGGAAATATCAACTAGAAATAAGTTTGTCTATTTTTCAAAAATAGTACAGCCGCTTTACATAATTAAAATTAAACTATCAACATTACGGAAATTTTTATCAATCACCTGCCTATATAAAACACCAGAAAATGCATTTTAACATGTGAACTGATGAATTAAATAAAGGACGTTTATGCTTGGTTGTCTAACTGAGCTGACTTGAAATAATAAAAGTGTAATAAACCCGTATATTCAAATAAGTAGAAATTGAAATGGTTTTTATATTAAGGAGATAGCAAATTTACTAGTACAAAACGGAACATAGCAAGGTGTAATAAAATGCCGCTATTATAATCACAGAACTTTTTATCGACGCTTCCTACATTGCCTCCTTCTCCCAAGTTACTGTCGTCGAGCTTTACCCTAAAAATGAACCATCTTCCGAGTCTTCCTACATCCGGTATAGAACAAACATTAACGCTTTACATCTCCAGATTAAAGTACTTTCTTACTGGCATTGGCAACAACTGTAATAATTTGCATCGATGTCACTGCCAAGTCCGCGCTAACAATACCCACGAAAGTGTAGTTGTACTGGAGGGTTTTATCCACCACCACCATCTCTATATTATAAATTTCTCATCCTACATCACCAGCTTGGAATCTTCAAACCATATATCCAATATTGACTTTACATTAGCTACTCTATCAGCTTGTTGCGTGTGAAATATTACTATTACGGATAATGTAAGCGATAAAATAATTTAAATTTTGATTTGTCTTAAAGGAGCGGGGACCTTGCAACAATAAAAGGGTGCTTCGGCTAACTGCATTGGTGCGAGAGTGGGTTCTTATGAATAAATGAGAAAATAATATAAAGAACAATCAAGAAATACAAAAATGATAACTAATAAAGTTGCCAATTAAAATTTTTCATTACATTAACACTTACCCTGAAAAGTCTTGTATCTGCCAATATCGAGGAGCGCCAAACAGTCCGTCACCGTAAGCTTTGTGATGCCCTTTCTATGTTGAAGACTGTTATTACACATAAAATTCCCTTTCTTTGCGTTTCTACCAATTGGTTGTCAAATTTCTCTGATAAAATTAAATACTCTTTCCACATATGACCGGCACTGCGGTAGCTAGATATCCTTTACAAATTATTAAGTTTACACCTATTCCATAAATAATTTTAAAAATCAACCTAAATTAACCTCCATTAACGTAAAAACACAGTTTCATTACATATGCATATACAAATATACTTTTCTGAAAATAACTTATCTGCAATCTGGCCAGGTGTTTTTGAACTAAATCCTAAAGAAAATCATAAAGAAAAACTTAACCTAATCCATCAACGATTCTAATCGAAGTTTCATACCTTCCTGCTCTCCTAATTAATTATTACAATAATGAATCCCAAATTAATGCTAATGCCGTTTATCAAACAAGAAAACAGTTCAATATCAACGTTGCGCTATAACTTTGTACTTTTCAAAATGCATAACACTTACATATCTCTTAATATTCTACTACTAATAAACTTATACTTCCATTAACGCCCTATATCGAAAAATGTTAAAAGATATTTACGTGCACGATACATATAAATTATACTAAATCATACATTTTTGCGACCATAGAATTACATAGTGCAAGAAAGTCGTTTTTCAGTAAACTTTAGATTTATGTAATAACCGCAGATTTGTTATGTAGACATCCCCAAATATGAGCATTTAAAGTTATAATTGAATAAATTCCATAATATGACATAGTTCTAATAGACATTGCTGTAATTATCAAGAAAAGGAAATCACACATTTTATATTAACTAGATATTGACAATGCAGAACACAGAAGATAGGATTACACAGATGAAGTCATCCTCATATCATAATAAACTGGAAGCGCGAGACCGATAAAAAAGCATTATATGCGTTGTAGTAACAACACTGACCGTAATAAAATGTGATTTATAGTAGGAAGGAAATAAGTTTTTTTGGAACGTAATTAGAGTATTATTAGGAACAGTCTTATAAAAATCGGTCACCTGAAAGCACTGAAAATGTAGACATACGCGCGCGAATTAAACAAGGGTGCGTGATTTAATTTAATAGAAGTGGGTTATATCGGACTCGTTATTTTAATAAACATGTCAATCATGTAGGCATACAATAAAAAGTGATCGTGGACGGACAGATGGCCTGCTCTGTGTGAGGTCCTCAACAAGAAAGATATGTTAGTGTAGAATTTGATAGATATAGTGTGGTTTGGGCATGTTAGGAAGTGGAACGAAACACAGCTAAACTTGAGAAAATACGCGGCATACGAAAAGTTTTTGGTTTTACGCTTGGTACAAGGTAAATTTCGAAAACTTTTCGTAGGCCGCGCGTATTTTCTCCAGTTTAGCTGTGTTTCGGTCCATCTTCTAACATACCCAAGCCTCACTACATCCTACAATATGACTTGACAATTCTCAAACTAATGGCGGGATGAACAAATCCAGTTTCAATCCTTACAAACGGCCATAACGAGCAAATTTTGAAATTGACCTTGAACAAAGCGTAAAAACCGAGAACTTTTCATATACTAAGTATTTTCTCCACTTTAGCTGTACCTCATTTCACTTTCTAACATACCACAACCTCCCTACATATCCCAAATTCTACAGTAACATACCTTTCTTGTTCCAAACCTGACACAGAACATTCTCTCCGTTCACGAACACAAATTTATGTACCCCTATAGCATTGATGTGTTTTCTTCAATGCAACGAGTCCGATATAACCCATTTCTATTAACTCAAATTCCCCGTTCTATTTGCGTGCGTATTTCTAAATTTTTAAAGTTTGCAAGTAAACGATTTCTATAATAATAATACTTTTACTGCGTTCCAACAAAGCTTATTTTCTTCCCACTATAAATAATATTTATTTGCAGTCAACATCTATTTTACTACAATGTATATAATACTTTTTCATCAGTCTCACTTCCATTTTATTATAACGAGAAGATGACATCACCTATGTAAGCTTATCTTTTGTATTCTGCTTTGTCAATGTCTAGTTAATGCAAAAGTGTTATTTCTCTTTCATGATAATTACAACAACGTCTATTAAAATTAAGTCATTTTGCATAGAATTTATTTAATTAAAACTTTATAACTTATTTTTGGAGATGCCAACATTAACAAATCCACAGCTGCTTCATAAATCTTAGGTTTACTGAAAAATTCTATGTTCAAAACAGATTCGTTTACACTTCTTTAGTTTTAAAATATTATACAACCCGTTTTTCAAGTTTCCCTATGTATTTGCAGAAACAAAACGACTATATTTGTGGTTTTTAGTTTAATTTGAATAAAAATACGGAATTAATTTCAAGTTTTGGTATCTAAGCACTATTTTATAAGAAATTCGATTTTACAGAATATTCCATCAACAAGTTAGTCCATTCAAGATTAAATATTATGTCTTTCCTATATAATTTATGATTAGCGTAATGCGTCGCGTTACAAGCTTCCCACCTCATAGCCGCATTAAAAGTCTTTTATATCATACAAGCTTTTTCAACATACTCTCCAACCGCCTCCCTACTCCTCCAAAAATCTCACGATATAATACATACAAAGCCAGTAGAATATTATTTTCTAGAATCGCTGCAAAACCTAATTATCGTCCTCCTCTGCCGCATGCTTAGACACCGGCCCCCATACACTATCCACCACGATCATAAACAACATACACACAGCTGCGGACGTAGCAATTCCACATAAACAATACGCCCCACGAATTTCATCCTGGTGGACGCATAACACCAACACAGCAAGACGAAGACCCACTCACCCGACATAGACTACATAGAACGAAACGAATAGTAACTGATCCATATTTATAAACACAACAGACAAAAAAGAAGACAATACAAAGAACTTATAAAGATACTGAAAATCTGCATTACCTTTGTAGCACAAAAGATAACTACACCTACGTATGACCGATCACAACATCACCGACCACAATCCTAACCACACCCACAAACACACTGTCCAACTTTTGATACCATATTGATGACCATCTGCCCCTCTGCCCTTTGCCACACCAGACGACTTCACCCAATCCTAACAATCTATCTCTTTTTTTCCATCTTCTGGGGCAATATCATCAACTCCCTACTAGACCTAAACATTCTTAATGTATTTACTTTTGCCTATTCCGACAACTTAGCCTTCCTTACCCATAGCAACTTTGCATCTCCTTATAACATACCGCCACTGCCCATACGAACGCAATTGGATTCTGGTCCTCACTCAATTAGCAACCATTGTCCCCTACAAAAATTAAAATGCTCCTCTTTAGACGATCCTGTGACCTCCGCCGAAGTAAAAAATTTAAAGCCTATAAACTACACCGTCCTCCTCAACCATTTCCAACCTAGGCCGTTTTCCCAAAACTTCTCTAAAAACACACCAACCTAGCCAAGCTCTGTAGTAAAACCGAAATAATCCTCAAAAACCTACATTATCATCATCAACGTCAATTTTATTTGTTGTAACTATTCCTAGACCACTGATTCACCCCAGTTGTACGTGCTAGGAAAATATATACAAATTAACAAAAGAAAAAAATTTGCAATTTTATAAATTTATACAGTTGTAGTTGTAAAGGTGCTGTTTTGGGTTTAATAGTCACCCTTGATGTTGATCATGGTGAGAGTGGCGATGTTAGTTAGTGAATGTGAGCAGGTGTCCTTGCTATAGTGGTACGAACTAAAATGCATGTGTGGGATTGGATGCATGTACAGTAGAAAGTTACTGCCGCTGAAATGTGACGGGAGGTTTGTTCAAGAGAATTGCTTTTAAGAATAGGTTAAATTGTTGGGTAGGTGGTGCGTGACCAAGTTTATGTCTGGGAATGTGGAAATTGGATTGGGGTAGGGATCTGAGCGAGAAGGGGTATATTAGGTGAACGAGAGTCTCCAAAGATTGGTTGTCACAGGGTGTCGGAAGCTGCCGTGACCGGTTAGGAATCGCACTGTGGACGGGTTAGATAGTGAGATGTGAGGAGGGATGTTTGTGATATTGCAAAACATATAGGAGTAGCTACGGTGAAGGCTGAAGATCAAGTTTCTTGCCAGGAATGTACAAGAAAGTTATTTATGCGCGATTTTATATCGGTTTTTGGGAGGATTTGGTATCCATAGTGGGGTAGGGTTCTGCCATGCAGCTAGATTGGTTTATTGATTTCAAGTTCCTAACTTGGATGTAGCAGTGTAAGTGGAGATCAATTGGGGAAAAGGAAGTAGTGTACTAGAAGCTGCTGTGGAATTGGTTCTGTGGCCGCGGGAGGTATACAGTAGGAAGGGTCTAATAATAGTGTTAAGTTTGCATCTGGGTGTGAAAGGGAGTCAGGAATCAACAACGTAACGGATTTTTAAGGATAATGATTTGCTTAAAGATTGATCCTCTTGTTGGTTTGGATAGGCATAGAAATCTAGGTAAGGATTGATATAGGTTGTGAAAGATGTTTTTGGTTTAGGCTGAAGTTTGGTACGATAGATATGGGTTTAAGATGCGTATCAATATGACGGCATAGGTAAGACTACTGCAGAGAAAGAAAGTGGGATATGACGACGATTTAGATATTTTTTAAGCAGCTTTATCTTGGGCTTGAATGTGAATAGTGGTTGCTCGTTGAGGAAAGACCAAGGTTCAATAAAACTCATGAGGGCCCACCTCAGCAGTGGTTTTGAGCGATGCGAGAGAGTGACCGGGGATGAAGCAGGCAATGCAATAGAGAGAGGCAAAAGTAGATGTTATTGGGATATTTAGTAAACGAGAGGTATTATTGCAAGGTTCCAAAGGGTAGGGAAAAAACTGGACCTTTGAGGGTATCCTTAGGGGAGACATTTTGTGATGAGATAGAAGTTTAAGAAAACAGTGGCTGTTCTTGGCGACAGGTATAGCTCTACTATAAGGAATAGGCTCGGCAGGAAGTTAGATATTTTAAGTTGATTCAGGAGGTTCGGCAACCAAAAACGTACAAATTCGGAATGATAGTCTAAGGAAATCGCAGAAACATATTTGTGAGGTGAGGGTTGAACTTTGGAGACGAAGAAACGAATCGTGCGTTCGGCACTGTGATAGGGCTGGAAACCTTGTTGGTTGGGGGAAAGTAGGGAGTATAAGCCCATGCGGGTGGTAAGTGTGCGAACTTGTTCAAAGAGTTTTCCAATGTAGGGAGAACGGCTATGGGTATGTAGAATTGAGGGTTGTAGAGAGGTTTATTTGCCTTTTTAAGGGCAGTTTTGAAAGGAATTTTTAGAATAGTAAATATGTAGATTCTCGTGTTAAGAACCAGTATTTTTGAAAGATGTTGTTGGTTATTAGGTCAGGACCTGGGGCTTTGTGTGGGTTGCGTTTGGCTACAAAAGTGCCTAAGAGGGCGGTGTTAAGGTTGGTGTTTAGGACGCAATCAGGAGGAATCAGGGCGTTGGAAATCAGTAGTTGTTCGGGTTGCGTGAAGACGTATAACGGAGCAGAAGAAATTAATATATTTAGACGGGTAGTATTATATTTTCGAAGATGATTAAGTTTAAATGGCTGTGAGCTGTTATAATATGGGATTGAGAGGATTTAACTAAATTTCGGTATTTGGTTCAAGGGTCTGTATTTTGGTCGTGGATGAGGTGCGGTAGTGTTGTTTCTTAGTGCTCGCGATTAATATTTTGTAGCGTTGTCTGTCTGCTGCGTAAGTTACTGTTAGAGTGTTTATCAACGTCAAGTTATGTTTGCTTTTTTGGTTCTCGGTAGCGTATGCCTGGTTTGGTATAGTGCTCGTGTAGAGGTTGTTAGGTTTTGCGTTCACCACAGCGTAGCTCGTGGGGTGTAATAAAAGCGTCTGAAAGGATGTTTGGTGTTTGCAAGTAAGTGCGGGTTTGAGTCGGCGTGGGTAACTGAAAAGAATGCTCGATTTAATGTGGTCAAGTTGTCTAAGTATGCTGTTCAGTCTGCTCGTGGTGTATTAAAGGTGACAGTTTTGGTGACATCAGGATGATAAGTTTGGAGAGGTTGTTGAAGGTGAAGGGTTGTGGTCACTTGTTTGGTGGATATGGGCATCTTTCCTAGAATTTACTAAGTTCGAAACGAACGGAGTGGTGACGGTTATGTGAATGTTGAATGTATGTATGTATATGTAGATTGGGCTGCAAACTGAAGTCTTCAAGTTCAATACAGTTCCCATCCGTGTGATTAATGAACCATAGTCCGGATTTGAAATTGGCGTCTGTCGCTATTATAGTCGGCTTATTGCCAATTTTTGTATGATTATGGTCTAGCCTATATAGGTGGGGATTTATGTCGATGCTGTTTTGGAAATATGAGGAAATTAGTAAGGTGCAGTCTGTATTTCGGTGGAGTTCAATAACTGTTGTTAGAAATGTGGAAAAGGAAGCGTGATATGGGGAAGATTGTGGTGGTGGTGGTGGTGGTGCGGGGTCTGTGATTACTTAAGTAAAGTTTGGTCTTGTGGGGTTGGGGTTCGGAAGTTCCGAGGAAGGTAAGAAATTGTAATACGATTGAGATGTGATTCATGAAGTAGGGCCATGTGCATGCGGAAGTGTTGTAAGATATTAGAAAACTTTAGGGCGTCGAAGCGGGAATGTTGAAGGCTAATTTAGATATTGTTGGGTTTTGTAGATATGAAAAGCGATCTTTGCGTCTGGTTTCGTATGGGGGTCTATAACTCATAGTCTGTTCGTAGTTTTGTAATTTGTAAGGACTGCTTATAAACAGAACAGTCAGAGGTGATCTTTTGGGTACTTTATCTTGTGATTAACGTTGGAGGTGGTTCTTCAGACCAATCCGTTTTAATAAGGACCTTTCCTACTCTCGACCCGTTCCCTACGCTGCTTATTCTAAAACTTTTCTTATCCCTCTTTCCCTGTTTACATTACTTTTTTTCTATGTTGGTCATATCTTGGTCTCGAGACAACCGTCCATCGCATAAGATCATTCCTGGCTGCTGACTACACGTTGTTAAATCGGCTCCGTGGCTTAGTTGGTATGCGTGTGACTACTTTGGTCAAGGTTTCGGTTTCAAATCTCGACACGGTACGCTTGAAAAATGTTAGACGAGCATTTTTCACAAAAATACGCCCTCGTTCGGATAAGAGGTAGAATGGAGGTCCTGTGTATAAGTGTTGTCACGCCCGTTAAAGATCCCAACCTTGCTTGGAGCATAAAGGATTCAGCAAAATTCAAAATTGTCAGCTAAAAAAACGCGCTTCCTGGCCAATGTAGTACTTTCGGGCGGTGCATTGGAAAATCAAATGTAGTCTAACTACACTTTGACTGAACGAATTGTATTTCACTATCGACCGTTATTTCTAACGCTTTTGTTTAATGTGAGCCCTTCCACTTCTCTCTTCTACCTGGTTGCCAAAAAGCTTCAAATACCCTATCTTCCTTTTTATCTGTTCCTTATTTTCTATTCTTTCTCTTAATTTTTAAGGCCTTTTATAGTTAGAAAGTTGTTGCCTCATGACATTGGATCGTGGCTTTGGGAACCTCCGTCTAGCTGCGTATCGCCACTGTCTTATGTTGATTTACGTTTGTAGCCTATCTCTATTATTAAGGGATTTTACTTTACGAGAATTTCCAGTAAGCGAATAGAGCCCACGGCAAGTTCTGATGGAAAATGGCCCGAAGTTGAGGAAATCTCAAAGGCAAAGCGGCTAGTCGAACTATATGCTCTGGGTGGAACATGAGCTGTGGGTCGGGGTTGGATTGCGACCAAAAATATGAAGAATAAGGCGCCACCGAATTTTTCTATACGATGAAGACTTACTTAAGTCCCTTGTACAAGGCGAATACGGAAACCTTTATTCAATAACCGCTATACAATTTATTAAAGACAACATAATCCCTAAAGTTTCTTACCTTATGGCTCGACTTTGACCTTTATACTTCACTGCTACACCTGTGAACAGATTAAACAAAGAATAGCACTGTTTGTGCATTTATACTCAAAATTTTTAAATTCAATTCGAATCAACTTTCATTCATTCTAATTAAAAAGAATAGTCTTGATCAAAATAAAAATCTATTCCTCTTGTATTCAGTTAACGTGCTTTTTACAAAATATCTTTTCAGTTTTTTTTTATATAATTTAAATTAATTTAATTCATGAAAATAATTTACAAAGGCACTGGGTATAGTAAGAACCTTCCAGTATTATTTCTATAAGAAATATCTAGCCAAATTTTATTTAAGAATGATTAAGTCTGAAGTTGCTTTCTGAACAATTACTTACAAATAACAATATCTGTCGGTTTAAGTAGATCTACCATAACCTCACAATAAGTTATTACAGTCAGCTATTACTGAAATAGTAAACATAGAAGTTTAATTTCTAATTTTTCTTAAATAGGAGAATTTACTTTTTCTATCACATAATGACATCTTCCGTAGTTTCAGTGTATTAACAAAAGATTTAGAAATGAAAAATATACAGGTTCCTGTTACTTAATATTGAAAAATATATATAGTCTGTCCTTGACCTATTTTGAAGTTCAAATAACTTGATTAAACAAAAAATTATCTATCTACTAAATCCATAATTCAGCCAACATACGAAAACAAATTTCTACATACCTGATGTTCATCTGACAGAAAAATACCTGCTGGGTGTCTTGCATCAGCATTTAAATAAAAAAATCTCCAAATCATTACAAGTAATTTTGCTGTTCCTGAAGCTTCAAACTACATCACGGCATCCATTTTAAGTAATTGAATCTCGTCAGATCCACACTCGACCAAAGCGTAAATTCTTATATTTTCTTCTAGTGCATTTATTAAAATTACGTTAAACCAAACTTCTGTTAACTCAAGGTTGCATGTTTTTTCAAAGTTAAACATCATTTCCAATTTTCATACCATTAACAAACTGCGTATTAATTAAAGTTGCGTTACGTATAAATTAAAATTACGAATATTATTTCCAAGTTAAATATTATATCAAACGTTGAATACTATATGTAAAGTTGCATGTTAACCACGGCCCTTCAACCAAAATAATTTCTCGTCATCTACGAGCTATGTTCCAGCAAGTGGACACTACAAAAATGTGCTTCGGAGACGACATTCTCTCCTAAAACACTTAAATCGCACGTGCTTCCAACTTTGTGTGGGTTGCGTTTGGCTACAAAAGTGCCTAAGAGGGCGGTGTTAAGGTTGGTGTTTAGGACGCAATCAGGAGGAATCAGGGCGTTGGAAATCAGTAGTTGTTCGGGTTGCGTGAAGACGTATAACGGAGCAGAAGAAATTAATATATTTAGACGGGTAGTATTATATTTTCGAAGATGATTAAGTTTAAATGGCTGTGAGCTGTTATAATATGGGATTGAGAGGATTTAACTAAATTTCGGTATTTGGTTCAAGGGTCTGTATTTTGGTCGTGGATGAGGTGCGGTAGTGTTGTTTCTTAGTGCTCGCGATTAATATTTTGTAGCGTTGTCTGTCTGCTGCGTAAGTTACTGTTAGAGTGTTTATCAACGTCAAGTTATGTTTGCTTTTTTGGTTCTCGGTAGCGTATGCCTGGTTTGGTATAGTGCTCGTGTAGAGGTTGTTAGGTTTTGCGTTCACCACAGCGTAGCTCGTGGGGTGTAATAAAAGCGTCTGAAAGGATGTTTGGTGTTTGCAAGTAAGTGCGGGTTTGAGTCGGCGTGGGTAACTGAAAAGAATGCTCGATTTAATGTGGTCAAGTTGTCTAAGTATGCTGTTCAGTCTGCTCGTGGTGTATTAAAAGGTGACAGTTTTTGGTGACATCAGGATGATAAGTTTGGAGAGGTTGTTGAAGGTGAAGGGGTTGTGGTCACTTGTTTGGTGGATATGGGCATCTTTCCTAGAATTTACTAAGTTCGAAACGAACGGAGTGGTGACGGTTATGTGAATGTTGAATGTATGTATGTATATGTAGATTGGGCTGCAAACTGAAGTCTTCAAGTTCAATACAGTTCCCATCCGTGTGATTAATGAACCATAGTCCGGATTTGAAATTGGCGTCTGTCGCTATTATAGTCGGCTTATTGCCAATTTTTGTATGATTATGGTCTAGCCTATATAGGTGGGGATTTATGTCGATGCTGTTTTGGAAATATGAGGAAATTAGTAAGGTGCAGTCTGTATTTCGGTGGAGTTCAATAACTGTTGTTAGAAATGTGGAAAAGGAAGCGTGATATGGGGAAGATTGTGGTGGTGGTGGTGGTGGTGCGGGGTCTGTGATTACTTAAGTAAAGTTTGGTCTTGTGGGGTTGGGGTTCGGAAGTTCCGAGGAAGGTAAGAAATTGTAATACGATTGAGATGTGATTCATGAAGTAGGGCCATGTGCATGCGGAAGTGTTGTAAGATATTAGAAAACTTTAGGGCGTCGAAGCGGGAATGTTGAAGGCTAATTTAGATATTGTTGGGTTTTGTAGATATGAAAAGCGATCTTTGCGTCTGGTTTCGTATGGGGGTCTATAACTCATAGTCTGTTCGTAGTTTTGTAATTTGTAAGGACTGCTTATAAACAGAACAGTCAGAGGTGATCTTTTGGGTACTTTATCTTGTGATTAACGTTGGAGGTGGTTCTTCAGACCAATCCGTTTTAATAAGGACCTTTCCTACTCTCGACCCGTTCCCTACGCTGCTTATTCTAAAACTTTTCTTATCCCTCTTTCCCTGTTTACATTACTTTTTTTCTATGTTGGTCATATCTTGGTCTCGAGACAACCGTCCATCGCATAAGATCATTCCTGGCTGCTGACTACACGTTGTTAAATCGGCTCCGTGGCTTAGTTGGTATGCGTGTGACTACTTTGGTCAAGGTTTCGGTTTCAAATCTCGACACGGTACGCTTGAAAAATGTTAGACGAGCATTTTTCACAAAAATACGCCCTCGTTCGGATAAGAGGTAGAATGGAGGTCCTGTGTATAAGTGTTGTCACGCCCGTTAAAGATCCCAACCTTGCTTGGAGCATAAAGGATTCAGCAAAATTCAAAATTGTCAGCTAAAAAAACGCGCTTCCTGGCCAATGTAGTACTTTCGGGCGGTGCATTGGAAAATCAAATGTAGTCTAACTACACTTTGACTGAACGAATTGTATTTCACTATCGACCGTTATTTCTAACGCTTTTGTTTAATGTGAGCCCTTCCACTTCTCTCTTCTACCTGGTTGCCAAAAAGCTTCAAATACCCTATCTTCCTTTTTATCTGTTCCTTATTTTCTATTATTTCTCTTAATATTTAAGGCCTTTTATAGTTAGAAAATTGTTGCCTCATGACATTGGATCGTGGCTTTGGGAACCTTCGTCTAGCTGCGTATCGCCACTGTCTTATGTTGATTTACGTTAAGGGCGTCAACGGTGAATTTGTTGTATGATTTGGTCTATGAGCCGATCATCTCTTAATCGATGCCGGGATGCAGGGACTGAATTTCCCTTTCTATTTGGTACCTCATGTTGTTTGTATGAACGAGTACCGTTTCACGGAAATTCTTCTTTTGGAGGGCACGAGTAAAACCTTCTTTTCTAGTTCCCACGGAATCACTCTATTTCCTTGGGAATCCTTTCTTTTGTTATTATATTTGTAGTAGGGGGCAGTGTGGCTTGACAAATGCGGGGCTTCCAAACTAAAAATTAATTTTTACCTTATCATTTCTTTAAAAAATTTTAAGACATCTATTTTAAGTTTGCTGCGCATGTGAACTCTCGTATAAAAGGATTTTTTCTCTTTATTTTTTCTCCTTTTTAAAGTTTTGTGTCGATTGTTGCGCCTTTTGGCTGCATCAAGTTATATTCTAATATTAAAACTAGGAAATTTTGAATCCAATTGGACAAATCTTTTCCCTCATCTTTAATTCAATTAAATTAGTACGTTTAAAGTTTGTGTTTATAACTTCTCATGAACCAGATGTTAAAAACTCAAAATTTATTGCCTATATTTCAGACAAACACGCATCTCTTCACGTCTTGAACAAAGTGGCATATTATGTTTAGCCAGTTGAGTGCGTTGTATGAAGGAGATACCAACAAGCTCATGAGAACGATGCATTTTATAACTGGGAACTTGATTACCGTCTATCGAACAGTATCGAGGTATTGAATGTGGTTGCGCGTTAACTCAAGGCGAAGTATTCTTTTCGCATCCCCACCTGTACCACTATCTAAATAAATACCTTGTATTTTGTAGAAGTGAAAGGTCAACCCACTTCGCCAGTATTTGGTTAAACATAGAAGAAACTGAATCTCACGTTACCCGGATCTACTTGACGTGAGCAGAGGGTGCCTTTGGTTTCAGCTATCAAGCAGATTATCCCCTAACTTATTTTTAGATTGTTAGCTGTACCCGTTGGCGGCAGATTGGTTTTGGGCCTTTGGGAATTTCTTTTTAAAAATACTTTATTTCCAAATTTACACTCCTATCAAGTGTATTTTAATTTCAATTGTTTAATTACAAAAAAATAACTTATTTTCGATACAACTTAGACGTTTATATTCACTAAACTTTTTAAGTAATTGACAAAAGACTTGGAGTTAAAAATTAATAATTAATAATTAAAAATTATGCTGAGTAGCTTGAACAACCAACAATGTTAAAGTTGTGAAGCTCAAGACTGACTGGCCATCTTGGGCTCCTTAGGGTATTTATGCTATCCCTGCTTTAACATCACTTTGTGGGAAATGCAGATCTCATGTCTGTTATTTGTTGATACAATACAAGGTATTACATTTTTATAATCTTAATTCTAACAATTGCTATCTTATTGTCTACAGTGACCTGCACCTGCAGTGTCATATTGCGTCTGGAATACAATGTAGCTGTTTCCGTTCTCATGTCTGGTTTATAAACTTTCATTAACCTTTTATTATGTCCTTCAATTATATAATGTAACAATAATTCTTAAATCTTAATAATTCCTTTTAAATATACATATATATTGATTTGGGGTATATGTAACTCGGCAACAATTGCAACCAAAATTGGGGCGTAACAACTTACGCCTAGGGTAATCGCTATATTTAACGCCAAGCAGAAAAAAGTGAGTAGTAAAAACACTAGGATACCCTCGTGGCATTTGACTCCTGTTATAACAATTGTACAGGGAAGGAACGTTCTTACAGTGGAAGGCGCAATGGTAAAAGTAGAACAATTCTAGCTGAACTAATTAAAGTTTATGTATGAAGTTTTGGAATATGAGCATTAGACAAGAAAAGGTTAGAAGGTTTAAATGTTCGATGTTGTGCTATAGAAGAACCCTTAAGATTTATATGCAAAGAAAAGGTTAAAGAATTTAAATAATCTAAGCATAAATTGATGTTATGTATAAAACAAAATTAGGGCGTAGAGTAGAATCAAAATTCAAAAGAACGAAAATACTATAAATGCTTTGTGTAAACTCCTTCTTGGAGTGCCTAAAATGCTTTCGGCAAATTGCTTTCGGCAATTATGTTAATAATAAGAACGTAACTGTGGGTCTCCTTATATATTTAGACGACTCTTTTACATAATACATTTAAAATTTACAACTCCTATTTTCAAAAGAACTGTATTTTATATCAGAGATAATAAGGCATGCATTTAGTTTTAACATCTTGCACGTGGGCACATTTTCCTCAACCTGTTTGAAATATACTAAAGGGCGTGACAGACTCGATTTAATATCAAAGAATAACGCCGAATAATACGAAGTCTCTAAATCAAAGTATTTTGAATACGCGCCGAAGAAAAACTCCAATAACGTTCTCTTTGGCACCAGATGGTATATAAAGTATTACTTCATTATAAAAGATTTTCTAATAGTATACGCAAGCTTTGGATTTTAATTCAAAGTCGATGTAGCATCTCAAAGACTTTTACAGGCGTAGAAATCTCTTAAAAAGATTAATCAAGCTCCAGCAGTTTAAAGTAATAATCGGGCATAAGGAAGAAATGAAGTTGAGGGTGTGTGACAAGAATTCTGAGTGCGATGTTTGGAAGTCTGTGACACAATACTTTTTATAATTATTCAAGTTTTTCATTTTTGAGGTTGTTACGTGTTGAGTGAGTTAATCCGTAACACGCATTTCTTAATCGCCGGATAATAGTTTCCATTTCTTATACTCATTGAATTTACCCTGTTTCCTTTACAAGCAAAAGTAATTCTCCTTGTTTTTGGTTATGACCTTGAGTGAGTTATAAATTAATAGTTAAATTGTAGGCTTAGAATGATATAATATGTAAAAATATGTTAAGATGCTCTCGATGGTTTACACCACCCTCATGAGGTCTTTATCATTTTCGGGGAAATGATATGAAACTTTTATTGGACCGCGAACTAATTTTGTCGGTAAATACATGAACATTTCTGTACAGGGACTCAACTAAAGCGGTTGTCTTTTGGTCGGAGTGCCATTTAGTGCGTGTTTTTCGATGTAGTGACCTAATTATCGTCCTCACCTCTTTTTACCTCACACCTTTAGAATACTACTACAATTGGAAGCTCCATGTTACGAAATTTTAATGAAAATCCATATAACAGCTTGCTGATTACTCGACGAAAATGTAAGTGAATATCTGTATAACCTTCGGATAGTAATTTGCATGTGTAGATCATTACATTTATTATGTAGGGATTAAGGAGTATTTAACATGTAGCAATTGACACCCGAACAGAAGTTGTAATAATTTGCGCTCACATTTGGGGCGTGCTAATCTTTGCCTGTTGGATAAAAACGTAATAATTGGCGTCTTAACCTATGGGCGGTTTTCTATGACATAATATCATTTATTAAATAAAAATGTCAACATTTAGGTCTTACTTTCTTTGTATTCATTAATTAAAAAAAAAGATAATAATTTTTACAGATTTTATGCAACCCTATAGTTTCTGTCAACATTTTTTGTGTTGGTGTATTAACTATTACCTAGACAAAAAAGTATCAATTTTTTTACCGAACTAAAAATATCTTTCATACCTAAATAATACGTTTTTTGTGAAGCTTCTATAGGTTTTGAAACTCTAAAATATACTGTGGCGACTTCTAGCGGTTTATTTGTATACTATGATACGTAACTTTGTAGGATATTAAATTCCTCAAAAGGTAAATAGTATGTTCGCTCTACCATATAGGCGGCAGAGCCACGACAGATTACGAGGGGTTCCTGTTTAACGGTTAAGCCCAGGGTAAAAAGAAAGTTAAATGGCTTTGAGAGAAAAAAGGTCCCTCTAAAGAGATCTTCCAGCCAGCTAAGCTTCTTCAACTTAGGGCAGACCTATGAGCTAGGGTCGTAGGATGGTATACGATAAAACAAAAAAATTTTATTAGACGCCACAGTATCTTAATGAGTGTTTAATAAGAAACTATCCGAAGATCAGATACGGAAATCTTTGAAAGAAAAAAATTTAAGACAAGCAACATAAATAAAAATACTTACTTTGGTCTCTGCAATCTGGAATGGGAACGACGATCTCGTGCTATCTGAAAATTTAACCACACCTAAACATGTTCACACTAGGGCTTTGTTAGGGCCTAGTCACTTTATCACCAAAAAAATTATAAATAAAACCACTATTCAAAATTACACTTTCAAAAAAATTTTTAACTTTATCACCAATAATATCGTTCTTCAATACCACAATTTCATATTTGTAAACTGTTTACTTCTGTAGGACAATTACTGCTGACTTCAATGAAAGAAAATTCTATGACAACTTATTATTTATTCTATTAATTTCAAAAAATATAGATATACATTGTTTATATAAAGCTATCAATACGGAGACTTTCGAAACAGTTTTTTTATTACGATTTAACATTAATCTCCAAGCATCCGTGGGATATCTTTTTAATTGCATAGTTTACTTTAATTCTCTATAAGAAATATATGGTTTTCATTTTTTATGTTACAGTTACTTCATGATACTTGAATAGGATCTTGTTCAGTTTACAAGAAACAAATTAAATGTTCAAAAGAAATTTACAGGTTATAACACTATATGTTTAATAGATATCTTTAATAGAATCAAAGGTCAAAGAAAAATACTTATTATCAACATTAAGCTATACTTCACGTGTACTATCAAAATGTGTTATACACAATAATTCGCCAAACAATTCTTATCGTATCACATGTTTAGTTATGCAAACATTTTAACACAACTTTGTAACTTCAAAAACAATCTTACAAAAATACCTTAAAAATATTAAGGCCATTTATGCATTATTCAAGTACTAAATTTCAAACTAAATTTTACGTGGATCAAATTAACTGATCTTCGAACCTTCACAAAATTTTGAGAATTAATTTTAATAAACATATATATATATATATATATATATATATATATATATATATATAGCTTTTTCGAAAATTATTTGTGCATTTTAAATGAATGTTCCTTGGCAAGAATATAGGTATAAAAATGAAGATGACTCACCGTAATTTCCATTGCTTTATCACGTGAAGCTTGAAATTAATATTTTAAAACTCGGAATTAATATTGTCTTCATATGTAATACTTGAAATTTTAAACTTTAAAACTCTAAACTTAAAAAAAACTTGAGCGTAGAAATATAATTACAACCATCTTAGGCCGCTGCTAAAACTCAAACTAAACCCATTGTATACGTTGACTCCACTTGACTATCTGTTGGGGCGGAATGTTTATTTAAAAACCTGCAGGCCCTCGATAACACTGGTATTCGGATTACATCTGATATCAAAATGGCTTAGACCACGAGGCAATGTTAACTATTCAAGCATGCTCCGGTAAGAGGGATATTGAGTCAAGATACAAGCAAATAGAAGAGTACTTAAAATTTACTTTGGGTATTCTAATGTAGATGGCGTACTATGTATGAATTCATAATATAAAGTTTCAATAGAAATTTAATATTTATTGACTAGTTGTATTGAATAAAAGCGTATATTTAAATAGCCAAAAATCGTAATTGTTACAACTTATTGCGTAATAGATGGTAATTTTCTCGTACTTTTCCAAGTAATAATCAATGTTCAAGTTCTAATAAGGTTAAGGAATTAAAATAGTAGTTGTGGCGTTAAATCTATACTTAAAAGTTTTAAAAATGTTTACTCAATAACGCTTTTAGATATTGTATTTTATAGATAATCTATATATAATTTATTTTCATAATTAAACCTGCATAGTAATTTATTTTGAAACACCGTCGTAATTATTTAAAAATTTTTGATATAAATGACTTTGACTTATCCTTAATTTGCCGTTGCTAAATAAAATTTTTTTCCTATTTGCAATAAGTTTTTATTGCTTATATAAATTTCTTCAGGACAGTACTTGTAATCCGTAATATGTCTTAAAATATTTATCTTGGAGTGATTTTTACCTATTTATTTATTATTTCTGCACTTAATAATTTTTCTCTTCTGCGTATGAATGGTAAAACAATTTTTAATGTATCGATAGACGTTTGTAAAAATTTTCCCTTAACATATTCTTCTACTAAGACTTTATCGCCAATTAAATTTAAACTTTTAATTTCATTATTTACATTTAAAAACGAAAGAAAATCGAGCCAAACGTTAAGCAACACACAATTGGGGCTCTCGTTGGGCGTCAAAAATTTATGTTATGTACGTAGATGTAAACGGAAAGGGCGTCATAATTCAAAACAAACATAAAAAGAAACTAGAAAGGCCAGAATAGCTATAAACGCGGAGAATGGGGGGGATTTACATATACAAGAAAAATACATCGCCATCGATTTTTCTATTTACAGAAACAATAAAAATTTCCATCTAAAACAAAATATTGTTAGTAAAAAGATAATTCTAGCATAATAAGGAACACTAGCACAGCTAATTCCACAGTGGGTCTTTATTGAACAAAAAAAATGTGCTTCGTTCGTACGCGAATGCAAGTTGGGTTTATCACCTCTTATGCACAAAATAAATAAACAAAACACATACCTCTATGGGTCGAGTTATATATCTTGTAAACCATTGGATGTGGATTAATATAGCAACGCTACGGTGTCGGTAACATCCACGCTGCTATCATAATTGTAACGGCGGTCTACATTCCAGAGCAGTAGTCTACTTCAAAGATTAGTCGAGTCATTCATAAAAAGCGATCTGCCCTAACGTACGAAAATCATTAGGCCTCCGTCAAAAAGCTAGAAGGGAATCTTATTAGTGTTGATAAGCGCGGATGAACTTAGCGATGCACCCCAGATATCCACTTTTTGTCAACAACAAATGTGCATCGCTCTTGTAGTAATAAAACGAGCAACCCAGAAAATATATCAAAAGCACGAGCTGCAGAATCAAATTGAAATTGTTTTTCGCAAGAATTAAAACCAATCCCAGCGTTATCCAACATACAGGTGTGATTAGAAGCTCGAAACAAGCTTTATCAAATAAGTACGATGCATTATTTCAACGAGTCCTTAGATTGAGTATTCTAAGAAGTAATTACACGCTATAGTAATGTGTATCAAGCCAACGGATACCTCAAACAAGGTACCGACTATTTAGATTATAGAAGAACTTTTCATTTTGCAGCAAATAGATTTAAATGACATTGTAGTAAAGCGTACTTGTTGTAGGAATGTCTAACATACAGGATGGTGTTTGAGTATCGGAAGCAGAATCTATGCGAGTGAATAATTAACCAAAATGGCGTAAGGTTTAGTACACCATCGGAAGGTGAACGTAACAAGCTTAAAGAATTGGCCAGGTAGTTCAAACGCGCGTGTTTTGTGTAAATTTAATTCACGTCGGAGGTGTACTAAAAGCGATAAATGAGTTTTTACTCAACAACTATGTTTTGGATATTAAATCACTGAAATGGAGGACCTAAGGGCCGAGGAAATAATCGGTAGGTCAGTAAAGTAACATGAAAGCCTTTAAATTATTAAATTGTGAGTACTGTTTGAGCTGTACAACTTTCTTGCTTGTTAATGTAGAAGTCCTTTTATTTTCACAAATTTAGTCGAACGTGTAGGGAAAGTAGTTAACGGAACCTTTCCTTCTAGCATCCAACACCAGTTACCCTTTATGAATCGCAAACCGGAATGAATGGAATGCTAAACTACATAGAGTTTATAGAAATTTAGCTTTGTTCGTACAAGCTAGTTCGATTAATATAATAACACGAGTAATACCCATTTGCCCTTTGATAGAGAATCAATTGTTTTTGTTCAAACAGCGTATTGTTCTAAATATTATATTAAACTATGCTAACCATACTATTATGCAAAAGGGTATCTCTTACTAAATACAGAAATTCCTTCCAACATTGGTGGTATTTAGAACTGTGTAACACATACCCAAATGTAATTTATTTCTTGTAGGTTTGCTGATATTCATGCTGCTTAAACTTTGAACTTTGCATTGTTCTATACTGTATGAATAGATAGATTCATAACAAATAATTTCATATGAAAATACTAGTAAATCAAACACAGCCGCAACATGAAAGATTGTTCTCCTTTGTTACTTCTTAAATATGGAAAATGTTTTTAAATAGATTCCGGCAAATTACACTTACTTGTTACGTTTATTTTCAGCATAATTTAATTACCCTATTTTTCTCTCTTGTTAATTCATTACTCGTTCGAATAAACTCCGTTTCAATTCTTAAACTCTTCAACAACACCCTATATAGTGTACCTGTTCAGTATAAGCCCGCTTAACATAATTTTAACTCAAATTTACTCTGCTTTCAAAACGAAAATTTATTCGATAAATTAAATAGTCTATATCTTGTTTTAGGTATCCGGTAATTTGTTAAACCTTCCGATAACGTGTAATTGGTTTCTCTAGTGTTTCCCATTTAAAGACTTGTCGAAATGATAGATCCTACTATTATTTGATAGCGTGTTTTCCAGTTTTGCTAACCGTGCTTCGATAACGCGAGGATCGCAGTTCGAACTCGTGTTATTTGAATCCATTTTTAATTTGATTCTGCAGCTTGTGCGTTGAAATATTTTCTACAATACTCGGCCCAGTATTTCAAAAGCGATGCACGTTTCTTTGTTCGACAAGTAGGAGGTATCTTGCGTGTATCACTCTTAGGTGGAGGTCAAATGAGTTCTTTCTTTATGTAGGCCCAACTGTTCGTTGACGTATACCACATGCTTTTGTCTGTAGACCGCTGCTGCAGTTACGGTGGCAGGGAGAATGGATCCTGACTACTATGGCGTTGCTGTGCTGACTCACCCCCGACGACTTGCAAGATAAGCATCCCGACGCATACAGGTATGTGACTCGTTTTCTTTTATGCACAGCTAAGATTATTATTTATCAGCGGTTGATGTTGTGAAACCTGTTTACCATACATGTTTAAAAGCTAGCTTTGCTAGTGCTGTAACATTCGGTTTTTCGTCTCCAGCAGTAACGCATATAAATTCTGTATTGTGTTACAAAAATCCCTTTTTAATTCAATATAATTGGTATGTCTAGAACTTATATATCATCATCATAATTTTGAAATGCTCTATATATTGTCCTTTTATTCTAATTATGTAGTAAACAAATTTATCATTAAAAGTACTCCAGTTTTGTGTTTAGCATTATGTTACAAGTCGTACATGCTAGTTACAATTTCCATAAATTATCTTCAAGGCAATGTAATTTAGAGCGATTATGCGCACTTGTTGTTTTGAATACTCAAGTGTTGAGGCCTCTTAGCTTACGGACTACGACAATCGACCCTTTATCGTCTTAGTGATAAGATGCAGAAGTTAATATTAAAGGGTGACTTACGACTAGCAATTCATTTGTGCAGTAAATCAATCCAAATGTGTTAGACAGTCCTTCATGGTTTGCATTTTCTGCTTTGTTTGATTAAAACTAATTTTAATTGGTTTCCCTTAGCGCAACACGGAAATTTTTGGTCAACACGGAAAGTTTTCATCTAATAATGGCTATGTGTAACAGCTAATTTATAGCGTATAAATTGTATACAAATGGAAATCTACAGTTAGAGATTTTAACGATGTCTCTCCCCTTAGATGTATTCCACTCTTTACTTTTATGGTTCTGATCTTCAGGATATTGCCGTAACAAAATGGACAAGTTTTTGCTGTCATTATGCAGTATTTGAGGCGCACGCATGCTTTGAGTTTATCTACTAAATGGTTTGTAACAATTTGCACTCTACGTTCGAAGTCGGTAAGTCGATTTTCCTTTGTTATGAAAACCATCTGTTTGACGTACAACGTTTAGTGGTTATTTTTCTCAAATTAGAAGATATCCAAGGTTAAGTTGTAATCTTTGTAGTTTAAATTATTGAAAACTAACATCTTAATAATCATATTTAAAATTTTAGACCTTTGAACTTTACACTAAACTAAACTCTTGCTTTATAGGATTGTTAACCAAAACGATCTGTTCAAGAACTTAGGTTATGAATCATACCGAATAAATTTTATTATTAGCATTTGCTTATTCATGTTGACTATTTATCGTACAGTTGAGTAGTTCTTTAAACATGATACCTTTTTTATAAGGCTTAAAATTACGAAATAAAAGATCTTATCACATAAGTAAATTAATAAAAATGTACGTCATTTGATCAGTACTGGAAAAATGAGAAAATCTAATAATTTTGTTAATGAAATATATAATGCCTATTTACGTTAAAGGCTCTGATATACTCAAGTTTATTACAAAAATAAAAATGGTTAACTAAACACTTACAAAACTTATTGTAAATTCCTGTCAGTTTGCAACAAAATCATTTTTAGTTAATATATGTCTTGGTTTCTAACAAGTCTAATTTTTTATATAAATTTAGAAGTGGTCATTCACACTTTAAGAGATACTTAAAAAGTTGTATCTATTCTACCCCATAGATATTTTTGGATTCTATAAATCTTATATAAACCAAGGGTGTATAAATTTAATAAGTAGAGTGTTCATGCACCAATGGCAAGTAGCAAATTCTATAAGTACATATAACTTGTCTGATTTATTGATTTTATTATTTTGTGACGCAAACTGCTGTCACCAATTCATGTTTATGTATTTTATTTTATTTCAGGATAAACGTTTGTACCATCTATGAATACAAAATTTTGTATACCAATAACAGAATATATTCGTTGAGGTTCCTGTATTTTTCTTGGCGATATTTCTTGTTCTTATATATTGCATAAGTACAGTGGCGCCTGACCCATCTGTATTTATTTAACGACCCCCCCTGATAGTCTTTAAAAACCGCTGCAGTTAGAGTTCAGAGCTAGTACGGAAGTCTACAAAATTCAGTTTGTGTTAATACAGATAAATCAACATCTTCTGCACGACTTTTGTTAGAAATATGTTTGCCTAGGTATCCCCTAAGTCTAACATAGTAAAAGCTTAGATGTTTCTCTGTCGCTACATAATGTGACTTTACAACACAGAGAAAATAAAATTGTTTCATTAGCGCCCAACGTTCAGGCCTCGATTTGTTTCAACGTATGGTCCTCAATTTTTTAACTGGTCGCAAGTGTGTGATTTCATTTTGTTGTTAGACATTTTATGAATTCCCAATAAGTGGTTGATTATGTATTTTAATAGAGAATATAATTGTTCATGTTTGTTTTCTCTTTGATTATTGTTAATTTTAACAATAACAGAAATTATTTCAAAGAATAAAATTAACACTTTGTGACTCACTAGTATATATAAGGTTGAATAGTGACAAATGTAATAAAACCCGGTTGTTTGATTGATTTCTCGATATAAAGAAAAATGCTCTAATAATTTGGTACACTGGTTTTTACTGCAGTTATATCGTTTAAAGATTGCTCTTGTACGATTTTGTTTTCATAGCAATTTTTTTGATTTAGGTCAGTATTGCAACGCAGCATATTAAGTTCTATTTGGTCTAGGCGTGACGTGTCGTCGTAGTTGGTCGCTCAGCAGTACATTAGTCTAGACGCGACTCACGAAGAGTTGGTCGCTCAGCAGTACATAAGTCTAGATGAGACTCGTGGTAAGTTTGTTGCCCTAGTATTTTAACATCATTATTTGAGGTTAGTTATGATGTAATTTTTTGTTTATTAGTCTAGCGAGGCTCGTAAAGGAGTTTGTCATTCTAGCAAATTTATGCGTTGTAGGGTACATTTTTTTGTTTTTCGACAGTTTGGTTATGAGTAGAGTGAGAGTTTACCAGAGCATGGAGTTGTGGTTAGCCATATGGCGACTAGTTTTTATAAAAGATTTGATTAGTAAATTGCGAGTTGTACTTTTTTGATTTTTTTCTCGTAATAGTTCAACATCACAAAAGTTTTACACAAATTAATTCCCAAAGTTTAATTTGTTGCTCACACTTCGAGTATGAAGACAGATATGTATTAAAAATTTATAGAAGAAAAGGTGTTCAAAAAACTTATAAAAAGACAAAAGTATAATAGCCGCCTTTCTGTTATTTCTTTACAGGCTATTCCTGAGAAAAGTAAATATAAGACGTCTAATAGTCAAGATTGGTCCAAATGGTTAGAAAAAGTTAAAACATTTTACTTAGCATCTCACAAGTGCAGAACGGATACGTTATTTAAAAAAAAGCAGTGTGATAATCGTCCGTATATTACAGTTTAGTTATTTGATAAACAAATTTGTGGTTTGTTGGACTCTGGTTGTAATATCACAGTTGTAAGCTTAAATTCTCTTCGGACAGATCCCGAAAAGGTCTCGTCAATAGTCAATTTTCTACGCCCAGCTAACACGACAGTGTAACGTATTTTTTTTCGTAGTTACACTTTGTCCATTAATATAAAATAAAACAGGAATAATATAAAAATATAATTTGTAAAATTCCGTACAATAAAAATAATACATAAAATTTATAATAACTAATAGACTCCTTTACCTTTGAGGTCTAAGATTCGTTACTAAGCTTCGTCGAGTTGTCAATTCGATCACTTTGCTATCAACGTTTGAAGAGACAAGCTGCGATAAGCAGCGTAGTAAAGTCAAGATGGTCGTGTCTAAACACGTGGTCTGTAACACGGTCCGAAAAAGAATTAGAATTGATTGAATTTTGGTGTCTGGAGATTGTTTCCTAGCGGCTTTAGCGTGATGGTATTCTTTTGTATGTTCCACCTAGAGCAGTTCAGTTGATCCCTGCAGGCCTAAGGAGATGGAAGCTCACCCTCATCATTAATACATGCAATATCACGTATCCATATGATATGAGAATATCATATACAATTTCCTATAAGTTTATCATATCAGTAATATCAAAGAGTTAATTTCAAGAAAATTTAGTTTGGGTTTTGGAATACTAAATTTTATACGATGTAAAATCAAGGAGAAGTTGGTTTCGTTAAATACTGTTTTTATTCAGAAAAGTTCTCACAATTCCAGGAATAATTTCGTACGTATTCACGTGGCTTCTATTTGTGCATCGCAGAATGCAGATATTAATGGAATTTCCGACAGCTGAGGTTATAGTACGTTCTTTTGTTCGCAGCAGTATTTCTACACGTGAGTGTTTTTAGCATTTAACCACTTTCATTATTATTTAAATTGCAATAAGAAAATATAAGATTGAACTTTAGTCACGTAAAAATCGTTTAAGGAAAGAAAGAATTCCGTAATAAATTCATTGCTTGTCAGAATAATTGCACATACAGATAACGTTAACTAAGCTAAAAAGTTGTTAGTGACATATTATGTCAAATATAAAAAAACATATGTTCAGCTGTCCAATTTAGACCTCACATGTCATGTTACGCTAATTTAAAAATATGTTTAATAATTTTGAGGTCATATACTTTGATTTTTAATCAACATGAAGAATTCTTTTAATAACTATTAAGTAAAAGTAACTTTAGGTTGATACATGCTATTTTATCTGAACTTAGGTAATTAAATTTCATTGTTAAAGTCAACGTAGTACTACTATGACTTGAAGAATATGTTATATGTATAATTAAGAGAACTCAAAGGAAAGTAGAGCATGGATTTGTTTATAAATTTTTTCCATCTAATTTACCAGTTTCTTCAAACATTGTCGAGTGGAAGCAAATCGTACCAAAAACTTAAAAGAAAGATATCATTCGTTCTTGTCATGAACCCCCGGTTTCTGGTCATTTTGATTATTTTAAGACTCTATCTCGTGTTAAATTGCAATTTTATTGGCCGAAAATAAACATTAATGTAATGAAATTTTGTAAAAATTGTTTGACTTGCGGAGCGCAAAAGGCATCAAACGCTGCTCCCCTAGGATTAATGGGTGCAGAAAAGAACGTCAAGTTCCCTTTGACCTCATGGGACCGTTTCCCCGATCTAAATTAGGTCACAAAAGGTTGTTAGTTGTAGAAGATTGGTTCTCGAAGTTTACGTTACTATGCCCACTGCGTAACGCTAAAGCGCCGGCTATCCAAAATTTTGAGAAAACAAAGTTTTCTTAGTTTATGGTGTCCCGCAATTTATTATCTGTGACAATGGGCCTAATTTATCTGGAAATATTTTCAAAAAATTGTGTTTGGATTATGAAATACAGAAAATCTGGTATAGCACTGTGTATTCGCCGCAGTGCAACTACGTCGAGAGAATTAATAGAACTATAGGTACACTATGCGTATGTATATAAATAGTCGTGACACATGGGATGTTGAATTACCAAAAATACAGTATGCGGTTAACTCAGCAAAACATGAAGCCACGGGCTATACGCCTAATTTTTTAGTTTTTGGGCGTCATGTTTCCGTTAATGGAAAATTTTATGGTAACGGTCTAAAGCCACTAGATTTTGAAATCATCCCTGTAGATAGGCCTTTATATGTTGAGGACCGTTGTGGTCTGTTTAAAATCTTTAAGAATGTACGTGCTAAATTACATTTCGATTTAGTAATCGTTACAATTTAAGAAGAAGCAACATATTTTTCAGTTGGTGATAAGATGTGGAGAACTAATAAAGTACTCTCACACGCTGGTGATAAATTTGCAGAGAAGTTAGCTCCGCAATTTGTGTTAAGTATAGTTCGTAAAAAAATTTCAAACTTAGCGTATGAACTGGAAAACGAAGATGGTTCTAGAGTTGGACGTTGGCACGTAAAGGATTTGAAGTCATTTCATTCACTAGATCCCTCTGTCGCTGATCCAGAAATTCAAGTTTTCAATATTTAATTTGTGTAGATAGAGTTATATATGTCAAATCTTAAGACACATTTTTTGATATTTTATAAAGTGATTGAAGTGTGGCGTATTGATGAACTGAATTTGTTATAGCAGGATCGATGGTTATTGAATGGTTTTATTTTAGATTTGGGCTTCACTTAGCTCGTCAAATCTTTTCATGTGGTCGTGGGTATGTAACATGCCTTTTTGCCTATATTTCAGCATGTTACATTGTGCTTGGCACTATTAGCATATAAATGCTTATACCTACATTTAAATATAAAATTACTCTCTTTATTATATAATATTTTCTATAAGAATTTACCTCGCACAATCCTGGATTATTAGTTTTAATCCACAAGTTACTAATTTGTTACATACTACAAATAATTATATCTATATGAAATTTTCCTATTGGTTATTTCTGAAGTGTTTATTCCAAAAGCACAACTGGTGTGGTTCTAAATTCTGTATTATTGAGAATAATCGCTAGAGATCGTCCATCCCAAAGATGGCCAAAAATAATTTATTTGAAGTGTCAAATTCTCATTTCTCTTTTGATATCTGTTTTGCTTATCTGGCACTGTTGGCCATTTTTGTTTTGAACTTCTACCTTGCCTCACGTGCTTACCTGGTATGTAAATTTTCTAATCATAAATCCTAAATTAACATTTAAATATAATTTTAGATGTTTAGTATGAAAGATAAAAAAGTTCTTTATTTGTTTAATCCATCAAATGATTGTACAGATGGTAAGTTGTTGATGGATTAATTTTCTTTTGCACCTCGTGCTAAATTTTCACTTTTGTAACCCAACTGAATTTTCTAGGATGCTCCAGTTAGCTATGCTCCGGTTAGCTATGCTCCGGTTATCTATGCTTCGGTTACCTCTGTTACGACTACCTGTGTTTTGGTTACCGATGTTACGGCGACATGTACTCTCATTTAGATTTCTACATGGAAAAGTTGCTCGTGCATTCGCACAACAAGATGATGTAAAATAAATACTCTCATCACAAGAATTTTATATTTCGTTTCCTTCTACCTTATATATTGCCGTTCAGTTATTATCTTATTGAAAAATATCTACAAGTTTAATTTATGGAACAGAAGTCTGTTAAAAACAACATTTGAAGTCGACCACATGCTGTTTTGTACCTACACTAGGAGATCCACCAATGCAGGATGTCTCAGTTTCCTGGATATGAAGGATTCCTATAACTTAAGTAACTATTAGTATTAGTTTCAGTTACTGATGCTACAGGTATGAGATTAAAACTTTTACCTTTCGTTTTTCTGTTAAAATAAAGAGGCCTAACCTATATTTAAATTTGTCTTTGTCATTACAAATATTTTGTTTTGATTATTAATTACATTTTGCTTATCTTAAATGATTTCAAATATAATTCTCTAATACATAACTTAAAAATATGTAAACATTCGGAACTTCATGAAGCTTCTTATAGTGAAAAGGTTTATTACTTGAGCTTTCTTTTCATGTGCATTAGTTACATGACATTATTACAATTATGATCACTTTTTGATTTACTCTCGCATTAAGTTAAATTTTGAGTTTTTAAACAGAGATTATTTATTTCGATTTCTCTATAGAAATTTTCTCGTGTACATTTATTAAACATATGAATTACATCAAGTTAAAATATATAGTGATGTCTACAATGTTAATGACACAAGCGTATATCTTATACATGCCTTTGGAATTGTAATAACCGAGTATTAATATACACATTTAGTCAAGTTTCTCTTATCGTGTTTTAACTTTTGTTTGTCTAAGTTATTTTGCAGTTGTGTAAACAAGTGTCTTGATATTTAAATTTAAACATTCAGATATTCTCTAAACATTCCCCTTATTCTGCGATTTTAAGTCTCATGCAGCCTCCGCAACCTTAAAGGTCAATGCAAGCTGTGCCAAAGTATTTCTTATACTTCGTCCTGCTGTTACTCTTTTTATAACATCGAGAAAAAAGTAAGCAGCAGGTACGCGCTCTGTATCTGCTTGAGTAGCAAACTCGCTTCGTTATTAGTGTATTGTAGAAAACTATACATCTGATGGCCGCCAAGGATTATTTATGCTATTAAAGCACGATAGTCGAATGGATAAAAGTTCTTTTCGTCCAAATTATAGTATTCAAAATTTATTGTAGTATATTTGTGAAATGTACAATCTATGGATGTAATGAAATTTGAAAAATTTTTTTGTAGACTTCACAAAAGCTGTTAATATTGAATACTTAACCCCAAATCACTTAACCCCCAAGCTTGCTCCCGTGACAGTTACCACTGTACATAATATGTTGCTAAAGTTGGTGTTATTTGTTTGTGCAAAAAAAGCACAAGTTATTTTCTGGTCTTGTATAGTGAGGAGTTATACAATTCGATGTTTTATTATAAAAAATTTTTTTGGAGTGCTAGACGATTAGATTATGACTTCTTCCCGATTTTGGCTTCCCGATTTTGACTTCTCAATTGTGACTTCCCGATTATGTCTCCAATTTTTTGGACGATTTGTACACGAAGGTACAAGCGCACTCCCAATTCATATTTGATTTATGTTAAAAACATTCTAAACAGTTTAGAATTAGTTGTGTTAGGAATTTTCTCCTGATATGTTTAAGATTATACATAGTCCTAAATTTAATTAGTATTTACATAGTGATATGTTATACACAAAAAAAAACTTTTTGATCACGTTTACGATTTTATTGTTACCTCAAGTTTTTTTCTTTTGGAAGGAGGCTGTTAGTGAAACAATTTTATGTTCTTTGTGTTGTCAAGTCACATTATGTAGCGACAGAGAAACATCTAAGCTTTTACTATGTTAGACTAAGGGGATACCTAGGCAAACATATTTCTAACAAAAGTCGTGCAGAAGATGTTGATATATCCGTATTAACACAAACTGACTTTTGTAGACTTCCGTACTAGCTCTGAACTCTAATTTCAGCGGTTTTTAGAGACTATCAAGGGGGTCGTTAAATAAATACAGATGGGTCAGGCGCCACTGTATTTATGCAATATATAAGAACAAGGAATATCGCCAAGAAAAATACAGGAACCTCAACGAATATATTCTGTTATTGGAACACAAGATTTTGTATTCATAGATGGTACAAACGTTTATCCTGAAATAAAATAAAATACATAAAAATGCTTTGGAGACAGCAGTCTCAAAATAATAAAATCAATAAATCAAACAAGCTATATATACTTATAGAATTTGCTACTGGCCATTGGTACATGGACACTCTACTTATTAAATTTATACACCCTTGGTTCATATAAGATTTATAGAATCCAAAAATATGTATGGGGTAGAACAAATACTTCTTAAGTATCTCTTAAAGTGTGAATGACCACCTCTAAATTTATAAAAAAAAATTAGACTTGTTAAAAACCAAGACATATATTAACTAAAAATGATTTTGTTACAAACTGACAGAAATTTACAATAAGTTTTGTAAGTGTTTAGTTAACCATTTCTATTTCTGTACTAAACTTGAGTATTTCAGAGCCTTAAACGTAAATAAGCGTTATATATTTCATTAACAAAATTATTAGGTTTTGTCATTTTTCCAGTACTGATCAACCGACGTATATTTTTATTAATTTACTTATGTGATAGAATCTTTTATTTAGTAATTTTAAGCTTTACAAAAAAACGCATCATGTTTAAGGAACTACTCAACTGTACGATAAATAGTCAACATGAATAAGCAAATGCTAATAATAAAATTTATTCAGTATGATTCATAATCTAAGTTCTGGAACAGATCGTTTTGGTTAACAATCCTATAAAGTAAGAATTTAGTTTAGTGTAAAATTCAAAGGTCTAAATTTTTAAATATGATTATTAAGATGTTAGTTTTCAATAGTTTAAACTACAAAGATTACAACTTAATCTTGGATATCTTCTAATTCGAGAAAAATAACCACTAAACGTTGTACGTCAAACGGTTAGTTTTCATAACAAAGGAAAATCGACTTACCAACTTCGAACGTAGAGTGCAAATTGTTACAAACCATTTAGTAGAAGCATGTGTGCGCCTCTAATACTGCATAATGACACCAAAAACGTGTGCGTTTTGTTACGGCAATATCCTGAAGATCAGAACCATAAAAGTAAAGAGTGGAATCCACCTAAAGATAGAGCCATCGTTGAAATCTCTAACTGTAGGTTTCCATTCGTATACAATTTATACGCTATAAATTAGCTGTTACACATAGCCATTATTAGATGAAAACTTTTCGTGTTGACCAACAGAACGTTACAGTGCTTCTGGTTATATTTCTTTAATTCTTACTACAACTTGGTCTACATTTAATACTTTAATTTAACACGTGCTATTGAGAAAATCTACATTGATTACTTTAATTTAACACACTTGCTAATGAGAAAATCTAAGCATTACTTTTATTCAATGAGTTTTATTACATAATAGCTACGAAATGCGCACTTAATGAATCCATTATAAAATTTGTCCTTTACAATATAACTTAAATTTAATACTTTTCTTTGTCCATGTGAATCAAGAAATTTTAATTTATTTTTATTGTTAAGTGATAATCGTGGGCGACGTGTTTTTTTGTTTTTCTGATATGTAGGCGAATCTCCCCACTCTCCGCGGTTGGTAGTTATCCTGGTATTTACTTTTCTTCCGGCTACGTCTAGGTACGTAGCATACTGAGACTCGTTACTTCCGAATGCATCGACCGATCTTGCTCGATTTGAGTCAGCCTCTTAAAGGTTTTTGTTCATCATTCACCCTCAGATATGATAAACACGCCGCATCACTTAGTCGACAAAGTTGCAGCCCACTAACAGGTAGAAAAATTTGTCATTCCGTACGACTCTTTTTAATTAATTGCGTCGCCTGTTTGAATTCTGGTCAAATGCTTGGACGACTGCTTTTAAACCATGCGGTTTCTTTTTGTTAATTTTCCGACACTGCAAATGTCTTAAATGTAGATCTTGCTTCGATGTATCTAACGTTGACCGAATTAACCTTTACTTTGAGACGAGCTGCTTGAATTAAAGTTTTTTCGATAAACGGATATTTCTTCAAGCGTAATTTGTAAGTGCACCTTAAATTAGTTTAAAGTTTTGGGTAGTAGAAGGAGCAAGAGAACCAGTAAGATTTTCACACCTTGGTATTTGTCCTAAGTTTTCAGATGCATTTTTATGGAGCTGAGATGAAATTTCGTGGGGAATCTAAATCTTCTTAATCTTGTTTGGGAATTAAACACGTTTTAAAATCATCTTTATTATTTTGACAACAAACCTAGGTCATGAATCGAAACGTAAATAAAGATGATTTTATAAACTATGAGTGGTTTAATTCCCAAAGAAAATTAAGAAAAATACTAAACAACCCACCACAAACATACAGGGAATATTTAAGAATCTAAATCTCTTAAAATCTTTGAAATTAAACAACCCCCTGAGAAGTTACAACTTTCTGCACTTGTACGACCAAGAATTTTGCACATTTAGATTAGAGAGATGACATACAACCTAAAACAACAAAGTTTTTGAGGCTTAGGAGCTGAATGGGTCGAAGCTTTCCATGGATGTCTGATTTTAAAAATTCAAAAAGACCTAGGCTCCTGGAAATTTCTAGATCAAACACAAGTGCTAGTTCCCTGAAAAAACCTTCTAGAACTGGATTACCATGATGCAATGGTTCTCTCTTTCTCTTTCTGCTGCCTAAAATTTTTAACTAATTTTAGGTGTAGTTACAAATTATGATTGAAGTAACTTCCTATCATCGAAACCACTTTAATTTGTGCAGTTCTCTAGTTGATAACTCTGCTAAAGATTTAGGTGAGGTTAATATCATTTTCTTAGGGTTTAGTCGTAGGTTGTCTAGATTAAATTTATACTGAAATTATGGAATCTATTGAGAGAAGTTGTACGAGGGTAAGGTAAAAAGTTCTTGGCCTACAATGAAAGACTGCAATTTTCAGTAAAAAAAAAAGGTTTTATTTTTCGACATAATCCCCCTTTACTTCAACACACTTTGTCCAGCGTTTTTCCAACATCAGTATTCCTTCCCGGAAGAGAGAGTCTGGAAGTCTGTGAAAATATTCGTCAACGGTCCTCTCAACTTCTTCATTGGACATGAAACGCTTCCCAGAAACAAATTTCTTCAAGTTTGGGAACAGATAGAAGTATGAGGGCGCCAAATTAAGGAAGAGGTGGAATGGCCGAGCAAGTCGTACCCCAAGTCCGTCAATTTTCCCATCGCCAATGCACCCTTATGCAAGTGCGTTGTCTTGGTGAAAGATGATCTTTTTCTTCTTCAAGACAAGTCTCTTCTCGCGAATTTTTGCATCCAGCTGATCAATAAGGTGGAGTAATATTGGCCTGTAATTGTTCTGTCTCTTTCGAGGTAATCTATTAACAGGATTCCTTTCGCGTCCCAAAACATGCTGGCCATCATCTTTCCTGCAGATGCGATCGACTTCGCTTTCTTTGGCGCTGAACAACCGGCTTCCGCCCATACTTCGACTGCTGTTTCGTTTCTGGCGTGTAATGGTGGATCCATGTCTCATCCATAGTGACAAATCGCTGCTCAAAATCGCTCGGATCCTTATTGAACCGGGCCAAACATTGCTGCGAAATTCGTTTTTGCATTTGTTTTTGATCGGCATTCAGCAAATGCGGCACCCATTCTTGCGCAGAGCTTTCGCATCTCTTACTTTTTGTGTAGGATGTTTCGCACCCTTTCCTCCGATATCCCTACAACCTCAGCTATCTCCTTCACTTTTACTCGCCTATCGTGCAACACGATTCATGCACTTTTTCGATCGTTTCCGGTGTGGTTGCGGTTTTTGGTCGTCCTTCAAGTAGGTCATCTTCGAGAGATGTGCGACCATGTTTAAATTCAGCGCCCACTTTTCAACGGTTGACAGGGAAGGGGCATTGTTTCCGTAAACTTTTTTCAACTTCGAATGAATTTCCTGAGGAACTAATCCGTCCAAAAAGAAGAATTTTGTGACCGCACGATATTCAAGTTTATCCATCTTAAGGAAACACGCATAAAACGTCTGCTTGAAAAAATTCGTGTAAACAAACTACTTGAGATAGCAAGTTGAAACTTGTCATACGAACTAATGACATGTGCACCCAGACGGTAAGCACACATTTTTGCTGATTGGAACGCCATCTCTGTGTCAGACCGAGAACTTTTTACCTTACCCTCGTATACGGCTGAGGGTTCTTATGTCGTATATGTCTCGGCCGATTTTGTTCTTGTCTTTCGGTTTCTTGACATAGGTGATGGGTCAATCTCTTCTTATCAGTTCATTTTTGACTAATAGCTTAATTGTCGTATATGTGGTATTATTCGTCAAATAACATGTTAAAATAATATAATTTATCGCGTTGCCGTACAAAGAGCGTAATAATAATGCACAGATTTTCAATACAAGATGAAAGATAAAATCACACGTCGAAGAAGTTGCTTACTTTCATTAATATGGATATTTATGTCAAAACTAGATACTGCATTCTCATGTTAGGGATATTGTTCCCCCGAATGTACGTCTGGGTTCTCTTTCGTCGATGCACTATTTAACGCAGATTGCAACGAATTTGTTTTTGATACCTGCAACATTATGGAACACACGATATATAGATAGAGATAACAGAAAAGTTAGGAATTTGCATGTACTTCACTGTATTCAACCCGTACTGACTTGCAACTACGTCGCTTTAATTAAAAAAACCCAAAATATTCTGCCACAATCATGGTGTCCGTCCACACAAACTTGTAAATACTTGTCCACTCTATTGCTTTTCTTAATGGTTGAAGCAATAATACACATTCTTTGAAGCGCGGGAAAGTGTATTCAGACGAATATATATTAAACATAGTAAAGCTATTTCTAGAAGTCTCCGAGCAGTGCATGAGGATGCAAAACCACATCTATAATGCGTTAAAAACGATTCATACTAGCTAAATGATGATGGAAAATAATATTACAATTTAGAATTGCGAGTCTCCTACGTTATTTATTAAAGTAAGCTTGTGACGCCGAAAAAACATAGCAGTGGTCTAATTTTGAAGTCGTAACACTACTCATTATATGCTTTTTAAGTTTTTCCATTCATCAGCACGAGAACAGGGTAGAAGTTGTGTAAGTTTAAATATAAACTGGAAAAGTATAGATTGTACATAATGGCGTTACCTGGTACTCGAACGAACGACCTTGAAGAGTACAAAAATAACCATATTTTATCTTACATTTTTTTGCAAGAAAATACAAGTACAAAACCTGTTTTTGGCCCAGAAATAACCTTACTTATTTACTAAGGGTCTACACTCAAGGGATAATGTATTTAACAAACAACAAGTTGATTGTCAGCTACAAGGCTGAACTTAAACACATTATGAAGCAAACAAAAGCGAATAATGTGGATAATTTTTGATGGCTTCTGTACATCCTGGTTCCTACCTTTCATTTAATATAAACTTCCACTTCTGGACAAATCAATCAGTTTAGCTTCAATCGGAGTTTGATGAAGTCGTAGTTATTAAATGAATTAGATTAAGTGTTTAAGTAGATTTGTTTGATATGCGATATCAATTAATAGAGCGGGTGGTTGAAATAAATACGCGTATGCTCACATTGGTTAGAAGCTAAGGGTTAGTTAATTAGTAATAAATAAATTAATAGTAGTTGGAGTGTTGATTATAAGTGTCTCATCGATTTAAAGAGGAAGTGCATCGCCGCTTTAAGAAATTAGTGCAGTAGCATCGTTAGTGATCAGTTTTTAATAAATTATCATCAGTGCATTGTCATTTTTCTGTATTCCCCACTGAACGGAGTTTTATATCCAATAAAGAACAGGTAATAAACGAAGATTGTTAAAATACGGTTTGTACTACCTAAGCGTCTTTAAATATTAAGCAAAAACGTTCCTTTATTTTCTGGCCTTATTTAGTAGTTCATATCATTACAGAAATTGATTATTTTTACTGCAATATATTACGTATTAATCCACTCGAAAAGTAATGCTAATAGAAAATTAAATGCTTGTATTTGTAATAACTGTAATGGTGTAAAGCATCTTGCAGTGACAAGTAGAAAAATAATTAAATTTCGTTGGCTCTCTACGCTAGGCTTAAAAACGTGTCCTTTAATTAAAATTTTAACATTTCTTAGCAGTATTAAAACATCTCAAGCGACGATGTTAATTAAAACACAGCTAGCGGCTTACGTCAAACTAGTGTAAAGAATTTGCTAATTGACTATTTTGCTGTAGTCATTTATTCAATTATTGAGTGCCCTTTGACATGCTTCAAGAGCACCAATTTTAATTATGTACCGATAGGTTTAAAGTACTAATATTTTAAGTAAAGGCTTTGATCTATTTAAATACATTGGGTAGTTATTTCAATTATTTTTCGACTCAATATCAATCAAACGATCTATTTCGCGCAGTAACACAGTTAGAATCAGCATTTTAAGAACCAATTATTCATATTTACCTCGAAAGAAAGTGTTATTACGTCCCTTTGTTATGCGCCAAAAAACGCCTTGGAAAATAATTAATTTTAGAAGATTTTTTGCATAATTAATTTAAGTCTATTACACATGTTTGTGTAATGTAGTTAAAAAATTGGGCGTTTAATTATCTTCGGGTTTTTTTAGGAATGGCTTATCACAATTTTGTAGAAAAGGTAGTACCAACGGTTTGTCATCGATATCATTCTCGAACAACCAGGACGGCGGACCTAGAGGAATGGTGGTTTAATTAGCTGAAATGTAGCCGCCATAATTTATTCTTGACGTGACTACCTTATCTTTAACCACGTGTGCGGGAGCAGCGCATTAATAAATATTTAGTGGGGTTTTATATGGGGTAAATATTTTATGTGAGGTAAATATTTAGTGGGGAAAAGGTAGTACCAACGGTTCGTCATCGATATTATTCTCGAACAACCAGGACGGCGAACAAAGAGGAATGGTGGTTTTACTAGCTGAAATGTAGCCGCCATAATTTATTCTTGACGTGACTACCTTATCTTTAACCACGTGTGCGGAATAGCGCATTAATAAATATTTAGTGGGGTTTTTACCCGTCGATTCCCTTACTAGGTCTTTTATCATTTGGAAGGTAAAAAGAGTTATGAATTACTTGGCATTGTTAATTTGACACGTAACTTATGTGAAGCTAGTACTTCCTCTAAGCAGGCGCGCGAGTAATTACCGTAGCTTTGCTTGTACGAATAACAAATGGCGCCAATTTGTGGTTTTGGTATTTATAATGTACATATCATGCATCTAATTAAGATTCTTATAGTGGTGTAGCTCTTCCCAAATTTAAAAATAAATTAATTTAAATTAATTTGGATTAAAAATTATATTTCAATATTACATCACAACCGATTTACAGAAAATGGTCGGTTTCTAGATTAACTTTAAAATGTACACAGGCGTGATTTTAGTTAACCAGTATTAATTTATAAATTTCTACCTAGCGACGCGAATTGTTTATTAATTCATCTACCTGATGTAAAAAGTCCACCATTTAATGTACTAAATCATCGATGCTGTTGCTTCTTTGTAAAATTGGCTAAAAAAATTTGCATTATAACTAATTTGTGTGGAAGCAAAATTATGAAATTATAATATTCTTTGATAAACCGGTAAGTTTTATATAGCTCGACCGATTCGTGATTCTTCAGCGTGACCCAGAACGTGTTACTAATTTATTTGTTCTTGCCTTTTATTTTTTTGACATAGGTGATGGGGTGACCTCTTTTTATTAGTTTATTTTTTACGTCTTTATCGGAGATATTGTCTACAACTACTTTCACGACGACTTTTGGTCTAATTTTCATACTTGTAATCTAATTTTGAAAGCGCAGTTTATTCTATCAAATACATTGGTTTTTCGTTTTTTTATTTTTCAGTACAAAAACAGGACTGAAGTGGTGTAGGTTTAAATTTAAATTTTAAAAATGAAAGGATGTTTATGATTCCGTCACATTGTAACAGTAAAGCGTACGAGTCAGATAGAAACAGTAAGAAAAACGAAGTAAGGAACCACACGAATCACGGTCGCATATGAAAGATAGAGGAAATTTTGAAAGACCGGTCTAACTACAAATAACACAGAAAGAACATCGCCATCGAGTTTTTATTTACAATAAAAATTAAAATTTCTATTTAAAGAAGCAATTGTACCCTACGGACAATTTTTAATAATTGATCTACGAAGTGCGCATTTCGTATTGTGACATGTAAAACTAATCAGTAAAAAAGTAAAACTTATACTTTCGTATAAACAAGTGTGTTAAGTTTCAAAATATTAAATGCAGAACAAATTCTAGTAAGCATTTTAAAAAAAGTTACTAATGGAGCTAGTTTTTAAACGGGTTTGGTAAACTGATTTGGTCCGTCGAGCAAGGTGACTTGAGTGTATCCGTGGTTCATTTGTTACGCACAAACGGCAAAAGTGGATAAACAAATTTCTTTTGATATAAGTATAAAGAAAGCATCGTAACATACCTCCATGTGCCGTGATACTTATCTTGCAGTTACTTCAGCGGATGTGAAACAGCTAACCATCTTGATTTTGCTTACTGACAAAGCGTCACAACGTTAGTCAAATTTGTTGATGTTGCAACCATAGCGGAACCAGTCGGCCTACGTAAAAGAGCAATTGGGCCTACGTAAAAAGCTAATAAAAGGAGAATCCTTCTAGTAATAATAAGCACGTAAGAAACTTACCGATGCACCGACGATATTAGTTTCTCGTTAAAAACGTTGGTCGCTCTGGAGTAATGGAATATGCAGAAAATACATATTAACACGAAATGCAGAATCAATGTGATCCCAGCTCAGGAAACAATATTATAGTTGAGTCAAGTGATAGAACTCCACATGTCAAAAAAGACGTTTCAAGTGTTTTTAATCCGTAAATAGATAAAGAAAACCGGCAAACGCAAATTCAATCGTTTTTGTTAATCACACGTGTAGAAAGGCTTTTCTATTCAAACTTATATTACTATATTCTTTCAGAAAGCAAAGATTGTAGATAACAGAATACATTTCTGTGTTATATCAAACAATAAAGATAGATTGAAGTACTTTGACTTAAACTAAATACACTAATAATATTCTACAGCGTGTTGAACAAACACTTATTTCAATTGTGTCACAATGAGTTTTAAGGAACAAATCGAGTTATTACATTATAGTGCGTAATCAGAGGCATCTCCTTTAACAGGTGGTTATATAAAATATCGAAGCACATGTTTCGGAATACTTGAGATTATCGTAACTTGAATGAAAGTATTTAGTAAGGTAAAATTGAACGTAACAACGTGATCCTGGAATGAATGATTACAAAAACGACCAGAATGGACTTTAGATTTTCCACAAGAAAATACATGTAAGGACCGATTTTGTGGCTCAGAAAAACAAGTTTGCTTATTTACTAAGAGTCTACGCTCTAAAGAGTGTCAAATTAATACTAATTATCTGACTGAAATTTACTCTTTGCAGAGACGTTGCGGTAATAGTGCGTCAACTAACTTGCAGTGGCGAGAGATGAGTTCTTTGATAACAAATGCACATCTTTTAGGAGTATACCAACGTTAACACTTTTACCTATCTGGAAAGGTATCTGAACTTTACATGTAATACAAATTGGTGAGCGCTAACTTACCTGGAGTTTTCAGTCTCGCTAGACTCGCACTTTCTTTAATAAAAAATAGTCGTATGCAGTCAAGTATAAAATGACAGTTCAAGTATGTAGCAGGTGAAGAAATTTAATAACTTACAGCTTGTTTATACAAGGATTGAGCGACATTGTCGTGAAAAACAAAAATAGGGTTATCAGTAATCCTCTGATCCAAGACGTTTCGAAGAAAGCATTCACTACAGGAGCACTTTCACGTTCGCGTTCGGGAGCTTGATTTGCTAGGAAGTCCGAATTATTAAAATTATCGTCATTTCAAATTACTCAAACCTAGTGCTCGCTCGGCGCAAGTTGCTTATCCATTGAATTAAAACAGCTTGAAATAAATGAATAATTGACCCATTTAATTTTCTCTATTATGATACGACGGCGTATATACGTTACAATGTTTCCGGGGGTTTACGCGATTTTCTTGTTCACAGCGTTTGTACAACTTGAACTGTCTTAAGGTCAAGATCAACAATGTTTCGGTACGTGAGAATAAATATTGGAATTTTTATACAGTTTATTTAATACCACATCTGTACCATTTAATAATGTTTGTATCAAATTGTATTGCTTTCATGGGCTTCTGCCTATTTGAGTAATTAACAATGATTTAGGTGTCTTGTAATTCGAGTGAATGTTTACGAATACACATTCACAGGATGATTATTTATGGAAAATGTCAGTACTTTTCCATTTTGTTATGCAACACGTTAAGCCCATTTTATTGCTGGTTACAAAGGAATGTACTAGGTACTTTCCCTGTTTATTTCAATCTTTTACTTTATTATAATTTAATAACCCCTTTATAAACTGTAAACCATCCAAACTTCTATAAAGCCTTAAAAATTTTTTACGCTAGAACTCATTCTAACTAATTTAAATTAATATATGGTTTTATATATACAAAGGTATGCTTAACTGGCGTATTAGCATTAGAAAGGGCAATGTATTTAATGAATAGTGAGTTGATTGTCAGCTACACGGCTGCGCTTAAACAATTTATGAAGTATACAAAAGCGAAAAATCTAAATAATCCTCGATGGTTTCTGATATGTTCTGGGTCCTATTTTGCATTTTATATAAATTCGCACAGCTGGGCAAATTAATCAGTTTAGTTTCAATCGGAGTTTGATGAAGTCATGATTATGAAACATATTAGATTAGGTGTCGATATAAATTTATTTTATGTGATATAAAGTGTTAGAGCTCGCTGTTCAAATAAATACGTGTTTGTACTAATTAGAAATTAACAGTTAGTTAAAAAGTAATAAACAAGTGTATCATCGCTTTAAAAGTTAGTGCATTGTCGTTTTAAGAAATTGGCGCAATAGCATCATTAGCAATTAGTTTGTAATAAGTTATCACCGGTGAATTATTTATTCTCTGTATTCGCGAGTAAACAGACTTTTATATTCAATCAATAAGGAACAGACAGTAAACGAAAGTCGTTACATTACGGTTTGTTACTACCTCAGCATCCCTAAGTATTAGGCAAAAACATTTTTTTACTTTTTTGGTTTATTTTATAGTTTGAATCATATAGAAATTTATTATTTTTTACTGCAATTAGATAACGAAATATTTATCTTTAATTTTCAATACCAGCTATCCTTTATGAGTTGCAAATCAAAATGAATAGAATTCTACAATACATAAAGGTTATGGAAATTTAGTCTTGTCCATACAAACTAGTTCGATTAATCTAATAATACGACTAATATCCATCTCATCTTTGATAGAGAATCAATTGTTTTTGTTCAAACAGTGTATTGTTCTATTTACTATATTAAACTATGCCAATGATACTATTGTGCAAAAGGGTCTCTCCTACTGAATCGACAAGTTCCTTCCGACAATGGTGGTATTTAGAACTGTGCATTACCTTACTAAAATGTAATATATTTCCTGTAGGTATGCTTTTTTTCTCTTTCTGCTGTCTAAAATTTTTAACTAATTTGAGGTGCACTTACAATGTATGATTGAAGTAACTTCCGGTCATTGCAAAAAACTTTAATTTGTGCAATTCTCTAGTTGATAGTTCTGCTAAAGATTTAGATGAGGTTAATCTCATTCTCTTAGGGTTTAGTCGTCGGTTGTCTAGATTAAATCTATATTGAAATATCGTGGATCTATTGTTGGGAATTGTTTGCGACTGAGGGTGAGTATGTCGTATTATGTCTCGGCTGATTTTGTTCTTGCCTTTCGGTTTCTTAACATAGGTGATGGGTCAAGCTCTTCTATCAGTTCATTTTTGACTATTAGTTTAATTTTCGTATATGTAGTATTATTTGTCAAACAACAGGTGTAAAATAATATAATTTATCGCGTTGCGGTACAAAGAGCATAATAATAATACACAGATTTTCAATACAAGATGAAAAATAAAATCAAACATCAAAGAAATTGATTACTTTCATTAGTATAGATATTTAAGTCAAAACTAGATGCTGCATTCTCGTGTTACGGATATTGTTCCTCCGAATGTACGTCAGGATCCTCTTTCATCGATGTACTATTTAACGCAGATTGGAACGAAGTCGTTTTTGATACCTGCAACATTATGGAACAAACGCTATTAAGAAAAGATAGGAATTTGCAGTTACTTCACTGTATTCAACTCGTAATAACTGGTAACTACGTCGCATTGGTAAAAAAAACCCAAAATAATCTGCCCCGATCATGGTGTCCGCCCACACAAACTTGAAACCCGTCCACTCTATCTCTTTTCTTATTGGTTGAAGCAATGATACACATTCTTTGAAGCGTAGGAAAACGTGCTTTCAGACGAATATATAACAAACATAATAAACCTATTTCTATGTGTGCATGAGAATTAAAAACCACATTTATAATGCGTTGAACACGACTCATACTAGCTAAATGATGATGGAATATAATATTACAATTTAGGATTGGATATCTCCTACGTTATTTATTCAAATAAAGCTTGTGAGGCCGAAAAAGCGTAGCAGTCGTCTTAATTTTGAAATCGTAACATTACTCATTAACTGCTTTTTAAGCTTTCCCATTCATCAGCACGAGAACAGGGTAGAAGTTGTGTAAGTTTGAATATGAACTGGAAAAGTGAAAGGCTGGACACGATGACGTTACGTGGTACTCGAACGAACGACCTTGAGTGCAGAAATAACCAGATCTTAGCTTACATTTTTCCGCAAGAAAATACGAGTTCAAAACCAGTTTTTGGCCCTCTTACTTATTTACTAAGGGTCTACACTGAAGGGATAATGTATTTAACAAACAACGAGTTGATTGTCAGCTACAAAGCTGAACTTAAACACTTAATGAAGCAAACAAAAGCGAAGAATGTGGATAATTTTCGATGGCTTCTGATATATCCTGGTTCCTACCTTTTATTTAATATAAACTTGCACATCTGGACAAATCAATCAGTTTGGTTTCAATCGGAGTTTGACGAGGTCGTGATTATGAAATAAATTAGATTAAGTGTTTAAGTAAATTTGTTTGATATGCGATATCAATTAATAGAGCGGGTGGTTGAAATAAATACGCGTATGCTCACGTTGGTTAGAAACTAAGGGTTAGTTAATTAGTAATAAATAAATTAATAGTGGTTCGCGTGTTGATTATAAGTGTATCATCGATTTAAAGAGCAAGTGCATCGCCGCTTTAAGAAATTAGTGCAGTTGCATCGTTAGTGATCAGTTTGTAATAAATTATCATCAGTGCATTGTCATTTTTCTGTATTCGCCACTGAACGGACTTTTATATCCAATAAAGAACAGGTAATAAACGAAGATCGTTAAAATACGGTTCGTACTACCTAAGCGTCTTTAAATATTAAGCAAAAACGTTCCTTTATTTTTCTGGCCTTATTTTATAGTTCATATTGAAACGTATTATATTTTCTTGATCGCTAACCCCAAACGGTCACATTCTTTCCTAAATTGAGCTTAACTAATGCTCTCTTCTTAATACATACATCTGACTCTAGAAGTTGGGGGTCAGCAAAACAAAGTCTTCCGACGTAACTAGGGGTCTATTCCTTGGGTAGAGCTATGAGCAATGGAGGGGTAAGTCGAAATCTATGGAGGGTTACACTTAACAAAAAAAAACAAACAGGCGCCACCAAGTCCAAATTGATTTATTTTAGGGGCATAGCTATTTTTTTAAGGGCGGACTTGGAGACCCAAAAAAAAGAGATCGCCTTCGTTGATACACAAACTTGTCTTAACAGAATAAGACGCTGTTCCTGTAAGAAAGAATAATAATTAAGTCACATAAAAATGGGAACACTATTTGCGTCCCTCAAGTATACCTAAAAGTATAGAGAATATTTTCTGCATAATGGGATCATAAAATTTTAGTTCTTATTGCTTTTTGTTTACCAAGTCTGATCAGACTAGATCAGAATAAAAAACTTTAAATGAAGAATATTAATTTACTAATAAGAATTTTCTTTGTTTCAGCAAATAAAATATCATTGTAATTAAATAAAAATAAAAATTTGAAGTACTTGCAAAACTGGTAGTAAAGGTTATCAACTAATCCTTACTCAAATATTTTATAATTCTATGTAACTAAAAATGCTAGAGTTTCTTTATAACCCAATCAGATCTGTGTGAGTCATTTACAGATGAATATACGAAATTTTCTCATTAATTTAACAAAGTTAAAATTAGTTTGAAGTCAAAATAATCACCAAGATATTCTCTAATGTTATCAATAGTGGTTGTACTAAAATGCTAAACATGTGTTAGCCATTGGGCAATTGTTGACGGCATTGTTCAAATAAACAGGTGACGTAATAGCAGCTGTTAATTTACGTTGCAGCCATATGTAGTCACATCTTTACAAAACTAAGTGAAATCAAATTTTGATACTGGGGAAAACCAGCTTATTTACAGGTAAACTGAATAATAATTTTGTACGTCTAACAAACAAAATGAAATAATGTACTTTCAGAAGGAAAGTACTCAGGAAATCCTTAATTCTATTACGAACCCAAGAGCAGCAGTTGTCCCTTGATGTAATGGAAATTACCTCGCAGCGCGGAACAGCAACTAATTATACTTGCTTTCCATGCTTTAACACAGGTGTAGGAGCAAAGCGGGTTCCTTACTTGGATCACGGCAGCATTACTTTGTAACGTAATCTTCCGTTGTCTAAATTTATTTACTAAAATAATTTTTCATTGCGTAGCCAACAAATTAAGCTTTCTAAATTGTAACTTCAAAGGGATCATGTTGTCTCAAATTTTACAGTTGCGATTTTCGACGTGGTGTGCGATATATACGTTATCCATGCAGTTTTCTAATTTCTCGTTGGGATTTCAAATGTGTCGTTGCGAGTTCAAATAGGTCGTTGCGAGTTCAAATGGGTCGTTGCGAGTTCAAATAGGTCGTTGCGCTAAATAAATTTTGTAAATTAGCTAATATGACAATGAATATACAAAATGTGGATTAGGTACTAACCGTTACTCAGGAAGTGTTTTTCACAAACATAGAGCGACTCGGAGGTCACTCGTCATTCTCTTAGAATGCATGTTTACGCTGCTTTTAACTATCGACGAGTGCCTCGCTGCTTTCTTGCATGGTGGGAGGTTCCGGATTTTAGTTCTCGGACCTCTCACGCGCGCGCCAGTGGCTGTGAAATTACACCGAACTCGGAAACAACTCGACTAATAATCCTTGATATTATAATACTATAAAAGTTTGATTGTTACTTGAATATTTATTTTAATTAATAAAGGTATTTTACTATTCATTGTACGTTTAATGAATGGATTCTCCTACTGCAAAAATAAACTTGTTATACTACCTCTTTCCTAAAAGAAAAAAAATTTTTTTTAAGAAAAAACTTCAAATATAATACAAAAAAAATTTTTTTTTTACAACAATACTAGCCTTTCCTACCTTCCTAACCAACTATGCAATTTTATAAATTTATTCAAATGGGGGGGACCTTCATTTCTAATTGAGAGTGTGTTGGTAACTACGTGTACCTGACGTCCATCGGGAGACAAAATCGGGGAGTCACAATCGGTAATAATCAAAATTGGGAGGGGGTCAAATTAGAGAGTCAAACACTCCACGGGACAAAAGAATTTAAATTTACAAAATTTCTTGACTTGAGATTCCTACTTCTAATAAGGCTAATATTTCTGACCTAAAATCAAACACTTACAATTTACTTCTAATTTCAAAAAAAACTTCACTTCCAGGAGCTCATTTAGCTCTATTTACAAAAAAAACAGGAATGCTTCCTCATCAGAACAGCATTACCATTCAAAATATCATCACTATAAGGTGAGAATCAAAAGAAATACCCTACTAATAGGTCTAAATTTAAGCATCATCACAAGGTGACAACCAAAACAAAAGTGACCTAATCAAAAGGTTACTTAACAAATTCAAATACAAAGTATTATCACTTTATTACAAAGAGATAATCAAAACAAGGTAACCTGACCATACGGTTACTTAACAAATTCAAATACAAAATATTATCACTTTATTACAAAGAGATAATCAAAACAAAGGTAACCTGACCATACGGTTACTTAACAAATTCAAATACAAAATATTATCACTTTATTACAAGGAGATAATCAAAACAAAGGTAACCTGACCATCTGGTTACTCATCAAATTTCAAACCCAAAATAACCCAGTTAGGGTTGTAGAATCCTACACCCTACTGATCATCCTATCACTAATTGCTAACGAACAACTGATCTCATTAGTGATGGACCAAACGGTGAAAATCACCAAGTCAACTTTGACCTTATCAAATCTAAGAACTTCTAACGGTCAAAAGGAACAAGGGAAAGAACAATTCATTCTCTCCACCTTGACATGTAGAAATCAGGACCAATAGTTAAATAGCCCACCTACTTCTACATTGTAAGGATATCTGTCAAAGACATCCTCCAAACACATCTCCGAGCAACGCGCGAGCAAAACGACCAGCGTGCACCAAGGCACACCTCAAACTTACAAAACTTACAAAATCTCAAACCACTTACTTCACTTCTCAAACAAAATACTCAATATTAGTGGACCGACACTAAATCAAGAATTGGAACAAAACGAAACAAACCACTACGTCATTACTTAATATCAAAGAGATGACCGGACCGGAATTAATCGTCAAAATCATCATTTTCATTTGGATCTGATACTCCAATTGGTTTCAAGTCCTTTATGTGCCATTTCCCTGCTCTTGTTCCATCTTCGTTTTCTAACTCATATACTAAACTGGAATGTTTTTCCGAATTTTACTCATAACGAACTTAGGAGCTAACTTAGCGGAAAATTTATCACTAGCACTCGAGAGGACCTTATTAGTTCTCCAAACATACTCTCCGACTCGGAATGAAATGTCTCTTCTCCGAAGATTGTAGCGTTTACACGAACGTTGATAAGCTACATGCAAATTTTCACGGACACTTCCAAAATATCAAACAAAAGTTGACGATCCAAAACATAAGAAGGTCTACTACTGGAGACGACATCAACATCCTCACCAGGTATAAAATTATCATTATATGTTTTTCCACTTAACTGCCTTGAGGAGCATACACCGCATTGTACCACATCTCTTGGATCTCGTACCTTGCACACAAAACTTCAAAACATGTCCAATCAACTGTGGACCATTATCACGAATAACAAATGGTGGTATTCCGTATGCAAAAAAAATACTTTTTCTTCCAAAAACTTCTCGATCAAATGTGCGGTAGCACTACGTAAAGGTTGCAAAATCGAATACTTCGAGAACCAATCACCAACAACTAAAAGTCTTTTACCTGCTTATGAGTCATCAATAAAAAAACTAATCATGACAATAGCTAACAAAAAGATCAGTGTTCGGGTACACTCTCATCCTACTACCAATTGAACTGTCGAAACAACAACAATGCTTCACAACGCCTAAATATGCTAGAGTGACAAACCCTCTAAGAGTCTCACCTAGACTAACAATACCAAAATTTACATCAAACCAAAAAGATGCAAAAAATTCTAGAGCGCCTAACTCACCTCGAGTCTCGTCTAGACTTATGTAAAGCCGAGCGACCAACTCTTCCTGAGTCTCGTCTGGACTGACATACTGCTGAGCGACCAACCACGACGACAAGTTCCGCCTAGACAAAATTGCGTTGCAATGCCGATCTAAACAAAATCTGCTAACAAAATCAAAAACGTGCTTATGCACAAGAGCAATTCTCAAACGACACGACGACAGCTCACTCCAATGTACCTTCAAGATAAAATCTCTAGCCTTATCATCAAATTTCGACAAAGATGTTCTTTATTGACTCAAACAAATCAAACAACAGGCTTATCAGCTTCTTTAGCTGACGGTCTTCCTAAAATTTTCCTCAAAACTGGTTTCTCACCACTACTCCCGTTCTTCTTTAAGCAGACAAACAATTCGGAATATCCGACATGATTACAAAAGCCTAATGGAATCAAACTGAAAGATCTAAATGATCTGAACTTTACAAAATGATCAAAACAAATTCGTACTACTAAAGGTAAAAATCAAGAGGTGTTTTTGGTAAAATTATTTTGCCAAAACAATATCAAAAAATTTAAGGGTCAAAACAGAATTAAAGTCAAAAGTAAATTTGACCAAATTAACGAATTGAGTGTATGGGGATTACCGTTACAACCAATCTTTTATGGCAAACAAACAAATCTAAGTGTCAAATAAACCTTAAGCAAACAAATTTCGGAGCAAAATAACTTTTGGACAAATGGACTTCAAAGGAAAATAAATTTAGAGCTAACAAACTTCGAATCAAATTAAATTTAGAACAAATAAATTTCGAAGCAAATTAATTTTTAACAAATAAATTTTAAGGTAAATCAAATTATGAACAAACAACTTTCGAGCTAAATTAAATTATGAACGAACGAATTTCAACAAATTACTCGTTGAACAAACAAATTTCGAGCCCCCAAATAAATTTTGATCAACCAAATTTCGAAGCCCCAAGCGTTGGGCGCTAGTGAAACGTATTATATTTTCTTGATCGCTAACCCCAAACGGTCACATTCTTTCCTAAATTGAGCTTAACTAATGCTCTCTTAATACATACATCTGACTCTAGAAGTTGGGGGTCAGCAAAACAAAGTCTTCCGACGTAACTAGGGTCTATTCCTTGGGTAGAGCTATGAGCAATGGAGGGTAAGTCGAAATCTATGGAGGGTTACACTTAACAAAAAAAAACAAACAGGCGCCACCAAGTCCAAATTGATTTATTTTAGGGGCATAGCTATTTTTTTAAGGGCGGACTTGGAGACCCAAAAAAAAGAGATCGCCTTCGTTGATACACAAACTTGTCTTAACAGAATAAGACGCTGTTCCTGTAAGAAAGAATAATAATTAAGTCACATAAAAAATGGGAACACTATTTGCGTCCCTCAAGTATACCTAAAAAGTATAGAGAATATTTTCTGCATAATGGGATCATAAAATTTTAGTTCTTATTGCTTTTTGTTTACCAAGTCTGATAGACCGCATAGGTTAGACAAGGACGCATGTCCGGTCTTAAACGTAGCAAAGCATTTCTAAACACAGAAGAATTAGCACACGCAGTAAACAACTTTATTGTTGTACTAAGCATTAATACAAATAAACTGAATCGTGTAAATAACGTAGGAGCCGACACAGGCTAATAATATATACATATAATAAACGATACATTCGTTATTACATAAATAATAACCGTCGCGTTCACAGCGAAAACGAGTAACCAACATCACGGTAACGCGTCTAGCACTCAACTGAACTGAAAGGGTGGTTCGGGTGTACCGCATACATAACTACACGACACATCAGTGGCGTGGACGGGTTTATATCTAACACTTCCCCTTGCGACACACGCGACCGACACTAAATCAACACTTGAAGTTTTCTTCAAACCCATCAACGAGAGACAGTCTTCAAACTTCTTCTTGGTTAACGATTTTGTAAGCATATCCGCGGGCATCATAACGGTAGAAATGTACTTCAAGTCAAATTGATTTTCGCTTAAGGCCTCACGAATAAAGTGATATCGCACGTCTATGTGCTTGCTTCTTGCATGATATACGGGATTACTGGCTAACTTTAACGCGCTCATGCTGTCGTTAAATACTGTCAATTTAGCAAGACTTTCCAAGCCAAGTTCATTTAGAAATCTACGAATATGAATGGCTTCCTTAGCAATTTCCGTCATACCCATGTATTCAGCCTCTGTGGAGGATAATGCCACAGTCCGCTGTTTCTTCGATTCCCAAGTAACAGGACATCCTGACAACATAAACGTGTAACCAGTAAACGATCTCCTGTCGATAGGACAACTACCCCAGTCGGCATCAACGTATCCTTTCAGCGTTTCACTGGTAGGTAAGTATGTTAGCCCTAATTCTGCACTTCCTTTCAGGTAACGAAGAACTCGTTTTGCTGCCACCCAATGAACTCTTCTAAAACAGTTATTGAATTGGCTGAGGTAACTCACAGCAAAACTTATATCCGGCCTTGTAGCCACAGATAAATAGTTAAGAGCACCAATCAATTCCTATATGGTAACCCCACCTCATCTTCAGATGCGGGCTCGGTTGGTTTAGATAATTTAACATTTGGATCCAAAGGTGTACCAACGGGTTTAGCATCCATCATGCCAAATCTTTCAAGCAATTCTCTGATGTAACCTTTCTGGTTTAAAGTGATTCTATCCTTATTTCTAGAAAACTCAATACCTAAACAGTTTCCTATTTCACCTAGATCATTAACTTCAAACTTATTTGATAACTTTTGTTTCAGATTATTAATAGACTTTATATCTTTCGAAGCTATAATAATATCGTCAACGTAAAATAAAACTAATAGTAGCTCTTCCCCTTGACCAACACGATATAAGCATGGATCCGCATTGGTGGGTTTTATTCCACTTTCTTGTAATACTTTAGTTAACTTCGCATACCAGCTCCTACCTGCTTGTTTCAGTCCATATAGAGACTTATTTAACAAGCATACTTTGTCGCCAATTTGTAATTCTTTTAGCATATCACGTGCAATGTTTGCTAAATTTGGCTTATTGTCCATTATAATCATCTCGAGAACTTTTGCTAATTGTTTCGGAGGTTGCATATAAATAGTCTCCTCTAGTTCTCCATTCAGGAACGCACACGTAATATCAAGTTGATGCATATTCATTCCATAATGTGAAGCTATTGCCGAAAGAAGTCTCACTGAGCTTAAACGAGCTACAGGCGCAAACGTCTGGTTGAAGTGAACACCGGGTTCCTGACTAAAGCCTTGTGCCACTAGTCGCGCTTTCCTTCTAACAAGATTTCCGTCGCCATCCAACTTGTTTCGGAGAACCATTCGACTTCCAATTACAGTTCCATCACGTGGTCGATCAACTAAGTTCCAAGTACCGTTTTTAATTATGGACGAAACTTCTTCCTCCATCGCCTTATACCACTCAACGGCGTCTTTAGAGTTTAAAGCATCTCTCATCGGCACTTCAGAATTAAAACAACATTCCAACACTTCAGAAGAAGCATTTCCTTCGGGCATCATACTGTATACTTTTCTAGGACGACCCCTGAGACCAGATCGAATTATTTTCGGTCTGCCCGGTCCTCTAACTAGACCTGGATCCTCTACTTCCTCATCAAGATGATTCTCAATATCACTTGATGTACTTTCATAATCATCATCGTTAGAAATTTCACGATTGATAATTTCAGTTTCTAAGAGAATGTCCGATGGTTCATCTAAGATTTTGTATATTTGCCTTCAAAGAAATTAACGTCGCGACTGATTTCAATCTTTCCTTCTTGAATAAGCCACACCTTGTAGGCCTTTGATTCTTCAGAGTACCCAATAAATTTTCCTTCTCGCGCTCTCTTCTCGAATTTACCTTTATTAGGATTCCTGTTCAAACTAAATACCTTACAACCAAATTCTTTAAAATGTTTCACGTTCGGTCGTTTGTTCATCCATAATTGTATGGAACTGCCGTTCAGGCTTTTAGACGGTACGCGATTTCGTATATAGTTGGCTGTATTCACGGCCTCGGCCCAAAAGAGCTTGGTAGACCCGATTCGGTAATCATACAACGAGCTGTGTCGAGCAAAGTCCGATTTTTTCGTTCTGCAATTCCGTTTTGCTCTGGATTGTATGGAGCCGTTAATCGCCTAGCTATACCACATTGCTTGAGCATGCAATCAAATTCCTTATTGACGAATTCTGTACCATTGTCCGATTGAATGCACTTTACGCGTCGACCTTTTTGTTTCTCTACAAAACGTATATATTCTTCAGTTACTTTTATAACATCCGATTTTGCGGTTACAAAACGAACTTCACACCAGCGTGAATAATCATCAATAAATACAACAAAGTATTTTGAATTCCCGTTCGATTTGACACGCATTGGACCACAAACGTCCGTATGTATAAGCTCTAACATTTCGTTTTTTCTCTCTGATTTCTTTGGAAACGGAGCCCTAGTCATCTTGCATTTTGTGCATATTTCGCATTTTGGATAGTCATTTCCGATATTGAACTTTAGGTTAATTCCCGTCACGATCCCTTTATTAGCAGAATCAATGAGGTCCTTAAAGTTTAAATGACCCAATCGTTTATGCCATAACAATAGACTATCAGTTGATTGTTCTATTACGTCATTCGTTGCTAAATTCATCGCGTTTTCCGATTCGCAAGCGTAATACAAATCACCGATTCGCTCAGCAATTAGGGTTATAGTTCCATCTTTTCCAAAGATTGTCGCACCATCGCGCTTAAAAAGTACATCATATCCAGCGTTTGTAATTTTGCTGACTGACAACAAATTAGTGCGTAAATCGGGGACGTGTAACGTGTCATTTAGAATAATATTTTAGACTCACCTTGTACTTCGGTGGTAAACATTACTCTACCTCTGGCTGCTATACTTGTGGACGCATCATTGGCCAATTTTAGGACACCCTGTGTACATTCCAGGTCCTTGAAATCACCAATTTCTTTGCATAAATGCGACGTAGCACCACTATCTAAGCACCACTTCATGTAGTTGTTTGAAGCACTTATTTGATTCACTTCAGAAACTAACAAATTCACATGCTGCTCGGTACCTTCAGAATAGTTTGCCTGTTTCTTGTTATTGTGGCACTGAGAAGCTTTGTGACCAATCTTTCTACACTTATGACAACGAAACTTGAAAGAATTTTTCTTATTCGTGCTTTCATTCGAAGACGCACTATTCCCAGTAGGTTTATTATTATCCGGTCGTACTTCATTCCGGTTACGCCTCTGGTTGAATTCTTTGTTGACATATAATGCATTTTGTGTGTCACTGCTCCTCCTAGCATCACTTTCTTCGAGTATTTTTATCCGTAATACTTCAGGGTTGGGTAATTCATCCTCGACTCAATTGCACATCTAAAATTTTCAAAACTAGCCGGTAAACTGTACAATAACATGATTGCAAGTAAATCGTTATTTATTGTTACATCCATTTCTGACAATTTATCGATTGCATCAAAAAAACTTATCAATATGTTCTCTGATATCAGAGCCTTCGTTCATTCGTTGTAATGTGAGTTGTTTAAGTAAATTTGCTTTCCTTGCGGGACCTTTAGATTGATAAATAGCCTCAAGTTTCAACCACACATCTCTAGACGTATTACAACCTTTAATCTGCTTTAATTCAGAGGGACAGATCGAAAGAATAATTTCCGATTTAGCTTTCGCGTCACCTCTTAACCAAGTTTCAAGTTCCTTCTTGGAATCAGCATCATCCTCTATAGGGACTGGTTTAAGGTTGCTTCCGGTCACAAAACCCCACGCGTCATTTTTAGTTAGCAAAGCTTCCATTTGAATCTTCCAAGTATCATAATTGTGTTTGTTGAGCATTTCAAACCGCGAAACATTCGCTAGATTCATGTTGAAAAGTTCTTAACAAAATATTTCCAACTTATGTACAGTCGATACAAAATAAGCTTAAACGACGATGTATTTACACATCTGTTTCCTGCGTTGCCTGAGGGTCTGGCCGCATAACCTGATAGACCGCATAGGTTAGACAAGGACGCATGTCCGGTCTTAAACGTAGCAAAGCATTTCTAAACACAGAAGAATTAGCACACGCAGTAAACAACTTTATTGTTGTACTAAGCATTAATACAAATAAACTGAATCGTGTAAATAACGTAGGAGCCGACACAGGCTAATAATATATACATATAATAAACGATACATTCGTTATTACATAAATAATAACCGTCGCGTTCACAGCGAAAACGAGTAACCAACATCACGGTAACGCGTCTAGCACTCAACTGAACTGAAAGGGTGGTTCGGGTGTACCGCATACATAACTACACGACACATCAGTGGCGTGGACGGGTTTATATCTAACAAAGTCTGATCAGACTAGATCAGAATAAAAAACTTTAAATGAAGAATATTAATTTACTAATAAGAATTTTCTTTGTTTCAGCAAATAAAATATCATTGTAATTAAATAAAAATAAAATTTGAAGTACTTGCAAAACTGGTAGTAAAGGTTATCAACTAATCCTTACTCAAATATTTTATAATTCTATGTAACTAAAAATGCTAGAGTTTCTTTATAACCCAATCAGATCTGTGTGAGTCATTTACAGATGAATATACGAAATTTTCTCATTAATTTAACAAAGTTAAAATTAGTTTGAAGTCAAAATAATCACCAAGATATTCTCTAATGTTATCAATAGTGGTTGTACTAAAATGCTAAACATGTGTTAGCCATTGGGCAATTGTTGACGGCATTGTTCAAATAAACAGGTGACGTAATAGCAGCTGTTAATTTACGTTGCAGCCATATGTAGTCACATCTTTACAAAACTAAGTGAAATCAAATTTTGATACTGGGGAAAACCAGCTTATTTACAGGTAAACTGAATAATAATTTTGTACGTCTAACAAACAAAATGAAATAATGTACTTTCAGAAGGAAAGTACTCAGGAAATCCTTAATTCTATTACGAACCCAAGAGCAGCAGTTGTCCCTTGATGTAATGGAAATTACCTCGCAGCGCGGAACAGCAACTAATTATACTTGCTTTCCATGCTTTAACACAGGTGTAGGAGCAAAGCGGGTTCCTTACTTGGATCACGGCAGCATTACTTTGTAACGTAATCTTCCGTTGTCTAAATTTATTTACTAAAATAATTTTTCATTGCGTAGCCAACAAATTAAGCTTTCTAAATTGTAACTTCAAAGGGATCATGTTGTCTCAAATTTTACAGTTGCGATTTTCGACGTGGTGTGCGATATATACGTTATCCATGCAGTTTTCTAATTTCTCGTTGGGATTTCAAATGTGTCGTTGCGAGTTCAAATAGGTCGTTGCGAGTTCAAATGGGTCGTTGCGAGTTCAAATAGGTCGTTGCGCTAAATAAATTTTGTAAATTAGCTAATATGACAATGAATATACAAAATGTGGATTAGGTACTAACCGTTACTCAGGAAGTGTTTTCACAAACATAGAGCGACTCGGAGGTCACTCGTCATTCTCTTAGAATGCATGTTTACGCTGCTTTTAACTATCGACGAGTGCCTCGCTGCTTTCTTGCATGGTGGGAGGTTCCGGATTTTAGTTCTCGGACCTCTCACGCGCGCGCCAGTGGCTGTGAAATTACACCGAACTCGGAAACAACTCGACTAATAATCCTTGATATTATAATACTATAAAAGTTTGATTGTTACTTGAATATTTATTTTAATTAATAAAGGTATTTTACTATTCATTGTACGTTTAATGAATGGATTCTCCTACTGCAAAAATAAACTTGTTACAATATCATTACAGAAATTGATTATTTTTACTGCAATATACTACGTATTAATCGACTCGAAAAGTAATGCTAGTAGAAAATTAAATGCTTGTATTTGTAATTACTGTAATGGTGTAAAGCATCTTGCAGTGACAAGTAGAAAAAAAATTAAATTACGTTGGCTCCCTACGCTAAGCTTAAAAACGCGTCCTTTAATTAAAATTTTGATATTCCTTAGCAGTATTAAAACATCTCAAGCGACGATGTTAATTAAAACACAGCTAGCAGCTTACGTCAAACTAGTGTAAATAATTTGCTAATTGTCTATTTTGCTGTAGTCATTTATTCAATTATTGAGTGCCCTTTGACATGCTTCAAGAGCACCAATTTTAATTATGTACCGATAAGTTTGAAGTGCTAATATTTTAAGCAAAGGCTTTGTTCTATTTAAATACATTGGAAAGTTATTCCAATTATTTTTCGACTCAATATCAATCAAACGATCTATTTCGCGCAGTAACACAGTTAGGATCAGCATTTTAGGGACCAATTATTCATATTTACCTCGAAAGAAAGTGTTATTACGTCCCTTTGTTATGCGCTAAGAAACGCCTTGGAGAATAATTAATTTTAAAAGATTTTTTGCATAATTAATTTAGGTCTATTACACATGTTTGTGTATTGTAGTTAAAAAATTGGGTGTTTAATTATCTTCAGGGTCTTTTAGGAATAGCTTATCACAATTTTGTGGAAAAAGTGATACCAACGGTTCGTCATCGATATCATTCTCGAACAACCAGGAAGAGGAATGGTGGTTTTACTAGTTAAAGAGTAGCCGCCATGATTTATTCTTGACGTGACTACCTTATCTTTAACTACTTGTGCGGGAGTAGCGCATTATTAAATAGTTAGTGAGGTATTTATCCGCCGATTCCCTTACTAAGTCTTTTATCGTGCTTCTATCTAGTGTTCCCGTTTCCTTCTAGATAACTAGCGAGTTCTACTATCAGAATATGGACTAAAGCGGCACTCGTACCACGACGTACAAACCTGAGATAAAAAGAACAACTATTTGTTACCCAGCTTGCTAATATGCATTAATTTGGAAGGTAAAAATAGTTATGAATTACTTAACATTGTTAATTTATCACGTAACTTATGTGAAACTAACACTTTCTATATGCAGGCGCGCGAGTAACTACCGTAGCTTTGCTTGTACGAATAACAAATGGCGCCAATTTGTGGTTTTGGCATTTATAATGTACTAATTATGCATCGAATTAACCTTCGTATAGTGGTGTAGCTCTTTCCAAATTTAAAAACAAAATAATTTAAATTAATTTGGTTTAAAAATTATATTTCAATATTACATCACATATGATTTACATAAAGTGGTCGGTTTCCCCACTAACTTCAAAATGAACAAAGGCGTAGTTTTGGTTAAACAGATTAATTTATAAATTTCTACCTAGCAACGTGAATTGTTTATTAATTTATCTGTCTGATCTAAAAATATACATCATTTAATGTATTAAATCATCGATGCTATTGCTTCTTTGTAAAATTGGCTAAACAATTTGCATTATAGCTGATCTGTGTAGAAGCAAAGTCATAAAATCATAAAATACTTTGATAAACCGGTAAGTTTTCTAATATGACTTCACATATTCCGACAAATAACAATCCAATCTTTAAAAAATAAAAAGAAAAACTTAAAGTAAAATTCGTCACAAATAGCAACATAACCTAACTTATACTTAGAATTTTTAATGCATTTTTAACTCGAAAAAGTTTTTATCTAAGTAATTTTCAGCATTGTAATTGCTTTTATAGATCTGTTCAATCACTTATTATTTATCAGGTACTTGAAGCTTGTTTTTTATGAAAAACATTTTAGCTTTCTTCTGAAATAGTAAAAATTATAAACAAATATCTGTATTAATTTTTAATTGTAGTTTGCTGTGTTTAATTTTATCTTGCATTTTATATTAGCGATCACGAATTTTCCTACATGTAAATTCAGATGAAACACCTTTGAAATATTGAAATTGAACATAAAACGAAACCATTTTTAATCTTACATAACTAAAAGTTCCTTGCAAAATTAACTTCTAAATTTATTTTATGCAAGTATATCGTGTGGTATTTGCATTATTTTATAACTTAGAAGATGCTGATTGCAAATATCAAGGGCATGTCATATTAAAGATACCAAAACCTTTTGTTTTATTTATAGCGATCAGTAGCTAGTGGTATTTTTGTTTCTATTTTTAACGGAACATTTTTGTCTTCTCAATTGTTATCTAAATTCAATTTCTATCTTTTGACATTATCTTCTCGTGTATAAATGTATCCTACCCTTAAGCTATTAACTATTTCAATCCTTCTCGTTTTTTCGATACCTTATTCATCTTAGAAATTTTATAGATCCCTCTTCCCTAGTTTTAAAGATTTATTTGTCACTACACTTAATGATGTTAATTTTTGTAATTTTCATCTTTCATTTCCCTATTATTCTTATTGTCACAACTCATTGTCGTTTGAGCAACTCCGCGAATCTTTAGAACTTGATATGGCTGATGCAGGATTGATACTTTGTTCTTTGGATACACATAGTATTCGAAAACTTTAACTCTGTAATAAAAAGTCAATATTCAAAGTTGCATTCTCGTGCACAGTAGTCGCTTGAAAGCTTTTCCGAGCGAGTTAAGAAGGCAGATGTGGCGGTACGAAGCCGGATTTTACGGGTCTTTTTCTCGGTTTTTAGGGAGTATGAATACGTCTACTTACTTCCAGCAGTTTGGAAACTTTGTTGATCTTAGACATGGAAATAAGTGGGACTGGCTACCGATGGTCCGTCCTCCACTACGCAACACAACACAACAAACACACACACACACGTACACACACACACACAAATGGGCAAACACAAAAACAAACAACACAAACATTTCGAACACAAACATTGCCAGAAGTGGGAAGAACCTGCTGGTATCCGGCTGCCGATGGCCGAGGGAGATCACTTCTGATCACAACGTATAAAGGTAAGATTTCCGGTCCCGATGGTCAGATCTCTCACGTAAACACACTGACATTCACGCACGCACGCACACACACACGCACGCACGCATGCATGTACGCATGCATGCACGCATGCATGCATGCACGCATCCACGCACGCACGCACGCATGCATGCACGCTTGCACGCACGCGCCCACACTCACCCGTAACCACGCACCCATGCGCACACACATGCACACACACGCATATGCATACGCAAACGCACACGCGCACGCACGTCTACGCACACGCACACGTGCACATTAACGCGCATGCGCATGAACATGCATGCGAATGCGCGCACGCACAACAGGCGCGCGCGCGCACACACTGCGCGCACTCTGCATACGCGCGCGCACACACATACACATACATTTTCGCTCTTTTTTCCCTCCTCCTCTGACCCTTCCTTTGTTTCTATCCTTTATTTTTATTATTTTATTTCGTGCATAAATTATTTTTGTGATACAATTAAATGTCAGAATATAACCTCGGAGTTTTTTCCCATAAACAACATAACGACATACCTATTTTAACACGATTTGCATACTTTATTTTAAATTTAAACCAGTCATATAATTTTTGCTGTTCTTTTTTTAAACATTGTATGATATTTAATACAAAAATAATTCTGCTAGTACTGCTGCACGTTTTTGCTTAACCTAAAAACCTCGAATCATCACCACAAGCACGTTTTTGCTTAACCTAAAATCTCCGAAGTATTCAATTGCCTAATGGGGCACAGTTTCGTTCAGAACACCCTAAGGATCCCCACTCATCATTTTGAGAATGATTACCATCCAAATTCTTCACCACGTTTTATTTTCTAAATTCGCAAATTAAAAGTTTGTGTTTCTTTTTAAACATTATATGATATGTAATACAAAAATAAGTGTTGAGACTCTTGGGAAGCGAAGCTCTAGTACTTTTGCACGTTTTTGCTTAACCTAAAAATCTCCAATCTTCACCATGGGCACGTTTATGCTTTACCTAAAAATCTCCCAAGTATTCAATTATCTAATGTGGCACAGCCCCATTCAGAACACACTAGGGAGCTTGATTCCGCATTTTGCGAATGACTACATTATCCAAATTTTTCACCACGTTTTATTTGCTAAACTCGCGAAAGCCCCGTCCGGCAATCAGCTACGTTTTATTTTTGCTTAATTTAAAATTTCTCAAGTATTACACAACGAGAGTAAAAACGAGGATGAAGCTCTAGGGAGCCCCAATCTTCATCAACCGAGCAACAAAGACACGAGCATGCACCCCACGCGGGCAAAGCTTCCATACACCACGGTGACGAAGGCGAAGGCCTACAGAGCCCCATTCTACATTCATCATTAACCAAACTATCGACCAACAAAGACACCCGCCACCGGCGTCCTAGCGATGCGCCCTCCACAACTTCCTAGCGAGAAGTAGTAGTTCAACTAGGGGGATTTTGGTAAAGTTTCCCGTATCCGTCTAGTAACACTACTCACAGCGTCAGCGGTATTGTGATAATCTGCGGGGAATTTCTCATGCAGGGTTGTAAAAAAGTCCCTAATATAAATTAATAAACTAATACACGAGACTTTTACAAAATAAAGCGTAACAATTCTTAGAAGGATTTTATATTTTACTTTTGTCTGTCTGATTTGATAAATTTTGTGAACCACTACAATAGAAGTTTCAACTTTGTGCTGACGTCAATTGCGTATACAGATAAAAACTTATAGAAATCGACCACGGTTGTACAGATTGACACCACAAAGTTTTCCATAAAGGCGTATAAGTTTACAGTATCCAGTATTCATTTTCCGCAGCCATTTTACTACACAATTTTCTTATACCATCTGAAATACTATTATTCAAAATTAACCACTTATTTTGGAGAAGTAATCAATCTCAAAGGCATTTTCATTTGCAATTATAATCATAAGTTCGTAAAACCTCAAGAAGTTAAGCATTGCTGTTTTAGAGTAGAACTAAGTTTTGACTTGATTAAAGTTAATTGAGGTTTGTTTTGTTTCAGAAGACGATCTTCCATTAGAGGAGGAATATTCAGAAAATGCTCTAGAACACATATTTCAGCCGGGACAAAAGTAAGTTTAGTTATTATATTATGCTTTTATAGTGCTTTGCATGTTGCGATTAAATAGAACCTTGCAAAAACAGCAGTTATGAGCTGCATGCAGCAGTGAAATCCCTATAATGCTTATACAGGGTTATTTAAAATAACGTATGAAATATTGAAATGCTTTTTAGTACTTACTTTTAAACCCATATTTACTGAAATGGGTTTAGATTGGAAAAAATTTAAATATTTTTAAATTTACGTCGACTCAAGTGCTAAAAAGGTTGTGATTTCACTACTATTTCGTCATTATTGAGTTTTGCTTTTGCAGTATACGGAAACGAAATTTGTAATGTTAGTCGAATGTAAATGTTGCTGACGATCTAAAAGGGATGTTCTACTGATAGGGCAATCGTAAGTGGTACCGTATCATCAATTTAAAGAAACGGGAATTTTTGTAGAAACAAAAGCACAATGAGGTCACGTGGCTAAGACAAAAGTATTGAAAAAATCTAAGTGTTGTTTAAAGAAGAAGAAAGTGAATCGAGCGAGTTGAACTGTGACCTCCACAATCAAGTTTAGGGCGCCTCAAGAGACCGAATTGCAAATAAAATCTTACAGATTGCAGACTATTGAAGTTTGATCTTCTACAAACAAGTCAAAGCAGTGGAAGGTTCTACAAGCACATAGGAGGAATGTGAGATTGACATTATTATATCAGCTGGTACCCAGTATGTTTTCAAACCGGCACATGTGCATCTGAGGAACTGGAAACGAACACCGTGCTCTGGAACACAAACACGATTCTGCGTACACTATGTATCAAAGACCTTTATTATTCCTGGTGCAAAGGGCGAGCGACAGGTTTACTTTGATATGTTAGAGACGTGACTTTTTCTCAATTAGAGGAAGATTTAACGACTTCAACAAGATATGAATTTCCTCACTAGAAGCTGTAGGTGTGTGATTTCTTCAACAATATGATTCTTGGTCGTTGGATTGATTGGTTTGTGCTGAAATAAACAACGCGCTGTCTGAATGAATCCACTACAAGGTTACTAGACCTCGTGCCATGCGACATTTTCCTAAGAAGTTATGTAAAAGACAATGTGCATTTGCTATCGCTAACAGTCAATTTAGTAACACCAGACATGCTAAAACGAATTTAGGAAAAGCTGAACTATGGTCTTACTTTCCACGGAGATCCAGAAGCTTTTATTATTCAAAATCATAATATTTGAGTTTGCTTTAATTTAAATCTGTTCAAATTGAAACAAATTTACCAAAGAACTTTAAAATAACATTGTTTTAATATTGTAAACAGGTAAAATTAAAATTTTTAAAATAAATACCTTGTGTCATCTGGCATGAAGGACCAAATCGAAATCTCAATTATTTTCAAGCGATCAAGTTTAGCACAATTATAAATATTGAAAATTTTAGATAGTAGATAGAGTGAAATTATTATAAATAAATTACTAAAAGCATTCGACAAATCTTGGCATCAATCGAATCAATTTAGTCAAAAACTTCGTAATCTAAATCAAATTTTAACAAAAAACGCGTGAACTGTTTTTGTTTTTACCAAGCGAACCATTCAATGGCAAAATCAACTAAAATCTAGCATTCCGAAGTTTTGGAAATGGGGAAATTAGAAAAGATTACAACCATTGATATTTAATTACACAAGTAGAGAGAACAAGAAATTCTAAATTTAGTAAGTGCCGTCAAAATCAGTTCGTGGTTTCATATTGATTGAATAAACTTTACAAAAGTAAAAACATCTATGTTTACCTAATGAAACATTTAAAATTTGGAGCTTCAGTTTTAAAAAGTAAGTGCGGTCTTCTAAAATAAGTACGCAAAATTACTAAATAGATTGAAGTGCATACCAAAAAATACTATAAGCAGTAAATATGAGTAAATATGTTAGTTCCAAAAACCCTCATATCCTAAACATGTATTTTTATTTATTAGCTTAAAATTTTGCAGTAACGATTATAAGGAATAATAGACAACGTCCACATAGAGATTTTTGAATAAGTTTGATAGCCGAAAAACCTGTAACGTAAATAAAGAGCTATGAAAGAGAAAGGATCCCGGAAGTGCTTACGAGCCAACTCGAATGTTATCTCACGGTTCACGGACGATTCTGATAACCGTTGGAGTTGTTGTTATCAACGTGAAATGGGATAACGAAAAACGCAAAATTTTTCTATAGAACAAGAAGCTAAAGAAGGAAACCTGTTACGTGCTGAAATGACATTTCTCTACTTAATTATTTTTATTTAATTGATGCATCGGCTAGCTTTCAATGGTGTTCCATACAAGCAAATACTCTTACACGTATATAAGTTTTGTTGCTTCTACCAAATACTTCCACACTTACCTTGGGAGGTCTAACTTCCTAGTCTATATTAAGCCTTTGGACGTCAACCCATCTAAAAACAGAACAAATAACATCTATTCGGAAGGTGAGTGTTCCAAGTAGCTGACTGATGGTTCTCACTGCTGCTGCAAGATAATAGAGTCTCGCTGACATCTTTAGAAATAAGCAAAAAAAACTCCACTCAGTGTATACCCAACCTATATTGTAAAACATTATTTTAACAACAAATAATAACAAAAAAGCACATGATGTACGTTTTTAAAAAAGACTTAGTATTATCAATGATTCAACTACATTGAGATTTCACTAATTTGGAGTTTAGGTGCTAATTTGCTTCTACCATAGGGAACTTCTCTGTGTGAGAATTATGCTCCTACAATACGCTTTAAACAAGCGTGCTCCACGTTAGTAGTCTTTGTTTAATAATAAGCTCTACACATTATTACGATCAATCTGAGCAGGTGATTACAAAAAAATAGCATATTATGTATACAAACTGTTCTACAAAATTTAAACAACTTACAGTTTTGGTTCCATCAAAAAGAAATCTTTGCAGGTTAAAAAAATTTTCACATCGGCAAATTTCACGATATTGGTATATTTACATCCGCGTTTTTCGTAGTCTGAAAATCAGTTTTTTCCACTAATAGCTCTGGGTATAAATACCGTCACGTTATACTATTATACATGGTTTCCAACGTCGCGTGCTGCATCGCGATTCGAAAATCTACCGTTTGGCATCTAACAATAATCTGATCTGTTTCTGATTCTTTCTTTTACTATCCGTGGACTTTATAAGTGCAATTTTCTCGGAGGTATATTGCATGGTATTTTTGTTCTCACTCTATATTTTTCAGTCATTGTAATTCTGTTTGTATGAGCCATAGTTTATTCCAACGATTTTACATTGTAATACCGATAAGCGGCTCCGTGGCTCCGTTGGTATGTATGTGACTACTAAGCTCAAGTTCCTGGGTTTGGATCACAACACGGTAAACTTGAAAAATGTTTGACAAGCATTTTTCACAAAAGAACGCCCTCGTTTGGACAAGAGGTCCCGTGTATGTTGTCACGCATGTTTAAGATCTGTAGCTTGTTTGGAACAGCAAGTGTTCGGCAAAATTCAAAATTTCCAGGTAAAAACAACTGGATTCCTAGCCAATGTAGCACCTTTAGGTGGAGCATTGGAAATCAAACGTAATGTAATACCGATAGCCTGTGTCATTCGTTTTGTTCTCAACACATTTTTATGACTGCTTGTGTTTTGGGTTTCATTGTAGTTATTGTATCGTTGACGCTGATTATTTTGCTCTGTGGTCCTAATATTGGTAGTTCTTTCCATTTCTCGCCTCGGTGTGTTGTTTGTACTCCAACTAAACCTAAAACCATTGTCAATATTATAGTTGTTATTACTCCGACTGCAATTTCCCTGTAGTTGTTGTTATTACCGCGATAGCTAATTCGATCCGTTCTTACATTTCTCTGGATCCTGACAAAATTAACCGGTTGACTTCTTGTCCTATTGTCCGTCCTACGGTTCGATCCCATTTCATCATACCGTTGCAAATATTCTAAAAACAGATCCTTGTCTACGATATTTTGAAGTGCTATGTATTGTCGCACTTCCGTCTCAAAATATTCTGCTAAATATTTTATTATTTGTTTTTCTTCTAGTGGAGGATCTAGTTGTTTCGTGATACTAAACTTCTTTATCGCATATGATTCCCGGGTTACTCTTAAATCCTGGTTATATTTGCCCATAATTAAATCATCCCTTACTCTGAATTGTTGATTGTTTTCTCAAAGGCGCTTCAAAAATTTATGTTCAAATTTTGAAAACGTTTCTAATTCGCTTTCTATTAAACCAAACCATGTTTCTGCACCACTTTTCAACATTGACCTTACCAAATTTAATTTGTATTGTTCATCCGATGATCCCTGTATTAGCGTTTTAACCTGGTTCAAAAATATCTTTGGATTTAACTTATTTTCGCCATTAAATTTCGAATATTGTTCTAACGGTATGCTCGGTTAATTTATTCTAATGGGTTCCCGAGAATTTTGTACCGCGTTTCGACTAAAATTTTCAAAATTTGTTTTCAAACTTCCCAATTCTCTATTGAAAGTCCTAAATCCGATTTCACAATTTCCCTCAATTTCTTGTATTTTTACGCCTAAATTCCTAATTTTTCCATTTGTTTCCCGTCCGCATGTTTCTTGACTCGACTTAACTTTTACAACGTCAGCCCTCACGTCATCAATGTCCTCCATAATCTGTACAACCTTGTTCGTCATTTCTAGCTTCATTTTGGAAATGGTTTGATTTGTGTGTTTTAAAACCTCGTTTAATGTTTTTACTTCTAAACCTAATTTTTTCCCCAACTTAGCCAAATTTTGCGCAAACTCTGTCCTTAACTCTTGCCCATTTTCATTAATTTTTTTAGTCGTTTCTTTCATACCGGCTTCATTTTTGTCCATTTTCTCATTCTGGACTCTTGCGTATTTGGCTTTTTCCTCACCGCTACTCCTCTCTAACGCTCTCCCTTTAGTCGAAGTCTGTAAATCTTTCAAGAACACACTTTGTTGAGATCATATCTCAACTCCTTCCATCCTCAACGTATTCTTAACTTCCTGCATTCTTTTGTCCATTTTAGTTTAAATATATAAAATAAACCATAAAATTTCTAATTTCTATCACTTTTTATATTAATATCTAAGTTTCTGAATTTATTTTCGGGCTGCCGATAATCTTTAATTTCGTCTATAACCCCTAATCTCAATCGATATCCCTCAATTTCCTACGTTGTGTCGTCGATATTCTTTTTATAAGATTTGTGAATTCGCATTCCCTTTGATTTCGTTTAAAGCCTAATACCGCGTTGAGTGGTAAAATTTTCTAGCATCTAACTACCATCTAAATTCGAGCCCGTCATATAATTATCAATTTTTGAGCACCTCGTTGGGTCGCCGATTTTCTTTGCTACGATATCGCCCTTCGTCAGGTGTACAACAATCAATTGCCTGCTGATCACCACCTTTCTGTACCTTTAAAAATTTTCAAAATTAACACAAATAAAATTATGCCTCGACTAGCTCAGTGATACCACGCACGGAGTGAACGACGATATGATAACAGAAAATTTTTTTTTCACTCTTCTCCAACACTCAATACCTCCGAATAAGACAAACTAAATTATCAAAAATTATATAATGAACTATATAAAACTACAATTTACAGCGCTACTCCTTTTTTAATATCATTTCCTTTTCATTTAACTTTTTAAATCACAATTAATATGAATATTCCTATCGAATTAACTATTTACGAAGATTGTATCTTGTTACATCTTTTCATAGCAATTAAAGCCAGCAAAAAAAATTGTATGTTACCACGAATAGTTTCATTCAACGTTCAAAGAAATATCCTCTTTTAAAACATAATTTTACGTATTAACCAAATTTTTGTTGACATTTTACACAAATTATCTTAATTAGACGCAACCTTTGAGCTCATTTCTGAATACACAAATAATGTAAGATTATAAATGCAACATAGCATAAACTATATAAATAATTCTGACCTTATATTTCTCAAGTTTCTTCTTGCTGTAGCTTCCTGACCCAAATCGGTCGTTTGTTCAGTAGCTTAGCGCCGCTAACCAGCAACTTACCGTGTTTATCCATTAATTTGGAGTATTACTTGGAGTATTCTTTAGAGTGTTTCTTAGAGTGTTCCTTAGAGTGTTCTTTACAGTGTTCCATAGAGACCTAAATTAATAAATTGCAAAGATTTGCATTTTTCTTAATTATTTCTGAACTTACGTTTATATCAATTACAAAATTTTGTAAAAATTTATTTCAACGCGCACTTTACTGTTTTTATCACTTGAAATTATAAATTTCACTAAATTCTATTTACGTAATAATTTTCTTTCAACTAGCACAGTCGGTGCGTGAATTATTAAAAATGATGGTCCTTTATCTGTTTTGTCAGTCTTATAGAATTTAATTTCTTCCCAAATCTTCCACGCGTTTTCATTGGATGACCGAACACTATCAGTTGTTCGTCCGTTGTAAAGGCGTTTCAATAACTTATCTGCAAGGTGTTGGAATTTAGCTGGTCTAATATGTATGTTGTGAACTGCACGTATACCGCAATTTTCTAGATGGACTTTATTTACAAATGGTATTTCATGTACGTTGTAAATCGCACGTACTGCTTCGCTTCAATATCCATACTTTATCTACATATGCTGCTATCCCTTATCATAGAACCTTCTGAAAATTTTTAAGTGTAGTATTCATTAATTTTTACAGTTTATACATTTGAGCAAGAGCAATGTTCCAATTAGTTACTTTTAGGAAAGGTTCTATATTTTATTTTCGAGTAACTCGATTGATTCCAAAAAATTGTTTCCTTTACAACTTGTATATTTTTATAGGGTATGCGAGGATTTCATTTTCATGAAGGAATAAAATGAACACGTGGTTATTTATTGTCACAAGGGAAATATTGAGATGTTTGTGATTAAAGAGCTGCGTTTACGTTGTGACAAATATATTTTGAGGTCATACGTTGCGATTCTAACAAAAGGTTAGTTTGAATGCCACCATCGAAACTCTTGACATAGATATATCCTCTATTCTGATTAGGTACAACACATATATATTCTTCTGCGGTACACTAGGTAACCCAAAATCTACATATAAAGCAAAGAGGGTCTAGATCTTTTGATTCTTACTACAAAAAATTTAATTCTACAGTACAACAGTGATCAAGCGGAATTAACCTTAAACCTTATGTTTTTGCTCTATATTAACAAATATACTCAAAAGAAATTAATTATTATGTACGAAATTAATAATTAATTGGACATTTATTTCAGAGAAAAAGCCTTCGTTAAACGTTGGCGAAGAAAACATCTCGAATAAATAGAATTAAGAAATAAGAGTTTCGGCTAAAGCCATGTTACCTTGAACGTGCTTTTTTTCTATTTTTGCAGGTCCAAAAGGTTTATTTTTCATTATCGTTAATGCTTTAGAATTAGGAAAGGATATGAGAAATTAGTATTATACTTCTAATTTTAAAGAAGGGAAATAGAATCTAGAGTGAAATCTTTTAAGTTTTGCCAAAATTATAACAAAAACATGTTAATAAATAAATTAAAATACAATTTCTTTGATGATATTTATTTTAAAGTCGAAACAACAAAATATTTTGCTGCCCGGTGTCAACAACGAGGCTGTAATTGTATTGTCGTCAATCTTGGTACTTCCGAAATAGCAACTCAAAGTTTTGTCTCTCAATTGGCTTGAGTTTGCTTCTGATTGTTGGTTGTAGCTAGCACTGTCGCGTAGCGGTGTCGCGATCTTGGAAACAATTGTCAATGGAATGGTTACTAATATTACCGAAGGTTTTTTGCGATAAAGTAGTCACGTGCGCTAGTTTTTGAATTGTACAAACGGTTTTCTGGCAGACGGGAAGAAATCAAAAATGTTGATTATTTTTTCGATATCAATGGGATCGTAGAAGTATACAACCAATCTTACTTCTAACTAACTGACCATTAAACCTGCAACAACCTAACAAATAGCATTCGCGTTTAAAACACCCTCAATCAATAATAACACCCATCAAAATACAAATAGAACCATTTAAATGTACAGTACAAACAAACTCACTATAAAATGAGCTCCACACGCTAGTGCAAATGACTTCCTACTTGTTTTCCCTTTAAGAAAGCCACCAAACTCCTTGGAGAGAACTTAAAAATAGTTCAAGGCGAAAGTCACCAAGCTTTTCGTGCACTAAGGATTTTTCTTCAGATTATCTCATTATTATCATCAAATCTAACGGGATGTGAACTCTCACAATGTTATGGAGAGGATTCTGCAATAATTTTGAACGATCCTCCTCCGAAGCCATCACAGCTCGCTTCAATTTCTACCAACCTAGCGTCCGTCCGTACCTCAACGCCCGCCCACTAGCTGCTAGGTACTGGAACTTATGGAAATCCGACTGCAATTACCGCCACGAGATACCGCATTGTATTTAACGTGACGATCGACACTGTTCTATATACGATACCAGATCCAGGTCTTCGTCGTGACGCCGCAATATTCAATAATTCAACATAAAATACGTTCTACAACTTTACAAACTAAAGTGATTTCAGTTCTAGTGTTAAAAGCATTTGTCATTTAAATACGCACATAAAGACGTGTAAATAAATGGTATCTCTGTTACTACGAAGCATTCACAAGGTGATCTTAGAGAACCAGAATACCAGTTGCGCGATCGCCGATGTGATCATCCAAAAGGTTAATGCGACAGGGTAACAGCGATTAAGTTAAACGCTTTAGGACAATTTATACCGTCGAAAATGACCGAGCAAGTACACAAGATTGTCGTGCAAATTTCACTTTTTTGGCTAGTGGATTAAAAATTTTGTTTTTTCAAATGGAACACATCTTTGAAATACGCGTTATTACACAAGACGCTACAAAATACGCGTACATATTATTCAACTTAGAAGCTAGATTTGCAGACGAGGTTCGGAACATCATAATTAAACCGCTAAACACGTATATCAAAGCCGAAACAATTAAACGACTAGGCTTGTCGCAAGAAATACGAACTAGAAAGCTGTTGGAGCATGAATTGCTAGCTGACAGAAAACCTTCAGAATTTTTAGGGGACGTGCAGAAACTGAGGGACTAATCGTGCTATATATATATATACGCTTTTAAAATGTATCTGGCCGCTTGCCAATACAAATGCAAACAATCCTAGCTTTTCAATGACAAGCATCCCTGGATGACACAACACATTTAGCAGGTACTGGCTACAAAGAGCAATCTACACATGATGCTAATACAATTGTGAATAAAAGCTTTTTGTTCCTGGGAAGCTTACACAAGGAGTAACCGCAGTAAAAACCAAGCTTCGGCAAACAGAAAGCGCTACAACTAAACAACGCAGTCAAAGTCCTTCTAAACCATTGTTCTTAACACGGTGACGTGGCCAAAGCTCACGACAACAGCAACAACCCCCTGTATTCACTACAAATTAGAAGCCACAGCACGTAAGTGTACACAGTCTTGAAATTTAACGACCCAGGTAAACGCCAATCACAGCAATAGAAACGGATAATTCCTTGCATTCCATTTTACCCATTTGTACATAAAAGATCACATCTCATCTGTGGAATTTTTAATCGACACTGGTTCAGACTTATGCGTATACCCAAGAAGCGAAATCCGTGGAACACCCAAAGTCACGAACCATGAATAATTCGCAGCACATGAAACGATTATAAACACATATGGTACTATCACATTAATATTAGATTTGGAACTAAGACGACCATTCACTTGGTAATTCGTTATCGCCGACGTCAACAAACCTATTATTGGCAAGGATTTCCTCTTACACCATGAATTAGTGGTTGACGCAGAAAAGAAGAAACTTGTCGAATCAGAGACAAAACTTTCAACCAAAGGTCAACTCGTAGTAATGCAATATCAACAACGGTATCCAGTTCAAAATACCACAAAATCCTAACCAAATATCCGGGAATAATCCGTACGAGAGGATTTCACACGCTAATAAAGCATAGTATGAAACATCACATCCTAATGACCCAAATACTTCCAGTATACAGTCGTATACGCATATTGGCGCTTGTCAAACTCAAAATCGCCAAAAAATAAATTCGCTGTAATGGTCAAGTTAGAAATAACAAAGCCGTTCAAATCACATTGAGTTTCCTCCCTATAATTAGTGGCAAAACACGATAAAAAGTGGACACTCTGTGGAGACCATATATCTTTAAATGCTCTCATAATTTCTGATTGGTATTGTTACGTGCCGAAATCGGTACTAAACATTTTTTATTTAGTTTTAATTTGTAAGAATTTCGCGCCAAGGATTTAAAAAGACGTGCGCGTATTTCCGTCACTTTAGACAGTGCGTTTGCGCGAGATTGCGCCGACACGGTTTGCCAAGAAGGGCGGTGTTGATTTCCGACAGACGTGTCGAGACTGGTGATCGAGACGGGAACAAATGTAGTTACCTTTGTGTCTTATCGTGTCTTTTTCTTGAGATGTAGGTTTCCTGCCTTCTACATAATTATCGTCCCTCATCCTATTCCTGTGTTCTGCTACAAAAAAAGAAGACAAATTAAATTTGGATTCGACCGGGCTCAACAAATACCCACGCCCGAGAAGGATCAACGGAGCCCCGCTGTAGCCATCACGGAGTAGTGCTGTGAGAATCCCTACAGTTTACGTGAGTAACCTTTTGGTTTGCCTTAAAATTAGTATAACTTTTTTATGTTGTAATTATTTGAATATTGTGTGACGTAATCTTTTATCTGCACGTCATTTTTACAATTATTTAACATTGCTACCAACTAACTGTAGTGGCTCGCGTACCGCACCGGCGGGGGTATAATAGTATCAAATCAAATTTGTCGAAGATATTTCACAAAAACTGCAAGTGAGCAACATTTTTCCTACAATCGATTCTGCCATAGCCAACCCCAATTCTCGGTAGCCGAAAAAGGTATAGAAAGAACAGCTGTAACAACACCTTTTGGTTTATTCAAACTCCTATCCATGACCTTTGGATTAGGAAACACTACACAAACTTTTCAACGATCCATGGACGAAGTTTAAGGCCGACTAAAGAGTCTACTTCCCAAAGAATTGTACAACGCTTTATTGCGACAAACGCAGTTACTAGAAAAGGGATATGTAGAAGTATGCAACCAACCATACTCCTAACTAGTCCACCAATAAGAATGCAGCATGCCGATAAATAGTATGAATGCTTAAAACGCCATTCAATCAATAATGAACTCGTCCGACACCACTCGAAATACAGATTAAACTATCCGAAAGGTAATATACACTAACCTCGGTATAAAAGAAGCTACATTATAATTTGAATAAGGGCCGCTATACTTGCGACCACGTCCCCAATGCTCCACCCGAAGGTACTACATTGGGTTTAAACGCGAAAAATAAACGTGCTTCTAATTTATTCTAACTTTATAATTAATCAACCCTAAATAAAAATCTAACAGACTGAAACAAAAACTAAAAACAGGGTTTAAATAATGGTATCCCTAGCGTTGACGTTGGAGTGTGCCCGATCAACAAAACGAGCAAAAATGAGAGGGGGAGGGATCCGTAATACCGGATAGCAGACGCCGGTTCTGCTTACCAGTGCGACCTGAAGGGTCGACTTAAAACTATTCAAATCTAGCTAGCTAATTTAAAATGAATTCAAATTTCTAAGCATTTGTCAAATGTATTAATAGTGAATCCAGCTATTTTGCCTGCTTTATAAATTTACAAATTCGTCTTCCCTGATCTAAGTATTTTATCCTAAATTTGTCCCTAACGTTCCCTATCATTCCCTAACTGACATATTATATATACAATCTTCTTTTCTATTTGTACTGCGACCAAAAATTGGCGACAGAACGTCAAACGAATTAAATCAAGCCACAAAACAATACAATGCAGGCAAAAATATAAGTGTAAAAATAAATATAAATATTATATAAATATATAAATAAACATATAATAAATATATAAATAAATATCTGAATAAGTAAAAGCATGTAACAGTGCATATAATAGCAAAAGCAAATACATTATCAGGTGCACTCGCATGAGCAATATATCGACTAGCGCCATTACACAAAAACGTGCTTGTTAGATTAGTTCAAAATCTGTTTAAAATCACAAATCAATGCTCATGCGAGTACAGCCGTCACAATTTTATTCTTACCTCTAAAATATAAATTTCTCCAGCATCCAAAGATTTGGTCGTCTACCTACATCTATTGGTTTGCTACTTTTATGGGGGAGTTTAATATGCACTGTTAAAGTCCTGGTGGATATGCACTAAACGTTCTGAGGGGATCACAACCACTATCACTTCACTTTTAAGTCCTGGGGAGATGCGTAGTTTCACCCTATTTTATTATTTCTTTATTTATTACACTTATTTAAATTAATGAGGTTTCCTGATTTAGTTTGTTGTTATTTATTTGTTTCGTTTATTCCCGATTTTCCGAGCGTAGAAGGTGGGACAGTGATTGTTTAGTGGTGTGTTCGTCGTGCATATTAAAGTTTTGGGTATACTTATATAATTATTATTACTTTTGGTTTTCCTTCTTTCTCTTTTTTCTTTTTCTTTTTTTTTTGTTTTTGTTTTTTTTTTGGTTTTTTTTGCAGGTTTTGGTTATCATGCTCTTATCATGTCAAAATCACGCCAGGTCGAAATCTATAATTTTTTAATCCTCCCACCATCCCCTCCCAACTTACATACGATTATCACCGTCTAATCTGGCAACCCTTCCTACGAACTCTCTAAAGGCTGTTCAGAACGCCTTCTGGTTAGCCACTTCCCCGACTTGCTCTAGGCTCTTTGGCTATGCTAGACCTACGATATCTAATTTCGTGTCAGCCACCCTCGATTTGCCGTTTCAAGCGGGCAGTCGAAGAGCACGTGCTCTGCGCTTTCGGCGCCCTCACCGCATTTACAGCGGTCGTTGTTGGTTAACCCGAACCTATGTAAATACGCTTTAAGAGCGCCGTGCCCTGTTATGAACTGAACCATTTTATAATCGAGTTTTACCTCGATCTTGCCTCTAGCTTCTAAGCTCGGTATGAATTTATGGGCCAACCTGCCCGTGGCAGCGTTGTTCCACCTCTGTTTTGACGCAGCTTTCTTTTAATCAAAGACTTTGGTATCGACGAATGTGATATTCGAAAGTCTCCCATCGCGGCCTCTTTAGCTAATTCATCAGCCCTGTCGTTTCCTACGTTACCATTGTGCGACCTGACGTCAAAACTCTAGCGCCGTACGCGCTATCCTCCAGACGTCCGCTTGGAGGTCTGTCGAGGTGTTCATGTTTGTTAAATCCGTCAGCGCCGACTATCACTGATTATATAATACTCGTCTCTGCCCGTATGATTTATTACGTAATCGATAGCCTCTCGTATGGCTACCAATTCGCACTGGAAAATTGTGCTCCAGTTCGCGAGTTTGATCAAAATAACAAAGAAGACAAATTAGAATCACAAACACAATAAAAATACCTCGATTCAAAATGTACCTTATATAAACCTCTATTTATTTATTTAAAATTCAAACTAGCTAGTTACCTCAAAAACAGATCTATAAAATACCGGACTTTAAATTTAAATTTAGAAACAAACTAATTGAAACACGCGTTATTTGAATGCGGTACCGGAAGCACTTACCGCTTGTTTACTTGATGTTTACTCGACCTTTAAGTGTTACACCACTAATTAAACCCAAAGACCGACTTTTAGGAAACTTAAAGTACAAAAAATTAAAAAATTATATATTTATATTCAAATTATTTTAAAATTTATGGTTTTTAGTTATTTGTTTGATTCAAAAGGGGCTAGATTTTGGTTTTAAAATTGTTGTTTTATTACACGCACGTTATATAATTTTCCGGAATTTATTTGCTTGTTTTACGCGGTTTTTTAACCCGATTTACTAGATTTTCCACTAAATTTATTAAAAACGTCTTTTTAAATTATTTTGGAGTGTTTGGTTATTGGTTTTTGATTTATTATCCCGAAATTTGATTTAGTTTATTTAAAACGCGAATTTTAGTTAAAATTTAAGTTAAAACGCGGTTTATTTAGTATTTAACGGATTAAATTATTATTTTGATTTTGTTTAATGCCCTGTATATTAAAATTAACGTCACACAATAATAAAAAAATAAAATACAATAAAAAGCAAAGCTTCAACTATAATAAAACAATAATAAATAGCAAAAACTTACTTGTTTACTGCAGAAGCAAGAGCACTGAAAACACGCCGGCTCGCTTCTAGCCGTAACTAGAAAGTCCCTAAATGCTACAGCAAATCACTTTTTATTTATTATCTCTTTAAGGGCGTATTCACACTCACCGATATTATCGACCGATATTGTCGTCGGTGGTGTTGGGCGATATCGGATATTGCTTGTACATTACAACCGATATTATCGTCGGCGGTGGGGAACTATATCACCTGATCACTGATTTTCGTACTTAAATCGTACGTGTACACTGTTTCGTAAAATACTAGTTCGTAGTTCCTATTACCTAAGTACCTAACGTGAATGAGTATCCCTTTTAATTAATTAAAATGAATAACAACGACGATATTATTGGTCATGTGTGAAAACCGACATACTATTTGTATTGGTCATTAAAATCGGAACGATAAAATATCGTCCGGTACTGGTCGTCTGTCCGACATGCACACCGATATCGTTACACGCAAACGATATTTTTATCGGATCGGTGTTAATGTGAAAACCGTCTATTTAAAATCACATAATTTTACTTCTATCGACACCGATACCGACACCGATAATATCGGTGAGTGTGAATACGCCTTAAGAAAGCCACTAAACTCCTTAGAGGAAACTTAGTGTAAGCCGGAAGTCAACAAACTTCTCGGGCACTAAGGATTTCCTTCAGATTATCTCATTGTGAAGACCAAATTTAGTGGCATAAAATGAATTGAACCTTCACAACGCTATGGAGAGGATCTCGCCATAACTTGGACCGATCTCTCTTCAAAGCCATCAGCTCGTTTTAATTTTTACCAATCAAGGGAGCCGCACCTATGCCAGTGTCCGCTCACCAGCCGCTCCACCACGACGTGCGGCAATACATTTACTGTGGCGATAGACATCATCTTTTACACAACACCAGAGCTAAGTCTTCCTTGTATAGCCGCACATTTAATCCTTCAACATAGAACAACGTTCCACAACTTTACAAAGTAGGTGCTTTCAGTTCTACTATTATTTTATTTATTATTATTATTCTAACATTACAATTAGTTTGCTACCTAAAAATTACAGCAAACCTGTTACTCCTAAGAAATCTAACAGAATTATTTGCTACATTAAGCTATATTGGTTAGTGTTATATTATTTGCATTTGGAAATACTCATGTGTGTGTGTGTGTGTCTGTGCACGCGTGTGGGTGCGTGAGTGTGTGTGTTTCTGTCTGTGGTATTGCCCTTGGGAATGCTTTCCTTCCCAGCTTCCTATTGTCAGCAACTGGAAATCAGAAACCGAGAAGTTCGCATTCCTGTACGTGTCCTGGCCATCGGCAGCCGGAAACCAGAGGGACCACGTACAGTCCCTGGTGTGTATGTGCGCGTGTGTGTGTGTGTCTGTGTCTATGCGCGCGTGTGCGTGCGTGAGTGTGTGTGTTTCTGTTTGTGGTAATATCCTTGGGACTGCTTTTCTTTCCAGCTTCCGACCGTCGGCAGCCGGAAATCAGAAACCGAGAAGTTCGTATTCCTATACGTGTTCTGGCCGTCGGCAGCCGGAAACCAGGGGGGCCACGTACAGTCCCTGGTGTATATGTGTATGTGTGCGCGCGCGTATGTGTCTGTGTCGTGTGCGTGTGCGTATGCGTATACGTGTGCGTGCGTGTACGTGTACGTGCGTGTTTTGGTGTGTGTATGTGTGTGTTTTGTCGTGCCGGTGTGCTATAATGGTGTGTGTGTTTATTGTTTTCATGTATGTGTGTGCGTGTGCTTATGTCTGTGGTGTGGTTCTTGGGACTGTTTTCTTTTCCCGGTTTCCAACCGCCGGTAACCGGAAATCAGAAACCGAGAAGTACACATTCCTGTATGTCCTGGCCGTCGGCAGCCGGAATCTAGGGAGGCCACGTACAGTCTCTGTTGTGTGCGTGTACGTATGCGTAAGCGTGTGCGTATATGTGTGTATATTGTCGTGGTGACGTGTTGTAATTATGTTGCCAGAGTATTTCCGCAGTAGCAATTTATAGTTGCGCTACAACATTGAAAATATGAACATTAGGTTACTAAAGCTAGTGTTAAATTTCTTAAAGCAATTACGAATATGGTTTGTATTTTCTTCTGTTTATTTTAATTAGTTTTATTTTTTGGTTAGATGGTTAGTATTGAGCCATTATCCTACTAATGTTAGTATTCTAATGCTAATAAGTGTTTTGGGGAAACTTATGTTTGAGGTACATTTGCCGCACTTTTGCCGTCTTCTATTTTTACTCCGTTTTCACTAGTATCACTCCCGGTCGTCAGGATTCACGAGCCTTCTGTTAGATCTTCAGCAGACACGTGGTTCCTGGTATGTCCTTGGGAGAATGCCGTTTGTTTGTTGTCGGTTTCCATGTGTGTTGGGTTGACTGTGCTTTTGTATTCCACATTCGATGCGTTACGTCAAGCTTCTGTGTTACGTGTGATCTGTGTTTGTGGTATTTGTGATGCGTGGGGTTTGTATGGTGTTTGTGTGTGTCCTGTCATAGTCCGTTTGTGTACATTTGGTGTAGTATAGTGGTAGTTTGGTGAGTGATTCTGTTTAGGTAAGGAAATATGATTTCGTTCCAGAGCATGTCCGAGAGGGGCATGTCCCGTAGGATTGTCCTGTCCATTCCTAGGTCCTGTTGCAGTTGGGTGCAGTGGAACACCAGATGTTCCGGTGTCTCCACCTCACCACATGTGCAGTTGTTGTTGTCTTGGAAGTCGAAGCGGTTCCTGTAGGTTGGATAAGGACCATGCCCCGTGAGAAAATGAATGAGCCCTTGTGAGGGGACCAAGTGGTGACAGTTTAGCCTGTCTCGGATGTTTGGGACTAGTGCGTATACCCTTCTCCCATTTGTGCTCTGGTTCCATCTATCCTACCACTCGGTTAGTATTGTATCGTGAATGTCCTTTTTTATCCGATTTTCTAATGTTAGTTTTAGGATTTCCCGGACTTTTTCTGGTTCGTTGTTTTTTAACCAGTATATCGCCGCTCTCTTCCTGATATACAGATCAAGAAGGAGGACTCCTAATATCACATAGAGGACGTCGTGTGATACGGTCCGGTATTCTCCAGTAAGTCTTATTAGTGCCCCCCTTTGGGCACTGTTGACTTTTTGTTTGGGTTTTACTAGATATAATCTGACTGCCCAGGCGCTCGCTGCATGGCTAATTATTGCTGCAAATACGCTGGATAAGTATATTCTTACATAGTTTAGGGGGATATTGTACGTTCGTTGTGCAAGGGTTGCTATGCATTGCATAGCTTTACTGGCACCTGCAGTCACTGTGGCAATGTGTTTTTCGTAATTTAGTTCTTCATCAAGGGTTAGCCCTAAGTATTTGGCCTCCCGTGTTCTTCGTATTCTGCCTCTGTTCAGTTTAATGATAGGGTCTCTTTCTAGAGAACCTTTAACTATCATATAAGTTGTTTTGTCATGTGCTATCGTCATCTTATTTGCGTTGCACCATTCTAGGGCTTTGTTCAATGCGGTGTTTGCATTGTGCTGTAGTTCATTTCTGGAACCTCCTTCCACCACCAACAAAATGTCGTCCCCATACGCTACTACGGACCTCACCTCATTTGCGGTTTCAAGCTGCTCCAAAAGCTCCACAGTCGCAATGTCCCAAAACATGGGACCACAGACTGACCCCTATGGGCATCCTTTGGTGATTGATTCTGTGATGTTTTCAGTACCTGACAGTGTTACAAATCTATCTTGGCAATAGCTTCTGAAGGTATGATGTAGTTGTTTAGGACATTGAATTTCGATTAGCCTATGAAACAGTGTTGGCCACCATAGGTTGTTGAAGGCTCCTTCTATGTCTATCATGATTAAAACCACGTATTTTTTATTTCAAGTGGTTGCGGAGTTTATGGCTTTGTTAACGGCGTTTTCGGTTGATCGTCTTTGTCTAAATCCGTACTGCGCCGGCTGCATGCCTTTCGTCTTCCGATGTTCTTGCATTCTCGTGCACAGTAGTCGCTCGAAAATTATTCCGAGCGAATCTAGAAGGCAGATGGGACGGTACGAACCCGGATTTTTAGGGTCTTCTCCTCGGTTTTTAGAGAGTATGATTACGTCTGCTTGCTTCCAGCAGTTTGGAAACTTTGTTTGTCTTAAACATTCGTTGTACAGTTTAGTAAGTTTTGGCGTGAGTTTGGTGTCTAGTGCCTTTGTGATTTCTGCCTGGATCCCGTCTGGCCCAGGAGCTTTTTTGTTTTTACTTGTCCGAATAGCGTGTCTAATCTCGTCCTTTTCAGTTCTACTGTTAAAGAATTTGCAATTTCATTACGCACACGTAAACGTGTAAACAAATGCTATCTCTGTGACTACAAAGCATTTACAATGTGATCCCAAACAACCAGAACTCCCCAGTGTAATCATGAATGACTGGATACCCGAGGGTCAAACTGGTCATCAGAAATACTACAAAGCAATCTTAATTAAATTAAGTGAGAGACTATGGGAGAAAAGGCCAGATTGATACTACATTAGGTCAATGCGCCAGCTTACAATGTCCTACCTGTGACGAAGTTCTTAGCGGACAAACGTATTCGTGTGCATGCTCATCCGCCGCATTTGCCAGATCTCGTACCTGTGTCTTCTCGCTGTCCATAAAAATAAAAAGTACATTGAAAAGAAGGCATTTGCAATCTGTTCAACATGTAAATGCAAAAACGGCCAGTTATTGAAGAGCGTGGTGCCGGTGAGCTTCAATATTGTTTTCAACATTAGAAGATAGTTATTCAGCGGTGTATAGATACGGAACAAGGGTATGTTGAAAGGGGATAAAAGTTAAATATAACTTTATTTGAAATAAGTAACATATCTATTCCAGTCTTGTTATTCTGAATGCCACATCCCATATTTGCATTGGCATTTTTGAAAATTAATTCGTAAAAAAAATGTCTTAAAAATCAATATACCCCAGTAATTTTTAGCGCCCAAAATAATAAAGCATCCTGAAGCAATGCTTACTTCGCTTGCTTCTTAAAGCCAGTCGCCCTTGTCAACGCGACAAATTTAATTACAACACCTAGCACTACGCTACAGACAATCCTAATCCTAAACAAACAAAATTAAGGAATTCTAGCATAAAGCGTTTTAGGTAATGAAATTTCACTGAATATTTGGGTTCTGTGTGAACAAATTAACATGAACTGTAGATAGTCTGGGAACTTTCAGAAACTTGTGTTTAGTCTGAATTTTCGTATAAAATTAACATTTTGTTTACGTGAAAACGCTCCGTGAAATTTAAGCTATCGTATAATTTAGTCCTAACATTTTCTCTAAAGAATCTTGTAACTCGACGGTCTTAGTAAATGGGAAACATGGAGTAAGATGTAATAGAAAATGTGTCGTACGTTTTCACTTCCTATGGCATTCTTAAGACCGAATATTTGTGCATCGCGTCGATGACGCTGCAGAATGAAAATTTGAAAAAGCGCTTGCTGCCCCTGAAGAACGAAAAAGAGCTCTGAAGCTGCTAATGTGCTTTGCAAACCCGAAATAAATTTATGCGAGTTATATTTACAAACACAAAAGATGTTGGCGCATAACAGGCGGAAATTGTTCTTCCGGGTTATTTGGAAAACTTAAAGATGTTAAGCACAAACATTACCGAAACTGGAGAATGTATGGAATAGCATTTGATGCACTGACGGTTGTGTTAAATCTCTAGAAGGAATACTAAAAAGTTGTAGGTTATTTCAGCAGCTGCCCAAGAGGCAGATCTTTTTACCAAAGCTAAAACTATTCTGAAACCTGGTACTACGAGCAATGTAAAAAAGCATGTTACATGTCAAACTGGCTATGTAGCATTTTTAGTTTTAGATAAAATTTGTAAGTTAATTGCCGCGTATTTTAAAATTAATAACGTTAACTTCCGTCGTCGCTGACAGTCGCGTCTGCGCAGAGGGAATGCGGAGGTGCGCGATTGTCGAAAGCGGGGATTAAGCCACGAGGCCTGGACCAGGCAACAACTATCTGAGTGGAGTGTTTTTCTTTAGAAACAAATATGTAGGTTTCCTGTATCTTTGCCTTTATCGTACCTGGTACCTTATCTCCTTCATCCCCCATAACGGGACGGGGCGGGGCGCTCGCAATACAATAACAACGAGCAAGGGGGATTTCAATTGAATTCTAATTTACAACTAAAAGCGCTAATGAGGTAAGCAAGGTAAATGCTTATCGGGGCAGTCGGAGCAATTAGCTTTAATGTACCCTGAGCTAACCCAGTACCGAGACGGGGAGTGGGGTAAACCATCAACCAAACATCTTGCCAAAAATGAGCGCCACCTAACTCTAACAGCTGGACTCCGACGGAACTGAGATAGGAAATTCCTCACAGTCACAAATAATACCCACACAGCATACAATCCAGCTAACATACGTTGACACACAGTAATGTAAACCTCATAGCTACTTAATATGTTTACTATACAAGAATATATCAAATTAATAACAATAAACACATATACTATAATTTAATTAATAACTGCACTTACCCACTTGTTATGGCGCAACTCTAACGATACATATACCAATACATCGATTGACTAATTCGAATTTTACTTTAAAATCATTTAATAACACAGCCAACAAGACAACATAAATTTGCGACCATACGGTCGATATACATGATCATAACGCAAATAAGGGGTTGCACTAGAATCCTAGCAGGATAACCCTTAAGTACTGAGGGTATCTGCAATAATACCTGTAATAATAATAGGCGGGTCGTTGGCTTAGTTTTACATACTCTATTAAGTATTGTGAATATGCAATTTTCAACACCCTAAATTAGAACCCAACCCTATTATATTTGTATGGACACTGCAATCCTAAACCCAATAATATTACAATGTAATTCACCAGCATGCAAAGTCAACCAAACGGTTGCGATGAAAAAAAAGATATGGAACGGACTCACCAACTGCTGATGTGCATGGCGACGTTCCAGCTCAAATGGCGCGTGCAGGTAGAATATCGCTACCAATTATCTTGCCTGGGTCTACTGGATCCTTACTTGTAAACATCTTCTCCTTTTCATTACAGATGCCACATCTAGAACTCGAAATTCAACATACAGGTTACAACGGTACTAGAACATAGAATAGCAGAACGTAAAACGTACAATGTAGCACGTGGACCAAAACGTGGAACATAAACCTTGAATGGAACTAGAACTATAACTTGAAGTAGAACTTGAAGTAAAACCTGATCCCGATCCACAATCTGGTTCAATGTGCAAACAACCAAAATGTGTAACAGATAGCAGTCGAGGACTCAACTTCAGATGAATCGCTGTAATCCCAATTAGGCAATAAAAAAAATTATATTAAAATCACCTCAGAATAATTTCCTTTCAAATTAATTCGCTAAAATCCCTTCAACGAAGACGGGCATATATACGAACCCAAAGCGTAAATTAAAAGTGTACGATTCAAATTGAAATATCATGTGAAAATGATACCACTAAAGCGGGTTTGCAAACTCATACCTGATAACGCGCTATCAATATTGAAGTTTGTATAATCTAATACGGAAAGAATTAACTATTTAATACATTGCTAAAATGCGAATGATGTATTAAAAATTTCAACCGTAACACCCCCTACGAGTGAAGTAGAAGTTTAGGACGGATGGCAATTTGGTGATAAACATGGCGTAATTAACTCAACTTAACCACTGCTGGATCCTGAGATTAAATTCCGTGATACCCATCACGTGAGTAATTTGATTATACTTACACCCGGTAAAACGTGGTCGGTATATGTTACAAAATGGCCGGTAATTATGCCGCGTAAAAGGTAACAATCGTTGGTGTTTTAAATTTAGTAATAGCGTCAACTTTAGCAGGATCTGCCCGAAGACCAGTTCTATCGATAATTAAACCAAGAAATGTAAGAGAAGAACAGCAAAATTGACATTTCTCCCACTTTATTTTAAAACCTGCTGCATTTAGGGGTTCAGCGACTTTTTTAAGTGTAGGGATATGTTCTTCAAAGGAACTTGAAATGACCAATATGTCGTCTAAAAATACAAAGGCATGTTCTTGGTGTAAGTTAGGACCTAACGTTTGATACATAGTACGCTGTAAAGTCTGTGGCGCGTTACAAAAACCAAACGGCAAGAAATTATATTCGAAAAGACCCCGACCTGGAACACAAAAAGCAGTCTTTAAACGTGAAGATAAATCAACAGGGATCTGATAAAAAGCTTGTCTAAGATCGATGGATGAGATAAATTTAGCATTGAGGAGCCGACTCAAGATAGAATCAGTATGGGTTAAGGGATAGGCATCAGCCACAGTTACAGAGTTAAGTTTTCTTCCGTCAAAACAAACACGCCATTCATCATTTTTTTTTTACGAACCAATAACACGGGAGACATCCATGGCGAATTTAAAGGAGAGATAACACCGGATTTAAGCATTTTATCTATTTCGGAATGTAAATATTTTTGTAATGCAGGCGATAACGGACATTGACGTTACTTAAAAGGAGCAGCATCACTCGTAGATATAGTATGAGTTGCGGTAGTGACATAACCAAGTTCAGAAGTATTTAATTTACAAAATTTGTCAATTATAGAGTTAAGGATTTCATTCTGAGAATCAGTAAGAGAAATTTTATAAGATTTCTTGGCCGACGCATAAGAGTTTGTTTTGAGAAAAGCTTGCCAAGAGAAATCTTAAAAATATAAAGATAAATTAAAAAGTTAGCAAAAGTCAACGCCAAGTAAAAATGGATAAACTAGTGTGGGCTCAATTAAAAATAAAACATCCCGTTCAAGTGACTCTATACGAATTTTTAATTTGAGAGAACCAGTTACATATATTTTATTATCTCAGCTAAATTGATAGAGGATTTTTCTGGAATAACCTGAAATTTAGTATTTTATTCAGATAATTGCCTTAAGCCTTCATTATTTAAAAGAAAACATGACAAACCCGTGTCTAATAAAGCATTTAGAAAGCCAATAGAGATAGGTAAATGCGGGCGACTATCAAGAGGTTTTTAATAAGTTGTAAGGCATTATAATGTAATTAAGAGCCGCTATGCTTGCGGACACGTCCTCAATGCTCCACCGAAAGTACTAAATTGGGTTTAAACGTGAAAAGTAAACGTGCTCCAAATTTAATCTAACTTCAGGTTAATCAAGACTAAATAAAAATCTAACAAACTGAAACTAAAAATAGGGTTTAAAGAATGGTATCCCTAGCGTTGATTCTGGAGTTAGCCCGATCCACAAGACACACGCAAAAATAAATGGGAAGGGATCCGTAATACCGGATAGCAGCTGCCAGGTACGACTTGAAGGGTCGTCTTAAAACTATCCAAATCGAGCTAACTAATTTTAAAAATGGATTCAAGTTTTTTAAGAGAAATAAGGATTTAAATTTCGTAAAAGTTGATCGATAATTTCAGGTTCGGGTTGTTTTTTATCTAACCTGCCATATCAAGCTTTAATTGAGGTAATAAAAGAGATTATGTTTTCGTTAGGCCCTTGGATAGGATTTTTTATTTCATTCCAAACATCAGTTATATATCCATGCGATAAGCAGTCGCGTTTTAAACTAGTAACTAACTCTTCTCAGGTAGAAATCTGGTTTCGTATGTTCCTATACCAAATCAAAGCTGAGCCAGAAAATAATTCCCTTGCTGAGACAAATAAATCTTGGTCTGTAGAGTTACGTGAGATCTTAAAATCGTTTACGCGGTCCGGATATGACATTAACGAAATTTGGGAATCGAAGCTTGAGAAAGAAATACCCCATTTATAAACCGGTATAGATTTCGGAGACCAGGTTGCGAAATGGTGAGATTAGAGAAAGCAGGAGGCAAATATACGTCTGAATCTAAGTTAAGTTTTTTGAGAATGACTCCTTCAATTAAGAAAACGTTCGATGAGAGAGTTTGCTTGGTTTTATTAGCCTGTTCATCCTTAAGTAATGATAACAAGTCTAAACGTTGCTCTAAATGTATTATACGAGATTTGATACGTTTTAGTTCTAAATCGGAAAGTACTAGATTTGTTCTATAGACTATATTATTAATATCGTCTAAAGATTGTTTGATCTCAAAGACCTATTGTGATAGGTCTGAATTTAGTATGCGAGGAATTAATTGTTCGTTAGCTTCCTGTGCTAGTACAGCGTTTAATAGCAAACGTCTGTCGTTTTGATTCGACGCAGGTTGGATACTGCGTATTTCAAGTTCGAAGATTGTTTCGAGAGACTTAAGGTGTAATGAATTCAACATGCTACTATTTTTAGGCAATAAATATACCAAGACAAGTTTAAAGCAAATAGAGAAATACTAGTTTCTAAGAAAATAAATTTTTTCTAAAAAGAAAATCCCTAAAAACTAGTTAATTATTCACGTTTAGCTTAATAAATACTAGTTACAGATATAGTAGTTGTACTGAAATTTAGAACTGAAAAAACAAGTTTTAACAATCTAGAGAAATTAAAGTCAAGATAAGTATTTAAACAAAGTTAATATGGTTTTAAAGAATTTCTAACATAAGGAATAACAAATAAAGCTCTTACAGTGATAAATTATCCATAAGTAACAATACTTACTTGATAAATAATCTACATCCAAAATAACATATTTCAGTTCACTCAGAAGTTAAGTTAAGTTAAGTAGTAACTATCAAACACATTTCAAATATAAACAACACTATTTTTGTAAAGGAAATTTAAATGACACTAGGTTTAAAATTGTATGGTCAAATAGAGAGTAAACAAACAACTATTTAAAGTGACAGTTTCAACAAGTTGAATTGACATCATAGTTTCCTTGCAATGTTACCAACCAAATATAATAAAAATAACTAAAGGTAACTAAACTCGGTGGTTACCAAATTAAATTTTTCAAAGTTACTAGAAATTAAACTTTGTTAATTAGAGATAACTAAGTGAACAACCAATTTTTCTAAAAAAATTTATTATTTTCAAAGCTAATATTTTACAAGTTACAATAAAGGTTACTTATAAACGGATTTTGGTTTCAACATAACACGTATATAGGCGCAATTGTTACCTTTTACGCGGCATAATTTCCCGCCATTTTGTAACATATACGGACCACGTTTTACCGGGTGATACAATCACTATCTAAGTCAAATTTACATGCACAATTTTAGTAAAATGAAATTACTCACGTGATGGGTATCTCGGAACTTAATCTCAGGATCCAGCGGTGGTTAAGTTGGGTTGATTACGCCATGTTGATCACCAAGTTGCCATCCGTCCTAAACCTCTACTGCAGTCGTAGGGGGATGAAGGAGATTAAGGTACCAGGTACGATAAAGGCAAAGGTACAGGAAATCTATATACCTGTTTCTAAAGAAAAACACACACTCCACTCAGATAGTTGTTGCCTGGTCCAGGTCTCGTGACTTAATCCCCGCTTTCGACAATCGCGCACCTTTGCATTCCCTCTGCGCAGACACGACTGTCAGCGACGACGGAAGTTAACGCCATTAATTTAAAAATACGTGGCAATTATCGTACAAATTATATCTAAAACTAAAAATGCTACATAGCCAGTTTGGCATGTAACAAACAATCTGAATCTGAAAATAACAGTAAGGAATATAGCCAGTTGCTACGTCCATTGACGTAGTCTAACACAAAAAAAGCAAAGAAAGACTGACCGGGCTTAGTCGGTGAGTAGGCGGGGTATTACACATACAAAAATTAAAGAAAGGGCTTAAATAGAAATACACACTCATTCACAACTCACAAAAGAAAACCTCTAATTAAAAAAAATATGTGCAAAAGCACAGTAGTACCAAAAAAATACACAATCAATAATTACAAGCTACACATATCACAACAAAATCAAAAGAAAACATTTTTTAAAATGGCGAGCTGCCGTTATTAGGTACCTACCCCCTAGACCTACACTAAAAACCACAGCTCTAAATCATTGTTAATATAAAATTAATCGTATAGAATGGTCACGATAAATACAATATTAATAATAAATATCATCTCATTTGACGATAATCATTTAAAAAAAATACTAAGTTTATTCAACACGTGGAGCCTGATAAGTATATTCTTTCGACCAATTTCACAGGACCCATACAAGAAAATAGTGCATAAACACTCACCCGAGCCTCCACGGTGTAGGTTTGGGTCACACCTTCCCTAATGACAGGGTGGAACAAAAGAGCTCGAGATCCCGCAGTGCGGGTGTCCTCACATAACGAAAGCAGCGACAATGCAATGGACCGTCAGGTCCACCGGAGAAAGAGGTTTTCACGCTGTAGGGCGTGCGCAAAATTTTCATAAAGAAAAACTGAAACAACCAAAAATACAACAAATATTTTCGTTGTGTATATCCAAAAAAAAAAAGAATATTAATTTCGTTTAACTAATAACCAGAGCTCAAACTAATATTGTTGTTATCAAACGTGATTAGGAAACCTAAAAGACGGTTTTAACGGATAGCCCAATACCTCATTTCAACGAGTTTTAAATTGAAACAATAGAGAAAGTAATTACACGTTATCGCAATGTATAGCAAGTTCACGGATACCTAAAACAGGGTATAGACTATTTAATTTATAGAAGAAACTTTCCATTTTAAAACAAATAGATTTGAACTTCAAAATTATTAGAAGCGTATTTTATTGTAGGAAGGTCTAATATAGGTGTTGTTGGAGGATTTGAGCAGAATCTAAGTAAATGAATAATGAATTAAAAAGGGTAGATTTTAATTTAGTCGTAACAAACCCCCCAGCAAAATTAAAAGGTCGGGGCAAAAAAGCAAAAGTACGGGAGTCGGCAGTACAAAAAAAAACCAAACACAAAAAAATTCGCTTAAGAAAATAACCTAGAAAAAAAATCGTTTACGAAAACAAAAACAAAACCCAAAAAAAAGAAACACCCCAAAATAAAAAAAGAACCTTTATCCGGCTCGAAGACCAAAGTACCGGATAAACCAAGAATAAAAATTGAAGGGAAACACAGGGAAAATAAATAGGAAGTAGTACGGAACGAAGGCAAAGGTAGAACGGCGTCAACACCGTCAAAGTCGTCAACGACGGATGTTTCTTCGGAAAAGAAACAAGAAAGTCTTTGACCTCAAAAGAAGATTGATGTCCTGCAGAAAATCCAAAAATAAAGAAAAGAAGCGAGGAAGAAAACCAATAGTAACAGCAAATGACAAAAGTGCCACGCATCAAAGTATGCTCGGGAACAACAAGAATGCTGGATAGACAAAAAAATAAATTACTTCAAGTTGTGGTAGAATCGCAACAAAGGAAGAACCAAAAAAAGAATTGCTAACTAGGCCTAAAGTTGACTAAGTCGTGGTTTTTGAAGAAAAGAAAAATGGACTAGAATGCATCAGCCACAGGAAGTGGATCAAAAAATATTCTGTCAGTACAAAGACCGACAAAAAGTAACACCAGGCACAGGAAAAAAGAAAGGAATGTGGAACGAGAGGAACGAGGGAAAAAAGAAAAACCAAAAAAAGTAACACCAAGCAACAAGTACAAGAACCACAAAAAAAAACCTAAGAATCGCACAAAAGAAAATAAAACAGAATCCCAGTGTAGTTATGTATGAGTATGTGTGTGCGTGTGCGTGAACAGTGTGTGTGTGTGTGTCTAGTGTGCGTGTATAAAGTGTGCGTGTGTGCATGTTTTGGACCGCTGTAGTCGCCTCTTTCGACAGGCAGGTTGTACCATGGGGCTATTCTATTCCCGGACCCACACGAGTGTTGGGCTACAAGAAGAGAACAGAAGAAAGGAGGAGCAAGTAGAACTGTGTGTTTATGAAGTGTGTGTGTGTGTGTGTATATGTGTGTATGTGTTGGACCGCTTTAGTCGCCTCTTACGACAGACAGGTTGTACCATAGAACTATTCAATTCCCGGACCCACAGGGGTGACAGAAAAGAAAGAAAACCTAGCCAAACAGGAAAGTAAATAAAAGGAATCGTAAAGTTCAGAAATCAAGTCCGAAGGAGAGCAAAGTCCGCATAAGAATCTGGGGCACGAGGACTAAATATTTAGCTTAAGACGTTTGCGCCGTCAGCAAGAAAATGAAACAAGATCAAGGACATTAGGATTTCACCGACATACATTTCCCGGTTCGGAAAGAGCATAGACTAATGCCTGCCCTTTTTGCACAGTTTTCTGACAAACAGAAACAGCAGGGGGTGTAGTAGTTGTAGCACGAGGTGGCCAGGGTACTTTAGAAAACTCAAAGCGCGTCATAGAAGGACGTTGTTTGTTGTTAGAATTGGTGGTGGAAACATCATGGGTTGTCAGAATATCAGCGGTAGAAAAAGAAAAAGTATTGGCTGTAAGAGAATCAACCCTACGAAAAGAAACACAAGCAGAGCACACTTCAGTTACGTTAGATAAAGGGACAGAAACAGATAAAATTTCAACGACGTTAGATACAGGACTAAAAGTATCACAGTTGGGAAAGAAGACAGCATTGTCTGTAGGAGTATACACCATAGGAAAAGGAGCAGAATCCGCTAACACTTCAACCATATCACATAAAGGAATAGAGTCAGGTAGAAGTTCATCAAAGTTACGAGAACAAACAGTATTAAGTAGAACTTTGCCAATGTTAGATAAAGGAGTCGAATGAAGTTTATCAACATGAAAGAAAGTAGCAGCACCAGACAAAATTTCATCAAATTTACAAGAACAAACAGCATCAGCAAGCACTTCATCCACAATAGATAAGGAAAACTATTATGCCACATAAAACTTCCTTGCTTTGTTATTTTAAAGTTGGCTCTAATTAAGGAAATTTCTCAAAATAAAGATTCCTTCCGAATACGACTATCACCTGGGTTGCTAATTTCTTTTACAAGTGACTGACTTTAACCATTTCTTAAATAAATTGAAATCCGCCTAAACATAATTTCTATTAACAAAAAATAATTTCAGTACACATACAATATACTTTCCTAATAACAAATTCCTCACCTCAAATCTGGCCAGGTATTGCTAGAATAAAGATATCCTAAAGAAAAATCTTAAAAATATTTATCTAAGCCATTGACAAAACTATTCGACACTCCAAATTTTTCCTGCTTTCAAATTTAATTATAAGACATTAATAAATCTCAAATTATTGGCAATGTCGTTCATAAAAAAAAAACAAAAGGATAGCTGAATCGCCACGTATTTTGCATCTTCGTTGTCTTTTCCAAAATATGTTAATACCAATACATACACATTGCTTAATATTTTAAACTAATAATGTTATCTTTAAATTTAATCACCGTTCGTTCCGTCGAAAATCATTAATCAGTAAAAATATAATCACTGTTATGCTTAATTAATGTCTTGCGTCGAAAAATATCAACCACAATTGTGTCCAACACACATATAAATTATAGCCTGTAATATTACTCACAATTTGATTCGCCTATTCTAACGGTTCAGATTATCAAAATCACACCAACTTCCATTTCCTTAATAATATATTGCTTGGTTTTCCATCTTTTAAACAACAGCTACAATACAACCTCAAAATTTCGTCTTAATTGCGGGATGACCAATTCCAGTTTCACTCCATATAAGCGGTCACAACGATACCAATTCAACCCGCAGGTGTATTGAAAGTACCTCGCCTAGCGCGAGATATGTTCACGTCATTTATTAAAGCCACGCTTCAATCCATTTAAGCTGCGTTCCGTTCCACTTTCTACAATTACCTCGCCTCACTACATTTTAAAATTCTAAACTAACTTCACTTAATTTTTGCTTTTCGAACTTAGCTTGTTCTACGACCTCACACGGAACGGCGCCCTACGACCACAATCTCACGTTTTCGTATCTCCACATAGATGAGGTTTTCAGATAACTGAGTCGTATATAACTAACTTCGCTTTTTTCGTTGTCCAACAAATCTATGGTACTCTTACTGTAAATCATATTTTATTATGGTCAGCGTCTGCTTAGTACAATGTATCGAGTTTACTCTATGTCTCTATGATTACTTCACTAGTTCTCACGCTTACAGTCAATCACTATATATATATATATATATATATATATATATATATATATATATTGCTGTAATAAGGGGTTGTTTAAGGGTGTACTGTATAGGAAAGGTTATTTAGAAAAGAGAAATTACCATAGGCAGCAGAAAACTGCACTTATTTAGTGAAGAATTGAGAAATAGACATAGTTTGTAAATAGTAAGTAGTCAACACCCTGTATATAAAGTATAAATAGTTTTAAGCGACGCAGATAAACATAGGAGGACGCATAGTTGGCGTAGGAATGAGGAAGACATTCATTAAGTAAATAGAAAATATTTAATACCCTGTAGATAAAGTTTTAGTGAATTTAGGTAAAGCGGATAATGATATTTTTCAGTGGAAGCACGCGTATATTTATAAATAAACGATAAAGTGTAATTAGACACGCATTCAAAAGGAGTTCCAGACGATTAGATTAATACGGAGATAGAAATAGAGCTTCAGGTAGCATAGGTAAATGCGTCCAAATAGCTAACCATTTTTGATAAGAAAAATGATAAAAAATTGCGTGAACAACATGTAAATATGAAAATTAAAAGTCGAGTTGCATCAGTTGTTTATGGAAAAGCAATTAGATCTATCAAAACACAGCATGTTGATAACGAAAGACAGCTGCAAGCAGGTTACAATTATGGGGAATCGTGGAGCATTACATCAGAAACTGCTTTGAATGTAATTATTTGATTGGTCAGAAATAAGCGACGACTTCTAGACCATACCCACTGACGGAGTGGGAAATGAAGAATATATTAGCAAGCACCGTGATAACGAAGTTAGTTTTGAACTCAACAAAGGCCGAAGTGCGTCGTTATGAAATAAAGCAATACGTAAATTTTAAAAGTGAAAGAGAAAATAAGTGCTAATATGAAGATTATAATTGCCGATTAAACGTAAGTACGTTTTTAATGAATTTATTTTAAACTAAAACATAAAAATAATAGGGCTCTGAAGTCCGGGGGAAAATCCAGTGATACAATTCTGAAGTCTGGGGAACCGTAATACAATTCTGAAGTCTGGGGAACAGTAATACAATTCTGAAGTCTGGGGAACAGTAATACAATTTTGAAGTCCAGGGGAAAATACAGTAATACAATTTTGAAGTACGGGGGTAAACAAACCACAATTTCTAAGTCTGGAGGAAGAATAATACAATTTTAAGTTTGAGGAAATTGATTGATAAGAAGTAATAAGTTTGATATGAAACGACAATAAATTGGGAGTACATAAATTAATAATGGTAGTCCATAGTGTAATGGCAATAATTTAAATGTAATCCAGAATTGGGGAAGATAATTTTTATTTCAAATGGAAGCGTCGATGTGAAGAAATAAACCAGGTCAGATTTTTAGTTATAAGACATTTTGTTTTTCTATATATTTTTTTATTTTGAATATTGAATTTGCTTAATATAATATGCTTGTGAAAAGTCAACAAAAGAAGTTGCATACGTATAAAATGAGTAATATGATGACAGGTTTAGAATATTCTACACTTTGTTGATAAGGATAATAGGTTTTTTTTTGTGACTTTGGGTTTTGAGTAAATAGTAGATGATTGTTAATAAATGAGATTTATAACATTAACTAATTGAAAAGTGTATTTCAAATAATTTGCAAAAACTGTACATAATATATTGGTTCCATTATATAAAATCGAAATTAACTAAATTTTATAATTCCAAAGAAATGCTAGCCAAGGTCATATTTAAATAGTTCAAGGAGAAGCTACAAGTTGAATAGGAAATTGATAACACCCAAGGCGGTAACGTATCGAATTTTGCTATTGGCAGACAAGGTTGCTTCAAGATAAAATCCAGTTAAGTTGATAGCAATATTAATAAGACAGCCGGAGGAGGAGATAATTACAATCTTGTTTATTCATAGTAAACATTAAAATGGACGCGCAAATGATGGAGAGGGTATAATTTAGAGTTCATAGCAAAATAAGGCGCACAACATAGGAGTATGATAATTTAGAGAGTAGCATAGCAAATAAATAACAGCCCAACGAAGGGGCTCGAGTATTTACAGTAGCATAGCAAATAAATATGGTCGCCCAACGAAGGGGCTCGAGAATTCCAATATCATAGCATATATATATATATATATATATATATATATATATATCTGCGATCTCTCGTATTAGAATCGAGCCTCACTTTTGGGTCGCCATAGATGCTGTAATTCTCCATTTATTAGAATCGAGCCTCACGAATTGGGCACCAAGATTCGATGTGATTCTCGCCCTGTTGAATCTCTTCTGATAACTGCCTCTTTACTCTTTCCGCCTCGGCTGCTCACCTAGTTAAAACTTTCATCCTTATTCATAAAAAAAACAACCACATTCCTACCACAAACATCAACGTTAACTCTATTTACATCAATATTTATAATACATTAAAATTTCAAAATTAAATTTCAGCATAAATTTCAGTATCATAAAATTTCAAGTTTAAATTTGTCATCATTTTAATTTGCATCCAGAATTAAAGTCCTTGTAGGATGCATACTAATTAAATAAACAATATTTCCAGACCTGAGTCTGAATAAAATGGAGCATCTCCCACCCCTTTACGTTAATTAAACAGGTTAGTCTAATTGAGCTCAAAGACAGACCCAAATTTTCATCATAATCAAAAACATAAACTGCTAAATACTCCTTTCTACTTATACAAGAAAATTTCACCTTAAAATTAAAAATTTGTTGTTTATACAAATTCACTACTGTCTATTTTATCCAACAAATCATAAAGATATCCAACACACACCAAAACATCAAAGTTCGAACAAAATAGTATAATTTACCTGAAGGTTACTGCACTCGTGGCTTCAATGTACATCGGACTTGCTCATTCCACCATTCCAGCTGGTTTATGTTTACGGCTTCAGCTTCTGACCGCTTTTAAAATTTTTCTACACCACCATTCATCTAAATTGTTTCAGGGCTTCTCAGGAACTCATCTACGTATATCTAAATCTTGTTTTGTCGATTCAATCACGTTTACGAATAACACTTGATTACTCACTTCCGAACAAAATAGCAAAGAAATTCATAATTCGTTCACGCTATACAAAACAGCATACTTCAATGTATTTATTTATCGCTACTACTTTAGGTAATTGGTACAGTAATACCCGCAAATATAACTAGACTTTATTACCTTATTTATCTTCTGTAAGTGCACTAATGCATAATAATTTGTATCGTAGCACGTATTCTGCTTGAAGTATGGTATAACATCAAAAAATAAAGAGCAAAACTGTTTACAGTATCGAATCAAATCAAAAATCTAAGGGAGCGAAACACTTTTAAGTCCGGGTTTATATAACGGTCCGCCCGCACGTCGGATTTGCCCCTCAACGGACAATTTTCAGAATTTCGCATTCTCTGTTCCTTTTTCGACTGTCCGGCACAGCGATTCTACAAAATTTGCACACGTCCAAGTTAAAAATCTAAAAATTTTTCACACGCCGCGCCACGCGTCCGAGAACAACTAATTAATTTTCTATAGAAATTGTTGTGTTTTCACCTCTCATATCTGCAACTTATTCCACCCAATCGCAAACCCAGTGACGTAGCTCAAATCACGCCTTTTATTATCCGTGTCTCTGCTTTGCGCATTTTATCCGTCTTTTTCTAACCTGGCCTTAGTGGTGCAAATCGATATTCTTTACTATCGGTTATTTCAGTCCACGTGGATTCCTATGTTAATATAAGCTACGGTTTATCCGACCGTTTGCAATATACGCAGAATTTTCATGTTTATCCAAACAAATTAAACAGAACGTGATATTTAAAATACGCAGGTGTTCAATCGCACTACTTCTACGATTTGGATATTCCACGTATTTTAACCTTCTAGATATATTTGTATGCTAGCAACGCGTCTCATATTTGGTATTATTGGGTTTTTAAAAGCTTTTATGCATATTATACCTCAATAATCGTTCAATTAACTCCAATTAGAATAATAATAAATGACATTGACTTCTACCCTTTAATTTTCAGCGAATACTAATTAAATATTAATTATTATTTGTACACTTCGTTTAATACCGGTTACTTAAAAATTGAATTAATTAATATAAATTTCGCACGTAATTTCTATTTGTTTCAGTACTTGGAACAATTAAATTACATACAAGTTGAGCATTTTAATTCTGCTTCTTTTTATAGAAAGCGTCTAGTGAATAATTTAAATCCTTTATTTTTAATGAAACAAATAAATTTTTATGCTCCACGGTTTTAATAACGCGTATTATCTAATACTATTCTATACAAACCCTACATTCTAATTAAATGATTTAAATCTTCACAGTAGGCCTTTAATTACGCGTACTTTTTCCCAAAGCTTCCTTATACACGGTAATTAAAATTATTTTATGTCGTTAATTAATTTTTTACCCTGGTCTAAATTTGAGTATATATATATATATATATATATATATATATATATATCTGTGGAATATGTATACGCAAGTGTTTGTCACATTTCGGTGTCTGTTTTGTGGTTTTTTCAATGCCATGTCTTTTGACTAAAGAAGGAATTGTACTTTCTTCTTTGAATTATATTTATAGCAACAAAAATTGAAATGTTTTATTATTTAAGAATTATTATTTACAAAATCTTTTATATAAAACGCATCCCTTCATAATTAAATTTTATTTCTTTTACATCTAATTTATTGTTAGCGCAATGGGACACGTTACATAGTTTTGCGACAACTTGCGCTAACGTATTTTTAAAGCCAAGTACTTAGTAACGTGTTCAATATGAACAGAAAATGCTATTGCTTGCCTGCATGCATACGCTTTGTACACATACAATTCCTTAAAAACAATCGAAACTCTATAGTACTTGCAGCTATATCCATTTAGTGTTCGATGTTAGAGTAGCTTAGCTAACAAATGTATTTGTAAGCTCTTTTTAATTTCCTTCCAGACGTTCTTCCTTAATTTACCTTTTCAGACGAGCGTGTATAAGACGAGGAGGTAATTGTGATCACCGCCCTAACGATTGTTGTTACAACAGCTCTTGCCGTTGCAATTTATGGGGTGCCAACTGCCGATGTCAACGAATGGGGCTCTTCCAAAAATGGGGCTAAACGACAAACTATACGAATAATGCCACAATATGGATGCTTTGATAACGACCACAGCGCGACCAACGGACAATGATCAAATACAAGTTAATCTATAAATGTTCTTTTCGAATTACAGTAGCGTCATGCAAAATTGTAACTTAACTAGATGATTATTTTTGTTAGTCAGTAATCAAATCGTAAATAAAAAAAATATATGTACATCTGAAGATATTTCTGATTTGAAGTCAGTATGAGCAGCTGCTTCCTTATTAGGGGTTTATCCAGCCACATCTCTAATAAGATAGCATGCCTGTGTATATTATATAGGATAAGTGTATTCCATATATTATATTGTGATTATTATACATGTATGTATGTACTGTGTATAGTTGTAATTCCATTATTACTTGTATTACGGTGTTTTAGATTATATGGCAATTCTGACGTTTATATACCATAGTACAGGTTTAGATATTTAAAGCTATATCAAATACAAAGGGTACAGCACTTAAATTATTGTGTGACTATATAAAATATATCAATTGGCCTATTGTGATTTGATTGAATACCCTCCTTTTCCTAGATAAATACCTCACATTCTTAAATTGCATAGAATCAATTAAATCATAAGATTTTTAGAAACACACCTGAAAAAGCTTATACGAAAGTAACATAAGGTAAACGCAAGAGAGAAAAGCAGAAAACATTACTAACACGCATCTAGAAATATGCTTATATTTTGAGCCTAGTACATACGTCTACCAAAGATAAAGGTACTGTAGTTAATTTCGTGCCTGTCTAGAGGGCGAAATATATTGCAACGAATATACAAATAAAATAAATTGAATCACTTTTCAAATTTACCATCTAAATTATTTAATTATATAATATATATATATATATATATATATATATATATATATATATATATATATATATATATTTTGTAAATGGTTGTTTAATATTTTTTTTTTTTTTTTTATATATATATATATATATATATATATATTATATATATATATATATATATTGCATAAAAGTCTAAGTTATTATTTCATCTTATTTACTATAATACGATTGTATTTATCAACATACCTTGTGTAATTAACTACCTAAAAAAACGACAGTCAAAAAGCACGTATTCAGTCCACAATCCACATGGAGTAAATTTGAAACGCGGACAGTAATATCGATTCTCTACCACTCAAACAAGGTTAGAAGGAAACATAATATTCATAAGAAAGGGACAGCGTTAAAATAGGCGGGATTTTTAAGACGTCAATGTATATACTATTGGTCGATATAGTTAGTTCTAGAACAGACAAACACGAGAATATTTGAAGTTGGGTTTATTGGAAAATATCGTAACGACACGCTAAATTTCGGAGATTTAGAAAACGGTTGAAACAAAATTCGAGGAAGTGTTATTTTAAATTAGCTTTTTCACGGGAACAGCGGCCTAGAGGTGGCATTCGGAATCATATAAATACTCGAAGAGAAGTAGCATCGCTCTCTCTATTAACTTCGATATCTTAGTATTTTTACCGCTTCAGAATACAAGTTTGTAAGTATACATATTTTTAAATTAATTAGTACAGTGTTGGCCCCATAATTTGGTACGCGAATAAGTGACGAGTCTAAAATTTAATTAGAGGTGCAACATTTATCTTAAACAAGCTCGTGAAGTGACGTGAAGTAACGTAAATTTAAATTAAATTAAACTAAAGTACGCAATTATGAAAGAAGTGTAATTAATTTGGATGTGGATTTGGATACACCGTGAAGGCAGAGTAAACAGCACAACCTAAATGGGGTTTTTCTACAAATAGTTAGAAGCGACCAGCAGAGCGGAGCAAAACAGCTTGGCGGTATCATCAACGGAGTGGAGATCTTCAAGAAATTCCAGGTAACGCTTTAAAATTGTTGTTGTTATAAACTATGAAACTATGAAAATTGTGTGACGTGTGAGAGTGAATTTGAAGATATTGTGCATTATTTTGCGTATTAAAATAATACGTATAACTAACTTTATTATGGTATTTAAATAGAAATTTAAAGGCTTATATAAAGCTTATTAACGTGCCATCAGGAATTTAAAATTTTTATTGTTACGAGTACATGGGTTTTTTTGTTTGTTGTAAGAGTATGCGAAGTACAAAAGCATACATTATTCATAATTAACTGGGTTATCATGAGCTCACCATACTCCAGAGTATACTAATTTAAAATAAATTATAAATAAAGAAAGAAAATAAGGTATTATTCAGGGCCCATTTACTCCGGGTATATTCAATATGTTTGATATTTTAAATTAAAATCCAGGACAGTACAAAAATAGGATTTATTGAGGTGTAACTTGATCTCTGAAAAGTGGATAATCTTGAATTTTATTTGTAAATAGTGACAAAATAAATATTGTATGATGGTTGTATTATTTTTTGGTTTTATTGAGAGTGTGCGTGAACGATACAAAGCATAATAGTGAATCTAGGTATCCAAGAGGAGGCACAACTGAGCTAGCCTGGGAACTGAAAAAGAAGTAAGGTGATGGAGAGAGGAATCTGGGTAAGAGATTAATATTTTTTTTTATTAAATTTTTCTACTGTGTGCAATTTTTGATTTTTAGAAAATTAATAAATTTTCGAATGTATTTTTGTTATTAAGTGACCGCGATTTAGCCGGTTGAGCCACGGCAATATATATATATATATATATATATATATATATATATATATATTGTAATGTCAGTGGGAGCTACAAGGGTTCTAAGGGCGGTTTTGTGTAGAAGGTAGTGTATGCCAAATAAAATAATCCATATATCAGATCCCGTAATTTTAAAATGTATGTTTGCCGTACTTGACATACGTTTAAAGTATTTAAAATGTTAGTTGAAATGTAAGTGCCAAGACGTAAATTATAATGACTTGATGACGTGATAAAATACACAGTGCTCAAGGTTTTATACTGAGTTATAATTTAATAGGCCATTGAACGTACATTTGCCAACTGAAAACCGGATGCGTCTATGGTTGTCCACTATTAACCTCGCAGATCCAGGTTCATATGTGAATTATTTTGGCTTTTATTTTATTAGAATCAACTTTTGGACAAACATGTAATCTCAAAATTATAAGTAATAGCAGTCTCAAATGTGATTGAAGGGTTGTGAAACATTTAGGACCAATGATAGAATATTATGTATAAAATAGGAAAGTGCTAAAGACAAAATTTAAGGTATTTGTGACACAAACTCAGTGATAAAATGTTATTGGATGGTTTTATTTTATATAATATGTAATAGAGTAGGCAGAAAATATTGTAATTATCACCTAGGATAGTAAACAAAGGGAGTTGATTTTGAATTATTTTTGTGAAAAGACGTGTTTTATAAAACTGCGCTAAATTGTATAAATATTTTTGGAAGATTAAATAAATGTGTTTGAATTGTAAGAGTTTGATTTATAACAGAAGAGTAAAGAGAAGTATCGGTGTATAAAGAATTAATAGCGGCGACGAATAAAAGTGAATATTGGAATTAGTGCGACAGCGAACCGGCGGAAGATAAGTTTGAATTGGAACGAGATTATATAGGTAGAAGGCATCGAGCGAGAAACATAAGAGTGAAGAATATAAGGATTGATTTGGATATGGATTTATGTGTAGCGGGACATTGAGCGGTAAATAGGAACGAAGATAGATTTGGATTGAGTGGTAAATAGGAACGAAGATAGATTTGGATTGAATGGTTAATAGGAACGAGGGTAGATTTGGATTGCTTTAGAACGAGAGGAGCTAAATTAGAAGGCAGCGTAAGAGTAGCAAGCAGAAGTGTACAATTCAAGGAAGAAATTACTACGGAAGAATTAGCGCAGGGGAAGTAAAATAAAAAGGGTATTCTAAATTCCAAATTCGGGTTATATTTATTGTAGATTTGGGCGCAACAAAATTAAAGAAAAGACACCTGGAGGCTAGACGGCAGTTCAAAGTGATAGCGAAACCTTGTGAAGGCGCATACGGCGAAAAGGATTTTGAGCCAGCATTAAGAGAGGCCAGTAACGACGTATAATTCAGGTGAGTACGGTGTATTATAACGTCAAAGTCATAAATTTTGTGGTATTAATTAATTTGGCACAAGGCTACGTGGATCACATAAAATTTGGCATATACACAAGTAAATTCTAAAAAAGGTACTAAAACAAAAGATAGTGCAGTTTGGTTGGGCATTGCACATCTACTTACCACTGAACCCACGGTAAGTAGGTGGATACCCTGAGAAGAAAGAGTTCGTATAGTCGAGGCATATTAAAAACAATTTTGATTTAATTAACCAACCAAACGTTGCTAAAATACGTGGCGTGAAATAAGTATTTGCACATCATATAAAATCATTAAATTCATAAGAAAAGGCGCGCAACGACAAAGAAAGAGTGTGGGGGGGCAGCATAAGAATATATATATATATATATATATATATATATATATTTATTGTAATGGATTTAAAGAGTTAAATTTAGCGATAAACAATGCAATTTCAAAACACCCTGTATAGAGGAAGGAACCATTTGTGTACGCACTAAATTTATTTCAATTATTTAGTTTAAATTAACAAGGATTGACGTATTGTTATAATTAGGGATTAAAAAGTAATAAGTTCTTAAAGAAAATCAGTTTTATAAGACAATAGAACGCATAATTAATTTAATTTAGTCTAATTTAACGAGCAATAACGTCAGAAACGCATGAAAGCATGTAAAATCAATAATCCCAAGGCGAAAAGCTTTCGTAACGAACAAACAGACATCTGTTGTATAAAATACCGTGAAAAGAAGCTCCGAGAATTGTTATTTTAAACGATCATTAATTAGGGACACCTGCATGTTGGAAAAGGTCATCTTCTGCTTATTTGTGAATATAACAAGGCGAGTTTTATAGAATATTGTTTAACCGCCGTTTGCTTCGCATAAAAGCTAACAAAAGTTTCTTAAAGAGCGAAAGGGATGAAAAATTAATAATACGCTACAGATAAAGATGAGTATAAGAACTGTAAGGTGCATTTTTAATGGCTTAACATTTTATTAATTAAAGATAGTTTAATTGAAGATTGATTTTCAATTAATAAATAAATTGCAAGGAACGAACTTTAAATAGGATTATTCGTAAATACATTTCAGTAACTGCTATTTCTGTGTTTTGTATTTGTTGACTCCTTGAGCGAATGCGTCGTATTGTAATGAGTGGATTGCATCGTTCTTGTCTTGCCGCTGATATAAATTTTGTTCCTTATGTGGATATACCAGTCTAGATAAGAGACGATAAGCGGTTGTAATAGGAACAAGTGAATATAAACAGATGAGCAGTTGTAGTTTCGTTCTTGGTTCCTATATATTAATTACGTTAAAAATACTGTTGGCTTTTTGCTTTGAAAATAGTGAGAATTAATGCGGTATGAATTTTCGAATTGTTCATGAACAAGCACGACACGATTTTAGTTGTTTTTCCTGTGAAATAAAAGTTGTTTATTAACTGTATAGAGTGTAGTGCTAATTCCATTTGAAGGAAGTATGCTTTATAGGCGAACGTGTTTGGTTGACCACACGTGCGGTTTTAAGGTCATTGACGGACGGTTTTAGTGATACGCGTTGCTTTACTAATTGTGTTTTTTTGTTGATTTTTTGTTGGAAATAAAAGTGGTAGAACTTGTTGGACTCGACCTGCACGCGTGTTGTGCGGAGCATTTGACGGACTTGCCTAGTGTTTGCACGTGCTTTATTGATTGTGTTTTTTTTAATTGATTTGTCTTTTTATATTTAAACTGTGTGTGCGATCTAGTTTCGCGGTCCTTTTTTTTATCAGAGTAGTGCATACTTTGGATTATCCAAATACAGTTGATACTGTAGTTTCTGAATTTTCTAACCCCAAAGAATCTAAAATAGAGCATTGTTTGCGCAAATTTCGTTATTCAAAAGCATTAGATTTTTCTTTGTTACCATAGGTAGCAAATAAAACCCCTCACGTTACTGTTAGTTTTAATGCATCACATCGTGCCTTGAAAGCCCGTGATTCTAAATTTTTATTACCATTTTTTTTCGATTTGTGTTACAAAGTATTTCGAAATTATTGTCTCAGGAAATAGAATTAACAAGAAATTTATCAATGCTACATAGTTCCATCAGCATGATAATGTCTACTGCTAACACCAGTGAAATACGTAGGTGTGATTAGTGTAAAGTGTAAGAAATTCCATCAACACCCTCACAGTCAAGGGTGAAGTGCTTCGTTAGTGCAAGACATCGTGAATCCCACACTTCAATGGCAAGGAAGCGTTACTGAAGGACTTTTTGTAAGTTGAACTGTTTCCTACTTGTTATTACTTTAAATATCTATCCGTTGTTTTGCCATATCTTCGTCGTTCTAATACCTTTTACAATAGAATTGCATGCTATTAAGGGAAAAAAAAGAAAGAAAAAAAAATCAATACTACTGGATTACTCATATCAATTGTGTCTTACCTATTTATCTTTTGTTAAGATTTTGTCTGATCTATGTTTAATTGGTGTGTGAGGAAACGTTTCTGCTACTCCCCAATATTACCTCACTTTGTACTAAAAATTTTTGTATTGCTTTTACCGTTGTTACATTATATAGATTATCCAAACAGTTTTTCTTTACATTCTACAAAGTACTGAATAATTTATGCTTGATCAGCATGCTATGCTTATTCTTTTATTTCAGGTTGCTTGACTATTTTTATTGCAGGTATTGTCACTAATTCCTTACAGCCGCGTACATTATATGTTAGTCTGCTTTCTACAACCCCCCCTAATCTCCGATTGAGCACCGGGCATTCCTTGACTTTCTTTGTGTTACGCACGGCTACGAGCCAACGTAGCATAAATTTGGCGCCCAACGTGGCTGCCACGAATTAACGTAACAGAACATTCGATTTCATAAAGCAAAGCAAGTCAGTCCACGTGGATTCCATAGGACGCGGGCAGCTATATCGATTTTCTACCACTCAAGTAAGGGTGGAACGCGACATCCAATATGCATAAGACGGAGATACAATATTACAGGCGGAGTTTTATGTCGGCATAGAACTACATCATTGGTCGAAATAGTTAGTTTAACAACAGACGAAAACGCGACAGGTGGATGTAATAGTTTGTATGATATAGCGTGTTGACAAGGGAATATTTCTGGAAGTTGAAGACGGTTACACCAAAATTTGCGGAAATGTTATTTTCAATTGAGTATTTCGCGTAAAGAGTGGGCAAGGGGGCCTGTTGTTATGGTATAAATACGGGAAAAAAATTAATAGGGCTCTCTTTAATTTTGCATCGCTTAACAACGTATAATAATCAACCGAAGAAGCATGTATCAAAAATTTGTAAAAATTCAGTAAAGTAGTATTGGATTGTTTGTGGCTGTTAAAATTAGTATCGCGATTAGTGGCAAGTAATTTAAATTTAACTGAGGTCTACGAATACTTTAACAAGCTCGTAAATTAATAATACAGTAGTAAACAAGTGTAATATAAATGGATTTGGATGTTGGAATTGGTAGAGAATGGGCAGCACAAGTTCAACTTAGATTGTGTTTTCACCTATAAATAGCTGGTGGAGCCACGCGCATAATCACCAAGACGAGGGGTTCTGGTATACAAAAGCATCTTCAACGGAGATGGAATTTTGAAGCTTTTCCAGGTAACACATTTGAATTTGCTGTTTTTTTTTGATAAACTGTTGAAATTATTTGTGATGTGTGAGTGAACTTTGATGGTTATTTTTGGTTACTTAACGTATTGAAAGAGATACGTTGTATTATTTTATAATTTTATTGAATGGTGTGTGAATGGTTAAGAGAATGATAATAAATATAGGTATACGAAAAGAGTCACAGCTGAGCTAGCCAGAGAAGCTGTTGAAGGAGATTAATTTGATGAAGCAGAATCCGGGTAAGAAAATTTTTGTAAAAATTTTATATTTTTGAAATCAATGTTTTGAAAACTGGCCAGGTCTAGAGATAAGTCAAATGTTTTTAGTAAGTTCCACGGCAAATTTATACGACCAACTTTGAGGCTTAAATGATTTTTAGCGAGTTCCAGAGATTGATCTAAGTGCCACGGCAATATATATATATATATATATATATATATATATATATATATTCTTTCTCAGTATCGTTCGAATTGAGGGTGCCGAATTCTTTTCATTCGTTTTCGAAATTTGTTGCCATTGCTACAACATTAAATGGAAACAAAACAAAGATAAAGGTAGTGAATCAGGTAGGCCTTCAACGGGTAAACCCAGCTACATTATTTATAAAGCACTACTGTCACATAAGCAGTTAACGATACGAAGATCAAGACTGATATAATAATGGCGGCTGACCCTTTTTCAATTTGTGTACTACAACCGCTTTACGTTGAGCGTTCTGATTGGTCGGGCAAACAACATATCCGTTTCACAATCTTTGACACCGCAAAATTACATAATAATAAAAGCCATTCTACTTAAAACATCACTGGAGATTCTAAACCAAATTTATAATGTTCATTGTCCTACTTGTAACTAGGAGCAATACCCATAAACTAGTTCTACAGAAAAATCTATACAATAACTATATACTAAAAATAATTTGTGGAACGCTTGGGCGTTACCGTAAATAAATCGGATGCAAAAGGAGAAGATTAATCTTAAACGGCAATTTAATATTGAAGTGCCCCGTGTCATTATAATTTCATGTATAATGGTGCTCAGTAAGCATGACATTTTAATGCAATTGATGAATTTATCAAACTCGTCAACTTAAAAACCACAAAATCATCACTTTAGTTCTGCTAAATACACATTAAAACGGACCTTAGAGTCATAAACTAGTTTAAACCACAAAAGGGAAAACCTAATATTTATTTCAGTAAACTTTAATAACGGATTCTATGATTGTAAGAAAGTTTTAGAATTATGAAATAAAAAACGACGGATTCACTAATATACATCTCAAATATAGCACAGCTTTTTTTAAATTTAAGTTGAATAAAATAACATCAATGTTACATATAAAGAAAACCTCAGACACACTTTAATACAATGTAAAAATTCCAGGCGCTGAGTAGTGAAATTCACAGATACCAAACTGCGGATAAAATTTAATCATTTTAATATAATACACTGTATAAATTTATATTGCGGAACAAGGACACATGAACGTTATGCTAAATAAATCACAAGATCCCACAAGTACTTTCCCCGGAATTCACTTCATGAACTCAATAGAAAGATTGTACTACGACAAAAAACCGATCTGAACATAAGAAAGAGGGGGGAATTAAATGACAATAATTGGATCCGACAAAAAATAAATTATTTTTTTGCAAACCAGTAACAAAAAAACATCAAAATGTAGTTATACGACAGAGTAATACCTTACATTTGACTATCCAATGCTCCACCCGAATTACTAAATTGGCCAGGAAGCGAGTTTGTTTTTACATGGAAATTTTGAATTTTGTCAAACCCTTGCTATTCCAAGCAAGGTAGAGACTTTTAACGTGCCCAACAACACCTGCATATGGGACTTGCATTTATACCTCTTGTTCGAACGAGGGTGTATTTTTGTGAAAAAAGCTCTACTAACATCTTTTAAGCGGCCCGTGTCGGGAAGCAAACTAGGACTCTTGGTATCAGCAGTCATATGCGGACCAACCTGATCTACGGAGCTACATCAGAAAGTAATACCGCAAAGCAGCGTACGATTGGGGAGGGGGAACAGAACAAGTTACAAGTTAAGATCGAAAACGTAAGGAAATGTAGGAATACAAGTAAAAGGTGAAAAGTTGAATGAATCAGTTTTGAGGGGTGACTTTGCTTTTATTGAAGGAAAATTATGGAACGGTGCACCAGCTTTCGTAGGACTTGGCTTGCAGATTTGGCAAGGAGTTTAACCATGCATGTCGCGATGAAGGGCTACCTGCGGGTACTGCTACTACGGGAATATTGTTGTGTTATGGGAGCTGTGTTAGAAGCTGTGTTAGCTAAAATTGAAACACCGAAAGTCTCCGAACATTCTCAGATTAAAACAAATTTAAAATAAGCTGTGAGTAATTATAGCTTTTATGTTTATGTTGTTGTGTGTGTGTGTGTGTGAGAGAGAGACAGAGTGTGTGCGAATGTGTGTGTGTGTGTCTGTGTGTGTGTTTGTGTGTGTCTGTGTGTGTCTGCGTGTCTGTGTGTGTATGTATATTTCCTTGGACTAATTAGCGACGGAACTACTGTATATCCACATTAAAGTATTTTGGAATGAACAATAAACAGGTTACGAAAAAGCTAGTGCTTAACTGTTTGCTATGTTTATTATTAACGGCATTTCCAAAAAAATGGGGTTTATAAATGTCAAGTAATTTAATATGGCAAAGAAAAAATTTAGAGTGAGAAGATTATTGAGGGGTTAGATTTAAGGATCCTCTTTTAAATTTTTTGAGCAGTAACTGCCCAGAGGAAGTTAAGAAACTAAGTTTTGGGTTGTTTGCAATTATTCCATGTCAACAGAATTTAAGTTTAAGTTAAATTTCATTTACATATATTTAGGAACTAGAATAAAATTTAGGTTATTGTAAAGGATATCCAGTTACCCCGGTGCTAGAATTGTAGTTAGAAAGTATTTTGTTTTAAATTTCGATTTGATTTGAGTAAAACTTAATAAATATTTTAAGATATTTTAGCGAAAAAGTAAAATTACTTGGAAAAATTTAGAAAACCGAAGCAAGGGAAGCCTATGCGGAATAACAGTCTTCTATATAGAAACAATATCAAAATATTTGCCGTGACTAGACGATTTGGCGTCGCTTTATTATGACATCAGAAGAAGCCTTTTAAGGTGAGTGATTAGCAACCGTAGGTGTTTTCTATTTCAGTCTTTCATTTATTATTTTTATTTCGAATTTTTCTATTTTCTTTTATAATTTTTCTATAGAAACCCACTCCCGCACAATTGCAGTTAAGCGACGTACCTTTATACGGTTACTGGACCCTCACCCTTCAGCGCAACTCTAAATTTATAAACTTAATGCTCATTTTATCCGTTACTAAACACATCTTCTTAGTAAACAAACAACTCCAGAAGTGGAAAACTTTATCAATTAAGTAAACACTTTGCCTCGTAGCAAATATATTTATAGAAGATAAAATTTCCATTTAACCGGATTTAGAGCTTTGATATACATCGATTTACAAACTTAAATTGAGATCTTCATTTATAACTGTCTTTATGTTAGGACCTGGATTTAAAAATATCAGCCACTTTTTCATATTTAAAAATTTCGCTCAATCAAAATGTTTGAAGTTTCTTTATATGAAAAATGTGATTGTAGTAAGTTAATAGATAGCACAATACTAACCACCACTTGACAACCATTCAAGTTTTGCCTCTTGAAGCAGTTCTTAACTTATTACCAACCACTCCACCTAACATTCAAGGTACTCACATTTGTCCTCAGTACCTTCGATGCTGTTTTAATTGTAAATTTTATATTTAAAACATCGTGTGCGACTGTACGAATTTAACGTTGCTATATAAAATACGGGGTAAAACAAAATTCAACCAGACTGTTAATGATACTGCTCTCGAACTTGGACGAGGAAAGCTGCCAAGTCACATTCTACCAACTACAAATTACTGTTATACTTACTCTGACGTCGTTAATGCTACAAATTGGGATCGGTCTATACATTATATAGTCAAGTATGAACGCAATCTCCATACGATGTTAATACAACGTCGAAGCTCAACTAATATACTTGCAGATTTTTTAATATTACGATCAAATGACAGTTAAAAATATACATACTTAGTACCAGGCGTGGTTCTGAAGAGGGTTCAACATTGCATAATTTCAAAATAATGAAAGAAGCAATTTAATTAACACAAACCGGCATACCTTTGTTTATAGAAATAGTTCAGACAGACCTAGCGTCCTTTGCTTCCCAACAAAACTTCCTTGGCGCATAAATGTACAGCAGGATCTTCGTAAGATCAACGACGGTGTATTTTCAAATTCTGGAGTGAAGTTATTGTTGAACCTACAGCTTTAGAGATCATAAAAGATGTTAAGGTAACTGGAGGAACGGTAGAGAAATTCATAAGTAAACTCCACTGCATACTTCAGCACGCAATAACGTACACGTCGATAGAGTAAGGTGGTTCAAGATAAATTCCTGCATAAAACACCTTTCTCATAAAACTCATCATAGTCCACTAACCGTCGAACGTTTTTCTTTGGTTAGAGCAATAACCACACACATTCTTCAAGATGGATCAAAAAGCTTATTGGACGTATTACATCAATAAATTATAGATTTTCGACCTATAGTGCATGCGAACTTAAAAACTGCAATTTTATGCGTAATAACCTAATTTATACCACAAACATAACAATAAGAAATATAACCTTTTCTTTGGATTTAAAAAAATACCTATACCTAATATTAAATTAAAGTGTAAAGCTAATGAGGTGTGACAACAAGAATGTGTATTTGACGACTAAATCTGACTATAAGCTCCGACTATTTTAGTGAGATCAGATAGCGTTGATTGGTGTCGTTTACCAACTAAATAACTAACTAATCAAATAACGTTCTTTAGACCTTGGGTGACTAAACGTAATTGTTAGGTTTTGAACGACGTCGTCAACGTTGGTAATAGTATAATTTTAATTACCAATTCTTAACCTCCAAATCAATTTTGCTCTGGTTATATGTATTTTATACATATACAAATAGATTTGGAAGAGTTGCGTATCTGATCCTAGTATTTTTATTAAGTAACATTAATAAGAGTACGTCCGAGTCTCTTATGCTTACAATTTTTACCAAATGCTTACTCATCAATTTTATTTTGGTTATGTGTTTTATAAATATACAAATAGATTTGGCGGGCGCCTGATCCTAAAGCTGAGTTTCTAAATATTCTTGTAAATTATACGTAATATAAACCATTAAAATACGCAGGATATGTCAACTCGAGCAAGGTGATTGAACTTACTTCTACCACAAGTCGGTTTTTGTGTAAAAGTTTGTACTAAAAGTCTTATGCCGGAATTGGTAAAAGCGTTGTGTAAATTTTGTTTACTAATAGATCGGAACTACTTGCTATCTTTTGTTATTTGTTAGTTATTTTAAAAGGGATTGTCGCCATGGTTTATAGCACAAACGTGCAGGACCATTATATATGAAAATTTTTAAAAATGTGGATTTTACGATATTAATGGTAAATACTACTTAAAATGATGTTCAGTACTGAATATGGGTCGTAAGAGCTCTGCAATATTATATTTATAAAAGAATATTTAAATTCATTCTTATTATAAGGTTGGAGAAATATTTGAGAATTTGAAGGCGCTTTAATTTTTTCAATATATCTCACCAAGTTTTATCAGTAAAGTGCCATTCGTTTATATTTTGATATTTGTCTGGACACAAATTACATTTTAAATAGTCGTGCATCCATCTCATATATAAAAGCATTAAAATAATATATCTTAGCAAAATAAACAGACTTGTTTGAATACGTACAAATTTATTTACTATTATATAGTATTATTATTAAAACTAGTTCTAAAATGTGTACCTATGGCGACTTCAATGTCATATTGCGCAAAAATTTGACGCTACACGATTACGTTAAAACCATCCAAATTTGTACACATTTAGTGACTACTTCGATCTAGTACTGACGTTGAATCGACTCAAAATTGATTTACCAGATAGGCATAGAAGTGAGTCGTTTGAAGCTGCAATACGACGTTAGGTGTGAAATACCAACGTTGCTACAACGTTAACATGTTGCTTGGGCTGGATCTCAATGTGTGTTTGGTAGGGACGTTAGGGGTGGAGAAGATCAAGAGTCAGGTTATTCTATGAACGTCCGAAGTCAAGAGCATCATATGCAACCAAGACGAACAAGCAACCGTAGTGCGGCACAATATTATTAAATTTTTATCGCGAGAAACAAACATATAACCAACAGAAGCACTGCAAAAAAAGTTCGGTGGGAATACCCTTTCGAAAACTTGGAATAAAAAATTTCCAAATAGCTAAAAACGTTAAAAAGACGAGTCAACACGTCGACCGAGACAAGAATTACTGAAAGAAACATTTCAAAGATTCGTGATTTGATTGAAGGTGGGCGGCATATAACAGTATTAGAAATTTCTGTACAGCCTGAAATATCGTACGTAGGTGCACACACCATTATTACTAACGAGTAGGAATACCAAAAAAATGGGTTTCTCGCCTACTAACAGCAGGTTAAACAGCACACCGCTTTGATGTGTTCAAAAGGCCGTTGATACGATACTATCAAGAGGGCGTTGTTTTTTTAGGCAGGAAAACTAGCTGCCATTGAGCTGCGAGAACCTTTGGTACGACCTTGAAAATCCAAGACCTGTTTCTTACAGGAACGGTAGCTGCAACGATTTTTGGATTTACATAAGTACGGACTAAAGAGAGCGAAACGAACAGCAACTAATTTATTTCTAGTAAACACTCTGAAGCCAGCTACAGACAAGAAAGAAGACAATACAAAAAACTTGGTAACATTACTTTCAAATGTTATAATCAAATTTCATTTTAATAGTTTCTGTACTGGTAAATCCCAAAATAAAATTAGAGTAATTTTTTGTAAGAATTACAATTTTAGTTCACATCCATTCTTATCTTAGGGACAATTATTTTGGTTTACACTGAAATCTTATATTGTTCATATTCAAAGGATGTCAAATACTTTATGATGGTTTTAAGATGACGAATGATTTATGGTAACCCTGTATTCTAAATTATTGCAGTTTTACGATTTACTTATCTTGATTAATTATGTTGACGCATATGACATCATCGTCCCGAAACAAAGAATGTTCAAATCTTAAATTACACAGATTCAGAAAATGGTAAAGCTCCTTCCTTAGTCAGGTTTATGTTTTAACGAGGTATTTACTTATGTTAGATAGAGAAAACAAAATTAATTTCAATTTTCTTAATTCCTAATCCACTTTTCGAATTCTACCGAAGATAATTTCGGGTCGCTTTTAAATACGTTTGTTGGTGACTTCGGCAAGCGAATTTACTGTGATAACATGCAGACTTGAGTGGGTTAACCTCAGAATAATTAGGTATCAAACTTGATTAATCTGATTAGTCAAGAGAGTTCGGAATTATATCCTACCAGGTTGTCAAACTTTACCTATAAGAAGAATTGATTTTTTAAGCAGCGACATATTCAAGATGGAAAGGCATGTTAATTGAGAAACATTCCACTTATTAACAAAATCACAGAATTTCTGGTGGGATTAGATAAAACGGCTCGATCGACTCCACGTGATATTGAATTTTAGTTGCTTCTCGGGTATTTATTAATACAAAATTTGAAACTATCACCTAGAATCGCCTTCAATTAATGAACATTTTAAACGATATAATCTTATGAACGTACTCACAGTAGGTTCCTGTTATTAATTTTTAAGAAATTAGAACGTAAATTTGTTCGCCGAAAACGTTTGCCATTAACATAAGTGTCTTTGTATATATGGCATTTGCTTAAGAATGTTTGTATATACTTGTGTGAATAAATTTTAATTGTGCAATAGAACAAAGGGTTTCATTCATGTGTTTTCGAAAAGAATGTTGCGGTAATAGTTTCCAGCTCTGATATGCTAAAAGATATAGTCATTACCTCAAAGCGTGATTAGTGTACAGGTGATTCAGCATTTGATTTTTAGAACCCTTTTTAAAGCTACAGTTCTTAAATAGTTCTATAGGCGTCCTTATCATTACGTTTATTTTAGGTTTGTTTCGAATTAGTATACTCAATTATTCCTGGTGTGAAATGTGGGTCAGAATCACTTTCCAGATTTCGGGTTTTGCTATCCTCTTGTTATTCCTTCCGGGTGTTTTTCCTAGAAATCTCTGTATTTCGAGATATGGTTACGTCTAAGATCATTTGAAAGACTTGTAGTTCCCACACGATAGTATTCCGGAACTCAACACTTACACCGCCCTTTCCACTGAATTGAGTTGGTACAGTCGACGTTTTCGTTACTTGACCAAAACACGAAGTTTTTTAGTGAAGTACTTCACAGAGTATTCATATGCAATACTGCCTAGATTTTCGGGACCAAAACTGAACGTATCAAATTATAAAGACAACGAAAAAATACACCACCTATCCATCATAATGGAAATGGGCAAGACAGACGAAGCATACAAACTAATTAGAATAAATCATTAGGAATATAAAATCATATAGTAAAAAATATAAGAGGCGCGGGAGGAAACGCCATTATAGAAAATGTACAGAATGTGGTTAGATGGCAAGCATATATAGGAAATTTATATGTAGGAGAGGAACTAAGAACAGGAATTAGACATTGAAAATGATGACCTGGGATCTCCTATACTTAGAGATGAGTTTGAATTAGCATTAAATAGTCTGAAAAATGGTAGGGCGCCTGGTACAGATAACGTGCAAGCAGAAACTCTAAAAGCCGCTGGATAAGCAGTAACAGAAAATCTCTTCAGACTTGTAAGCTATATGTATGAGACAGCCGAGATACCCAAAATTTCAAACGTAACATCATAGTAACTATACCAAAAAAAGAGGCGCAGATAGATGTGAAAATTTTCGAACAATAAGTTTGACAGCACATGTGTCAGAAATATTAACTAGCATTGTGCAAATACGAATGGAAAAACGAGCTGAAGAAATACTAGAAGATCAATTTGGGTTTAGGCGAAAGAGGGGAACACGGGGGCTATTTTTGCTCTGAGGGTGATAATAGAGAAAACAATAGGCAAAAGGAGAAAGCAAGTATATAGGGTTTGTAGATCTGGAAAAAGCATTCGACAATGTAAAATGGAGAAATTGTTCGAAATATTCAAAAAGATTAGAATGAGTTTTAGGGATGGACGGATAGTACATAGCTTATACAAAAAGCAAACAGCGGTAATAGAATTAGAGCAGGAACATGAGACGTAAATATTAGGAAAAGGATGAGACAGGGATGTGCCCTATCCCTATTAAATTTTAATTTGTACGTTGAAAAGGCAATGAATACTGTCAAATTGGAATTACTATGGAATTACTATGCAGGGACAAAAGATTAATATGCTTAGATTTGCAAATGATATAGCAGTATTAGCATCTAGCAAAGAAGAATTAGAAGCTGCTCCTAATGAAATAGAAATAGTTCTAATAGAGAGATACGGTATGAAAATTAACAAAAATAAAACTAAAGGAGGGGAAAATAACACAAATAAGAATACAAATAGGTAACTAGAAACAACAAGAGGTTAAGAATTTCTGGTATCTAGGCAGCCAAATAACGCAAGATGGGAAAAGCACAAAAGATATAAAACAAAGATTAGCACAAGGTCGTGCTACATTTAACAAGAATAAGCAACTACTGTGCTCAAAGACCACAAACATAGAAACAAGAAGAAAATTGTTGAGAGCATATGTGTGGAGCACAGCACAGCACGTCTATGAAATAGAGGCAGTAGAAAGAGCAGACAGATTGAGATGGAAACCTTCTAGAATGTTGTGCTTCAGATGTATGAGGATGATGGCATGAACAGACAAAGTTAATAACAAATAGGTTATAGAAATAGTAGAGGAAGAAAGATATATGTGGAAAACAACAAAAAACAGGATTTCTGTTAAGGCATTTTTTGGGAATAGTACAGGATATATTACAAGTAGAGATAGAAAAAAAGCGGTAGAGGTAGACCTAGATCAGACTATCGCACGCAAATAGTGATAGATGCAAACTGTGCAAATTTCAGGAAATTGTGTAGGTTAGTTTAGAATAGGAAACAATAAGGGTACGCGTCTAACCAGTTCCAGGACTGAAGACCTAACGATGATGATGATCCATCATAAACAACTGCACTGACTCATGGAACACCCACTGAAGACTTATCAAAGCATTATCGCCCACAATCCGAACCACACTCACGAGAACACTCTGTCCGGAATTGTATACCATATTGACGACCATATTAGACTTAGCTATTCACTGTGCGACTTCAGACGTACCCACCCAATTCCGACAATCTATTGCAGACAACTCCCAAACTCTTCCCGATAACGATAACCTAGCCAACATTAATCTAAACAAAATCTCAGGCCCAGACAATATCACCTACCTCATACTACAAAAAAAAACCGTAGCTCCTCATAAAAAACTCACCGCGATCTTTTTTTCAGATATGTTTAATAATAGGCATTTTCTCTAATTATTTCAAATTAGCTGTTATCTTCAGCATTCTAAAACCTACTAAAACTCATGTCGACCCACGTCATATAGACCCGCCTTTGTAAAATTACTAGTAATCCTCCCTAAATTAAATTTTGACATTGAAGCACACTTCCTCCTATCTTCTAATCAACTCGGATTTTGCAAAGGCCACATCGCAGAGCAAACTATGTACTTCCTTTATATCCATCTTTAGATTATGTCTTTATAAATGTGTCAATGCTCTCCTGATAGATTACCGTCCCGCATTCGACCCACTATGGTGGTTTAACCTTAACAATCGGTTAGAATTTGCCAACGTCTTGATCAACTTATTTATGATACTATATTTGTCTTGTCACACTGCCACCATCATCACACATTACCACACCTTCACTAAATCTCTAACCCAAGACTGTCCTCAAGGTTCCCATCACTTTTCTACCGCCTGGAAATCTTTGTTAGACCCAAACATCTTAATGTGTTTACCCTTGTTTATGCCTACGACTTGACTTCCCTTAACTATTGTAGCTCTCGAATCTCCTTATAACATACTGCTGCCACCCTTACGAACGCAGTAGACTACAGTTCCTTTGAAAACCAAAATACCCCTCCTCAAAGTATTTCTTGACCTCAAAGATCTACATGCTAGGAACTCCACCTTCTGTCTCGTCAATCACACCCTGCCTAAGCCTTCACCTCGAAACCCGTCTAAAAATACATATCAACTTAGCTAAGTTCCATACCAAAACCAAAATCTTCCTCAGCAACCTGCAACACGCACAATCAAAATTAATCTAACTCACAAAGAACACCCGCAGACTTACAGTTAACCAAATTATTACCATGATCATATATTACACTGTATAATACTGGCTTCTTTTGACCCCAATATCATCTCGACGTTAACTTAACCCATCATTAGAAAATTCCTACTACACACCTGTAGTGAATGTAGCACTACGTTTGCACCTTACTCTTTTCTCGATGTTATAAAAAGAGTAAGCGCACGACGAAGTATAAGAAATACTTCGGCACAGCTTGCATCGACCTTTATGGTTTCGGAGGCTGCGTGAGACTTGAAATCATCAGGGTAAGCGGAATGTTTGGAGAATATCTGAATGTTAAAATTTAAATATCAAGACACCTGTTTACACAACTGTAAAATAACTTAGATAAACAAAAGTTAAAACACGATAAGAGAAATTCGACTAAATATGTATATGAATACTCGGTTATTACAATTCCTAAGGCGTGTATAAGATATACGCTTGTATCATTAACATAGTAGACATCGCTATATATTTTACCATGATATAATTCACATATTTAATAAAACGTACACGAGAAAATTTCTATAGAGAAATCAAAATAAATAATCTCTGTTTAGAAACTCAAAATTTTACTTAATGCAGTAGTAAATCAAAAAGTGATCATTATTGTAATAATATCATGTAACAAATTGCACATGAAATGAAAGTTCATGTAATAAACCTTTTCACCATAAGAAACTTCATGAAGATCCAAATGTTTACATATTTTTAGGTTATGTATTAGAGAATTTTATTTGAAATTATTTAAGATAAGATTATATATTAGGGAATTCTATTTGAAATCAATTAAGGTAAGTAAAAGGTAATTAATAATCAATACAAAATATTTGTAGTGACAAAGACAAATTTAAATAGAGGTTAGGCCTCTATTTTAACAGAAAAACGATAAGGTAAAAGTTTAAATTTCATACTACCTGTAGTATCAGTAATTGAACTAATACTAAGTTACTTAAATTACAGGAATCCTTCAATATCCAGGAAACTGAGATATCCTGCGTTGGAGGAACTCCTAGTGTAGGTACAAAACAAACATGTGGTCAACTTCGAATGTTGTCCTTAACAGACTTCTGTTCCATAAAATTAAATTTGTAAATATTTTTCAATAAGATAATAACTGAGCATTATTATGTAATGTAGAAGGAAACGAAATATAAAATTCTTGGGATGAGTGTTTATTTTACATCATCTGGTTGTGCGAATTGCACATGCAACTTTTCCATGTAGAAAATCTGAATGAGAGAAAACACGTCGGCGTGACGCATATTTGACCAGAGCGTACTTGACCGGAAAATACTTTACCAGAGAAACATATGTTACAGGAACACCCTAGAAAATTTAGTTGTGTTACAAAAGTGAAATCTAACACGAGGTGCAAAGGAAAATTAAATCCGTTAATATCTTACCATCAGTATACATATTTGATGGGCTTAACAAAGAAACAACTTCTTCATCCATTAGATAACACATCTAGAAATATTTTTAAATGTTAATTTAGGATTTATAATTAGAAAATTTACATACCAGGTAACACATGAGGCAAGGCAGAAATTTAAATCAGAAATGCAGTACCAGATAAACAATCAGATATCAGAGAAAATGAAAATTTGACACTTCAAATAAATTATTTTCGGCCATCTTCGGGATGGACGATCTCTAGCGATTATTCTCAATAATACAAAATTAGAACCACACCAGTTGTGCTTTTGGAATAAACACTTCAGAAATAACCAATAAAAAAGTTTCATATAGATATATTTATAATACAGAATTAGAACCACACCAGTTGTGCTTTTAGAATAAACACTTCAGAAATAACCAATAGGAAAATTTCATATAGATATATTTATTTGTACTTATGTAAACAAATTAGTAACTTGTGGATTAAAACTAATAATCCAGGATTGTGCGAGATAAATTCTTATAAAAAAATATTAATACATAATAAAGAGAGTAATTTTATATTTAAATGTAGGTACAAGCATTTATATGCTAATAGTGCCAAGCACAGATGTAACATGCTAAAATATAAGCAAAAAGGCATGTTACACGTTTACACCCGCTCTACATAGCTTTCTTTAGATACCGTCCCTATAAATCCACTTGCAATCCATAATCCAACTACGAAACTTTAAGTTCAAAAGATTTGTCATCGTCCACGATCGCACGTTACAATACGATTATTGCACTTTACCCATTACGGATGTTAAGTTCCGCATTCACATTTCCCTCTTACACTTCTAGCAGGAACTAGGGTTTCTTTCATCCTCAGGTAGATATACCCATAAAATCTTTTTTATCACTGACATCCCAGTGCATATCCTTGTTTCTGGTAGACCCACTATCCAAGTATACGCGCTAACTTCCTAGTAAATTTCACCACTTTAACCTAATCCAAGCCCCATCGATGCGTCGATTACACTTACCTGAAACACCCAAACATCTAATGTACTCCAGCCCGCTCACTGCTCCGCTCCAAACCAAATTCACAACCTTCTCTTGCTTCCCGAGCATCATCTTCCTAGTAAAACACTATTTACAAGGACTGAACCTTCTTTCTGAAAGAAATCTTTATCACAAAACTCCTGGTCACCACAAATCTGGCACTAACACATTTATACAAACAAAAACCCCAACCCTATACTAACACTCCAGCCACAAGGAAATACTCTACACAAAACTCAAACTCACTGACATACATTTATGCATTCCGCTTACCTTTGATATTTAACATCAATACAACTAGTTTGGTGACGAAAAAGGAAGGAGCAGAAGGCCTCACGCCTGTTAATCACCAATCTTTTTATTTTATTTTAAATATTTACTTATTTTAAAAAAAATTTTATTTAATGCACCCCCTCAACTGTACAACTTGAATGGGCCAAAGGTCTCGATGTAGTTTAACATCAAATAAAAAAAGCATTTTACTGATAGTCTTTCTTTAAGCAAAGGTGCACCATCAATGCTCCTTGATGTAGCGAAACATAACTATCGACAAAAAAAGACGAACCTTACCTATGCGCACTGTAATTCCTGCCTACAAAATGCTCGACCACATACGATTGTATTGACTAAAGAAAAATGAGCAAAAATTTATTAAAGTTCGAATCTTTTTAACAGCCTAGATCTAAATAAAAACCTTCCCTTATCGATAACTTAATGATATTGATCATAATCGTATTATTGGCATGAGAGAAACCGGACTACCGTTTAGAGATACTGCTGACCGTGTAACTTGTGATGTTGCAATAGTGGCAAAATGTTAGTGCGGATGGTCCGATGAAAGGGTTCAACAATGCCATTCTGGATCTGGTCGTCCCTGGCTGATTACAGATCGTAAAGAACGCCGATTAAGACTTTTATCCACAAGAAACAGATTTTCAACAACTCGGCCAATTGCAATAGAATAGATGGAAAGAGTAGGACGCAGAATACTAGGGTTATGTGTTTATCACCGGATAAAATCTTATGGATTACATTCGTACTGTTCATTTTGGTGTCTTCCTCTTACTTGCCGCACCCGTAGACTATAAAGAGCAAATTAACTTTAAGTATGGTATCAAATTGTATTTAGCAAAAGCTATCTCTCTTGCTTTTGCATCCGCAACGGTTGTAGGAGAGTCAGGCGTAGGAGCAGAGAATACAATAATTAAACATTTTTTGTGGAACTCAACACCGCTCTTACACAAAGAGTGATGATATAGAGTACAATATGTTATGGTAGCAGAATCCTAAACCCAATCATACGCCCTTATCTGTTATACGTCTCTCGAGTCTTTCGAACTACTTCCACTGTCTCTCTATACACAATATTAAAAATTCCCCTTTTAGAAATCCAACTACATCATTTCGTGCAAACCCGTAACCTAAAATTCCTTCGTCCGATCCACCTCCATAATGAAACACTATCCCCAGATACGTACCGCGCAGTCCCTACTTCCAACCTTAAGACCCGTATCTACAACTCCCTCCTTCACTCCTGGCAAGAATCATGGTCCTACTCCGATACCGGCAGATAAACTTACCAAATATTTCCTACCATTTTCGACATCTCCACTCACATACAAAATTCCAGCCGTACAACTATTCAATTCCTAACTGGTCATGAAAAATTCTGATCCCAACTACACTCCTTCCACCTAACACCCTCTCCTCTATATCCATGCAATCTTGATTCTCCCGAAACCCCAGAACATCTACTATACCATTGCCCCGTTCTTACTCCCATCCGAAATACCTTCAAATAAATCATTCATCTCGACCTATTTTCCCCACTACCCGATTTTAAATTCTTAATCACTAACTTTCCCCTTTCTTTACATGCCTTCCTACACAAAATTTTAGGCACTAAACCTCCTATAATCCCACCGTAACCCCTCTAGCCTGCGATCAAACACGAAAACTACAAGTTTATACTGCATCGAACCACAAGAAGCTCCACCCCCTCTGCCCTGGATCAAGTTTTCGACGTCACCCGAATGAACTTCAATTTATTTTGTTTTTCTTATTTGTTTATTTCCTTTTATTTAAACTTAAACTGTTCAAGCTAGAATAGGCCAATGTCCTAGGCATTGTTAAAAATAAAAAATATTCATACATACATACATGGTAGCAGATCACCCTGGGCCTTCACCTATGGCAACTTAAACGCAGCCAGCCAGTTACATTGCCAATGTGCCGGAGCCTGTTGCACTTTCAAGTTGGAAAATCCCAAAGTAACGCACGCCCTCATACAGCAAATATTACAATACAATGTTTGCTAGAAGATAACATTGTTGTTTCCTCTCTGCCTTCTCGCTCGGAAGATTTCTTACCCATTGTATATGTTTGGGATATAATTGGTAGAAGACTATGTGAATTACCACACCCACCAAACAACTTGCAGCATCTGTGGCTTTGGGTTCAGAAAGCTTGAAATAATATATAGCAGGAAAGATTGATCAGCTGATTGACAGTATTCCCCGCCGCTTAAACAAATGTATAGCAAATTGTGATGGAACAACTCATTATTGAAAAAACTTTTTTTTTGTTAGTTAGTTTTAAAATTTTAATTATTTGTTTGTTTCATTTTGTGAAAATTTTATTAAAATGAATTAGCAAATCCTGTGTGTTGATCTTTTTCATGAAAGTTAGTATATAAAAAAATATAATACCAGCTTCTTTATTACATCCTTTCATAATTAGTCACAGTTTTATTTCAGGTTACCCACCAATACCAATGTTGTTCTTGAAACCAAGTCTTATATTTTCCAGCAACAGAAACACTTTTAACACACCACAAGATTCTAATTTAATGGAAGGGTGAGCTCTTCAGGTCCCAACTCTGTTTGCCAAACGGTTGTCACATGATATTCTACCCCCGCGCGCGTGTGATCCTATCCTGCATCCTCCGGCGTATTTCAATTTTATGTCGATCGTTGCGTATTCCCATGCGGGAAACAAACCATTTGTTTTTGAGCTCTGTATTTTCAACCTTATTTTTAATTTATTTTCATTTCACCCGCCTTTTACTACTTTTACTACATTTTTGATGTTTTCGGATTCTTGGTTCGCCAATAATTAATTTTCATTCTTTGTCGGATGTCTAGCTAGCCTGTTTTTCTCACCCTATTCTATATTCAGTTCGGGTTTTTTTTGGTATAGTGTTTTCCTATTGAGTATTTGGAATGAATTCTGGAGAAAATACTTGTAGTAACATGCGGTTACTTAGGTTGACGTTTGTGTTTTTTACGCTTTAGCAACACTGTATAATAAATACATTGTAATGTATTGAAATGATCATATTATTTATACCATCTGATATACGTGTATTTCCACTGGTCAGCATCTGGGTTTTAATATTCTAAACTATAGCTATAGTTATTTTGGTGTATTTTAAATAAAATTACTTCTGATAAAAGTTCTCTTAATCTTATGTAAAAATTGCCTAATATTAAAGTCTGTTTTTCTTATTGGTGGTTTTTGTATAGTTATTGAATTGAATTAATTACATTCAAATATGTATAAAATGAAACTTATATGTTTTTGGAATAATTTATAAATCTGAGTTCTGCCTGAATATGTATTTTACCGTAAAGAACTTTCTGATTTCGTGGTCGGAGTTTATTTCTTTAATTATACTAACGGCTCTCATTAAAATTATATCTACAAAAGGAAAAGAATTAAACTACCACCCTAAATTTATGAAATCTGCTATACCAGGTGCGTCATATTTAATTTGTTCATTCCACTTTACTAAATTTTCTTTACCCATTTAATTTTATAGCTAGCGTAAAGCATTCGGATTGCAGTTTCTAGAGTTATTTGTCACTTTTTCATATATTGATTTCTTACATCCCTAATGGAAGGTTTTGTAATCTATATCCAATGAGTCATCCACTAATAAAGAAATATGCATAAACCTATTATTGTAATAAACTAGTTTACTTTAAAATATTTATAAAACAGTCACAAATAAAACATTTAACATCAACTTTAAACTAACATATGGCGACTCGGTTACCTATGGCTGGCTAAAAATATTTTGGTAGTACAGTATTGCCCGAAATAAACAGTACTGAAATTGTAATTGTTTTGTATATTTAAAAAATACATATTATTGACACTTTATTATATGTTCTAAATGTGCACCTCCTCGTTCGAGACAGACTTCATAACGATGTTCTAAGTTTCTGGTCATGTTATTGAATAAGGGTTGTCTCAGGGCTGCGAAGAAGACTCTAACGGCATCCTTTAATTCATCGATGGTTTGTGGTGCCCGTTTGAAAACGGCATTTTTAGCCATGCCCCAAATGTATGCGTCTGGAGGTGTGATGTCTGGAGAATGTGAAGGATAAGGGAAGTCAGTAAATCGTGATATGAATTTGCTTGGAAAATGTTCTTGAAGAAATTGACGAATTGCGGCAGCAGTATGGCAAGTTGCCCCGTCCTGCTGAAAAATTGGTTTCGAAATGCCAAGTTACGTGCACGACAGAATTGACGTAGATCAGGGATAAATCGTGTTAAAATTTGTCTGTACCTCTGTTGATTAAGTGTGACTTGCCTACCATTCTCTTCGATAAAGTACGGACCAATGATTCCGTGTCCGGAAACAGCACACCAGACACTCACTTTTTCACTATGTAAAGGAACCTCTTGAACCTCATCGGGTCTGGCAAAGCCCAGAAATCGATTTGTGCGACGATTCACATAGCCTGACAAGTGAAAATGTGCTTCGTCTGAAAACCAAACATTTTTCAAAATTCAGGATTTTCATACTGTAACGCGAGAATTCTGGCGCAATATTCCACTCTACTGCGATAATCCCGAGGATGTAGTTGTTGATGTACCTGAATCACATACGAAAATGTACCCAGCTCCTTCAGGATTCTTTGAAAGGAAGTTCTTTTAAATCAAGTTGTAACGCTGTCCTTGCCTGGCTGACTTTCGGATTTTCTAAGATTTGCTCAAAACACGTTCATGGTTATTGTTGTTGTTAACTGTCCTGGGACGCCCTGAGTTTCCTTTTCGTTGGCACAATACACTACCTGTATTTCTAAACTTTTCAATAACCTTCAAAATTACAGCATTATTTGGAGAACGTTTATTAAACCTTTGTGTGAATTGATCAGACACGTATAGCAAACTTGCACCATTATGTCGGCCGATTCCGTATGAACGAAAATAATGCTCTACCAGAAACACTTTCTCCTCTGTACTTAACACCATTTTTATCAATTAGGCCCAATTAATTATTTGTTTGAGGTTTACTTGACAGGTCTATACTAGCTAACTTGAGTGTGGCAGCGCGCGCATAAAAACACCGCCAACTTAGTTTCAGTACTGTTTATTTCGGGCAATACTGTAGTATAAAGTTTTTTTATAATATACATATTTCTATTACTTCTAAATATATTAAATAAATGGAAAATTAAAAAGTGTTTGTTATTGAATAGAGGGTTATCTAAAATGTTCTTTCTGCAATTTTGCATGCGCATGATCAAAAATTTTCTTATAAATAAATAAGATTAGAAACGTTAGCACTATTTACTACATTGGTGTGATAAACCACCGCCGATACAAATCAAGAACTTCCCTAATATCACATAACTTCTATAACTTACGAATCCTAAAAATAGGATCTCAAAATAGATCAAATAACTTAATAAATATATCACTGCACACTCTCAAAAACCGTTCACTCCCTGATAGTTTTTTGAATCCAATCTACATAACTTGAAACTTTAGTGCTCACGTCTGGATTACCCATACCACAACCAGATCCAAACGATATTATACCTTCTTGGATCCACTGATTTTTGAACGAAAACATAACCGGTCCACCAGAGTCCCCCACGCACACAGGTTTGACGTTAACAACGGTTTCTTTAGTACAAATCTGATTTTCGGTAATTTTGACGTTGGATCTGTTTTTGTATCTATTTGCACACACTTGGTTTGGAAATAGTTGCGTGTAAATTTTTTTTTTAACGCTTGAAGATAGGCCTGTTTTTACTCGTCCCCAACCACTTCCTATGACCGTGTCGCCAACGCTAGGGCGAGGTGATCCTGGAAGTGGTAAACAGATAGGTCGAATGTAATCTAAAACAAAAACAAACTGTTAGTAAAAACAAAACTGTAAAAAGTCTTCAAGATAAGCACGTTTTGTAGGTAAACGTCTTGTACAAGAAAGTAATCCGATCAACAGTAAACTCCATACTTCTATTTGTGATAGAAGTTGAAAATTCAATTATAAATTAAACAAACATAGGTAGTGAACCCCTCAACGTCATACTCATGATCCCACCCTTTACATATATCCCGAAACTTCATGGCAATCAAGTTTTTATTTTTGTAGGTTTGTTTCTGCGATTCGAAGTCCAAATCAGCTAAAAAATTTTCTTAAAACTAGTTTTTGCAAAATTTTGAACTATCATTTGTGCCGCACCAGTATTTAACATTCTTTTTAATATTAGTTTAAACCATTCTTGTTTAGTAGGACGCCCTGCTACTGGGTTATAAGTTGGTTTTGTATTACGATAAAATGCGTAAGGCAGTAGTAGTAACCTGCTTTTAAGCGAGTCCCAAAACCTGTGCGAGTATTGTTAGGTATTATGAAAAGATAATAAAGCGTGTGGTTCGGTTTGTAGTGTAGTGAGTGGAGCACGACTAAAAAGTAAGAGCGTTGTGAATAATGAAAGTGCAAACAGAATTGTGTTTAGCAATCCAGTCTAGTGGTGAAGCTTCCTGAAATCTTCTCCGAAGGATAGTTTGTCTACGATATAAGGTATGATCGATCCTTATTATTTTCATCGTTCTAAGTGCATGTCAACATCCTTCGATATGTTAAGGTTACTTAACCGGACTTATAGATACCTGGGGTTTGTGTAAAGTAGACATCCACCGCGCGCTGTGTCGTATAAATAACCAAACTTTTAACATTCCAGAGCGTTCACGTTTACAAGGAAGAACATGAACCGGTTGCGAGCTAGTATATTTTAGTTCAGTAATTCACTTACGTTACGTTTAGATATTCGGACTTAGTTTATTTAAGCTCAACGGTGTGATGTGTAATTTAGTGGGATGAAAATTGTAATGCTTATACTATGCTTTAGATTAGGATATAATTGCATTTTTCTGTAATCAACGGTAGGGCGCAAATGCAAAGAACACGAAGGCGGAAGAGCGAAATTCGAGTGCTGAATGTGACGAGCTTTTAGTATACTTAAGTACGCTTATGACGAAAATTAATTCAAATCTGGAAACCAACAATGAAATATTAAATGCAAATTTTGGCGTACTGGCCGACAATAGTAGAAAATTAAATGGGGGGCATTGGCGATATTCAATCGAGTCTGAAACTTAAAAAAATTAATTTCAAATGTACTGATAATATTCAATGTAATTTGAAGGTTGTTAGCGAACAGCACGATACGAAAGTAAAAGATGGTCGATACATCCCCTCCCCCCCCCGTAAGTGACTGCCGATATTTAAGTGTTTGGAAGGAATTGGGGGGTAGCTCGATAATTTTTAGACCGATGGTCGTATAAACCCGATTATGTTTATAAATAAATTAGAGGCATTATTTAACGAAGCGGAAGTACCGCATCATAAACAATTAGCGCTAGATATTATTGGTTTGCGCGATTCAACAACTGACGGGTGAAATTAAGGCGATAAGGAGAAAGTGTACAGATTTGATTAGCTTCAAAAAATTGTTCTCGGATCGTTATTGGGATTCTCGGATGCAAATTACTTCCGTATTCTAATAGGAGAGGCGGAGCTGGTAGAGGTAATTCGGGGGTTATCAATTGGGTGGGCAAAATTTTTCAGGGGGGCAGTGTCTATAGTAGGGTTCCTAATCAAGTAGCGGAGATGGACGAAAGAGAGTGCGTCAACCAACATAGACCAGATACGGATCGTGGAAATGATCGTGTAGTTTCTACAGCGATAATTATGATGATTTGTAAGGGGAGAATGAACCCGAAATTAGTCCGGTGAATAAGGTTCCGTGAATAAGGGCAATGGTAGAGAGTATAGGCGTGGATATCCTAGTCGACACTGGATCGGTTATGAGTTGCATCAGTCAGAACTTTTATGATAAAGTTATAGCTACTAACTAGGAGATTATCCCATCATTACCGGCATCTGGACTAACAGTTTTTGTGGCTTTAAATGGTAAAGACCAGGCGGTTAAACAACAGTTATATTTGGAAGTCGTTAGCGGCAATGTGTATTTTTGTTGTCCTTTCATTGTTGTACCACATTTGATGAAAGATGTGATTTTAGGATGTGACTGAATGAACCGATTTGCTATTATAATTAGTTTTGAGAAATGTTCGTTGGAAACGTTTGACAAAACAAAGCAAGAACTTAAATTTATGTTAGTCGGGCAGGAAAACATAAAAGGGTTGCCACATGCGATATTTATGTTGAGATTGAGCACAGTGTTCAAGACGGGTTGACAGAAAAGAATACCCACATAAGGATTGGAGTTGTTAGGGACGCAGAGATATTTGAAGAGGAGAAGTTCAAGATCCATACAAAGAGGTTGTTGAATTGGAAAGAAGTTCTGAAATAGAATATAACGTGCACTTCGGCAACCAAAAGCCAAATGATTATGTGAAATCGACCGGTCGTTCTGGTTGTGAGGCAGAACTCAAGGTTTTGTGTTTCTAGCTAAACAAAAGTTAAGAACACAAGCAGGAAAAAGACTGCTCAGACATACTCGTAATGCGCGCAAACTTTTCAATTTCGTAAAGGTGAATCGCGTATTAGTACGCTCTCAACCCCGGTCATCTGCCGAAGACAGTAAAAAAAACCTTCTTTTATTATTAAAGGCTCGGGTACGATTACAAGAGTGTCAACCCTAATTCCTACTAAAATTTGCGAAGACTGGACTGAGTTGTCTCTCAGAGTTCAGAATATAATTAACTTGAAACCCAATCGAGCGCCCATTGACCGGACGCAGCCTTATCTATGGTGAATTAAATTAGTAATCTGGCGGTACCTAAATTCAATTGGGAGGTGATGTTTCGCGCCAGTAGTTGTAGTATTTATCATTTCTCTTAGTATTAGTTTGCTCCATTCCTGATTAGTAGGACTGGGTTTTATCTTGGTTTCGTATCACGACAAAATACGTAAAGTTTTGCGAGTATTGCTAGGTATTAAGAGGAGACAACGAAATGTGTGTTTAGGTTTGCAGCGTAGTGAGTGGAGCACGACTAAAAAGTAAACAAGAGCGTTGTGAATAATACAAGTGTTTATGCAATTGTGTCTAACGATCCAGTCTAGTGGAACTTGAACAAACCTTAACTACTTTACTAGGCACGGTTTTCCCTTAAACCACCCCGAAGTTCGCACCCTATCCCAGCAGCAAACTATAAAAATCTCCGCTATCCCTCCAACCACAGTATCAGACACTGAACTTGACAACGACCTTCTGGACGGAGTTGTGTCTAAACTAAACCCCCGCAAAGCACCCGGACCTCACAACATAACGAACACTATCAAAAATTCTGACCTTTCCTGATAACCTACAACGAACGTCACACTCAAACCATGCAAACCTTTCGACGACCCAAAATCATATAAACCAATAACCCTGTTCTTGGCCCTAGACAAAGTTTTTGAACGCATTATCCTAAATAATATACAATCCCACACGAAAACCATTCCCTAATTTCAGACAATCAACCCGACTTTCGTAAAGCCACAGTGCGGAAAAAACTATCTACTCCTTAATTTTATCAGTCAAATCCTCTTTATACAGCATCTCATCGCCAGATTTCTGCTTGGACTTCGATATCCTATGGTGGCCCAACATCCTAACTCAACTGAAACCTGCAAATTTCCCATACAAAATCGTTTACATAGTAAAATCCTACTTAACCGATCGTACCGCGATCCTAAGTTCCTAATTCTACTCAATTTTCAAAATCTTAACCCAAGAATGTCTAAAATGATCCATCCTATCTTAGCCTCATTGAATCCAGGTCTCTCTAAAACAAGCAATTCTTTCCCCTAAAAATTCAAACTACTCTTTCTAAACAGCCACTTCGGCTTTGGCCGTAGTCCTAAAATACACATCCTAAGAACTTTGTTAATCTTCTCTGACTCCGCTTCTTACTTGGGTATTTGTTTCGAAACTCTCACTTATCCAACCTACGCCCCAATACAAAATCAATCTTAGATAACTTGCACCACTTTCTACCAAAATCCATCCATCTTACTCGCTTCGTCCGAAGACTCAACCTAAATCAAATAATTATTCCCATTATCCGATACGGGGTTGGCTTCTTATATCCCCAAACACCCCAACGTGAGTTATGTACTCCCCAATTAATGTATGTATAACGAAATAAAAATAATTAGGAATTATTAGAATGTGTTAAAGAAATTATAAAGTAAAATGCAACAATGTAATACAAGGATAAACCAGACAGGTGATTTACAGTTCATGACAATGGATACAATACAATGTATTCCAGACAATAGTGACACTGCAGGTGGCAGGTAACAGACGGTTAAGATACCATAATTACCTAGAAAGTAAGATTGCTACAATGTATTAATAAATAGAATTAAGAATAACCAGACTTGAGCTCTGCAAGTTCCCACAGAATTGTGAGGGGCGGGAACATTATAAATAGCCGGGGAGCCACAAGACCCGACAGTCAGTCAAAGTATTCAGCTTTATCATTGCAGTTGCTTCGGCTACTCATAATAGTAGGATTAGTAATTATTTTGGACTTAGTTAATTTAATTCAAGATTTGTCAAAATTACATGTTAACCTCTGTTTAACCAAATAAATTTGTTAAGAAGTTTAGAAGAAGTTTTTAAAAGACAGCTTTCAATGCCCAAACCTTAACTCGCGTAAAAAATTTTAAATCTTATAATTTATATCTTCCCTCTATATGCAACAAGAGGCTTCAGAACCATCTCCACTACTGCACTATACACACTACTTAAAATTTCGCCCTTAAAAATCTTCCTTGGTGCATTAGTCCAACTCCGTAATCAAAATTACAACCACCTCGTGCACCTGCATGACCTTATACTACACCACGCTGACTACCAGACAACGACAATTACTGGCAAGAAAAACCCTATCCAAAACTTACTCAAACCTTCATAGCAACAACATTGGACCAGTTCCTCTACCGGACGATATACCTATGACATTTTCCCCAACACACTTATCTCCGACTACATCCCATTTTTAATCACTCTACCACTTAATTCTAATTTCTCACAAGTTACAGAGTATTCTGACAGAAACTTTATTTCTTTAACCTTATCCCCTCTTCACCATGTCCCTGCTCAACAATAAATACTACTGAAACTCCATACTACACAATACACACTTGTCTTAATTCTACTTTTCCCCAGCACAATCTGAAAGTGCAATCAACTTTAACCCATATTCAGTCTTCCCAAGCATAACTTCCCTAGTCTAACATTGTCCAGTACAATTTGACAAATTTCTAAAAACATTCTAATCAACAAACCCTCAATTCCTAACTGATCCTACGTTTGTTCCACCACCGACATCGTCTACTACCTCGCACACAACAGCATTCAACAACACTATACGACCCACAATCTAAGTGCGACCTGATTTCTTGCGGCGAAGCAAAGGACAAGTGCCAGCAACTCAAGACTGACATCTTACTATTTTTATTTAAAAAAAATTATAGGAAGACGGCAAAAGTAGCTACAGAGAAACCAACATCAGCAGAAGTCATCTTTTACTTTATTTCTTGTACATATTTCTTTGTAGATTGAATAACGGTATTTACTATGTTCTACGCGTTAACAGCTATTCAAGGAGTTTCATCCACATTTTATTATGGAAACACGGTATTTAGAAAAGTACACAATTGTGTATTGAATACGCGTAAATGCATGGATATTCTAAAATATTTTCGGTTTTTCAAGAGATTGCATGTGCTCCATTTCTGTGAATGCGCGTGCATACTATTTTAATTTTGATTATTATTTAAAACAAATGTACATTAGTATTTTTATGGAAGAGTATTAAGATTTAAACATCAATCGTATTTCTAAATAGTGAGAAAGTGATCATTGACCGTGTTAAAAAACAATCAAATACTAAAATAGAATATCAGTAAATAAGGTAAATAGCTGAGGGCGACAATAAAATTCGTGAAAGCGATAAGCTGGAACTATTAAAAACAATAAAATCTTGAATATTTATAAGATAGGCAGACAACATCAATTACTGTATAATTCGAGGCAACAAATTAATAAACCATCTAATGTTTGAATTGCACGCCTTCGAAAACAAACCAATTAGGACGTTCGGGAAAGAGCTGAGAAGAATTTAGATGCTGACGCCACAGAGTCTAGCTGTTATATATAACCAATGGATTGAGAACGCGGGTCGGTCTTGCTAACGTCACGATGCTAACCATATAATACGTTACATAGTTACAGGTCGATCTAACATGTACTGTATTTAGTAGTAAAAATTATTATGGAAGATAGACGATTTTATTGAAGTAGCGACGGAGAAATGTTTGTGAATACTCATAAGTGCGTAAATTATTTGAAGTACTTACAATGATTTCAAAATGGAAAATAGATAGTTAAAATAATTAAACTACTGCAAGATAAAGTTTCTTAATTGAAATGAAAGTATATATGATTGGAATGGTATTTTTTTGTACTTAAAGGTATTTATTTGTATTTTTAAAACGATTTGAACGATTATGGTGCATGATTAATAATTATGTTTTGGAAAAAGGCAACAAGCAGATTTGTCACGGCAAAATAAAGATACATTGTTTAAATACTTCTAAAAGGGCTCATATTTATAGAGTAGTTAAGATTTTTTGTGCTACTCTTTGAGTGCGAGTAGAATGAACAAGTCGATTATTTGACTAGAAGAATAGGCAAACCTGGGGTACAGGTTTTCGCTAGTATGTTAGGAAATAATAAAACCCAACTGATAATATATGTTTAAATACGATTTTTAAGGATAATAAATTATAGGACTTATTTTGAAAATTTTTCTACATAATAAGATTTAATTGGCGTTATTTATGAACGATAATTACGAGATTAACTTTATAAGTAATCATCTTAATTATAAAGAGAAATTTTTGGACTCTATTTTTAGTATGAGTGATTATCGAGAAGTTATTTTTCTTTATGTTATATTTAAGATATAAGGAAAAGCTGTTGTGGAAATTTTGGACTCTATTTTTAGTGTATAAAATTTGCGATGAGAAGAAGTGTTTTTTCATAGATGTTATATTTAACAATATTATTTGTAAGAGAAACCTGTTGTGGATGTAATGTGTATGAAAGATTGTTTGCAAAAGAATATTTTGATCCATATCATAAATCTTATTTATGATTCTAGTGGTTTTATTTAAAGAGAGCTAGCAAAACTAATTAGACATCGGGCAAATTTGAAGCTTTCATCAAGAGCACTCTTTTATTCAGGCTCGTTCAGCTTCAATTCACAGCCCTCGTATGAAGAAAGTTAAAATGCAAGAATATTAGTTAGAAGTTGAAACTTGAAAATATCATGCACATATTATACAACAACCAGGGATTTATATAAATGATCTATAAATTTTTGTTAATAGCATAGGTGTCGTTAAGGGACCATGTAAATAGAAAATATATAAAAGTTCAAGTTGATATGTAAACAATATAGAAAAAAATGTTTTACCTGAATATTGAACGCTTCTATTCATTCGAAGTAATGCAATATCATGTAGATGATTATATGAATTGTACTCTGGATGGATAATTACTTCTTCAATTCCAAAATCGGCAATTGGGTCGCTACATTCATCTAGGTCACCATCCTTTACACAATCTACAGTTTGCTCGATGTTGTACTCGCCCAAACGAAGGCCAATTCTGAAAAAAACGTTTTCTTAAAATCACACTCCTATGAAGTCAAACATTGTTACGTGTTAAGTAAACTAACCGGTAACCCGCCTTTTCAATTATTGGATAACCAGTTTCCATTTCTTATATTAATTAAATTTACTGTATTTCGTTTAAAGGTAAAGTAATTCCCTTGAATCTGGCCTTGAGCAGGTTATAAATTATTAGTTATCGGTAGTCAGGTATAAGTATTAGATTACTTATTCTATTTAAATTTTTTACACATGGTTGTAAAAAAATTACTGTGCTACTGGGTTGCATCCTCATTGACACAAATGACGTTCTGATTTACGTCGTTTTAATTTATTGGTTTGTCGATAACGAGAAATAAATTCAATTAGCGAGTTATCTTCAAAGAGTAGAAGAAAGCAGCATAAGCATTTAATTTCTTGGAAGTTTGCAGTTCCGGAAAATTCTATAAAAAGTTTTTTGTTTTAATTTGAAGCATATGTCTCCGTTGTGTTATCTAGTGAACTTTCAACATTTATTTGGCGATTTAACGTAAGCGATTAGCTGTATACTTGTGGTCCCGCCACCTGCTCATTCTGAAGTGCACTCAGAATTTCTACGTAAAGTATCAATGTTATATTCCAAGTGATATTAGTAATATAAACTGGTTTGTATTGCGCAGGCTTTTGGGAATTATTACTAGGAATAAATACATGAAATTTAAGTAAATATTTTTAACCTACAATTTAAAATACTAGTAGTTGTCAATAATATAGAAAGCCTGAATATACAGATATAGATAATAAAGGGCCTCGTGAATTAGTTGTTCAAAAAGTTACTTTTTATAAATCTACTCCACCAAAATTAAATTTGTTGCTGCTTTCTGAAAGCCTTTTTTATGAATATTTGTTGTATTCTTTATAAATAAAATTATTAATCATAAACAGAATACAGATGAATTAAATAAGTAACTTAAACTAAATTTATTGTTTTATTTTGGACAAAGACGTCTAAATGTAGGTAAGCATAATTGAGATTGCTAAATAGATAAGATACTAATGGTGACTTATTAGTAATCAATTTTACAGTATTTTCTATCCGGTTTTGTCTGTAATACTTGACTTTTGTATTAGTAAAGCTTTAAAACTAGAACCTTTTTTGTAGTGTTTGTCTTACAGTTATCCTCAAATAATTCCAATAGTGTTGTTTAATAGCAGATATATTTTTATTATGGGAAGTAATTTATAAGTTATTTCTTTTGCAATAGCAACAAAAGAATATTTCACAAACTTTTATGTTATTTCGTCTGCAATATCAAAGTAGTAAGAGTTCGCCTCTTATAGTCTTTATTTGTTTTAAATGTATTGTTTTATTACGGGTACCCTGCGCTTCTTTTTGATAACCGTGTTTACATGGCAATTGCGTTAAGAATGTCTCCAAGTTCTCCCTTAGAATACCTCTTGCTTTTTTATGAGCCTAGGACTTGGTGACGCCTTTTATAGTGTTGTTCTGATTCTGATTTCTATAGAGAGTCGTATGAATTATAGCTTTTGAAGACCCACAACCATCTCTCATTGCTCTACTCAGTAATATAACCCTAGCTAGGTCGGAAGACTGCCTTTCCTTTAACAACTTGTTTTAGGAAAGGGTTGTAATTAGTCACCCATTTATTTCAGGGAGAGATTAACAAAATTCGTTTTAGCCCTGTAAAATGACTTGAAATTTGTCGATTTGGAGGAAATAATACTGATTGGGCTAAAACTTTGTAAACAGGCTTATTGTAGAGTAGTATTCAACATATTAAAAGTTCCCACGTGTAGAGGCTACGTTGCGGGCAGGAGAGGGTCCAAAAGGTCCAAAAAATTAGTTTTTCGCAAATAACTTGAAAAATATCAACTTTACAGAAATTTATGTAGATATCCAAATTGTAGCTTACAAAATCACGCACAATTTCGTTTTTTATTCAAGTTTGTACGACCAGGAGCAGAGATATAATTTTTTTAAACACAGGTAGTTTCGCGACGCAAAGTTTTCGCGTACGCGCGTTGCTCATTTTTCTCTCAAATCTCGCAAATGAACTCTCGAATCGAGAAATGTTTTAAATAAAAGTTGTAGATAAATTTAGTTACGAACAATTTCGTTTTTTATTCATTATCACATCTTTCAATGGCTTGAACAATAATAAAACTAAAATTGCTACGTGCAATGACGTATCCGGAAAAAAACGTAAATATACCAGGCTAACTACCAATGTGGAGAGAGGAGGGGTTCCTAGCAACACAAAAATAATACATCAGCAACGATTTCCTATTTACAATAAAAATTACAAATATAGAAATTTCTATCGAAACAGCAAAACAAAATTAACTAAGGTTACTATTTAATAAAACAATTTTACTCTAAGGACAAATTCACTAATTGTTCCACGAAGTGCGCAATTCGTAGCTAACAGGTAATAAATCTAAATAGTACCAAAAAGAATAACGCTGATACTTTCGTATAAGCGGATGGGTTAATTAAAAAAAACATTAAATTTAAAAACCTTTCTAGTAAGGATTTTACCATACGAAGCATTTGTTATAACTCTAGTCAGTAAAAAAGAATACTGCTGATACTTTCGTATAAGCAGCTGGGTTAAGTACAAAAAGCAAAAGCATAAAAGTTCAAAACTTTTTTAGTAAGGATTTTACCAGAACAAACATTAGCGTATCTAATTTCAACTTGGGTTTATCCCTGGGTATGTTAGCAAAGGAAAACAGGTCACATACATGTGTCGGGATACTTATCTTGTCAGCCTTCGGAAGCGAATTGACACAGCATCGCTTCGGTAGTCAGAACAACAATGCTACTACCGTAATTGCCGCGGTGGTCTACATGCAAGATCAGTTGATCTACATCAAGGAATAATAGGGCTACGCAACAAGCAATTTAACCTCCAATTAAGAGCTAAAAAAAGAAAAATTATACTAATATTAATAAAACAGGAGCGCTTACCGATCCAACACCAAACACATTTGATAGAGGAGAAACGTGCATCACTTTTGGAGTAACAGAACGAGTAGTTTTTACAAGTGCATCAACGCACAAGCTGCAGAATCAAAGTTTAAAAGAAGTTCAAAATAACACCAATTTGAAAAGCAAACATCCGCGTTATCAAAACGCGATTCAAACTGGAAAACACGGTTTTACTGGAGAATAGTAGGATAAATTATTTCGACAAATCTTTGGGTGGGAAACCTACTAGAACGAAATTATACGTTATCGGAAGTTATAACGCGCTCACGGATACCTAACAGAATATTGACTTATTTAAATTTTATCATAAACTTGTCGTTTCCAAGCAAATAGATTTAAGTTGAAAAATTATTCGAAAGCGTATAATTGCAGAAAAATAAAATATACAGGCTGTAAACTATTTAATTGTAGCATAAACTTGTCGTTTTTAAAGCAATAGAAATTTGAGTGAAAAGTATTAGACAGCGTATTTATTATTAATTAAGTTGACGGATGTGAGAATAGCAACGTAGTTGATTTAACAAAATCATCGTAAAGCGGACTTATGAATTAATAAGGGAAATTTCTACAACAAAATTGGAATGTAACAAAATACTCACATTTTATTAACCAATTGCTATTTTATTGCTTCGATCTTCTCAATCTTTAGTACCTACGTACAGTACTATGGGTCCTAAAAATATCGTCCTACTACCGAACGATTCAGAAAGACTCCAAAAATAACTTCCGACACTACAATAAGTACAGAAAAATTGTTAAGGACACGTTTTTCATCATTTCAGGTGACTCATAGTGGTGATCTGCTACATACGTAAACTTACCTGTCTTTTAAAACGCCAGTTTCCCATCACGATGCAGTCAAAATTACATTCCATAAACTCTATTTTATATGAAATTGTATCAGCTTTAATTTCGGTATTTTGAAGTTTTTTCGTAAAGTTAATAGAAAGGAAAATATTTACAAAAAAAACGAATGCTAATGCAATTTTTCCATAATTTATCATGGGGATTTTTAATGTGTTAAATAGCACCATGAAACAAGCCTGTTTACAAAGTTTCAGCCCAGTCAGTATTATTTCCTTAAAATTTTGGCATTTTACTGGTCTATTTTATCACTTTGTGGATCTACTCATAAAGTTAACGAATGGTTCCCTCTGTGCTCTCTAATTCATGAAAGATTTCTGGATTTAACAACTCCAACTATGATAGAAATTCACTTTAAAGAAAGTTAGTAACTTATACGAAATCGTAAAATCTCTTTTATATTATTATAAATTGGGATTGTAACGTAGAAACCACTTAAGTATATTATGTATCTATGAATCAACCGTTGTGCTCCGAATTTAAATTCATTTATGCAATGAAAACACCAGGGAGTGCACGCGATGTTCGTTAATTGTAAATTATTTATCATTAACACTAGTATCATTCAAAGCTAAAACATGCACCAGAAAATTGTAACATTTTTTATGTAAGACTTGTTTACCGTTTGGTATTGTTTGCCAAATGGAGAAGCAACAGAATTTATAACTGTCCACTGTTATTCAAAGCTCTTCAAAATGACGACACTGCTGTAAAAAAATTCGGTCAGACACCAAATTTCGGAGATGACTTTGGACTCTTAGTGTGTTTTGAAACAAAAAAGAATTTCGCATCAAGAAACGATGTGACTAAAGTTTCAACTAATCTAAAACCGACAAGGAAATACTGTGGTAACAAGCACTCCGATAATAACTACATTCATTCTCTGAAAAATATAATTGATACCTCTTATATCAAAGATGTGGTAATTGTAATTAGAAATATTTACGTTGTTGACGCGACCGTACCCTTTTCTAGATCCGGTGTGATTTATTTTTTGAAAACTATCGGCCCAAAATATTTCAGAAAGTTAAACGAGAAGACATTTTGAAAAATACTATTATCTTTATTGCAAAAGTTGTAAATCACACATTTGACATTTAGTCCACTTCCTCTTGGATCTCCCAAGATTTAAATACAATGATATATCATATGAAAACTGAGAAAAAATGCAGTATAGTGGAACCTCACCGATTCTGAAAATTTTTATTTTGCAAATAGCCTAGACCCTAGGAGTGATGATTCTGCAAAAAAAAGTTTGCGGAAATCAAAAATAAATTTGTTGTGAATTTTTCCACAACAAATTTTCCCATGCCTATTTAGATAGGGAGAACCAAATATTTATGCCAAGTTTTTTCCAATCCAAAAATGTAAACCCCAAAAATATATTACTGCAAAAATATCACATTACCCCAAAAATATCGTATTACCCCAAAAGTATCATTTTTTCATGTTTCAGGTCATTGCAAGACTTCCTCAACCTGCCCCAAAAAATCTCATTTTACCCTGCAACGGGATTTATAGACGACAACTTGGACGCAGGCATATGGGGATACAGTTCTTAAATTTAGGATAGGTTTTTTCTAAGTCTGCGGAAAGTGAGAATGTGTACCTTAGATTCCTTCTAGGTATGCGGAAAGTGAGACTGTGTACCCTGAGTTCCTTCTAGGTATGCGGAAAGTGAGACTGTATCTGAAGTTCCTTCTAGGTGTGGGGAAGGTAACATTTTGGTATAATTTTAGATTTTCCGGCATGGGGTAAGCTGAAATATTTTCAGGGCAAGTTGAGAAAGTTTTAAAATGGCCTGGAACGTGTACAAACGCAATAAAAAATGAGGTAAGAAAAAACTCACATTACCCCAAAAATAAGGAATTCAACAAGTTTTAAGTCGTCATGTCAACCTTTATTCATTTGTAAATAAATATCAGTTTCCAGAAACTGGTTTACAATCAAAAACACAGTAAAAATATAACTATTATTAGAAATCTGAAGTTAATATATAAAGAATAGTGAAATAATCATGTAAGAATTAATTGGTAATTGTATCGTTATTGGCATTAAAATGAGAGTATAGGATAGAAGCTATTCGCATCGTGATCAATAAAGATAACAAAACATGAACGATTATTAAGTACGTATTAAAAATAAAACAAAATTAATTGAAGTCAAAATACAAATCTTCAATTTCTGCAATTTCAGAAGTTTCGGCGTCGATTTCCTCTTAATTATCAACTGTAAGGTCATAGAGATCCCGAGCCAGCATAAAGAACATGACCAGAGGGTCCTGTTGAAGATCTTTAACCATTTTCAGAAACATGCATCTAGCCAAATACCTCCCGAAAAAACCTTTCTGCCGATTTGCATACCGAGCACTTGTTTTTGCATAACGCCTAGACATTTAGAATAATAAATTAATTAAACAACAATGAATTATTTCATTTAATCGTTACCAACTTGATTCTGTAGCATTTGTGTGAACTCCTGTTTCCGTATCTTTGAAATTCAACGAGTGGTTAACCTGCAAATGGGTATATTTGAGATGATCAACTAGTCTCGAGTATCCTTTCCAGCAATCAGAGTAGATTGTTGTTCCTTCAGCAATGAACTCTTCAATACAATTCAGAAGTGTCTCTGAAGTGCGATCTTTGACAACAACCATAAAAGTTTTGCCCGATCCTCTTTCAATGTCCCCGAAAACCTATACTGCTTCGACTATGTGACCTCGATGGTATTTCCGATTCCCAAATTTTTCGTTTACTTCAACGCTACAAATGAGACAAGAAAGGTTTTAATCTATTAATCTTAATGCTTTTAACGAAAGGATGTATCCAAAAAGTATTAGCTTACATTTTGCCGGGACCTCCAATTTTACTGGCCTTCGTTATAAATGCTTCGAATACTACTTCCCGACAAAAACTAGTCCAGTCAACGGCGGTGTGGCTTGCAATCCTCAGCTCCTTATAATAAATTTCAGGCGGCACTCTTCCACTCAAAGATGACAGAAGCCAACTATTTTTCAAATTGGAAGGTTCGATTTATTGAAAAAAGTCTTGTCTCTGACTGATAACCTTTCTAAATAGATCTTTATTTTTTCTGACAAAAGTCGCGCAGAAGATGTAGTTTATCCGTATTCATACAACTGACTTTTGAAGACTTCCGCACTAGCTCTGAACTCTATCTTCAGCGGTTTAGAGAGAGGCTTTCAGGGGGGTCGTTTAGATAAATACGGATGGGTAGGGCGCCACTGTGCTTAGGTAGGGTGTAAAAACAAGAAGTATCGCTAAGAAAAACACAGAAACCTCAACGAATATATTCTGTTATTGGAATACAAGATTTTGTATTTTTAACTCCGGAAATAAAATCAAGTAAATAAAATAATATTGGAGACAGCAGTTTCCGCCTCAAAATAAAAATAAGAAATTAATAAATCAATAAATCAGACAAGTTTTGTGCATCTATGGTATTTTTCTTTTGTGTGTTAGTGCATGGACACTCTACTTATTAAATTTATGCACTTCTGGTTTATATATAAAATTCATAGAATTCAAAGATAAGTATGGATAGAATAAACACGATTTCTTAAGAGCTGAAATGAGTGTAATTAACCTTTTCTAAGTTTATGAAGAAATCAAAGCTCTTAAATATCAACACATATATTAACTGAAAAATATTTCTGATTTATTTTGACAGATATTTACTATAAATTTTCTGAATGTTCCATCAATTTTGTGTATTTATATTACTAATATTGGTCATTTAAAAGAAAGCCTCTAAAGCAAATTGGCACTATTAATATCATTAACACAATTATGAGCTTTTTGTCATCTTTTCAGTACTGACTGAACGACTCACAGGTTTACAAAATCAGTTTTGTAATAAGATCTTTTAAATTAGTAAGCAAGTACACGACTATATTATTCATAATGCAAATTCATAAAGATTTTGTTAGATAAACAATTGTATAAAGCATAATTTTAATGTAAAGCAAAGTTTGAAAATTTAAATTCATAATTAAATATTATCGTTAAAATGTTAGTTTCCATGCGTTCAAACTACCAAGGTCACGGTTTATACATGACGTTAAACGTCGAACAGACGATTGCCTCAACAAATAGAAATCACTTACCGACCTTGAACTCAGGGCATGACTGCTTATAAACCAATTAGCAAACAAGTTCGATCCACATGTGGACTTCCAACATTGAACAAACACATGAAAAAAGCAGTTGTGTACATTGTTATAACAACGCCTCGTAAACTAAAACCATATAGTAGGTTTCCAATGCGTAAACGTTTTATACGCAAATATATTAACTTCTTCTTATAACCATTAATCAGTTCTTAAATGTTGTTTCTGAACTAGACAAAGCTTCCATGTTAAAGTATAAGGAACGTACATATCTTATACGCAGTAAAATTAACAGTTTTGTACAACCATTATTGCTTCAGTTCTTAAGTGTTGCGCATGATGAGTTTCTAAACCTACAGATCGATGGATTGCAACTCGCAAGTCAGCTTTGGATACCAATTTTTCCATGTTGACGTTAGAATGACAAAGGGCCGACTGGTTTGGCTTGACGACAACAACGACCTCAACAATTAGGTGCGCAGAGGCACGCTATTTAATATTACTTTCAAGATACTTTATGGAAATTTCTAAATAGCTTGTTCGAGTTTTAGCATGGTTTTAAAATACAAACTCTGGCACCTTTATAACTATACGCTTTATTTAATAGATAATTAGAATAAAAGAGGACAATAATTGGGGTGTTTTGAAATTATGATATCTTGTTTTAACTTTGTATTAATTGTAGATGTACAATTCATATTAAATTATAAAAGTAAACTTAAAAATTTTATAACACAACACATAATTTTTATGCGTTATTTTAGAAAAGGAAAAACAAACTGTTACAACATTGCGTGGCAATGTGAGACGGGGAGCGGGAGCAGGAAGAGAGAACGTTCTATCTACCACGGCAAACATTGTGCAGTAGAGTCACGACCAAAGTGTTCTTCCCTAATTTTTGTATTATAATAGGTTTGAATTTGTAGTATAATTGATAATTATATATGGATTGAACAAGTGTTTGTGTGTGTGTGTGTGTGTGTGTGTGTGTGTGTGTGTGTGTGTGTGTGTGTGTGTGTTGTTTGTGTGTCAATAAACTTTTACTAAAAGTTAACTCGACTTTTTTAAAGCGACTCAAAGCTAGTCCTGACTCATATTAAATCGAAATGGATCAAATTAATTTGGACGTGGTGTTTGATTGGAGAAATAAGAGAGAAATGGTGGCACAACTCCAGCATTTTGGGGTCATTCAGAAAAACACAGAAATCAAATGTACAGTCCCTAACTGCAGCGAGGTCATGAAGTTGTTTTCCGATGCAAGTGTAGCTGATGGAGTCCGATTGATGTGCAGCGGTAAAATAGGCGAACGGAAACAAAAGCCAGTCAAGTGTGGTAAGAGGTAAGTAATTAGTTTTAATCTACCTACGGTAAAACTGCACCCGACTTGTGTTTGTTCTGTGATATCTTCCACAAAATTAAAACATCAATCAGACGAGAAATTTGACTAATTTAATCCATAATAAATTTGAAATCAAATCAACTAAAATTAAAATTTTTGTTTTGTGATTCCAGGTTATCAGTCAGATACAAGATTTTTTTCGATAAATCGAACCTTCCAATTTGGAAAATAGTTGGCATCTGTCATTTTTGGGTGGAACAGTGTTCCTGAAATTTATTATGAAGGAGTTGAGGATCGCAAGCCACACCGCTGTTGACTGGACTAGTTTTGTCGGGAAGTAGTATTCGAAGCATTTACAACGAAGGCCAGTAAAACTGAGGGTCCCGGTAAAATGTAAGCTAATACTTTTTGGATACATCCTTTTGTTAAAAGCATCTAGATTAATAGATTAAAACCATTCTTCTCTCATTTGCAACGTTGAAGTAGACGAAAAGTTTGGGAAACGGAAATACCATCGAGGTCACATAGTCGAAGGAGCATAGGTTTTCGGGGGCATTGAAAGAGGATCGGGTAAAACTTTTATGGTTGTTGTCGAAGATCGCACTTCAGAGACACTTCTGAATTGTACTGAAGGGCTCATTGCTGAAGAAACAACAATCTACTCCGATTGCTGGAAAGAATACTCGGGACTAGTTGATCATCCCAAATATACCCATTTGCAGGTTAACCACTTGTTGCATTTCAAAGATCCGGAAACAGGAGTTCACACAAATGCTACAGAATCAAGTTGGTAACAATTAAATGAAATAATTCATTGTTGTTTAATTAATTTATGATTCTAAATGTCTAGGCGTTATGCAAAAACAAGTGCTCCGTATGCAAACCGGCAGAAAGGTTTTCTCGGGAGGTATTTGGCGAGATGCATGTTTCTGAAAATGGTTAAAGATCTTCAACAGGACCCTCTGGTCATGTTCTTTATGCTGGCTCGGGATCTCTATGACCTTACAGTTGATAATTAAGAGGAAATCGACGCCGAAACTTCTGAAATTGCAGAAATTGAAGATTTGGACTTTGACTTCAATTAATTTTGTTTTCTTTTTAATATGTACTTAATAATCGTTCATGTTTTGTTATCTTTATTGATCACGATGCGAATAGCTTCTAACTTATACTCTCGTTTTAATGCCAATAATGATACAATCACCAATTAATTCTTACATGTTATTTCACTATTCTTTATATATTAACTTCAGATTTCTAATAATAGTTATACTTTTACTGTGTTTTTGATTGCAAACCAGTTTCTGAAAACTGATATTTATTTACAAATGAATAAAGGTTGACATGACGACTTAAAACTTGTTGAATTTCTTATTTTTGGGGTAATGTGAGTTTTTTCTTATCTCATTTTTTATTGCGTTTGTACACGTTCCAGGCCATTCTAAGACTTTCTCAACTTGCCCTCAAAATATCTTAGCTTACCCCATGCCGGAAAATCTAAAATTATACCAAAATCTCACCTTCCCCACACCTAGAAGGAACTTCAGATACAGTCTCAATTTTTGCATACTTAGAAGGTATCTAAGGTACACATTCTCACTTTCCGCATACTTAGAAGAAACCTATCCGTAATTTAAGAACTGTATCCCCATATGCCTGCGCCAAGTTGTCGTCTATAAATCCCGTTACGTGTTAAAATGAGATTTTTTGGGGCAGGTTGAGGAAGTCTTGCAATGACCTGAAACATGAAAAAATGATACTTTTGGGTAATACGATATTTTTGGGATAATGCAATATTTTCGAGGTACTGTAATATTTTTTGGTTCATGCGATATTTTTGGGGTAATGTGATATTTTCGAAGTAATATATTTTTGGGGTAATATGTTCGGTTTACATTTTTAAATTAGAAAAAACTTGGCATAAATATGGAAAAAGCATGGGAAAATTTTTTGTGGAAATATTCACAACAAATTTATTTTTAATTTCCGCAAACATTTTTTGTTGAATCATCACTCCTAGAGTCTAGGCTATTGGCAAAATAAAAATTTTCGAAATTGGTGAGGTTCCACTATACTGCATTTTTCCCCATTTAAATCTTGGGAGATCCAAGAGAAAGTGGACTAAATGTCAAAAGTGTAATTTACAACTAAAAACATGTCGCGCTTTTGCAATAAAGGTAATAGTATTTTTCAAAATTTCTTCTAGTTTTACTTTCTGAAATACTTTAAGCGTTTTGTTTTCAAAAAAAATCACACCGGATCTAGAAAAGTGTAAAGTCGCGTCAACAACGTAAATATTTCTAATTACAATTACCACACGGCTCTATAGGACAGATTATTTTTTTAGGCAGGTATGTCAGACTAATTATTTGAATTATTCCTTAAGTAAGGATGAGATTATTGAAATGTTGGTAGGTCATTTTGGTGGTAACGCTAGACGAGGGGTTGTTAGCTTGGGTTTGAAAACGATAGATGGGGTCAAGGCATATTAAGAAAAATGGATAATGCAGAAGTTAGTGAACGGGATTATAGGAGAAATCGAGGGGCTGTTCAACGGACAAACACATAGGATTTGTAGAAACGACGATAGAGACATTAATTTTAATGAGAATTGAGGAAGACCAAGTCGCTCATATCATGCAAGAGATAACCGGGGTTGGGGGTGAGAAATGTTGAAAATGTTCAGTAACCTGGGGACGGTGGAAATGGTTTAGAGAGTCATCGAGACCGGAATTAGGAGCGTCGAATCATAGCCACAATAGCGCAACAATGTACGTTATTCAATGATATTTATTCAGATCTGTTAAAAGAAACTCACGTTAACAAGGGTGGATGTTGTACCAATTGTTACAGCTGTGGTAGAAAAAGTAAACGAGGAGGTTTTAGTAGATAGCGGAGCCATGATGAGCTGTATAAGTCCAGAATTGTTGAAGAAAATTGTTGAGCGAGGTGATAAAATACCAATATTGCCGGTAAATGGAGTAACTGTAGTAGATGCGTGTGAGAAGAAAGGTCAGCCAATTAAGAACAGGTTTACCTAAATTTTACAGTTGATAAAGTAAATTGGGAGATGAGTTGTATCGTTGTGCTGAAATTGATAAGAGAAGTGATTTTGGGTTGCGATTTTTTAAATAAATTTTCAGTAACACTAGATTTTGATCAGGGTAAAAAGCTAGGAAAATTTGATAAAACTGAAAAGACTTTTAAATTTCAAAGATATGACAGGAAAGCATCCGCTAAGGAAGTATATAAACTGGGGATACGATCGGAACCGTTGGAAAAAGCTAAAATGCTACAATCAAAGGTCTATTCAGAAGTATGGGAGCAAAATGCCTATATTAAAAAAATTGTCGCCGATTCTGGTAGGTTAGACAAAGGGGAGAAAATGGATTTAAACCAATTACTGTTAAACTATCTGATATTTTTCAGAGAGGTCAGGTTTAACGGGGTTATATCAGCACGAGATATATTAAAAAGACGAGATCCCGTTTTTTCAAAAAAAGCTATCCGGTAGCGCACGTACATGAAGCAGAAGCCAAAAGGTAAATACGTGAAATGAAGTCATGGGGTGTTATAAGTAGAGCACAAACGGAATATGTTAGTCCATTAGTGGTCGTTACCAAAAAGGATGGTAGCATACAAGTTTGTCTAGATGTCCGGCTGTTGAATAGGAAGATGGTGAAGGATCACGTAGTTCCACCGGTTCCTAACGAAGTTCAATTTCTATTTTTTCTGGAAGAATGTTTAACGACCTTGGATCTTACTGCTAGCTATTGGCAGTTTCATACTAAGCCCGAACACGGGAAGTATACCGGATATTCGTTTGAAGGGAAAACTTATGTTTTCAATGGTAGGCCATTTGGTTTGCGTACGTCGGTGAGGAGTTTTATCAGAGACCTTAAAATAATTTTAGGAGGGGGTGTTGAAGATTTTGTAATTGCACATGTTGATGATTTGCTGTTAAGGAGCACTTACGTCACCTACAGATTATTTTCGAAAAGTTTCAAAAAGCAGGTTTAACGGTGAAATTACGCAAATATCGATTTGTACAGGAAAAAGTGGAATTTCTAGGTCATCTTTTGACGTCAACCGGAATAAAAATGGATCCGAAGCGGGTGTTAGCGATTCAGGAGTTTCGGGTGCCCCGGAATATACGAGAGTTGAGATCACTTTTAGGTATGGTCAATTACGTCCGCCGATTTTGTAAGGATTTCGCCCAACTCATTATACCATTATTAGGTCTACTTAGGAAGGCTGAGTTTTTATATAAGGACGGATAGTTCGCATTACGGGTTAGGTGCGTATCTTTATCAGATTAATAAGGATAGTGAAGAAGTTCAAGTTATCGTATACTATAGCCGAACGCTAAAGGGGGCGGAGCTGAGGTATACCGTAACTGAAAAGGAGATGTTAGCTGTAGTTGTGGCATTGAGACAGTGGTGGACCTTGGCGTTGGGGAGGAAGTTAACGTTAGTTACGGACTACAAAGCCCTGTCTTTTATGATGCATTGTAAATTCTCCGTTGACCAGGTGGATTTTATTCGTTCAGGAATATTCTTTTGAGATTGAACACTGCCGTAGAACAGTTAATATAATCTCGGATACTTTTTAACGTTTTCCGGTTGGTGAGGCGAGTGAGAAGGACATTGTTGAAGTTTTAGATAGATCGCGAGTGCCAATTTTTGTAGTTAAGAAAGAGGAATGGGCAAAAATATTAAGAAAACAGTTTAGAAATATTTTTCAAGAACAGGAGAATGATGAGTGGTGTAAAAGAGTTGAGGACGGGTTGCAAAAGGGGACTGGTGGAAAAGATAGGCTTTGCGATTATTTTGTAATATATGAGGGATTATTATTTCGGAAAGGTTTGGTTGCAAACCCAGAATATAAACTTTGTATGCCAAAAAACGTGGTAATGGCGTTAGTATTGGAAGAACATGAGCAGTATGGTCATTTTGGTGCGGAAGAGTGCTTTCAGTGCTTATCCAAATATTATTATTTTCCAACAATGCAGAAAATTGTAAGGAAAATGATTGGTGGGTGTTATTTATGTCAAAAATCGAAAGGGAGAAGAATTAAGAAGTTTTTTCTGTTATACCGTGGACCTGCCATTATAACCGAAGTGGTCAATTTTAATTCTTATAGGGTAATCGAATGCCACAGGGTTGTCCATAGGAAGTCAAAACGGGTTCAATTTAAAACCTTGTTTAATGCCAAGTCATGACATATAAGTGACTTTTAGAGTAAAATTCGTAACCTTGTATTCAAATAGTAGGGTAAAATCAAGAAACATAGCACCTCATTTCCACCAGCTTCCCTCATTTCCACACACATCTGGACCAAAAAGTTTTCTTCGACTAACCATTTTTCATCTTTCGAGATAAACCTATCTTGTTTGGTATCGATTAATATTAGAATTTTCTCAGCTACCCGAATTTCTAGGAATTTTTAGATAGCATCATCCCCAGAGAGCTACCCCATTTTAAGATTTCTTACCTGTAGCGACTTTTGACCGTTCTTATAAATTTTTAGTCACGCGATACATCTTGTTAGCTTAGAATTTTACGCAGAATTCGAATCTGCAAACAGATTTGAAATCGGACCACGCCCTGCAAAGTTACACTTTAAGCTCTCAAACCTCTAAATTTTACTCTTTGCTTTATAAGCAAAACTAACAAATAGTTTTCTTTGTTCTAGCTAACGCATCTTTCGAGATAAACCTATCTTGTTTGGTATCAATCAATATTAGATTTTTCTCAGCTACCCGAATCTTTAGGAATTTTTAGATATCATCACCCCCAGGAGCTACCCCATTTTAAGATTTCTTACCAAGATCAATTTATAATCACCCTCCTTTTAATATCTACAGTCCTTTAACCAAACAGTTAGAGGTAGTAACACAAAATTAAGAACACAAAAGTTTAATAATTTATTTATCCAATTTACAGTTTAATAAACTAATTACAATTTTTACAAAGTATTTTGTTTGTGTAGCCGAAAGTTTAACCTGTAACAAAAAAAAAGATTAATGGGTTGTTTAAATAGACCTGTAATAAAAGAGATTAAAGTAAAGAGAGGAAACATGTTTTCAGTCAATAAGACATATTGTTGTTAACAATATGTTTTACCGTCCGGCGAGACCACGGGAGGTAAACACATATCGCCGGGAAGAAAGGAATTATTAAGGATGGGGAGGGTAGATATGCTTATAACTAACTTACATACTATATATACACAATAAAATATAAACAACTATCTAATATCCTTATGCCCCCATGCATATGTGGAAGTACTACCCGGGATGACGTACCTTTTGTCATCTTCTGCCGATAAACTAATTTTATTAATTAATTGGGTGTACAAATCGTGTTTTTACTCCGAATACATACCATGCTATGCATGAGGGCACCAGAATTATTATGCACAATGTCCTTAAAACTATCCACACTAATCCCAGCCACCACACTACGCGATACCCCTTGATCTTTTAATCGTGTCCTTCTCACTAAGAATGCAATAGGATTTTGCGCGAGTTCCAACAAATTGTAACACCAAGTCGCCGTTGAACTCGTCTTTGAACTTGCCGGGAATCTTTTGTTCACAAGAGGCATATTGTATTTGTTGTCTCGAGGGTAGTCACTAGTGTCGAAATTGTTAATGTTTGCACTAATATCACTATACAAGTCTTTTGTTTCTATACTATACACTAAAGAGTCAGTGTCTGTATAAAGTAGTGAGAGTTTAGCTCCATACAAATGTTTCATGGTGTTATAATGAAAATCATACATGAGGGTCTTTGAAATATCTAGAATCGAAAAACCTGCATATATGGGTTTGTTGTAAGTGACTTTACCCTATCCATCTGTATAATAACCAAATCCTCACCTAGCACTAAACTACTGTTAAAGTTAGGTTTAGCTATTAGTCCACTCGCGCACAACTTTTGTCCCTCGTGCTCCCACCGCGACACAATCTTTACATCAACACGTTTGTCCACGTTCTCCATAGTTTTACCAAAAACCGCATTGTTCATAAGTTTGAAAAGTCTTTTCAAACGCGTTAGTGGCAGAAGTACGGAGAGACGTGTTTAAATCTATGTAAGGTTTGAGCCACGGTGATTGCTCGAACTCCAACACACGGTGAACTGTAGTTAATTGTAGACCATTGCGCAGAGCCTGTTGAAGTGTTCGGTAATGGATTACATATTTCTTCTTATCAAAAAGTGTGGTGAGTAGCTTCGAGTCCTAGAAGACGGTGTTGGTGGAACCATGGTCTCGGGACAGAAAGGCAAGTCGTTATGCAGATCCTGAAGCTGTTGTGGGTAGTGCAGATCAACCTCTAGGATGTACCCCATATTGTGCGTAATGGGGATATTCAAAATGTTATCTTTTAGGTGGTTAACCTGATCGATGTTTAACCACCTGAAAACCCGTGTGGAAGTGGTTGACTCATAGCCCATCCATATAGGTTGTTGGCATCGAGGTATGTCAAGTACATGGAGGGTTCACTGGGGTTGTACTCCTCCATATACTTGTTGTTGGCACGAGCATACCGATGACTACACTGAGTGAGACCACCTCTAATCCCTTTCTTTACAAAATGATGCATATCAACATCGGTTAATAACTCCAGCTTCACCTCAGTGTGTTTCAGCATTGCATCAAAGGCGAGAGAAGGAGCTGTCACGTACTGGGCCGGGTCGAGATTGTACGTTTTTAGACAAACGTTTCTGAAATTTTCAAAACGTCTGCCAACAGTAGAACATCGCTCTTTAAATACAGATCGCTGTATTCACCCAAGTTTCGTATGTGAACTCCTCCACACCTTCTGCGCATGTTTATAATCCGCATCGCTAATAGCCGTAGAAGATAAGTCGTTGAAGAAAGCATGTTTTGCGGGCAAAGAGGTTTCATTCAATACACTTACACCGGAAATGTATGAATACGGGAAAACACCTTTCCTTGTCAGCAAACTACGCAGTCTGTCGTCTGAGAAAAATTTTGGATCTCAACAAACTGTTGAGGTTCTAAATTCTTCGTCAACTTATCCAACGATGATGTCATAAAACGAAGCGAATCTATGAAACGCAGCTGAACTGTGGAATTATCGGTTTCATCATCTTCTTCTTCACATCTGGTTCTTCGCCATATAACCTCACATACTTTGTGAACGATACGAACCGCTCCTTATTGTTGGGGATCACCTCTACACGTTCTTTATCGCAGCCCAACTCTTTCACAATAAAATGGGAATCATACCCACTTAAATTGTGGAATATGACCGGTATGAAATTTGGCATCCGGTATTGAACGTTGCATTGGCGATGTGCTGCGAAGCGGAACTTTCCTGTTAGGTGGCAGTGATCCTCACTCGATCATCACCCAAAGGTTTCCTGCAGATGCCGCAATCGTCAACCATGTGGAATAACAACTCCTCCAGAGGTTCAAGCGGTGCCATCGGAACGTTGGTTTTAAGGATTTTACCTAATCTGCAGGCCTCCTCTTCATCTTTTCCATAAACACTTTTGCGGTTTCAGGTCCCCTGTACAGGTCAAACTTGTTAAACGAGTCATCGTATGAACATTTGATATAGTATGCAAAACTGAAGGGTTCGTGGTGTTGTGTGCTGTTGGTGAAGGAAGAGGTGGATCCGGAACTGCGGAGCTAATAGGCTTCAACACACTTTCGAAGTCAGCATAAATCACGAACGGTACCCGCATTTGCTTGTGCACGCTCGTAAACTCGAGGATGTTGTTAAAGTGGTTCGGCATCTTTGTCGCAACCACGTTGCAGTCTTGTTCGGAGTGTTGTCGTAATTTGTCTTCGGATGGAAAAAACACCAAGCATCCATCGCAAATCCATTTGCGGGTATGATCACGAGAGATCTGCTTACCCATTAGCTTCCCCAAATCCTTGATCCAGCAGTAGTGGGACTTGCATCCATCCTGAATGTACAGTAGGTTGACATGCTGATCCCTTTCTTTTGGTGAAGTGGAGGGTCCAACGATGGACTTGCCTTCTACCCCAAAGACGTTGATGCTGATGTCGTTCTGCTCCTCGAACCTGGGAATGTCCTTTATAGGCATCGGGAACAGTACTCCTGTCACGTTGAGCACCGTGTTGTAATGCGGGTAGCTACTGACCCTTTGCGGATTGTGAACATGTCCAGGATTCAGCGCTGCCACAACACACCAGGCAAAACATGCGTCGTCTTGGTTTCGCACGTTAACGATGGCATGCTTCCTGAATCCATTTGGGAAGCTCGATATAAGATGAACCCGCATTGGTTGGTACTTGTTAACATTTACCTCCAAGTACAACACTTTCTTCAGAGTCCATCCTAAAATTTAAAATTAGAAAAATTAATAATTGTAGAAACTAACCAGAATCTCGTTCTTGAAATTCGTCCGACTTAGCCGACATCCTCTCCACAAAGGTGTTGTAGACCGCTCCCAGGTCACTGGAGGAGGTGACCACAACATTTCGGGTGTTAAAGGATTTAACATCTTCAACACCCTCTGACGCAGCCATCTTGGTGTAACCACCAAACACCTCCAGGTTCACCTTGAGGGAGGTGTGTATAGCCAGCTGTTCCCCGACTAAGGTTATGAACCTCTCCTTCTGCTCGCATAGAAAATCCAATAGACCTATAAATAACTAAGTTAAACACTAAATACTTATAAAAAATACGTACTTGTAGAGTCGACATTACTAATTCTGTATGTAGCGATTCGACTTTTAAATGCAGTCGCTACCACTTCTACACCCCATCCAGGACACGGCTAGCATTAGCTTTGTGCTCGTTCGAGCGTTGGTGGGCTGCTGTTGCCAACATCCACATCGCACTCAACGCATCTCCGCAATCTTTTGGGGTAGGCTCCTCAACGGTTGGTACAGCAGCTCGTTTGACCCCGGATGGACCTGCAACGGGACAACCACACCATGTTTGGCGTCCTTGTGCCGTTTCAAGTTGTCCCTCCGCGAGAAGGATGCCGGGCACACATCGCAAACAAAAGACCGGTGGATTTCGATCCCACGTCATGTTGTTGGAGCTGGTGCCTCTTCAAGCTATCACCCCTCGAGAAGACAGCCCCGCAGACGTTGCACACGAATGATGCCATTTTCTATAAAGAAATTAAAACTGGTCAAAGACTTTTAACAGTTGTAACTAGCCGAAGACTAAACAGATACTGAATTATATTGCATTGCACGGTGCTTTTATACCCGGTTGGTATAATTAGCTAGTTTACTTTTAAAAACCCAACGTCGTTTAACCTTGAGTAACATTCCAAACTAGTCTATTTACCTTGGTGAAAACCAGTTAGCTCTCTGCTTATTCATGCATTCCAAACTAGTCTAATCACACCAGTAAAACCTAATATTCTTAACTAACCTTGAATCGGATTACAAACTAGTTCATGCCTGTCTGTAAAATACTGCAAATGATAATGAGGAGCATGCGCAACAACAATTCTGAAACATTTAAAAGGATGATCTGCATAGGATTCCTTCTCAGTCATCTCAGTGAAATCAGTGCAAAGCAATGGAGTCTGCAGGTGTTAATGATGCACAAGTTTCGTATACCGAAAATCTGATTAATAAGTTTACGTATAGTTTAAGTGAATTGGGGAACACCCTCATAATGTGGAAATTGGGTTTGTTATAAACCAGAGAATAAAACCCGTATTACGATTGGTGTGTAGCAAGAAATATTGTGGTAACCATGTTCTGGAATTGACATACGAAAATTGGTTGGCATTTACAAATTTTCAAGTGGAATTTCAAATCAACGTATTTTCTCGTGACGTGCTAAACACTCGATTAAATGGTGCACTGAAACGGAAGATCTACACATACAACTAGGAGGTCCGTTCTTTATCACTCTGTCACCAGTGTCTGGATCAACCGAGAACGAAACGTTCCAGTTAAAAATAATAATGGGTGATAGCTCGATAGTTATAAACGAATTGGAGTGCCGTAAACTATTCCATATGCGAGAGTTGTTTGAGTATCAACTTAAACAGTTGGAAAGTCGTGACTTCCAGCATTATACAGCGAATTAGTAGGATTTGTTGCTAATTCTAATTTAAATGATTGCGATGGGTTTAATACTATGACTGAAGGAGAGAAACGAATTAAAATCTTGATTGAAGGCGAAGTTCGAATTAGCAATATTTTATTCTACAACGAATTGAATCAGAGCGCACTAAATGCATTGGAGCTGGTTATATGTTTTCCGGATATATTTGTGCAAGATGTGATGCGTACAAGAACATTAGTGGAAATGTTTAGACGTTTAAATTTGTCAGAATCTGAAGATTCTGGTTATGGTGATAACTAGAAAGAGTATAAAAGACAGCCCAAGAGGTGGATGTAAATGTATTGTTATTGTAAATATATTGTAAATTTTTGAAAAAGTATAAATAGACTCGTTGTTGTTTATTTATTTAGTATAGTTTGAGATTTTTTGAGTAAACACATGATTATCTGTTCTGGAGAGGGTTTAATCAACAGCGCTATAAACAGGTTGCCGTTTGAGCTGCATATTCCAGGTTATCAGTACTGCGGTCCTGGTACAAAGTTGGATGAGCGCTTAGCAAGAGGTGATCCTGGAATAAACGAATTAGATAAATTGTGTAAAGACCACGACATTGCATACGCCAAGTACCCCGACGATCTTCCAGCCAGACACCGAGCAGATAAAATTTTAGAAGAAGAAGCCTGGGGGAGAGTTAAGTCTAAGAACGCAAAGTTTGGGGAAAAAGCTGCAGCTTGGTTTGTGACAAACGCTATGAAAGCGAAGAGGAAAATGGGTATGGGTTTAAAGAAGAAAATAAGTTTCAAAGGCGGATTTTTGAAGAAAATACGCTCTGCAGTAGACCGAGTTGGTTCCGACAACTTGAAAAAGCTACTAGACGTTGGTATTCTAATTGGTAAAAAAATCATAAAAGGAGCCGGTGGGAGAAACAAAATTAAAGTCCCACGTATTATACCCGTTCCACAGAAAGGAGGTTTTCTGCCATTGATCCCGATATTCGCTGGACTAAGTGCCCTAGGAGCACTAACAGGTGGTGCTGCGGGGATAGCTAAAGCAGTAAATGATGTCAAGACAGCCAACGAACATCTTAAGGAGAGCGAACGACACAACAGATCTATGGAAGCCATTACCGTTGGGAAAAAAGGAAATGGAATGTTTCTAAAACCATACAAAAAAGGTACAGCATTATTCTTGAAACCGTACAAACAGGGGCGTGGCATTTGTAAAAAAGTATCAAAAAACTAAGCAAGTTACCTCGAAGAGCTCTCACCGATGTAGATATAAGGAAACACGCATCTAACATTCCTCATTTTCGCGGTGTCTTTTCTAGAGATCAGTTACAGAAGATTAGACCGCATGTCAACGAATCGGGAGTGATTAATTTGGATACCACCAAAGGTTCGGGTACACATTGGGTGGGGTACCGAAAACGTAGAAATAGTGTGTATTACTACGATTCGTTTGGAGACTTGAGACCACCGGAAGAAGTAAAGAGATATTTTCGAGGTTGTAAAATTTACTACAACAGTGTACCGGAGCAGACTTACAACACATACAATTGTGGACATTTAGTGTTAAAGTTTCTTAGTGACAATGGCTAAAACAGTGAGCGTGTTCGGGTATGGTAATGTCATATCGACAGGATCCATTTACCCACCAATTAAATTGAAACAGGACGGTGAATATGCTTTGGGTCTAGTGGGACTGTACACTTGTAACACTGTGCAAAACATACATCCAGGAAACAATAACTTGTACTTTAACGATCCAGAGCATCGCAGAATAACCATTGAACCTGGATCATACGAATTAGAAGAAATAAATGCATATATACAGGACGTCTTCAAAAATGGTTCAGTCAGAAGCCGGACATCAACGAGAACATTGAAAAATATTTTAAACTGAGTGCCAACAATAATACATTAAAGTGTTCTATACGAAGCAGTATACCGATAGATTTTGGGGCAAACCGTAAAACAATATTGGAAGCATCTTGGGGTTTACCAACCGCAAATTGGCTGCAGATACCGTACATATCGCTAATCAGCAAGTGAACATAATATCGGTCTCAAACATTTTGTGGAAACCAATATCACCAGCGGATCGTTCAGAAACAATTTTCTTACGCACAGCATATTCGAATTCAGTCTATCTGTACCACCCGGGTATAATCTGGAAAAGGAACCTAACCACGTCATATATTATCCGCTGAGCGTGACAGAAATCGATAATATTACAATCAGACTAGTCGATCATTTGGGTGAATTGGTAAACTTTTCCCCGGAAACATACACCTGTGTGAGACTGGAAATAAAAAGTAGCTGAAAATGCCTATCGATTTTGTATATAAACACGCTACAACACCCCAGACGATTAGTAGTGAATACGACATCAAAGCGTCAAGTTGTCGAGAGACTTACAGCAGAAGAAATACGTTTCTTAAAATCTTTGGGGTTAAAAGTTATAAATGATGGGAGGTAGAAGTAAACGCAGCTTAGATCTCCACAGTGATGAAAACGTTAAACTTGGAAGACTTAAATATGAGGACGTACCCAAATTGGATGTGTTTGGAGGTTATAAATTAGACGAAACCATAATAAAAGAAGATTATTATACATATCTTCCCTTTACATTGAATGCAGAAAACAACGATCGAATTTCAATTGAAATCCAGAGCAGTGATAACATCACATACCCCCATGAAAGTTTTATATTTATAAAGGGTACCTATAAGCCTACGGAAACATTAAGGGAAGCCTCAACAACTGGAGACCCGATTAGAGCAGCAGAACCAGACCCTAAAGCTTACGAGTTTACTAGAAATGCGCCATATTTTCTGTTTGAGGAAATTCAATACAAATTGGGTAATAATCAAATAATAGATGTCTGTCGAATCCCTGGAATTACAAGAACTATTAAAGGTTTAGTATCCATGGAAGAATCAGAAACAAAATCTATTACACATACCGGTGGAAGCCCGATACCATATTCCAAGATGGACGGTTTAGTTGTGCTATACCGCTAAAAACCATTTTTGGGTTTTTTGAAGATTACAAGAAAACTATCGTCAACATGCCTCAAGAGCTGATTTTAATCAGATCCAAGTCGGACGTAAATTGCTACAAGTCGATTGGAAATACAGTAACGTTCAAAATACAACGTATTTCATGGGAGGTCCCGCATATAACATTAAGTGACTTTGCCAAGGCGTCGCTGCTTTCGGAAATGCAAAATCAATCATCTATAATGGTTGCATTCAGAAAATGGGAACTACACGAATTACCGTCTCTAACACAATCAAAGTCGCAAGTATGGAGAATTAAAGTATCGAACGAAACAGAGAAGGCTCGGTGGATATTACTAGCGCTGCAAAATGGAAAATATGATAAGAAAGAAGAAAATGCTACAAGCTTTACGAATGCCAATATAACCAATGTCAAAGTGTTTTTAAACTCTCAGATGTTCCCTCAAGGTCGATTAAATTTGGATTTCGAGCAGAATGACTACTTGCCGGCGTACCTGTCTTATGCATCTTTTATGGAAAAATACTACCCGAACAAATCGTCAAATAAATGTTTAATGGACTACAACAGGTTTAAGGAATCACCTGTCTTTGTAATCGACTGTCGTCATCAATTTGAAAGCATCAAGGATGCAACTGTTGATGTAAGAATGGAATTAGAAGCTTCAAGAAATTTTGAACCGTCGATGAAGGCTTATGCTTTAATTATACATGACTCTATGTTTGAATATAATCCGTTTACGGAAATTGTTAATAGATTTATTCACAATTAAATATTTTGTATATATTTTTAATAAAATTGTATAAAATCTATGTTGTTTTAATATTAATAAGATTTTTTGGTGATCCAAGACAGTTTCTCACGTACTCCGGTGTACGCCTAAGCACCTGTGCCCATGCGCACCCCTGCGCGTGCACACCCTGCCCATGCGCACCCTGCGCGTGCACACCCCTACCCATGCTGGTATATAAGGAATATTATTTTCAATTTGAATCAGTTTAAACTTATATTTGAAAGATGTACACCAAGGAATCTTTAGAGACAGCAGTTAGTGAAATACAAAAGGGTATAAGTGTTAACTCTGCAAGTAGGTTATATGGTATACCCAGAAGAACGTTAAGCAGGCATTTAGATCTCTGTAAACCTCAAAAGAAGAATGGTGCTCCTAGGTCGGAAAATGTGAGAGACACGGGTGATGCTATACAAGAAGTTAAAATACCTATACAGAATTATGATAACTTTGCTATTGCTAGTGCAAGAGAGGATGGTAAACATGGTTCATTGTTCCCGTCTAACATACGAGCTATCTTCGCGGGACCATCGAGTTGTGGAAAACTAATGCTCTAATATCTCTGATCTTGCACGAGAATGGACTTAGATTCCAAAATGTCTATGTGTTTTCTAAAAGTTTATATCAACCGAAATACGAATTATTAAGAAACGTTTTTACACCATTAAAAGAAGAAATTGGGTACCATGAGTTTGAAAATTACGATGATTTGATCGAACCCAGAGATACCAAAGAAGATTCAATTATGGTTTTCGATGATATACCTGTAAACGAGCAAAGCAAAATCACTCAATTTTTCTCGTTCGGCCGACATAAAGCAATAGATTCGTTCTATCTATGTCAAACTTACGCTAGTGCCTTAAAACATAGACTCAGAGATAACGCTAATGTAATCGCATTATGGAAACAGGATGACACAAACCTTAGCCATATCTTTTCGGATCATATAAGTGGTGACATGGCATATCCGAAATTTAAAGAAATGTGTTTACAGTGTTGGGGTGACTCAAAACATAATTTTATAACTGTTGTGAAAGATTTTGATTTGGATAATGGTCGGTATCGGAAGAATTTCGACGAGTATATAAATATTTGACATTATTCAAAAACAGCTAGTTCTCATCCAAAGTTTCATGATGACGGACGTTAACAATTTTATTGCGAATAAACGCAGTCTTCATCTTATGCAGGATGCTGTACGAAAAAGTTTGTAGCGTACAAAAGGAGACGCTACATCTCAGCAAAAATTCAAAGAGATGCACAAACAATTGATTGATCCCTTGAAATAACCGCTTCCAAGTTGCAATCGATCACCGAAAAATTCCACACCTACAACAAAGGTTAAAGTTGAAAACATGGACGTACCTATAAAGAAAATTAAACAACTCGTTCCAGAAGAACCGTTCCATCTTTACTATGCGGATGTGTTAGCTAGAGACGAGGACGAAAATATTGACAAATCAATTTATGGAGTAAAGTATAATGCGGAAACCGATACATGGAGTTTGTGGAAAAGTGTATTGGTAATTAACCCGAAACTAGCGATATAACATTAAATAATGTGATATATCCAGGTACGAAGGGTTTATACAACCTGCTGGTTTACAAAGACATCAGCCCCGAAGATGGCGATTTCAATTTGCATGAAGATTTGCCGAATTACTTGGAAATGATCAAATCTGCGTCGATTTTGAGAAGAAAGTTTAACCCATTTGCGGTGCACGATTTAAGCGGGTTCCCAACAAATAACAAAAGTTTAACAAATATGTGCAAAAATATCTCACCGAATTTCGGAGGAATCCTGAAAGAAAACAGCCAAAGAGAAGAAAACAGTCCAAGGGAGCGGGTTTAGGCTTTTCTAATCGGTTTTACAAAAGTTTAAATTCAAAGCCGGTGCAATATGTCTACTGGAATAATGTACATGAACTTGTAGATCGGCTGAGATTGTTGAACGCATCCAACCGAGCTGGAAATACAAGCGAGGAAAACATTAACGAGATGGTGTCCATAATAGAAGAGTTGAGAGAAGAAGGTATAATACAGTGAGCTCAGTAAATAATTACACAGTTTTAAAATGCCTATCGACCGCTTCGGACGTTCAGAGCGTAAAGATGCTGATATTCGGCGCGGTCCTCCAGGTCGAGGATTTGTGCTAACGTTGGATGGTGATGGGTACGATATGCAGCAAAGAAGGTTAGTGAATTCATCAGATCCGAAAGAAGATGGTGATTGTGTTAATCAGAGGAGTACTATAGTATTCAAGTCTGGAGAAGAAACAATTAGTTTTCGTAAACGAAGGCTAGTGGATGTAATGGATCCTAAAGAAGATAGTGATTGTGTTAATAAGAAATCTGTAATCAAGCTCGTGAATCAAGCCTTTTCATACTGTCTAAAAGTTCTGATGATATACAACGTAAAGATAAAGCCTTCAATGCAAGAAACCAGCGTATCGCAATGCTTGCTCAACCAGTTGAGCCATCTGATGCAGTTAATAAACAATATGTAAATGAAAAATTGGATAAGCTTGTATCTGACTTTAAAACGTTTATACAGTTTTTATTAATTTGACTGCAACTTCTGAGACAAATGAGAAGGAGCTCGGTCTTGCAATAGCATCGATTTACGAGGCGTCACCAGCAGCTATAAAAAACAAATACTACAAACCAAAGCTTCAGTTTATGTCAAAGGTGCAATTGGATAAAGATAACCCTATTAGTTTAGCAACAGTGTTAAGCAAAAATGAGTAAAGAAATCATCGTTAAGGAATTATTTAAACCTGCAAGAAAAAATTTTCAGCGTCGTCATACAAATCTGAAACATGTGAAACGTGATCTTATCCAATCGGACTTGTGCGAAATGCAGCCTTACTCGCGTGTGAACAATGGGTACAGATATATTATAATAGCAGTGGACTGTTTCACAAAATATGCTTTAGCTGAACCTTTAAAAATAAAACTGGATCAGAAGTTACAAATGCTATGAAAAAATATTGGACAAAATGCTGCAAGGAGAAAGTAACTTAAAATCAATCTACAAACGGATTTTGGGAAAGAGTACTACAACCGCTGGTTTAAAAATCTTATGCAAAAATATAAGATAAACCATTACTCTACGTATTCCGCAATCAAAGCTAGCATGGTTGAGCGGTTGATTAGAACAATCAAAACAAATTGTACAGAAGATTTTACTTGCAAGGCAGTCATAAATGGGTGAATATTTTGCCTAAGGTTATGGAAGAATACAATAATACACCGCATCGGGCTATTAACATGACACCTATGGAAGCAGAAGAACATCCGGAAAGAATAAAACTTTACACCGCTAACAGCGTTTCTAAAAGTTACAAGAAGTTGTATAAGGTTGGAGACATTGTACGTATATCAAAATATAAAGCGGTATTCGATCGAGGATTTCACCCAAACTGGAGTACAGAACTATTCAAAATTGTTAAAGTACAAAAAACGAGACCGACAACCTATCTGCTACAAGATTTGGAAGGTCGGCCAATTCTAGGTGCTTTTTACGGCGATGAAATTCAGCTCACAGCAGCACCCGACACGTACTTAGTGGAAAAAGTTTTACGGAAACGGAAGCACGGATGCGAATTATTAGTGTCGTGGTTGGGGGATGGTAAAAGTTGGATTAAGAAAACAGACTTGCTTTAGTATCATCCAGATAATTACCTGGATGAAAAAATCATAAAAGGAGGGAGTAAAGTCCCTAAACTGGATATACGGGGGAGATTTGCTTAGAACCCCATTCCCATCTGTTATTTGAAGCAGGAAGCATGTGTTTCATAATCGATTTACAAGGATATCAATACAAAACTAGTGATTTCTATTGCAAGGAGATTGCCATTTTGGATGTAGCGAATAATATAATATGGCATGAGATACTGGACATGGCTGTGGAGTATAACACCCTAAGTGATGATTTCAAAAAGCAAGTTCAGTGGTTAAAGCAAAGAATCCATGGGCTTAGCTGGGATGGACAGTCCACAAGTGGATATACAAATGTAGGCGATTTGCTGAAAGAAGTCATACCACCCAATGCTACAATCTATGTTAAAGGCGAACAGAAAAGGCAGTTACTCTCAAAATATTTATCAAACAACATTTTAAACATGGAAAGTGTTTTCTCACTTCCAAAGCTCAAAGAATTAAGAAGATTCGGTAATAGGTACAATCACTGTTTAAACCATTGTTTGAATAATTTAAGCTGTTCTAAAGAAAACGTATTGTTATTGAGGTCTTTTGTTTAATGTATTAAATTTTAATAAAATATTCTGTCAGAATTGTTTTTATTCTAGCAAAAGCATACCTTTAAAATTTGGAAAAGTATATCTGTAAAACAGCGCATTACTTTGGAAAAATTAATGTTTTAAAATACAAATAAGAACCAATAACAGAATACATAATAATTGGTGTTTGCAAATAAATTCAGTTCTACTTTAATAATATTTTAATAATACTTACCCTTAAACCTTCAAAACTTTCCACAAAAGAACTACACGAAACGATTGTTTAAAATTTCGAGGGGCTTTACACAAAGCGTGTGAAACTAATAGAATTTTTTTCTAATTACACCGCGTTATATACGTTTGAAATCCGTTAATTATACTACTAAATGAGGTTTGTATTTTCCCCAATCGAGGCCAAAATAGAGCGCTCATTGTATGATTAATAAACCCGGGAATTTTCTAATGGGTGGCATTGAGCATATCTATTGTATTTTTCAAATCACATAGCTGCTAATTAATAAAAAGAAAGGCTACTTTCACTTTACGTAACATAATTGTAAAGCAATTAGTTTGTCCTCTACGCTACCTTCACTATACGCCACATAATTGTAAAGCGATTAGTTTGTCCTTGTCTATGTATTTTCCAACTATTTAGCATTGTACATGTAATTATGTTAAAACCAGAAAAAATTTTAAGTCATGATTTTTACAACATTCTGAGAAAAGCACATTACTGTTTGAAAAAATGATTTTAAATACTAAGCACTTATGGCTTATAAAGGACTCGTTTCTAAAATACTTGCGGTTTTAGATTTCTAGGGAAATAGTTGGTTAAAGCATATGTCATAGACGAGCAAAATGTAGAGGTTTGGGAGCTTTAAAAGGGTAACTTTGCAGGGCGTGGTCCGATTTTAAATCTGTTTGCAGATTCGGGATGTGCATAAAATTCTAAGCTAACAAGATGTATCGCGTGACTAAGAAAATTTATAAGAACGGTCAAAAGTCGCTACAGGTAAGAAATCTTAAAATGGGGGTAGCTCTCTGGGGGATGGCGCAATCTAAAAAATTCCTAAAGATTCGGGTAGCTGAGAAAAATCTAATATTGATTGATACCAAACAAGATAGGTTTATCTCGAAAGATGCGTTGGCTAGACAAAGAAAACTATTTGTTAGTTTTGCTTATAAAGCAAAGAGTAAAATTTAGAGGTTTGAGAGCTTAAAGTGTAACTTTGCAGGGCGTGGTCCGATTTCAAATCTGTTTGCAGATTCGAATTCTGCGTAAAATTCTAAGCTAACAAGATGTATCGCGTGACTAAAAAAATTTATAAGAACGGTCAAAAGTCGCTACAGGTAAGAAATCTTAAAATGGGGGTAGCTCTCTGGGGATGATGCTATCTAAAAATTCCTAGAAATTCGGGTAGCTGAGAAAATTCTAATATTAATCGATACCAAACAAGATAGGTTTATCTCGAAAGATGAAAAATGGTTAGTCGAAGAAAACTTTTTGGTCCAGATGTGTGTGGAAATGAGGGAAGCTGGTGGAAATGAGGTGCTATGTTTCTTGATTTTACCCTACTTCAAATTTAACTGGGGGTGATGTACCAGGCCGTGCTTATAGATATAATAATAATTAAACCAATTGCGTTTATTTGTTTTATATTTCATAATAATCTACGCTTATGGCATTCAAAGATAAGGGTTTGTAGCATAAAATTTAAGATAGTATTTTTTGTTGAATCATCACTCCTAGGGTCTAGACTTTTGGCAAAATAAAATTTTCGAAATCGGTGAGGTTCCACCGTACTGCATTTTTCCAAGTTTTCGTATGCTATATCATTGCATTTAAATTTTGGGAGATCCAAGAGGAAGTGGACTAAATGTCAAAAGTGTAATTTACAACTAAAAACATGTCGCGCTTTTGCAATAAACGTAATAGTATTTTTCAAAATTTCTTCTCGTTTTACTTTCTGAAATATTTTAGGTGGATTGTTTTCAAAAAAATCACACAGGATCTAGAAAAGTGTAAGGTCGCGTCAACAACGTAAATATTTCTAATTACAATTACCACATCTTTGATATAAAAGGTATCAATTATATTTTTCAGAGAATGAATGTAGTTATTATCGGAGTGCTTGTTACCACAGTATTTCCTTGTCGGTTTTAGATTAGTTGAAGCTTTAGTCACCTCGTTTCCCGATGCGAAATTCCTCTTTGTTTCAAAACACACTCAGAGTCCAAAGTCATCTCCGAGATTTGGTCTCCGACCGAATTCTTTTACAGCAGTGTCGTCATTTTGATGAGCTTCGAATAACAGTGGGCAGTTATAAATTCTGTCGCTTCTCCATTTGGCAAACTGTATCAAACGGTAAACAAGTCTTACATAAAAAATGTTACAATTTGCTGGTGCATGTTTTAGATTGAATCATACTAGTGTTAATGATAAATAATTTACAATTAACTAACATCGCGTGCACTTCCTGGTGTTTTCTTTGCATAACTAAATTTAAATTCGGAGCACAACGGTTGCTTCATAGATACATAATATACTTAAGTGGTTTCTACGTCACAATCCTAATTTATAATAATATAAAAGAGATTTTACGATTTCGTATAAGTTGCTAACTTTCTTTAAATTGAATTTCTATCATAGTTGGAGTTGTTAAATCCAGAAATCTTTAAACATGAATTAGAGAGCACAGAGGGAACCATTCGTTAACTTTATGAGTAGATCCACAAAGTGATAAAATAGACCAGTAAAAAATGACAAAATTTTGAGGAAATAATACTGACTGGGCTGAAACTTTGTAAACAGGCTTGTTTTAGGGTGCAATTGAACACATTAAAAGTCCCCATGATAAATTATGGAAAAATTGCATTAGCATTCGTTTTTTTGTAAATATTTTCGTTTTTATTAACTTTACGAAAAAACTTCAAGAGACCAAAATTAAAGCTGATAAAATTTCCTATAAAATAGAGTTTATGGCATGTAGTTTTGACTGCATCGTGATGGGAAACTGGCGTTTTAAAGACAGGTAAGTTTACGTATGTAGCAGATCATCACTATGAGTCACCTCAAATGATGAAAAACGCGTCCTTAACCATTTTTCTGTACTTATTGAAGTGTCAGAAGTTATTTTTGGAGTCTTTCTGAATCGGTCGGTAGTAGGACGATATTTTTAGGACCCGTAGTACTGTACGTAGATACTAAAGATCGAGAAGATCGAAGCAATAAAATAGCAATTGGTTAATAAAATGTGAGTATTTTGTTACGTTCCAATTTTGCTGTAAAAATTTCCCTTGTTAATTCATAAGTCTCCTTTACGATAATTTTGTTAAATCAACTACGTTGCTATTCTCACATCCGTCAACTTAATTAATAATAAATACGCTGTCTAATACTTTTCAACTCAAATTACTTTTGCTTTAAAAACGACAAATTTATGCTACAATTAAATAGTTTACATCCTGTATATTTTATTTTCCTGCAATAAAAACGCTTTTAAATAATTTCTCAACTTAAATCTATTTGCTTGGAATCGACAAATTTATGATAAAATTTAAATGAGTCAATATCCTGTTAGGTATCCGTGAACGCGTTATACCTTCCGATAACGTATAATTTTGTTCTAGTGGGTTTCCCACCTAAAGATTTGTCGAAATAATATATCTTACTATTTTCCGGTAAAACCGTGTTTTCCAGTTTTAATCGCGTTTCGATAACGCGGATGTTTGCTTTTCAAGTTGGTATTATTTTGAACTTCTTTTAAACTTTGATTCTGCAGCTTGTGCGTTGATGCACTTGTAAAAACTACTAGTTCTGTTACTCCAAGAGCGACGCACGTTTCTCCTTAATCAAATGTGTAGATTTGGCGTGTAACGGTAAGCGCTCCTGAGTTGTTAATATTAGTAAGATTTTCCTTTTTTAGCTCTTAGCTGGAGGCTAAATTGCTTGTTGCGTAGCCCGATTATTTCTTGATGTAAATCAACTGCTTTTGCATGTAGACCACCGTGGCAATTACGGTAGTAGCATTGTTGTTGCTGACTACCGCGGCGATGCTGTGTCAATTCGCTTCCGAGGGCTGACAAGATAAGTATCGCGACACATGTATGTGACTTGTTTTCCTTTGCTAACATACCCAGGGATAAACCCAATTTGAAATTAGATACGCTAATGTTTGTTCTGGTAAAATCCTTACTAGAAAAGTTTTGAACCTTAATGCTATTGCTTATACGAAAGTATCAGCGTTATTCTTTTTGGTACTGATTAGATTTATTGCATGTTATCTACGAATTGCGCACTTCGTGGAATAATTAGTGAATTTGTCCATAGAGTAAAATTGTTTTATTAAATAGTAACCTTAGTTAATTTTGTTTTGCTGTTTTGATAGAAATTTCTATATTTGTGTTATTTTTATTGTAAATAGAAAATCGTTAGTGATATATTATTTTTGTGTTGCGACCAACCCCTCCCCTCTTCGCATTGGTAGTTAGCCTGGTATATTTACGTTTTCTTCCGGCTACGTCATTGTACGTAGCATAATTTCTGACGCCCTGGCGTGGGGCCGCGATTTGTTTTTTGATTAATTTCTGCTCCGAGTTTGTTTTAGTTAATTTTTACTCCGATTTTTTTATTGTTAGTGTCTAAGTTCCTACGTTACCCGCATTTCTCGGCCTGATGCTACTTATTTTTTTCTTCCTTTACGTTCGAACTGTTATTTCCTTTTTTCTGTCTGCTCTTTGCTGTCCCCCACATGCGGTTTAATCTTTTTAAATTTTGTTTTCTTTACTAATCGCTCAATATTATCGGTTGGTTAATTTCAGATTATCGGAATTGTGTTTTCGCCGCTAATCCTAGTCCATTGAAAGCGGTGGCGCCCAAAATTTTTCTTTTTTCTTCCTTCTTTCTCTGTATATTTTGTTCTCCCCATCAAGTCTAGAGTAGTACTTTTTACTCCGATTTTTCTTTTATTCTTTCGCTTCCATTGGTGTTCCTGAAGTTTATCCGTCGGATATGTATTAGATTATCCGGTACTCTCAATAATTTTCTTTTGGCTTCTATCAAGTTACTGTTAGCCTTTATTTAGTTACTTTCTACAGATTTTTTTCTTGTTTGTATTCAAAATGACTTCTTTTTCGGCCTCCTACCTAGGTGTTTTTGTGTGGGAGTGGAACTTGAAATTTTCAGGTACCCCGAACACTCCTACTGTACATGATTTTTCGAGACGGGTCCAAGAACTCCGACAAACTCACCATGTGTCAGAATTTCAGTTATTTGAGTCTGCAGCGGATTTGTTCGAGGCTAAAGCGTTGCTTTGGTATCGTGGTTACCAGCATAGGTTTTCTGACTGGAAGTCGTTGTCCAATTTACTGATTCAACATTTTGAACCTCCGGATTTTGCTTATAAGTTTGGTACTACTAAGAAAAATACTTTTGCTTTACATGACCGAGTTGTTAAGATTTCTTCGACGCCTACGCGCAGATACGATACTTCTTCCGTACGTTCTACTGTTCTTCTTTCTAGTTCTGCTTGTAATCGTCAGGTCGTATGCTTTAATTGCAATAAACCTGGTCGTGTTTCGACACGTTGTACTCGTCCTCAAGTACTCCATTGGCATGGTTGCGGATATAAGGGAGTTTCTCGCCGCAACTGTCCGAACTGTCATCCTACTGCCAATAGTTCTTCAAATAATATTTCAATTTGTGTACTCAGTTCTAGGAGCCAAACTTCTTTTGCTTCTAATTCTACCTTGTCTTCTGTATCTCATCCAGGTCAATCTGTTCCTACTATCAAAACATACCCTTCTTCGGCAAATAGAATACGCATAACTAATTTTAATTTATTTTAATCCAACTCACTAGGGTAAGAAAATCAATAATTCCAAGGCAAAAGTTTTCGTTGTAACAAGCAAACGTTAGTTTTATCTGATACGACGAAATATAAAGTCTAAGAATTGTTGTGCTAAACGGTTGATAATTAACAAACACCTGCGTTTTAAAAAGGTTACATTCGTCGAAATTATGAACATATTAAGATAGGACTTAATAGAAATATTTTCAACCGTCGGTTTGGTTTAAACCACAAGGCTAACAAAGTTCTTAAAGAGCTAGGGAAATGCACGATCGGTTATATACTACAGATAGAGTCAGATATAAAAGCATTGATATTGAAAACGCACGTACCATATACACGTGGAGAGGAGATAAGCTGTCAGCAATATCGATTTTCTATAACTCAAGTGGGGTTTTGAACGCGACAGCAGACATGCATAAGACAGAGATGAAGACAGTACAGGCGGGGTTTTATGACGACAGAGAATATTATCATTGGTTAAAAAAAGACAGTTTTCCAAATGTAGACAAACGCGGTTGAGAGCGCTTTCGGATATATGGCACCTACACCGGAGTAAATTTCAGGAATTTTCAAGACAGTTGTATTCAAAATTTGTAGAATTTAGATTTGAAAATAAGCTTTCCACGTTAAGTGTGTCCGGGGGTAGGATTTTGAAACAATATAAATACTGAATCGAAATTATTAACGTTCTCTTGTCTTCTCTTCGCTTCTATACTACTTCACTACGATAAAGTACTGAATGCTGACCAAAATAATAGTGGAGCTTTTTTGTGAGTATTGTATGTGTTGATAATACAGTAAATATAGTGCTAGCACGTGTAACTTATTAGTAGCGGCCTTCTATTTTATTAACGCGAAATACGTGCAGTGTATATTAAATTAATAGAGGTCCGGCTACTAGTATACAAAGCTCGAAAATCAATAAATGGAAGCATGATATATGTGTGGTAAGCATCCCAAATAACCAAGATTGTACGCTGATATGAAATGGTACTATGAAACGAGGCGCTTGCCTTGCAAATGGTGTTATCGTCGGTGTATCCGCTGAGTATCACAGCGAATGGTCACAAAGCCAAGATGTTCTAGTGATCGTCGTCAAAGGAATGGAAGCCTGAAGAATTCTCCAGGTAATTTATTTGATTTTTCTGTTGTCTGATAAACTTTTGTGAAATTTTGGTGCTGTGTGAGTGAATTTTGGAGTTTATTTATGGTTGTATAAACTTATTGGAAAAGATACATGTACTGGATAATTTATTTAGGTTAAATATTGAAAAAGGGTGTATTTAAAACTTACAAAATTTTATTCTGAATATAAATTGGATTATAAAGGGTAAACGGGTCTATAAGGTTTGTATTAATTTATGCAAGGTAAAAGGCATATACTAAATAAACTGGGTTATTATGAGCTCACTATGCTCCAATGTATAGTCAATTCAGGGTAATATGTGGGGCCCATCTACTCATATTTTACTGAATTTGTTTGAAAATAATTAGAAGAATCAAGGACTAAAAACATATCACATTTTCAGTTTGTACTTAGTGTATCAAACTGTTTTTATACATGTGAACAATTTGTCTGTAAATAACTGTAAATAAAGGGTTGTACGATTGTTGTATTATTTGGTGATTTTATTGAATGGTGTGAGAGTAGTGTGAAGAAAGAATGGTTGTAAATTTAGGTATCCGAGAAGAGGCACAGCTGAGCTAGCCAGGGAAGCTGCTGAATATTTTTGAAGCAGAAATAAAAGGGTAAGAAATTTTTTTTGAAATTTGTGCATCTTTAAAAATAATATGTTAACCCTGGGGAAGCTTTGAAGTTAGTCCCTGAGTCCACGGCAATATATATATATATATATATATATATATATATATATATATATATATAAGTAACTTTTACGTAAGGATTGCTAATTTTTGTTTGGGTACTCATGTGCTATTGTACATTTTTTTTTAAATTATAGGTTTCTTTTTTTTGTATATTTTCCGTTGAGTATGAATGCGTGAGTGAAAATTTTTCTTTATTTATTTCAAGTCTCCCTTAAATTTTTTTGTTGTATGTATAAAACCCCGCCCACTCGCCGATCGAGCCCGGTCATACTTCTTTCTTTCTTTTTTTAGAGATTTTTAATAGGCTACGTCAATGTACGTAACAGCCTATACAAAAATTTTGAAATTATTTTGGAGTTCTTTGTCATGTTCTCAATGTAGTACTATCTGTTTTAACTAACTACAAAACAAAAAGATATACTACTCATTACTGTGTAACTGGGTTGAAATGCTTAATGGATAACTGAAAAATGCTTAATGTTATGCGACATGATGATGTTTTTTTGTTAATAATATTTTATTTATTGCGGCACGTTTATGTAATGAATTCTTTAGTTATTGACGATTTAGAGCTGTGGTTTTTAGCGTTGTACTTTGGTTATTTTTCTCTGGGTAAGTCAGATGGGGAGGGACCTAAAAATTGCAGCTCGCCAGTTTAGGGGGTAACTTTTTTTGTGGGTTTCTCTTGATATATGTATATTGAGGTTATTGAATTTTTTTTGGTTTGGGAATACTATGTTTTGTACATATTTTGTTTAATTATAGGTTTCTTTTGTTTGTATGTTTTGTTATGAGTGTGCGTATTTTTATTTCAGACCTTTCTATTTACTTTTGGTATGTATAATACCCCTCCCCTACTCCGAATGAGCCCGGTCAATTTCATTTTTGCTTCTTTGGCTCTTAGGGTACGTAGATGTACGTAGCATAAATTTTGACGCTTTGGCGTGGTGCTCCGATTTTGTGTAACTTTGGCCCCGATTTTGTTTTATTTAACGGTTACTTCGAATTGGTTTCGCTTAATTTCTGCTCCCAGTTTGTTGTAGTTAATTTTTTTGGGGTTGTCGTGAATTTGTGTTCGGATTTGGTTCCGCTTAATTTCTGGCTCAACTTTTGTTTTGCTTCTGGCCAATAATCCTAGTCCATTGAAAACGCTGGCGCCCAAGATTTTTCTTTTTTTTCTTTCCCTCTCTGTACATTTTATTCTCCCCGTCACGTCTAGAGTCAGTTTTTTTCTTCCGATTTTTCTTTTATTCTGCAGCCCTATCCTACTTTCTATTTGGTTTTTTTGCTCCTATTGGTGTTGGATATGTTTTAGATTGTCATGTATTCGCAATAATTTTTTTTTGAGCTTTTATCGAGTTACGGTTAGCCTTTACTTCTACCAATTTCTTTTTATTCTTACAAAAAATGACTGATCATAGATTGATGGTGTTTAATATGATCTGTAAGAGGCGACAGAAGTCATCCGAAAGCATTACTAACTATTACGCGTATATGACAGGCCTGTTTGGGAACTATGGTTTTTTTTAGTAAAGATGTTCAATTGTGCGTTTTGCTTCGTAACCTTAATCCATTTTATAGAACCCATTTGCCTACCGTCTACTCCCTACAAGAGTTATAAGACGAATGTCTGAAGTTGGAACCGGTATTCTGGCCGATGATTCCGTATCACCTAGGCACGACCAACATACTGTTACTGCTGAACCGGAACTAGCCCCTGCTACAGTGTCTAAGTCAGTCGCTACTCCTTTTCCGCTTCTGACCAAGGCCTTCCTGTGTGGGAGTGAAATTTGAAATTTTCTGGTGACCTAAAGACTCTTACCGTACATGTTTTTTTGGGACGGGCCGAAGAACTCCGACGAACTCACCATGAGTCAGAATTGCAGTTATTTGAGTCTGCAGTGGATTTGTTTGAGTCAAAAGCGTTCCTTTGGTATCGTGGTAATCGGCATAGATTTTCTGACTGAAAGTCGATGCCCAATTTTCTGATTCAACATTTTGAACCCCCAGATTTTGCTTATGAATCTACTACTATTGAGGAAAATACTTTTACTCCACATGACCGAGTAGTTAAGATTTCTCCAACGCATACGGGTAGATCCAATACTTCTTCCGTACGTTCTACTGTTCTTCTTCCTAGTTCTGCTTCTACTCGTCAGATCATCTGCTTTAATTGCAACAAATCTGGTCATGTTCCGACACGTTGCACTCGTTTTCAAGTACTTCATTGCCATGGTTGTGGATATAAGGGAGTTTCTCGCCGCAACTGTCCAAACTGTCATCCTACTACTAATAGGTCTTTAAATAATATTTCGACTTCTGCTCTCAGCTCTAGGAGCCCAACTTCTTCTGCTTCTCGCTCTGTTCTTTCTGTCTTTCATCCAGGTCATCCTGCCCTTTCTATCAAAACATACTCTGTTTTGGCAAATGTAGCTTCGATCGAACTTTCCACCATTTCTAGTTCTACATCCTATTCTACTCCTCCTTCTACTCGCCCTACTTATTCACTTTCACTCCAAACTGTGCATTTACCACCATTGCAACCCATACTTCGAATTAGTGACTTGCAGCTAGCTTCTCCAGAGTTTGTTGCCGCCTTCTTAAACGATTCTACCCAAGAAGTTTCTGTCGTGTCTGCAAGCACAAATGTCGCTGAAGTGACGATGACTTCTAATTCAGTCAGAGAAGGTCCTGTTGAAGTTCATAATCCTGTATCTTTAATGTATGTTGCTGTTGCTGTCACAATTTTGCATGTTCGTGCTTTCTTAAATGGTTCTACTCAAGAAATTTCTGTCGTGTCTGCAATAACAGCCGTAGCTAAAGTGGCGATAACTTCTAATACGGGTAGAGAATATCTTGTTGAAGTTAGAGAATCCGTAGCAATAATGCCTGTTGCTGTTGTCGTCCAAGTTTTACCTGATCCTCTTTCGTTATCTACTGTTGTTAAGGAATCAGTTCCTATTGTGGCTAAAGTTTTGTTTGTTCCTTATGTAATATGGTTGAAGTGTTATCGGATTCTACTCCTTTTCCTAAGGTTGATATTCCTACAGTCAATGCTGTTTTCTTTCGCGTGCTACAACTACTACATAAGAGGCGACTACAGCGATCCAACACATACACACACACACGCCCTTCATACACACGCACACACACACATACACTCACCTACTCGTACATCAACAACACACCTACATACACACACGCACACGCATACACATGCTCGTACATAACTACACTGGGATCCTGTTTTATTTTCATTTGTACGATTCTTAGGTTTTTTTTGTTGGTTCTGGTACTTATACTGGTGGGTGTTATTCTTTTTGGGGTTTTTTTCTCGTTCTTTTCGTTCCACATTCCTCTCCCAATCCTTTTGCTGGTCTTCTTTGCTGTCTGTCCGATTGTGTTTCGTTCATCCGCTTCTGTGGTAGGTGCTTTGTAGTCCCTTTTTCTTTCTTCGGAAACCACGATTTTGTCGACTTTCGGTATAGTTAGCTATTCTTTTCTTTGGTCCTTCGTTTGTTGAGATTCTTGGTTACCACAGTTTGTAGCACATCGTTTCTTTTACTAGCACTTTTTTTCTCTGCCCCTCGTTATCCCTTGTTGTTGCTTTGCTTACTTGAGGCTTGACCCTTGGGTCCTATTTTGGCTTGTACTGTTGGTTTTCTTCCTCGTTCCTTTTCTTACTTTGGTTTTTTTGCGAGAAACCAATTTCTTCTCTTGAAGTTGAAGATTTTACTGTTTCTTCTGAAGAAACATCCGTCTTTGACGACTTTCTCAGTGTTAACGCCAATCTACCTTGGTTCCGATAATTGCTACCTTCTACTTTTCCTTTTCTTATGTCCTTTAAACTTCTTGACTTAGTCCGGTATACAAAATATAGTTATCGTAAAAGTGTGACTACCCCGCGGATAATAAATACAATATACCGCTTTTCAACAAAAAAGTTGTAGGGAAATTCAAAGACGAATTTAATGTGGGCCTAGTATTAGAATTCGTCGGTACAAAAACCAAGTCCTGCTGTATTGTAAGCGAGAAAAACACGATTAAAAAAAAGATTAAAGAGTCTCACGAAGTGTAGTAAAGTAAAACCGAGGGTGCTACAACCTATAACGAGCATATATTCCCAAAAGGGGTGGGCATGCAACTACGCAACAGTGCGTGGGAGGGTTCTCTCCAATAAGATTTTAAAGCTTCCATGTACGTAGCACCAGTCATTGGGAAATGGTAGAAATTTAAACCTATAAAGGCGATTATTAATTGTGGTTTAGAAAAATTGTAGTTTTCTTGGACTAAATAAAATAGCTTAGACTGATTAATGAATATGGTTACATATTCTCGTACACATCCACTAGCATCTGCTTACGTCCACATACCAACATGGCGATGTCGGTAGTTTTTGTTTAACAAATAGTAGGAAAGATACGTTAGGTGTTAGTGTGAAGATGCCCATCGGATCGTTGGATTCAAAAAGAACGGAGCGGTGGAATGTTATGGCGGTTCCCGTTAGAATAATCGAAAGTGGTTAATCGATCGTATTAGATGTTTAAATATGCGAAAGTGTAAAAGCCTACATAAGCAAAATTTAACTATCAGACAAAAAAGTGCGCGATGTGCTATACTTATACAGAAAGTATAGAATGATGTTTTGCTGCGGTCCTAGCAGTAAAAAGGCTACTGACTTTTTCAAGCAACTACAAGAATAGCAGTAGCGCAGAGAAGGGGTATGCATGTATTATACAGCGCACTGTTACTATACAATATGTTAGTGTACCGGTAGCTTAAACTTGTAATTGATCAAGACTTATAGATCCCTCGGAGGTTTAAAATTCTGAGACCATTGTCGTTTGAAAAATGTTTGGAAATTATCAGAACGGGAGCGGGTCGAAGTATAAGTTAGATGGACGATTGACCGAGTTTTTTCTACCTTTTACGAGGGAATCGGAAGTTAACACACTATAACTTATACGTACTGGTTGGGTTAACAAGTTAGGGGTTATTTTTATATCCCAAATGTGACCAGTGGCCTTTAAGGAAAGATTTCCTTAAAATGATGGAACGCAAATATCTTCCGACTATGCTAGGGGTCTATTCCTTGGGCAGAGCTTATGAGGATTGGTCGTGGTTTTTTTTATAAAGAATTATTTTCTTACTAGGGCTAGATTCTTAACAAAACAGGGGTTTAAGTAGGGCGCCACTAAGTCATTAATTTTTAAACACAGGGTTTCCCTAAGGGGGACTTGGGAGTCCTTAGAGAGGAATACCATATTAACTGCTAACGCAGAAGGTGTAAAAAAATTTAATTAATTAACAAAAGTGAGGACACAAGAGGTATTCTCTTGTTACCTCATATAAAAAAAACAGAAGATTAATCAGGCAAACAATATTATGAACACAGATTTTATGTTCCAAATTCTAAAAAGGCTATTAAAGCTTCTTGTTAAATTGGGGTTACCACTTTATGCTATTTGATCTTATACCTGGTTACTCTATTTCTGAACGTACTTGTTCAGAATAAAACAATTAATTAAGAAAATTAAACGTTGCTTCTTTAATTAGAATTGTTTCTTCATAAAAATTGTAAATATAAAATACATGTTTAAGAAAAGATAATACAAGTTTCATCTACTCATAAGGTAGGATTACATATTCAAAAGAAATATCAAAGACTTTAAATGATGCTTTCGTTACAAAAATTTAACTTGAATTTATACCAGAAATATCAGATCTGTTTTTCTGTTTACATATTTATAAAAATTTAACTACATTGTCTATAAATTCATCATTCAGAAATTGTAAGTGAAATCATGCATATATGAAACATTAATAAGAACTGTTTAGGTTTGCTTAATTTTATTAAAAATAGTAACTGTGATTACACTGCACTAATATTGACTATAAAAATTTATTAAAGTTCTTCTTAGTTTGTTAAACGGATTATTGGTAATAAGTTGTTACAAGGATATTTTCTGAAGCAGCCTTGTATCAAGGATCACCAAATGTAGACGTGATGTAAGAATAATACTAATCTCTTACCTTGATTCAGCAGGTGTTGTTTACGTGATGGTGTTACAGCATATTAGAGCAGGTGTTAATACATACGTTCCTCATAAAACAAGTGACGTAGAATCCACATGTTCTACAGGACACAAACAGCTGCGTGATCTTTGGACCGGATTATAAGAACTTAATGCGTTTTCTTATACGCACAAACTGGACCAACCAAAATCCAATACAAAACTTAGATGTTCTATTGTGTGTAGATCTTGACCAAACTAATTACCTTCGTATAGTTGTCCTCCTAATTACTTGTAATTTCACACTCGCAACTTCAAAAAGACCATTTCAATTCATCATCGGACTTTATTTCCAAACCATACAAATGTCTACGTACTTTGTTGAACGTTTCCTTAAAACCCAAACATATTGTTTTTTCGCATAACATTACATTAAATCCAACTATTCATCGTAAGGTTGAAGGACGTTCATACTGGATCGATATTTCGTATCGCAAAGTTGACGTGAATGAACTATAACTTGGTACTCGCAGATGCGAAGTTAGAATTAATATCGTCTTGAAACACAGCTTTCAAACTGCCTTATTTTTATAAAACCAGATAAGGCGGGTCCATTCTAACAAATGAATATAAGGAGAAGCCTTATAGTTGATATACAAAACGATTTCTTAAAAAGTCCTTTCTCTACATTTGCAAGAGAATTATAAAATAAATATCTAATCGAAGATTTGTCGAAGTATTTCAATCAGTATTTAATTGAAGGTTTTCTAACAAAGCGTTGAAAGACATATTTAATTGAAACTTTTACGAAGTTATTTAAAAAATATTTCAGGAGCTACTTAAAAAAGCTATCCATAGAATTATTAAAAAAACTATCAAAAGAATTATTAAATGAATTTATCAAAAGAAGTTATCAAAAGAGATTATCAAAAGAACGCTACAACAAAATTATTTAGTTTGTCTAGTAACTTATTTTTAACTCTTACCATTATTAAAACCACTAAGCCTAGTGTTCAGCGCACTAGGGCTCCACTACCGCACAAGGCCGGGCGCACAAATTACATGCTAAAACCCTTTGGGTTTCCATATTGGTTCTCGACGAGAGTTCTAGTTAAAGTGAGTGCTGATGCAATATGCATAAAACAGGAAAGCAGTTTGGCCTTGATAATATCTATACTAACATTTAACGCTTGATGTTAACAACCAAACTAGCATTTTTGCATGGCGGTTAGAACTCATAATACCAATACTGGTATTTATTTATTTAAAAATTGTTTACGTGATATAAATGACTAGACAAAAGGTTTGTGAAACTAAAAATTCATTGACGTTCTGCAGTGGTCAAAAAAACTGTTACAACACATCGAGCGTTTAATTCTCTATTTGGGTGGTATCGAGTACTTGTCGGCTTTAGAAATAATTACGTGCCACCGACCGCTAAACGGAAGATTTGGTTCTAGGAAATGAGCAACCTACCAAAGCACAGAATACTCGGTATTAATGCTAATTGGTTTAGTGACCGAGCTTGTGCACTATTCGAGTGTCTTCGGCAATCTTCGATTGTTTCCAAAGAAAATATTCAAGTCTGCCATTTCCGAAAATATGACGTAGAATTTATTTAAAATTAAATTGCTTTATTAGTAAGTATCTTGTAGACAACAAGTTTGGTATTCCCTTAGTAAAAGTTTAAAGTGTTTTATTAAAGTTTTGTTTTTAATAGCATTGCATCATCTACCGCACGACTTGCAGCCAATTTGTATGCGTGAGCTACCACCCTTTTGGATTTTTAATATGCACGCGATGCAATTGCTGACCCGTATAACATGGAAGACGTTTCCGGTGTTTCTACTAACTGCATTCGCAGCATGGACGATACGAACCGGGTGCATGAATTAGTGCTAAATGTACTGGACGAGCAGCAAGGATTGGCAAAAGATGACGTCATTTAGTTCTTCGCTGAATCCTTAACATCGTTCGGCTGTCTTTGGAAACCTTCGGTTTTCATTCTATAGGGGACATAAAGCAGGTACGCAAGAGTAAACATTTTAGTTATAAGTTAGTTCGCTTACAAGTTTTACCAAAGTCCTATGGTGCTGATTTTGTTTTGTACTAAAATGCCCTCCGAAAATATTTTTAATTGCAACTTTTGAGGTGCTTTCTATACCTAGAAAATTGCTCTCAAACGGCACCAGAACAAATGTCGTGCTGTAACATCCTCCAGGGTTAAGCTTATACATCCGTCAGCAGCAAAGTACTTAAGCTGTGTGTTTTGCGGTATCGCTTTTACGAGAATGGACAACTTACTACGACACAAGGAAAAACAGCACGGTACGTCATTAGGCCGTAAACGTTCAGCTTCGCCAGCTGTTAAAGGGTCTTGTGCGAAACAATCACGAATTATATGTAAAGTATGCTATTTCGAAATGGAAAAGACTACGTATGCCGCACACTTGAGGAGCAACAGGTATAAAAATGCAACAGTTACCACTACTGGTGAAGATGGTGTAGAAATGGTTAGCAGAGCGTTTAACAACCGTATGGTTAGCTATCGCATAGAGAACACCATTATAGACTATAGTGTGTCCGAGTTTTTTTGGAAGCAGAAAGAGCGGTTTATTCGATTAATTAATGAAAAAAGAACACAACATACAGCAATAAAAGTATATTGCAAACTCTACGGCATCTACACAAAAATGGGAGAAGAGACTACCGATGTGAAATCTTTTAACACAAAAAATATTGTTATAACGTCTTCTAGTAATCTGGAAAATATTTACGAGGTCTTAAGCGAAACCATGAGAACAAAATCAGAGGAATTTGAAACAAGTGGGTCCAGTTGGTTTTTGGAAAAGGTGCTCTATTTAGAAATAAATATTAATAAGTATAAGTCGATGTGATGAGTTCTAGGTTAAGAATAAAAATTGTGAATATGTATTTAGAAATGTGGTTTACAGAATTTAAACTGTATTAGTAAAAATTGTCTGTAATAAAAAGTTTTAAGAATGGTTTTTAGATTTTCTTTTAGGTATGAGCTGCAGGAAAGTTATAATTTAGAGGGTGTGTGTGTGTGTAAATTAGTAAGGGCTCGTCCGATTTTAAATCTATTTACAGATTTGGATTCTGCATAAAATTCCAGACTAATTTTATGTATTGCATGACTAAAAAATTTATAAGGACGGTTAGAAATCGCTGCTGGTAAAAAAATCTTAAAATGAGGGTAGCTCTCTGTGGGATAATGCGATCTAAAAAATTCCTAGAGATTCGGGTAGCTGAGAAAAATCTAATACTAATTGATACTAAACAAAATATATTTATCTCAAAAGATGAGCGAAACAAGATAGAAAGTATGGTATGACATTAAAAGCGAGTAGTGGTACGGTGGCGGTATGCTCGCTAGAAGGTATGTGTGTAAAACCCTAAGGGGTGGTTCTATTTTAAATTTGTTTGCAGATTCGGATTGTATGTAAAATTCTAGACTAGCTTGATGTGTCGCATAGCTAAAAAATTATAAGGACGGGCAAAAATCGCAACCAGCAAAAAATCTTAAAATGAGGGTAACTTTCTGGGGGATGATACTATCTAAAAAATTCCTAGAAATTCAGGTAGCTGAGAAAATTCTAATATTAATTGATACCAAACAATGTACATTTATCTCGTGGGTGGAAATGGTTAGTCGAAGAAAACTATTTGGTTCAGAATGTTAGCGGTAAAAAAATCTTAAAATTGTGGTAACTCCCTGGGGGGTGATGCTATCTAAAAAAATTCTTAAAAATGTAGGTAGCTGAGGAAAATCTAATATTAATTGATACCAAACAATATAGATTTATCTCGTGGGTGGAAATATGGAGAAAGATTTATCTGGCGGGTAGAAAGAATGCGGGTGTGACGTAATCAAAATGGTTGATGTGGGGGTGTCCGAGCAAGGAGGAAAGCAAAGAGGAATAATGAGGAGATTCATCTCCCTCATTTGCTCCTTATGGGAATTTACATGTAAATTTGGTCCAGATGTGTAAGGAAATGAGGGATTCTGGAGGAAATGTGGCGTCAGAAGACCTGGTTTCCTACTACTTGTATGTTTTGTTATGAGTGTGAATGAGTGTATTTTGATTTCAGGCCTTCCTATTTACTTTTGGTATGTATAATAACCCCTCCCCTTCGCCGAATGAGACCGGTCAATTTCTTTTTTTCTTCTTTGGCTCTTAGGTTACGTAGATGTACGTAGCAAAGTCAACTGTCAATTACAAATATAATAGCTATTGCACAAGGCAAACTGATTTTAAATGTTATATTACTTAATAAGATGAAACAATAACTTAGATTTTTATGCAAAGCCTAAATGATCATTTCAAAACGAGCTAGTATTTGGTCCCTGGCAAGATTTGAATCTCTATCTTCGTTTTTGACCCCCGGCATCGGTTTAATTGTAAAAGTTTAAAATAGTTATATGTTTATTAGTTTTCTAAAATCAGAAACAAACATTCAAGCTCTTTTCGAAAACTTATCAGAACGTGTTGAAGGTTGATGAATAGGTTATCAGAGAAGTTGTATAAAAGATAATAATACTCATGAACTCTGTGTACAAACAACTTACTCTGGACGTACTGAATTAACTTGAAGTGTAAAGTAACATTAAATGATGTACTATAATTAAAATATTTCTAACTTCTTACTTACAAAATTGCTTCTCCACGAGCTTCTATACAATGCGCTGCTGTTAACACATATCTCTCATTAATTAACGAACCGCTACATAAAATCTTCTCTCCTGAATTGGTCCGGTACCTTAGTACGACAAGCCAGGGAAACTCGTCAATTAAAGAACTGCCGTTAGTATTTTCCATGGTGTGAATATAATCATCTGCGTGTTGATAACCACAATATTTCCTTGATGGCAACAAATCAAATGATGATAAACTTGCACCCAAGTTTGATGTAAAATTAGCACTAGTTCCGCAGCACACTTGATAATATCTATACTAACATTTAACGCTTGATGTTAACAACCAAACTAGCATTTTTGCATGGCGGTTAGAACTCATAATACCAATACTGGTATTTATTTATTTAAAAATTGTTTACGTGATATAAATGACTAGACAAAAGGTTTGTGAAACTAAAATTCATTGACGTTCTGCAGTGGTCAAAAAACTGTTACAACACATCGAGCGTTTAATTCTCTATTTGGGTGGTATCAGTACTTGTCGGCTTTAGAAATAATTACGTGCCACCGACCGCTAAACGGAAGATTTGGTTCTAGGAAATGAGCAACCTACCAAAGCACAGAATACTCGGTATTAATGCTAATTGGTTTAGTGACCGAGCTTGTGCACTATTCGAGTGTCTTCGGCAATCTTCGATTGTTTCCAAAGAAAATATTCAAGTCTGCCATTTCCGAAAATATGACGTAGAATTTATTTAAAATTAAATAGCTTTATTAGTAAGTATCTTGTAGACAACAAGTTTGGTATTCCCTTAGTAAAAGTTTAAAGTGTTTTATTAAAGTTTTGTTTTTAATAGCATTGCATCATCTACCGCACGACTTGCAGCCAATTTGTATGCGTGAGCTACCACCCTTTTAGATTTTTAATATGCACGCGACGCGATTGCTGACCCGTATAACATGGAAGACGTTTCCGGTGTTTCTACTAACTGCATTCGCAGCATGGACGATGCGAACCGGGTGCATACATTGGTGCTAAATGTACTGGACGAGCAGCAAGAATTGGCAAAAAATTACGTCATTTAGTTCCCCGCAGAATCCTTAACATCGTTCGGTTGTCTTCGGAAACCTTCGGTTTTCATTCTATAGGGAACATAAAGCAGGTACGCAAAAGTAAACATTTTAGTTATAAGTTAGTTTGCTTACAAGTTTTACCAAAGTCCTATAGTGCTGATTTTGTTTAGTACTAAAATGCCCTCCGAAAATATGTTTAATTGCAACTCTTGCGGTGCTTCTTATACCTGGAAAATTGCTCTCAAACGGCACCAGAACAAATGTCGTGGTGTAACATCGTCTAGGGTTAAGCTTATACATCCGTCAGCTGCAAAGTACTTAAACTGTGTGTATTGCGGTATCGCTTTTACGAGAATAGACAACGTACTACGACACAAGGAAAAACAGCACGGTATGTCATTAAGCCGTAAACGTTCAGCTCCGACAGCTATTAAAGGGTCTTGTACGAAACAACCACGAATTATGTGTAAAGTATGCGATTTCGGAATGGAAAAGACTACCTATGCCGCAACAGACAAAAATGCAACAGTTACCGCTACTGGTGAAGATGGTGTAGAAATAGTTAGCAGAGCGTTTAACAACCGTATGGCTAGCTATCGCATAAAGAACGCCAGTGTCGACTATAGAGTGTCCGAGTTTCTTTGGAAGCAGAAAGAGCGGTTTATTCGATTAATTAATGAAAAAAGAACACAACATATAGCAATAAAAGTCTATTGCGAACTCTACGGCATCTACACAAAAATGAGAGAAGAGACTACCGACGTGAAATCCTTTAACACAAAAAATATTGTTATAACGTCTTTTTGTAATCTGGAAAATATGTACGAGGTCTTAAGCGAAACCATGAGAACAAAATCAGAGAAATTTGAAACACGTGGGTCCAGTTGGTCTTTAGAGAAGGTGCTCTATTTAGAAATAAATATTAATAAGTATAAGCCGATGTGAGTAGTTCTAGGTTAAGAATAAAAATTGTGAATATGTATTTAGAAATGTGGTTTACAAAATTTAAACTGTATTAGTAAAAATTGTCTGTAATAAAAAGTTTTAAGAATGGTTTTTAAATTTTCTTTTAGGTATGAGCTGCAGGAAAGTTATAATTTAGAAGGTGTGTGTGTAAAATGGTAAGGGGTCGTCCGATTTTAAATCTATTTACAGATCCGGATTCTGCATAAAATTTCAGACTAATTTGATGTATTGCATGACTAAAAAATTTATAAGGACGGTTAGAAATCGCTGCTGGTAAAAAATTTTAAATTGAAGGTAGCTCCCTGGAAGATGATGCAATCTAAAAAATTCCTAGATATTCGGGTAGCTGAGAAAAATCTAATATTAATTGATACCAAACAAAATATATTTATCTCAAAAGATGAGCTAAACAAGATAGAAAGTATGGTATGACATTAAAAGCGACTAGTGGTACGGTGGCGGTATGCTCACTAGAAGGTATGTGTGTAGAACGCTAAGGGGTGGTTCTATTTTAAATCTGTTTACAGATTCGGATTGTACGTAAAATTCTAGACTAACTGGATGTGTCGCATGGCTAAAAAATTTATAAGGACGGGCAAAAATCGCAACCAGCAAAAAATCTTAAAATGAGGGTAGCTCTCTGGGGGATGACACTATCTGAAAAATTCCTAGAAATTTAGGTAGCTGAGAAAGTTCTAATGTTAACTGATACCAAACAATGTACATTTATCTCGTGGGTGGAAATGGTTAGTCGAAGAAAACTATTTGGTTCAGAATGTTAGCGGTAAAAAAATCTTAAAATTGGGGCAGTTCCCTGGGGGGTGATGCTATCTAAAAAATTTGTAGAAATTCAGGTAGCTGAGAAAATTTTAATATTAATTGATACCAAACAATATAGATTTATCTCGTGGGTGGAAATGTGGAGAAAGATTTATCTCGCGGGTGGAAAGAATGCGGATGTGACGTAATCAAAATGGTTGATGTGGGGATGTCCGAGCAAGGAAGAGTAAGGAGGAGATGCATCTCCCTCATTTGCTCCTTATGGAAATTTACATGTAAATTTGGTCCAGATGTGTGAAGAAATCAGGCGCCAGAAGACCTGACTTCCTACTACTTGTATGTTTTGTTATGAGTGTGAATGAGTGCGTGTATTTTGATTTCAGGCCTTCCTATTTACTTTTGATATGTATAATACCCACTCCCCCCCTCTCCAAATGAGCCCGGTCAATTTCTTTTTTTCTTCTTTGGCTCTTAGGTTACGTAGATGTACGTAGCAAAGTCAACTGTCAATTACAAATATAATAGCTATTGCACAAGGCAAACTGATTTTCAATGTTATATTACTTAATAAGATGAAACAATAACTTAGATTTTTATGCAAAGCCTAAATGATCATTTCAAATCGGGCTAGTATTTGGTCCCTGGCAGGAACCTCTATCTTCGTGTTTGACCCCCGGCATCGGTTTAATTGTAAAAGTTTAAAATAGTTATATGTTTATAAGATTTCTAAAATCAGAAACAAACATTCAAGCTCTTTTCGAAAACTTATCAGAACGTGTTGAAGGTTGATGAATAGGTTATCAGAGAAGTTGTATAAAAGATAATAATACTCATGAACTCTGTGTACAAACAACTTACTCTGGACGTACTGAATTAACTTGAAGTGTAAAGTAACATTAAATGATGTACTATAATTAAAATATTTCTAACTTCTTACTTACAAAATTGCTTCTCCACGAGCTTCTATACAATGCGCTGCTGTTAACACATATCTCTCATTAATTAACGAACCGCTACATAAAATCTTCTCTCCTGAATTGGTCCGGTACCTTAGTACGACAAGCCAGGGAAACTCGTCAATTAAAGAACTGCCGTTAGTATTTTCCATGGTGTGAATATAATCATCTGCGTGTTGATAACCACAATATTTCCTTGATGGCAACAAATCAAATGATGATAAACTTGCACCCAAGTTTGATGTAAAATTAGCACTAGTTCCGCAGCACACTAAAGGTCCACGGTCATATCCGCACTTTGATTTTTGACCAAATTCTTTAACCGTTTCATCTTCGTTTTTAAGGACGTCGAATAATACTGGACAGTGGTAGATTGATATGCAATCTGCTACTTCGCCGTTTGGTGTAACACATTCTAAATAGCAGCTAGTAAAACAAGGTTAAAAGAAATTTTATTACTTACTTGCACCTCCATTAGATCGTGTAATACTGGATGTAACAGTAACGACAAGTAATAATTTGCTGTAAAACAACATAGCGTCATACTTCAATGTGTTCTTGACTCTTACTGATCGTGATTGTTATGCTGGAAGGAGATCCACTCGATGACGTATCATGTGATTGATACAAATTTTTAGACGTATTCACCTTCTATTTAAACTGGTTTTTACGATACACCTATTTTTGGCAATATATCATAATAATTGTACAAGATACAACGTGTTACATTTTTGGTTTTATTCAGGAAAGCGAGTCATACAAATTGTTTGATGAATATCCCTCTACAATTTCCTATTTTTGCGTACGCATAGATTTACGTCAAACTAATTCGCGTTTCCTTATTATTAGAATAAAATTATTTTTTTAGATATGATGGCATGTTTACAAATATGATAATCCAGTTCTAAATTTAAACTATAAATTTAAGGTACTGACAAAAATATTTACATTTTTTTTCTTATTTTTTAAATATTGAAAGACTTTTGCCCTAGGCCAGGGTCGGCAACCTTTTTCGAATGGCGGGCCATTTTCAAAATAAAATTTTTTATGCGGGCCGCACATTTAAATGTAACTTAAATAGTGGCTTTTATATCATATACGAGTATAAACATTATTAAAAATAAACATAGAAAAAATTTATTTATTATTGACATGCTATAATAACAATAATGTCAGAGAACAAAAATTTTACAATTCTTAAAAGGAAATAAAAGAAATACAATTCCAATTACATATGTATAAATATGTAAATATATAATATTAAGCAAAATAATTTATCTTTCATTTTATTCATTCATTATAATTCAATGCGCTTTTTGTTCTTGAATCATCATCATCATTAGGTCTTCAGTCCTGGAACTGGTTAGACGCGTACCATCATTGTTTCCTATTCTGAACTAACCCACAGATTTCACTGAAATTTGCACAGTCTGCATCTATCACTATCTGATCTAGGTCTACATCTAACTCCTTTTACCTCTGCTTGTAATATATCCCATACTATTCCCCAAAAATTCCTTAGAACGTATTCTGCCCTTCTATTGCTCTTATCTTTTTTCCCAGATATCCTTGTTCCCCTACTATTTCTATAACCTATTGGTTATTATCTTTGTCTGTTCATGCTATCGTCCTCATACATCTGAATCACAGCATTTCAAAAGGCTGCTACCGTTTGTCTGTCTGCGTTTCAGAATGCCCGTATTTCATAGGCATACTGTGCTGTGCTCCACACATATGCTTTCAACAATTTTCTTCTTGTTCTATGTTTGTTGTCTTTTCTCATAGGCGCTGTTCTTTCTTATTAGATGCAGTTTGGTCACCTTCTATTGTTTTATAATTATATACCCTATTTCTCCGACCTTCAGTGGTTGTGAAGGGAGGTAAGCAGCCTGTGGCTGCCAAGTTCCCCCAACACTTAACCATTTACCGATTCAATATATCTCTTCGCACAGTCATCATTAGTTGCAAATATTTCGCAACCAACAACTAGTTGTTTATACTAATCATCAGATTTATCTGCGCTTATTTTTTCGTCATTAGGTTTTCCGTCTCAAAACTGGTTGGACACGTACCTGCACTTATTTATATTCTGAGCTAGCCTACATAGTTCCCTGAAATTTTTTACACAGCATGTGTATACAGCTCGTTCCCCTTCTATTGTTTTATAATTTTATGCCCTATTTCACCGAGATTCAGTGAAGGGGGTTAAGCAACCTGTGGCTACCAAGATCTCCCAACACTTATACATTTGCCGATGTAATGGTTTTCCAGTATATCCTTTCACACACTTAACATTATTCGAGAATATTGCCCAACCAATTCTTGTAGTTACTTATAATAATCATCATGTTTAAGCACAGTTATTTTTTTGTCATTAGTTTATCCATCTTGGGATTGGTTGGATGCGTACCTCCATTGATTTCTATTCTGGGCTAGACTACACATCTTCCTAAAACCCCTACAGCCTACATCTTTTACTATCTGTGTGCAGTAGTCTAACCTAGGTCTACCTCTTTTTCTATTTTTTCCTATCTCTGCTTCTAATATATTCCGCACTATTTCCTCATGCCGTTGTATGTGGCCTATCATCCTATCTCTCCTCTTTTTTACCGTTTTCCACATATTTCTTTCTTCCCCTACCATTTATAATACCTCTTCGTTCTTAACTTTGTCTGTTCATGATATCTTCATCATACGTCTGTAGCACCACATTTCAAAGGCTTTTACCTTTTTCTTGTCCGCTTCTCCTACTGTCCAGGCTTCACAGTCGTACAGTTCCACAGCTCCACACATATGTTTTAAGCAATATTTTCTTGTTTCTATGTTTGTTGTCTTTGAATTCAGTAGTTGCTTTTTCTTGATAAATGTAGCACGACCTTGTGCTAATCATTGTTTTATATCTTTTGTGCTTTTCCCATCTTGCGTTATTTGGCTTCCTAGATAGCAGAAATCCTTCATCTCTTGTAAGTTCGTGTTACATACTTGTATTCTTGTTTTTGATTTATTTTCCCCATTACTAGAACTTTAGTTTTAGTTTTGTTAATTTTCATACCGTATCTCTCTGTTGGAATCGTTTCCATTTCATTAAGAGCAGCTTCTAACTCTTCCTTGCTAGACGCTAATACCGCTATATCATCTGCAAATCTAAGCATATCAATTTTTTGTCCCTGCATAGTAATTCCTGCATTTCACAGTATTTATTGCCTTTTCTATGTACAAGTTAAAAATCAATGGGGATAGGGCACATCCCTGTCTCACCCCTTTCCTATTGTTTACTTCTCTACGTTCCTGCTCCAATTCTATTACTGCTGTTTGCTCTTTGTATAAGCTATGTACTATTCGTTTATCCCTATAACCCATTCCAATCTTTTTGAGTATTTCAAACATTTTTTTCCATTTTACATTGTCGAATGCTTTTTCCAGATCTACAAACCCTATATACACGCTTTCCCCTTTTTCTATTGTTTTCTCCATTATCACTCTCAGAGCTAAAATAGCCTCCCGTGTTCCCCTGTTTCGCCTAAACCCAAATTGGTCTTCTCCTTGTATTTCTTCCGCCCGTTTCTCCATTCGTCTTTGCACAATTCTAGTTAATATTTTTACACGTGTGCTGTCAAACTTATTGTTTGAAAATTTTCACATCTATCTGCGCCTTTCTTTTTTGGTATAGTTACTATGATGCTACGTTTGAAATCTTTGGGTATCTCGTCTGTCTCAATACATGTAGCTTACAAGTTGGAAGAGACGTTTTGTTACTGCTTGTCCAGCGGCTTTTAGAGTTTCTGCTCGCACCTTATCTGTACCCGGCGTCTTACCATTTTTCAGACTCTTTAATGCTAATTCAAACTCATCTCTAAGTATAGGATATCCCAAGTCATCATTTTCAATGCCTGATTCCTGTTCTAATGCAGTTAGTTCCTCTCCTGCATATAAATTCCCTATATATTCTTGCAATCTACCCACTTTCTCTACGTTTTATGATGACGTTTCCTTGTGCGTCCCTTATATTTTTGCTATGCGGTTCTATATCACTAAAATTCATTCTATTTAATTTGTATGCTTCGTCTGTCTTTCCTATTTCCATCTTCGTTTGTACCTCTTTGCAATTTTCATCAATCCATTGTTCTTTAGCTTTCCTGCATTTTCGAATAATTTCCCATTTTATGGCTTTGTATCTCTGTTTTCTTGTTTCGTCTGATTTATTTTTGTATTTTCATCTTTCTTCTATTAAATTCAGAATATCTTTTGTTATCCATAGTTTCTTATTATCTTTTTGTGTATACCCCAGAATATCTCTGGCCGCCATGTCTAGGCTGGATTTAATGTTATTCCATTCTGTTTCTACTTCCTTAGTATCAGATATTTTCCCGATATCTTTGAGCAATTCATTTGACTTTTTTTCAAATCTTTCTTATATATCTTTATCTTTTAGTTTCTCTAAGTCCAAGTGCCTTTTTCCGTTTCTTTTTTTCACATTCTTAAATTTAAGTGCGGCCTTCATAATTATGATGTTGTGGTCAGTATCTATATCTGCTTCTGAGTAGCTTCTACAGTCTTTTACTTGATTTCTAAACCGTTGTCTAACAAGAATGTAAGCTATTTGATATCTTCCTATATCTCCTGGCATCTTCCACGTATATCAACTTCTAGCATGATATTTAAATAATGTGTTTGTGATGATTAAGTTATTCTTGTCGCAAAATTCTACTAGCCTTATTTCCCCTGTCGTTTCTCGTGCCTAAACCAAACAAACCTACTACCGCTCCTTCCCTACCCTCACCTATCGCGGCATTAAAATCCCCCGTAATTATTAAATTTTCATGTCCTTTTATGTCTTTTAATATGTCTTCGATATCCTCGTCACTGTAGCTAGAGGTGGACATGTATACTTGTATTATTACTGTGTTTACCGGTTTAGATTCTAATCTAACCATGAGTACTCCTTCGTTTTTTTGTAAGTAATTTTCTTCACAGTATCCTATCTTTTTCCGCATAACTATCCCCACACCCAAATTTCCTTCCTCCGCTCCTGTATGAATTACGCTGAAGTCTCCCTGATCCCTACCTACTAGGTCTAGTGATAACCTATTTATTTTGATTTTTAGGTTTTCTAGCTTACCTACTTGCTTCATACTTCTAACATTCCACGCTCCGACTTGCAGAATGTTCCCGACTCTTATTTTTAGCTTTCCGATCGCATTCTCCGAAGTAGTCCCTTCCCGGAAATCCGAATGGGGGACTATTTTAACTCCGGAATCTTTTACCCCAGAGAATGCCATCATGTTTGTTACAATTTAAGTACGCTGTGTACTTGGGAGATAATGTGGTGGTTTCCCGTTGTCTTCCACATCGCGATAGTGTGTCTTAGACTGCCATACTGACCCCTATGGTCTCTGCCAATTTAAGTACCAAAAGAGCCGCTGCCCTCTTTCGGGGACCTGTCTTAGTCTGGTTCCTCACTAACGACCCTACTACTTTGGTTGGACTTGTAGTTTGGCTTTTTAGCTCATTAGAACACGCAAGCCATTTTACCTGTGTAACTTGTCTTTTAGTGTTTCTAAAATGTGTAACGTGTCTTACCTCTATCATTGTTCATCTATTCAATCTTTCTTAATAGATATTTACTTTGTTACTTAAATCTTCTGGGAGACCTTATCATCAGGGCTAAAACCGTGGGTTCTTTGTTTTATCTCTGCGATAGTATACACATGGAAATAATTTATCCAACAAAAACTTCACTGACTTAGTTTGAAATAAGACAAAACAACATGTGATATAAATACGTATAATAATTGTAATTGAACTAACAAGATAATCAAGCTGCAAAATTATTTTAGTAAAACTAATAAAAATTTAATCTTTAAACAATTTTAATTCTCTTAGAACTGTAACAAAACTGTAAATTTTACTTCAGTAAATTTTCTTTCTTTTCTTTTTAATAATTACAGTGTAGCAAAAGGCTAACAAAATAAACCGTCGTGATATGAGCTTATGTCCCGGAGGTTTTTACAAGATAAAATTTAGAACGTATTAATTCAAACATAAATTAAAGCATTGCATCTTCACAGTGCAATTAGTATATAAACATTTGCGAAACAAACAATTATTATAAGTTTTTTTTATAAAAATGTAAAATGGATATATACATAAATACCTGAATAAAGTATTTGCAACGTCTTTGACCTCAACACACTTCGGGGCAAAACGCGATCAATGGACATAACAACAGTTGGTGTGACCTCATGGCGGACACTCGAACACCTGATTCTCTAACCCAAAGAATCTTAATCCGAAAAAAGCAAGCTTTCCAGGAATCAATCCAATATATAGAAACAGTGTAAATTAGTTCAATATCTCTGCTGATAATTTCTAATTTATTCGTTTTATAATACTCGAACAAGTATTCAAATTCACTTAAATGGCAATCTAACCAAAACCATATTGAAGTGAACAACACGTTTTTAAATATTAAATTAATTTGCTACAACAGATAACCTTATTTAAAAATCGTTGTATAATAAATAAAATCAGCTTACCCCTAGCCGGCGATTTAATTTATTTTTAAGAAGAAACGCTTCTTACAAGCAAACTAACGTTTGGAAAATAGCACGCTGCTTCGTGTCCATCTTCCACCAAAAGTTGAATAAGATAGCCCGATCTTATCAAGTGCGCAGAATACTAAAATATGCCTTTTGATCCCTATCTAACAGAATTTCGACTCATAAGACAAAGGAACTTGCTTTTCCGTTTAACGTATAATCTAAATGGAGGTAAATAAAGTTGCCTAACGTCCAGATTCGTAGCAGTTAAATCGAACTGTTACACCTGTTCTAGTAATTTAGAACTTTGGCAAGGTGCAGGTCCATTCGAAATGGTGTTCTTGAATATTGTTTGTTGATAATTCATTTAAGTCCGATAGTGTTTTGGATACTGAGATCCTCAACAAGTTTTGTAAATTTTCATCCGTCAACCTCGTTCTGTATTTTGATTTTATGAAATTTATTCTTGAAAATGTTTGTTCGCATAGATAGGTGCTTGAAAAAATACAAATCATTGATTTTGCAAAATTTCTTAAATTGGGTAATTTATTTTCTGGTAGATTTGAATAAAATGCAATTAATTTATTTTCATCCAAATTATTTTTATATACATTGTTAGATTGCAAATCAATTAACTCTAGTTGTAAATTGTCTGGTGCTTTTACAATATCAAATTTTTAAAGATATTTAAATATTAATATGGCCATTTCTTTTGCATAAAAATTTTGAAACCGATGAGATGACGAAAGTTTTCTTCCAGTACTTTTAGTGAATCAATAAAAATATTCGAAGGACATTGTTTGTCGTTTTTGGTTAAAAACAATTGCAAACTAGGAAAATGACAATAATTATTCTTTTCAAGTTGAGAAATAAACAATTTTATTTTAAGCTGGAAATTTTTGATTTCTGTTAATAGCTCGTTGATTAAACTTCCTTTGCTTTGTAGTGTTATATTTAATTTATTGAGTTGTAATGTCCACAAGAAGAGCTAACTTGCTTATCCATTTAAAATTCGATAATTCTGGTATATTATTTTTTTTTCTGTCAAAAACATTTCAATATCGTCTATCAACTGGAAAAAGCTTTTTAAAACTTTCCCACGGCTGAGCCATCTTACTTCAGAAAATAAATGATATCTTCATATTTTGCGTCAATTTCATTAAAGAAATTCCGAATTTTGCGAATATAATTGATGGACTTTACTTTAATTTTCATAACATTTTTCAAATTTACAACTTTTGCGCAAAGTGCATGTTGATGGATAATACAATGAAATTGAAGAGGAAGCTCTGTAATATTTAATTCTTTCAATTTTTTATTAATCATGCCTACCTACCAAACCAGTATTGAGATCCGTCAGTTGTGACATTTTTTAATTTTTCCCACTTAAGATCGTGCATATGCAAAGCATCTGTTAGTTGTAAAAATATATCTTCCCCTCATGTATTGTTATAATTCATGCAACTGTTATAGTCTAAAGTATAACCGTTAACGTCCCGGCGTAATTAATAAGAGCCACTACGACAGTTGGCAACATATTAAACACGTATCTAATATTTCACAACAAGGCATTATGTCATTATTGCGTCTCAAATTATATCACATACACAAAATATTCATTGGAATATAAGATGAGTGTTACGTCATCATCGAACATTTATTGGAATTGGTGACAATAAATACTTTGTGCGGGTATCCTACAGTTTTCAGTGAAACATTATATACCGACAGTAAAAGTGCGTGAAGACAGTCGCATTCGAACCCTTGCAGAAGACGGTTGTATGAGAGCTTTTGAAAGCGACATCGACACCCAATTGTGCGTGTTATTGGTTGTCCGTCGAAAGCTTTTGTGTGTGAATTTTTATTGCCCACAGCGGCACAGGCTCTAAGGTATTTATACCGTTTATTAAGTAGTTTGGTGTAGTTGTTTTTAGTTATTACATAACCGCTCCACCGCCAATCGGTATTGCTACAAAAAGCAATTGGTCCTTCCCTATAATTAGCATATTTATATCACTCCTTTATCATTCCCAACAAGCCATTGGTCCTAATTCGATCCGAATTAACTAGTCCTATGTTAATACACATGTCCTAAATTAAATATTATTTTGCATTTCAGCGAGCGTTTTTAATTAATTAATGATTTAGCTTTAAATCTGTGTTCAAACCCCATATTTAGCGGGTTAAAATATGTACAATATTAGCTACATACTTTCGTTAGACTAAATTAAGTGATTTCGCCGTAATTAAACCAGCGTTTAATTACAAACAAATCCTTAATATAAAATTTGTTAATTTGCACTAAAAGCCATTGCGCGTTTTTAGTTTTCACATACAACCCTTTCAGGCGGTTTACAACGTAAAATATTTAATACATTTGCAGAGTAATAGAATGTAAAAGCTGCATCTTGCAAATATGATAACCACATGTTTTTAAATGTTAGTGGATCCTGTGAGCTTTGATGTAAAGCCGCCCGGGTTGTAAGTTGTAAATCTTATCTTTAGGCTTTGTTTGACAAACCGGTAGGTTTTCGACGTCTCGTTTAAGACCACATTGCAAGCTAATAGTCATAAAACGTGATTTATTGGTTTATAGGCTATCTTACCTTTTCGTGCCTTGAACAACTCATAATATTTTAATATTTCTCAGCGCATATCTTGAGCTTTACCGTTTTACAGCATTTTTATAGTGTAGGCCTTTCAGAATCTTTCAGAATGGCTCCCAAGAAAATACAGGTAGCCGAACTCGGATTACTGGAAACACGCATTATGGAAATGTTAGAATTGGGTAACTCTATACAAAGTGACCCAACTTTAAAAACGTTGTTCCTTATTCAAACAAGAGGAGTATATGACCTTTACAGAGATTTCAATACAATTTTAGTTGCTGTCTTAGCGTCCTGTGACGAGTTAGAATCATTAAATTACAACGCTTTACGGAAGGAAGTAGATTCCGCTTATTATTGCATACTGCTGCATCTCGAAACGATGCAAGAAATGAAAGCACCACAAATCATTGAAAATGCTCCAAGCAGCTCGGGATCAAAATTGTTACCGTTAAAGCTCCCACTTTTTAATAATAAGGTAACTGAATTTTCGTCTTTCATCGATTTATTTGACAGTCTGGTCTATAATAACGCGTCGCTGTCCAATATCGAAAAGCTAAATTACTTTATCAATTCCTGTAGCGGGGAGTCTTTGAAAATCATTAAATCGGTACCCATTTTCAGGAGATAATTTTATCATTTCATATAACGCCTTGCGTGAGAGATTTAGCAATCCGCGTTTATTGGCAACTTTGCATTGGAAAGCTATGAAAGACTTTCCACCTTTAAAATCAGAAGACCCTAAGAAACTTAGGGCACTTATTGATTATTTTTCAGAGAACCTTGCTGTTCTAACTAACTTAAAGTTTCCCACTGAACATTGGAACTTTATTCTAGTCGATTTTCTTTTAGAAAAGCTCGATCCGTTCACTAGAAAACGCTTCGAACTCCAATCGGATCCGAAGCAAATACCTAATTTCGAGGATTTGAGATATTTTTTAACTCAACAATGTGCAGCGTTGAAAACCTTTTCTTCAACCGCACCTGTTTCTTATTCGACGACTGTCCATACAGCTCACACATCAGTGCCTAAGAAATCCTCAGCGTTTCAATTTAAACCAAAAGTTTCTTCTAACGTAGTTTCACTGGATACACCAAGTAGCTCCAGTGACTCAAATAATTCATTTTCGCAAAGGCAATCACTTAATTTATAGATGTCAATCGTTTCTAAAGAAAACTCCGACGGAACGTTTCGACATTGTCAAACGCTTACGCCTTTGTTTAAATTGCTTACGAACAGACCATGCGTCCATGCAATGCAAATCTTATAATTCCTGTCGAACTTGCGCCAAGCCGCATCATACCTTGCTACATTTTGAACCGCAACCTGCTTCTAGCCGTTCAGCTGAATCGACCGCTACACACATGCATAAAAATGCCAATAGGACGCAGTCAGCCTCTCCTATTCCGGCAAATGTTTTGTCTTCACAAACGAATTCAAATCTTGGGGTTACTGTCTTACTCTCCACTGCTGTTGTGGAAGTTCAAGATCGTTCTGGTAGATACAAACCGATCAGGGTACTCTTAGATCCTGGCTCTCAAGCTAGCTTTATTCGAGACGATTGCGTGAGCAAACTTTGGCTTCCACGCATACGTTCTCTAGTTCCGATTTATGGACTTGGGCAGACAACTTCAGCAGTCAATAGGGGTGCCGTCAGCTGAGCCATTCGCTCTATGTTAGACTCTGAAAAATCTCTAGAAGTCACAACTTTTGTGCTTTCGTCAATATCTGGCAAATTACCTAGCGTTGAAGTTCCTAATAATTGGGAACACTTATGCGGCCTGCACTTTGCAGACCCGACCTGGAACTCTCCAGGAACCATTGACATGCTCCTCGGAGCAGATGTTTATTTTTTACCCCATCACCCTGTGTTTAAAGAAGAAGGTCATACTTCTAAAATTCGTGTGGTTTTTGACGCCTCTGCAAAGGCTAAAAACAACGTGTCACTTAATGACACTCAATTGGCTGGACCTAGTCTCCAAAATGACATTTCGTCAATCTTACTTAAATTTCGCTCTCATCGTTTCGTTTTTACTTGTGATGTTCGCCAAATGTATCGACAAATTTTGGTTTCCGAAAAACATCGAAAGTTTCAATTAATTGTTTGGCGGTTCTGCGCAGAAGAACCCATTCAGACTTATCAGCTTAATACAGTGACCTATGGTATTAAGTCATCGCTTTATCTAGCATTAAAAACTCTTCAGCAATTAGCCATTGACGAAGGCAAAAGGTTTCCGTTAGCCGCTGAGGCTATACGGTCAAATCTATATATTGATGATTTCGACGACGGTGGAGATTCTATACAATCGGCCCGCGAAATTAAAGATCAACTTATCCGACTTTTACATTTGGCTGGCTTTGAACTTCGAAAATGGAGTTCTAATTCAGTTTCTATTTTGGAAGGCATTCCGTCAGATTTTTGCCAATATACTTCTCTCGATTTCGATTCTGACGAATCAATAAAAATATTAGGTCTACAATGGTCACCTACAGAATATATTTTCTCATTTCGGGTTAAACCATTAAACCCAATATGTACAAAGCGCAACATACTTTCACAAGTTGCCAGAATATATGATCCATTAGGGTTTTAGCCCCACTAACACTTTTGCAAAACGCCTAATCCAGCATCTGTGGATGTTAGGTTTGAATTGGGATGACATTCCACCAGCAGACATTTCGTCTCAATGGCAGCAGTATCAAGAAGAATTGCCGTTATTATCGTCATTAAAGTTACCACGTTGTTTACCCCCTTCGGATCCTTTTACTTGTCATTTGCATGGGTTTTGCGATGCTAGCGAGGTAGGGTATGCAGCGGTAGTGTATTTCCAGTTCATAAATCAAACTACTGGAGAAATAACTGTACAATTTGTAACCGCTAAAACAAAAGTAGCTCCAATTAAGCGCATTTCAATTCCACGTTTGGAATTATGTGCCGCCCTTTTATTAACCGATTTACTTTCTTTTACCATTCGTTCTTATCAAGGCTTGATTGACATCTCCGATGTTTCAGCGTGGAGTGATTCTACGGTCGCTCTCACTTGGATACGTTCTCCACCTTTTCGTTGGAAAACTTTTGTGGCAAACCGTGTTAGCCACATTCAAGAAATCATTGCACCTAGTCGATGGTTTTATATTAAATCTTCGCATAATCCGGCTGATCCTGCATCTCGGGGATTAATGCCAAGCGCGGTTATTTCATGTTCGCTATGGTGTGCGGGGCCTGAATGGCTTCACTACCCTAGTGACTCGTGGCCGCCTCAACCAACATTGTCAACCTCAATTGCTGAGGTAACTACGGAAAAGAAGATCCTAACATTTGTCGCTCAAACAGATCCAAACGTCATTGACATTTAACTAAGTCGCTTTTCATCGTTATATAAAATCCAAGGCATCGTGGCTTACATCTATAGATTTTCTAAACCCATGGCTCAACGTCATACGGGTCCCTTAACAGACATTGAATTACACAATGCTCTCATGATTATCGTCCGGCATGTACAAAGTGTTACATTTTCAAAGGAAGTAGCTTCGATCAAGGCAAACCGTAAATTACCTAAAAGCTTGCGAAAACTTTCTCCATTTGTTGATCCACAAAATATCTTAAGAGTAGGTGGGCGCTTGACACATTCTTCGCTTTCCTATTTCGAAAAGTTTCCTGCGTTATTGCCTCAGCGGCACCGATTAACCGAACTTATCATTCGGTCAACTCATGAAAGGTATTACCATCCCGGTGTTAATACCACAGCGTATCTTATCCAACAGAATTTCTGGATCCTTTCTATTAAAAATTCAATCCGAAGTTATTTATCATCATGTCATAGATGTTTTCGTACCAAACCGGTCCTGGTAACTCCTCCTATGGGAGACCTACCGGCAGCACGTATTACCCAAATAAAACCGTTCAGTATTGTTGGTGTTGATTTTGCTGGCCCTCTTTTAATAAAGGCTAACCGCCTACGGGGCTCTAAATCTCTTAAGACCTATATTTGTATTTTCGTTTGTTTTGCCACTAAGGCAGCACATATTGAACTTGTTTCGGATTTGTCGGCAGACGCGTTTCTTGCCGCTTTGCGACGATTTATAGCACGTCGAGGACGCTGTTCTCAGATATTTAGCGATTGCGGTACTAATTTTGCAGGTGCCTATCGTCAGCTTATGAGTTACCTGCATAGTGTAGTAACCTCAGAAAAGATAAAGTGGTCGTTTAATCCACCTAGCGCCCCTCACTTCGGTGGCTTGTGGGAAAGCGGTGTTAAGTCGGTAAAGACACACCTAGCTCGCGTAATCGGCGAACAAAAACTTACCTTTGAGGAACTTTACACAGTTCTTACACAAATTGAATCTGTTCTAAATTCAAGGCCACTCTGCGCTTTGAGTTCGGATCCAAATGACTTGCGTTGCCTAACACCAGGTCATTTCCTAACTATGGAGCCTCTTTCTGCACCACCAGATGAGGACCATTCAACCAACGTTTTACCATTAAAGAGCAGGTGGAAACTCCTGCAAAAACTCCACCAAGATTTTTGGGCTCGCTGGAGCCATGAGTACTTACATACTCTGAATCAAAAGGTTAAATGGCACTCTAAGGTAGGTGTCCGACAAGTTGAAAAGGACGCTATTGTCCTCATCAAGGACGACCAGCTTTCTCCACTTCAATGGAAGTTTGGTCGTATTATTAATACCTTTCCCGGTGCGGACGGTATTATACGTGTCGCTGAAATCAAAACGGCACATGGCACACTAAAACGACCTTTGGTCAAACTAGCGCCGCTACCGGTATTTTAATTTTATTTTTATGTTTAGATGTATATACATATTTCTTACATGTATAGTAGTATATTATTTTTACATATTTGCTTATTTACATATATATTTTTATTTTTGCATAGTTGGTAATATCGCTCGCTGTAGTGTACCACCCTATCTTTCGTTACCTGTTTTCCTAGCAAGGTCAAATCCCATGTGATTTCCTTCACCCAACCTACTTCCCTCCTTTTCAAAATTCTATGAATTTGGTGGGCGGTATGTTACGTCATCATCGAACATTTATTGGAATTGGTGACAATAAATACTTTGTGCGGGTATCCTACAGTTTTTAGTGAAACATTATATACCGACAGTGGAAGTGCGTGAAGACAGTCGCATTCGAACCCTTGCAGAAGACTGTTGTATGAGCGCTTTTGAAAGCGACATCGACACCCAATCGTGCGTGTTATTGGTTGTCCGTCGAAAGCTTTTGTGTGTGAACGTTTATTGCCCAAAGCGGCACAGGATAAAAGGTATTTATACCCTTTATTAAGTAGTTTGGTGTAGTTGTTTTTAGTTATTACATAACCGCTCCACCGCCAATCGGTATTGCTACAAAAAGCAATTGGTCCTTCCCTATAATTAGCATATTTATATCACCTCATTCACCCTCATCCCAATAAGCCAATAAGCCTTATAGGAAAAGATAAAATGTACTCACGTAAAATGTGGAGCTCCTCACGACTTTGTGGCTATTATTGCGGCAAGAGCCAAGCTTTTCTTCGTGGATCTCGGCGTTAGTTGGGCGTGGGTCGGCCTTAGCCCTCGTTGAAACCAGATTTGTTTATCTTCCCTCTTCTTTTGTTTTAGGCAGGACGAAAGAATAAGGCGAAGGTAACGATAGACGATAGAGGCAGAGATAAAGGGAAACCTACATTACCTAAAAGAGAAGACAAAAAAGACACAGATAAACCTCACTGTTAGACGTGTAGTTGGCGAATGCCGTCGTGTCGGAAAACGCGCACTTCCTTCCCCACTCCACGTCTGCGCATTCTCTGGCGCCGACGCAACTGTCCCAAGTTACGGAAATGCACAAGTACTTTTTTAAAATATAGGCGCGATTTCAGTCACATTTTTAAACTAAGATCAAAAATGATACATAGCCGATTTTTGGCATGTAACAGTATTTCCATAGAGGCTTTTTAATGCAGCAAATTTCTTCTGTTACACAAAATTGTTTATTAATTTAACGGATAAAAATCAACAATTGAGCGGTGCTAGTTATATCGTTGCTTTCATCAAGTGCTAGTGAAAAATACTCAAATTGTGAACAAGTTTTTTTTAATTTATTAAACAGTTGATATATTTGCAATACGTCGAAATACTGTACGTGCAGACAAACTAATATATTCAAATTTTTTAATTTTTTCCGGACAAATTTCGTTGACAGCAGACAAAATACATTATATCATGAACACTCCATCCGTAAATGGTTTGTTATGTCCAGCAATTAATTTCGAAATATGTAAGGACGTTTTGATCAATGCTGAACTTTGTTCCTTAGATTTTTTAAAAACGTTTTGTTGTGCTTCTAATGATTATTGTAAAGAATCAATTTTACTTTGTCTGAATTGAGATTTAAATTTATCATATTCACTTTTGTGTTTCATATCGTAGTGGCAACGCAAATTAAATTCTTTGAATACCCTGAAACTTTTCTTATTAAACTACGCTGGGCGTTAGTAAAACACACTTAAAAGGATGTTCATTTTTTCTTACAAAAGTCGTGCAGAAGATGTTGTTTTATCCGTATTGACACAATTGACTTTTGAAGACTTCCGCACTAGCTCTGAGCTCTATCTTCAGCGGTTTAGAGACACTATCAGGGGGGTCGTTAATTAGATACGGATGGCTATGGCGCCACTGTACTTAGATAATGTGTAAAACAAGAAATATCGCTAAGAAAAATGCAGGAACCTCAACGAGTATATTTTGTTGTAGAAATACAAAATTTTGTATTTTTAGATAATACTATATGTTTATCCTGAAATAAAACAAAATACATAAAATAATATTAGAGACAGCAATTTGCGCCTCAAAATAAAATCAAATAAATCAGACAGGTTTTATACATCTATGATTTCTTTCTTTTGTGTTATAGTGAATGGACACTCTACTTATTAAATTTTGTTCACATCTGGTAATACTTTTGCTTAAGGGCTTCCATGAATATAATTAACCTTGTTCAAATTAATAAAGAAACTAAAACTGCTAAGTAAGTATATTAACTGAAAATTATTTCTGAGTTATTTTGACAGATATTTATCGTTAGTTTGTGACTGTTCAATTAATTTTTATATCTAATGTTGGGCATTATAAATTAAGTAGCAAAAGCCTCTAAAGCAATTCGGCATTATAGATGTCATTAACATAAGTAAGGGATTTTTTAATGTCACCTTTTCAGTACTGAGAAAATGATTCACATATAATAAAAATCGGTTGGTAATAAAATCTTTCAAATTAGTAAAGTTAACCTCATAAATAGTTATCGTGCATAAACAAGTGTATGATTGTATTATTCGTAATTCAAATTCATAAAACTTTTGTTACATAGACAATTTTATAAAGCATAAATTTTGATAAAAAGGAACGTTTGAAAATTTAAATTTATAATTAAACATTACCACAAGGATGTTAAGTTCCATGGGTTCAAACTAACAAGGTTAGATTTATACATGACGTTATCCGTCAAACAGATGATTGCTGCACAGATGGTTATCACTTACCACGTTGATCTCAGGTTTGGCGATTTGCACCATTTAACAAACAAGTTCAAACCACACGTGGACTTCCAGCATTTGACAAACTCGTAAAAAAGTTGTCTCATCGTTATAACAAAGCCTTTTAAACTGGAACCATAATGTAAGTTTTTAATGTGTAAACGCTTTATACGCAATTACATAAGCTGCCTACAACCATTAGATAGCTCTAACCATTGCTTCTCATTTATTACAAAATTTCCATGTTGAAATTTAAGGAACGCATATATCTTAGACGCAGTAAAAATTCAACAACCTAACTTGACCATTTTTGCATCAGTAATTAAACGTTATATCTTCCGTATTTTAGTGTTGCTTTAATTTATATTTGTACATCAGCTCTTTGTACGTTAGTTTTATCGTTGCTTTTGCACATGAGTTCTTTGTATGTTAGTTTTAGTGTTGCATGATGAATTTCAAACAATTGGATCGATGCATTTTTAAAAACGGAATTGCGACTCGCAAGTCAGCCTTAGGTATGAACTTTACCATATTGACGTTGCAAGTATCAAAAACCGACTGACCGGCACGTCGACAACAGCCTTAACAAGCAGGTGCGCGCAAACACGCTATTGTTATCGCCTTGGAGATACGTTGTAGAAATTTTACAATACAGACTGGACATTTATAACTATGCGCTTTATTTACTCTATGACTAAAATTATAAAAGAACAATAATTGGGGGTTCCGAAATTAGGATACTTTGCTTTTAATTCTGTATTAATTGTTGAAGTATGATTTATATTAAACTATAAAAGCAAATCCACAAATTTTACAACACAATACATAATTGTTATACGTTAATTTAGCAGAGGAAAAACGAACTGTTACAACCCTTATAGATTCTTTGCAAATTAAGCATAGTGTTATATTGTAATTATTAACAAAGAAATAATCAAAAGTCCACTTTTCATTAAATTCGCGGTTTTCCTCATTAACTTTTCTTTTCTTTGGTATTTTATTCGTTTTTTTTATGATAAACTATGAATTATTAGTAGATGCTTTTTAGGCTCACGGCAACAAAATATCCTCTCCTAAGAAATACACGTGCAAATCCTTTTTTCACTCCCATAAGCAAATGCACATGCAAAAAAACTGCACATCTGGTAACAAAATTCGCACAATAGTTTTCTTCAACTAAGCATTTTTTAGTTTCAGGCATGGCTAATTTAATTAAATTCTAATTCGCCTTTATCTTACAGTATACCCTTCCACCATACTAGCAAATATTCGCACATTGGTGACAGTATTAAATAACATTGTCATCTTAAATTCGCACAATAGTTTTCTTCAACTAAGCATTTTTTAGCTCGAGACATGGATCTTGATCTCGACACCCTGATCTGGAGCGTTGGGTCCCTGGTACCCCCCCGACCACCGGATCTGCAAATTCTCTGCGTTAATTATGACGATATTTACAAAAATCTACTAGATTAGAACTTATTTACAGAGTGGGAGATGCTTTAACTTATGGCGATACTTACATAAATCTACAAACTCATATGTAAATACATTATTTATTAAATAAACTACAAAGATATGTATCCATTTATTTGCTAATAGGTTTTAAACATAAGTACCTTATTTTTGGTGCAATTTAAATCATTTTTAACTGAATGAAGTTGACAGTGGTGGGAAATACTACTATACTTGTTTAGCATGTTGATGCAAGAAACATTGTAATGTTCATATAGGTAAAATCACCACTTTGCTATGCCCTCGCCTACCTAGTTTTGGCTACTTTTCCAAGGTCGTGGTGACGTTGTAGCTTTTTACAAATAAAGGGCAATGTAATACTATTAGAAAAATTTTTATTCTGACATACATAACAAAATTTAAAAATATTTAATGCCAAGCATGAAGCCATTTAAACTTAATTTTAATACAAAGCTATACACAGAAAACAGTCCTTTCTTTATGTTTGTTTGGAGTTGTGTTAGTTTTATCTAATTTTATTTGAAGCTTAAAATATAAATCAACACCCAAGTGCTCTATCTCATTTTCTAGCCAATAGTTTTGATAAATAAAGACCGTCTAGTTTTTCGAATTGTAAAATGTATCGCAGTTTGTCTCTATATATAAAGTCTTTGATTCCATCGACAACCAGATCCATTCTTTCGTGTGATTCTTGCAGCTTGTGACAATCTTTTAATCGCGGCTTTACCACTATATCCTGCATACGTATCTTGTTAGTTTGGTCGACTTCTTTTTGTCGGTATTGGAGGGAATCCTTATTCTCCCACTCACTGTTGCGTAGTTGCATATCCACCACTTTTGGGAATATATGGTTGTTAAAGGTTGTAGAACTCTCGGTTTTAAATGATCCAAAAGGTTCTTTTCTAGGCAAATATACAATGTTTAGCGGAACCCCTTTGCGTATGGTGTACGCCAAGGTTACGAAACTCGCATTTCTTAGTTTGTCTATGTTATCTACCATTTTGATAAATACGTTTCTAGAATAACCTTTTAAAAAGTATACGGATTTAGTTCCATCCTTTCCGCAAGGACGCCTACATAACTAAACAAGTCTTTCTTACTAACCACAAATACATACAGCTTGTAGAACCCGGATAAATCTAAGTCAGACTATCGGCACTTAAATAATCTTTTAATTCTTCCTTATTTTCTCTAATAAGATGTTCTTTGTCTAACACATCTTTGTATTGTTCGCGTAGTGTCGCAGTATTTTCCATATAGTCCAACTTTTGCCTCTTTGCATCCGTTTCCTCTAATTCCAGTTGTCTTTTTCTTCCACTTACAGCGTATGGCGTGCATAATGGAGCAATTTCCTTTAGCGTAAACGGATAGAGTTTACTGCCAATATTTACGCGTTGTCGTACAACCTCTGGACGAATGTTAGGCGTATCTATCAACCCCAATTCCGAAATGACTATTTCTTTTGGAATTGTAGAATATGGTGTTGCAGATTGTGTAAAATATGTACTACCTGCTTTAATGTAGCACTCGTGTAAGATTTTTATTTTTTCTTGGCTGTCTTCCTTCTAGTGTATAAATACCCTCAGGAGCCCAAGATAGCCAATAAATTTTGAGCTTCATAACTTTAACATTGTTGATTGCTCAGCTACTCACCCTAATTTTAGTTAATTTAAATTGTGATTGTCAACTTAGAATATTTTTGATTTCAATACGTTACTGCATATAACGTACCTGTTATGAAAATTCACATTGTAATTTCCGTTTAAATAAAATTGACAAAAGAGTTTTTTGGAAAAAGTATTTTTAAAAAGCCGCTTCAACAGACCCAAAACCTATCTGGCGCAGTCTGCAAGATTCCAGAAGGGCACTAGAAAATCCAAAAATTATGGAACTAGTGGTCTTGAATCTTTACTCTTCATTTGAAAGAACAAACAAAAATTTGGACAAGGTACAAAATCGACCAAACCCAAGGAAAGAAAACTGATGAAACTGGCAATGAAAATTATGTAAGTTCATTTATTCTAAACATTTTTCAATTATTGATATTAGTTAGTAAGCAACGAAAGAATTTATGTGCCCATTTTTTTGCAAAATTTATTATTACATTTAATCGCAATTTATTAATGAAAGAATTTACTCAGCAAACTCATTTTAACAAAAGAATTTATATACGCATTTATGCACAGGTATTACGATTTATAAATGAACCAACTTATTTGGCATAGTCAGAACTTTAGAGTATAATTAGAACACAAGTCTATGTACAGTTTATTACAGCAATTTTATTATTGAAACGATTTACTCAGCGAAAGTCTGAAACAAAAACGTGTAATTATAACTCAGTTCTTATACAATTTATTGCAGGCAACTATTACTGAAATAAAATTATTTAGAAAGAACCTGAAATTCAAATAGCATCACTTTGCAAGCTATACAAAAGTTATAATTATACACTGAACGCAATAGTAACTGATGAAACAATTATTCAGCAAAATTCTTCAGTGTAATTATAGCCCTTGATAATTGCATATAAAATATACCTAAAAGATAAGTGATTCTTTAAATAACTGAATACCAACTTTAATACAACCTTAATACAATACAAACTCGACTGAAAAATAATTATAGAATTAATTGATATAAAAACAATGAACATAAAAACATGCAGTTGTATCTCGATTCAATCCCGGTATATGACGGAAACCAAGCAATATTAGGTATCTTTATCACTGCGTGTGAGACATTTTTAAAATTCTTTTATAAAGTATGCGACATTGAGCGCTACGTCATGCTGTTACGCTTGATTCTCGGCAAACTAACTGGAGGAGCATTAACATTAATTGCAAACCGCGATGACTTCAAACAGTGAAAAGACTTCAAACCAAGGCAAACATTTGGCGCAAATTCCAACAGAAACACACACCTGACAAATAACAATAACAACCCCAACAGCTATTACAAACCAACTCCTATGGACACTTCATCTGATAACACTAGACAGAATACTAAAATATCGCAAATCAGACCAAATTACACCCAAAACACCCAAAAACAAAACTTCACTTCCGAAGAACTATCCCACCAAAAAATAGGAGATTTTGACAACCCGGATGCGAATAATGACGCAACTTCGAGTAGAGGCAATGAGACAAATTACAAATGCAACAACCCCTATGAAAATTTTGAAGAGGACGACAAAGAAAATGCGTGCTCAAATTTTCAGTTAGACCGATTCAAATACGATGCCGGATCTTCAAAAACTTTAATTAGACCCAGAACCGTACAAAAACACTACTTAGATTTTGTAGAAAGAGAATCGTTCAAAACTAAGACAGCCCACAAAACGACAATACAGCAATTTATAGCAAAGATACACCTACCAAAAACTTTCAACGTAAAAATAAAACACAAATTTTGCATTTTTGAATTTAACGAAAAATGCGACGGATTAATAGACATGTATCTTCTAAGAAAATTAGGAGCAAACATTGACATAAAAACCCGATTATTACGTACGAAACACGGACACATTCCCATTAAATTCCAAAACAGTAACATCAAACCGATCACAAATACACAGTCGAACCCAGGACGGAAAAACAAATAAAAGTTTTAGTAAATCCAAAAAACGACATAGGCATTATATACCACAAGACATTTCAACAAGGGGTAGAAACACCCACCGCGTAGTACAAATAAAAGACAGTTACGCCAATTCAACAATTTTAAACTCGAACGATTACCCCATAGAACTGTCATTGACAAACCCAATAGACATAGAAGAAGTAAATTTTAGCGTGATGGAAATCGACGGAGAATATGAAAGCGATTCCAACCCTATAAGACACGACAGAATGTTAAAAGAAAATTTAATTTACATTCGTTTTCATGAAGATATTAATAACGAAGAAGAGAGAGCAATTAAGGACTTATGTTTCGAATACCGAGATATATCTCATTGTGAAGGAATACCTTTAACTTTTACCAACAACTTCAAACATAAAATAGAATTAACAGACGATCAGCCAATTTTCACCAAAGCATACAGACTACCCCAAGCAAGACAAAAAGAAGCAGATAGACAGGTAGCAGATCATTGAAGCAAGATATCATCCAACATTCAGACTCACCTTGGAACAGCCCCGTATTAATAGTACCGAAGAAGTTAGATGCTTCAGGCAAACGCAAGTATGGAATGGTTATCGATTACAGAAAACTAAACGAGAAAACTGTAGACAATAAATACCCGCTACCCAATATTACGGAAATTTTAGACAAATTAGGAAAGTGTCAATATTTTTCGACACTTAACCTCGCCTCAGGATATCACCAAGTAGAGATGGACGAGAAGGATACAACCAAGACAGCTTTTAGTACCCCTAGAGGACATTATGAATACAAACGCATGTCGTTTAGATTAAAGAACGCACCTGCTACTTTTCAAGCAGTGGACAACATTGTAAGAGGGATACACAATGAATAATGCCTTGTATACTTAGACGACATTATCGTATGCTCACCATCATTGACTGAACACCTCGAAAGATTACGAAAAGGTTTTGAATAATTACGAAAAGCTCATTTTAAAGTTCAATTAGATAAAACTGAATTTCTACAAAGAGAAATATCATTTCTAGAACATATAATAACGCCATAAAGTGCTATGCCAAATCCAGATGAAACAAACGTAGTATTAAATTACCCTATACAGAGATAGGATAAATACCCTCAGGAGCTCAAGATGGCCAGTAAGTCTCGAGCTTCATAACTTTATTATTATTGATTGTTCAGCTACTCACCCTAATTTTGGTTAATTCAAATAGTGATAGTCAATTTAGAATATTTTTGATTTCAATACGTTACTGCATATAACGTACCTGTTATTAAAATTCACATTGTAATTTCTGTTTAAATAAAATTGATAGAAGGGTTTTTTAGAAGAAGTCTTTTTAAAAAGCCGCACTAAGAGACCCAAAACCTATCTCGTGTATTAGAGTTAGAAGTTTAGATTACCTATTTCACATTAAAGTGTAGGTAGAGTTGCATACCTTCTAGTTGATTTTGTTTTATTACAATTAGCCATAACTAGATAATGCTGCCTCCATGCGTCGCGCATGTGAAATCATCCCACTAAATGCTTTATTGATTGGCGTTACTAAGTCTGTTGTTGCTCGTACTTATTGAACTGCGAAAACATATTAAAATTTATAACATGCTTAATTTATTTTTACCTATAGAAAATTATGTTCTAATCAGAATGTTATCGTCATACCAGATCTGCTATAAGATAATAAGTGACTTTGTGTCTAAACTACAATGATAAAATTTTGTGTACCTCTATATTAAATTTTAAATATGACTAGATGAAAATGAAACTATATTCTACACATTTGTACCCTTGTATACAAATTGTAGAAGGAACGATTTATTTTTTAATAAAGTTTATGGTATTATGATATTTTATTAATTTACTATATGAGAAATGTGGGTATAGCATCAAAGAAATGACTCCAGAGAATGTGAGCTTAATAGTATAAAAATGTGGTTTACTTCCTATATATTTGATTAAAATTTTATTAAAGTTATGAAACGGGAAGTATTGTGAAAAATAAGAAAAAATGCTCCATATTAATACTTGAAACTTTTTGACACATTTATACCTCAGCTTATTTGTTGTATGACATTGGGAGGCACAAATGGTGCCTCGTATTTCATTCAACAATCTAACTTTTATTGTGGCTCTCGTTAGTGAATTTGACTGTAGTTCAGAAATAAAGTTTTATCATTTATTATAAGCCACACTACCCAGGCATACTTGAGGGCTTCCGCATCTTCCCTTTAAATGTATTTATTGTTACAGCTAGATGTCCCCCACCCCCAATATTTGTAATTATTCCTTTTATACCCTATTCACGTTAAATATGGGATGACGTCATAATTCAAATATATGCTGCGTTGTCGTGGCTAAGTTATTTTATGTGTATTTCCTGATCAGTGTAACCATTTCGAATCCAAATGTTTAGGCATTCTAAATGTCAAATACTCACAACTTGCAATGTATAAAATGTTTTAGTTCTGAAAAAAACTGTTTTATTTAGCAAATATAAAGCACAAACAATTTACTACAAAACTAAACAATGACAATGAGAAATGTCAAAGTAATACAAGTAAAAATGTTGCAACACCGAACAGAACTGCAAACTGCTACACACTAAATTCTAACATTATTAAACCTACGTTCTTAGTTACGTTCACATTTTACAATCGCTAGCACTTTATTACTGTTTATGACGTCATCCCATATTTAACGTGATTAGGGTATAGTATTTGTATCGCTTTTGCAAGTCTAATAACAGAACCATTCCCTTTCTCATGTTCACTGCGGAGTCCGTAACTCGAACTAGCTGGCTACACAGGTGCTGCAACTTTGGGCTAGATAAAAATAATAAAGAAAATTTTTTGTTTCACTAACGACGCCAACTTGTAGCCATTGTATTTAATTAAAACATATTTTTTGTTACATTAACGCCTCTAACGTAAGGACTATTATTTTTTATTAAAATAAATTGTGCTTTTAATATCATGTTGGAATAACAACTCTATGAATGCAAAGTACAAAAGCTTTGTAACATTATTTTGTAATGTTAACTAATAAACAGATCAATTAATTAACTAAAATTCAGTAACTTGAATAAAGTATAGACAAAAGTTCCACAATAAATTACTTCATATTTTAGTTAGCATCCCTCATCAAAGACCAGGTTTACAAATAGTTTCAGACTAAACTATTAGAAATTCCAGCGGCAGGTCATCATAATTTAAAGCTCTACCCTTGTAAATCAAATACAATAAACCTCTTAAAGTTTATGTCGGTTACAGATTGACGAATCTGATAAAATTAAAATGGAATAGTACCTTTTAACGTAAATAAAGAAAAGCAATTTTCTGTTTGAAAAGCTTAATTTTCTTAATAATTTCATTGATTGACAAGGGTTATAGAAAACGAAACATTATAAATAGCGAAAACTATTTCCAATTTGATTTGTTCAAAGATTGCAAGTAATTTTAAGTAGTCTGGAGACATCCATTGTATTAAAAATTCATTTTGGCTCAAGTGGATTAACCGGTCTTTTGCTAATGGCAGACCACTGTCGCCAACGGATATGGTCCACATTTCAATAATTAAAAAATTCTTAGAAGATACAATATATTTAAACCCTTAAAAAAATAATTGCTTCCGTGACACTCATCTAAAAAGGGGTTGGATTTGGTTTCAAAAATCTTGTTTTTGTGGGATGTTCTGTTCAGTCATTGGATAACAGAAAATGACGTAAAAAATGGTTAGAGTAGGAATTAATCTATATAACTTAAGGCTTTAGACAAAGAACAGAGAGTTTTTCCAATGGGGCTGTCCGTGGTCAAGAAGTAGAAAGAAACGTAGTTCGCGGGTAGCGTTCTCCGGCATCACAGATATAATATTGCACTTAGTGTCACAATAGTAAAATTTGGAAAGGAGTGATTACTCTTACAGTTCGCGAGGGTTACGCCCGTATGTTCGCGGATTTATAGTGATACAAGGTAAATAATAAAAAGCTTGTAGGCGTGTGACGCACAAGTTAAGTGATATTGTCAATAAAATCCTGCCTGGTTCGTCTGCCACTCGATTATTCAAAAGTTACAAACAAGAGATTCTCTCCACCAATTTAAGAGCTGTTCTACGTTGGAAGGCAAGCCATCAAACAATGGACGATTTTTAGTAAGTAAGTTTTTATAGTTAAGTAGCATGACCAATTTTTAGTTAGTTTATTTGTTAGGACGTTTTGGCCATAAACTGTAGAATTAATTTAGTGTAAGATTTATAATATAAGTTTTCTTTCATATACAGTGTTTGGGAATTACTTATGTACGCAAAATTTTCATAATTCCATATTCACCTATTCAATTAAATTTCTAAATTAAAATCAATTAATGTAAGAGGTTGTAACGGGCATTTTTGGTAGTTTAACATTTTTCGCTTCCTTTCTGTTAATGCACTTAAAAATACATCGTTTCTTTGAGATCGCTGTTTGTATAAAGGAAATACTTCAGAATAATTCAGATTTGTATGCAATTTAACTCGTCGGTATTACTTTAAAAGTAGATAAATTGAAGCTTGATTCTCATTAATAAATAAATTCCAACTTATCGGAAACGATAAACAGCCGGTAATTAATTAGTAGATATGATTGTTGCTTTCACGTTTTGTATGTTCCTTATGTTATTATACCAGTCTAGATAAGAGTCGATACGCGGTTGGTATAACAACGATTGAGATATTTACAGAGAAGAGTTCTAGTTTGTCTTTTGTGCCTATATGTTAATTACGTTACGTTGTTTTTTTGTTCCTCGTGCCTATAGATTGTTTACGTTGAGAAGACTGTTTGCTGTTTGCTTTGAAACGAATGAAAATAGATGAGCGGTTGTTAGTTTTCGTGCTTGGTTGATATATATATATATATATATATATATATATATTATGTAGGGGGGGGTATAAGGTTTCTAAAGGTATATTTGTATTAATAGGGGTGTATGCCAAACGATAGGATCAATATTTCAGATTTAATAATTTAAAAACTATAAATTTTGCTATACTTTACATACGTTAAAGTATGTACCATTTCAGATTGAAACTTATATGCCAAAAGGTAGATAACATGACTTTATGACGTTGATATAATGCACGGTACTTGAGGTTTTATACTGAGTTGATATTTTATGAGCCAGTTGAGAGTACATTTGCCGTCGGAAAGCCGAACGCATTTATGGATATCTGCAATATAACAAAGCGTCCAGGTCGTGTATAAATTATTTGGCTTTTCCTTTTTATAGAATCAAACTTTTGGACTAATTGTAAATCAAAATTTAAAGTGAATCAAAATGTAAAAGGTTATTGGAGTTTAGTGAAGTGTTTTGGACCAATAGTAGAAATTTAAAATTATTATAAAGACTGTAGCGAAGGTATGTTGGACACTGAAAGAAAGATGATTTGTTATTGGATGTTATATGTTTTAAAAATGTTATTCTAGTAAGCTAAGTTTGTTGATTTAATAACTAAGCAAAATAAATAAGGGACTTACTTTTCGAATTTGTTCAGAGAAAGACCTATTTTATGAAACCTGCGTTAAAGTGTAAAATATTTTGAAATAAAAGTTTATATAAGTATCATCGAGTATTATTTAATCCAAGTGTGAAAGGAATAAGAAGCTTCGAGTAAAAAAAGGCGACGAGTATTAAAAAAAGTAAAAGTGTTTAAAAGTGCAACGGGAAAGTCAGCGTGTATTTAAAGAAGATTTTGGAAGTGGTTATTAGTGCAAAGGGGAAAGCGACGGTTATTTGATTGAGAAGATTTGTGTTGGTTTTGGTATAGATTTGGTATAACGGCAGTAAGGGATAGGAGTGGATAAAGAAGGCATCGACGACATAAGTAATTTTGGATTGATTTGAGAAGATTAAACGGCAGTAAGGACATCGTATGGATAATTGGAATAGCAGGACTAGGAGTGATTTGTATTAGGACAGCGGGTTTGAATTGGATTGTGCGAATAGAGGATTAAGTGGGATACGAAGCAGAGGAACAGGAGATCGATATACGAAGAGGAAGAATTAACGCAGGGGAAGTAGACAACGGTTTTTTTGCTAAATTCTAAATTGGGGTAACATTATTTCAGGTTTGGGTCAACGAAATTTGTTTTTAAGAACACCTGGAGGCAGTACGCAAGCGGACAACATTGGAGAATCTTTTGTGAAAGTGCGTACGGCGATTTCAAACTTGAGCCAGCAGTTAAAAGAAGGCCTTCAGCGCGGTATATTTCTGGTAAGTACCGTAAATATATCATAACGTCAAAAATTAAAGTCATAAATAGTTACATAAATTAATTTGGCATCAGGCAACTTTGATCTATTAAAATTTGGCATACATAGTAAATTCAGTACATAAAAAAAGTGGTAAAACAAACGAGGGTGCAGTTTGGTTGGGTAGTGTACATCTACTCACGATTGAACTCACGGTGAGTAGGTGAGAAAACCCTGAGATTAAAGTTTCAAATAGTCGAGGCATATAAAATATAGTAATTAGTAAAAAGAACCAACCAAACGTTTGCTAAAGCACCTCGATTTGAAGTCATACATTAAATAGTAAATTTGTGACGACGACAAAAGTCGGGTAACAAATTTTGTTTAAAGTTAAAGTGTGATAAATAAAGAAGGTATTAGCCCAAAGTGAAAGTAAAGTAAAGTAGGGGTGATAAAAAGTAATTAAGGGCGGATATTAGTATATATATATATATATATATATATATATATATATATATATTAATTACGTAAAAGTTTACTGTTTGCTTTTGCTTTGAAGAGAGTGTGGAAAAACGCGATGTGGTTTGTGGAAGCCAAGCTCGTTTTTCACTAAATAAACTGTGATAAAATACAAAGAACGGTATATAATTTGTTATAAAGTGCTTATAATGTGTATTTAAAGTGGTTTTGTGTCTTAGTAATATTTACTCGTTCGGGGTACCCAATGTGAAATCTGCAAAATCGCTCTTTTTATTGTGAACCTATCTTCATTTTTACGAGGTCGTTCTAAATGTCTATGTGGTTGGCGCGGAGGTTGAATTGGTAATCATAACCTATTCAATTATATTCTTAGGTGTTTAATTCTTGTATAATGTTGGACGAAGAACAAAATTCCGTGATCACTGTTGCTCCTACAGAGGTAGAAAGAGCTCCCGATCTTATTCGAATTCCGACGCGTGATAATGTCTGCTGCTAACACCAGTGAAATACGTAGGTGTGATTAGTGTAACGTGTGATAAGTTCCATCAACACCCTCCCAGTAAAGGGTGAAGTGCTTCGGTAGTGCAGGACCTCGTGAATCCCACACTTCAAATGCAAGGAAGCGTTCCTGAAGGACTTTCTGTAAGTTGAACTATTTCCTACTTGTTTTTACTTTAAATACCTGTCCGTTGCTTTGCCATACCTTTGGCGTTCTGAGACCTTTAACCATAGACTTGCATGCTATTTTAAATAAAAGAAAAAAAAGAGAAAAATCAATACTACTGGACTACTCATATCAATTGTGTCTTATTTATTTATCTTCTGTTAACTTTTTATCTGATTTATGTTTAATTGGTGTGTGAGGAAACGTTTCTGCTACTCCCCAATATTACCTCACTTTGTACTAAATATTTTTGTATTGCTTTTACCGTTGTTACATTATATAGTTTATCTAAACAGTTTTTTTTTCATTCTACAAAGTACTGAATAATTTAGACTTTTCATTGCTGCTATGCTTTTTCTTTATTTCAGGTTTGCAGGACTAATCCTTTTTTTCAGGTTTGCTATTCTAATTTCTTTTCTTGCAGGTACTGTTACTAGCTCCTTACCGCCGCATACATCATAGGTCAGTCTGCTTTCTACAACCACCCCTACTCTCCGATTGAGCCGGGTTATTTCTTTGACTTTCTTTGTGTTACGTAGCATAAATTTGGCGCCCAACGTGGCTGCCACGAAAAAAACGTAACAAGGTTCACGTTTATTGCCCTGTTAATTAAATAGTTTTGTTTGCCGTTGATTTCGTCAATAGTTTTTTTTTATTATTTTTTTATCATGGAAGTTGCATAAGTAGTAAAAAGATAAGAGTTGATTAAAAGAATCAATTGTCTTCCTTGGAATGACAAGTCTCTCAAGGTTTTGCACGAACATTTGGACATTCTCGACTTGTCTGGCGCCCTTGATAATTGTCATTAAGCCACAATATTTGTGAAAGGTAAGTGCCGAAATCTTTTTGTAGTATATTATAGATTAATTTAACCCTTTTTGCAAAATTTTAATCCTCTATATGATCCACGACCTTCCGCTACCTAGTGCCGGTGACCTCCCTTTAATTTTTGTTTTACAGGCCACCCCCATTTTATAATTTTACTGTAAAATATATACTTAGTAGCTTTCCGCCTGTAACAGCTTTTAAACTTTATAGGGTGTTTTCGTATTGAATGCTCTTTTAACTGAGATAATAAACTCATCTACTACTCAACGCTGATTTATGTAATGCGCTAGCGTTAAATTTCTAGATAGTTCGGCGACAATGCCACAATTTTAATATCTTTATAAGACCAACAATACAAGTTTAACGAATACACTAGAAGGGTGTCAATTCAAATTCTTATTTCATCGCCGTTTCTGTAAATGTTAATGGAATAGAATTTTTATTTTTCACTCAATTATTTCAAGATATATTCACAGCTGGCTGATTAAGAAAAATCAACACCAAGCAAAACAGGATAATGCGACCTAGGTTTCTGAAGTAAACCATCCAGTTATTTTCAGATACAACCTCCGATTATCCTTAAAAGGAACAGCTTTCAAACGCAATTCTTAAAACCTCACAAGGCATTTATTTAATAAAAGCAAATATAAAGTGCTTATATTGGGGAAATAGCAGTAAAAAGGTTTTGCACTCAAACCTTTGTAAATTTGGAAAGCGGAAAGTATATCGTACGAAAAAAAAACACCCTCTTTTAAACTATCTAATCTAAAAGGACTATAAGAGCTCTCTTTATTTCGTGACACGAAAATGCTGTTTACGAGTTCCACATTCTATACTAGAGTAGAAAATTTGCTTTGCATTAGGTACTCTTTCGAACCTACTTTTTTAAGGTTTTACAGCAGCTTTAAAGATGTGTTAATATTATAGTATTTACAGTTGTTGAATTTGAATACAGACACAGCTAAACTAATGATAATCAGATTAAACATTGACTGTTGCTGATTTGTAAATGTGCTAATCCAGAAAAAAATTACACGTATTATACCCGTATTCTAGAAACTACTACACGTTGTAATTCCCCACCTTAACACATATATGATGGTTTGGTCGCCTTACATTTTTGCTAGTCTATTTTAACCTAATTCACCATAAGCTACACCTAGAGCTAACTTACTCTACTTGTAGTTTCTAAAACCGACCACTGGGAACAAGAAATAAAGGTTCTGGTCGCGACCTATTCTAAATCTGCACGTACTCCCCGGTTATCGGCAGTCGGAAACCAGGAACGTATGTCTAGGTTCTGCTTTTTACTGCGGTTTCACTACCAGGCGGCTCCGTGGTGTAGTTGATATGCGTGTGACTACTATGCCCAAGGTACCGAGTTCAAATCCTGACACAATCCTCTTGAAAAATGTTAGGCCAGCATTTTTCACAAAAATACACCCTCGTTTCGGATGAGAGGTAAAATGGAGGTCCCGTGTGTGAGTGTTGTCACGCACGTTAAAGATCACTATCTTGCTTGGAATGGCAAGGATTCGGCCAAAGAGGTACGTACCTTCGGGTGGAGCATTGTGTAGAAGTATGCAACCAACCATAATCCTAACTAACTAACCAATCAGCTCGCACCATGTAAATAAATAGCATGCACCATGAAAACATCCCTCAAACGATAATGGACTAGTCTTCGCCCCTGAAAATACATAATACAACCGTCCGAACGTACAATACAAATAAACCCAAGTTATAAAAAGAACTGCAAAGCTAGAGAAAATTACATAATAATTTTCTCTTCTTAAGGCGGTCACTAAACGCCTTGAGCAGAACTTAAGAAAGTGCATGACGGAAGTCAACAAGCTCCTCGTACACTAAAAGTTTTCCTTTATTTTATCTTGTTGTGACCATCAAATCTAACGAGATAAAATGAAGTAAAGGTAGGGACCTTGCTTGCAACTGCAAGGGTTCGGCAAAATTCAAAATTTTCAGGTAAAACAAAAACTCGCTTCCTGGCCAATGTAGTACCTTTGGGTGGAACATTGAAAAATCAAATGTAGGGTTTCTCTACCTGCTGCAACTTAATCTACTTAATTCTAGTTACCCTATTCTTAGTATATCTTTTCGTTAGACTCAGACCATCGACAGCCGGAAGTCGAAAGCCCCTGTTTGTGGTCTAACCTATGCGGGCATAAGCCCCGACCATCGGTAGCAGGCAACAAGGACATTAAGTCTAGACCTTCCTTAACTTTTATTCTACTTTTTCAGTGTTTTTATTTGTTTGTACTTTCTCAGTTTCGCGGTATGTCGAGTGATTGTTGTGTGTTTGTTTTAGTTTTCTTTTGTTTTGCTATTTTTGTAGTCTTATTTCTACAATTCTTACCGTCATCTGAATCTACTTTCCGCCATCATGATAATAAAACCTAGCCTAAGTTAAACTAACATGCTTAAGTATACTGTTGGTGCTTCATGATTCCTGGCTTCAGGAATTCATCAAAAAATTTTGCCTTGGGACATTTGTTGATTTTTGTAACACTTGTGCATTAATTAAGAATACATTTTTATATAGGAAAACCATTTATTAATTTTAGCTATTTAAGGAGCTTTAGTAAGAATATCCGTAAATTTTTATAGAAATTTGGCGGTTTACTATTTATTAACATGGCTAGTACACCATAACATTAAATTAAGACATAAATAGTAAAGTACTTAGCACATTCTTTTATAACCAGCAACTGGAAACCGATACTTCATAATAGACATGTCAAATTAGAAAAACACCAACATATTTTCCATGACGAATTCACTTACGAACGTGGATTCAAAAACATTTCACGCATTGCAGACACCGAAATTATTGTATTTTACATAAATAGATAGAAACCATAAAACGTCATAAAATTTAATGTGTAGAGATTAACCCATAAACAGATGTACTATTAAATGTATAGTATAAAAATACTATAGCATATATTCTCATGCACCGAGAAAAAAATGTTGGACCTCAACCAAAAGTTCACTTCAAATCGCGTAATAACCGTGAGAATGGATAAAATTGAGGAATTTCCTTAAAACAATATAGCTTATAAATACCTCCATAACATAATGAAGGGTGTTACGGTATACCGTGCGACAAGGAAGAAGACAACGAAAGCAACGAATACCACAACAAAAAAACAAAGGAGGAATGACGTGTTAACTAACTAGTGGTAGAGTGAGGGGGCGGGGGTTGTAGAAAGAAAAAAAAAGAAAAAAAGCGTCAAGACCGATTCGCCCCGAAGCATCTTACACAGTAGTTCAAGATGAAGTTTAGCATACCTTCCATCTTCGAAGCCTCATCCCAATGCTCCACCCTTTTATTATAGTATTTTGCTGTTGATTCAGTCTTAAAAGCAGTCACTCGTTAAAAGAGTTTATAAACAAAGTCACGACACGTTCATATGTTGTTATAAAATAAATGTTGTGTATATTAACGTGAACAAAATAATCACTTTCGTATCGTAGCAATCCGCCATTTTAAACGTTGTCCTTCACTTTATGTTCCGTCTCTTATTGTAGGATTAAAACTGCTTAGTAACACTGACCATTATGTTATGTCTCACTTAAAGTTGTTTTTTTGTTTAAAACAGCAAACAAACACTTGTTTATGGAAAGATTACTAAAATTGCCGGAACCTGTCGCATAAGATAAGCATACGATGAAGAAAAATACAACGTTTGTTTTGAAAAATGACAACTTTTACTAAAATCCACGAATCCTATCGTGCCCAACAAATTTCTAGCAACACTCATGAATGATATATCTAGTTCAAAGGTATGGAACCAGAAAATATAAACATAAACGTGCAGATCTTGAATTAAATGAAGGACGAGTAAAGTTGGTTGCTTGTCTACGCGAGTTATGTATCCCCCAATCTATGTATGTATAACAAAATAGAAGTTATTAGAAATTGTTAAAAAAATTATTAAGTCAACTAAAACAATGTAATTCAAGGATCATTAAATAAAGGTTATTAACAGTTGTGAGAACGGATGCAATACATTGTATTCCAGAAGATAGTAATGCTGCAGGTGGCAGGTCACAGACGGTTAAGAACCGCGATTACTTAGAAAGTAAAATTGTTACATTGTGTAATGAGTAGAATTAAGAAATAAGCAGACGTGAGCTCTGCAAATTCCCACAGACATGTGAGGGGCAGGGACAACATAAATACCCCGGGAGCCCCAGATCAGTCAGTCAGTCTACAGTATTTCAGCTTTAACATTGCAGTTTGCTTAGACTACTCACTCATATTAGTTCAATTATTAATTATTTTTCGACTTAGAATATTTTTAATTAGGTTTGTCAAAATTCCATACTAATATCTGTTTAAATCAAACAAATTGTTACGAAGATTTGGAAGAAGTTTTTAAAAACACCGCTTCCAAGGTCCGAAACGTAACTCGCGTCTGAATTTATAGAAATGTAGCACAGTAAATTTAAATGTGTGAGAATTGAAAAGGTTTTTAAAGTAACGTGGCAGTAAATTTTTTAAACGTGAATAGAACATACCAAATTGCCTCCATCAAAATTAAAAGCTTGGGGTAGGAAACAGAAGCAACGCACCAAGCAATAGACTAACAGGGCAAATACAAGAAAATTCGTATCAAAAAACAAAAAAAAACAATTGAAAAAAAGAAAGAAAAAGCTTTCTTCCGGCACTAAGGCGCTATACACCGTAGAACGCAAAAAATTTAAAGGACTGTGGAAATAAGAAATGTGTAGGCTAGTAATGAACAAGGACAAAGATGGAATGGCATTAACACTGCAAAAGTTGTCTAAGAATGGATATCTCTAATAAAGAAACAGTAAAGTTTCAAACTTCGGGAAAAGAATTGATTAGTTGCAAAAAAACCAAAAAGTAGGGAAAGAAACGAGGAAGAAAACCAACACCATAAGTCAGAACACGACAATAACTTGTCGAACCTCAAAGTATGCTAGGGAACGTTAAGAACGTTGGCTAGAAAATCAATGTACTTTAAGCTGTGATAACAAAAGATCGTATCAAACGGACGACCATAGAAGAAAGGAATATCTAAATCGACCAAAGGGTCGACTAAGTCGTAGTCTCCGAAAAAAAGAAAAAAGGTTTAGAAAGCACATACCACATGAAGCATCAAAAATTAAATAAAGTCAGTGTGAGGACTGACAGTAAGAAAAACCACCCAAAGGAGAGGAATGTGGAATGAAGAAGCAAAACAAAAATTTAAAAAACACTAAAACAACAGCACAAGAGGGAAGAAGTCAAAAAAAGATGAAATCGAATGTAGTTATGGTTGAGTATGCGTGCGTACGTGTTTGGGTCTACGTGTGCTTGTGTGTGTGTGTGTGTGTGTGTGTGTGTGCGCGCGCGCGTTCATGTGTGTTTGTGTGTATGAAATGTGTTGGACCACTTTAATCGCTTTTTACGACGGGCAGACCGTTCTGTGGAGCTATTCTAATCCAGATTCGCCCGGGAATGAGTACGAGGAGCGAAACGAAAAAAAGAGGAACAAACAAAATATGTGTTTGTATGGTGTGTGTGTGTGCGTGTGTGTGTGTGTGTGTACTTAGACTGCTTTAGTCGCTTCTTACTATAGCCAGGCCGTAGCGTGGGACTATTCTAATCCGAACCCACTCGGGGTTGAGTACGAGGAGCGAAACGAAAGAAAAGCAAATCTAACAAAAATATGTGTGTATGGTGTGTGTGTGTATTGTGTGTGTGTGTGTGTGTGTGTGTGTGTGTGTGTGTATGATAGACTGTGGACTTGTGTGCGTCTGTGCGTGTGTGCATGTGGAGTGTGTATGTGTGTGCGGGGGGATGGGTGTGTGTGTATGTACGAAGAGTTATTTGAGAGACTGTGTTGGACCACTTTAGTTGCCTCTTACGAAAGGCAGGCCGCACCGTAAGATTATTCTAATCCGAACCCACTCGAGGATGGGTACGAAGTGCGAAACGAAAGAAAAAAAACAAACAAAAATATGTGGGTGTGGTATGTGTGTGTGTATGATGGACTGTGGGCGTGTGTGCGTATGGAGTGTATATGGGGGGAGGGGGCTGTACGTAGAGTTGCTTGAGAGAGTGTGTTGGTTTTAGTCGCCTCTTACGACAGGCAGGCCGCACCGTAGTATTATTCTAATTCAAACCCACTTCTAAATAAGTACGAAGGTGTTACAAAAGAAGTACCAAAATTAGTTTACGAAATTTACGACAAATGATGGATAAAAAAAGAGAGAAATAAAAAAGGATTTGGACGCCAGAGTTTTCATACGACGAACCACTAAAATTATCGACGAAAACACAATTCCAATAATTTGTCGCAATTTGTTACGTTCAAAATCCTACAAGTACCTTTTTCTGCTTTCATTCTTATAATGCCCTAAAATTTCTCAACAAGCTCAATTTCCTGCCATTTGAATTAATATTATTTAATAAAATTTCTCAAGTAATTACTCTATATAAAAGTTTGCTTTATAAAATCAAACAGCAGCTTAGGAAACATTACGTTACAAAGTAGTTGCAATATTTCCTAGCACCTGCAGTGATTATATTTTAATTAAAAGGTGCATGTAAATGCACAGCTTTCTTCTAAAAGATAAGACCACTTACCACCTGTCTACATCTGCTTACAGTGAACTTGTTGTCTGGTATTCTGCAACTGTTGACATGTTAAAAAGTAACAAGATTGTTTTCTTTTGTCTAAAAATCTTTTGATAATTGCGTTATCTGCTTGTTGGCAAGCTGTTACAGTTTGTATTTCGGCAGCTGTTGGCTGGGAATTCTGCACACTCAGTTCTTCGGCGATATCTTTGAAAGCCAAATACCCTACCCCTATACATGATTCTCGCCTTATAAAATAGAGACCGTGCTTTGATTATGCTTAATTTTCTTTTATATGTATTTAAGGTGAACCATTGTAAGTATTTAGATTATAAGACGTTATATATTTTGCTTACCAATTTTATATGCTTATGTTATGACGCCTTGTTTACTATTACAAGCACGCAACAAACGATTACGCAACTTATTTGTTTTATTGTTTTGTAAATAGTCTTTCAAGATTCGATGTTAACAATATAGTTTTACAGAGGTTTCCAAAGTGTTCTTTCTATTTCACCCACGCCCCTCTCTGACGTTTTTAAACTAGCCCAAATTCTACCATTCTATCCCCGTTCTGTTGCGGTATTCGGCGTAAACGGTTTCTTCACTTACTTTTACTGTTTTCTTTCGTGTTTGCGCGGAATACCATAACAAATTGTATAGGGTTAAATTTTATTACTAAGTGTCTACCCTGTCAAAATAATAAGTTAGTAACTACAATTAGTAGTATATGGTTTGTTAGCTGTCCAGCAGTAATTAAATATTGTCAAGTACGAGAGTAAGGTGAAAAGTTCTCGGCCTACAATGAAAGACTGCAATTATCAGTAAAAAAAAAGATTTTATTTTTCGACATAATCCCCCTTAACTTCAACACACTTGGTCCAGCATTTCTCCAACATCAGTATTCCTTCCCGGAAGCGAGAGTCTGGAAGGCTGTGAAAATATTCGTCTACGGCTCTCTCAACTTCTTCATTTATACATGAAGCGCTTCCCCGAAAATCAAATTTCTTCAAATTTGGGAACAGATAGAAGTCTGAGGGCGCCAAATCAGGGGAATAGGGGGAATGGCCAAGTAAGTCGTATCTCAAATACGTCAATTTTCCCATCGCCAACGCACCCTTGTGTGCAGGTGCGTTGTCTTGGTGAAAGATGATTTTTTTCTTCCTCAAGCCAAGCCTCTTCTCGCGAATTTTGGCATCCAGCTGGTCAAGAAGGGTGGAGTAATATTGACCTGTAGTTGTTCTGCCTTTTTCAAGGTAATCTATTAACAGGATCCCTTTCGCATTCCAAAACACGTTGGCCATCACCTTTCTGGAAGATGCGATCGACTTCGCTTTCTGTGGCGCTGAACAACCCACTTCCACCCACTGCTTCGACTGATGTTTCGCTTCTGGCGTGTAATAGTGGACCCATGTCTCATCCATAGTGACAAATTGCCGCACAAAATCGCTCAGATCCTTATTGAACCGAGCCAAACGTTGCTGCGAAACTAGTTTTCGCAATCAGTCAATGCGGTACCCATCTTGCGCAGAGCTTTCGCAACCCTAACTCTTTGTGTAAGATGTTTCGCACCCTTTCGTCCGATATCCTTACAGCCTCAGCTATCTCCTTCACTTTCACTCGCCTATCGTCCAACACGATATCATGCACTTTTTCGATCGTTTCCGGTGTGGTTGCGGTTTTTGGTCGTCCTTTACGTGGGTCATCTTCGAGAGACGTGCGACCACGTTTAAATTCAGCTGCCCACTTTTTTACGGTTGACAGAGAAGGTGCAGAGTCTCCATAAACTTTTGTCAACTTTGGATGAATTTCCTGAGGGGTTAATCCGTCCAAAACGAAGAATTTTATGACCGCACGATATTCTAGTTTATTCATCTTATGGAAACACGCATAAGACGTCTGCTTGAAAAAATTCGCGTAAACAAAATACTTGAGATAGCAAGTTAAAACTTGTCATACGAACTAATGACATGTGCACGCAGGCGGAAAGTACAAACTTTTGCTGATTGGAGCGCCATCTCTGTGTCAGGCCTAGAACTTTTTACCTTACCCTCGTATTCCATATAATTCTAAGAATATAGACAAGACGTTGAGCATATGTGGTGTGGGTTTAGATGTATTAATAATTAGCAACGTAGTTTTAAACTGTACGTAACTAGTATGTTATAAACTGCTTGGTATTAATATCTAAATTTTTCAAACTTTTAAACGGGTCTAGCGAAGGGGATGAAGACTTGTTGTTTGCAAATAGTATGATGTCACCCACAAATTGCGAAATATACTAAACTCGTTTCTATAAAAATTAAATGTTCGCAAGTATACCATGTAAATATGGGGAATGTTGGCATCTATAGGCAAAACATCAAATGTCTAACTTACAAAATAATGCACAGTAGTATATGTTTTTTAAAGGCTTCAAAGATTACTTTAGCAAATATTGTGTAACATCGCTTACTCTAGGGTTAATTGAAGAATATGTGTGTGCTAGTATTGTGAAAGGATTTGTCTAAGTATACAAATAGAAGGACGTTACCTGTAAATTTGAAAATACACAACACAAATGATAAGGTATGTGCTAACGTTTGGTAAAACACATATATCGAAAGAGTTTGCTACGTACCATGACGTAGCCGGAAGGAATCGTAAATATAACAGACTAACTACCAATGCTGGGAAGGGAGGGGTTCCTAGCAACACAAAAATAATACATGGCCAATGATTTTCTGTTCACAATAAAAAAAAACAAATATAGAAATTTCTATCGAAACAGCAAAACAAAATTAACTGAGGTTACTATTTAATAAAACAATTTTACTCCATGGACAAATTCACTAATTGTTCTACGAAGTGCGCTATTCGTAGCTAACATGCAATAAATCTAATCAGTACCAAACAGAGTAATGCTGATACTCTCGTATAAGTGGATGGGTTAATTAAAAAAAAGCATTAAATATAGAAACCTTTCTAGGAAGGATTTTACCATACGAAGCATTTGTTATAACTCTAATCAGTAAAACTAGAATACTGTTGGTACTCTCATATAAGCAGATGGATTAAGTACAAAAAGCAAAAATATTAAAATTAGAAAGTTTTCTAGTACGGATTTTACCATAACAAACATTACTGTATCTAATTTCAACTTGGGTTTATCCCAGGGTATGTTAGAAAAAGAAAACAAGTCATATACACGTGTCGGGATACTTATCTGGTCAGCCCTCGGAAGCAAATTGACACAGCACCGCCGCAGTAGTCAGCAACAACTAAGCTATTACCGTAATTGCAACAGCGGTCTACATGCAAGAGCAGTTGATCTATATATCAAGGAATAATCGGGCTACGCAACAAGGAATTTAGCCTCCAGCTAAGAGCGATACACACCAAATCTACACATTTGATTGAAGAGAAACGTTCATCGCTCTTAGAGTAACAAAACGAATAGTTTTTACAACTGCATCGACGAACAAGCTGCAGAATCAAATCTTAAAATCAGTACAAAAATAACACGAACTCGTAAAGCAAACATCCGCGTTATCGACACGCGATTGAAACTAGAAAACTCAGCAAATCGGATAGTGCGCGACCATTATATCAACAATTCGTTACATTGGATCAATATAGAAAACAATTATACGGCGACCGTAAGGTATACCAAGATAACGGATACCTAAAAACAGGATATTATTGAAGAATTTAGGAGAGGGGAGGGATTCCTAGCAATACAAAAATAATACATGGCCAACGATTTTCTATTTACAATAAAGAAAAACAAATATAGAAATTTCTATCAAAACAGCAAAACAAAATTAACTGAGATTACTATTTAATAAAACAATTTGACTCTATGGACAAATTCACTAATTGTTCCACGAAGTGTGCAATTCGTAGCTATCATGCAATAAATCTAATCAGTACCAAAAAGAATAACGCTGATACTTTCGTATAAGCGGATGGGTTAATCAAAAAAGCATTAATTTTAGAAATCTTTCTAGGAAGGATTTTACCATACGAAGCATTTGTTATAACTCTAATCAGTAAAAAAAGAATACTGTTGATACTTTCGTATAAGCAGATGGGTTAAGTATAAAAAGCAAAAATATAAAAGTATAAATTTTTCTAGTATGGATTTTACCATAAGAAACATTAGCGTATCTAATTTCAACTTCGGTTTATCCCAGCGTATGTTAGAAAAAGAAAACAAGTCATATACATGTGTCGGGATACTTATCTGGTTAGCCCTCGGAAATGAATTGACAGCATCATCGCCGCAGTAGTCAGCCACAACCATGCTACTACCGTAATTGCAACGGCGGTCTACATGCAAGAGCAGTTGATCTACATCAAAAAATAATCGGGCTACGCAACAAACAATTTAGCGTCCAGCTAAGAGCGATCCACACCACATCTACACATTTGGTAGAAGAGAACCGTGCATCGCTCTTGGAATAACAGAACGAATAGTTCTTACAAGTGCATCAACGCACAAACTGCAGAATGAAATGTTAAAATCAGTTCAAAAATAACACGAAGTCGCAAAGCAAACATCCGCGTTATCGACACGCGATTGGAACTGGAAAACCCGATTTATATCGGATAGTGCACGACCTTATTTCAACAAGTCCTTACATTGGATCAATATAGAAAACCATTATACGGCGGTTGTAAGGTATACTAAGATAGCGGGTACCTAAAAACAGGATATTATTGAAGAATTTAGGAGATTACGGGATACCTAACACAAGGCCTAGACTATTTAATTTATAGAATAAATTTTCGTTTTAAAAGCAAAAAGGGGTTTGAGTTGAGGAGTTTATTCGGGAGCGTGTTTATTATTAATTATGAATTAACCACCATTGTATTTAACGGAATTTATTCGAACGGATAATGAATCAATAAGGGAGAAAAAGGGTAATTAATTTGGTGCTGAAAATAAACGTAACAAGTTAATAACATTAGCAGTCACGTGGTTGAGTGACAAGCACAGAAAAATAGCAACGTGTAATTAGCAAGTGATTAGATTAACATATCTTTATCTCTCTTCCACTCACATTACAGTACCGGAATATTTTCATTTTTGCTAGGCTTAAAAACACAATCTGCAGGTTTTGCTCAAGGTATTTACGTTTAACGTAACAATACTGTGTAAATAACGAGTTTAATCATACCTATTATGAGTGCTAGTTTCCTATGCATTATATGTGCATTTGAATGTGAACTAACTAACCGAGTTGTATACTAGATGAGACATCATTTTCCAATAAACGATTGTGGATTTGAATCCCCTTTTGGTGATTTGCTTTTTGTGATAGATTACAATTATGTAACGTCAATGGCGTGTTAAAAAGCAAGTTCATAAAAATGCCGTAGGGGCTTGTGAGACAAGCAAGTTGCTTTAAGAAGGGTTAGTGCATGCCTATCTCTCATGCACCCACATATAGCCCATATAGAAACAATCTCCATGTAAGTAGGGTAAAATCAAGGATCCCACCGCCACATTTCCACCAGCATCCACATTTCCACACACATCTGGACCAAATAGTTTTCTTCGACTAACCATTTTTCATCTTTCGAGATAAATGAGCATCCACATTTCCACACACGAGATAAACCTATTTTTAAGATTTTTTTTACCGCTAACATTCTGGACCAAATAGTTTTCTTCGACTAGCCATTTTTTTATCTTTCGAGATAAACCTATCTTGTTTGGTATTAATTAACATTAGAATTTTCTCAGCTACCCAAATTTCTAAGAATTTTTTAGATATCATCACCCCCAGGGAGCTACCCCCATTTTAAGATTTTGTAGCAAGATCAATTTCTAATCAACTCCCCTTTTTAATATCTACAGTCCTTTAACCAACAATAATAAGAACACAAAAGTTTAAAATTTATTTTATCCGATTTACAGTTTAATAAACTAATTACAATTTTACAAAGTATAACATTATTTCCTGTGTGTAGCCGAATCCAAGCAGGTTAACCTGTAACAAAAGAGATTAATAGGTTGTTTAAATAGCCCTGTAATAAAAGAGATTAAAGTAAAAGAGAGGAAACATGTTTTCAGTCAATAAGACATATTGTTGTTAATCCAACAATATGTTTTACCGTCCGGCGAGACCACGTGGAGGTAAACACATATCGCCGGGAACAAAGGAATTATTAAGGATGGGAAGGGTAGATATGCTTATAACTAACTTACATACTATATATACACAATAAAATATAAACAACTATCTAATATCCTTATGCCCCATGCATATGTGGAAGTACTACCAGGGATGACGTACCTTTTGTCATCTTCTGCCGATAAACTAATTTTATTAATTAATTGGGTGTACAAATCGTGTTTTTTACTCCGAATACATACCATGCTATGCATGAGGGCACCAGAATTATTATGCACAATGTCCTTAAAACTATCCACACTAATCCCAGCCACCACACTACGCGATACCCCTTGATCTTTTAATCGTGTCCTTCTCACTAAGAATGCAATAGGATTTTGCGCGAGTTCCAACAAATTGTAACACCAAGTCGCCGAACTCGTCTTTGAACTTGCCGGGAATCTTTTTGTTCACAAGAGGCATATTGTATTTGTTGTCTCGAGGGTAGTCACTAGTGTCGAAATTGTTAATGTTTGCACTAATATCACTATACAAGTCTTTTGTTTCTATACTATACACTAAAGAGTCAGTGTCTGTATAAAGTAGTGAGAGTTTAGCTCCATACAAATGTTTCATGGTGTTATAATGAAAATCATACATGAGGGTCTTTGAAATATCTAGAATCGAAAAACCTGCATATATGGGTTTGTTGTAAGTGACTTTACCCTATCCATCTGTATAATAACCAAATCCTCACCTAGCACTAAACTACTGTTAAAGTTCGAGCGGGCGATAAGCCCACTGCGCACAACTTTGTCCCTCGTGCTCCCACCGCGACACAATCTTTACATCAACACGTTTGTCCACGTTCTCCATAGTTTTACCAAAACCGCATTGTTCATAAGTTTGAAAAGTCTTTTCAAACGCGTTAGTGGCAGAAGTACGGAGAGACGTGTTTAAATCTATGTAAGGTTTGAGCCACGGTGATTGCTCGAACTCCAACACACGGTGAACTGTAGTTAATTGTAGACCATTGCGCAGAGCCTGTTGAAGTGTTCGGTAATGGATTACATATTTCTTCTTATCAAAAAGTGTGGTGAGTAGCTTCGAGTCCTAGAAGACGGTGTTGGTGGAACCATGGTCTCGGGACAGAAAGGCAAGTCGTTATGCAGATCCTGAAGCTGTTGTGGGTAGTGCAGATCAACCTCTAGGATGTACCCCATATTGTGCGTAATGGGGATATTCAAAATGTTATCTTTTAGGTGGTTAACCTGATCGATGTTTAACCACCTGAAAACCCGTGTGGAAGTGGTTGACTCATAGCCCATCCATATAGGTTGTTGGCATCGAGGTATGTCAAGTACATGGAGGGTTCACTGGGGTTGTACTCCTCCATATACTTGTTGTTGGCACGAGCATACCGATGACTACACTGAGTGAGACCACCTCTAATGCCTTTCTTAACAAAGTGGTGCATATCAACATCGGTTAATAACTCCAGCTTCACCTCAGTGTGTTTCAGCATTGCATCAAAGGCGAGAGAAGGAGCTGTCACGTACTGGGCCGGGTCGAGATTGTACGTACTTAGACAAACGTTTCTGAAATTTTCAAAAACGTCTGCCAACAGTAGAACATCGCTCTTTAAATACAGATCGCTGTATTCACCCAAGTTTCGTATGTGGAACTCCTCCCACACCTTCTGCGCATGTTTATAATCCGCATCGCTAATAGCCGTAGAAGATAAGTCGTTGAAGAAAGCATGTTTTGCGGGCAAAGAGGTTTCATTCAATACACTTACACCGGAAATGTATGAATACGGGAAAACACCTTTCCTTGTCAGCAAACTACGCAGTCTGTCGTCTGAGAAAAATTTTGGATCTCAACAAACTGTTGAGGTTCTAAATTCTTCGTCAACTTATCCAACGATGATGTCATAAAACGAAGCGAATCTATGAAACGCAGCTGAACTGTGGAATTATCGGTTTCATCATCTTCTTCTTCTACATCTGGTTCTTCGCCATATAACCTCACATACTTTGTGAACGATACGAACCGCTCCTTATTGTTGGGGATCACCTCTACACGTTCTTTATCGCAGCCCAACTCTTTCACAATAAAATGGGAATCATACCCACTTAAATTGTGGAATATGACCGGTATGAAATTTGGCATCCGGTATTGAACGTTGCATTGGCGATGTGCTGCGAAGCGGAACTTTCCTGTTAGGTGGCAGTGATCCCTCACTCGATCATCACCCAAAGGTTTCCTGCAGATGCCGCAATCGTCAACCATGTGGAATAACAACTCCTCCAGAGGTTCAAGCGGTGCCATCGGAACGTTGGTTTTAAGGATTTTACCTAATCTGCAGGCCTCCTCCTTCAACTTTTCCATAAACACTTTAGCAGCTTCAGGCCCCCCTGTACAATTCCAACTTATCCAAATCCTCGTCGTAAGAGCATTTAATATAATATGCGAAGCTGTATGGTTCGTGTTGGTGGGTGCTGTTAGTAAAGGAGCCGGAGGGATCCTGTGCTGCCGAAGAAATGGGCTTCAACACGCTTTCAAAGTCCGCGTATATAACAAACGGCACCCTCATTTGCTTGTGCACGCTCGTAAACTCGAGGATGTTGTTAAAGTGGTTGGGCATCTTTGTCGTAACGTGGTTGCAGTCTTGTTCAGAGTGTTGTCGTAATTTATCTTCGGATGGGAAGAACACCAAGCATCCATCGCAAATCCATTTGCGGGTGCGCTCACGAGAGATCTGCTTACCCACTAGCTTCCCCAAATCCTTGATCAAACAGTAGTGTGTGTTATTCTCATTCTGGATGTAAAGGAGGTTGACATGCCGATCCCTCTTTCTTTTGGTGAAGTGGAGGGGGTCCAACGATGGACTTGCCTTCTACCCCAAAGACTTTGATGCTAATAGCATTTAATTCCTCGAACTTGGGTATGTCCTTTATGGGCATTGGGAACTGTAGTCCTGTCACGTTGAGTACAGTCGAGTAGTGTGGGTAGCTATGCACTCTTTGCGGATCGTGAGCACCAGGGTGTAGGGCTGCCACAACACACCAGGCAAAGCATGCATTGTCTTGGTTCTGGACATTAACCACCGCACACTTGTCTCGAATCCATTTTGGTAGCTCGATGTAGGACTCCCACGAAGATGTTTATACTTGTTTATATTTATTTATAATTATAACACATTTTTCAGCGTCAAACATAAAATTTAAAAATTATAAAAAATTAATAATTTTTCAAAACTTACCAGAATCTCGTTCTTGAAATTCGTCTGACTTGGCTGACATCCTCTCCACAAAGGAGTTGTAAACATTTCCTAGGTTGCTGGATGAGGTGACCACAACATTTCGGGTGTTGAAGGATTTGATATCTTCAACACCCTCTGCCGCAGCCATCTTGGTGTAACCACCAAACACCTCCAGGTTCACCTTTAGGGAGGTGTGGATTGCCCGCTGTTCCCCGACTAAGCTTATGAATCTCTCCTCTGGTTGCGGAGAAAATCCAACAGACCTAGAAATAACTAAGTTAAACACTAAATACTTATAAAAAATACGTACTTGTAGAGTCGACATTACTAATTCTGTATGTAGCGATTCGACTTTTAAATGCCGTGCTCACTACTTGTACACCCCATCCAGGACACGGTTAGCATTAGCTTTGTGTTCGTTCGAGCGTTGGTGGGCTACCGTTGGTTACATCCACATCGCACTCTTCGCATCTCCGCAATCTCTTGGGGGCGGGTCCTCAACTATTGACGTAGCCGGTCGTTTGACCCCGGATGGACCGGCAACTGGTTCCACCACACCATGCTTGGCATCTTTGTGACGTTTTAGGCTATCCTTACGGGTGAAGGATGCCGGGCACACATCGCAAACAAAAAGGCCGGTGGATTTCGATGCTACGTCATGTTGTTGGAGCAGATGTCTCTTTAAACTATCGCTTCTTGAGAAGACAGCCCGCAGACGTTGCAGACAAAGGAAGACATTTTTCTATAAAGAAATTAAAACTGGTTAAAGACTTTATAGCTGTTGTAACTAGCCGAAGACTAAACAGATACTGAATTATATTGCATTGCAAGGTGCTTTTATACCCTGTTGGTATAATTAGCTAGTTTACTTTAAAACCCAGCGTCGTTTAACCTTGAGTAACATTCCAAACTAGTCTATTCACGTCGGTGAAAACCAATTAGCTAGTTTACTTTTAAAACCCAGCGTCGTTTAACCTTGAGTAACATTCCAAACTAGTCTATTCACGTCGGTGAAAACCAATTAGCTAGTTTACTTTTAAATTAGGAGAAACCCAGCGTCGTTTAACCTTGAGTAACATTCCATACCAGTCTAATCACACCAGTAAAACCTAATATTCTTAACTAACCTTGAGTAACATTCCATACCAGTCTAATCACACCAGTAAAACCTAATATTCTTAACTAACCTTGAATCGGATTACAAACTAGTTCATGCCTGTCTGTAACATACTGCAAATGATAATGAGGAGCATGCGCAACAACAACCCTGAAACATTTAAAAGGATGATCTGCATAGGATTCCTTCTCAGTCATCTCAGTGAAATCAGTGCAAAGCAATGGAGTCTGCAGGTGTTAATGATGCACAAGTTTCGTATACCGAAAATCTGATTAATAAGTTTACGTATAGTTTAAGTGAATTGGGTGAACACCCTCATAATGTGGAAATTGGGTTTGTTATAAACCAGAGAATAAAACCCGTATTACGATTGGTGTGTAGCAAGAAATATTGTGGCAGCCATGTTCTGGAATTGACATACGAAAATTGGTTAGCATTTACAAATTTTCAAGTGGAATTTCAAATCAACGTATTTTCTCGTGACGTGCTAAACACTCGATTAAATGGTGCACCCGAAATGGAAGATCTACACATACAACTAGGAGGTCCGTTCTTTATCACTCTGTCACCAGTGTCTGGATCAACCGAGAACGAAACGTTCCAGTTAAAAATAATAATGGGCGATAGCTCGATAGTTATAAATGAATTGGAGTGCCGTAAAATATTCCATATGCGAGAGTTGTTTGAGTATCAACTTAAACAGTTGGAAAGTCGTGACTTCCCAGCATTATACAGCGAATTAGTAGGGTTTGTTGCTAATTCTAATTTAAATGATTGCGATCGGTTTAATACTATGACTGAAGGGGAGAAACGAATTAAAATCTTGATTGAAGGCGAAGTTCGAATTGGCAATATTTTATTCTACAACGAATTGAATCAGAGCGCCCTAAATGCTTTGGAGCTGGTTATATGTTTTCCAGATATATTTGTGCGAGACGTGATACGTACAAGAACATTAGTGGAAATGTTTAGACGTTTAAATTTGTCGGAATCTGGAGATTCTGATTATGGTGATAACTAGAAAGAGTATTTTTATAAAAGACAGTCCAAGAGACGTGGATGTAAATGTATTGTTATTATAAATATATTGTAAATTTTTTGAAAAAGTATAAATAGACTCGTTGTTGTTTATTTACTTAGTATAGTTTGAGATTTTTTTTGAGTAAACACATGATTATCTGTTCTGGAGAGGGTTTAATCAACAGCGCTATAAACAGGTTACCGTTTGAGCTGCATATTCCAGGTTATCAGTACTGCGGGCCTGGTACAAAGTTGGATGAGCGCTTAGCAAGAGGTGATCCTGGAATAAACGAGTTGGATAAATTGTGTAAAGACCACGACATTGCATACTCCAAGTACCCCGACGATCTTCCAGCCAGACACCGAGCAGATAAAATTTTAGAAGAAGAAGCCTGGGAGAGAGTTAAGTCTAAAACGTAAAGTTTGGTGAAAAAGCTGCAGCTTGGTTTGTGACAAACGCTATGAAAGCGAAGAGAAAATGGGTATGGGTTTAAAGAAGAAAATAAGTTTTAAAGGCGGATTCTTGAAGAAAATACGCTCCGCAGTAGACCGAGTTGGTTCCGACAACTTGAAAAAGCTGTTAGATGTTGGTATTCTAATTGGTAAAAAAATCATAAAAGGAGCCGGTGGGAGAAACAAAATTAAAGTCCCACGTATTATACCCGTTCCACAGAAAGGAGGTTTTCTACCATTGATTCCTATATTTGCGGGACTAAGTGCCCTAGGAGCACTAGCAGGTGGTGCTGCAGGGATAGCTAAAGCAGTAAATGATGTCAAGACAGCCAACGAACAGCTTAAGGAGAGCGAACGACACAACAGATCTATGGAAGCCATTACCGTTGGGAAAAAAGGAAATGGAATGTTTCTAAAACCATACAAAAAAGGTACAGCATTATTCTTGAAACCGTACAAACAGGGGCGTGGCATTTGTAAAAAAGTATCAAAAAACTAAGCAAGTTACCTCGAAGAGCTCTCACCGATGTAGATATAAGGAAACACGCATCTAACATTCCTCATTTTCGCAACGTCTTTTCTAGAGATCAGTTACAGAAGATTAGACCGCATGTCAACGAATCGGGAGTGATTAATTTGGATACCACCAAAGGTTCGGGTACACATTGGGTGGGGTACCGAAAACGTAGAAATAGTGTGTATTACTACGATTCGTTTGGAGACTTGAGACCGCCGGAAGAAGTAAAGAGATATTTTCGAGGTTGTAAAATTTACTACAACAGTGCACCGGAGCAGACTTACAACACATACAATTGTGGACATTTAGTGTTAAAGTTTCTTAGTGACAATGGCTAAAACAGTGAGCGTGTTCGGGTATGGTAATGTCATATCGACAGGATCCATTTACCCACCAATTAAATTGAAACAAGATGGTGAATATGCTTTGGGTCTAGTGGGACTGTACACTTGTAACACTGTGCAAAACATACATCCAGGAAACAACAACTTGTACTTTAACGATCCAGAGCATCGCAAAATAACCATTGAACCTGGATCATACGAATTAGAAGAAATAAATGCATATATACAGGACGTCTTCAAAAAATGGTTCAGTCAGAAGCCGGACATCAACGAGAACATTGAAAATATTTTAAACTGAGTGCCAACAATAATACATTAAAGTGTTCTATACGAAGCAGTATACCGATTGATTTTGGGGCAAACCGTAAAACAATATTGGAAGCATCTTGGGGTTTACCAACCGCAAATTGGCCGCAGATACCGTACATATCGCTAATCAGCAAGTGAACATAATATCGGTCTCAAACATTTTGTGGAAACCAATATCACCAGCGGATCGTTCAGAAACAATTTTCTTACGCACAGCATATTCGAATTCAGTCTATCTGTACCACCCGGGTATAATCTGGAAAAGGAACCTAACCACGTCATATATTATCCGCTGAGCGTGACAGAAATCGATAATATTACAATCAGACTAGTCGATCATTTGGGTGAATTGGTAAACTTTTCCCCGGAAACATACACCTGTGTGAGACTGGAAATAAAAAGTAGCTGAAAATGCCTATCGATTTTGTATATAAAGCACGCTACAACGCCCCCAGACGAGCAATAGTGAATACGACGTCAAAGCGTCAAGTTGTCGAGAGACTTACAGCAGAAGAAATACGTTTCTTAAAATCTTTGGGGTTAAAAGTTATAAATGATGGGGGCAGAAGTAAACGCAGCTTAGATCTCCACAGTGATGAAAACGTTAAACTTGGAAGACTTAAATATGAGGACGTACCCAAATTGGATGTGTTTGGAGGTTATAAATTAGACGAAACCATAATAAAGGAAGATTATTATACATATCTTCCCTTTACATTGAACGCAGAAAACAACGATCGAATTTCAATTGAAATCCAGAGCAGTGATAACATCACATACCCTCATGAAAGTTTTATATTTATAAAGGGCACCTATAAACCTACGGAAACATTAAGGAAGCCTCAACAACTGGAGACCCGATTAGAGCAGCAGAACCAGACCCTAAAGCTTACGAATTTACTAGAAATGCGCCATATTTTCTGTTTGAGGAAATTCAATACAAATTGGGTAATAATCAAATAATAGATGTCTGTCGAATCCCTGGAATTACAAGAACTATTAAAGGTTTAGTATCCATGGAAGAATCAGAAACAAAATCTATTACACATACCGGGTGGAAGCCAGATACCATATTCCAAGATGGACGGTTTAGTTGTGCTATACCGCTTAAAACCATTTTTGGGTTTTTTGAAGATTACAAGAAAACTATCGTCAACATGCCTCAAGAGCTGATTTTAATCAGATCCAAGTCGGACGTAAATTGCTACAAGTCGATTGGAAATACAGTAACGTTCAAAATACAACGTATTTCATGGGAGGTTCCGTATATAACATTAAGTGACTTTGCCAAGGCATCGCTGCTTTCGGAAATGCAAAATCAATCATCTATAATGGTTGCATTCAGAAAATGGGAACTACACGAATTACCGTCTCTAACACAATCAAAGTCGCAAGTATGGAGAATTAAAGTATCGAATGAAACAGAGAAGGCTCGGTGGATATTACTAGCGCTGCAAAATGGAAAATATGATAAGAAAGAAGAAAATGCTACAAGCTTTACGAATGCCAATATAACCAATGTCAAAGTGTTTTTAAACTCTCAGATGTTCCCTCAAGGTCGATTAAATTTGGACTTCGAGCAGAATGACTACTTGCCGGCGTACCTGTCTTATGCATCTTTTATGGAAAAATACTACCCGAACAAATCCTCAAATAAATGTTTAATGGACTACAACAGGTTTAAGGAATCACCTGTCTTTGTAATCGACTGTCGTCATCAATTTGAAAGCATCAAGGATGCAACGGTTGATGTAAGAATGGAATTAGAAGCTTCAAGAAATTTTGAACTGTCGATGAAGGCTTATGCTTTAATTATACATGACTCTATGTTTGAATATAATCCGTTTACGGAAATTGTTAATAGATTTATTCACAATTAAATATTTTGTATATATTTTTTAATAAAATTGTATAAAGTCTATGTTGTTTTAATATTAATAAGATTTTTTGGTGATCCAAGACAGTTTCTCACGTACTCCGGTGTACGCCTAAGCACGCTTGTGCCCATGCGCACCCTGCGCGTGCACATCCCTGCCCATGCGCGCCCCTGCGCGTGCCCACCCTGCCCATGCCGGTATATAAGGGAATATTATTTTCAATTTGAATCAGTTTAAACTTATATTTGAAAGATGTACACCAAGGAATCTTTAGAGAAAGCAGTTAGTGAAATACAAAAGGGTATAAGTGTTAACTCTGCAAGTAGGTTATATGGTATACCCAGAAGAACGTTAAGCAGGCATTTGGATCTCCGTAAACCTCAAAAGAAGAATGGTGCTCCTAGGTCGGAAAATGTGAGAGACACGGGTGATGCTATACAAGAAGTTAAAATACCTATACAGAATTATGATGACTTTGCTATTGCTAGTGCAAGAGAGGATGGTAAACATGGTTCATTGTTCCCGTCTAACATACGAGCTATCTTCGCGGGACCATCGAGTTGTGGAAAACTAATGCTCTAATATCTCTGATCTTGCACGAGAATGGACTTAGATTCCAAAATGTCTATGTGTTTTCTAAAAGTTTATATCAACCGAAATACGAATTATTAAGAAACGTTTTACACCATTAAAAGAAGAAATTGGGTACCATGAGTTTGAAAATTACGATGATTTGATCGAACCCAGAGATACCAAAGAAGATTCAATTATGGTTTTCGATGATATACCTGTAAACGAGCAAAGTAAAATCACTCAATTTTCTCGTTCGGCCGACATAAAGCAATAGATTCGTTCTATCTATGTCAAACTTACGCTAGTGCCTTAAAACATAGACTCAGAGATAACGCCAATGTAATCGCATTATGGAAACAGGATGATACAAACCTTCGCCATATCTTTTCGGATCATATAAGTGGTGACATGACATATCCGAAATTTAAAGAAATGTGTTTACAGTGTTGGGGTGACTCAAAACATAATTTTATAACTGTTGTGAAAGATTTTGATTTGGATAAAGGTCGATATAGGAAGAATTTCGACGAGTATATAAATATTTGGCATTATTCAAAACAGTTAGTTCTCATCCAAAGTTTCATGATGACGGACGTTAACAATTTTATTGCGAATAAACGCAGTCTTCATCTTATGCAGGATGCTGTACGAAAAAGTTTGTAGCGTACAAAAGGAGATGCTACATCTCAGCAAAATTCAAAGAAGTGCACAAACAATTGATCGATCCACTGCAAATAACCGCTTCCCAGTTGCAATCGATCACCGAAAAAATCCCCATACCTACAACAAAGGTTAAAGTCGAAAACATGGAGGTACCTATAAAGAAAATTAAGCAACTCGTTCCAGAAGAACCGTTCCATCTTTACTATGCAGATGTGTTAGCTAGAGACGAAGACGAAAATATTGACAAATCAATTTATGGAGTAAAGTATAATGCGGAAACCGATACATGGAGTTTGTGGAAAAGTGTATTGATAATTAACCCGGAAACTAGCGATATAACATTAAATAATGTGATATATCCAGGTACGAGGGTTTATACAATCTGCTGGTTTACAAAGACATCAGCCCCGAAGATGGTGATTTCAATTTGCATGAAGATTTGCCGAATTACTTGGAAATGATCAAATCTGCCTCGATTTTGAGAAGAAAGTTTAACCCATTTGCGGTGCACGATTTAAGCGGGTTCCCAACAAATAACAAAAGTTTAACAAATATGTGCAAAATATCTCACCGAATTTCGGAGGAATCCTGAAAGAAAACAGCCAAAGAGAAGAAAACAGTCCAAGGGAGCGGGTTTAGGCTTTTCTAACCGGTTTTACAAAAGTTTAAATTCAAAGCCGGTGCAATATGTCTACTGGAATAATGCACATGAACTTGTAGATCGGCTGAGATTGTTGAACGCATCCAACCGAGCTGGAAATACAAGCGAGGAAAACATTAACGAGATGGTGTCCATAATAGAAGAGTTGAGAGAAGAAGGTATAATACAGTGAGCTCAGTAAATAATTACACAGTTTTAAAATGCCTATCGACCGCTTCGGACGTTCAGAGCGTAAAGATGCTGATATTCGGCGCGGTCCTCCAGGTCGAGGATTTGTGCTAACGTTGGATGGTGATGGGTACGATATGCAGCAAAGAAGGTTAGTTGATGTAATGGACCCGAAAGAAGATAGTGATTGTGTTAATCAGAGAAGCACTATAGTATTCAAGTCTGGAGAAGAAACAATTAGTTTTCGTAAAAGAAGACTAGTGGATGTAATGGATCCTAAAGAAGATAGTGATTGTGTTAATAAGAAATCTGTAATCAAGCTCGTGAATCAAGCCTTTTCATACTGTCTAAAAGTTCTGATGATATACAGCGTAAAGATAAAGCCTTCAATGCAAGAAACCAGCGTATCGCAATGCTTGCTCAACCAGTTGAGCCATCTGATGCAGTTAATAAACAGTATGTAAATGAAAAATTGGATAAGCTTGTATCTGACTTTAAAACGTTTATACAGTTTTTTATTAATTTGACTGCAACTTCTGAGACAAATGAGAAGGAGCTCGGTCTTGCAATAGCATCGATTTACGAAGCGTCACCAGCAGCTATAAAAAACAAATACTACAAACCAAAGCTTCAGTTTATGTCAAAGGTGCAATTGGATAAAGATAACCCTATTAGTTTAGCAACAGTGTTAAGCAAAATGAGTAAAGAAATCATCGTTAAGGAATTATTTAAACCTGCAAGAAAAAATTTTCAGCGTCGTCATACAAATCTGAAACATGTGAAACGTGATCTTATCCAATCGGACTTGTGTGAAATGCAACCTTACTCGCGTGTGAACAATGGGTACAGATATATTATAATAGCAGTGGACTGTTTCACAAAATATGCTTTAGCTGAACCTTTAGAAAATAAAACTGGATCAGAAGTCACAAATGCTATGAAAAAAATATTGGACAAAATGCTGCAAGGAGAAAATAACGTAAAAATTAATCTACAAACGGATTTTGGGAAAGAGTACTACAACCGCTGTTTTAAAAATCTTATGCAAAAATATAAGATAAACCATTACTCTACGTATTCCGCAATCAAAGCTGGTATGGTCGAGCGGTTGATTAGAACAATCAAAAACAAATTGTACAGAAGATTTTACTTGCAAGGCAGTCATAAATGGGTGAATATTTTGCCTAAGGTTATGGAAGAATACAATAATACACCACATCGGGCTATTAACATGACACCTATGGAGGCAGAAGAACATCCGGAAAGAATAAAACTTTACACCGCTAACAGCGTTTCTAAAAGTTACAAGTATAAGGTTGGAGACATTGTGCGTATATCAAAATATAAAGCAGTATTCGATCGAGGATTTCACCCAAACTGGAGTACAGAACTATTCAAAATTGTTAAAGTACAAAAACGAGACCGACAACCTATCTGCTACAAGATTTGGAAGGTCGGCCAATTCTAGGTGCTTTTACGGCGATGAAATTCAGCTCACAGCAGCACCCGACACGTACTTAGTGGAAAAGTTTTACGGAAACGGAAGCACGGGCGCGAATTATTAGTGTCGTGGTTGGGGATGGTAAAAGTTGGATTAAGAAAACAGACTTGCTTTAGTATCATCCAGATAATTACCTGGATGAAAAATCATAAAAAGGGAGTAAAGTCCCTTAACTGGATATACGGGGATATTTGCTTAGAACCCCATTCCCATCTGTGATTTGAAGCAGGAAGCATGTGTTTCATAATCGATTTACAAGGATATCAATACAAAACTAGTGATTTCTATTGCAAGGAGATTGCCATTTTAGATGTAGCGAATAATATAATATGGCATGAGATACTGGACATGGCTGTGGAGTATAACACCCTAAGTGATGATTTCAAAAAGCAAGTTCGGTGGTTAAAGCAAAGAATCCATGGGCTTAGCTGGGATGGACAGTCCACAAGTGGATATACAAATGTAGGCGATTTGCTGAAAGAAGTCATACCACCCAATGCTACAATCTATGTTAAAGGCGAACAGAAAAGGCAGTTACTCTCAAAATATTTATCAAACAACATTTTAAACATGGAAAGTGTTTTCTCACTTCCAAAGCTCAAAGAATTAAGAAGATTCGGTAATAGGTACAATCACTGTTTAAACCATTGTTTGAATAATTTAAGCTGTTCTAAAGAAAACGTATTGTTATTGAGGTCTTTTTGTTTAATGTATTAAATTTTTAATAAAATATTTTGTCAGAATTGTTTTTTATTCTAGCAAAAGCATACCTTTAAAATTTGGAAAAATATATCTGTAAAACAGCGCATTACTTTGGAAAAATTAATGTTTTAAAATACAAATAAGAACCAATAACAGAATACATAATAATTGGTGTTTGCAAATAAATTCAGTTCTACTTTAATAATATTTTAATAATACTTACCCTTAAACCTTCAAAACTTTCCACAAAAGAACTACACGAAACGACGGTTTAAAATTTCGACGGGTTTTACACAAAGCGTGTGAAACTAATAGAATTTTTTTCTAATTACACCGCGTTATATACGTTTGAAATCCGTTAATTACACTACTAAATGACGTTTGTATTTTCCCCAATCGAGGCCAAAATAGAGTGCTCATTGTATGATTAATAAACCCGGGAATTTTCTAATGGGTGGCATTGAGCATATCTATTGTATTTTCAAATCACATAGCTGCTAATTAATAAAAAGAAAGGCTACTTTCACTTTACGTAACATAATTGTAAAGCAATTAGTTTGTCCTCTATACTACTTTCACTATACGTCACATAATTGTAAAGCGATTAGTTTGTTCTTGTCTATGTATTTTCCAACAATTTAGCATTGTACATGTAATTATGTTAAAACCAGAAAAATTTTAAGTCATGGGTTTTGCGACATTCTGAGAGAAGCACATTACTGTTTGAAAAATGATTTTAAATACTAAGCACTTATGGCTTATAAAGGACTCGTTTCTAAAATCCTTGCGGTTTTAGATTTCTAGGGAAATAGTTGGTTAAAGCATATGTCATAGACGAGCAAAATGTAGAGGTTTGAGAGCTTAAAGTGTAACTTTGTAAGGGATGGTCCGATTTCAAATCTGTTTGCAGATTCGGGATGTGCATAAAATTCTAAGCTAACAAGATGTATCGCGTGACTAAAAAAGTTTATAAGAACACTCAAAAGTCGCTACAGGTAAGAAATCTTAAAATCAGGGTAGCTCCCTGGGGGATGGTGCTATCTAAAAAATTCCTAAAGATTCGGGTAGCTGAGAAAATTCTAATATTGATTGATACCAAACAAGGTAGGTTTATCTCGAAAGATAAAAAAATGGCTAGACGAAGAAAAGTATTTGTTAGTTTTGCTTATAAAGCAAAGAGTAAAATTTAGAGGTTTGAGAGCTTAAAGTGTAACTTTGTAAGGGATGGTCCGATTTCAAATCTGTTTGCAGATTCGGGATGTGCATAAAATTCTAAGCTAACAAGATGTATCGCGTGACTAAGAAAATTTATAAGAACGCTCAAAAGTCGCTACAGGTAAGAAATCTTAAAATTAGGGTAGCTCCCTTGGGGGTGATGATATCTGAAAAATTCCTAGAGATTCGGGTAGCTGAGAAAATTCTAATGTTAATTAATACCAAACAAGATAGGTTTATCTCGAAAGATAAAAAAATGGCTAGTCGAAGAAAAGTATTTGGTTCAGATGAAAGATGCAATGGCTAGACAAAGAAAAGTATTTGGTTCAGATGAAAGATAAAAAAATGGCTAGTCGAAGAAAACTATTTGGTCCAGAATGTTAGCGGTAAAAAAAATCTTAAAAATAGGTTTATCTCGTGTGTGGAAATGTGGATGCTCATTTATCTCGAAAGATGAAAAATGGTTAGTCGAAGAAAACTATTTGGTCCAGATGTGTGTGGAAATGTGGATGCTGGTGGAAATGTGGCGGTGGGATCCTTGATTTTACCCTACTCATGTATTTTTTATGAGAGCCAGTTCCTTCATTTTTACATTGGTTTAAATGAGAGTCAGTTTGTACCATAAAAACCGTATATTTGTACTATTGGTATTATTTCAGAAAAACCATAGTTCTAGCAAAAGTTCTAAGAAATCAAATTTTTCGTAGTTTAACCTTTTATACAACTTGGATAAGATCTACAAAACAATTATCGATATTGAATGTGTTTCATCCTCGTATTGGATTAATAAAAACTATCAAAATGTTCAATTCGTACTTCACCGAAGCGATGTATATGAATTACCGATCCCTAAGGACGTACGGTTTTACGATCCAATCAACGTAATCAGCAACGTTTATATGCACGTCTGGTGTTTCAGAACCACATCGAGCTCCAAACGCGACTATGCCTTCTTGAAACCACTGATTTTTGTGCGCAAACATTACTGGCCCACCAGAATCTCCTTGACATGTAGATGTAAAATTAAGTCGAATATCTTTTGTACAGATCTGTCCTTCCTGTATAATATAGTTGTGTTTCTTGTAAGCTTGACTACATACGTCTGTTGCAATTAGTTTTGTTAAGATCTTTTTCTTTGTTGTGGCTGTTGCTCCGTTTTGTGTTCTTCCCCAACCACTTTCGAATAGTATATCTCCCACTTTTGCTCTAGGAAATCCAGGTAGTGGTAAGCATATTGGACGAATGTAATCTAGAAGAAAAATGTAACAAGTTGTTAGAAAAATTAATATAGATTACCAGAATACTGTACGATGTTATTCAGTCGTATAAGAGCGACATCGTGTGAATGCATTTTCTGGTTATATCTCTCGTGAATAAATGTTTCTTCTATTCCAAAATTTGCTGTCGGCTCACTACATTCCTCAAGATCTCCATGGGAAACGCAATCCTTGTTCTGTTCGATGTTATACTCTCCAAGGACTACCTTCGTTCTGCAAAAATAAAAATGTCATTACTTTACAAAGTAAGTGCAAGCACCTTCAATAAATCAATTTCGTTAACGCAGTTAAATTAAGCACACGAAATACAACTAAACTGGCTTTCAAATTTAACAGCTTTTAATTCTTGAATAAAACGTACAATTTGCATTAACCTGAAAAGTTATTGGTAGTTACAGTGTTATGTATGACATTTAAACACGAAAAACTATCCGCAAAATATCTGCCCCTTGCACTTCTACAAGTAACTGCTCTTTTACCAAAATTTTCGATGATATTCCGGTATAATTGCGGTCCTAACTCACCAATAACACGAAGAATTTCGTTCTTAAGATCAGGAATTTATTGAGAATTATTATTATAGTCTAGTTTTCATGTACTACCATTGAGAAAATCGCACAAAAGTGTCAGTTCATGTGATTTTGATCGCCGTTATCATCGCAGTTTCTCGAGATCACACCTACATGAAATTCCCCGCAACAACTCTGCTCAAATTATGCGTCTTCTAGGGCTGCTATCAGTGGTGTGGCGTGAGATTTTTTAGTGGGGAAGCACTTCAAGTTGGCACTTATACTACTTAATTCTATCTCGTTTTGAATCTTAGATTTTTAATACTCCTCTTTTTTTAACGTAATTCCATTTTCAGCATTTTGAAGGACACCTAGTGTGTGTGTGTGTGTGCGCGCGCGTGTGTGTTGCGCACGCGTGTGTGTTTGACAAGCGTGCGTGTGTGGTGCGTGTGTAACTATGTGTAACTCAAGAAGCTTGAGCTTTGTGTTTAGAAGCAAAAAAGGAGATATAAGAAAGTATGTGTTGTTTTGGAGACGTATTACAGCATATTGCTTTATTTCTTTGGATTTGAAATAATTAGTTTTGCTGATTTATGTATTGTTAATGTTTGTATTATTTTGAATTTTCAAATTACCTAAAAAGTTATTCAAAACCGTTGATGCCAATAAACTTTCATTTAGAATTGAACCAACCTTTTTAAAAAATATGCTAAAATATAACCAATAAATTATTCTGCGAATTTTGCATTAAAAACCAGCTGTTAAAATCTGAAGAAGTCCACATTGCTTTTTTATTTTTCCTATTTTAAGAATTGCACTCACATTAACAAAGAAAATTCTTTAAAACCTATTTATTATTCGAAGTAAAACTAAATCATCTTATTTTAAAAATATTAAAAAGAAATTTTAGGTTAAAAAATAATAAACCTTAGGACGTAAAAATTCAAATTAATGTGACTGTATTTTTCAATTTACTTATCAAGCACTAAAAAAACTAAGTATTAATAACTATAAACAATAAGTCACACGAATATTCACACACTTAAACATTATATACAGTGTTGACGGCTCACTTTTAGGGATGGACACGAACAGAACAGGTTCGAGGTTCGGTTCGAGGTTCGGTTCGATTTTTCGAACCGAACCGAACCGAACCGGACATTTTATTTTCGAACCGAACCTCGAACCGGACCGGCAAATTTTTCGAACCGAACCGAACCTAGCTCAAGGTTCGGTTCGGTTCGGTTCGAAAGGTTCGATTTTTTAAATAAAAATTTAGTTCAAAAATTTAAATTTTCACTAAGAACATGTCAATCTTAATTTCTCCCAAATGCACATTTTAAAAATTTCTAGTCGCAAGCATATAAGAAATAGAAAGATTTTCTAATGTGTATGGTCATCGAGTTTTAAGCCAATAGGAAAAAAGGTAATGAGTATTAGTGTTACACATCTAATAAATTTTGTCATCGAAGCACGCTTGTAGATAAAAAAATTCTAGATATGTTCGATTTATTTAATGCTCCTTATTTCAAATTGTTGCTTGTTTATAACTAGTATTAGATATTAAAGAAACTCAAAATGATGTTGAAAATTTGGTTTTAAAATCATACTTATTTTATTTAACGAACAGAAGTCGTGTGGCAAAACCATTTTACACATATACAAGCTGACGTCACGGTCTAGAGACAGAAGTTTTCAGAATAAACAAAACAATTTAATTCGTAATTAAGTATGTATTACTAATCCATCATTTTGAATTTCGTACTTTTGTATGAAAACGCGCTTTCTATTAATATTAAAAAAGGTGACCCTGTAGCAAACACTAATCTCCTTTTCTTTTGTACATAATCGCTCAACAAATGGTGTTACAAAACGCATGGTACCATAATATTTACTGTTTATTTAGTGTGACCATTACCACCAACGTCTTTAGAAGTAGCCGATACTCCAGAAGAATGACCCCGAACTTTTTCTCAAAACCAAGGGTTGAAGTTTATAACTCATGGCGGCATAAATTTGTCAATCAATGCCGACATAAAATAACAGTATAATGCAAATAATAAGCAGATATAATGCCCGTGCCATAAATACTGTTATATTTTATTATAAAAACGTAAACGCTGTTTGAGGTAGATTTATGATTCTTTCCGAGAACCATCTGATATTGTCCTTTAAAAGAAATAATACTTAGGTAGATTTACAACATTTCTGTCTAGAATATGGGTTTATACTGATATTTCTAATGGCTATGCAAGGTTTCAATTTTATTTTTATTGCTGTTGTATTTGTCCGTTTTGACCGACCAATTGTAAGTCCTATCAGTCGATGTTAGCTTCTTTATCGAAAAAGATTGAAAACATTGTTATAAACATAACCGCAAAACAACAGTTCAAAAATATCTTTTACGTTAGACAGATAGACTTCGTTCCGTCTTACGATGGACACACGGGAAAAGACATAGCTAAGGTTTTTCTTGAAACAGTAAAAACTACGGGATTGAATAAAGGATACAAGGCATAACTGTTGACAATGCTTCAGCCAACACTTCATTCATAAAATAATTGAATATACTGCTACCGACATTTGACAGCGCAAACCAGCACTTTAGTTAGATGCATGGCACATGTTTTAAATCTGACCGTGCAAGATTTATTCCGTACTTTGAACTTAAGCTCTGAACGAACTGATGAAGAAGAAATTGAAGATAAAGGTGAATATGGCAGTGATAGTGATGAAGATGAATTTAACAGTAAAGCTAAACTCAATTGTATCGGGAGAATTCGAATAGTCTTTAAGAAAATTAGAAGATCCGAGCTATTGAGACAGCGAATTAAAAGCGCTTGTCAAACTGTCGTTGTGTGTCTACAGAGTTTTCACCGATTCTAGATACTCCTACACGTTGGTATTACATTTTTAATATGTTAGATAAAGCTTTTAAGTTAAAGCGAGGACTAATATGCTTGTGCTAAAGTGATCCTACTCTAAAAAATTGTAAACTTAATGAAAGTGAATGGTTAATCTTAGGCAACATGTGTAATTTTTTAAAAATGTTTAAAAGAGTAACTGATAAGCTAGGAGGAGACAGGTACGTTACCTTACCCTCCGGGGTAGTTTGTATTAATATTTTATTGAATAAATAGAAGAAGCGATAAGACAATTAGATGAAAAAGCAAATAGATCTGCAGTCGATGAGCAGTTGTTAATAGCATACCAGGGTTCAAGAAATAAAATATTAAAACATTATCGTCTTACCAATTGGCTATATTGTGCTGTACTGGTGCTCGACCGTACACACAAAATAGAACTCTTTGACCACACTAGTTGGGGAAAGCACTTAAAAGTGGAATAGCTGAACTTCTTCCAAAACCTTTGTGAAGAGTATACAAAACAAGGGCCAAACCTGCACTCTCCTTTGCCCGAATTTTCTGAAGATTCAAAAGACGATTTTAGTGTCTCTAAACTGTACAAATCCAAAAGAAGAAGGGAAGACAAAGCCGACGAATTAGCAATATATTTAGCAGTTTTTACTATTAACCTAATTGTAATTACGCTTCGTTAAAGATAGTACGTACGGAAAAATCAAATCTGGACAAGCAGTATTAATATGATTTATCCTACTAAAATCTAAAGCAAATAAATGTTGGCTTTATTTGAAAGTAGCAACTACTAAATATAAAAACTACATTGAACATTTAATTGTTGTAGTTGAACGCACTAGTTGTTTGAAATATCAAAATTTCGAACCGGTTCGGTTGGGTTCGAGGTTCGGTTCGTTTTTTTCGAACCGAACCGAACCGGAATATAGTTTTTCGAACCGAACCTCGAACCGAACCGGACTCAAAAGTTTTCGAACCGAACCGAACCTAGGACAAGGTTCGGTTCGGTTCGGTTCGAATCCATCACTACTCACTTTTTTCTTTGGCTCTTACTCTATTACGGTTTCCCGCGTTTATTACTATTGCGCAATTATCTAATATAACGTATGATTACGCGGCAAATTACGCGCCACCTTGCATCAAATACCAAACACAATATAAATAAAATGGTTACTCACTTCTATTTTTAACATCTCAGGGTCCTTGTTGTTTTGTGTGGGTAAGCTACGCCAATGTTGAGTCAAATTTCAATTCGTCCATTCTCTTTTCCCCTCGTAGCGGAATGATAGGAACAACCAGGTATGAGGAACGATAAGGCAAGATAAGAAGAACCTACATCCTAAAAGGAGAAAAAACACCAACCCCCCACAGATAGATGTTCTTAGCTTCAGGTCTCGTAGTTCATTCAAAAATATTCGCGGAAATTCATTTACAAATTATAAGAATGTACATTGCGAAATTTGGAATGTAACAATCGCGACAAAGCCATAAAAGAAAAAAAATCTTAAAAAAGAGAAAGACTTTTAGCACGGTTAAAACTTAAAATCTAAAATCTGACTAACTTACATATAACCCAACTTAGGCGCCACCTGTTTTTTCAACCGATAACGCGTCTTATGAGTAACCAGGAAACGGAATGTGTAGCCCCAAGTTTATCGAACTACATCTATAAGTGCACACACGAGCCTTTGATGTGGCGCAGTTATAATCGACAGCACAAATTCCTTGGAGAGCCCGAAACACTACTATAACAAATGCGACAAGTCGCCTAACATATATACAATAACTAAAGCTAACATTACAGTTTATAAGTGCACACGCACATAAGCATTGCATTTAAACTGTTTTTACTTTGGCAAAAAATGCCACAATTTCAAAATGCCCAAGAGAGCAAGTTACTATACGTTTTAGCAAATTTTTATGTATTGGTACTCTGGCTTAATAAACAATACACATCAAAATTTTTTAATGACATTGTTGTGATTTGAAAAATTTACCAACAGTACCTTCTTACTAATTTCTTACGTTACTAACCTAACAAATTACATTGCTACCATCAGGTTAGCTTCTTCACTCAATACTCAAAAAAATAATTCGTACGCCGGATCATAAATACCAAACGTTAGGAAAACAAAAGAAAGTAAGGCAAAGTCTCAAGTTATTATCAAAGATAATAGGTAAGATAGAGATATTAAGATAAAACTAGATAACAATAGATTGATCCGAAACGTTCCAGCACGCCAAGGCACGCAGCGTCTATATACATTAAAGATATAGCGTAGAATTCCCCAGCTCACCAAGCCGTTTTGCCATCCATCACAACGATACAAGAGAGAGTGGCTCCTTGAAGCCGTTAATTAATATGATACTCGTACCCCCTAAAAGAGAGCAAGCTGCGAGGCAGGCCCGTTTATAAAACGGCATAAGAGACCGGAAAAAGGCATGTAGGTGCATTCCTACACCCAGCGTTGATCGATATCGGTAAGATATCCACACATTTACTTACACTCACACATTCACTCAATCATACATACATGCACTGTTAGCGGCCACGTGCGGCTGACAGCGGCACCGCATGACCTCACGAAAGATTCCCAGATACGTGGTCCGGGTGTCTGTGAAAACCCCCCGCGCAACCACACGGTGATTAACGGAAATGAAAAGGCAATAGATATAGGAAAGGTAAAAAGAGAAAGGTAGGCATTTGGGAATGTACTAGTGACACTTGCAGGTAGAAGAGAGTAGAGGAAGAGCTCGCATTGAGCAAAAGCGACAGAAAAAGGTGGATAGAATAGCACTACTCAACCAGCCAATGTGGTCAGTAGTCCGGAGTAAAGGAAATATCATTCTTATGTGGTAGACGGGTGTTCCGTGACAAGAACAGGTCTACCGAATGAAAAATAAGGCAGAAACGGAGACAGCGGGATAAGAAAAAGTAGAGTTTTTGACAAGCGTCCGAGATAAGGTAGAGAGTTGTCCCTTTTAAACACAAATCGGTCTGAAGGACCACCTGCTATGTTAATCAGACAAGTTAAGGCACATAATAAGTTAAAAAATTACTAGACTACTGATGAGAACTAGTACAATCATTTTCTCAACGAGTGCATCCACTGCGATAAGAAAATCAGAAAAAAATTGAAACAACAACTTAAAAGTCTCACTGTAGATACCTTCACACAAAAAACCAACTGTTCCAAGGTAATTTTTAGAAACGGTAACACCATAAACCCACAAGAATACCGAACCATAAACAGTTAAATACAAACATACTATCCCAATATGCTAAAAACAACCAAGAATTCGGTAAGATATCAATAAAAAGCGATAGCACCTCACCACGAAGTTAAATAAATAACAACAAAAAAATGTTTATATGTTCTGATGACTTAGTAGAAGAATACACAAGTAATGATAACGGACAAGGTGAGCGACTGTAATAGTTCAGAAGAATGGAATAGAAACTCCTAGCTTTTTGTAACTGCAAATATGGACTATTTCTTACAAAGGCATAGGTCGCGGCTCCTATGTGAGTCTAAAGAAAAAAGCATCCACTTAACATCATCTAAAACCAATCGTAAAAATTCAATGAGTTATTGCAACCAAAGTTACGACAATCGCCACAAAATTAAACAACGTAAGATAAACGCCAAAAAATAAAATAATATGATGCAGAAAAGGTGCCGGGATTGATTAGGCAAAGCAACGAAGTTATATTAAATAATCTAAATAACAAACAGATATGTAGCTGACAATAAGTTCAAGATAAAATTAATAGCCAGCAAAAAGATAACTAAAATTAGGTAAATAAGGCAAAAGTGTAGAAGGTAAGTGTTGTATGAGAAAAGAAATGGATAAATAAACAAATTCATAACAGGGACAAAAACATTAGGTAAACCGTTAAAGAAATGAAACGTGAAAAATTAATTAGCATTCGGGTCAGCAGAGAATGCTTTAAGGTCCTTGATATGTCACCTTCCTTGACGTTTTCCTTCGGTGTCTTTAAGTTCGTAGATAAGTTTTTAAAGATATTTTTATCCCACTTAGTGTGGTCTGAGTCGATATATGAAGAGATAGCAGTGATTAAGAATCTATTTACTCTTTCGGTAGGGTTTACCTGGGAATGGTATTTTGCGTTGAACCAAATTTTTTGTACTTTATAACTCTTAACGAAATTTTGAAAATCTTTTGAGATAAATTGCGCCCCATTATCACAGAGAATAATTTGAGGGACACCAAAGATAAAATAATAGTTATCTAAAATTTAAAACTGAAAACAATCTTTCAATAATCTAGAGGACTTTCAGGTTCAAAATAATTATTTAGCCAAATTTGATGTGATTTTAAGGAATTTTTTAATCATAATGGATGGTAAATAAAGCTTTTTATCTATGATTAAGAATACTTACCGGAGGAATTATTTAAATCCAAAAAACCATTTCCGTTCACTCACAAGTGAGGTTAAGATAATTATTAAACACATCAAAGGTATATATATATATATATATATATATATATATATATATTACTCAAATTTAGACCAGGGTAGAAAATTAATTAACGACATCAAATAATTTTAATCACCTTGTATAGAACTTTATTAGATAATACGCGTTATTAAAACCGTGGAGCATAAAAATTTATTCGTTTCATTAAAAATAAGTAATTTAAATTATTCACTAGACGCTTTCTATAAAAAGAAGCAGAATTAAAATGCTCAACGTGTATTTAATTTAATTGTTCCAAGAAACAAATAGAAATTACGTGCGAAATTTATATTAACTAATTCAATTTTTAAGTAACGGGTATTTAACAAAGTGTACAAATAATAATTAATATTTAATTAGTATTCGCTAAAAATTAAAGGGTAGAAGTCAATGCCATTCATTATTATTTTAATTGGAGTTAATTGAACCATTAGTAATACATAATATGCATAAAAGCTTTTAAAAACCCCATAATACCAAATATGAGACGCGTTGCTAGCATACAAATCTATCAAGAAGGTTAAGATACGTAGAATATCCAAATCGTAGAAGTATTACGATTGAACACCTGCGTATTTTTAAATATCAAAGTTCTAATAAATTTGTATAGATAAACATGCAGCTTCTAGGTATATTGGAAACGGTCGGATGTTTTAGCAGGAAAGGTTAGTTGAGAGGTTATTTTACTTACGAATCCACGTGAATTTAAATAACAGATACTAAAGAATATCTATTTGTACCACTCAAAACAAAGTAGAAAAGGACGGATAAAAAGTATAAAGCAGAGACACTGCTAATAAAGGCGTGATTTGTGAAGCTTCACTAGGACTACGATTGGTTGAAATAAGATGCAAACATGAGAGGTGTAAACATAACAATTTCTGTATAAAATTAGTTAGTTGTTCGCAGACGCATTGCAAGCCGTGTGAAAAGTTCTTAAATTTTCAACTGGCGCGTGTGCAAATTTTTAGAATCGCTGTGCCGGACTGTCGAAAAGGGAACATAGAATGCGAAATTCTGAAAACTGTCCATTGCGGAACAAATCCGACGTGCAAGCGCGCTATTATATATACCCGTGTTTATAGGAGTTTCGCTCTCTTAGATTTTCGATTTTTATTCAATACTTTAAACAGTTTGGCTCTTGGATTTTTGATTTTGTTGAATACTTTAAACAGTTCGCTCTTTATTTTTTGATGTTATACGATACTGCAAGCTGAATACGTGCTGCGATACAATTTAGTATGCATTGGTGCACTTAGAAAAGATAGATAAGTAGCGATAAATGAATAAACAAAAGTAGGCAGTTTTGGGTATAGCGTGAAAGAATTATGAATTTCTTTGCTATTTTGTTCGGGAGTGAATAATCAAATGTTATTCGTAAACGTGATTGGATCCACAAAACAAGATTCAGATATACATAGATGAGTTCCTGAAAAGCCCTGAAACAATTTTAGATGAATGGTAGTGTAGAAAAATTTTTAAAGGCGACTAGAAATCCGAGGACGTAAACATAACCCAGTTGGAATGGTGTGATTAACAAAGGACGATGAACATTGGAGCCACGAGTGCAGTAACCTTCAGGTAACTTATGCTTTGTTGTTCAATCTTAGATGTTTTGGTGTGTGTTGAATATCTTTATAATTTGTTTGATAAAAAAATGAACAGTAGTGAATTTGTATAAACAACAAATTTTTTTAATTTTAAGGTAAAATTTTCTTGTTTAAGTAGAAAGGAGTATTTAGCAGTTTATATTTTGATTATGATGAAAATTTGGGTCTGTCTTTGAGCTCAATTAGACTAACCTGTTTAATTAACGTAAAGGGGTGGGAGATGCTCCCTTTTATTCAGACTCAGATTTGCAAATATTGTTAAATTAATTAGTATGCATCCTACTAGGACTTTAATTCTGGATGCAAATTAAAAATGATGACAAATTTAAAATTGAAATTTTATGATACTGAAATTTATGCTGAATTTTAATTTTCAAATTTTAATGTATTATGAATATTGATGTACATAGAGTTAATGTTGATGTTTGTGGTAGGAATGTGTTTGTTTTTTTTATGAATTAGGATGAAAGTTTTAACTAGGTGAGCAGCCGAGGCGGAAAAAGTAAAGAGGCGATTATCGGAAGAGATTCAACAGGGCGAGAATCACAGCAAATTTTGGTGCCAAATTTGAGAGGTTCGAATATTTTTTTACTCTGGTGAGGCTTTTGTACGTTTCACAGCAATATATATATATATATATATATATATATATATATATATATATTATCTTAATACCAAATTAGGTTAGGTAATTATGCAACACAATTGAAATATAAATACACTGTTTTTGTAAGGGAAAAATGCCAATTAACTAAATTTGAAATGACATACATAAAAAGTAAACAAACGTTATTCAAAATGGTAGTCTTGATAAATTAGATTGACATTAGACGCTCCCCCAAATGTCACCACGACAAAATAAAAAGTTATTAGATTCGGTGTTGCAAAATTGCATTTTTTCCCAAAAGCCACTAACAATTTTAAAAAAATTATTTTTTATTACATTACTTGAGTGAAAACCTTTTCCTAATAAACAACTATCAAAGCTATTTCTTACAAGTTAAATTAGAGGTTAATTACGGACGAAGTCGATATCAACAAGCACATGTACTAGGCGCCATTATTATGTTTTCCCGCGTTTCTTACTATTGGGCAATTGATTAATATATCGTATAATTACGCGGCAAATTATGCGCCATTTGTATCAAATACCAAACACGTGTAAAAGTGATAAAATAGTAAATTTTTATGCACAATATAAGTAAAATGGTTACTCACTTGTATTTTTTTAACATCTCAGGGTCCTTGTTGTTTTTGTGAGGGTGAGCTACGCCATTGCCGAGTCAGATTCCAACCCGTCCATCCTCTTTTCCCCTCGTAACGGAATGATAGAAACAACCAGGCATGAGAAACGATAAGGTAAGATAAGGAACCTACATCCTAACAAGAGAAAAGATACACGCAAAGCCGGTAGATGTTCTTGGCTTCAGGTCTCGTAGCTTAATGACGTCTTATTACACGGCGCGCATTTGCGCCATTCCCTTCGCGCGGGCGCGACTCGGGGACGACGGAAATTGACAAGTTTATTTAAAAATATTTGCGGAAATTTATTTACAAATTATATGAATGTACATTGCCAAATTTGAAATGCAACAACTCAATATTTTGTTGATAATGCAATTCTATTCCTCTATTAACCTGTGCAAACCTGTCTATTACATCATCATAAAATCTTAGATTCTATAGCAAGTTACTAATACATTCTTTTTTTATAGACAACACAGCTAAACGGGATAGTCTTTCTTCATTAGTTGAATTTCTGATAAAGGTTTTAATGCGCTTTAATGTAGAAAACTGCGTTCAACCGAAGCACTTGCCGGAATCGTTAAAACAAGTTGTCACAATTTAAAGACTTCACTATAGAACTCTGTCAAATCAATTTTTTTTAAGAAAACGTAGCATATTTAACGGTGTTTTTTGATTATAAAACACTTAGCTGTGATTTAATGCAAAAATGTCAAAAAAAAAATTGCATAATTATGTTTTAAACTATTAAAGGCTTATTCAGGAAATCGAGCTTTATTATAGTTGTTATAATTATATAATTCGACGTATTTTAATTCACTGAAGTTTCAAAATCTGCTTCTAAGTTGTTGAGAAATATTATTAAAAATATACAACACACTAGTTTTTCTTATGATACCTACTACAAACACAAACTTTACTTAATGATGGTATAATAATCTAAATTAAAAAAAGCTAAATTCCTATTACTAAACTCACATTTTTAATTAGTTTTGAATCTTTGTAATTCAAATTAAAAATAATTTACTTGTTCGTGTGTAACGAATACAATTTCGTTCCTAGCTAGTTTAGGCCTTTTTATAATTATTAATTTATGATACGATTATCCTTTACGGTGTTAAAAGCGTAAATTTCTATTCCATTAATATAATATTTATTCGTTGTCGTGTGGAGCTCCATCTGTGTTTATGGGTTTAATGTAGCATTACGGTTTCCCTGATATTCGCTAACGTGTTGAGCGAGAATTCGGTCCACTGCGCTTGCTTGCGTAATAAAACACTTTATTGTTTTAGTCTATTTTAATTTGAGGATGTAGTCAGATAGACAAGTTTCGACGCGTGGTCGAATAGTTTTTGTTAGAAAGATGCAGTCCGACAGGCATGTGGCCTGAAGAAGGAGATTCCTTTAGTCTTTGAAGTGGAAACCATCACTGGGGTACACGCTAGAGAATTAAAAAGAACCTTTTGTTTAGTATTCTTCTTTAGTCAGTCGACTCTTAAGATGATTTATGGAATATGGTTTTGAAGTAATATCATCACGGTATGTAATTATTTTCATTTTGAATTTAAATTAATGATTCTTGATTATAGTAGTTAGTGCAAGTTTTAGTTATTGAGTATTGCAAAGTTTTAGTTACTAATAAGTATTGAAAAGTTTTTGCTTAGTAAATATTTCAAGTTGAAATGTTAAGGTGCTCTTGTCGCGAAGAACAAAAATTTAAGCGTTTCTTTTTGAATGGAAGTCAAGTTTGTAATTCTAGGCACATGTGAAGGCCGCGCAGCTGTTGTTAGAGTTGAGGCGGCTCCGTGGCGTAGTGGTATGTGTGTGACTACTACGCCCTAGGTCCCGGGTTCGAATCCCGACACGGTCCGCTTGAAAAATGTTAGGCGAGCATTTTTTGCAAAAATACACCCTCGTTCGGATGAGAGGTAAAATGGAGGTCCCGTGTGTGAGTGTTGTCACGCACGTTAAAGATCCCTACCTTGCTAGGAACAGCAAGGATTCGGCAAAATTCAAAATTTTCCAGGTAAAAAAAAAACTCGCTTCCTGGCCAATGTAGTACCTTCGGGTGGAGCATTGGAAAATCAAATGTAATGTTGTTAGAGTTGAACACGAGCATTGATGGACGATGGTGCAAAGTTCATTCACTAATATATTGGTAAATATTTGCTACCGGAATTATATAGATGTCATGCAAATTTTTATGATGAGTGATTTCCTTATTCAGTTCTCGCTAAACTGATAAACTGACAAATTACAGGCAATGTTGTGGTTGTTTTTTTTTTGTAAATTTACACAGTAATTTAAATTGGTGTAAATATTTTCTTCGTTCAATATTTAACAGTTTGAGTTGTATAAATGTTTGTAAGAACGTTGAAAATTTAAAGATAAGTTTTAGAAAATCGTAAAGGTTAAACAAGAAATTGTTTGTAACTTAACAGGTGACATTTTAGCGCTTGTTTGTCACATTTTGTAATCCAGTTTTTTACTCGAAAGTATAATAATACACAGATTATTTTATACCATAAGGCTAGTTGATTTTTCGTTTAAATAAATTTTATAAATATCTAAATTCAATCTTACATGAAATGAGTTCCAATCATTTATCATAATTGTTGGTAAACCAAAACAGGACCCTTTTGCGGTAATAATTAAACAGTTGTTACGTATTATTAAAAAAACACAATATCTTTTTTAAATTACTTTGATAAATCATTAAGATCCTTGAAATGCAATAAATATTGAGAGATTATGTATAATTACTCTGATAGCTTCATTACAAAAAACAATAGTATATATATATAAAGTTGTAATATATGTATATATGTTTCTTTAACCAAATAGAGAATGGATTATGTTATTCTAAATCTTATTTGTATTGAAGTTGATAATAGTTTCTCACAATTGGTACAAACACATTCATAAAATTCATGAGTATAGAAAAAAAGGCCACCAACATTCTATTGGTAAGATATTTTAGAGTTATATTTTTGAATTGCTAATTTTTGAAATTTTTTTATGATAATTTGACTAGGCTCTAGTGAAGCCCTAGTTCTATGAATTTCTTGAGGTGGTTATATTTTCAGACAGTACAAGACCATTGTTCAAATTCAAGCTTGCAGTGTTAAAAGTAAGTAAGTATTATGTTTATACGTTTTGGTTGTTCACAAAATATTTTTTTTCTTTTCGAAGATTTCCGTATCTAATCTTCGGATTGTTAGACAATACAGTTATTAGTAAGATACGGTGGCATCCATAGTTTTCATTTTTATCGTATACCAACCTACGACCCCTGCTCATAGCTCTGCCCTAAGTTGAAGAAACTTAGCTGGTTGGAAGATCTTATTCGAGGGTCCTTTTGTACGAAAAGCCGCTTTCCATACATTTTACCCTGGGCTTAAACTTTAAACAGGAACCCTTCCTCTATTGTGTGGTGACTCTGCCGCCTATAAGGTGGAGTAGTTATATTCAGAAAATTAGGCGTAACACGTGATTTATTTAAAAATAATTAGTACTTACCAAAAGCACGAGTTTGCTACTTAAGCCACGCTACCAATAAAATAATGCTACTTCTAATATATGGATAACCACCATCAACGCAAATAACAATAGACGTTTATGTTTCATGAAGCGGCCGTGAACACAGCTTCCAACTCAGTTAAAATCGGCAGCATTCGATAAATACACGATTGTGACGACTTGTGTAGGATGAACTTCAAGTTGATATCGTTTACACATTTAGAAGCGCTAGAAAATGCCGCAAAGTGGCCACGTTCAAAAAGTCTATTCTGACAGACGAAGGGGCGCGATTATGTACGATCGGTCGTTTACAGATGATGACGTAGACATCATTAATCCTTTTCTATTCAGTTTCTTGTATTTATTTGAGGAGGAAACTTATCGTGAAAGATGCAAAGAGCAACGTACGTCAAGGAGCAATGAATGCTCTATTAAATATTGAATAAACTTTAAATACTTATTCTTATAACAATTAGGGGAAGCAGTGCTTCCATCCCTTCCATGGACTGCACGCCCCTGGCTTCTATTAAACAATTCAGACCAAAGACAGTTATTTAAATCACAAATTCGAAGATTATCCACAGTTGCAACTGATTAGCATCAATTTCATAGATGTAAATAGGTGTTTTATAGCGATTCTGAGGCCCCTCCTTCCCCTAATACTATTGGAAGACGGTCTCCTATTCAGTAGGTCCGACGATCGTGACTATTTAACAGTGTTGAAACGTCGACTAATTTGTCAGTGTATGTCGTTCATTTTTTACTCTAAACCAATTGGAAAATCTGGCATTTCGAATCTAATTATTCAACCCTTTCTGTGAATATATGCGTGCGCGCGTGCTGTGGTTTGAAGATGCCAGACGTTGGCCGTCAATAAATGTTGCTTGTGGTCAGTAGATGATTCTAATAAAAGTATTGCCCTAATTATTTTTCCAAGCTCAATTTAAATGACACCACTAGAATCAGGTATCAAACTTATAGTGACATGAAATATTCTTCAATAAACAATCTTTCAAATAACAATTGCTAAATTCACATCAGCTTTTTTTTAACAAACCATACCTTACAAGTAGCCTCAAAAAAATACTTTCATACAAGCATTAAAATCTAAAGGTGGAGTCCCATATTGCCACAATGGCTTTTTCTTACAGAGATTAAAAAGTTATAACTACTGAATAATCACTCGCTTACACTTAAATAAAGTCCAAAAATCTCTCTTTTCTAATTAAGATTTTCATTCGCAAATCATCCCTTATGTAAATCATATTATGTACAAAATTTATAAAATAAGTTGAATAATTTTAAAAACTGCCCCTTAAAGTCCGATTTAAACGTTTAACGGTTATTTTTTATATAACTAACAAAACCTACCCAAAGTCAGCCACCCTCAAATCAAATTATCTACTCTCACACAAAGATTTAAAAACAAAACCTTACGTAACTTAACTAACTACTAGAAATGTCCTTTCTAAAACTTTACGACAATACATCATCATTAGGTCTTCAGTCCTAGAACTGGTTAGACGCGTACCATCATTGTTCCCTATTCTGAACTAACCTACAGATTTGCCTGAAATATGCACAGTTTGCATCTATAACTGTCTGATCTAGGTCTACATCTACCTCTTTTTTCCTATCTCTGCTTGTAATATATCACATACTATTCCCCAAAAATGCCTTAGAACGTATTCCGCCCTACTATTTCTCTTTTTCCCCAGATATCCTGGTTCCCATACTATTTCTGTAACTTATTTGTTATTATCTTTGTCTGTCCATGCTATCGTCCTCATACATCTGGAGCATTTCAAAAGACTGCTACCGTTTTTGTGTCTGCATTTCAGCCAACATTTTTTAACATGTTTCTATTTATACAATTGAGAGGATGGTTATTAAAGAAGTGTGCGATTGCATTATTGAAAGGCTTAAGTAGTAGTTTTTTTTTTATATTTATTTTGAGGGGGAAAATTCATTATGATTTAAGTTACCTCTTTGGTAGATTTTAACATGGTTCTGAGGCGACCCTATGGCGGGTTTACACTTGTCAGATACCAATGTTGTTCTATGAAGATTGTATATGGATCTGAGGCGACCCTATGGCGGGTTTTCACTTGTCAGATACCAATGTTGTTCTATGAAGATTGTATATGGATCTGAGGCGACCCTATGGCGGGTTTACACTTGTCAGATACCAATGTTGTTCTATGAAGATTGTATATGGATCTGAGGCGACCCTATGGCGGGTTTACACTTGTCAGATACCAATGCTGTTTTACAAGGATTGTTAATATGCTTATTTTTATGTAATTAGTTATTTTATGTATAAATAGAAATCATGTATGTAGGCTGTATTTCATGTTAATATTGCAAGGAAAACCCAGGAAAAACTTGCAATGCTACCTAGATATTGTGGGCATTTGATTTTCATTTGTTATTTCTTTTAGTAATGGAATCCATTGTTTACTGAAAGTCACGGATTCGTTTGCAGCGCAGTTATTTTTATGTAGGGTTATATAGGCAGCTTCTTTGATTTTGCGTTTTTGGTGGTTTTCTTCTTTTTCTTCTTTTCTTCTTTTCAGGGAGTATGTGTATTCAGCTCGTTCCCTTTCTATTGTTTTCTAATTTTATACCCTATTTTACCGAGATTCAGTGAAGGAGGTTAAGCAACCTGTGGCTACCAAGATCCCCCAACACTTTTGCTGAAATAATGGTTTTCTAGTAAATCCTTTCACACACTTAACATTATTCGAGAATATTGCCCAACCAATTCTTGTAGTTACTTATAATAATCATCATGTTTACGCACAGTTATCTTTTCGTCATTAGTTTATCCATCTTGGGATTGGTTGGATGCGTATCTCCATTGATTTCTATTCTGGGCTAGCCTACACATCTCCCTGAAACCTCTACAGCCTACATCTTTTACTATCTGTGTGCAGTAGTCTAATCTAGGTCTGCCTCTTCTTCTCTTTTTTCCTATCTCTGCTTCTAAAATATTCCGCACTATTCCCTCATGCCGTAGTATGTGGCCTATCATTCTATCTCTCCTATTTTTTACCGTTTTCCACATATTTCTTTCTTCCCCTACCATTTTTAGTACCTCTTCGTTCTTAACTTTATCTGTCCATGATATCTTCATCATACGCCTGTAACACCACATTTCAAAGGCTTCTACCTTTTTCTTGTCCGCTTCTCCTACTGTCCAGGCTTCACAGCCGTACAGTGCTGTGCTCCACACATATGTTTTAAGCAATCTTTTCCTTGTTTCTATGTTTGTGGTCTTTGAGCACAATAGTTGCTTTTCTTGTTAAATGTAGCACGACCTTGTGCTAATCTTTGTTTTATATCTTTTGTGCTTTTCCCATCTTGCGTTATTTGGCTTCCTAGGTAGCAGAAATCCGTAACCTCTTGTAAGTTCGTGTTAAATACTTGTATTCTTGTTTTTGATTTATTTTCCCACCTTTGCAAACTAGAACTTTAGTTTTAGTTTTGTTAATTTTCATACCGTATCTCTCTGTTAGAACCGTTTCCATTTCATTAAGAGCCGCTTCTAACTCTTCCTTGCTAGATGCTAATACCGCTATATCATCTGCAAATCTAAGCATATCAATTTTTGTCCCTGCATAGTAATTCCAAATGTCTTTCTGCATTTGACAGTATTCATTGCCTCTTCTATGTACAAGTTAAAATCAATGGGGATAGGGCACATCCCTGTCTCACCCTTTCCTAATGTTTACTTCTCTACGTTCCTGCTCTAATTCTATTACTGCTGTTTGCTCTTTGTATAAGCTATGTACTATTCGTCTATCCCTATAACTCATTCCAATCCTTTTGAGTATTTCAAACATTTTTTCCAATTTACATTGTCGAATGCTTTTTCCAGATCTACAAACCCTATATACATGCTTTCCCTTTTCTATTGTTTTCTCCATTATCACTCTCAGAGCTAAAATAGCCTCCCGTGTTCCCCTGTTTCGCCTAAACCCAAATTGGTCTTCTCTAGTATTTCTTCAGCTCGTTTTTCCATTCGTCTTTGCACAATTCTAGTTAATATTTTTGACACGTGTGCTGTCAAACTTATTGTTCGAAAATTTTCACATCTATCCGTGCCTTTCTTTTTTGGTATAGTTACTATGATGCTACGTTTGAAATCTTTGGGTATCTCGCCTGTCTCATACATATAGCTTACAAGTTGGAAGAGACGTTCTGTTACTGCTTGTCCAGCGGCTTTTAGAGTTTCTGCTTGCACCTTATCTGTACCCGGCGCCTTACCATTTTTCAGACTCTTTAATGCTAATTCAAACTCGTCTCGAAGTATAGGATATCTCAAGTCATCATTTTCAATGTCTGATTCCTGCTCTAATGCAGTTAGTTCCTCTCCTGCATATAAATTCCTATATATTCTTGCCATCTACTCACTTTCTCTACGTTTTCTATAATGACGTTTCCTTGTGCGTCCCTTATATTTTTGCTATACGGTTTTATATCCCTAAAATTCATTCTAATTAATTTGTATGCTTCGTCTGTCTTTCCTATTTCTATCTTAGTTTGTACTTCTTTGCACTTTTCATCCATCCATTGTTCTTTAGCTTTCCTGCATTTTCGAATAATTTCCCATTTTATGGCTTTGTATCTCTGTTTTCCTGTTTCGTCTGATTTATTTTGTATTTTCGTCTTTCTTCTATTAAATTCACGATATCCTTTGTTATCCATGGTTTCTTATTTTCTTTTGTGTATACCCCAAAATATCTCTGGCCGCCATGTCTAGGCTGGATTTAATGTTATTCCATTCTGTTTCTACTTCCTTAGTTTCAGATATTTTCGCGATATCATTCAGCAATTCATTTGACTTTTTCGAATCTTACTTGAATATCTTTGTCTTTTAGTTTCTCTAAGTCCAAGTGCCTCTTTCCGTTCCTCTTTTCAGATTTTTAAATTTAAGTGCGGCCTTCATAATTACGATGTTGTGGTCAGTATCTATATCTGCTTCTGGGTAGCTTCTACAGTCTTTACTTGATTCCTAAACCGTTGTCTAACAAGAATGTAATCTATTTGATATCGTCCTATATCTCCTGGCATCTTCCACGTATATCGTCTTCTAGCATGATGTTGAAATAATGTGTTTGTGATGATTAAATTGTTCTTGTCGCAAAATTCTACCAGCCTATTTCCCTGTCGTTTCTCGTGCCTAAACCAAATAAACCTACTACCGCTCCTTCCCTACCCTCACCTACCACAGCATTAAAATCCCCCGTAATTATTAAATTTTCATGTCCTTTTACGTATCTTAATATGTCTTCGATATCTTTGTAGATGGCTTCTACCTCTTCGTCACTGTAGCTAGAGGTGGGCATGTATACTTGTATTATTACTGTGTTTACCGGTTTAGATTCTAATCTAACCATGAGTACTCTTTCGTTCTTTTGTAAGTAATTTTCCACACAGTGTCCTATCTTGTTCCGCATAACTATCCCCACACCCAAATTTCCGTCCTCTGCTCCTGTATGAATTACCCTGAAGTCTCCACTCCAAAAATCCCCCGCCTCTGGCCACCGAACTTCGCTGATCCCTACTATGTCTAGTGATAACCTATTCATTTCGATTTTTAGGTTCTCTAGCTTACCTACTTGCTTCATACTTCTAACATTTCACGCTCCGACTCGCAGAATGTTCCCGACTCTTATTTTTAACTTTCCGATCGCATCCTCCGAAGTAGTCCCCTCCCGGAGATCCGAATGGGGGACTATTTTAACTCCGGAATCTTTTACCCCAGAGAATGCCATCATTTTATTATAATTTAGGTACGCTGTGTACTTGGGAGATAATGTGGTGGTTTCCCGTTGCCTTCCACATCGCGGTAGTGTGTCTTATACTGCCATACCGACCCCTATGGTCTCTGCCAATCTAAGTACCGAAAGAGCCGCTGCCCTCTTTCGGGGACCTGTCTTAGTCTGGTTCCTCACTAACGACCCTACTACTTTGGTTGGACCTGTAGTTTGGCTCTTTAGCTCATTAGAACACGCAAGCCATTTCACCTGTTCTAGTAATTTAGAACTTCGGCAAGGTGCAGGTCCATTCGAAATGGACGACAATACGATTTTTGTTTTTTTACCGTATATCTTATGGTGGTTGTCCTTGTTTGAACTACTCAAAGTGCTTCAACAGCATCGCATACATATAGCCCTTGTCCATGAACCATACCATATCCACAACAGAATGTCCAATCGCTTGCCAAACTTACGCGTATACCTTCACTCCAACCCAACTAACCAAAATTTAACTTCAGCTACTGTTACGACACGAGTAGGAATATGTATATTTACAAACATTTGATTGAGACGGCCTGCGTGCCACAACGAGTCTCGCCCCACCTCTGGGCAGTGTTAAAGCTAGGAGAAGTTGTTAGACCGCGAAAGAGTGAGCATTTAAAAGACGCGCTCCCGCAATTGTATTGTAACATTGGTGTTCAGTTATTAATAAATTCGTTATTATTTTTGTATGTCAGTGTTATCAATTACAGCAAGCTTCGTAAGCTCCTCGATATACAGTCCATTGCTCGTAGTGTGAAGGCAACTCGTTTAAATTAGGTCTACCGTGACCTCCTCGTTCAACAAACATTGCGTTCACGTACACGCGGTTGTGAATGTGATCATACCGTTGATTACTTCCAACCACTCAATCTCGAACCACTGAGCTACATTCTCGAAACACCATCATTATACAGCTACCATAATTGCAGACTCCTACCTAGATGCATCCTGTTTCATACACCTCCACACCCTGAAATAACTGTCACCGCAATCCACGCATACTAACACCAATTGACACACATCCTCTCCATAATCGAAAACAAACCGACAATACTATCTATAGATGCAAACTTTAAAACCACTCTCTGGTTTAGTGACCACTTGGATGACAACGGCAACGCGCTATAAGATTTTATCCACCAATACCACTTAACTATTCACAACTCACTCTTCCTGATTCCTACATGGGAATCCGTAAACAATAAGTCGAATATTACCGTCGCTACGCCAACAGCCTCTAACCTTTTAAACTCCTGGTCAGTCTCCCGCACCGTGCAATCTAGCAACCACAACCCCATTATCTTTGAAGTTTTGCCTAACCTGCCCACCAGAACCAACAGGAGAACCCCATCTTACAACACCCGTAAAGTAGACAGGACCCCATACCTTGACTCTTTGGTCAAACAAATTCTTACATTTCCTTCAGTTAGTTTTGCCGATCCTGGCCACACGCCCTTGCTAGCCAAATAACCCAATACATTCACTCTACCACCCCGAACAGTATCCCTAAAAAATAAATTCCTTACGACCCTATCCATGGTGAACACACGAACGGACAATCACCAGGCATGCTCTTAACGATATGAGCCGCAGGGCCTCGGAAAGTAGGACGAAGCAACTCAGATCAAACACTTATAAAGACGCTGTCCCTTCGCAGACAGCAGCTATTACAAACGTCTAATTATACCGTCAGCAAAAACGCCCTGGACAACCTACCGAATACTGGTCAAATTTTTACAAACCCATTTATCCAATCCTTTCTACTTTTGACAACATAATGATAACACTTTTACATAGTACTATCGAATCCGCAACGATTGACGTCCCAACAGAAATCCAACAATCTCTAATCACAGACTCATAAATCCCTCCAAACATGAGACCTCAACATCACCTTTATAGATTTTAGTTACTAAACTAAATTCTAGTAAAGTCCCAGATCTGGATCAAAAACCAAATCTCATCCTACAAAAATCTTCGTTTCCTGAAATGCCTTTCTTCAGGTACATTCCTTAATCGTTTCAAATCAGCAAATATCACACCTATCCTGAAACCTAATGGGACTTCCGATGACCCGAAATTGCCCTACTACCTTCCCTTGGTAAGCTATTAGAACCAGTAATCTTTCATAAACTAAATTTCCACATTGACCAACATTCACTCCCATCTCCCAATCAACACTGTTTCCGCCCATGACATAGCGTCAAACACACAATTCACTCCCTCATCACTACCCTCTAATCCTCCCCCACTAATATGTTATAACCTTATTTCTAGATTTCCACTCAGCCTTTGACGTCCTTTGGTGGTCTAACTTCCTAAACCAACTCCAACTTGTAACGTGCATTTTTGTAGCTTAACCTTTTTACAATACTCAATTCGTAAATACATTTCTGCAACTACTATCTTTATGTTTTATATATTTATTAACTCGTTTGCGAATAATCCCTTTATATTATATTACGCGATTATCGACTTTCACTCTCCACGATTCGATAGTATGGTTAAGTGATCGAGATTGAAACACATCCTTAGGTGAATGCGTCGTATTATAATGAGTGGATATTATTGATTTTCTAGTTATCGATAAGAGGTTGTAATAACAACGAGTTGACATAAACAGATGAAGAGTTGTAGTTGGTGTTTTGTTCTACGTTCCTATTAATTACGTGAAAAATACTGTTTCCTTGTGGCTTTTACTAATTGTGTTTTTGTGGCGTTGTCCTTTTCGTATGTGAGTAGTTCATACTTTGGATTATCCAAATACTGTGGATACTGTAGTTTCTGAATTTTCTAATCCCAAAGAATCTACAACAGGTCTTTGCTTGTGCAAGTTTCGTGTTTGCGAAATATAACAGATTACCGGCTTCCAAAGGTATCGGTTGAAGTTTCTCACTGCTTTTTGGGATGTTTATGAAGATAATAAACATTTCTTCCCAGTTGAAATTAAACTAGTGCTACAACATATTTCGAAATTATTGCCTCAGGAAATAGAAGTAACAAGAAATTTATCAATGCTACATAGTTCCGTCGCGTGATAATGTCTGTTGCTAACACCAGTGAAATACGTAGGTGTGATTAGGGTAACGTGTGATAAGTTCCATCAACACCCTCCCAGTAAAGGGTGAAGTGCTTCGCTAGTGCAGGACCTCGTGAATCCCACACTTCAAATGCGAGGAAGCGTTCCTGAAGGACTTTTTGTAAGTTGAACTATTTCCTACTTATTATTACTTTAAATATCTATCCGTTGTTTTGCCATATCTTCGTCGTTCTGATACCTTTTACAATAGGCTTGCCTGCGATTAAGAAAAAAAAAGAAAGAAAAAAAAATCAATACTGCTGAATTACTCATATCAATTGTGTCTTATTTATTTATCTTTTGTTAATATTTTGTCTGATTTATGTTTAATTGTTGTGCGAGGAAACGTTTCTGCTACTCCCCAATATTACCTCACTTTGTACTAAAAATTTTTGTATTGCTTTTACCGTTGTTATATTATATAGATTATCTAAACAGTTTTTTTTCCATTTTACCAAGTACCGAATAACTTAGACTATGCATTGCTGCTATGTTTTTTCTTTATTTCAGGTTTGCAGGACTAATCTTTTTTTATTGCAGGTTTGCTATTCTAATTTCTTTTATTGCAGGTACTGTTACTAACTCCTTACCGCCGCATACATCATAGGTCAGTCTGCTTTCTACACCCCCCCCTACTCTCCGATTGAGCCCGGTCATTTCTTTGACTTTCTTTGTGTTACGTAACAGAAATTTGGCGCCCAACGTGGTTGCCACGAAAAAAACGTAACAAACTTGCGAATTTTACTATTAACCTCCAACTTTTATTCCATCTTTAAATCTTTAACCGAAGGATCTTCCCAAGGATTCCGCCTATCCCCACTCTCGGGAGCCTATCGATGAACCCGCTCCTTGAACTAAACATCCCTTATACATCCACCTTTGCATATGCCAATGAAATCGCTTTCCAAATCCATGGCAACTCGGGCGCATCCTTAAAATACACAGCTGCAATTTTAACGAACTCTGTAGAATCTTAATCTTGCCTTAATAAACAACCACTACCCCCAAGTAATCTAAGATATGTCTCCTTAAAGAATTACTGAATCTCCAACGTAGCTCCAAAGCTTACATCTTGAACACACTCCTTACCTTATCCTCGTCAACACCATGCCTAGACCTCCATATTGACACCTCCTCAACAGTAACATTCACCTGAGCTCCGTACCAAAACAACGATAACCCTTCAAAATCTCCATCACTCACTTCCCAAATCAGTTTATCTTACTAATCTCACACGTAGGTTTATATTTAATCAAACTATAATCCCCTTAAACAAATACGCCCTTGACTCATGGTTCTCTCTAATGCCTTCCTCAGTAGAACGCAAGCTGAACATAGGCACTAAACCTTTCCTTCTTCTACCACTCGCGAGCATACAGAATAGTCTCCAACTCTCAAGTCTACACCCTACCACAAATGCGCTTTATCGAACTTCTAAGTCTCAGCTTCTGCAACCAAATTCGAAACCTCAAGAAAAATTAAACCATCTCCCAACACGAGAGAATTCTACTCCTTGACGAATACCGTATCCTCCCTAAGACTAAAATTCAATCCCGTGTACAGTTTTCCTTGTTCCACTACTGGCAAGAATCCCTGTCCTTTTTTTACACTGGCAGCATACCTACATTTTCCCAAATATCACAGAAATCGTTCCGCATATTCCCTCTCCAATCCATCTGCTATGCATTTTCTCAACGGACATCGTTCTTTTCGCAACAACCTTTATCAATTGCACATAACCCTGTCGCTCCACTGTCCCTACGGTAATCAATAATTAGAAACACCTTTACATCTTTTTGTACCTGCTCACTTACCACCACTATCCAATGCAGCTTTAGAATTACACTCAACATCGACCCGTACACTCAGTTACTAAATTTAAGCTTCCTAGCTTACCATCACCTACACGGTCTGAACAAATTCTGTGTGTCTTTGCCGGTCACTGTCCATAGACGCACTCTACGGTCACACGCGTCCCTCAGTCATAGTTGCGCCCTATGGCAGGGTTCACAATTTTCCTAGTCGCACCGGTGTCAACTAAAAACTTGTTAATATTACCGTCATACAAGTCCATGTACGTAAATATTGTCCTTACACTTAGTTCACGCGATACAAATGATGTTTTGCGGAACAGAATTATTCCAAGTCGACCTTTGCCGTTCATCACAGGCCTGCTATAGTTTTTAGCTTCTCTTGTTTTGTTCTTGGGTTGCTTGCACTGCCCAAAATCTGCACAAATCTAGAGTTTTGGTGCTTTGTCCATTGGCCGCTAATCACGAAAGACCGGGGAAATTACCACCATGCTCTCTTGTTCCTGTTCTTCCACAGAGGATCTAACTTTGCCATTACTCTAATGCGATGCTCCTTTTGCCGCTTCGAACTCTTAAGCTTGAACCAACTCATCGGGCAGGTTTTTAGACCGAGCCAGTCTTAATACTTCCAGTATATCTCCATCATGTATTCCATCGATAAATTTCTGTACTGCCAGTTGTTCCAAGAAGCAGTCCGATGCAGGTAAATATTTTGTTGGCCTTCTGGTAAGGGTTCATTACTTGACCGTAGTGCACTTGTTGTAGGTGAGAATTGCCGTATCCCATTCCCAGCCTTGATGTTAAGGCCCCATTGTGTCATTGATCATGGTCCGGTGTAGTTTGTAAAATACTTTAAGCTTCACCCCATAGTGCGACTCTCAATACCTTCTCAGAGCCATTCTAGCGGATGGCTGTCGTGGCAGCCTTAAATTGTTTGAAATACTTCAAAAGGTAGGTGGTTTTATTTTGTACTTTAATGACGATTGTCAGTTTTATTCGGCATGCTTGAATTTTAAGGTGTGCTGATGTATCACTGATATTGCATATTCCTTCAATTTCATTACTTTTTCTATCTTTTGCGAATTTTCTAATAGTTTTCTTCCATTTTCGCAAATTTTCTGACAGTATATCTTCCATTCTAAGTATTTTTATTTCCGTTTTATGTGATTTCTCTAACAATTAACCAGAGAACTACTTTCATCATTTATGTGTGTTCTCAGAAAACTTTGCTTCTAATTGGCTGTAATTTTCTATTGACTTTGCTCAGTCGCTTTTACCTTCTGATCTAGTTTATCCGTAAAGTTAGCGGCAGATTCCTGTAGTTCCTCTATATTTTCTTGTCAATTTTCTGCGAGACCTTGTAGTTTTACGAAATTTTCTCAATGCTGGACTTTCAAAAAGGTAGACTTTCGTTATACATTTCTGTTGTTGACTACGAGTGGTAAGCTTGCAATACAAAATCGTTCAAATATTTCTTTTTGAACTACAACCCCACACACTTGACACCAGTGTAACGAATTTTTCTAATTGTCTTTTGGAGTTTAATTCGAATTACCACAAATCTAATAATTATTTTTCACAATCACGAGTATCTACCGAGTGTTGCTTACATTAACATTAGCTTAATCCCTATTTGTAGGGATAATTTAGCTCTATATTCGACAAATTAAACACTACTTCAATACTAACCTTAATGGTAACTTATTTATTTAACACATTTATATCACATTAGCGAATTTATATTTACATTAATTTAGATAAATTGAGCGGTTATTAGGACGAAATTTAAACAATACTAATTTATCTCAACGGGGTTTGCACCTATATAGAGTAATTCTTTATTTAGGAACTATGCAAAGAAGTCTAGAATGTGAGTCATCAAACCTTACGAAAACAACCCTAATGTATTACAATACCTGTCAGTCCATTCTTAGCATTAGATAAACGAATATAATTGTATTAATATACCTACGAATCATACTTTCTTATCGCTAGACATAAGGCCGCTTTAGTAAAAACCGCATGAGTGTACTTTCCAGAATATTCCATATACTTCTTAACTACTGATACAATTTTAACAAACTAAAATTGTAGGGATGTAGAAACGACAGCCCCTCAAAAACAATTTCACATTTTTTAGATCATATATCGTAGGTGTACAATTGTGCACAGTGTATGAACGATTGTGCACTTCTCTGTACAAATATATGAAGAAATTAAAATGATGGAGCTTCTGAAACTACAGTCCCTTTACTAAAACAGCTGTAACGCATTCACATTGTAAACCAGATAAAAAAGGAAAAAATAATTTTAAACAGGCAGTATAAATGCGGATGCACCCTGTATATTACGATTTCACGAAAAATAGTGTTAAATAAGCATGACATTTCAATATCTTTTTGTTTCTATAATGGAAATTCAGGTAATAAAGTTAAACCACAAAACAATAGTTATTTCTTTCATACACATAGTTAAACGTAACTGAAACAGATAACTTTAAAAAGCGTAAAAAGAAAACAGATTTTAATGTTACACATTACGAATCCGAATAAAAAGACGCGACTTTGTGTATTTGTCGTAATTAGTTTGGATAAACAGACCAATTGCAGTAGTAAATTTTTATAACGCAAACATGTTAATCTCAAGAAAGCTTTTAGAATAATTAATGATTAAATACCAGTGGGATTATCAATATTCATGTGTTCATATAATACCCCATAGTAGGATAGCATTTTACGCATTGCACTAGAAAGAATTGCATTTAAAGTTACAGGAAAACAAATCTAGATAAGCTACATAGTAACCAGATAAAATAAAGGTAATATTGTTACAATATCAATAAATTACCTATACACAGCAGATGACCTAAGCCGAATTCAGGACGATAATATTATAGACAAAATAATAACATACAATGTAAAATGTTTCAATGTAACAACTTAGAGACTACTGAAGACATGAGATAACAATAATCGCGCGTAATCACTGAGCAAACCACAGGATATTGTTACGGTATACCGGACGGACAAGGAGGAAAGCAACGAAAGCAACGCAATTAGTCCGCACCGATTACTACAATAAAAACAGGACCGAGGAAAATACCGTGTTAACTGAAAAGTCGCAGAGGGGGGGTCGTAGGAAAAGAAAACCCCCCAAGTCCGATTCGCCTCGGAGAATTATACATAGTTGTTCAGGTTAAAGTTTGGCATGGTCTTCATTTCCAAATATTCACCGTATTGCTCGATCTATTTAATTGTAGTATTTTGCGGTTGATACAATCTTCAATGCAGTCTTCCGTCAAAACAAATTGTTTATATAATAAAAATTAATTTGCAGTACTTTCTTTGTGGTTATAAATTAAATGTTATGTATATAAATGTAAACAAAACAATCACTTTGATACCGTAGAAATGCACAAACGCATTTGCAAAACTATTATACCGAACGGGACTGTAATAACACAGTACATAATTTGAACCTTAGCATATCTAACCCGTTCAAATATTGTGGTTTAAAATGAATGCTTCTTAATTCTCTTTCAACCAGAGTTATTTATAAAAGTTTGTAACATACTGTTTTATGACGCTCTAATAGTTCTATTATTTCTAAAAACAGTTATTTTCTAGTATAATTTTAGCATTCTAATTATTAGAATGAAGGTCTTGTAGCATAAGTATGTCTGCAATTGTAAACGGCTGCAAGATTACCCAAGTAGCGTCCTAGCGAAGTTCCAGGAAGATATAATCCAAGAGTTAATTAATTTTTCTAAAGGCACTTTACTTGGAAGGCACTAAACACGTCAGATTAGTTGCTATCTATGATTAGATGTCAATCATGTTCTAGGACCCTATTTATGTCTGGGTGGTCGGAAGGAATTTTTCAATTAGCGGAGTACTCAACTAAAAATTAGTCCCGAGATCTACTTGTGTGGCTATCTTAGTGCAATTGGCAGTTTAATTAATCTTAAAGATTTACGACCGGCGTATCCTAAGTCGAGTATGAGAGTTAGGCAAGGGGTTATTTTTCAATTAACTTAAATGTATATAAGGATGCCAGCCGGGGGTAATGGGGTTGTTTATTTCCAGACGCGTTAGAGTTTAAAGCTGGCGGTTATTTGCACGATTGAGTGAAGTGTTTTATTTCTCTGAATTCAAGTGCGTGCCGTTATGTTCTAAGTTAGTTATTTCTCTGAGTAAGTAATTAGTATATGTGGTATTACCATGAACTCAAGGCTGTGTTATGCAGCATAAGTCAGTTATTTGTTTAAATACAGTACTTGTCGACTTCCATAAAATACAATTCCGGATTAAAGCTCAGTTCAAGTAAATTGATCCGTTAGATTATTGTTTTAAAGACCGCATCACTTTAGAAGGGTCTCCTACTATATTGTGTTTCGACGGTGTCAGAGGCCGTTAATCACTAAGCCACGAGATTACCTGAGTATGCAAAGCTCAGGTCAGGAGTCACGTTACTATACTATTTGACCCTTGAGAAGGTCGTATTTTTCCTGGTGTTGATGACCCCGTGGTTAAGGAGGGTCGTCGCCATATGCAAGTTAAGTAGACTACGGTAGAATTAATTAATTATTGTATAGGGGGTGGTTTCACCCAGAACTGTTATTAATATTCATAAAATAAGGATTTTAGTTTTGTTTAGTTAAGTTGTGTTTGTGCTAGCCGGAGACTTTAAAAGATTAACCCCTGTGAAGTGATTTATTTTCTGTCCTGCAATCTTGGTTCATCGCCCACGAACAAAGTGCGACGAGAGCTATTACCGCGATTGGTCCATGGGCCGTTTAATTCCCATGGTGGCGCCCTATTGTAAATAATGTTAATTACTGTATATTTTTGTATGCATATGTAATTAGGTGAAGTTTTAGTTAGTAGCCCATTTAATAAAACAATCGGAATTTCGTCTTAGTGTGTTTGTTTAATGAACTCCTCCTCTCACCGACTGCTGCAGCTTGCGAGGCAATGTCCCGAAACGTGAGGGTACGATAGTGCTAGAGGTCCTGCCATTTATTATTTATTGTTAATTGGATACCCTCACGCGGTAGGTAAATATTGTAATTACACGTTTGCAACGCATTTGCCTTAAAATAGTCTAAACAAAATACTGACGAATTTGCATCTGGATTAGTCCAATTGAAAAAGTAAAAATCTAACACCAACTCTACGGGAAATTTACGACAGGTTTCCAATAAAAAAGAGACTGGTTTTAACACTAATTGAAGAAATGATAAAATTAAATAACCATGCTCTGGGGATAAGTAAGACTCTCAAATTATAACCAACATCAATATTTACTTGACAGATTGAATAATTTTACTCCTACTTACATATGTAAAGATAGATTTCTCGATTTCTTGCTTCAACAACTATAAAACTAACATCCATGTATAGATTTTGGAGCACGTTAGTTGGTGCCGACGTAACTCTAGTACTCTCAACTAATAATTATCTTTTAAATAATTTTATAACTCGACACTTTCCTCCTTCATGTGTAACGGGCATTTTTATAGCTGAACATTTTACGCTCCCTTTTGTTAGAGTACTTAAAAATACATCGTTTCTTTGTGATCGCTGTTTGGATAAAGGAAATACTTCAGAATAATTCAGAATTGTATGCAATTTAACTCGTGTGTATTAATTAAAGATAGATAAATTGAAGGTTGATTTTCAATTAATAAATAAATTGCAAGGAACGAATTTTAAATAGCATTATTCGTAAATTACTTTCCAACTTATTGAAAATTATAAACCGCTTGTAATTAATTATAAATTGCATCGTTCTTGGCTTGCCGCTCGTATAAATTTAGTTCCTTATGTTATTATCGAACTGGAGATAATAGTCGATAAGAGGTTATAGAATAGCAACGAGTTTATATAAACAGATTGGTAGTTGGAGTTTGTTCTTGGTTGCTATATATTAACTACGTTAAAAAGACTGTTTCGTTTTGCTTTGAGAATAGTGAGAATTAATGGGGAATCAATTTCGAATCGTGCATGAACAATTACGACACGCTTTTAGTTGAGTTTTCTTGTGAAGTAAAAGTTGTTTATTAACTATAGGCAGTGTAGTTCTGATGGCTTTTGAAGGAAAGATGCTTGATAGGCGAACATGTTTGACTCGACCGCACGTGCTTGTTTACGGAACATTGACGGACGTATTTAGTGATACGCGTTGCTTTACTAATTGTTTTTGTTGCTTTTCTGTTGGAAATAAAAGTCGTAGAACTTGTCGTGCGTTTTACGGAACATTGACTTAGTGATACGCGTTGCTTTACTAATTGTGTTTTTTTATTGATTTATCTTTTTATATTGTGATACTGTAGTTTCTGAATTTTCTAAACCCAAAGAATCTAAAATAGATCATTTTTGGCGCAAATTTCGTTATTCAAAAGCATTAGATTTTTCTTTGTTACCATAGGTAGCAAATAAAACACCTCACGTTACTGTTAGTTTAATGCATTACATCGTGCCTTGAAAGCCCGTGATTCTAAATTTTTATTACCATTTTTTTTTCTCGATTTGTGTTACAAAATATTTCGACATTATTGTCTCAGGAAATAGAATTAACAATGCTACATAGTTCCATCAGCCTGATAATGTCTGCTGCTAACACCAGTGAAAAACGTAGGTGTGATTAGTGTAAAGTGTAAGATATTCCATCAACACCCTCACAGTCAAGGGTGAAGTGCTTCGTTAGTGCACGACATCGTGAATCCCACACCTCAAATGCAAGGAAGCGTTCCTGAAGGACTTTTAGTAAGTTGAACTATTTCCTACTTGATATGACTTTAAATATCTATCCGTTGTTTTGCAATATCTTTGTCGTTCTGATACCTTTTACAATAGAAGTGCATGCTACTAAGAAAAAAAAAAGAAAGAAAAACAAAATCAATACTACTGGAGTACTCATATCAATTGTGTCTTATCTATTTATCTTTTGTTAACATTTTGTCTGATTTATGTTTAATTGGTGTGTGAGGAAACGTTTCTGCTACTCCCCAATATTACCTCACTTTGTGATAAAAATTTTTGTACTGCTTTTATCGTGATTATATTATATAGTTTATCTTAACAGTTTTATTTACATTCTACAAAGTACTGAATAATTTAGACTTTGCATTGCTGCTATGCTTTTTCTTTATTTCAGGTTTGCAGGACTAATCTTTCTTATTACAGGTTGGCTATTCTAATTTCTTTTATTGCAGGTACTGTTACTAACTCCTTACCGTCGCATACATCATATGCCAGTCTGCTTTCTACAACCCCCCCAATCTCCAATTGAGCCCGGTCATTTCTTTGATTTTCTTTGGGTTACGCACGGCTACAAGCCAACGTAGCATAAATTTGGCGCCCAACGTGGCTGCCACGAATTAACGTAACAGAAATTTTTGGCGCCCAACGTGCATTTGCATTTGAAGTGTGGGATTCACGATGTCCTGCACTAACGAAGCACTTCACCCTTGACTGTGAGGTGTTGATGGAATTTCTTACACTTTACACTAATCACACCTACGTATTTCACTGGTGTTAGCAGCAGACATTATCAGGCTGATGGAACTATGTAGCATTGATAAATTTATTGTTAATTCTATTTCCTGAGACAATAATGTCGAAATATTTTGTAACACAAATCGAAAATAAAATTAAATAAAAACCCTTAACCACAAAAAATATTTAAATTACTAGATACGTATTTCGGCCACTATGTGGTCATCATCAGTAGAAGAAAAAAAAAATTAGCTGTTGTTCTGGAACACTTCAGAGGATATTCTCCTCACCACTTAGGCTGAAGTGAACCTTTCCAACCTATAATTTACTATATTGTTGCTTTAAACACTATCGAGGATATTCTCCTCACCCGCAGGCTGGTGTTCTCACACCAGCCTGCGGGTGAGGAGAACATCCTCGATAGTGTTTAAAACAACAATATAGTAAATTATAGGTTGGAAAGGTTCACTTCAGCCTAAGTGGTGAGGAGAATATCTTCTGAAGTGTGACAATTCACTTGTTTGTTGTTGAGAACATCAGCCTGCGGGTGAGGAGAATATCCTCGATAGTGTTTAAAGCAACAATATAGTAAATTATAGGTTGGAAAGGTTCACTTCAGCCTAAGTGGTGAGGAGAATATCCTCTGAAGTGTTCCAGAACAACAGCTAATTTTTTTTTTCTTCTACTGATGATGACCACATAGTGGCCGAAATACGTATCTAGTAATTTAAATATTTTTTGTGGTAAGGGTTTTTATTTAATTTTAATTAAATCGTGCCACAGTGTTCCTATAGATTATTAACACAAATCGAGAAAAAAAAATGGTAATAAAAATTTAGAATCACGGGCTTTCAAGGCACGATGTAATGCATTAAACTAACAGTAACGTGAGGTGTTTTATTTGCTACCTATGGTAACAAAGAAAAATCTAATGCTTTTGAATAACGAAATTTGCGCCAAAAATGATCTATTTTAGATACTTTGGGGTTAGAAAATTCAGAAACTACAGTATTACAATATAAAAAGATAAATCAACAAATAAACACAATTAGTAAAGCAACGCGTATCACTAAGTCAATGTTCCGTAAAGCGCACGACAAGTTCTACGACTTTTATTTCCAACAGAAAAGCAACAAAAACAATTAGTAAAGCAACGCGTATCACTAAATGTGTCCGTCAATGTTCCGTAAACAAGCACGTGCGGTCGAGTCAAACACGTTCGCCTATCAAGCATCTTTCCTTCAAAAGCCATCAGAACTACACTGCCTATAGTTAATAAACAACTTTTACTTCACAAGAAAACTCAACTAAAAGCGTGTTGTAATTGTTCATGCACGATTCGAAATTGATTCCCCATTAATTCTCACTATTCTCAAAGCAAAACGAAACAATCTTTTTAACGTAGTTAATATATAGCAACCAAGAACAAACTCCAACTACCAATCTGTTTATATAAACTCGTTGCTATTCTATAACCTCTTATCGACTATTATCTCCAGTTCGATAATAACATAAGGAACTAAATTTATACGAGCGGCAAGCCAAGAACGATGCAATTTATAATTAATTACAAGCGGTTTATAATTTTCAATAAGTTGGAAAGTAATTTACGAATAATGCTATTTAAAATTCGTTCCTTGCAATTTATTTATTAATTGAAAATCAACCTTCAATTTATCTATCTTTAATTAATACACACGAGTTAAATTGCATACAATTCTGAATTATTCTGAAGTATTTCCTTTATCCAAACAGCGATCCCAAAGAAACGATGTATTTTTAAGTACTCTAACAGAAAGGGAGCGTAAAATGTTCAGCTATAAAAATGCCCGTTACACATGTTTAATTTTAATTATTTAGGAAATTAGATATAGTGTGTCCCCGGATAGACCTACCTATATTTGTAAACTTCCTTATATGGCATTTTAGGAAGAAAAGCCATCCTTCATAAAAAGTTTTGCTTCATCTAGCAAGTTCGCAGCCACTACCAAAATTTCAAGATAATATACAGGGTGATTACAATTTATTACACAATTTTTACAATACACAAAACAAAGCTTTTTTTTTGGTCCTTATTTTTTTAACGCACTGTAAATCAAAACACATAAATAGAAATGTTGTAGCACTTCTTGCTTTTGCTCTACAAGAGGTATACTTGAAGAAGAGACAGGCGCTTTATTTTCACCAGGACGATTGTCCTGCTCATAGAGCAGTTCGAGTTGGGGACATTTTCCTAATAAATGGATTGTAAAAATGGTGTATTAATTTGTAACCACCCTGTATGTTATTTCAAAATGTTTGTAGTGGCTGGGATTTGTTAGATGAGGCAAATTTTTTTATGAAGAATAATTATTCTTCCTAAAATGCAAATAGGGAGGTTTATAAGTATAGCTAGGTCTATTCGAAAACACACTGTATATTGTACATTCTAAATTACTGTTAAAGCAAAATTACATTTTTATCCCACAAATTGTTTTTAAAAATCCAACAGTATCAAATGCCAGGAATTTCCATTTCACTGACATATAGTCCTCATTCGTCAAATTTTCCCGTGGGAAAAGGTAAACAGGCAGACTTGTATAGGTAAGATATAATGTAGACAACCGAACTCGTGATTTAATAAAGGACGCGCAAATTTGGTTGCCTATCTACGTGGGTTGAATTTATAAAAGTATAGCAAACGTGACTTTAAATCAGTAGAAACTATGGTGTTTTTAAAGTAATGAGGCGTTACGTTCATTTTGTTACGTTCATTTTCGGCATTAATTGGTTATTTTATTTACAATAAGTTTCAACTCAACTCAAATAAAATCGTCGATTCATAATTAAAAAGAAATACGCTGGCTAACAATCTTCAACTAAAATCCATTTCGCTTCTAAAACGAAACTTTATTTGATAAATTAAATATCCTGTATATTTTACTTGGTAAGAATAAATTCTACTTCCCAGAATTACCTAACGTAAAGTTTACGCTATACTCGATAACGTGTTCCAAGTATCCGATAATTGCTTCTTATATGTGTTTTTCGTCGGAAGAATTCGTGGAATTAAAGCTGCGTACTATCCCAATATAAACTGTGTTTTTCCAGGCTAATTCTGAATAGAAATATTACTTTGACTGGCCACTGGCTGAACGAAATTGATTTTATTTGCTTTCCAATTTACACAACGGAGACACGTGCAGAAATGTTTGGTTGTTTCCGTTTTCCGTTACAAAAATTTCGCTCACGCAATACGGCGTGGTTGGTATTTAGTGTTTTTAGAAAACTGTATTTTTTGTCGAAATTAAATTAATTTTTACTGATATTTGCTCTAGCTTCTACCGGCGGCCTTAAAGCCACGATAAATGGTCGTCCCTTGCTGTAATGAGAGGCCAAGTGCGTTCTTTCTGGGTGTCGGCCCACCTACTCGTTGCCGTGGACCAGCTAGTGACTCAACCCCGACGTCAGCAACTTCGAGGGTGAGTGTTTTCTTTCTCCATCATTTACGATTGCGACCATATCGGTTGGAATTTTCGGTTTAAGCTCATACATTCCTAAATTTAATCCGTTTAGACGACAATTAGTGAATTAGTTTTAGATTTATTGACACTATATGAATGCATTACTATTTGCTTTAAATAACTAAGAGTGTACAGCTTATTAAAGTGAAAATTATTTGAAGGCTTGCTAGCACGTTTGAAAATGTTGCCATTAGATGTATATACTTAGTTTTAGATTTACCATGCTGATTTAGAGCTGTTGGTTTTAGCTGGGTAATTTCGCTTAATTTCTTTTTTTTTTGAAACTCAATCTAGGGAGTAACATAAAACCGGCAGCTCATAATTTATAAAAACATGATTCGTTCTTTTGGTTGATATTTTTTTTAGATTTAGTGTGTAATTATTTATTGGGTGTACATATGGTGTTTAATTATAGGTTTATTTTGTTGATATGTTGTGTTTTGAGTATGAATGAGTGTGACTGATTTTCTTCCTTAATTTCAGGCCTCCTTTAATTTTTGTTGTAGGTATAATACCACGCCCACTCGCCGATTGGCTTTTTTTATGGTTTTTTTGTAGGCTACGTCTATGCACGTAGCATCTTTTTAATATGAAATAATACGGAACAAAATCACGCTTTCTCCACGTGGTCTAATGTAAGCTCGATATGAATGACCTTAGTATAGTGACATATCATTCGAAGCATAGAACGTGGGGAGCAAGATGGTGAGAGCTAGACGCAGGACGGAACATAGAATTAATTACCTGAGGGGGGGGGGGTGACCAGAACATATGTAAAGGTGATACGAATTTAAAAGTTGGCTGGCTCACGTTGTGACGCCAGAGTAACTATTTTTGCTAGGCTTTACGTTGGATGGGTGCCACTAAAACGACTTCTGTTTTATAAAAGACTGGAACGTCTTTTTGAAATATTAAGGCGCTAGAGAACAAAGTCTTCCGACAAAGCTAAGGGTCTATTCCTGGGTAGAGCAATGAGAAGTGGGAGGGGTAAGTCGAATTCTGTTTGCAAACCAAAGTTAAGCTAAATCAAATAGGCGCCACCATGTCCTGAGATAATGACGATAAATGCAAAGCACAGTTCTAAGGGCGGACGTGGAAACCCAAAGAACAAATGATCGCCTTCGTTAACAAAAACCTGTCTTAACAAAATAAGACGCAGCTCCTGTAAGAAATTACAATGGTTAAATAAAATTAAAAAAATAGAACACCACTTGTGTCCTATAAACATATATAAAGAAATAATAAAAATTGGTAAGCATAACACAGTGAATTAAATTCTAACCTGGGCAGATCTTTTCAGGTGGATAACAAATTACTTGAACCTAACATAATGAGAATTTGAGCTTTCAAATTTACGTTTAATAATCTAAATATAGATAAAGCTGGTCACAAAAATAGGCATGTTTGTTTAAATTGTATTACAGCTGCTCAAAGCGTTTGCTTTCAAGACAACATCTGTAAACTGTACAAAATAGAAAAATATGACGTCGAAAACACATGTTGAATTTATCGACGGTTCATATGGAACAAAGCATGTTTTTTTTAGAAAGCTAATTCAACAAAATTTCGTTTTACAGCTTGTAAAACCAGCTCAACAATTAATTGAAGTTTATACAAATTACGTGTACTAAACATAAAAGCAAATTGACATGCTCTAAACTTTGAAACACATGCAAAAAAAGATCTTATTGTTAATTACGAACCAAAAACTGCATTAGCCGCATCACAACAACTGAGACGGGAAATCCGTTCTTCAAGCAAAGTTAACAGCGTTTTTAATTTGAAACGACTCCGTCCAAATTAACTTCTATAATTCCTTACCAGACAAATTTCTTGTTAGGTAAAGTTTAAATCGGCTGTTCTTGTCGAATTATATTTGTTGAATTATACTTTATGTCGTGTTCTAAAGGTTGCTTTTGAATTCTAAAGGTTGCTGTTTTATTCTAAGGGTCGCCTTCTACTCTGTCGCGCTAAATAAATTACCTCAAATTAAATTAGTTCGTATAATGTATACTTTACCAACCGTTATTAGGAGATATCTCCACAATTGATAATTGATTCGAAGGTTGCCGGCCTCTAGCCAAAAATACATCTTAACAAAGCCGTAGCCCGTGGCCGACTCTCCATCGAAACCAGAGCCGAACGGTCGCGTCAGAGGGGGGAATACGAAACAATCAAATAGATATGTACTTGGAAATAGCTTTATGCGACACAGATATCTTAATATAACTAGATCATTAAGGAACAATATACGCTTAGCGTGCTTAACGTGTAATTCAATGTAATTAAATTACGACTTGAAAAATAAAATGTTACAAAGGGCCATCGTAAAAGAGTAACCGAGGAAACCTATTGGGCTATGAGATTAGCCAACGAGAGTTGAACGTAATGATATCCGTGGATCAAATCAACAACAATCCGACAACAAAGGTAGATATTTAGACGGATTGGTTCCAAATCAACATAATTTGGAAATTAATTACCCATCGTAAAGTGAGCACAAGCTTTTCTGAATGGAAATCTTTATTTAAACTGGCAATAAAGCCCCCAAATTTCATTAGCTATTTATGTATTTTTTGCTTTTGTTGATGGTGTATATGAAATAAGTTTGTTAAGATGATGATGAAATTAGGAAAAGTCCGGCCGAGTTGTATTACACACACACACACGCACACACACACACACACGCGCACACGCGCACGCACGCGCACACGCGCACACACGTACACACGCGCACACGCATACATGCATACACGCACACACGCACACACGCGCACACACACAAAGTTCAACCTCAGCTCACAATAATATACAGTATCTGAACTCACAACACCCTACATATACAACAAGAAGGGCACGAAATCCCAACTCCCGCAACCGCATTAACCCCAAAGGATTGAGAAAATTTCTAAATTTTGTAAATAAACTCAACAATTTGTAGTGTACAATTAGGTTGGACCTTTAGTCTGTAAAAAGTTAAAAATATAATGAGTTTTGACGCTGATGAAGGTGGGCCTATGGCCCAGGTATAGTTCATATCAATATTGCAATTTCAGTTAAGTTGATAGAAAAGGTCCTAAAATATTCAGTTGTAGTTCAGCTTTCGAACTAACATCGCTCACTTTTTGAAGAAAAATTTGCACAGGTCAGAATGTCAGCGACAATGAAGTGAATAAAGTTTTTTATTATAAAATCAACTTTATTGACTTATTTAAATCTACTAATCAATTTTTTTGTTAAAGTTGGTACATTTTTAAAGAAGTACTTACAACTGCGTATCTTTAACATTGATCTTGACACAATGGGCGGTTGTTAAAACGTATCTATTGTTGATTAACGTTCCAACGCAAAAGTTTTTTTCCTTGCCTTTCTGTTGGTATATTAGAGCAACTAGCCATGGAAATTCATCAATAGAGGAGGAACTGCTGTTTTCATTTCGGTTACTGAAATAGTCATCGGAGTGCTGAAAACCACAATACCGCCGATCTGGTAGTAATTCTGTAGATAATTTCTCAAAGTTCCCACTTTTGCCACAGCATACCAGTGGAGCTGAATCATAACCGCATTGAGATTTTCTTGCAAACTCGATTGCCGTTTCTTCTTCTGTTTTTATTGCATTCAATAATACTGGACATTTGTGAATGGAAATGCAATCAGCAGTTTCTCCGTTTGGTGTTACACACTTATCTGTAAATAATAACAATAAAGATCGTTTATTTTACAAAAATAAATGAAGGAAAAGAAAGCACCTGGTTGCCAATAGGACAAAGGCCGGGAACGTAATGAATCATTACTATATTCTTAAACCTAGTGTTAATAATAGTAGAAATATTAAATGGCTACTATGACAAAATCTGAATGTGGCAGCTGGTTGTTGAACTAACTGTAAATTTGATATTGCTAGTTCTTCACCGCAGGTGTTTAATCTCCGAAGGGTGTCATGTTTGTCGTAACTGAGTATGCATTACACTTGTAGAAACTAAGGGCAAACAATTTGAGTATGCACAATCCAATGCTAGAGAATGAAATAGGAAAATTTAGAGGGTTTAAGATCTTTTTGTATAAACTTGATAGTATAGTCTAGTGTCGCGGCTGAGGTTCTTCGATTTAGGAGTGCTTACCGTTCATTAGTCATAGTGGTGTTATCTCGACAAGGAAGCATCATGCGTTCGCAGTTGAGGAGCATCTAAAATCGGACGGGTCTGTTATTATCGTGCAAGGGTGCTTTCACCAACGCTACAATATTGGTCATTACAGTTCAGTTCCAAAATGTGACACAATAAAGAGATGGGTGCAAAATTTTGGTATAACAGCATGTGCAGTTGCTAAAATTTTGAGGTCGTCTCCGATGTGTAAGGACACCACCTTCTGTTGAAATGGTGAGACAAGCAATATGTAACGTGCAATTTTTGTAGTTCTAAACTTTTACGCTGTTTCCCAATTTATAAATGCATTTCTGCAAATTGCTGTTTCTGTATTTGATATTTATTAACTCGTGTGTAGTAATTTAAAGATAGATAAATTGAAAATTATAAAACAGCTTGTAATTAATTATAGATTGCATCGTTCTTGTCTGGCCATCGTATAAATTTAGTTCCTTATGTGAATATACCAGTCTAGATAATAGGCGATAAGCGGTTATATAGCAACGAGTTGATATAAATAGATGAAGAGTCGTGTTTTGTTCTTTATTCCGATATACTAAGTACGTTAAAAATACTGTTTCCTCTTTGCTTTGTCTAGTGAGAATTAATGCGGGATTTAATTTTTCGTATTGTTCATGTACGAGCACGGCACGATTTTTTAGTTGTTTTCTTGTGAAATAAAAATTGTATATTAACTGTACAAAAGTGTTTTATGGAACATTTTGACGGACGTACTTAAGTGATACACGTGCTTTACCCATTATGGTTCTTTTTTAGTTGTTTTGTCTTTTGATATAAAAACTGTGTGTGCGATCTAGTTTCGCGGTCCTTTTTTTTCTTTTCAGAGTAGCGCATACTTTGGATTATTTAAATACAGTGATACTGTAGTTTCTAAACTTTCTAACAACAAAGAATCTAAAATAGATCATTGTTTGCGCAAATTTCGTTATTCAAACGCATTAGATTTTTCTTTGTTACCATAGGTAGCAAATAGAACACCTCACGTTACTGTTAGTTTAATGCATTACATCGTGCCTTGAAGGCCCGTGATTCTAAATTTTTATTACCATTTTTTTTTCGATTTGTGTTACAAAATATTCGAAATTATTGTCTCAGGAAATAGAATTAACAAGAAATTTATCAATGCTACATAGTTCCATCAGCATGAGAATGTCTGCTGCTAACACTAGTGAAATACGTAGGTGTGATTAGTGTAAAGTGTAAGAAATTCCATCAACACCCTCACAGTCAAGGGTGAAGTGCTTCGTTAGTGCAGGACATCGTGAATTCCTTACTTCAATTGCAAGGAAGCGTTACTGAAAGACTTTTTGTAAGTTGAACTATTTCCTACTTGTTATTACTTTAAATATCTATCCGTTGTTTTGCCATGTCTTCGTCGTTCTGATACCTTTTACAATAGACTTGACTGCTATTAAGAAAAAAAAAGAAAGAAAAAAAAACAATCAATACTACTGAATTATTCATATCAATTGTGACTTACCTATCTATCTTTTGTTAACATTTTGTCTGATTTATGTTTAATTGGTGTGTGAGGAAACGTTTCTGCTACTCCCCAATATCACCTCACTTTGTGATAAAAATTTTTGTAATACTTTTATCGTGATTATATTATATAGTTTATCTAAACAGTTTTATTTACATTCTACAAAGTACTGAATAACCTAGACTTTTCATTGCTGCTATGCTTATTCTTTTTTTTTCAGGTTTGCTTAACTAATTTTCTTGCAGGTATTGTCACTAACTCCTTACCGCCGCATACATTATATGTCAGTCTGCTTTCTACAACCTCCCCTAATCTCCGATTGAGCCCGGTCATTTCTTTGATTTTCTTTGTGTTACGCACGGCTACGAGCCAACGTAGCATAATTTTGGCGCCCGAACAGGGACTGCCTCGATAACGTAACATAATTTTTTTTTTTTAGATAGCAGGCAAGTCTATTGTAAAAGGTATCAGAACGACGAAGACATGGCAAAACAACGGATAGATATTTAAAGTAATAACAAGTAGGAAATAGTTCAACTTACAAAAAGTCCTTCAGTAACGCTTCCTTGCAATTGAAGTGAGGGATTCACGATGTCCTGCACTAACGAAGCACTTCACTCTTAACTGTGAGGGTGTTGATGAAATTTCTTACACTTTACACTAATCACACCTACGTATTTCACTAGTGTTAGCAGCACACATTCTCATGCTAATGGAACTATGTAGCATTGATAAATTTCTTGTTAATTCTATTTCCTGAGACAATAATTTCGAAATATTTTGTAACACAAATCGAAAAAAAAATGGTAATAAAAATTTAGAATCACGGGCCTTCAAGGCACGATGTAATGCATTAAACTAACAGTAACGTGAGGTGTTCTATTTGCTACCTATGGTAACAAAGAAAAATCTAATGCTTTTGAATAACGAAATTTGCGCAAACAATGATCTATTTTAGATTCTTTGTTGTTAGAAAATTCAGAAACTACAGTATTACTGTATTTAAATAATCCAAAGTATGCGCTACTCTGAAAAGAAAAAAAAGGACCGCGAAACTAGATCGCACACACAGTTTTTATATCAAAAGACAAAACAACTAAAAAAGAACCATAATGGGTAAAGCACGTGTATCACTTAAGTACGTCCGTCAAAATGTTCCGTAAAACACTTTTGTACAGTTAATATACAATTTTTATTTCAGAAGAAAACAACTAAAAAATCGTGCCGTGCTCGTACATGAACAATACGAAAAATTAAATCCCGCATTAATTCTCACTAGACAAAGCAAAGAGGAAACAGTATTTTTAACGTACTTAGTATATCGGAATAAAGAACAAAACACGACTCTTCATCTGTTTATATCAACTCGTTGCTATATAACCGCTTATCGCCTATTATCTAGACTGGTATATTCACATAAGGAACTAAATTTATGCGACGGCCAGACAAGAACGATGCAATCTATAATTAATTACAAGCTGTTTTATAATTTTCAATTTATCTATCTTTAAATTACTACACACGAGTTAATAAATATCAAATACAGAAACAGCAATTTGCAGAAATGCATTTATAAATTGGGAAACAGTGTAAAAGTTTAAAACTACAAAAATTGCACGTTACAAATTATTCAAGTTCAGAGCTCTTTGTCCGAAAACGATTTGCAGCGCACTTCAACTTAGTAGTGGAACACTTTGCAGAATCATACACCAACACCTAACACCTCCACTTTTGTTGGTTCACCAACTGAATGAACGAGATTTTTGCACAACGCCACGAGTAACTATAAGTTTTTAAAAAATGCTGCAAAATATTTTGCTGTCCTTGTCCTTGACGAAATTTACGTGCGCCTTGCAATTCAGTTTATAGTCTACTTTGACACCGCGGCATGTGATGGTGTCCTTGAACGGAATCTTCTCCCTTTCAGCTTTCGCCTAAAGGTGTGCTATTCCGGTTTCGTTCCGAAACAAAAGCGCCTCCGAGTTCAATGTTAAATGTTAACTTGACCTCCTGTGACCATTCATGCAATCTGCTCAACGCTCGTTCGGTTTTGTAGGTATAATCATTAGCAATCTCGACTTGATAGGCATTAGCATACCGTTTGCAATTCCAGCAATAATGCATCCTTCGAGCAATTGGACTCTAAAAGAAATACAACAAAACAAAAAACCCACATATATACACAGATGAACACACACCACACGCACATATGCCAACGCACTCGCAAACTACATCACACGCATGCGCACATACACGCACACATACACTCACATCTACACTAAGGGACAGTGCAGCAGCAACCCCCGGTTTCCGGGTGCCGAAAGCCGGGATCGTGCATACGATCGCGGACAGCTCGGTGTTTGGCTTCCGGCTACCAATGGTCGCGACTGAGTAAAAAGCATATACACACAACACAGCGCCAAAAGAACACACATACGTACCCACACTTTCACATGCACAGACGCGCGCACACACACGCACGAACGCACACACGCGCGCGCGCACCCGTGTACACACGCGCACACGCACACGCACACCCACACGCACACGCACACGCACACACACACAAACAAACACAAAAGAAAATACACTCAAACACCAACTCAAAACTCAATTGTACTGACATTGTACTAACTGGGTCGGCATGCTTAAATTGTCAGACAGCATGCTGAAAACTGGTTAGAAAAATAAAAAATTAATAAAAATAAATAAAAATCACAATATTCTGAATTCTGATATTTGAGTTTGTAGATGCGAGTTGTAAATCTAACGAGAATTAAAACATTTTTTAGACACGGCAGAAAAATATCTTCTGCATTTTCAACGCTTGTGAAACAACTTGCCTGTACTTTCAAATTTTCCATCTATGAGGTGACCTGATGCTCGGAATATTGAGCATATCTACTTATAATACAATTATGAATGTTCTTAGAACGGACGTTGTAGCTTTTGTGTGTATCGTTTGTTGTTCTAATTTTTTTATCGAGTTCCTGTGCGTGTGTGGATGATCATGAACAGCGTGAAATTTTGAAAATACCCTTGGCAGCCAAAACATTGTCCTTTTATTACTTTTTAAAAATCATTTTTTTGTGTGGAACAGTATTGCGACTACCAAGGGAGCATTTTCAAAAATTTGGCCTGTTCATTTTTAATCAGATACACCCATTGAATTAGAATAAAAAACAAAACACAAAATGTTACTGCGTCCACAAGGAGCTTTATAAAACTGATTTTTTTCCGTGTGGGTGCTGTAACTTGTTTTTGTATACCAATCTTTGTCTTAAGACTTTTTGTATTGTGTTTCGGGTTTTTTCTCATTTTTTCCGTGCGGGCGCGCTGTAACTTTTTTTTTTAAACCAATCTTTGTCTTAAGACTTTTTGTATTGTGTTTCGGGTATGTGTAGATAAGAATGCACAGGTTAAATTGTTAAGAAATGTTTTATTTTAGTGTTTGTATGTGTTTCTACTTGTTCGGCACGTGTTTGAAGAACATTTTCATTCCTGCGGGTGTTTTAGCCTTTTCTGTATTATATAATAATTCTACCATTTCGAATGAACCTGCACCTTGCCGAAGTTCTAGATTACTAGAACAGTTGAAATGGCTTGCGTGTTCTAATGAGCTAAAGAGACAAACTACAGGTCCAACCAAAGTAGTAGGGTCGTTAGTGAGGAATCAGACTAAGACAGGTCCCCGAAAGAGGGCAGCGGCTCTTTCGGTACTTAGATTGGCAGATATCATAGGGGTCGGTATGCCAGTCTAAAACACGCTACCGCGATGTGGAAGGCAACGGGAAATCAACACATTACTTCCCAAGTACACAGCGTACCTAAATTATAATAAAATGATTGCATTCGCTGGGGAAAAAAATTCCGGAGTTAAAGTAGTCCCCCATTCGGATCTCCGGGAGGAGACTACTTTGGAGGATGCGATCGGAAAGTTCAGAATAAAAGTCGGAAACATTTTGCGAGTCGGAGCGTGGAATGTTACAAGCATGAAGCAAGTAGGTAAGCTAGAGAACCTAAAAATCGAAATGAATAGGTTAGCACTAGACATAGTAGGGATCAGAGAAGTTCAGTGGCCAAGAGCGAGGGATTTTTGAAGTGGAGACTTCAGGGTAATTCATACAGGAGGAGAGGAAGAAAATTTAGGTATGGGGATAGTTATGCGGAAAAAGGTAGGATACTGTGTATAAAATTACTTACAAGAGAACGAAAGAGTATTCATGGTTAGATTAGAATCTAAACCGGTAAATACAGTAATAATACAAGTATTCATGCTCATCTCTAGCTACAGTGACGAAAAGGTAGAAGCAATCTACAAAGATATCGAAGACATATTAAGATACATAAAAGGACATGAAAATTTAGTAATTACGGGGGATTCTAATACAGTGGTAAGTGAGGGTATCGAAGAAGCAGTAGTAGGTTTATCTGGTTTTGGCACGAGAAACGACAGGGGAAATAGGCTGGTAGAATTTGGCGACAAGAACAATTTAATCATCACAAACACATTATTTCAACATCATGCTAGAAGACGATATACGTGAAAGATGCCAGGAGATATAGGAATATATCAAATAGATTACATTCTTGTTAGACAACGGTTTAGGAATCAAATAAACGACTGTAGAAGCTACCCAGAACCAGATATAGACACTGACCACAACATCGTAATTATGACGGCCGCACTTAAATTTAAAAATTTGAAAAAAAAAGAAACGGAATAAGGCACTTTGACTTAGGAAAACTAAAAGATATTCGATTTCTAAAAAGTTGTAAAGCACACAAAGTTTTTCCAAATTTCATTAACGTAAAAATCAGCAGTAATTGTAAACATAGTTACGCAATAATCAATTTTGCAAAAGATAAATGGCTTAATTTGGAAATCAAATATCTGTACAGTAAACTTAGTAGATTGGAACTGGAAACGTATAAATCGCACCTAGCACTAACGTGCAATTTATCCGAGTCCGGTTTTCAGGAATGGAGTAATTTCCAGAGAATTGTTTTTGAAGTCAACAATCATAAATTGTTAGACAAAATTAATAGTCAAAACACTAAGTTGAAGTTTCTTTTAAAGAAACACAATGTCAATGTACCTCCTAAAAAACTGGAAATTACTTCACCTCCATTAGAGTCAATAGTTGTTAACGAATCGTCGAAAATCTTTAATAATGAAGAGTTGACTTTCCTTGATCGAGGCCTAAAATTTGGAGTAGATCATTTGAAAACTCCTTTGGAAGACATTATTGCTGGCATTGAAAAATCTATTTCAACATTAGACGACAATTCAAAAACCTTTATTCGAAACGCGTGCAAAATTCAACTTTCGAACAACTTACGCACTTGCGCAAGAAATGCCTCAGAACAAACAAGGAAAGATCATCTGATTATTAAAGATTTACGACAAAAGAATTGTTATTATTTAAAGGCTGATAAGGGGAATAGGTTGGTTATTCTGGATAAACAAGACTATGTTGATAGAGTAGAGACTTTGCTGTCTGAGGGTCCTTACAGACCAATAGTCAAAAAACGTAAAAATGAAGTTCCTTTAAATAAAATGATTAAATCAACAGAGTCTGTTTTGAAAGAATGTCCAAACCTAATTTCGCCCACACTAAAATTAAAATTAACAATTTCAAATTCCGAAATGCCAAAACTTTACTGTTTACCAAAGATTCACAAAAATAATAAATCGATGAGACCAATAGTTTCAGGTATCAACTCACCGACTTACTATTTATCACGGTGGCTGTCAAATGAATTTAAGATTTTAAAGTTTAATAGTTTATCTGTACAAAACTCTTTAGAGTTCATTAATAAAATTAAAAATATCACATTAGAAGAGAACGAAATCTTAATTTCATTTGATGTCAGTTCATTATTCCCTAGTGTTCCAATACCACGTACTTTAACACATTTAAAGGATGTTCTTATAGATAGTGATATTGATGATGATAAAGTTGAGGACTATATCAAGCTTGTTTCGCATTGCATGTCCCAGAACTGTTTTCAATTCAACAACAAGTTGTACGAACAACATGAAGGCACAGCAATGGGAAATAGCTTATCACCTTTCATAGCAAATTTATTTATGTCTCGTTTTGAAACCGAGTTAAAAGAAAACTCCAAATACTTCCCAAGAATATGGTTAAGGTACGTGGATGATATTTTGCAGTTTTGACACTTCTAAATCAAATGTTGATGATTTTCTTAAAGAAATGAATTCAAAATTTCAAAGCATAAAATTTACGTATGAACTAGAGAATAACGGACAATTACCCTTTTTAGATACATTAGTAATTAGAAATGGTCATAAATTAGAATTTGACATTTATAGAAAAGAAACCAATGTAAATCGCTTTATTTTGTCTTCCTCTAATCATAGCATACAACATAAGTTGGCTTCATTTAACTTTTAATTAATAGATTATTGAATTTCCTTTAAATAAAAACAGATTTAATAAGGAATTTGCTCTTATTAAACAAATAGCGAATTACAATGGTTTCTCTTCTGATATTATAGATAATATTTTTAGAAAGTGTAAAAATAGGATCAACATCCGTAAATCAACGACTTTGCAATCAACCACCTCTAACGATAATGTTAAATATGTTAAACTTCCGTTTCACAAAACCACAAAGGGTCTTGATAAAATATTCAAACAGTGTAATTTCAAAATTGCTTTCACTAATACTAATAAAATTAAAGATTTGCTAGGTAATCCAAAAGACAAGGTGGAAAAATTGCAAAAGTCTGGGATTTATGAAATTAGTTGTGCAGGGCCAGGATGTTTTCAAAAATATATTGGTCAGACCAAGAGGAATATAACAACAAGATTTAAAGAACACATTGCTCACTTCAAATATGGTAAATATGAAAGGTCTCAGGTCGCCAAACATATATTTGAAACCAGCCACCCCGTTAAACTAGAAAATGTTAAATTGTTAAAAGCGGTACCAACGTTTTCCTCCTTAAATGCCTATGAATCAATTAAAATTGTTAAACATAAAGGACCCCTCTTAAACACCGATAAAGGGCCAATAGAGTCATCTGCTTTGTTTTCCCTATTGGTCAACAACCAATGAGAAAGCAAGATTAAATTGGTTCCGCTTCAGTAGGTTTAGAATTAGTATAAATTAAGTAGATTTAAGTTATAATGTCACAATTCACTTGTTTGTTGTTGAGAACACCAGCCTGCGGGTGAGGAGAATATCCTCGATAGTGTTTAAAGCAACAATATAGTAAATTATAGGTTGGGAAGGTTCACTTCAGCCTAAGTGGTGAGGAGAATATCCTCTGAAGTGTTCCAGAACAACAGCTAATTATTATTATTGTTTTGTTTTTTTTTAAGAGGTTTCCTACTGATGATGACCACATAGTGGTCGAAATACGTATCTAGTAATTTAAATATTTTTTGTGGTTAAGGGTTTTTATTTAATTTTATTCAAGAAAGGTTCGAAAAAAAGTCAAATGAATTGCTAAAAGATATCGGAAAAATGACTGATACTAAGGAAGTACAAACAGAATGGAATAACATTAAATCCAGCATAGACATGGCGATTAGAGATTCTGGGGTATACACGGAAAGAAAATAAGAAACCATGGATAACAAAGGATATTCTGAATTTAATAAAAAAAAGACGACGATACATAAATAAATCAGACGAAACAGGAAAACAGAAATACAAAACCATAAAATGGGAAATTATTCGCAAATGCAGAAAAGCTAAAGAACAATGGATTGATGAAAAGTACAAAGAGGTACAAACTAAGATGGAGGTAGGAAAAACTGATGAAGCATACAAACTAATTATAATCAATTTTAGGGATATATAACCGTAGAGCAAAAATATAAGGGACGCGGGAGGAAACGTGATTATAGAAAATATATAGGGAATTTATATGCAGGAGAAGAACTAACTGCATTAGAACAGGAATCAGACATTGAAAATAATGACTTGAGATATCCTATACTTAGAGATGAGTTTGAATTAGCATTAAAGGGTCTGAAAAATGGTAAGGCGCCGGGGACCGATAAGTTGCAAGCAGAAACTCTAAAAACCGCTGGACAAGCAGTAACAGATCGTCTGTTCTATCTTGTAAGCTATATGTATGAGACAGGGGAGATACCCAAAGATTTCAAACGTATCATCATAGTCGCTATACCAAAAAAGAGAGGTTTATATAGATGTGAAAATTTTCCAACACTTGTAACATGTAAAAATTCCGAACCGAATTATTTGTCAACATTACTGCTACAAACCCGTTAATTTAGCATTTATTCATTTAACGCTTTACTCAATATGAATTCCAATACTCTTGTATATTTAGTAAACCAATAAAATTAAAGCATTTTATTAATATAGCTGATAACACTATTACAAATCTTGCGCGTGTTCCTTACTCGTATGTAGAATATCTAAGATCCTCATGTTGTTGGTCGGCTTGTGTCAGATGCTCAGTTTTGTCTTCTCGTCGAGCCGAAAGGTCACCTGTCTGTTAAATATAAAACAGACGAGATGTTACAGGAAATTAAGTTTTCTTGGCGTAAGCGCCGAAACAAGTAAAATAGTTAATTTAGTTGTCTAAGACAACAAAGTTATGAAGTAATTAATTTTTACAACGGTTTGTTTTATAAGTAATTAATTACGATTTTTAATACAGTATATTGCAGTGCAACTTCCGTAATCTAAAATGCAACTTCAGTAATCTACAAAGGTTCTAATGGAATATTAAGTTTATTCTACTTAGTTGATGTGTAAATAATTTATCAACATGGCAGATTTGTTGGATAATGCCGACACGTGACAGAATGCTGACGTCGCAACAAGTACCGACAGGTTGTTTGGTCGTTGACGCCGGTGGGTAAGCCCATTTGATTTCCTGAAATTTTTGCTGCATGTGTCGTATTTTATTTCGTATACACATATATGAATTGACGTAATACGTAATTGCTCATTTGTAAACTACTTTATGCTTTGATATGCAAATACCTTCCCGTACAGATAATTTAGCAACCTATTTATTAATAGAAAGAAGCTTAACTTTTAACGGTTCAATATTTAAAATATATAGAATTATTTTATTTTATTAATCACATGTTCAAATTTAGAAGTCATTCTTGTCAAACTATGTATAAAAAGATATTAAGTTACATCAATGATAATAACATGTTGTTTGCAACATTTGTTTAATCAAATGTTATTTCTTATCTTGCTTACCGAAATCTTGTTTCAACAAGTTGTCTGCGTGCCTTCATTCTAACAAATGAAATTTTGATTTGAGATTAATTAACAAATACATTATTGCATGTATAAAAATTTGAATTTCTTGTACAGTTCTCGTAGCGCTACTCCGAACTACTAAGTATAAATGAATATTGTTAAATAAAATACAGACTTCAATTAAAATTCAGTAGACATAAAAATTTTATTTTACATCTTTATTGAGTAACATAATAATTATATTCATAAGGATTTATCTTTGTTGAGTTGCATTATTATGTACATAATTGTTTAATATGAGAATACAGAAACCTTTTTTTCTTCAGTTCATTTTTTCATGAATATTTAATTTCCCCAAAGATTTTATGACTGTTAAAGGAATTAATATAACGATTCAGTGATAAGTATTTGAAGTATAGTCACAGAATTATTAAATAAATTATATGTTTGCTAGTAATAATTATGTTTCAGAGCCATCCTAGAGCTTCTTTAGAGCAGAAAGAAAAGTAAGTAACATATTTGTGACAATCAATCTTGTATTTGAAGTGGTTTGCGATAATATAGGTTTCTAAATTTTCCCTTTAAGCAAATTCATTTAGTCAATTGCTTTATAAAAAAACTTAGGTGGCGTCCTTTATCTTATTTTTTTTAACTTTAATTAAACCCACTGACCCAATCTTATGCGACCGTGGGATAAAAGCTCAGCTAGCTACAAGTCATAAGAGTTTTCTTTTTCTAAAAGCAGCTTGTCATCCAATCTTACCCTGGGCTTATTACAATTTACAAGAATTCTTGATAGGTATAGAAAATCAACCACGATTTTTTTGATAACTTACACTAACGCCCATGATCCGGGGCGTGATCAAACGTCGATTAGAATTTTAGATTACACACTAGCAGAGAAATATCTGCAACTAATGTTGACTGTGCGAAAAGATATATTGGAAAAACTATTAAATCGGTAAATGTTCAAGTGCTGGGGGAACTTGGCCACGGGCTGCTTACCTCCCTTTACAACCTTACATGTGATTTTCCAATGCTCCACCCGAAGGTACTACATTGGCCAGGAAGCTAGCTTTTTTTACCTGGAAAATTTAGAATTTTACCGAAACCTTGCTGTTCCAATCAAGGTAGGAGTCTTTAACGTGCGTAACAACACTCACACACGGGACCTCCATTCTACCTCTCATCCGAACGAGGGTGTATTTTTGTAAAAAATGCTCGTCTAACATGTTTCAAGCGGACCGTGTTGGGATCCTCCTTCACAACCACTGAATGTCGGAAAAATAGGGTGTATAATCGTAAAACAATAGAAGGGGACCGAACTGCATCTAACAAGAAAGAACAGCGACTATAATGAAAGACAACAAACATAAAAGCAAGAAGAAAATTGTTGAAAGCATTTGTGTGGAGCACAGCACAGTATGCCTATGAAATGGACAGACAAAGTTAATAACAAATAAGTTATAGAAAAAGTAAGGGAACAAGGATGACTGTGGGAAAGAATAGGAAGGATAGAAGGGCAGGATACGTTCTAAGATATTTTTCGGCAATAGTGCAACCTCTTGCTAGGTTAAGTTGTTTTTGTATTGAGACGTGTCCGACTAATAATATACTGGCATAAAACAATTATCAAAATGGGTCGGAACACTCGGTCCGGGTGGTTAATATTTTACGATCAACTCCCGATGTATTCTCAAAGTTGAATGACTATTTGGAAATCTTCCGGACTAGCCTGGGACTCTATCTCCCTCGGTTATTTAAAGAGACTATCAGGGGGGTTCTTATTCTACAGACATTTTACGGCGCCACTACTTTCTTAATTTATTTGATAAGACAGCACTATAGCGCGAAAGTAGAAACTCTATGGTTTATAACGTATTTTAGGGAATTTACAATTAAGGATGCTTTATCCTGGTTTTCAAATTAATTAATTATAAACACATACTATTACTTTTAACGGTAGTTATGCAAACAGTTTTTATAATCATTCAATAGATATCTCTTATCAAGTTATATTATCTCTGAACCGGTCTATCAACCAGAACTACATAGTTTAAACTCCTCCTTTTATGTTAATTTATATGTCCATAAACCTAAGTAAATAAATTTTAAGTCAACTCAAAGCATCTATTTTTCTGAAAGGAGTTATATACACAAAATCAAATAAAAGGTTATTTCTGTTTAACTACTCTGTCAAATTTTAAATTTAAATTCTTACTTCATAACAAAAAAACATTTTAGGTTATCGAAGGTGATCAGATCTGAGGCCCTGCGACTTACATTTATGACCACAAGGTCATTATATATTGCAATTATTAAAATTTCATTGTGAGCGAAACATCAGTACTTAATATGAAAATTTCAAAAATCAATTTCATTTATGCTTGGCTCTTAAACCAACTTTTTAAATAGTATTACACAAGATCTTCTGCCAATTTATGTATAATAAAGTTTCTAAACCAATAAAAATTACACAAAATGCATGTAATATCCCAACAGTACGAATATCTATAGAAATGTTTTTATACGACTCACCGTGCATTACAGGTGTAGTCACCTGGCTTTTCCATGACGTAATAGATCGAATATATGGACGAAATCCTATACGGGGCCTCCCGCTTGCATCGTTGTTTATGACATTGGAACGTGTCGTAACTTTATTTTCTTGAGTTCAAGGGTCAGCGTCGGTAGTTAAATACGTCCTGCTTTTCACAGTGCCATCATATGTAAGGATAACAAAAACTGCTAATGGTTGAATTAATTTTTGTTTTAGTGAAATTTATATTTAAACGTGTTTACATAGTTGCTTAGTTGCGCTACAAATAAATAATATTTTATTAAATTTTACGTATGGAAATTATATGAACCATTCGTTAATTGGCTTCTATTAATTATACCGGCGAATCAGGAGGATGGCCAGACGTAGACTTGCGGCCAGTGCGCTTAACAAATACATGTTTGCGGACTGATATTTAGACTACAAGTAGTGGATTTTCCATGCAGCCGGCAGTGCTCAATCGAACAACACCCTGTGGCATGTTACAAACCGGTAGATCCGCATTGAACCTATGACTTTATTTACTTTGTTACAATAAATTTCCATTTCTGATCTGTAGAATGTAGCGAGATTTATCTTATGAATTTTATACAGGATTAGGGCGTTGAATAAAATTTTATAATGCGAAATAATTTATTGGTAGGACAAAATGTAAACTAAAATAGTCGATTCCGTGCAATATTGTTTCACTAAGGGCTGTAGACAATTAAACTGTTTCAATAGTATGGGACATACTACAAGCAAAGATAGGAAAATGGAGGTAGATATAGACCTAGATCAGATAGTGATAGATGCAGACTGTGCAAATTTCATGGAAATGTGTAGATTAGTTCAGAATAGGAAACAATGAAGGTACGCGTCTAACCAGTTCCAGGACTGAAGACCTAATGATCATGATACAATTCTAATACTTTCCGTATCGCGTTCCTGTGCATATGTAGATCAGAATGGACAGGATGAATTTTTGAAAATCCCCTTAGCAGCAGAAAATTGTCCTGCTGTTAGTTTTTGAGAATGATTGTTTCTATGAGAAAGAGTATGCCAAAGGGGCATTATGTAAGATTCAGCATGTCTATTTTCATTCACATAGACTAACTAAAACGATTTTAAAACAATTAGAACGAAAAACAAAACACAAAAAGTGACACAGCCCGCAAAAAAAACATTCTTTATACAACTGATTTCTTCCATGCGGGCGCTGTAACTTCTTTGTATAATGATCTTTGTTCTGATATAGTTCTTCCAAATTCTAAACCGACTTTAGTCATCAATATATATGATGTCATATATTGGCGCCGTTGCCACTATCAAAATAGCAATTCCTCCTATCTACAATGAAGCTATCGGTACAATATTGTAACTATTTTTGCTTGACCTTACGTTGGATGGGTGCCACTGAAACGACTTCTGTTTTACAAAAGACTGAAACGTCTTTTTTTCTACATTAAGGCGCTAGAGAACAAAAGTCTTCCGACATAGCTAGGGGTCTATTCCTGGGTAGAGCAATGAGAAGTGGGGGGTAAGTCGAATTCTGTTTGCAAACCAAAGTTAAGCTAAATCAAATAGGAGCCACCATGTCCTGAGATAATTACGATAATTGCAAAGCACAGTTCTAAGGGCGGACGTGGAAACCCAAAGATAAAATGATCGCCTTCGTTAACAAAAACCTGTCTTATTAAGATAAGACGCAGCTCCTGTAAGAAATTGCAAAGATTAAATAAATAAAAAAGTACAACACCATTTGTGTCCTATAAAAAAAATATAAAGAAATAATAAAAAAAATATTTCCAATATAATATTGGCATCAAATTATTACTCAGAAAAATTTTAGCTTTATGTAATTAGATTTGATTGCATTTGACCAAAATAAAAGTCTTAGATTTTGAACTAAATGTTTACTAAAAAAAACTCTTTTAAAATATCGGAACTTGTAACAAAAAATTGTCATAATCAACTACATCAAAGTTAAAGTTTTAACTTTCCTTTTTTTCTTTCATTAATCAACCAACTTTACTATAAACATGAACTTGTTATACAAATTAAAGTGATAATGATTTGTAAGCATAACACAGTGAATTAAATTCTAACCTGGGCAGATCTTTTCAGGTAGATAACAAATTACTAGAACCTAACATAATGAGAATTTGAACTTTCATATTTACGTTTAATAATCTATGTATGGATAAAGCTGATCACAAAAATAGGCATGTTTGTTTAAATTGCATTACAGCTGCTCAAAGCATTTGCTTTCAAGACAACATCTGTCAACTGTGCAAAACAGAAAAATACGACGTCGAAAACATACGCTGGACTTATCGAAGGTTCATATAGAACAAAGCTTGTTATTATAGAAAGCTAATTCGACAAAATTTCGTTTTACAGCTTGTAAAACCAGCTCAACAATTAATTGAAATTTACACAATTTACGTGTACTAAACACAAAAGCAAGTTTACGTGTTCTAAACTTTAAAACACATGCAAAAAAAATCTTACAGCTAATAACGAACCAAAAACTGCATAAGCCGCTTCACAACAAATTGAAACTGGATTTCCGTTCTTCAAGCAAAGTTACCAGCCATTCTAATTTGAAACGACTGCATCCAAATTAACTTCCATAATTTCTTATCAGACAAATTTCTTATTAGGCAAATTTCAAATCGACTGTTTCTAAATAACGGTAATTCTTTGGATCCTAGATGACGAATTATATTTGTTCCATTCTTTATTGTCGCATCCTACATTGTCGAATTATATTTGTTGCATTCTACATTGTCGAATTATATTTTGTCGCATTCTACATTGTCGAATTATATTTTGTCGCGCTAAATAAATTACCTCAAATTACATTAATTCGTATAATATATACTTTACCAACCGTTATTAGAAGATATCCCAACGACTAATAGTTGATGCGAAGGTTGCCAGCCTCCAGCCGAAAATACATCTTAACACAGCTGTTGCAGGCGGCCGACTGTTTGTCGAAACCAGAGCCGAGCAGTCGCGCCGTCAGAGGGGGCACGAAACAATCAAATAGAGATGTACTTGGAAATAGCTTTATGCAACACAGATATATTAATATAATTAGATCCCTAAAGAACAATGCACGCTTAGCGCATTATTCTTGTAATTCAATGCAATTAAATTACGACTGAAAAATAAAAATGTTACAATATAGATTTTGCATTTATTTAGTAATTGGTGACGGAATGTGGTTTGTTACTTTTTAAAACGTAAATTGTAAAATGATTTTATATTGACAGAATTGCAGTCTAAGCTGTTTAGCTTAAAAATAAATGTTATTATGTGGGAATTTGTACTAGTGAGCATATTTTAAATATTTTAATTGATTGTTTTTAATGTGTTATATATTCTTAATTAAATAGCCATACGCATATTATACCGGGCACGGAATAATAGCCACCAATATTCAAGACTTCCAGAGGTTATGTTTATTAAACTGAAGTACGAGGACGAACACTTATGAAAATTTGATTTTAAGGTTTGCCCTCTACTTTCTAAACGTAAACCGGACATGCTTTATTCGCCCAAACAAAAATAACGCTAGTCTGTTCTGAAAAGAACAATTTTAAATGCAAGCAAGAATAACACAAAATGCGGGACAAAAACTACGTAAGAGGTTAATGACATGAAATAAGAACGCCAACGAAAGTCTAACATAACCAATACAAGTAATATTAGTTGTCAATAAACGTCTCAAATTAAGGTGGTAACATTGCAAAATTTACAAACTGAGAAGGAAACTTTTTCTGGAGTTAGAATAAGACAAGAATATTTTTTGTAGTTGATATGGTGTAACGTCATTTGTGACGAAAGTCGGTTTAGAAATTGCGAGAACTATACTTGGGTGTGTGTATAAATAAAAATAAGAACTGGCTTCTGCAGCTAATAGCTACAGAGTGGTAGAAAAGTCCCGGAACGGTCAAATATTTTGGGAAATACTCATCGCATCAAAAAAAGAAAAAATACGTGTTCAATATTTTTTTAAAAGCTATCCAATGACGCCAAAATTGAACCCCCACCCCACCCCCTGGGGTAGGGGTGGGGCAACTTTAAAAGTTTAAGTGGAAACCCCCATTTGTTATTGCAGATTCATGTTCCGCAGGATAAATTACCCCAAATTGACCTACGATACAAGCCATTTTGGATGATAGAAGGCGTTGTAATTGACAAAATCAAAATAGGGTACAAAAACATTTGAAATCGAAAAATGTCAGAATTACATTCATTTTTAGTATTCATTTCGTTACTAGCTTTTGATATTATTTCGTGATGTCTCTGTCTGAAAGAGAAAGAATAATTGTCCTGATGTTGCGGGGGTATGGAGATAAAGAAAGATCATTGCAGCAAGTCGCAGATTTATTTAATGAAGTCAATGCGGAACGTCAACCGATTTCTAAATTTACTGTGAGTCGAACAGTGAATCGTTTTGAGCGAACTGGTTCGGTGAAGGATGAACCAAGATCTGGAAGACCTAAAAGCGCGACAAATGATCAGAAAGTAATTTCGTTATGTATGAAATAAATAATTTATTATTTTACTTCTTTTATTTGCTGATCCATCAATTCTTCTAGAAATAGTTAATTTTTGTCGATTGCAGCGCCATCTGCAAACAACCTAAAAAAATTATGACTAACATTTTGTGGCAAATCCGAATCTGCAATAACAAATGGGGGTTTCCACTTAAACTTTTAAAGTTGCCCCACCCCTACCCCAGGGGGTGGGGGTAGGGGTTAAATTTTGGTGTCATTGGTTAGCTTTTAAAAAAATATTGAACACGTATTTTTTCTTTTTTTGATGCGATGAGTATTTCCCAAAATATTTGACCGTTCCAGGACTTTTCTACCATTCTGTATATAACGTTGTATCTTGTATCATACTCTTTAGTCAAACTTTCAGTTAGTATCGAGATTCACACCCAAACTAGTCTCGTATTTACACTACAACCTACAGGTTAAAATAAACTATTCTTACTAAGCAGGATAACGACATGACCAAACATATCTGACAGCTACAGCGCAAGTGCAAAATTTTTTAAATCCCTCGTAATTCTCGATAAATCAGCGTAATTTCCAATAAGTCACCGTAACTCCTGAGAAATCATGATTTGCGATAAATCCCTATAATTTCAAAATTTCCTACTAAATGTCATAATTATTCTCCCAACGCGTACACCAAAAATCCCCAGCGTCTTACGCCTCGGTATTCAATCCGCCATTTTCAGACACTGAATATTAGAATAATGCTTGCAATTAATGCATGCCTCGAACGCCGAGCCAGGTTTGAATTAATAATGCTATCATGATATAACGGCAAGATGCCAGCTCCTACTGAATGCAATTTTTTAAATTTAGCCTTCTTGATGTTAAAATTAAATCTAATTGTGTTAGAGTGTATTTTAGTCCCAAACTTTAATTGGCAACGCGTAAATAATTTAAACGAAAAATTTTGTGATGTCTGAAACTTACCTGCATCTGTGATATAAATAATAACACACAACACAATAATCAAAAAATAATCACGATTAATGTTTAACCACATATTGAACGTATATTTTGTTCGTATCGTCACGACTGACCATCACTGACTTGCTATCTTACGTAGTTCTGCAAGGAGAAGGATACGGAGTTACTGACGTAAATGCCACAATTATTATTAATTGGTATGTCAGATACCGTATATATTAAGCGTGGGCTTATTTGTGTTAAGTTTACGGAAAACAAGTCTTGACCTTCGTGTATCGTTTAGAAAAGAATACAGAATTATTTAAACAAGATTTACGTTTAAAAATATAAAAATGAACCTTGATCGTTAACATCGAATAAAAGAACCTACCACATCAGAAAACAAACGCATCCTAATCGCAGAATGTAGCTCATTAAACCAAAGTTGAAGTTGTACGAAATTGTATAACTTGCCTAAGTCCAAAAGTATAATTTTCATAAAATTAATATTGAAAGATAATTAGTTAGTTCTTCAACGAGGTTATTATAGGAGCCCAAATTAAATTTAATCCAATCAACACTTTTTACGAAATCTTCTTAATTTAAAAATATATTTTTTACAAACGCAAGTTTGTGTGGATTGCGGCAGAAAAATTGTAGAATCTGCATCTTTCAACTGAGTCTTAAACGAAAATCATAAGGTTTGCTACGCGAGTTAAGGTTCGTGGCTTCGAGCGGTCCTTTTTAAAAAGACTCTTTGAACTTTAACACATTTATTTTTGATTATACAGAAATTAATTGGAATTTTGACAAGCTTGAATAATTAGTGTAAGTCGAAATACATTAATTAATTGTACAATATGAGTTATCTACGAACTGCAATGCAAAAGCTGAACGTTTGATGAACTGTCTGCGAGTGGAGCTCCCGTTCCCATGAACGTTTATAAACTGAAATAAATTGTAACAAATTGTCTTTTATGACATTGTTGCACATTTCCTAATATTTCCTAATAACTTTCTTAAGCCTTAGTTTTATATTGATACAATAGATGGGGGATTACATAACTCGCGCAGCGACGTAGTTAACAAAAAAAGGCAACAAAGAAGAAAGAAAGAGAAATTGACCGGGCTCAGTCGGCGAGTGGGCGGGGTATAATACCTACAAAAATTAAATACGTCCTGAAATAAAAATAAATAAAAAAAAACAAAGGAAAAACACTCTAACAAAAAAATTCTAATTAGCATAAAAAGAAAAAGAAACATTACAATGGGCATTAACCCGGTTTAAGTAAGTGAGAATAAACCCTTTATAGTAGTATTTGCTAGCTAGTGTATTTGTATGCTAGATTTCACAATTTCGTTTCGTAATCATAATATTATGATACCTCACATAGGCTCTGATAATGCTTACATATAACCTATAATTACAAATACAATAGCAATAACGTCTTCCAATGTGCTAGCAAGTTTTTCTCCCATTCCCGCATTAACAGATAGTAGTTAAAGTTAATCGCATGGCAGTAGATCCCCGTATCATAAATCATTTTCGTACATACAATTCGAGACCTGTATTAGCCCCAAACAGTAATATCTAAGTGGACAGGGTCTCGACACAAGCAGGAAGGAAACACTCACCCACGTATCTACGGTGCTGGATCACTCGTTTGCTCCTCGAACCGGAGCGGGTCAGATGGACTTGGGATCTCGTAACGGGTGCAGCATCCTATACCCCAACGAACGGAAATTTAAGGAAATATGTGTCCCCCGGAGGAAGCTAGATTGATTACGAAAAGTATTAATTTATTTACGCCGACAAATACGATTTTATAAAATTATCAATATACACCACGCTGTAAGGCGTGCGTGAAATTTTCATAAAGAAAAACGGAACGAAGAATCGAGCAATTACGACGAGTGCTTCACAACATTTTGAAAAAAATGTGCACATAAATTCGTTTAATTAAACAAACAGAACTCTAAGTCATAATGTGGTTATCAAAAAGCGTGATTAGGAAACTTAAAAACACGCCTTTATCGGTTAGTACGCGACCTTAGTTCGACTAGTCTTTACATTCGAACCATAGAGAAAGCAATTATACGTTATCGGAATGTGAAACAAATTAAAGGATACCTAAAACAAGGTATAGTCTTATTTAAATTTTATCATAAACTTGTCGTTTCCAAGCAAATAGATTTGAGTTAAACAATTATTGTAAAGCGGGCTTATGATAAACAGGTAAAATATACAAGATGTTGATGAAGGATTTACGAATAGCAACGGAATTGATTTAACTGAACAACAAATTAAAGGGAAAAAAGGGTACTTAATTTATCCCGAAAATAAACGTAACAAATACATAGATGAGTTCCTGAGAAGTCCTGAACCAATTTAGAGGAATGGTGGTGTACAAAAATTTTAAAAAGCGGTCAGAAGCTGAAGCCGTAAACATAAACCAGCTGGAATGGTGGAATTAGCAAGTCCGATGTGCATTGAAGCCACGAGTGCAGTAACCTCCAGGTAAATTATACTATTTTGTTCGAACTTTGATGTTTTGGTGTGTGTTGGATATCTTTATGATTTGTTTGATAAAATAGACAGTAGTGAATTTGTATAAACAACAAATTTTTAATTTTTAGGTGAAATTTGCTTGTATAAGTAGAAAGGAGTATTTAGCAGTTTATGGTTTTGATTATGATGAAAATTTGGGTCTGTCTTTGAGCTCAATTAGACTAACCTGTTTAATTAACGTAAAGGGGTGCGAGATGCTCCCTTTTATTCAGACTTAGGTCTGCACATATTGTAACTTAATTAGTATGCATTCTACCAGGACTTTAATTCTGGATGCAAATTAAAAATAATGACAAAATTTGAAATGGAAATTTTATAATGTTGCAATTTATGCTGAAATTTAATTTTGAAATTTTAATGTATTGTGAATATTGGTGTAAATAGAGTTAACGTTGATGTTTGTGGTAGGAATGTGTTTTTTTTATGAATGAGGATGAAAGTTTTAACTAGGTGAGCAGCCGAGGCGAAAAGAGTAAAAAGGCGACCATCAGAAGAGATTCAACAAGGCGAGATTCACAGCATAATCTAGGCACATTTCACAGCATAATTTTGACGCCCAATATGTGGGGTTCGAATGATCAGCAGAAAGTACCAGTTCCCGTGACCAAAGGCGCATTTCACAGATATATATATATATATATATATATATATATATATATTTTGGTAACAAGATGGTAGTATACTGGGTATGAAGTCCAAATAATACTAGTTTATGCAAAAATTCAAAATTTAATTTCTTCTGCTTAACGTTTCGGCAAAATTTTTTGCCTTTGTCAAAAGCATCTACAATTAGAAGAGTTGTAATATACTCCGGCATATGATGAAATTAAAATATTAGACAAAGAATCCAATTACAAAACCAGACTCTTTCTAGAATCGTACTATATAAACAAAGAAGATCAATGTTTGAATAATAAACAAGATATAGAAAACACACACAGATTTTATTCTACTCTATACAATTTAAATCACTTTAAATCTAATGCGCTTCATTAAGAGTTTTCTTTTATAATAATCACATAAACATTAAATCTACATCATCTACTTGAACCATATTAATCTTCCTACATATTAGTTTTTAAGGCTCAATTTGTTACTAGATCTAGATCCTGTTTCCTACTAAATGAATTTTATTAATAATTTTTGATCAACGTAATCATATGTTAATTTTAAATTTTGACAATTTTGCTATTTTTCAAATTTGACAAATATTGATTTTATACAGTAAGGAACTTATCTATTATATTATGTTAGTTTTATATTACAACTCTTCTAATTGTAGATGCTTTTGACAAAGGCAAAAAATTTTGCCGAAACGTTAAGCAGAAGAAATTAAATTTTGAATTTTTGCATAAACTAGTATTATTTGGACTTCATACCCAGTATACTACCATCTTGTTACCAAAATAATTAAGCTAACCAGTCCATTAACGATTTATATATATATATATATATATATATATATATATATATATATATATATATATATATATATATATATATCAATGTTTAATACCTTGAAAGTAATAGGGAAAATAAAATTTAAAGTTGTCAACCATGTTCGGGTGGTAATGTTGATTCGGTCATTGATACCTACTGCAAGTTAAAACAAGTCGTATACAATGATGAAAAGTTTTTTGAAACTAACTAAATGTGATCTTGAATACATGCTTTGTAAAAGCGATATAGTTCAGATTCTGCTACGATTCTTCAACAGACGGCGATAACAATAAAAACTCTGTTTAAATTAATTTTTAATAACGACTTAACATTGCGTAATTCTATTAAAATAATTTGAAATATAACGGTATTATTTTTATTGTTTAGCATCAATTTAATAACATTTGTTGATATAAGATGAAAATTGTGAATTTTGATAATTGACAATTATGCTAAAATGTTTTGAAGTTACTTTGTTGCCATATTTTCCATTTAACAGAATTAAAACTCAGATATATTATAGACATTCTTGCAATTATTTACCATATGTGTATATATTTCTCTTGACAATAATTATTAATTTAAGAATAACTTATTAAATTAAAGTAGGTTATTTATAAGCACTAAATTCTACAATAATTGAAACGAGTTTGAAAATAAAAATGTATTGACGATGTAGCTATACTTGTAATTTATTCTGCCAGGATCAACAAAATATAATGCAAAATAGTTGCTTTTAGGTATAAACCAGAACCATATAATTTACATATAGTGATATGTTGTTATAATTATACTATAAATAGCACAATCGCCGAGGTCATTAACTACCATGCACTTTACTGAACGCGGTTGTTAAAGGGCGTTATATGAACGTTTTTTGCAAAAAAATAAGTAATATTTATCTCAGTTTGCGAGAAGTTGAAACGTTTAGATCCGTAAGTTATGCATATCTTTTAGAAAACATATTTGCTTTTATGGACAAATTTTTGCTTTACATTCCTAAACTTTAATAATTTCACTAATCATGTTTACAGAGTCTTTTTAAATAATAATATCCTTTGAACATACTATCATCTGGAATACAAATTTTGTTATACCTATATTTAGTACTAATAATAATTAGTGTCTCTAGCACTGTAAAATTTAACTAGAATAAATAATTCACAATCTTTTTATAGTGTTTAATTAAATCGGTCTTTTAACAACAAAAAGAGGTATTTTGTATTTTGCAAATTATTATTACCATGCTTGTAGCAATAAATATTACATAATAAATTGCTGGTTATTCACCTAACAATAAAATTGTACACTAAGAATATATAATTGGTGTATGCTGGGTTGCCTGCCATAGATATGCATATATTTTTTAGAATTCAATTAAATTTAAGTACACGTACGTAAATGTGTGAAAGTTACTTTACATTTCAGTATTCAGCTGTATTGTAAATAGTTACTGATATTATATTGAAAAAAACGACACCCAGTATTGCCAGCTGTGTAAAAAATGTTTTGCTTCGGCAGTGAATCAATCAAACTGTATGAAAATATATAAACTCATTAGCATGTAATTAAAATAAGCCGGTAAGTGAAACTAATATAAATAAAACATTCAAATTTTATGTGTTTCTTTTAAACATTATATATTTAATACAAAAATATTTTTTTTAAAATCTCGAGGGATTCTTCAGCACGTGCACGTTTTTGCTTAACCTAAAAATCTCCGAAGTATTCAATCACCTAATGCGTGCAAAACCTCCGTTCAGAACGCCTTATAGAGTACCATTCCGCATTTGAGAATGATTACATCACTATCCAAATTTTTCACCACGTTTTAAATAACGACATGATTTGCATACATTTTAAGGTTAAATTTTAGATCCGGGTACGAGTTCCGTGTAGTTGTATAAATTATTTGGGTGGTGCAATCATGAACAAAATAACGAGTAACCTGCCTTAACATGTTTTTTTGCACACACACACACACACCAATATTTTAAATTAAAACCATTATAAAATACGAGTCGAATAATTTCTCCTATTCTTTTTGATACTTAATACAAAAGTAATGAGGCAGAGCCCCGTTTAGGACACGTTTAGAAGCTCCTTTCCCCCACCATTCATCATTTTGAGAGTGATTATGTCATCCACCACATTTCCTATTTTTGCTTAACCTAAAAATCTTTCTTTAATTAACTAAAGCAACGAGAATAAAAACAATGACGAAGCTCTAAAGATCACCGCTAAATTCTTCACTACATGCACGTTTTTGCATAACCTATAAATTTTTTATCACGTTTGTGCAATTAAACGAGTTATATATATATATATATATACAATGTCTAATACGTCATCTACATACAGTCACCAAACCGCTAAAAGTAAAGGAATTTTTATTGTCACATAAATTAAATGTTTAATTACATTTAAATATTTAAATATATTCAAATTGCTAAAATGTAAGCAAGAGATCCTTGATATAAGATTAAATTAATTTTTTATTTGAGAGTCAAATAAATCGTGATGAAAGGTGGTATAATTTGCATACCAAGAAAGAAATAGTCTTAGCATGTTTTTGCAAACACACATCTTATGTTAATTAAATACATTATATTAAAAGTCGAATGTCGGCATGATTTGCATATATATTACCAGAGAGCTATAATCCCAATACAAAAAAACACGAGGTTATATTCGACTGCAAATTCTTGTTATTTTATCTTGACATTGAAATCGCGAGAAGTGAACGACTTCTTTTTTACAAGATTTTACTTGCAAACGTTTAAAAATTTGATTCCCCTTATATAACATTTGGTATATTTTCTCAATTTTATTTGCTACTTCGTACAAAACGCAGCTTACGAGGAGAGCTAAAACACTCTTTACCACTTGCACGCGTTTGCTTAAATTTAAAAAAATTCTTCACCGCGGCGTTTTAATTTTAGCTTAACCTACCCAGAAAAATCTCCGAAACGGCCAAGAACCAACACGTGAACTCCATTCTACACACACAACATTTTTTGAAAAAATGTTTAACACCTTTCCCCATCTTATTTAATATTTAACACCGAGAACGCTGCTAAAAAAATTTCTTAAGAAAATATCTCCACCCCAGCGCACGCGCACCACCCCACGACAAAAATCTAACGACCCCGCCGAACGCACACCCCAAAGACCTATCGACCCCCCGACGCACCAAATTTACACACAAAGACAATTTTGTTCTCAAAGCGGCGTATACATATCTTGCTACACGTTTTGTTTCCCAAAGCGGCTTAGCTATTCATATTGTTCTCGAATCGGCGTATACATATCTTGCTGTGGATCTCTGTTGTCAAAGCGGCTTAGCCCCCCTACTAAAATCATAAATCGAATGAAAATATTTAGTAGGATACACTTAAACGTTGCAAATTCCATTCCAGCAAAATTAAAAGATCAAAGTAGGTAACAGACGCAACGAATCAAACAATATACAAGCAGAACATATCACAAGGAAACCTTCCGAAAACAATAAAAAAGAAGGAAAAAAATTACTTGGCTTAAAAAACCACTATATACTAATAGGATGATCGAATAAAAGTTCTTTAGAAAACCCAAGAAAGCTCAAAAAACGAAAAAAAATTTATCCGGGTCGAAGTCCAAAGTGTCGGACAACTTCAAAATTTAGAAAAATCACTAGCAAGGCAAAAATGCAGGGTATACAATCGTCGAAGGCTAAGGTGGAATGATCTAACACTGCAAAAGTCGTCACAGGTCGGATATCTCTTAAAAAGAAATAGCAAAATTTTCAAGCTCAAGAAAAGAAGTTGGTTTTTGCAGAAAACCAAAAGTAAGAAAAGTAATCTAAGAAGAAAACTAGCAGTAACCAAAACAAAACAAGATTGTTTAGTCTCAAGTATGTAAGAGAACGAAAAGAGAGCTAAAGTAAAAAAATATATAAATACGTCACACTGTGGTAACAGGAAGTCGTCATAGACGAACGAAAGAACAATAATAAGCCGAAAAGTCGACTAAGTCGTAGTTTCAAAATAAAATAAAAGAAAGATCTTAAAAGCACACACCACAGGAAGACGATCGAGAATCAAAGGTCAGCGCAAAGACCAGCAGAAAGCAAAACCAGTCACAGGAATAGGAGATAAATATGGAACGAAAGGAATGAGGAAAAAACCAAAAGCAACAACACTAAGCAACAAGTACAAGAACCGAGAGAAAATACCAAAACAAAGCGAAGTCATCATAAGAATTTGAAACAAAAGGATCAGGAAAGTTGTTTACGACGTTTGCGTCGCCAGAAAGAAAGCAAATCAATATTGGAGACATTTGTATCGTCAGGAAGTGCGGATTTAAGGTCTTTGACTTGCAAAATGCCTTTGGCACCAGAAGAATCCGTCAGTTCATACGTCAAAGGAGAGACAACTTTAGTGATAGAAAAAGGACCAAAAAATTCTGGAGCAAGTTTGGCGTTAAAATGAAGTGAAGCGTCAGACAGAGCAAAATTACGGCAACAAACAGAATCATCTAGTTGATCGGAAACAGAAGGACGGCGGAAATTATAGCAATTACGGTTCTTTCGGTACGCGGCGGAAAGTTTTTTGAGATTATGGGAAACGGATACTTTGGAAATGATCTAGATCAAGAGAAGGACGTTCAGCATCAGGAGTATACATGTCGTTTATCTCGGACAATTGCCCGAAATAATTGCCGGAGAGGATATGTTCACGACCATGTAAGGCAGTACAACCAGTGATTTTATGTTTGGAGGTACGAATTGCACAAGAAATTTTAGGAAGCTTTACATCCTAATGGCGTTAGTCGTCAAGGATATAGAAAGCAAACATAGTTTTGAGGACACAGTTAATTCATTTTCCAAGATTGGCTTGAGGACGGTTACAAGCAGTAAAGAGGAAGTTGGTGCGATAGCGGGCACATAGGGAGCTGAGTTGACGACTACGGAATTTATTACCCGTTATCAGTGATCAGATATTGTGGAACGCCAAAAAGTAAGAAGATTTATTCCGACAGGACTTTAGCAAAGGATTGCGCAGCGGCCTTGCGCAAAGGAAAGAAAAGAAGGAATTTAGTGAAATAGTCAGCCACTACACAGACACAAGAATAACCTTTTGTTGAGCGTAGAAGAGGACCAACAATCTAGCAGGATAGGAGTTGCCAAAGATAGGAGGGTTTGGCTCTAGAAGCGAAAAGAGCAGGAGGAGGTAACAGTTAATCTTTGTGAGCAGTTCAAGCAGGGCAACGTCAGGTGTATCAAGCGACATCAACTCAAAAACTGGGTCAATAATACTTTTGGAGGAGCCGGGCAGAAGTTTTGGTCACACCACAATGACGGGAAGTAGAAGGATTGTGATGGAGGAAAATCAAATGTTTAAGCTGCTCTGAGAGTACGACGATTTTCCAATTGTCCTAAGAATTAGCAGCGATAGTAGTTTTGGGGCGACGAAAAAGGATATTGTCAACTACGGCCTAAGAAGGATAAAGGATAGGAGAATTGGAAACTTTTTGGAGTATTGAATTATACCAAGGATCAAGAGTAGGAAGAGTAACTTCAAGAGAAGTGATGACGAAAACAGAAAGCAACAGATTGGAAAACAGCATCAGGGACGACATTGTCTTTACCTTTCCGGTGGAGAATAGTAAAATCGTTTTGTTGAAATCTATTGGATCAGCGAGTTGAACGGCCAGTTGGACTCTGGAGATGATTGTGCCAGACCAGAGAATGACTGCCTTCAGCGTAAGATCGAAACATTTTGATAATCCAAAAAACGGCTAAACATTCTTCTCAGTCACACTATAGTGATGTTCGGCTTTCTTCAGAGAGCAACTAATATAACTAATGACTTTCTCCTGAGTTCCATTCTGTTGAGTCAAAACGCCACCGAGTCCAGAGTCAAAGACGTCGGTTTGAATAGTAAATGGTAACGAAAAAGTGGAACAGCTAAGAATTGGGGCAGAAACTAAGTGTTATTTAAGTTTTTCAAAAGAGGTTTGGCATTCGGAGCACCAATTAAATTTTGTGTGCTTCCTAGTAAGCGCAGTAATCGAAGCAGTAACCGAAGGAAGAATAGGTATGAAGCGACGAAACCAACTAATCATTTCGACGATGCGTCAAACCTCAGTGACAGTAGTAGGTGGACGTAGGTTGAGAATAGCAGAAACATTTCCGGATCAACATGGAGACCTTTGCGATTCGCAACGTATCCCAGATATGTATGTATGTTCGACATTATTATATTAAGAACTTACAGAAAATATTAGTACTATAACTTAAAATAAATTAAATTAAGTTCAAAACACACTGACATCCTCAAGCGAGATTGAAGCCATTAGGCTCCGTCTACCACCTAAATTAAGAGAAGCATAGGAATTGCATTTCTTTTTATTAATAATAAGACCAGCAGAATTCAAGCGAAAAAGTATTATTTTCGGTTGTACTTCTAAGTGCTTTTTGAAAGTAGGAGTAGCAAGTATGATATCATCGAAATACGCAAAGCAATACAGTTCAAGGTCAGCTCCCAGCATATCGATAAGACGTTGAAATGTAGCAGGAACGCCTTGAAGTTCAAAAAGTATTCTAGTTTTGAATCAGCAGAAAGAAGGATTTGGCAGTAGGCAGACGGATGTCTAAGGTAGTAAAAAATTTGGCATCACGTAGACAGTCTAAAATCGTAGGAATATAAGGGAGAAGATAAGCATCTGTTTCCATTACTCTATTGTTCTTTCGAAAACAATAAGTACCATCTTTCTTGGGCACCATAACAATTGGGTTTAACCACGGACTGTTAGATGGTTCCACTACATAATTTTTTAACTACTCATCCAGCTTTTAGTTGGCATAACTTCATAACACCTAAGAAATCTGATAATACCGTTGTTTGATCGGTTCGACAGTAGTTCTAGTCTGATGTTCAGGAAACTCGTACAACCTAAGGGAGCCTGATCAATTACTTTAGATAATTCCGACCGTTAAATAGCGTCAAGATCGTCAAAAATATCAATGCAGTCAATAGACAGATTGCCAATGGCACCAAAAGATCATTGTCTAGTACGCAAACCAAAAACGACATCCCTAGTTTTCCAAAAATCAATTCCAAGTATCAGTGTCTGTGTGACAGAAGGGACAACTAAAGCATTTATTAAAATGTGTTTTGATTCTACCGATATGGGTACGCTAAAGAAATCCAATACTTCACTAGACTGACCGTTTGCCACAGTACAGTTAAGACTTCCAGATGAATTAAGAGGTTGAGAAAGAGCAGAGAGAATTTTCCATCCTAATCCAACAATAATTGTGTCGGAAACACCAGAATCTAATAATCTTTTTAATTGAATCCCAAGACTACTAACAGCGAGATATGGTCTTTCGTTGTGTCGAGCATTGGCCAGTATAAAATCCAGAAAATATTTAGATCAATCGTCCACAGTTAGTGTGCCGATATCCGCAACATTCGCCGCCCATGAATCGAATAAGAATAGAGAAAAATCAGGAATCCTAGAACCTCATTTCCACCAGCATCCTCATTTCCAGACACATTCTGGACCAAATAGTTTTCTTCGACTAACCATTTCATCTTTAGCGATAAATATATATCGTTTGATGTCAATTAATATTAGATTTTCCTCAGCTACCCGAATTTCTAGAAATTTTTTAAATAGCATCATCCCCCAGGTAGCTACCCCAATTTTAAGATTTTTTACCAGCAGCGATTTCTAACCGTCCTTATAAATTTTTTAATCACGCGACACATCAAATTAGACTAGAATTTTACGCGGAATTCGAATTTGCGAACAGATTTAAATTTGGACCACCCCTTAGTGTTTTACACACCCTCTAGCTAACATAAAAGATTATTTTTTTTGTTTCTTTGAGATAAATATATCTTGTTTGGTAGCAACTAATATTAGATTCCTCTAGGGAACCCAAATCTGTAAATAGATTTTAAATAGGGTAACCCCTTACAAAGTTTTCTGTAGGATAATTTTGCGAAACCTAATAAAACTCATAGACCAGGTTTAGAAAATTTATTATCTCCATTGAATCCACTCAAACCCACTTTTTTCATGTAATGTCCCATAAGGAGGATCTGCTAAGTCTTATTTTTAAGGGATTTCCCCCCTGCTCCCTCCTTACTCCTCTCCTTGCTCGAACACCGCCACATCAACTGTTTCGAGTACGTCACACCCGCCTTCTTTCCACCCACGGGATAAATATTTCTCCACATTTCCACCCATGAGATAAATATGGTTTAGCTCATCTTTCGAGATAAATATATCTTGTTTGGTGTCAATTAATATCAGATTTTTTCAAGCTACTCAAATTTTTAGACATTTTATAGATAGCCTCATCCCCCAGGGAGCTACACTTATTTTAAGAATTTTTACCGGTAACGATTTCTGACAGTCCTTATAAATTTTTTAGCCATGCGGTACATCAAATTAGTCAAGAATTTTACGCAGAATCTGAATCTGCAAACAGATTTAAAATCTGGCCACCTCTTACCGTTTTACACACATACCCTCTGCGAGATAAATCTTTCTCCACATTTCCACCCACTAGATAAATGTACCTTGTTTGGTATCAATCAATATCAGATTTTTCTCAGTTCTCCGAATTTCTAGGTATTTTTCAGATTGCATCATCCCCTAAGAAGCTACCCTCATTTTAAGTATTTTTTTACCAGCAGCGATTTCTAACCACCTCTCCTTTATAACATCTAGAATCCTTTAACCAAACACTTAGAGGTATTAATACAAAGAAATTAAGCACACAAAAGTTTAATAATTTATTTTATCCCATTTACAGTTTAATAAACCAATAGAATACGATTTTTACATTGTAAAGTATAACATTATTTTCTTCGTGTAGCCGATCCAAGCAGGTTAAAGTAACCTGTAACAAAAAATACATTAATGTGTTGTTTAAAAAGAGAGGAAACGTGTTTTCGGTCAATAAGACATATTGTCGTTAATCTAACAATATGTTTTACCGTCCAGCGACACCACGTGGAGGTAAACACATGCCGCGGGGAGCGAAGGGATTATTAAGGATGGGAGTAGTGGGTATGTCTTATAACTAACTAACTTACATGCTACTATATACATACACAATAAAATATATACATTTATAAGTAACTATCCTATATCTTTGTGCCCCATGCGTAGGTTGCTGTACTATTAGGGATGACGTACCTTTTGTAATCCTCGCCCGATAAACCGATTTTATTAATTAATTGCATATAAAGTTGGTGTTTATGACTTCGAATACACACCATGCTATGTATAAAGGAATAAAGGCACCATAATTATTATGTACAATGTGTTTAAAACTATTTACATTAATATTCTTAACTACACTTCGTGAGACCCCTTTAATCTTATTAATCGTGTCTTTCGCGCTTACAGTACAGTAGGTCTTAGCCGTACTACCTAAAATACTAATACTAGATCCCCATTAAATTCATCTTTGATTTTCCTTCAACATTTTGTTGATAAGGGGTATATTGTATTTATTATCCGAGGGGTAATCACTCTTTTAAAATAAATATATCTTGTTTGGTATGAACTAATATTAGATTTTTCTAAAGACCCCAAATCTGTAAATAGATTTTAAATAGGACCACCCCTTACAAAGTTGCGCCTTTTAAAGGATCAAACCTGTAATTTTTGACCATCTTTATTTAACTCCATCTTTAAATCCTTTTTTTGCTAGCTCAGACATATGCTTTAACCAACCATTTCCCGAGAAATCTAAAAACGCCGTGTCCAGAGAACACCACGTGAAGATAACACGTACACTCTGTCCACCAGGATAGAAGCAGGAAGGATTTGGAAGAAGGGAAGGTGGAAGAAGAACTTAAAAATTATAGAATCTTAAAACTATTATATACAATAGATTTACAAAATCTATACAATTATAAGCAACTATCATAGACCTATATCTTTATGCACCCATGCGTACATTGATATGCTTCCGGAGATGACGTAACACTTGTCATCTTCGCTCGATAAACTAATTTTATTAATAAGCTGCGTGCACAAATCGAGTTTTTTACTCCGGATACATACGCCGGCAAGTACTCCATACCATCCAAATAGGAATTTTGAAGCTTGGTGACTGTTAACTTCCGCTTCCTCGTGTACCCCAGACACATCCCTGCCCATGAGCATCGCTGCCCATGCGCACTGTCCATGGCACCCCCCTCTGTGCGACTGCTATATCGTGGTGACATCATAGCCTATTATAAATAAAGAGCAATGTAATACTATTTTAAAATTTTTATTCTGACATTATACATAAGAAAATTTAAAAATATTTAATACCAAGCATGGAGCCATTTAAACTTAAGTTTAATACAAAGTTATACACAGAAAACAGTCCTTTCTTTATGTTTTTTGGAAGTGGTTTTAATTTTATCTCATTTTATTCGCAGCTTAAAATTTAAATTGTTACCCAAGTCCTCTATCTCATTTTCAAGCTATTAGTTTTGTTACGTTACGTAATTCGTGGCAGCCACTGTTCGGGCGCCAAAGTTATGCTACGTTGGCTCGTATCCGTGCGTAACACAAAGAAAATCAAAGAAATGACCGGGTTCAATCGGAGATTAGGGGGGGTTGTAGAAAGCAGACCAACATATAATGTATACGGCGGTAAGGAGTTAGTGACAATACCTGCAAGAAAAATAGTTAAACAAACCTGAAAAAAAAATGATAAGTCTAAAATTATTCAGTACTTTGTAGAATGTAAATAAAACTGTTTGGATAATCTATATACTATAATCACGATAAAAGCATTATAAAAATTTTTATTACAAAGTGAGGTAATATTGGGGAGTAGCAGAAACGTTTCCTCACACACCAATTAAACATAAATCAGACCAAAATGTTAACAAAAGATAAATAGGTAAGACACAATTGATATGAGTATTGATCTTTCTTTTTTTTTCTTATGTTTTAAAATATCATGCAAGTCTTTTGTAAAAGGTATCAGAACGACAAAGATATGGTAAAGCAACGGATAGATATTTAAAGTAATAACAAGTAGGAAATAGTTCAACTTACAAAAGTCCTTCAGCCACGCTTCCTTGCAACGGAAGTGTGAGATTCACGATGTCCTACGCTAACGAAGCACTTCACCCTTGACTGTGAGGGTGTTGATGGAACTTATCACACGTCACACTGATCACACCTACGCATTTCACTGGGGTTAGCAGCAGACACCATCACGCGACGGAACTATGTAGCATTGATAAATTTCTTGTTAATTCTATTTCCTGAGACAATAATTTCGAAATCTTTTGTAACACAAATCGAAAAAAAAATGGTAATAAAAATTTAGAATTACGGGCTTTCAGGGCCCGATGTAGGGCCTTAAACTAACAGTAACGTGAGGTGTTTTATTTGCTACCTATGGTAATAAAGAAAAATCTAATGCTTTTGAATAACGAAATTTGCGCAAACAACGATCTATTTTAGATTCGTTGGGTGTTAGAAAAATGCAGAAACTACAGTATCCACTGTATTTAAATAATCCAAAGTAGGCACTAATCTGATAAAACCCAAGGGACACTAGACTAGATCGCACACACATTAATCCTAAAGAAAGAATCGGTCAGTTTAGCAAGTTCTATGACTATTATTTCACAAGACAAACAACTAAAACCACAAATTAGTAAAGTACGCATATCACTAAAGTAAGTCCGTCAAATGTTCCTTAAAGCAGTTGTCTCACAAGAAAAACAACTAAAAACAATTAGTAAGCACGCGTAAGCAATAAAACCGTCCGTCAAATGTTCCGTAAAACACACGTGCCTCGAGTTTAACAAGCTTTACCGCTTTTATTTCCAACAGAAAATCATCTAAAAACATGCCGTGAGATCGCACACACAGTTTAAGTATAAAAAGACAAATCAACTAAGAAAACACAATCAGTAAAACAGCGCGTATCACTCAGTCAATGTTCCGTAAAACGCACGTGCAGGTCGAGTAAACACGTTCGCCTATCAAGCATACTTCCTTCAAAAGGAATTAGAACTACACTTTATACAGTTAATATACAACTTTTACTTCACAAGAAAACAATTAAAATCGTGCCGCGCTTGTTCAGGAACAGTACGAAAATTAATCCCGCATTAATTCTCACTATTGTCAAAGTACAAGAAACAGTATTTTTAACGTACTTAATATATCGGAACAAAGAACAAAACTCAACTCCTCGTCTGTTTATTCAACTCGTTCTATTACAACTTCTTATCGTCTCTTATCTAGACTTGTATATTCACATAAGCAACAAAATTTATATTTACGGCAAGACAAGAACGATGCAATCTACTCATTATAATACGATGCACTCGCCTAAGGAGTTAATAAATATCAAATATAAAAATAGTAATTTGTAGAAATGTATTTATGAATTGAGGATAGTGTAAAATATTAAATTACAAAAATACCCGTTACAGTTTGATACATAGAGACCGTCTAGGTTTTCGAGAGAGGAAACGTGTTTTCAGTAAATAAGACTGTAATAAAAAAATTTTTCTAACATTTTTTTTTATTATATTTTTATTTATCCTCGTGACTATCAGCTAAAAAATTATACCTTTAAATTTCCTTAACCCTAACCTGATATCACAAGGTCGATAATTTCTTCTTATTAATGTAAGCCCAAAGTAAAGTTGGATGGAAAATGGCTTGAGAAAAAGAAAAACTCTTAAGACATAAACGGCTAGTCGAGTGTTAGCTCTGGGTAGATCATGAGCTTGAGTCATGGGTTGTGAAAAGACCAAAATATATATTTAATGAGCGCCACCGTATTTTTCAATACAATAACCAACAAAATTTAACTGTGCTTGTATTAGTGGAATGCGGAAACCTTATGTCAACACCACTAACATAGCCATAAAACCTGAATTTCACTCTTTTAAACACACTTACCAAAATCTCAAACACCAGATGTCATACAGATGTCTCGGCTTGACCTGTGAACAAACAAAGGTACAACATGGACACCATTTGTGTCCTCAAAAATATTTGCCAAAATTAAAATAATAGAATATAGGTTTCTAAAATATACACCTACGGAATTTGTTTTCATTACACACAATTTCTAATCAGGGATGACTTGTAATTTTTTACTTGAATTCTAAATAATAAAGTCATTCAAAAACAAAATAGATTTTATTTGAATAAATTTCTGGATTCATGTTACTATAATATTTAAATTCGTATCTTTATAAAATTTTCACTTAATAATTTTTATGGAACAGAAATATACTAGTAAAGAATTGTATTTAATAATCTAAAGATCTCTGAATGGATCTTTCTACAAAATTTAAATATGCTGACTTGAAATTTTCTAAGTTATTCATAATACATAATTTTCTTTAAGCCATAGAAGTACTTCTTCGACCCTCACAGTAAAATTTAATTATCAAAGCGTTGATAAAATATTATATAGTTACTCTAAGCTACTTTTATTTAACAGTTAATACTCGAATTCCACATGTCGATGAAAAATGAAAGTTCATGACCTCAAAATATTCAAACATTTAAACATTTAAATTTACGTAAGACGACATGTGAGGTCTAAATAGGACAACTGAATCTATGTTTTTTATATATCTGACATAAAATGGCATTCACAACTTTTTAAATGTACACTTTGTGTGCACGTGCAAACATTCTGACAAACAATAGATTTGTTATTTAGTTCGCTGTTTGCTTAAAAGCTTTTTACGTTACAAAATTTTTAATGTTCTATTTTCTTATTGCAACTTAATTAATATTTAAAGTGATTAAATTCTAAAGAACACTCACGTGTTATGATACTGCTCTGAACGAAAGAAATAGGACCTTGACCTCAGCAGTCGGAAATTTCCATAACCATCGATTATCAAAGTTTTTCTGAACACAATTATTATTTAACGAAACTAACTTCTGCTTGATTGAATTTAATACTCCAACAAAATTCGGAACCTATATGAAATTGCCTTCTATGATACTGCATTCTATGATATTATATAAGATGTAGCCATATATGATATTGCCTAAAGATACTGCATTAAGATATTGCATTAAGATATTGCACTATGAGAAAAAATATTAATATAATCTATTTAATTAATTTATACCAACTGTATTAATGATGTGGGTGAGCTTCCATTTCAATCAATTATCTATTCTTTTTTTTACTCTGTTAGAGGCCACGTGCCTACACACGACCATCTTGACTCCACTATCTTGTAGAGCAGCTTACCCGTTCGAACGCTGATAATGAAGTGAACAAATTGACAACTCGACAAAGTTTAGTAACGAACCTTAGACCATATAGGTAAAGGAATCTATATGTTATTATTAATTTTATGTATTAATTTTTACTGAACGGAAATTTATAAATTAAATATTTTAAATTATAGCTGTTTTATTTTTATGTTAAAGAACGAAGTGTAACTAGAAAAAAATACGTTACAAGACATATTGTCGTTAATCTAACAATATGTTTTACCGTCCAGCGGCACCACGTGGAGGTAAACACATACCGCAGGGAGCGAGGGGATTATTAAGGATGGGAGTGGTGGGTATGTCTTATAACTAACTTTCATGCTACTATATACATACACAATAAAATATATACATTTATAAGTAACTATCCTATATCTTTTTGCCCCCATGCGTAGGTTGCTGCACTATTAGGGATGACGTACCTTTTGTCATCCTCACCCGACAAACTAATTTTATTAATTAAATGGATATAAAGTTGGTGTTTATGACTTCGAATACACACCATGCTATGTATAAAGGAATAAAGGCACCATAATTATTATGTACAATGTCCTTAAAACTATTTACATTAATATTCCTAACTACACTTTGTGAGACCCCTTTAATCTTATTAATCGTGTCTTTCGGGCTTACAATACAGTATGTCTTAGCTTTACTACCAAAAAATTCTAATACTAGATCCCCATGAAATTCATCTTTGAATTTCCTTACAATTTTTTTGTTGACAAGCGGTATATTGTATTTATTATCCGAGGGGTAGTCACTCTTTTAAGATAAATATATCTTGTTTGGTATGAACTAATATTAGATTTTTTCTAAGGACCCCAAATCTGTAAATAGATTTTAAATAGGACCACCCCTTACAAGGTTGCGCCTTTTAAAGACCCAAACCTGTAATTTTTGCCCATCTATATTTAACTCCATCTTTAAAACCTTTTTTTTTCGCTACCTAAGACATATGCTTTAACCAACCATTTTCCGATAAATCTAAAACCGCCGTGTCCAGCGAACACCACGTAAAGATAATACGTACACTCTGTCCACCAGGATAGAAGCAGGAAGGATTTGGAAGAAGGGAAGGTGGGAGAACTTAAAAATTATAGAATCTTAAAACTATTATATACAATAGATTTACAAAATCTATACAATTATAAACAAGACGTATATCTTTGTCTCCATGCGTAGGTTGATATGCTTCCGGCGATGACGTAACGCTTGTCATCTTCGCTGGATAAACTAATTTTATTAATAAGCTGCGTGTACAAATCGTGTTTTTACTCCGGATACAAACGCCGGCAAGTACTCCATACCACCCAAATAGGAATTGGATGCTTGGTGACTGTTTACTTCCGCTTTCCTCGTGTACGCACAGACACATCCCTGCCAATGCGCATCGCTGCCCATGCGCACTGCCTTTTATAAATAAATAGCAATGTAATACTATTCTAAAAATTTTATTCTGACATTATACATAACAAAATTTAAAAATATTTAATGCCAAGCATGGAGCCATTTAAACTTAAGTTTGATACAAAGGTATACACAGAAAACAGTCCTGTCTTTATGTATGTTGTAAGTGGTTTTAATTTTATCTAATTTTATTCCCAACTTAAAATTTAAATCAACACCCAAGTCCTCTATCTCATTTTCTAGCCAATAGTTTGATATATAGAGACCGTCTAGGTTTTCGAATTGTAAAATATACCGAAGTTTGTTTCTATATATAAAATCTTTGATTCCACAGACAACCAGATCCATTTCTCCATGTAATTTTTGCAGCTTGTGACAATCTTTTAATCGCAACTTTCCCACTATATTCGGCATACGTATCTTGTTAGCTTGATCGACTTCTTCTTGTCGGTATTGGAGAGAATCCTTATTCTCCCACTCACTGCGACGTAGTTGCATGTCCACCGCTTTTGGGAAATATATGGTCGTTATAGGTTGTAAGGCCCACGGTTTTAAATGATCCGAAAGGTTCTTTACTAGGCAAATATACTATGTTTAGCAGAACACCTTTGCGTGTGGTGTACGCCAAGGTGACGAAACCCGAATTCCTTAGTTCGTCTTTGTTATCTGCCATTTCGATAAATACGTTTTTAGAATTAACCTTTTAAAAAGTATACGGCTGTAGTACTTCCTTTTCCGCCAAGACGCCTATATATCTAAAAGAGTCTTTCTTACTTACCACAAATGCATACAGCCTGTAGACCCCAGATGTATCTAAGTCAGTCCACCGGCACATAAAATAATCTTTTAATTTCTTACTTATTTTCTCTACTAAGATGTCTAACACATCTTTGTATTGTTCGCGTATTGTCGCAGTGTTTTCCATGTAGTCCAACTTTCGCCTTTTTGCATCCATTTCCTCTAATTTCAGTTGTCTTTTTCTTCCACTTACAGTGTATGGCGTGCATAATGTGGCAATTTCCTTGAGCGTAAACGGATAGAGTTTACTGCCAATAGTTACGCGTTGTCGTACAACCTCTGGGGGAATGTTTATCAACCTCAAATTTCGACATTTTGTCCCGCCCTATGCTACCTCACCCCAACCATCGCTTTTACAGCAGATGGTAAGTAACCTGCTGTGATGAGCTTAAAGCTTAAAGGCCGGTTTAACCTTATTGGAAGATAACAAGTTATACTTCCTAAAGGCGCCAATGTACTCGGTCCACTTGCCAAAATGTAAGGTAGCTACCGAACAAGCTGTAAAATAACTACTGTTTAGTGTATAATAACCTACTACAGTACGTGTATTGGGGCAATAGCAATACAAAGAAATTGACTGGCTTGCAAATTAATTTGTCCGAAAAACCAGAGGAAAGGGAAAAATTGATAAAGTATGTGCTTTCGGCTTTTAGTTTTAACTATTTACCTGTAAATTATTGGAGACAGTAGAGGAGGAGGAGGAAGACAGCCAAGATAAAATAAAAATTTTACATAAGTGCTACATTAAAGCAGGTAGTACATATTTTAGACAACCTGCAACACCATATTCTACAATTCCAAAAAATAATCATTTCGGAATTGAAGTTGAAAAACATTCGCCCAGAGGTTGTACGACAACGCGTAAATATTGGCAGTAAACTCTATCCGTTTACGCTAAAAGAAATTGCCACATTATGCACGCCATACGCTGTAAGTGGAAGAAAAAGACAACTGAAATTAGAGGAAATGGATGCAAAAAGGCGAAAGTTGGACTACATGGAAAACACTGCGACAATACGCGAACAATACAAAGATGTGTTAAACAAAGAACATCTTATTAGAGAAAATGATTAAGAAATTAAAAGATTATTTTATGTGCCGGTGAACTGACTTAGATACATCCGGGGTCTACAGGCTGTATGCATTTGTGGTTAGTAAGAAAGACTTTTTTAGATATGTAGGCATCTTGGCGGAAAAGAATGGTACCACATCCGTATACTTTTTAAAAGGTTATTCTAAAAACGTATTTTTCGAAATGGCAAATAACAAAGACGAACTAAGGAATTCGGATTTCGTAACCTTGGTGTACACCACACGCAAAAGGGTTCCGCTAAACATTGTATATTTGCCTAGTAAAGAACCTTTCGAATCATTTAAAACCGAGGGTCTTACAACCTATAACGATCATATATTTCCCAAAAGTGATGGACATGCAACTACGCAACAGTGAGTGGGAGAAAAAAGGATTCCCTCCAATACCGACAAGAAGAAGTCGATCAAACTAACAAGATACGTATGCCGGATATAGTAGGAAAGCTGCGATTAAAAAATTGTTACAACGTGCAAGAATTATGGATCTGGTTGTCTGTGGAATCAAAGATTTTATATAAATAGAGACAAACTTCGATACATTTTACAATTCGAAAACCTAGACGGTCTCTATGTATCAAACTATTGGCTAGAAAATGAGATAGAGGACTTGGGTGTCGTTTTAAATTTTAAGCTGGGAATAAAATTAGATAAAATTAAAACCACTTCCAACAAACATAAAGACAGGACTGTTTTCTGTGTATAACTTTGTATTAAACTTAAGTTTAAATGGCTCTATGCTTGGTATTAAATATTTTTAAATTTTGTTATGTATAATGTTAGAATAAAAATTTTAGAATAGTATTGCATTGCTCTTTATTTATAAAAGGTTATGACGTCACCACGAAAGTTAACAGTCACCAAGCTTTAAAATTCCTATTTGGATGGTATAGAGTACTTGCCGGTGTATGTATCCGGAGTAAAAAACACGCTTTGTACACGCAGCTTATTAATAAAATTAGTTTATCGAGCGAAGATGACAAGCGTTACGTCATCTCCGGAAGCATATCAACCTACGCATGGAGGCATAAAGATATAGGTTTAAAATAGTTGCTTATATTTGTATAGATTTTGTAAATCTATTGTATATAACAGTTTTAAGATTCTATAATTTTTAAGTTCTTCTTCCACCTTCCCTTCTTCCAAATCCTGGTGGACAGAGTGTACGTGTTATCTCCACGTGGTGTTTGCTGGGCACGGCGGTTTTAGATTTCTCGGGAAATGGTTGATTAAAGCATACGTCTTGGGTAGCGAAAAAAGAAAGTTTTATAGATGGAGTTAAATATAGATGGGCAAAAATTACAGGTCTGGGTCTTTAAAAGGTGCAACTTTGTAAGGGGTGGTCCTATTTAAAATCTATTTACAGATTTGGGGTCCCTAGAAAAATGTAATATTAGTTGATACCAAACAAGGTATATTTATCTTAAAAGAGTGACTACTCCTCGGATAATAAATACAGTATACCGCAGTATACCGCTTATCAACAAAAAAAGTTGTATTGAAATTCAAAAATGAATTTAATAGGGATCTAGTATTAGAATTTTAGGTAGTACGGCTAAGACCTACTGTATTGTAAGCGCGAAAGACACGATTAATAAGATTAAAGGGGTATCACGAAGTGTAGTTAAGAATATTAATGTAAATAGTTTTAAACACATTGTACATAATAATTCTGGTGCCTTTATGCATAGCATAGTGTGTATTCGAAGTCATAAACACCAACTTTATACCCAATTAATTAATAAAATTAGTTTGTCGGGCGGGGATGACAAAAGATACGTTTTCCCTAATAGTACAGCAACCTACGCATGGGGGCATAAAGACATAGGAAGTTACTTATATATGTATATATTTTATTGTGTATGTATATAGTAGCATGTAAGTTAGTTATAAGACATACCCACCACTCCCATCATTAATAATCCCTTCGCTTCCGGCGGCATGTGTTTACTTCCACGCGGTGTCACTGGACGGTAAAACATATTGTTAGATTAACGATAATATGTCTTATTGAGCGAAAACACGTTTCCTCTCTTTTTAAACAACACATGAATGTCTTTTTTGGTACAGGTTACTTTAATCTGCTTGGATTCGACTACACGAAGAAAATAATGTTATACTTTGCAATGTAAAAATTGTGTTCTATTAGTTTATTAAACTGTAAAGCGGGTAAAATAAATTATTAAACTTTTGTGTGCTTAATTTCTTTGTGTTAATACCTCTAAGTGTTTGGTTAAAGGATTCTAGATGTTATACAGCAGAGGTGATTAGAGATCGCTGCTGGTAAAAAAATTCTTAAAATGAGGGTAGCTTCCTAGGGGATGAAGCAATCTGAAAAATTCTTAGAAATTTGGATAGCTGAGAAAAATCTAATATTGATTGGCAAATTTATCTCGTGGGTGGAAATGTGGAGAAAGATTTATCTCTCAAAGGGTATGTGTGTAAAACGGTAAGAGGTAAACAAATTTTAAATTTGTTTGCAGATTCGGATTCTGCGTAAAATTCTAGACTAATTTGATGTGTCGCATGGCTAAAAAATTTATAAGAACGGTCAGAAATCGTTACCGGTAAAAATTCTTAAAATTACGGTAACTTCATGGGGAATTATGCTATCTAAAAAATGTCTAGAAATTCGGGTAGCTGAGAAAAATCCAATATTAATTGACACTAAGCCAGAAGACTTATCTCGAAAGATGAGCTAAACAAAACATACTTATCGCATGGGTGGAAATGTGGAGAAATATTTATCTCGCGGGTGGAAAGAAGGCGCGTGTGACGTAATCAAAATGGTTGATATTAAGGTGTCCGAGCAAAGAGAGTAGCAAGGAGGGAGCAAGGAGGAAATCCCTTAAAAATAAGACTTAGCAGATCCACCTTATGGGAATTTACATGGAGAAAGTGGGTCGGGTGGATCCCATGGGGATAATAAATTTTCTAAAGCTGCTCTATGGGTTTTATTAGGTTTCTTAAAATTATCCTGCAGAAAACTTTGTAAGGGGTGATCATATTTATAATCTATTTACAGATTTGGGTTTTCTAGAAAAATATAATATCAGTTGATACCAAACAAGATATATTTATCGCTAGAGGATGTGTAAAACGCTAAGGAGTGGTCGGAATTTAAATGTTTGCAGATTCTGATTCTGTGTAAAATTCTATACTAATTTATAAGAACGGTCAGAAATCGCTGCTGTCTAGTCGAAGAAAACTATTTGGTCCAGAATGTGTATGGAAATGAGGATGCTGGTGGAAATGAGGTTCCAGGATTCCTGATTTTCCTCTACTAATAAGATCAACTTAACGACTCGCCCCGTATCTTAAAGACTTCTATCAGGACACTTGTGAAGGGTGACATTGGGTTTACCGCAACCACAGCAATGTGAGCGTTGGGGGTGAAGACAGAGACGAAACTTGAACTCGGCTTGACCACAATTCCAGCACTTAATGTATTGAAACGAGCTACTGCTACCGCGTTTGTTTAATTTAAAACAAGTAATAATAAAGGTCTTTATTACTCACTGTTCACAAGTCTAATTAACAGTATATGCCTTATTTATAGATGTTTTCAGTCCACTTAACAATGAAGCACTATTACACCTACGAATTTACAAGCACTAATATCTTCTTAAACTAACTTCTTTACCATAGGTCCATTAACAACACTAACACAACTATTTATTTATACACTTCTATTTATTTATGTATACTACGAGCTGTATGTACATTAGACACAGCATATATCATTTATGTATAAATTCTTGAACTCCTAAAAGTTCAACTACGTTTACTGTACACGATATAATTTATATTAGACATTCAAGTATAGACTAACTCTTACATTCATAAGCGGCCTTATATATACCCTGAATTAAGGATATGACTCATTATCTAGTATTTTCTAGAAGAGTTCTGGAATCCTTGAGAATATGATGTGCCTCGGGCGTTTGTATTTTTGACGGGTTGCCTAATAGTGGATCGCAACAGTATGTATATCGATCGCTCTTCCACTCACATTACAGTACCGGAAAGTTTCTATTTTCGCTAGCCTTAAAAACACAATCTACAGGATTTGCTCAAGGTATTTGAATTTATCGTAACAATACTGTATAACTAATGAGTTTAATCATACCGATTATGAGTGCTAGTTTCCTATGCATTATATGTGTATGTGAATGTGAACTAAATATAGTAGGAACCACGAAAGAAGTCCTCTACGTCATAGGTGTCTAACTCAATTCAATACATACGTTTAAAATTAATTAAAAACTTAACTAATGTATATGATAAAGATAGATTTGTACGTGTTTTAATTAAAGACATACGTGAACACGTTCATCTAAGAAAACGACAGAAAAGAGTATATGTCCGTATGTTTTGAATACTTAATCGGCTATCCTTTGGTAATATGAACGATGCTACATTGACTTAAAATTTTCAACTTAGTTCGTAAGAATACAAGTGATGACGCAGACGACTTCTTTCATGGTTTCGACTATAACCGAGTTGAATACTGGATGTGACACAATTTTTCAATAAATGGTCGTGGATTTTAATCTCTTAGAGATTTGTATTTTCTGATGGATTACAATTATGTTACGTCAATGACGTGTTAAAAAAGAAGTTAATAAAAATTTCCTAGGGGCTTGTGAGACAGACAGGTTGCTGTTAGTACAAAGGTTAGTGTATGCCTATCTTTTATACACCCAAATATACCCCATATAAAAACAATCTCCATGTATTTCTTATGAGAGTCAATTCCTTCATTTTTACATTGGTCTAAATGAGAGTCAGTTTGTACCATAAAGACCGTATATTTGTACTACTGGTGTGACTACAGATAAACCATAGCACTAGCAAAAGTCCTAAAAAGTTTAATTTTCTGTAGTATAACCTTTTATACAATTTGGATAAGATTTACAAAACAATTATCGATATTGAATGTGTATCATCCTCGTACAGAACTAATAAAAACTATCAAATGTTCGATTCGTACTTCACCGAAACGGTGTATATGAATTGCCGATCTCTAAGGACGTATGGTTTTTACAATCCAATCGACGTGATCAGCAACTTTCATATGCACGTCTGGTGTTTCGGAACCACATAGAGCTCCAAACGCGACTATGCCTTCTTGAAACCACTGATTTTTGTGCGCAAACATTACTGGCCCACCGGAATCTCCTTGACATGTAGCTATAGAATTAAGTCGAATATCTTTTGTACAGATCTGTCCTTCCTGTATAATATAGTCTAATTTCTTGTAAGTTCGACTACATACGTCTGTTGCAATTAGTTTTGTTAGGATCTTCTTCTTTGTTGTGGCCATTGCTCCTTCTTGTGAAAGTCTTCCCCAACCACTTTCAAACAGTGTATTTCCCACTTTTGCTCTAGGAAATCCAGGTAGTGGTAAACATATTGGACGAATGTAATCTAGAAGAAAAATGTAACAAGTTGTTAGAAAAATTAATATAGATTACCAGAATACTGTACGATGTTATTCAGTCGTATAAGAGCGACATCGTGCGAACGCATTTTCTTGTTATATCTGTCGTGAATAAATGTTTCTTCTATTCCGAAATTTGCTGTCGGCTCACTACATTCTACAAAATCTCCATGGGAAACGCAATCCTGGTTCTGTTTGATATTATACTCTCCAAGTACTACCTTCGTTCTGCAAAATAAAAAATTCGTTACTTTACAAACGTAGCGCAAGCACCTCCAGCACATCAATTTCGTTGACGCAGTTAAAGTACACGAAATACAACTAATCTAACCTTCAAATTAGGCGGCTTTTAATTCTTGAAAAAAGCGTACAATGTGCATAGACTTTAAAAAGTTATGGGTAATTTGAACGTTATGTATTACATTTAAACATCTGTCCATTGCAGTTCTACAAATGGCTGCTCTTTTATCAAAATTTTTGGTGACATATTGGTATAATTGCGATTCTAACTCACCAATAACGCGAAGGATTTCGTTCTTCAGCTCAGAAATCGATTGAGGATTATTATTAGTCGAATTTTTTACAACCACACAGAAAATAGCACAAAGATGTCGGTTCGTATGATTTTGATCGCTATTAACATTGCGTTTCTCGAGATTATAACTGCATGCAATTTGGCGCAACAACGCTAGTCAAATTACGCGTCTTCCAGGGCTATTCTTAATCAATTCAAACGAAATAGAATCAGTTAACTCACATTATCGAAGATCATCCACAGTTACAACCTCACAGCAACAATTTCAAAGACATAAGTTGGCGTTTTATAGCAAGTGTGAGGCACCTCCCCCTACTAATACTTTTGTAAAGAACGTCGACCATTTTGTGAGTGTAGGTTGTCCATGTTTTACGGTGAACCAATTGGAAAATCTGACATCTCCAGTCTAATTATTCAACCCTTTCTATGAATATATATACCGAGTGTAAGAAAATAAGTGTAAAACATTTTAGGGGGTGATTCCTCATCGTAAAAGAGATAGGGTCTTTCATATAAAGAAACTTCATTGGAGCATCCCTTGTTAAGATACAGCCCCTTAAAGAGGGTACATAAAATTTGTTTTTCATTTTTTTTACAAACACTAAAAAAGTTACAAAATTGAAATTAAGGTGACATTTTTCACCATCAAAAATACACTTACTCAGTAATTTATTTGGTTTACCACGTGGTTGTAAGGGGTGGAAGACGCAACTCCTAAAACTTATTTCCAATGTAAGTTTTTGTCTTATTATTTGTTTGCCATTTAAAAATTTATTTCCAATAGCTTATTTCATTCTAAACAAAAAATGTCTCTTGAATTTTTTGCCCAAAATTAACCAGTTTGCAGAAAAAAATTATTTTATAAACAACCACAAAGACAGCTATCAAGGAGGGTGAAGGATTTTCTTGTAGTAACAAATGTTCTAAGCGTATATATTCTTTGCGTGCATAATGTATCATAATTTAGTCTAAAGCTTGAACAATTGTATAAATTTAAAAAGTTTAATAATATCAAAAGGGCTATAGTTATAACAGTTATTGGTTTTAAGAGGGAGCAAGCGAATATAACATTCCCAATAGAGTTTATAACGTTGAAAACAATATATGTATTAATTTACGTAACTGAAAAATTATTGTCAAGGGTTTCTGGCTAAACACTCAAGATCGTTATAAACAAAAGCAAGCAACAACATATTCCAGGAATGGCATTAAAGGTTAAATACAGGCAAGGATCGATATTAAATAAAAATAGAGTATTTGAGTATGTATTAGAATGGATAAAAGTTATTATATAGTTAGATGTTTGTTGATTTTGAACCAAATGGGGGACAAAGAAAATGACAGAAGCTAGCAGACACAAGGGAGAAGCAGCGTGTTTGGAAAGACGTCAATTTTCAAAGGTGGGGTGGGAAATATTTTAGTATTGGTTGACTTCAAGCACTGGGGTAACGTGCATATGATAAAGAGAAATAGAGTGTTTGACTACTCGTATAGAAAGGGATAGACGATAGTCGAGAGAGGAAAAAGATTAGTTAAGGATAATCGTAAACAAGGAGTAAAAAGAAAAGCAGATATTGAATACAGGTTAGACTAGGATACAGAAAACTGGTAGTAGGAATATAAAATATAGATAGGGTACAAAGAAGGAAATAGAAAATTTTCGGATGTGAGTTAGAACAAGACAACCTTAATATGCATATTATGAAGGCGTGCTTTAGATGGTAGGACATGTGTCAGTTGAGCTTAGGTTTTGGCGAATTTAATATCCGTTGTAAAACTATAATATATTTTCGTAGTAAATCGTTTATTTGTTTTGAAAAATTCTTACACTTGAAGACGGTTGGTGCACAGCTCCCAGTTTTAAGTGGAGATAGTGAAAGTTATCGGGGGGCAGAATTTGACGGTTGAAAATTGTTTGTGAGCATGTGGGTTGTGGAATCGTGTTGACCGTTTCATAAATTTACTAAGAAGGTTTATTTGTTTGTAGTGGTGTGTTTTTAAGAATTACAACTAGAACGGGGAGCAGTAGGTCTATATAATCACTGAGAGGCAGTGAGAGGGTCTCTTTTACTTCTCATCCAATCATCGAGTAATATTAGTAAACCAATTACGTGACAAGTGATTTTGATATTTTAATTAAAGTTAATTAAAACATGCACAAGTTAGTGTATTGTATAAAACTGTAAGTAGAGATTGCTTGCTATTTTTGGTAATTGGTGCAAGATAAGCACTTATTTGGAGTAATTTGTGTTAAATGATCTATGTGGTGGTGTACTGAGGCAAGATGGATCCGTAGATGAACTGTAAAGGTTTGTAAGTACCGTAAATTGGTGGACGTGAGAATTGGATAGCAGATTGCCGTCAAGGAGGGTATGATTCAACTTGGAGGTTGGTTCCTGAACGTGCAGTCATTGTCGAGAGCAACGTCATCGATGGTTTAGTTTCAGATTCATGTGAGGTGGTGCGTACAAGGTAACAATTTTAGTAAAACTTTATTCTGTTTTGTGCATTTGGTGCGTTATGACATTTTGATGCCATATAGACATAATTTTAGGAATATTAAGAAGAAAAAAGTTTACTTTTGAACTTTTATAGAGTGCTTTTGACCATATTTTTATATAAGGATTCATATTTATAAAACAATTTTTCAGTATCTGTTTATGTACAAAGTAAAAGGGTCTGTTTGTGATTTTCAGTGCAAAATTATCACATGTGTCCAAAAAGGGTTTTTACTATGAGCTCATATTAGACCTGGGGTTAAAGTAAGGGTATGGTTAAGCCCAGTTACTTTACTGAGTATATTGATGAGTAAAGTTGTATCACAAATATTGGATTGAAAATAAATTATTGTAAAACGAGGATGAATGTAATTTAATCTATGTGTGAAATAATAATAATTTAAAGATTTTTTTGTATAGAATTTTCTGTTGTAATAAACTGTGGTGAATGTTTGGTGTTTGAGTTTTCTTTCTTTGAATAATAGGATAGTAGTTCAGATGTCAGCTGAGCAGCCGTGGCAAACTTCCCCGATGAAGCAGCAATTTTGAATATAGCAAAAAGGCTGAGAGGCTTTTGGCGTTCAAAAGGAAGATCTTCATCAAGAAATGAGCAGCAAGTTTTATGTCGTCCCAATTTAAATTTCGTGCCCGCGCTTTTGGGCGTCATAAAATAGCCGTGTACTCTCAGGAACCAGCTTTTAACATCGAGCCCCACGAATTGGGCGTCAGAAAATAGCCGTGGACTCTAGGACATTCTCTGGAACACTCGAGCCTTCACTCACTTTTTGGGCCAATATAAAATTTAAAAAAAATTAAAATAAATAAAAAATTTCTTACACTTCTTTTGGAACGCCTCCTTATTTCGCTGCTCACCCTGGCTAGCTCAGAAATCGATTTCTTCTTGAATACCTACGATTTTAAATACATACCTCTTTCACACACACACTGTCAAATGAAATTACCAAAATAATACAACAACCATACAACCTTTTATTTACACATCTTAACAAGTTTCCATTATAAATACAATATTTACACCTTGGTACAATCAGTTTGTTCCTATTGTTACTAGTTCAATCATTAAATACTTTGAAGTCCTTGACTTTAGTATATTGTAACAAATTCTATATAATACGAGTAGATGGGCACCACATGCTACCCTATTTTGACTTTATTCTAGTCTATTTTGAGCTTATTATAACCCAGTTTCTGTAAATGCTTTTTAAACCGTGCATTTTATTAAAAACAAATTTAAAAGACCCGTTTACTCCTTACAACAACAATTTATAGCATGAATAAACCTTTATATATCATCAATAAACCCTTTTCTAATAATCACAATTAAATTGTCCAACACATATACCTCTTTAAACAAGTCTTATGCTAATAAATACGCCACCAGTAAGTCAACACATAAACACTAAGAATATCAACGGAAATGTTTATACAAACACAGGAATTTAAATTTTGTTACCTGGAGTCGCCTTCATTCTTCGTCACCAGTGAAGATGATTTCGTTGTGTCCGTTTACTACTATGATGCCTGACTTCACAGATCCCCACCATTCAAATCTCCGCTACCACCACTATTAGCTTTGTCTCAAACGTAACATTCCAGCTCAAATATACTTCAAGCATACAAATTTAGGCTTCGCTTACTCAAAATATCATCTCTTTGTTTAATCGCTTTGTTGTAGTAACGGCATCTTTTATCTAAACAAGCACCAATACGTGCAATATCACTTTTATAACACGCGGTACGCTACTACAGCTTTAATCAGATGTTTAATGCAACTTTACTGAACACACAATAATTGATAACGGTAAAAGCATTTACTACTATTATGTTGTAGATCTAACTCAGTATTCAAATCTAAATGGAAAGAAAGAGCTTTAATATCTTCGTTGGTTTATTTATATCATTTTCAATACCCCCCCCCGGTTTTACGTAAAAAGCTTTTTTTCGAAGCGGCTTCTTAAAATTTTTAACGTAACCGACTATAATTTCTGAAAAATTCCCCGTCCGTCGTGCTGTTTACATAGAATTTTGTCTATTACCTTAACGTACGCGCACTTCTTGAAAACTGCTCGCATCGGCCAATGATAGAATTTTCCCCCGTTCTGACGCGCCACCTCTCAGCTATCTATCTCCGTTCCACGCATATCTGTTGTTTCCTTTAGAACCCCATTTAAGTTACAGAAAATCGATATTGTATTTGGCCTTTGCCTTTAAACGTGTATATCGTACGTACCATGTACCCAACGCTTGCTTTATCTGCTTCTCTATCTGTGTTACATTATCGATCGTTTATTTCACTCCATCATTAAGGCACTTATTATGTAGCAGCTTAATCAAATCGACCGTTGCAAACAAACTTCTATAGAATTTTGTGCTAACGTACATTTAAAATTCCCTAAACCTGACATTTAACAACAGGTGTTTCTTGAAACAACCGACCGTTCATAAAATAACAATTCATGGTTTCTTCCCTTCTGTGTATGTGTATAACGAACGTTGGCTTTTAAAATGAAAACATTTACGTTTAAAATTATTAATTTTCTATGCATGCAAGCTTCCTTTTTGCTTTCATGTGTTTGATTTAAAATTATTATAATTACTTATGCGTATCTTTGAGCTTTTTTATATACTCAAAAGCTTTATTCCCTTAAGTAATTTTAACATTCCAATTTATATATAAAAAAATACTTTAAAAACCGTCCGTTTTCACTATATAAATTAATTAATTTGGCGTGTAAATAATTTGCTCCTATTTCTATATACACAGTGTTTAAAATTTTACTGTCTGGACCTATTTAACCCCTAATCCCACAACAATATATATATATATATATATATATATATATATATATATGTATTTATATATATATATATATATATTGCAAATAATAAGATGAAATAATAACTTAGACTTTCATGCAAAGCCGAAATCGAGCTAGTAATTGAAAGAAGGAGAATATAAGGTCTTGGACAGAATTTGAACCTGCATCTCAGTTTTGCCGGAACTGATTTAGATTTGTAAAATTCCCAATTATAGTCATCGGTCTCGGTGGCGTAATTGGTAAACGCACAGTTCCGGCAAAACCTGCAGGTTCAACTTCTGTCCAAGACCTTATATTTCCTTTTCAATTACTAGCTCGATTTAATGATCATTTCGGCTTTGCATGAAAGTCTAAGTTATTATTTCATCTTATTAATTGCAATACATTAGTATTTATCAACTTACGTTGTGTAAAAAACTACTTAAAATACATATATATATATATATATATATATATATATATATATATATATTGCTTCGCACTGCCCTTTTGAGCCCCAATGTTGGGTTGACATAAAATTGCTCTGAAATGCCTGTTGAAATCATGCCTCACAAATTGGGTGCCATAATTTAATCTGGACTCTTGGAAACCTTGGTGATTACTTCGTGCCCCTATTTGAGGTCGGTATTATTTACTGCTATAAAATTACCTGTCTATAAAACTCCATTAATTACCACCTAAATAAATTTTGAATCCAAACTTTGATTACGAGATGTTTTAGTTGAGTACCCTCTGAAAATGTTTTCCAAAATGACACCCCACGGCTAGTTCTGCTCACTACTTCTTCAGGGATACTCACCACAGCTACTCATGTACTCTACAACCTTTCTAATTAATAAAAAAAAAAATTAAAAATATAGTTTGACAAAAAAAACATACAACCCTTTTATTCTGACAAATAAACAATAAACTCACACAATCTCAATATTTACAAATTTTATCCAAGTTAAACGTTACATACTCCTAGTCGATAGTAAAAATCATCAACTTAATACACCCACAATTTTCTGCTCGTCTACATTTCATTGTGTTATAGTAAAGTTGATGGGCCTATCCCAGAACCTTAATTTATTTTCTTTTGGTCTATGGTGAGCTCAGTTCCGCATAAACATTTTTATATTTGTGTGCACAATTTTAGCACTAAAAACTTATACAAAAGACCCGTTTACTTCTTACATGTGTAAAATATTTATAATTATTATATACAAGTGTTTACAACCTCAGATTTCAAAAATGTCTTTTACATAGGTAAATAAAATTAATTTTCGGTTCATAAATTTCTCACCAAATAAAACTCAAAATCACTAATAGTTTAAACAAATAAGCACCAGCACAACAATTTAAAAAAAATTCATTACCTGGAGAGTATTCTTCATCCAGATCACCACCTCTGAAGATGCTTTCCCCTATCGACTGCACGTACCAGGATCACTCCAAATTGCTGCCTTCCATTAGGAACAGCAATTAAGTCTCGAACCAACTGGACATCCAAACCATCAACAATCCATCAGGACTGCCGCTACAGATCCATACATAACCTCTTCTTACATATAGCCCTTACAGCCCATATAGCCCTTGTCCAAGAACCAAACCGTAACCACAACAGAATACCTAACCTCCCACCAAACTCACACGTGTATATTCACCACAACCTAACTAACCCAAATTTAACTTCAGCCACCATAATTACAGAATCCTACGTAGATGCATCTTATTTCACCTCCACCTCCTACCCTCAAATAACTATCATCGAAATCCACATATACTAACGTTATTGACATACATTCTTTTCATAATCGAAAACAAACCGACAATACCAAATATGCATGCAAACGTTAGATGTACTCTCTGCTTTAGTGACCACACGGACGACAACGCCAACGCGGCATTAGATTTTATCTAATAACACCACTTATTTATTCCCTTCCATTCCCTTCATGATCCTTATATGGGAATCTGTAAACAATAAGTCAAATATAAACCTTACCGTCTCCACGGCAGCAGCCTTTAACCTTTTAGACTCCTGGTTGGTCTCCCGTATCTTCCAATCTAGCGACCAAAATCCTATTACCTTTGTAATCCTGCCTAACCTATCCATCAGAATGCACCGTAGAACCCCCATATTACAAAACCCGTAAAGCAGACTTAATTCTATACCTTGACTGTTTGGCCAAACAAATTTCCACATTTTTTCAATTACCTTTGCCGATCCTAGCCCACATACTCTGGCTATCCAAAAAACCCAATAAATCTACTCAGCCACCCCAAACAGGAGATCCATTCGTTCCTACCCTTTCCACGGTGAACACACGAACGGATAGTCACCAGACACGCTTTTAATAATGCACGCCACAGACTCCTGAAAGCAGAACGAAGCAACTCAGATAAACACTTATAAACACGCTATTCCTTACCTACTTCGCAGACAGAAGCTGTTACAAACATCTAATTATCATCGTCAGAAAAAGCCCTGAACAACCTATCGAATACTAGTTAAATTTTTACAGCATCAAATATGCAATCCTTTCTATTTTTCACAACACTGTTACGTACTGCTATCGCATGTGCAACGATTGGCGTTCCAACAGAAACCCAACATTCTCTAATCACAACTTTATGAATCCCACCAGAATTCTCTCCAGCACACTGACCTCGACATTACGATTTTAGACTCTAGTTACAAAACTAAATCCTAGTAAAGCCCCAGCTCCTGATCAAATATCCAATCTCATGCTATAAAAATTCCGACCCCTTATTCGAGAACCCAAACATCTTTTTCTCCAGAAATGCCTTTCTTCAGGTATTTTCCGTAATACTTTCAAATCGACAAATATTACACTTATCCTGAAACCTAATGTGACCCCGATGATACCAAATTGCCTTCCTAATTTCCCTTGGTATTCTATTCAAACAAGTAATCCTTCATAAACTAAATTTCCACAATGACCAACATTCTCTCTCAAATAACACTGTTACCGTCCAGGGCATACCGCCAAACACATAATCCACTTCCTCCCCACTATCGCCTAATCCTCCCTCGCAAATATGTTACAGTCTTATTCCTAGATTTCCACTCAGCCTTTGACGTCTTTTGGTGGCATAACTTCCTAAACCAACATCAACTTGCGAATGTTTTTACTAATCTCTCCACATAATAAGTTCGTACCTAACATTCAGAACAGTCACCATCTACTGCAACTTTAATTATGTCCCCAAATCTAAAGTGGAACCTATCAATCAACCCGCTCCTTGAACTAAACATTCCTAATAGATCCACCTTTGCAAATGCCGATGACATTTCTTTCTTAATCTAACCCAAGGCAACTCCTGCGGATTCTTAGAAGCTCCAGAAGCTGGAATCCTAACAACCTCTATAAAATCCTAATCTTCCCTTAATAAACAACCGCTTTTCCCCCACCAAATCTAAGATGCTCTTTTGTCAAAGGACTCTTAAATCTCCAACGTAGCTCCAAAATGTACATCCTGAATACTCTTCTCACCTTCTACCCGCCAGCACCATACCTAGGTCTCCATATTCACACCCGCCTCAAAAACAATACCCATCTAACCAAGCTCCGCACCAAGACAACGATAATCCTTCAAAATCTTTACCCCTCACTTTCTAAATCAGTCTACCTTACTAATCTTACACGTAGGATTATCTTTAATCGAATTATAATCCCATAATCAGATACGCTGCTGTTTTGTGGTTCTAGGCGTCGCCGTGGATCAATGTAGTAAGCGTAAGACTACGGATCCCAAGGTCCCGGGTTCAAATCCCGACACGGCCGACTGCTTGAAAAATGGCAGGTGAGCATTTTTCACAAAAATTACGCCCTCGTTCGGATGAGAGGTTAAATGAAGGTCCCGTATGTGAGTGTTGTCACGCACGTTAAAGATCCCTACCTTGCCTGGAACGGCAAGGGTTCGGCAAAATTCTAAATTTCCAGGCAACAAAAAACTCGCCTCCTGGCCAATGTAGTACAGGTGGAGCATTGGAAATGTAAATGAACTGTTTTGTGGTTCTCTCTAACTCCTCCCTCTGTAAAACACAAGCTTATATGGGTCATTACAACTTTCCTTTTTTTTCCACTCGCAAATATACAGAACAGTTTCTGCCTCTGAACTCTACACCCTACTTCAAATTCGCTCTATTAAACTAAGCCTAAATTTCTGCATTCAAATTCGTAACCACAAGAAAAATTAAATCATCTCCTTACACAAGAAAACTTTACACCCAGATGAATACCAAACCCTCCCAAAGACTGAAATTAAATCCCTTGTACGTCGTTTTTTGCTCTACTCCTGGCAAGAGTCTGGTCCCTTTCCCACACTGGCAAATATACCTCTACATTTTCCCAAATATCGCAGAGGTTCCTCCGCACGTTCCGTCTCTAATCCATCTGCTATGCAATTCCTCGCCGGATATGGTTCTTTTAACAACAAACTTTATCAATTGCATTTAACCCTATCGCACCACTGACCTTGCGGTAATCAATCCTCAAAAACACCTTTACACCTTATTTACTCCTACCCACTCACCATCACTATACAATCCAGCTATAGAATTACACTACGCTAGGAATACCATTACTCAAACCATATTTTTAGTTTTTGTTTTAGTTTGTTAGATTTTGATTTAGGATTGATGAATTTTGAAGCTAGATTACATTTGAAGCACGTTTATATTTTCGCGTTTAAACCCAATGTAGTACCTTCGGGTGGAGCATTGAGGACGTAACCGCAGGCATAGCGGCCCCTATTCAAATTATAATATAGAATTACACTCAACATCGACTCGAGTAGGGTATAATTGGCAATACTGCCGCCTCTTTTGCTCCCAAATCCCTCATTTGCTCCCACATTTACATGTAAATCCCCATAAGGAGCAAATGAGGAGGAGCAACTCTTTCCTTCCTCATTTGCTCCCACATCTAAACCAAATAGTTTTCTTCGACTAACCATTTTTCATCTGAACCAAAAAGTTTTCTTCGACCAGCCATTTTTTTATCTTTCATCTGGACCAAATAGTTTTCTTTGTCTAGCCAATGCATCTTTTGAGATAAACCTATCTTGTTTGGTATCAATTAACATTAGATTTTTCCCAGCTACCCGAATCTCTAGGAATTTTTCAGATATCATCACCCCCAAGGGAGCTACCCCAATTTTAAGATTTCTTACCTGTAGCGACTTTTGAGCGTTCTTATAAACTTTTCTCAGCTACCCGAATCTCTAGGAATTTTTCAGATATCATCACCCCCAAGGCAGCTACCCCATTTTTAAGATTTCTTACCTGTAGCGACTTTTGAGCGTTCTTATAAATTTTTTATACGTGCAATACATCTTGTTAGTCTAGAATTTTATGTAGAATCCGAATCTGTAAACAGATTTAAAACAGGACCACCCTTACCATTTTACACACACCCTCTAAATTATAACATTCCTGCGGCTCATACCTAAAGAAAATCTAAAACCATTCTTAAAACTTTTTATTACAGACAATTTTACTAATACAGTTTAAATTTTGTAAACCACATTTCTAAATACATATTCACAATTTTTATTTTGAACCTAGAACTTCTCATATCGGCTCATACTTATTAATATTTATTTCTAAATAGAGCACCTTTTCCAAAGACCAACCGGGCCCGCATGTTTCAAATTCCTCTGATTTTGTTCTTATGGTTTCGCTTAAGACCTCGTACATATTTTCCAGATTACTAGAAGACGTTATAACCACATTTTTGTGTTAAAGGATTTCACATCGGTAGTCTCTTCCCCATTTTGGTGTAAACGCCGTAGAGTTCGCAGTAGACTTTTACTGCTGTATGTTGTATTCTTTTTCATTTATTAATCGAATAAATCGCTCTTTCTGCTTCAAAGAAACTCGCACCCATCGTCGACACTGGCGTTCTTTATGCGATAGCTAGCCATACGGTTGTTAAACGCTGTACTAACCATTTCTACACCATCGTCGCTAGTAGCGGTAACTGATGCATTTTTATGTCTGTTGCTCCTTAAGTGTGCGGCATACGTAGTCTTTTCCATTTCGAAATCGCATACTTTACACGGATGTTGGTTGTTTCATACAAGACCCTTTAACAACTGGTGGAGCTGAACGTTTACTGCTTAATGACATACCGTGCTGTTTTTCCTTGTGTTGCTGGAAGCTATTATCGTAAAAGCGATACTGCAAGACCCAGAGTTTAAGTACTTTGCTGCGGACGGATGTATAAGCTTAACCGTGGACGATGTTACACCACGACATTTGTTCTGGTACCGTTTGAGAGCATTTTTCCAGGTATTTTAGTCCCCCGATCGCACTTAAAAACGTTTGCAGATACCATTTTAGTACAAAACAAAATCCGCACTATAAGACTTGACTTGTAAGCGAACTAACTTATAACTAAAAAGTTTACTCCAGCGTACCTGCTTATGTTCCTTATAGAATGCAAACCGAAGGTTTCCGAAGACCACCGAAGGAAGTTGAGGATTCACCGGGGAACTAAATGACGTCATGATCCTCGCAGCTCGTCCAATACATTTAGCACCAATGTATGCGCCCGGTTCGCTTTGTCCATGCTGCGAATGCAGTTAGTAGAAACACCAGAAAACGTCTTCCATGTTATACAGATCGCATGCATATTAAAAATCCAAAAGGTGGTAGCACACGCACACAAATTGGGTGCAAGTCGTGCTGTAGAAGATGCAGTGCTACTATAACCAAAAACACTTTAAACCATTACTAAGAAAATACCAACTTGTTGTCTACAGGATACTTACAACAATTTAATTTTAAATAACTTCTACGTCATATTTTAGGTGGGCTTGAATATTTTCCAAATGAATCACCAAGCGAAAGTATATGTAGCAGTATTAAATTAACCATTAATTTCCCATTTTACGACCATGGTTAATTATAGATTAAAATTTAATTTGTGCACGTTCGAGCTTCTCGTAAACTAACATATTTTATAGCAACAATGCGTTGTATAATACATGCATACCCTTCTCTGCGCTACTGCTATTCTTGTAATTGCTAGAAAAGTCACTCTCCTTTTACTGTTAGGACTGGGCAAAGCACCATTTTTTGTATACTTTCTATAGCACATCGCGCACTTTTCGTCTGATAATTATGCTTCTGTAGGCTTTTACACTTTCGCATAGCGGTCGGCCGCATGTAATGATTTCTAGAACCGGTAAGTACTCGATATCGTCCAAATAGAGAATTAGATGCTCGATGTCTGTCAACTTCCAATTCACTCGTAAAAGGTAGCAAATACTCAGTCAATCATCCATTAAACTTCGACCCGCTCCTGTTCTGATAATTTACAAACATTTTTCAAACGACAATAGGCCGAGAATTTTAAACCTCCGAGGATCTTTAAGTCGTGATCAATTACACATCCGAACTACGCGTAAACTAACATATTTTGTAGCAATTGTATAATACATGCATACCCCTTCTCTGCGCTACTGCTATTCTTGTAGTTGCTTGGAAAAGTCAGTCACCCTTTTTACTGCTAGGGCCGCTAAAAAGCACCATTCCATACTTTCTTTATAAGTGTAGCACATCGCGTACATTTTGTCGGATAATTAAATCTTTGTTTATGTAGGCCTTTACACTTTCGCTTATTTAAACATCTAATACGATTGATTAACCACTTTCGATTATTCTAACGGAGACCACCATACGCACCGTTCTTTTTGAATCCAACGATCCTATGGGCTTCCGCACTAACACCTGACGTATTTTCTTACTATTTGTTAAACAAAAACTACCGGTATCGCCATTGTGGACGTAAACAGATGTTTGTGGATGTGTGCGAGAATATGTAACCATATACATTAACCAGTCTAAGCTATTTTATTTAGTCCACGAAAACTACTATTTTTCTAAACCACAATTAATAATCGTCTTTATAGGTTCCACATTTCGACCATTACCCAATGGCTGGTGCTACGTACATGGAAACTTTAATTTCTTATTGGAGAATTCTAATTCTCCGCGCACTGCTGCGTAGTTACATGTCCATTCCTTTTGAGTATATGCTCGTTATAGGTTGTAAGACCCTCGGTTTTACTTAACTACAATTCGTGAGACCCTTTAATCTTTTTAACCGTATCTTTCTCGCCTACAATACAGTAGGACTTAACATTACTACCAACAAATTCTAATACTGGATCCCCATTAAATACGTCTTTAATTTTCCTACAAGTTTTCATCGAAAGTGTTATATTGTATTTATTATACGCGGGTAGTCACTCTTTTAAGATAAATATATTTTGCTAGGTATCAACTAATATTAAATTTTCTAGGGACCCCAAATCTGTAAACAGATTTTAAATAGAACCACCCATACAAAGTTATGCGTTTTAAAGACTAATTTTACCCATCTTTATTTAACTCCATCTTTAAAACCTTTTTCGCTAACCAAGACATATGCCTTAGCCAACCATCGCCCGAAATCTAAAACCGCCGTGTCCCGCGAATACCACGTGGAATAACACGTATACTCTGTCAACCAGGATAGAAGCCGGAAGGATTTGGAAGGTGGGAGAAGAACTTAAAAAATATGGAATCTTAAAACTAATATATACAAATATAAACAACTATCTTATATCTTTACGCCCCCATGCGTAATTGTTGTACTATTAGGAATGATGTACCTTTTGTCATCTTCCCTCGATAAACTAATTTTATTAATAAGCTGCGTATACAAATCGTATTTTTTACTCCGGATACATACGCAGGCAAGTACTCGATACCATCCAAATAAAGAATTGGATGCTTGGTGACTGTTAACATCCGCTTCCCTCGTGTACGCCCAGACACATCCCAGCCCATGAGCACCCTGCGCATGCACACCCCGCCATGCGCACCCTGCGCGTACGCACCCCTGCCCATGCGCGCTGCCCATGCGCCCCCTCTCTGTGCGACTGCTATTTCGTGGTAACGTCACAGCCTTTTATAAATAAAGAACAATGTTATATACTATTATAAAATGTTTATTCCGACATTATACATAACAAATTTAAAAATATTTAATGCCAAGCATGGGGTCATTTAAACTTAATTTTAATACAAAGTTATACACAGAAGACAGTCCTTTCTTTATGTTTGTAGTGGCTTTAATTTTATCTAATTTATGTCAGTTAAAATTTAAATCGACTGGTCCCTATCTGTCTATTACCAATGTTTGATACATAGAGACCGTCTAGTTTTCGAATTGTAAAATGTACCGAAGTTTGCCCTAATTTAAATTTTGATTCCGCCGACAACCTAGATCCATTCCTTCGTGTAATTCTTGCAGCTTGCGACAATCTTTTAATGCGCATTCGACATATCCGCATATTCGACTATTTTCGGTATACGCCACTCTGGTAGGTAAAACTTATACAGATTTTCGTATTCAATTTAGATTTACGTAGCTAGAACGGTAAACATGAGCGTCTCCAAGGCCTAACGTTTTAAAACTTGAAAGGAATCATTGAAACCGACAAATGAGATTTGGACTTTGGCTGTTGGCAGAAAATATGTGCAACAATTATCTGGTGACAGATATTGGTAATCTTTGTTATGTCGAAGGCGAAAAGATAATGACTTTTGGAACTACACACTTAATTACAGAACCATTTTGTGACAATATAATGTTGGTTAAAATTTGCGACCTTCTGACACCGAACAAGCATTCTTACAAACCGGATGTTTATCCTAGAAACCAAGATGTATGGTGATTTAACAGCTATCTACGAAGAAAGTTCTTTTAATTTGTTTCCGCTAGGCATGTTGTTAATAAATGTTCTCAACACTCTTTGTAATTGCAGTAACAAGATCGAGTAGAGTTTCCAAGAAATTTTCGCCTTTAGACATCCATTTCCTTAATCAAGTTTCAAAATCCTATATGTGTTCCATACAAAGTGGAACTAGGGGAATTTCTTTGAAACTTTATTGAGGTTACTACCAGATATATTACGCGTTGTCGTAAAGATTATTTGTATCTTTTGACATGGATGTAACCCAAGATTTTGCGGCATATTTAGCAAGATGGATGTGTAATTATTTAACACAAACCATAACTTTTGCTATAAGGGGAATACGAAGAAAAGTGTAATATTATAGTTGACAACGATAATTTTTCTGGATTGATTGTTTAACATGGCTAACAACCAATGCAAGAATTAAGATTTACAACAAATTTGTGTGCAATTAACAAGTCCTGGTGTTATTATAAACAACTTGGCAATCATATACTAGATTTTTTACGTTGTCCAGATGTACGTTTAAGGGAAACATTTGCGTCTACTTTGGCCAAAGAACATGGTATTACGCGATTGAAGCGACAATATACAACTGTGCAATTGGAAGCTATGTCAGTGCGGAACGGGTGTATAAACCCTTAAAAGACTGTTTAACCTTATTGGAAGATAGTTGTTATACTTCCTAAAGGCGCCAATGTACTCGGTACCACTTACCAAAATGTGGAGTAAGCTATCGGACAAGCTACAAAATAGCTGCTGTTTAGTGTATAATAACCTGCTACAGTACGTGTATTGGGGAATGGTAATACAAAGAAATTGACGGGCTTGCAAATTAAGTTGTCCAAAAACCAGAGGAAAAGGAAAATTGATAAAGTATGTCTTGGCTTTAGTTTTAACTATTTACCTGTAAATTATTTGGAGATAGTAAGGAAGATGTCCAAGATAAAATAAAAATCTTACACAAGTGCTACATTAAAGCAGGTAGTACATATTTTACACAATCTGCACACCATATTCTACAATTCCAAAAGAAATAGTAATTTCGGACTTGGGATTGATAGATACGCCTAACATTCGTCCAGAGGTTGTACGACAACGCGTAAATATTGGTAGTAAACTCTATCCGTTTACGCTAAAGGAAATTGCCCCATTATGTATACCATACGCTGTAAGTGGAAGGAAAAGACAACTGAATTAGAGGAAATGGATGCAAAAAGGCGAAAATTGACTACATGGAAAACACTGCGACAATACGTGATCAATACTTTTCTGCAAGAACGCCTACATAACTAAAGAGTCTTTCTTACTAACCGCAAATGCATACAACTTGTAAAAAAAAAAAAAAAAAAAAAAAAAAAAAAAAAAAAAAAATTTTTTTTTTTTTTTTTTTTTTTTTTTTTTTTTTTTTTTTTTTTTTTTTTTTTTTTTTTTTTTTTTCTTTTCCTTCCACTTACAGCGTATGGTATACATAATGGGGTAATTTCCTTTAGCGTAAACGGATAGAGTTTACTACCAATATTTACGCGTTGTCGTACAACCTCTGGACGAATGTTAGGCGTATCTATCAATCCCAAGTCCGAAATTACTATTTCTTTTGGAATTGTAGAATATGGTGTTGCAGATTGTGTAAAATATGTACTACCTGCTTTAATGTAGCACTTGTGTAAGATTTTATTTTATCTTGGACATCTTCCTATACTATCTCCAAATAATTTACAGGTAAATAGTTAAAACTAAAAGCCAAAGCACATACTTTATCAATTTTTCCTTTTCCTCTGGTTTTTGGACAACTAATTTGCAAGCCCGTCAATTTCTTTGTATTACCATTCCCCAATACACGTACTGTAGCAGGTTTATTATACACTAAACAGCAGCTATTTTGTAGCTTGTCCGATAACTTACTCCACATTTTGGTAAGTGGTACCGAGTACATTGGCGCCTTTAGGAAGTATAACTACTATCTTCCAATAAGGTTAAACAGTCTTTTAAGGGTTTATACACCGTTCCCACTGACATAGCTTCAATTGCACAGTTGTATATTGTCGCTTCCAATCGCGTAATACCATGTTCTTTGGCCAAAGTAGACGCAAATGTTTCCCTTAAACGTACATCTGGACAACGTAAAAATCTAGTATATGATTGCCAAGTTGTTTATTAACACCAGGACTTGTTATCTGGCACACAAATTTGTTGTAAATCTTAATTCTTGCATTGGTTGTTAGCCATGTTAAACAATCAACCGTACGTTTTATCGTTGTCAACTATAATATTACACTTTTCTTCGTATTCGCCCTTATAGCAAAAGTTATGGTTTGTAGTTAAATAATTACACATCTCCATCTTGCTAAATTTGCCTGCAAAATCTTGGGTTACATCCATGTCAAAAGATAGAAATAATCTTTCGACTTCGTCTAATATATCTGGTAGTTCCTCAATAAAGTTTCCAACTTAACATCTGCTAGTTCCACTTTGTATGGAACACATATAGGATTTTGGAATTTTTATTAATGCATTCGATGTCTTCTTTTCCGATAATTTCTTTTACTCTCTGGCCTATCTTGTTACTGCTTTCCAGAAAACGGAAGCTTAGCTTTAACACCATGCCTAGCGAAACAAATCCGTTGAACTTTCTTCGTAGATAGCTGTTAAATGACCACAAATTTCTATTTAGGAAAAATCAAAAGTTGATTGCTTTTCGGGAAAAGTGCGAAATTTGATCCAATACATATATGTGTTAGACAAAGAACATCTTATTAGAGAAAATGAGGTAGCAAAAGATTATTTTATGTCCGATGGACTGACTTAGATACATCTGGTTATTCAAGTTGTATGCATTTGCGGTTAGTAAGAAAGATCCATTAGTTATTGCGTTCTTAAAAAGGATGGTACTAAATCCGTATACTTTTTAAAAGGTTATTCTAACCGTTTTCAAACGCAGATAACAAAGACGAACTAAGGAATCTGTATCTTTGTAATCCTACACGGCAAAGGGGTCCGTTAAACATTGTATATTTGCCTAGTAAAGAACCTTTCGGATCATTTAAAACCGAGGGTCTTACAACCTATAACAACCATTATTCCCAAAAGTGGTGGACATGCAACTACGCAACAGTCTGGGGAGAATAAGGATTTCCTCCAATACCGACAAGAAGAAGTCATCAACTAACAAGATACGTATGCAGGATATAGTGGAAAGCGCATTAAAAGATTGTCCAAGCTGCAAGAATTACACGAAGGAATGGATCTAGTTGTCGGCGGAATCAAAGACTTTAAATATAGAGGCAAACTTCGGTACATTTTACAATTCGAAAACCTAGACGGTCTCTATGTATCAAACTATTGGTTAGAAAAGGAGATGAGGATTGGTATCGATTTAAATTTTAAGCTGCGATAAATTGATAAATTAAAGCATCAAACAAACTAAGAAAGGATGCTTCGTGTATAACTTGATTAAAATTAAGTTTAATGACCCCATGCTTGGATTAAATATTTTTAAATTTGTTATGAAATGTGAATAAACATTTTATAAGTATTAACATGTCTTTATTATAAAAGGCTGTACGTACCGAAATAGCAGTGCACGGGGGGCATGGGCAGCGCATGGGAGGTCGTACGCCGGGTGCGCATGGCGGCGTGTTGCGCAGGGTCTGTGGGTGTGTCTGGCGTACACGGGGAAGCGTGTTAACGTCCCAAGCATCCAATTTGTATTGTGGTATCGAGATTGCTGCGTATGTATCCGGAGTAAAACGATTTGTATCGCGCTTTTAATAAAATTGTTTTCGGGAAGTGACAAAAGGCACATTCAAAGTACAACAATTACGATGGGCGTAAAATTAAAATTGTTTTATTTGTAAATTGTTTAAGATTCCATATTTTTAATCTTCCCACCTTCCAAATCCTTCCGGTTCTATCCTGGTTGACAGAGTAACGTGTTATTCCGTGGATTGGGGACACGGCGGTTTTAATTTCGGGATGGTTGGTAAGGATAGTTTGGTTACAAAAAGGTTTTAAGATGGGTTAAATAAGATGGGTAAATTGCTTTAAAAGCATAACTTGTATGGGTGGTTCTATTTAAAATCTGTTTACGTTTGGGGTCCCTAGAAAATTTAATATTAGTTGTACCTAGCAAAATAATTTTCTTAAAAGAGTGACTACCGATAATAAATCAATATAACATTCGAGAAAATTGTGGAAATTAAAGACGTATTTAATGGGGATCCGTATTAAATTGTGGTGTAATGTTAAGCCTCTGATTGTGGCGAGAAAGATACGTTAAAAGTTAAAGGGTCTACGAATTGTGTTAAGAAAACCGAGGGTTTACAACCTTAACGAGCTTACTCAAAAGGAATGGACATGTAACTACGGCAGTGCGCGGAGAATTAGAATTTCCAATAAGAAATTAAAGTTTCCATGACGTACACCAGTCTTGGGTAATGGTCGAAATGTGGAACTATAAAACGATTATTAATTGGTTTAGAAAATAGTGTTTTCGTGGACTAAATAAAATAGCTTAGACTGGTTAATGTATATGGTTACATATTCTCGACACATCCACAAACATCTGTTTACGTCCACAATGGCGATACCGGTAGTTTTTGTTTAACAAATAGTAGAAAAATCGTCGGTGTTATAACCCAGGATCGTTGGATTCAAAAAACGGTCGTAGGTGGTCTCCGTTAGATAATCGAAAGTGGTTAATCAATCGTATTAGATGTTTAAATAAGCGAAAGTGTAAAGGCCTCATAAACAAAGTTAATTATCCGACAAATGTACGCGATGTGCTCACTTATAAAGAAAGATGGAATGGTGCTTTAGCGGCCCTAGCAGAAAAAGGGGACTGACTTTTCCAAGCAACTACAAGAATAGCAGTAGCCAAAGGGGTATGCATGTATTAACATTGCTCAAAATATGTTAGTTTAGCGTATTGGATGTGAATTGATACGACTTAAAGTCCCTCGAGGTTTAAAATTCGGCCATTCGTTTGAAAATGTTTGAAATATCAGAACAGGACGGGTCGAAGTTTAATGGATGATTGTGAGTATTTGCTACCTTTACGAGTGAATTGAAGTTGCGAATCAGTTAATTTCTATTTGGACGAATCGAGTACTTACCGGTTCTGAAATCATACATGCGGCCGACGCTATGCGAAATGAAAAGTCTAAGAACAAATTATAGACGAAAAGTGCGATGTGCTATAGAAAGTTAAAAAATGGTGCTTGCCCAGTCAACAAAAAGAGGTGCTTTTCTAGCAATTACAAGAATAGCAGTAGCGCAGAGAAGGGTATGCATGTATTATACAAGCATTGTTCTTAAAATATGTTAGTTTACGGAATCGAACGTGCACAAATTAAATTTTAATCTATAATTAACCATGGTCGTAAAATGGGAAATTAATGGTTAATTTAATACTGCTACATATACTTGCTTGGTGATTCATTTGGAAAATATTCAAGCCCACGCTAAAATATGACGTAGAGTTATTTAAAATTAAATTGTTGTAAGTATCCTGTAGACAACAAGTTGGTATTTTCTTAGTAATGGTTTAAAGTGTTTTGGTTATAGTAGCACTGCATCTTCTACAGCACGACTTGCACCAATTTGTGTGCGTGTGCTACCACCCTTTGGATTTTTAATATGCAGCGATCTGTATAACATGGAAGACGTTTTTGGTGTTTCTACTAACTGCATTCGCAGCTGGACAAAGCGAACCGGGCGCATACATTGGTGCTAAATGTATTGGACGAGCTGCGAGGATCATGACGTCATTTAGTTCCCCGGTGAATCCTCAACTTCCTTCGGTGGTCTTCGAAACCTTCGGTTTGCATTCTATAAGGAACATAAGCAGGTACGCTGGAGTAAACTTTTAGTTATAAGTTAGTTCGCTTACAAGTCAAGTCTTATAGTGCGGATTTTGTTTTGTACTAAAATGGTATCTGCAAACGTTTTAAGTGCGATCGGGGACCAAAATACCTGGAAAAATGCTCTCAAACGGTACCAGAACAAATGTCGTGGTGTAACATCGTCCACGGTTGCTTTATACATCCGTCCGCAGCAAAGTACTTAAACTTGGGTCTTGCAGTATCGCTTTTACGATAATAGCTTCCAGCAACACAAGGAAAACAGCACGGTATGTCATTAAGCAGTAAACGTTCAGCTCCACCAGTTGTTAAAGGGTCTTGTATGAAACAACCAACATCCGTGTAAAGTATGCGATTTCGAAATGGAAAAGACTACGTATGCCGCACACTTAAGGAGCAACAGACATAAAATGCATCAGTTACCGCTACTAGCGACGATGGTGTAGAAATGGTTAGTACAGCGTTTAACAACCGTATGGCTAGCTATCGCATAAAGAACGCCAGTGTCGACGATGGGTGCGAGTTTCTTTGAAGCAGAAAGAGCGATTTATTCGATTAATAAATGAAAAAGAATACAACATACAGCAGTAAAAGTCTACTGCGAACTCTACGGCGTTTACACCAAAATGGGGAAGAGACTACGATGTGAAACTTTAACACAAAAAATGTGGTTATAACGTCTTCTAGTAATCTGGAAAATATGTACGAGGTCTTAAGCGAAACCATAAGAACAAAATCAGAGGAATTTGAAACATGCGGGTCGGTTGGTCTTTGGAAAAGGTGCTCTATTTAGAAATAAATATTAATAAGTATGAGCCGATATGAGAAGTTCTAGGTTCAAAATAAAAATTGTGAATATGTATTTAGAAATGTGGTTTACAAAATTTAAACTGTATTAGTAAAATTGTCTGTAATAAAAAGTTTTAAGAATGGTTTTAGATTTTCTTTAGGTATGAGCCGCAGGAATGTTATAATTTAGAGGGTGTGTAAAATGGTAAGGGTGGTCCTGTTTTAAATCTGTTTACAGATTCGGATTCTACATAAAATTCTAGACTAACAAGATGTATTGCACGTATAAAAATTTATAAGAACGCTCAAAAGTCGCTACAGGTAAGAAATCTTAAAATGGGGTAGCTGCCTTGGGGTGATGATATCTGAAAATTCCTAGAGATTCGGGTAGCTGAGAAAAGTTTATAAGAACGCTCAAAAGTCGCTACAGGTAAGAAATCTTAAAATTGGGGTAGCTCCTTGGGGTGATGATATCTGAAAATTCCTAGAGATTCGGGTAGCTGAGAAAATCTAATGTTAATTGATACCAAACAAGATAGGTTTATCTCAAAAGATGCATTGGCTAGACAAAGAAAACTATTTGGTCCAGATGAAAGATAAAAAATGGCTGGTCGAAGAAAACTTTTTGGTTCAGATGAAAAATGGTTAGTCGAAGAAAACTATTTGGTTTAGATGTGGGAGCAAATGAGGAAGGAAAGAGTTGCTCCTCCTCATTTGCTCCTTATGGGGATTTACATGTAAATGTGGGAGCAAATGAGGGATTTGGGAGCAAAAGAGGCGGCAGTATTGCCAATTATACCCTACTGACTCGTACACTCCGTTACCAAATTTAGACTTCCTAGCATCTCATCACCTACACGGTCTGAAGAAATTTCGTGTCTTTGCCGGCTACTGTCCAAACACGCACCCTACCGTCACAAGCGTCACTCTATCATGGTTGCACACTTTACAAGTTTCCTAATCGGAACCGGTATCAACTAAAAACTTATTAATCTTACCGCTATACTGTCCATATACGGAAATATTGTCCTCACACCTAGTTCACGCAATACAAATGATGTTCTCCGGGGCAGAATTATTGCAGGTTGACCTTTTCCCCTCATCACAGGCTTCCTCTAGTTTACGGCTTTTCTTGTTTTGTTCTTAGGTTGCTTGAACTGCCGCTGGATATAACCAAATTCTGAACAAGTCCGGCATTTCAGTGCGTTCCTTTTTGGTCGCTGATCATGAAGGACCAGTGACATCATTACCTCCCTGCTCTCTTGTCTCTGTTCTTCCATAGAGAATCTAACCTTGCCATTACCATAACGCAATGCTTGTTTTGCCGCTTCCAACTCTTATGCTTGAGCCAACGCATCATGCCGTGCCCGTGGCAGTCGTAGTGCTTGCTGGATCATCCCATCCCGTATTCCATCGACAAAGGTCTGTACTGTCGACTGTTATAAGAAACAGTCCGGTGCTGTTGGATAGGTCAATCTCACCAATCGACCAATATCTGCTTCGAACTCTGGTAAATTTTCGTTAGATTTCAAGTAACAGTCTTTTAGTTGAGTGTGGTGCACTTGTTGTAGATGAGAATCGCCGTATCTCATTCGTGGTTTTCATGCTTAGTGATTATTGTCCGTTATAGTTTGTAGAATACTTAAAGCTTCACCCCGTAGTGCTACTATCAATGCAGTTGCCTTCTCAGTCATTCTAGGGGCTAGCTGTCGTGACAGCCTTAAGTAATTTACAATGCTTCGTTTAAGGTGGCTTTCCATAAAAGGTTGCATTTCCATGACGACCGTTCGTTTTCCTCAGCATTCTTGAATTTTGAGATATGCCAATGTAGCACTGAAGTTGCAAGCAATTTAATTTGTTCTTCCGATTTCAGTACTTTTTCCATCTTTTACAAATTTTCAAATAGTTTTCTTCCATTTTTCGGAAATCTTTTGACAGTTTATCTTCCATTCTAAGTATTTCTATTTCTGTTTTATTTGAATCCTCTAACAATTGACCAATGAACTATTTTCATCATTTTTGTGTATTCTTAAAAAGCTTCGTTTCTAATTGGCTGTAATTTTACAATAAATTTTGCTCAATCGCTTATACGTTCTGATCTAGTTTATCAGTAAAGTTAGCGGCGGTTTCCTGTAATTTCTCTGTATTTTCTTGTAACTTTTCTGTAAAACCTTCCTGTAGCTTTACGAAATTTTTCCCATACAGAACTTTAAATCTTTCTTTTGCTGACTACGGGTGGAGGCATGCAATACAAAATCGTTGAAATGTTTTTTTTACTATAACCGCACACACTTGACACCAGTGTAATGAATTTTTTAACTGTCCTGGGACTTTTAATTCCAATAAATACAAATCTAATAATTATTTTTCACAATTACAGATATTTTTACCGAGTCTTGTTTACATTAGCGCTAATCTAATCTTCATACGACAAATTGAACCCTAGTGTAGCACTAATCTTACTGGCAATTTATTTACTTAACACATTTACAACACGTAAGCGAATTTATATTCACCTTAATTTATGTATATCAAACGTCTATTCGGACGGAATTTAAACTAATACTAATTTATCTCAACGCGATTTGCACTTATATACAACAATTCTTTATTCAAGAATTATGCAGAGAAGTCTACAATGTGACTCATCAAACCTTTCGAGAACAATCCTATTGTATTACGATACCTGTCAATCCATTCCTATCGCTAGATAGACAGATATAATTGTATTACTTTACCTATGAATCATCCTTTCTTATCGCTAAACAGATTTAAGGGGCTCTGTTACGTCTACCTTTCAACGGTGTACTAAACTTTACGCCATTTTGTTTAATTATTCATTCGCATAGATTCTGGTTTTGATACCCATACACCACCCTGTATACTAGATAGTACGATAGGATTTGTTAAGGAATCAAATATTATAACTGCGGTAGGATTGTTAATTTGTTTATGTAACGTTGCAGCTGCCGTATTATACTTGCTTTATTTTGCTGAAGCTACGTTGAATTGGTTTAGCTTTTGAAAATGTCCTTAACCAGACAGTTGAAATTTGCACACATTCATAAATAAAAGTGCAAGCAAAACTTTTGTAATTAGCAATAAGTATGTGAGTCTCATGCTTCCGATGAAATTTGTGCGGTCGGGGTGCAACAAGCAAGATTTGTGCGCACTCAGTTCAAAGCCTTAACATTGAGTGACTGTTTAATTCTGTTTGCTGGTATTGCAACTTTTGTTACGGTTTAAGAAACCCGGTAGCGCTCATAGACAAAAGTAGTTTAGCTCCCTGTGGATATGTAAGCTCTCGTATAAAGAGGCTTTCTATTTTTTGTTTTCTTTTTAAAGCTTTATGGCGATTGTTACGTTTTATTTTAGAGCTTTCAGGAATTTAATTAATTAATTTAGAAGTTAAGGACTTTAATATTTGTAAAAAATTTCCGTTTAATTAGTGCAATTTGGCTGATGTTGTGAAACCACGGGATTAGAAACGTTTACGCGGATCTCGGCGCCAGTTGCTAATCATTGCAAACGTAAGCGCTAACGCAAGATTCTGGCGTAGAAGATCATCTTCCCACGAACACAGGCAAAAGTGCATCGACATCGGTTGGTGGGAGAAGCCAAAAAGCGAAAACCACCGATATGTTAGACAGATTTTATCGTACCGCCACATCTACCTTATCGATAAACTTATCGTTCTGATACCGGGTAATGCAGACGCGAGTGTTGTCGTTCCCACCCATTTTACCTATCGTATCGTTTCAAGGAAGCCCTATCAGCAAAAACGACTACTCCAACTGTTACGTTCAGTTTATACTGTTATGACTTTTATGTATTCCCAAATCAAATATCACATTACCGCTACTTTTCTCGCTTATCCTAACTTCAGAAGGCATTGTAATTAGGCAACCCATGTTACTCGGTAAATGCATGAATACTAAAATTTGTTATATCTAGTTAGCGGTGCCGAATATTTGACAATTATCATAAGAAAATAATTTTGATACCATTGTTAGGTTTTACTTTATATTTCGCCTTGTGTTTGAAACTTACAATTACCAATTCCTATTCGAATTTCTTCCTTTTGGTTAATTGCTCGCTTATGGATGGATTTCCGTTGTATTATACAGAAAGTGGATAATTCACTTTATACTGGTACTGTTTCTACTCACCTGAGGTCTACCTTTTGGTTTCTACTCTCCTGCTGTACTGGAGTACTGGCTACTGTTTGTGCGGATTTGTCACCGTACTAACGGCGGATGAAGGGTCACAATTCGACTGTCCGCAGAGCAATTCGAATTGGTGGTGCTGCATCTGTTTTACAGCGCTTTTGGTGAGATCCTTCTAGAATATCTCTTTTTATTCCTTTTATATGCACCATGTACTACTCCAATCGTTAAATACACTACTGTATAGTGCTGCTAGGAGCCCGAACTCCGTTACTGATACTTTTGGGGTTTGTTCGTGTTAACATAGTTCCAGTCTTCCGCTATACGTCCATGAATTTAAGGTTATACTATATGTTAGATCTTAAAAACTATAGAAAACAGAGTTTAGTATAAATATTTCTTTTCTACATTATTACTTTAAATTCCAATTAGAGATTGTAAAGCTGGTGCGCATCTGGAAACGTTTCTACATGTGTATAAAGCTCTTGCAGTAAATTTTAAATTACGAATTATTAGTGATAGGGTTACATAATTATGGTAACCTATTTCTTTGAGTTAAGCATTAACTGTACTTTAAAGTTGTAAAGAAAAAAGTCATACGTATGGTACCTATAAATAATTGTTATTAACAAACCCCACTCAACCTTCCATGAATAAACTATCTAGTCAGGCTATTTTACTTTTATTATTATAAATACTGATATCAGACCGATTAAGATGTGGTCCTGGTTTACATTTCTACATAACCTAACCGTTTTCTATTTCAGCTATTCGGTATATTCGTTCTGGTTTAATCCTACACCCACTCCTACCTTTCTCTTCTCCCTTTTGCAGTCTGGCTGATAATTCTAAATGTACAATTTTGGGTTCTGTTTCCCTTCCTATAACCTTTCAAAATACGGCCATTACTCTAGAAGTTTTGATAATCCCTGAAGTTTCACATTTTCTCATTTTGGGCATCGACTTTTGGAAATTAGTACCATGCTTTCCCTTTTTTCGGGATGACCTATGGACGTTTTCTTCTCCTTCTTTGACAGCCAGTATTACGTCTGATCCTATCCATATTGTTTCCAAACTTACTCCGGAACAGCGGCAACGCCTGGATGTCCTAATTTCTACTGCTTTTGTCAAACAGTCTTCTGGCCTTGGTTGTACTACTTTAGTCCAACATCATATTCGGGCGTCGGCCGAACCGATAAAACAGCGGTACTACCCTCTTTCTCCTACACTTCTAAAAATTGCTCATTCCGAACTGGACGAGATGCTCCACCTAGGAGTCGTTGAACCATCCACCAGTCCGTGGTCAAGTCCTATTGTTTTGCTAAGAAGAAAGATGATACCTACCGGTTTTCATTGATTTTCAAAAGGTCAATGAAGTCACACAGAAGGATGCTTACCCACTTCCTTATATTTCTACAATCCTATATTGTCTTTGCGATGCTCGCTTTCTTTCATTTCTTGATATTCGTTCCGCCTACTGGCAAATCCCTTTGTCTCCCAAATCCAAACCTATCACGGCTTTCACAGTACCCCAGAGGGGCTTGTTTCAGTTTAGTCGTATGCCTTTCGGTCTGCATAACAGTCCTGCTACGTTCCAACGGTTCGTCGACCAGGTCATCGGGTCAGACTTTGAATCTTTCTGTTTTGCATATCTCGACGATATTATTATAGCTACCCCATCTTTTGACGAACACATCCGCGTTTTCGACCTAGTCCTTACTCGTCTCTTCACTGCTGGCCTTACCCTTCGTCAGGATAAGTATCATTTCTGTCTTTCCGAACTCCGCTATCTCGGCTACGTGGTTAACCGTGATGGTTTACTCGTAGATCCCGAGAAAGTTTCTGCCATCCTCAATATCCCTCCTCCATCCTCTGTCCCCAAAGTCCGTCGTCTGATTGGCATGGCCAGTTGGTATCGGCGCTTTATTCCAAATTTTGCTACTCTCACTTCTTCGCTTTCTAATCTAACTCGAAAGAGTGTACCTTTCGTTTGGACTCCTGATTGTGATTCTGCGTTTCTTGCCCTTAAACAACATTTAGTTTCCGCTCCCATACTTTCTTGCCCCGACTTTACGTTACCCTTTACTATTCAAACGGATGCTTCCCATTTTGGTCTAGGTGCTATCCTGAGTCAAAACTCTCCAGAAGGTGAAAAAGTTGTCAGTTATATCAGTCGTTCTCTTTCCAAACCCGAGCGCAATTATTCTGTTACATAGAAGGAGTGCTTGACAGTTCTTTGGGCAATTGAGAAATTTCGCCCGTACATCGAAGGTACTCACTTTACTATTATTACCGACCATCACTCCCTCCTCTGGTTAAATAAACTTCAAAGCCCTTCCTGACGCTTAGCTCGCTGGTCCCTTCGCCTCCAACAATATAACTATTCCATCCTACATCGAAAAGGAAAAGATCATATCGTACCGGACACCCTTTCTCGTGTTGAACCAGTTCTCGAGCCTGTATCACTCTCTGCTTTCCTCTCTTGAAGTTATCCTTCCTACTGCTGATCCTTGGTATAAGGGTATGCTTCAAAAAGTTTTAAAATATCCTAGACGATATCTATCCTGGTCTGTAGTGAACGATATCCTTTTCCGTCGTCATAAGACTTCTATCGCTGCCGATTCTCAGGACGATTGGAAAATCGCCGTACCTTCTGAGCAGCGTAAACATCTGATTTCTCTTCACCACGATCCGCCTACTTCCGGTCACTGTGGGGTGACCAAAACTTCTGCTCGTCTGCTCCACAAATATCGTTGGCCTTGTCTCCGAGCTGACGTCGCTCGATACATCCGACGTTGTCCGATCTGTGCGGCCCATAAGGTTGAACAGCTACCTCCTCCTGGTCTTTTTACCCCGAGAGCTAAACCGTCCTACCCTTGGCAGATCATCTCGTGTGATCTTGTAGGACCTCTAACCCGATCCACCAAAGGTAATTCTTATCTCTTTGTAGTGGCTGATTATTTTACTAAATTTCCTATGTTGTTTCCTTCACGTCAAGCCACTACATCATCCGTTACTAAACTTCTTGAAGAGCAGGTTTTCCTACTTTTTGGAGTTCCTCAATATTTGATTACCGATAACGGTGCACAGTTTCGCAGCCATCAATTCACTTCTCTATGTGGCCGATATAATTCCAAAATTTTATTCACAGCTCGTTACCATCCGCAAGCAAATCCGACCGAACGCGTCAACCGTATTATCAAAACTATGATAGCCTCTTATGTCCGTAACAACCAGCGACATTGGGATGTCAATATTTCAAAACTTGCTTGTGCGATCCGCACGTCCAAACACGAGGTTATTGGCTGTACACCTTTCTTTGCGTTGTTTGGTAGAGAACACGTCCTTTCCGGCAATTACTTCGGACAACTGTCAGAATTCAATGATATGTACATTCCCGATCCAGAACATCCTTCACCTGATCCCGACCACTTCAAAAATATTCGTTCACATGTCCTAAAGAAACTTTCCGCTGCATACCGCAATACTGGTAATCGATATAATCTTCGACGGCGACATGTCAAGTTCCGCGTAGAGGACTCTGTTTGGCGTCGCAGTTATGCCCTGTCCGACGTTTCTCGTCATTTCAATGCCAAACTCACTCCCAAATTCCTTGGTCCGTTCCCTATTACTAAAGTTGTTTCTCCGTGGACATACGAACTAACAGATCCTACCGGTGCCAAAGGCATTTGGCACGTCAAAGATCTCAAGCCCGCTCATCCTGACGATCCTAATGTTCCTGATATCGCATTACTTTCCTTCTGGCGACGTAGGCGTCGTAAAGTTGGTTAGCTATCTTCTGGTTCCAATTTCTGATGCTGACTCTGCTATGTTTTGGTTGTTGGCTTTTGGTTTGTACTAATTTTTTTGTTTTAATGGTTCCTTTCTCTTTCTTTACTTCCTATTCCGATTTTCCTTTGGCTGGTCTTCCTTGCTGTCGTCCTTGTATTGACTTATTTCCTTTTGACTTTCTACGTTTTCTCTCTTATTCCACATACCTGTCCTATTAATTTTTTTTCCATTGACTGGTTTTCTTTGATGTTAGATATGGTACTGACTTCGATTACTCGTTCTATCCGCTTCCTGTGGTAGATGCTTTCTAGACCTACTTTTTCCCTTTGGAAATACGGCATAATCGACTTTTGGATTCTATTGGCATTTCTTTGGTTGTTTGCTTTTGGTAACTTTTTTTGCTACCTCAGTTTGAAGCACCTCGTCTTTTGACCAGTTTTCCTTTTGTCTTTTCTTTTGTCGCATACCTAAGGCTTGACACTATTGTCTTATTTTGGCTACGCTGTTAGTTTTCTTCCTCACTACTTTTCTTTCCTTTTTGATTTCTGCGTACGGGAAATCAAATCCTTTCTTGAGGTTGAATATTGTACTGTTTCTTTTCTGAAGAGACATCCGTCCTTTGACGACTGTTACAGTGTTGATGCCATCTCAGCTTTGTCCTTGTTAATTGCCTGCTCCATACCTTATTCTTCTCTTCTCTTTCTTCCCGTTGTCTTTCTTTGGTATCATCTCAATTAGTACTTAGTTTTATTCTTTCTAGTGGTCTAGGTTTATTGTAGTGTTGTTGGTCATTTGATCCGGATAAAATTTGTTATCGTTCTATTTCGTTCTTTTTTATGTTTGCTGTTATTGTTGTGTATTTTTTTTTGTGTTTTGACATAAAGTTCTTTGATTGGTTGTGTGGGAAGATTGTTCGTTTGGTGTTTTGTTTCCTACCCCGACCTTTTAATTTTGCTGGGGAATTTGTTACGTTCAGTTTATACTGTTATGACTTTTATGTATTCCCAAATAAAATATCACATTACCGCTACTTTTCTCGCTTATCCTAACTTCAGAAGGCATTGTAATTAGGCAACCCATGTTACTAGGTAAATGCATGAATACTAAAATTTGTTATATCTAGTTAGCGGTGCCGAATATTTGACAATTGTCATAAGAAAAAAAAATCTAAGCCGCATGTACAGCTCACAACCAAACTTAGACATTAAGTTCAACAAATATTACTTACCTTTGTGTTAAATATTTGAAATTTAATTGTACGCGAAAAAAAATAATAAATAGTGTGTAAAAATTCGTATTTAAAGTCGAATATCTTGATTAATAATTGAAATATCGAAAAGTGAATAGCGTATTCGTATTCAGCGTAAAAAACTGGATAAGAATCATATATTATATGTCTTGTAACATCACGGGAACCGTGCAACGGACAGACAGACAGACCGACCGACAGACCGACCGACAGACTAGACCATCTCATTAACCAAACGAAGTTTGGTTGATAATTTTGATACCGTTGTTAGGTTTTACTTTATATTTCGCCTTGTGTTTGAAATTTAAGCGAGCAATTACCAATTCCTATTCGAATTTCTTTCTTTTGGTTAATTGGTAAGTAACCGCCATTTAGTTGTATAGTTTCAAAAGTTAGTGCCTGATTTTTAGCTCGCTTATGGATGGATTTCCGTTGTATTATACAGAAAGTGTATAATTCACTTTATACTCGTACTGTTTCTACTCACCTGAGGTCTACCTTTTGATTTCTACTCTCCTGCTGTACTGGAGTACTGGTTACTGTTTGTGCGGATTTGTTACCGTACTAACGGCGGATGAGGGGTCACAATTCGACTGTCCGCAGAGCAATTCGAATTGGTGGTGCTGCATCTGTTTTACAGCGTTTTTGGTGAGAACCTTCTAGAATATCTCTTTTTATTCCGTTTATGTGCACCATGTACTACTCCAATCGTTAAATACACTACTGTATAGTGCTGCTAGGAGCCCGAACTCCGTTACTGATACTTTTGGGGTATGTTCGTGTTAACATAGTTCCAGTCTTCCGCTATACGTCCATGAATTTAAGATTATACTATATGTTTGATCTTAAAACTATAGAAAACAGAGTTTAGTATAAATATTTCTTTTCTACATTATTACTTTAAATTTCAATTAGAGATTGTAAAACTGGTGCGTATCTGGAAACGTTTCTACATGTGTATAAAGCTCTTGCAGTAAATTGTAAATTACGAATTATTAGTGATAGGGTTACATAATTATGGTAACCTATTTCTTTGAGTTAAGCATTAACTGTACTTTAAAATTGTAAAGAAAAAAGTCATACGTATGGTACCTATAAATAATTGTTATTAACAAACCCCACTCAACCTTCCATGAATAAACTATCTAGTCAGGCTATTTTACTTTTATTATTATAAATACTGATATCAGACCGATTAAGATGTGGTCCTGGTTTACATTTCTACATAACCTAACCGTTTTCTATTTCAGCTATTCGGTATATTCGTTCTGGTTTAATCCTACACCCACTCCCAATCTACGACTACGTTAGTCCGGCATCCTTTTCGTTTATGCTACGGTGGTACCGTAACATAAATTTGGCATGCCCAGTCGTGGGGCTCTCGATTCTGGTTACTTAAAACTCCGCTTCGATAGTGTCCTTTTTATAATTATCAGACTTGTATTTTCGCTGATAGTTTTGGTGTTCTCTTAGTAGAGCGAGTGGAAAATACTGGCGCCCAATTCTATTTGCCTGCAGTTCTATATACGTTGGTTTTGCTATTAGTAGTGATTTTTGTCGTGTACAGTCTCTACACCGAATTGAATTGTTTTTGGATGCAATTTGGGGTAATTTTGGTTACAATTTGGGGTAATTTTGGTTATTCTGGTTCTTTTGGATCTGTTTGTTTTTGCTTTTGTTGTGGATTTGCATATACTGTCAGTTTGAATAGCTTTGTTTAAAATGGCACATTGGACAATAAATATTAATCGTTTACGGAAAACGGAACTCCAGTATAAGCTATCTTCTAGGAGTTTTGATCCTGAAGATAAGGTGGAAGAGCTACGTCGATCTGTTAGAAGCGCATTACATATCGACCAAGAAAAAAAACTTCCTCCCATTTCGGTGGAAGCGGACTTCGCGTCCGAATATCGAATTGTTGAAATTACTATCCAAGCACTAAAAGATTAGCTCGTTACTTTTGATGGTGATAAATCTTCAGGCGTATTTAAACGTGTTAGCTCGGTTTGGTTACACCTTGAACGTCGCTGTACAAATATGTCCCCAACAGTTGATAAACAAAAAAAACATCACCAATTGTTACTTGTCCTAACCAACCTCCGTAGTGCGTACGAAGAAAAAGTTAAAAAATTTCGTGACTGTGCCGTTTTACCCGGTACACCGTTGGTTACTTCTAGTCTTATCTCTACTCATATAGCGGATCCGGATGAACCTCCTCTACTTACTTCCGAGTCCGAGTCGGAAGATGAACCTGAACCGGTTCCGGCTATGTCGCATAGTGGTTTTACTAAAAGTAATGCAGTCTCAAAACTTGGGCTAAAATTCTCTGGTGAAGAATCATTGATGGATTTTCTTATTCGCACAGATGAATTGTGTTCTTATAGGGGAGTGCCCTTACATCAATTGTTTGCGTCCGAAATTCTGTCAGGTCAGGCGTTATTACTATATTGGGTTCACCGTACCAAAATGAAATCATGGTCAGACATCGTTGACATGCTAAAGTCTTCATTTTTACCACCCGACTATGATGATCGTCTTATCAACGAAATTTATCAACGTACGATGGGACCTTCGGAATCGCTTACTGGCTATGTTGTTAGTATGTTAAATTTATTCCTACGCCTTTCTGAACCACTTTAAGAAGAAAAACGTTTAAGCTTAATCCGGGGCAATTTAACTCCTTTCTATCAGACTTCTTTGGGCCTTACTCCTATTACTTCTATCGATCAACTTTTATCTTTAGGCCAACAATTGGAAGCAACAAAGAATTCGGCCGAACGATATCGACCACCACCTTCAAACAAAACGTCGAGGTTATTAGAACCAGCTCTTGTTTATCAACCAGATCCTTCACCACGCGTGTCCACTCCTGTCACTGATCATCCGCACATGCCCGTAGAACCAACTTGTTACCTGTAACTACGCCTACTGCTACTTCTACCAGACAGATAAATTGTTTCAATTGTGATGAGACTGGACATATCTCTCCTAATTGTAACCGTCCTCAAGTACTACACTGCTACGGTTGCGGTCATAAGGGAGTTACTCGCCGCAACTGTCCGAACAAATGCGAAAATTCTTTAAACCGGCGGTAGGGCCTTTGGTCCGGGACGAGGACCCTGTTCTCTCCCTAATCTCGGAGATTCCTTTTCAAGATCTTGACGACCAATCAAAGAGTCATCTAAATTTCATATGTGGTAGTGTTCGTGGCGACGAACGACCGTACTTGCAAGTTCAACTTTTCGGTATTCCTTTCACTGGTCTCCTGGATTCAGGAGCTACTCGCACTATTCTTGGCGGTTCCGGTTGGCACCGCATGCGTTCTCTTAATCTATCTCTCCTACCTTTCTCTTCTCCCTTTTGCAGTCTGGCTGATAATTCTAAATGTACAATTTTGGGTTCTGTTTCCCTTCCTATAACCTTTCAAAATACGGCCATTACTCTAGAAGTTTTGATAATCCCTGAAGTTTCACATTTTCTCATTTTGGGCATCGACTTTTGGAAATTAGTACCATGCTTTCCCTTTTTTCGGGATGACTTATGGACGTTTTCTTCTCCTTCTTTGACAGCCAGTATTACGTCTGATCCTATCCATATTGTTTCCAAACTTACTCCGGAACAGCGGCAACGCCTGGATGTCCTAATTTCTACTGCTTTTGTCAAACAGTCTTCTGGCCTTGGTTGTACTACTTTAGTCCAACATCATATTCGGGCGTCGGCCGAACCGATAAAACAGCGGTACTACCCTCTTTCTCCTACACTTCTAAAAATTGCTCATTCCGAACTGGACGAGATGCTCCACCTAGGAGTCGTTGAACCATCCACCAGTCCGTGGTCAAGTCCTATTGTTTTGCTAAGAAGAAAGATGATACCTACCGGTTTTTCATTGATTTTCAAAAGGTCAATGAAGTCACACAGAAGGATGCTTACCCACTTCCTTATATTTCTACAATCCTATATTGTCTTTGCGATGCTCGCTTTCTTTCATTTCTTGATATTCGTTCCGCCTACTGGCAAATCCCTTTGTCTCCCAAATCCAAACCTATCACGGCTTTCACAGTACCCCAGAGGAGCTTGTTTCAGTTTAGTCGTATGCCTTTCGGTCTGCATAACAGTCCTGCTACGTTCCAACGGTTCGTCGACCAGGTCATCGGGTCAGACTTTGAATCTTTCTGTTTTGCATATCTCGACGATATTATTATAGCTACCCCATCTTTTGACGAACACATCCGCGTTCTCGACCTAGTCCTTACTCGTCTCTTCACTGCTGGCCTTACCCTTCGTCAGGATAAGTATCATTTCTGTCTTTCCGAACTCCGCTATCTCGGCTACGTGGTTAACCGTGATGGTTTACTCGTAGATCCCGAGAAAGTTTCTGCCATCCTCAATATCCCTCCTCCATCCTCTGTCCCCAAAGTCCGTCGTCTGATTGGCATGGCCAGTTGGTATCGGCGCTTTATTCCAAATTTTGCTACTCTCACTTCTTCGCTTTCTAATCTAACTCGAAAGAGTGTACCTTTCGTTTGGACTCCTGATTGTGATTCTGCGTTTCTTGCCCTTAAACAACATTTAGTTTCCGCTCCCATACTTTCTTGCCCCGACTTTACGTTACCCTTTACTATTCAAACGGATGCTTCCCATTTTGGTCTAGGTGCTATCCTGAGTCAAAACTCTCCAGAAGGTGAAAAAGTTGTCAGTTATATCAGTCGTTCTCTTTCCAAACCCGAGCGCAATTATTCTGTTACATAGAAGGAGTGCTTGACAGTTCTTTGGGCAATTGAGAAATTTCGCCCGTACATCGAAGGTACTCACTTTACTATTATTACCGACCATCACTCCCTCCTCTGGTTAAATAAACTTCAAAGCCCTTCCTGACGCTTAGCTCGCTGGTCCCTTTGCCTCCAACAATATAACTATTCAATCCTACATCGAAAAGGAAAAGATCATATCGTACCGGACACCCTTTCTCGTGTTGAACCAGTTCTCGAGCCTGTATCACTCTCTGCTTTCCTCTCTTGAAGTTATCCTTCCTACTGCTGATCCTTGGTATAAGGGTATGCTTCAAAAAGTTTTAAAATATCCTAGACGATATCTATCCTGGTCTGTAGTGAACGATATCCTTTTCCGTCGTCATAAGACTTCTATCGCTGCCGATTCTCAGGACGATTGGAAAATCGCCGTACCTTCTGAGCAGCGTAAACATCTGATTTCTCTTCACCACGATCCGCCTACTTCCGGTCACTGTGGGGTGACCAAAACTTCTGCTCGTCTGCTCCACAAATATCGTTGGCCTTGTCTCCGAGCTGACGTCGCTCGATACATCCGACGTTGTCCGATCTGTGCGGCCCATAAGGTTGAACAGCTACCTCCTCCTGGTCTTTTTAGCCCCGAGAGCTAAACCGTCCTACCCTTGGCAGATCATCTCGTGTGATCTTGTAGGACCTCTAACCCGATCCACCAAAGGTAATTCTTATCTCTTTGTAGTGGCTGATTATTTTACTAAATTTCCTATGTTGTTTCCTTTGCGTCAAGCCACTACATCATCCGTTACTAAACTTCTTGAAGAGCAGGTTTTCCTACTTTTTAAAGTTCCTCAATATTTGATTACCGATAACGGTGCACGGTTTCGCAGCCATCAATTCACTTCTCTATGTGGCCGATATAATGCCAAAATTTTATTCACAGCTCGTTACCATCTGCAAGCAAATCCGACTGAACGCGTCAACCGTACTATCAAAACTATGATAGCCTCTTATGTCCGTGACAACCAGCGACATTGGGTTGTCAATATTTCAAAACTTGCTTGTGCCATCCGCACGTCCAAACACGAGGTTATTGGCTGTACACCTTTCCTTGCGTTGTTTGGTAGAGAACACGTCCTTTCCGGCAATTACTTCGGACAACTGTCAGAATTCAATAATATGTACATTCCCGATCCAGAACATCCTTCACCTAATCCCGACCACTTCAAAAATATTCGTTCACATGTCCTAAAGAAACTTTCCGCTGCATACCGCAATACTGGTAATCGATATAATCTTCGACGGCGACATGTCAAGTTCCGCGTAGGCGATTCTGTTTGACGTCGCAGTTATGCCCTGTCCGACGCTTCTCGTCATTTTAATGCCAAACTCGCTCCCAAATTCCTTGGTCCGTTCCCTATTACTAAAGTTGTTTCTCCGTGGACATACGAACTAACAGATCCTACCGGTGCCAAAGGCATTTGGCACGTCAAAGATCTCAAGCCCGCTCATCCTGACGATCCTAATGTTCCTGATATCGCATTACTTTCCTTCTGGCGACGTAGGCGTCGTAAAGTTGGTTAGCTATCTTCTGGTTCCAATTTCTGATGCTGACTCTGCTATGTTTTGGTTGTTGGCTTTTGGTTTGTACTAATTTTTTTTGTTTTAATGGTTCCTTTCTCTTTCTTTACTTCCTATTCCGATTTTCCTTTGGCTGGTCTTCCTTGCTGTCGTCCTTGTATTGACTTATTTCCTTTTGACTTTCTACGTTTCTCTCTTATTCCACATACCTGTCCTATTAATTTTTTTTCCATTGACTGGTTTTCTTTGATGTTAGATATGGTACTGACTTCGATTACTCGTTCTATCCGCTTCCTGTGGTAGATGCTTTCTAGACCTACTTTTTCCCTTTGGAAATACGGCATAATCGACTTTTGGATTCTATTGGCATTTCTTTGGTTGTTTGCTTTTGGTAACTTTTTTTGCTACCTCAGTTTGAAGCACCTCGTCTTTTACCAGTTTTCCTTTTGTCTTTTCTTTTGTCGCATACCTAAGGCTTGACACTATTGTCTTATTTTGGCTACGCTGTTTTCTTCCTCACTACTTTTCTTTCCTTTTTGATTTCTGCGTACGGAAAATCAAATCCTTCCTTGAGGTTGAAAATTGTACTGTTTCTTTTCTGAAGAGACATCGGTCCTTTGACGACTGTTACAGTGTTGATGCCATCTCAGCTTTGTCCTCGTTAATTGCCTGCTCCATACCTTATTCTTCTCTTCTCTTTCTTCCCGTTGTCTTTCTTTGGTATCATCTCAATTAGTACTTAGTTTTATTCTTTCTAGTGGTCTAGGTTTATTGTAGTGTTGTTGGTCCTTTGATCCGGATAAAATTTGTTATCGTTCTATTTCGTTCTTTTTTATGTTTGCTGTTATTGTTGTGTATTTTTTTGTGTTTTGACATAAAGTTCTTTGATTGGTTGTGTGGGAAGATTGTTCGTTTGGTGTTTTGTTTCCTACCCCGACCTTTTAATTTTGCTGGGGGGGGGGGGATTTGTTACGTTCAGTTTATACTGTTATGACTTTTATGTATTCCCAAATAAAATATCACATTACCGCTACTTTTCTCGCTTATCCTAACTTCAGAAGGCATTGTAATTAGGCAACCCATGTTACTCGGTAAATGCATGAATACTAAAATTTGTTATATCTAGTTAGCGGTGCCGAATATTTGACAATTGTCATAAGAAAAAAAAATCTAAGCTGCATGTACGGCTCACAACCAAACTTAGACATTAAGTTCAACAAATATTACTTACCTTTGTGTTAAATATTTGAAATTTAATTGTACGCGAAAATAATAAATAGTAATGTGTAAAAATTCGTATTTAAAGTCGAATATCTTGATTAATAATTGAAATATCGAAAAGTGAATAGCGTATTCGTATTCAGCGTAAAAAACTGGATAAGAATCATATATTATATGTCTTGTAACATCACGGGAACCGTGCAACGGACAGACAGACAGACCGACCGACAGACCGACCGACAGACTAGACCATCTCATTAACCAAACGAAGTTTGGTTGATAATTTTGATACCGTTGTTAGGTTTTACTTTATATTTCGCCTTGTGTTTGAAATTTAAGCGAGCAATTACCAATTCCTATTCGAATTTCTTTCTTTTGGTTAATTGGTAAGTAACCGCCATTTAGTTGTATAGTTTCAAAAGTTAGTGCCTGATTTTTAGCTCGCTTATGGATGGATTTCCGTTGTATTATACAGAAAGTGGATAATTCACTTTATACTCGTACTGTTTCTACTCACCTGAGGTCTACCTTTTGATTTCTACTCTCCTGCTGTACTGGAGTACTGGTTACTGTTTGTGCGGATTTGTTACCGTACTAACGGCGGATGAGGGGTCACAATTCGACTGTCCGCAGAGCAATTCGAATTGGTGGTGCTGCATCTGTTTTACAGCGTTTTTGGTGAGAACCTTCTAGAATATCTCTTTTTATTCCGTTTATATGCACCATGTACTACTCCAATCGTTAAATACACTACTGTATAGTGCTGCTAGGAGCCCGAACTCCGTTACTGATACTTTTGGGGTATGTTCGTGTTAACATAGTTCCAGTCTTCCGCTATACGTCCATGAATTTAAGATTATACTATATGTTTGATCTTAAAAACTATAGAAAACAGAGTTTAGTATAAATATTTCTTTTCTACATTATTACTTTAAATTTCAATTAGAGATTGTAAAACTGGTGCGTATCTGGAAACGTTTCTACATGTGTATAAAGCTCTTGCAGTAAATTGTAAATTACGAATTATTAGTGATAGGGTTACATAATTATGGTAACCTATTTCTTTGAGTTAAGCATTAACTGTACTTTAAAATTGTAAAGAAAAAAGTCATACGTATGGTACCTATAAATAATTGTTATTAACAAACCCCACTCAACCTTCCATGAATAAACTATCTAGTCAGGCTATTTTACTTTTATTATTATAAATACTGATATCAGACCGATTAAGATGTGGTCCTGGTTTACATTTCTACATAACCTAACAGTTTTGTATTTCAGCTATTCGGTATATTCGTTCTGGTTTAATCCTACACCCAACTCCCAATCTACGACTACGTTAGTCCGGCATCCTTTTCGTTTATGCTACGGACCGAGCAGAATAGACCGCGCTCCCTGAGCGCTCAACATCTGATAATACTCCTGGGTAAATGTAATAACTTTAATTCATTTACCGGGGATTTATTGATATGGTTGAGTATTATAAAATAAATGAGTGTTATAAATTTGAATTGAGTTTATAGAAGAGATTCGAGAAACTTCAGTTGTAGTTCAGCTTTCGAACTAACATCGAAAGTTTCTCGCAAAAAATTAACGCATCTTCAAATACCTTTGTGCGTTTGTACGAGTCAAAATGCCAGCAACAATGAAGAGGATTAGGTATTTTGGTACTCAACTCAACTTTATTGACTTAATTAAATCTACCAATTAATTTTTATAATAATAAAGCTAGTACATTTTCAAAGAAGTACTTACAACGGTGAATCTCTATCAGTGACCTCGACACAATGGGCGGTTGTTAAAACGTATCTATTATTGATTAACGATCCAACGCATAAGTTTTCTTCCTTACCATTTACTTGATATATTAGAGCAGCTAGCCATGGAAATTCATCAATAGAGGAGGAACTACTGTTTTCATTTCTGTTACTAAAATAGTCATCGGAATGCTGAAAACCACAATACCGCCGATCTGGTAGTAATGTTGTAGATAATTTCTCAAAGTTCCCACTTTTGCCACAGCAGACCAGTGGAGCTGAAATATAACCGCATTGAGATTTTTTTGCAAACTGGATTGCCGTTTCTTCATTTGTTTTTATTGCATTCAATAATACTGGACATTTGTAGATGGAAACGCAATCAGCAGTTTCTCCGTTTGGTGTTACACACTTATCTGAAAATAATAACAATAAACATTGTTTATTTTACAAAAAGAAATGAAAGAAAGGAAGGCGCCTGGTGGTCAATAGGACAATCGCCAGGAACGTCGTGAATTATTGAGTTATTCCTAAACCTAGTCAAATAATTGTAGAAATACTAAATGGTTACTTTGACAAAACCTCAACATGGCAGCAATGTCATTAAGCTAACTGAAATATAGATAGTGCTAATTCTTCACCACGCATGTCTAATTTCAGAAGGGCGGTATATTAGACCTGGCTGAGTATGCGTAGGGCTTATCGAAATTACGGGCAAATAATTGGACAATGTAGAATTCAATGTTAGAGAAAGAAATCAAAAGGTCTAAAGGGTTTAAAGAATCTTTTTGTATAGACTCGATATTCCTCTAGTGTGACATACAAGGTGAGGCGGAATAAAAAGGTCTGTTTGGAACACGTAGACCACGCGAAGGGAAGGGGTATAAGGTCGCGGTTGAGGTCTTTGATTTAAAAGTGCTTATCGTTCGTATGACAATGGTTATCTGGACAAGGGAGCATTGAGGTGTATCTAAAATCGGGCGAATCTTTTATTGTCGCGCAATGGTACTTTTGCCAACGCCTCAATATTGGTCAAACCAGTTCAGTCCCGGAAAATGGCACAATAAAAAGATGGGTTTAGAATTTTAGAATGAAAACATCTGCAATTAACCCAAAACCTCGAGGTTGTCCCCGAAGAGCAAGGACACTAGCTTCCGTTGAAAGGTCAAGACAAGCAGTAATTCAAAGTCCAGAGCGCTCTGTACGAAAACGAGCTGCAGCACCTCGAATGAATAGTGAAACACTTTGCAGAATTTTACACCAAAATCTTCACTTTTACCCCTATCAGCCTGTGTTTGTTCAGGAACTGATTGAAAGAGATTTTCTACAACGTCGGCAGTTCGCCGAAAGTATGCAATTGATTTTCCTGATGAAAGTGAGCTATTCATAGTTATGAGCAATGAGGCTCATTAATAAACGGAGCTATCGGTATTGGGCAACAAAAACCCTCGTGAACTGCATCAGCACCCACTTCACGGTGAAAAAGTCACCCTATATGTGATTTTCCAATGCTCCACCCGAAGGTACTACATTGGCCAGGAAGCGAGTTTTTTACCTGGAAAATTTGGAATTTTGTCGAACCCTTGCTGTTCCAAGCATGGTAGGGATCTTTAACGTGCGTGACAACACTCACACACGGGACCTCCATTTTACCTCTCATCCGAACGAGGGTGTATTTTTGTGAAAAATGCTCGCGTAACATTTTTTAAGCGGACCGTGTCGGGATTCGAACCCGGGCCCTTGGGCGTAGTAGTGAGAAAGTCACCGCTTAGTGCGCAGCAATCCGTCTTGAAGTGATCGAACCATTTTTTCGAAAACACTAGAACGATAGCTCTAACTGTAAACTTCGAGCGATATTTATTTATATTGAAAAGATTTTTGAAACCAGAATTGTAGCGACGAAGAATCAATACAAGAAATGTTTGGTTCCAACAAGAAGGAACCACAGCGTATACAGCCAGAGTCTGGATGGAAGTTGTGCGTATTTTCCCCGAACACGTAATATCCCGCTACGGTGATGTGCCGTGCCCTCTTCGTTCCTCAGACCTCTCAGCCAATGATTACTTTTTATGGGAATACATAAAGGTTAAGGTCTATGTAAAATAATTGAGGTGAAATTTTAAATAACTCATTTGATAGAGAGAAGTGGACTGTATATAATTTAAATTGATAATTTTACAAACAACAGATAATTAATGTCTTTAATCAAATCAAAGCAAAGCGTTTACTATAAAGCACTCACCTTATTAATTATGTAGCCGTGCAGACGAAAAAAACGATGAAACAAATACGACTCTTCCTTTGGCGGTGAAGCGAAGCACATTATCACAATAGCGGTTCTGAACAAAGCGGTTCATACGTAATTGGTTCTACGTAGAGCGAGTACAATAGCGAGGCGGTGTTGTTCGAAAGACGAATCGATACTCTACTATGTTGAGCGTGTAAACTAGCGATGCGGTGTATTCGACAGACGAAACGATACTCTCCTGGCTTTGTGGATTTTCCAATCGATACTTGTTGTTGCACATGCGCAATAACACACACATATACACACAGAGTTTTAACACTCACGGCACTTGGCGCGTGCTTAAATAAACACATAGGAAATACACTCTAATAAATTTAAACATACCGTGGCGGATTTAAAATAACCAACAAACTCAATGACATAAAATTTAGCTCAAAATTATTTACATATAAACGGAACAGTCTACGGCAATAAACCTCAAAACCTGAGGGTTGAAAGACGCCATCACTACAGAGGTTAGGATAATTGACATCGACTTCTGTGAAAGGGTGATGTGCAACTTTGAGAAGAAACTACAGCAGTACATTGCAAAAACTGACGTCGTTTGTCTGATATCATTTCCAGAACATAATTTTAGGTTTTCATTGCTAAATGGTAACATCTAAACTTTCATTTTATATAATTGCAATTTTTTAAGTTAAAAAATAGTAAAGTTATTCTTATTTCCAAAAACGCCCTTCAATTCTGTCCCACCCAGTAGAGTACCTGATTAATTTGCTTAAAAGTAGTTTAATGATGTGTTCATACTATTTTTTAGCACAGTATTAATATTATAATTCAAATAATTACCAAAATATCATATAGTGAATTCACGCGACTGCACTGACGTGCACTCATGTACACTAGTGTAGAGTAGGCTTGTTTATCAAGAATAATGAAAGAGAAAGGGTGCCGGTTTTATGGGAAAAGATGATTAAAAGGTTTATCTCTTCTCCGTGGAGGGTGGGAAACTGTACTTTTTTGAACGGAAGAAGAAATTGTAGAAAAAGCTCAAATTATGTAAATATTCATTTTCATAAAAAAGCGAGTTTGTTAAAAAAATCACTCAGTATATTAAATATAAATGCATAAAAGACCCTTAATAGAAGGACTTTTCATTCTTAATGACGAAGAAATAGTTTATTTTGCATGTAGATGAAACCCTTTCTTTAAAGAGGTTATTACAGTACCGTAAACAAGGTATATGCGACACAAAGACAGTTTGTAACGCTAATCTATAATGTGGAAATTAGCGCGCCCATCTGTCAATGACGTCACACACTATGCAAATTATTACACGTACATGACGAAATATGCGAATTTCGAAAGTATATTATAAAAAACCCCACTCACGGGGAACTTACGTAAATACGTAGCGTCTCACAGAATTACTTCCTGATGGCGGTTCGTGGCTCCCTTCTGGATTATATAAAGATGGCGGCTGCAAGCTTCTTTCGGGATTGCTCCAGGCTAGCGACTGCGGGGCTCCCTTCCGGATTATCTAAAGATGGTTCTCAAGGCGTGGACTGGTGTTAGGCCAGGTTGCTTCCAAATTTATTCTTCTTTCTATGTAGGGAACGGCAGGAACAGGTTTATAGGGACGACAATCAAAAAACAAGAAAAAGGGATCTACATAATACAAGATAAGATACGATACCAGACCCAACACAACTCTTGTCGACGTTCAAAAGCAAAGTCCTTCTCCCAGCGTCTTGCGGAAAACCCCCACCTTTCTTCTCCACACGCCGGCGCGAAGTCTCGCGCAACGCACTTCTGAAGTGACGGAAATACGCGCAACAAGTCTTTCAAATTTATGGCGCAAAATTCCCGCATTTATTTAAAAATGTCTAGTGCCAAATTTTTGGCAAGTAACAAGATTCATCTCAAGAGTTCTCAACTGAGTGTCGCTAACACATATAGCGTAATTATTGTAAAAGGTTTCATTTGATCATGTTCATGTTTAAAAAAAACCAAACGTTTTCAAAAAAATGCAAGGCTACGTGTACAATATTTAATATCATACGGTCGTATTTTAACAAAATCGTGTATATAATATTTATAAGGGAAGGGTATTTTCAGTTAATAACAAGGGTATCAATTGTGAATAAACTTCTAGGATGATTCAGAATTTTAGAAATTACAAAATAATGAACGTAAACGTACATCCTAGTCCGCAAGTCCGACATTGTTATGGTTGCGGACGAAATGTGGTTACCCGACCTAACTGCCCAACATGTAAGGCGTCGGTAAACCGACGATAGGGTTCTTAGGGCGAGGCGAAGACCATATTCTTTCTCTGTCTTCGGATACCCTTTTTCTAGTCTCGAGGACCAATCTCGATCGGTGTTAAACTATCTATGCAGAAGTGTCCGGGGCAACCAACGCCCCCATTTACCTGTCCAAATCTTTGGGATTCCCTTTACTGGGCTGTTAGACTTATAAGCCACTCGTACAATCATTGGTGGTCCTGGTTGGCACCGATTACGTCCTTTGAACCTTCCTCTTGCATAAGTATTCTTCATCTTTCTGCAGCCTGGCAAACAACTGTAAATGTTCCATCCTAGGGTTCGTCTTCCTTCCTATCACTCTCCCAGAGTCCGTGATTACTCTTGATATACTTGTTATTCCCGATGTCTCCTACCAACTTATACTCGGCATAGATTTCTGGCAGTCTGTACAGTGTGTACCTGGTTTTCTGGATGGTCAATGGATTTTTCCCCTCCTTGCTTCTTGGCCATCACTACTTCCGCTCCTATCCACATTATTTCCGACCTTGGTCCCGAACAACAACTACGACTTGACTCCTTAATCACTTCCTCATTTTCTAAACAACCTCCTGGTCTCGGCTGTTCTTTCTTAGTACAACGCCAAATCTGCACGTCAGCCGAGCCCATCAAACAACGTTATTATTCTCTTTCCCCTCCACTCCTTAAGGTTGCCCATTCGGAACTCGATGAAATGCTCCGCTTAAGGGTTGTCGGACTTTCTACTAGCCGATGGTTTAGCCCCATTGTCCTGGTTAAGCAGAGAGCGATTCCTATCGGTTTTGCATTAATTTTCGAAGGTCAACCAAGTCACCCAAAAAGACGCATATCCTCTTCCGTTCATTTCGACCATCCCCGACCGGCCCCGTGATGCTCGTTATCTCTCCTCGCTAGATACTCGTTCCGCCTATTGGCAAATCCCTCTGTCCCCGGAATCCAAACTCACCACTGCCTTCACAATCCTTCATCGAGGTTCGTTTCAATTCTATCGCATACCCTTAGGCCTCCATAATTCTCCTGCCATCTTCCAACGTCTTATCGATCAGGTCATCGGTTCTGACCTGAAACCATTCTGCTTTGCCTACCTCGATGATATCATCATTGCTACTCCTTCATTCCAAGAACACCTCCGAATTCTTGACCTAGTTCTTTCTCGTCTCTTACATGCTGGCCTTAGTGTTCGTCAAGACAAGTGTCATTTCTGCCTGCCCGAGCTTCGCTTTCTTGGTTACATCGTTAACCGGGATGGTCTCCTTGTTGACCCCGATATGGTTTCGGCAATCCTTAAAATCCCTCCTTCCTCCACTGTTACCACAGTCCGTCAACTGATTGGCTTGGCCAGTTGGTACCGTCGTTTCATCACGAATTTTGTCACCCTCACAGCTACGCTTTCTAACCTGACCCGCAAAAACACCCCTTTTTCTTGGACCCACGATTGTCAATCTGCCTACCCTTCCCTTAAACAAAACCTAATTTCCGCCCCCATCCTTTCTTATCCTGACTTTACCTTACCTTTCACCATCTAAACTGACGCCTCTCACTTCGGTTTGGGTGTCATCCTTAGCCAATCCCATCCCGACGGCGAGAAGTTCGTAAGTTATATCGGTCGTTCACTCACCAAGCCTGAGAGCAACTACTCAGTGATTGAGAAGGAATGTCTGGCGGTGATGTGAGCGATTGAGAAGTTTCGTCCTTACGTTGAGGGTTTTCATTTTTCCGTTATCGCTGATCATCATTCCCTTCTTTGGCTCAATAAACTCCAAAGTTCTGCCGGTCGTATAGTTCGTTGGTCCTTCCGCCTCCAACAATATGGACAAAGATCATGTTGTTCTTGATGCCCTTTCTCGTTCTGTTCCGGTTCTTGAATCAATTTATATTTCCACAGTCACCTCTCTCGAAGTCGCCCTTCCTACTTCGGATCCCTGGTACAACGCCATGCTCCGTAATGTTTCTAACGCCGTTACACGTTATCTTTCCTGGTCCGTGGAGAACAATATCCTTTTCAGTAGTAACAAAACATCTATTCTCTGGTCGATTGGAAGATCGTCGAACATCCTGAACAGCGTAAAAATCTGATATCCCTCCATCACGATCCTCCTACTTCCGGTCATTGTGGTGTGATCAAAACGTCTGCTCGTCTCCTTAAAAAATATTACTGGTCCTGTCTTCAGAGCTGACGTCGCTCGTTACATCCGACGTTGTCCGATTTGTGCTGCTCACAAAGTTGAACAATTACCTCCCTCCTGGTTTATTCACTTCTAAGGCCAAACCATCCTATACCTGGCAAGTCCTTTCCTGTGACATAGTAGGTCTTCTTCCTTGTTCTACTCGCGGTCACTCCTACATTCTTGTAGTGGTTTCTTTCCTTTACCTACAGCCACTGCACAGTCCGTCACCAAAGTCCTCGAAGAGCACGCCTTCCTTATTTTTGGTGTCCCGCAATATCCACACATAATACTATACAATTCCGTAGCCATCATCTTGCTTCCTTGTGTGCCCGTTATCACTCCAAAATCCTTTTCACCGCCCGCTATCATCCCCAAGCCAATCCTGCTGAACGTGTTAACCGCTTCCTCAAGACCATGCTTGCTTTGTATGTGCGCGACGACCAACGTCATTGGGATGTAATCCTCCCAAAAATTTCTTATGCAATCCGCATCTCCAAACGCGAAATCATAGGCTGCACTTCGTTCTTCGCTCTATTTAGTCGTGAGCATATTCTTTACGGCGATTATTTTGAACAGCTGTCCGAAATTAACGACATGTACATCCTTCACCAGATTCTGACCACTTTAAAATCTCGGTTCTCACATTCTCAAAAAACTTTCTGCCGGTTATCGGAAAATTTACAGTTGCTATAGTATCCGCCGTCGTCCTGTCTCTTATCAACTAGGCAATTCTGTTTGGTGCCGTAATTTCGCTCTGTCCGACGCTTTACGCCATTTTATCGCCAAACTTGCTCCTAGATTCATTGGTCCCTTTCCCATTTCTAAAGTCGTTTCTCCCTGGAGATACAAACTTACTAGTCTTTCCGGTCACAAACCCATGTGGCATGTTAAATATCTGAAACCTGCCCATCCGGACAATACTAATGCCCTTGATTTTGCTCTGTTTTCCTTCTGACGCGTAAACGCCTGAAGCCCAATATCTAGTCCTCGCGCGCCAGATTCTTATGCCGGCTTTGCTCCTTTTCGGACTTGTTTTTTGGACGTTACGATTTCGTTTTACTTCCCTGTTTTGCTAGGTTCTCTTTCGTTTTCTTGCTTTTCTTGAACCCGTGTGGGTCCGGGAATAGTATAGCCCCATGGTACGAACTGCCTGTCGTAAGAGGCGACTACAGCGGTCCAACACATACACACACGTACACTTTATACCCGCATCCTAAATACACACAGTTCATACACACGTGCACACACACTCACATATTCATACATCAACAACACACACACACACACATACACGTACACGTGCACGCACACGCACACATATACTCATATATAACTACACTGGGATTCTGTTTTATTTTCTGTTGTACGATTCTTAGGTTTTTTTGTTGATTTTGGTACTTGTACTTGTTGGTGTTATTCTTATTGGGTTTTTTCATTTTTTCTCGTTCCTTTCGTTCTACTTTACTTTCTCTATCCTGTTGCTGGTCTTCTTTGCTGTCGGTCCCTAGTCCGATTGTGTTTCGTCCATCCGCTCCTGTGGTAGGTGCTTTTTAGTCCGTTTTTATTTCTTCGGAAATCACGACTTAGTCGACTTTATGTCTAGTTAACATTTCTTCTCTTTGGTTCTTCGTTTTTGGTTACCACAGTTAGTAGTACATCGTTTCCTTTTACCAGCGCTCTCCCTCTCTTCCACTCGTTCTCCCTTGTAGTCCATTTGTTTACTTGAGGCTTGATCTTTGGGACCTGCTTTGGTTTGCACTGTTGGTTTTCTACCTCGTTCCTTTTTCTTCTCTTGAGGTTGATAATCTTACTGTTTCTTCTGTGAAACATCCGTCTTTTGCCGACTGCGCAGTGTTAAGGCCGTTCCACCTTAGTCCTCCTTGATTGCTTATTACCCGTCTTCCCTTCCTTCTTTCTTATTTTTTCTTTCTTTTTCTATTATTGGACCTTCGAGCCGGATTTCGTTTGGTGTCTGTTTTTGTTTTCTTTTCTATCCGGAATCTGTTGCGGTCGCTCTTGTTGTTATTTTGGGTTTTTTCCGATGTTTTTATAGTTTCCGTTTTTTTCTTTTTTTGTTTATAACAAATGTTCTTTTAGTTTGAAGCGATTTTTTTCTTTTTCGTTTTGTTTGGGGTTATTTTTTTGGATCCTGCCCATTCCCTGATTTTGTCTTTCCTACCCCGACCTGTTAATTTTGCCGGGGGAGATTTGTTACATTTATTTTTCAACATAAATTAAATACTCTTGTTTCCTGGTTAAGTCATTACCTTCTCGAATAAATTACATTTCTATTTTTAATTTCTCCAACAATACGCTACATAGTGTACCTGTTTAGAATAAGCTGGCTTTAACATAATTTTTACTCAAACCCATTTTGCTTTTAAAACGAAAATTTATTCGATAAATTAAATAGTCAATTCCTTGTTTTAGGTATCCGTTAATTTGTTAAACATTCCGATAACGTATAATTGCTTTCTCTTGTGTTTCCCATCTAAAGACTTGGCAAAATAATGGATCCTACTATTATTTAATAGCGTGTTTTCCAGTTTGCTAATCGCGCTTTGATAACACGAGGATTGCAGTTCGAACTCGTGTTATTTGAACCAATTTTTAATTTGATTCTGTAGCTTGTGCTTTGAAATTTAAAATTTAAAAAAATCCATGATTTGCCAACATGCATGGGACTTCAGTCATAAAATAAAGGGAGGACGCAAAAATTATCGACAAAGAAGAAAACCACCAAAAACGCAAAATCAAAGAAGCTGCTTATATAACCTTACATAAAAATAACTGCGTTGCAAACGAATCCGTAACTTTCAGTAAACAATGGATTCCATTACTAAAAGAAATAACAAAAGAAATAACAAATAAAAATCAAATGCCCCCAATATCTAGGTAGCATTGCAAGTTTTTCCTGGGTTTTCCTTGCGATATTAACATGAAATACAGACTACATACATGATTTCTATTTATACATACAATAACTAATTATATAACAATAAGCATATTAACTAGAAAACCATTAATTCGGCAAATATCTAAGTGTTGGGGGATCTTGGTAGCCACAGGTTGCTTAACCCCCTTCACTGAATCTCGGTGAAATAAAACATAAAATTAGAAAACAATAGAAGGGAAGCTAGCTCAGAATATAAATAAGTGCAGGTACGTGTCCAACCAGTTTTGAGATGAAGATCCAATGAAGATGATGTTGAAGCATATTAACAACCCCTGTAAAACAGCATTGGTATCTGACAAGTGTAAACCCGCCATAGGGTCGCCTCAGATCCATATACAACCTTCTTAGAACAACATTGGTATCTGACAAGTGTAAACCCACCATAAGGTTACCTCAGAACCATGTTAAAATCTACCAAAGAGGTAGCCTAAATCATAATAATTTCCCCTTCAAAATAAATATAAAAAAACGACTACTTAAGCCTTTTAATAATGCAATTGCACACTTCTTTAATAACCATCCTCTAAATTGTATAAATAGAAACATGTTAAAAAATGTTTTCCAATTCCCAAGTTCTTGAATTTTTACAATAAAAATTAATCAGCTGATTTCACGTTAAGCGTATTGGCTACCTAAAAAAGTCGGTCCCAGGCCGTAACACAAATTGAAGGCAATTATTCATTTAAATTTTAAAAATTTTTAAAAATTTGTGCTTAGTGTACTCAAACCAAATATTTCAAACATCAATAAATCAAAGTCACCTTTAATTTGTGTCATAAATGTCAAACTTGAAGTTTTTATTATTTTGAAAACGATCCTAGGTTATGGATCGAAACGTTAATAAAGATAATTTTAAAAACTATGAGTGGTTCAATACCCAAAGAAGATTAAAAAAATATTTTCGACATTACTCGTCCCAGTACTTCAAGTGCGATGCGCGTTTTTTTGTTCGACAAGTAGGAAATAACTTCGGGTGTATCGGTGAGTTTTTCCGCGCTTACCCATCCTAATCAGATTCTCTTTATAACTCTTAGCTAGAGGCCAAATTGGTTCTTTTTTATGAAAGCCCAACTGTCCTTTGCCACAGATCAACTGCCGTTGCCTGTAAATCGCTAGTGCCGTTATGGTAGCAGGGTAAATAGATCCCGACGACCGTAACGATGCGGTGCTGATTCACCCCGGATGGAGTGTAAGCAAAGTATCCCGACACATACAGGTATCCAATTTATTTTCTTTTGTGTATATCAAGGGAATATTTATTATCAGCGTTTGGTGTGGTTGCGTGATAAAAAAAGTGACCCTGTAGTTTGTTTGTTGCTGCGAATCGATATTATCGCTCTACAGGTGTGATGTACCATTGTTAAAAATGTTTAATAGACACACGCTTATTCTTTTCTACTGATTGGTTTATTTACAAACAGTATTAGGTGCAATTTTAAAAGCGCTTGACAGAAGCTTTCACATGTTTATTTACTACTGATTAATTTTATTTTGTGTGAAATACTAGACGCGCACTTCGTATCTAAAGTACTAAATTGTTATATTGTCGGAGACTTTCACGGCCGGAGGCATTATAAATATTTATGGTTCCGGGTTGGGACCGTGTTATTTTATAAATTAAGGTCGACGTTTTTCTCACTTTTGTAAGGGGCTTAATCCGGACAAGAAAAGAAATAAGTAATAAAATAAAAAATATACAAAGATAATATTAAGTAGACAAGTTAAAGTGTAAACAGAAAAGTTATTCCTGAACTAGCAGACTCGCTAGCCCATTCAAAGCCAAAAGGTGTCTTGTGACCAAGTTACTTCTTTGCTTGTCCTGATTAAGACCCCTTACAAAAGTGGGCGAAACGTCGACCTTAATTTAGAAATTGACATGGTCCCAACCCGGAACCATAAATATTTATACTAAATTGTTCGTATCACATAATTGTTTGCTGTGAAATAGTAAAGCTTAATGAATTTTTTTTATTTATCCTTATGGTTAATAGATTACCGTGGGCGATGTGTTTTTTTTGGTATCTAGGTGAATCCCCCAACTCTCCGCGTTTGGTAGTTAGCCTGGTATTTACGTTTCTTCCGGCTACGTCTAGGTACGTAGCAAACTTAGTTTTCTTTATACAAGAGGAAATCCATGATATCAGCACATTGTTTTCTAGAGCTCGATATATTGCCTCAAACTCCTACATTACTTTATTCTTGCATTTATTTTAAAAATAAATCCAACTCAAACTAGTGTGCAAGCCTCTGTATAACTACCGATTTGTGCTTGTTTTAAACATATTTTGTCCAATGTAGTCGACATTAGTAATTGTCTATATGTTGTTGGTAATAGAATGTCGCTCTTAAACCCATTTGGCCTGTATTTAACTGACCTCCGTGCTTCATTCACGTTGATTTTATCATTTTCTTCTATCAACACGCTTTTTAGTTCTATCGTTCCTTTGTGATGCCACTTCAGTTTACACACAATCTGCTGTAGAGACGTTGAAAAGACGATTTGTAATATTATTTTGAAATGTTAACGTTTTATCAGATAAATTAATTAATTAAATTTCATTAACTTGTATTACTTATAGGCAAAATTCCATAATAAATTACCGTTATATAAGCATCCCTTATAATAAAGACCCCTGGTTTGGAAATAGCTTTACCCTTAAATATTATAAATTTTAGCGGCTGTCATCATAATTTAAAGTTCCAACCTTGCAAACCGAATACAATAACCCTTTTAAAATTTATGTCGGTTATAGTTTGACGAATCTGATAAATTTAAATGGAATAGTACCTTTTAACGTAAACAAAGAAAAGCAATTTTCAGTTGTAAAACTTAATTTACTTAATATTTTTGTGATTGACAGCGGGTTACAGAAAACGAAACATTACAAATAGCCAAACTATTTTCCAATTTGATTTGTTCAAAGATTGTAAGTAATTTTTAGTAGTCTGGAGACAACCATTGTGTTAAAATCCATTTTGACTATCCGGCCTTTTGTCAATGGCAGACAACCGTCGCCAATAGATATAGTCAACAACTTCAGTACTTAAAATTCCAAGAATGTACAACATAGTTATAGCATTAAAAAAGTAATTGCTATCCGTGACCCTTATCTTGAAAGAGGTTGGATTTGATTTCTGAAATCTTGTTTTTAGGAGGTTTTGTTAATAGTCATTGAATAACAGAAATATGACAGAAAATAATGGTTTAGAGTAGAAATTTAAGGCTTTAGCAAAAGACAGAGAATCCAATGGGGTTGTCCGTCGTCAAAAGGTAGAAAGAACGTAGCCAGAGAAGTTCGCTGGTAGAGTTCTCCGGCATCACAGATATGATATCGAATTTAGTATTACGTTAGTAAAAATGGAAAGGAGTAAGTAACTCATTCAGTTCGCGAGGGTTGATGCCCGTGTGTTCGCGGATTTATAAGTGATATTAGTATATAATAAAAAACTTGTATGCATGTGAAGCACAAGTTAAGTTAAGCTCAACAAGATCCTGCCGGGTTTGTGTGCCATTGAATTATTTGAATAATTGCGAATAACAAGAGCCACAAGCGAGATTCTCTCCCACAATTTAAGAGCTGTTCTGGGTTGGAAGGAAAGCCATCAAACAATTGACAAATTTTAGTAAGTAAGTTTTATAGTTAAGCTAGCATGGCGAGTTTTTAGTTGATTAAGTCAATAGTTTTTCAACTTTTGATCATGAAAGTTGCATAAGTAGTCGAAAAGGTAAGAATTGATTAAAAGAAACAATTGTCCTCCTGGGGATGATGTCTTGTAAAGTTTTGCATGAACATTAGGACATTCTCGACTTGTCTGGCGCCCTTGGTAGTTGTCATTAAGCCACAATATTTATGAAAGGTATGTGCCAAATTTTTTTGTTGTATAATATATACTAATTTAGCCCTTTCTTCTGCAAAATTTTAACCATCTAAACGATCCACGACCTTCCGCTAGCTAGTGCCGGTGACCCCTTTTAGTTTTTGTTTTACAGGCCGCTCCCATTTTATAATTTTAATAAAAAAAATATACTTAGTAGCTTTTCTGCCTGTAACAGATTTTAGAAGTAAATATATACATAAACCAGTAGTAAACTTGTGGATTTTGAGGTCATATAAATTATCAAATCTTACCTCATTTCATAATATTGTGACTTTAACTTTTCGAATGTTGACAAATGATTTTACTTCATTATTATGTCTACACTCCTGAAACTGGTTAGACGCGTACCATCATTGTTTCCTATTCTGAACTAACCTACCCTAAATAAATCAATTTCCCTGAAATTTGCACAGTCTGCATCTATCACCATCTGATCTAGATCTACAGCTACCTCCTTTTTCCTATCTCTGCTTGTAATATATCACATACTATTCCCTAAAAAAGCCTTAAAAGTTATTCTGCCCTTCTATTTCTTCTATTTTTTTGTTTTCCACAGATATCTTTATTCCCTACTATTTATATAACCTATTTGTAATTAATTTTGTCTGTCCATACTATCATCCTCATACATCTGAAGCACAACATTCCAAAAGGCTGCTACTGTTTTTCTGTCTGTTTTTCCTAGTGCCGGTATTTCATAGGCATACTGTGCTGTGCTCCACACATATGCTTTCCACAATTCTCTTCTTGTTTCTATGTTTGTTGTCTTTCATCATAGGTGCTGTTCTTTCTTTTTAGATGCAGTTCGGTTCCCTTCTAATGTTTTACAATATATACCCTATTTCTCCGACCAGTGGTTGTGAAGGGGGGTAAACAACCTGTGGCTGCCAAGTTCCCCCAGCACTTGAACATTTACCGATTTAATATTTTTTCCAATATATCTTTTCGTACAGTCAACATTAGTTGCAAATATTTCACAACCAACACTTTCAGTTGCTTATAATAATTATCAGATTTATCTGTACTTATTTTTTCGTTAAGTTTTCCCTCTCAAAACTGGTTGGACACGTGCCTGCACTTATTTATGTTCTGAGCTAGCCTAAACAGTTTCCTGAAATTCTCACACAGACTGTATACAGCTCGGTTCCCCTTCTATTGTTTTTTATGCCCTATTTCACCAAGATTCAGTGAAGGGGGTTAAGCAGCCCGTGGCTGCCAAGATCCCCAACACTTAGACAATTGCCTAATTAACGGTTTTGCTGTAAATCCTTTCACACAATTAACATTTTTCGAGAATATTTCCCAATCAATACTTGTAGTTGCTAATAATAATCATCATGTTTAGGTTCAGTTACTTTTTTTGTCATTAATTTATCCATCTTGGGACTGGTTGGATGCGTATCAGTAGATAATATACCTTCCTTCTGGCACACTTCGATCCTCACTCGATCGATCCCCCCACCCTGCCTTCTATTTCGCAGTTGTTGAGGTGGTGTGCCTTGTAAATTCAGACGATCCTCAAGACACTTCTGGCGCACATCGTTTCTCACTGGATCGCCGCCCCCCTTCCTACCCCTTTCTGCTTGCCTACTAGTTGTAGGGTGTTGAAGGGGGAAGGGGGTCTTATGACAATTCTCATGACTCGTATGAATTCTTCATTATGTTTATCGGCTTTGCGGGTGTCCTATTCATCATTCTGCGGGCTAGAAAATTTTTAACGATAGTGATAGGCAGATATAATTAGCATTGTGAAATTACATGGGATTATTTAGCACTATTATTTTAATATTATAATTTTACTTTTTAACATATATCATTTTAATATTAGACTAGTATAAGTGTGTTCTTAAATTTTAGAATTAAGTTGACTCCATAATTGGACTTCTATACATATGTCTGTGTAGACTTTATTAATAAATGAAATAAATGAAATTATGTTTATCGGCTTTGCGGGTGTCCCATTTGGCATTTTGCGGTCTAGAAAAAATTTTTAACGATCCTCATAACTCGTATAAATTCTTCATTATGTTTATCGGCTTTGCGGGTGCCCCATTCGGAATTTTGAGGTTTAGAAAAAATTTAAAAAAATTTTAAATCGAGCTAACATATGCACTCAAAATTATATGGCATAGGTATGGGTAATCAAAATTGTAAAGAGTAATTGTTTCCGTTCTCTGGGATCGGTGATTGAGCACAGAAATAAAAATAAACTGCAATATATATAGAAATAAAATTTATTAGACAATCTATACACAGTAGTAATAAATTCTTTGTATATGTCTATATTTACAATAATATTATCATTGTACACGTTTTAGGCTAAACATGTATATTCATTGTGACCCTAAAACAGTCACGTAATGTGTACAACTTAAATCCGAGCAATATATACAACTTATAAACTAAGTAAAATAAAATCTATTATCTATTTCACTATGGCCCCATGCATACGTTAAGGTCGTGTTAGGGATGACGAAACGCTTACCATCTGCGCCCGATAAACTGACCTTGCTAAGTAACAGCGTAAACAAATCATGTTTTTTGCTCCTAATAGTTCGCATCGAATGCACGAGGGCTCGGAAGTTACTGTTATGTGCTACGTCCTTAAAACTGCCAACACTTATACCCTGCGCAACACTACGCTTAACCCTTTAATCTTTTTATTACATCCCTTTCACTAACTATACAGTAACTCTTGGCGCGAGTACCCACAAACTCTAAAACTATCTCACCACCAAACTCATCCTTGAACTTTCCGGGCACTTTCTTGTTTACAAGTGGGATCTTATATTTATTGTCTGGGTGGTAGTCACTAGTGTCGAATAGGTCCAGGTGGGTATGAATATCACTGTACAAGTCTTCTGTTTCGACACTATACACGAGCGAATCGGTATCTGTATACAAAAGCGAAAGCTTAGACCCATACAGAGGCAACAGTTTCTCATAGTGAAAGTCATAAATCAAGGTTTTTGATAGGTCTAAAATCGAAAAGCCTGCATATATAGGTTTATTATAGGTGACTTTAACGCGGTCCATCTGTATGAGTGCTAAATTTTCGCCTAGTACCAGAATACAATTAATGTTCGGGCGGGCAATCAGGGTACTCGCACACAAGGTCTTCCCGTTACACTCCCATCGAGTCACAAGCTTCATGTCGACGCGCTTGTCTATATTTTCCATGGTTTTACCAAAGATGGCATTGTTCATGAGTTTGAAAAAGTCCTTCTCAAAAGCGTTAGTGGCACGAGTTCGAAGGTCCGTGTTCAACTCGATATAAGGCTTCAACCATGGAGACTGGTCGAACTCGAGAACCCGATGGATGGAGGTCAACACTAATCCATTCCGCACACACTGCTGTAGATTCCTGTAGTAGATAATGTAGCGGTGTTTGTCTTCTAAGGTGGCGAGGAGCTGGAGCCTTAGATGTGATATAAGGCGACGTTTTAATTTCCGGGCAGAGCGGCAGCTCGTTGTGGAGATCATGTAAATGTGAAGGGTACTCAAGTCGACCTCCAGAATGAATCCTTTCGCTGAGTCCTTGGGAACATTTAAGATGGTGGCATGTAGTTCGGCTATATCGGTAGAGGGCAACCATCGAAATCCTCCAAGAGGAGAGCCTGGCTCATGGCCCAGCCATACAAGTTATTGGCATCGTAGTATGCTAAATACTTAGACGGAGCCGCAGGATCGTACTCTTCCATGTACTTGTTGTTGGCAGCAGCGTAGCGTCCACTACACTGGGTCAAACCTCCTCTGATCCCAGACTTTATAAAATGGTACATGTCAATATCTGTGAGGAGCTCCAGTTTCACGCCGGTGTATTTTAACATGGCGTCCCAGGTTAATGAGGGCGCTGTCACATACTGGCACGGATCAAGGTCATAAGTCGACATGCACACCCGGCGAAAGTTCTCAAAGACGTCTGCTAACAACAGTACATCTGTCTTCAAATAGAGGTCGCTATATTCTCCGAGCGTGTTAAGACCAAAGTCCTCCATACCTTCTGAGCCCTGTCGTATTCGTCGGTGGTAATGGATGTAGAGGCGAGATCATTGTAGAAGGCAGCCTGTGGTGGAAGAGCTGTTTCGTCCAATACTTCCATACTTTGTATGTAAGTGTATGGAAACACACCTTTCTTGGTAACCAGTTGGAACCTGGAGTCCTCGGGAAAGTGACGTCTGACCTCTACAAACTGGTCCTGGGGCAAATTCTTCGCCAGTGTATCCAACCCGGCCGCCATAAATCGGAGAGAGTCGATAAACCGAAGTTGGACACAGGGCTTGTCGACAGTCTTTTCTTGTCCGTCTAAGACCACTTCTGAATCGTATAGTCGTACAGTTTTTGAAAACGAGATGAACCGCTCTTTATTGTTCGGTATAACGTTAATATTCTCATTATCATACCCCAGTTCTTTTATGATGAAATGAGCATCATATCCACTAAGGTTGTGAAACACCACTGGGATAAACTGCGGAACCCGATAGAGGATGTTACATTTGGAGTGTACAGGAAGCGGTACACACCATTCATGTGGTTGTGATCCCGCACACGGTCTGTTCCAAGCGGTTTTTTGCATATCCCACAGTCTTCGGTAGTGTGGAACAAAAGTTCATTCTGGGCATCCAAAGGAATCATGGGCACATTCGTCGTCAATATCTTACCCAGACGTCTAGCTTCCTCTCTAAGTTTGGTAACAAATTTACGTGCGGCGTCTGGACCCCGGTAGATCTCAAATTTATTGAGGGAGTTGTCATAGCAGCATTTAATGTAATATGCCCAGCTATAAGGGGTATGCAGCTGAAGCGGTGTTGTAGATGATGTGGAGGGTCGGGCGTTGCAAAACTGTACGGCTGTAGGAGCGACTCAAAGTCTGCATAAATAACGAATGGGACCTGCATTTGTTTTTGGATGCCCGAAAATTCTAAAACGTTGTTGAAGACGGTGGGCATTTGGGTAACGACATGGTTACAGTCCTGCTTAGTATGCCTAATTAAGGCAGTCTCAGTCGGAAAAAAGATTAAACATCCATCGCAGATCCATTTATGTAAGCGATCTTTTGATAACTGTTTACCGACCAGACGTCCCAAATCCTTGATCCAACAGAAGTGACCTTTTCTTCATCCTGGATGTAAAGCAAGTTAACGTGCCGGGCTCTCCTGCGTTTAGTAAAATGTAGAGGACCAACAATAGACCTTCCTTCCACTCCGAATACATTGATACTCAGATCGTTCAAAGCCTCGAACTTGGCAATCTTGTCAAAGGCCATAGGGAACTCTATACCACCCATATTTAAGCAGCTCGAGTAATGGGGTACTTGCTAAGACGTTGGGAGTTATACTTGGCAGGATACAACGCTGCTACAATGGAGTATGCAAAACAGGCTGCGTCTCGGTTTTAACATTCACCACCGCTTTTTAGCTTTTATCCAGCGTGGAAGGTCAATGTAAGAAGATCCCTAAGTGGTTGGTATTTGTTGATGTTTAGTTCTAAATGCAGGACACGTTGTAAGGCCCAACCGGACTGGTGATGTTCAAATTCTTGGGATTTATCGAGCATCTCCCGAGAAAACGCCGTATACACTTTGTTCAAGTCGCTCGATCGGGTTATAATTTGATTCTTGGTATTGAAAGATTTAGTTGCTTCGGTATCACCCAAGTCCATCTTTGTGTACATACCAAACACTTCCACATTACATTTAAGGGTCGTGTGGACCTCCAAGGTGTCCTGGATCAACTTTACAAAATGCCGCTTTTGTTCAAGTAAAAAGTCTCCAATGTCTCTACAACCAGACATATTATTGATGCGGTAAGTTGCGATCCGGGAGCGGAAGGCTGACGATAACAGCTGTATCGCTTCTTGTTCGGGGTCTCCGGATTTGGTCTTATGCGCGGCACTGCGTAAATGTCCAGGGAACTGGCGTGAAGGAACGTCCATATTGCAATCCTTGCAATATCGTATGTCCTGTCGCTGGCGTTTTAGGGCAGGTGCAGCACGTGGTGGTGATGCTCCACGTTTGGCTGACATCGATGTAGAAGAAATAGTATTTCCGTGGAGAGCGTGCTGATGCCGGGTTAAATTAGCTCGACGCCCAAACCCCATATCACAAATGTCGCACACAAATGATACTGGTGCTGATAATCCAGTCGGTGGAGCTGAGGCTGTAACCTGACGTGGTGGTCTAATGATATTATGAACCTCCTTTTGTGTCGGTTAAGGTTGCTCTGGATCGAGAAGTTTTCTGGCACACATCGCAGACGAATACTTTGACGGATTCCATTGTAATCTGCACAATAAAACTATGTTTATTACTCAGTTTAAAACACGTAAATTGCAATGTTTTACAGGTGTAAAAGAAACACTACTGAGGAAAATGGGCTGAGACTTCTTATAAATAGCAAGATGATCGTAAACAGGCAAATTAAAGTGCGTGCTCACAGGCAGTCAATATAACTTAGGTCCAAGATTTTTTTGTTACTCAGTTTAAAACACGTAAACCACGAGGTTTTGCGATCGTAGAAGAAATACAACTGAGGAAAATGAGATGAGACCCCTTATATTTATAGCCAGATGATCGTAAACAGGTGAATTACTGCGCATGCTCACAGGTATCCAATATAACATCGCCTTAGGATTCCTTTGAAATTTGTATAATAAAATGATGTTTATTTATAGTTTAAAACACGTAAATTATGAGGTTTTGTAGTCGTAGAAGAAACACTATTGAGGAAAATTGGTTGAGACTCCTTATAAATAGCCAGATGATTGTAAGAAGGTAAATTAAAGCGCATGCTCACAGGCAACCGATATAACTTCGGCCCAGGATTCCTATGTGATCTGCACAATAAAACGATGTTTATTACTCAGCTTAATAAACGCAGACAAATGTTTTTGCATTCGCGGAAAAGGAAAATGGGCTGAGGCCTCTTATAAATAGCCAGATGATCGGAAATAAGTAAATTAGAAAGAATGCGCACAGATCGCTAATAAAACGTCGCCCCAGTGGAGATGCTCCTAAAGGAATGGAGCACAGTTACGTCTGGGGAACTTGCGATACAACTAAAACAGAAAAATTAGCATTATATGAATAATAAATAGTCATTGCTATGTTTTCGGACCTTATTCGATATAGAACCATGGCGCCAACCGCAAACGACAGCATTGTTGCATTCTATAATTTATAATGAATACGACCGTGGGCTACTTCAGTTTTATTCTAGTATTTTTAATAGCTTGTAAATTTCGATATTGATATTGGAATTGATGTGTAAATATAATATAATATAAGAATTAAAATTAAAACCAGTAGTTTACATGGAAACTGGGCATGTCATCAACCAGTTAAAAAATATATTTTATAAGTATTTCAGTTATTAATGACATTGCACCAAATTCATTCCTATAATACATCATGATGCTAACCATCATGATCCTATTACGTAATACTAAAACTAGTGCTAGCGGCGACTTAAGTTGCTGCTACAGTTTAGAAACCTATAAAACTTAATTCATATACAAATTTTCAAGCCACTGAATAAATAAGATGTAAATAAAATAGCCGAGCGCCTGCCTATTTGCAACATTTATTAAAACGTGTATGCTAAGGTCATATTAATATACACGTCTGGCGAATATTAAACACATAATTAAGCTAAAATGAATCTTTTAAAATAAGCATCGTCATCATCTGAAACAATGTTTTGTTAAAATCCGAGTATTTTACGTTAATGTATCAGCATATGTCATAAGGAAATGCTGAGTGTAGACACCGGGTATTTATTTATAAGTAAAATATTTAATCATTACTATTATTGTGCTATTCATTAGCAGAAATCTGCACAAATCTGCATAAATATTACGTCCAATGCTCGATTTGATTGCATAGAATTAACCTTGTACCTGTTTTGTTTGAGGTCTGAAAGCATATAATTAAAATATTGTATCATCCGTTTTAAATAATTCAGGTATGTAAAATTTTTAAAAATTCAATATTCGGATAATTTAAAGAACGAAATAATGCTTTAGATAATTAAATGGAGTATTTTCATTATACAATACAATAATAATTATTACAATGGGTAAACCTATTTTGACTATTAAAAACAATGTCGATGTGTGAGCTCAAACGTTTAGTTACTTGATAAAAACTTCTCGGGGCATGATTCGAGCGATCAACGACCTACTTAAACGTGTTTATGCCTGCATGAATGTGCGTGACGTCATAAATATCATTGCTCATAAATATTTCTAGGATTAGTTCGCTGTAAATTGCAGAAATGACTGCATTCCATACGATACGATGATACATCTGTCTATAATTAACCGCAAAATACTAATTATAAAATGAGCTATATATTAAAACAGAGAAAATTACTTTTACCTGACGTTGAGATAATGAAAGCGGTTGATAATTAATCAATTTATAAAACTGAATACCCTTCAAATCGACCGATTTACATATATTTTAAATTCAGGCAATTAATTGTTTTATGATGTAACTATGTTGTCTTGACTCATCCAAAATTCTACATCACGTCTGCGAATCTCGGTAAAATTAAAGGTCATCATAGCTTTTATTAGAACTCGAATATTTCAGTGGATTCTAAAATATTAACAAAAAATTACTAAAAATCTATTAGAAACCATAAATTATCCCGAAACTAAGCCTAATTTACGCTAAATTAAAATTAAATATGTAATTCATATATGCAACATTAAAAGCTCGTCAAAACGTGTCAACGATTATATATAATATACACGTCTATCTAAAAAGCAAATACTATTCATATAATTAAGCTAAAATGTGTCTTTTAACACCGTAAAACTTGCAGATTAATCTGAAAAATATGCTGTTAAATATGTATACAAAGGTTTAATACTCACCTTCAACCACTTCTCAAAACTGCATTGATAGTAAACAGGAACGGGAAAAAAACTGGTCCGAGCACTTTACGTTATTATATTAGCATATCTCGTAACAATATGCAGAGTAAACACCTGAGGTCCATCTATATTCATACTACACCAACTATACCTATGTGCTATTCTTTAACAGAAATCTGCGTTAACAGATCGAGACAAACGAAAAGAATGACACATAGGTATAGTTTGTGCGGTATGAATATAGATGGACCTCAGGTGTTTACTCCTGGTGCATATTGTTACGAGATATGCTAATATAATAACGTAAAGTGCGCTCGACCAGTTTTTTTCCGGTTTTACTGTCCGTTAATCATAGCAGTTAGGTGAGTGACATATTTAATTTAATTATACGGAAATTCTGCATAATTTTCGATATATAATTTATGGTTTCTAATAGATTTTTAGTAATTTTTTGTTAATATTTTAGAATCCACTGAAATATTCGAGTTCTAATAAAAGCTATGATGACCTTTAATTTTACCGAGATTCGCACAGACGTGCCGAAGAATTTAGATGAGTCAAGACAACATAGTTACATCATAAAACAATTAATTGCCTGAATTTAAAATATATGTAAATCGGTCGATTTGAAGGGTATTCAGTTTTATAAATTGATTAATTATCAACCGCTTTGATTATCTCAACGTCAGATAAAAGTAATTTTCTCTGTTTTAATATATAGCTCATTTTATAATTAGTATTTTGCGGTTAATTATAGACAGATGTATCATCGTATCGTATGGAATGCGGCCATTTTGTGATTTGCATAAAGCAAAACGACACATAAATAGTACAGTACAATAAATAATTTGCATAAGAAATCGATTTTATGAATAAACTATATTACAAAACCTGTATATCAGCCTACCTATTCGAAACCGCGTTATTAGAGAAACAATATATTTCCTGAATTAATTGCAATTCAAGAACTGTATTACTCGGTTTATAAGCCCGGAATTTAACAGTAATGTGATATAAAACGTTAATAATAAATTTTGGATTCAAACTAAACATTCTTATTGCTATCGAATCAGTAATTATTTTATAAAATTAGCTATATATATCAAACCAGCACTGATATTTTCGAGTTATATAGACAAATGTATTCTTCTTCCTATAAATCGTGATTAATGGTCATTTCTACAATTAATAGAGAACGATACCTAGAAATATTTATGAGCTATGATATTTATGACGTCACGCATATTCATGCAAGCATAAACACGTTTAAGTAGGTCGTTGATCGCTCGAATCATGCCCCCGAGAATTTTTTATCTCTAACGGGTCGATAATTATTTTTGAAAATTCATAAATTGAATCAATGTATAGATTTTACGCTCTTATAATTGTTATACAAATTTCATGCTTGGACTTAAATTACAGCTTAATGTTTAAAGAACATCACACAAAAACCCGTTTTAATATAATAAAATTTAAGGAAGCGCTATAAAGTTTACATATTGTTGAAATACAAATATTCTGCTATGATAACTAACAATCCTACTTGTTTAACTTTATTAGTGTTTAGGCTTAAAAATAGGGCAAAATTCGAGTAACCAGACGGTATATAGTATATTGTGTCACAAGGACAAAAGTGCTCATTAGCAGCCCGCAGCTATTAGATGCCTGAGCGAGCGAAGCGAGCGAGGGCAGCTGATAGCTAAGGACTACTAATGCATTTTTGTCTGTGTGATACACAACTGTTTTTCGTCTAACATTAAAGAAAAAATAGAAAAAACCATAAAATAAAGAAGGTTAATAACATTTGACGTATTTATTTATTATAGTAATTGATATTAATTATCCCTTGACCATTATTATGGATAGTGATACCAGAATTTGTAGGCACTTGGTAAGTATTTGAGATGCTGGTAGCATGATGACATTTTTTACGATAACGTTGACGGTCTATCTACATTAATTGGTATTTCATTTATTTGGTTTAAGAGCAATTAACATGTGAATTGTATTATTTGTGCTGGTACTAGACAGTTGATGTTCTTGGTTTGTTAGAATTTTAATCTTATTTGATAACCAATCACCTATATATCCTTAAGCAATTGCAGAAGAACACCATCCTCCAGGTATCTTAAGTGTTATTAAATTACTTCCAGCATTAGCTAATAGAGTTGCAGAACTACGGCGGAAGCATTGGCCTGTGTATGTACTAGGTTCAACCAATTTCAAAAAGGTGGCTATTTTGCTTGGAATTTTGCTAAATACATTTTCCCGATCGGCTGTATTGTACATTTATTATTTTTGTAATAAATGAATAGGGAATTATGAGTAATGTGGGGAGGTCTAATAGAAACATATTTGTTGTATATTGTAAGTAGATTCAGTACATCAACTGTAGTGTTTGTGACTGTAAATGTTCTTGTAATATTATTTTTGGTTTGTGGAACTGTAACAATCAATACGTGTCCACTAATATCTATGTGGTCAAGTTTCATATTCGTCAACTCATTTCGGCGGCAAGCTCCGTATACTCCCATAATAAGAGAAACTTGCAATGTAAAGTTAATCTAAAATTTACAATAATTTTATTTGTATACCTTTATCATTAGATATTCCTAATCATCTGCCGCCTTAAAAATTGAATACATTTATTGTACTTGAATCAAAATTTTAGATTTTTTGGGAAGGTAGTTTATAGAATGCTTTATGATGATCATCAAAATTAATATTTTCTTTGACTTTAAAAGTGCTTTTAGCATTGAAAATTTAGCCCATCGAGTAGTAGCATTTACACGTTTCGATCTTTCTGATAAATACGCAATTAAAACATTCTCTGTTACATTTTTAGCTTTTTATTTTTTTTTTTCTATTTATTAAATAATTCATAGTATTTTTGTACCGTTCTCTAGACTTTTAGGTAAAAGATTTAAAGAAGCATTGCTCACTTCTTCTTGCAACACCGGTGGAGTACTTGTAATTCCTTCATCATCATCACAGTCTAAATTATCATTCATCTTCACTAACAGTTATTCAGTTAGAATTACAATTATTCACTACTCATCTATGATTATTTTATATTTTTATTTGAAACTCTTATTAACAATACACCGACGCCGAGGTTAAATGATAAATTATTTGAAACGTCAAAGCCGCAATATATGAATCTCAATGATAGTCATAGGTGTCTAGATCGGGAAAAACCTATAAAATCATGCTATTATGAGTTTTGCGGCCCTAGAAACGCAAAGATTTACTTTCAGTCAGATTTTTAGGGTAGATATGATTTATTTTCATATATGCTAGGCGAAAAACAAATTTTTATAAAATCAAGTTAAATCGGCGCGCTGAAGAAAATATATGTATCGTTGTGATACTAACGATTTAATTTTCTAGTACGGTTTAGTGTGGTTCCAGATATTGACAAAGACGAACGCGATTTTGTATATGAATTATATATTTAATGCGCGACTTTTAGTAAAATTCTAAATAGTTTTTTGAGATAGTTTTAGGTTTCTAATTAATTTTAATAATTTTTGTTAATATCTTAGGATCCATTGAAAATATTTGAACTCTATATAAAAGCAGCGCTGACCTCAATTTTACCGAGCTTCGCACAGACGTGATGTAGAATTTTGGATGAGTCATGATGTAATCATTTTATAACTTTTGTGGGGTTCGAGACTAATCATAGTCGCCGGGTGATCGTGAGAGGTTAACACTCCTTCGACTTGATATTTTTACTGTAATTAAACATCGTTCTAGGTAAGTCGAACATTTTTGGGCGTGTGTATGCTTGATTGGATATTTATATATTTTTTTCAGATATGTATAATGATTTCACTTTCTGTAAATTGCAGAAAATAGCCGCAATCTATACGATTGTACATCAGTAGTTTAATTGTCATACAGAAACACCTTACTTATTTAAATTTACTAGTGTTTGGGCTTAATCAACAGTGTGAAATTCGATGAACCAGATGGCATGAACAAATTTTTTATAACATCTGCATTAATCGTGCTCCAAAAAAATATGTGCCGTTGTTATTCAATTTTCTGGTGCGGTTTCATGATACATAATTGTATCGTGGTACCAAAGACGCTCGCGAATGCAGCTCTCCATAAGGCAAATTAGTACGTATTATAAAAATCTTTTCTATTAGTGACCCATTTTAAAAATCTGTAAATTATATTGGTTATTATGTGTTTGGATCTTTAAATTAAAGACCGACATTCTGTGAATACAAAGCAATTTTCATTTTAAAAATAGAACTTAGTAAAGCGCGAGAAGCCTCAAACGTGCATCCGGTTAATATATTTTACAGCTAGAAATATTTATAAGCTATGATATTTATGACGTCACGCACATTTATACAAGCATAGACATGTTTAAGTAGGCCGTTGACCACTGAATTGCGCCCCAAGAAGTTTTTATCAAATAACTAATCGTTTGAGCTCACACATCGACATTGTTTTAATAGTCAAAATAGGGTTACCTATTGTAATAATTATTATTGTATTGTATAATGAAAATACCTCATTTGATTATGTAAAGCATTATTTCGTTCTTTAAATTGCACAAATATTGAATGTTTACAAATTTTACATACGTGAATTATGTAAAACGGATGATGCAATATTTTAATTAGTTGCTTTCAGACATCAAACAAAAATAGCATTGGACGTAATATTTATGCAGATTTGTGCAGATTTCTGCTAATGAATAGCACAATAATAGTAATGGTTAAGCATTTTGCTCATAGATGGATTCCTGATGTTTACACTCGAGCATTTCCTTATGACATATGCTGATACATTAACGTAAAGTGCTCGGCCTTTCAGTTTACGAATCGAGTTTTGTGAAGTCGCTCTAGGTAAGTAAACTAATTTTGTGGCCAGATTTTAACAGCACATTGTTTCAGATGATGACGATGCTTATTTTAAAAGACTTATTTTAGCATAATTATGTGTTTAGTATTCGCCAGACGTGTATATTAATATGACCGTTGCATACACGTTTTAATAAATGTTGCAAATAGGCAGGCGCTCGGCTATTTTATTTACATCTTATTTATTCAGTAGCATGAAAATTTGTATATGAATTAAGTTTTACAGGTTTATAAACTGTAGCAGCAACTTAAGTCGCCGCTACCACTAGTTTTTAGTATTATGTAATAGGATTATGATTGGTTAGCATCATGGCATATTATAGGAATGAATTTGGTGCAATGTCTTTAATAACTGAAATACCTATAAAATCTATTTTTGACCTGGTTGGTGACATGCCCAGTTTCCATGTAAACTACTGGTTTTAATTTTTAATTCTTATATTATATTATATTTACACATCAATTCCAATATCAATATCAAAATTTACAAACTATTAAAAATACTAGAATAAAACTGAAGTAGCCCACGGTCGTATTCATTATAAATTATAGAATGCTGTCGTTTATTATCCCTTCCTCCCTTCTGCTTACAATATTACTAATTCATTTTACCTAATAATTTGCATCATAACAAAACAATCGCATTTATTCATTCTGTTATTGGCTACGCATAATTGCTTTGAGAGTCCATAATTCTATACAGGCTAGCACAACAGGCATCTTATCCATCGTGTATATGTAACTGCATGTTTTGTTAATATCAACTTAATAGCTATAATTCATTTATAAAGGTGTCAAAAATATTTACTATGTTGCTTTGATCTTTGTGCGCATGGTAGACCATTGCACACGCCTCTGACTAAAGCCGGGTCCACGGTGCTTGCGGCATGGTTCCAATTCAACATCAAAAGCTCAGCGAATAGGCTATGAGGTAAGTGTTATTGCACCGTGTTACCTTGCGCCCAAATATCATAACAATAAGTAAACTCGGTTGTTAACAATAGCATCATGGATATAAAGCTACTGGAAAATGGTTTGGGGTTTAAACTGGTGGTTGGCCATATTTATACGACAGATACCACAATGTGGAGTGTATCGGCATTGGATGATCCTAATCCCTGCTTACAAACCAGGATGTCATCCATTAAAATGTCAGGTATATATAGTATAAAAAGCGCTGCCTGGTGGCTATAAAGAACCGTCGTACCCCACCCTAGGCTTTATATTGCAATATGCTATTGTGATTAACTGTAGTAAGTTACTTAGTAATGTGACAATTTGGATATATATGGGACTGTTGGATCATAGGTTAGAGTAACATCGGGTACGATTAGAATATCACAATGTATTGGCGACTTAGATTGCAATCGATTGAGCAACTATTGATCGAGCGTAGCCCTATAGTATCCGTTACGATGACCTTAGCGCTGTATTCGCAAAAGTGATGTAAAACGACATTTCATTATGAGCGTATTATCAAAACATTATTCAACTTTATACAACTTTATTTTTACAAAATACAATGCAGATACAAATTATATAGATATCCAGTTATTGGCTATCCTTTGGAATCTTTTCGGTAGTCTAGCGTTCCACCCTATTGGATGTATAAGGAAGCATTTTTCTTATCCAATTAATATTTTGCTCTTGCCCATTATAATATTAGAGACGGCAAAGCTGATGTTGTGGGCGTTGGTGCTGTAATTATTTAATGGTTTCATGAGGTTGGTAAAGTTGATTATATTGTTGATATTATCGATGTTGTTGATGTTATCGATGTTGTTGATGTTGTTGATACTGTTGATGTTGTAAATTCTCATCATTCATTTCTTATGGCAGTAATTGAGACAGTTAAATTTTTATCTTAAAACTTAGAATTTAAAAGATATTCCATCTGAATATCTGCCAACAGTTTTATAAATCCCATCTCCTCGATTATTTCCATAAAATCATCCAAATCTTCGGGTAATACTAACACAGCAGTACAGTGCTGTATTGCTTCCTCGTATGACTGGCACATAAGACATTTTTGTCCTTCTATCTAAAACCGTTGCCCGCATTCCGCCTTTTTACTCGTAGAGCATTGCGAAATCTTCGAATAACCTTCCCAAAGTCTTTATACATATTTGTTTAATCACCTCTTTAAACTGTATAATCGATAAATTATAACTTCTATGCCAACAGTCCTTTTATATGAGCTACTCTTGTTCGGATATGCCCGATTGTGCTCGATTTGTGTTATGCTTATTCTATTATACAACCCTCTTCTCTTAATTCTTCTATTATAGATACCCCTCTAATGCTAGGATGACCTCTATTATTTAAGGTTATGTCACTGTTTTCTGTATCAATTTCAATATACTTTTTCCCGAACTATGCGTATCAGATTGGGGATTATACTTAACTCCATAAACTGACGTGTATATATTTTCGTCTTCAGTTTTAACCAGCACGTTCGTATACTAACGATGTACAGGCTCGTCGTTAACTGGTAACTCAATCTTTTTTTTAAAGTTCGCCTTTGTTTTCAACTTTAATCTCCTTCATAGGTTTTAGTATTTTCCGCTATTCCTTATGACTGGGAAGCGGTGATTTGCAAAGGCTCATGCAATGTTTATGAGCTTCTTTGAAATCTGGTTGTGAAGTAGTATATCTTTTGCGTTCCACAAACTTCCTTCGTACGGCATCCTGCATAAAATGATGCTTATGTTTGCTTACAATAAAATCTTTAGCGGCCGTCATCATGAAACTTGAGATTGGGGCTAACCATTAACGGCTTCTTCTATATTTATATACTCATCGAAATTTTTCTATATCGCCCCTTACCCAAATCAAAATCTTTTACAATAGTAATAAAACTATATTTCGAGTCACCACCATTCCAGCATCGCTGACAAATTTCTTTAAACTTTATAAAGGGCATATCACTGCCAACATGATTTAGAAAGATATGCCAAAGATTTGCATCATCCTGTTTCCATATTGAAATAACATTAGCGTTATCTCTAAGTCCGTGCTTTACTGTGCTGGCATACGTTTGGCATAAGTAAAAGGAATCGATACTCTTATGTCTACCACAGGAGAAAAACCGTGCGATCTTGTTTTGTTCGTTTGCATGAATATCATCAAAGACAATAATTGAATCTTCTTTGCATCCTCTGGCCTAATCAAATCTTTATAATTCCCAAATTCGTAGTAACCAATATCCGTCTTTAAGGGTTCAAATAACTTTCTTAACAGTTCATACTTTGGCTGATATAAACTTTTAGAAAACACATAGACGTTTTGGAATGCAAGTCCATTCTCATGTAAAATGAGAGATATTAGAGCGTTGGTTTTTCCACAACTCGATGGTCCCGCAAATATTGCCCTTATATTGGATGGGAACAAAGGTCCATGTTTACCAACTTCCTTTGCACTAGAAGTGGTATATGTATCAAAGTTTTGTATGGGTATTTTAACTTTTGTCGTGCAGCTTCTACCGGGATATTTGATTCTCTACTTTTATTTCGAACACCAAGTTTATAGAGGTGATCCCGTAGCGTTGTTCTAGGCACATTATACAACCTACTAGCTTTACGCGTATTTAACACACCTTTCCGAATTTCACTAATTGCTTTCTCTAAAGATTGCTTGGTGTACATCTTTCAAATATACTGTTAAGACTGATTCAAAAATTTCAAAAGCAGTCTTTTATACTAAATAGTCCATCCCTGCCCGCCCGTCCGTCCATCCACCCGTCCGCCCACCAGCCCGTCCGCCCGTTCATCCGCATTCGTTTGCCCGCCCGCCCGTGCAACCGGTCCGCCCGCCCATACGGAACGTTGCGCTGCAGCCAACAAGTACATGGACGAAGAGTACGATCTCATTACACCGTGTAAGTATTTGACCTACTACGATGCCAATAACTTTTCCCCATATCTATGTTATATAATTTCGAATTGATTTTTAAACCCCAGGACATATGTTCACTCAATTTAAAATTTTTAAATTTTTCTAAACCTCAAAATTCCGAATGGGGCACCCGCAAAGCCGATAAACATAATGAAGAATTTATACGAGTTATGAGGATCGTTAAAAATTTTTTCTAGACCGCAAAATGCCAAATGGGACACCCGCAAAGCCGATAAACATAATTTCATTTATTTCATTTATTAATAAAGTCTACACAGACATATGTATAGAAGTCCAATTATGGAGTCAACTTAATTCTAAAATTTAAGAACACACTTATACTAGTCTAATATTAAAATGATATATGTTAAAAAGTAAAATTATAATATTAAAATAATAGTGCTAAATAATCCCATGTAATTTCACAATGCTAATTATATCTGCCTATCACTATCGTTAAAAATTTTCTAGCCCGCAGAATGATGAATAGGACACCCGCAAAGCCGATAAACATAATGAAGAATTCATACGAGTCATGAGAATTGTCATAAGACCCCCTTCCCCCTTCAACACCCTACAACTAGTAGGCAAGCAGAAAGGGGTAGGAAGGGGGGCGGCGATCCAGTGAGAAACGATGTGCGCCAGAAGTGTCTTGAGGATCGTCTGAATTTACAAGGCACACCACCTCAACAACTGCGAAATAGAAGGCAGGGTGGGGGGATCGATCGAGTGAGGATCGAAGTGTGCCAGAAGGAAGGTATATTATCTACTCGTATCTCCAATGATTTCTATTCTGAGCTAGCCTACACATTTCCCTGAAATTCCTACAACTTACATCTTTCACTATCTGTGTGCAGTAGTCTAACCTAGGTCTACCTCTACTTCTCTTTTTTCCTATCTTTGCTTCTAATATATTCCGCACTATTCCCTCATGCCGTAGTATGTGGCCTATCATCATATCTCTCCTATTTTTTTACCCTTTTCCACATATTTCTTTCTTCCCTTACCATTTTTAGTACCTCTGCGTTCTTAACTTTGTCTGTCCATGATATCTTTATCATACGTCTGTACCACCACATTTCAAAGGCTTCTCTTTTTCTTGTCAGCTTCTCCACCTGTCCAGGCTTCACAGCCGTCCAGTGCTGTGCTCCACACATATGTTTTAAGCAATATTTTCCTTGTTTCTATATTTGTTGTCTTTGAACACAGTAGTTACTTTTTCTTGTTAAATGTAGCACGACCTTGTGCTAATCTTTGATTTATATCTTTTGCGCTTTTCCCATCTTGAATTATTTGGCTTCTTTTCACTTAACAAAAAAATTTTTTTATTTAGAAAAGTTGAATTGTTTTTTGAACCATGAAGATAGTTACATAAAAAAAACATCCTTAAATCCTTCCTAGAGCATTTTACAAACTTGTATACGTAATGGAGTCAGAAAAATTCAAATTCGAATTTGGCGCCAATGAAGGTAGTTCTACTCGCATCACGAGCGCGGTAATTTATAGGTTTGCAATGATATAGAGAGCGGCTTATCTTTTCTACTTGCTAATATATGGTTGGAGTGCATTTTAGTTTCACACTTTAATTAGCAATGCATAAAAAAATTCAGACGAAATATTTTATGATGTCTGAAAGAACTTACCAGCTTCTGCGATATGAATAATAACACACAACACAATAATCAAGGAATAATCACTATAAATGTTTAACCACATTTTGAACTCAGATCTTTCTTATCGTCACGACTGACCATCACTGACCTGATATCTTAAGCAGCTCCGCAAGGAGAAAATTGCGTAGTTACTATCGATGTTGTTAAAATCACAATTATCAGTAACTGGTCTGCAGATACCATATCTGAGGGTCACGACGATGGGCCACTAGCCATATATGGGGAGGTAATGCGAATTGAAATCTGAAAAATTGCATACACACATATGTCAATGTGTTCTATCTATTGAAAATAGTGGTGACTTTATATGACTTCTGGTTACATCGGAAATAGCTGTCAACTTTGTTAGTTCAAGCACAACACCCTAGATATTAACTTTTTGGATTGTCTAGACAATTCTATGTATAAAACATGCGACATACCATATATCTAAATCAAGTATTTTCAAAATATCACTAATTTTCTGAAAAATTTGGCTGCTGCATATCGTACTTGAAATAATTACAAGGAAAACCATCTCAAACAACAAACCAATGTTATGGCGTTTTATTGCTTTTACCTAACAATCGGTTACATTTTTTCATTTCAAATGCCATTCAGAGTAGTGTAGCTACGGAGATGACAGGACACTCCAGAGCAAAAAAGTGATAATATCTTCTAAGTCAACAGTATTTTTTGCAAAAAAAAAAGTATGAATGTGTTGAGAGTGTATATGTGCAGGTGTATTTGCAAGATAATTTTGTAGGTGTGATAATAAGGAATTTCTAGATCTGTGGAGGTATTGAGTCATCGTGATTTATTATGGTGATATTGGGACACACGTAAAATGTGCAGGTGTTTTTGCAAAATGCTGATATATTTTGTGTGTGTGTGTGTGTGTGAGAGAGAGTGAGTGTGTGTGTGTGTGTGTGTGTGTGTTGTGGGTAGTCCAGGTGTGTGTATGTGGTTGTGTGTGTGTGTGTGTGTGTGCGCGATATGTACGAGTTGTTTTTGAAAAGGGATCGTTAGAGTGTATAAATCCAGGTGTGATATTATGTAGGTATTTGAGACAAACGTAAAAAATATAATGCGCGCGCGAATTAAGAGGGTAGAATAAGTTTTTTACAAAAATCGAAAGCCCTATAGCAATAGATTTGTGTGTTCATTTAAAAACTAATTTTTGCATGCATTAATTATTCTAATAAATTGTCGTTTTGTTTATAACTTTGACGTCTATAATCTCGGATATTACAGGGTCAAAGTTTATCACGAGAGAAAACGCACGTGCAATCATCAAAGAGTCTATTAATAATTTGGGAATGCGCAGCATTGTGAGCGCTTTCTCTACATAGCAAAACAGTTCCTTTCTGAGAAATATGCTAAAAGGGTGGGATAATAAAAAATATCAAAAACAAACCAGGTAAGTCTAAAACCGAACATAAAAATTATTATGCTCGCGCGAATTGTGAGGCGTCTTTTAAGAAGACCTCTTTGAAACAAAATGCAGGTGCTGTAACAACGGATATGTAAATTGAATAAATGAAGAATTTTTTATAATATATCGATAATTTAAGTTTTTGGTATAGGATTTTTGCAAAACTGCGTAGAATACGTTTTTGCAAAAAAAAACCCGAACGTTCTATATCAACAGACACAAATTTGTACAGTAATTTAAAAACTTGGTATGCATTAAATATTCTGTTGGATGCGGGGGCTGCTTTATAACGCGATCGCAGGCGTTTTTTAAAAATATTAATAGCATGCTACTCACATACGGGTCCTGATTATCATAAAAGTCACACACATGCAAGCAATTTTTAATAATTCGATATGTTGACCCTTTAACTTTGTATGCAATAGATATATTTCTAATGAATGTAGTTGCTGTTCATAATTCCCGGAAGTCTGCGACCTTAAATGTTATTGGGGAGGGGGCATTATTATGAAGACCGATCACACGTACAAACGATCTATTAATTTGAGAACGCCAGTCTTGTTTTTTAGTCATTGGTAATTATAATAAAAATATAACGGTATGTCTTTTTAAAGTTAATCGTATAGATATGCAAATTTATGTAATATAGTTCTGCTACGTACATTGACGTAACATAAAAAAACAAGAGAAAGAAAGAGAAAGTAAGAAAGTAAGTCCGGGCTCAGGCGGCGAGTGGGCGGGGTCTTATACCTATAGCTAAATAAAAAAAAGAAACCTGAAATAAAGAAAAAAATATATATATAAACACTCACTCATTCACACTCAGAACACAACATACAACGGAAAAGAAAGAACTTATAATTAAAAAATATATATATATATATACAGAAAACAGTACTCCCAAACCCAACCCCAAAAAAAGTCAATATCCCCAATATATATATATATATATATATATATATATATATATATATACATTATAAACACCCCTTAAACATCCAAAAAAAAATTATTCATGAAAATCGCGAGCTGTAATTTTTAGGTAATAACCCCCTGACAGAATTTATTAAGAAAAGAAAAGAAGCAAACGCAACCCTAAAAACCACAGCTCTAGATCATCGTAAATGTAAACTTAAACTAATTTTCACAAACATGTCTAGTTTTAGTAATTTAGCAACAAATAGTAAGACCGTAACACAAGAGCAGTAAATGCCAAAACAGTTCAATAATTTTTGTAAAGAGTTAAATTTAGGAAGGCCATCTATGACCGGTAAAACCCCAGGCGTTCTGGTTCCGAAATCAGAAGCGCTTACCAAGAAAAGCAAAAACAGAACTCACTCTCGAGTTACTGGCGTCAGGGTGGAACCAGTCGCTGGTCTGCGTTAGCGAACAGGCAAGCTTACGTCCAAGCGGAGCGCATTTGACTTCGGAGTCCCCAAAAGAAGCGCAGCTCAAGGGATTAACGTGTCCCCCGCAGGAAGCTAGAATAGTTACGAACAATAAATTAATTTAATGAAGCCGAAAGGTATGGTTTTATATAAACTCCATATACTCACCACGCAAAATAATGCGTGCCGGAAATTCGCATCAAGAAAACGAGCGAAACAAAACAACGTGTTCTCTGGTGCTAATCGAGCAGCAAATAAATTGTTACATTTGTTAAAGCACCAAAGCAAGAAAATAAACCAAGAAAACCCTAATTTTATTAAAATTAATTCACCAAATTCTTTCAAACGGGAAAACACACCAGCATTTAATTATTAAAATACTTGGAAAGTCGCCTATCGAATTAAGGCGTAAATTCCACGGGACGAAATTCTTAGAAAGGATATTTATTTTTCTAATGAAGCACAAAAGATTTATCAACTGACATAGATAGGATATTTATTATTATTTACCATACAAATTTTAATACACGAAAGGGTTATTTTTAATTAACGGAATTAATTTTTGTGTTGAACGCCAAAAGAATTTAAGATAAAATATATTGTATATACACTAATTAATTATTTACGAAAATAAACGTAACAAATCCCCCCCACAGCAAAATTAAAAGGTCGGGGTCAGAAGACCAATGCGAGGAAGGGGGCAGCATCGCACTTAAAAAAACCAAAAGAAAATTTGCTTAGGAAGGAAAAAAAGAACCCACAAAACAAACATCCGGCTCGAGAGACCAGCATACAGCAAGAAAAAAAATAACACAAATAAGAATTCGCTTAACAAACTAAAAGAAGATTCGCTCACGAAAGCAACGAAAAAAAACAAACAACACTCCCAAAATAAATTGAGAATCCTTGTCAGGTTCCAAGGACCAAGGATGAAACCATCAAAGAAAGGAGAAAGAAAAAAGGAAGACAGGTAATAAGTCATCAACGAGGACTAAGATGGAAAGGCATCAGTACTGCGGAATCGTCAACGGACGGATATATCTCGGACAGAAACATTAAAGTTTTCAAACTGAAGAAGGTTGGCAGAAAACCAAAAAGGAAGAAACGAAAAGCGAGAATGAAAACGAGCAGTGCCAGTCAAAACATGTCACAAGGGTCAAGCCTCAAGTATACCAAGCAACAACAAGGGAGAAAGAGAGGAAGGGCGCTGGTAAAAGAAACGATGTACTACAAACTATGGTAACAAGAGTTTTTAAACGAACAATCACGAAAAGAATTGCTTCAAAGACCGAAATTCGACAAAGTCGCAGTTCCCATAGGACGAAAGAGCCTTCGAAGCCTACCACAGGAGTGGATGAACGGAAAACAATCAGTAGAAGAACCGACAGCAAAGAAGACCAGCAAAAGGATAGGGACAGGACTGTAAAGCGAAAGGAACGAGAGAAAAAAAAAGAAAAAAAAGAAGAAAGAAAAATAAACCAAAAAGCTTAATACTAAATAATAAGCACAAGCCCAAAAAAAAACAAGAACCCTAAGAATAACACCAACGAAAACAAAATCGAATTCCAGTGTCGTTATGTATGTGTAGGTATGTGTATGTGGGTATGGGTGTGTCTGTGTGTGTATAGAGTGGGTGTGTATAGATGTTGTGTATGACCGCTGTAGTCGCCTCTTACGACAGGCAGGTCGTACCATGGGGCTATTCTATTCCCGGACCCACACGGGTGAAAAAGAAAAAAAATACCCAAAACGAAAACAAACGAAGGAGAACCGAACAGAAATGAGTGGATGCATGAAGTGTGTGCGTGTATGGAGTGTGTGTATGTGTGTATGAAGTCTGTATGTGTATGTGTTGGACCGCTGTAGTCGCCTTTTACGACAGGCAGGTCGTACCATGGGACTATTCTATTCCCGGACCCACACGGGTGAAAAAAGAAAAAAACCCAATAAGAGAACAAACGAAGGAGAACCAAACAGAAATGAGTGGAGGCATGAAGTGTGTGCGTGTATGGAGTGTGTGTATGTGTGTAGGAAGTCTGTATATGTATGTGTTGCACCGCTGTAGTCGCCTCTTACGACAGGCAGGTCGTACCATGGGACTATTCTATTCTCGGACCAGCACGGGTGAAAAAGAAAAAAAGGAAAGCAAACGAAAGAAACCCCAGTAAAACCGGAAAGTAAACCGAAATCGCAAATCCAAAATTCACGTCCGAAGGATAGCAAAGTCGTCATAAGAATCTGGGGCACGAGGACTAGGTATGGGGCTTAAGGCGTTTGCGCCGTCAAAAGGAAAATGAAACCAGATCAAGGACATTAGAGTTTCGTCGACCTATATTCTCAGGTTCGGAAGGAGCATAGAATAAAGTCTGCCTCTTTTGGGCAGTTTTCTGCCAAATAGAAATAGCAGGGGGTGTAGTAGTGGTAGAACGTGGTGTAGGAGGTGACAAGGGTAGTTTAGAAAACTCAAAATGCGTCATAGAAGGACGTTGTTTATTGTTAGAATGGGTGGTAAGGTCGACGGCAGAAAAGAAAACATCATGGGTTGTCAGCATATCAACGACGGAAAAAGAAAAAGGATTGACTGTACGAGAACCAACCGGACGGAAAGAAACACAAGCGAAACACACTTCAGTTACGTTAGAAAAAGGAACAGAAGTAGATAAAATTTCATTGACGTTATGTGCAGGACTAGAAGTATCACAGTTAGAACAGAAAACAGAATTGGTTGTGGAAGTATCCACCTTAGGAAAAGGAGCAGAATCATGTAGAAGTTCGTCAGCATTAGATAACAGAACATCAGCTAGGAGGTCACCAACCTTAGTTAACAGAACAGAAGTAAGTAGCATTTTGTCAGCATGAGAAAAAGGAGTAACAGTAGGTAACGAAACAGGATCACATAAAGCTTTAACGACAACAGCAACAGGCATCACAGCTAGAGGTTCCCTAACTTTAACAGGACCTTCTCTATCCGTAATAGAAATTATCTTTACTTCAGCCACGGTTGCGATTGCCGGCAGAACAGAAATGTCTTGAGTAGAAGCATTTAAGAAAGTAGAAACAGGTAAAATTTTGACAAAAACGGGAAGAGGCATTAAAGATACGGGTTCATAAACTTTGACAGGACCTTCGCAGACGGAATTAGAAGTTATCGTCACTTCAGCTACGGCTGTTTTTGTAGACACAACAGAAAATTCTTTAGTAGAATCGTTTAGGAAAGCGAGAACAAACTCTTGAAAAGGTAGCTGCAAGTCACTAATTAGAAGCATGAGTTGTAAGCGTGGTGGAGATACATCTTGGGGTGAGAGTGTATAAGTAGAGCGACCAGAAGAAGGAGTAGAATAGGAGGCAGAACTAGAAACGTAGGAAATTTGTTAGAAGCTATATTTGCCGAAGGAGAGTAGTTTTTGATAGTAGGAGCGGGAGGACCTAAATGAAGTATCGAAGAGAACGTAGAATGAGAAGTAGAAGAAGTTAGGCAACTAGAGGTGAGGGCAGAATTTGAAGGATTATTCGAAAACCTATTAGTAGTAGGATGACAGTTGGGACTGTTGTGGCGAGTAACTCCCTTATGTCCGCAACCATAACAATGAAGTACTTTAGGACGAGTACAACGGGTAGAAACATGACCAGGTTTGTCGCAATTAAACCATACGACCTGACGAGTAGGAGTAGAAGTAGAAGGAAGAACAGTAGAACGTACGGAAGGAGTAACGGATCTACTCGTAGGCGTAAGAGAAACCTTAACAACTCGGTCCTGTGAAGCAAAAGTATTTTTCTCAATAGCAGTAGCCTTATAAATAAGCTCGTTGTGTTCAAAATGAAGAATTAGTAAATTGGACAACGACTTCCAGTCAGAAAACCTATCCCGAAAACCACGATACCAACGTAAAGCATCAGCCTCGAACAAATCCACTGCGGACTCAAATAAATCAAATTCGGATACATGATTAGCTCGTCGGAGTTTTTCGACTCGCTCCAAAAAATCACGTACAGTAAGAGTGTTCGGGACACCAGAATATTTCAAATTCCACTCCCTCACTGGGGGACCGTAGTAAAAAGCCGAAAAAGAAGTCATTTTGAATACGAACAAGAAAGAAATGGATAGAAGGTAACGAAATAAAGGCTAACCGTAACTCGATAAAAGCTCAAAAGAAAAGAAAAATTGTTGCGAATACAGGACAATTTAAAACATATGCGACGGATAAACTTTGGGAACACCAATAGGAGCGGAACAATAAAATATAAATTAGAATAGGACTGTAGAATAAAGGAAAAATCGGAGAAAGAAAATATTAACTCTAGACGTGACAAGGAGAACAAAATATACCAAGAGGAAAGGAAGAAAAAAGAAAAATCTTGGGCGCCAGCGTTTTCAACGGACTAGGACTATTGGCAAAAACACAAGACCAATAATCTGAAATAAGCCAACCAATAATATTGAACGTAAGGGACGAAACATAAGTAATATCACCCCGAAAAGATGCAGGTCATGTAGGAACTTAGACACTAACAATAATAAACAAACAATTGAAGCAAAAATTAACTAAAACGAACTCGGAGCTAAAACTAACTAAAATAAAATCGAAGCCAAAGTTACATAAAACAAAATCGCAGCACAAGAAAGTTTGCGAAAGCCAAATCCTAGAAGAAATTAACTAAACAAAATCGCAGCCGAAATTAAGCACAAAAAGAATCGCAGCAGAAATTAATTACAAAAGAAAAATTGCAGTAAAATTAAGCACAAAAGGAATCGCAGCCAAAATTAAGCACAAAAAGAATCGCAGCAGAAGTTAATTACAAACAAATCGCAGCCCACGTTGGGCGCCAATATTTTATGATACGTACATTGACGTATCATAAAAAACAAGAGAAAGAAAGAGAAAGTAAGAAAGTAAGTCCGGGCTCAGGCGGCGAGTGGGCGGGGTCTTATACCTATAGCTAAAAAAAAAGAAACCTGAAATAAAGAAAAAATTTATATATAAACACTCACTCATTCACACTCAGAACATAACATACAACGGAAAAGAAAGAACTTATAATTAAAAAATATATATATACAGAAAACAGTACTCCCAAACCCAACCCCAAAAAAAGTCAATATCCCCAATTTATATATATACATTATAAACACCCCTTAAATATCCAAAATAAATTACCCATGAAAATGGCGAGCTGTAATTTTTAGGTAATAACCCCCTGGCAGAATTTATTAAGAAAAGAAAAGAACCAAACGCAACCCTAAAAACCACAGCTCTAGATCATCGTAAATGTAAACTTAAACTAATTTTTACAAACATGTCTAGTTTTAGTAATTTAGCAACAAATAGTAAGGCCGTAACACAAGAGCAGTAAACGCCAAAATAGTTCAATAATTTTTGTAAAGAGTTAAATTTAGGAAGGCCGTCTATGACCGGTAAAACCCCAGGCGTTCTGGTTCTGAAATCAGAAGCGCTTACCAAGAAAAGCAAAAACAAAACTCACCCTCGAGTTACTGGCGTCAGGGTGGAACCAGTCGCTGGTCTGCGTTAGCGAACAGGCAAGCTTACGTCCAAGCGGAGCGCATTTGACTTCGGAGTCCCCCAAAAAAAGCGCAGCTCAAGGGATTAACGTGTCCCCCGCAGGAAACTAGAATAGTTACGAACAATAAATTAATTTAATGAAGCCGAAACGTATGGTTTTATATAAACTCCAGATACTCACCACGCTAAATAATGCGTGCCGGAAATTCGCATCAAGAAAACGAGCGAAACAAAACAACGTGTTTTCTGGTTGCTAATCGAACAGCAAATGAATTGTTACATTTGTTAAAGAACCAAAGCAAGGAAATAAACTAGGAAAACCCTAATTTTATTAAAATAAATTCTCCAAATTCTTTAAAAAGGGAAAACACACCAGCATTTAATTATTAAAATACTTGGAAAGTCGCCTATCTAATTAAGGCGTAAACTCCACGGGACGAAATTCTTAGAAAGGATATTTATTTTTCGAATGAAGCACAAAAGATTTATCAACTGACATAGATAGGATATTTATTATTAATTACCATACAAATTTTAATACACGAAAGGGTTATTTTTAATTAACGGAATTAATTTTTGTGTTGAACGCCAAAAGAATTTAAGATAAAAATTATTGTATATACACTAATTAATTATTTACGAAAATGAACGTAACAGTTTATTCGTTTTAATTTTAGGACGCGTCAAATATAGTAATAAAGTGTCAGCAGATGTATGTAAATGAATACCTAGTATTCCGTTTGAAGGATGTCAGTTAACACACTAAAGTTTGGCAGTTCTGTACGTTGTTGCCACCAATTCCTCAAGTCAATGGGAATATTCGTGTGTCATTGATTAAAATTATTAGAATTTTAACTAACATTGGCAATGTAGCATTTTATTTATTTGTGACGTCATCCTAAAGTTACAACGCGAGTTAAAGTTCGGGCCTTTGGAGCTGGTTTTTAAAAACACTTTGAAACTTTAACAATATTTTTATTACTAAGTTAAACAGAAATTACATTGAAATTTGGAATAGCTGGTTCTTAATAACATTAATAAAAATAATTTAATTGTACAGGTGAGTAGCTCAAACAACGAAGTATGGAGTTTGGAGACTGACTGCCGGGCATTGAGCTCCCGGGCCTTTTATAATAACCTGCCCCTCACACGGCTGTGAGAACTTGCAGATCTCATGTCTGCGTTTCTCTTAATTGTACACTTTAATACAATGTAACAACTTAATTCTAAGTAATTGCGGTCTGTTGACCGCCTGTGACCTGCCACCTGCAGTATCACTGCCCTCACGGATGCAAAGTTGCATGTCCGTTCACATGAACTGTCGATAACCTCTCTGGGTTATCCTTGTGTTACAATGTTGCATTGAACTTATACTTTTACATAATAATTTCTAATAATTCATATTAGATTCAATATATCAATATATATATATATGTAATTGGGGGATACATAACTCCTCCCACCGTAAATGAAAAATTAAGGTTTTTGTTAATTTTTAAATACATAAAATTCATTATTTAAATTCATTTAAAATTCATTGTTTCTAATGGTATGCTTATTGTTTCCTTTTTTCTCTTTGTTTCCTTAAATCTAGAACTGTTTCCTTCATTCTTATATCTAAGGTACATTTTGTATAATACATACATGATTACAAAAATTACTAAAATGATCAATACAATTGTCCAAACACTTATATTATTATAATGTAACTTTGGCGTTTTGATTTCACTTAATTGTTCTTTATAACTTTCCACTAATTTCACGGCGTGGTTGAGATCGTCTAAGTCTAGATGCTCTAGCTTCATAGGTTTCTTGTTTATTTCTTCGTCTTCTTGTTGTATTTTGAATTGTAGTTCCGGTAGGTTTGCAAGTTTCTTTGTTGCTATGGGATCTTGATAAACTCTGATTACTTCATCTTTCAATTTCACATAACAATCTTCTTTGAGGGTAATTAGTTTGCTTCCGATTAATGCTTGGTTATTTTCATCTTGGTTGCAGTGGATGGTTGCTATTAGTTCTGTTGGGAAAATGGCTATCCATTTGTTATCTGTAACCTTTTGAATTTTCATATTAGTTATTTGCACTTGTTTAGTTTCACAGTTTTCGTAATGGTTTGAGAATTTTAATAGTTGTACTTCACAAGGGCTGTCTTCTTGAATGGTTGTTGTCGTCATCGATTGACATAAATATTGGTTTGGTGTTACTTCAGTACATTTTTCGTTTGTATAACCATATCTCAGTTCATTTAGGGATAGGAATTTGGTTTTGGGTATGATTACTTGGTATGTGCTAGTAACCTTTGTAAATAAATGATAATAATGATAATTGTTACTTTCTACTATCTAGATTTCTATCAAAAATATTATTTCGTCATTCTTAATGTTGCTAAAATTTGTTGCATTAAAGTAAGGTTGGATATTATTTGAGTAAATATTGTATTTCGTATACTGCCTAGTTTATTTGGTAGTATACCGGGGTTGTTTTTTTATATGTTATATTATTACTTGGTTGTCCGTTCTACCTGGGTGGAGGTTGACGGTAAGGGTGATGATTGTCCATCTGAAATTACAGGGTGTCTTAGGTTTTTTAAATGAATGTATTTCGTTATTTTACCGTTGTCTACTACTGCTATATTTTTATCTGATATTTTCTTAATTTTAAATGGTCCTAAATTTCTGGGTGCTGTTTTATGTCGCTTGCTCTGAAAGTTTTTCTCATATACGGTTTGTCCTATTGAAAATTTATTTGAGTCGGTATTTTTGTTTCGGGTTGTGGTGATACGTTCCTTATCGTTTTCTAATTTATCTTTTACTTTGTCATAAGTTATTTTAAGTTTTTGTTTGTGATCTTTCGCATATTGTTGATATACTTCCTTGTTGTAGTGTATGTCATAGGGATTTCGTGAATCTGAATGTCCTAAGGTTAATTCTAAGGGTGTAAAATTTGTTGATGAGTGAATTGTGTTATTATAGGCGATTAGTGCGTATGACATTAAATTGGTTATATGTTCCTTTTTATAATTTATTCTTAATAATCGAATTTGTTCTAGCAGGGTTAAATGTAATCGTTCGATTAGTCCGTTTGACTCAGGGTGGTTTTCCGTTATGAAATGAATTTTTATTTTATGAAGTTCTAAAGTGTTTTGTATTGTCTCATTTTTAAATTCGCTACCATTGTCTAAAGTGATTGATTCGGGTGTTCCGTAAAATGTGAAATATTGTAAAAAATCCTTGGGTTACGTCAATGCTATTTTTGGATGTGATTGGTATTGCTTGGCCTATTTTTGTGAATGCGTCTATAATTGTTAGATAGTTTTGCGCTTCTACTACTAGAGTATCGGCATGAAGTTTTGAAATGGTTTGTCGGGTGTTTTGGTTAACATTAAGGGTATCTTTGGAGGGTTTCCTATAGTATTTTGCTCTGTCACATAGTTCGCATTGGTTAATGAAATCTGTGGTCAAGTCCTTCATGTCTTTAAAATAATAACGTCTTACAAGTTGTTTTATTGTTTCGTTAATTCCACGATGGTTGGTTTTTCCTTCGTGTTGATTTCTAATTACATCGTTTATTTAGTCATGGTCGTCTAGTGTTATTATTTTTCTAGTACATCTGATGAGTTCAGGTCCAGAGTTATTGAATAGTTTAATGTATAATTCTGAAAATCTTTGGTATAAATGTTCGGTATTGAAATAAAAATAAAATCGTTTCTTCTCGGGGTGTATTCTTTAAAATTTTAATTATTTGTTCCTCGTTATCATCTTTTGTTATTTGAATTTGATATATCTTTTGTTATCTACTTTTGTATATTTTACTGGATTGGGGTTATTTAAAACTTCGGTTATTATAAATTGGTTAGGTTTCATATCGATTGCTTCGTTTAAAATTTTAATCGCGTTTTTTGGTTCTTCGTTTTGTGTCGAATGTATTGTGTCGATCTCGTCTGGATCTTCCCTTATTTCTGCTTCGTCTACGTTTCCTATAATGGATTCCGTTTCTAATGCATTGAGTTGGATTCGGCTTAAAGCGTCTGCGTTGTTGTTATAAATTCCCTTTTTATATATAATTTCGTAATCATACTCTTCGAGTCTGATTCTCCATCTTTGTAATTTTGAATTCGGTTCTTTCAGTTTGCATAACCATACTAGTGGTCTATGGTCGGTATATATGTAAAATTTTCTTCCGTATAGGTAAGGTCTAAAATATTTTGTTGCCCAAATTATGGCTAATAACTCTTTTCTATAGTGCTATATTTTGTTCGGTTTCATTTAGGGTTCTGGATGCGTAGCTGATAGGTTTATCGCTACCTACTTTTCCTTGGCTCAATACTGCGCCTAATGCTACATTCGATGCGTCTGTCGTCAGTATAAATGGTTTTGTAAAGTCTGGGTATTCTAATACAGGGTGATTAGTTAATATGTTTTTAATTTTGTCTACTGCTTTAATAAATTCCGGGGTGTGTTCAATTTTGTTTCCCTTTTTTAAACAGTTTGTCAGGGGTTTGGTTATCTGAGCGTAACCTTTAATGAATTTGCGGTAGTAACCACTAAGTCCTAGAAATCCTTTAATTTCTTTGTTTGTTTTTGGTAATGGGTAATTTAGAACTGCATTTGTTTTGTCTGGGTTTGGCATTACTCCTTGGGGTGTTATTACATGTCCTAAAAATGATACTTGTTTTTGTAAAAATTCACTTTTGTCTAATTGTACTTTAAAATGTGCTTGTCTAAGTCTTTCGAATACTTCTTTCAATCTTTCTATGTGTTCTACCAGTGATGTGGAATAAACTATGATGTCGTCAAGGTATACAAGGCATTTCTCATTGTGTATTCCTCGTAGTATATTGTCCATGACTCTCTGGAAAGTAGCGGTGCGTTCTTTAGTCCAAATGGCATTCGTTTGTACTCGTAATGTCCTCTAGGTGTGCTGAAGGCTGTTTTGATATGTCTTTTCTTCCATCTCTACCTGATGGTATCCTGATGCTAGGTCTAATGTTGTAAAATATTGGCATTTGCCTAATTTGTCTAAAATTTCGGTAATATTTGGTAGTGGATATTTGTCATCTACCGTTTTTCATTTAACTTTCTATAGTCTATTACCATTCTGTACTTTCTCTTTCCGGTTGCGTCTAATTTCTTAGGTACTATTAACACGGGCTGCTCCATGGTGAATTGGAGTGCTGGATTATGTCTTGGTCTAATAAATCTGCTACTTGTCTGTCAGCTTCTTCTTGGCTTGCATGAGGTAGTCTATATGCTTTTGTAAAGATTGGTTTATTGTCTGTCAACTCGATATTATGTTTTACTGTGTTGGTGAATGTTAATGGTATTCCTTCACAATGGAATATGTCTCGGTATTTAAAACATAAGTTTTTAATTGCTCTTTCTTCTTCTTGATTGATATCGGTATTAAAGCGGATGTTAGTTAAATTTTCTCTTAACATTTCGTCATGTTCTATTGGGTTGTAATCGTTTTCTAAATTTTCGTCTATTTCCATTTCGTTAAAATTTAGTTCTTCTACGTTAATTGGGTCTGTCAATGATAATTCTACGGGATAGTCGTTTGAATTTAATATTGTTGTGGTTGCAAAGTTATCTTTTATTTGAACTAAGGCAGTTGGGGTTTCTACTCCTTGTTGAAATGTCATATGATTTATTATTCCTAAATTTTTGTTAGATTTTACTGGGATTTTTATTTTTCTTTCCGTTCGGGGTTCTATAGTGTATTTTTGTTCAACTTGTGTGTTTTGAAATTTAATTGGGATTTTCCGTATTTTGTCCTTAATAAGCGATTTTTAATGTCAATGTTGGCTCTAATTTTCTTAGAAGGTCCATTCCGATTAATCCGTCATATTTGTCGTTAAATTCGAATACACAAAATTTATGTTTCATTTTAACATTAAATGTTCTCGGTAAGGGTATATTTGCTACGAATTGGTGTAGTGTTGTTTGATGAGCTGTTTTGATTTTGAATGGTTCTCTTTCTACATAATCTAAATAATGTTTTGTACGGTTCTGGGGCTAATTAATGTTTTAGATGATCCGGTGTCGATTAATAGTTTGAATTTGGCGTGGGGTATTTCTATGTATGGTAATACTAAGTGATTTATATTATTTAAGTTTATTAAGTTTGGTCGGTTATGAATTGGTCCATTTGAAAATTTGAATTCGAGTTTTCGTCGTCGTACTCCTCGTAAGTTTCGTATTGTTCGTCGCGTTCGTAAGTTTCTGCATGGTTTGTTTCATTGTTCGTAGGTGTCTCAATGTCATTATTCTGGTCAGTGTCAAATTTTTCTATTTCTTGATGGAATAATTCTTCTGATGTAAAATTACGTTTCTGATGAGGGTTTGGTCGGATATGTGTTATTTTTGTGTTTTGTCTGGTGTTACCAGATGAGGTGTCCATTGGTGTTGGTTTGTAGTAATTGTTAGGGTTGTTATGAGTATTAGTCATTGGTGTATTTCTATTAGGGTTTGCATTGAATGCTGGTCTTTGTTGGTTTAGGTTTTGATTGAATCTCGGTTGGAATGCGGGTTTCGTAAAAGTTGGGTTGAATGTTGGTCTTGAAAAATGTTTATATTGACTATTAAAATTGGTATTGTTAAAACTTGGGTTGTTACTTCGCGGTTGATTTGTTTGTGAGTTAAAGGGTGTGAATTTTTGTTGAGGGATTGTTTGTCTTGTAGCTTGTATAGTTTTTGTTGGTGAATAACTTTTATTTGCGTTGGGATTGTATAGTCTGTTGCGGTAATACATTACATTTTCTTCTTCTATTACTAGGCTCATAGCTTCTTCTAGATTTTGGGGTCGTTGGAATCTGATTTTATCCGATAGTCGTTCTGGTAAAGCGTTTATGTATGTGTCTAGTGCCATTTCGTCGTACATTTTGTTTTAAATGTCTAACGTTTTGATCGGGTTCTTCGATTTTAATTTTGTTAAATTAAACTTCTCACGTCTTGGCATTTCATTCCGAATTGGTAGGGGATTGATTGTGTTCCATTCTAAGGTTTATTAGGTCTCGTACCAGGCATTTTATATTACGTTGGTCTCCAAAATATGCAATTAGTAGCTGTTTAAACTGGTCCCATTCCGATAAATCGTCCCTACTGGCGATTAAGGTTAGTGCCCTTCCGGCTATTTTACTTATTACTAAGCGTATAAGCAATGAATTTCTTGCGTCATCTCCGGGTTTGTAAAGGTTTTAGGAACATTTCACATGCTCCAATGAAATTTGAGAGATGGGCCTGGGTGCCATCAAACGTCTGAATTGTCTCTAAATAGAGACGTAAGTCTGTGTTACTCATGTTGGTTAAGGGTTATTTTCGATTTTTGGAAATTTCAAAAAAAAAAAATTTTTTTTTTTTTTTTTGAATTAAGGTTTATTTCGTTATTTGTATTGTTACTTTTGCTTCGGATTTATTAATTTTCCGTTCGGGTTGTGAAATTTCAAATTTTGTAAAAATTGGGGATGATTTTCCTTTTTATGACGTTATTTTTGCTTTGGTTTTTTAAATTTTCCTTTTTAGATTGGATAACTTAGAGTTTTGTAAAAATTGATGTTGATTTAGCTATTTGAAACGTTAACTTTGGTTTTGGTTTTTAATTTTTCAATTAGATTAGGTACATAAAGATTTGGTAAAGGTTGATGTTTATTTCGTTATTTTTCGGCGTTATTTTTGATTTGAATTTGTTAATTTTCAGTTTGGATTTTGTGGATAAAAATTTGGTAAAATTTTGAGGTTAATTTCGTACTTGTAATATTAATTTTTGGTTTGGATTTGTTAATATTGCGTCAAGTTATTTTTAAAATCGTAGTCGTTCTTTGTTTATATTTAATTACACAGTGCAGTGATGTTCTTGTGAGATTTATTTCAATAATGTTAGAATAATTACCGTAGTCTGGGATTTGTCTGTTTTTAATGCAGCTCTTACTTTGTCTTGAGTTCCTGCTTCTTAAGGAATCTTAAATGGATAGATTTATTCTCGTTTAGCTTTGTTTTATTTAACTTCTGTCAACTTGTAATTAATATGACTCGAGTTTGCACTTTATTGTTTGCATGAACTACTAAAAGATATAGTGTTCGTTACTTTGTAATAATTGCGTACATATGATTATACTTGTTGAGGTACTTAACGCTTACAGGTGTTAATAGAAATTAGATACGTCTGTTTCTGTAATTGCTAACTGCTTTCGCATTAAGTGTTACGTCTGTTTTATTTTTAGATCTCTCGGTGTTCACGACTTGTAATTGAACTCTTCGTAGTTAGTTTTCAGGTTTACAATTATGAGCGTTTAGCGTTATTCTATTTTCGTATTGAAATAATGCACTTTATAATGCTGGTTAATTAGTTGAAAAACGTTTAGAGTTTATTGCAATTGTACACGCTTTTATTAATATAGAAATTGCGTCGATTTTATTGTCCCGTGTATGATGCAAATTGCTTTAGTACTGAAAGTTCCTGAAAGCTATTTCTTTAGTACTGTGCAAGAATTCTGAAAGCGATTTTCTCTGAGTTTTAACTGTATAATAAGGAATGCTTTCTTCGCGTATTTATCTTAGGTGGTTTTAAATTACCGTAGCAGAGTGTTTGCTATGATTTATCAGTATTATAGAGGTCAATGGTTTAATAATTGTTCCGTGATTGCTTAAAGATTAGCTTTAGCTTTGAAATTAAATTGCGTTCTGTGTTTCTAGTTTGCCGGTTTATAAACGTGCGTTGAATCGCGGTAATTATTTGGTGTTAGTGAATGTGCACGCCCGTTTATTTTTGGATTATTTTGAGTTCGTTCTATTTATTATGGTAAGGATATCTTAATATTAATTCTCATTTACTTTTAAAAGAAAATCTCTTTTAAATTCAATTCTTATTTATTTTAAGAAAATCTCTTTGTAAATAATCAAGTCTCATTTGCTTTTAAAGAAAAATATTTCTTTAACATTCAAGTTTCATAAAATGTTATATAGTCTCGTTTTGAAAGTAATTCACTTTGAACTATTTTCAAAATATTCATAAAATACAATTCATAAACAGTAAATATAAATGGTACTCAATAGTTATAATACTAGCATATATCAATTATGGTTTTTGGTTTGAAATAAAAAAGGTTATGGAAATGAACTTACATTAATTTCATCTGTTTCTTTGGTGGGTTCGATCGATTCTGTATCTTGTCCACCTTGGTTTGATTGTTGGCCTTAGACGATTCTTGTTCCTTGTCCAACTTGGTTTGTTGCTGGATTCAGACTATGCTTGTTCTTCCTCCAACTTGGTTTGGGTTCTGCCAAAATTTCGAATAAAATTCTTGGTCACCAATCTTCCGATTTTTGGATTTTCAGTGCCCTTTTGACATCCGTTACGACTGCGCCAGTTAAAGTTCGGGCCTTTGGAGCTGGTTTTTTAAAAACACTTTGAAACTTTAACAATATTTTTATTACTAAGTTAAACAGAAATTACATTGAAATTTGGAATAGCTGGTTCTTAATAACATTAATAAAAATAATTTAATTGTACAGGTGAGTAGCTCAAACAACGAAGTATGGAGTTTGAGACTGACTGCCGGGCATTGAGCTCCCGGGCCTTTTATAATAACCTGCCCCTCACACGGCTGTGAGAACTTGCAGATCTCATGTCTGCGTTTCTCCTTAATTGTACACTTTAATACAATGTAACAACTTAATTCTAAGTAATTGCGGTCTGTTGACCGCCTGTGACCTGCCACCTGCAGTATCACTGCCCTCACGGATGCAAAGTTGCATGTCCGTTCACATGAACTGTCGATAACCTCTCTGGGTTATCCTTGTGTTACAATGTTGCATTGAACTTATACTTTTACATAATAATTTCTAATAATTCATATTAGATTCAATATATCAATATATATATATATGTAATTGGGGGATACATAACTCGCGTTTGATAATAAAGAGATCGTTAACATTAATAACTCCCTTTCCGATAGGATACTAACTTGACGAAATCACCATATTAAACGCAGACGAGTTCAAGCTTATAGTTAAAATTTACTTCTAATTAATTTCTATTTTTCATTACCGACATCATTTATGTGTCTGAATAATCAAATGTGTAATAAATTATTTAAATTTTATCGAATTGGTTTGATATAAATACCAGGCGCATGGCGTATACGGATCTTCTTGCAATTAAGAAGGAGCTGTAAAGGTTATGTGCTTATTGGTCGGTGCAGTGTACAGGGTAAGTCTTTTTAAAGTTACACTTTTAATCGACTTATTTATCTTTCTGCATTTCTTTGTAATTAGAAATAAAATTAATTTAATAAATCGAATAGAGTTGCAATATCAGTATAAGATCATACATATTAAAAGTATTTTGTGCCAAAGAGAATCAGCGCTTTATTATAGAATTCGAACGAGCACCTGTTTTCTCAACTCAGAGGATTGTAGATGTAATCAGCGATGAAGATATAACACAATTAAACGAACAAGAGGGGCTATGTTTGCATTATTTGGGTGCTCTCGAAATTAATGAATAATTTTGCCTGACATGGAGAAAGTAATTCGAGCACAGGAAACGAAATCAATATATAAATTGTTGGTTATTTTGCAAAAAGAAAAGCCCGTGACCGGTTTCACTGTTCTTGCAGATCATCAAACGGGCTCATCTTTTTTTGCAAAACAACCTACTAAGTTCTAAAATAATACACAAATTAAAGTGCATTTATAGTGCAAATGTGTCTCATGCGCCCTCTAAACTCGAGAATAAGCAACTAACTATCGAAGACTGTTTCCAGTCTTCGACGTGATAGTGTAGATGGCATTGCCAGACAAAATTTAAATAGCTAGTCAAAAGACAAGATGAAAATTAAATAAACAAATAACCTAGGTAGGTAACAGGTAATTTGTTTATTTAAGCTCTCGAAGTTGATTAATATTTGACTTTCGCTTTTTATTTAAAAACTAATATGGCATTTGTTTATTTTAAAAGTATACCTAATGATGCTGCAAGCATTGAAATTTGCTGCATGGGCGAAAAAAGTAACCCACCCACACGGATTAAGAAAAGGCATCCACATCATCATCGTCTGAGCAGTCATTACCGCAGTTCTTATACTCTAAGGAGAAGGAGGATTTAGGAACGAGCCCGTCCCATCACCTCTAATTGGTAACAGTTTTTATAATTTTAATGTTTTTTTTTACTTGTTTTTTTATCAACTTGACATTTTAAACGTAATATGAGTATTGATGCTCGTTGTAATAATAAAAAAGAGAAAGACGGATTATTTAACGCTCGATTATAATAGAATATAGAACTAGTACGTTCTACAATAGGGATATGCTAATTGCAGATTATCCTAGTAATTTTTATAGGATTGCATGCGAAGTGTTACCGGCTGATTTAATAAAATCTAAATATAGTGCTGGTTTTCTGATTGGTAGGCGCTTTTTTTTGTTTGGCACGCAGTTTAATTTAGATGGACATAGTTAAAATATAGTGAATCTAACACAACAGCGTTTTGTTATACTTACGTGGAACGTATGAGAAAAAAGGCTTTTGAGCTATGCAATTACGACAGGGAAGCATTCTATAATATTGCCAAAGCATCTCAGCCGGTTTTAAGATGTTTAAATGTATTGATCAAACTGAAGTATCAGAACAGTTATTAGTTTTCAATATAAAAATCAAAGCGACGTCTTCTTTTATGGATATATACGAAACTACTGTCTTAACGTTGACTTGAAACACAGAATTCGTGTTTTCAACTCAATTTATTAATTTTTTGCTGATTTGTAAATGGCGCGACGTGTTTGTCCGTAAGGATTGTATCAGAACGATATATATCATTTCTATAAAACCATCTAAAAGTTACAGATTAAAAAAATAGTTTATTAACTTGTCACTGTGTACAAAATTTTTAAGCGTTTTATAGTCGTTCGTGCATGACGGGATGTGCAAGTTGAATTAGAAGCCATTTTATGGTCGTGCGCTTCACCTTCCTAAAACGTCGCACCAAACGCTTTATTGAAATCATACAGATCAAAGTATAAAAAGTTGTTCTTAAGCTTCTTTGGGAATTAAACCACTCATAGTTTTTAAAATGATCTTTATTTACGTTTCGATCCATGACCTAGGATCGTTGTCAAAAAATAAAAACTTCAAGTTTGACGTTTATGACATAAATTGAAGGTTACTTTGATTTATTGATGTTTGAAATATTTGGTTTGAGTACACAAGCAAAAATTTTTAAAGTTTAAAAGAATGATTGCCTTCAATTTGTGTTGCGACCTGGGATCGACTTTCTTTAGGTAGCCAATACGCTTAGAACGTGAAATCCCAGCTGCATTAATCTTATTGAGTGAATCTTCTATATAAACTTCAATAATTTGGGAATTAGTGTAGCCAAACAGGTTGCTTCAAACCCCTAAATCTACTTGAATCTGTATAAATCAAGACTAATTATATTTAGAAGATCTGTCAGATTGTATAAATAGAAACATGTTAAAATATGTTTTCCAATTCCCAAATTATTGAATTTATATAAAATTCACCAATAAAAATTAATCAGCTGATTTCACGTTAAGCGTATTGCCTACCTTAGGAAAGTCGATCCCAGGTCGCAACACAAATTGAAGGCAATCATTCTTTTAAACTTTAAAAATTTTTGCTTAGTGTACTCAAACCAAATATTTCAAACATCAATAAATCAAAGTAACCTTCAATTTATGTCATAAACGTCAAACTTGAAGTTTTTATTATTTTGACAACGATCCTAGGTCATGGATCGAAAGGTAAATAAAGATCATTTTAAAAACTATGAGTGGTTTAATTCCCAAAGAAGCTTAAGAAGAATGCTAAACAAACCACAACAAACATACAGGGAGTATTTATAAAAAGTTGGCTTTGAAATACGAAAATGCCAACTAACAGAAGAATTGTCACGGACGTGGGCGTTTCAATGTGTTGTAATCAAATGTTGCAGCTGTATCGAAAAACGCATGCAATTTTAATCAAATGCCGTAAAACTAAAATATTTCGTAATTGTGTGCGAATATTAAAAGCACACATATGCGATATTGAGTCAATTTTAAGAACGGGGAAACAAACTTCTTCGTTCTCGATTAGTTATCTGAACCTTATCAAAAATCTTCTATGTGATACGAAAAAATATAAAACGCTTTTTAAAAATTTATTTTAAAGACTGCTACAGAATTTTGCTAAACAAACGTTCAAATGGATGTCTTCTCCAAGCCCTCAACATCCTGGATTGGTTTGGAAACCAATCACGTCTGCATTTAAATCAAGAATTCAAACAGCTCAAATTATTGACGTTACACATAAACATCGTATCGTATTTATCGATGATTGTAAATACTAATTCAAATTGTATACGATTTTTAAAAGTCACTCGGTAAACTTTAAAATTAATGTCGTGTTGGCGTGCGATTTTTCAAATTTTCAAGAAAACGTGCTCTTAGTATTAATGTAACTGTCGTAGGTTGCGGTTATAGCCACGAAATTTTGAATTTCTGTAATTACCCTATCGGTGTGATCTGCGTTTCGCTTGAGGGGTAAATACCAATAATAATCTTCGAAAGTGTTTCTTCGTAGCGAGGTCTTTTAAATATGTCTAATTTGACAACCTCATTGAATCGTTGTTAGTATCTACAGAAATGTTAGACAATAAAATTATCTCCACGTTGCGACCGGACGTATGCCACGTATTCATAATTCGTTCACGCTATACTAAAAACTGCATACTTCAATGTATTTATTTATCGCTACTAATTTGGATAATTGGTACAGTAATACCCGCAAATATTACTAGACTTTATTACCTTATCTATCTTCTCTAAGTGTACTAATAACTTTTATTGTAGCACGTAATCACCACCTATTCTACTTAAAGTATTAAATAATCAAAAAATTAAGAGCAAAACTGTTTAAAGTATCGAATAAAATCAAAAATCTAAGAGAGCAAAACTCCTATAAACACGGGTTTATATAATGGCCCGCTTGCACGTCGAATTTGTCTCGCAACGGACAATTTTTATAACTTCGCATTCTCTTTTCCCTTTCGACGGCACAGCGATTCTATTAAATTTGCACACGCCCAAGTTGAAAAGCTAAGAAATTTCTACACGGCTCGCAAACACGTCCGAGAACAACTAATTAATTTTACACACCAACTGCTATGCTTTCCCCTCTCATGTTTGCATCTTATTTTAACCAATCGTAGCTCTAGTAAAGCTTCACAAATCACGCCTTTGTTATCAGTGTCTCTGCTTTACACTTTTATCCATCCCTTTCTATCTTGGTCTGAGTGGTACAAATCGATATTCTTTACTATCTGCTATTTAAATCCACGTGGATTCCTATTTGAGTAAAATAACCTCTCATCTAGCATTTCCTGCTAAAACATCCGACCGTTTCCAATATACGTAGAATCTGCATGTTTATCAGCTCGAATTTATTAGAATTTGACATTTAAAAGTTTGCAGGTGTGTGCTCCTAATAAACCTTTTAATATAATTCTTCGAGCTTTATTTCATGGTATTTTAACCAACCTTGAATTTTCACAGGCTTTTATGCTTATTATACTACTAATGGTTCAATTAACTCCCATTAAAATAATAATGAATGGCATTGACTTCTACCCTTTAATTTTTAGCGAATACCAATTAAATATTAATTATTATTTGTACACATTGTTTAATACCCGTTACTTAAAAATTGAATTAATTAATATAAATTTCGCACGTAATTTCTATTTGTTTCTTTATACAGGATGATTAAAATTATTTGATGTCGTTAATTAATTTTCTACCCTGGTCTAAATTTGAGTATTTTCCCCCTATTTGAATACAAATAATCCCACTTATTTGAATTCAAACACGAAACCTCTAGACTACAAAAAAAATTTACAAAAACAATTGTCTACCTCACTCTACACTTATTTTTCTAACTTACCTAACTTATATCCAATCCTAAAAATATTTACACCTATCCTATATCCCTATCCTATTCCTAACTCACCTAATTTTATAAACTGAAATTATCCCTAACTTTATCCTACTTATCCATCTAATCCTATATACATCCTATATACCTATCCTATTCCTAACTTTTAACTAATCTTCACTATACTCACTTCCACCTAACTAATCCTATATACCTATCCTATTCTTATTCTATTCCTAACTCTCCACTAATCTTATAAGAAATATCTACACTTAACCTATCTTATTTTCTTCCTACATTTAATTTTCATTCTCATCCTATATACCTATATCTAACTATCTCCCCTATTTATCCTATACCTAGCTTTTTTTTCTATAAACACTTATTTCTACTTTTCTATATACACCTATTCTATTCCTATATTTTGTTCATTTAATCTTCATTTCTTATTTAAATCTGACTCTTTTCTTGATCCTCCAAGTCTTTCTTCTCACCATCCTAATACTCTTTATCTCTATTTCTCCTCCTTCTACATCTATACTTATCATACCTATTATCTCCCTTAAAATAAACTCATCCCTATTATCCTGACTCTTAAATATTGCTTCTTCTTCAGTCTCTACACTTGTCTGTTTCTCCTTTATTATTATTTCCTTTTCTGCGGACAAACCAGACGATACTACCTTAAAATTATAGATTTTTCCCTCTACGCAAAATCCTGTGTACCTTCTAGAATCCTTGTGTAATGAAATCAGCCAGAATGAATTCCTTAAATCTAATTTACTAAAAACAAACTTGCCACTTAACCTCGTCAAAAGTGTGTCCAGAGATGGTGGACAATGGAATTGCGGTTTGGTCCGTTGATTAATTTTTCGTGCATCTAAACATAAACGAATACTATCATCCTTTTTCTTAACCACCCCCAACGGATTTATGAAATGAGTGTTTGAGACCTCTATTATGCCATCTTCCAACATTTTATTTAATTCTGCCTTCACCTGCTCCCGATATGCTGCTGGAATTGGATAAACCTTTGCGTTGAACGGTTCTGAATTATCCACTTCTAACACGTGCTCATAGCCTAACGCTGTGCTTGCTTCTACCCTCACTAATTCTGCATGTTTTTGTAATAAAGCTTGAACCTCTACTGTCCTATCCTCTGGACATCTTATTGTGTTGATCTGTTTAACTCCATCATCCTCTACCTCTACTACATTAATATTCAACCCCGTGTCATCCTCTGTGACTTCATAACTGCCCTTCCATGGCACTACCCTATCCTTAATCCTTACTACCTTACTTTCCATATCTATCAAAACCCCTAACTGCATCATACAGTCAACACCTAAAATGCTCTGAAACTTCAGTCCAGGTACAATTACAAACTCCTGTTCACAGTATATATATATATATATATATATATATATATATATTGCTGTAATATCGCCCCACGATTAGGCGTTATTTTTGTTGCTGTGATATAGCTCCTACATTGGTGTGCCTTTTTCATTTGCTGTGATTAGCCCTTTTATGATTGGTGTTGCTATTTTTTTATTGGTGTGAATATCAACCCCTTTTATATTCTATGATTTCTTGAATTTGTTTTTCTACGACTAGCTCAATCTATCAAACACAGAATGCCCTATTTCACAACAATAAAGATTGTTTAACCCCCTTTCTTTCTATCTGTTGAAATAATTTAAATGAAACAATCAAAAATTACATAATATAATCATTGATAATATGTACGGTTTTATATCAATGATTTGTTCAACATTCAAAATTAGCCCCCCAATAAAATATTAATATTTATTTTTCCACCAAATTGATATTCCCTAAAAGCCAGCAAAAATATCTTTGTAATTACTCTTAAATACCTTAGAACGTTCAAACAATGCTTTTTTTATTTTTCAAAACCTCAAATGACCCTTTTGTTGACCCTTACAGATATTTCATATATAGAAATTATTTAAAATTGAAACAACCTTTTACAAATAATAATAAATAAGCTCTCTAACTTGTGTTTTCCTTGCTTGGAACTGCCTTTGAATATCGGTGGTACGCACCTCTTGATTGTTACAGCATGCCTTGCTTCACTTGTTGGCGACAATGATTTATCAATGGTTGCTTGAATTTTTCCCTCGGATTTGTGGATTAACTTTGAGCATCTTGTAGCCCAATTTGAGTATATTCACGTTCTATGATATGTTAGAGGTGTTATTAGATGTATTATTAGAGGTGTTTTTAAGGTATTATTGGATGTATTCTTAGATCGGTTATTAGAGCCCTAAATTATAAAATATTAGAAAAATTCAATTAACAGTTTAATTTAGTTTTAAACGTAAAATGGCTATTTTCGTTGCATAAATTGGCACTTATACTTTCCATAATTTTTAGCAATTTATTCACTTTCACTGAGTTTCATTTGTACGTAATCTTTTACTTTAAATTGACGTAGTTTGTACCTTGTTGAAGAGATACTGAATGTTTACGAGTTTTCTATGGTATTTATAAGCTCCACCTATCAACGTTTTTAATTTGTGTGTTTGTTAATCAAGGCTTGTACTTTGCGCCTATCTTTGTAGAACTCGGTATTTTTCAAAATTCCCTGTTTTAATTGTTGTTCCTTCATTCAATCTCGCACGTAGACGTTCAAAATTCGCCGCATATTCTCAGAATTTTCAAATATCCATTACATTTTTGTCACGTCTTTCATGTTTGTTGATTATACTCCAAACTTTTATCATATCGTGGACCGCCTGTTATTAATTGTTTATTGCTTCACATATGAAGGATTTTTATGCAAATATAATATTCCAGTCATGTATTCATCTTTCCACTAATGATGTATTTGAATGCGTTTTCTTATTTATGCGTTGACATTTTTAATGAAAATTTTAAAAAGCTAGAATGTCAGGTTGTTTATCTTTACCGATTGCGTGTTTATTTTGATGAAAGTTGATGTATTTAAAACCTTATCTTTGTTCGTTTCTTTAACTTAAAGCGTATTATAAGACGTACACTTTATTATTTTAGCTAAATATTATCTAATTATTGCAAAATGAGCTTCTTTCTTATGAGTTAAATTGGTTACAATTTATATACAGTATGCTCGCTATTGACCTTTTGTAAAATATTCGATTTACTCCAATTTAATGGTGGAATTATTTGGTTTTCTTAACGTTGAATCTACCTTTAAACTACCCTCTTATCATAGCAATATATATATATATATATATATATATATATATATATATATAGTACTAAATGATTTAAAAGGAATAGCAAAATTATACTATTATTTCTTAACTGATATCAGTGCGTGTACCTATTTGCTCTTAAATGTTGTGCACTATGGGACGATTAAGATCCCCATTAAAAAGTTCGAGTAAAAGACGGTTGCGATCGTATTGAAAAAGCTCTAGCGGAAGTTCATATCATATTTATGATTACAAACGCGACGGCAGGCGGAAGCTACAACGTATTGACAAACGCGTACGGTCAGCCGTACGTGTGATTGATTCTACGTAGACAGTAACTAGCCCAAGGAGTTACACACCACCTCCATCACAATCTAGTCAATCGGATAACGTGGATCGATTAGAAAAACTTGTAGAACGTCTTATAGAACACAGTGCAGTTATCAGATCGGAGCCCAGAAAGGTTTTTGTTAGACCAGACTTTGTTCCGAAGTTATACCAGGAAATCCTAACCTGAGTTGTTACAAATGAATTGAAAAGATAGAACATTTGAGTAAAGTAAATTGTTGGGACGAACATACCATGATTTATAACATGCAAAATCAATTAAGTGGGTCATCTCGTAAGTGGTTTGATAACCTCACGTCATAAGACCTTGACTGGGCAGGCTGGAAAACTCTGTTACTAAAATCCTTTCCCGGACATCAAGATTTCGTCAGTGTTTTGAGAAAACTTGTTGATAGACGCAAGCGCCAAGCAGAAACTTGGGAAGAATATTACTTTAGAAAAATGGATCTTATTAACGCTTGCGAAACCAAAAACGCCGTATCTTGCCTTATCGATGGAATAGGCGATCCTACTATACAAGTTGGTTCGCGCGCAAGAACATACGAAACATCGGACGCACTGTATGCAGAGCATTTGTCGTCACTAATATCTGAAACGGAAACTGTAAAATATTTAGATCCAAATGCGTCACGTAGACGTACTCACCTTTTTAGTGGTCGCGACTGGGATAGCTCGTTGACAAAGAGCTCAAGGGGTAATCTTAGAAACGTACAAAAATTCTACAAATGTAGAGAAAGAGGACATTTTGCTAATTCCTGCCCAAAACTAAAAATAAAATGCAAAAGATGCAAAAGATTGGGTCGTTTGGATCAGGACTACCGTCGAAAACAACTAGAGGTACAATTTGTTGAATCTGAGAGCGAACACTCAAAAAAGACATATTATTTCGATTGCTCTGTAAATGGGAAGCTATCTCGTGCATATGTTAACACGGGATCCGAAGCTATTTTAATTAAAGAAGAAACCTCGAAAAATTTCATCTGAAAATAATGCCGAGCGCAGTAGTTTTAACAGGTTATGGTGCTTCAAATGTTCCCGTAATTGGCGTGGCAAATTTTACTGTGGTCGTGGATCGTGCAAGTGCTAACGTAAAAGCTTATGCCGTTCCAAATACAGTTCAAGACTGTTACGTGCCAATTAAATTGGCCCTTAAACATTGTTTTAGTTTAAGTTTGATGTACGGAGGTTTCGCGCCATAATTTTAAAAGACGCGGTGCGCGGAATTTTAATAGACTAGGCGTGTACTTCCGTTACGTCATAGTGAGTTTGCGCAGATCGCGCCACGCGGAAGGGTTGGACGAATAAGTTCGCGCCGATGTGTAAAAGACAAGAAGTGGGGACAAGTTTCCTGTTCTCTCTATAACGTGGCTGTTTGCCTTTGATCTTCAAGGAGTGTGGTCGGTCAGGTATCGTATCGTGCTTATCTTTACCTATGTAGATATCCTGCTTGCTTATCTTTTGTTTGTCGACCTTTACCTGGTTTTTTCCCGTCATTCCCTGCATAGGTAGGTAACAACTTGAGCCGTAGGAACCGTACAGCACGACCCTGGATGACGACCTCATGACTGCCGTAGCTGGCCGGAGCTGGTCCGAACGCTTTTGTAGAGCGTCGGCGTATCATCTCTAATTCCTCCGGGATGGAGCCCTGATGGATTTCAATAGAGGCCTACCGTAGCGCAACTTCGTGCGAATGCCGGATTTCTGATGTAAGTAATCCATTATCTAATTTGTTCGATTTTATCATTGTTTTAAAATTATGTAAATTTCCGATTATTACGCAATATAATTTGTGCCTTGGTGACGTCATTGATAGTGGCCACGCGGAATCTGTAATAAGGTTACGCTGCCCTCCGCGAGTGGCGTCGCCGCTTTACTCATTGCGCTTGCGCGATGTATTTATGAACTCTTAAACTGTATTACCGACTTTGTAACTGTATTTATCGACGTACTCGTAAACTGTTTATCGACTCTTTAAGTGTAAGAACTATCACCAATTAAATTGTAATAAGACATACCAAGTATAATTGGGCAACCCTTTTGAACTTGCCCGAAGTGATTTTAATAGTAGCAAATAAGAGGATGAAAATTCTGACTACGCATGATAACATCAATAAAATTTTACATTTAGAACCTAGGAAAATACCCTTGTGGGCAAAAGTGGCTGTTGTTATTATCCAAAATCATCAGTGTTTATTGCCGTAACATCACAGAATGCTCTCAGCGGTGAAGTTTATGTGCCAGGCAGTCTGAGGCCAGTTCCAGGAAAAAAGCACTACGTTGAAGATTGCATCATTCAAAGCGAAGACGGTTACGTCGTCATTACAAACGTGTCGCAGGAGGCAGTTGAGGTGACTTACGTTACGGTAGTGTTCTTGCCTACATGGACGATTTATTACTGCTTTCCATGGATTTCGAATCAGAGCTTAAAATTCTAAAGGATGTTTTAACTTGTCTCCAAAATGCTCGTTTAACCCTCAGATTGTCCAAGTGCCAATTTCTTTCCATAAAAATTGAGTATCTAGTTTACGAAGTTTCTCGAGAAAGAGTTCAACCCGAATATCGTAAAACAGAAGCCGTTAAAAACTTTCCAGATCCGATTAGTGTTCATAATGTCCGCCAATTCCTTGGATTGACCAGTTATTTTAGGAAATACATTAAAGACTTTGTAACCATTGCATGTCCCTTAACCATGTTGACAAAAAAGAATTCAGAGTTCCGATAGGGATCGGATCAACGTATAGCATTCGATGCCCTTAAAGAGAAACTCGTTTCTAGACCTCTCTTAGCGATCTACGATGAAAAACTTCCAACAGGTCCATACGGATGCTTCCCAGAAGGAACTTGCTGGCATTTTGTTACAAAGACACGATGGTTGTATAAAACTCGTCATGTGTTCCTCAAGGCAGACTATTAAGGAAGAACAAAGGTACCTTTCCTACGAATTAGAAACCATTGCCTTAGTAACCTCCATAAAGCGTTTTCGAATATATCTAATAGGCATACAATTCAAGGTTGTAACAGATTGTAATGTCATTCGTAGCACTTTCTATAAGAAAAATGTTGTTCCGAAGATTGGAAGATTGTGGCTTTCTATTCAAGAATTTACCTTCGATGTGGAGTACAGACCGGGACTAAAAAATGGCTCATGCTGATGCTTTAAGCAGAAACCTTATGAACCATATCGAAAACACTGCTAACGTATTAAACGTTAACATCAGTAATTTGACTGGGTTCTACAGGCTTAATTGATGGACGATCGATGCAAGTACCTTATGGAAATGTTGGCAGAGGACCCAACGGATCAAGAAGAGAAGCTTATTCATAGCGAATATAGTTTAGAAGACGGACGGTTATATAAAAAACATCTGATGGTAAAAAGTGGGTTGTGTCTAGGGCAACCATACGTCAAGTCTTACTTCACTTGCACCATGGTGTTGAGCAATTATCAGTCGGAAAAACAATTTCGGCTAGGTAAATAGTATTGGTTTTAAAGCATGAGACGGTGTGTAAAAAAGTTTTTTGGTTCCTGCCTACCTTGTCTTTATAATGAACCAGGAGGGAAGCGATCTGGTTATTTGCATTCGATTAAAAAGATCGCCATTCCTTTAGATACTATACATATAGACCACTTAGGTCCATTTGTAAAAGTCAAAAACAATAATCAGCATTTGATAGTTATTGTCGACTCTTTCACGAAGTTTGTATTTTTGAGAGCAGTCGGGTCAACTAAGACCGGACCGCTGATTAAAATCCTAGACGACGTAATAGAGAATTTTAGAGTTCTAAAAAAAATTGTTAGTGATCGAGGAAGCTGCCTTACGGGCTACAAAATACTGTAAGGACCTAAGTATTGTTACGTGCCAAAAATTTGGCACTAGACATTTTTTAGTTTAGTTTTGATATGCGGGAGTTTCGCGCCATAAATTTGAAAGACTTGGCGCGTGTATTTCCGTCACGTCAAAGGTGCGTTGCGCGGAGATTCGCGTCAACGCGTGTGGGGGAAGAAAAAAGTGGGGAGTTTCCGAAAGACGCTGGGAACTGGACTTGCCTTTGAAACATCAAAAAGAGTGGTTGGGTCTGGTATCGTATCTTTATCTTATTTATGTAGATCCCTTTTTCTTGCATTTTGATTGTCGTCCGTATAAACCTGTTCCTGCCGTTCCCTACATATATGTAGAAAACCAACCGAATCTGGAAGCGACCTGGCCTAACCGCAGTCCACGCCCTGAGAACCATCTTTAAATATTCCGGAAAGGAGCCCCGCAGTCGCTAGCTGGAGCAACCCTGAAGGAAGCCACGAGCTGCCATCAGGAAGTGATTCTGTAGGAAGCTTTACCTATTCACATGAGTACTCCGTTTTTTATAATACATTTTATGAATTTTGCATATTTCCTCATTTACGTGTAATAATTTGCATATTGTGTGACGTCATTGACAGATGGGCGCGCTAATTTCCACATTATAGATTAGCGCTACCAACTGTCATTTGTGTCTCTTATGCCGAGTTTACGGTAATGTAAGAGTATAAAACACGTTTTAAATGCTACTGCAACACTTAGAGCAAACGGATAGGTGGAGAAGCGTAATAGCACAAACTTTGTCCTCGCTTTCTGCATCTACGGACGATGAGAAAAAGTGGGACACACATGTTTCCAAAATTTGATGGGGACTAAATTCTACGACAAATTCAGCAATGGGTAGTTCCCATACGAGACGCATGATACTCCCCAAGGGGTATCTGCAACGCACTACTGGACAACGAAGTAACGTTAGAACCACAAGTTAGCTGTCTAAATGCTTTAATAAATATGAACACCTCGACGGACCTCCAAGTGGACGTCTGGAGGATAGCGCATACGGCGCTCGGGTTTAGACATTTAAAGTTCTGTTGGGCTAGGTCGCACGATGGCAACGTAGGCAATGATAGGGCTGATGAGTTAGCTAAAGAGGCCGCGACGGGCGATTTCCGGATATCACATTCGTCGTTACCGAGGTTTCTGATTAAAAACGCTACGCGAAAGGTCAATCAGACAATGAGAAGAAAGGTGGAACAGTGCTGCCACTGGCAGGTTGACACACAAATTCATTCCGAGTATTGTAGCTAGAGATAAGATCGAGGTGAAAGTCGATCATAAAATAGACAACTGATGACAGGGCACGGCGCCCTAAAGGCGTATTTACAACGATTCGGTTTAACCGATAACGACCGCTGCGAATGCGGTGAGGGCGTAGAAAGCGCAGAGCACGTGCTCTTTGACTTGTCCATTAGAGGTGGCAAATCGAGGGTTAGCTGATGTGAAATTAGCTATCGTAGTACTAGCATGGCCAAAGAACCTAGAGGAAGTCGGGGAAGTGGCTAACCAGAAGATGTTCTAGACAGCCTTCAAAGAATTTTCGGGAAGAGTCGCGAGATTGGACGGTGATAACCGCGCGTAAATCGGAAAGTGAAGGGAAGGCGGAGGGAGGATTGGATAAGAGAATTTTAGCTTTGACTTGGTGTGGGAAATGATATGAGCTTGATAACCATAACCTGTTAAAAAAATTTAAAAAAGTGTAACAATTTTATTTTTTGATTAGTAAATCCGTCCATAAAAGTGCAAAAATTATAAAACACTTTTATTAAAATAATAAGTAAAATACATTCAACAAGTTTGGTAATACGCTAAAGCTGTATCTATATGTAGCATTTTATATATAGTCAAATATCTGTGCCTTCGATAACTGTTCGCAGGCGCGTTTTGGTTGAAAGCCCGCCCTTGGGACACGCCGTCGTCCGAGCGAGCGTGTTAACGAGTCAGCTATGCGAGATTGTAGAGTCAAGATGTACGAACGAACGCATGCCGCCAATCTACGTATAAATTTTAAGCAGTCGAGATCCATCTTTAAATAGCGCGCAAATAACCACAATAAAAGCAACTTTGAAAACAACTATTCCAACCACTGATGTAAAACCACTTTGTATTACAGTCTGTAGGAAGTAACTTTGATGATGGAAAATTTGACTAATTTGTAGAAGACCATATTACTACAAAACGTAAAGATGTTATTTGATGAGACAACGAGGTTCAACATATTGCAGCAGCTGATGGAAGCATGGTGATTACGTTTGATATTACAACACCTCTTCACAGCTACAAAACGCAGCTTTGGTTCGTAGATAACTTTAAGAAATTTTCCGTGTTTCAAATTAGAAACACGCTATTTTGTTTAGTGCATAAAAGCACGAATATTATAAAATTTCAATTATTTGTTGTACTGGAATTTTCCAGTGTTAAAATTATAATTCACAATTTTTAATGGTTTAAGAAACCATACACGTGATTCATTTTGTACTGTTGGTAACAGCGACAGGTGTTTTTGACGTCACTTGTTTGTCTGCAATATACTGCTGACACATGTGTTCTAGTAAACATATGCTTTGAACAGCGTTTGCCTTAGTTGAGTAAACAAGAATATTTTTGTGATCTGTTTTTTTATTAGAAATTGAAACTAACACAAATAATTTAGATAAGGAGACTTGAGTAACTATGTTTTAAATTGTAACCCGCTCGAACAGATCTGCACGGGTCGAACCTTTGTTTTTGTAACAAGTTTACACTGTTTTAAAATGTTTGATTATCAACTATTTTGATAAACCTTAATTTAAAACCCATGAACTCATTTAATTATTTATGAAATTTTGTTGCATTGAATTTTGTTTTAAAAGAGAATCTTTTGAGTAAATTATTGGTTCAAGATTAAAGTTTTTTATTATGATCAAATATGGTCAAAACTAACTACAGGAAACTAATATCTTTAAGAGTGGAATTTTGATGTCAACTTATATAGGAGATATTTTTTTTAATATTTCTTTAGGTATGTTTGTGGTACATAAATAGTGTTCCACCCTTCTATTAAGCTAATTATTGCAATTTCTTACAGGAGCAGCGTCTTATTCAGTTAAGACGGGTTTTTGTCACCGAGGCCTTTTTTTCTTTGGGTTTCCACGTCCGCCTCTAGAAATATACCACGCTATTATCATAAATAAGTCAAGACTTGGTGGCGCCTATTTGTTTTGGATTAAGTTCAACTTACAATCAAAATTCGACTTACCCCCCCATTTCTCATAGCTCTACCCAAGGAATAGACCCCTAGTTATGTCGGAAGACTTCGTTACACTTGCTCATAACGTGAGGCCAGCTATATATAAGAAGACTTAGCTGCACTGGCTTCCAATAAACGTAGGGGCAGGTGCCTCAAAAAACAATATTCGTTTCACTGGCGCCGGCAACGGCTAGGCACTCTGAAATGAAAAAAAAAAGCGTTTCAAAATAATAATAGTATAAAAATAATAATCAAAAGTCTAATATGCACGGCAAACCCCCACACCACTAAAACAATCGCTATCCCACCATCTACGCGCGGAAAATCGGGACTAAACGAAAACAAGTAAATATAACAAACTAAATCAGGAAACCTCATTAATTTAATCAGTATAATAAATAAAGAAATAAAATAGAGTGAAACCGTGCATTCCCCCCCCCCCAAGACTTTTAAAGTGAGAGTGATTGTGAACTCCCCCAGAACGTTTAGTGCATACCCACTAAGACTTTAACAGTGCATATCTATCTCCCATTAGAAGTAAGATATCATTAGACGTATGAAGACGACCCGATCTTCGGATGCTGGAGAAATTTATATACAAGGTAGGAATAAAATTGTGACGGCTGTACTCGCATAAGCATTGACTTGTATTAATAAGAAAATTTTGAAATAATTTAACGAGCACGTTTTTGTGTGCATTGGCGCTAGCCATCATAATGCTTATGCCAGTGCAACTGATAATTTGGGTGATGCTTTTGCTAATTTATGCACTGTTATGTGCTTTTGCTTATTTAGATGTTTATTTATTTATTTATATATTTATTTTATGATTATTTATATACTTACATTATATTACTACTTATTTATATTTATATTTTTGCCTGTATTTTTGTTCTGTGGCGTGATTTTATTTGTTTGGCGTTTTGCCGCTAATTTTGGTGGCATTATATATAGGAAAGAAGATTGTACTTATAGTATGTCAGTTAGGGAATGATAGGGAACGCTAGGGGCAAATTTAGGATGAAATTAGAATAAATACTTAGACTAGGGAGGATGAACTTGTTAATCTATAGAGCAGGCAAAATAGTTGAATTCTCTATCAAAAATATTTAGCGAATGCTTAGAAATTTGAATCCATTTTTAAAATTAGTTGGCTAGCTTTGGATAGTTTTAAGTCGACCCTTCAGGTCGCACCGGTAAGCAGAGCTGGTAGCTGCTATCCGGTATTACGGACCTCTCTCCTTTTACTACTGCTTGTGTCTTGTTGATCAGACACACCCCAAAATCAACGTCAGGGATACCATTATTTAAACCCTATTTTAGTTTCAGTTAGTAAATTTTTATTTAGCATGGATAAATTTCGAATCAGAATAAAATTTGAAGCACTTTCAATTTCGCATTTAAACCCAATGTAGTACCTTCGGGTGGAGCATTGAGGACGTGGCCGCAAACATAGCGGCCCTTATTCACATTATAATGTATAAATAGTTAAAGTGGTGAAATTAAGGGTAAACTGATCGGAATAATCTTAAACTAGTTAAATATCGACTTCGTTATACTATACTATTTCAAAAAAGACCGTTTCGCAACTTAGAAAGTACAGTATTGCCCGAAATAAACAGTACTGAAATTGTAATTGTTTTGTATATTTAAAAAATACATCTTATTGACACTTTATTATATGTTCTAAATGTGCACCTCCTCGTTCGAGACAGACTTCATAACGATGTTCTAAGTTTCTGGTCATGTTATTGAATAAGGGTTGTCTCAGGGCTGCGAAGAAGACTCTAACGGCATCCTTTAATTCATCGATGGTTTGTGGTGCCCGTTTGAAAACGGCATTTTTAGCCATGCCCCAAATGTATGCGTCTGGAGGTGTGAGGTCTGGAGAATGTGAAGGATAAGGGAAGTCAGTAAATCGTGATATGAATTTGCTTGGAAAATGTTCTTGAAGAAATTGACGAATTGCGGCAGCAGTATGGCAAGTTGCCCCGTCCTGCTGAAAAATTGGTTTCGAAATGCCAAGTAACGTGCACGACAGAATTGACGTAGATCAGGGATAAATCGTGTTAAAATTTGTCTGTACCTCTGTTGATTAAGTGTGACTTGCCTACCATTCTCTTCGATAAAGTACGGACCAATGATTCCGTGTCCGGAAACAGCACACCAGACACTCACTTTTCACTATGTAAAGGAACCTCTTGAACCTCATCGGGTCTGGCAAAGCCCAGAAATCGATTTGTGCGACGATTCACATAGCCTGACAAGTGAAAATGTGCTTCGTCTGAAAACCAAACATTTTTCAAAATTCAGGATTTTCATACTGTAACGCGAGAATTCTGGCGCAATATTCCACTCTACTGCGATAATCCTGAGGATGTAGTTGTTGATGTACCTGAATCACATACGAAAATGTACCCAGCTCCTTCAGGATTCTTTGAATGGAAGTTCTTTTTAAATCAAGTTGTAACGCTGTCCTTTCGGATTTTCTAAGATTTGCTCAAAAACACGTTCATGGTTATTGTTGTTGTTAACTGTCCTGGGACGCCCCGAGTTTCCTTTTCGTTGGCACAATACACTACCTGTATTTCTAAACTTTTCAATAACCTTCAAAATTACAGCATTACTTGGAGAACGTTTATTAAACCTTTGTGTGAATTGATCAGACACGTATAGCAAACTTGCACCATTACGTCGGCCGATTCCGTATGAACGAAAATAATGCTCTACCAGAAACACTTTCTCCTCTGTACTTAACACCATTTTTAACAATTAGGCCCTACTAATTACTTGTTTGAGGTTTACTTGACAGGTCTATACTAGCTAACTTGAGTGTGACAGCGCACGCATAAAAACACCGCCAACTTAGTTTCAGTACTGTTTATTTCGGGCAATACTGTATTTTGATACAAAAGGCACATTGATAAAATCTTACTATTTGAATATTTGTAGGTGTTTACATGTTAAAAAAACTTAGGACCAAGTATGTGGGAGTCAAATACTTTAATACACGAGAATTAATTAAGGCAAGCAAAGACGCTTTCACAGACATTTTACAAAGTAATATTCTCTTGTAGTAAATATTTGTAAGGTTTTCTTAGCATAAGGATCATAAATAAAATGCCTAGCGCTATCCACGCACTCAACGTTTGTTAACGTTTCGTGCAATATTAAAAAATATATTAAATTTTATCAAGGAATGTTGAGAACTCAAAGTTAAATATAATTTCCCGCCTACCTGCAACAAAGAATGGAAGTAACGCTGCAAAAATGAATTTACCTTTCACAAATATAAGATACTTTTGCTTTACTACACGAAAACTACAATATTTTATAAGATTTTCTTATAGCTCTTCTTGAGCAATTAGGATATGTGTGCGCGCGCGTGCGTGCGTGCGTACATTAATGCGTGCGTGCGTGCCTGCGTGCTTGCGTGCTTGCGTTGTTCTTTTTATTACAGTTGTACCTCGACAAACGCAGTTCTTGCTGATATAACAAGACAACTTACTTGGCTAGCACCAGTGGCGTAACTACGATTTTTGGGCCCCCCCGCAAAAATTTTAAAGTGGGCTCTCTTTAAAATGTATTACTTTTACTGGCTTATATTTAGCCATATTTTTAAATTATAGTACATGTAGAGAAGGAAGCAGTATAGAATTAAATACATATACTATATTAATCAAGTGCTTTATTAATTATAAAACCAAATTACATAAATTCAAACGTATAAGTTAATTAATATTAAATCTACATATTTATACGCCGCACAAAATTATTTACACCTAAAATTTGATACAGTAAAAACCTATGAGCTAGCAGACATTCCAAATCAAATTCAAAATTTTGTTTTTCTTGCATGTTTTGCTGCAAACGCGTTTATTGTATCCTCTATATTCATATTTTTGGCAGTGTCATGTTCTACTGCTAAGAGGGATAAATCGTCTAATCTATCTTGTGAAGTGCGGTTCCTAAGATAATTTTTAATAATTTTAATTTTGAGAAAGATCTCTCCGCACTTGCAACGCTAACGGGTAAAGTTAGGTATAACATTAAGGCTGTTATGGTGTTTGGAAAACTGCTAGAACCTGTAGATTTGGAAAGTACTAGATATTCTAAAATTGTAAGATACCGTTAACATTTTTAATTCATCACAAATAAGTCTATTATTTTTGAGTGTAGTAAGTTCTATACCTATAGCATCATTTAAATCTTTGTAGTAAAATTTTTGCAATTGTTTTGCCTTAGATAAAATATCGTCTGCAGTTAAATTCAAAAATACATTAGGTTCTAAGAAATTAAACTTTTCGTTTACATGAAAAAGCGATTTAAAACGATTCGACAGCTGTGAAATTATAATATCCATTACGCGATAAAATACATTTATTTTAAATTTAAATTCTTCATCATTAAATCGATAATCATTGGATAATTCATCGTAATGCTTTTTTATTTTTGGTTGCCTTTTTTATAAATTCCGGTTTAATATTCCATTGCCCTGCAACTTTCGCTGCTTCCTCCTTGATGTTGGAATAGTTATTTCTTGTTTCCTTGAAAAATTTTAAAGTTTTTGAAATAAGAGAGTTATCTGATTAATATTCGCCTTTTCACTCTGAGCAGTTTGTGAGAGCTTGTTAAGCTCTTCTAGAATTTGACTTAAAAACACTTAAAAAATAAAATTAAAATTATCCATGCTAGTTAATATTTGCTTTGCGTCATTTCGTTCATCTGTTTTTTTTTGATATCATAATAATTTTATTAAGAGACATTACTATATCTTTATACCGAATTCTTATGGCAGCTAAAGATTTTACTCGATCCGCCCAACGTGTCGGATTTAAGCGTTTCAATTGTGTGAAATTTTCTTTAAAACAGAAAGCCAATTCCATCTTACTATACTATTAGCAAAAATGTATATATGTTTTCTAAAAGTAGAAAAACGATTCTATTTCTTTTATACCTTTAACGGCATCATTTATGACTAGATTTAAGTTATGGGCACTACAGTGCATATATAAGGCTGCAGGCTCTATGTTTAAAATTCTCTTTTGCACGCCAGAATACGTACCGCTCATAACGTTAGCTCCATCGTAGCCCTGCCCTCTACATTTATTTATATCTAATTGCATGTTGGTTAAATTGCTTAATATAGTATTACATAGTCCTTCAGCAGATTGGGACTCTACTTTTGTAAAACCCACAAAAGTTTCACAAATATCTATTTTGGTTACCTCTCCCAAGCTGTCTTTTTAAAATCAATATATCTTACAATTTTACTTAATTGATCAATCTTAGTTATATCCTGTGTAGTGTCTATTATGATTGAGAAAAAGGAGCGGATCTAATTTTATTTAATAAAATATTTTTAAGTGTGCGCTTAAAGTATTAATAATATCGTTTTGAATTTTTGGGGAAAGATATTTAATTGAACCTTTGGGTCGTTCAAGCACTTTTGTAATATAGGATCATAGTTACTAATTAAATGAACTAAACTTAAGAAATTACCGTTGTAACTGTCTTTTGAATCAGAAAACTTTCTCTATGTCCTCGAAATGACAGCATGCGCTGGGATAGTGTTAAAGTAACATTGAAAAGTCTGTGTAAAACATTTTTCCAAAATTCAGTTTCTTGTTTTAATAGTAGAGTATCTTTCTTATCTATGGTATAATTTTTTTCCACATATCGTAAATAAAACAACAAGTTAAATGAGATTGAGCAAGCAAATGCTCTTTAATTTTTTGATAAACCCTGCCAATCATTAATTCCGGTCGTCCAACTTGACCTTACTGAAGCAAACAGCCAACATGGTTGACAATAAACACAATTTTTAATTTAGAATAACACAACCACCCATTTGAATTGTGTGGTAAGTTTAACGTATTGCTTTTATTTTCGCTTGCAGTTATTAAGTAATAATAGTGAACTGAAAACTTCTATTTTTATTATCTTTAGGAAACGCACCATCTGGTCTACACAATCCGTAATTAATTATTTCTTTTCTTAAATTGTCATGTTGTAAAACATTGATTTTTAAAAATGTGCAAAATCGGTTGGATATTCTTTCGTCAGATCCATAGATAGTTCATTAAGTGAAAAGTACTACTCACATTTACCTCTGTAATTGTAGTGGTATCTAGTTCCAAATTTCTATCGCGGCCGTCATTATGTGATGTACTTGCGCCCTGGGTGAGAGTTTTTAAAATTGTTGACGACTGCTGTTCGTCTGTAGCGGAACTAGTAGATGCTACTGTCGAAAGCCCAATTTCTTTCATAGATTGTTCTTGTTTTTCGGACTCTTTAGAAGTAAAAAAGGAACTTATTTTTGGAATCTTGCTCTTTGATTCTTCCAATAGTTTCCTTTTCGTTTTTGCAGCGCCGCTTGTAGTGCTCATTGTATATTATTTCCTGCAATTTTGAATGAAATTAATTATAATGTAATTAGATAAGTAATAATTATTTAAAAGCCTTTTGAAATTACAAGTAACACATACATACTTTGCTTTAAATGCTTTAATTAACAAAATATAAATGATTTTTATTGAATGCTTAAAGATTTATTTATATGTATTTCTCAGCGCGACTTCAACTATGATCAAATCAATAGTAGTTTAATAAAAATAGATATAAATACTTACGTTTAAATATGAAAGACCTCCTGTAATACGAACACAACACTATTGAGTAAAACGTACTGGAATGCTTTTTACTTCCTTTCCGTTATATATAATGCAGCTAATGCAAATACGTTGCAACCAGCTGACTAGAAACCACAAAATGAATTTCTTTCTAGTATTATATTTCTAGAAAGCGAAGGTTACTAAGCTACCTGCCATCCTGTGAATCTGTACTGTACAGACAATAGCCCTTTTATTCCTATTTAAAATCCCACAAACCAAACTAACCCTACTATACGTCGTTTAATAATGCTTTACCACTTTATACAACTTATCACTTAAGAATAATATAGACATCTTTGTTATTAAAGTTTACAGTCTCTTTCATCTGTTTATTAACCCTTACAAAATAGGACAGAACGGATAGAAAGAAGAAAGGATGCAGGCTGCAGGTGGTGTTCAGTATTTATCTTAATTATTATTTCTTGTATTTCAGCAGTTCCTAGTAGTAACATCAAGAAAACGTTCGTTAACCTGCGGTTTCTGAATTATCTGCAATATTTTCTTGACCGTTTCTTACCTGCCAAATACGTTGAAGATGAATAAGTTGAGTTTATTATCGTTTGGGCCTTCTTGCACTTGGGGCCCCCCCGCATAGCGGGGGCTGGCAGGGGTGTAGTTACGCCACTGGCTAGCACAGTCCTACGGCTGATTAAATTAGTAAAGTCACTTTCTCCAAGAGAACCAAGTGTATTGACAATATTCTATATGACAATTTTTAAACAAATAAGCTTAAAGTCCAAAGTTTATTATGTTAATTAAATGTTAAAAAGTCTATTCAACTATTGTATTATTTACTAGTTTTAAAATTACTTCATTGGCGCCAAATTACACATGTTTTAAATCCTTTGCATTTGTAATATTTCTAATTATAGGTGAATACCTAAGAACAGCTGGTGTTTAATAAAATTGTATTGAAATTATAATCACATTACTTAAATCAAAACAATTCTCCAGTATGACGTAAATTACGTAATTTACACAAAAAATAAACTTCTATTAAAATAACAACACATAAAGTAAGAGTTAAAATCACAACGAATAAATAAAAGGTGCCGTATGAAAACCATGTTATGTTACGGGTACCTGATTTTGAGAAAAGCGATAATTTTTGTTATAAACCAGGTAACTTTACAAAAAATTGTTCTACAAAAGCATCTATTGATTTTCAAAAAACAAAAATTTGTTAAGAACTAGTATTTAGACGAACAAAACATAAACGTATTTTTCTTAATAACGCTAGTTATGTATCCCCCAATTACCTATATATATTGAAATATTGAATCTAATAGGAATTAGTAGAAATTGTTAAATAAAGTATAAGTTTATTGCAACATTGTAACACAAGGATAACCCAGAGAGGTTATCGACAGTTCATGAGAACGGACGCAACTTTGCATCCGTGAGGGCAGTGATACTGCAGGTGGCAGGTCACAGGCGGTCAACATACCGCAATTACTTAGAATTAAGATTGATACATTGTAACAAAGTGTAAAGCAGACATGAGATCTGCAAGTTCCCACAGCCGTGTGAGGGGCAGGTTATTATAAAAAGCCCGGGAGCTCAATGCCCGGCAGTCAGTCTGAGTAATACAGCTTTTGCATTGTTGTCTTCCTAGACTACTCGCCCAGTACAATTAATTATTTTTTATTAAAGTTATTATGAACCAGCTATTCTAAATTTCATTGTAATTTCTGTTTAAGCTATTAAAAATGTGTTAAGAGTTTGAAGTTGTTTTTTAAAAACACAGCTCCAAAGGCCCGAACCTTAACTCGCTTAAAATGAACAAACTTGCATTTTTATCGAAAGTAAATCATGGAAGTCCAAACTTCTCTCATTTAGTAATCAGGAAACAAAGTAAACGGTTATTTACTATAACTGGAAATTTTGACAGGTTAATAATTGTTATCTTATTTTTAAGTATACTTCTTCTTCTTCCTTAGTTGCTGGCCTTGATCTTCTGAGGCTGTGGCCACTTTTCATTTTCGTGATTGACGGTCCCGGTTGAGATGATCTGGGTCTTATAACTTAAACTCCTTTGTTATCACCCTTTTTATTTTGCCCGTTTTTCATTTTTTCATAGGAGATGGAATCGTACAGGTCCTTTGCCACTTAAGATCCAGAAAACTTTGACAAAATTCCTTTGTCGTGATATTTTTCCTCACTGATTGGAATTAAGTCGAAGTAATACTGCACAGGCAATTCAAATACTGATAATCCAAATTTCTTTGGTACCTTTGGTTTCGACGGTAAAACCACACCGGCGGCTCCGTGGCGTAGTGGTATGTGTGTGACTGCTACGCCCAAGGTCCCAGGTTCGAATCCGGACATGGTCCGCTTGAAAAATGTTAGGTGAGCATTTTTCACAAAAATACACCCTCGTTCGAATGAGAGGTAAAATGGAGGTACCGTGTGTAAGTGTTGTCACGCACGTTAAAGATCCCTACCTGGCTTGGAACAGCAAGGGTTCGGCAAAATTCAAAAATTTTCCAGGTACAAAAACTCGCTTCCTGGCCAATATAGTACCTTCGGGTGGAGCATTGGAAAACCACATGTAAGATAAAACCACACCCTTTTTGATTCGCTATTTTTAAACGTAGATTCTGTTACTACTCCAACAACATCATTCCTGTATATCTTACCGTTTTACAATAAGTACGTTTCCTAACGATTTTCATTTAAACCAATTTGCTGCGAATTTAAAAAGTTTACTCTATAAATTAAATAGTCAATACCTTGTTTTAGGTATCCGAGAACTTGCTACACATTACGATAGCGTATAATTACTTTCTAAATTACTTTAATCTAAAGACTGTATGAAATAATGTATTCAACTATCTGATAAACTGTGTTTCGAGTTTTCTAATCACCTGTTGGTATGGTGTGACAACACTAGTGTTACTTTGCACTCTGGTTATTTCAAAACGAATCAAAATGCATTTTCTTTTCTGAACACGACAAAAATACTCTTTGTTATCATTGTATTTTTTGTTTCTGTTTTTTTTTATGGGATTCGCGCACACAATATTGTGTGGTAAGTATTTCTGGTTTTAAGGAAAATGTACTTTGCGGCAACAATAAAGTAAATGTACCTGTAATTATTCCAGCTCACCCGTTGGATTGCCGCCCCTTTTTGTGATGGAAGGACACCCCCAAGGCGGGATCACGCGCCGCTCTGTTTTGCCGTCATTAGAGACGGTAAGAGCCAATCTTACGTTGTAAACTCGAGGGTGAGTGTTTAGCCACCATTTTATTATATAGGGTTAAGTAGTTGTTGATACTACATATTCCCATGGTTCTATAGATAATTGACCTTGTTTTGCGTAAATGACTGTGTTTCTGTGAAGAACTATGTGTGATCCAGAGTAGAATGTCTACTGATTATTTCCTGTGATAATTCCAGATAGTTACTTCTGTATTTACTATAAGGATTTAGAGCTATGGTTTTTAGAAGGGAAATTTTGTTCTTTTCTTTTTGCTTTTGGTAATTAACTTAGGGTCGGAACCTAAAAACTACAGCTCGCCATTTTGAGAAGAATTTTTTTTTATCTTCCCGATAAATGTATATTACGCTTATGCGTTATTCTTGTTTACATTTGTCTTGGCACTACTGCGCTGGTATAACATGTCTTTTGTTTAATTATAGTTTTTTTATGTTTTGTGGTGATTTATTGAATGAGTGAGAGCATGGTTTTTTTATTTCAGGTCTTCCTTTATTTTTGTAGTTGAAATAGCCCGCCTACTCACTGATTGATCCTGGTCATACTTACTTTTGTTTTTTTGTAGGCTACGTCAATGTATGTAGCATAAATTTTGACGCCCTGGCGTAGGGCTCAGAGTTTGTTTTAGTTAATTTTTGGCTTCAATTTTGTTGCGGGTAACGTTTTCTTCGAGTTTGTTTTAGTTAATTTTTGGCCCAGATTTTGTCTTGGGTAATGTTTGCTTCGATTTTGGTTTTCGGCAGTTTGTGCTCCGATTTTGTTTCGTGTAAGTTTGGCTACGATTTGGTTTCACTTAGTTTCTGGCCCAATTTTTGTTTGTTGTTACTGCCTGATTTACGTCATTACCCGCATTTCTCGGCCTAATGCTACTTATGTTTTCTTCCCTTACGTTCGGACTGGTATTTATTTCTTTATTTTTTATGTGGGTTCGATCTTCTTAAATTTTGATTTTGTTTTCTTTCTGGATCGCTAAGTATCATTGGTTGGCTCATTTTAAATTATCGGAATTATCTTTTCGCCGATAATTCTAGTCCGTTGAAAACTCTGGCGCCCTATTCCTATTCGTATTTTCTATTTTGTTGTTTCGTTCCTATTAGTGTCCCCGAAGCTTATCCGTCGGAGATGTTTTAAATTGTCCTGTATTCACAATAATTTTTTTTTCTTGAACTTATATCAAGTTACGGTTAGCCTTTATTTAGTTACTTTCTACCAATTTCTTTCTTGTTCGTATTCAAAATGACTGATCATAGGTCGATAGTGTTTAATAATATCTGTAAACGACAGCAGAAGTCATCCGAAAGCAATGCTAACTATTTCGCGTGTATGAGGGCCCTGTTTTATTGATATGGTTCTCTTAATGAGGATGATCAATTATCTATTGTGCTTTGTAACCTTGCTTCATTTTATCGAGCACATTTGTCTACCGTCCGCTCCTTACAAGAATTAAAGAACGATTGTCCGAAGTTAGAACCGGCAAAGATTCTAGCCAATAATTCCGTATCACCTAGTCACGACCAACATACTGTTACTGCTGAACCGGAATCAGCCCCTGCTACAGTGCCTAAGTCAGTCGATACTCCTTTTTCGGCTTCCTACCAAGGACTTCCTGTGTGGAAGTGGAATTTGAAAATTTCTGGTGACCCAAACATTCTTGCCGTACATGATTTTTTGGGACGGGTCGAAGAACTCCGACGAACGCAACATGTGTCAGAATTGCAGTTATTTGAGTCTGCAGTGAATTTGTTCAAGTCTAAAGCGTTACTTTGGCATCGTGGTAACCGGCATAGGTTTTCTGACTGGAAGTGGTTGTCTAATTTACGGGTTTAACATTTTAAACCCCCGGATTTTGCTTATAAGTTGGCTACTATTGAGGAAAATACTTTTACTTCGCATGACCAAGTTGTTAAGATTTATCCTACGCTTACGGGTAGATTAGATACTTCTTCCGTACTTTTTACTGTTCTTCTTCCTAGTTCTGCTTCTACTCGTCAAATGATATGCTTTAATTGCGACAAACTTGGTCATGTTTTGACACGTTGTACTCGTCCTAAAGTACTCCATTGCTATGCTTGCGGGCATAAGGTAGTTACTCGCCACCACTGTTCCAACTGTCATCCTACTACTAATAGGTCTTCAAATAATACTTCAACTTCTGTTCTCTGCTCTAGGAGCCAAACTTCTTCTGCTTCTAATTCTACGTTCTCTTTTGTACCTGATCCAGGTCATCCTGCTACTACTTTCAAAACCTGCTCTTCTTCGGCGAATACAGGTTCGAACAAAATTTCTTCCGTCTCTAGTTTTACATCCTATTCTACACCTCCTTCTGCTCGCCCTACTTATTCGCTCTCACCACAGACTGTGCCTTCACCACCAGTGCAACTCATACTTTGAATTAGTGACTTGCAGCTAGCTTCTCAAGAGTTTGTTCTCGCTTTCTTAAACGATTCAACCCAAGAAACTTCTGTCGTGTCTGCAAGCACAAATGTCGCTGAAGTGACGACTATTTATAATTCAGTCAGCAAAGGTCCTGTTGAAGTCCATAAACCTGCATTTTTAACGCCTCTTGCTCTTTTGGTCAAAAATTTACCTGTTCCTGCTTTCTTAAATGCTTATACTCAAGAAATTTCTGTCGTGCCTGCAACAACGACGTAGCTGAAGTGACGATAATTTCTAATACGGATAGAGAAGGTTCTATTGAGGTTAGTGAGCACGTGGCTGTGATGGCTGTTGCCGTTGTCGTCAGGGTTTTACCTGATCTTGTTTCTCCATTTACTATTGTCAAGGAATAAGTTCCTATTGTGGCTGAAGTTTTGCCTGTTCCTACTCCGTTGTCTAATGGTGATAAAGTCTTACTTGATTCTACTCCATTATCAGACATTGATGAAACGTTACCTACTCTTACTCATTTTTCTCATGCTGACAAAATGCTACTTGCTTCTGTTCTTTTAGCTAAGGTTAGTGAAATCCTAGCTGATGTCCTGTGATCTAATGTTGACGAAGGTCAACCTGATTCTGCTTCGTTATCTATTGTGGATCAAGTTCTTCTTGATGCTGTTTGTTCTTGTAAGGTTGAGAAAATTCCGTCTGGTGATGCTCCTTTCTTTCATGTTAATAAACTTTATTCTACTCCTTTATCTAAAATTGGCGAAGTTCTACTTGATACTGTTTGTTCTTGTAACATGATGAACTTCTACCTGATTCTGTTCCTTTATGTAATATGGTTGAAGTGTTATCAGATTCTGTTCCTTTTCCTAAGGCGGATGCTCCTACTGCCAATGGTGTTCTCTTTCCTACTCCTGATATTTGGTACAATTCAATGTTTCAAGAAGTTCCCAAATCTCCTAGATGTTATCCTTCCTAGTCCGTAGTTGACAATATTTTTTCCGTCGCCTCAAAGCTTCTATTGCTGCCGATTCTCCAGACGATTGGAAAATCGTCGTACCTTCTGGGCAGCGTAAACATCTCATATCTTTCCATCACAATCCTCCTACTTCCGGGCATTGTGGCGTGACTAAAACTTCTGCCCGTCTCCTCTAAAAGTATTACTGGCCCTATCTCAAAGCAAAGGTCGTTTGTTTCATCCAGGTTTGTCTGATTTGTGCTGCTCACAAAGTTGATCAGTTATCTCCTCCTGGCCCTTTTGCCAAACCAACCTATCCCCGGCACGTCATTTTTTATGACATGGTAGGTTCTCTTACTCGTTCTACTCGTCGTCATTTCTTTATCTTTGTAGTGGCCGACTACTTAACTATTTTATCACTTTTCTATTCTTTGCGTAGCCCCATTTATAGTCCGTATCCAAAATTTTCCTACTTTCCGATGTTCGTCAATACCTGATCAAAGATAACGGTGCACAATTCTGCAGAGTTCACTTCCTTGTGTGCCTGTTATAATTTCAAAATCATTTTCACCGCCCGTTATCATCCCCAACCCAATCCTGCCAAACGTGATTACCGCTCTCGCAAAACTATCCTTGTTTCCTACGTCCGTGGTAACCAGCTTTTTTGGGATTTTACACTTTCGTCCAAGCATGAGATCCTTGGTTGTACTCTTTTCTTTGCCTTGCTTGGTTATGAGCACATCCTCTCCGGCGAGTATTTTGGACAACAGTCCGAAATAAACAACATGTCTGTCCCTAATCTTGAACATCATTCTCCTGACCTCAAAGATTCCAAAAATATCAGTTCTCAAGTTTTCAAGAAACTTTGCGCTACCTACCGTGACACCCATAACCGTTATAACCTCTGTCGTCGTCTTGTTTTCATTCGATTAGGCGTCTTCGTTTGGCGCTATAATTTCGCTCTGTCCAGCGTTTCACGTCATTTGAATGCTAAGTTCGCTCCTAAATTTCTTGATTCTTTTCTCATCAGTAAAATTATTTCCACTTGGACCTACGAACTTACCAATCATTCCGGTACTAAGAGCATATGGCACGTCAAAGACCAAAAACAGCCATTCCCGACAATCTTAATGTCCCCGATCTCGCTTTGTTTTCCTGCTGGCGACGCAAACGCCATACCCCCCATTTCTAGATCTCTGTGTCTCCAGATTTCTATGCTGACTCGGATTTTCTTTGCTATGATTCTCCAATTTGGTGCTAGGTATTGGATTGTTTACTTATCCTGTATGTTTTATCTTTTCTTTTTCTTCTCTCCGCATACTCACCTAATTCCGTGTGGGCCCGGATTAGAATATTCCCACAGTTCGACCTGCCTGTCACAAGAGACGACTAAAGCGGTCCAACACACTCTCTCAATACACTCTCACAACCCACAACCCACTCTTCGTGTACACTTACACACACATACACCCACACACATACGCATCCACACATACACCCCCTCACACACACACCACACACACATACACACACACAAATGCACACGCGCACACACGCGCACACACGCGCACACACATACATACGTACATACACACACACATACACCCACACACACATACACACACACACGTACACACACACCACCCGCACACATATTTTTTCTTTTCCTCGCTCTTTTCGTTCCACATTCCACTCCTTTTTCCTGTGACTGGTGTTACTATCTGTCGGTCTTCGTACCGACTTGGTATATTTTTGGATGCACATCCTGTTATTATCTATATTTTTTCTGTCAATCTATACCACAACAAATTGTGGTAGATTAACATTACCTATCGAGAATTCTTATGTATTTGTATTATGCCCAGGGTAAGGTTTGGATGGAAATTGGCTTATAGTCAAAGAACACTCTAAAGATATTGAGCTAACTGGGTTTTTTGGCCCACGGTCGCATGAGACTGGGTCAGTGGGTATATTTGAATTGAAAGAAACAGAATAAAGGACGCCATCTAAATTTTTTATGGAGCAAGTGTTTAAGTGAATTTGCTTAAAGGAAAATTTGGAAACCTATATTACCATAAACCACTTTGAATACAAAGTTAGATAGTCACACATATCATACTTACATCTGTTGGTCTTCTTCAACGATCTAATGTTGAGTAGGGTGACTCTGAAACATAGTTTCTACCAACATAGACACCCTATATATATATTTTACGGATCAATATGAATATAGTATCTTTAAATTAATTTCAATTGTGTCTACTATCTTGATACCTTTTCGGATAAGTTTACTTTGTAAACACCGTACTAATTTTTGGAGAACTTAGTATTATTGAAAAATGAACTGAAGTCCAATAAATTAATTCTGTATTCTCTTTAAAGAAAAGTAAATTACATCTTGATAAATAACATTGTTAAAAAATTTTAATTCTTATGAAAATGATTTGTAAGTGAGAAATTTAATTATTGACATTTTATATTTTATAAATTAGTCATTGTAGCGCTACGCGACCTCACAATGTTTAAATATTGCTTAATTAACGTTTAGAAAAAATCAACAATTATCAGATTACTTTAAATTCCAATTTACATGATATAGCTTTCAAGTGTTATAATTTAACATATTAATATTTCAATTTGTCAAAACAAGATAACTGAGGAGGTATATCCACACCTGTACAATCGGTGAGATATGATATATAAGTTGAACACGCTATTAATAAGAAATATAGGTTATGGTACTCCTTGTACTTTATACTTAACAAAGGGATTTAAAATTCAATTGACAAAATATTTATACAAGTAATATTAGTTGCATAAAGCACGTAATGCAAAACAAGTTTCATAAGCATATTATTGCATGCACAATTTACGCAGTGGACTTTGTAACGTCCGCCTTATGTAATAAACTAATACATTTTTACCGACCGCGGCAATGACCTGCAACCTTGAATCGACCTGTGCATCAGTAAAACATGCTGGTTACAAGCGACATCGGCCACATGTGGAATACAGTAGTCTACAGCTTTGCCTGCTAAACGGGTTCCATAAATCAAAGTGAAGTCTCCTCTAAAATTATTACAAGACCATCCTTATTTCGGTATTAAAGTTGTACGGGATCAAAGTTTCATTTTTCGTGATTGTAAAATTACACGGCATCAAATCCTTACGTCCAAAGTTATACGTTAAAAGTTGTACATTAAAATTTGTACGTTACGAGTTGCACTATAATAAAATAATTAATTTCACATTCTAATTTATTTATACAAACCGTTCGCCAAGGGATTTGTACACTACATTATTACTATAGTTGTCATGGACAACTTCAACAGACTGCTCGTCTGTTACGACGTCGTCGCCAGGAAAACTTGATTTTCCTGCACATGTTGAGCATTTCCAACACGGAGCGACCTTTCAGTTCAACTACGAAATGAAAAATGATCAACGATCGCCAATCGTCGGAACAATTTTAAAATCTTAGATACTTTAAGATGTAGGAACACGTTAACAAGTTTGTATATATAAATGTTATCAAAAGGAATATGTAGTTTGTATATTTTACTTGTAATTAGGATTAAAATGTGCTTTGTGAGTTTATCGATTATTAAATATGCAATAATGACTGAATGAATTATATAAATGTTGTTAGATAACAACTAAAATAACAGCTACACCGCGCTAAAGTTAATAGACAAATTTTACCGAAAATTCATATGTTACACTGTGGTAGGTGCTTTCTAGTCCGTTTTTCTTTTCTTCGAAACCACGACTTAGTCGACTTTAGGTCCAGTTAGCTATTCTATTCCTTCGTTCTTCGGTTGTTGCTATTCTTGAGTACCACAGTTTGAAGTAATTTCATTTTCTTTCTATCCAGCATACTTTGAGGCTTGACACTTTTGTTATTTTGGCTGTTACTGTTGGTTTTCTTGCTCGCTTCTTTCCTTTAGTGCTGCTTTTCTGCACGGAACCAATCTTCGTTTGAGGTTGAAGACTTTACTGTTTCATTTCTGAAGAGGCATCCGTTCTTTGACGACTTTGACAGTGTTGACGCCATTCCATCTTTGTTCTTGATGATTGCTACCGTCTACTTTTCCTTTTCCTATGTCCCCTAAACTTCTTGATTTAGTCGGGCATACTGGCCTTTTCAGCCGAATATTAGTTGATTTGTCGGTTTTTTTGTTTTTTTTGGAGTTTCATAACCGAATTTTTTTTATTTCGTTTTTTTTTTGTTAGTACTGTTCCGTCCGCTTCATTACTTTTGCTTTCCAACCCCGACTTTTTAATTTTGCTGGAGGAAATTTGTTACGTTCGTTTTCCGATGGAAAAGCCAGACCGTTTTTTATTCGCTATTCATTTACGTGGATTCTGTTACTATTCCAACAACATCCTGTATATCTTATCGTTTTACAATAAATACGCTTCCTAACGATTTTCAGTTAAACCAATTTGCTGCGAATTTGAAAAGTTTATTCTATAAATTACATAGTCAATACCTTGTTATAGGTATCCGTAAACTTGCTACACATTACGATGGCGTATAATTTCTTTTTATAGTCCATTCCAAATAAGAATAAAGTAGATGACCTTGTACGCAAGGTGGATTTACACAGCAAGTTAATTATAATTTCTATATATATACATACAGAATAATTATTAATTCCATATTTGAGTGATTATAAATCGTGACTAGCCTAAATTAATTTCCATAACCCGTTTTTATTGTAAATTTGACAATGGCGCATTATATATATTTTAAATACAAATTTTTAAAATTAAGTCGTGTAAATCAGCATCATGTTTTAACCAATCAAATCGAAGGCTAAACTTTCCCTATACCTTTCATCGCTCTGCTTTGCCCCGTCCCGTCATTAGAGACGGTAGAAGCCAGTCCTATGTTGTAAACACGAGGGTGAGTGTTCAGCCACCATTTTATTATATAGGGTTAAGTAGTTGTTGATACTACATATTCCCATGGTTGTATAGATAATTGACCTTGATCCGCGTTAATGACTGTGTTTCTGTGAGGAGTTATGTGTGGTCCAGAGTTGAATGTCTACTGATTATTTCCTGTGTTAATTTTAGATAGTTGCTTCTGTATTTACTATAAAGATTTAGAGCTGTGGTTTTTAGAGGGTAAATTTTGTTCTTTTCTTTTCTTTCTTTTGGTAATTAACTTAGAGGGTCGGAACCTAACAACTACAGCTCGCCATTTTGAGAAGAATTTTTTTTTATCTTTTCGATAAATGTATTTTACGCTTATGCGTTATTCTTGTTTACGTTTATTTTGGTACTAATATGCTAGTATAACATGTTTTCTTTGTTCAATTATAGTTTTTTATGTTTCTTGGTGATTTTTGAATGAGTGCGAGCATGGTTTTTTTCATTTCAAGCCTTCCTTTGTTTTTGTAGTTGAAATATCCCGCTTACTGACCGACTGAGCTCGATCATACTTACTCTTGGTTTTTTTTGGAGGCTACGTCAATGTACGTAGCAATATGAACGGATGGGGTCTTTATGCATGTAGCCATAGTATGTATCTCGATGAAATACATTGTGTGAATGAGTATTCACCTTTTGCTTTGCGAAAGGGCATTTCTTGACCTACTTATTTCTTTAAAATTTGCTCCATCCTTTTACAAGATTTTGTTTTCATACACCGTCACAAAGGATGTGGATATTCTGAACTCCTGAAGGCAAAGTATGCATTATAATCAAATAGCAATCAGGACACTTCATTGCAGCGTCTTTTAGCAATACACTAGCAATATTACAACTGAACATTGTAAGCTTCCTTCGATAATACACGTCGTTTGTACAAATTTCGGCATAGTTTTTTGATAGTTCCTGGCAATAGCATCTATATGACTTGTTTGCTCTATCATGTTAAGTGCCAAATTGGCACTAAACATTGTTTTAGGTTAATTTTGATGTGCGGAAGTTTTGCGCCATAAATTCAAAAGACTCGGGGCGCGTATTTCCGTTACGTCACAGTGCGTTTGCGCCAGATCGCGCGACGTAAGTGGAGTAGGGACAAAGTGGGAAGAAGTTTCCGTGAGTCTCTGTAACGTGGCTTTTTTGCCTGAACCTTCGAGTGGAGTGGACGTTTTCGGTAACGTATCGTTATCTTTATCTATGTAGATTTCCTTGCCTGATTATCTTTGTTTGTCGCCCTTATACCATGTTTCCTTATCCGTTCCCTGCATAGGTAGAAGCAATTTGTAGCCGTTGGCCGAACCGTACTGCACGACCCGGAGGACTAATAGTTGGCCATGCCCCGCTAGCATTCCACGCCGGAGCACCATTTCTAATCACTCCGGGATGGAGCCCTGAGATACCGAGAAGCCAACTTTAACTCAACCCCGCCGGACGTCGGATTTCTTATGTAAGTACTCTCATTGCTAATTTGTTCGTTGTTATAAACTGTTGTCTTAAATTTATATCTTCCGATAATGGCGTATTAAATTTGTGCATTGGTGACGTCATTGACAGATGGGCGCGCCGAAATCTGTACTAGATTAGCGTTACCAACCGCCCGTGACGTCGCTTATTCCGCGCTTGCGCGATGTATTTATCGACGTTTTTAACCGTAAGAATACGCTTTTGAATCGTAAAAATTTAGCGCCCTCAACGTGTGAATATGGCAATTACGAGTCTTTCTTTTGTTTTTATGACTATACAATGTATTACCTAATGTGATTTATAGCTTTTTCACTAAAAAATCAATTATCTAATATCTGTTAACCTTAAAATCTTATATTCGTGTTTTGGAACACGCCACATTCCCTTAGGTGTCAAAATCAGTTGCTATGGTGTTCTGAAGGTAGGCGGCCATTTTGACATTGAAATATACAGCTTGTGTATTTAAAATGTTTGGCTGATTTAATGGTTTTCCCAATTTAAATATGGTGTGCTTTTGATAACTTAAATTATCTGAAATATGTGTTTAGTTGTTCTAAACAGAACTGCAAGTTTTTAGGATCTATACCTTCACCCTGCTTTTAAATTATACAGGTGAGTGCATCATTTATATATGAATAAATACAAATACATAAGCATTTTAAGTAATTGCATGCTTTAAACACGGTTTACTATGAAGTTATCTAGTTTACATTAAATTAAAACATAACCCCTGTCTGTTTTTTCGACTTTAAAAGACCGTTTTTAACCGTAAGAATACGCTTTTTAATCGTAAGAATCATTCCATTCGCTTTCTTTCTTTTACAAAAAGCGTCTGCTTTACAAAAATAGAGTTTTTTTGCAATTTTAGATTGCATATTCCGTTGCTTTCAGAGCCATATTTTTTCCGCGTTCACATCTTAACACTTAGTTCGTTACATTGGCTACAGGTATCAGGTCAAAGATAGCCAAAACTTTTGCTAAAATCTCTTCTAAAATTGTCCCGGTAAGGTTGGTAGGAAATTTTAACCTATAGATATTTCTTTTTAAACACAGAAAACATTTTCATCATGTTTAAAGTTTCAGGCAAAGACAATTTTCTGACGATTGTCATGTAAACTGCAATGGCTTTAGCTTGCTTTAAATGACTAGAGATTCCTTGAATTTCCTGTAATAGATTCTTTCTCTTCGTCCTTTAACGATTTCTGTAAATGTTGAAGTTTGCCTCTTGCAATCCCAAGAACTACAACAAAAAAAACTTAGCACACACGTGTATTTTTTTAAAGTCTTCTTGCCTTGTTGAATACTTTTCTACAATCTATTTAATCCTTACTCTGTTGAATCTTTAAACTTTTCATCTTTTCATCGTGTATACCTCTAGCTATAGATCGTCGTCTTTGTATTGTAGCGCCGCATGGTCTGCATGTGACAAGAATTATGTCAAAACGTAAATGAAGCGTTTGTACACAAAAAATGATTGATAGGCCCTTAGACACCATATCTTGTAGACGGGCTTTATTGACAGGTACAAGGGTTTTGCTTTTGAGACTTCTTTAGAGTAAATAAGAAATCTTCAAAATTTTATTTGCATATTCTGGTATGTTGTCGAACAATTGAAATGTATCTAAATTGCCGTGATTAATATGGAAAGTCAGTTCTAATTGCAGCTTTAATATGAGTCCCGTGGGAAGTTAGATTATAGTACCCGTTCTAATTTAAAGCTTTGGTAGTTGTACATATATGATGTGTATTGCTGTTGATATAAATTACTGTAGTGATTATATAAATTAATAATTAAAGCTTGGGTAGCTTATTATAGTGCTTCGATATTAAGTAATTAAGAGCATAGCATAGTAGTTAGCGATTAACTGGAAATAAATTGCTGTAAGAGCTTTCAAAATTCCATTGCAGCTATAAGTTGCTGAAAAGGCATGTATAATTAGTTTGGAAATAAAGAACAATTGTTTTGCAAATCGAGTTTTTATTACAGTACGTTTACCAGTGGTTAGTTCTTTACACATTCCTCTACATACTTTCTCTACTTCTTTCTGCAGCCTTGATGACAATTCTAAACGCACCATTCTAGGTTCCGCTTCCTTTCCCATTACTCTCTAAAATTCTGTCACTATACTCCATATTCTTGTCATTCCTGAAGTTTCTCGTCAACTTATTCTGAGTATCCCAATTTTCGTGATGGAAAATGGACCTATGCTTCTTCTTCATTGGTCATAACTACTTACGATCCTACTCGCATTGTATCCGACCTCACTACTGCCCAACGTCATCAGTTACATTCCCTTATTTCCTCTACCTTTTCCAAACAACTTCCGGGTTTTGATTGCAACTCGTTAGTCCAACACCATATCCGTACTTCCACAGAACCTACCAAACAACGCTATTATCGTCTTTCCCTTCCGCGGCTTAAGATAGCCCATTTTGAACTTCATGACATTCCCCGTCTCGGAGTTGTCTAATCTTCCACTAGTCCTTTGTCGAATCCCATTGTCCTAATAAAAAAAGACGATTCCTACAGGTTCTGCATTGATTTCCGCAAACTCAACCAAGTCACCCAAAAAAACGCATATCCTTTTCCTTATATCTTCACTGTCCTAGACCGTTCCCGTGATGCTAGTTTTCTTTTCTTCCTAGATATTTGCTCCGTCTACTAGCAAATCATTGCTGCTTCTTCCTTCGATAAACCCCTCCGGATCCTCTACCTAGTCATCTCTCGCCTCTTCCTCGTTCTTACCTTTAGTCAATGCAAATGTACCTTCTATCCTCCTGAACTCCGCTATTTTGATTACGTCGTTAACCAGAATGGTCTCCTTGTTGATCCCGACAGAGTTTTCACTATTCTGAAGAACCCTTCTCTTTCCTCTGCTTCTGAGGTACGTCGACTGATTGGCATGGCCAGCTGGTACTGGCGCTCAATCCCAAATTTATCAGCCTTACTTCTCCGTTTTTTAACCTCGCCCGTAAGAATACCCCATTCTCTTGGACACCCCGATTGTCAATCTGGGTACATTTCGCTTAAACACTTAGTTTCTGCCCCGTTCGTTCCTGCCCTGACTTTACTTTAGCTTTTACTATCCAAACTGATACCTCCCCAGTTTGGTTTGGGTGACATTCTAAGCCAGTCCTCTTCCGACGGCGCAGAGGACTTCAACTAATTCAATCGTTCGCTTTCCAAACCTGAGCACAATTACTCAGTTACTGGGAAGGAGTGCCTGGCAGTGTTGTGAACGATACAGAAGTTCCGGTTTTAGGTCGAGGATTCCCACTTTTCTGTCATTACCAATTACCATTCCCTCCTTTGGCTTAACAAACTCGAAAGTCCTTCCTGTCACCTAGCCTGCTGATTCCTTCGCATCCAACAACATGACTTTTCTATTATCCGCCGTAAGGGCAATGATCATGTTATTCCTGATACCTTTGTTTGTTATGTTCCTGTCATTGAGCCCATTTCTATCCGCCATTACTTCCCTCGAAATCACCCTTCCTACTCCTGACGCTTGGTACAATTTGATGTTTCAAAAAGTTCTCAAATCCCTTAGATGTTTTCCTCCCTAATCCGTAGTTGACAATATTTTTTTCAGTCGCCTCAAAGCTTCTATTGCTGCCGATTCTCAGGACAATTGAAAAATCGTCGTACCTTCTGAGCAGCGTAAACATCTGATATCCTTCCATCACAATCCTCCTACTTCCGGTCATTCTGGCGTGACTAAAACTTCTGCCCGTCTCCTCTAAAAGTATTAGTGGCCCTATCTCAAAACTAACGTCGCAAGTTTCATCTAACGTTGTCTGATTTGTAGTGCTCACAAAGTTGAACAGATACCTCTTCCTGACCCTTTCGCTTCTAGGGTAAAACCAACCTACCCCCGGCACGTCATTCCTTATGACATCGCAGGCTTTCTTATTCGTTCCACTCGTCGTCATTTCTTTATCCTTCTGGTGGCCGATACTTAACTATTTTATCACTTTTTTATTCTTTGCGTAGCCCCATGCATAGTCCGTATCCAAAATCCCTGAAAACCAGATTTTACTACTTTCCGATGTTCCCTAATGCCTGATCAAAGATAACGGTGTACAATTCAGCAGTAGTCAGTTCACTTCCTAGTGTGTCCGTTATAATTTCAAAATTCTTTTCACCGCCCGTTACCATCCCCAACCCAATCCTGCCAAACGTGATTACCGCTCTCTCAAAACTGTGCTTGTTTCCTACGTCCGTGGTAACCAACGTTACTGGGATGTTACACTTTCACAAATTTCCTGCGCTATCCTAACTTCCAAGCATGAAATCCTTGATTGTACTCTTTTTTTTGCCTTGCTTGGTTGTGAACACATCCTCTCCGGCGAGTATTTTGCACAACAGTCCGAAATAAACGACACGTATGTCCCTGATCTTGAACATCATTCTCCTGATCTCAAACATTTTTTAAAATATTAGTTTTCATGTCTTCAAGAAACCTTTCGCTTCCTACCGTGACACCCATAACCGTTATTACCTCCGTCGTCGTTTTGTTTCCATTCGACTAGGTGTATTCGTTTAGCGTTGTAATTTTGCTGTGTCCAGCGCTTCACGTCACTTCAATGCTAAGTTCACTCCTAAATTTCTTGATTCTTATCCCATCAGTACAATTCTTTCTACTTGGACCTATAAACTTACCAATCCTTCCGGTACTAAGAGCATCTGGCACGTCAAAGACCAGAAACAGCCATTCCCGACAACCTTAATGTTCCCGATCTCGCTTTGTTTTCCTGCTGGCGACGCAAACGCCTTAACCCCCATTTCTAGATCTCTGTGTCCCCAGATTTCTATGCTGACCCGGCTCTTCTTTGCTGATTCCCAAATTTGGTGCTAGGTATTGGATTGTTGACTTGTTCTGTTTGTTTTATCTGTTCTTTTCCTACTCTTCGCATACTCATCTAATTCCGTGTGGGCCCGCATTAGAATATTCCCACAGTACGGTCTGCCTGTCACAAAAGACGACTAAAGCGGTCCAACACACTCTCTCAATACACTCTCACTATCCACAACCCACTCTTCGTGTACACTTACATACACACATGCACCCACACACATGCGCACCCAAATCACCCCGCACACACACCACATACACATACATCCACACACACACACACCTACACATACACACACACACACACACATACCCATACATAACTACACTCGGCTTGCGTTTTGTTTTCATTTTATACTGTTTCTTAGGTTTTTATTTTAGTTTTGCTTTTTCGTTCCCTTTGTTCCATAGTTCTCGCCCTTTCTTTAGGCTGGTTTTTCTTACTGTTAGTCATACCGACTGGATTAAATTTTTCAATGTACTTTGTATGTGCTAGCTAGAACTTTTTCTTTTCTTTGGCCTGGTTAGCCATAATTTTTTTGGTTGTTCGTTGAATAGGATTCTTTGTTACCAAAGCTTGAAATACTTCAATTTTTCTATCCAGTATTCTCGTTGTTCCCATGCATACTTTGTGGCTTGACAGTTATTGTCTCGTTTTGGCTAGTACTGTTGGTTTTCTCCTTGTTCTTTTTTTTACTTTTTTGTTTTTGTGCAAAACCAATTTCTTTTCTGGAGGTTGAAAACTATACTATTCCTTTACCAGAAGTATTTGTCCTCCGACAACTTTTGCAGTGTTAGGAAATTCTATCTTTGTCCTCGGTTATTGCTACCTTACACCTTTCCTTCCTTACATCCTTTACATTTCCTAACTTGGACCGATTTATTGGTTCTTCAAGCCGAATAATTTTTTTTATTTTTCTCTTGGGTTTTCTGAAAGAAATTGTCTTTTGGTTCATCCTATTAGTATGTATTGGATTTTCGAGCCGGATGAACTTTTTTTAATTTTTTAATTTTCTTTGTTTTTCTAAAACAAATTCTCTTTTGGTTTGTCCTATTAGTGTACTACCTGGTCCGGTGCTTCTGCTTCTTACCCCGACCTTTTAATTTTGCTAGGGAAGGCGTACGAATTTGTAAAATCCCGCATCTCAATATTTCGCTCATACTTAATGTGAAGCTTCGCATTTCTTATTGTATTCACGGTCATGCGAATATTCATCACAAATTTGGACGGCTTTCTAAATTGAAACATTTACTTATTCTTCATCCTATAGAATTTTATTAGTATATTTAATATAATTTAAGGTACCTCACCTATCTTAATTCGGATATAACATTTAAAAGTAGTATCGCAAGTTATATATAAATTGGTTTTTCGACATATGTAATTAGCGGGTTCGATTCAATTGAAATTTGCCTGTTTTTATCTACATATGGATGTTTATTGGAAAATACTAAGCATTGCAATGGAATATAAATTATCAATTAGGTTTTCCGTTATTGATAGTTGTTCGCTTTAAGTTTGCTAACGTTGATTCATTCTTATTGTGTCGGTTCCTTACTTAAAATAGAATAAACTGGTGGTATGAGCGATCTCGGATAATCATTTTTTCGTTAGAAGCTTGAGTTCGCTTGTTGACATGATATAATGAGTTAGAAGATAAGTATCTGACCCAAATGGATTCTGTTGATTGCTAAATTATGGTGCAAACTTGAAAATACTTTATATCCTTTAATGTGAAGGATCCCATACCAGCTATGCATAACCGACAATACACGGGAATTTCTGTACTATGTTGTGTTTTGTTATATTGAAGACTTTGAAATAACATCATTATTAGATAAGCCTGCAATTGAAATATTCTTGAGGTGGTCTTGGAAGCAAATACAGAACGTCACGCTCAGCTATATGTTTGGATTTTTTTGTTAAGGTTTTCAGATATTGAGATGGATTTTGCTTCTCTCAGACCGTCCGAATGTGCCAACGGCGACCACTATTATTGGTGGGATATTTATTAATAATGGGTTCGCACTGTTTATAAAGTTTTCCTCTATACAGTTTTTATTAGAGATGCACTCCTGTTTGGAGTATTATTTATGAAATTTATGTAAAAATAATCTGGTAAGGTTTAATTATTTTGATTTCATGTTATTTATTTTAGATGAATGTTGTTTTCTCCGCATGCTGTTTTTTTATAACTCGTTTTTTTAAAAGTTTTTGTAAATAAAATTGTTCTCTTTTGAGGTTTACTTTTTGCTTTCTGTGTGACCCAACCCACTCTACGACTTCTTAGCTAGTACGGCATTAATTTTTTGGATTCTTCTTGTTTTGTTGCCGTACTCGATTCGTGCTACCGTTCATTTGCTTGCTGTACTTTATTTTTCTCTTGTCCACCGTAACAAGATTTCAGTTCTGGCTTAAGAGTATCAGCAGATCATAAGCAACATTAGCACTCTTTCGTGTGGAATGCAAAACCATCTATAAGATTTCTTTCTTTTACAAAAGGTATCAGGAGATCATAAGAAATATTTGTTCTCTGTTTTGTAGTATGGAGGTGGTTTATTGCAAAACTAATAAGTATTTGTCTGCCGAAGGGTATCAGGAGATCATAAGAGATATTAGCCCTCTTTCTTATAGGACGAAGGTGGTTGTTTGCTAAAGCATCCAACAGGTTTGTTTTCCTGCCAGAGAGTATCAAGAGGTCATTTAGGATTATTGTTCTTTTTTTTGTAGGACGGAGGTGGTTGATTGCAAAACCCTCTAAAGGATTTCTTTTACTGCCGAAGTGTATAAGAAGATCGTATGCGATATTAGTTTTCTTTCTTGTAAGACGAAGATCGTTGATTTGCAAAACCAACTAAAACATTTCTTGTTAAAGAATATTAGGAGATAAGAAGCAACATAGTAATCGTTCTTATAAAACGAAGCAAGTGGAATGTAAAACCATCTATGATATTTCTTTCCTTGTCAAAGGATATTAGCACTTCTTAAGAGATATATTCCATAACTTTTTAAATATTGCCTTTCCTGCTAAAAGGTATCAGGAGAACATAAAAAATATTAGTTGCCTCTCCTGTAAGGCGAAAGTGTTTGAATGCAAGACCCTGTAAGAAATTTCTTTTTCTGGTAAAGGTACCAGGAGCCTATAAAGGATGTTGTTTTTTTTTCATGTAAGACGATGGTCACCAATTGCAAAACTATCTAGATTTATTTTGTAGTCTAAAGGTATCGGGAAATAATAAAGGGTATTAGTCATTCTTCTTGTACGTCCGTGGCTTGCTATTGCGCTCCCCGTTTAATTAGTGCAATTCCGTTGATGTTGTGAAACCCCGTGATTATTAACGTTCACACGGATCTCAGCGTCAGTTGCTTATTTTTGCAAACGTAAGCGCGAACGCAGGGTTTTGGCGTTAGAAGAAGTTCATCTTTCCACAAACATAGACGGACGTACGTCAATCTCGGTTGGTGGGAGAAGACATTTAAGGTGAGGACCACCGATTAGTTAGGCAGATTCTATCGTTTCGCCACATCAAACTTACGGTTACCAGGTAGTGCTGACGCTAGTTCCTTCGTTCCCACCCATTTATACCTATCCTATAGTTTCGTAAGTAAAGCCCCACCTGCAGAAGCAGCGACTCCAACAACTTAACAGGACCAAGCAGAATGGACCGCCCGACCACCAACATTAAATAATTCTTTAGGGTAAGTGATTGTAATAAATTTAATTCATTTGCCCAGGGATTTATTGAAAGGGTTTAGTGTTGTTATACGTATACATTTTCCCGTCGACGACTGACAGTCATGGAACGTTTAATTGATAGTGAAAGGACTCAATTGGTCACAATCACGTCCAATACAAAGGTGTTGCTAACTATTTAAGTTCAGGAACAGATTTTGAAATTTTACAAAAAATTACCCTTGACTACATAACCTATTTTTTGACCTTAAATCTTTTGATTTCCAAAGCAGCTAACGACTTATATAAGGAACAGCTGAAATGGTTGTTTCTAGAAAAATAATGTTGCAGAAAAAAACTTTAAAGCATCCAAGATTCATCAAATCCTGTGATAACATTTTGCTGTAATGCAGCTTTTACGGTGGAATTGCTTCAGCTAGAATGCAATAATAATAATAACAATTTTGCGTATTGTTATTACATGACCTTTAATAAATTTTCACGATTTCCACGAAAATAAAACAGGCATTCTGAAGTTTCAGAAACAAATCAATCAGCGTAAGCCAGAAGCGTTATATTATTAGAACTTGATAGAGGTTCCATGGTGTAATGGTTAGCACTCTGGACTCTGAATCCAGTCGCATTCGAGATACCAATAGTGTATGACGTGCCTCAGGTCTCCGCGTCGAATTCGCGATAACTTTTAGTAGTATTAGTTCGCATAATAAACAATCATTAGTTATAATTTTTAGTGTATATCAGTAGTCCATAATGTAGTGCAGTTATAATTATAGTTGTAAGTTAATTAGTGAAAACCAGTGCATAGACAATAACAACCTGCAGCCACTAACTTTATGAAAACCGGCAGAAAACACAAAATCAACGGAGCAATAAATCGTAAGATAAAACACAATGACAAACCAGAACTCAATAGTGATATAAGAAAAATAAAAAATATTATTGCTCCAAATAACAAACTAATTAGTGAAACCGTTGAACAAGTAACAACCAAATCCTTGAATTCGCTAAATACCATTGTGTTCAAAGCTGTAAACAAAAAGCTACAAGATAAAAATTATACGGAAGTGAAAACAGTAGTGGATCACTCTAAGGAAAATGTAATTACTGAGAATGCTACAAATACAAATGTACAAGTCATTAACACCCAAAATTCCGACAGAGAAACGGAAATGCAGGTAGATTCCAAGTTTATCCACCCTCAGAAAGAATGTGAGAATGCCCTGTGTAAAGTCACGGACGCAAAGGTGAATGATTCATCAACTATGAATAGCACCACCGAAATAAATTCCACTTTTATGAACAATTTTAAATCAAAAGGTAATACAAGCAGTGAAATTGACTATGAAGGTTTTAGTAAACCTAAAAAATATGCAAAATCTAAAAACTATCCAAGCAAAATAGAAATAATATCTGGTAATCGATACGACCTTTTAAATACACAGAAATCTCAAGATGAACCGGATAAAAACATGGACTATAGTTCAGAAAGTGAAAGTGATAGCGTTAGTAACTTTGATAGAACTGAAATACAAAGTAAACCGCGCAGTGCTAAACCGCCGCCTCCAATAGTAATACACGGTAAAGCCATAAACCATAAACAACTTGTAACTAATTTAAATAACAGGTTACATAAGGGATTTATGATAAAATACACCTCGAATAATACAAATATTCTCATAAAAGACAGAGAAGAGCACAAAGCATTTATAAAATATATGGAGACCGAAAACGCTAAATTCCACACATTTGCCGACTCGGACGAGAAATCGCACGCGTTCGTGTTACGCGGATTAACAAGTGACGTCGAACCTGAAGAAATTGAGCAAGAATTGATACATAAGAATATCCCTGTAACAAACTGTTACAAAATGAAAACCAAATTTACTCCACTGTTTCTAGTAATTACAACGAACGACATCACACTTAAAAATTGCAAACAGAAATTAAAATGTCGTATACACAAGGATTTCGTGGGAACGACAACATAATAAAAACGCATCACCCAGTGCAGAAGATGCCAGCAATGGTCTCACGCTACAGGAACTGCAGAGGGACCATACGTTGCGTCAAATGCGCGGCGGAACATTGGACGTATACCTGCACCAAAACTAGAGATACACCTGCAAAGTGCGCAAATTGCAATGGACCCCATCCAGCTAGCAGCGAGGAATGTCCAGAATACATTAAAATAATTAAAAAGTAACAGAAAAAGTAGTTAAGACAACAACTACATTTAACCAAACAAATAATAAACAAATAATTCCAGATATCAGAAGTAGAGTGCAATTCCCAGATATCTCAACCAACGTAAACCCGTGGAAAACACAAAACTATTCCCTACCTCAACAGCAGACACCGGGAAAAGCAACAACTAATTCAGACAGCACAGAAGAGTTCCAAGAACTAATTAAAGAGCTGGGAGAGTTAAACAAACTAATTAATGTCAAAGGCATGCTAAAAGCCGTCAAAGATTTAAATTCTATTTTAAAAAACTGCAACACACCAGTTGAAAAATTCACGGCATTCAACAACTTTGCAATAAATATAAATCAATATGGATTATAAAGCCAAAATCATTACCTGGAATGCAGACGGACTGTTGGGTAAACTAGGGCAGTTAATACACTTTATAAAAACAAACAATATAGACATTGCACTCCTAAATGAAACAAAATTAAAAAACTCGCAAAATGTAAAAATAAGAGGATACACCATCCTCCGTAAAGATAGCATTAATAACACAGGACAAGGAGGCGTAGCCATAGTGGTTAAAAATAGTGTACCCTATTGTGAAGTGGACATACCTCAAAGCAGCATACAAACATTAGGTATTAGACTGGTAAATAACACATCCTTAATCTGTGCATATAACTCCCCCCCAGAACAATTTTAGTGACATAGATCTTATAAACATAACTAGTGCAAGTAACAAAGTAGTGTTAGTTGGTGACCTTAACGCAAGACACTATACGTGGAACTGTCACAGAAACAATCGTAACGGACTCACCCTACGGGAATTTGTAAATAGAAACACTTTAGAAATAGTATATCCGGACACTCCCACACTATACCCATGGAATGGCACCACCCCCACAACAATTGATATCCTGGTAATCAAAACATTAACTACACAATCACACCAGAATCACTCCCAGAACTTTGCTCGGATCACAATCCAGTTCTCTTCAAAATAAATATACAATCACCGCCAAATTCATTTATAACGATAAGATCATATAAGCACACCAACTGGAAATGATTTAGGAAACGCTAGACGTTTATATCCAGCTAACCACCATTTATGAAACTCCTGCAGAGCTAGACGCTAAAGTGGATCAATTCACACAAGTGTTACAGAAAACCGTTCAAAAGCACACCAAAATAATTAAAATCAACCCAACCAAAGACGATATCTCAGAAGAAATAAAAGACACAATAAAAATCAGAAATAGAATTAGGAAACGCTGGCAGCAGACAGCAGATCCACTAATAAAAGAACAACTTAAAAGTTATAACACCATAATAAAAACACAAATCAAAGACCACAGAAATAAAGCATGGACAGAAAAACTCGAAGCACTAAATCCACATGATAGTTCGCTTTGGAAAATTACAAAAGCCCTTAAAAAATCATACGAACCTATTCCACCATTAAAAATCAATAATCAAAACTATATCACTGACAAGAAAAAGGCTAATATTCTTGCAAACCAATTCGAAAGCGTCCACATCTCAACTCCCGACGAAGCACAACACACAAGAATACACAACGAAGTGAACAAATTTCTATTAGAGATCGATGCACTACAAGAAGAAGAAATTGCAGACCTCATTACAACCCCGCAGGAAGTCGCTACATTAATCAAAACATTGTCAAAAAATAAGGCGCCAGGTGAGGATAACATACAAAATATTGTAATCAAAACCTGTCCAAAAGGCTATACTACAAATAGTATATATCATAAATGGAATGTTTAAACTGCGATATTTCCTCAAAAATGGAAATCAGCAACAGTTATCCCTATACCAAAACCAGGCAAAACAAACAAGACCCAACTGCATATCGTCCAATTAGCTTATTATCAACCTTGGCAAAACTAGGTGAGAAAATAATACTACAAAGACTAAACACAGCAGAAGAACAACTCAACATTACTCAAGATTGCCAATTTGGATTCAAGAAATGACACAGTACAACGCAACAACTAGTAAGAATCACAACTGACATTATTAACAATTTCAACAAGAACAAGGTGACGACTATGACACTACTGGACATACAAAAGCGTTTGACAAGGTATGGATTCCCGGAATAATTTTTAAACTAATAAAACTAAGATTTCCAAAACCCCTTATCAAACTAACACATTCATACCTTACAAATCGAAAATTCACCGTCAAAGTAAACACAGCACTTTCAGACATTAAAACAATTAACGCCGGAGTCCCACAGGGCTCCATACTTGGTCCAAAATATTCAATATTTATACGCAAGACATTCCAGAATTCACTCGGACTACAACGGCACTATACGCAGATGACACTGCTATATACGCACACTCTGACATTGCAATAGTAAGTTCACAACAAGTACAGTTTCACTTAGACATTCTACAAGAATATTATAAAACCTGGAAAATAGCAGTAAACCCTGAAAAGACAGAAGTTATCACATTCGCTAGAAAATTCAAAAACACCAAAACATTCAAACCAATAAAATAAACAATACAGATATACAGGACACAGATACAGTTAAATACCTAGGCGTACATCTAGACAAAAGACTTAATTACAAACATCACATTAAACAGACTATTAGAAAAGGCTATGCAAGTACTAAGGCATTATACCCCTTGCTTGCAAATAATAGCAAAATGTCCCAAAAGAATAAAAAATTGGTGTATACGGCAATAATTAGACCGATCATAACTTACGCCACACCAGTATGGTGCAACATCTCACAAACGGCACTTTTACCAATGCAGAGATTTCAAAATAAATGCCTACGCCTAATTACCGGACGGGATAGGTACACACGAATACGAGATCTACACAAACTCTCAAAAATTGAAACACTAAGAACTTACATTGACAAGATAGCACAAAATTCTATAGTACAAAACTTCACAATAATAAACTCCTAGAAAACATAACCTTAACTAGACAACACAACACACAATACCGTATCAAGCACAAACTGCCATATCAAAACCTACCAATATTTAGCGAACAAGTAACGTAGGCAACAAGCCTAAACCATCTAAATGTAGGTTTTTCACTCATCGAGTTTTCCTGCAAAAACAACTCACATATCAAAAACAAACACAGACAACTGAGAACAGCCACTGTATAGCAACATTAGTAAAGAAGAACAAACAAATACGCAGAAAAGGATGTGAAGCCACAAAGGCACGAACAACCTGAGAGAATACACCCTAACATATATTTATGTTATATTGTTATATCTGTAAATATTAGGTTCTTAAGAAGCTTTAATAAACTTGTTTTGTTGTTGTTGTTGTTGTTGGACTCTGAATCCAGCGATCCGAGTTCAAATCTCGGTGGGACCTAGTTTTTTCACCCCACAGTTTTCTGTAGTGAGACAAATACAAGCGATTAGTGAAAATATACAACCGAAAAGGTCGATAATGAGAATCCTAAAAACTACTTAAAGCTTTTTTTAGGATTTGTGAGTCTGAAAACTACCAAGAACATTCGAATGGTAAAATTTAATTTATAGAAAAATACATTAGCCAGTTTTCTGATTTATATTTTGACTAATCGTTTGCATTTGTCATACTACAGAAAACTTGGAGTAAAAAAATATACTCCAACCGAGATTTGAACTCGAATCACCAGAGTCGAGAGTGCAAACCATAACATCATAGAACCTTTACATATTTCTAATAATACAACGCCATCTGCATTACACTGATTGATCTGATTCTGAAACGTATGATTTATTTTCGTAAAAATCGTTAGACTTTATTAAAGGTCATGTAGTAACAATACTCAAAATTGTTATTATTATTGTATTCTAGCTGAAGCAATTCTACCGTAGCAGTTGCATTACAGTAAACTGCTATCTCAGGGCTTGTGGAATCTTGGATACTTTAAAAGAATTTTCTGCACCGCTACTTTTCTGTAAATGACCATTTAAGCTGTTCTTTTTATATGTCGGTAGTGCTTCGGAAACCAAAAGACGTAAGGCCAAAAATAGGTTAGGTAGACGAAACTGATCTTTTTGTAAAATTTCAAAATCTGGTAAGTGTTTTTCAACTGAAACAGCTAGCAACACACTTGTAATAGACGTGTTTGTGAACGGTTGATTCCTTTAACCATCAATTAATTAAGCGTTCCATGATCGTCAGTCGTAAACGGGTAAATGTATAGGTTTGGGTAGTTAACAATGAACACAGTGCATTATGAGGTTAAATCACTTTCCAGTTCGTGGCAAGACACAAACTCATAATAAATATTACAGTATTTTGTATGCATTATCATTTTTCTTTGTTCTTGTTAACAGAATTAGTTCAGCCATATTTTCTAACGTAATCTTCTTCCGTATGATGAAATACCCCAAGAAGAGGTTCCATGGTGTAAGTGTTAGCATTCTGGACTTTGAATCCAGCGATCCGAGTTCAAATCTCGGTGGAGCCTACTAAGGTAACTGTACCATTAGTGGCCACTTTATGAAATTTTATGTTGATGACAATAATTAAACGAGTTAAAATAGCAACAGACCACTTGGACATTTTCGTTTCTTGAATCGTTTGATTATATTTTTTATTTATGCTATAACTTTTATGCTAAATTTTGCTATGGACTGCCGGAATTATCTAACTCCTATGTTGGGCTGTTATATTATTTGCTCTGTACTCTAAATTATTCGCGCTCCATCATTTGGACGACCATTTTAATATTTACTATGAATAAACAAGATTTTAATTATCTCGTCCGACGTTGGGCCGTCTTATTAATGTTGCTATAAATTCCCTCCAGAAACTTAACTGGATTTTATCTTGAACCAACCTTGTCAATCAATAACAAAACTCGGTACGTTACCGCCTTACTTGTTATCAATTTTCTCAAACTTAGAATAGAATTCTTATTATCATTGTCTTCCGACTTGAAATCGTAGTTTTCCACCTCGACTTAGAAATTGTGGTTTGTTTACCCCGGACATAGAAATCGTAGTCTTTTCCCCCAGACTTCGAAATTGTATTACTGTTCCCCAGACTTCAAAGCCCCATTATTTTTATGTTTCAGTTTAAAATAAATTCATTAAAATGTACTTACGTTTAATCGGCAATTATAGTTTTCATCTTGGCACTTATTTTATCTTTCACTTTTAAAATTATTACGTATTACTTTAATTCATAGCGGCGCACTTCGGCCTTTGTTGAGTTGCAAACTGACTTCGTTATCACTGTACCTGCTAATATATTATTCCGTTCCCACTCCGTCAGTGGGTATGGTCTAGAGCTCGTCGCTTATTTATGACCAATCAAATAATTACATTCAAAGTAGTTTCTGATGTAATTCTCCACGATTCCCAATAATTGTAACCTGCTTGCAGCTGTCTTTCGTTATCAACATGCTGTGTTTTGATAGATCTAATTGCTTTTCCATAAACAACTGATGCAATTCGACTTTCAATTTTAAGATTTACATGTTATTCACGCAATTTTTAATCTTCTTTCTTATCAAAAATGGTTAGCTATTTGCACGCATTTACCTATGCTACCTGAAGCTCTATTTCTATCTCCGTATTAATCTAATTGTTTGGCACTCTTTTGAATGCGTGTCTAATTACACTTTATCGTTTACTTATTTACATATAAATATACGCGTGCTTCCACTGAAAAATATCATTATTTGCTTTATGTAAATTAACTAAAACTTTATCTACAGGGTATTAAATATTTACTATTTACCTAATGCATGTGTTCCTGGTTTCTACGCTAACTATGCGTCTTCCTATGTTTATCTGCGTCGCAGATTCTCAATTCTTCACTAAATAAATGCTGTGACACGTACAAAAAGCCTCGCCAGTTTCCTGGAATAAAATCACAAAAATTTTATTTTGAACTCGAGCCTCACTTTTGGGCGCTACGATTTGCTGTGATTCTCTTCTGATAATCGCCTCTTTACTCTTTCCGCCTCGGCTGCTTACCTAGTTAAAACTCTCATCCTCATTCATAAAAACAAACAGACACATTCCTACCACAAACATCAACGTTAACTCTATTTACATCAATATTTATAATACATTAAAATTTCAAAATTAAATTGTAGCATAAATTTCAGTATCATAAAATTTCAAGATTAAATTTGTCATCATTTTAATTTGAATCCAGAATTAAAGTCCTTGTAGGATGCCTACTAATTAATTTAACAATATTTGCAGACCTGAGTCTGAATAAAAGGGAGCATCTTCCACCCCTTTACGTTAATTAAACAGGTTCGTCTAATTGAGCTCAAAGACAGACCCAAATTTTCATCATAATCAAGAACATAAATACTAAATACTCCTTTCTACTTAAACAAGAAAATTTCACCTTAAAATTAAAATTTTGTTGTTTGTACAAATTCACTACTGTCCACTTTTTAGCAAACAAATTATAAAGTTATTCAACACACACCAAAACATCAAAAATCGATCAACAAAGCATAACTTACCTGAAGGTTAATGCACTCGTGGCTCCAATGTACATCGTCCTTTGTTAATCACATCATTCCAACTGGGTTATGTTTAGGTCTTCGGATTACTGGTCGCTTTTAAAAATTTTCTCTACACCACCATTCATCTAAAATTGTTTCAGGGCTTTTCAGGAACTCATCTATGTATATCTGAACTTGTTTTGTGGATCCACTCACGATTACGAATAACATTTGATTATTAACACCCCGGAAAAATAGCAAAGAAATTCATACTTCTTTCACGCTATACCCAAAACTGCCTACTTTTGTTTATTCATTTATCGTTACAAATTTGGATACTTGGTACAGTAATACTCGCAAATATAACTAAACTTTATTACCTTGTATCTTCTTTTCTAAGTGCACTAACGCATACTAACTTGTATCGTAGCACATAAATAGCAACTGTTTTAAAGTATTCAATAATCACCAAAGAGCAAACTGTTCAAGGTATTGAATCAAAATCGAAAATCTAAGAGAGCGAAACTGTTTAAAGTCCAGGTTTATATAATGGCTAGCTTGTTCGTCGCTTTTGTCCCTCAACGGCTAGTTTTCAGAATTTCGCATTCTCGGTTCCCTTCTCGACAGTCGGGCATGCGATTCTATTAAATTTGCACACGCGCCAGTTGAAAATCTGAGAAATTTTTCACACGGCACGCAACCACGTCCGAGAATAACTAATTAATTTTGTATCGAAATCGTTACGTTTACACCTCTCATATCTGCATCTGAATACAACCAATCGTAGCTCTCGTGACGCTGCTCAAATCACGCCTTTAATTATAAGTGTCTCTGCTTGACGCATTTTCTCTTTCCTTTTCTAACTTGGCCTTAGTGGTGCAAATCGATACTCTTTACTATCGGCTGTGTACAATCCACGTGGACTGTTAAATAACCCACTTTATTAGCATTTCCCGTGAATATTAAGCGACGGTTTCTCCAACATTCTCTGTAACCATTTGTTATCTACAAAATATAAGCAGAACGTGACTTTTAAAAATACGCAGGTGTTCAATCGTAATACTTCTAAATAACACTTCTACGATTTGAATACTATTGGGTTTTTACAAGCTTTTATGCTTATTATATGTTTGTATGCTAGCAACGCGTCTCATATTTGATATTATTGGATTTTTAAAAGTTTTTATGCATATTATACCTCAATAATCGTTCAATTAACTCCAATTAAAATAATAATGAATGGCATTGACTTCTACCCTTTACTTTTTAGCAAATATTAATTAAATATTAATTATTATTTGTACATTTTGCTTAATACTCGTTACTTAAAATTGAATTAATATAAATTTTGCACGTAATTTTTATTTGATTCTTTACTTGGAACAATTAAATTACATTAAAATTGAGCATTTTAATTCTGCTTCTTTTTATAGAAAGTGTCCAGTAAATAATCCAAATCCCTTATTTTTAATGAAACGAATGAATTTTTATGCTTCACGGTTTTAATAACGCGTACCTTTTCCCAAAGCTTCCTTCTACACGGTGATTAAAATTATTTGATGTGATTATTTAATTTTCTACCCTGGTCTAAATTTGAGTAATATATATATATATATATATATATATATATATATATATATATATATTATTTTAGTTTAATTAATATTGGACTACAAGGAATTTACCATTTTTAACCACTTTGTTCCTAAATTACCATGTTTAGCTAGTGGGTTTCCAATTTGGTCATACTATGCACCTTTAGTGGCCATATTAGTTTTTCAGTAAATTTATTCATAACTAAATACACATCAAATTCAAATAACTCAAACAACAGAAACTGCTAGTTGAAATAAGAAAACTTATCTAGATAAGTAGGTACTATTATTTCAAAAAAAATTTTAACAATCACTGTTACAAAAACTCTTGTGTATTTTCCCATTTCCTTTACAGTGTATACTCTTCGAGAATTTTTTTTAACCGGTAAACCAATGGTATCTATTATATCAATTTTATCATACCAAATTTCATCCTTCTGGTGAGGCCATTTCCAGTCTGCTCCACTTTTTTCAATTGTGCTAACTAGTATAATGTGAGAATTTTCTTCAGTAATTTTTCCTGGAAAACAATTGCCTTCATACTGGACAACAACATATTTATTTATAATTTATGGTTGTTCTTAATAGTTCTTCTTCATTTAAATGTTCTATTATTAAGCTGTGATTTTCATTATTCAGATTAGTATTGCTTACCGTTTCTGCTGTTATATTTCTTTTTTCACTTCTATAAACTAACTCATCACTTCCGTTTTCCTTATTTTCGTCGTCTTGGGCAACCATTTCTAAACTTTGGGTTGTGTATTTTTCATTTCTTAGATATTCTTGCATAGGTGGAGATCTTCTTTTTTGACTGTTTTACTTTTTTTGCTTTCAGCTAAATCCTTTTTTTTTGTTTAATCTCTCTTGTCGTTTCTGTAGTTTTTCTTTGCTTTCTTTTTTTTGTATTGTTTGGACTCAGCTAGTTCAATCCACTTTGAAGATGTTATAACGTAAATGTGTTTTCTTTTTTGATGGTGTAGAATCTTTGAGATAAAATATTATTTCACTCAATACATCTACTACTTTTCGTTTTGGCTTGATAAAAATGCTTAGAGAAATGTTCTCAGGAACGGGTGTAATATCACTGGGTACTGCTTTTTGATTATGTAGGTAATTTATTGTAGCTGTTGGGTCATAATTTGAAGTACTCTGACTATTGTTGCTCAATTCAAAATGATATTGTGTTTCAGTTTGTGTAAAACAACAATCATCTGGACGTGAATCACCCAAGGTAGACGCACCTTCGATTATTTACGGCCCTATACGTCGGATTCTCCATAACAACTATCTTTGAAGGTTTAATAGAAATGTCTAGTTTCCGTAAACCACTAGTACTAGTACCATTCTAATTGCTAATAACTTGATGTGTGTCCGATGGCAATTCGCCGTGTTTATTATGATAGGATTCTTCAACAACATTTAATATATTTAACTCTGGTAAATCAAAAACCATAGAGCCATCACCAGCACCAATTTCATCTGCTACTAAGCTCTCATCTTTTTGAATCCGTTCAACTGCATTAAATAATTTGAAATAATCATCTATTGGGTTTTGTTAACTATCATTGTGGACCTGGTGCATATTGTCAATGGAACCAGAATATAAATTGGCATCTATAGTAACATCGTCTTATTTGAATAAGTCCAAACAACAATTTGGTTAGTTCGGTGTATTGTAAATTTTTAAAATTATTCAAAATGTTTGGATCTATTTTTGATTCTAAATAATCTAAATAACTGAATGGTTTATAATTTACATTTTTATATTTTGCAAGTTTTGCTGACGTTGAGGTTGTCACGGTAATTCTAATGAAAGCTTACAACGGTGGGTTCTTTAGGGTAGATACGGTGACTTACTGCACTTCGGCTAATAAAGACTCTTTTGCAGGGGTGGATCTCGATTCTTGCAAGTAGTTCGTTAAGAGCCCGAACAGATCTACAAATAAATACAGTATAAAAGGCGCCAGAGACTTGATTAAAATGCTGAAAGAACTACGAAACCCCAAGTTCCAATGGTTTCGGATAATATCACACCTAAAGAGCAAAATAACTATAACAACGGTAGCCACTACAATCATATAACTATATTTCAAAATAACTGAATTACAAGCACGAGCACATTATCTGGAATTAAATACACACCACAGTGACAATGGAAATATAAACGTATTTTAATAATACACATAAATGATGATATAAACCGGTATCCCACTAAAAGCATGAATTTAAAGCATCTTTCGCCTGTTAGCGAGTACAAATTGACATTAAACTAGCCGCAAAATGTTTCTCGCTAGTAAGTAAATTTCAAAAACACAGAGGAGAAAGGCCTTACAATAATACACACAAATGGCTTTTCACCTACAGGTTAGCAATAAATATTTATTAAAGTAAATAATTACTCACCAGAGAGCGGCATAAATCTAGCATACGTGGACAATGCAATCACTAGCTAGTGAACCGCTGAGCTCCAGTACTGACGTATAACATGAGTAAGGATACCAAGAGTTTGATATAGTTTACCAACAACAAAACAATAATATAACCAGCATACGACTAATTACACGAATTAAATCAAGTGTAAACAATAATTACGCCAATACTTGCGTAACACAACACGCAACAAATACAGCAATATAACTAACTTCTAAATATACCACTTGGAGTCTGGATCACAAATCAATGCTTTCCTCTTCCAACGATTCTTCAGTACCTAAGCCACTGAATGAAGTAATATTTAATCTTGAATTTAAACAGGAATCCAAACGGAGATTAATACAGAAATGAAGTGGGCTCACAAGAAACATCCAAGGACTGGTATAAGGATATGTTTCTGTACCACTTATACATGAAACAGGATTAATACCAAGATTAAAACTAAGATTAAAAAAACCCTGAAATAAGTAATATTAGTGCTGAATTTTCAGGAAGATATACTTTACCACAGAAGTGGGTTTCAATGAATTAATAGCTAACAAAGAGCAACTTTATATTCGTACAATATAAGATTCCGAAAGATAAATAATTAATATCAGAAAACACAAAACAGAAAAAAACGTGGCTCACCTAATATAAGTAAAAGCAGAAAATATCCGCAAGACGGTACTGTGAATAGAAAATAAACGTATAAACCAATAAAATACCAAAATCTACTCCACAAATATATTATTTAATACATTCAAAACCGCTATAAGGCGAGATTGAGATGGATGTATTAGAAGACTGCTTGTCAAAGCGGCGCTTGTTGAAAGAAAAACAATGGCTTTATCAACAGGTTCTTATCTTATCAACAACCTCCAAATTGAAGTTACCAACATAAGAGGTATTACAGACCATGAAGATCTGAGCACGGAAATAATACCAAATTACTATGAATAATGGGAAATGTAAAAACTACAAAACCAACCGTTTTAAGGTTCGGGCTTCATCGTACACTTAGAATAGTCCACGTTGTCTGGACAAAAAGAAAATAGTTCACATTTTCGGAAACCATTTACAATTGCCGCCCTAAAATCAATTTCGTTTATTCGTTTTTGTAATATATTTGGAATATCAGATTTTTTTATTTTACGTCCATGTCTAACCCTAAACATTCTGACTGCACTTTTCCATTTCACTTTCAAAGGGAAAAAGAAAGCAGCATCTAAAGGTTGTAGTATGTGCGTAGTGTTTGGATACAATTTGCTTTTTCAAACATAATTTGCTTATAGGCAAACTCAAGTGAGATGAGTAGCCATCTAAAAATACAACTACAGGTAGTGTTGCCTTAATATCTTCTAGATGTGGTATGAATACATTTGAAAAATATTCATAAAAACAACTTGAATTCATCCAACCTTTAGGAGATTTTTCCATGCACCAGTTTGGTGGTGCAGATTTTGCTACTTTTTTTGGCAACCTGTCATATTTAGAAACAGTCAAAGGGTTTGCAAATTGACTAATTGCGTTAACTGCAAACAAAGTTGTGATATTTTCTTTGTCTGAGTTGGACGAGGTATTATACACCGGTATGCCTTTTTCAGCTAGCACCAAACCACTTTTAGGACGTAAATAGATCGAGGTTTTGTCCATATACCATATGCGGGCTGGATAATCTAAAATATCTGCACAACTTCCTTCTACCAGTAACTCTAAGGTTTCCTTAAACCACTCTTTTATATGACTTTCTGTTATCAGTGACCGTGGGCGACTTAGGTACTCCGATCGTTTTTGGGATATTTCGGGATGGCGCGCCATGAACAAATTAAACCACTTGCGTCCAAGGGTGTTGTGAGAAAATGGAGTTGACACTTTAGCTTTTTCAACCACACTTTTGACGGAATAAATAAGTCCTTCCTTTCCTATAGGAAAACTCATTTAAGAAATGTTTTTAATCCATGCCACTAACTTATCTTCAACATCGATGCCCAAAGTTGGGTTTCTTCCCACCTTCCCTGTACTGTCAAGAACTTTCCCACTCTATTTATTTCGTATTGTTCATCGTGGAACTTCATACAGCTTACAAGCTGTTGAAACTTTCAGGCCGTTATTTCTTATGGCAGCAAGAGCATAGGCAATTTGGCAGGATTTATATTGGTATAACTTCTTCTTTTGTTTAGACTTTTTTACTTTTATTCTTATGTGCTGGAGCCATGGCCTGTAAATAATCTAAGTATAAATATGTAACAATTAATTTACCTAGGTAGTACCTATAGGTACCTATGCAAAATAGTAGGTAAGCGTCTGGAATGTTAATAGGTACGATATGGCTAGAAATAGCTCAAGTCGTTTCCGTTAGTGGTCAGTCGGTAGTCTGAAATAGAACACCCAGGTTCCATTAGTGGCCATTAAATGGCTAAAAATGGAGAATATAGGTTAATTTTAGCGCCATTTCTATCCAGTTACATTATAAATCAATTTTAGCATAAATTAATACATTTCAACACAAAAACTTCTTACAATTTAAAAGTTCAAATTCTTACAATTTAAAATTCATAATTCTTACATTTTAAAAGTCGTAAATACATCGGGCGGTTGGTAACGCTAATCTTTGTACAGATTTCGGCGTGCCCATCTGTCAATGACGTCACCAATAACAAATTAAATACGCCATTTACGGAAAAAAATTAATTAAATTAGCGAACAAATTAGGCCATTAGAGTACTTACATAAGAAATCCGACGTCCTGCGGGGTTGAGTTAAAGTTGGCGTGTACTGACGTCTATCAGGACTGCTGATGGCCCTTTTCAAGACAATTAACGGAGGGTACACCTTCCAAATGGCTAGAGCCCCCTTTTAGATAGTTAAAGATGGTGACTGCTCAAGTGCTGTTGGCGGAGCATGGACATCCGGCTCGTTCTAGGGTCGTGGGACTGCTCCAGGGTCGTATCAGATTTCTATATGTAGCATAACGATAAGGAATAGGTTAATTAGGTAAAGATAAACAAAGATAAGCAAGGGAAATCTACATAATAAAGATACGATACCAGACACGACCGCCCTTCTCGACGTTCAAAGGCAAACAGCCACGATACAGAGTCTCACGGAAACACTTCCCCCACTTTTTCTCCGCCACTCGCGTCGCGCGATCTGGCGCAAACGCACTCTGACGTGACGGAAATATACGCCAAGTCTTTTAAATTTGTGGCGCGAAACTTTCGCACATCAAAATTAAGCTAAGAAAATGTTTAGTGCCACTTTGGCACGTAACAATCGCGACAAAGCCACAAAAGAAAAAACTTAAAAAATGAAAAAGTCTGTTAGCACAGTAACAGCTTAAAATCTAAGTCCTAACTACCCTACATAAGACCTAACTTAAAACCTACAAAATGTTTATATAAGGCGCCACCTGGTTTTTTGACCGATAACACGTCTACCGAATTACCAGGAAACGGAAAATGTAGCCCCATTGTCTTTGACTACACTAATAATCGACAGCACAAATTTGTCGGGAGCATGAAACACTACTTAAATTAAAACAAATGCGACAAGTCGTCTAACCTATCTAAACTAAAGCTATCATTAAAGTTCTTACGTGCAAATACACATGAGCGTTGCATCAAAACTATTTTTTGTTGGCAAAAAGTGCCCAAATATAAAAATGTTCATGAGAGTGCGTTAGTCTACACTCTAGCAAATTTTTGTTACTGGTACTTTGGTTTTCTAACGATACACATCAAAACTTGTCCATGACAAATTTACCAAAAGTACCACCCTACTAAATCCTTACATGGCTAACCTAACAAATTACATTTCTACATCAGGTTAGCTTTTTCACTTAAATTTCAAGAAAAATAATTCCCACGTCTGGTCATAAATACCAACGTTAGGAAGATAAAAAGATAAGACAAGATCTCAAATTGTTTTAAAGATAATAGATAAGATAACGATATTAAGCTTAAATTGTTATCATCAAAGATAATAGATAAGATAACGATATTAGCTTTAGTTATTATTTGAGATACTAGGTAAGATAACGCGATGTTAAGCTAAAGTTATTATTAGAGATAGTAGGTAAGGTAACGCGATATTAAACAAAAGTTATTACTAAATATAATCGGTAAGATAACGCAAAATTAACTAAAGTTATTACTAACGGTAGTCGGTAAGATAACGATACTAAACTAAGGTTATTATCAAAGATAATAAATAAGACAAAGATATTAATTTAGTTATTATCAAAGATAATAGATAAAGATAACGATAGAGTGACTCCGTGGAGCCGTTAAATAGGTAAGATAAGACATATAAATTTAAAAAAATTCTAGGCTCTAACGAGTGCATCCACTACGATAAGAAAATCAGACAAAAGTTGACAAAACAACTCAAAAATATCATTACAGATACAATCACACGAGAACAAACTGTTTTAAGGTAGTTTTTTAAAACGGTAGCACCCTAAACACACAAAAATGCCTAATTATAAGCAGTTAAATACAGGTACACTGTCCCAATATGCTAAAACAACCGAGAATTTAATAAGATATCAATAAGAAGCAATAGCGCCTCACCACAAAGTTCAACAAAAAACAATGAAAAAAAAATGTTTATAAGTTATGGTTATTTAGTAGAAAAAGAAAGAAATGATGATATAGTATAATGTGGGCGACTGTAATAATTTAGAGGAAAAACACATGGAATAGGCAATCCTAGTTTTTTGCAACTGCGAATATGAACTATTTCTTACAACGGCATAGGCCGCGACTCCTATGTAAGCCCAAAGAAGAAAGCATCCACTCTAACATCAGCTCAAACCAATCATAAAAATTCAATGAGTTCTTTCAACCAAAGTTACGACAATTACCTCACAATTAAACGTTGTAAGACAAATACTAAAAACCAAATAATATGCTGTAGGAAAAGTTAGAGGATTAATTAAATGAAACAACAGAGTTATATTGGGGGGTGTAGAGAAGTGATATATAAGTAACGGTATGGTCAAGGAAAAGTCAACCAAAAAGAAAAAGATAGCTAATTTAAGGTAAGTAAAGTTAACCGTGTAAGAGGTATATACTGTACACCAAAAAGGGAATAAGTAATTAAAGTTAACTAATTGATAGTGGGGGCTAAAAACATTAGATACATTGTCAGAGAAGTAAAACGTGAAAAGCTTTTAGATGTACGTAGGGTTGAACGATTTTAAAAATAATTTTAAACCATTTAATGAGGTTTAAATCGATATGTAAAGAGATAAGAGTAATCGAGACTCGATTCACTAATAAAATTGTTGAATAACAAAAAGATATTATATAAAGCATATATTTACTGGGATGGGAAGCTCTTATTTGAGTTCTACCCAAACCAATAAGGAAAAATTTCAACATCATCATTAAAAAAAAATGATTACAAATTCTAAAACGACAAACTTACCAACCAAATTCTCGTCTAGACTTCTGATGCTTAACGACCGGTCCTTTTATGGGTCTCGTTCTAGACTTATAGACAGCTATACGAACAAATCCGACAGTAAATTCCGCTTAATGGATGTTAAAGTACGTTGAAATATCGATATCTAAAAAAATATGTAGTCAAGACAAAATCATACTCGCTACATGAAAGAAACATTCCACGATACATGTACAAAAAGTTAGTATTCCAAATTATTAGAATATTCTTTCGATATTGCGGGAGTTATCAACAACTATCGTAAATGAGTTTCAATACTAAAACGTTAACGGCAATTCCTTTATTATACTGTTTAGAACATTTAAGGGAACAACTTTTAAAACTATATCAAAGCAAGATAATATCTAAGAAAAACAATATATCACGGTTAAGTCAAAATAACGCTTTAAAAGACACTAAAAACTCAGGTAAGTAGGAAATCTATATTTGGACAAACAATTATAAAAACACATAGGTAATGTGTTATTTAACAAATGCAACAACCCGTAGTTTAACGTTTCTTAAAAAGATATTGAAAAAGGGCAATTTATTTCGTTAAGTGCTTTTAAACACAAGGTTTCTTGTTTACTAATTTATTTATGTGTACTCACGTGTAAAAAGTAGGGTTAAGGGATTGAACTTTCCTAAAAACTCATATTTGCATCTAAAAACAAACTAATCACTCAACAATATAACTGACGTTAACAAACACATCCCACATTCAAAATTAAACTAACATTATTTCTACTAGACCCAATCGTTGCAAATAACACAACTGAAAGAAGGTATAGCGGCCATAAATGGTACCTATACCTTAGTTTCTTATAAATGAATCTTATGAGGATACCAGGTATTTGTTTTATAAAAAAAAGCATTTAAAATTGATAGTCGTGTATGCAAAAGATCTTGGGTTTCCATAACATTTTTCCAATTATAAAACGTTTTTTTCTAGTTTTTGGAAACCTGAAAGTCCTTCATACAATAGCAAAAGCTACAGAACAAGTTTACTTTAATGAAACGGTCTCAACATCGTTAGAAAGTAATCATCACACAAAAAAGGTATTAAAAAAGCACACACCAACAACGAAAGTGAATAGACCTAAAATAATCCTTATGACCTCCTGATACCATACGGCAAGAAAAGAAACCTTTTTTATAGTTATGCAATCAACCAACTCCGCCCTACAAGATACCTCCCTATACCTTTAGGCAGCAGTAAAATCTAGATGGTTTTGCAATTGATGACCATTGTCCGATAGGAAAGAAAATATTATCTTTCATATGCATCTGATACCTTTACCAGAAAAAGAAAGAGGACTAATATTACGATACTTTTCAACAGCAAACGCAAACTTTTAAATGGTTATGCAATCAACCACTTGCGACCTACAAGAAAGACTGGCTAATATTGCTTATTATCCCTTGATACACTCCAGAGGAAAATGAAATTTTATATATGGTTTTGCCTCAACCACCTTCACTCTACAAGAATCAGAACTGATATCACTTACGATCTTCCGATAAGAAGTCTTTTTGATGGTTTACCAATCAACCAGCTTCGCCTTACAAAAAAGAGAACTAGTATCTCTTATGATTGCTAGATACCCTTCGGCTGAAAGGCAATCTTTTAGATTGTTTTAGATTTAACCACCTCCGTTTTCTAAGAAAAAGAACTAATATCCCTTATAATCTCCTGGTACCCTACGGCAAAAAAAATCTTTTAGATGGTTTTGCAATCAACCGCCTTTATAATCTCTTTATAATCTCCTGACACCCTTCATTAAGAAAGAAAGTTTTTACTTTTCATTCAACTTCATTCGCCTTACAAAAATGATTACTAATGTTGCATATGATCTCCTGATTCTTTCAACAAATAATGAAATCTTTTAAATGGTTTTAGAATCAACGACCATTGCCCTACAAGACAGATTTCCTAATTCCACTGTAAAAGAAATCCTTTAGAAGGTTTTACAATTAACTACCTTTTCCCTACAAGATTGAGCACTAGCATTGCTTATGATATTCTGATACCCTTCGTCACGAAACGAAATTTTTTAAATGGTTCTACAATCAACCACCATCGCCGTACAAGAAAGGGACTAGTTTTCTTATGATCTACTGATATCCTTAGTCAAAAAAGAAATCTTTTGGATGGTTTTGTAATCAACCTCCTTTGCTTTACAAGAAAAAGGACTGAAATGACTACTGTGCGTTTCTTTTTTACCCTGCAGTTTCAAAGTTAACTAATTTTGCTAATCCAAAATATTAAGAAAATAAGTTGCTGCTTGGATACAGGTCTCATCATTAAATTATATTTTTCTTCCATTTCGTAGAACTGCTTTATTTCGTTTTTCAATTCAAGGACTCAGCCACCAATATTTACTTTTAAAAATGAACGCACCGCAGTGTAGAAGAGAGTTATTCGTTTAATGATCACAGTTTATGTTTTGCATAGTTCTTTGAACAAACAAGTATCGAAATCACTGGATTTTATATAATTGACAGTTGTCGCCAGAGTCTTGCACTTTTTGCAAATGTTTTGGAAGTCTCGGCAATAAGGGTAAATCGACAAATCAAACAGTGTTTGTAGTAAAAGCTTTTTAACCGTTGACTGATCTAGATCCAAGCATGGAAAAACTTGTGTGGAATGAGACACGCTCCAGACACGTTTTATCAATTTAAGTCATTACCTTCAAAAAATGAACTTATCATCTTCATGACGTTTTCACCGCATTAGTTTTTAGTGCTCTGCAAGGAACTCTCCTTTAATATCCTTCACGTGAATATTTCTCACAAGCAAACATCGGTGAACTGTTTGAAACGGGCGGTTTCGTGGCACAGTTCGTGCGCGTGTGAATGTTAAACTCAAAGTTAGGAGTTTCATTCCCAACACGAGTTATGTATCCCCAATTACATATATATATATATATATATATATATATATATATATATATATATATATATATATTGAATATATTGAATCTAATAGGAATTATTAGAAATTGTTAAATAAAGTATAAGTTCATTGCAAGGATAACCCAGAGAGGTTATCAACAGTTCATGAGAACGGAATGCAACTTTGCATCCGAGAGAGCAGTGATACTGCAGGTGGCAGGTCACAGGCGGTTAACATACCGCAATTACTTAGAATTAAGTTGTTACATTGTAATAAAGTGTACAATTAAGAGAAACGCAGACATGAGATCTGCAAGTTCCCACAGCCGTGTGAGGGGCAGGTTATTATAAAAAGCCCGGGAGCTCAAGGCCCGGCAGTCAGTCTTCGAACTCCATACTTCGTTGTTCAAGCTACTCATTTTAGTACAATTATTATTTTTTTATTAAAGTTATTATGTACAAGTTATTCTAAATTTCACTGTAATTTCTGTTTCAAGTTAAAAATAAATTTGTTAAGTGTTTCAAGTTGTTTTTTTAAAAACACAGCTCCAAAGGCCCGAACCTTAACTCACGGACCAGTTGAAATATGTTAAGCGAGCATTTGTGTGTGCGTGCGTGCGTTCGTTCGTGCGTGCGTACGTGCGTGTATTGAGCATTGAAAATATCAAATACAGGAGATTCCTTGAAGCGGCTCCGTGGGTTAGATAGGTTAGGCCATGAATACTAATCCCAAGGTCCCGCATTCGATTCCCGACACGAATCGCTTGAAAAATGTTAGGCTAGCATTTTTCACAAAAATGCGCCCTCGTTCAGGTGAGGTAAAATGTAGGTCCCGTAAGTGATTGCTGTCGCGCATATTAAAGATCTCTACCTTGGTTTGAACAGCAAGGGTTCAACAAAATTCAAAATTTCCAGGTATAGAAAACTCGCATCCTGGCCAATGTAGTACCTTTGCGTATAGTATTGGAAATTCAAATGTAGGGAGTCCTTGAAATGAATCAAATTTGTTCCAGCACATTAATGGCATATCTAGAAATCGTCCCTGGAATGTGGTGTTGGACAAAGTTATATTACGCGTTTTTTTGTTGTAGACATCTGATGGAACACATGGCACCTCATAATTGCATCTATGTTACTCCGATTATACAGGATTATTCTATTCGGTATTAAAATACGTCAACATAAGTGCCTTATAATGTTCAAAAACCAGTCAACTGCTCTAGCGACATTTGGTATTCGTTGTTTACACGAAACACTCAATTTTACACTGCCGTAGATTTAATTTCAACGACATAACTCGAGTAATACTAGCATTTAATAGCGCATTTATTAGTTTACGCTATTAACGCTACTAAGGAAACGACAACGATCACTGCCTTACGCTATTTTTCAATAATATATTTCTACGCCGCAATCGCCTTAACTCACAATTAGATAAAATGATCACCCATATCGCAGAATTAGACAACACGGAACTGACACAATCAAATCAAAGAATTTTACTTGTCTTCCCACCCATCAGTTGATTTGAACAAAACGAGGCTACAATCGATAAATAAAAAAACCATGTTTACTTTATACATTAGAACCAGTCGTAAACGTCCTAATCAACACGAAAGTATATCACAGGACTTGTAGACGAAGCGTAAGGAGAGTTGCCTGACTTTCGCATAAAATTTTAAAAAAAAGTAATATAAACGAATGCAAAATTCCTTCTCGATACGGTGTAAAGGAAAGCAAACCAGAAACTTTTAATGAATCGAAGCCTGTGTTGGCACACAACTTTGTAAAAAACACGTACATAGATGTTTGCAATATTTGTGCAAACAAATGTTCTGATAACCAAATACCACATTCATAAACATATTATAATTTTCAAGAAAGTGCATGTGGTTTATAATAAAATACCAACTTTTAAATATATTGAAATAGAAAGTTTATGTCTAAATATTTTAATAAAAATCCTACTCTTGATTCGTACGAAGACACGAAATCCTTTATGACGTTTAATCTATAAAATTAACTTACAGGAATATAGTAAAGAGTAAATGTTTAATTCAAAGTGCTTATAATTAATCTTTAATATTTTTTACAATCCAATCTAAATAACTACCCACGTTTGTATTCACATCTGGTGCAGTGAAACTACACCCAGCGCCAAATGAGATAATACCTTGCACGTGCCATTGATTTTTATTTGCAAACATTACTGGTCCACCAGAATCTCCCTGGCAACTAAGGTCTTGATTATTAGACTTTGGCAACATACAAGTTTGCTTTTCTGTAATATTAACAGCTCTACTTCTTTTTCCGTAAAAGCTTTTGCATTTTTCATTTGACTGTAGTTCCACACGAACCTTTTTCTTTACGTTTGCAGTTTTTCCAGCATCAGAGGTTACGCCCCAACCAGAAACAATCATTTCCTCTCCAATTTGAGCTAGTTTTACGCCAGAAAATGGCAAGCATATTGGCCGAATATAATCTAAAACAATAATTGTAATAATAAAAGTAAAAACTAAATAAGTTGATTAGATTAATTGTCAAATTGTAGCAAGCTTCAACGTTTAATAACTAACTGCTGAATATTACTTAATCTTCCAACAAGAGAAGTATAACTTTTTGATACAAGAAATTTCACATTTAAAATTTTGCTAAGATATATTACGGTAAGGCTTTTACGTTTGGAATACCAGAAAGAGTAAAATTTTTGAGTTTTGGCTTTTTATTGTAATTAGTATAAACGGTTCCGTCTATTATTTCGTGAGCGATTAAGTAGTAGTGATGTTCATATATTAAGGACACTGCGGTGTTAGGAAATCAAAATAGCACATGTTTCCAATCCCTATGGAACTAGATTTCTTGCGCACAGAAGTTTCACGACTGGCGGTAAGGCAAAGTCAACTCAAAATGGACTTTAGAGCTGCGTACGTATCACCGTACCCCTTGCGCATGTAGAATTGAAGCAAGTCAGAATCACGTCACGGAGTTACATGTATGAGCGGTACTGTACCCAGCGCGCAGCTGTTTTATAACCGAATTAACGTATGCAACGTTGCGCAGTGCGCCTCGTGGCGTCACTACACGGCCAAACGTTACATGATATGCAATGGAAGAGGAACTTAGTGAAGATATTGTAACATGTTGCAAAGCTACCTAAACATGAAAGAAGTAAAGCTAGTAAGTACCGCAACAAAACAAAGGAGAATCGAAAGAATTATGCCGTGCTAGTTAAAAGCGTTGTAGAGTAGGGTAGGTCACGCATAGGACTGGCAGAAACCGGAAAAACTGAAAATCGGTTTACCGGTTTTACTAAAAATCGGTTTTGAAGAACCAGTTTACCAAAACCGATTTTCAAAACCGGTTTTACTATAACCAATTTTACCTAAACTACTTTTCAGCATCTCGGATTTACCAAAACCGGTTTCACCAAAAGCTTTAGCAAAACAGGTTTTTACTGAAATCGGTTTTACTGAAAAATCGGGTTTATCAGTTATTTAGAAAACCGATTTAATGAAATAAAAATCAGTTTTGTTGCTGTTCTAAACGGCTTTGTCAAACACAAAAACCGTCTCGATTTGTGTTGGTTTTCTTTTTACAGGTAAGGTGGCATTAGGGCTGGCGGAAACATGAATAATTGAAAAACGGTTTATTAGTCTTACTAAAAATCGGTTTTGGTAAACCGGTTTTACCGAAACAGGTTTTTCAATTTACCAACTCGGTTTTATCGAAACCGGTTTTTACTGAAACCTGTTTTACTGAAACCGGTTTTCCAAAACTGGTTTTTGATTTTGATCAAAACCACGGTTTTACGGAAACCGGTTTACCAATTTTAGAAAAAATCGGTTTTGTTACCAGCTATAGTCACACATAAAGAAATATTGGAAACCACAAATGAATTTTATTTATAAACCTCTAGTTAACCATCATACCACACAAATATTTACAATCCTTCTAATTAGAAAAAACCTGAATAAAGGAAAAGGAAAACCAACCCATATGGAACCAAATAGGTTATACAAAATATCCCAAAGCATTTACAGAATAAATCAAAGCAAAAATAATTAATTTCTTCTTGACTCACATTACCCTAATTTGTGACCTCAATAATAATATTTAGATAAAACATCAGTTATAAGAAATTATACAACGTGTTGCTTTCGTTACTTCTAATCTTACTATTTACATAATTACAGCAAGCAATAACAGTTGGCGATAGGTAGAAGCGCTTTTCTCCCCGCCGCCGAAACAATTATTATTAGACAATAAAAAATTCCATACACCAAACAATGATATATCCTTGAATATATATTTGTAGCATGTTTAATTTGATCAGTATTTATTCGCATTGAATTACAAGTATAATGCGCCAAGCGGGCCTTATTCTTTATTAATGTTCCATTTAGTGTTACGTGCCATTGCCACTTAAACATTGTTTTAGGTTAGTTTTTGGTTTACGGAAGTTTCGCGGCATATTTTCAAATACGCAGTGCGCGGGAATTTTAAATAGACTAGGCGGTGCTTCCGATACGTCAGAGTAGTGCATTCGCGCAGTGTGTTTATCCCTAGAGGGGTATAGGAATACTAGACAAGGGGTAGAGCAATACTAGACAAAGTGGGGAGAAGTTTTGGTGACGCTCTGAATCGTGGCTGTTTTCCTTTGATCCTCAAGTGTATTAGTCGTGCCGGTAGCGTATCTTATCTTACTATGTAGATTCCCTTGTCTTGCTTATCTTTGTTTTGTCTTTCCTAATTAACCTGTCCTGTCGTTCCACTACATTTAGGACTGATACGACCCTCGGAGCAGCCCACGACCTGATGTCCATGCTCAGCTAACACCACCGGAGCCCGGAGCAATACCTTTATTATCGACCCGGAAGGATGATAGGCGTACCTGGAGAATGTCGGATTTCCGGGGTGAGTAATACCGTGTTTAAATTGTCCACGAATTTGATCTTTTGTTAATTGTTTATTTAACTTTTTATATTTCCGGTTATGGCGCAATGTAATTTGTATTGGTGACGTCATGGTGGATTACCGCGCCCAAAATCTGTAAAAGGTTTGCGCTTTCCTCCGCTAGAGGCGTCACTCGCCTTATTCATTGCGCGATGTATCTTATGAACTTTGGTAACTGTATTACCGGCTTTTAGGAACTATCTATCACCATATAAATGTGTAATACTTTGCAAACTGTTTTATCGACCATATAAACTGTCACCAATAAAGTGGAATAACAATGGCGCCTTTAATGTGGAGGTTATAAACTTTGGGGGTCTTTTTTTCTTTGTTTTTAGGTTATAATAATTTCCTTTATAAACATTCAATGTATTATCGATGTTATTTAAAAATAGTTTTTTCACATAAAAATTAACTATCAAATATCTATAACCTTGAAACTAATACGTGTTTTGGAACACGCATTCTTTCAGATGTCAAAACCAGTTGCTTGGCAATAACAGGTGATACCGCCATTTTGAAATTAAAATATAACTGTTGTTTATGGAATGTGTTTTTTTAATATAATGTTTTTCTAAATTTAGAATGTGCGATCTGTCTGTTTAACTTCAATTATGTTGTTGTGAGTGCTTTATTTTCGGATTCAAATATGACCTTTAGGAAATTATCTAACCCTATTTTTTTATGCAAGTAAGTATATAAATAAAATAAGCTGTTACATTATTTTAGGCCTTAAAACACCATTTATTAAAAAATTATCTACATATATTAAATTAAAATATCTTTGTTTGTTTTCTTAACCTTAAAAGCCCGTTTTTTGAAACTTAAATGCACTGTCTTGTATGTTACGTTTTAAAAAAAATGCCTTAGTGATTTCTTATTGAATAACAAAATTGTTTGCCTAAATAGAGATTTCCTGTTTACCTAAGTTTTTAGTGTCTTTTAAAGCGTTATTTTGACCTAACCCCGACATATTTTGTTCCCTTAGATATTATCTTGTTTGGATATATAGTTTTAAAAGTTTTTCCCTTGTATAGTTTAACCAGTATAACCTACAAATGCGTTTTATAAAGGTTCTTGCCTTATATATAATAACGAAATTACCTAGACCATATTTTTACCTTTCAAAATGCCGTAATAAAATGCATCTCTTTATATCTGTTCCTTTGAATACAAAAATAAAGAAATTTCCGTTAACGTTTATTATTTAAACTCATTTACGATACTTGTTGTTAACTCCCGCAATATCGAAAGAACATTCTAATAATTTGGAATACCTTTGGATAGGTATCGTGGAATTTTTCTTTCATGTAGCGAGTTTAATTTTGTCTGATTGCATATTTTTTTTAGTTTCAACGTACCTTAACATCCGTTGAGCGAGGTTTACTGTCGAATTTGGTCGTCCAGCGGTATATAAGTCTAGACGAAACCCAAGGGTTGGTCGCTCAGCGTTACTTAAGTCTAGATGAGGATTCGGTTGGTAAGTTGTCGTTTAGAATTTGTAAATCATTTTTTTAATAATGATGTTGAAATTTCTCCTTATTGGTTTTCGTAGAACTCAAATGAGAACTTCCCATCCCAGTAAAAATATGCTTTATAGAATGTCTTTTTGTTTTTCAACAATTTTATTAGTGAATCGAGTTTTAATTACTATTATCTCCTCACATATCGATTTATACTTCATTAAATGCCTTAAAATTGTCTTTAAAATCGTTTAACTTTACGTATATCTAAGAGCTTGTCACGTTTACTCCTTTGACAATGTACCTAATGTTTTCTGCTCTCACTGGGCTTAATAACTTGAAACAGCCCGCAGATCGTTTGGCAAGATGGAACTTGCGTATATCTCAATTTACTTTTGACGTTAGGCATAGGCCTGGCAAATTAAATATCGTGCCTGATGCCTTATCTCGTGATGTTGTTTCTCTTAACCTTCCAAATTTAATTCTGGATACCTGGTACCTTAATATGATTAAATCCTCACTATTTACCTAATATTTTTTTGTTCTCACCATCAATTAGTTAACTTTAATTACTTATTCCTTCTCTCATATAGTATATAATTTCTTACACGTTTAACTTTACTTATCTTAATTTAGCTATGTTGTTCTTTTGGTTGACTTTTCCTTGACCATACCGTTAGATATATATCACTTCATCCTCTACACCCCAAATATAATTCTGTCGTTCATTTAATTAACCCTTGAACTTTTCCTACTACATATTATTTGGTTTTTAGTGTTTATCTTACGTCATTTAATTTTGTGTGGTAATTGTCGTAACTTTGGTTGTAATAACTCATTGAATTTCTATGATTGGTTTTATCTGATGTTGAGTGAATGCTTTCTTCTTTGGGCTCACATAGAACATGCGCGATCTATGCCATTGTAAGAAATAGTTCATATTCGCAGTTGCAAAAACTAGGACTACCTATTCCATGTGTTTTTCTTCTGAATTATTGCAGTCGCCCACATTATACTACATCATTATTTCTTTCTTTTTCTATTAAATCAACATAACTTATAAACATTTTTTTTTTCATTGTTTTTTATTGAACTTTGTGGTGAGATGCTATTGCTTCTTATTGTTATCTTATTAAATTCTCGGTTGTTTTAGCATATTGGGACAGCGTACCTGTATTTAACTGCTTATATTGGGCATTTTTGTGTGTTTAGGGTGTTACCGTTTTGAGCAACTACCTTAAAACAGTTGTTTTTGTGTGTCTGTATCTGTAACGATACTTTTAAGTTGTCGTGTCTACCTCTGTCTGATTTTCTTATCATAGTCGAAGCACTCGTTAGGAAAATGATCGTACTAGTTCTCTTAGGAGCCTAGTGAATGTTAACATATGTTATACCTTATCTTGTCGGATCAATATCGCAGGTAGTCCTTCAGACTGCGCTGTGTTTAATAGGGACAATTCTCTACCTTCTCTCGGACGCTTGTCCAAAAACTATACTTTTTTCTTAACCCGCTATCTCCGCTATGCCTTATTCTTCTTTCGGTGGACCTGTTCTTGTCCCGGAACACCCGTCTGCCACATAAGAATGATGTTCCCTCATTCCGAGCTACTGACCACACTGGTTGGTTGAGTAGCGCTTTGCTATCCACCTTTCCCTCTGTCGCTTTTGCTCAATGCGAGCCCTTCCTCTACTTTCTTCTACCTGGAGGTGCCTCTTATGCACTCCAAAAAACCAACCTCCTTCTTTTTACCTTTCCTATTTCTACTGCTCTTTCATTTCTGTTAGTCACCGTGTGGTTGCGCGGGAGGTTTCCACAGACACCTGAACCATGTCTCTGCGAATCTTTCGTGGGGTCATGCGGTGCCGCTGTCAGTGCATGGGCTCTGGCAGTGAAGGTATGTATGAGTGTGTGAATGTGTGAGTGGATGTGTATATCGTTATATACCGTGTGGATATCGGGTGATTGTTTCACCGATATCGATTACCGCCGAGTGCAGGAATGCACCCAAATGTCTTTGCCGGTCTCTCGTGCGGTTCGTGTGAACGGACCTGCTTCACGGGTTTCTCTTTTTAGAGGGCACGGGTCAATCCCATTTAAACGGCTCTACTGGAGCCACTCTTTTGTTGTTATTCATTGTCTTGGGTAATAACTAGGCCAATATCTTTGTCTTCTTTATTATCTTTGACAATACCCTTAGTTTTAATATCGTTATCTTACCGATTACCTTTAGTAATAACTTTAGTCTAGTCTCGTTATCTTACCAATTACTGTTAGTAATAATTTTGGTTTAATTTCTTGTTATCTTACCGACTACCGTTAGGAATAACTTTGAGTTATGTCGCGTTATCTTACCGGTTATCTTTAGTAATAACTTTTATTTAAATTCGTGTTACTTTACCTACTATCTCTTATAATCACTTTAACTTAATATCGTGTTATCTTATCGAGTATCTCAAATAATAACTAAAGCTTAATACCGTTATCTTATTCATTACCTTTGAGGATAACAACTTGTAACGTATTTTTTTTCTTGTTACACCAAGCCTAATAAATTAATAATAAAATAGATAAATTTTAAAGCATTTAATTCGTAAATATTCAGCCAATAAAAATTAAAGTATAATGTTCATAATAACACATAGATTCTAGAAGATATATATTCTGAGGCTTGTTACCAAGCGTTGCCCAGTTAATTATCAGCACTTTTGTTCCCAACGTCGAAGAGTGAAGTCGCTTTTTGTAGACTAGAGATAAAAGTCAAGATGTCCCGACTAAAACACGAGGCGTCTAATAGAGTCAGGAAGAAGAGCTTGAGTTGAGAACATGGAACGATAATATACATCATTTAAGACATGCAATATCTTATGGACATATCTACAACAACAATTTTCAATGTTAAATTATAATAAATTTTCGTCGCAATAATTTAAAGCAGGCAGTTATGGTTTCGTTCTATCTATTTAATACGCCGTATAGAAATGGTTTATTATACAAAGAATCTTGGTACTTCAAACTTACAGATGATTAATACGCTGGAAAAATACAACAGCTGACGTCATGATTTTGCACCTGCAATTTATTTGGATACACGTGAGTGTTTGAAACTTTCCGTAACTTTGAAAGTATAGTAAATTATTATGAGATTTTCTACGTTGAATATTAGAGTAACACAAATAAAAAGTAGTTTTTAAAGTTAATAACACACCGAATAAATATCTAGTTTGTCAGTTATTTGTACACGCATTCAATGTGTTTTAAGATATTTAAAATGACAACTTATGTCAGATAAAAAAGATAGTATAGATTCTGTTTCCTAATCTAGACGCCAGATGCAGTCTTGATTTAATTTTCACATTTTGGTTAAAAACAGTCAGGTCATGTAAAAGCTTTTTATTGGTGCTGAAATTCGTGTATATTTTTTGTGTAGATTACAGTTAAATTTGAGTAGTTGCATTTTATGATCGCTATTTTCTGATGATCAATCTTTGTTGTAAATGGTCAAGGAAGCGCTTCAATGATTATAGTAAAAATAAAAACTTGTGATATGAACAAATAAATTATGATATGTTTGCTTAAACTAAAATTTTATAGAAATGATTAATTTATAAATATTTATTTAGAAGGTTAAACTTCACTAAAATTCTTTTATAAAAAAATTAATGACAAGATAGTAAGCATATATATTGCAGTCACATGTATATATATCCGATTTCTACATATGAATAGAATTCATTTTGTTTCATTTGAATGAAGTTTTATTATTCTACATTTAAATTAAGAAAAAGAAAACTAGAGCAAACCCTCATTAAGTAAAAGACAGAATAATGAAAATAAATCCTTTAGTATTTCACAGATGTTTAAATTCATTTATTCTATTTTTGGCATATGCTTTTGAAGACACAAATAGTGTCCATGTGGTGTTTTGTTTGTTCACAGGTAAAGCTGAGACAACTGTTTGACATCTGGTGGTTGAGGTTTTGGTAAGTGTGTGATAAAGAGTGAAATTCAAATTTTATGGCTATGATAGTGGTGTTAAGATAAGGTTTCCGCATTTCCTTATACAAACACAATTAAATTTTGTTGGCACTTGTATTAAAAATACGGTGGCGCCTATTAAAAATATTTTTGGTCGATTATCCACCCATGACCCATGCTCATGATCTACCCAGAGCTAACACTCTACTAGCCGTTTAACCCCTAAGAGTTTTCTTTGTCTAAAGCCGTTTTCCATCTGACATTACCCTGGGCTTGGAGTATAAAGAAGAAAATCTCGACCTAGTGATATCAGATTAAAATAGAGAGTTTTAGTATATAGCTGATAGTCACGAGGATAAAGGGTAATAAACTTACAAAAGTTTATAATTACCCCGTTTTTTATTACACTTACAAACTTAAGCTTAATATCATTATTTTATCTATTATCTTTAACATCAATTTGAGATCTTGCCTTATCTTTTTATCGTCCTAACGTGTGGTATATATGACCAGACGTGGGAATTATTTTTTTCCTGAAATTTAAGTGAAAAAGCTAACTTGATATAGAAATGTAATTTGTAGGTTAGCATATAAGGATTTAGTAGGTGGTACTTTTGGTAAATTTGTTGATTCACAACTATGTCATGGACAAGTTTTAAATGTGCATCGTTGGAAAACCAAAGTACCAGTAACAAAATTTGCTAGAGTGCAAAGTGACTCACTCTATGAACATTTTAAATTTGGGCACTTCTTGCCAAAAAGAAGAATAGTTTTGATGCAACACTCATGTGTGTTTGCACATAACAACTTTTATGTTAGCTTTAGTTAGATAAGTTTAGATAGTTTAGGCGACTTGTCGCACCCGTGTTAGTTTAAGTAGTGTTTCATGCTCCCCGACAAATTTGTGCTGTCGATAATTAGTGTAGTCAAAGACTATCGGGCTACCTATTCCGTTTCCTGGTACTTCGGTAGACGTGTTATCGGTCGAAAAAACCAGGTGGCGCCTTATATAAACATTTTGTAGGATTTAAGTTAGGGTTTATATAGGGTAGTTAGGATTTAGATTTTAAGCTGTTACTGTGCTAACAGACTTTTTCTTTTTTTAAGTTTTTTCTTTTGTGGCTTTGTCGCGATTGTTACGTGCCATTGCGGTGCTTCCGATACGTCAGAGTAGTGCATTCGCGCAGTGTGTTTATCCCTAGAGGGGTATAGGAATACTAGACAAGGGGTAGAGCAATACTAGACAAAGTGGGGAGAAGTTTTGGTGACGTTCTGAATCGTGGCTGTTTTCCTTTGATCCTCAAGTGTATTAGTCGTGCCGGTAGCGTATCTTATCTTACTATGTAGATTCCCTTGTCTTGCTTATCTTTGTTTTGTCTTTCCTAATTAACCTGTCCTGTCGTTCCACTACATTTAGGACTGATACGACCCTCGGAGCAGCCCACGACCTGATGTCCATGCTCAGCTAACACCACCGGAGCCCGGAGCAATACCTTTATTATCGACCCGGAAGGATGATAGGCGTACCTGGAGAATGTCGGATTTCCGGGGTGAGTAATACCGTGTTTAAATTGTCCACGAATTTGATCTTTTGTTAATTGTTTATTTAACTTTTTATATTTCCGGTTATGGCGCAATGTAATTTGTATTGGTGACGTCATGGTGGATTACCGCGCCCAAAATCTGTAAAAGGTTTGCGCTTTCCTCCGCTAGAGGCGTCACTCGCCTTATTCATTGCGCGATGTATCTTATGAACTTTGGTAACTGTATTACCGGCTTTTAGGAACTATCTATCACCATTTAAATGTGTAATACTTTGCAAACTGTTTTATCGACCATATAAACTTTCACCAATAAAATGGAATAACAATAGTACTTAATGGAACGCTTCGTTTTAATAATCTTCTTGTAGTAAAATATCTGTGTGACATAAAGTTATTTCGTCGAGCATCTCTAGCAATGTTGTTGCTTTCGTACCTCTAACCGCAAGTCTTTGAATCGTCGCTATCATTCGTTTCTAGTTTTCATCGTTAGTCGCAGCCTAGCTATCAATCCATCAAGATGTTTTCCAGACTAGAGGCTTGCGACCTTCGATTAAATTATTTGTGTGAGTGGTTCAAGTCATGATAGATTTCAATAACTTCTACTAACGGTTTGTAATATATACATTTTACGAACTTAATTTAATTTTGTTTCATTTATTTAGCGCGCCTCCGAAAAACTATAGAAAAGTACAAGTGGGAATTTTGTTTTTTGTAAGTTGTATGGTTCTGTACAAGGATTGGAGATTACAGACATGTGCTCGTGATTGCTGTTACCCCAGGAAATAGTTTCTGGTGTTGCTTGAGGCAAATGAAATTTCTGATGGGATTTGTTTAAGAAAATCAGATGCAGTTTGGTTCGTTATTACATTTAAGAAATTTTGCATGTGTTTAGAATGTCGTTAGTCTTTGACTAACAGACGGTCATATAAAAACACGCAATTTGCTATCATGTTTACGACCATATGACCTGTATCACCTTCGATTATTGTTGAACTGGTTTTACAAACCGTAGAAAGAAATTTTGTCAGGTTAAGTTTATATATTTGTAAGCTTGGTTCCATTCGACTTCAGATAAATTTCAAGGTATATTTTCGACGTCATACTTTTTTGTGATGTATAGCATTTGATAGATATTTGCCGTGAAAACAGATGCTTCGTGCAGCTTTCCTAAAATTCAAATTAAACATTCTTCAATCTTGAAGTTAGCTTTTATTCACATTTAAATTATAAAAACTAAGTATAAAAATTTAAATTCGTTTAGTGACAATTGCAAAGTGTTTGCATTTGTGTTCATACAAAATTTTGAGGTTATGAAAATTTATATACTTAATACAAAAAGTACTTGATAAGTAATAGCAGTGAACTTTGTTTACTTTTAATTTGTTATGTACATGGAAGTTTATTTCACTTCATTGCAAAATTTAAATACACGCTGCGTAATAATTATGAAACTGTAATCTACCTGATAAGATCTGCCCAGGATAGAAATGATAATTCAATGCATTGTGTTTACAAATTTTTTTGATTAAATATTTAAAACAAGCTTATGTTTAGAAAGCAGTCTTTTGCTTTAAAAAGACAAAATTTTGATTTTGTTATAAACATTATTGTTGAGAATTTTTACATGTTAACAAGTTATGAATTTTTAACAGAAAGTTTTTTACTTCAGTAAACAATTAGTTAAACCTTGAGACTTTTATTTTGGTCAAATGCGATCAAATCTGATAACATAAAGGTAGAATTTTTGTGTAATAATTTTGTGCCAATATCATATTGGATATACATTTTTTTATTTTTGATACTTTTATAAGACACAAATGGTGTTTTACATTTTTTTTATTTAATCTTTGTAATGTCTTACAGGAGCTGCGTCTTATTTTTATAAGACAGGTTTTTGTTAACGAAGGCGATTATTTTATCTTTGAGTTTCCACGTCCGCCCTTAGAACTGTGCTTTGCTCTTATCGTGATTATCTCAGGACTTGGTGGCGCCTATTTAACTTAGTTTAGTTTTTGTTTGCAAACAAAATTTGACTTACTCCCCCCCCACTTCTTATTGCTCTATCCAGGAATAGACCCTTAGCTCGGAAGATGGCCCTTTCTTCGATTCTCTGTGAAGGAAGCGGAAAATTTTTGTGTACTGGCGCCCATTTAGAAAAATACGTTATACTGGCGCCCATCCAACAACAAAAATAAGTTTCACTGACGCCTCAACGTTTAGGGCCTCGAAATTTGTTTGCTCAAATTTTATTTTGCCTTTGAAATTCGTTTGCTCAAATTTGCTATTGTTCTCGAAATTTGTTTTGGCACAAATTTAGTTGTGACTTTGACTTTCTTTTAGTCAGTTAATTACTTTAACCAAATTTATTTTTAACTTTAATTTTATTTTGGCCTAATAAAGATTTTATTCGATATTGTTTTGGCAAAAATCTATTTTTACCAAATTCACTTTTTGACTTTGACCTTTCGTTGCCCAAAATTGTTTTGACAATTTTTTTAAAGTTTGAATCATTTAGATTTATCAATTTAATTTCATTAAAATATTAGACTATTACAAATATGTCTGAAAAATTTCAAATTGTTTGTTTACTTAAAGAGGAACTGGAATATGAACTTAGGATTAGAGGTGTAATGGGTGAGAGACCGGCTGTTAAGAGAAGAAAAATGTTAGGTAGACTTTTGGCTAAGGAAGTGAAAGAACCTGGTTGTTTAATTCGCTGGAGTCTATAAAAAATATTTTGTCAGAATTTGATGATAATGCTACAGATTCTATTTTTAAGGGTACATCGGTTTGAGCTGTCGTCATATCATTTGAGAATTTCTCCTGTGCATAGGCACGTTTTTGTTTTGATAGCAAATTTTTGATTTAGATCGGCATTGCAACGCAATTTAGTCTAGGCGGAACTTCTCGTCGTGGTTGGTCGCTCAGCAGTATGTTAGTCTAGACGAGACTCAGGAAGAGTTGGTCGCTCAGCATTAAGTAAGTCTAGACGAGACTCGAGGTGAGTTAGTCGCTCTAGTAATTTATGCATCATAATTTTTTTGAGTTGATGTAATTTTTGGTTGTTAGTCTAGGTGAGACTCGTAGAGGGTTTGTCATTCTAGCAAATTTAGGCGTTGTGAAGCATTGTAGTTGTTTCGACAGTTCGGTTAGTAGAAGGATGAGAGTGTACCTGAACACTGATATTTTTTTGTTAGCTATCGTCGTGATTAGTTTTTTTATTTATGATTCTAAAGCCGGTAGATGGCACCTCAAAGATTAAAAACCATATTCTGCTTAAAATTGTTTGAAAGTAGGAATAAGTTGACTATACAAATTGTTTAGTCCTGATTTCTACATATTTAGGTAGAGAGAATATTAGAGTATTCTTTCCCTTGTTTTTGACCTTTCTTTGAACATTTTTTTGTTTGGTAAGGTCGGAGGTTTGGTTAGTAAACCTCACCGCTTGCTCAGTCACTAATAGGTGATGATATTTGAGAATTAGAGATAGTATAATCAGTAGGGTGAAGAAGATTTCAGTCCCGACTGGTTCGGTTTTGTGTGAAAAGTTTTGTTTTGTGAAATAATTGTGTAGAAGTTTGAGTTTAGTAGAAGCAAAGCTTCTGGCACTTTGAGTTATAGTGGTGATGTGCACTCACTTCTATTTTTGTGAGTAACCTGTTGGTTAGTCTTTTGGTTTTGGTTATCGCTTTGAGCTGATATTATTTTGTATTGAAACGCTGTTTTGATATAGTAGTGTCTTTTATTTATTTACACCTACAGAAGAAGCAACAGTGCCCGGAGTAACTCTTTACTTCCCTTATCCGGAAGACAGCAGCATCTCATTACCTGACCTCGAACGTAGGTCCATACATACCACGCAGCAATGGGTTGAATCAATCGAAAGCAAATTAGCAACAATTGCGGTAGATATAATTTAGTGGTGAAATGTTCTTTAATTATATACGCCTCACGTTGCCGGCGCCTATGAAATATCATTTTATTTGAAAATGAAGTTTTTCTCTTCTTTACTATATTCGCGGTCTAGTCTGGGAATTACCCCAAGGGTGAGCAATGAGTTTGGGCGTGGGTATATGGTGGGCTCGACTACTAACGGGAACAAAAAAAATAAATGGACGCCACTGCATCTATACAGACAATAAACAAGACTAAAGTATCCTACAGGAAGACGCAGAAACCTATAGGATATAAATGATTACAAGAAAACTTACAAACCTCAATATATAATACCTCTGGAAATCTCTGCTTTAGCTTCCGCGATGTCGGACCTGCAAGAAGATGTCACACAAAAAAAATAAAATATAAGACACCGTTTGTGTCTTACAGCAACAAAATATCTCGATCTTTATAGATCGATTAGCCTGAATTCAAAATCTTAATAACACCTTACCTATGAGAAAATACTCTACTGGAAATTACTTATTCCATTTCTATTACCTGATATTGTATCAACTTTTTCCACATTCAAAATTTTCTGGTCTAATTTGATCAATGTTAATTTCAATAAGTGAAATAAAAAGACAAAGGTATCAATTCAATGTTTAATCTAAATATATATCTCTTTTGTTGCAAAAATTACTTGTAAATAAATTTCATTAATCAATATATAAACTTTAAAACTTTTCTTAGAGTGTTCCTCTATAATCAAAATAATCAACATTAAATAAGTTACAGAAGTTTCTGAATATACTTCTCTACATAGAGAGGTATTAGCATTTATAAGTTAGTTAATACAGTTTAGTCTTTAAACATCCATAAAACAGATCTGTTTTGGCTTACAAGATTTTTATCTAAGGAACTTGTTACATAAACAGTTCATATGGTTTAAGTATGAAAATAATAAACTCAGATTAACATATGTCAAAAACAGCTTAGTTCTTCTACTAATTACAATAAATTGCTAGAAAACACCTTTCATCCAAAGGTGGACTTTATACATGTTTTTATCACTTGACATGTGCATCATAAAAGCACTTTGAATAACAACTTTTAGAGCATCTAAAGATTAAAAAATTCTCTTATAAAGCAATCTAGTTCCGAATGAAAATATTTGACTAATTAAATTTTAGGTTATGTTTCCAACTAAATTTTTACGTAGTATATAAGCATAAATACATTTAGCAAACAAATTTGAAATTTACGTTATTTAACGAAGGTTTCTCATGATTTCATAAATAGTAATTTAAAGCTTTAACCTTAAACAGCACACGAAATTGATTTTTAGCAAAAGGTTCATAAGTACCTGGTAGATTTAGTTTTTACAGCAACGATGTTGACGAATGTAATCGATGAGCTCGGACACTTTACTTCCCATCTGTTTGATATTTCGAAAGACACAAAACAGGCCTGCACTAACCGCAACTCCTCGGACGCTCCAAAACAGTCAACTTCCCAATGCTCGACCAAAATCCAACACCATAGCTTAGCGTGTTCCTCAAATTGTGCTAAAGGGATTGAATCAAGTATTAGTATTAAACACGGCTAATTAATTACACGGTCCTTACCACTAAGGATTTCTCACCACGTGTTGCAGCTGTTGCTTTGAATTGACTGGGCGGCTTCCACGAGAGCTCTTCGTGGAGCCTCACGCGACAATCCAACAGCCCTACCATTCCTCTAGAGCTATCCTCCTCTTCCACTTACAAGCAGAATTCACCATCTTTGTAAGTGAAGTCTACGTACCCACGGTTGCTTGCAAGATGGCCGTATTCTTTATTTGTCGATGCTCATAGCCTTCGCGTCATTTTCGCGCAGGCGTTATGTTTAACAACGCTCTAGTGGACGCCAGAACGCCCGCAATATATGCAACACAAGCCACGCTCAAGGCATCCTCGATATTGAAAGTATAGAAGTCTGTTAAATACTCCTTATAGGTAAAAATAACATAAACGGAAAAAGTTGTTCTTCTTTATAGTTCATTAAATTAATTAATGATTACACGCTAAATGACAGATTCGCAAAATAATAGCAGTTAGAACTGTTTTTTCTTTATAGATATGAAATGTAACAAAATTTTGTTACACTGCCTCCGATCAAAAGAAAAAACTTTGAGGTTAATTATATCTTAATATATACATAACCGAGAAGTTTTTTTTTATATGGACGAAAACTATCGCCTTAACCAAAAGATAAATACAAAAAAAAGAAGCATTACAACAAATCGAAGTATGAACAAAGTAAGTTTGCACTTTGATTTCTGAACTAAAAAAATCATGAATGAACTCTTGGATTAAGAAGAGGAAAATGGGGTGCAACCAAATGAGTGTGTAGGTAACTCTGCGTACCACACATCCGTCAGGAGTCAATATAGGTATGTCGTAATCGGTAAAAAGTCATAATCGGTAAAAGTCAAAATATTGTAGTCTAACACTCGAGTTGCAACCAAACGGGGACCAAAAACAACCCACTTCTCAAAATATAAACTGAAATTCAAACAAAAGCCTGACATGAACTATCGCAAAATAACAACAAAAGATTTACTTTCCTACTACTACCCTTGACATGACAACCTTACTAATATTAATAGCAAAACAAAACTCACACCTATATACAGAAATATCAATACTGCTCCAACAATGATTATGTATTTGCTGGTCTCAAAAATTCCAGCTCAATACATTCAGCAAAATTTGATTATTGCCTCTACCAAAAATAAACTGCTCGTCAAGCCACTACTCATTGTAGCTTACTAATGAATACTTGGCTTCTTCAGCTTATAGCTATTCATAGCCCAATCGCTACTCTTTTCTTTGGGACACTCCAGTCTCAAAAAAAAATCCTCAACTCTACTGTGGCCACACCAAACATCTCGAACCAAAACTACTCAATACTACAATGGTCTCACCAACTAGGTTACTCCGACCTACGACAACAAACAGCACCTATCTTCCTCGCTTACTCTAGACACAACAACACATGACGCGATCAAAACACGTCCACAAACATGAAGCAACAAACATTTGCCTCACTCCCACTTCGGGCTATAACAACAACACGGGCAGAATAACTCCTTTTTTTTTTTTTTTTTTTTTTTTTTTACTGAATAATCCATTAGTGCACATTTAAAACAACACTAGTCGAGAAACTTTCAATCTCTACCAGCAACGATATACTGGCAAAAGCCTTCAATTTGTCTTCACCACTCTATCCCATAACCAAATTTATACTATATCCTTTACGACACAAATACTAAAGATAACCAATCAGTCCTCTGGTACATATTCTGGATCTACGACAGAATAGGGTTTTAGATCCTTGACATGCCACCTGCCTGCTTTTGATCCATCTAGATTAATTAGATCGTACACCACATTCGAGCACTTTTTCTTGACTACACTCAAAATAAATTTTGGAGCCAGTTTAGCAGCAAATTTATTAGCCGCGCTCGACAACACCTTGTTGGACCTCCACACTTTATTGCCAACCTCAAAAGAAATGTTTCTCCTCCTTAGATTATATCGATTGCTTGACCTTTGATAAGCTACATGCAACTTCGCACGAACGTCTTCAAATACTTTAAATATACCTTGGTGGTCTGAAGCATATAATGGGCGGCTACCAGGAACGATTTCAACATCAGCTTCAGGAATAAATCCACTACCGTAAAATTTACCGGACATGGGGACGTGTCGGCCAAAAACTAAAAAATTCGGAGTATAACCCGTCGACTCATGCTTAGCAGAATTAATAGCAAACTGAATCTGCGCTAACTCAGCATCCCAGGTATCATGTTCTTCGAGATAGGATCGAATAGCTGTCCCTACCGTCCTATTAATCCTCTCAACAAAATTACATTGTGGCGCATAAACAGCATTATACCATATCTTTTGAATTTCAAACCTATTACATAATGACTTAAAAATTCGACCAGCTAAATTTGAACCATTATCGCAAATAATAAATTGGGGCACTCCAAACATTAAAAACACTTTCTGTTCTATAAACTGTTCTATGACATGTGACTTTGCACTGCGTAGAGGATGTAGAATTGTATATTTTGAGAACCAATCTCCTACTACCAACAACCATTTAAATCCTAATTTTGAGCGAGGAATGGACCCATAAGATCTAACGCGATAATTTGAAATGGAAACTTGGCCTCTTTCTCCTTTCCCATTAAGCCTAAAGGACCTGCATTAGAAGATTTTGCGCACCACACACTAAACATGCACGACAAAATTTCAACACATCTAAATTCATCTTGGGCCAATAATAATGTTCTTGGACTCTAGCATTTGTCTTCGAGAACCCAAAATGTCCTGCAACTGAGGGGTCATGACACGATCTAATGACTTCTTCTCTTTGAACCTTCGGCACTAAATATTTCCACTCTACTACATTTGACAACATAGGCAAATTTGATGGGATAAACTTAAAAACAAAATCGTTCTCAACTTTCCATTGAGGGTAATCCTCAGGCGACGCCAAAATTTTCTTACGTAAAGACACATACCAATTTTCTAAATTATCAAGCTTGACCTCTATTAAATTTACAACATGTTTTTCTTCCGGAGTTGCACGACTTAGACAGTCAGGAACTACGTTAAACTTTCCTTTTCTGTGTACTAAATCAAACGAATGTTGTCTTAACCTTACTGCCCACCTAGCTAACTTTCCTGTAGGGTTCTGTAAATTACTCAACCAAAGCAACGAAAAATGATCGGTTACGACCGTGAAACGAACTCCTTCAACCCATGGACGGAACTTTTCAATGGCAAAAATTACCGCAAGGCACTCCTTCTCCGTCGTTGAATAATTTCGTTCAGCCCGATTAAGGGTTTTGCTGGCATACGATATAACACGTTCTTCTCCACTAACATTCTGAATTAATACGGCACCTAGACCTGTATTACTTGCATCACACTCAATAATAAAAGGAGCAGAATAATCCGGCTGCGCCAGAAGTGGTGCAGACACTAAAGCCTCTTTAATCGACACAAAGGAAGCCTCTGCTTCTGAAGTCCACGTAACGACTTGACCTTTTTTTCTTTTCTTGACTAGATCATTGATTGGTGAAACTAACGATGAAAAGTCTTTAATGAAACGACGGTACCAACTACACATACCAAGGAATCTCTTAACTTCAGTGGTGGTCTTTGGGCGTGGAAAATTGACCATAGCTGACACCTTATCTGGATCCGTCCTTAAAGAATTTGACCCTACTATATAACCGAGAAACTTGAGAGACTTTTAAAAATTCGCACTTTTCTAAATTCAACGTTAAATTTGCCTCTCGAATGCGTTCCTTGACTTCGTACAATAACTTTAGATGTTCTTCAAACGTCGATGAGCACAGAATTATATCATCCAAATAGCAGAAAACGTATGGTTCGAATTTCGGACCGAAAATTGCATCGACTAAACGCTGTTGAGTCTGTGCAGCATTTTTAAACCAAACGGCATCGTCACAAATCTATACTGTCCCGCGAAATAACGCTAAACGCTGTTTTGTCCTTTGATGATTCACTAAGAGGGACCTGCCAAAATGACTTTCGCAAATCAAGACTAGAAATATAATTAGCATTACGTAACATCCCTAGGATTCTGTCTATATTAGGAAGAGGGTAACTGTCATGGATCGTAACATCGTTCAATGCTCTCCCGTCGAAGCAAAATCTATATTCTTTACTATCTTTTTTCTTGACTAATAACACGGGCGAATTCCATGGACTCTGACACGGTTCTACTACTTTTAATCGAATCATTTCATCTAACTCCTTATCCAACTCTTTACTAATATAGGAGACATAACATAGGGTCTTTTCCTGAAGGGTTTTGCATCTCCTGTATCGATATCCATCTCAATCATATTAGTACGCCCTAATTTATCAGCACTAGAAATTTCTCGAAATGAATCTATGGCAGTTTGCGCCTGTGACCTCTGATTAATCGACAAATCATCCAAATTGAGTAAACAGTCACTATATTTTAGGGGAACTGATGATGGACCCACATACGGAACACTACTTTCCGCATCGCCTTGCACATGCCACGAATTATTCTTAAAATTTGCTATCAATCCAAATAGCTTAGCAAAATCACTACCAAATATAAATGCGTGTGGTAAAGATGGCACTACGAGAGCATTAAGAACACGACATTGTTTTCCTACTGAAATGGGCAAATCTACGATTCCTTCAACTGGTTTCAAAGCTCCATCTGCTGTAAAAATACCTTGTTTCTGTGACCTGAAAATTTTTAACTCTAACCTATTGATTAAAGGAATAGCAAGAGACCCAACTACCGATGTAGTACATCCTGAATCCAAAAGACCAGTGACATCTATATCAAATAATTTAACCATCACATATGGCCGATTATCACCAGATTTTTCAACAAATAACGAATCAGTTTTGGGCTGAGGGTTATTACGACAAAATTTTTACTACTTTTAACCATTCAGACCACTCTTTTCTACAAAAATAATTCTTCTGTTCACAAATCATAACTGCCGCCTTTTGAGAAGGAATGGAATGCCGGCCGCGCAACATCCATCTCCTCACTCGTTTTTGAACATGCTGGACACCTATCACGCGTAACTCCTTTATGACCGCAACCGTAGCAAAAATTCTTTTGGGAATCTACAATACCGAAATGAATGACCATGTCGCGAACAATTCCAACACCCTGAAATAATTTTCGTTGGACCTGAAGAACTAGCTTGGGTAGGTACTGGAAAAGTTTTATTATTACTTATAGTCTGAACTTGTGGAGCACATGTTTTTTGATTATCAACACGAGCTTCTGATGTAGAAGAATCTTTCAAATAAATAGGGTATTTACTCTTTACTAATGAATTAGCACTATTATGAAATTTAGCTGAGCTAGTCGACTGACTGAAAACTGATTTTTGTTTCAACATCATGGCCTCTTCCAATTTTTGCATAGTTTTATTAACGTAGCTGTATCCTCAATATCTGAAAAAGCTAGTTGCGATATGAATTCTGGTAATAAATTTTCCTGAGTATCCTCACTTTTGTAATTTCTGCTGGGGTATGGGGTAATCTACTAAATAAACTTTCTACATGAGCAACGAATAGAACAATTGGTTCATCCTCTTTTGACGACGATTTTTATTGTCTCCCAGATCTCTTCCTCTGAATGAGCGGGTAAAAATCTTCTTTCAAACGACTCTCAAGGGCTTCCCAATCTTTTACGGAATCTCTAATACTTCTAAACCACACTAAAGCATTTCCGACGAACAATTCGACAGATGACTCAAACAAGTCTTTATACGATACCTTACGTGATTGTGCCAACTTCTTTATCCTATCCAAAAGAAATACAGCTGCTTGGGGTCTCCTGAAAATTTAACTGACCAAGAGCCAACAGGGATCGGTGGTGTAAAATATGGAAACGTATGCATAGGTGCAGCTACTGCTAACGAAGTTGTGTGATTTGCATCACTTGCACTGCTTGACCCTGGGCTCGGCTTCACCTTCTCGTACAATTCAGCTTCGACAGTAAGGATGGTTGCTAACAATTCCTTTTAGATAGTTCAGCTTCTTTCAGTTTGTCAGACGGGAGTCTCATACGTTTAACTCGACATGATACATGGGCAAGCCTAGAAAGTACCCTTTTAAAGATAGAATCTCCCGAATCACCTTCAAATTCTAACACCAAATGTTTTATTTAATCGATGGTAGCATTTATCTCTACATTCTTCCTCAAATTCTACCCTATATACTGACAGATCTACTAAACAATCAGGTTTCCTACTTCTTTCGCTAACAATCTACCTAGAATTTTCTCTTTTCCATAACCGGCCTAGCACTTTCTATTCCTCGGATTTTTAATTCGTATTCCAGCTCTTCTTTGAGTAAATGAACAATTTGAAATGTTTCAGCCATTTTAAAAAATTTATTTTGACAACCTAAAGTTATTTTATTTCTTGACCAACTCTATATGACAAAAATTTCTCTAATGCGAGTCAAACCTGTTGTGACATTCAAATAACTAATGCTTAAGAGACTTGAGGTTCCAGACACGATATAAATCCTATGAAAATTTACAACCAAATTAATTTTGAGTTTACCAACTAAACCAACACAATAAGGGATAATGAAATAACTAATTTTATAAATCAAACATCAACGAAATCGAGCCTCACACGTTGTGCGCCAGTGAAATGTTCTTTAATTATATACGCCTCACGTTGCCGGCGCCTATGAAATATCATTTTATTTGAAAATGAAGTTTTCTCTTCTTTACTATATTCGCGGTCTAGTCTGGGAATTACCCCAAGGGTGAGCAATGAGTTTGGGCGTGGGTATATGGTGGGCTCGACTACTAACGGGAAAAAAAAAATAAATGGACGCCACTGCATCTATACAGACAATAAACAAGACTAAAGTATCCTACAGGAAGACGCAGAAACCTATAGGATATAAATGATTACAAGAAAACTTACAAACCTCAATATATAATACCTCTGAAATCTCTGCTTTAGCTTCCGCGATGTCGGACCTGCAAGAAGATGTCACACAAAAATAAAATATAAGACACCGTTTGTGTCTTACAGCAACAAAATATCTCGATCTTTATAGATCGATTAGCCTGAATTCAAAATCTTAATAACACCTTTCGTATGAGAAAATACTCTACTGGAAATTACTTATTCCATTTCTATTACCTGATATTGTATCAACTTTTTCCACATTCAAAATTTTCTGGTCTAATTTGATCAATGTTAATTTCAATAAGTGAAATAAAAGACAAAGGTATCAATTCAATGTTTAATCTAAATATATATCTCTTTTGTTGCAAAATTACTTGTAAATAAATTTCATTAATCAATATATAAACTTTAAAACTTTTCTTAGAGTGTTCCTCTATAATCAAAATAATCAACATTAAATAAGTTACAGAAGTTTCTGAATATACTTCTCTACATAGAGAGGTATTAGCATTTATAAGTTAGTTAATACAGTTTAGTCTTTTAAACATCCATAAAACAGATCTGTTTTGGCTTACAAGATTTTTATCTAAGGAACTTGTTACATAAACAGTTCATATGGTTTAAGTATGAAAATAATAAACTCAGATTAACATATGTCAAAAACAGCTTAGTTCTTCTACTAATTACAATAAATTGCTAGAAAACACCTTTCATCCAAAGGTGGACTTTATACATGTTTTTTATCACTTGACATGTGCATCATAAAAGCACTTTGAATAACAACTTTTAGAGCATCTAAAGATTAAAAAAATTCTCTTATAAAGCAATCTAGTTCCGAATGAAAAATATTTGACTAATTAAATTTTAGGTTATGTTTCCAACTAAATTTTTACGTAGTATATAAGCATAAATACATTTAGCAAACAAATTTGAAATTTACGTTATTTAACGAAGGTTTCTCATGATTTCATAAATAGTAATTTAAAGCTTTAACCTTAAACAGCACACGAAATTGATTTTTAGCAAAAGGTTCATAAGTACCTGGTAGATTTAGTTTTTACAGCAACGATGTTGACGAATGTAATCGATGAGCTCGGACACTTTACTTCCCATCTGTTTGATATTTCGAAAGACACAAAACAGGCCTGCACTAACCGCAACTCCTCGGACGCTCCAAAACAGTCAACTTCCCAATGCTCGACCAAAATCCAACACCATAGCTTAGCGTGTTCCTCAAATTGTGCTAAAGGGATTGAATCAAGTATTAGTATTAAACACGGCTAATTAATTACACGGTCCTTACCACTAAGGATTTCTCACCACGTGTTGCAGCTGTTGCTTTGAATTGACTGGGCGGCTTCCACGAGAGCTCTTCGTGGAGCCTCCACGCGACAATCCAACAGCCCTACCATTCCTCTAGAGCTATCCTCCTCTTCCACTTACAAGCAGAATTCACCATCTTTGTAAGTGAAGTCTACGTACCCACGGTTGCTTGCAAGATGGCCGTATTCTTTATTTGTCGATGCTCATAGCCTTCGCGTCATTTTCGCGCAGGCGTTATGTTTAACAACGCTCTAGTGGACGCCAGAACGCCCGCAATATATGCAACACAAGCCACGCTCAAGGCATCCTCGATATTGAAAGTATAGAAGTCTGTTAAATACTCCTTATAGGTAAAAATAACATAAACGGAAAAAGTTGTTCTTCTTTATATTTCATTAAATTAATTAATGATTACACGCTAAATGACAGATTCGCAAAATAATAGCAGTTAGAACTGTTTTTTCTTTATAGATATGAAATGTAACAAAAATTTTGTTACAGTGGTCGGAAAACTCCATCTCTCAAAGAACAACTTCTAGTAAATAATCAGTCGAAAGTAAATTAGCACCAACTGCTGTGCATAATTTAGTTGCTGGAGAACTCTATATCTTAAGGAAACAACTTCATGCAAACTAATTTCAAAATTCCATAATTATAAATTCATCAGTGCAGTATCGTAGCAATAATTCTTAATTTCGATCCTTTATACTATAAGATCGAGCTGAAATGAGTGTTCAACAACAAATCATTCTCTTCCTCTTACGTTCTAACAAGTCAAAACTAAAATCGATGATGGGAAAACCCGCTACACTATTGATTAAAACGCTCTAGAGCACGTGTCCAAACAACTAAGGCTGTCTGCAGTTAACTTTGCAGATTCATAGCGTTAAATATAACATAGTTTGTCTATTTTCAGTATGAGACTATAAGAAAGAAACTTTTTGAAATATGTTCGTAATCGACCTTGTAGAAAACAGGTTACAACCTTGCAAGTTCTCGTGGAAAACAAATGCTTTGATAAACAAACCTATTGAAGAAACGCATATATTTAACCTTCTCGGAAACACTTTACCGTCTTCAAGAACAAATGTTTTAATAAAATAGATACCAAATTTTAAATGCTATAATAATATTTCTGAAACGCCCGTTTTAATAAAATAGCACCGGCTTTTAAGGATGCATTGACAAAGTAATTTTTTATATTTAAAATTATAACTATATTTGTTACTAAAACTTGAGATCTAGTAGGTTATCAAAATAGAATAGATTCAAATATTTAAATTTGTTATTAATAACCACAATCGAAAATTTTACAGCTAATCCAAACTAAGTTCAAAGTACCTTGAACTTTACCACTGAATATATAATAAGGTTTTACAGGGGTGATGAATAAGCAATCGTTTAAATTGACCGAAGGCTGCCGGATTAGCTGATATACGCAATTAACCGTAGAAACAGTACGGGATTATGAAACTTTTAAATCAACTACGTGTCATATTAGTCAATTTCAAGGACGGAACGTAATAGATTACTCAAGGGAACTGATGTATGTTTTTCCAAAAAGAACATTAAAAGCAGTATAATAAGGTTTTACATAAAGTTACAATCATCATCATTAGGTTTTCAGTCCTGAAACTGGTTAGACGTGTACCCTCATTGTTTCCTGTTCTGAGATAACCTACTCATTTCCCTGAAATTTACACAGTCTGTCTCTTTTACTAATCTACGTGTATTAGTCTGATCTAGATCTACCTCTACCTCTTTTTTCCAACTTATGCTTGTAATTGATCACGCACTAGCTCCCGAAAATGCCTTAGAACGTACCCTGTCCTTCTATTTCTCCTTTTTTTTTGTTTTCCACAGATATCTTCATTCCCCTACTATTTCCATAACCACTTTGTTCTTATCTTGGTCTGTCCATGCCATCATCCTCACACATTTGAAGCACGACATTCTAAAAGGCTTCTACCATTTTTGCCTGATTCTCCTACTACCCCTATTTTATAGACATCCTGTACTGTGCTCCACACATATGCTTTCAACAATTTTCTCCTTGTTTCTATGTTTCTTGTCTTCAAACAAAGCCACTGCTCTTTCCTGTTAGATGCAGATCAGTTCCTCTTGTATTGTTTACAAATATATAACCTATTTCCCCGTAGTGTAAAGGGAGTTAAGCAGCCTGCGGCTACCAAGATCCCCAACAATTGAACATTTGCCGAATTAATAGTACAATCACCATTAGTTGAAAATATTTCAAAATCAAAGCCTCTAGTTGTTTATAGTAATCATCAGATTTAAGTGCAATTATGTTTTTCGTCATTAGGTTTTTCGTCTTGAAACTGGTTGGACGCCTACCTTCACTTATTTCTATTCTGAGCTAGCCAACAACGTTCCCTGAAATTCTCACAGCCTAGTTACAGCTCGGTTCCCGTTCTGTTGTTTCCTAATTATATGTCTTATTATACCAAGACTTAGTGGTATGTGAAGGGGGTTAAGAAGCCTCTGGCTACCAAGGGTGTCCAACACTTAGACATTTGCCGAATTAATAGTGTTCCAGTAAATCCTTTTGAACAATTAATATTAGTTGAGAGTATTGCAAAACCAATGCCTGTAGTTGCGTATAGTTGTCATCAGGTGTACAGTTTTTTTCGTCATTAGGTTTTCCACCTTGGAGTTGGTTGGACGCGTACCTCCATTGATTTCTATTCTTACCAAGCCTGCACGTTTCCTTGAAATTCCCACAGCCTACATCTTTCACTATCTGTATGCAATACTCTAACGTAGGTTTACCTCTATCCCTTTTTCTTTCCTATCTCTGCTTCTAATAATATATTCCGCACTATTTCCTCACGCCTCATGCCTCATCTCTCCTATTTTTACTATTTTCCTCATACTTCTTTCTTCCCATACGATTTCTAGTACCTTTTTGTTCTTCAGTTTGTCTGTCAATGATATTTTCATCATACGTTTGTAGCACCACATTTCAAAGGCTTTTATCTTTTTCCTGTCCACTTCTTCTACTATTCAGGTTTCAGAGCCTTACAGTGCTGTGCTCCACACATATGCTTTCAGCAATCTTTTCCTTGTTTTTATGTTTGTTGTCTTTAGACACGGTTATTGCACTTTTTTGTTAAATGTAGCACAACCTTGTGTTAATCTTTGTTTTATATCTTTTGCGCTTTTCCCATCTTGCGTTATTTGACTTCCTAGGTAGCAGACTTCCTTAACATCATGTAAGTTCTCGTTTCCTATTTGTATTCTAGTTTTTGATTTATTTTCCCCTCCTTTGCATACTCGTTAGTTTTATTTTTGTTAACTTTATAGAGTATCTCTCTGTTAGAACTGTTTCCATTTTATTAAGAGCACCTTCTAGCTCTTACTTGCTAGATGCTAATACCGGTATATCATCTGCAAATTTAGGCATATCAATCTTTTGTCTCTGCACAATAATTCCAAAAGTCTTCTTGCTTATAGGTAGCTTCTACAGTCTTTTACTTGATTCCTAAACCGTTGTCTAACAAGAATGTAATCTATTTGATATCTTCCTATATCTCCTGGCATCTTCCACGTGTAACGTTTTCTAGCATGATGTTGAAATAATGTGTTTGTGATGACTAAATTGTTTTTATCACCAAATTCTACCAGCCTATTTCCTTTCTCATTTCTAGTGCCTAAATCAAATAAACCTACTACCACTTCTTCCTTACCCTCACCTACCGCTGCGTTAAAATCCCCTGTAATTATTAAATTTTCTTGTCCTTTTACGTATCTTAGTATGTCTTCGATATCTTTGTAGATTGCTTCTACCTCTTCCTCACTGTAGCTAGATGTGGGTATGTATACTTGTATTATTACTGTATTTATTGGTTTAGATCCTAATCTAACCATGAGTACTCTTTTGTTCTTTTGTATGTAGTTTTCTAGACGTTGTCCTATTTTTTTCTCATAACTACCCCCACACCATAATTTCCTTCCTCTGATCCTGTATGAATTACCATAAAGTCTCCACTCCAAAAATCCCACGCCTCTGGCCAGCGAACTTCGCTGATCCCTACTATGACTAGTGCTAGTTTATCCACTCCAATTTTTAAGTTCTCTAGCTTACCTACTTGCTCTATACTTCTGACATTCCACGCTCTGACTTGCAGAATTTTTACGACTCTTTTTTTGTACTTTCCGATCATATCCCCCAAAGTAGTCCCCTCCCGGAGATCCAAATGGGAAACTATTCTAGGTCCAAAATTTTTTACCCCAGAGGATGGCATCATAGTTAGTAACAATTTGAGTACTTGGGAAATAATGTGGAGGTTTCCTGTTGCCTTCCCCTATGGTCTCTTAAGTACTGAAAAAGCTGCTGTCCTTTTTCGGGGATCTGTCTTAGTCTGATTCCTTACTAAAGACCCTACTACTTTGGTTGGACCTGTAGTTTGGCTCTTTAGATAACTGGAACGCGGAAACCACTCCACCCGTTCCAATAATCTAGAACTTCTTCAAGGTGCAGGTCCATTCGGAATGGAAAGTTAATATAAAAAGTAAATTTTAAATTGGCCGAGTTTGTAATCTGTTTTACAGATGTCCTCTTTTTTACATCGGCATCGTTATTGGTTTAAGTATCAATAAATAACATAAATTATTATATTACCTGAAAAAACCACGGTTTGATTTAATCGTAATAATGCTATGTCGTCTGATTTTGTTCTATGAGAGTAACCCGGATGTTTTAAAACTTCAGCAATGCCATATTCTTGAACAGGATCACTACAGTCTTCCATATCTGTGTTATCTGCACAATCTTTAGCCAATTCTAGGTTATGTTCTCCAAGTCGTACACCAACACTAGAAAATAAAAATTTACATTGTTTTTATTCTTGCAAGTACTAGTTTACAGGTAATTTTCGAATCTTACAGGTACTTTAATGAATAATTAAGCATAAAAAATGAATAATATTATTCGATATTGTCTGAATACTGTTAAAACTATCGCAAAAGCTTATCTACGCATTTCATAATATTTTGTATACTTGTATGTCATTGCCTGTGTGACTACTATATATATTGTTGTGGATTCAAAGGGTTAAATTTTGGGTAAACAATAAAAGTTCAACCATCCTGTATAGAGAAAATAACAAATTATTTACGCGCAAAATTTATTTAATTCATTTAAGCAGAACGGACAAATATTGACGTATTTTTATAATTAATAATTGAAAAATTAAAAGGTACATAAAGAAAAACAATTTTAAAGCAAATAGAAAACGCATAATTAATTTTAGATTATTTTAATTCAACACGTAAAGGGCATAAAGAAATCAATAATTCCAAGGCAAAAGTTTTCTTAGTAACAAGCAAACGTCAGTTTTATCTGATAGGACGAAATATAAATTCTAAGAATTATTGTGCTAAACGGTCGATAATTAACGAATACCTGCGTTTTTAAAAAAAGTTACATTCGTCGAAATTATGAGCATATTAAGACAGGACTTCATTGAAAATATTTTCAACCGTCAGTTTGGGTTGAACAACAAGCTAACAAAGTTCTTAAAGAGCAAGGGAAATGCACAATCGGTTATATACTACAGATAGTGACAGAGATAAAAGCATTAATATTGAAAACGCACGTACTATATCCACGTGGAGTGGAGATGCGCTGTCAGCAATATCGATTTTCTATAACTCAAGTGGGGTTTTAAACGCGACAGCAGGCATGCAGCAGACAGAGATAAAGATAGTACAGGAGGGGTTTTGTGACGACAGAAAATATTATCATTGGTTAAGAACCGACAGTTTTCTAAACGTAGACAAACGCGACAGGTGGGAGGGCTTTCGGATACGTACGGCACGTAGACGGAGTAAATTTTAGGAATATTCAAGTCGGGTGTATCAAAATTTGTAGAATTGAAATTTCAAGAGTTACTTTTATTTATTAATTTTTCCTTCGATAGATAAGGACCAGGTCGCTGATACTCGTCCGAAAGCTGGAAAATAGAATGAACGACAACGTTTTGTACACACACAATTTAATCAATTCGTAATAAATATAAACCGGAAAATATGCCGTAAAATTGGCGTAAATGTTTCTATATTATTCTATGTTCTAGCGAGATAAACAAAGTTGATTGAGTCCACAAGGCGACGTTTAATTCTTACAACTACGATATCTGTTATCTGCATTTAAAAATTGCATGTAACTTTCTGCTCACAAGCACTACACTATTTATACTTCGATAAAATACAATAAATATTGCATTTTAGGAATTGAATTTAAGTATTTCAATTTTGAATTTAAGGATTGGAACATTGGAAGGTTCTACTTTAAACCACACACACGAACGAACAGAGTTGTACCATAACGCTCGTGTTATCGGAAAACACGAGCAACTCTTAAGTGGGGCGCGTTCAAGGGACATATCGAACAGAATTTGAATTAATATGAAGCCAGGGACGGCCTGAGAAATATTAGAATAATGAAAAAGTCAAACGAATTCTCAAAATACTCCCCCTTTTGAAGTCCTCGACTTCAACACTTCAACACGCATATGAACACAATCAACTTGTGACCTAACCTAAGCTACTCTAGGAAATGGACAGACCTTGGTGATAAGTCTGGTTATCACACAATCGAATGTTTTTTGTTTAACTGCCCTGACTTTTTTGTCAGGGCCTGGCATAACTTCGAGGATTCTAGCACGTGGCCATTTCAAGGGCGTAGTGTTATCCTCCTTCAAAAGGACTAAGTCATTTATGTGGAGATTTTCAGAAGGAGCTAACCATTTTGGTCTATTTTGCAGTTTGTTTAAATATTCCACAGACTAACGGTTCCAGAAGTTTTGTTGAATTTTGGAACAGTATTGATACAAAGAAAGTTTATTTTCTGGCAAGTGTGTTATCTTTCTTTCAGGATATGAAGTTAAGCTTGTACCTATGAGAAAGTGACCTGGTGTTAAACAGGTCAAGTCAGATGGATCGTTGGACATTGGACTTATTGGGCGCAAATTTAGGATTGCTTCAATTTGGCATAAAAAGTACTAAATTCTTCAGAGGTCAATTTTGTATCTGCTAAGATGCGACGAATGTGGCATTTGGTGCTTTTTATGGTAGCTTTCCACAATCCACCCCAATGGGGACTGTGAGGAGGAATATACTTCCAATGTATACGAGTTTCAGCAGCAAATGAAACTATAGCATTTAAGTGTTCAAGATTTTGGAAAAAATCAAATAATTCTTTTAATTAATTGCGTGCATCAAGAAAGTTTGTAGCATTATCGCAGTAAATTATTGTTGGGTTTCCTTTTCTTGCAATGAAACGCTTAAGAGTAAACAAAAATGCTTCTGTTGATAAGGATGAAACAAGTTCTATATGTACAGCTTTAGTGGTCATACACACAAAGATTGCAATGTAACTTTGGTTACAGGAGCCTTTCGAAGTCTGGAAGACCTAATCATAAAAGGACCACCAAAGTCAACTTTTTCAAAAGGCCCACAGATGGATACCATGTCTTTGGGTAAATCTGCCATGATTTGTTGTGAAGGTTGCGCTTGCATTTTGAAATAAGTTATACAATTGTGAATAATTCGCTTTACTTGCCTAAGGCACTTCAGTGGCCAACACTTCAGGCGAAAATTGGAGAGAACCGTGTGTGCACCTGCATGCCCTAGACGCTTGTGTTCGTGACTGAGCATCAGGGATAGTTTGATACGTGATAGTTTGACGGGGATATTTTCGGCCTCAGAAATGTCAGCATGCAGCAGCCGACCGCCGACGCAAAGAAACCCCTTGCTGTTTAGAAATGGATTTAAACAAAGTAAATTTTTATTAACTAATTGCTTTCCTTTTTGTAAATCGGAAATTTCTTTGGAAAAGTGCATACGTTGAATCTGTTTTAAAATTATATCTAGAGCAGCATCATTTTCTACTACCGCTAAAGAACCAACAATTTTGTTTAATGGATTTCTAATATTAAAAATAAATCTATAAATATATGCACTAGAATGCAACAACCTATTAAATTGCGAAAATTTTGCAACGAAATTGTACCAAAAGTCATTTTGTAAAATTGAATCATTGGAAATTATATGAAGTACTTTTTTCCTTTCATCAGGAATATTTTCTGCCATTTCAAATTTTGAATTACATAAATCATAGACAAGATTTGTGTTTACGCGCGGGGGTCTTATAACTTTGTACATCGACTTACCTCCGCGGTTTTTTGTTGTTCTAAGCTGCAGTTCCTATTCCTTCAACTAAGTGGACTGTATGCGGGATTTAGTCCGTGTTACGTTGCACTTGCACTGTGTTTTTTAGGGGTTTAACAAATAAATTCACATTCCGCTGCACTATGACTAACTTACGTTACCGAACGAAAAACCGACTGTTCTGCTTCGATATCCATAAGAGAGTGTTTGTTCACTGCTACCCTTAGTCCCACTTATTTACACATGCACAAGGAATTTTTACGACAGGATATAAAGGAACAAAAGATGACACTTTTACTATTAGATTTACAACTACACATTTACGACTTAAAATTAAACACGACAACGTGCGACAAAGAGACAGAACAATTTGAAAGAAATGATGGACCATGCCACCATAAATTTGACTTTATTAAATCTGGACGCAACACACCACGCGACAAGAGGTCGACAGAGTTTTCTGTTGAACTTATATGATTCCACTGCCAATGTGAGGACAGCTGCTGAATTTGCGATACCTGATTTGCTATGTACGTAGACCAGCGCGAAAGGTGCGCTTGTATCCAGCACAAAGCAATTTGAGAATCACTCCACAAATGCACAGACGAGAAAAATAACTTGTGAAATATTTCAATAATCTTTTTTGTAAGTTTTGATAATAGAACCATGGCACATAATTCTAAGCGTGGAAGTGTTTCTGTCTTTACCGGAGCGACCTGAGACTTGGAAGTAACTAAATTACAAAAAACAGAATTGTCGGAACAGACAGTTCGAATATATGCACAGGCAACAAATGCCTTGATACTACTATCTGCAAACTCATGCAATTTTCTTATTTGGAATTAAAGCACGCGGAACTTTTAATATTTTTAAGTATGTTAAAGACTTTATGAATTTTTGCCATTCGGATAGGAGTGGGTCACTCAAGGATTCATCCCAATTAAGTTTTGCTAACCACAACTTTTTCATGAAAATTTTTCCAGTCACTACTACCGGAGACCGGACCAATTATTCCCAACGGATCAAACATTTTTGCAATGATGGAAAGTGCCTTCCGTTTGGTTACTGAACCTTGATTAGAAGGTGGAGGAATAGAAATTAAAAAGGCATCAGAAATATTATTCCAAGACAATCCCAATACCTTTTTAGAAGTATCTTCCAACGAAATGTGATAATCTATTTCACCTTTGTTATCAAAATGCCTTTCACGGAAAATTGATGAATTTGAATTTTATTTGTGAAGATGAAATTCAACGGAACTAAGAAGAACGTTTAATTCTTCATGTAATTTTTCTAGATCATTAACTGTTTGACAGGCGTATAATATGTCATCCATATATATGTAATGAAGTAATGCATCTGCAGCCATAGGAAATTCGTTTTCATACGTTTTTGCCAATTGTTTTAAACAACGGGCGGCAAGGAAGGGCGCACAATTTGCGCTATAATTAACCGCTAAAAGTTCGATGCATTGTAAAGGATCTGTTTGCGCCTGCCGCCAAAGAATATTTTGAAGAACATTATTCTTTGGACTTGTTCTAATCTGACGATACATTTTTTCAGTATCTACAGTAGGTACATACGGATATTGACGAAACCTACACAAAATATCTTAAAAGTCTGGCTGGACCTGGTAGCTTTTACGCAGAATATCATAAGACAGGCCGCTAGAACTTTTACTGGAAGGTCATACACAACGCGAAGTTTCGTTGTTTCGTGGTCTTCTCTGAGAACACAATTGTGCGGAAGGAAATTTTTTCCTTGCAGCTGAAAATTGTCTGCAGGAAAAGGAATGTATCTTGCATGATTTAATGCAACATACTCATCAATGAATTTCTTATAATTTTGAAAAAGTTCAAAATTAGACTGTAGTCTTTTCTCTAAAGCTTGAAATCGCCACCTTGCAATTTGGAAGGAATCGCCTAACTTTATATTTTCGGTCAGGGTTTTTAATGCAAGATCTACTTGCAATCTACCTGTTTCTAGACGCTTATGCGTTAGAAGGAAATTTTCTCTGCAAGTTCTTCATCTAGAGTTAGAGGAATTTTTGATTGTAATTCTTCTGTCTGCCAGAACTTAGACAGAATTTCATTTAATTGGACATCAGATTCGCTTTCTGATTTTGTGGATTGTAGGAATAAAGTTTTTACATTTTGTTGCGGACGTGGGTCTAGATATTTTCCTCCCACTATTCAACCTAACTGAGTTTTTACTAAGTTTGGACAGTTTTTTCCTAAACTGATTCTGTTTGGAAGTAAAATGCCATAATATTCGTAAGCCCCTATCAGCAAATTTATTTCTGAAGAGGTGCTATATTTTGGATCAGCTAATTGACAATTTTTTCGAATATTGAAATATTGAACGTTGATTGGCACTTGAGGAATTTTGGAAGTAATGGAGGAGAGCAGAATGCTAAACCTAATCTTTTTGTTGTATTGTTCACAATTTGAATGGACTACAACTTCTGCCATACCCTTCGTTAGGAATGGCGTGTTTTGGAGTCGAACACCCTGTAACGTCATTTGGAAAATATTTAAATTTAATTTAGAAACAAGTTTTTGTGTAATGAAGGAAATTTGACTGTCTCCATCATGGACAGCCCTTGCTTGAATTTGAACTCCAGTTTTGGAGTACACGTTAACCACAGCAGTAGCTAACATAACCCTTATATTTTCAGTACGCATGGAAAGGGATGATGCAACTAAAGTAGATTGAGGATTTATTTCACCCTCACCTTGGAATTGCTAATAATTTCTTGTTGGAAATGACTGAAATGACGAACCTTGCTTATTTTGCACTTCTTTTTCATCAATATTGGTTTTTATTGGCGAAACATTAGTCTGGACTTGTAGTTTGAATTGAAAATAATTACCTTGATTTTTATTGTGAAGAAGTGTGTGATGTGTTTTGCCACACAAAGAACATCCTTTTGATTTACACTCTTAAAGCATGAGTTTAGCTACCATACAATTGAAACATAAGGATTCGGATTTTTAAAGTTTATATTTATCATCCAACGACATTTTAGAAAAGTTAATATAGGAATATAAATCATGGCTGGAAGTTTTACAATGCCAACATTTTCTTTGCTTAACCCCTTGTATTAGAAGGGTTGTTCTTTTCATTGACTTGGGAGAGAATTTTTCCTTTTGGACTGGATTCGCGTTTAATGATTCTAAAACACTCGAATAGGATTCAAGAATTTCAAAAAATTCTTTTAAAGTTGGAAGATCTTGGATCTTCCGCAAGGACTGGTATTGTTTTTTGGAATTAAAATCTAAGTTGGTTTATAGTCATCGTCTGCGGGTATATAAACCGCTCCTATCGAGCGGAGCGTCAGTTCTTATTCAGCTTTGTAACAAGCAAGTCTATCTTTAAAACATACAAGTCTTTATTAAGTGTAAAAAGTTGATCGTGTGTTACTTGTTGCAGAACACTGAGCTGCCAAAATGAATCGTTTCTCGAAATTAATAAAAAATATTGCAGCCCTCCTTGGGTTGGTGCAACACCCGCATAGTATTGAACAGGTTCAAGAAGGGCTGCGACTATGCAGGGTTGGAGTGCGTAGATTACACGATGCTATAAAGCGTGTAAAGTCTATTCGTGAAAAACAACAGTTACTAGCTGCATTGGCAAATATTAAAACCCTGCGTACCAAACTAAAAGTTGTGCAAAAGAGAGGAGCAGGGGATGAAAACAAAAGAGAAACCGCTAACCATCGTGTCCATTGGCAAGACTTGATCTCGGCATTTCAAGGACGCATTCATACCGGTGTAATTAGTAATCTCAAACATAAAGATGCAAAGACCTTTTTAGCCGATTGCAAGAGTGTTTTCAAAAGAAGAATTAATGATACACTAAAGAACAATGAAGCTGTTAAAATTAATGCCGTTTTTTGCGGTGAATTTGAGATTACGACTGGTTCCAAAATTATGCGAGAATATAAGTACTTCACAACGTCAAACGTCCCAATATTCAAGAACACCGATCTAAGCAATTGCTTTGATATGAATGTTATGAAACCAATAACATCTGAATTAGAAGATTTTCAAGAACGTGACAGCGGCTGGACATTGATTAATATTTATAATTTAAGTTTCAATATAAATAAGTTTAACTCCAAGCGGGGATCATCATATATCGAGCTGCCACCTGTAATACAACGTAAACAGGCATGTATTAAAGTAAGGAATAATGACCAGGCATGTTTTGCATGGTCTATAGTATCTGCACTTTACCCCGTCGCTCGTGATCTTCAGAGGCTCTCTAAATATCCTCATTATTCATCCATATTAAACTCAAAAGGAATCCAGTTTCCGATGACTATAAACCAACTTGTAAATTTTGAATCTCAGAACGATATATCTGTTAATGTTTATACCCTTAAACTAAACAAACGTATATTTACAACCGTTCCTTTATTCATATCGGATAATAGAAAAAACAAACATGTTAACCTCTTGATGATTCATAACCAGTACTATGATGAAGATTTGGAAACCTATAAAAACGATACCATTCAACCTTTTAACTCTCATTATGTTTGGATTAAGGACATGAGTCGATTAGTGTCATCTCAACCTAGTTCTAATCATTCAAAGAAACATTTTTGTGATCGTTGTCTCCACTACTTCACTACAAAGGAAAAATTAATAAAGCATATCGACGATTGTAAAATGAAACAATTGGGTGTACCTCGGTTGCCTACACAAGAAAATAAAATCCTCCGTTTTAGAAATTTTCAAAACAAAGTTAAAGTTCCATTTGTAATATATGCCAATTTAGAATGTCTTTTGAAGCCCACTGGGGATGCTCAAAAATATCAAGAACATATACAGTGTAGTGTGGGATACCATGTCAAGTGTGAGTATGATAATTCGTTATCGTTTTATCAGTCATATCGCGGTAAAGACTGCATAAATTGGTTTTCAAAAGAGCTACAACAGTTTGCGGAGGATGTTGAAACAGTTTTTATGTATCTGTATGATATAACCCCCTTAACATTGCATCAACAAGCTGATTTCATAGCTGCAACGCATTGTTATGTCTGTGATAAACCATTTAATGATGGAGATACAAAGGTTCGGGATCATAATCATTTTATACCAACTAACAACTATAAAGGGCTGTGCACATTCGGATTGTAATATAAATCACCAAGACTCTCGAACCATTCCTATCGTTTTTCACAACTTAAGCGGTTATGACACCCATTTTATCATCAAAGATGTTGCTATTAATTTGTAAGGCCGTGTGGAGGTACTCCCTATATCTAAAGAAAAATATATTTCCTTTACTAAATTTATTCCAGAGAACTTGGTAAACTTACTTTTTATCGACAGTTTCCGCTTTATGAGTTCCTCCCTAGACACACTTGCTTCATATTTAACTAATCATCCGCTGTTGAAAAGCCGATTCACACATTTAAATGATGAACAGTTTCAACTACTAACTCGGAAAGATATTTATCCATATGATTTTATTGACAGTTTTGAAAACTTTGATATCACTTACTTACCTAACCAGCAGCAATTTTATAATACATTAGAAGATAGGGCAATCTCTGTCAAACAGTATGAGCATGCTCAAAGAGTATGGACAACATTTAATATTAAGAACTTGGGTCAATAATCGGATTTATATCTGGAAACTGCCGTATTGTTGTTGGCTGAAGTTTTTGAATTCTGATCAAGTTGTCATTCAACTTATGGGCTAGATCCTGCTCATTATTACACATTACCTGGGTATACTTGGGACGCAATGATGAAGCATACAGGCCAGGAACTTGAGTTATTAACGGATATTGATCAACTCTTGTTCATTGAAAAAGGTATACGTGGCGGTCTTAGCCAGGTATGTGCGGAACGATGTGTTACAGCTAACAATAAATATTTACCCACTTACGATTCATCCAAACCTGATGAATATCTAATGTATTTTGATGTAAATAACCAGTACGGGTGGGCTATGAGTCAACCTCTTCCATATGGTGACTTTGAATGGACCGATAAAAATATTGATGTAACCTCAATTCTCGATGATTGTTCTGAGGGTTATATCTTGGAGGTAGATTTGGAGTATCCTGAATCCATTCACGACCTACATATGGATATTCCCTTCCGTCCAGAGCACATTGACCCAATGATTAGATAATCACCTGTAGAGAGAACCCAAAACGTCAAATTAATGGCGACGTTGAATTCTAAGCAAAAATATGTGATTAATTACAGGAATTTAAAACAGGCGTTAGCAAATGGGCTTAGATTAAAAATTATTCACAGGGTACTTAAATTTAAACAAAACTGTTGGCTAAAGTCATATATTGATTTAAATACGAATCTCCGAAAGCGTGCTAGAAACGAGTTTGAAAAAAATCTGTTCAAATTGATGAACAACGCTGTTTCTGGCAAAAGAATGGAGAACAAGCAAAAGCATTGTAATGTTAAGCTCGTTCAAAATTGGGATGATAGGTATGGTGCCGAAGCTTGTATATCCAATTCTCTGTTTAAGAATCTTACAGTTTTTGATGAAAATCTTGTATTGGTAGAATTAAATAAATCAGAAATATACTTTAATAAACCGATATACATAGGCATGTGTGTCTTGGATTTATCTAAGCTCACGGTCTATGATTTTCATTATGGTTACATGGTTTGGAATGGTTTGGAAACGACTGCAGTGTTTTATATACAGATGCTGATAGTTTTATTTACAAAATTATCAATCGCAATCCATATGGTGTTATAAAGCGGGACTGTCATAAATATTTTGATACTTCTGCCTATCCACAAGATAATGTTTATAAAATTCCTTTAGTCAATAAGAAAGTACTGGGGATGATGAAAGATGAGTACAGTGGACGGATTATGACAAACTTTATCAGATTGAGATCCAAAAGTATGCTATAAAGATTTTTAAAACACCAGAAGAGGAGGAAGCAGTACGTTTGGGTGTGCAGATGATTCCACATCGTTGCCTATTGTTCTTTCAAATTTTGGTGTAACTAAAAAGATTAAAGGTATAAAGAAATCTGTTATTAAAAACAAAATTACATTTGAGGACTTTGTACATTGTGTGGACGAGTACAAAGAAAAATTTATATCTTAAAATTTAATCCATTCATCTAAACATCATGTTCATACCATCATTCAAAACAAAATAGCTCTAAGTCCTCACGATGATAAACGTCATTTGATCCAGGGATCATACAGAACACTACCCATAGGTCATTATTCTATAGATAGTATGGAAGTTGATTAGACGACACCTTATAATATAATAGATTTATAAATTTAAATTATATGTTAATTTATATCGCAATATAGGTGCAAGTATGTATCGATGAATAGTAATATTAAACTGTGTGGAAAGCTCTAATTATAATTTAATAATATATAAACTTTCTATGGTAGTCTGTCGTATTATAATTTAGTATATAAGCTAAAATTTACAATACAGTGCATTAATTTGGATATAAGTAAATATTGTAATCATTAGTTATATATTAATTTAATATATGTTGATTTAGATATAAGTAAATGATATAGTTATAAATATATGTAAAACTAAATAAATATTGTATTAGACATAAGAGCAATGTGTTCTTACGATTTAAACCCGAATTCTTACAGTTTAAAAAGTCGATAAATACAACGCGCAAGCGCGGAATAAGCGACGTCACGGGCGGTTGGTAACGCTAACCTTGTACAGATTTCGGCGCGCCCATTTATCATGACGTCACCAATGCACAAATTAACTACGCAATTATCGGAAATATAAATTTAAGACAATAGTTCATATCAGCGAACAAATTAAACAATGGAGTACGTACATCAGAAATCCGAACGTCCTGCGGGGTTGAACTAAAGTTGGCCTCTATTAAAGTCCATCAGGGCTCCATCCCGGAGTGATTAAAGATGGTGACTGCTCCAAGGTAGTACCAGATTTCTATATGTAGCGGAACGATAGGAACGGGTTAATCAGGCAAAGACAGACAAGATAAGCAAAGGAAATCTACATAATAAAAATAAAGATACGATACCAAGCACGACGACTGCACTCCTCGAAGATTAAAGGCAAACAGCCACGTTAAAGCGTCTAACGGAGACTTCGCCCCGCTTTTGTCTTTCACGCGTCGTCCAACCCACTTTTGACGTGACGGAAATACGCGCACCGCGTCTTTTGAATTTATGGCGCGAAACTTCCGCACATCAAAATTAAACTAAAACATGTTTAAGGGCCAATTTGGCACGTTGTTACGTGCCAAGGGTCACTTTAACATTGTGTTAGTAGTTTAGTTTTTAATGTACGGAAGTTTCCCGCCATAATTTTCAAATACGCGGTACGTGGGAACTTTTAAATGAACTGGGCGGTACTTTCGTATGTCATGGTAGTAAGTTTGCGCAAGAGTGCATATCCCTAGAGGGTTAGGGCAATGCTAGACAATGGGGTAGGAGAGTTCTCCGCTTCTCTCGCGATAACGTGGCTTTTTACCTGATATCGTCGTGTTAAGTGCACGTTTCTATCTTTGGTAACGAATCGTTAGGGTTTACCTATGTAGTTCCTTCTCTAATTATCTTTTTGTTTGTCTACCTTTACCTCCTTCCTGTCAAATCCCTACATAGGTACAAATCTACCGCCACCTAAGGACTTTCGAACTTCATGCCTGTGGATGTCCTCCATGTCTACCGCAGCTAGCCGGTGCTGATTTGTACGCATTTGGTAGCGTCAGCGTATCATCTTTAATTCCGCCGGGAGGAGCCCGACCGGGGTGGTTAGAAGCCTACCGGAGCGCGATTTCAGGCGGAAACAGGATACCTAATGTAAGTAATTCGTTACTTAATTTGCATGCGCTTATTTCCTTGTTTTTGAATTATTTAAATTTGCGTAGTATTACGTAATATTGATGACATCATCAGTAGTTGAACCGCGCCGAAATCCGTATAAGATTTGGTGCTGCCAACTGTGATAGTGTCTCTTATACCATGCTACCGGTGTTGTAATTATCGAACTTTAAATTTTAACTACCGTTTGTCCTATAACAATTTGGCGCTCCAACGTGTTATTTAGATGGTACTATACCTATGGAATGTTTAGATTAATTTTAAACATGCTTTTTCATTTAAATAATCTCCTTAAATTTTATGATCTATCTTACCTAAGATATCTGTGAAGTTTTAATTTCATGTTGGCAACTTGGAAAAATTCACCAGAATATTTTCAGAATTGACAGATTAGGCTTGTAATGTAAACTTGGTTATTGTAACATGTATCTTTTATCAAATTGCTAATCTATGTACCTTATTGTAGGGTTATAATGAAGTTCAAACTGCACTTATCTGCAAATATGTGTTTATCTGAAAAAATGGGTGTAAGGTTTATATGATATTTCAAATTTTTACAGGGTTGTTTATTAATCTCATTTTTTCAAGTAAGTATAATAATAAATAAATATTTTGCATGCCTTAAATACCGTATATTATAATAATTAGTTACCTGGATTACATGCCTTTAAAACACGTTTATTACAAAATTATCCACATATATTAAATTAAAATATCTTTGGTTGCTTTCCTTAACTTTGAAAGCCCGTTTTTTTGAAACTTAAATGCACTCTCTTGTAAGTTACATTTTAAAAATGCCTCAGTGATTACCTACTTAATAACAAAATTGCTTCCCTAAATATAGAACTCTTGTGTACCTAAGTTTTACTGTCTTATAAAGCGTTATTGTGACCTAACCCTAATATATTTTGTTCGCTTAGATATTATCTTGTTTGGATATAGCTTTGAAACTTTTTCCCTTCTATGATTTAATCAGTATAACCTATAAATGTATTTCCTTAGTGTGTTAATTAATTAACGCTTTAAACATTTGCATATTATTCTTTATCGGTGACGTTCTAACAAGTTCTTACCCCTAAATACCGTATCGTATTAACTTAAAATAGCTGTAACGTTTATTACCTCCCGAATTGCCTAACTATTTTATATTTTATATATCGTGTCTTGAATATTCTATTCACAATGAACGTTTCACATTTAAAATCCCTCGAATTGATCTACGAGCTGTAGTGTAGGAATATTATCGCAGCTAGTAATCAGAATGATAGGAGATCTCAACTCAGGGCCATTTTGGCACAGGAAACGAAAAGCGTTGCTATCTTAAAGAAACCCGTTGGCGACTGGCCCCTTAACGTATCGGAAATTAAATTATCTCTAGATGATATATCGGGTATAATAAATAGAACGGATCCTGCTGCTAGTAATATCGAGCTAGGGAGATTGACTTCAAGAATAATGCACGTCAAACAACGTGTCGAATTATTATCTTTATATAACGACGACCAAGCGACTCAATCTAAACAAAGTTTGTTGTCCGAGGTGTTATTGCTTGAAGGGATTGTCCTGGAAAGACTTAATCCTAATGCAGACGTAGATATATCGTCACCCTTTTCAAATCTCGCTCTCGTTTTACCCAAACCTGTAGGAAAATCTATACCTGTATACAAATGGGGTCTCACTTTCGAAGGGTTTGATTCGCAGGTCTCTTTATCATCCTTTCTTGATCGTATCAATGATTTTAAAATCTCTCGCAGGTGTACCGACCAGGACCTACTTGTCTCAGCTGGTGACTTGTTCGCAAACTCAGCGTTAATATGGTACAGAAACATACGAGACCAAATTTCTACCTGGGGAGAGTTAGTTGCGTGTTTAAAACGAGACTTCCTACCTTATGGCTATATTAACGACCTTTGGAACGAAATACGTAACCGAACCCAAGGTCCTGACGAAAATGTTGTTTCTTTTATTACCTCATTAGAAGCTTTATATAGCAGACTCGACAAAAAACCTTCCGAACCCGAAATTATCGATCAATTACTTAGAAATTTAAACCCCTATTTCTCAGAACGTTTGGCATTACAGCCCATATCTTCGCTAGCCCACTTTAAAGACCTATGTCGTTCTCTTCAAGAAGTGAGGTCAAGAATTAACAAATATCGGCCACCGCCCGAGAAACTATCTGGTCTTTTAGAACCTGATTTAGCTTGCCAAGTTCGAGCTTCCCGTAAAGTATCTACACTTAACGTTCCTTCTACCGTTACTAACAACTCACTTACCTGTTGGAACTGCAAGCGAAGTGGACATAACTATACTGTCTGCACATACCCTAGAAATATTTTTTGTTATGGTTGTGGTCGCGCAAATATTTACAAATCTAACTGCACCAACTGTAATCCTAACGTATCGGGAAACTCCCGTCGAGATATTTCAAATCAGGGTGTGAATATCTCAAGAAACCAAAATCGCCCTCAACACCAATCATCCAACGGACACAGACGCCAATAAATTCAAATCATAAAACTACCTCTAACGTTGTACCGTCATTAAATTTATCTAATAATAATACCGCTACTATTAATGTACAAAATGCCTTACCTTTAGAGGAATTATGCTATACTACCCCAGCCGAGTGGTCTAAGTGGTTACAAACCGTCAATTCCTTTTACCATAAAAAGACTGCTGCCGTTTCACAACTTGTTAAAAAACCCTTCGATAACCGTCCACACTTATCTATCTTAATAGGTTCCTTAAATGTAATTGCTTTATTGGATACAGGTTCTTCATGTTCTCTTATAAATAACGAAGTGTTACATCAATTATCTCAACAAAATATCAAAATTCAAATTATTCCCGAAAAAACTTCCATAAATTTAGCTGACGATAATCAAATACATGTAACTGGTTCCCTTAAGTTAAAAATTCGAGTAGAATCTCTTGAACGTGACGTTTTATTTTTGATTGTGCCTGCATTAGCTTATCCCTTTCTACTAGGCGTTGATTTCTGTAAACTTTTTAATCTGTCACTTTACTTTCAGGATTTTTCATGGCAAACCTCTATTAAAACGAATTCCTGTGCATCTACAGGAATATCTAACAAAATCTCTCTTACTAACTCCCAAAATGTAACCCTTAACGCTACAATCGACAAATTTCGCAAACTTAATACCTCCGAACTTGGTTGTGTTACAACGGCAACACACGTTATCTCTACAGGTGATGCCCTTCCCTTTAAGCAACGTCAATATCCCTTATCGCCTGCCTTACAAAAGCATTTACATGCTGAAATAGACAAAATGTTAGAATCTGGTGTTATCTCTCCCTCAAATTCACCGTGGACCTCTCCTGTATTATTAGTTCGGAAAAAGAATGACGAATGGCGTGTCTGTTTTGATGGCAGAAAGTTGAATTCTGTGACTGTTTCAGACGCTTACCCTCTACCTAGAACTGACTCAATTTTAAGCAGGCTTCGTAACGCAAAATTTATCTCATCTATCGACCTTAGACAAGCTTTTTATCAGATACCTCTCGACCTATCTTCTCGTCAAAAAACTGCTTTTTGTGTTCCAGGCCGGGGTCTTTTCGAATATAATTTTTTGCCATTTGGTCTCTGTAACGCTCCACAAACTTTACAACGTACTATGGATCAAACGTTAGGTCCTATCTTACATCAAGAACGTGCCTTTGTGTTTTTGGATGATATCTTAGTTATCTCAAGTTCTTTCGATGAACATATCGCCACATTAAATGAAGTTGCAGAACGTTTAAACGCAGCAGGTTTTAAGATAAACTGGGAAAAGTCTCAATTTTGTCGTTCATCCCTCACATTTCTCGGTTTTATTATCGATGGGACAGGCTTACGAGCAGATCCTGCTAAAGTTGATGCCATTACTAAATTTAAAACACCTAAAACTGTTACCGAAATCAAACGTTTAATTGGAATGATTAGCTATTATCGCATCTTTCTACCCAATCTTTCAACTATATCTGCACCCATTACCGCTTTAATTAAAAATAAAAAGAAATCCCAAACTATCGAGTGGAATTTAGAATCCCAACAGGCTTTCGAACAAATTAAAACATTAATCACTTCAGCACCTATCTTAGTCTCTCCAAATTTCGATGATAAGTTTTTTATACAAACCGATGCCTCACTTACTGGGTTAGGTGCAATGTTATTCCAGGTAAACAATGGTTTAGAACATCCAATCGCCTATGCGAGCCGTGCCTTAACTTCTGCCGAACAAAAATACGCTGCTACCGAACGAGAACTATTGGGCGTTATCTTTGGCATCGAGAAATTTAGAGGATATGTCGAAGGTACACACTTTACCGTAATCACTGACTGTGCAGCTCTCACGTGGCTTAATAACTTGAAACAGCCCGCAGGTCGTTTGGCAAGATGGAACTTGCGTATATCTCAATTTACTTTTGACGTTAAGCATAGGCCTGGCAAATTAAATATCGTACCTGATGCCTTATCTCGTGATGTCGTTTCTCTTAACCTTCCAAATTTAATTCTGGATACCTGGTACCTCAATATGATTAAAAAAGTTTCCGATAATCCCGACAAATTTCCTACCTTTCGTGTAACTAATAATAGACTATATAAATTTGCATCTTCGTCCCCGCATAAAATATCGAATATACCTGAATGGAAACTGGTCGTGCCCACTGCAAATCGCAGTGAGGTGCTCAAATTATGTCACGACGATCCCATTGCTGCACACCTTGGTGTTACAAAAACTCTCGCCAAAATATCTGAATTATATTACTGGCCCACACTTAAGCAATCTGTTTGTCGCTACATTAAGAGCTGCAAAATTTGTGGTTCCCATAAGAGTTCACAAGATGCTCGCCCTGGTTTAATGGGTAACTTTAAACGAGTATCTTATCCCTTTCAATTAATATCGCTTGACTTATTAGGACCTCTCCCCCGATCGAAAAGAGGTAATCAATATCTTTTAGTGGTTACCGATTGGTTTTCTAAATTTGTTATGGTGCAACCCTTACGCAAAGCTACATCTGCAGCTATAATTAAATTTCTAGAACAAAATGTCTTCCTTATCTTTGGTGTCCCTCAGATTATCCTTTGTGACAATGGTGCACAATTTATCTCTAAAGATTTTCAGAATTTCGTTAAAAGTTATAAAGTACAAAAAATTTGGTTTAACGCAAAATATCACCCCCAAGTAAACCCTACCGAGAGAGTAAATCGAGTGTTAATTACCGCTATCTCTTCCTATATTGATTCAGACCATACTACATGGGATGAACATATCTTTGAAATTGCTCAAGCTTTGCGTACATCTAAACACGAAGCAACCCAATTCACTCCGTCTTTTCTTGTTTTTGGAAGATATACCCCAATCGATGGGAGTTACTATGGTTTAGTGCCTGACGATACTAACGTAATCGAATTTGACGATAAAGTACGTTGGGACAAGGACCAACAGTCATTACCTTCTATCTTTAACGACGTTAGAAAAATTTGTTAAAAGCTTACGAAAAGAGTAAGGACCATTATAACTTACGTAAACGAAATATTTCCTTTGCCTTGGGCGAACAAGTTTGGAAAAAGAACTATGTCTTATCGGATGCATCTAAGAAATTCTCTTCAAAATTAGCCCTAAATTCATTCTTTGTAAGGTTCATTCGTGTCATTAGTCCCTTATCTACGAACTTCAGGATGCTGAAGGAAAACGCCAAGGCAGGTGGCATATTAAAGACCTTAAGCCATTCTCTGCCGACCCAAATGCTACTTAAGTTTTTCACGTTCCATTCTCCTCACGATTTACCTAATATTTTTTGTTCTCACTAACAATTAGTATCTTTAATTACTTATTCCTTCTCATACAGTATATAATTTCTTACACGTTTAACTTTACTTACCTTAATTTAGCTATCTTTTTCTTTTGGTTGACTTTTTCTTTATCATAACGTAGTTATATATCACTTCATCCTCTACACCCCCCCAATATAACTCTGTCGTTTCATTTAATTAACCCTTGAACTTTTCCTACTGCATATTGTTCGGTTTTTAGTATTTTCTTACATGGTTTAATTTTGTGTGGTAATTGTCGTAACTTTGGTTGAAATAACTCATTGAATTTTTATGATTGGTTTTAGCTGATGTTGAGTGAATGCTTTCTTCTTTGGGCCCACATAGGACACGCGCGATCTATGCCATTGAAAGAAATAGTTCATATTCGCAGTTGCAAGAACTAGGATTGCCTATTCCATGTGTTTTTCTTCTGAATTATTGCAGTCACCTACATTGTACTACATCATTATTTCTTTCCTTTTCTACTAAATCTACATAACTTATAAACATTTTTTTTCATTGTTTTTTATTGAACCTTGTGGTGCGGTGCTATTGCTTTTTATTGTTATCTTATTATATTCTCGGTTGTTTTAGCATATTGGGACAGCGAATCTGTATTTAACTGCTTATAATTGGGCTTTTTGTGTGTTTAGGGTGCTACCGTTATGAAATACTACCTTAAAACAGTTTCTTTTTGTGTGTTTGTATCTGTAACGATACTTTTAAGTTGTCGTGTCTACCTTTGTCTGATTTTCTTATCGTAGTCGAAGCACTCGTTAGGAAAATGATCGCACTAGTTCTCTTAGGAGCCTAGTGAATATTAACATATGTTATACCTTATCTTGTCGGATTAATATCGCAGGTGGTCCTTCAGACTACGCTGTGTTTTATAGGGACAACTCTCTACCTTCTCTTGGACGCTTGTCCAAAAACTATACTTTTTTCTTAACCCGCTATCTCCGCTATGCCTTATTCTTCTTTCGGTGGACCTGTTCTTGTCCCGGAACACCCGTCTGCCACATAAGAATGATGTTCCCTCATTCCGAGCTACTGACCACACTGGTTGGTTGAGTAGCGCTTTGCTATCCACCTTTCCCTCTGTCGCTTTTGCTCAATGCGAGCCCTTCCTCTACTTTCTTCTACCTGGAGGTGCCTCTTATGCACTCCAAAAAACCAACCTCCTTCTTTTTACCTTTCCTATTTCTACTGCCTTTTCATTTCTGTTAGTCACCGTGTGGTTGCGCGGGAGGTTTCCACAGACACCTGGACCATGTCTCTGCGAATCTTTCGTGGGGTCATGCGGTGCCGCTGTCAGTGCATGGGCTCTGGCAGTGAAGGTATGTATGAGTGTGTGAATGTGTGAGTGAATGTGTATATCGTTATATACCGAGTGGATATCGGGTGATAGTTCACCGATATCGATCAACGCTGGGTGCAGGAATGCACCCAAATGTCTTTGCCGGTCCCCCGTGCTGTTCTTGCGAACGGACCTGCTTCACGGGTTTCTCTTTTTAGAGGGCACGGGTCAATCCCATTTCAACGGCTCTACTGGAGCCACTCTTTTGTTGTTATCATTGTCTTGGGTAATAACTAGGCCAATATCTTTGTCTTCTTTATTATCTTTGACCATACCCTTAGGTTTAATATCGTTATCTTATTGATTACCTTTGGTAATAACTTTAGTTTAGGATCGTTATCTTACCGACTACCGTTAGGAATAACTTCGAGTTAATTCGCGTTATCTTACCGGTTATCTTTAGTAATAACTTTTTTAAATTCATGTCATTTTACCTACTATCTCTTATAATCACTTTAACTTAATATCGTGTTATCTTATCGAGTATCTCAAATAATAACTAAAGCTTAATACCGTTATCTTATTCATTACCTTTGAGGATAACAACTTAAGCTTAATAACATTATCTTATCTACTATCTTTAACAACAATTTGAGATCTTATCTTATCTTTTTATCGTCCTAACGTGTGGTATATATGACCAGACGTGGGAATTATCTTTCTGAAATTTAAGTGAAAAAGCTAACCCGATTTAGAAATGTAATTTGTCAGGTTAGCATATAAGGATTTAGTAGGCGGTACTTTTGGTAAATTTGTTGATTCACAACTATGTCATGGAGAAGTTTTAAATGTGCATCGTAAAAAACCAAAGTACCAGTAACAAAATTTGCTGGAGTGCAAGGTGACGCACTCTCATGAACATTTTTTAAATTTGGGCACTTCTTGCCAAAGGAAGAATAGTTTTGATGCAACACTCATGTGTGTTTGCACATAAGAACTTTTATGTTAGCTTTAGTTAGATAGGTTTAGATAGGTTAGGCGACTTGTCGCACTTGTTTTAGTTTAAGTAGTGTTTCATGCTCCCCGACAAATTTGTGCTGTCGGTAATTAGTGTAGTCAAAGACTATCGGGCTACCTATTCCGTTTCCTGGTACTTCGGTAGACGTGTTATCGGTCGAAAAACCAGGTGGCGCCTTATATAAACATTTTGTAGGTTTTAAGTTAGGGTTTATGTAGGGTAGTTAGGACTTAGATTTTAAGCTGTTACTGTGCTAACAGCCTTTTTCTTTTTTTAAGTTTTTTCTTTTGTGGCTTTGTCGCGATTGTTACGTGCCAAGGGTCACTTTAACATTGTGTTAGTAGTTTAGTTTTTAATGTACGGAAGTTTCCCGCCATAATTTTCAAATACGCGGTACGTGGGAACTTTTAAATGAACTGGGCGGTACTTCCGTATGTCATGGTAGTGAGTTTGCGCAAGAGTGCATATCCCTAGAGGGTTAGGGCAATGCTAGACAATGGGGTGGGAGAGTTCTCCGCTTCTCTCGCGATAACGTGGCTGTTTACCTGATATCGTCGTGTTAAGTGCACGTTTCTATCTTTGGTAACGTATCGTTAGGGTTTACCTATGTAGTTCCTTCTCTAATTATCTTTTTGTTTGTCTACCTTTACCTCCTTCCTGTCAAATCCCTACATAGGTACAAATCTACCGCCACCTAAGGACTTTCGAACTTCATGCCTGTGGATGTCCTCCATGTCTACTGCAGCTAGCCGGTGCTGATTTGTACGCATTTGGTAGCGTCAGCGTATCATCTTTAATTCCGCCGGGAGGAGCCCGACCGGGGTGGTTAGAAGCCTACCGGAGCGCGATTTCAGGCGGAAACAGGATACCTAATGTAAGTAATTCGTTACTTAATTTGCATGCGCATATTTCCTTGTTTTTGAATTATTTAAATTTGCGTAGTATTACGTAATATTGATGACATCATCAGTAGTTGAACCGCGCCGAAATCCGTATAAGATTTGGTGCTGCCAACTGTGATAGTGTCTCTTATACCATGCTACCGGTGTTGTAATTATCGAACTTTAAATTTTAACTACCGTTTGTCCTATAACAACGTAACAGTGAATGCATCAATTAGATATGCGTAATAAAACACTTTTATAATTCTTGTAATATGTTTCTTTGTTTTGAAAAGTATATGTAAGTAAGCTTTATAGTTTCTAACAAGATAGTTGGGGTGGTGGTGAGGGTGGTGGTTGTGGTGGTTCGGACCAGGGTGCCGAGAGTGCGATCCGTGCCCCGTAAGCTAAAAAATGATTAGTCGAAGAAAACTATTGTGCAAATTTAAGATGATAATGTTATTTAATACTGTTACCAGATGTGCGAATTTTTGCAAGTGGGTGACGTTTTTGGGGTGGGGGTTGGGGATCTAGCACCCTGATCGGGGTGTCGAGATCGAGATTCATGCCTGGAGCTAAAAAATGCTTAGTTGAAAAACCTATTGTACAGATTTTTGTTACTAGATGTGGGAATGTTTGCGACGACCTCGGGCTGCATGACCTTTGTACCTGGCAAAAATGGTCTTTTTGGACCTTAGAATTTCCTATGTTAAATCCCATAAGAAAACCGTTTTTTTGCGCTCGTACGAACATAGCTTACCTTCTATCTGGTTCATTGATATTAAAACGAAATGCTTATTAAAATGCGATAAAGTTTATTTGATGTTAAATTACTCATAAATACCAACAAATTATCGTATTTGATGTTCGTATTTATGTATCAAAAAATTCCGAAAATTGCTTAAAAAATTAAAAGGTATTGGGGGCGGAAATCAGTCATTCACACACGAACGGCAAAAGGTTTCGGCGCGGTTCTGCCAGCAAGGGCTAAAATTGTAAATAAAGATAAAATATATATACTTACAGTACATAAGGACTTAAAGTGCAATGCGCTGCTGTAAGAACATATCTTTCATTTATCAATGATCCACTACACGCGATCATAATTTCCTTACTATCAGTTAAAAACATCAAACTAGCCAACCATGGAAACTCATCAATACTTGCTCTTATAGCATTTTTCTTTGTTAAATAATCATCAAAGTGTTGATAACCACAATATTTTCTATTCTTGAAAATGTCTTGAACATTTTGTTTCGAATTATCCGCCACAACTGTAATAGGACAACAAACTAATGGCGACTTTTCATACCCACATTGTGATTTTTTTACAAATTGTATTTGGGTGTCATTAAACGTCGCTAATGCATCAAGTAGCTTTGTACAGTTGTATATGGATATGCAGTTACCGTTTTCGCCACTTGGCGTTTTGCAAGATGTAGCTTAAATGACATTATCTTATGAAGGTTATTTCGACATTAACATAACTTACCCGTATATAATTTAAAAATACTGAAGTACAGTAAAATAGGAAATAACAAATACATAATGATACGTTACCGGTGCCAGGTTAATCGGTACTAGTAGTATCCTTGTACAAAGAACGCAAACAAGAAATGGTAAAACACTTGTGACGTCGACCTCATTATAAAATCTCAATTTAATTGCTGCTAAGTTCAAGATCTGTGATCCTTGTTACTTAATACCAAATATAATCAACGTATGCAGAGGGGACTGACGCTAAACGGTAAGCGGAATAAGCATTGTTTGATAGAGTAAAATTTTCGATACATAAAAATGTAGGAAAGTAGATATTTTTTATGCAGTAGTTTCGACTAATGCTTGGGCCGACGCTAGACCTTTTGTCGCTCCGGGCAAAACAACAATTCCAACCTGGGGCGCCGACTCCGTGGGTGCTCAAGGTCTTCAGCACCTAACGAAAATGACTAATCAGAAATATGAATCTGAAAATGCATACAATATGTGAACACAAAAATTACATATATTTTTAAATTATCTTTAACATTAAATAAACGTATAGGTACCGAACCGGTTACCTACTTACTATTTTTACAAATTTTTATACGAAAGTTCCATATAATAGGTAAAGAGAAGACCACCTGCTACATCATACGTTTACTTTTACCTACTGTGCCTCTATTTCAACCGCCTACGCGTTATTCATATTCGCTGTCTCACCGAATGTCGCGCGCCCTACTGGGTGCTAGCACTGGCTGACCTTGGACAATCATTTTTGATTTTAGTCTGACCTCTAAAGCGTGTATAGTGTGACGTGTGTAAAATAAACTCGACGAACCCCCTACTAGTATTACTTCTCAGCTAAGTATAGGACAACTAGCTATTTTTACAAATACGGTGTTTACTTCAATTTTGGAGAAGAAGGGGTGAAATTTGCAAAATAAGTGGCAGGCAATATTTCCGGGCCTGTTATACGACAGAGATGTTGATAAAGTGTTTTGCCAGGTTTGTAAAGAAGTTAGGTCCAGTAGCGTGTCTGCGCCGAAAAAATCAACTAGAGATGCCGAGTCTAATAGTACATTCATTCAAAATAGTTCTTCATCATGGAATAAAGCTCTCATCATCATTAGGTCTTCAGTCCTAGAACTGGTTGAACGTGTACCCTCATTGTTTCCTAGTCTGAACCAACGTACACATTTCGCTGAAATTTGCTCAGTCTGCATCTGTCCCTATCTGTGTGCAAAAGTCTGTTCTCGGTCTACCCCTACCTATCTCTGTTTGTAACATATCCCGTACTATTCCCCAGAAATGCCTTAGAACGTATCCTGTGCTTCTATTTCTCCTATTTTTTTGTTTCCCACGGATACCTTTATTCTTCTATTATTTCTACAACCCATTTGTTGTTAACTTTATGTGCCCATGCTACCATCCTCATACATCTGAAACACAACATTCCAGTAGGCATTCTTTCTGACTGCTTTTCCTACTACCCCTATTTCATAGATGTACTGTGCTGTGCTCCAGACTATGCTTTGAACAGTTTTCTTCATGTTTCTATGTTCATTGCCTTTGAGCATAGCTGCTGTTCTTTCTTGTTTGATGCAGTTCGGTCACCTTCTATTGTTTTACAGTTTATACCTTATTTCCCTGATATTCAGTGGTATGTGAAGGGGAGGCGGTTCCGTGGCATGGTATGTGTGTGATTACTACGCTCTAGGTCCCGGGTTCGAATCCCGACACGGTCCGCTTGAAAAATGTTAGGCGAGCATTTTTCACAAAAATACACCCTCGTTTGGATGAGAGGTATAATGGAGGTGTCGTGTGTGAGTTTTGTCGCGCACGTTAAAAATCCCTACCTTGCTTGGAACACTAAGGGTTCAGCAAAATTGATAATTCTACAGGTAAAAAAACTCGCTACCTGGCCAATGTAATACCTTCGTGTGGAGCATTGGAAAATCAAATGTAAGGTATGTGAAGGGGGGTAGCAGAATTTGGCTGCCAAGTTGTTACGTGCCAAAGTGGCCCTTAAACATGTTTAGGTTAAGTTTGATGTGCGGAGGTTTCGCGCCATAATTTCAAAAGACGCGGTGCGCGGAATTTTAAAAGACTAGGCGCGTATTTCCGATACGTCACAGTGCATTTGCGCAGATCGCGCGACGCAAGAGGGTTGGACGAATAACCTCGCGCCGACGTGAAAAAGACAAGAAGTGGGGAGGAAGTTTCCTGTTCTCTCGATAACGTGGCTGTTTTGCCAGAATCTTCAAGGAGTGTGGACGCTTTGAGGTATCGCATCGTGCTTATCTTATCTATGTAGATTTCCTTCGCCTAATTGTCTTTGTTTGTTGCCTTTACCTGGTATTCCCGTCATTCCCTGCATAGGTAGGTAATCTGTAACCTAGGCGAACCGTACTGCACGACCCTGGATGACGATCTCATGACTGCCGTAGCTGGCCGGAGCGCTTGAAGGAGCGTTGGCAGGAGTCACCACCTTTAATTACCGCAAAAGGGCTTTGAGTAGCCTGATGGACTTTAATGGAGGCCTACCTTAGCGCAACCCCGTCGAATGCCGGATATCTTATGTGAGTATTCTATTTGCTAATTGTCGCTTTTATCAATTATTGTTTTAAATATGTAAATTTCCGAAGTATTGCGCAATATAAATTGTGCATTGGTGGCGTCATTGGTAGTTGGCAACGCGGAATCTGTAATAAGATTGGCGTTGCTAGCAGCCCGCGAAGTCGCTTTTATATCGCGCTTGCGCGATGTATTTATCGATTTTTAATCGTAAGAATTATCGTTTTTTTTTAATTGTAAGAAAGTTCCCCCAGTACTTGAATTTTGTCGAATTAATAGTTTTTCCAATTTATCCTTTCGCACAATCAACATTAGTTGAAAATATTTCACAACGAACAACTATAGTTGTTTATAATAATCATCAGATTTAAGAGCGCTTATTTTTTCGTCATTGGGTTTTACGTCTTGAAACTGGTTGGACTTGTACCTCAGCTTATGTATGTTCTGAGCTAATCCCCACAGTTACCTGCAATTCTCACAACAGCCTATATACATTATAATTTGAATGAGCCGCTATACTTGCAGCCACGTCCCCAATGCTCCACCCGAAGGTACTACATTGGGTTTAAACGCGAAAAATAAACGTGCTTCTAATTTATTCGAACTTCATAATTAATCCACTCTAAATAAAAATCTAACAGACTGAAACAAAAACTAAAAACAGGGTTTAAATAATGGTATCCATAGCCTTGACTTTGGAGCGTGCCCGATCAACAAGACGAGCAAAAATGAAAGGGGGAGGGATCCGTAATACCAGATAGCAGACGCCGGCTGTACTTACCAGTGCGACCTGAAGGGTCGACTTAAAACTATTCAAATCTAGCTAGCTAATTTAAAATGAATTCAAACTTCTAAGCATTTGCCAAATGTATTAATAGTGAATCCATCTATTTTGCCTGCTTTATAAATTTACAAATTCGTCCTCCCTGATCTAAGTATTTTATCCTAAATTTGTCCCTAACGTTCCCTATCATTCCCTAACTGATATATTATATATACAATCTTCTTTTCTATATATACTGCGACCAAAAATTGGCGACAGAACGTCAAAAGAATTAAATCAAGCCACAAAACAATACAATGCAGGCAAAAATATAAGTGTAAAAATAAATATAAATATATAAATATACATATAATAAATATATAAATAAATATTTGAATACGCAAAAGCATGTAACAGTGCATGTATTAGCAAAAGCAAATACATTATCAGGTGCACTCGTATGAGCATTATATCGACTAGCGCCATTACACAAAAACATGCTTTTTAGATTATTTTAAAATCTGTTTAAAATCACAGATCAATGCTCATGCGAGTACAGCCGCCACAATTTTATTCTTACCTCCAAATAAATTTCTCCAACATCCGAAGTTCTGGTCGTCTACCTACACCTATTGGTTTTCTACTTTTATGGGGGAGTTGAATATGCACTGTTAAAGTCCTGGTGGATATGCACTAAACGTTCAGGGAGGATCACAATCACTATCACTTCGCTTTTAAGTCCTGGGGAGGTGCGCGGTTTCACTCTATTTTATTATTTCTTTATTTATTACACTTATTTAAATTAATGAGGTTTCCTGATTTAGTTTGTTGTTATTTATTTGTTTTGTTTATTTCCGATTTTCGGCGCGTAGAAGGTGGGACAGTGATTGTTTTAGTGGTGTATTCGTCGTGCATATTACAGTTTTTGGTATACTTATTTAATTATTATTATTATTGTTTTTTTTTGTTTTTTTTTTGTTTTTTCTTTGCAGGTTTTGGTTATCATGCTCTTATCATGTCAAAATCACGCCAGGTCGAAATCTATAATTTTTCAATCCTCCCACCACCCCCTCCCGACTTACACACAATTATCACCGTCTAATCTAGCAACCCTTCCTGCGAACTCTCTAAAGACTGTCCAGAACGCCTTCTGGTTAGCCACTTCCCCGACTTCCTGTAGGCTCTTTGGCCATGCTAGACCTACGATAGCTAATTTCGTATCAGCCAAACCTCGATTTGCCGCTTCAAGCGGGCAGTCGAAGAGCACGTGCTATGCGCTTTCCGCGCCCTCACCGCATTCACAGCGGTCGTTGTTGGTTAACCCGAACCTATGTAAATACGCTTTCAAGGCGCCGTGCCCTGTTATTAACTGAACCATTTTATGATCGAGTTTTACCTTGATCTTGCCTCTAGCTTCTAAGCTCGGTATGAATTTGTGAGTCAACCTGCCCGTGGCAGCGTTGTTCCACCTCTCTTCCCATTGTCTGATTGAGTTTTCACGCAGCTTACTTTTAATCAAAGACTTCGGTATCGACGAATATGATATTCGAAAGTCTCCCGTCGCGGCCTCTTTAGCTAATTCATCAGCCCTATCGTTTCCTACGTTACCATTGTGCGACCTGACCCAACAGAACTTTAAACGTCGAAACTCGAGCGCCGTACGCGCTATCCTCCAGACGTCCGCTTGGAAATCTGTCGAGGTGTTCATGTTCGTTAAAGCCGTCAGCACCGATTTACTATCACTGATTATGTAATACTCGTCTCTGCCCGTATGGTTTATTACATAATCGATAGCCCCTCGTATGGCTATTAATTCGCACTGGAAAATTGTGCTCCAGTTCGCGAGTTTGGTTTGAAACCGAAACACCTCCCTTTCCTGCTTATACACGTCAAACGCCACGCCTGCTTGCCCATCGTCCATACGTGAACCGTCCGTATAAATTTTAATACCCATCGCGTCCTCATCACCTTCGACAAACTCGATTCCTCTAATATCAGCCGGGTGCCCCAACTCAGATACAACGATCTTTTTTGCAATTTCCCTATTACCAAGATTAAGATCTTCGATAATTTCGCGCCTTTTCCTATATTTATTAATCGCCTATCTCTAATCTCCCTAACGACATATTCGATAGGGAGAGTACTGCTGATCACTAGGACCGCCTCCGTGGAGGTGGTCCTGTACGCCCTCGCCGCTTTTACCGCGGTTATGCGTTGTACGCTCGTCAATTGACGCACCTCCCTGGCTTTACAACCTTCTGCCCATACAGAAGCTGCGTACAGCATTGCCGCTCAATTGCTCCGGCATAAACCGTCCTCAGAGATTCGCCCCTGAAACCCCACTTTATTTTAGCCGCCGCCATCATTTTATTTGATATTTCGCGGCCCTTACTTTTTACGTATTGTACGTGCGCTTTCCAATTTAATTTATTGTCGATCTTGACGCTGAGGTAGGTAATACAATCTTTAAACGGGATTTTCTACCCTCCTAGGTCTAGCCTAGGAGGTCTCTGTCGTGGTTTCATGCCGAAATAAAGCGCTTCTCACTTCGCCGTGTTAAATTTTAATTTTACCGCCTGCGACCATTCGTGTAATTTATTAAGCGCCTCATTCGGTTTTGTGCGCATATCCATTAACAATCTCGATCTTACAATTAAAAGCGTGTCATCCGCAAACCCAACGATTGGGCATCCTGCGGGCAACTTGACCCTAAAGATGCTCTCATACAACAACTTCCAAAATGTGGGACCAGAACATGACCCCTGCGGGCATCCCCTTTCCACCTCACGCGACAGAACTTCACCCCGGAATTTCAACCTGTGTCAATCGCCCCGAGAAAATAACTCTTGACCAAAGACATCAAGTTTCGCGGACAACCCCTACGATCTAACTCGCAAACGATTAATGGCCACCAGGCAGCATCAAATGCTCCTGAAATGTCCAAAGCAACAACGACACAGTACTCTTTAGCATCTCTCGCTTGCTTAATTTCCCCGACAACGAACTCTAACGCGTCGATAGTCGACTTGCCCTCCATGAAATCAAACTGTCGGTTATTAAAACCGCCGTTGTCTCGCACTAGGTGGTCAACACGCGTAGTCATAACACGATCTAAAACTTTCCCCAGCACCGGTAGCAAGCTAATTGGACGATAGCTGCCCGGATATGACCCATCCGCCTTTTTAGGTTTGGGTATAAATTTCACGTTCTGGATTTTCCAGCAACGCGGAGAAACGCCCCTTTCTAAACAAAGATTAAACAACCCGACAAAGACACACGGGGCTAACAGGCACGCCTCCAGAGCTGCGTCTGAAGTGATTCCATCATGCCCCGGTGCCTTCTTAGGGTTCATCCTCCTAAGAGCCCTGACGACCTCGTGAACTAGGATTGCCTTATCGGCACCTGTTCCTTGCGCCTCTGCAGCTTCCCGACGTACTAAATCGTGCGACCCTTCATCCCCCTCGGGATTATCCGATGGCAAAAATTTCTCTAGTAAATATTCCGCCGTGGTTTTAAAACGTTCCGTGTATTCGCCATTTGTTTTCTTTATATTACTGAGCGCGATTTTTGTTGTTTTCCTCTAATTATGCGGTATGCGGTTCCCCAAGGTTCTTTCTCTGAGTTTCGCGTGCAGAATTCTTTAAATTTATTCGTTCGCGTTTCTTCTATTAATATTTTATATTCGCGGTAACTTTGATTATATTCTATTCTCCGTTGTTCTCTTATATCTCCCGAGGCGCACAGCCTATATACAGCTCAATTCCCTTCCATTGTTTTCTATTTATATGCCCTATTTCACCGAGATTCAGTGGTATGTGAAAGGGGTTAAGCAGCCTGTGTCTGACAAGGATCCCCAACACTTAGACTTTTGCCGTATTAATAATTTTCCAGTAAATCCTTTCCCACAATTAACATTAGTTGAGAGTATTACAAAACCAATACCTGCAGTTGTTTATAGTAATCACCATGTTTAAGTACAGTAATTATTTTTGTCATTAGTTTTCCATCTTGCGACAGGTTGGAAGCGTACCTGTATTGATATCTATTCTGAGCTAGCCTACACATTTCCCTGAAATTCTTACAGCCTACATCTTTCACTAAATGTGTGCAGTAGTCTAACCTACGTCTACCTCTACTTCTCTTTTTTCCTATCGCTGCTTCTAATGTATTCCGCACTATTCTCCCATGTGTTAGTATGTGGCCTATCATCCTAATCATTTCTAGTACCTCTTTGTTCTTAACTTTGTCTGTCCATGATATCTTCATCATACGTCTGTATCACCACATTTCAAAGGCTTCTACCTTTTTCTTATCTGCTTCTCCTACTGTCCCAACTTCACAGCCATACAGTGCTGTGCTCCACACATATGTTTTAAGCTATCTTTTTCTTGTTTCTATGTTTGTGGTCTTTGAGCTCAGTAGTTGCTCTTTCTTGTTAAATGTAGCACGACCTTGTGCTAATCTTTGTTTTATATCTTTTGTGCTTTTCCTATCTTGCGTTATTTAACTTCCTAGATAGCAGAAATCCTTAGCCTCCTGTAAGTTCTCGTTACCTATTTTATTCTTGTTTTCGATTTATTTCCCCTCTTATACATACAAGAACTTTAGTTTTAGTTTTGTTAATTCATACCATATCTCTTCGTTAGAGCAGTTTCCATTTCATTAAGAGCAGCTTCTAACTCTTTTTTGATAAATGCTAATACCGCTATATCATCTGCAAATCTAAGCATACCATTCTTTTGTCCCTGCATATTAATTCCAAATGTTTTCCTGCATTTGACAGTATTCATTGCCTCTTTCATGTACAAGTTAAAAATTAATGGGGATAAGGCACATCCCTGTCTCGCCCCTTTCCTAATATTTACTTCGCTACTTTCTTGCTTTAATTCTATTACCGCCATTTGCTCTTTGTATAAGCTAAGTACTTTCCGTCTGTCCTTAAAACTCATTCCAATCTTTTTGAGTATTTCGAACATTTTTTACCATTTTACATTGTCGAATGCCTTTTCCAGATTTACAAACCCTATATATAAGCTTTCCCTCTTCTCTATTGTTTTCTCCATTATCACCCTCAGAGCTAAAATAGCCTCCCGTGTTCCCCTGTTGCGCCTAAACCCAAATTGATCTTCTCCCAGTATTTTTTCAGCTCCTTTTTCCATTCGTCTTTGTACAATTCTAGTTAATATTTTTAACTCGTGTGCTGTTAAACTTATTATTCGAAAATTTTCACCCCCATCCGCGCTCCTTTCTTTTTGGTATAGTTACTACGTTTGAAATCTTTGGGTATCTCGCCTGTCTCATACATATAGCTTACAAATCGAAAGAGACGTTCTGTTACTGCTTGTCCAGTGGTCCAGAGTTTCTGCTTGCACCTTATCTGTACCCGGTGCCTTACCATATATTCCTGCCATCTAGCTACTTTCTGTACATTTTCTGTAATGACGTTTCCTTCCGCGTCCCTTATATTTTTGCTATATGGTTTTATATCCCTAAAATTCATTGTAATTAGTTTGTATGCTTCGTCTGTCTTTCCTACTTCCATTTTAGTTTGTACCTCATTGCACATTTCATCTATCTATTGTTCTTTAGCTTTCCATTTTATGGCTTTGTATCTCTGTTTTCCTGTTTCGTCTGATCTATTTTTGTATTTTTGTTTTTTTTTCTATTAAATTCAGGATATCCTTTGTTATCCATGGTTTCTTTCTTTTTGTGTATACCCCAGAATATCATTGCCCGCCATGTCTAGGCTGGATTTAATGTTACTCCATTCTGTTTCTACTTCCTTAGTATCAGAAATTTACGCGATATCTTTCAGCAATTCATATGACTTTTTTCAAATCTTTCATGGACATATTTATCTTTTAGCTTTTCAAAGTCAAAGTGCGTTTTTCCGTTCCTCTTTTTCAGATTTTTAAATTCAAGTGCGGTCTTCATAATTACGATGTTGTGGTTAGTGTACATTTCTGCTTCCGGGTAGCTTCTACAGTCTTTTACTTGATTTCTAAACCGTTGTCTAACAATAATGTAATCTATTTGATATCTTCCTATATCTCCTGGCATCTTTCACGTGTATCGTTTTCTAGCATGATGTTAAAATAATGTATTTTCGATGGTTAAGTTGTGTTTGTCGCAAATTTCTACCAGCCTATTTCCCCTGTTATTTCTCAAGCCTAAACCAGGTAAACCTACTATCGCTCCTTCCCTACCCTCACCTACCACTGCATTAAAATCCCCTTAATTATTAAATTTTCATATCCTTTTACGTATCTTAGTATGTCTTTGATATCTTTGTAGATCGTCTCTACCTCTTCCTCATTGTAGTTAGAGGTGGGCATGTATACTTGTGTTATTACTGTATTTACTGGTTTAGATTCAAATCTAACCATTAGTATTCTTTCGTTCTTTTGTAAGTAGTTTTCTACACGTCGTCCTATCTTTTTTCGCATAACTCCCCGAATTTCTTTCCTCTGATCCTGTATGAATTATCCTAAAGTCTTCACTTCAAAAATCCCCCGCCTCTGGCCAGCGGACTTCGGTGATTCCTACTATGTCTAGTGCTAACCTATCCATTTCGAGTGTCAGGTTCTCTAGCTTACCTGCTTGTTTCATACTTCTGACATTCCACGCTCCGACTAGAAGAATGTTCACGGATCGTTTTCTATTCTTTCGGATCACATCCCCGAAGTAGTCACCCTCCCAGAGATCCGTATGGGGGACTATTATAGCTCCGGATTTTTTTACCCCAGAGGATGTCATCATGTTTAACAATTTCTGTACGCAGTGTACTTGGGAGGTAATGTGGTGGTTTTCCTTTGCCTTCCACATCGCAGTAGTGTGTCTTAGAATGTCATACCGACCCCAATGATCTCTGCCACTCTAAGTACCGAAAAAGCTGCTGCCCTCTTTCGGGAACCTGTCTTAGTCTGGTTCCTCACTAAAGACTCCACTAATTTGGTTAAGCCTATACTTCGGCTCGTTAGCTCATTGAAACGCGCAAACCATTCTACCTGTTCTAGTATTTTAGAACGTCGTCAAGATGCAGGTCCGTTCAGAATGGAAATTATCAAGCATTTGCCAACAAAATTATTTCAACAGTTTGGCTCACATAAAACTTGTAACAAATTTAACGCTACTTCTAGGTATTGCGAATGAATTAGTAGAAATAGCATCATGTTCATAGGTATAATAAGACCAATTTTTTGTTACTATACTCACCACGATGTTACTAAATGAATTAATCCGACCATCGCTATCTGCTTAGACAGTTTTTGAATCGTCACTGCATCCAATAATGAACACAAATAAAACCATAAAGAAATTTGTCAAAATATCGGATATTTTAGTGGTTTAATTCGTTGAATGAGAGAAACATAAATAACACCATGTAACACGTTTTTTGTCCTTGAGTAGTAAATGTTATTTTCTACTTGCTTATGATTCAAAACTATAAAAGAATACTTTTATCCCTTGTAACTTTGCTTTTGTGACTGAGACAATGAAAATTTGAAACTTGTCTATTTCCAATAAGATAACGGTCAAATTTACGTGCATCCGCACACATACAATAATAACAAAAACATATATAGCAAAATTAAGATACATTTTGGTTACAATTATATAAAAATGACCACCTATCATTTAGAAGTGTGTAATTTTTCGACATTTTTGCGATTATACTGTAAATCACTTTCGCGAAACAGCCCCCAAATGTAGTCTCCTATCATGTTCTGATTATACTGTCCCTGGTAGCGTTGTTCAAAGTATATTATATCTTGATGGAAGCGTTCTCCTTGCTCCTCCGAGTAAGCTCCAATGTTGTCCTTGAATTTATCAAGATGAGCATCAAGCATGTGAACTTTGAGGGACATCCTGCAACCAATATTTCCATAGTTTTCGAACTTGTGATTGCTCAAGAAACCCCGAACAACTCCGACAAAGCTTTTACAGGCCACTTTCTCCTTACGGTTGAGTTTCTTGGGGAAGTCATCACAATCCAGGATCTTCTTTATTTGCGGTCCAATCAAGACACCAGCTTTAACCTTTGCCTCAGAAAGGTTAGGTAATAAATGTTGAAGGTACTTGAAGACTGGAGATTCCGTCCATAAGCTTTCACAAATTGTTTAATAAGCCCTAACTTTATGTGCAGTGGTGGCATCAGCACTTTCAGGGTGTATACCAGTGGCTCCCATTTGACGTTGTTCTTTCCTACAGAAAACCTTGTCCCCTGTGGCCAGTCGCGCTTGTCGTAGTGAGCATTGGTGTTTCTGCCGCGTTAAAATCGAGGCGGCTTCGTGGCGTAGCTGGTATGTGTGTGACTACTACGCCCAAGGTCCCGGGTTCGAATCCCGACACGGTCCGCTTGAAAAATGTTGGGCGAGCATTTTTCACAATAATTCACCCTCGTTCGGATGAGAGATAAAATGGAGATCCCGTGTGTGATTGTTGTCACGCACGTTAAAGATCCCTACCTTGCTCGGAACAGCAAGAGTTCAACAAAATTCCAAATTTTCCAGGTAAAAAAAACTCGTTTCCTGGCCAATGTAGTACCTTCGGGTGGAGCATTGAAAAATCACATGTAAGGTGTCAAGATCGACGATAAATTAAATTGGAAAGCGCATGTACAATATGTTAAAACTAAAGGCGGCGAAATATCAAATAAAATGATGGCGGTGGCAAAAATAAATTGGGGCTTCAGGGACGAATCGCTGAGGACGGTCTATGCCGGAGCGATAGCGCCGGCAATGCTGTACGCAGCATCTGTATGGCCGGAAGGCTGTAAAGTCTGGGAGATTCGACAATTGACGAGCGTACAACGAATAACCGCGGTAAAGGCGACGAGAGCATACAGGACCACCTCCACGGAGGCGATCCTGGTGATCAGTAGGACTCTCCATATCGAATATGTCGTTAGGGAGATAGGAGATTAACAAATACAGGGAAAGGGCGCAAAATTATCGAAGATATTAATCTTGGTAATAGGGAGGTTGCGGGAAAGATCGTTGTATCAGAGTTGGGGCGCCTGGCGGATATTAGGGGAATCGACTTTGTCGAAGGCGACAGGGACGCGACGGGTATCAAAATTTACACGGACGGTTCGCGTATGGATGACGGGTAAGCAGGTGCGGCGTTTGTTGTGTTTAAGCAGGAACGGGAGGTGTTTCGGTTTCAAACCAAACTCGCGAGCTGGAGCACTATCTTCCAGTGCGAATTAGTAGCCATAGGAGAAGCTATCGATTACGTAATAAATCACACAGGCAGAGACGAGTATTATATAATCAGGACAGTAAATCAGCGCTGACGGTTTTAGCAAACATGAACACTTTGACCGACCTCTAAGCGAACGTCTGGAGGATAGCGCATACGGCACTGGAGTTTCGACATTTATAGGTCTGTTGGGTTAGGTCGCACGATTGTAACGTAGGAAACGATAGGGCTGATGAATTAGCTAAGGAGTCAATCCGACAATGGGAAGAGAGATGGAACAACGCTGCCACGGGCAGGTTGACTCACAAATTCATTCCGAGTATTGTAGCTAGAGATAAGATCGAGGTGAATCTCGACTATAAAATGGTGCATTTAATACAGGGCACGGCGCCCTTAAAGCGTATTTGCAAAGATTCGGTTTAACCAATAACGACCGCTATGAATGCGGTGAGGGCGCAGAAAGCGCAGAGCACGTGCTCTTCGACTGCCCACTCGAGGTGGCAAATAGAGAGTAAGCTGATAACAAATTAGTTATCGTAGGTCTAGCATGGCCAAAGAGCCTAAAGGAAGTTGGTGAAGTGGCTAATCAGAAGGCTTCCTGGACAGTCATTAAAAAATTTGCCGGAAGGGTCGCGAGATTGGACCTTGATAACCGCGCATAAATCGGTGGTTACAGTGGGGGGGATTGGAATACTAGGATTTGACTTGGCACGATTTATGAGCACAATTTGAAACCTTTTTGAAAAAAAAATGAAAACTGAAATGCTAAACAAAAGCAAAAATCTATAACCAAAAATCTATTATGCACGACGAACCCCTCACACCACCTGATACAATCACTTTTTCTTATCTTAAAGGCGCGGAATATCGCGAATAAATAATAACAAATAAACAATAACAAATATAAATCAGATACCCTAATTAAACTAAATCAGTAAAATAAATAAAGATAATAAAATAGAGTGAAACCACGCATCCCCCCAGGACTTTTATAGTAATAGTGTTGTGACCCCGAACGTTTAGTGCATATCCACCAGGACTTCAACAGTGCATAGTCAACTCCTCTTAGAGGTAAGATATCAATTGACGTCAAAAGACGACCAGATCTTCAGATGGAGAAATAAAATTGTGGCGATTGTACTCGCATAAGCATTGACTTGTAGTAATTGGAAGATTTTGAAATAATTTAATCAGAACGTTTTTTGTGTGTAATGGTGCTAGCCATCATAATGCTTATGCGAGTGCAACTGATAATTTGGGTGATGATTTTGTTAATTTATGCATTGTTTCATGCTTCTGCTTTTTTAGATATTTATTTATTTATTTATATATCTATTTTACGTTGATTTATATATTTATATTAGATTTATATTTATTTTATATTTTTGCGTGCATTGTATTGTTTTGTACCTTGATATAATTCGTTTGACGTTCTGTCGCCTATTTTTTGGGCGCAGTATTTATAGGAAAGAAGAATGTAATTATAATATGTCAAGGTAAGGAACGTTAGGGATCTTTAGAGACGAATATAGGATTTACTTAGAATTAAATACTTGGACCAGGGAGTACGAATTTGTAAATTTATAGAGTAGGCAAAATAGCTGGATTCACTATTAAAAATATTTGGCGAATGCTTAGAAAATTTAAATCCATTTTTAAAATTATCTAGCTATATTTGGATAGTTTTAAGACGACCCTTCAGGTCGCACCGGTAAGCAGAGCTGGCAACTGCTATCCGGTATTACGGATCCTTCCGTTTTACTTTTGCTTGTGTCTTCTTGAACGGACACACTCCAAAATCAACGCTAGGGATACCATTATTCAAACCCTATTTTTAGTTTTTGTTTTAGTTTGTTAGATTTTTAGTTAGGATTGATTAATTCTGAAGCTAGATTACATTTGGAGCACGTTTAATTTCTCGTTTAAACCCAATGTAGTACCTTCGGGTGCAGCATTGGAGACGTGGCCGCAGGCATAGCGGCCCTTATTCAAATTATAATGTCTCAAAGACAGAGGTAGCACGAAAACTTAGAGAAACCGCTTTGCAGACCCATTAGCAATCTCACCATTTTGAAGTCACCGATAACCGGCCAACCATATTCGTCATACTTGAAAACCTTCAGCAATGTTTTGATTATAATTCTCCTTGAGGTAAACTAAATGATCTAAGGGAAGGGACGGATATTTATTTCCGTTATGCAGCAGCACTGCTTTGACACTCCTTGAAGAGCTGTCTACGTAGGGGCGCCACTCATTCGAGTTACATGCGATTCCTACTTCCTTGAAAAGACCAGTTACATCGTGGCAAAAGCAAAGCCCATCTTGATAGGTGACGAAGCTAGAAAAAGTTTGGCGACGCTTTCTCTGATCTACGACTTGCACACTTTCATTCAACAAGTTCCACTTGAGCCTATACGTCAAAAGCTCTGCATTGGATTTGGTGAGTACAAGATTTCTGACCAAATAAGTTTATCTTATTCTCCATTTAAAATAATGTAAAAAACGTCTACAACGCTTTACTGTATCTATCACAATAAATGAACCACGAAGCAAAACAAAAAAGATCAAAATTTCGTTATTTTGGTATACTGCTTTTGCTACACCCTGTATGTTAATTATCTCGTCATGGTTGAACTCGGCATTAAAAACTGCACTACTTTCCCTATTTAATCTTTTCTCTAATGTCACAAACAACAGAGTTACCCATACAACGTGCAAGAATTAAGGCACCCTGTATATATATTGATTTGGGGGAAATGTAACTGGCGTAGCAGTTGAAGACGAATTTTGTAACCTATCTTTAAACTTTAGATTTAGGTTTGGTTTTTAGAACCTGCGACCCCATTGCAGATCGTAACCTATCGGTTAGGAACCATTACTGTAAAGCAATCCCGAACCCCTGTACCAGTAAACACTTGGCCCTGGTAGAGCACGCTTGGAGTGTTTCCTAACTATTTGAACAGATGAAATATTTTCCCTTCTGTCATATATTCTAGATTTGAACTAACTCTAGTGTTGTATATATTTCTACCTGGAAGATTGCGGTACATCGACTTCAGGTATCCTTTGCTTTGTACATCCCCTTTGCTTTTCAAGTATACCTTAGTCTTAGAGATTTATGTGTTTGCTATGTGTGAGCTGTCGGTATGACACTATTTAGTCTTAGGAGTATTAAATGTGAAGTATATGGAGGTGGATAAGTATTCCTCAAACAACTACGCTTGACAAAAAGTGTATATCTTCACGTATAGTATCTCACAAAAAGTTTGGCTATCTGTATCTTGTTACCGAATACCGCAACAAAATAATGGGAATTCAAAAAATGCCGCGCTAGCTAAAAACTCGTAGAGTAGGGTGAGTCACAAAGAAGGAAAAAGAAAGCGTCAAGAAAGGAATTTTCTTTACAAACCTTTGAGCTAAAAAAATTACCTTTAACTAATTTCCTACTTCATTTCTAACATGTACGTGAAGCAAAAGTTAAACAAAAATATGTATAGTGGACAGTTTCCAATTCTGGTTACAACGATTTTTAATCTTTATATATGTAAAATATTCATTAAGAAATATGTATACTTACAGGACCCATACTGATTGCTTATATTCTAATATTTACATAAAGCAAAAATTAAACAAAAATATACCTAGTGGACTGTTTCTGGCCTTTAGTTACTAGTATTTTTAAATCTTTATATATTTAAACTATTCATTAGAAAAAGTATGTACTTACATAGTACGCAAGAAAAATACAAAGAAAGACCCATCTACAAACCGAAATGCATTTCGCTGCAGGCAGCACAGAATGATGTACTAATATCGCGCCTAAACAGTAGGGTGACTCTGACAAATTTATATAAACAAATTTATAAGACAGTCAATGCCTATCTATTATCTAATAAATACTCAACCAATAACAGCTGTCACCATAACATTTTCAACGATTGGAGTGAAGTAAGTTCCGCTTCAAACCCTGTATCATCTCAAAGTGCGCGAAAAATAACCTGAAAACTTGTCCAGGAAATTCCAGACTCGATTTATGTTACTGATGCAGTTCATCAAACGATGCAGAAGAAAAAGTAGCAAATATTACAGCTTGGCATGACGTTTCGGTTTTAACTTTATCACGGCGTGATCTTGCTAATTCAGCTAATTTATTGTTGGGGTACCACAATTTTTGCTGTCGACATCTGGCAGAACACATGACACCTCATACTTGCATCTGTTACTCCGATTATACAGGATTATTCTATTCGGTATTAAAATACGCCAACATAAGTGCCTTATAATGTTCAAAAACCAGTCAACTGCTCTAACGATATTCGGTATTCATTGTTTTCACGAAACATTTTATTTTACGCAATTAGTTAAAATGATCACCCGAATCGCAGCATTAGAAAACATATTCTCGAACACGGAACCGACACAATCAAATCAAAGGCTTTTACTCGTCTTGCCACCCATAAAATCATTTCGACAAAACGAGGCTACAATCGATTAATGGAAAAACCATGTTTATCTTATACATTGAAACCGGTCCTAAACGTTCTAAGCAACACGAAAGTACATCCAAGGACTTGTAAATGACGCGTCAGGAGAGTTGCCTGGCTTTCGCATAAAATTATAAAAAAATGTTATATAAACGAATGCAAAATTCCTTCTCAATACGGTGTAAAGAAAAGCAAACACCAGAAACTTTTAATGGATCGAATCCTGTGTTTGCACACAACCTTGTAAAAAAACACGTACATAGATGTTTGCAATATTTCTGCAAACAAATGTTCTGATAACCAAATACCACGTTCATAAACATATTATAATTTTCAAGAAAGCGCATGTGGTTTATAATAAAATACCAACTTTTAACTATATTGAAATAGAATGTTTATGTCTAAATATTTTAATAAAAATCCTACTCTTGATCCGTACGAAGACACAAAATCCTCTGTGACATTTAATCTATAAAATTAACTTACAAAAATATAATAAAGAGCAAATGTTTAATTCAAAGTGCTTATAATTAATTTTTAATATTTTCTACAATCCAATCTAAATAACTAACTACTTTTGTATTCACATCTGGTGTCGTATGACCACACCCAGCACCAAATGAAATAATACCCTCCACGTGCCATTGATTTTTATTTGCAAACATTACTGGTCCACCAGAATCTCCTTGGCAACTAAAGTCTTGATTATCAGACTTTGACAACATACAAGTTTGCTTGTCTGTAATATTAACACCTCTAGTTTTTTTTCCGTAAAAACGTTTGCATTCTTCAATTGACCGTAGTTCCACACGAACCTTTTTCTTTACGTTAGAACTTTTTCCAGCATAAGAGGTTAAGCCCCAACCAGAAACAATCAATTCCTCCCCAATTTGAGCAAGTTTTACGCCAGAAAATGGCAAGCATATAGGCCGAATATAATCTAAAACAATAATTGTAATAATAAAAGTAAAAACTGAATGAGTTGATTAAATTAATTGCCAAATTGTAGCAAGCTTTAACGTTTAAGAACTAACTGCTGAATAATCATTCATCTTCCAACATAGCAATGTATAACCTTTTCATACAAAAATTTCACATTTAAAATTTTGCTAAAATATATTGTGGTGAGGCATATAACGTTTGGAATACCAGAAAAAGTAAAAATTTTGTGTTTTCGTTTTATTTTAATTAGTATAAACGGTTCCATCTATTATTTCGTGAGCGATTAAGTAGTAGCAAGATTCATATATTAAGGACACTGCGGTGTTAACAAATAAGAACAGCACATATTATTAAACTGGAAGTGTTTCCAATCCCTATAGAACACGATTTGTTGCGCACAGAAGTTTCACGACTACCGGTAAGGCAAAGTCAACACAAAACTGACTTGCGCGTGTAGAATTGAAGCAACGCAGAATTACATCGCGAGGTTACATGTATGAGCGGTACGGTACCCAGAGCGCAGCTGTTTTGTGACCGAATTAACGCATACAACATTGCGCAGTGCACCTCGTGGTGCCACTACACGGCCAAACGTTATATGATATTCAAAGAGGAAGAGGAAGAAACACGAAAGGATTGAAGCTATTAAGTACCGCAACAAAACAAAGGAGAATCGAAAGAATTATGCCGTACTAGATAAAGGTGTTGTAGAGTAGGGTGGATCACACATAGGACTGGCAAAAACCGAAAAAACTGAAAACCGGTTTGCCGGTTTTACTAAAAATCAGTTTTGAAAAATCGGTTTACCAAAACTGATTTATAAAACCGGTTTTACCAAAACCAGTTTTACCAAAACTGGTTTTTACCAACCAGGTTTCACCGAAAATGTAATTAAAATTATAACTATATGTATTACTAAAACTTGAGATCTGGTACGTTATCAAAATAGGATAGATTCAAATATTTAAATTTGTAACTAATAACCACAATCGAAAATTTTACAGCTAACCCAAACTAAGTTCAAAGTACCTTGAACTTTAAAACTGAATATTTAATAAGATTTTATAGGATGATGAATAAGCAATTGTTTAAATTGACCGAAGGCAATTAACCGTGAAAACAGTACGGGATTATAAAATTTTTAAATCAGCTACGCATCATATTATTCAATTTCAGGGAGGGAACATAAGAGATTGCTCTAGGGAATTGATGTATGTTTTTCCAAAAAAAATATTAAAAGCAGTTTAATAAGGTTTTACATAAAGTTACCATCATCATCATTACGTCTTTAGTCCTGGAACTGCTTAGACGCGTACCCTCAATGCTTCCTATTCTATTCTAACCTGCACTTTTCCTTGAAATTTCCACAGTCTGTATCTTTCACTATTTGCGTGCAATAGTCTGATCTAGGTCTACCTCTACCTCTTTTTCTCCTATCTCTGTTTGTAATATATCTCGCAATTGTCCCTGAAAATGCCTTAGAACGTATCCTGTTCGTCTATTTAACCTGTTTTTTTTTGTTTTCCACAATCTTTATTTCCCTGCTATTTCTATGACCTCTATGTTCTTAACTTGTCTATCCATGCTATCATCCTCATACATTTGAGGCACAACATTCCAAAAGGCTTCTGCCGTTTTTGTCTGCTTATACTACTGCCCCTATTTCATACACGTACTGTAACAATTTTATTTTTAGTTAATAAATCCCTTCATCAAAGTGCGAGAATAATAAGACACTTTTAATAATTTTATTTTGTGGTTAATAAATCCCTCCATCAAAGAGCGAGAATAATAAAACACTTTTATTGAAATAATGTTAAGGTGCATTCAACAAGTAAAGTAATACGTTAAAGCAGCATCTTTATTTGTTATTCTATTTGTGGTTGGATATCTGTGTCTTCTACAGCCATTCGCAGGCGCGTTTAGGTTTGACAACCTCCTCCTTAGACCCTCCGGTCGCCAGAGCGAGTTTGATAATCACTCGGCCATACGTGGAAGAAGAGACAAGATGTATGAAAGAACGCAGGCCGGTAATTTGCGTATCAATTTTGATGAGTGAGGACACATTCTTGAATAGCGCGCGACGAGACACATTGCTACAATTAACCATGCACTTTGAAGTTAGAAAATTTAGTCTATTTTAAGAAAACTACTTTGTTTTACGACGTATAAAACGCAACTTAGAAGATAGGAAATTCAATCCCTTTTGTTAAAACCACTTTGTTATACAGCGTAAAGATGCTTCTTTGGTAATGCAGCGTGATTCAACATATTGCAGCAGCTGACGAATGTATTGTGACCGTAATTAATTCTATACCTGGAACAACTCCACGTGGTAGAAGCTGTCTAGGATGAGCTGGGTTCTTACTACATGCAGTAAACATCGCATGATATAACAAGTACCTCATCTAGGCGGGAAAAGCAATTTTTGGTTCGTAGTTAGCTTTAAGTAATTTTTCGTGTTTCAAATTAGAAACACGCTAATTTGTTCTCATGTGTAAAAGCACGAATATGATATTTGTTTCAACTATTGCTGAGCTGGAATTTCCGGTGTCGAAATTAAAATTCACTAATTTGATGTTTTAAGAAACAACACGTTGCTTCAGTATAAATTGTTAGTTACAACAACAGGTGTTACTGACGTCACTTATTTTTCTGTAGTATACTGCTGACAGATGTCTCCTTGAAAGTAAATGCTTAGAACAGCTTTAGCACATCTTATGTAAATAAGAATATTTTTGTGATCATTTTTTTTGGAAACTAAAGCTAGTACATTTAATTTAAAAAGGAAAGCTTGAATAGTAACATTTTTAATGTAATCGGCCTGAACAGATCTGCGCGGGTTAGAGTATTTTTGTGTAACAAGTTTACAATATACTGTAAAATATTTGATTATGAATAATTTTGAGAAACCGTAATTTAAAATTCACGAAGTAATTCAATTATTTATTAAATTTTGTTGCATTGCATTTTATTTTAAAAGAGATTCTTTTTAGTAAATTATTGGTTCAAGATTAAAGTTTTTTATTTTGATCAAATATGATCAAACCTAACCACAGAAAGCTAACATCTTTAAGAGTAGAATTTTGATGCCAACTTTATATAGAAAATATCTTTTTGATACTTCTTTATGTATATTTGCGGGACACAAATAGTGTTCCACCTTTTTTTTTATTAACCTAACTATTATAATTTCTTACAGGAACAGCGTCTTATTTTATTAAGACAGGTTTTTTTTATCGAAGGCGATCTTTCTTTCTTTGGGTTTCCACGTCCGCCCTTAGAATATATGCCATGCCATTATCGTGAATAAGTCTCATAGCTCTACCCAAGGAATAGACCCCTAGTTATGTCGGAAGACTTCGTTTCACTAGCGCCCAACGTCTAGAGTCAGATATAAATTAGAAAAATACGCTTCAGTACTGTGCTGTGCTCCACACATATGCTTTCAACAATTTTCTCTTTGTTTCTATGTTTGTTGTCTTCGAACATAGCCACTGCTCTTTCTTGTTAGATGCAGTTCGGTTCCCACTTCTATTGTTTACAAATATACAGCCTATTTCCCTGTAGTGTGAAAAGGGTTAAGCAGTCTGCGGCTATCAAGATCCCAAACACTTGAACATATGCCGAATTAATAGTTTTCTAATATATCCCTTCGCACAATCAACATTAGCTGAAAATATTTCAACACCAAGACCTGTAGTTGTTTATAATAATTATCAGATTTAAGTGCAATTATTTTTTTCGTCATTAGGTTTTTCGGTCTTGAAACTGGTTGGACGCATACCTACGCTTATTTCTATTCTGAGCTAACCTACACTGTTCCCTGAAATTCCCAAAGCCTGAATACGGCTCGGTTCCTCTTCTGTTGTGTTCTAATTTTATGCCTTATTTCACCAAGATTCAGTGATATGTGAAGCGGGTTAAACAGGCGTGGCTACCAAGAATCCCCCAACACTTAGACATTTCCCGAATAAATAGTTTCCAGTAAATCCTTTCGCATAGTTAATATTAGTTGAGAGTATTGCAAAACCAACACACGAAAAAAATAACTGTTCTTAAACCTGATGATAACTATAACCAACTGCTTATAGTTATCATCAGGTTTACGAACAGTTATTTTTTTCGTCATTAGGTTTTCTATCTTGGAACTGATTGGGCGAGTACCTTCACTGATTTCTATTCTGCACATTTCCCTGAAATTCCTACAGCCTACATATTTGACTGTATGTGTGCTATACTCTAACCTAGATCTACCTCTACCTTTCTTTCTTCCTATCTCTGATTCTAATATATTCCGCACTATTCCCTCTTGCCTTAGTATGTTGCCTATCATCCTATCTCTCCTATTTTTTTACTATTTTCCACATACTTCTTTCTTCCTCTACCATTTCTAGTATCTATTTGTTCTTAACCCTGTCTGTCCATGATATCTTCACCATACGTCTGTAGCACCACTTTTCAAAGGCTTCTATCTTTTTCCTTCCCGTTTCTCCTACTGTCCAGGTTTCACAACCGTACAGTGCTGTGCTCCACACATATGTTTTAAGCAATCTTTTCCTTGTTTCTATGTTCGTCGTTTTTTAACACAGTACTTGCTTTTTCTTGTTAATTGTAGCACGACTTTGTGTTAATCTTTGTTTTATATCTTTTGCACTCTTCACATCTTGCGTTATTTGGCTTCCTAGGTAGAAGAAATCTTTAACCTCTTGTAAGTTCTCGTTGCCTATGTGTATTCTAATTTTTAATTTATTTTCCCCTCCTTTGCATACTAGTACTTTAGTTTTATTTTTGTTAATTTTCAAAACGTATCTCTCTGTTAGAACTGTTTCAGTTTCATTAAGACCAGCATCTAACTCTTCCTTGCTAGATGCTAATACCGCTATATCATCTGCAAATATAAACATATGAATCTTTTGTCCCTGCATAATAATTCCAAATGTCTTCTTGCATTTGACAGTAATCCTTGCCACTTTGATGTAAAAGTTAAAAATTAATGGGGATAGGGCTCATTACTGTCTCACCCCTTTACTAATATTTACTTCTCTATGTTCCTGCTCTAATTCAATTACTGCTGTTTGCTCTTTGTATAAACTATGTACTATCCGTCTATTCCTAAAACGAATTCCAATCTTTTAGAGTATTTCAAACATTTTTTTCCGTTTTACATTGTCGAATGCTTTTTCCAGATCCACAGATCTTATATACCCGTTTCCCCTTTTTTATTGTTTTCTCCATTAATACCCTCAGAGCTAAAATAGCCTCCCGTGTTCCCCTGTTTCGCCTAAACCTAAATTGATCTTCTCGTGGTATTTCTTCAGCTCATTTTTCCATTTGTCTTTGTACAATTTTAGTTAATAGTTTTGACACGTGTGCTGTCAAACTTATTGTTAGAAAAATTTTCACAACTATCCGAGCCTCTCTTTTTTATTATAGTGGCTATGATGTTACGTTTGAAATCTTTGGATATCTCGCCTGTCTCATACATATAGCTCACAAGTTTGAAGAGACGTTCTGTTACTGCTTGTCCAGCAGCTTTTAGGGTGTCTGCTTGTACCTTACCTGTACCCGAAGCCTTACCATTTTTCGCACCCTTTGATGCTAACTTACACTCATCTCTAAGTATAGAATATCTATAGTCGTCCTTTTCAATGTCTGATTCCTATTCTAATGCTGATATTTCCTTTCCTGCATATAAATTCCCTATATATTCATACCATCTATCTACTTTCTTTACATTTTCTGTAATGACGTTTCCTTTCGCGTCACATATTTTTGCTATACGGTTTTATATCCCTAAAATTCATTCTAATTAGTTTGTATGTATTTCGTCTGTATTTCCTATTTCCATCTGAGTTTGTACCTCTTTGCACTTTTCATCAATGCATTGTTCTTTAACTTTCGTGCATATGCGAATTATTTCCCAATTTATGGCGTTGTATCTCTGTTTTCCTGTTTCATCTGATCTATTTTGTATTTTCGTCTTTCTTCTATAAGATTCAGGATACCATTTGTTATCCATGGTTTCCTATTTTCTTTTTGTGTATTTCCCAGAATATCTCTGGTCGCCATGTGTAAGCTGTATTTAATATTATTCCATTCTGTTTCTATTTCCTTATTATAAGAAATTTTCCTGATAGCTTTCAGCAATTCGTTTGACTTTTTTCAAATCTATATCTGTCTTTGAGTAGATTTTATAGTCTTTTACTTGACTCCTAGCCCGTTGTTTAACAAGTGTAATCTATTTGATATCTTCCTATATCTCCTGGCATCTTCCACGTGTAACGTCTTCTAGCATGGTGTTGAAATAATGTATTTGTGATGGTTAAATTGTTTTTGTCGCAAAATTCTACCAGCCTATTTCCCCTTTCATTTCTCGTGCCTAAACCAAATAAACTTACTAGCGTTCCTTCCATACACTTACCTACCACTGCATTAAAATCCACCGTAATTATTAAATTTTCATGTCCTTTCACGTATCTTAGTATGTCTTCGATATCTTTCTAGATTGCCTCTAGTTCTTGGTAACTGTAGCTAGAGGTTGGCATGTATACTGTATTTACCGGATTAGATTCTAATCTAACCATGAGCACTTTTTTGTTCTTTTGTAGATAGTTTTCTGCACGTTGTCCTATCTTTTTCTCATAACCATCCCCACACCAGAATTTCCTTCCTCTGATACCGTATGAATTACTCTAAAGTCTCCACTCCAAAAATTCCTCGCCTCTGGCCAGAGAACATGACTGATCCCTACTGTCTAGTGCTAACCTATCCATTTCAATTTTTAAGTTCTTTAGCTTACCTACTTGCTTCATACCCTGACATTCCACGCTCCGTCCGACTCCTAGAATGTTCACAACTCCTTTTTGATACTTTCCGATCATATCTCCAGAAGTGGTCCCCTACCGGAGTTCTGAATAGGGGGACTGTTTTAACTCCAGAATTTTTTACCCCTGGAATGCCATCATATTTAATAACAATTTGAGTACGCTGTGTACTTCCTTCCTTCCACATCGCAGTAGTGTGCCTTAGAATGCGATACCGACCCCTATGGTCTCTGCCACTCTAAGTACCGAAAAAGTTGCTGCCCTCTTTCGGGGACCTGTCTTAGCCTGGCTTCTCACTAACGACCCTACTACTTTGGTTCGACCTATAGTTTGGCTCTCTAGATCACTGGAACGCGTAAGCCACTCGACGCGTTCCAGTAATCTAGAACTTAATCAAGGTGCAGGTCCATTCGGAAAAAGAAAAGTTACCGTGAAAAGTAAATTTTTGAATTAACTGAGTTTGTATTCTGATCTACAGATGTCTTCTCTTTTACATCGGCGTCGTTATTGGTTTAGGTATCAACATATTACATAAATTATTATATTACCTGAAAAACCGACGGTTTGATTTAATCGTAATAATGCTATGTCGTTTAGTTTTGTTCCAGGAGAGTAACTCGGATGATTTAAAACTTCAGCAATGCCATATTCTTGAACAGGATTACTACAGTCTTCAATATCTGTGTTATCTGAACAATCTTTAGCCAATTCTAGGTTATGTTCGCCAAGTCGAACACCAAAACTAGAAAATAAAAATTTGCATTGTTCTTATTCTTGCAAGTACTAGTTTACTGGTAATTTTAGAAACTTACAGGTACTTTAATGAATAATTAAGCATATAAAATGTATAATATTACTTGATATTGTTTCAATACTGTTAAAACTATCGCAAAAATTTATCTAAGCACTTCATAATACAGGGAGTTTATAAAAGAACTCCTTGATTTAAAAAAATCATAATTAAAAAACGAAACCAGTAATAAACTTTCGGGTTTTGAACTTGAGTTCAGTATATTGTCAAGATTGTTTTGCTAATATTCGATCGCAGTGCGCAGCTTTAGAGCAAGCGTGGTGGGGGAAGAGTGCTACTGGTCGGTCGGCAGTTGCCACTCACCAGTCATGGCTATGCCACTGCAGAAAGCTCAGTGTGTGATTTGGTTTATTCAATCTAGTTCAGTGATCACAGTTCAGCGTAATTATCGACGTGAATATGGCGGTGATGCACCTACTAACAAAACTATTCTGCAGTGGTATAATCACTTTTGTGGAAACAGGTAGTGTCTTAAAAATTAAGCCACTGGGTAGGCCTTCAGTCTCAGAACAGAATGTGGAACGGATCCGTACATCTTATATTGGTAGCCCTAAAAAGTCATTGGCAAGGCGAAGTTTAGAGTTGGAAATACCTAAGTCTACCGTGTACAAAGTATTGCGAAAGAGGCTTAAATTACGTGGGTATAAGATTCAGCTTCTGCATGAAATCAAGCCCAATGACAAAGTGAAAAGTTTCGATTTAGCAGTCTACATTTTGAACAGGATTGAAGAAAATGAGAACTTCCTAGAAAATGTTATGTTTTCAGATGAGGCGACTTTTCACGTAAGTGAGTCTGTCAACTGACAGAACTGTAGGTTTTGGGGTCTGAGTCACCGCATGAATCCATAGAACATCAGCAGGACTCTCCCAAAGTCAATGTTTGGTGTGGATTGATGCATGATCGCAAAGAAGACAATTAATGGGGATATTTATTGTGAAACGCTTGAACTATACGTTTTCCCACAGATAGATGATATCGAACTAGAAAAGGGACCGATTGTCTTTCAACAAGACGGCGCGCCACCTCGCTATAGCAACCGTGTCCGTGATGTGTTGAATTTGCGTTTTCCTGACAGGTGGATTGATAGACCTAGGTCGATTGCATGGCCACCAAGGTGCCCAGATCTGACTCCACTAGATTTCTTTTTTTGGTGTCATGTAAAACACATTGTTTATTCCGACAAGACCCGTGATATTGATCATTTGAGGGAGAGGGTTGTTGCAGCTGTAGCATCCGTCACGCCTGATATTCTGCTGAATATCTAGGAAGAAACTGATTATAGTTTAGACGTGGCCAGCACAACAAATGGTGCACATATACACAACTTTATTAGGTATCAAAAAAACTTCAAAAGATTCTCTTTAATTCTATGTAAGTTTAATAACTATTATTTTAACTTCACTGTGTACAAATAAAACTTTAAATCAAGGAGTTTTTTTATAAACTTCCTGTATTTTGTATACTTGTCAGTCGTTACCAGTGTGATTACTATATATATATATTACTCATATTTAGACCAGGGTAGAAAATTAAATAATCAAATCAAATAATTTTAATTACCGTGTATAAGGAATTTCATTAAATAATACGCTTTATTAAAACCTTGAAGCATAAATAAACTCGGTCGTTTCAGTAAAAATAAGAAATTTAAATTATCTATAAGACGCTTTACATCAAAAGAAGCAGTATTGAAAAGCGCAGTGGATAATTTAATTATTCCTAAACAAATGGAAATTACGTGCAAAATTTATATTAATGAACTCTATTTTAAATAACTGGTATTAAACAAAACGTACGGATAATAATTTGTATTCGCTAAAAATGAAAGGATGGAAATAAATTTTAATTGGAGTTAATTGAACCATTATTAATAATAAGCATAAAACTTGTAAAACCCAATAATAGTCAAATCGTAGGAAGGTTATTTAAAATGTTACGTTTGAACACCCCTGCGTGTTTTTAAAAGGCAATTTCAAGTTTATTTGTTTGTATAAACATTTTGATTCTAAGGATATTTGAAACGATAAGATGATTTTGCTTGATATACATAACTCATGCGTATTTTTAAAAAGCTCATTCTGCGTAAATTTGGCAAATAATTAATGTTTCAAAGAATCTTGGAGAAACCGGGCTTAATATTCACGAGAATGTGCGATACGGGGTTATTAAACCAAGATAACAGTCCGCGTGGACTAAAATATAATCGATAATGAAGAGTGTCAAGTTGCACCAATACGAACAGGTTAGAGAAGGAAAGAAAATGCGTCAAGCAAAGACACATATTGTAAAAGGGCGGGATTTAAGCAACGTCAAGGGGTTGCGATTGGTTAAAAATAGGATGCATATATCAGAGGTAGAACAACAATTTCTGTATAAAAGTAATTAGTTTTTCTCGGACAACTTTGCGGGCCGTGTTGAAATTTTCTGAGATCTCAATGGAGTGAGGACTAAATTCATAAAAATCTACGTGCAGGCTACAGACTGGGAACGTAGAATGAGGAATTCGTTGGAATTACCCGTTTTAGGGAACAAAGCGACGTGTCGGCTATTCGCTATATATACAGGCGGGAATATGTGTTTCTCTCTCTTAGACTCTTAGACTTTCGACGATTAGATGCGTTAAAAGCTCGTGCATCCGCGACTTAATATTAAACAGTGCATTTTAGTTTGATTAAATAATTTAAAGTGTGCTAGTATATTTTAGTGACTCAAAATAGTTGGTTATTTTACGTGCTAACATGAATGTACTTCAGTGCACTTAGACACAAGGTAATAAAAGTTTATTATCACGGTACCAATTAGTAAAATTTACAACGACAAATGTATACCCAAAAGTAGGCAGTTTTGGCGTATATTGGTAATATTGGTAAAAGGAAGTATGAATTTCTTTGCTATTTTGCGGGGGTGTTAATGACTAAATGGTTCGTAAATGTGTCTGCATCCACTAAACCAGAGGCAGATATACACAGATGAGTTCCGGAAAAGCCTAGAAACAACTTTAAATTAATGGTGATGGAGAACATTTTAAAGCGTTGACAACTTGAAGCTGTAAATAGAATCCGGTTGGAATGGTGTGATTTACAAAAGGGACGATTACACTGAAGCTACGAGGACAATAACCTTCAGGTAAATTGTACTATTTTGTTTGACATTTTTTGGGTGTATTGAATGACTTTATAATCGATTTACTTTAACTGGACCTTAGTGGAATTTTTCTAACCATAAAAATTTAATTTTAAGATGAAATTTGCTTGTTTAAGTAAAAGGGGTATTTTGTTTTGATGTTCGGGAATAGGATGAAACTTTGGGTAGGTCTTTGAGCTCAATTAGACAAACCTGGTTAATTAACGTAAAGGGGTGGTAGATGCTCCCTTTATACTCAGACTCCGGTCTGCTTATCTTGTTATATTAATTAGTAGGCATCCAACAAGGACTTTAATTTTGGATGCACAGTAAAATGATAATAAAATTAATCCGGAAATTCTTTTTAAAACTGAATTTTATGTTCAAATTTAATTTGAAAATTTAATGTATTCTGAATATTGATGTAAATAGAGTTAACGTTGATGTTTGTGGTAGGAATGTGTTGTTTAATTTTTATGATTGAGAATGGAAGTTATCTAGAAGAGCAGCCGAGGCGATTAACAGAAGGAATCAACGGACCAGGTGATTTAAAAGGTTTCACAGCCTTCTTGACGCCCAAACTGTGGGGCTCGAATGTTTTTTTTTAAAGGGCCAGTACCTGCAAAGATGAGAGGTTACACAGCATTCTTGGCGACCCAAAAGTGAGGCTCGAGTTCCAAATAAAATTTTGTTATTTTATTCCAGGAAACTGGCGATCTGAGAGAGAGTTTCTGTTTGTGGATAAATTTAAAAGTATTTGAGAGTGTGTGTGAGTGATTAGAACGTATGCAGAGAAAAGAGTGGTTAAGGAGTCAAGGAGTGGAAATTGGAAGTGACGATAGTGCATTGTGTGAGAAAATTTCGAAAATGGAAGAAGCGGGAGGCAGTAGAGATCAGTCGAGGACGGAATCAGGGGATCAAGGAAACGAAATGATAATGAGGATGCTTGAAAGAATGAATGAGACGTTAAGCGGGGTTAGAGAGGACTCAAATCGAAAATTTGAGCAAATGAGTGATGAATCGAATAGAGCGAGAGAGGACTCAAATCGAAAATTTGACCGAATGAATGAGACGGTTAAGTTTTTGCGTTTAGCTTCACATAGGAATCATCGTTTATGGGAGGACAATTTGTCCAAGGTTGAATCTTTTATCAATGAAACCCCTAGTACCGTGACAGAAACCAGTCCCATCATGCTGATCAAGCAACAGTATCCCGATAGACCATGGCAAATTGTGCCTAGGGATGATGAATTCCAACAACTTTTGGTAGATGTGAGGGAGAGGTTAAGGAAGAGAGCTGAAAAATATACAAGGAAGATGAACGCAAGAATTAGAAAGAGGGTAAAATTTAGAGTGGGAGACCAGGTAGTAGTAAAAAGCTTGAGAGTAGGGAAGAGAGATAAGATGACATGTGCTAAACTACACTTGCCATATGAGGGACCTTTTGAGATAAGTGAAGTAGTAGGGGAGTGCACATATTTATTAAGGGAAGTAGGTACGGGAAATGAGAGGGGACGGTTTCACGTCAACCTACTATTCCCTTATACCGGAGAACCAGCACCACAGGAGAATTAGGAATAGGATAGTAAGAAGAAAGACTTGGAGGGTCAAGAAGAGAGTTAGATTTAAATAACTTAATGAACAGAGAAAAGAGATAGGTGAATTTTAGTATAGATATAGGAATAGAAATAGGATAGGAATAGAAGTAGGTGCTTATAGAAAATAAAGCTAAGTATAGGATAAATATGGGAGATAATTAGGAATAGGTTTAGGATGAGAATAAAGAGTAAATGTAGGAAGAAAATAAGATAGGTTAAGTATAGATATTTTATATAAGATTAGTGGAGAGTTAGGAATAGAGTAAGAGTAGGATAGGTATATAGGATTAGGTAGGGGGAAGTAAAGTATAGTGAAGAGTAGTTAAAAGTTAGGAATAGGATAGGTATATAGGATGTATATAGGATTAGATGGATAAGTAAGATGAAGTTAGGGATAATTTCAGTTTATAGAAGTAGGTGAGAGTTAGGAATAGGATAGGGATATAGGATAGGTGTAAATATTTTTTGGATTGGAGACAAAGTAGGTAAGTTAGATAGATAAGGATACAGAGAGATAGGCAAAATTTTGTAAAGATTTTTGGCAGTCTAAATATTTGATATTTGCATTCAAATAAGTGGGATTATTTGTATTCAAATAGGGGGAAAATACTCATATTTAGACCAGGGTAGAAAATTAAATAATCAAATCAAATAATTTTAATTACCGTGTATAAGGAATTTCATTAAATAATACGCTTTATTAAAACCTTGAAGCATAAATAAACTCGGTCGTTTCAGTAAAATAAGAAATTTAAATTATCTATAAGACGCTTTACATCAAAAGAAGCAGTATTGAAAAGCGCAGTGGATAATTTAATTATTCCTAAACAAATGGAAATTACGTGCAAAATTTATATTAATGAACTCTATTTTAAATAACTGGTATTAAACAAAACGTACGGATAATAATTTGTATTCGCTAAAAATGAAAGGATGGAAATCAATTTTAATTGGAGTTAATTGAACCATTATTAATAATAAGCATAAAACTTGTAAAACCCAATAATAGTCAAATCGTAGGAAGGTTATTTAAAATGTTACGTTTGAACACCCTGCGTGTTTTTAAAAGGCAATTTCAAGTTAATTTGTTTGGATAAACATATTGATTCTAAGGATATTGGAAACGATCAGATGCTTTAGCAGGAAATACAGAACACCTGCGTATTTTTAAAAAGCTCATTCTGCGTAAATTTGGCAAATAATTAATGTTTCAAAGAATCTTGGAGAAACCGGGGCTTAATATTCACGAGAATGTGCGATACGGGGTTATTAAACCAAGATAACAGTCCGCGTGGACTAAAATATAATCGATAATGAAGAGTGTCAAGTTGCACCAATACGAACAGGTTAGAGAAGGAAAGAGAAATGCGTCAAGCAAAGACACATATTGTAAAAGGGCGGGATTTAAGCAACGTCAAGGGGTTGCGATTGGTTAAAAATAGGATGCATATATCAGAGGTAGAACAACAATTTCTGTATAAAAGTAATTAGTTTTTCTCGGACAACTTTGCGGGCCGTGTTGAAATTTTCTGAGATCTCAATGGAGTGAGGACTAAATTCATAAAAATCGACGTGCAGGCTACAGACTGGGAACGTAGAATGAGGAATTCGTTGAATTACCCGTTTTAGGGAACAAAGCGACGTGTCGGCTATTCGCTATATATACAGGCGGAATATGTGTTTCTCTCTTAGACTCTTAGACTTTCGACGATTAGATGCGTTAAAAGCTCGTGCATCCGCGACTTAATATTAAACAGTGCATTTTAGTTTGATTAAATAATTTAAAGTGTGCTAGTATATTTTAGTGACTCAAAATAGTTGGTTATTTTACGTGCTAACATGAATGTACTTCAGTGCACTTAGACACAAGGTAATAAAAGTTTATTATCACGGTACCAATTAGTAAAATTTACAACGACAAATGTATACCCAAAAGTAGGCAGTTTTGGCGTATATTGGTAATATTGGTAAAAGGAAGTATGAATTTCTTTGCTATTTTGCGGGGTGTTAATGACTAAATGGTTCGTAAATGTGTCTGCATCCACTAAACCAGAGGCAGATATACACAGATGAGTTCCGGAAAAGCCTAGAAACAACTTTAAATTAATGGTGATGGAGAACATTTTAAAGCGTTGACAACTTGAAGCTGTAAATAGAATCCGGTTGGAATGGTGTGATTTACAAAAGGGACGATTACACTGAAGCTACGAGGACAATAACCTTCAGGTAAATTGTACTATTTTGTTTGACATTTTTGTGTGTATTGAATGACTTTATAATTGATTTACTTTAAATGGACATTAGTGGAATTTTTCTAACCATAAAAATTTAATTTTAAGATGAAATTTGCTTGTTTAAGTAAAAAGGGTATTTTGTTTTGATGTTCGGGAATAGGATGAAACTTTGGGTAGGTCTTTGAGCTCAATTAGACAAACCTGGTTAATTAACGTAAAGGGGTAGTAGATGCTCCTTTATACTCAGACTCCGGTCTGCTTATCTTGTTATATTAATTAGTAGGCATCCAACAAGGACTTTAATTTTGGATGCACAGTAAAATGATAATAAAATTAATCCGGAAATTCTTTTAAAACTGAATTTTATGTTCAAATTTAATTTGAAAATTTAATGTATTCTGAATATTGATGTAAATAGAGTTAACGTTGATGTTTGTGGTAGGAATGTGTTGTTTAATTTTTATGATTGAGAATGGAAGTTATCTAGAAGAGCAGCCGAGGCGATTAACAGAAGGAATCAACGGACCAGGTGATTTAAAAGGTTTCACAGCCTTCTTGACGCCCAAACTGTGGGGCTCGAATGTTTTTTTTTAAAGGGCCAGTACCTGCAAAGATGAGAGGTTACACAGCATTCTATATATATATATATATATATATATATATATATATATATATATTACTCATATTTAGACCAGGGTAGAAAATTAAATAATCACATCAAATAATTTTAATCAACGTGTATAATGAATATTATTAGATAATACGCGTTATTAAAACCGTGAAGCATAAAATTTTATTAGTTTCATTAAACATAAGAGATTTAAATCATGTACAAGACGCTTTATATCAAAAGAAGCAGTATTAAAAAGCTCTGCGTGTAATGTAATTATTCCTAAACAAATGGAAATTACGTGCAAAATTTATATTAATTAACCCTATTTTAAGTAACCGGTATTGAACAAAACGTACAGATAATATCTATAGAAACTTGTAAAACCCAATAAAATGCAAATCCTAGAAGTGTTAGTTAGAAGTAGGATGTTTGAACACACCTGCGTATTTTAAAAGGCAATTTCAGTTTAATTTGTTTAGATAAACATGTCGATTCTAAGGATATTGGAAACGGTCAGATGCTTTAGCACGAAATACAAAACAGGGTTTATTTAAAAGCTCTGAGAATTAATATTATTTTGAACACCTGCGTAGTTTAAATATCACGTACGGCGAAAATTTTGCAGATAATTAATGTTTACAAAGAATCTTGGAGAAACCGGGGCTTAATATTCACGAGAAGGTGCGATACGGGGTTATTTAACCCAGATAGTCCACATGGACTGGAAAATAATCGATAATAAAGAATATCAATTTGCACCAATACGAACAGGTTAGGGAAAGAGAAAATGCGTCAAGCAAAGACACATATAGTAAAGGCGTGATTTAAGCAACGTCACGAGGGTCACAATTGGTTGAAAATAGGATGCAAATATCAGAGGTAGAAACAACAATTTCTGTACAAAATTAATTAGTTTTTCTCGGACATGTTTGCGTGCCGTGTGAGAATTTCTGATTTTTAACTGGGGCAGTGAAAATTCATAAAACCGACGCGCGAGCGACGGACTGGGAACATAGCATGAGAAATTCTTAAGAATTGTCTGTTTTGAGGACAAAAGCGACGTGCCGGCTATTCGCTATATATACCGGTGGTAATATGAATTTCGGCCTCTTAGACTTTTGACTATTCGATGCGTTAAAAGCTCTTACATCCGCGACTTGATTGAAGATGTTAAACAGTGCATTTTAGTTTGATAAAATAATTTAAAGTTTGCTCGTATATTTTAGTGATTCAAAATAGTTTGTTATTTACGTGCTAACATGAATGTACTTCAGTGCACTTAGATACAAGGTAATAAAATTTAGTATCACTGTACCAATTAGCAAAATTTACAACGACAAATGTATACACAAAAGTATGAGTAGGGTAGCTAAGCCGGTTTGGCAACAGAGATCTACAGCAAGATATGTATACGCCGGTTCGAGAACAATATGAACAGCTAAGCCGCTTTGGGAAACAAAACGTGCAGCAAGATATGTATACGCCGCTTTGAGAACAAAATTGTCTTTGTGTGTAAATTTGTTGCGTCGGGGGGTCGTTAGGTCTTTGGGGTGTGCGTTCGGCGGGGTCGTTAGATTTTGTCGTGGGGTGGTGCGCGTGCGCTGGGGTGGAGATATTTTCTTAGGAAATTTTTAGCAGCGTTCCCGACGTTAAATATTAAATATTAAATTTTAAAAAATGTTGTGTGTTAGAAAATGGAGTTCACGTGTTGGTTCGTATTTTTCTGGGGTAGGTTAAGCTAAAAATTAAAACGCCGCGGTGAAGAATTTTTTAATATTAGGCAAACGCGTGCAAGTGGTAAAGAGTGTTTTAGCTCTCCTCATAAGCTGCGTTTTGTACGAAGTAGAAAATAAAATTAAGAAAATATACGAAATGTTATATGATGGAGGTCAAATTTTAAACGTTTGCAGGTAAAATCTTGTAAAAAGAAGTCGTTCAATCTCGCAATTTCAATGTCCGATAAAATACTAAGAATTTGCATGCAGTCGAATATAACAACGTGTTTTTATCTGGCAATATATATTAAATCACGTCGACATTCGACTTTTAATATAATGTATTTAATTAACATAAGGTGTGTTGCAAAAACATTTCAAGACAGGTATGTCGTATATTTCCTTTTGGTTACATCATTCCAAAATAATTTATACAAGTACACTGAACTTGCAGTCGGATCTAACATATAATCTTTTAATTATACCCGTATGAATTTAAAATATATGCAAATTATACCAATTTCAATGTCACGATAAAATAACAAGAATTCGCAGTCGAATATAACCTCGTGTTTTTTTATTGAAATTATAGCTCTCTGGTAATATATATGCAAATCATTCAACTTTTAATATAATGGATTTAATTAACATAAGGTGTGTTTGCAAAAACATGTTAAGACTATTTCCGTCTTGGTATGCAAATTATACCACCTTTCATAACGATTTATTTGACTTTCAAATAAAAAATTAATTTGATCTTATATCAAGGGTGTTCTTGCTTACATTTTAGCAATTTGAATATATTTAAATATTTAAATGTAATTATACATTTAATTTATGTGGCAATAAAAATTCTTTTACTTTTAGCGGTTTGGTGATTGTATGTAGATGACGTATTAGACATTGTATATATATAAACTCGTTTAATTGCACAAACGTGATAAAAATTTATAGGTTATGCAAAAACGTGCATGTAGTGAAAAATTTAGCGGTGATCTTTAGAGCTTCGTCATTGTTTTATTCTCGTTGCTTTAGTTAATTAAAGAGAAATTTTTAGGTTAAACAAAATAGGAAATGTGGTGGATGACATAATCACTTTCAAAATGATGAATGGTGGGGAAGGGAGCCTAAACGTGCCCTAAACGGGGCTCTGCCCCATTATTTTGTATTAAATATCAAAAGAATAGGAGAAATTATTCGACTCGTATTTTATAATGGTTTTAATTTAAAATATTGGTGTGTGTGCAAAAAACATGTTAAGACAGGTCACTCGTTCTGAACTCGTACCCGGATCTATATAACCTTTAAATGTATGCAAATAATGTCGTTATTTAAAACGTGGTGAAGAATTTGGATGGGGATGTACTCATTCTCAAATGCGGAATGGTACTCCATAAGGCGTTCTGAACGGAGGTTTTGCACGTATTAGGTGATTGAATACTTCGGAGATTTTAGGTTAAGCAAAAACGTGCACGTGCTGAAGAATTGAGATTTTTAAAAATATTTTGTATTAAAATAACTATTTACAATACAGCTGAATACTGAAATGTAAAGTAACTTTCACACATTTACCTACGTGTACTTAAATTTAATTGAATTCTAAAAAATATATGCATATCTATGGCAGGCAACCCAGCATACACCAATTATATATTCTTAGTGTAAAATTTTATTGTTAGGTGAATAACCAGCAATTTATTAAATATTTATTGCTACAAGCATGGTAATAATAATTTCAATGTGCAAAATACCTCTTTTGTTGTTAAAAGACCGATTTAATTAAACACTATAAAAGATTGTGAATTATTTATTCTAGTTAAATTTTACAGTGCTAGAGACACTAATTATTATTAGTACTAGATATAGATATAACAAAATTTTTTTCCAGATGATAGTATGTTCAAAGGATATTATCATTTAAAAAGACTCTGTAAACATGATTAGTGAAATTATTAAAGTTAAGGAATGTAAGGCAAAAATTTGTCCATAAAAGCAAATATGTTTTCTAAAAGATATGCATAACTTACGGATCTAAACGTTTCAACATCTCGCAAACTGAGATAAATATTACTTATTTCTTTGCAAAAAACGTTCATATAACGCCCTTTAACAACCGCGTTCAGTAAAGTGCATGGTAGTTAACGACCTTGGCGATTGGGCTATTTATAGTATAAATATAACAACATATCCCCATATGTAAATTATATGGTTCTGGTTTATACCTAAAAACAACTATTTTGCATTATATTTTGTTGATCCTGGCAGAATAAATTACAAGTATAGCTACATTGTCAATACATTTTATTTTCAAACTCGTTTTAATTATTGTAGAATTTAGTGCTTATAAATAACCTACTTTAATTCAATAAGTTATTCTTAAATTAATAATTATTGTCAAGAGAAATATATACACATATGGTAAATAATTGCAAGAATGTCTATAATATATCTGAGTTTTAATTCTGTTAAATGGAACATATGGCAACAAGGTAACTTCAAAACATTTTAGCATAATTGTCAATTACCAAAATTCACAATTTTCATCTTATATCAACAAATGTTATTAAATTGATGCTAAACAATAAAAATAATACCGTTATATTTCAAATCATTTTAATAGAATTACGCAATGTTAAGTCGTTATTAAAATTAATTTAAACAGAGTTTTATTGTTATCGCCGTCTGTTGAAGAATCGTAGCAGAATCTGAACTATATCGCTTTTACAAAGCATGTATTCAGATCACATTTAGTTAGTTTCAAAAACTTTTCATCATTGTATACGACTTGTTTTAACTTGCAGTAGGTATCAATGACCGAATCAACATTACCACCCGAACATGGTTGACAACTTTAAATTTTATTTTCCTATTACTTTCAAGGTATTAAACATTGGTATATATATATATATATATATATATATATAAATTTAGCGACATCAGACAACCTTTTTCTTAATCTTCGTTGGGAATTAAACCACTCATAGTTTTTAAAATCATCTTTCTTTACGTTTCGATCCATGACCTAGGATCGTTGTCAAAATTGTCAAAACCACAACAATCATACAGGAGTATTTATCAGGCAACATATTTCTCGCATGGCTATGACAGCTTTTTGTGCTGTATGTAGAGTAATGATTAACGTTATGCTTTTTGATTAATTTGCAATTTACCGGGCATGCATCCTTCGTTAAAAGTGAAGGATATTCCATAGATAATTTGAATAACAATCTATCACCACCAACACACCTCTAATTGGATTTTCCTTAAATATATTGCTCAAATTCAACAGAGTCGCCTTGCCAGAGATCATCTCGAGGTTGTTGACTTGTTGATGCTGTTACAAAAACTAGTGGGGGGTTTATCAGACGAATAACTAGGTGATGCTCAGTATCACAACACTTTATCATTACCTATTTTGATGAATGTGCCATAAAAGCTAGGTACTTGGATAGATCTCGCAGTGAGTGGAACAACAACGATAGTGACGATAGTGGTGCGAAGTTTTCAAGTTAACATGGACAATGTACTGTACGATTTGTTCGAGGTGAACAACGCATTTTACACCAACATCTGAAACATGCCATAGTATTGAATGATCTAGACAAAATCAAACGTATACTGTTCAGAGTAGGTGTTCATGTTCCCTTTAAAGCCTTCAAATGGCTAACGCTGACCAATGATACATCCATTGATGTAATGGACATGCTGTTTAATCAACAGAGTAGGTGCGATCAATTTGTATCAAACTTCATTGATGCTTGCAACGGCAAAACAGAGTTAAAATGTCATCAGGTGCGCGGTGTACTAGACGCAATAGAGAGTAATTATAGTTTGAGCGATGTATATTTCCTTGAAGAATTACTAACCAACCGAGCTGTATTGAGTACGAAGGCATATCCTATCATGAATATAAATGCAACTATAAATCACTGGTCACAGCGATTGACGATATGATTGTAGATGTTGTATATTTCGCACAACCTATGGTATTAAAAAGTATTGAAGTTAATTTTAAAGTATAAGGTAAATTATAAGTACCAACCTAATGTAGTTGGCCCTCATAGAACAACATATAACTGGCTCCTCAAGAATTTGGCAATGGAGGGCTCAAAAAGCAACCAGGATGGACGTGTGGTCCGGATTCGGGAAAATGGCCATCAAATAGTATAGATGATTATAAAAAGTGTATATGCTATTAAAGTTATTGTTTTAGTTTAATACTATTTTTGTATGTAAAATTATCTTGGTAATCCTACCTGATGCGCTATAGATAGCACTTATTAGATATAATGGAGGATGCTATTGTACGTGTCGCATACCTTTTACAATAAATATATATACCTCGAGTGTTGGTCAAGTACGGGGAGAAATTGTTAGCTGAGAAGGTAATGTGTTTTACCTGCTTGTTATTTACACATATTCACGGACATCGAAATACTCAAGTTCAACCAAAACAGCGTAAATCAACCTACATCAACGTTTTGCGCTTCGGGCATGAGTAATTATAAACAACTTTCTTGACGTAGAACTAGTGTAGTAATTAGTAGTACATAGATGTAATTTTTGTGTGTGTGTGTGTCGCTATAATAAAGCATATAACAGTAAAAAATTTTATTGATGAATGACATATGATGGTAAACAAACACGTAACAGCAAATCTACAAAATATGATTTTGGATATCCAACTATTATGGCTAGAATCTAAATTTAACCATTTCACATATACTTGATTTTTAACTCTCTTCAATACTTTTTCCACTAAATATACATCCGGATAGTGTGTTCGTTGAAGTTCTTCTGCATAGAAGCCGCCTAATATTGGTTGTCCTCGACTATCGCGCAATAGGTACGTTAAAGGATTAGTCAAATGCACTTTGTACACCGTAAAAATTTCGTTAGACCAATTTGGTGTGTATCCCTTGGTAAATTGACCTATGTTTACTAATGCGAACATGATCCCAACAGAAAATTTTTACTCTTTAAGTTAACTGTTTTGATCGTACTGTATACTGTATTGAAGAGTTTGCGTTCATTGCGTTTTGACACATCTACAGGTCGCATGCCGATTGTTCGATGTTTGGTGTTGTTATATGCAGTCACGGGAGGATAGTATATTCAGCCATCGATACGAACCATTCAAACTAAATTGTTTCACATTTTTGACTTTAAGGTACGATTAGCGTTCTACTACGCAAGCTTTTTATTGCTGTACACACTATAATGTGTAATCTCATATTTTTCCATTAAAGCCTTAAATGTTGAATTATAAAATTCTTTTCCCAAATCCGTTTGAATGTACCGTGGAATACGATGGTCTTTGTTGAAAATTGATTGAAAAGCGTTTGAAACAGCCCCCGTCTTGCGCTTAACCGGTACGGCCCATAAGTATTTAGAAAATACATCGATAACAACTAGAATGTATCTAAATCCTTTATTTATCTTTGCATATGGGATCATTTCCACCAAATCGGCTTGAAACAGCTCGTTTAATCCTTTGTGATTACATGTCTTCTAGGAAAGTTAATGCGAGCAGGCTTATGTAACTCGTGGACGATTTGCTCCTTTACAGACATATTGCTAATATGTGTGTGTGTATGGTTGACGGCTATATGCGTGCGTTTTTAAGTTTCTCTTGCAACTGTTGAATATCTGCTTGAATTCGTGCAATGTCTATTCTAAATTGTGCTTTCACTTGTTGAATAAGCGTCTAATGTCTTATATATGCTATTCATAGAATCATCTATCCGTTTGGTTACGATTTGTGCAACATTAGCGTTCACAGTGGCTGGAACAAGGTTACGCATCATCTCTTCAAAATGGTTAAAGTCTGATCTTGTAACATACTCGCTCGAGAATTGTGTTATCATACTGTTTGTTGTCTCCTTCACAAGCGTGTCTATATACTGCTGAATAGTGGAACCACTTCCGCGTTGGTTCGCCCTCTTGCTGGTGTAGCGTTGCTAACCGCGATTCTAAGTACGCTTTCGTGACTGCCATCATCTTCTTGTGGTGTAGCGACCGCGCTAATCTCATGTTGTCAAAATCGTAGTAATCATCATAAGAAATATATGAAGCACAGTCAGACGCATGTCCAAACTTGTCGATAACCATCGTGATAATGAATAACAAGTCGCACAATCTACGCTATTATACGCAATTCGCGTAATTCTTCCATAATCGATGTAATTTCGTTTGTGTGACCGGTGTTACCTGCATCTTGCGAGGCGACCAGAAGCTTGAGCCGTTCGCACAGTTCGTTGGGATCATCAAAGTATACATACTCTAGTGGCTTCTCGTTATAATCCATGAGTAGACCACGACCACTCGGGTTTATAGTTTGCTGTCGTAAGCTATACATTGCATTACTTCTTTTTTTAATGTCCGCATAATCGTTAATTTCTTTAAGTGAGAATTTACCCAAAGGATTGAGAAGGAACAGTTGCTCGTACAACCCTTTGCTACCGTTGTAGCAAAATCGTTCTAACACACCTTTTCACCAATCCCGAAGATAATGTCCGAATCACCAATCATTAATTTTCCTGTCTCCGGATTAAAACGTACTTTATCCCTGCGCAAGTGCTCCGTGTCATTGTTATAAATACCAGTAAAGTTGGAAAACAGATTATCGAATAGTATCTTACCGATGGTAAGAATCGTTGTAATAGGCCTGATGTTCTTCGCTGTTTAGGTACCGTTCGTACTCTGTATGGGTCTCTGGAGTGTTGCCGCTACTCTCCGATTCTTCGAAGGTGGACTCCACAGACTGGACTGGGCTATGAGGATTGTGTTCCATGCCTCCTCTATTGGTGGTGCGGCGATTGGTGTTGAACTGCGCACCTGATCGAGAAATTTAGGGCGTCTTTTAGGAGTAGATTGTACGTCATGTTGTTGTGGTAACCAGTGCTGGCTTTCGATCTTGGACTCCTGTTTAATATCTTTCAGCAGACCGGTCTGAAGTGTTTGTAAACGTTTTGTAATAGGTGCATAGACTTTACTTAATGCAAGCTCCTTTTCAACCACACCTGCTTTTAGCGCTTGTAATTTCCTCTTGACTGCCTTTCGTACTTTTATGAGTTCTCGTTTGGTTTTCACGTCGTCTGCCATCGTCTAGAAACGGGTAGGAAGTGATATGCTATTTATGTGCTTTATAAGTATATAGGTGTCAAAACCTTTTCGGTAGCGACCGTTCTGCAAATCGCCATCTTTATTGATCACCAGGAACCCATACCGATCTCGCCAGCATACGCCGCACAATTCTTTAAACCGGTTAAACGACATATCCGTGTTTACATGGTCAGCGTATACGTGTTTTAAATTGAGTTCGTCTTGTTTGAATAGCACTAGGACATTAGCATTGTCTCTAATCAATTGTTTAGGTATTTTGGAATAGGTCTGACATAGGTAAAACAATCAATGGCCTTATGTCGACCTAAAGAAAATATTCTCGCATTACATTTTGTTTATCGCACGACACGTCATCGAAAATAAATATGGAATTAGGTTTTGCATCCGCTGGAGTAACAATTGCATCCCATTTGTTAAACGCAAAATATCCTATTTCTTTTATTGGTTGTAATAACCTCTCTAGGTACTGATACTTTGGTTGATACAAGGATTTTGAGTAGAGATAAACGTTTTCAAAGCGTACACCATTCGGATGTTTCAAGAGACCGATGACTACATTAGTTTTACCACAATTGGATGGACCTGTAATGATACACCGGTTATGGTAATAGTAGTCCATGCTTTTGCACGTTAGTGTTGTTGCTGCAGTTGTGGTCCGTAATTGGCAACGCCAATTGTTGCTTTACCAGACGCATTCTATCCTATACTAAAACGTAATTGCAGTATGGTAAGCATTTAAGCAGTAATTCTACACGCATGACCAGTCTCCTTTAAACCTTTCGACTGACAAGATTAATGAAATCCTATCGGGTACGGGTTACTCAATAGTGCTATCAATCGTTTACCGGTAGAATTACATTTACCAGGCTATCGCTTCTGTGGACCGGGTACTAAGCTTCAGAAACGCCTCGAGCGTGGTGATATAGGTCGTAATCCCTTAGACGAAGCCTGCAAACTACACGACATCGCCTACGATCTTTCTACAGACTTAACAACCCGACACCAAGCTGATCGACGTCTTGCGAAACAGCACAAAAACGTCGTACTGCACCCGACGCTTCGTTAGGTGAAAAACTTGCTGCGTTTGCTGTTGGTTCTGCAATGAATGCCAAAGTTAAATTTGGTATGGGTTGTCGCAAAAAACGATAAGGTGTAAAGGAAAACGAGTGGTCAGCGTCTACGTACAGGAAGTGGTATACCATTCAAGCGTTTAATTCGCACCATTTGGGAACGCATTAAAACGTTCGTCCGACTGATCTTATTAAAACTGCTAAACTTGCAGTGGCACCGATTAAAGAAATAACAGATGAAATTCGTGGCATCCCACGTGTAATCCCTGTACCCAAAACTGGTGGTTTCCTACCTTTGATACCTATTTTGCAGCCCTTTCCGCAATTGGAGCGTTGTCGGGTGGAGCAGCTGGGATTGCAAAAGCTGTCAACGATGCTAAACTTGGACAACAACAATTAGATGAAGCGAAACGACATAATATGGCACAAGAGGCAGTGACACTTGAAAGGGTCTCTATTTGAAACCTTATCGCCGTGGACATGGACTGTACCTAAAGCCTTTTCTTACACACGGGCAAGGTTTGCGTAAACAAAGACAACGAAAAAAACTCAACGCATTCGTTAAACCTACCTATGCGAGCGTTGACCAATGTTGACTTGAACAAATACATAAAACGTTTACCAATATCCCACTTTCGTGGAATATTCATGCGCAATTCACTTCCAAACACAATTCGTTGGCGAGAATGTGGTATTCTTAATCATGATACTACACGTGGTGTGGGAACTCATTGGACCGCGTACAAAAAGATGGTTCAAGGGCAGTCTATTATGATAGCATTGGTAATCTACGACCTCCGAGGAACTTGTCAAATACTTAACCTCATCAGGACCATGCACTCTCTATTATAATTATGAACAATTTCAACCGCTTAACACTGTTACCTGTGGACACTTCGTATTGAAATTTTTACTGCAAAATAGTCCTCCTAAGTTTCTAACAACGTTATATATTATTTGATTTTAGTGTATTTTTAACTGTTTTGTATAAAAAGTGTTTAATTAAAAACCATATATTGCAAGTGTTTCAGGAATTTGCTTTTATTACCCCATCCCAACTACGAATACGACTAGTTGTTAGTTTATCGTCAACCACCGAACATGTACACATTTACTTTAACTGGAACTGAATCTACGCTCACCGCAATCATCAACCCACCAATTGTTCTCGATGATGACCATGAATACGTTATTGGTCTTACAAACTTTGATACATATTTTCAATTCCCAATGTAACGGAAGCGAACAATAAATTTTACATTGATGACATCGTGCTTACTTTACCAGAAGGAACTTATGAAGTGGCAGATATTAATAAGTTCGTACGACGTAATCTGAACGATCCCCGTGAACGCACTTCATCCAAACGTTATCTTATTGATATTCGAGCCAATAATAAAGTTTACATACAGAAATCAAAGCATCAGGTATAGTGGATTTTACACCCAAATTCACTTGCTTCGTTGCTGGGTTTTGAGAAACGTAAACTACCAGCTCTCACTACTGCTATTTCGGACCATCCGGCACAAGTCTTTCCAATCAATTCAATATGTATTGAATGTAATCTTGTGGTCGGATCGTATCGAATAGCAAACCTGTACAATTTTATCAATTCTTTCCTGCAGTTGCTGCAGGGTACAAGATTATTGAAAACCCCGTGAAGTCACCTATATGCCACTTAATACACGAATCATCGATCGCATCATTGTTAAAATAGTTGATCAAAACGGTAATCTCATCACTTTTCGTCGGGAAACCATCACGATTAGACTTTATCTAAAGCGTCTTTAAACAATGGTTTTGCGCTATGAGCATAAACCACCAAAACCTATTAATAGACGCATTGTCAGCACCTTTACCAGTTACAAGACACCAGTGCACCGATTAACACCGGAAAACGTTAAATTTCTGCAAACATTAGGACTCAAAGTGCTACATAGCTAAAATGGATAGTAATATTTTAAATGTTACGCAACGTGCTATATTTGATACAACCATCTCAATGCCGACAAACATATGCATACTCCGTACTCCAATACCACGTATGAGAAGAACGATGTTATACGGATTCCAATAGAAAACGAAGATGTCTATACACTACCATGGGACAGCGTAATTTATATTGAGGGTACAATGAATAAGTCAGATGGTGGCGTTTCGCTTACCGCCGATTTTGTCAACAACGGAGTTTTATTTTTATTTGATGAAATTCGTTATGAACTTGGTGGAAAGACTATTGACCGCGTTCGTAATCCAGGTATAACTACGACTATTAAAAATTTCCTATCCTACGATTATAGCGAAAGTCGTCGCTTTAGAAACGCCGGTTGGTCCCCATCGATAAGCTTGATCTCGTTGATGCTAATGGTCATTTCAACGTATGCATTCCCTTGCGCATGGTTTTAGGATTTGCGGAGGACTACCGAAAATTCTTTTGAATATCAAACAGGAGCTTATTCTTATTAGAAGTAGTGCTGACGATGCAGCTATATCGAATTCTGATACCAAAGAGTCAATCAAAATTACTATTACAATATATCATGGCGGATTCCACATATAACCGTTGCAGATGCAGAGCGCTTAAAACTACTCAAACATATTCAACGCAATGCCACCATGGACATAAGCTTTGCAGTTGGGAACTACACGAATATCCAGAATTACATACAACACACACCATACGTGGGCCGTGAAGACGGCTTCCAAGTGGAGAAACCACGTTTTGTTATTGTCTGCTTTCAAACCGATACATCGCGCAAAAGGGCGCAGCAGTTCGACCACTGTAAGTTGACCAATATGAAATTACATCTGGGTTCATCTATGTATCCTTACGATAATCTTAACATTGATTTCGATACCAATCGCTATTCTATACTATATGAGATGTATGCACAGTTTCAACAATCGTACTACGGGGTATCAGCGAGCCGATATTAACACCCAATGAATTTCAAACGCACGCTCCACTTGTAGTCATCGATTGTTCCCATCAAAACGAAATAGTGAAAGTGGGAGCGGTTGACGTACGATTAGAATTTCAAATGAAAGAAGCGCTTAAAGCTCACACTACAGCGTACTGCCTCATTCTACACGATCGTTTGGTCCGCTACAATCCTGCAACCAATATTGTGGTGAAGTCTAAAATTAATAGTCCATTAGTTGTCGACGTTCAAAGGTTTAAAATTGCACATAATAACTTTGTGTTTAAAGAAATGGCTGTTTTACAAACCCTATGAATGGAGTTGCAATAACAATGGCTAAACCACCATACGGAACTGCTATCACTCGCCAAATCCAAAATATGGTTAAGCAAAATTTAATATCTTAGTGTGGCAATTTAAAAATTTCCACATAAATGTTTTAAAGAAATTTGGGTGTACTCCCTACATAAATTAAATATTACACCAATTCACCAAGTGTTTCAATACCAAGAATTCGTCATTCAATTGGCAAACAATGAATTTACCAAAAACTGGTTTTAATATAACCAATTATTCATTTTAATAAAGAATAATGTTTACATTAAGTAGTGTTTTTATTTGTATATTTTATACCTACATACATAATTTCCTTGAGACTAGTAAGATGTGTTTCAAAAATGTCTTGAAATAAGTTTAATTGTAAAACTTACTAACGAATCTGTAAGTATCATATTGAAAATTCCTCTTAACGGATATGTATTTTGCATTTTTATGCAAACTTTATGTTACAATAATACAATTAAAAATTATATTCTACTACCGAGGTATTAAATTTTAAAGTATGTTATAGTTGTGTAAACATAAAATGCATTGCATAGGTTTTATCATCAAAGTAGTACATTTTATTTAATCCCACCTGTAAAATGATTAATTTCTTAAACCTAAGTTTCATAAAATTTATTCTCCAAAGATCAACCAACTATAAACCAGAACTATTAAATTTACATAAATTTCGGTGTTATTTTAATTTAAACTATGCTCATAAAAAGTCGTTTATATATATAGCACCAACATTGTTACTACCTATGAATATCAAATCTTTAAAGGAATTTACAGTCATGATTAATTAATAAGTGGTCTTTTCATTTGTAACATTTTGTATATGTTGTTTTAGTTCCATTGACGACCTATTATTAGTAATCTGTTTATTATTTTATTGACGATATAAATTTTAAGATTGGAAGGGAACGATAAGAAATCTTCCTCTGACATTTATATGCACTCCGCATAGTTGTTTAAGGTAGCAAATATAAATAAGCTGTTTAATGTGTTGTAGAAGAATTTTTACCATTGTATTATCGGTATGTATAAAACTTACTTAATGTGTTTTTAACGGAAGTAGAAATTATGAATTTTGGTAATTAACAATTATGCTAAAATGATTTGAAGTTATGCAGTTTCCATATATAATTTACATATATCGGTATGTTGTTATAAATATCACAACCTCGAGGTCATTAACTACCATGCACTTTACTAAACTATAATTAATAAAATCCCCGTACATTTAACTAAGATACATTTTTTTTAATGTGGAAGTCTTATCTATATTTTTTCAAATAAGAATCTGCTACCGCCACCTACAAAAGATAGGGACAATTAAAGAATGTAAGTTTTGTAAATAAAACATTAAAATATTGTGTGTTTCTTTTTTTATATATTTAATACAAAAATAATTTTTGAAATTCTCGGAGATTCTTCAACACGTGCATGTTTTTTTAACCTAAAATCTCCGAAGTATTCAATCACCTAATGCGTGCAAAGCCTCCGTTCAGAACGCCTTATGGAGTACCATTCCGCATTTGAGAATGAGTACATCCCCATCCAAATTCTTCACCACGTTTTAAATAACGACATTATTTGCATACATTTAAAGGTTATATAGATCCGGGTACGAGTTTAGTGTGGTTGTATAAATTATTTTGGTGATGCAATCATGAATAAAATAACGAGTGACCTGTCTTAACATGTTTTTACATATACACACATATTAAATATATATTGAAATTGCTAAATGTAAGCAAGAACACCTTGATATAAGATCAAATTAATTTTTTATTTGAGAGTCAAATAAATCGTTGAAAGGTGGTATAATTTGCATACCAAGAAGGAAATAGTCTTAACATGTTTTTGCAAACACACCTTATGTTAATTAAATCCATTATATTAAAAGTTGAATAATTTGCATATATATTACCAGAGAGCTATAATTTCAATAAAAAACACGAGGTTATATTCGACTGCGAATTCTTGTTATTTTATCTTGGTAATGAAATCGTGAACAACATGTTTTACAAGATTTTACATGCAGACTTTATAATTGATCCATTATATCACATTTCGTATATTTTCTAAATGTTATTCCACTTCATACAAAATACAGCTTTTGAGGAAAGCTAAAAATTCTTTACCACTGCACGTTTTTACTTAACATAACAAAATTCTTCATATAGGTAAAATCACCACTTCGCTATGCTCTCGGCTACCTAGTTTCGGCTACTTTTCCAAGGTCGTTGTGACGTCATAGCCTTTTATAAATAAAGAACAATGTAATACTATTCTAAAATTTTTATTCTGGCATTATACATAACAAAATTTAAAAATATTTAATGCCAAGCAGGAGCCATTTAAACTTAATTTTAATATAAATTGATTGTTTAACATGGCTAACAACCAATGCAAGAATTAAGATATACAACAAATTTGTGTGTCAGATAACAAATCCTGGTGTTAATAAACAACTTGGAAATTATATACTAGATTTTTACGTTGTCCAGATGCAATTTAAAAGCAACATTCGCGTCTACTTTGACCAAAGAACACGGTATTACGAATTGGAAGCGACAATATAAAACTGTACAATTGGAAGCTATGTCAGTGCGGAACGGGTGTATAATCCCTTAAAAGACTGTTTAACCTTATTGGAAGATAGTAAGTTATATTCCTAAAGGCGCCAATGTACTCGGTATCGCTAAAATGTGGAGTAAGTTATCGGACAAGCTTCAAAATAGCTGCTGTTTAGTGTATAATAACCTGCTACAGTACATGTATTGGGGAACGGCAATACAAAGAAATTGACGGGCTTGCAAATTAAGTTGTCAGAAAAACCAGAGAAAAGGAAAAATTGATAAAGTATGTGCTTTCAGCTTTTAGTTTTAACTATTTACCTGTAAATTATTTGGAGATAGTAGAGTAGGAAGACAGCCAAGATAAAATAAAAATCTTACACAAGTGCTACATTAAAGCAGGTAACATATTTTACACAATCTGTAACACCATATTCTACAATTCCAAAAGAAATAATCATTTCGGTATCGGGGTTGATAAGTACGCCTAACATTCGCCCAGAGGTTGTACGACAACGCGTAAATATTGGCAGTAAACTCTCTCCGTTGACGCTGCAGGAAATTGCCCAATTATGCACGCCATACGCTGTAAGTGGAAGAAAAGACAGCTGGAATTAGAGGAAATGCATGCAAAAGGCGAAAGTTGGACTAAATAGAAGACACTGCGACAATACGCGAACAATACAAAGATGTGTTAGACAAAGAACATCTTATTAGAGAAAGAGGAAAGGATTAAAAGATTATTTTATGTGCCGATGGACTGACTTGGATACATCCGCGTTCTACAAGCTGTATGTATTTGTGGTTAGAAGAAAGACTCTTTTAGAATTTTAGAATAGTATTACATTGCTCTATATTTATAAAAGGCTATGACGTCACAACGACCTTGGAAAAGTAGCCGGAACTAGGTAGCCGAGAGCATAGCAAAGTGGTGATTTTACCTATATGAAAATGAAAATAAAGAACTTTTAAATTTTTGAATAAATTTTGGTAGGAAATATTTAATAAATAAGTATATGTTAATGAAACACATATTTTCTAAATGATATTGGTGCTAAGGAAAGCTATTTTTATTAAGTTCTATAGTTTGAGAGTGACGTAAAACCTTGATGCTACACCTTGAGTTGTAAAAGTTAATACATAAGCCTTGATATAAGATCAAATCAAATAATTTGAGAGTCAAATAAATCGTGATGAAAGGTGGTATAATTTGCATATATTTTAAATTCATACGGGTATAATTAAAAGATTATATGTTAGATCCGACTGCAAGTTCAGTGTACTTGTATAAATTATTTTGGGATGATGTAACCAAAAGGAAATATACGACATACCTGTCTTGAAATGTTTTTGCAACACACCTTATGTTAATTAAATACATTATATTAAAAGTCGAATGTCGACGTGATTTACATATATATTGCCAGATAAAAAACACGTTGTTATATTCGACTGCATGCAAATTCTTAGTATTTTATCGCGACATTGAAATTGCGAGAAGTGAACGACTTCTTTTTACAAGATTTTACCTGCAAACGTTTAAAATTTGACCTCCATCATATAACATTTCGTATATTTTCTTAATTTTATTTTGCTACTTCGTACAAAACGCAGCTTATGAGGAGAGCTAAAACACTCTTTACCACTTGAACGCGTTTGCCTAATATTAAAAATTCTTCACCGCGGCGTTTTAATTTTTAGCTTAACCTACCCCAGAAAAATACGAACCAACACGTGAACTCCATTTTCTACACACACAACATTTTTTAAAATTTAATATTTAATATTTAACGTCGGGAACGCTGCTAAAAATTTCCTAAGAAAATATCTCCACCCCAGCGCACGCGCACCACCCCACGACAAAATCTAACGACCCCGCCGAACGCACACCCCAAAGACCTAACGACCCCCGACGCAACAAATTTACACACAAAGACAATTTTGTTCTCAAAGCGGCGTATACATATCTTGCTGCACGTTTTGTTTCCCAAAGCGGCTTAGCTGTTCATATTGTTCTCGAACCGGCGTATACATATCTTGCTGTGGATCTCTGTTGCCAAACCGGCTTAGCTACCCTACTAGTATGCAGTTTTGGCGTATATTGGTGAAAGACGCATGAATTTCTTTGCTATTTTTCGGGGGTGTTAATAATTAAATGGTTCAAATACGTGTCTGGATCCACGAAACAAGGGTCAGATATACACAGATGAGTTCCGGAAAAGCCCAGAAACAACTTTAAATAAATGGTGATGGAGAAAATTTTAAAAGCGTTGAGAATTAGAAGCCGTAAATATAATCCTGTTGGAATGGTGTGATTAACTAAAGGGACGATGTACATTGAAGCTACGAGGACAGTAACCTTCAGGTAAATTATACTATTTTGTTTGACATTTTGTGTGTGTTGAATTACTTTATAATTGATTTACTTTAAATGGACATTAGTGAAATTGTACTAACCATAAAATTTTAATGTTAAGATGAAATTTGCTTGTTTAAGTAGAAAGGGTATTTAGTATTGATGTTCTGGATTATGATGAAATTTTAGGTATGTCTTTGAGCTCAATTAGACGAACCTGGTTAATTAACGTAAAGGGGTGGTAGATGCTCCCTTTTTACTCTGCATATATTGTTATAGTAATTAGTAGGCATCCTACAAGGACTTTAATTCTGGATGCACGTTAAAATGATAATAAATTTAATCTTGAAAATTTTTGATACTGAAATTTATGCTGAATTTTAATTTTGAAATTTTAATGTATTGTGAATATTGATGTAAATAGAGTTGACGTTGATGTTTGTGGTAGGAATGTGTTTGCTTTTTTTATGTATGAGGATGAAAGTTATCTAGGGGAGCAGCCGAGGCGATTAACAGAAGAAAGTCAACAGACCAGGTAATTCAAGAGGTTTCACAGCAATATATATATATATATATATATATATATATATTGTTATGAACTCCTTCCAGGAACTGGATTTATCGAGCCCCGACGTTGGGCTGTATATAAATATTGCTATGAATAAACAGCAATTATCGTGCACCGACCTTGTGTCGACCAATAACAAAACTTTGATGTGATAACGCCTTCTTTGATATCAATGGCGTATTCTACTTGACTCCTCCTCTCTTTTTAAATTATCAAGTTACACTCCCATAAATTTTATCATTTGACGTCGACTAGCTTTTATTTTGAATTATAAAATGAAGTTAATTCAATTCCATATAATGAAAACAAATATTATGTACAGGTTTTGTAAATTATTTAAAATACACTTTTCAATTAATTAATGTTGTAAATCTCATTTATCTCAAAAATCATATGCTTTTTAATCAATCTAAAGTCACTAAAAAACCTATTGTTTTTATAAAAAGTAGCCTGGAACGTTCAAAACCCCTTTGTCATATAACGCACTTTATACGTATGCAAGTTCGTTGTTTTGTTGACTTCGTCACATTAATTTATATTAAATAAGCAAATTCAATATTCAATATTTAAATTCAAATAGAAAAAATTGTCTTAAAACTAAAAATCTAACCTGGTCTGTTTTCTTCGTTATTTCCTTCTCGCAACCAAAATTATCGACGCATCAACTAGTATTTTCCATGCATTATACCATCCATTTGGATAAAAATTATTCTCCCCTAATTCAGAATTATTATATACCCATTCGAAATATTGTCTATCCACACGCTTGAACCATTGCATTTAAATTATTGTCATCACCATCTGGACTACTATTATTAAACTTAGACTTATGCACCCTAAATTATTGTCGTCTCATTTAGACCTATTACTTCTTCTCACCAGACTCAAAATTTATTCTCATCAATCTCCCCAGACTTAGAATACCATTTATTCTCCCCGGACTCAGATCTTTTTCATCCGGCTCCAACTTAGAGCCGTTTAATCGGAAATAGTAATTTTCATCTTCGTCGCACTTAAACAATTTTTACTTTTAAATTATTTTTCCGCATCGCACTTAGGTTCAAAGTGACGCACCTTGGCCTTAGTTGAGTTGAAAAAAACTGAGTTCGTTATCACTGTCGCTGTTAATATATGCTTGATATCCCACATCGTCTGTGGGCATGACGTCTTTAAATTTAAAGTAGTTTCTGATGTAACATTCTCTGCCTTCAAGTAATTGTTGTTTGCTCGCAGCTGTCTATTCGTTTATTCACGTGTTGGGGCGACACCTTTTGCGTTTATCTTATTGTGTACTCCGGGAATTTTACCAATTGTATAGTTCAAATACTTTGATGAATGCTTAAATTGTCACGTATTTATTGTTGATTGCTTATTCTAATCTAAACCAAAATAAATTTGGTGTTTGTTTATTTCCTAGTTAAATTGGATTTTTGAACAAATGTAATGCTTTATGTCACGTAGGATTTATTCAAATAATGCATAATTTTAGCCTGCGTATACGATGATATATTTGACGCACTTGTTAAATATTTATTAAGTCAATTCATATACGTTTTCCGTTGATTTAATTTTGTTACGTTTTTAAATCTTATCTTAGCTCGTAAGTACTCTTGAATATTTCTATTTCTTATGCGTTTAATTTCATGTACTTTTATATACAGTGTGCTCTCAACTAACAATATGTATAGTGACCTATTTACTCTTATAGTACCTGTAATTATGTGCTTTTATTAACTGGAAGTTTTTTTTATTTATTCTACGACCCCTGTGACTTAACCTACCCCTAAACTAACATATAATTATAGCAATATATATGTATATATATATATATATATATATATATATTGCTATGATATTGGAATTCTCATGCCCCTACATTGGGCTGTTATATTTATTTGCTATGAACTGGAATTCTCGATCCCCTTCGTTGTGCGCCTTTATATTAATTTGCTATGTATTCTAAATTATTCGTGCTCCTCCTTGAACTATATAAATTGACTTTATCTTATGACCTCGGCTAGCATTTATTTGGAATTATAAAATTCAGTTAATTTCGATTTTATGTATAATGAAACCAATATATTATGTACATACAGCTTTTGTAAATTATTTGAAATATACTTTTCAATTCGTTAACGTTATAAATCTCATTTATTAACAATCATCTACTATTTACTCAAAACCCAAAGTCACCAAAAAAAACTTATTATCTTTATCAACGAAGTGTAGAATATTCTAAACCTGTTCAAGACTAACTTCGTTATCACGGTGCTTGCTAATATATTCTTGAATTCCCACTCCATCAGTGGGTATGGTCTAGAACTCGTCGCTTATTTCTGACCAATCAAATAATTACATTTACAGCAGTTTCTGATGTAATGCTCCACGATTCCCCATAATCGTAACCTGCATGCAGCTGTCTTTCGTTATCAACATGCTGTGTTTTGATAGATCTAATTGCCTTTCCATAAACAACTGATGCAACTCGACTTTGAATTAACATATTTACATGCTGTTCACGCAATTTTTAATTTGCTTTCTTATCAAAATGGTTAGATATTTGTACGCATTTATATTAGCTACCTGAAGCTCTATTTCTATTTCCGTATTAATCTAATCGTCTGGAACTCTTTTGGATGCGTGTCTAATTACACTTTATCGTTTACTTATTTACAAATATACGCGTGCTTCCACTGAAAAATATTATTCCTTGCTTTACCTAAATTAACTAAAACTTTATCTACAGGGTATTAATATTTTCTAGTTACCTACTGAATGTCTTCCTAATTTCTACGCTAACTATGCGTCTTCCTATGTGTATCTGCGTCGCTTAAAACTATTTCTACTTTATATACAGGGTGCTGACTACTTACTATTTACAAACTATGTCTATTTCTTAATTCTTTCCTAAATAAATGCAGTTTTCTGCTGCCTATGGTAATTTCTCTTTTCTAAGTGACCTTTACTATAAAGTGCACCCTTAAACAACCCCTTATCACAGCAATATATATATATATATATATATATATATATATTGTAGTGGCTAAATTTGGGGCCAACAAAGCAAATTTCCTAACACCCCGTATAGAGAAAGGAACCATTTATATACGTACAAAATTAGTTTTATTTATTTAATTTAAATTAACAAGTATTGACATAATTTTATAATTAGGGATTAGAAGGTAATAGATTCATAAAGAAAATCAATTGTATAAGCCAATAGAAATTATTAATTAATTTAATTTATTTTAATTTAAGGGGTTATAAAGTCAGAAAACGCAGAAGAGCATGAAAAATCAATAATCTTTAAGGCGAAAAGCTTTCTTAACAAACAGACATACGTCGGTTATATAAGAATACTGTGAAACGTAAGCTCCTAGAAATGTTATTTTAAACGATCATTAATTAGGCACAGCTGCACGTCGGAAAGGTCACCTTCCCCTTATTTGTGAAGATAACGGTCGAGCTTCGAGGAAATATTGTTTAACCGTCGGTGGTTTTGTAATAAACACTAACAAGAGCTTCTTAAAGAGCAGAAGGGATGAACAATCAATGATATGCTACAGAATGCGAAGGGCATAAAGGCATGCATTTTAGTGGGCACGTATTCGCTCAGCGTGGAGTCCTTAAAACGCGAGCAGCGATATCGATTTTCTACCACAAAATCAAGGTTAGAATGTGACATCAAATATGCATAAGACAGGAATAGAGATATTACAGGCGGAGTTTTAAGACGTCACTGAAATGTATGATTGGTCGAAATACATAGTTTTAGAACAGACGAGCACGTGACAGGTGGATGTAATAGTTTGTTAGATATAGCGTGTTGAAGAGGAATATTTCTAGAAGTTTAAAGACGGTTAGGTAAAATTTGCGGAAATATTATTTTGCAATTAGGTATTTTGCGTTAAGTGTAGAGAGGCCTGGTTTTATGATTTAAATACTCTAGGAAAATTAATAGGGCTCTCTTTAATTTTGCATCGCTTAACGACGTACAAAAATCAACTGACGAGGCTTGTAAGTATTAAAAATTTTGTAAAATTCAATAGTACAGTATTAGATTGTTTGTGGCCTTATAGTTAGAAACGCGAAGAGTGTCGAGTTTATTTAAATTTAACTGAGATCCAACGAATACTTTAACAAGCTCGTAAATTAATAATGCGATAATAAACAAGTGTAATATATATGGATTTGCATATTGAAATTTATATTGGATGGGTAGGATAAAGCGCAACTTAGATTGTGTTCATCTTTAAACATCTGGTGGAGCCGCACGCATAACCACTAGGCCGAGGGGTTCAGGAACATAATACATCGTCAACGGAGATGGAATATTCAAGTTTGTCCAGGTAACGCATTAGAAATTGCTGTTTTTTTATAAACTGTTGAAATTATTTGTGATGTGTAAGAGTGAACTTTGATGGTATTTTTCGTTATTTTACGTATTGAAAAGGATATGTATAGCTGACTATTAATATGGTATTTTGAATATAAAACAAAAGGTGTACGTAAAGCTTATTGAATTGCTTGATGAATTTAAATGTAATTGTTAAGAGTACATGGTTTTTTTTTTAAGTTTGTAGTAATAGTATGCAAAGTGGAAAGCATACATTAATAAACTGGGTTATCATGATCTCACCATATTCCAGTGTGTAGTACTAAACACAGATAGGGTATTATTTGGGGCCCATTTACTCCTATTGCATTAAATGTGTTAGAAATTTCCATTTTAAAAACAAGGACTTTACAAAGATAGCATTTATTGAGGTGTACCTTGAGCGCCGAACTGTAAATAACTTTGAGTTATTATTTGTAACTAGTGGTTAATAAATATTGTATGACTGTTGTATCATTTTGTGATTTTATTAAATGGTGTGTGAACGGTAAAGAGAATGAGAGTAAATTTAGGTGTACGAGAAGAAGCACAGCTGAGCTAGCCAGGGAAGCTGCTGAAGAAATTAATTTGATAGAGCAGAAAGCAGGTAAGAAAAATTTTGTAAATTTTTATATTTGTGAAAATTAATTTTTTTGAACTGGCGATGTACCAGAGCATGAGCTCGAATGTTTTTTAAAAAGTGCCAGTTCCTGTGACCGAAAAAGGCAGTTCCACGACAATATAAATATTTTCTATTTACTTGATTGTGTGAAAATTTTGACTTTATTTTACGTGCTTCAAATACATTTGGTCTGTCTACAAACAGCTATATAAATGTGCCTCGACTTTGGACATATTCTAATTTTGGAGATAATTTAAAAATGAACATATTCTAATTTGGACATATTCCGATTTGGTACGTTTTAATTTTGGATGTACTGTAATTGGGTACGATTTTAATTGGAAACTATTTATGGGAGGCGATTCTTATATGGGGCCGGTATATCAATAAGCAAAACGGACACAGCAAGGGGATGCAGATCATAGACTAGGATGGAACTCCAGAACCCATTCCAAGTTAACAATCTTAATACACTTTATTATTGAAAAACTGTTTTGATTTAATATTTGCCATACATTGTATATTTGTAAGAGTCATCAATAAGGTCACTTAAAAAAATATGAAAATGGAATAGCATTCTTGGAACGTTTGAAGGTCCCTGTATATAGTTAAAAGATATTTTGGTTGGCTTTCAGAAAAGCATATTTTGTACAAAAAGGAAAATTTGAGTGTTGTAAATATTATTAATTATTATATGTGTTATTATATGTGTTCTAGAATTGCTTTATTTGATTCAATAAGATTTATTCAGTAAGCTAGTCAGGGTAAAAATCCTTATTTAACATTTCATAACATTAGGGCTTAAAATAATAAAAGGAATATCACAGCATTTTATGGTTTGTCCAATCGTGGGGCGAATAGCACAGCAATATATATTGGTATTTATTATAGACACAAACGGCGCCTCATAAACAACGGCTAAAATTGTAAATAAAGATAAAATATATATACTTACAGTACATAAGCAGCACTTAAAGTGCAGTGCGCTGCTGTAAGAACATATCTTTCATTTATCAATGATCCACTACACGCAATCATAATTTGATTACTATCAGTTAAAAACATCAAACTAGCCAACCATGGAAACTCATCAATACTTGCTCTTACGGCATTTTTCTTTGTAAAATAATCATCAAAGTGTTGATAACCACAATATTTCCTATTCTTGAAAATGTCTTGAACATTTTGTTTCGAATTATCTGTCACAACTGTAATAGGACAACAAACTAATGGCGACTTTTCATACCCACATTGTGATTTTTTTACAAATTGTATTTGGGTGTCATTAAACGTCGCCAATGCATCAAGTAGCTTTGTGCAGTTGTATATAGATATGCAGTTACCGTTTTCGCCACTTGGCGTTTTGCAAGATGTAGCTTAAATGACATTATGTTATGAAGGTTATTTCGACATTAACATAACTTACCCGTATATAATTTAAAAATACTGAAGTACAGTAAAATAGGAAATAACAAATACATAATGATACGTTACCGGTGCCAGATTAATCGGTACTAGTAGTATCCTTGTACAAAGAACGCAAACAAGAAATGGTAAAACACTTGTGACGTCGACCTCATTATAAAATCTCAATTTAATTGCTGCTAAGTTCAAGATCTGTGATCCGTGTTACTTAATACCAAATATAATCAACGTATGCAGAGGGGACTGACGCTAAACGGTAAGCGGAATAAGCATTGTTTGATAGAGTAAAATTTTCGATACATAAAAATGTAAGAAAGTAGATATTTTCTATGCAGTAGTTTCGACTAATGCCAGGGCCGGCGCTAGACCTTTTGTCGCTCCGGACAAAACAACAATTCCATCCTGGGGCGCCGACTCCGTGGGTGCTCAGGGACTTCAGCACCCAACGAAAATAAATAGTGGGTGCAAAAATGACTAATCCGAAATATAAATCTGAAAATGCACACAATATGTGAGCACAAAAATTACATATATTTAAAAATTATCTTTAACATTAAATAAACGTAGGTACCGAACCAGTTATCTACTTACTATTTGTAGTGTAACCGACCTGAACGCTCACACAAACGCCCTCTATGAACGGTACACTGGGCTCCATGATCTAACATCTAGTGGCAGTGGCTCGACGACACCTAAGTGTTATTATAATGTAGCTAGGGATGGTCTCGGACTTGGACTTTCGGGCCGGCGCGGCCCGGGCCAAGCCCGATTTCGGGCTCGAATCCGGGCCGGGTCGTTGACTACTTTATTCGGGCCTGGCCCGGCCCGGGCCTAGCTTTTTTCGGGCTGGGCCGGGCCAAACGATTCGGGCCGGCCCGAACTTTTCGGGCCGAAAAACGCACGAGTAGATACTCCATCGTCCTTTCACTTCTATTTCACATTGAGTAAGTAAACGTTCTTAATTATATTTTCACGTAGTCGCTTCATGAACCCATTAATAATCAGTTTTTCATCTTGTTTAATGTAAAGGAGACGTGATATTATAACTCACTTCTTATCCCGAATAGTTTTTTCTAGTTCTATTTAATGTTCCTCATGTTGTACTTTAGTTAAAAATGCCCAGCAACATCAAACTAGGTGAATTATTCATAATCCAAAAGTTTGCACGATTTATATTATGTATATGTATATACTTCAAATTTCAATCATGCGGCGAACGTCGATATTATCAATCGCGTGTATAGTTTATGTCTACCGCCTAAAACACTAGAGCGCTGTTGCAACGTCCATTTTATCAATTTTTTATTAAAGTATTGCCTTATTTGACATTTACACATGCGCAATTAATACACATTTAGTGTTTGTACTTTATTAAAATACAGGACACTTTTGTTTTATTTAAATACAGGGAAGGAATGTTTTTATTTAAGGCGCCTTAATTTTGACATACACCAAATGCCTAAAGTACAAACTTACATTTAGTTGTCAGCTTTCTGTATAAATATTGTGAAATTAAATGACTTTTTGTAGTGTTGTTTCCGTAATTAAGTTTAGAGATATAATGTCCAACTTTATAACACAAAAAAGATATAAAATAAGGTGTTGAAACGAATATTTTTTATTATACAGTGAAACAAATTTTATATATATATATATATATATATATATATATATATATAGCTGGCCTCACACATGGGCGTCAGTGAAACGTATTTATTGTTCCAAAAATCTTCCGACACAACTAGGGGTCTATTCCTGGGCAGAGCAATGAGAAGTGGGGGGGTAAGTCGAATTTTGTTTGCAGATCAAACTTAAGCTAAATCAAATAGGCGCCACCAAGTCCTGATGTAATCACGATAATTGCATAGCATAGTTCTAAGGGCGGACGTGGAAACCCAAAGAAAAAAAGATCGCCTTCGCTGACAAAAGCCTGTCTTATTAAATAAGATGCAGCTCCTGTAAGAAATTGTGATAGTTAAATAAATAAAAAAGTGGGACACCATTTGTGTCCTGCAAAAATACATAAAGAAATAATAAAAAAGTATTTCCAATATAACATTGGCATCAATTTATTACTCAGAAGGGTTTTAGCTTTATGTAATAAGATTTGATCACACTTGATCAAAATTAAAAACCTTTAATCTTGAACCAATTGTTTACTAAAAGATCTCTTTTAAAATAATATAACTTGTAACAAAAAATTTAATCTTTAACTTCATCAATCTTAAAATTTTAACTTTCATGTTTGTCTATATTATTTTCAATCAAACACTTACTTTAAAATATAAACTTGTACAAATAGGGTTCTGACCTGGGCAGATCTTTTCAGGTAGATAACAAATTAATAGCTCCTAACAATATTAGCATTTGAGCTTTCAAAATTATGTATACTAATTTTAATGTAGATAAAGCTGATCATAAAAATATACATGTTTATATATATTGTACTAAAGCTGTTCAAAGCATTTGCTTTTAAAATAACATCTGTCAGCTACACAAAGTAGAAAAATATGACGTCAGTAACACCTGTTGACCTTACTGACGATTCATATGAAACAAAGCATGTTGTTTTTAAAACGTTAAATCAATGAACTTTCGTTTTACTACTGGTAAATCCAGCTCAACAATTAGTTGAAACTTTTTCAGTGTACATGTATTACGCATCAAAGCAAGTTAACGTGTTCCAAATTTTGAAACTTATAGCTATCTACGAACTAAAACTGCAATTGTCGCATTGTGACAAAGGAAGACGGGATCACCATTCTTCAATCAACGATAACAGCGTTTGCAATTTGAAACCAATTCATCCAAACCAACTTCTATAATTCCTGCGTTCCACGTGTCGAATCATATCCTGTCGCCTTACATTCAGCAGCAATCGTACTCTCAAAGTTGAATTACGTCACCTTCTAAAGGTAGCATCTTACATGTGTTTTACTGTGTCCTTGTGTGTCTTTAAAAGTTGCATCCTACTTGTCGCGCTAAATAAATTATCTCAAATTATACAAGTTCGCAAAATATATACATTACCGACCGTTATTCGAAGATATCTTAACTATTTGAAATGGATTCGCAGATTGCCGGCCTCCAACCAAGGGAACATGTTGATATCTCTATCACTTGTGGCCGACTATCTTATAACCAGCTCAGGCGGTCGCGCCGTGAAGAGGGGAACAATCAAACAGAGATGTGCTTGTACATAGCTGTATACGACACAGATATCTGAATATAACTAGATTATTAAAGGACGATGCAGGCTTAGCGTATTACTTTTGAAGTTGAATGCAAATTATTATTGTTATTAATAAAATTGTTACATTATTCTTGACATTATATGCAAAGAATTATTATTATTAATAAAATTATTACACTATTCTTGAAATTATATGCAAAGAATTATTATCAAAAATAAAATTGTTACACTACCCCTTTCTTAAAAAAAAAAAAATCTTTTTTAACAAAGAAAAATTTAAGTGAAACAAATACAAAAGATTTTTTTTTTATTTATACTAGCCTTTTCTACATTCTTAACTAACATTACAAATATTTACGAAAACGAGGGGGACAAATATCTACAAATTTGAGTGTGTCGGTAACTACGTGTACCAAGCGTTTATAGGGAGACAAAATCTGGGAGTCACAATCGGTATAAGTCAAAATTGAAAGAGGTCAAATTAAAAAGTCAAACACTCCACGGGACAAAAAATTAATCTAAGTCTAAATTTAAAGTAACCCTTTAACTAGAGCTTTCTTACTCCTACCAAAGCTAGTATCTACTAACTATAACTGAACACAATACAAATTATCTTAATTTCCAAAAATAACAACTCCACTTCCTGGAGCTCAAGCAACTCTATCAACCAAAAAAAAGGGGACGCTATAATATCAAAACAGCATCACAATTCAAAATATTATCATTTCAAGGTGATAATCAAAACTAAGTTAACCTAACTAACAGGTCACTTACACAAATCGAATACAAAATATTATCATCACAAAGAGATAATCAAAACTAAGGTAACCTAACTAACAGGTCACTTACAAAAATCGAATACAAAATCGAATCAGTTAGGGCTGAAATCTCTTACACCCTACTGATTATCCTATCACTAATTTTCTAATATCACCTCCTATTAGTGATGGATCAAATGGTGAGGTTCACCGCGCAAACCTCTGACCTTATCAAACAAAAATTACTGAAAGGTCCGAAATAAGGGAAAGAATAAGCCAATATTCTCTCTACCTAAATATGTAGAAATCAGGACTAGCAACTTAAATAGTCAACTTATTTCTACTTTCTAATGATATCTTCTAATGATATCTTCTAATAATATCTTCTAATAACACGCGACGAATTCAACTAGTATGTACATTAAAGTACACTACAAAACTACTACACAAAAGTTTGACTACATGTTTCAATCATCAAACAAAATTTTCAAACAAAATAAGTTACAAAAAGACAGTCTCCATTTAGTATTAGTTAAAACTATACTAAATCAAAAATCAGAACAAAACGAAACAAACAACGATTGTTTTACTTAAAATCAAAGAAATGACTAGACTGGAACTAATCGTCAGGATCATCATTCTCATCTGGATATGATGCTTCAACGGGTTTCAAGTCCTTAACATGCCATTTTCCGGCTTTTGTTCCATCCTCATTCTCTAATTCATATACTAAATTGGAATGTTTTTTACGAACTTTGCTCAAAATGAACTTTGGAGCTAACTTAGCGGAGAATTTATCACTAGCACTTGAAAGTACCTTATTAGTCCTCCAAACGCTTTCTCCGACTTGGAATGAAATGTCTCTTCTTCTAAGATTGTAGCGTTTACTCGAACGTTGATAAGCTACATGTAAATTTTCACGAACATTCCCAAAAATATCGAACAAAGGTTGATGATCCAAAACATAGGAAGGTCTACTACTAGAAACAACATCTACATCTTTACCGGGTTCAAAATTGTTACTATAAGCTTTTCCACTTAAGGGTACCTGACGACCCAAGACTAAAAAATTTGGAGAATAGTTGGTGGATTCGTGTTTTGCTGAATTAACTGCTTACTGAATTTTTGATATCTCAAAATCCCACGTATCATGTTCTTCCACGTAAGAACGGATTGCAGTACCAACTGTCTTATTAATTCTTTCCACAAAATTGCATTGAGGAGCATAAACAGCATTGTACCAAATCTTTTGGATTTCGTACCTTGCACACAAAGCTTTAAAAACACGTCCAATCAATTGTGGACCATTATCACAAATAACAAATTGTGGTACGCCGTAGACAAGAAACGCTTTTTCTTCCAAAAAATTTTCAATCAAATGTGCCTTGGCAGTGCGCAACGGTTGTAAAATCGAATACTTCGAGATCCAGTCACCAACAATTAAAAGCCATTTTCCTGCTTTTGAATCATCAATAAAAAACTAATCACGACGATAGCTAACAAAAAAAATCGGTGTTCAGGTACACTCTCACCCTACTACCAACCGAACTGTCGAAACAACTATAATGTTTCACAACGCCTAAATTTGCTAGAGTAACAAACCCTCTACGAGTCTCACCTAGACTAACAATACAAAAATTACATCAACTCAAAAAAAATATGATGCAAAAATTCTAGAGCGACCAACTCACCTCGAGTCTCGTCTAGACTTACGTAATGCTGAGCGACCAACTCTTCCTGAGTCTCGTCTAGACTAACATACTGCTGAGCGACCAACCGCGGCGACAAGTTCCGCCTAGACTAAATTGCGTTGCAATGCCGATCTAAATAAAAATCTGCTAACAAAACCAAAAACGTGCTTATGCACAAGAGCAATTCTCAAATGATACGACGACAGCTCATACCGATGTACCCTCAAAATAGAATCTGTAGCCTTATCATCAAATTCGGACAAAATGTTCTTTATTGACTCAAGCGAATTAAACTCCAGGCTTATCAGCTTCTTTAGCTAACAGTCTTCCTAAAATTTTGCTTTTTTCCAAAACTGGTCTCTTACTCACTACTCCTCTAATTTTCAGTTCATACTCCAGTTCCTCTTTAAGTAGACAAACAATTTGGAATTTTTCCGACATGATTGCAATAGTCTAATATTTTAATGAAATCAAACGGATAAATCTAAACGATTTGAGCCTTACGAAAATTGTCAAAACAAATTCGGGCAACTAAAGCTAAAAATCAAAAAGTGTATTTGGTAAAAATAAATTTTGCCAAAACAATATCAAAAAAACTTTATTGGGTCAAAACAGAATGAAGGTTAAAAATAAATTTGACTAAGGTAATTAATTGACTGAAGGGGGGTCAACGTCTCAACCAAACTTATGTCAAAACAAATTTCAAGAGCAAAAGCAAATTTAAACAAACAAATTTTGAAACTAATAGCAAATTTGAACAGACAAATCTTGATGCAAAATAAATTTTGAGCAAACAAATTTCGAGGCAAAATAAAATTTGAGCAAACAAATTTCGAGGCGAAATAAATTTTGAGCAAACAAATTTCGAGGCCCTACACGTTGCCGGCGCCAGTGAAACGAATATTTTTTATTATACAGTGAAACAAATTTTTTATATATACAGGGTGAATGGTATCGTTCGTGCAAAAATGAACTGGGAGATAGTACACTTAATTTGCAACAAAAAATGTTAATATGACCCTGTCCTATCTCGATTGGTTTAGGAGATACGGTTTAGTCTGTTTCAATAACGCGACATCTTGCAGTAAAAATTAAATTTCTCGGCTTCTGCTGCAAATAACTAGATAAACAATCCGAAGTCGCGTTATTAAGAAACAGACTAAAAAAAAAACATATCTCCTAAACCAATCAAGATAGGACAGGGGTCATATTACCAATTTTTGTTGCAAATTAAGTGTACCATCTCCCATTTCATTTTTGCACGAACGATACCATTCACCCTGTATATAGCTAGCCTCACGCATGGGCGTCAGTGAAACGTATTTATTGTTCCAAAAATCTACCGACACAACTAGGGGTCTATTCCTGCGTAGAGCAATGAGAAGTGGGGGGGTAAGTCGAATTTTGTTTGCAGATCAAACTTAAGCTAAATCAAATAGGCGCCACCAAGTCCTGATGTAATCACGATAATTGCATAGCATAGTTCTAAGGGCGGACGTGGAGACCCAAAGAAAAAAAGATCGCCTTCGCTGACAAAAGCCTGTCTTAATAAAATAAGACGCAGCTCCTGTAAGAAATTGTGATAGTTAAATAAATAAAAAAGTGGGACACCATTTGTGTCCTGCAAAAATACATAAAGAAATAATAAAAAAGTATTTCCAATATAACATTGGCATCAATTTATAACTCAGAAGGGTTTTAGCTTTATGTAATAACATTTGATCACACTTGATCAAAATAAAAAAACCTTTAATCTTGAACCAATTGTTTACTAAAAGATCTCTTTTAAAATAATATGACTTGTAACAAAAAATTTAATCTTTAACTGCATCAATCTTAAAATTTTAACTTTCATGTTTGTCTTTATCATTTTCAATCAAACACTTTACTTTAAAACATGAACTTGTACAAATAGGGTTCTGACCTGGGCAGATCTTTTCAGGTAGATAACAAATTAATAGCTCCTAACAATATTAGCATTTGAGCTTTCAAAATTATGTATACTAATTTTAATATAGATAAAGCTGATCACAAAAATATACATGTTTACATATATTGTACTAAAGCTGTTCAAAGCATTTGCTTTTAAAATAACATCTGTCAGCTACACAAAGTAGAAAAATATGACGTCAGTAACACCTGTTGACCTTAGTGACGATTCATATGGAACAAAGCATGTTGTTTTTAGAACGTTAAATCAATGAACTTTCGTTATACTACTGGTAAATCCAGCTCAACAATTAGTTGGAACTTTTTCAGTGTACATGTATTACGCATCAAAGTTAACGTCTTCCAAATTTTGGAACACATAAAAAGAACTTATAGCTATCTACGAACCAAAACTGTAATTGTCGCATTATGACAAAGGAAGACGGGATCACCATTCTTCAAGCAACGATAACAGCGTTTGCAATTTGAAACCAATTCATCCAAACCAACTTCTATAATTCCTGCGTTCCACGTGTCGAATCATATCCTGTCGCCTTACATTCAGCAGCAATCGTACTCTCAAAGTTGAATTACGTCACCTTCTAAAGGTAGCATCTTACATGTGTTTTACTGTGTCCTTGTGTGTCTTTAAAAGTTGCATCCTACTTGTCGCGCTAAATAAATTATCTCAAATTATACAAGTTCGCAAAATATATACATTACCGACCGTTATTCGAAGATATCCTAACTATTTGAAATGGATTCGCAGATTGCCGGCCTCCAACCAAGGGAACATGTTGATATCTCTATCACTTGTGGCCGACTATCTTATAACCAGCTCGGGCGCTCGCGCCGTCAAGAGGGGAACAATCAAACAGAGATGTGCTTGTAAATAGCTGTATACGACACAGATATCTGAATATAACTAGATTATTAAAGGACGATGCAGGCTTACCGTATTAATTTTGAAGTTGAATGCAAATTATTATTGTTATTAATAAAATTGTTACATTATTCTTGACATTATATGCAAAGAATTATTATTATTAATAAAATTATTACACTATTCTTGAAATTATATGCAAAGAATTATTATCGAAAATAAAATTGTTACAGTGTAAAAATCCTTTTGAAAACAAATATGCTATAATGCTTGGGAAGAAGTAAAAAACAGTCTTGAAGTAAACTCGAAGAGTATTTCGTGTAATAAGAAAGCAAAGAAATAGATAAAGTTTTGAATCAGCTTAGGAGTTTATTATGTCTAAATTCATGAGAAGGAACAAAGCAATTATTTAAATCTAATTAAATTATTTGTCTAATATGTATAATTAAATCCGTACAAGGTGTTGGTTTAATCTTGTCATAATAATAATAAGTATTAATAAGTTTGAATTATAAGATTTTTAATTTACCTATACCACAATACATAGGTAACTCCGTTACGATATGTCAAACTTTAAATGCATTTTTTGACGTTATGAAACGTCACATTTTTTATAACTGTCAGTCACTACATCACTAGTGATATATTGAACTTTTATGTAACTTAAACCTTAGCTTTTATTTAGGAAACAATATCTAAATCAGAATAACTTGTTTTCAGCGTAATTTGGAATCAAAAATTTAGCACTGGCAATAGGTATTTACTAAATATCAATTCATAGCAACGCTCAAATAAAGCGATTAAACTAAATTTTTTACATTTGGAACCGCACAATCCTTTCGTTATATTTTAAAGCGGACTTAGATCAAATATTTTTCCGACGACCACTTGTGAAAACAACAGATAGCACACTACTTAGTTATTTAGAAAGTAGCATATATCACTCTAGAGTGCAAAACTACATATCACTCTAGTGTTGAAATACTTTTCAACTCTAGAGTGATATGGCAAATATTAATACATTTACTACCTAGGCAACCCAACATGCCCAGGACGCCTACTGGTTTTCTACCATTTTGCATTCATTTTGTTTTAGCTAAAAACAGTTTAAAATACTCAGAGTTAATTGATACTAACAATTTTTCTTTTTCTTAAAGATGTAAGTACTCATGTTAATGTATAACTGGAATAAATTTTACAAAAAAAATGAGAGTTAATTGTAATTAAAAACCAGTATCTCCTATTGCTTGGCATACGCTTAAAACAACTAAGTTGTAGATAAAGCACAAAGTAGGCTTTAAAAAATTTCAATATCAGAAACGTCAAATAACTTTTGCAGTTGTCTGTCTTGCATTATTGTATACCAATTTATTACAAATAAACAATAAATATTCATAAAGAATGGATACAGATAGTGATCAGTGTACTCCACCTGAAATTCAAGAGGCGGCAAAAATAACTTCGATGAAATTATTGCCTGAAAAGTATAAAAGGCGATATGAATATGCATATGACCAATTTATTTCATGGCGAAAAAACAAGAAAATAAAAAAATGTTTTTTGTTTTTTTTAGCCGTTGTCGTCGGAAAAATAATGTACAGTACTTGTGTGGAAGGTGCCATTTCACACTCGTGGGATTGTTGTACTCGGCTGACGCCTCGTGCAACAATACTTTCATACTTGTGTGAAATGGGTCACTTTCCACACTAGTAATGTAATATACTAGTACTTAACACGTTATGAAACCTTAATTTTATTTGACTCGTAAAATTTTCAAAACTGGCTCACCGCGTTTGTTCGTTTTGCAAATATCAAATTCGTCAAATACAATTAGTCTTTTCATAACTGGTTACGTAATATCTATTAAAGAACTAACTAGCGTGCGTAAATTGATCTTTATCGCACTAGTGTTTTAAAGATTGCAAAGCAACAACATCTACAAGTTTATATTTATTTGTCAAATTACATATTATGTCAAACGTAAATCTTTTAACTATGATCAAAATATCAATCAAACGTACTGTCAAATTAATCGAATACTATAATTATTTCTATGCCAATTATAAATCAAAACGACTGAAATAAATTTAGTATTATGTAAACCTACATTCGAAGTTTTGATGCAAGTATCTATATATATATATATATATATATATATATATATATATATATATATATTGCTGTGATAAGGGGTTGTTTAAGGGTGTACTTTATAGGAAAGGTCATTTAGAAAAGAGAAATTACCATAGGCAGCAGAAAACGGCACTTATTTAGTGAAGAATTGAGAAATAGACATAGTTTGTAAATAGTAGGCAGTCAGCACCCTGTATATAAAGTATAAATAGTTTTAAGCGACGCAGATAAACATAGGAAGACGCATAGTTAGCGTAGAAACCAGGAAGACATTCATTAGGTAAATAGAAAATATTAAATACCCTGTAGATAAAGTTTAGTTAATTTAGATAAAGCAAGTAATGATATTTTTCAGTGGAAGCACGCGTATATTTATAAATAAACGATAAAGTGTAATTAGACACGTATTCAAAAGGAGTTCCAGACGATTAGATTAATACGGATATAGAAATAGAGCCTCAGGTAGCTAATATAAATGCGTACAAATATCTAACCATTTTGATAAGAAAAATGATTAAAAATTGCGTGAACAACATGTAAATATGAAAATTCAAAGTTGAGTTGCATCAGTTGTTTATGAAAAAGCAATTAGATCTATCAAAACACAGCATGTTGATAACGAAAGACAGCTGCATGCAGGTTACGATTATGGGGAATCGTGGAGCATTACATCAGAAACTGCTTTAAGTGTAATTATTTGATTGGTCACAAATAAGCGACGAGTTCTAGACCATACCCACTGATGGAGTGGGAATTCAATAATATATTAGCAAGCACCTTGATAACGAAGACAGTTTTGAACTCAACAAAGGCCGAAGTGCGCCGTTATGAAATAAAGTAACACGTAAATTTTAAAAGTGAAAGACAAAATAAGTGCCAAGATGGAAACTATAATTGCCGATTAAACGTAAGTACGTTTTTAATGAATTTATTTTAAACTAAAACATAAAAATAATAGGGCTCTGAAGTCTGGGGGAAAATCCAGTGATACAATTCTATGTACGGGAAAAAATAAACTACAATTATATGTCCGGGGATGAAACAAACTACAATTTCTAAGTCTGGAGGAAGAATAATACAATTTTAAGTTTGAGGAAATTAATTGATAAGAAGTAATAAGTCTAATATGAAACGATAATAAATTGGGGTGCATAAAAGAATATTGGTAGTCCATAGTGTAATGGAAATAATTTAAATGAATTGGGGAAGATAATTTTTATTGGAAGCGTCGATGTGAAGAAATAGACTAGGCCAGATTATTTAGTTATAAGACATTTTGTTTTTCTATATATTTTTTTATTTTGAATATTGAATTTGCTTAATATAATATGCTTGTGAAAAAGTCAACAATAGAAGTTGCAGACACATAAAGTGAGTAATATGATAACAGGTTTAGAATATTCTACACTTCGTTGATAAAGATAATAGGTTTTTTTTTTGGTGACTTTGGGTTTTGAGTAAATAGTATATGATGTTTAATAAATGAAATTTACAACATTAACTAATTGAAAAGTGTATTTCAAATAATTTACAAAAGCTGTACATAATATATTGGTTTCATTATATAAAATCGAAATTAACTGAATTTTATAATTCCAAATAAATGCTAGCCGAGGTCATAAGATTTAAATAGGAGGAGCTACGAGTTGAAAAGGAAATTGATAACAAGTAAGGCGGTAACATATCGAGTTTTGCTTCAAGATAAAATCCAGTTAAGTTTCTGGAGGGAATTGATAGCAATATTAATAAGACAGCCCAACGTTAGAGATAATTGCAATCTTGTTTATTCATAGTAAATATTAAAATGGCCGTCCAAATGATGGAGCGCGAATAATTTAGAGTATAATAGCAAATTAAAATAACAGCACAACGAAGGGGCTCGAGAATTCCAGTGCATAGCAATATATATATATATATATATATATATATATATATATATATATATATATTACTCATATTTAGACCAGGGTAGAAAATTAAATAATCACATCAAATAATTTTAATCACCGTGTATAAGGAATTTCATTAAATAATACGCGTTATTAAAACCATGAAGCATAAATAAACTGGGTTGTTTCAGTAAAATAAGAAATTTAAATTATTTATAAGACGCTTTATATCAAAAGAAGCAGTATTGAAAAGCTCTGCGTGTAATGTAATTATTTCTAAACAAAGAGAAATTACGTGCAAAATTTATCTTAATTAACTCTATTTAAGTAACCGGTAGTAAAACAAAGTGTACATATAATAATTAATATTTAAGTTGTATTCGCTAAAAATGAAAAGGATAGAAATCAATTTTAATTGGAGTTAATTAAACCGTTAATAACATATAATACCTATAGAAACTTGTAAAAACCCAAGATTAAAATACCACGGAATAAAGCTCTGAGAATTAATATTATATTGTGAACACCTGCGTAGTTTAAATAACACATTCGGCGTAAATTTTGCAGATAATTAATGTTTCAAAGAATCTTGGGAAAACGTCGCATAATAGTTACAAAGAATCTTGGAGAAACCGGGGCTTAGTATTCACGAGAATGTGCGATACGGGTTTATTAAACCCAGATAACAGTCCGCGTGGACTGAAATAATCGATAATGAAGAGTGTCAAGTTGCACCAATACGAACAGGTTAGAAAAGGAAAGAGAAAATGCGTCAAGCTAAGACACATATAGTAAAAGGCGTGATTTAAACAACGTCACGAGGGTCACAATTGGTTGAAAATAGAATGCAAATATCAGAGGTAGAAACAACAATTTCGGTACAAAATTAATTAGTTTTTCGGACAGGTTTGCGTGCTGTGGAAATTTTCTGAGATTTAAATGGGGCGAGTGAAAATTCGTAAAATCGACGTGCGAGCGGCAGACTGGGCACATGGCATGAGAAATTCTTTAGAATTACCCGTTTTAGAGACTCGACCGACAGACAGGCTTTTGCTATATATACCGAGATGAATATAAACGAAGCCTCTTAGACTTTTGACGATTCGATGCGTTAAAAGCTCGTACAACGCGACTTGATTGAAGATATTAAACCGTGCATTTTAGTTTGATTAAATAATTTAAAGTTTGCTAGTATAATTTAGTGATTCAACATAGCTTGTTATTTACGTGCTAAACATGAATGTACTTCAGTGCACTTAGATACAAGGTAATAAAATTTAGTTTCACTGTACCAATTAGCAAAATTTACAACGACGAATGTATACACAAAAGTAGGCAGTTTTGGTGTATATTGGTGACAGAAGCTCAGAAGCATGAATTTCTTTGCTATTTTGGGGGTGTTAATAATTAAATGGTTCAAATACGTGTCTGGATCCATGAAACAAGGGTCAGATAAACACAGATGAGTTCCGGAAAGGCCCAGAAACGACTTTGAATGGATGGTGATGGAAAAAATTTAAAAGCGTAGAGAATCAGAAACCGTAAATATAGTCCTGTTGAATGGTGTGATTAACAAAAGAAACGATACTTTGAAGCTACGAGGACAGTAACCTTCAGGTAAATTATACTATTTTGTTTGACATTTTTGTGTGTATTGAATGACTTTATAATTGATTTACTTTAAATGGACATTAGTGAAATTGTTCTAACCATAAAGTTTAATTTTAATATGAAATTTGCTTGTTTAAGTAAAAGGGTATTTTGTTTTGATGTTCGGGAATATGATGAAAATTTGGGTATGTCTTTGAGCTCAATTAGACGAACCTGGTTAATTAACGTAAAGGGTGGTAGATGCTCCTTTATACTCAGACTCCGGTCTGCTTATATTGTTATATTAATTAGTAGGCATCCAACAAGGACTTTAATTCTGGATGCACATTAAAATGATAATAAATTTAATTTTGAAATTTTCCGATATTAAAAATTTATGCTGAAATTTAATTTGAAAATTTAATGTATTCTGAATATTGATGTAAATAGAGTTAACGTTGATGTTTGTGGTAGGAATGTGTTGTTTAATTTTTATGAATGAGGAGGTTTATAAAATTAGGTGAGCAGCCGAGGCGAAAAGCGTAGTTCACATGAATGAGGAGGTTTCACAGCATAATTTGGCGCCCAATTCGTGAGGCTCGATTTTATACAGGGTTTCACAGCAATATATATATATATATATATATATATATATATATTAAAATTGCCGTGGAACTCTCTCATTTAAGCTCCGGACCTCACCAGTTTTAAAAAAAATACTTTAAAAATATAAAAAATTTTTACAAAATTTTTCTTACCCGGATTCTGCTTCATCAAATTAATTTCTTTAGCAGCTTCCTTGGCTAGCTCAGCTGTGCCTCCTCTCGGATACCTAAATTCACTGTCATTCACTTTAACGTTCACACACCATTCAATAAAATCACAAAATAATACATCAATCATACAATATTTAGTTACCACTATTTACCAATAATAATTCATGGTTATGTACAGTTCGGTGCTCCAGTTACACATCAATAAATATTATCTTTGTAAAGTCCTGGTTTTTAAAATTGAAATTTCAAACACATTTAATGCAACAGGAGTAAATGGGCCCCAAATAATACCTTACCTTTATTTATTACTGCACACTGGAGTATGGTGAGCTCATGATAACCCAGTTTATTAATGTAAGCTTTCCACTTGGCATACTATTACTACAAACTAAAAAAAACCCATGTACTCTTAACAATTAAATTTAAATTCATCAAGAAATTTAATAAGCTTGACGTACACATTTTGTTTTATATTCCAAAATTCCATAATAATAGTCAGTTATACGTATCTTTTTCAATACGTTAGATTACCAAAAATAACCATCAAAGTTCACTCACACATCACAAATAATTTCAACAGTTTATATAAAAAAACAGCAAATTCAAATGCGTTACCTGGAAAAAGCGTCAAAAGCCCATCTCCATTGAAGAAGCTCTATATCCTGAACCCATCGGCTTCAATATTATGCACGCTGCTGTACCAGCTATTTATAGATGACAACTCAGTTTAAGCTGAGCTGCGTGCTACCAATTCACCAATTCCAACATCCAAATCCATATATATTACACTTGTTTATTATTGCATTCTTAATTTACAAGCTTGTTTAAGTATTCGTGGACCTCAGTTAAATTTAAATTAGACTCTATTATACTCGCGGTACTAACTATAATGCCACAAATAATCTAATACTATTTCACTGAAGGTTACAAATTTTTAATACTCACAAGCTTCTTCAGTAGATTATAATATCTTGTTAAGCGATGCAAAACTAAAGAGACCCCTATCAATTTTCTTCCCGTAATTATATCATAACAACGGGCCCCTCTTGGCCACTCTTTACGCGAAATACTTAATCGAAATTAATATTTCTCCAAATTTTGTCTAATCGTTTTAAACTTCTCGAAATATTCTCGCGTCAACACGCTGTATCAGACAAACTATCACATCCACCTGTCGCGTGTTCCTCTGTTCTAAAACTAACTATTTCGACCAATCATACATTTCAGTGACGTCTTAAAACTTCGCCTGTAATATCTCTATTCCTGTCTTATGCATATTGGATGTCGCGTTCTAACCTTGCTTGGGTTGTAGAAAATCGATGTACCTGCCCGCGTCGTCATGGACTCTACGTGAATCGAATACGTGCCTACTCAAGTGAACGCTTTTATGCACGTCTCATTCTGAAGCATATTATTGATTGTTCGTCCCTTCTGCTCTTTAAGAAACTTTTGTTAGCGTTTATGCGAAACCACCGACGGTTTGAACAATATTTCCTTGAAGCTCGCTTCGTTATCTTCACATATAAGCGGAAGATGACCTTTCCAACATGCAGGTGCTCAATTAACGATCGTTTTAAAATAACACTTCTCGGATCCTACATTTCACAGTATTTTATACAACCAACGTTTGTTCGTTTGTTAAAAAGCTTTTTGCCTTGGGATTATCGATTTTTCATGCTCTGATGCGTTTTCTGACGTTATAACCCGTTGAATTAAACTAAATTAAATTAAGTAATAATTGCTATTGGCTTATACCATTGATTTTCTTTATGAACCTATTGCCTTTTAATCGCTAATTATAAAATTATGTCAATACTTGTTAATTTAAATTAAATAGATGAAATAAATTTTGCACGTAAATTTTATGTTCCTCTCTCTACACAGGGTGTTTGAAATTGCATTTTTTATACCCAAATTTAACTCTTTAGATCCACTACAATATATATATTTAAAAAAACGTATGACATTCGCTTATAAGTGCCTTTAAAGCATTTTTAAGCAACCACTATATTTTATTGTCAAATAAACGTTAAACCGTACAAAATAAAAAAATACAAGTTTTTAAGCAATGCAAGCAGGTCAACGGTCGAAGTAGTATCAATGAAGTTTAATTCCCTGAATATTAAAAGTAGTCTTTATTTCTCTAAAGCAATTTAAAGATTCAAAAACAGTATGTTTTTTGTTGTTCTTACAGGTAAATATTCTTCGGTATACAAATAACTCTGCAGGTGTTCTTCCGCGTTGGTTGGGTCAAAAACTATCCAGGTCGTTATCCTCTTATACCTAATTCCCCAAACGTAAAAGTGAAGACTGAAATTCTATTTAGGTTAGCTACTACTACTACTTCTATTATTATGGTTTACTTTCAATCCAACAGTTAGTTACTTAAGTACGAAAATTTTACTATTTTATCCCAGTACACTTATACAATACAAAAATCTCTTAAGGATTCTTGCGACGATATTACAAGAAAGGGTTAATTACTTCTTATTAAGTAAAATACATATCTCTAAAAATTTTCGCACCGGCTTTAAGATTTTTCAGGTGTTGAATAGTAAATCAGAAAGCTGAGTTTATAAGACTTTGAGCTCTGAAATAGTGTAGGAAATTGAACTATGTAGTACTAGAGCAGTCTGACATTTTCAGGAGTTTTTAAAAATACTGTCGGTGTTTTAAATATATCATTTCCATAGCAACGTGTGATGTAAAACCAGTATATAAACATCTAAATTCTAGCAATAGCTTAATCAGTTAAGTGAAAAAATTGTGTAATAAAACCATGCAAACAGTTGCACTTTGACCACGAAATTATTTTAGCGAATCGAAATTATATTGCTTCCGTCGCAAGTGATCTATGCGATAAACTTTTTCTTGGTACGCTAAAAAGCAATTTCGCGGCTTTGATATACAAATAACTATTTAAACGCTACCATGTAGTATATATTAATTAGTGTTAGATTCTTTATACTGCTGCATGTATTTTAAAATAACGATTTTAATAAAATTTCGAAAACAATACTGTTGCGATCCACTATTAGGCAACCCGTCAAACATCAAACCCGGGCACAGCGTATTCTTCAGCATTCGAGAATCCTTACAAAGTTCTAGATAATGAGTCATATCTTAATGAGGTAATATAAGGCCGCTTATGAATGTAAGAGTTAGTCTATTCTTGAATGTCTAATATAAATTATATCGTTGAAAGTAAACGTAGTTGAGTTTTTAGAATATATACATAAAGATTCTGGTCTAATGTGCATACAGCTTTAGTATACATAAATAAATAGAAGTGTTAAATAAATAGATGTTAGTGTTGTTAATGAACCTATGGAAAGGAGTTAATTAAGGTTTATGCTTGTAAATTCATTAGTGTTAATAGTGCTTTCATTGTTAAATGGCTGAAACATCTATTAAGGCATATTACTGTTAATTAGATTTTGTTAACGTTTAAGTAATAAAACGTTTGTTATACGTTTTAAATTAAAGAAACGCGTAGTAGTGGGTTACACTGGTAGCCCCTAACGTTTAAAACCTCTTATTCTTTCTTAACACAATCCATTTACTTTCCAATTCAGTATCTTGGTGCAAGGATCCGCGACGGAAATATCTCCTCCAGGTTCTTAAAATCTCAAAACCCGTCTTACATAACGGTCAACACCGCATTTTCCATGTCAGTAACCAGAGTTCTCAATGACATGCGGTTACTGCATTCTATGGATGACACTTATTTTCTTCCATCTTGGAGCAATGATTGCATCCACCGGACAAGGTCTCCTTGATAGAGCGTCTGCATTCCGATGGCTGTTCACGCGATGTTCTTTAAAGTCATATTCCTGCAGCCGCTCTATCACCTTGCCACTTGCCCTTCAGGTTTCGAAACTGCAGTAACCATTTCAGTCAGCATGGTCTGTTCTCAACGGAATTTACGGCCGTATAGTTAAAAGTGCTCTACGGATTTGACGACGCCAACAGCTCCCTTCTTGTCACACAATAGTTCCTTTCTGGCCGCGACAAGACCTGAAATACCCAATAACTTCTTGTCCGTCCTGCACTTGAGAAAGAACGCCTCCTATAGCTGTGTTACTGGCTCGGTACCAACACAATTTCCCTCCATCCGTGGATAACTCAAAATTGGTGCTGTAACTAGTAGCCATTTCAGTTGTTCAAATGCCCTGTGGCAGTCGTCATTCCAATCATATTCTTGTCCATCTTCGGTTAATTTTGTTAACGGTTTGGCAATGTTCGCAAACCCAAGTATAAAACGTCGTAATGTGCACAATCCTAGAAAACTGCGTAGTTGGTGTATATCTGCTGGTGTAGGCCACTCTTGTACCGTTTTTATTTTGTCAGGGTCAGCTCTTATTCCGGTCTCGAAACGACATGTCCTAGGTATTTCACCTCTTTTCCAAATAAGTGGCACTTCTTGGGGCTTAATGTGAGTTTGCCCGCGTAATCTTTGGAATATCTCCTCTAGGTTCTTAAGATGTTCTTCAAAAGACCGGCCTAACACTATCACGTCGTCCAGGTACACCAGACATGTCTTCCAGGACGTCCAAGTCCGACCCATTCGATTCAAAGTATGGCATTCATATCCAAATGGCATACTTGAACTCCTATCCGAGTCTCAATTTAAGGCAGTCTCTTTATGCATTTGGCTACTACGTGCCCATTACTATTCAGTTCAATCCGAACCATTTATCGGATAGAGTATAATTTCATTCTGGCAATGATCTCTTTCGTTTGTCATCGTCTGAGTTACTCCTACCTTGAAATGGAATCTCATCATCATCTATCCGAAGCACATTTTCTTCATGTTTACACTCGAAACCCATATTCTCGAGATCCATTCCCAGGTAGGAGTAACCAGACGATGCAAGTACGAATGATTTGCGATGTAAAACCTGAGAAGGCGGAAATGATAGTAATGGGACACCCGGATGGTACGCTCCGGGAAGGACAAGTATGCATGATGGAAGCAACTGAATCAATCGTCAGAGGGACTTGATTGAAGAACGCTGGTAAAGTCTCGAAATATGGTACCAGTAAGGGTGCTGAACATTAATCCAGCACAGTGACCCTGAAGAAAGTGCTGATTGTAAGTTGCATTCCATGGTCATATTAAACGTTGTGGACGACACGAAAATAAACCAACCAACGGTTGCTCACAGAAATTGCTGGATATGTTGTACCTCGTGTCAAGATTAATTCCAACTGGGCAAGAAAAGAACTGGTCGGACGATATCGAGGTGTGTTTGCACTGGATGATTGAAAAGGAAGGACGAATGTTGTGACACAAGATCATACTGGAGATGCGCAACCGATAAGAAACATCCAGGCGGCTTTTTGGCAAAACGTAAGGAAGCGAGCAAATTATCACCGATATGGAAGAACAGGGTGATTGAACCTCGAATAGTCCATGGGCATCCGGTAGTGCTTGTCAAGAAAAGGACGGTCGACAAGGTTTTGTGTAGACTACCGGCGGCTTAATAACGTGACAAAGAAAGACAGCTATCCATTGCCCAGAATAGATGACACCTTAGATACTCTATCCGGATCTAAATGGTTTTCGACCTGACTTGAAAAGCGGATACTGGCAGGTAGGCTTGGAGCCAAATGATAAAGAAAGACTGCCTTTACAATTGAACTGGATTATGGCAGTTCAAGGTCATGCCATTTGGATTATGCAATGCTCCTGCTACTTTTGAACGATTGATGGAGTCGGTCACTGTCCTGGAAGACATGTCTGGTGTACCTGGACGACGTGATAGTGTTAGCGGTCTTGAAGAACATCTTAAGAACCTAGAGGAGATATTCCAAAGATTACGCGGGCAAACCTTACATTAAGCCCCAAGAAGTGCCACTTATTTGGAAAAGAGGTGAAATACCTAGGACATGTCGTTTCGGAGACCGGAATAAGAGCTGACTGACAAAATAAAAACGGTACAAGAGTGGCTACACCAGCAGATATACACCAACTACGCAGTTTTCTAGGATTGTGCACATATTACCGACGTTTTATACTTGGGTTTCGAACATTGCCAAACCGTTAACAAAATTAACCGAAGATGGACAAGAATATGATTGAATGACGACTGCCACAGGGCATTTGAACAACTGAAATGGCTACAGTTACAGCACCATTTTGAGTTATCCACGGATGGAGGAATGTGTTGGATACCGACGCCAGTAACACAGCTATAGGAGGCGTTCTTCTCATGCAGGACGGACAAGAAAGTTAGGGATTTCAGCAAGGTCTTGTCGCGGCCAGAAAGGAACTATGTGTGACAAGAAGGAGCTGTTGGTCGTCGTCAAATCCAGAGCACTTTTATAAGTACTTATACGGCCGTAAATTCCTGTTGAGAACAGACCATGCTGCACTGAAATGGTTACTGCAGTTTCGAAATAAGGGCAAGTGCAAGGTGGATAGAGCGGCTGCAGGAATATGACTTACACGAACATCGCGTGAACCAGCCATCGGAATGCAGACGTTTATCAAGGAGACCTTGTCCGGTGGACTGCAGTCATTGCTCCAAGATGGAAGAGAAAATAAGTGTCATCCATAGAATGACGGTAACTGATGATACTTGGCAACTCGAAAGAATCCAAGACCAGGAAAGAGTGTTGACTGTCCAACGACGCGGTGGATGCACCAGAGGAGATAGCTGCCGATACCTTCACCAGTCATCGAATTGGCGTCAAGATGGATTTACAGTTACGAGACGTAACGTTTAAAGAGGGGCAGTGTTGCGATCCACTATTAGGCAACCCGTCAAACATACAAACGCCCGGGGCCGGCGTATTCTTCAGCATTCGAGAATCCTTCTACAAAGTTCTAGATAATGAGTCATATCTTAATGCAGGGTATATATAAGGCCGCTTATGAATGTAAGAGTTAGTCTATTCTTGAATGTCTAATATAAATTATATCGTTGTAAAGTAAACGTAGTTGAGTTTTTAGAATATATACATAAATGATATGCTGTGTCTAATGTGCATACAGCTTGTAGTATACATAAATAAATAGAAGTGTATAAATAAATAGTAGTGTTAGTGTTGTTAATGAACCTATGGTAAAGGAGTTAATTTAAGAAGATATTAGTGCTTGTAAATTCATTAGTGTAATAGTGCTTCATTGTTAATGGACTGAAAACATCTATAAATAAGGCATATACTGTTAATTAGACTTGTGAACAGTAAGTAAAAAGACGTTTGTTATCACTTGTTTTAAATTAAAGAAACGCGGTAGTAGTAGGCGTTACCTGTCAGGTGTAAAGGGACAGTGTAACGTCTCCGTTCTTTATTAAAACAGTGATAAAAATCTTACGTCAAACAATATGCTAGATATCGACAGCTAATATCTTATCATCCACCATGTTCTTGGAACATCTTAACTTTTATCCTGGATAACATTCTATGCTTTATCAAAAAAATTTATTAAATTTAAAAAACCCTTTTCCCCTTTTTGAAAGTTGCCCAGGAAAGGCTAAACCTGGTTTTTGGCCCTTTAAAATTTTTTGAAATTAAATCCACCCACCCTTTTGCTTAGGTTTTCGCGAAACCCTTTCCCCCTTTTTAAAAATCCCTTTTTCTTTTGGTCTTGAAGGGGCCAAATTTTCCCCTTTAAAATGTTTTTTTTCTGGGGAAGAGATCAAAATAACATTATCTGTTAAAAAATAACTTTAACATAAGAAAATTAAAGAACTTTGCCCCTTGTTTTTAAATTAAGCGCTTGGATCACCTCTTTAAAACCGTTCGTCTCGTAACTGTAAATCCATCTTGACGCCAATTCGATGACTGGTGAAGGTATCGGCCTATCTCCTCTGGTGCATCCACCGCGTCGTTGGGTAACAGTCAACACTCTTTTCCTGGTCTTGGTATTCTTTCGAGTTGCCGTATCATCGGTTACCGTCATTCTATGGATGACACTTATTTTTCTTTCCATCTTGGAGCAATGATTGCAGTCCACCGGACAGGTCTCCGATAGAGCGTCTGCATTCCGATGGCTGGTTCCTACGCGATGTTCTGTGTCAAAGTCATATTCCTGCAGCCGCTCTATCCACCTTGCCACTTGCCCTTCAGGTTTCGAAACTGCAGTAACCATTTCAGTGCAGCATGGTCTGCTCAACGGAATTTACGGTTTCTTATAAAAGTGCTCACGGATTTGACGACGGCCAACATCCTTCTTGTAAAAGGTTCCTTTTGGCCCGGAAAACCTTAAATAAATTTTCTTGTTTGACTTGGAAAGAAGTTAGGCTTGTTATCTGGTTAAAAAACCCCCTGTGGTAACTAAAATTGGTGGAACTGGATTTCTTTTAAACCCTGTGGCATCGTATTCAATATTTTTGAATGTTAATTTTAATTTGGCAATTTAAACCAAGTTATTTTAATATTTGAAATCAAAAATGGTTTATATCTGGTGTTACACCTTTATTTTATTTAGTATTATTGGAGAAAAGTCCTAGGTTTTCACCTTTTACAAGATGGCACTTCTTGGGGCTTAATGAAGGTCGGAATCTTTGTCCTCTGTTCTGTGTTCTTAAGACGTAATACGTCGTCATCGACTGTTAGACAGTCCACGTACCGATCTCATCGAGTGATTGCATATAAGGATGATTGACTGCTTCAGCAGTAGAGCCATATTGGCTAAGCTACTGCCATATGTTTTCAAGTCAGGTCAACATTTCCGTACATGGGCAATGTAGCTGTCTTTCGACGTCACGTTATTAAGCCGCCATAGATCTACAAAACTTTTGTCGACGCTTGCATGAAGCACACAGGATGCCATGGACTATTCGAGGTTCAATCAGCGTCTGTTCTTCATATCGGTATATTGCTCAAGCCTTCCTTATCGTTTTGCCAAAGTCGAAGCCGCTTTGTTTATCCGGTTGACGCTATCTCAGTTTGCATCTTGGTGCAACGATTCGTCCTTCTTTGTCACTATATCCAGTGCTAAAAACCTGATGTCCGACCAGTCTTACCTTGCCCAGGAGCGCCATGACACGAGGTACCAATCACTTCATTCCAGCAATTTGCTCGTGAGGCAACCGTTGAAGTTGGTTTAGTTCTTGTCGTCACACAATCGTTTAATATGACATCTGAGATGCAACACCTCACAATCATGACCTTTCTTGCCCAGGGTCACGATTTAATCCCTTGACAGAGTACCAATTTCGAGAGCAACCGCGTTCTTCAATCAAGTGTCGTGACACACGATTCATGTTGCTTCCACAATCATGCCTTGTCCTTCGGAGATCATGGGTATACTATCATTTCGCCTTCTGGTATTTCATCGCAAATCATTCGTACTTGCATCGTCTGGTTACTCCTACCTGGGAATGGATCTCATGAGAATATGGGTTTCATGTAAACATGAAAGAAAATGTGCTTCGGATAGATGATGATGAGATTCCATTTCAAGGTAGGAGTAACCAGACGATGCAAGTATCGAATGATTTGCGATGTAAAATACCCGAGAAGGCGGAAATGATAGTAATGGGACACCGGATGGTACGCTCCGGGAAGGACAAGTATGCATGATGGAAGCAACTGAATGATCAGAGGACTTTGATTGGAAGAACGCTGGTAAAGTCTCGAAATATGGTACCAGTAAGGTGCTGAACATTAATCCCATACAGTGACCCTGAAGAAAGGCATGATTGTGGAAGTTGCATTCCAGTATGTCATATTAAACGTTGTGTGACGACACGAAAATAAACCAACCAACGGTTGCTCACAGAAATTGCTGGATATGTTGGTACCCTCGTGTCAAGGATTAAATGGCGACCAACTGGGCAAGGTAAAAGAACTGGTCGGACGATATCGAGGTGTTTTGCACTGGATGATAGTGAGAAAGGAAGGACGAATGTTGTGCAACACAAGATCAATACTGGAGATGCGCAACCGATAAGACAACATCGGCGGCTTCCTGGCAAAACGTAAGGCGAGCAAATTATCACCGATATGGAAGAACAGGGAGTGATTGTACCTCGAATAGTCCATGGGCATCCCGGTAGTGCTTGTCAAGAAAAGGACGGGTCGACAAGGTTTTGTGTAGACTACCGGCGGCTTAATACGTGACAAAGAAAGACAGCTATCCATTGCCCAGAATAGATGACACCTTAGATACTCTATCCGGATCTAAATGGTTTTCGACCTTGGACTTGAAAAGCGGATACTGGCAGGTAGGCTGAGCCAAATGATAAAGAAAAGACTGCCTTTACAATTGAACTGGATTATGGCAGTTCAAGGTCATGCCATTTGGATTATGCAATGCCCTGCTACTTTTGAACGATTGATGGAGTCGGTACTGCGTGACTGTCCTGGAAGACATGTCTGTGTACCTGGACGACGTGATAGTGTTAGGCCGGTCTTTGAAGAACACCTTAAGAACCTAGAGGAGATATTCCAAAGATTACGGGGCAACCTTACATTAAGCCCCAAGAAGTGCCATTATTTGGAAAAGAGGTGAAATACCTAGGACATGTCGTTTCGGAGACCGGAATAAGAGCTGACCCTGACAAAATAAAACGGTACAAGAGTGGCCTACACCAGCAGATATACACCAACTACGCAGTTTTCTAGGATTGTGCACATATTACCGACGTTTTATACTTGGGTTTGCGAACATTGCCAAACCGTTAACAAATTAACCGAAGATGGACAAGAATATGATTGGAATGACGACTGCCACAGGGCATTTGAACAACTGAAATGGCTACTAGTTACAGCACCAATTTTGAGTTATCCACGGATGGAGGGAAATTTGTGGATACCGACGCCAGTAACACAGCTATAGGAGGCGTTCTTTCTCAAGTGCAGGACGGACAAGAAAGTTATTGGTATTTCAGCAAGGTCTTGTCGCGGCCAGAAAGGAACTATGTGTGACAAGAAGGGAGCTGTTGGCGTCGTCAAATCCGTAGAGCACTTTTATAAGTACTTATACGGCCGTAAATTCCTGTTGAGAACAGACCATGCTGCACTGAAATGGTTACTGCGGTTTCGAAATCCTGAAGGGCAAGTGGACAGAGCGGCTGCAGGAATATGACTTTGACACAGAACATCGCGTAGGCTAGCCATCGGAATGCAGACGTTATCATGAGACCTTGTCCGGTGGACTGCAGTCATTGCTCCAAGATGGAAGAGAAAATAAGTGTCATCCATAGAATGACGGTAACCGATGATACTTGGCAACTCGAAAGAATACCAAGACCAGGAAAAGAGTGTTGACTGTTACTTCCAACGACGCGGTGGATGCACCAGAGGAGATAGCTGCCGATACCTTCACCAGTCATCGAATTGGCGTCAAGATGGATTTACAGTTACGAGACGTAACGGTTTTAAAGAGGGGGCAGTGTTGCGATCCACTATTAGGCAACCCGTCAAACATACAAACGCCCGGGGCACAGCGTATTCTTCAGCATTCGAGAATCCTTCTACAAAGTTCTAGATAATGAGTCATATCTTAATGCAGGGTATATATAAGGCCGCTTATGAATGTAAGAGTTAGTCTATTCTTGAATGTCTAATATAAATTATATCGTTGTAAAGTAAACGTAGTTGAGTTTTTAGAATATATACATAAATGATATGCTGTGTCTAATGTGCATACAGCTTGTAGTATACATAAATAAATAGAAGTGTATAAATAAATAGTAGTGTTAGTGTTGTTAATGAACCTATGGTAAAGGAGTTAATTTAAGAAGATATTAGTGCTTGTAAATTCATTAGTGTAATAGTGCTTCATTGTTAAGTGGACTGAAAACATCTATAAATAAGGCATATACTGTTAATTAGACTTGTGAACAGTAAGTAATAAAGACGTTTGTTATCACTTGTTTTAAATTAAAGAAACGCGGTAGTAGTAGCGCGTTACAATACGTTAATCGTCTATTCGTAGACTATAGTTATAGAAGACACTTCTAGGATACTTGAAATTTTGAATTTTGTTACAGGCGGCGGTTCTTAATTTTGGGAAGAGAATTTCGCTTGTTGCTTCTGTTTGTAATGTTTAAGAAAATTGACTGGCACACGAACTCGGCAGAATTTTGACAATATCATTTACTTGTGCGTCACACGCCTACAAGTTTTTAAATAGTTATCTTGCATCACTATAAATCCGCGACATATGGGCATAACCCTCGCGAAACTGGAAGAGTAACACTTCTTTCCAATTTTTTTTACTAACGTGATACGAAGTTTAATATTCTATGTCATGCCAGAGAACGCTAACCGCGAAACTACGTTTCTCTCTACTTCTTAACCACGGTCGGCCCCATTGGAAAAACTCCTCGTCTTTTGGCTAAGCCTTGAGTTATATAGACTAAATTACGTACGTCATTTTCTGTTATCCAATGACTGAACTGAACCTCCCACAAAACAAGATTTGAGAAACCAAATCCAACCCCTTTTTAGATGATGGTCACGGAAGCAATTTTCTCCCACGGGTTTAAACTATATTTTTACCTTCTACGAATTACTTAAATATGGCAATGTGGAATCTACCTATGGCGGCCGTAGTCTGGTATTAACAAAGACCGGCTAACCTACTTAAGCCGAAATGTATTTTAAATACAATGGATGTCTCCAGACTACTTAAGATTATTTGTAATATTTGAACAAATCAAATTGGAAATAGTTTCCGCTATTATAATGTTTTGTTTTGTCTAACCCGCTGTAAATCAACGAAAGTATTAAGCTTTTCAAACTGAAATTGGTTTTCCTTTATTTACGCTAAAAAGGTACTATTACATTTTAATTTAATCGGATTTGTTAGTCTGTTACCGACCTAACTTTTAAGAAGTTCATTGTATTTGACTTACTATGGGGTCTAGAGCTTTAAATGATGACCTGCCGCTGGAATTTACTAGCCCGAAGCTATCGGTACATGTGCTCTTTTATACAAGGGAGCCTGACTGAATGTAAAGTAATTTATTGTGGGAATTTTTGTCTATACTTTATTCAAGTTACTGAATTTTAATTAATTAATTTGTTTAATTGTTAACATTACAAAATAATGTTACAATTTCATACTATGAATACTTTGATGGAAAGAGGGGGGGGGCTAAACAGCCATTCATCATTTTTTAAATACAACAATATTTTTAGAGTTTTCTGATCACCCTTCTTGGGGTGGGCTAGAACATTGGGGGCTAAGTCCTCACCCCCTAGCTATGTACTTGATTATTACTTAACTTATTGTTGAATAGTAGAATTTGGATGCAGATATAGTTTTCTATTTACTGCCGAAAAATGTATAATAATGCAATTATCTAACTCATGCCATAAAAAAAGGATAAAGTAAATAAAATTTTATTGGTAATGATTTTTAAAAAAACTTTTCAACCTAAAACAATTATTTTATTTTACTTCTATTCCATCAGATAATATGTATTTCTAAAGAATTAGGTATTCTCTACATACCACAATTTGAAAATCCAACTTTTTTTAAGGAAACATTCAGTATATTATTTGACTTTCAGGTTCCTTAAGTTCTAATAACACTAGGTACCAATTTTCAATTGCTTGAGATATTAACCGATGAAGTGTGGCACCGTTTCTACTGTGACCTATCAACAATTTATTTAATTTTTAGCATTCAGTAATTCACCAAAAGTGTTAAATCTTGAACTTTGGCACGATTTGTCAGTCGGTCAAATAAAAATTTAAACGAACTAGAACAAAGACAATCAAATTATAGATCAAACTTCATTTCTCTTCAAAAATTTCAGTTTCTGAAAGTAAAAAAAGGCTATAAAAATCCGTCTGCAACATTTCCTAAACATTGAAAATTGCTAAACATTTTGTACCTATGTTACATATTTCTAGCATTTTTTAAAGAATCAAAAATTAAACGAAATACTACGGTATGTTCCACAAGTATCTTGATTGCAACTCAAAATCATTATACTCTTAAATTAAACAAAAGAGTGATAGTTACTTGTTAAACACAACTGAAAAAAATATCTTCTCGTTCACTGAATGAAAGTCGGGCCGGCCCGAAATTTTGGGCCGGCCGGGTCGGGCCGCCAGTTTTTAGTTCGAGTCGGGCCTCAGGCCGTGCCGGTTACTTTTCTGCGTCGGGCCGGACCGAGCTTATTAAAAGCCCGGCCCGGTCCGGCCGGAGTCCATCCCTAAATGTAAACCAAAGTCATACTGAGAAGAGGGCGTTAAAGCGGGAAAGTTTGGAATAAAACTAAAGAAATTTACCTAACTTACTTTATTCAAAGAAATAACCACTAAATAGGTCATTCGCATGAAAACATAGCAAATGACCTTCAAAGCAAACAGTGCCGTACTCAACCTGGGCGATTGGGAAAAAAGCACGGCAGAGGAAACCCCAAACTGCCCTCATACTTCCAACTGCATTTTACACATCTCGACAAGGACGGGTAGCGTACAAGTACCCAGATCACCAACACTGAAAATGACGGAATGTCAACTGTTACTCAGACACATTACACATAACAACTGAAGAAACGTTAGTGTAGACCAGCTAGTCTTTTCTGGTAGGTACTGTGGTTGGATATCCAATACTACCCAGCTAAAGTTGAAAGAGAGGAACACCAGGAAGGTAAAATTTGCCTTGACTACCAATGTTCCCCCCTGCACGGACATAAAATGTTAGTAATATTCAACAAGGCTCCATCACACGCGTCCACATTCATACTTTAACAGTTTCCAGCCCGTGTTACAAAATATTTCACAAAGGCTAGTCGGCTTCCTATTATTTGCAAGAGTACAACTACAAGTACATTGACAAGACGACATGAATCGCTGAAATGAACTTATTGTATGATTGCGCATAGTTAAAAAGGCGCTGGTTATTTAATAGACTATCTCTAACATAGTCATGAATGCAAAAGCGTAAGGCACGTGAAGATCGGTCATACCAGAGGTTCAATTTTAATTACATTACAACAATTAGCACAAACGTTAAATACTAGTTAAATATATAGGAACGTCGACTAGATAATAGGATAAACAAAACAACAAACATATAATTAAGTTTAAACAGAGATATGAGCAGTGCAGTTGTAAATGTGATTAATATACTGAAATAAAACAATTACACAAAATAAAAATGTCAAATGCATCACAAATATCATACATTATAAAACATGTAGGCAGAAAAAACATATCAAAATTTTATAGCACAAATACAAGCCCAGATTCAGGTGTTAAATGTTTATATAAATGTATGTTAGTTAAAATATATAAAATCCAGTAAGCAATCGTTAAAAATTATTCATTATAATTGCATCGGTTAAAACGTACCTTTAAAAATTTAACACATCGTGGCATCACAAGCTACAAACAGAAAATATACACAACTTTGTGGTTAATTCAATAAAACCCAAAACAAATATAACATAGAAACATAATACTGTTCGTATTCAAACTTGCCTAATAATTTGATTTAATATATTTAAGGAATGTTGGTACAAATTGTTCATAAAATCACTATACGGGTACATTTACTATTGATTCTGTAAAAGGTACAATACAATTGGAGTTACAAGTCGGTAGTAACCTACAAAATCAATATTATTTCAAATAAATAAATATTAGTTTTTGGTCGATAAACCAAACAATACTCATTTATACATAAACATGTTCAATAAAATAATGAACTCACATATTACACATCCCAAGTAGAACAAACGGCAAGGCAGCATTGTATACGTCTATCTCAAAAAGCAACAGGTTGTTACAACCCCGGCGTCGCGTGTTCAGAGCCACTACCACAGTTGGCAACACTGGTACCATCCACGTTCACATTATTGCACAACAAACATATTACGACATAATTACGTGTCAAATTGTATCACATGCCAAATATGTTGACAATGATACAAGTTGCACCTTAATAAAATAAAAGGTACTCACTTAAAAATGTGGAACGCTTCACGATTTTGCGGGTCATTCTTAAGCAGGGGCCATACTGATTTCCGGGTACCTCGTTTGTTAAGAGTTGTTTGGGATGGGTTACGTCGTGCCTTCGTTGAAACCAGATTTAACGCCTTCCCTCTTCTTCGTTCGAAGGCAGGGCGAAGGAAAAACCAGGTAGGGAACGATAAGGAAAAAACCTACATTCTAAAAGAAAAAAGACAAAAAAAAACTTAGGCAAACGTCACCGTTCGACGTCTAGTTGGCTAATAATGTCGTGTCACACCCCGCGCACTTGCGCCATCACTCCGCGTCTGCGCATTCTTTTTGCGCAAACGCAACTGTTCAAAATGACGGAAATGCACAAGTCTATTTTAAAATAATGGCGGGAATTTAGTCACATATTTAAAAATGTACAATGCCTACACGATTGTATCTCTCTGCAAATTGAGGCATGCGATTTGTTGGAATATACATTAAACACATGTATTGCTCTTCAGACAAAGGATTTGTAAAGTCCCGAGATGCCGAGTCTAATAAGGCATTTATTCAAAATGGTCATCATAGAATAAAGTTCTCATCATCATTAGCTCTTCACTCCTAGAACTGGTTGGACGCGTACCCTCATTGTTTCCTAGTCTGAACCAACCTACACATTTCGCTGAAATTTGCTCAGTCTGGATCTATCCCTATCTGTGTGTAAAAGTCTGATCTCGGTCTACCTTTTCCTATCTTTTCCTATCTCTGTTTGTAACATATCCCGTACTATTCCCAAAAATGCTTTAGAACGTATCCTGTGCTTCTATTTCTCCTATTTTTTGTTTTCCACAGATATTTTTATTCCTTTACTATTTCTACAACCCATTTGTTATTAACTTTGTCTGTCCATGCTATCATACTCATACATCTGCAGCACAACATTCCAGAAGGGTTCTATCTCTTTCTGTCTGCTTTTCTTACTGCCCCTATTTCATAGATGTACTGTGCTGTGCTTCACACTATGCTTTGAACAGTTTTCTTCATGTATCTATGTTCATTGTCTTTGAACATAACTGCTGTTTTTTCTTGTTTGATGCAGTTCGGTTACCTTCTATTGTTTTACAGTTTATACCCTATTTTCCTGATATTCAGTGGTATATGAAGAGGGGTAAGCAGCCTTTGGCTGCCAAGTTCCCCCTGCACTTGAAGCTTAGTCGTATTAATAATTTTTCCAATTTATCCTTTCGCACAATCAACATTAGTTGAAAATACTTCACAACCAACACCTATAGTTGTTTATAATAATCATCAGATTTAAAGCGTTTATTTTTTCGTCATTGGGTTGTAACGTTTCCCTTTCTTTTCTTATACAGGGTGCCCTATTTCTTACACGTTGTATGGGTAACTCTGTTATTTGTGACATTAGAGAAAAGGTTAAATGGGGAAACTAGTGCAGTTTTTAATGCTGAGTTCAGCCATGAAGAGATAATTAACATACAGGGTGTAGCAAACGCGTTATACCAAAATAACGAAATTTTGATCTTTTTTGTTTTGCTTCGTGGTTTATTTATTGTGATAGATAGAGTAAAACGTTGTAGATGTTTTTTACATTATTTTAAAAGGAGAATAAGATAAACTTATTTGTTTTTACATGGCTTTGGTCATGTTCGAGTAAATGAGGTTATGTTTTTTTAAATGTAAACAATAATTGGCAGTAGTTCCGATATAAAGGCATTTTTTTTCTCTTTTCAGTGATGTACTACAGTGTGCATGTTCAACATAAAAATTTTTGAAAAAATTTTGTTTTTATGAAATACGAAACTTGGTATAATAAAATACTTATGCATGACGTAACAAAAATATCAAAAACAAATTATGTTAGAAATATTAAATATAATATCACTTCAAAGTGTGTTCAAAGTGCCCACCATTTTATTGAAGGCACAAGCTCATATAGTTTTTAACATTACGACGTGCTTTTTCTATTGTGCGTGCATCAATGCTTGCAATTGCTGTTTGAATTCTAGCTATTACATCCTCAGTCGTTTGAGGAGTAGTAGAATACACTTTATTTTTTAAATCACTCCACAAATAAAAATCTAATGGCGTAAGTTGTGGTGAACGAGCAGGCTAATCAATTTCCCTTTTGTTACCAATCACGTGCTCAAAACGATCAGTTAAATATTGCTTCACTGATGTACCACTGTGTGCAGGGGCACTATCGTGTTGGAAATACTTTGGTCTGTAATGGATGTTAAGAGGTAATTCATCCAAATATTCTTCCAGATGGTGTTTTAAGATATTTAAGTAATTTGCAGCGGTGAAATTGTCGTTATAAAAAAAAATCCAATAATTTTTCCACAAAATATTCCACACCAACAATTAATACCAAATTGATGTTGATCTCTGGATTCACGCACAAGTTTAGGATTTTCTTGAGAATAAAATACTTTGTTATGCCGATTAAATATTCCGTTATTTGTAAATTTAGTCTCGTCAGTAAACATAATGGTTCTCCAAAAATATGAATCCTCTTCACATTTATTAAGGTACCAACGACAAAATGTTATCCGTCTTTGATTATCCACTGGATACAATGTATTCGAAATAGAATAGTGATAGGGATGATATTTCCTACTTTTCAGAATACACCTCACAGTTTCCTTAGAAGTTGCACAGTGGTTTGCAATTTCGGCAGTAAAAGATTCTGGTTTATAATTAACATACGCCAACACATGCGTTTCAACAGTTTCTTCACATTTTCGCAAGAATTTAGGTTTGGTAAATGCACCATATGCCTTAAGATTATTTTCAAGTTTGCTAAATATCCGACAGTGTGGTTGCTTACGTTCCATGTATCTTTCAAAGTACAAATCCGCTGCTGCACCTGAGTTACGATTCGAAGAATAGTAGCAAAAGAGCATGTTATTTTTTCTTCATTTGTATAGGACAATCTATCAGAAGAAAATAATGTACGTATAAACACAAAATAACAGTACTATCTAATTTCTTTTATTTAAACAAGTGAAATCTATTGTTATGTGTCATATGGCTACTTGATTGTTAAAATCAGTTCAAATATTCACATATTATTTAATACAAAGTTTCGTATTTCATAAAAACAAAATTTTTTCAAAAATTTTTATGTTGAACATGTACACTGTAGTACATCACTGAAAAGAGAAAAAAAAATGCCTTTCTATCAGAATACCGCCAATTATGGCTTCCATTTAAAAAAAACATAACCTCACTTATTTACTCGAGCATGACCAAAGCCATGTAAAAACAAATAAGTTTATCTTATTCTCCTTTTAAAATAATGTAAAAAATATCTACCACGTTTTACTGTATCTATCACAATAAATGAAATACAAAGCAAAACAAAAAAGATCAAAATTTCGTTATTTTGGTATAACGCTTTTGCTACACCCTGTATGTTAATTATCTCTTCATGGCTGAACTCAGCATTAAAAACTGCACTAGTTTCCCCATTTAGCCTTTTCTCTAATGTCACAAATAACAGAGTTACCAATACAACGTGTAAGAAATAGGGCACCCTGTATATTGGGTTGTTTTATTTGTATTGGTGACAAATAAACACCTAAAACGGGTACCTACAGTTTTAATATAAAAATAAGCTCTTGAGCCTATTTTTTACTCTTTCTATTATAACAATCTTGCAACAAAGCATTTCTAAAAGATAATCATTACTCCTTATTAAACACGGTAGGAGATACTTCAGACACCTGAAATTTTTTTGGAACTTCAATTTTTAAAAGCTTTTCCCTGACTTCCAGTACTTGTTCGTGAGCCACTTACAAGCTTTTACCTAACTGTATTCAACCTTATTTAAATAAAAAAATAAGTCTTTACAAGCAGCTTCTTTACTAGGATGTAAAAAAACAAAATACACCACGGATCTATTTTTATGCATACCTAATTCCCTGACTAAATATAAATACTCTTAACCTAGTTATTTTGTATACTACAGACACGTATGTCATAGATCGCCTTAAGGTTCAATTTAACATTAAAATTACTTACATTACATGCGCCACTTTTTTTCCACCAGCGTTGCGTATACGAGGTGCAAATTCCAGAGCCTGGGTCAGCGTCCTGGTTGACGTGTGTCGCCGTTGTTTGTAATATACTCGCGGTATTAGGGTAGTTTATTGTCCTCGCACGAAACACTTTCACTTTCTACTCTAACAGCATTTATCAAGTGGCTATACCAACAACTACCTGCTAAATGTTGCACCGCAGGATTGCTTTGTCGGGCTAACGGTATTTAATTGAGTTTATAAATACCTTCACATTCGTACATTGAAAGTGAAAAGACCGGGAAATTACAATCCGTGTTCGCTGTCCAAGCTAATTTAGTGAGATCAGTTTATCTGGACCGCTAATCGCGCCCTCAATTTATTTAATCAGTTACCCTTGGGATGATAAATCACTTAAAAATGGAAATAAACCGTTCCGATGCGGTCAACAAAATATTAGTCACACTTTGTATTTACTCGAGACTCCCCTCGCGATAAAAGCTTTTTTTTCTTTCTAATATTCTAGTAATCAACGATTACTAGCGAATGGTTTCGCACTACCCTATCTGAGACTCGAAAATAATAATAAGCCTAAACTGAATACACGCTGGTATTTATTAATTTTCGGTTCTTTGTTAAGCTTTCTGGAGCTTTAAAGTGTTCATAAAGAACTTCGGAGTACTCTTAACTCATCAATTTCCTTTCGAAAGCACCCTTATTGATGTGTTAAGGTCCAGTTTGCTACATAATATCCTACTATTACTTCCTTATTTACAAACTACGTTTAAACTTGACCTACTTAAACATGCTGGCCATAAATTTATCCAAATATTTATTACTATTAACTAACGTAATTTAACTCCCCCTCACACGGACTTATTATCAAATTACTCTAAAAATCGTGATTTACAAAACGTCCTAAATAGAATTTTGATTAGTTATTTAATTAAGCGGTAAAACTCCTATGTGATGATAAAAAGATGGCGGCTATTCCAATCTGGTGATGCCTTAGCATATTTATTGACGGTGACTATAAATCATAAGCACCACATTGCCGTGCGGTGCCATGTGGTCGGATCACATGTCCTTGTATTAGCTACTTTTAATTTAAATCAAAAAGAGATGTTACAGGGTTCTACGTCTTGAAATTGGTTGGACCTGTACCTCAGCTTATTTATGTTCTAAACTAGCTTCCCCCCCCCTGGTTTCCTGGAATTCTCACAACAGCCTATATACAGCTCGATTCCCTTCTATGGTTTTCTATTAATTTGCGCTATTTCATCGAGTTTCAGTGGTATGTGAAGGGGGTTAAGCAGCGTGTGGCTGGCAAGGATCCCCAACACTTAGACATTTGCCGTATTAATAGTTTTCCAGTAAATTCTTTCGCACAATTAACATTAGTTGAGAGTATTGCAAAACCAATATCAGTGGTTGTGTATAATAATCACCATGTTTATTACAGTTATTATTTTGTCATTAGTTTTTCCATCTTGTGACTGGTTGGAAGCGTACCTCCATTGATTTCTATTCTGAGCTAGCCTACACATTTCCCCGAAATTCACGTAGCCTACATCTTTCACTATCTATGTGCAGTAGTCTAACCTAGGTCTACCACTACTTCTCTTTTTTCCTATCTCTGCTTCTAATATATTCCGGACTATTTCCTCATGTCTTAGTATGTGGCATTTCATCCATCTCTCCTATTTTTTACTGTTTTCCACATATTTCTTTCTTCCCTACCATTTCTAGTACCTCTTTGTTCTAAACTTTGTCGGTCCATAATATCTTCATTATACGTCTGCAGAACCACATTTCTTGTCTACTTCTCCTACTGTCCAGGCTACACAGCCATACAGTGCTGTGCTCCACACATATGCTTTAAGCAATCTTTTCCTTGTTTCTATGTTTGTGGTCATTGAACACAGTAGTTGCTTTTTCTTGTTAAATGTAGCACGACCTTGTGCTAATCTTTGTTTTATATATTTTGCACTTTTCCCATCTTGCGTTATGTGACTTCCTAGGTAGCAGAAATCCTTAACCCCTTGTAAGTTCTTGTTACCTATTGGTTTTCTTGTTGTTTACTTATTTTCCCCTATTTCGCAAACTAAAACCTTAGCTTTATTTTTGTTAATTTTCATACCATAACTCTCCGTTAGAATGTTTCCATTTCATTAAGAGCAGCTTCTAACTCTTCTTTGCTAGATGCTAATACCGCTATATCAGCTGCAAATCTAAGCATATCAATCTTTTGTCCTTGCATATTAATTCCAAATGTCTTCTTGCATTTGACAGTATTGATTGCGTCTTCTATGTAATAGTTACAAATTAATGGGTTAAGGCACATCCCTGTCTCAACCCTTTCCAAATATTTATTTCTTTATTTTCTTGCTCTAACCCTATTACCGCTGTTTGCTCTTTGTATAAGCAATGAACTATCCGTCTATCCCTAAAACACATTCCAATCTTTTTGAGTATTTCAAACATTTTTTCCATTTTATATTGTCGAATGCTTTTTCCAGATCTACAAATCCTATATATACGCTTTCCCCCTTCTCTATTGTTTTCTCCATTATCATCCTTAGAGCTAAAATGGCCTTCCGTGTTCCCCTGTTTCGCCCAACCCCAAATTGATTTTCTCCCAGTATTTCTTCAGCTCGTTTTTCCATTCGTCTGTGTACAATTCTAGTTAATATTTTTGAAACGTGTGCTATCAAACTTATTGTTCGAAAAGTTTCACCTCTATCCGCGCCTTCTTTTGTTTTGGTATAGTTACTATGATGTTACGTTTGAAATCTTTAGGTATCTCGCCTGTCTCATACATATAGCTTATAAGTCGAAAAAGCCATTCTGTTACTGCTTGCCCATCGGCCTTTGGAGTTTCTGCTTGTACCTTATCTGTATATAATGCTAATTCAGACTCATCTCTAAGTATAGGATATCCCAGGTCATCATTTTCAATGTCTCATTCCTGCTCTAATGCTGTTGGTTCCTCTCCTGGATACAAATTCCTTATATATTCGTGCCATCTAGCTACTTTCTCCACATTTTCTATAATGACGTTTCTTCTCGAGCCCCTTATATTTCTGCTATATGGTTTTATATCCCTAAAAATCATTCTAATTAATTTGTATGCTTCGTCTGTCAATTTCGAATGGACCTGCACCTTGCCGAAGTTCTAAATTACTAGAACAGGTGAAATGGCTTGCGTGTTCTAATGAGCTAAAGAGCCAAACTACAAGTCCAACCAAAGTAGTAGGGTCGTTAGTGAGGAACCAGACTAAGACAGGTCCCCAAAAGAGGGCAGCGGCTCTTTCGATACTTAGATTGGCAGAGACCATAGGGGTCGGTATGGCAGTCTAAGACACAATACCGCGATGTGGAACGCAACGGGAAACCACCACATTATTTCCCAAGTACACAGCGTACCTAAATTATAACAAACATGATGGCATTCTCTGGGGTAAAAGATTCCGGGGTTAAAATAGTCCCCCATTCGGATCTCCGGGAGGGGACTACTTCGGAGGATGCGACCGGAAAGTTAAAAAGAAGAGTCGGGAACATTCTGCGAGTCGGAGCTTGGAATGTTAGAAGTATGAAGCAAGTAGGTAAACTAGAGAACCTAAAAATCGAAATGAATAGGTTATCACTAGACATAGTAGGGATCAGCGAAGTTCTGTGGCCAGAGGCGGGGAATTTTTGGAGAGGAGACTTCAGGGTAATTCATACAGGAGCAGAGGAAGGAAATTTGGGGCTAGGACTAGTTATGCGGAAAAAGATATGATACTGTGTAGAAAATTACTTACAAAAGAACAAAAAAGCACTCATGGTTAGACTAGAATCATAACCGGAAAACACATTAATAATACAAGTATATATGCCCACCTCTAGCTACAGTGATGAAGAGGTAGAAGTCATCTACAAAGATATCGAAGACATATTAAGATACGTAAAAAGACATGAAAATTTAATAATTACGGGGGATTTTAATGCCGTGGTAGGTGAAGGTAGAGAAGGAGCGGTAGTAGGTTTATTTGGTTTAGGCACGAGAAACGACATGGGAAATAGGCTGGTAGAATTTTGCGACAACAACAATTTAATCATCACAAACACATTATTTCAACATCATGCTAGAAGACGATATACGTGGAAAATGCCAGGAGATATAGGAAGATATCAAATAGACAACGGTTTAGGAATCAAGTAAAAGACTGTAGAAGCTACCCAGAAGCAGATATAGATACTCACCACAACATCGTAAATATGAAGGCCGCACTCAAATTTAAGAATGTGAAAAAAAGAAATGGAAAAAGGCACTTGGACTTAGAGAAACTAAAAGATAAAGATATTCAAGAAAGATTCGAAAAAAAGTCAAATGAATTGCTCAAAGATATCGGGAAAATATCTGATACTAAGGAAGTAGAAACAGAATGGAATAACATTAAATCCAGCCTAGACATGGCGGCCAGAGATATTCTGGGGTATACACAAAAAGAAAATAAGAAACCATGGATAACAAGGGATATCCTGAATTTAATAGAAGAAAAACGAAAATACAAAAATAAATCAGACGAAAGAGGAAAACAGAGATAAAAAGCCATAAAATGGGAAATTATTCGAAAATGCAGGAAAGCTAAAGAACAATGGATTGATGAAAAGTGCAAAGAAGTACAAACGAAGATGGAAATAGGAAAGACAGACGAAGCATACAAATTAATTAGAATAAATTTTAGGAATATACAACCATATAGCAAAAATATAAGGGACGCAAAAGGAAAAGTCATCATAGAAAACGTAGAGAAAGTGGGTAGATGGCAAGAATATATCGGGAATTTATATGCAGGAGAGGAACTAACTGCATTAGAACAGGAATCAGACATAGAAAATGATGGCTTGGGATATCCTATACTTAGAGATGATTTTGAATTAGCATTAAAGAGTCTGAAAAATGGTAAGGCGCCGGGTACAGATAATGTGCAAACAGAAATTCTAAAAGCCGCTGGACAAGCAATAACAGAACGTCTCTTCCAACTTATAAGATTTCAAACGTGGTATCATAGTAACTATACTAAAAAAGAAAGGCGCGGATAGATGTGAAAATTTTCGAACAATAAGCAATAAGCACACGTGTCAAAAATATTAACTAGAATCGTGCAAAGACGAATGGAAAAACGGGCGGAAGAAATACTAGGAGAAGACCAATTTGGGTTTAGGCGAAACAGGGGAACACGGGAAGCTATTTTAGCTCTGAGAGTGATAATGGAGAAAACAATAGAAAAAGGGGAAAGCGTGTATATAGGGTTTGTAGATCTTGAAAAAGCATTCGACAATGTAAAATGGAAAAAAATGTTCGAAATACTCAAAAAGATAGCTTATACAAAGAACAAACAGCAGTACTAGAATTAGAGCAGGAACGTAGAGAAGTAAACATTAGGAAAGGGGTGAGACAGGGATGTGCCTTATCCCCATTGATTTAATAACTTGTACATAGAAGAGGTAATGAATACTGTCAAATGCAATAAGACATTTGGAATTACTATGCAGGGACAAAAAATTGATATGTTTAGATTTGCAGATGATATAGCGGTATTAGCGTCTAGCAAGGAAGAGTTAGAAGCTGCTCTTAATGAAATGGAAATGGTTCTAACAGAGAGATACGGTATGAAAATTAACAAAACCAAAACTAAAGTTCTAGTATGCAAAGGTGGGGAAAATAAATTAAAAACAAGAATACAAATATGTAACAAGAACTTACAAGAGGTTAAGGATTTCTGCTACCTAGGAAGCCAAATAACGCAAGATGGAAAAAGCACAAAAGATATTGTAACGCGCTACTACTACCGCGTTTCTTTAATTTAAAACAAGTAATAATAATGGTCTTTATTACTCACTGTTCACAAGTCTAATTAACAGTATATGCCTTATTTATAGATGTTTTCAGTCCACTTAACAATGAAGCACTATTACACTAATGAATTTACAAGCACTAATATCTTCTTAAACTAACTTCTTTACCCTAGGTCCAATAACCACACTAACACAACTATTTGTTTATACACTTCTATTTATTTATCTATACTGCAAGCTGCATGCACATTAGACACAGCATATCATTTATGTATATATTCTAAAAACTCAACTACGTTTACTTTACAACGATATAATTTATATTAGACATTCAAGAATAGACTAACTCTTACATTCATAAGCGGCCTTATATATACCCTGCATTAAGATATGACTCATTATCTAGAACTTTGTAGAAGGATTCTCGAATGCTGAAGAATACGCTGTGCCCCGGGCGTTTGTATGTTTGACGGGTTGCCTAATAGTGGATCGCAACACTGCCCCCTCTTTAAAACCGTTACGTCTCGTAACTGTAAATCCATCTTGACGCCAATTCGATGACTGGTGACGGTATCGGCAGCTATCTCCTCTGGTGCATCCACCGCGTCGTTGGAAGTAACAGTCAACACTCTTTTCATGGTCTTGGTAGGCAACCGGTTGATAACAACAAACAAGAACCTGGACGTTGGTTCCTGGAAAACTACTTCTAGCATATTTCGGACTATCCTGCAATCCAAGCGATCCAGTCCACAGCCCAGCTTGGGCACCGCTAGTCTCGTTACTCCATTTTCCATCATCTGCGCCTTAAGATTTAGCAAAGCCTCCCATAGATGTCCATAACTAGGTCTCTGCCATGAAGAATTTTTGGTGACCAGATAGTAAACATAACGATTTTTATCTTGAAGAACCAAAGATTTTCCTACAGTTGGCTGCTGTTGTACTAATTCATCCACACATCCAAACTTTTTCTTGAAAACAACAGCTATTCCCTTGACATTGCCAAATCTTGAGCTACGCAATGTGCAAGGGAATACTCTTCTGGTGCTCTAAACAGATCTTGCTGTTTTTCAACAACAACGCCAAATCTCGCTTTAGCGGAACCACCATACGCCGCCATAAAGCTCTCAAAATCTGCATTTGGCTCATGATTAATAACTTGCCGAACACCATTATCATTATTTGAGTCTTCCTGGTTGTTGCCAGTGTAGGGTGTTAAACGGTCAAAGTGTACCACTTTCGGTTTACCACGAGGGATCTTCTGATCCGGTACACTACATCATTAATCCTTTTAACACTTCGTACGGCCCTTCCCATTGTCTTTGTAGTTTTGGCGACAATCCACGTTTTCTTTGTGGATTGTACAACCACACTAAATCTCCAGGTTGATAACCACCTTCTTGTGCTCTCGTGTCATATTGTGATTTCATTCGATCGCTTGCTGCCTGTATATTCTTTCGGACGTTTTCGTGAATACTATTTGATCTTTCACGAAGCTTACTAACGTAATCTTCACCGGCGATCTCTTCTCCAGGTTTAAATCCAAACTGAAGATCACATGGTAGCCGCAATTCACGTCCTAGCATTACGCAAGCGGGCGAGTATCCTGTGCTGTCATGTACCGAAGATCGGTACGCCAGTAGGAACAAATGTAGATATTGGTCCCAGTCCGTTGATGTTCAGAGACAACTTTGGCCAGGTACTTTCCTAACGTTCTGTTCATTCTTTCAACCATTCCATCCGATTGAGGATGAAGTGGCGTGGTTCTAGTTTTCCTGATTCCAAGATGCTTGCAGACGTTTTGAAACAACGCTGATTCGAAGTTCCGACCTTGATCGGAGTGTAATTCCAACGGAACTCCAAAGCGACAAAACAACTCCTCACTAGTACATCTGCAACCGTCTCGGCTTCTTGGTTAGGTATAGCATATGCCTCCGGCCATTTGGTAAAATAATCCATTGCAACCAAGATGTATTTATTTCCTTTCTCTGATTCAGGAAACGGACCAGCTATATCAATGGCTACCCTTTCAAAAGGATTCCCCACGTTATACTGTCTCATTGGGGCTTTCCGTTTTGAGACCGGGCCATTTGCAGAGGCACACAATTCACATTTCCGGCACCACTCCTTCACATCTTCTTTGCAGTTCAGCCAATAGAATCTTTCTCTCACTCTTTCGAGAGTTCTTTTCACGCCAAAGTGCCCTCCGGAAATACCATCGTGCAAGTGCTGCAACACTTCCGGCACTCTGCTTCTCGGCACTATCACTTGAAGTCTCTCAGTGCCATCTTCAAATTCCAGGCGTCGTTTCAAGATTCTATTTTCCATCATCAAGGAGTCCCACTGTGACCAGTATGCCTTCAGGCTCCTACTTGAAATACTAATTTCTTCCCAAGCTGGTCGTTGTCCTCTATTTTTCCACTCAATAATACGTCCCAATTCGGCGTCATTCTCCTGGTCTTTTCGTATTCTTTCGAGTTGCCAAGTATCATCGGTTACCGTCATTCTATGGATGACACTTATTTTCTCTTCCATCATGGAGCAATGATTGCAGTCCATCGGACAAGGTCTCCTTGATAGAGCGTCTGCATTCCGATGGCTAGTTCCTACACGATGTTCCGTATCAAAGTCATATTCCTGCAGCCGCTCTATCCACCTTGCCACTTGCCCTTCAGGATTTCGAAACTGCAGTAACCATTTCAGTGCGGCATGGTCTGTTCTCAACAGGAATTTACGGCCGTATAAGTACTTATAAAAGTGCTCTACGGATTTGACGACGGCCAACAGCTCCCTTCTTGTCACACAATAGTTCCTTTCTGGCCGCGACAAGACCTTGCTGAAATACCCAATAACTTTTTCTTGTCCGTCCTGCACTTGAGAAAGAACGCCTCCTATAGCTGTGTTACTGGCATCGGTATCCAACACAAACTTTCCCTCCATCCGCGGATAACTCAAAATTGGTGCTGTAACTAGTAGCCATTTCAGTTGTTCAAATGCTCTGTGGCAGTCGTCATTCCAATCATATTCTTGTCCATCTTCGGTTAATTTTGTTAACGGTTTGGCAATGTTCGCAAACCCAAGTATAAAACGTCGGTAATATGTGCACAATCCTAGAAAACTGCGTAGTTGGTGTATATCTGCTGGTGTAGGCCACTCTTGTACCGTTTTTATTTTGTCAGGGTCAGCTCTTATTCCGGTCTCTGAGACGACATGTCCTAGGTATTTCACCTCTTTTCCAAATAGGTGGCACTTCTTGGAGCTTAATGTAAGGTTTGCCCGCGTAATCTTTGGAATATCTCCTCTAGGTTCTTAAGATGTTCTTCAAAAGACCGGCCTAACACTATCACGTCGTCCAGGTACACCAGACATGTCTTCCAGGACAGTCCACGCAGTACCGACTCCATCAATCGTTCAAAAGTAGCAGGAGCATTGCATAATCCAAATGGCATGACCTTGAACTGCCATAATCCAGTTCCAATTGTAAACGCAGTCTTTTCTTTATCGTTTGGCTCCAAGCCTACCTGCCAGTATCCGCTTTTCAAGTCCAAGGTCGAAAACCATTTAGATCCGGATAGAGTATCTAAGGTGTCATCAATTCTGGGCAAAGGATAGCTGTCTTTCTTTGTCACATTATTAAGCCGCCGGTAGTCTACACAAAACCTTGTCGACCCGTCCTTTTTCTTGACAAGCACTACCGGGGATGCCCATGGACTATTCGAGGGTTCAATCACTCCCTGTTCTTCCAGATCGGTGATAATTTGCTCGGCTTCCTTACGTTTTGCCAAAGGAAGCCGCCTGGGGTGTTGTCTTATCGGTTGCGCATCTCCAGTATTGATCTTGTGTTGCACAACATTCGTCCTTCCTTTCTCACTATCATCCAGTGCAAACACACCTCGATATCGTTCGACCAGTTCTTTTACCTTGCCCAGTTGGTCGCCATTTAATCCTTGACACGAGGGTATCAACATATCCAGCAATTTCTGTGAGCAACCGTTGGTTGGTTTATTTTCGTGTCGTCCACACAACGTTTAATATGACATACTGGAATGCAACTTCCCACAATCATGCCTTTCTTCAGGGTCACTGTATGGGGATTAATGTTCAGCACCCTTACTGGTACCATATTTCGAGACTTTACCAGCGTTCTTCCAATCAGAAGTCCCTCCTGACCCATCCCGATTCAGTTGCTTCCATCATGCATACTTGTCCTTCCCGGAGCGTACCATCCGGGCATCCCATTACTATCATTTCTGCCTTCTCGGGTATTTTCATATCGCAAATCATTCGAACTTGCATCGTCTGGTTACTCCTACCTTGAAATGGAATCTCATCATCATCTATCCGAAGCACATTTTCTTTCATGTTTACATGAAACCCATATTCTCTCATGAGATCCATTCCCAAGATCACTTCTTCTGTAATTTCAGCTACCAACACTCGATGATTAATTAATTTGTCCCCAATTGTCAACATAACGGCAGTCTCTCCGTGAGTACAAATTTTCTCACCACTTGCCGTTCGAAGACACACCGATACAGGTAGCATTTTCCACGACCAACCAAATCTGGTCTCACAATAGTTTTGTCGCTCCTGTATCCACGAGTAATCGGACACCTCTACCATTAATTCTTCCATCGATATAAATGCTGTCCAGACTCCCCATCGACGATGCAGCACGGATGATAATCTCCGGGGCACTACGTTGTGCTGTCGACGTTCGCCCCCTTACGTCGACTTGCTTTAGTTTTCCTGCTGCTCAACCGGTTGTTTTTTTGGTTGAGTGCAGCGTCTCTGTATATGACCAACTTCGCCGCAGTTCCAGCATCGCAGACCCCATCTCCGCGGTCGTTGTCTTTCAAGCTTTTCCACACGGTTGATTATTTCCTCTATGCTGTTCTGCGCTTGATCAGGTTCCTCTAAGGCAGACCGAACTTTGTGACTCATTCTGTGTGATGTCTGCTTAGCTGCTTCAAATTCAAGCGCATGAGCCAGTGCGTCATCTAACAACTTTGGCCGTGCTAATCTTAGCGCTTGCTGTATTTCGCCATCTTTAACGCCATCCACAAATGTTTGTACAGCCAGTTGTTCGAGGAAACTATCTGGTGCCGTTGGATATGCCAATCTAACTAATCTGGCGATGTCAGCTTCGAATTCTTGCAGGCTTTCACTTGTCTTTTGCGAGCGGTTCTTAACTTGTGCGTGGTAAACCTGTTGAAGGTGAGCGTCTCCATATCTCATCTCAAGCTTCGATGTTAAGAGGCCGTAATCATTCTGCTGGTGATCGGGAATCGTTTGTAAGATGTTAAGAGCTTCCCCGTAGGGCCACTATTAGAGATAGCCTTCTCTTTGTTGCACCAACCGTTGGCTATTGCAGCAGCTTCAAATTGTTTCAAATATGTGGGCCAAGGTGTTTTACCATCGAATGTAGGTGGTTTTACTTTAAATTTAGACGGAATTGACTCGCTTCTTTCCGTGGTTCTTATTTCTGGAATGTTCTGATTAACAACTTGGCTTGGCAATTCAAGTGGCCGCGTTGTTAGTGAAATTACTTGTTCTTGCAGCCTCATCACATCTTCTTCCATTTTTATCAATTTACTGTCCAACTTTTGCTCAACTGTTTTTACCTGTTCAGTGAAATCTTCTTTCAATGCAATGGAACTTTCCATTAATCTTCGTTCTAACGTGGCTGTATTTTCACTTAACTTTTCCTCTATTTTCTCAGCATTTTCACTAAGTGTCATTTCCATGCCGTATTTAAATTCTTTAAGGGTCGATTCCAGTTCAACTGACTTCACTAAGTTTTCGTTTAGTGTCACTTCCAGTTTAGCCGACCTCTCCTCCATACCGGATTTAAAATCCTTGAGGAAATTCATTAAAGTGTCTGCCTCCATTTTACTTTGATTTCTTGTCACTGGCATATACAAACTACTTAAATGTCTTTAGACTTGTGTTTTAAATTAATCACTATATACCCCACAAATGCCTGACACCAGTGTAACGCGCTACTACTACCGCGTTTCTTTAATTTAAAACAAGTAATAATAATGGTCTTTATTACTCACTGTTCACAAGTCTAATTAACAGTATATGCTTTATTTATAGATGTTTTCAGTCCACTTAACAATGAAGCACTATTACACTAATGAATTTACAAGCACTAATGTCTTCTTAAACTAACTTCTTTACCCTAGGTCCAATAACCACACTAACACAACTATTTGTTTATACACTTCTATTTATTTATGTATACTGCAAGCTGCATGCACATTAGACACAGCATATCATTTATGTATATATTCTAAAAACTCAACTACGTTTACTTTACAACGATATAATTTATATTAGACATTCAAGAATAGACTAACTCTTACATTCATAAGCGGCCTTATATATACCCTGCATTAAGATATGACTCATTATCTAGAACTTTGTAGAAGGATTCTCGAATGCTGAAGAATACGCTGTGCCCCGGGTTGCCTAATAGTGGATCGCAACAATATAAAACAAAGATTAGCACAAGGTCGTGCTACATTTAACAAGAAAAAGCAACTACTGTGCTCAAAGACCACAAACATAGAAACAAGGAAAAGATTGCTTAAAGCATATGTGTGGAGTACAGCACTGTACGGCTGTGAAGCCTGGACAGTAGGTGACGCGGACAAGAAAAAGGTAGAAGCCTTTGAAATGTGGTGCTACAGACGTATGATGAAGATATCATGGACAGACAAAGTTAAGAACAATGAGGTACTAAAAATGGTAGGGGAAGAAAGAAATATGTGGAAAACTGTAAAAAATAGGAGAGATAGGATGATAGGTCACATACTACGGCATAAGGGAATAGTGCGGAATACATTAGAAGCAGAGATAGGAAAAAAGAGAAGAAGAGGCAGACCTAGGTTAGACTACTGTACACAGATAGTAAAAGATGTAGGCTGTAGGGGTTTCAGGGAGATGTGTAGGCTAGTTCAGAATAGAAATCAATGGAGGTACGCATCCATCCAATCCCAAGATGGATAAACTAATGACGAAAAGATAACTGTGCTTAAACATGATGAGTATTATAAGTAACTACAAGAATTGGTTGGGCAATATTCTCGAATAATGTTAAGTGTGTGAAAGGATTTACTAGCAAACCATTACTTCGGCAAATGTCTAAGTGTTGGGGGATCTTGGTAGCCACAGGTTGCTTAACCCCCTTCACTGAATCTCGGTGAAATAGGGCATAAAATTAAAAAACAATAGAAGGGAAACGAGCTGTATACACATGCTGTGTGATAATTTCAGGGAACTATGTAGGCTAGCTCAGAGTATAAATAAGTGCAGGTACGTGTACAACCAGTTTTGAGACGGAAAACTTAATGACGAAAAAATAAGCGCAGATAAATCTGATGACTAGTATAAACAACTAGTTGTTGGTTGCGATATATCTGCAACTAATGAGGAGTGTGCGAAAAGATATATATGAAAATATATTAAATCGGTAAATGGTTAAGTGTTGGGGAACGTGGCAGCCACAGGCTGCTTACCACTGAAGGTCGGAGAAATAGGGTATATAATTGTAAAACAATAGAAGGTGACCGAACGGCATCTAACAAGAAAGAACAGCGTCTATGAGAAAAGACAACAAACGTAGAACAAGACGAAAATTGTTGAAAACATATGTGTGGAGCACAGCACAGTGTGCCTATGAAATACGGGCAGTCTGAAACGCAGACAGAAAAATGGTAGCAGTCTTTTGAAATGCTGTGCTTCAGATGTATGAGGACGATAGCATGGACAGACAAAGATAATAACAAATAGGTTATAGAAATAGTAGCTGAACAAGGATATTTGGGGAAAAAGATAAGAGAAACAGAAGGGCAGAATACGTTCTAAGGCATTTTTGGGTAATAGTATGGGATATATTACAAGCAGAGATTGGACAAAGGAGATAGATTTAGACCTAGGTCAGATTGTGATAGATGCAGACTGCAAATTTCAGGGAAATCTGTAGGGTAGTTCAGAATAGGAAACAATGATGGTACGCGTCTGACCAGTTCCAGGACTGAAGACCTAATGATGATGATGCTTCGTCTGTGTTTCCTATTTCCAACTTAATTTGTACTTCTTTGCACTTTTCATCAATCTATTGTTCTTTAGCTTTCCTGCTTTTGCGAATAAAATCCCATTTCATGGCTTTGTATCTATGTTTTCCTGTTTCGTCTGATTTATTGGATTGTTATATTCAGGGTTTTGCGAAATATAGGAATCTCTCATAGGGATAGAAAAATTATTTGCAGTCTATATAAAAACCAAAGCGTAGTAATTAGATTTGATGAAATAGAAAAAGAAGCTAATATTAGAAATGATGTTAAACAGGGCTGTATACTATCTCCCTTGATTTTTAATGTTTATATTGAGAAAGCTTTAAACTTAGCTAGAGAGAAAAAGAGATATGTATTAGTGTACAGGGACAGAACATAGACATGTTACATTTTGCAGATGATATAGCCATTATAGCAGAATTTAGAAAAGAGTTAGGAGAGTTTTTAGATATTTTGGATGAGATGCTATAGAGTAACTATAGTATGAGAATTAACTCAGGAATGACAAAGATAATGACAAGTGAGTTACAGCCTAGTTCTAAACCAAAATTAAAAATAGGTAATACCGAGTTAGAGGAGATAGATGAATTTTGCTATTTAGGTAGTATAATTACAAAGGATGGACGTAGCAGAAGGGATATAGTAGCTAGAATAGCTCAAGCTAGAAAAATGTTTTTAAAAAGAAAGACTTACTAATAGCTAATAGTATTAGTTTAGATAATAGAAAAAGTTTCTTAAAGTCGTTACGTATGGAGCGTTCTATTATACGGTAGTGAGACTTGGACAATTAAAGAGGTAGATAAGAATAAGATAGAAGCTTTTGAAACTTGGTGTTATAGGAGAATGTTAAAGATTAGTTGGACAGATAGAGTAACAAATGAGAAAGTTTATAGAAGGATAGGTGACGAACCCTGTATGTGGAAACAATAAAAAGGTCAGGAGAAATAGAATGATAGGGCAGCAGTTAAGACATAAGGACTATCTAGTAAGGTCTTAGATTATAGACTACCAAATAAAAATAGAGTAGGAAGACCTAGACAAAGCTATATTAGTCAAATTAGTAGTGATTTAGGTTGTGAAGGGTATGTAAACCTTTTTCGACTAGCTCAGAATAGAAAAGAATTTAGAGCTGCGTCAAATCGACCTTAAGTAAGTTCGAAAACAAAACAAAAAAATAAATAAATAAAAATCAGTTAACTAATGTCACCATGATATAACTTACAACTAGTTACCCGTCTGGCATGTTAGTGGCGATTCGTTGCTTAAGCCTTACCATAACATATAATTTAACGCTTTTCCTTTTTTGGAGGGGATAACCAGGTATTATTTCATTTCCTTATAAATGGGAATCATGTAATTATGTTGGAGTTCTTCAACAACCATCAGGTTGCTAATATATATGTAGAGCCAGGTAGATAAGAAAAAGATAGAAGCATATAGGAAGACCTAGACCAAACTATATTAGTCAAATTATTAGAAATTTAGGTTGTGAAGAGTATGTAGAGCTTTTTAGATTAGCACAGAATGGAAAAGAAGTTAGAGCTGCGTCAAACCGACCTTAAGTAAGATCGAAAACAAAATGATGATTGTAAAATCTATATTGTACCGATAGCTTCATTGTAGTTACGAGCAATTGCTATTTTGATAGTGGTAACGGCACCAACATATGACATCACAAATATTGATGACGAAGTCGGTTAGAAATTGCAAGAGCTATAGTTAAAATGAATGCAAGCACCTACCTCTTTAATATCTTGGGGTGCGATATACCAGTCATTCTCGTGGAAAAATTTGCCGTTGATTATCTTCAAGATACTTTGGTGGAAGGCATCGATAGTGAGTATCATGTTGATTAACATTTATGTCATTATTACTGCCAATGGAACTGTCTATAGAAATGTTATCATTTATACATTCCGCAATTTTGGATCTGGTTTATGTTTCTATGATGCCATGCAAATATTATCACAATTAATACAGAGCAAATCTACCCTATTCCCGAGATATTTTTCACTTTAATAACTTGTAACTGTCAAAAATTTCTAAATTATCATATCAGTTAGTAGAGCACGTGTATTTAAGGCAACGTTTGCTACTACTGTTTTATAATTTTTATTATATAAACAAAGATGAAAATAAACTGCAACGGTTAAACACGGTTCGTCGCAAGACATACGTTTTATAAAATTTTAACAGAAAAATTCTCATTTCCTAACGCAAACGTGTACAATATGAAATGAAAACTGCCTTTTAAAGGTTTTTAAATTATAAAAGTGGTTTTCTTAACTAGCACAAGGATCATGTCAATAATTTGAAATTATAAATAAATAATTATTAAGGTTATTAACTATATTATTTAACAAGTTAAAAAACTAAAAAAAAATGTCAGCAGTGGGATTCGAACCCACGCCCACACTGTGGACCAGAATGCTCAACACTCGTATAACGAGCAAGGAAACCTTGAGTCTGGCGCCTTAGACCGCTCGGCCATGCTGACATGAGTATAAGCATGGCATACTCGATAGATAAATTGTAACTTAATGGTTATACAACGTTATAGTTTTATATTAAACACATATTAATACATATTTAATTTACTAAATTATTTTATTCCATAATATCAAATAATTATAATTAAATAAACTTTCGTGGACAACATTACGTTCTGAACTTAATGTAAACACGAAAATTTAAAAAGGTTCGGCATTATTAGCTTTCAAACGGATTATATTGCATCGCTCGCGAGTGTTCATTACAACAGATCATGGTAACAAATACATATCAAAGAGTCTAGTAATTTTAAAATATAATTTTAATATTTATTTCCATGCGTTAAAGAGCTAAAACGTGTCTTTAAGGTTAGCTTTTCAGGTTTAATGTGACCTAACTTTAAACACACAACGTAGCTTCAATTTTTGTTTGATAGTATAGCTACTTATTTTTAGGAATTTGAGGTTAGGGTCACAGCGCAGAGCATAAAACTTATTCACACTCTACTGCTGCAACCAAAATTGCAGGATAGTCCACGGTTGCTATGCTGTTTAAGTTGCAGTGCATTCTCAAATGTGCAACTTCATGCTTCTGGTATTGAATGAAGTTAGTTGACAGTCTATCTACATTTGATTAGGGTAGTCCTTAACTTCCAATTTTTTGTGGTTGTGTTTAAAATGAATCAAGCTAAAAGAGCATTATTTCTGTTAATAATAGCAGCAAGATCAATACTATTAAATAAAACTGCAAGAAAATAGTGTGTAAAACCAAGTCCATAGCTAGGCTAGGGCAACCGGGCCACCGTCTCTTGCAGTGGCGTATTCTGGTACCATATACCAGATGTGCTGTATGCTGGTCGCTTTTGTCAGCATAAGCGATAACCTACATGCAGATGCAGATGTAAGTACTATTCTGTTTTATGCTTGCTACATGCACGTTTTGCACTAGTAAATTTTTTAAATTAAAAGAACCTAAAAAAGTCATAATTATTTTTTAGTTTTTGATTGAGAAACGCTAAATACAAATGGATAACGGATAATAATAACCAAGAAACTATTACAGTAATCGCTTTCAATTTCTGTAATACACTATCAGTTGATGAGTTGATATACAAAACAAGTACTGTTCTGGGCAACGCCAAAATGTATTGATACTATCAACAAATAGATGGTGAACACTAAACTAAAATATACGCAATTCGTTTAGCGTTGCTAACTATTCTTCTTCAACCGGCACTGCTGCCAATTTACGAGAACAAAATTGTACATTCTCGCGCACTCACATGCGTTACTGTTAACTAAGACAGCATTGGCAGATAGGCACTGTGCTGGATTATAACCCGCACTATTGTTATTGCATGTTACCTCGGAATGGTTCGTTGATGACCGAACAGATATAAAATTATAAATTAATTGATTATGTATTTAATTTTTTTCCACATATCAATAAACAAAACTTTATTGAAATTGTTTATAACATTTTTTATTTATTTATAAATTAAATGTAATCTTCTTGCTTTAGTCAAAAACTTTTCAATCACTAAACATAGAAAGAGTCTTTTAATTTTAAACTGTGTAGCAGTTTTTTCTCAATTGATATTAAACTTAAGCCACTCAAGCGGTCCTGACCTTGATAACTCCTGCAGTAAGAATGAATTCGCTTTAAAGCTGAAAATGAAGGTTCTACGGAGCTTGTGGTACTGGGAATTGTCAAAATAAGCTCTGCCAACTTATATACTTCTTTAAGTCCAGACAATAAATCGTTATTCTCCATAAACCGAACAAGTTCAAAAATGGGCTTACCTTGAAATTCGGGGCTCGTATAAATGATACTTAATTCACTTTTAAGAAGAACGTAATCGAATGTGGTTCCGTAAGTTAATCTCAAGGTATTTACAAGTTCATTAGGAAAATTGTTTTTGTAGTGCTCAAATTTTTGATGGGCGAGGAGATGAAAAAATGCCAGTTTGGAAAACGAACCATACCTTGTGTTTATCTGCTCTACAATGTTGCCAATAATTTCAAAGTACAATCGGCGATAAGTCAAGTTATCACAATTATATTGACCCCTTTTAGTTCTTGGTTTTGAATCGTTGCCTTCTTTTCGAGATGTTGCCGATTTCCAAAGTGCTTCAAAATTCAAATCATTTCTGTCTTTTTCTAGTTGAGAAACGATATTGCTTATTTTTGCACTACAATAAAGAATGTCTACTGTGGTTGTCTGCAAAATGTTATATAATACATCTGTGTAGAAAAACAAATTTGTAAAGATTTTTAAGAAAAAAGTTTCAAAATCGGTCAAAATGATAAAAATCCTCTTGCTTTTACAATAGCATCCGCCTCCCATTCGCTTGAGTTATTAAATAGCCACTCAAAATACCCAACCAGTTTCTTATGATATTCGTTGACCGTATGGACTAACCGGGATGTAAAGTTCCATCTTGTGGGGGCCACTAAGGGTAATTTTTTTTTAACTAAATCTTGAAGTTTTACTGCTCTTTTGGAAGAGTGTGAAAAAAATGCCGACAGACCACTAAGGGTTTGAAAGAAAATTCTGCACTCTTTGATATTAGACAAGCCTTGTTGTAGGCCACTCATTACAGAAGCCCCATCATATGTTTGTGCGACTAATTTGGCACTTAAATTATATTCTTTTATAATGTCAGATACATGACTAAATAATCCATTTGCAGTTCTGTCCGAGCTGACGTCTTTAAACCCTACAAACCGCTCACAAGGAATACCATCCCTTACGTACCTTATTACAGTTGACAGTTGAGATTTGCACATTACGTCTGATGTTTCGGCAAGCATAATAAATACAAAAGTAGCTGTATCAATTTCTCTTTTTATTTCATCTAATATAACATCACTTAGTGCAATTACAATGTCATTCTGGACAGTTGGAGAAGTACCTCGAAACACAGTTGCATTTTTTAAATGCGAATCAAGAAGGGGATCATATTCTCTAAGGGCGTCCAAAAATTCTAAATAATTTCCTTTGTTAAAAGACGTACTTGATTCATCGTGGCCTCTCAAAGGTAATTCTTGTTTCGATCAAAAGCAAATTGCATCTATAAGTCTTTTAAGTATGTCTCTATTTTTTTTACCTGCTCGTTGTGTTGGTTTATGTTTGACTTGTATTGTAAATCAATCAAAACGTCAATTCGCTGTTTGCCAAACAATTTACATTTTACAAAGGAACCAACATGCGCTTGAGACCGTTCGTACTTGTGTTGTGCAGAAGACAGGTGACTTAAATCAAAAAACCCATTTTTGGTCCACACGCCATTCTTATTCGAAGATAGTAAACAGGGCCAACAGAACAGTTTGTTTAATTTCGGGCAGCCTGTTATCCAAGGAATCGATGTGTATTGTGATACAGAAAAATGCCGCGTCATTTCTTCCTTTTTAGTTTTATGTTTGGTTATTAATTCAGGTAAAGCAGGGCAAGGTCTTCCATTCTTAACAATTTCCAATTTTTCTTGAAAATCTCTTGTCAAAAACTTGTTTATTAAAAGTGCATCTATTACACATTTATGGTTTTCCATATTAGAAGAAACACACTATTATATTTAAACGGACTTTCAGTTCCTTATCGCAAGAAGGTGCGGTTATCTTGCAGCACAAGCGAAAGCGTAGGCCGAATTAATTTTACGTACTCACTTTATACTGTATTTACCACTACCATAAATTGTGTTAATTCTTCATTATAAAATAACAAATAACAATAAATTAAATACACTACACAAAATAAAATACGATTAGCCAACTAAGAAATACCACTAAAACAAAATTTAAAACAAGGGCCTTTCCGTCGAAGGTTCATTATTATTATACTACCACTAAATTAAATTACTATTAGAAACTAATTAAAACTAGAACGCATCTTAATAAAAAAAAGTACATATGTCCCATAACAAAAACGTCAAAAACACGAAGAATTGCTCGGCGTAATGGTAACAATTTGCTAGAACTGAAAAACCCGGATGTAAAATATCTAGCAGAATGATGTGCGATACTAAAACAGCACACGAGGCAGGGATACCAACCAATGTAGGTATGTAGCTTTTAACCCTCCGAGTGAGATCGACGGCAAACCGAAGACAGTTCAATCGCATTTCTCCTATTGCGGTAAGAATAAGGCGTTGTGCCGTCGTGGTTCCGCACACTAATCTGTTGACGAATTATATTATGAGTAATAGAGTAATACGAACATGGCGTTGGGTATTATAGCTATACCACAATTACACTGAACCATTTTTTTTATAAATACAACAGGAAACACAATTTTGATAATACTTATATTTAAACAATTGAAAATACACATTACTTAAAATGTTAAACGTTAAACCAAATTTACTAATCTCATAATATTTTAAGGTGTGCGGCGCACACCTAGCACGCATGAAATATCCGCCACTGGTCTCTTGGCCCACCAGCCCATGAGGGTGGGGGGTTAGGATCTTTTAAATTAAATCACCTGTAGGATATACCTATTGTATATACGGCCAAGCAAGCGTGTGTCATGAAGCGGACGTGGAGAGTAGGTTGGCGTTGGATGTCGAACTGACACATAAAAAAATTGTATTGCTTTTCGAATAAATATTCAGTAATTTCTAATTAGGCGTATTATTTATGGTTTATTCTGACCTGAAGCTGACATATCAGAATTGGGATAAGCAGCTAAGGACAAATAGAAAGCGATCTATTATAAAGCGCTGCGCGAAAAGATAAAAAAAATTTTTGTACAATGGACGCGAAAGAAAATAAAAAGGAAGGTGAAGAAGGTGTAGAAGCGTTTACTGAACCATCACGAGACCCTTCCGTAGATTATGTTAAACTAATGATTCAATAACAAATGGCTGTAATGATGCAAATTATGAAAACAATGGAACAAAATCGTTCGCACACAGAGCAAATGTTTTGTAATGCTTTACATCAGAATCTAAAAACGACGACGAAAAACTGTCAGAACCGAAGCATGAAAAGAATGATCTCTAGATGTATACTGTAATTAAGTTCACTTTGGTTTTTGACAGTTTTTTTTCTTTTAGATGTTGTTGACGAAAAGTCAAACAAGAAGAAGCATATTTTTATTTTTTTAGTTCATAAAACCATTTCGAATGGACCTGCATCTTGCCGAAGTTCTAGATTACTAGAACAGATGAAATGGCTTGCGTGTTCTAATGAGCTAAAGAGCCAAACTACAGGTCCAACCAAAGTAGCAGGGTCGTTAGTGAGGAACCAGACTAAGACAGGTCCCCGAAAGAGGGCAGCGGCTCTTTCGGTACTTAGATTGGCAGAGACTATATGGTTTGCTATGGCAGTCTAAGACACGCTACCGTGATGTAGAAGGCAATGGAAAACCACCACACTACCTCCCAAGTACACAGCGTACTTAAATTGTTATTAAACATGATGGCATCCTCTGGGGAAAAACATTCCGGGGTTAAAATAGTCTCCCATTCGGATCTACTGGAGGGGACTACTTTGGAGGATGCGATTGGAAAGTCCATAATAAGCGCCGAGAACATTTTGCGAGTCGGAGCGTGGAATGTTAGAAGCATGAAGCAAGTAGGTAAGCTAGAGAACCTAAAAATCGAAATGAATAGGTTAGCACTAGATATAGTAGGGATCAGCGAAGTTCGGTGGCCAGAGGCGGGGATTTTTGGAGTGGAGACTTCAGGGTATTTCATACAGGAGCAGAGGAAGGAAATTTGGGGCTAGGGATAGTAATGCGAAAAAAGATATGATACTGCGTAGAAAATTACTTACAAAAGAACAAAAAGTACTCATTGTTAGATTAGAATCTAAACCGGTAAACACAGTAATTATACAATTATACATGCCCACCTCTAGCTACAGTGACGAAGAGGTAGAAGCGATCTACAAAGATATCGAAGACATATTAAGATACATAAAAGGACATGAAAATTTAATAACTCCGGGGGATTTTAATGCAATGGTAGGTGCGGGTAAGGAAGAAGCAGTAGTAGGTTTATTTGGTTTAGGCACGAGAAACGACAGGGGAAATAGGCTGGCAGAATTTTGTGGCAAGAACAATATAATCATCACAGACACATTATTTCAACATCATGCTAGAAGCAGATATACGTGGAAGATGCCAGGAGATATAGGAAGATATCAAATAGATTACATTCTTGTTAGACAACGGTTTAGGAATCTAGTAAAAGACTGTAGAAGCTACCCAGAAGCAGATATAGACACTGACCACAACATCGTAGTTATGAAGCCCGCATTTAAGTTTAAAAATTTGAAAGAAAAAAACTGAAAAAGTCACTTTAACTTTGAGAAACTAAAAGATAAAGATATTCAAGAAAGATTCGAAAAAAGGTTAAATTAATTGCTGAAAGATATTGGGAAAATATCTGATACTATGGAAGGAGAAACAGAATGGAATAACATTAAATCCAGCCTAAACATGGCGGCCAGAGGTATTCTGGGGTATACACAAAAAAAGAAATCATGGATAACAAAGGATTTCCCGAATTTAATAGAAGAAAGAAGAAAATACAAAAACAGACCGGATGAATCTGGAAAACAGAGATGCAAAGCCATAAAATGGTGTAACAATTACGATTTTCTGCTATTTAAATATACGCTTTCGTTCAATACACCTAATCAATAAATATTAATCTTCTATTGAAACCTTATATTACGAATTCATACATCGTGCCCCATCTACATTAGAATAGTCAAAGTAACCTTTAAGTGCTCTTCTATTTGCTTGTATCTTGATTCAATATCCCCTTTCCCGGCGCATGCTTGAATAGTTAACATTGCCTCGTGGTCAAGCTTTTTTGATATCAGCATGTAATCCGTATAGAAGTGTTATCGAGCGCCTGCAGGTTTTTAATTAAACATGCCGTCCCAGCAAGTAGTAAAGTGGAGTCAACGTATACCATAGGTTCAGTTTTAGTTGTGACATCAACCTAAGATGGTTATAAATATATTTTTACGTGCAAGTTTTTTTAAAGTAGCAAGTATTAAAGATGAAGCAAGTTTTTTTTAAAGTATGAAGTATTATGCCCGTGTTATGCAAATAGCAAGTTTTAAGTATTAATTCCAAGTTTTAAAATATTAATTTCAAGTTTCAAGTATTAAAGTAATGGAAATTATGTATTATATAAAACAATCGTTAACCATATGGCAAGTACGAGACTGAAGTAAAGTGAAGACACGTTTTAAATTCATTTGGAAATTGGTTGAGCTTTAGATGCAGTTTCAATTGTTGCTAGGCGAGGGAGTGGAAGCCCCCACATATAATTGGTTAGTATGAAGGTCAAATCTGGACCCCTGCGTCAGACCCGGCCGCACAGCAGATAGCCAGCGGTGAGTCATCCTCCATTTTATACCTATATCCTTTTCAAGGAACATTCATTTAAGATGTACAGATAATTTTCGCCGAAGCTACATATGTTTATTTAAAGTTAATTCTCGAATTTTTGTGAAGGTTTGAAGATCAGTTAAATTGATTCGCGTAAAATTTAGTTCAAAATTTAGTATTTGAATAATGCATAAATGACCTTATTATTTTTAAGGTATTTCTGTAAGATTATTTTTGAAGTTACAAAGTTGTATTAGAATGTTTGCATAACTAAACATGTGATACGATAAGAATTGTTTGCCGAATTATTGTGTATAACACATTTTGACAGTACACCTGAAGTACAGCTCAATGCCGACAATAAGAATTTTTCTTTGACCTTTGATTCCATTAAAGATGTCTATTAAAAATATAGTTCTATAATCTATAAAAACTTTTTTTGAGCATTTGATTTGTTTCTTGTAAACTGAACAGGATCCTATTCAAGTATCATGAATAAACTGTAGCATGAAAAGTGAAAATCATATATTTCTTATAGAGGATTAATGTAAATTATGCAATTAAAAAATATCCCATGAATATTCAGAGATTATTGTTAAATCGTAATAAAGAAACTGTTTTGAAAGTCTCCGTACAGTTAGCTTTATATAAACAATGGAAATATTATATATATATATATATATATATATATATATATATATATTTAAATTAATAGAAAAATAATAAGTTGTCGTAAAACTTTCTTTCTTTGAAGTCAGCAATAATCGTCCTATAGAAGCAAACATTTTACAAATATGAAAGTTTGGTATTGGAGAAAAATATTAGTGGTGTTAAAGTTAAAAGTTTTTTTGAAAGTATAATTTTGACTAATGGATCTATTTATAATTTTTTTGTGATAAAGTGACTAGGCTCTAACAAAGCCCTAGTTCGAGCATGTTTAGATGTGATTAAATTTTCAGATAGCACGAGATCGTCGTTCCCATTCCAGAGACAAAAGTGAGTATTTTTTTTATGTTGCTCGTTTAAGTTTTTTTTTTCATTCGAGGATTTCCGTATCTGATCTTCGGATAGTTTCTTATCATAACACTCTTTAAGATACCAATAAAATTTCTTTCGTTTTATCGTATACCATCCAGCTAGGGTCGTACCCTAGCTCATAGCTCTGCCCTAAGTTGAAGAAGCTTAGCTGGCTGGAAGATCTTTTTAGAGGGACCCTTTTCTCTCAAAGCCATTTAACATCTTTTTTACCCTGGGCTTAACCGTTAAACAGGAACCCTTCGTAATCTATCGAGGCTCTGCTGCCTATATGGTAGAGCAGTCATACTATTTACTTTTTGAGGAATTTAGTATGCTACACTGGGAAACTATTTTCAAATGCAGGAAAGTTTAAAAACAATGGATTGATGAAAAGTGCAAAGAGGTACAAACTAAGATGGAAATAGGAAAGACAGACGAAGCATACAAACCAATTAGAATGAATTTTAGGGATATAAAACCGTATAGCAAAAATATAAGGGACGCGAGAGAAAATGTCAAGAATATATAGGAAATTTATATGCAGGATAGGAAATACCAGCATTCGAACAGGAAAAGAGACATTGAAAATGATGACTTGGAATATCCTATACTTAGAGATGAGTTTGAATTAGCAATAAAGGGTCTGAAAAATGGTAAGGCACCGGATACAGATAAGGTGCCAGCAGAAACTCTAAAAGCCGCTGGACAAGCAGTAACAGAATGTCTCTTCCAACTTGTGAGCTATGTGTATGAGACAGGCAAGATACCTAAATATTTCAAACGTAACATCATAGTAACTATACCAAAAAAGAAGGCGCGGATAAATGTGAAAATTTTCGAACAAAAAGTTTGACAGCAGACGTGTCAAAAATTATAATTAGAATTGTACAAAGAATTCCGAATCGGAAAACGAGCGGAAGAAATACTAGGACAAAATCAATTTGGGTTTAGGCGAAACAGAGGAACAAGAGAGGATATTTTAGCTCTGAGAGTGATAATGGAAAAAACAATAGAAAAAGGGAAAAGTGTTTATATAGGGTTTGTAGATCTGGAATGAGTTAAAGGGATAGACGAATAGTACATAGCTTATACAAAGAGCAAACAACTGTAATAGAATCAGAGCAGGAACGTAGAGAAGTAAACATTAGGAAATGGGTGAGACAGGGATGTGCCGTAGCCCCATTAATTTTTAACTTGTACGTTGAAGAGGCAATGAATACTGTCAAATGCAGGAAAACATTTGGAATTACTATGCAGGGACAAAAAATTAATATGCTTATAGATTTGCAGATGATATAGCGGTACTAGCATCTAGCAAAGAAGAGTTAGAAGCTGCTCTTAATGAAATGGAAACTGTTCTAACAGAGAGATACGGTATGAAAATTTACAAAAATAAAACTAAAGTACTAGTATGCAAAGGAAGGGAAAATAAATCAAAAACAAGAATACAAATAGGTGACAAGAACTTACAAAAGGTTAAGGAGTTCTGCTACCTAGGAAGCCAAATAACACAAGATGAGAAAAGCGCAAAAGATACGAAACAAGACTAGCACAAGGTCGTGCTACATTTAACTAGAAAAAGCCAATACTGTGTTCAAAGACAACAAACATAGAAACAAGGAAAAGATTGTTTAAAACATATGTGTGGAGCACAGTACTGTACGGCTGTGAAGCCTGGACAGTAGGAGAAGCGGACAAGAAAAAGGTAGAAGCCTTTGAAATGTGGTGCTACCGACGCATGATGAAGATATCATGGACTGACAAAGTTAAAAACAAAGAGATACTAAAAATGGTAGGGAAAGAAAGAAATATGTAGAAAACGGTAAAAAAATGGAAGAGATATGATGATAGCTACATACTACGGCATGAAGGAATAGTGCGGAATATATTAGAAGCAGAGATAGGAAAGAAGAAAAGTAAGGGTAGACCTAGGTTAGAGTACTGCACACAGATAGTGAAAGATGTAGGTTGTAGGAATTTCAGGAAAATGTGTAGGTTAGTTCAGAATTAAAATTAATGGAGGTACGCATCCAACCAGTCCCAATATGGATAAACTAATGACGAAAAAAGTAACTTTATTTAAACATGATGATTATTATAGGCAACTGCAAGTATTGATTGGGCAATATTCTCGAATAATGTTAATTGTGTAAGGATTTACTGGAAAACTATTAATTCGGCAAATTTCTATGTGTTAGATCTTGGCAGCCACAGGCTGCTTAACCCCTTTCACATGCCACTGAATGTCGGTGATATAGAACATATAATTATAAAACAATAGAAGGGGAAGCGAGCTGTATATAGGCTGTCTACGCCCAAGGTCCCGGGTTCGAATCCCGACACGGTCCGCTTGAAAAATGTTAGGCCAGCATTTTTCACAAAAATACACCCTCGTTCGGATGAGAGGTAAAATGGAGGTCCCGTGTGTGAGTGTTGTCACGCACGTTAAAGATCCCTACCTTGCTTGAAACAGCAAGGGTTCGGCAAAATTCAAAATTTTTCAGGTAACAAAAACTCGCTTCCTGGTCAGTGTAGTACCTTCGGGTGGAGCATTGGAAAATCACATGTAATGTATATAGGCTGTGTGGGAATTTCAGGGAACTGTGTAGGCTAGCACATAATATAAATAAGTAGAGGTATGTGTTCGACCAATATTGAGACGGAAAATCTAATGACAAAAAATAAGCGCAGATAAATCTGATGATTATTATAAACAACTACAGGTGTTGGTTGTGAAATATCTACAACTAATGTTGACTGTGCGGAAAGATATATTGCAAAAAATATTAAATCGGCAAATGTTCAAGTGCTGAGGGACTTGGCAGCCACAGGCTGTTTACTCCCTTTCACATCCTTACATGTGATTATCCAATGCTCCAGCCGAAGGTACTACATTGGCCAGGAAGCGAGTTTTTTTTACCTGGAAAATTTGGAATTTTGCCGAACCCTTGCTGTTTCAAGCAAAGTAGGGATCTTTAACGTGCGTGAGAACACACACACACACACACACACACACAGACGGGACTTCCATTTCACCCCTCATCCGAACGAGGGTGTATTTTTGTGAAAAATACTCGCCTCACTTTTTTCAAGTGGATCGTGCCGGATCCCCCCCTTCATAACCGCTGAATGTCGGAGAAATAGGGTATATAATTGTAAAATAATAGGAAGGGACCGAACTGCATCTAACAAGAAAGAACAGCGCCTATGATCAAAGACAACAAACAGAAACAAAAAGAAAATTGTTGAAAGCATATGTGTGGAGCACAGCACAGTATGCGTATGAAATACGGACAGTAAGAAAAGCAAACAGAAAACGTTAGCAGCATTTTGGAATGTTGTGCTTCAGATGTATGACGATGATAGCATGGACAGACAAAGTTAATAACAAATAGGTTTTAGAAATAGTAGGGGAATAAAAATATCTGTGGAAAAAATAGGATAAATAGAAGGGCAGAATATTTTCTTAGGCATTTTTGGGGAATGGTATTGGATACATTACAAGCAGAGATAAGAAAAAGGAGGTAGATGTAGAAAATTTCAGGGAAATGTGTAGCCTAGTTCAGAATAGGAAACAATGAGGGTACGCATCTAACCAGTTCCAGGACTGAACACCTAATGAGGATGATTTATGTTTTTCCTTAAAATATACTCCATAAATTTTAGTTAAATCATATTTCCGTATTTCATTAATAAAGTACATTCAGGTCATAGATACACCCAGAATTTATTAAGGGCAATCATTCTGCCTATCTGCTTTTTGCAAAGGTTTTTATAAGCTTCTTCCGTAAAAAGCTGTTAAAAACTAAGTTTGCACTCTTCAAGATTCCCGTTCTACATTTATTAAGCACGAAAATAATACCTATAATAATTCACGCGAGTTCAACGTTGAGATGACTCAACTCAATTATTTTGCAGTGCTCAAAAGAGACTATTTTTAAATTAATTCCATAAAACCTAATCAATTATTACTAACACTTTATTCACGACTATGAGTCTTAACATCTCGTGCAATAATTGTAGTTCAACTATTTACTGTATAAAACTATGACTCTTGAATTTAATAATTAAAAACTAGGGCAAGGTAGAATTTACGCTTCACGGACTTTGTAGTAAACTTAACTGTCATTATTACTTATTATTTTTACAGTTACACGAAATACACGGAGATATCGACAGATAAGTATAAACGTATATCTAATTTAGAATGAATCGATCAATGTCCAAAGGGCGGTAAGTATTGAAACCTCTAAAAAGCATTTGAACTGCTTACGTTAGAAATCGTCACTCAATCTTTTAAAAATTAACTTACGTTTTAATAAATGAGTTCCATTTGTTACGGGTGAAATGGGCATTAAATGAATTTAAATTTGGATTTACTTTAAAGGGGCGGGGACCTCGTAACACTACAAGAGTGCGTTGATTAACTGCAGTGGTGCACAAGAGAGTTCTAAAGATACATGAAAAAACGGAAATAAAGAAATACGAAAATAATAATTAACAAGACTTAAATTCCAAAATTCTACATTACGTTAACACTTACCCTGAAAAGTTTCCCTACTGTTAAAATCAGAGAGCGCCAAACAATCTGTCACAGTAATACTTTTTGTCATTTTTATGTGGAAGACTTATTCCGCATAAAACTCCCTTGCTTTAGTATCCTAAATTGGCCCATAATTAAAAAACTTTTCAAAATAAAAGGCTCCTTCTAAATACCACAATCACTGGGGTAGCTGGATATCCTTGACTATTATCTAGTATTACATTTTTCCTAAATCAATAAAAATAAAAATCAGCCTAAACTTAACCTCTATTAACGTACAATTATCTTTTCATAAAAATAATTTTCTAACGTTTGAGCATAAAATTCACTCAAATAGGTAAAAAACCCACAATACTTTAGACTTGGGCTCTACACCCACAAGGACTGCTTATATTTGGGTGTAGTAATTGAAGTACAGTATTGTGGGGTTTTAACTATATGAATTTATTATTGATTCCAAACTATAAAGGGTTCTTTAAAATGTAATTATTAATTAGTAAAGATGTATATACTCGCGCATATTTAACTTAAAATAAGATTCCTTCCTCCAATGAATATGTTTTTAAAAATATTTAGGCATCTTCAGTTCCAAACGGTAAGGGGTTTGCAAATGCTAACAGTTTTAAATTATACACAAGATAAAATACGTTCTAGAAAAATCTTTTGATAGTAATGCATCAGTTATGGTATTCTAGTGTAACGCTATTTATGGATATTTATGGATCGAAGCATGAGACTCTTACCAAGTATACGTAGAATTAGACTTACCCTACCAGCACAAAGTATGGAATGAATCAAGCAAACTTACCCGTTGCAGGAAAACGTTCTATGATCAAATAATGTGTAGTAGTAAACCTGATGTTCTATAAAGCCTTCCTTAATTAACCAATATTCTCGACAATTAATATAACGACATAATCACAATCCAATTGCACTAGACTTTATGCAAAATTACCTTTCACAAATAAACTAATTATACATAACGATCTCTATTATAATATATTCCCATGTAATTAATGTGTATACAGTTACTCGAGTAATAGCAGGAATTATTAATATGATTTATCAACTTTAAAATGAACCCCCATCGTTTTACTTTAAGCAATTACTCGAAGCTAATTAGCTCAATTATAAAACAATTCATTTTCTTTAATATAAAATTAATAATGATATTCGCCCATTTCGAATGGATCTGCACCTTGCCGAAGTTTAGACTACTAGAACAGGTGAAATGACTTGCATGTTCTAATGAGCAAAAGAGCCAAACTACAGGTCCAACAAAAGTAGTAGGGTCGTTTCGTTAGTGAGGAACCAGACTAAAACGGGTCCCCGAAAGAGGGCAGCGGCTCTTTCGGTACTTAAATTGGCAGAGACCATAGGGGTCGGTATGGCAGTCTAAGACACAGTACCGCGATGTGGAAGGCAACGGGAAACCACCACATTATCTCCCAAGTACACAGCGTTCTTAAATTGTAATAAACATGATGGCATTCTCTGAGATAAGGATTCCGGAGTTAAAATAGTCCCCCATTCGGATCTCCGGGAGGGGAATAGTTCAGAGAATACGATCGGAAAGTTCAGAATTAGAGTCGGGAACATTTTGCGAGTTGGGGCGTGGAATGTTAGAAGTATGAAGTAAATAGGTAAGCTAGAGAACCTGAAAATTGAAATGAATAGGATAGCACTAGACATAGTAGAGATCAGCAAAGTTCTATGACCAGAGACGGGGATTTTTGGAGTGGAGACTTCAGGGTAATTCATACAGGAGTAGAGGAAGGAAATTCAGGTGCGGGGATAGTTATGCAAAAAAAGATAGGGCACTGTGTAGAAAATGACTTACAAAAGAACGAAAGAGTACTCATGGTTAGATTAGATTCTAAACCGGTAAACACAGTAATAATACAAGTATACATGCCCACCTCTAACTACAGTGACAAAAAGGTAGAAGCGATCTACAAAAATATCGAAGACATACTAAGATACGTAAAAGGACACGAAAATTTAATAATTACGGGAAATTTTAATGCAGTGGTAGGTGAGGGTAGGAAAAAAGCGGTAGTAGGTTTATTTGATTTAAGCACGAGAAACAAGGGAAATAGGCTGGTAGAAATTTGCAACAAGAACAAATTAATCATCACAAACACATTATTTCAATATCATGCTAGAAGACGATATACGCGAAAGATGCCAAAAGATATAGGAAGATATCAAATAGATTACATTCTTGTTAGACAACGGTTTAGGAATCAAGTGAAAGACTGTAGAAGCTATCCAGAAGCAAATATAGACACTCACCACAATATTGTAATTATGAAGGCCGCACTTAAATTTAAAATTTTGAAAACAAGAAACGGAAAAAGGCAGTTTAACTTTGAGAAACTAAAAGATATACATATTCAAGAGAGATTCGAAAAATCTAATGAATTGCTGAAAGATTTCGGGAAACATCTTATACTAATGAAGTAGAAACAGAATGGAATAACATTGAATGCAGCTTAGACATGGCGGCCAGAGATGGTGATACGATACGAATAGAGCTCAATTCCTTCAATCTTAAAATATCCAACAGAGTTTAATTAGTCATGTAGTAGTTAGATCACGGTAAATTACGGAAATGTACATTATACAAAATTGAATTAGTAAGCTTCCTCTTTGCTTAGATTAATAAAAAGAACCGACCACAAGTATGAGATGTCCAGAAAGATCGAGCGTCATTCTTAAGATAAAAAATAGTAAAAAGTAATTCCCACTTGTGATAAAAAACGGTATATAACTTAAGACATTGCTTAGTCAAGGGTTAATCTTTAAGAGTTAATTTTTAATAGTGGATAGTTAGTTAATATTTAATAGTTCATCGATAGTAGTTAGTTAACAGTTAATCGAAGTTAAAGTTAAAGTCATTCAGTCAACCAAACAATGTAAGTTTTATTTTATATTTTCATGTTTAGATTTAAGGCCTTATTGTAAGAAGAACTATATTTTGTTTTGTTAATAGATATAAGTGTTATGGAACGCCGTGTCTAATTCATTGTACCATGTGTGTGTTGTGGTAAGGCAAATCCTGACCACGTTCTCCAAATCTTTGTAAAACTAAACCCCCGGTTGCAACAGTTGGTGGAGACGTTACAAAAACGCTTTTGTAACATTTGGTGGAGGCTAATCAGATGCGTCTCGAGGGCAACCACTCCTCACGTATCAATATTCTGGGGTATACACCAAAAGAAAATAAGAAACCATGGATACCAAAGGATATCCTGAATTTAATAGAAGAAAGACGAAAATACAAAAATAAATCAGATGAAACAAGAAACAGAGATCCAAAGCCATAAAATGGGAAATTATTCGCAAATGCAGGAAAGCTAAAAACAATGGATTGATGAAAAGTGCAAATAGGTACAAACTAAGATGGAAATAGGAAAGGCAATTGAAGCATACAAACGAATTAGAATCAATTTTAGGGATATAAAACTGTATAGCAAAAATATAAAGGACGCGGCAGAAAACGTCATTATAGAAAATGTAGAGAAAGTGGGTAGATGACAAGAATATGTAGGGAATTTATATGCAGCAGAAGAACTAACAGCATTAGAACAGGAATCAGACATTGAAAATGATGACCAGGATATCCTACACTTAGAGATGAGTTTGAATTAGCATTAAAGGGTCTTAAAAATATCAAAGCGCCGTGTACAGATAAGGTGCAAGCAGAAACTCTAAAAGCCGCTGGACAGGCAGTAACAGAACGTCTTTTCCAACTTGTAAGCTATATGTATGAGACAGGCGAGATACCCAAAAATTTCAAACGTAACTTCATAGTAGCTATACCAAAAAAGAAAGGCGCGGATAGGTGTGAAAATTTTCGAACAATAAGTTTGACAGCACACGTGTCAAAAATATTAACTAGAATTGTACAGACACAAAAGGAAAAACGAGCTGAAGAAATACTAGGAGAAGATCATTTTGGTTTTAGGCAAAGCAGGGGAACACGGGAGGCTATCTTAGCTCTGAGAGTGATAATGGAGAAAACAATAGAAAAAGGGGAAAACGTGTATATAGGATTTGTAGATCTGGAAAAAGCATTCGACAATTTAAAATGGAAAAAAATGTTCGAAATACTTAAAAAGATTAGAATGAGTTATAGGAATAGACGAATAGTACAAAACTTATACAAAGAGCAAACAGCAGTAATAGAAGTAGGGCAAGAACGTAGAGAAGTAAAAATTAGGAAAGGGGTGAGACAGGGATGTGCCCTATTCACATTAATTTTTAACTTGTACATTGAAGAGGCAATGAATACTATCAAATGCAGGAAGACATTGGAATTACTTTGCAGAGACAAAAAATTGATGTGCTTATATTTGCAGATGATATAGCGGTATTAGCATCTAGCAAGGAAGAGTTAGAAGCTGCTCTTAATGAAATGGAAACGGTTCTAACAGAGAGATATGGAATGAAAATTAATAAAAATAAAACTAAAGTACTAGTATTCAAAGGAGGGGAAAATAAATAAAAAACAAGAATACAAATAGGTAACAAGGCCTTACAAGAGGTTAAGAATTTCTGCTACCTAAGAAGCCAAATAACACAAAATGGAAAAACCGCAAATGATATAAAACAAAGTATAGCTACATTTAACAAGAAAAAGCAACTACTGTGTTTAAACATAGAAACGAGGAAAAGATTGCTTAAAACCTGTACGGCTGTGAAGCCTGGACAGTAGGAGAAACGGACAAGAAAAATATAGAGGCCTTTGAAATGTGGTGCTACAGACGTATGATCAAGATACCATGGACAAACAAAGTTAAGAACAAAGAGGAACTAAAAAAAGAAATATGTTGAAAATGGTACAAAATAGGGGAGATAGGATGATAGGCCATATACTACGGCATGAGGAATAGTGCGGGATATATTGGAAGCAGAGATAGGAACAAAGAGAAGTAGAGGTAGTCCTACCTTAGACTATTGCACACAAATAGTGAAAGATGAAGGCTGTAGGAATTTCAGGGAAATGTGTAAGCTAGCTCAGAATAGAAATCAATGGAGGTACGCATTCAACCAGTCCTAAGATGGATAAACTAATGACGAAAAAAATAACTGTACCTATACATGATGATTGGTATAAGAAACTACAGGTGTTAGTTGTGCAACATTCTAGCATAACATTAATTGTGCGAAAGGATTTACTGAAATACTATTAATTTGACAAATGTCTAAGTGTTGGGAGATCTTACCAGCCACAGGCTGCTTAACCCCTTTCACATACCTTACATGTGATTTTCCAACGCTCCACCCGAAGGTACTACATTGGCCAGGAGGCGAGTCTTTTGTTTCCTGGAAATTTAAAATTTTGCCGAACCCTTGTTGTTCCAGGCAAGGTAGGGATCTTTAACGTGCGTGACAACACTCACACACGGGACCTCCACTTAACCTCTAATCCGAACGAGAGCGTAATTTTTGTGAAAAATGATCACCTGCCATTTTTCAAGCCGTAGTCTTACGCTTAATACATTGATCCACGGCGACGCCTCCACTTCACATACCGTGCATTTATATTTGCAATGCTCCACTAGAAGGTACTACATTGGCCAGGAGGCGAGTTTTTTGTTGCCTGGAAATTTAGAATTTTGCCGAACCCTTGCCGTTCCAGGTAAGGTAGGGATCTTTAACGTGCGTGACAACACTCACACACGGGACCTTCATTTAACCTCTCATCCGAACGAGGGCGTAATTTTCTTTGATAAATGCTCACCTGTCATTTTTTAAGCAGTCGGCCGTGTCGGGATTTGAACCCAGGACCTTGGGATCCGTAGTCTTACGCTTACTACATTGATCCACGGCGACGCCTCCCTTCACATATCACTGAATTTCGGTGAAATAGGGCATATAATTAGAAAATAGTAGAAGGGGAACCGAGCTGTATATAGGCCGTGTGGGAATTTCAGGGCACTGTATAGGTTAACTCAGAATATAAATAAGTGTAGGTATGTGTCCAACCAGTTTTGAAGCGGTAACCCTAATGACGAAAAAATAAGCGCAGATAAATCTGATTATTGTTATAAACAACTACAGGGGTTGGTTGTGAAATATCTGTAACCAATACTGACTGTGCGAAAAGTTATATTGGAAAAAAATATTAAATCGGCAAATACCGAGGTACTGGGGGAACTTGACAACCACAGGATGCTTACTCCCCTTCACAACCTTACATGTGATTTCATAATGCTCCACCCGAAGGTACTACATTGGCCACGAAGCGAGTTTTTTTTACCTGGCAAATTTTTTATATTGCCGAACCCTTGCTGTTCCAAGCAAGGTAGGGACCTTTAACGTGCATGACAACACTCACACACGGGACCTCCATTTTAACTCTCATCCGAACGAGGGCGTATTTTTTTAAAAATGCTCGCTTAACAGTTTTCAAGCGGACCTTGTCGGGTTTTGAACCCGGGACCTTCCCCCTTCGCAACCTTACATGTGATTATCCAATTCTCCACCCGAAGGTACTGCATTGGCCAGGAAGCGATTTTTTTTACATTAAAAATTGTGAATTTTGCCAAACTTTTGCTGTTCCAAGCAAGGTAGCGATCTTTAACGTGCATGACAACACTCACACACGAGACCTCCATTTTACCTCTCATCCGAACGAGGGCGTATTTTTGTGAAAAACGCCGGCCTAACATTTTTCAAGCAGACCGAGTCGGGATTTGAACCCGGGACCTTGGGTGTGGTAGTCACACACATACCAACTACGCCACGGAGTCGCCTCCCCCTTCACAACCCTACATGTGATTTTCCAATGCTCCACCCGAAGGTACTACATTGGTCAGGAAGCGAGCTTTTTTTACCTAAAAAATTTTGAATTTTGCCGAACCCTTGCTGTTCCAAGCAAGGTAGGGATCTTTAAGGTGCATGACAACATTCACGCACGGGACCTACATTTTACCTCTTATCTGAACGAGGACGTATTTTTTGTGAAAAATGCTCGCCTAACAGTTTTTAGACGGACCGTGTCGGCATTTGAACCCGGGACCTTCCCCCTTCACAACCTTACATGTGATTTTCCAAAGCTCCACCCGAAGGTACTACACTGGCCAGGAAGTGAGTTTTTTTTAACCTGAAAAATTTGGAATTTTGCCGAACCCTTGCTGTTCCAAGTAAAGTAGGAATCTTTAAAGTGCATGACAACACTCACACACAGGACCTACATTTTACCTCTCATCCGAACGAGGGCGTATTTTGTGTGAAAAATGCTCGATTAACAGTTTTCAGGTGGACCGTGTCGGGATTTGAATCCGGGACCTTCCCCCTTCACAACCTTACATGAAAGTTTACAGTGCTCCACCCGAAGGTACTACATTGGCCAGGAAGCGAGTTTTTTTTACCTAAAAAATGTTGAATTTTGCCGAACCCTTGCTGTTCCAAGCAAAGTAGGGATCTTTAAAGTGCATAACAACATTCACACACGGAACTACATTTTACCTCTCATCCGAACGAGGGCGTATTTTTTGTGAAAAATGCTCGCTTAACAGTTTTCAGGTGGACCGTGTCGGGATTCGAACCCGGGACCTTGGGCGTAGTAGTCACACGCATACCAACTACGCCACGGAGTCTCCTTTTCCTTCACAACCCTACATGTGATTTTCCAATGCTCCATCCGAAGGTACTACATTGACCAGGAAGCGAGTTTTTTTTACTTGACAAATTTTTTATTTTGCCGAACCCTTGCTGTTGCAAGCAAGATAGGGATCTTTAACGTGCATGACAACGCTCACACATGAGACCTCCATTTTATCTCTCATTTGAACGAGGGCGTATTTTTGTGAAAATGCTCGCCTAACTTTTTTCAAGCGGACCGTGTCGAGATTTGAACCAGGGACCTTCCCCCTTTACATACTTTACATGTGATTTTCCAAAGCTCCACCTGAAGGTACTACACTGGCCAGGAAGTGAGTTTTTTTTAACCTGAAAAATTTGGAATTTTGCCGAACCCTTGCTGTTTCAAGCAAAGTAGGGATCTTTAAAGTGCATGACAACACTCACACACAGGACCTACATTTTACCTCTCATCCGAACGAGGGCGTATTTTTTGTGAAAAATGCTCGATTAACAGTTTTCAGGTGGACCGTGTCGGGATTTGAATCCGGGACCTTCCCCATTCACAACCTAACATAAAAGTTTACAGTGCTCCACTCAAAGGTACTACATTGGCCAGGAAGCGAGTTTTTTTACCTAAAAAATGTTGAACTTTGCCGAACCCTTGCTGTTCCAAGCAAAGTAGGGATCTTTAAAGTGCATGACAACATTCACACACGGGAACTACATTTTACCTCTCATCCGAACGAGGGCGTATTTTTTGTGAAAAATGCTCGCTTAACAGTTTTCAGGTGGACCGTGTCGGGATTCGAACCCGGGACCTTGGGCGTAGTAGTCACACGCATACCAACTACGCCACGGAGTCTCCATTTTCTTCACAACCCTACATGTGATTTTCCAATGCTCCATCCGAAGGTACTACATTGACCAGGAAGCGAGTTTTTTTTACTTGACAAATTTTTTATTTTGCCGAACCCTTGCTGTTGCAAGCAAGATAGGGATCTTTAACGTGCATGACAACACTCACACATGGGACCTCCACTTTATCTCTTATCCGAACGAGGGTGTATTTTTGTGAAAAATGCTCCCCTAACATTTTTCAAGCGGACCATGTCGAGTTTCGAAGCCAGGACCTTGGGACTAGTAGTCACACAGATACCATCTACACCATGGAGCCCCCCTTCCCTCACAACTACTGAATGTCGGAGAAATAGGGTATATAATTGTAAAACAATAGAAGGGGACCGAACTGCATCTAATAACAAAGATCAGCGCCTATGACCAAAGACAATACATAGAAACAAGAAGAAAATTGTTGAAAGCATATGTATGGAGCACAGCACAGTATGTATATGAAATAGGGGAAGTAGGAAAAGCAAACAGAAAAACGGTAGCAGACTTTTGAAATGTTATTCTTCAGATGTATGAGGATGATAGCATAGACAGACAAAGTTAATAACAAAAAGGTTTGAGTATGAGAGATATAGGAGCTCGTTTCAGAGGAAAGTGCCGGTTAGGAAGCATTTTGAGAACAGGAAAAGTGACAGATTCCGTCAAGATTAAGGAATTTGGGATGCTAGTGATCGGTATGTTGTGAGATTTGGGTGCTTTGTAAGAGTTTGGTTTAGACACAATTGCGTCCAGAAAGGATTCTACAGTTTGTTCTTGGGTTAGGGTATGAACATCGAGGGTGGTTGAATAGATTACCGTATCTAGCAAATGAGTTTAAAGTTTGTACAAATGAAAGAATTGGCGTGGTTTGTATGTGGCGAGGAAGAGGTTTTATTATTTTCAGGTATGTTCTCCAAGGGTCATTGTTATCTTCTGCTATAATTACCTGGTAATGTCGTTTCCTGGTTTTATTTATCTGTAGGTTGTAGTTATTTCTTGTAGTTCTGTAGTTTTGTAAACTATTCCAATTTTCGTTAAATATATTATTTTTTATCTTAAATCAAAATATTAAAGTGAAGCTTGTACCATGATCAAGAGGTTATTTGCCGCGCCTTGAATATACATACGGTCCTCGTGTGCTGCATGCTTTCCACACACGTGCTTATGCGGTTCTCTTTTCTCTTGGCTTTTCATTGCTAATCATGCCATTTGCATCCTTATAGAAAGCTAGCTAGACTTATCAGCAAAGCAGTGACGCAAGCAGATGATTTGTCATTCAACTACCTGTTATCTTGTAAGTTATATAAGACGTAAAGTTTCCCAACTTCTATCAATTACCAAGTATGACACTTTATATATTAAAATTGAGAAATAAAGTCTAAAGAATTTAAATTCCTGCATTTTGCGTTAAAGGGAAACCAAGTTAATGCTTTAATCTCGCTTCCCCCACGTTATAGCGGAGTATTAAATTAAAATACTTGCTAGGCTTTTACGCATAATACGTTTAATTTAATTAGAATTTCGTTTTGGGAGTTCTTTGTGTTGTGTAAATGGCATACTATGAGCATTGATTGTATTGGTTGGTTGATTGGATTGGATGTGTTCTGGCTTTAACACATCTTTATAGTATTTAGTATCGACTATACAAATAAATTTTTGTAGACGATCTTTACGCTGCGTTAATTGAGAACTAATTCACTTTCAATTTTTAAAAATGTATAAATTAAGAAGAAAAACAGAAACAAATCAATTTCTTATTAAAACATACACTTATGAAGGTATAAAGCTTCTATATCGGATTTACCACATCCTCTTAAGACAGCCCTTCCAAATGAGTTGGTGTAACGAACGATACGTTATTTTAAAAGTCTATCGTAGATACTCCCTGTATGTTTGTTGTGGTTTGTTAAGCATTCTTCTTAATCTTCTTTGGGAATTAAACCATTCATAGTTCTTAAAATTTATCTTTATTTACGTGTTATGCTTGATTACATGACCTATTTCTATAATAAAATAAATAGTGAATTATTGCACTGTTCAACTATACTGAACCTTCTGTATCGCGTTCGCGTTACTTTAGGTAGAAACCAAATAGGAAAGGAAAAATTAATTTTAAATAGGCAGAATAAATACCAATGTGCCCTGCATATTAAGATGCCACGAAGAGTACTATTAATTAAGCAAGAGATTTCAATGCTTTTAACTACTATAAAGGAAATTCGGGCAATAAATTTAAAGCACAAAACCATATTCAAATTTTTTGTACAAAACATGGTAGAACGTAACTCAGATCAATAACTTATTTCAAAACCGCAAAAAGAAAAACATTTTATTATTATGCATTACGAATTTGAGTACAAAAATGCAAGTATGTGTAATGACAGTAGCTAACCTGAACAAACAAACCACTTGTAACGGTAAATTTTTATAATGTAACTATATTGCTTTAAGAAAGCATTTAGAACAACTAATTAAATACTAGTGGGATTGTTAACATTGATGTTTCAATCCCATAAATAGGGGCGTTTTTAACAATTTTTAGTGTAAGTAGTAAAATTAATGATACAGGGAGACGAGTGTATTTATAGTACATAGTAAACCCAGATATGATAACAGTAATATCATGACACTGTAGTTAAATCACCTAGATACAGCCGGTGACCTAGTGGAATTTACAGATATAATGCTACAAAAAATCTAACCAGACATAATAATAAAATACAATGTTTAATGTTACATTGTATCCGCTTACAGACAGCTGAATACATAAGACAACAATAATCAGGTATCAAATCATAAGGCGTCACGCATTTTTCACTTGATCTAAGATGAAGACCATATTGCAGTGACATCCCCTCGAAGCATTAGAAAAGTGGGGAATATGATAACAAAAGCTAGAAAGCGGACGGAAACAATTGCTGAATTAATCGCTAGCTTATAACGAGAACAAATGTAAAAAGTAATAGTTGATAGGGTGGTCGAAGAAACCTTTTAGACTATGAGATTAGAGAGTGGGAGTTAAACGTAGATTATTCGACAACCAACCAACAAAAAACATAAAAATTTTAGTCGGACTGGTTACAAACCAACAGATGCTTAAAATGATATACCCGTCCGAAGCGACCTCAATCCTGGCTCAATATAACTCTTTAGTCACATGAAGATTCAACTGTAAATTTTCTAAGCTATATATATTGCTACGATCTCCCTCAATTATTCGCGCCCCTTAATTTGGTCGACATATAAATATTGCTATGTATTAACTGGATTTATCAAGCTCCGACGTTGGGCTGTCATATAAATATTGCTATGAACTCCCTCCAGGAACTTAACTGGATTTTATCTTGTCTCGACCTTGTCGACCAATAACAAAACTTGATATGTTACCGCCTTGCTCGTTATCAATGGCGTATTCAACTTATAGCTCCTCCTTTATTGTTTAAGTTATCAAATTACACTCCCATTGACTTTATCTTTTGACCTCGACTAGCGTTTATTTTGAATTATAAAATGACGTTAATTCAATTCCATATAATGAAAACAAATATTATGTATAGTTTTTTGAAAATTATTAAAATACACTTTTCAATTAATTAATGTTGTAAATCTCTTTTATCAAAAATCATATACTATTCAATCAATCTAAAGTCACCCAAAAATCTATTATTTTTATAAAAAAAAAGCTTGGAACGTTCAAAACCCTTTTATCATATAACACACTTTATACGTATGAAAGTCCTTTGTTTTATTGACTTCGTCACATTAATTTATATTAAGCAAATTCAATATTCAATATTTAAATTCAAATAGAAAAATAATGTCTTAAAACTAAAAATCTACCCTGGTCTATTTTCTTCGCTATTTCCTTCTCGCAATCGACACATCCATTATCAGCTAATATTTTCCATGCATTATGTCATCTATTTGGATCAATACTATTTTCCCCCAATTCAGAATTATCATATACCCATTCGAAATATTGTCTATCCACACGCATGAACCATTGCATTTAAATTATTGTCATCACCCTCTGGACTACCATTATTAAACTTAGACTTATGCACCCCAAATTATTGTCGTCTCATTTAGACTTATTCTCACCAGACTCAGAATTTATTCTCATCAATTTTCCCCAAACTTAGAATTGGATTATCATTCTCCCCAGACTTGAAATCGTAGATTATTCTCCCCGGACTCGAACTTGTATTATCATTCTCCTTAGACTTGGTTTTTATGTTCACCGGCGTCGAAACCCTATTATTATTATGTTTTAGTTTAAATAAATTCCCCAAAATCTACTTACGTTTAATCGGCAATGATAATTTTCATCTTCTTCGCACTTAAACAATTTTTCAGTTTAAATTATTCTTACGTGTTGCACTAATGTTTCAAAGTGGCACACCTCGGCCTTTGTTGAGTTGAAAACTGAGTTCGTTATCACTGTCTTTTTTAATATATGATTGATCTCCTACTCCGTCAGTAGGCATGGCTACAAGCTCGTCGCTAACTTTAACCAATCAAGTCTTTGCATTTAAAGTAGTTTCTGATGTAAGTTTCTCTGCCTTCAAGTAATTGTGGCTTGCTCGCAGCTGCCTTGTTATCAGACATGCGGTGTTTTGACGAATCTAATCGCTTTTCCATGTTGTACACAAACAACTGATGCAATTCGATTTTTAATTTTCATATATGCTTGTTATTTACGCAATTTTTAATCACCTTTCTTTATCAAAATTGTTAACTATTTGTACGCATTTACACTATGCTTCTCGAAGCTCTATTTCTTATCTCCGTATTAACCTAACTGTTTGGAATTCTTTTGAATGCGTGTTTAATTACACTTTATTATGTTTACTTATAAATACGCGTGCTTCCACTGAAAAATATCATTATTTGCATTGCATAATTAACTAAAACTCTAACTACAAGATGTTAAATATTTACTATTTATCTAATGCATGTATTCCTTATTTCTACGCTAACTATGCGTCTTCGTGTGTCTATATGGGTCGCTTAAAACTACTTATCCTTTATATACAGGGTGTTGACTGCTTACTATTTACAAACTATCTCCATTTCTCAATTTTCTCTTAAATAAATGCAGTTTTCTGCTTCCTATTTTACTTTCTGATTCCTGCACGACCTTTGCTATAAATTACACCCTTAAACAACCCCTTATCACAGCAATATATACATATATATTTATATTTGTAAATGTTAAGTGTATAATTAATTAATTAAAATAAAGGTTAAATAATAAATGATTGCACAGATTAAGAAATGGTGTCGGCCTTTTAAATACCTTCAAATAGCGGTAATTTTCCCAGATAGTACCGCAACTTTAACTGCTTCTATATGTAACCACTACGCAAACATTCTCTAATAAACTTTTGTATTTTTTTTTGTAATAATAAATAAAAGAAAAATGTGTAATATGGTATTTATGTATGCCACGACTTTTGAAACTCAATCTCAGGAATAATAATATAACAAGATATTTTTATACTCTACAAAACAATGTGGGATCAGATCGTTTGCAGGCAATTCAACCACTTCCACATAAAACGACCTTTATTTATTTTTACTTAAGCTCATGCACTATAGATGTGCGTTATAATTATTTTCAGGGCTTGATAAACATAACCCCAAATGCTTAATGTGTCTAAACGTTTGAGATTTAAATCAATAACAAAGTTCTTTAAGTGTTGCTAATATAAGCATTAACATCGAATACCTATAATTCCACTAAAGTCGCTTATGTTGCTCAAATGGACCTCTTTACAGGATAAGACAAAATTGCATTGCAAACGCTTGCAGTTAATACCTGTAGAAAGTAAGTTTTAGTCTTTGGCTTCAGTTACATTCACCCTATTTTTAGGGTCTAGGAATAATGAGATAATATGTCAGAAACAGTATACTTAGAATCGGTGATATCAATAAGGATTCTTGCAATACCCACGATCACAGATGATAAAATGTTGTCCTCTTGTACTGGGAGATCACTGTAAATTTTAGAAGCTCCACTATGCTCTTCTTAATTGGCTTCACCGCTACTGACGATGACCCGTTGTTTGATTTAACTGGAATCAATATTCTTAGTTCCAAACGTTTGTATAAAACCTTAGTAAATTATCACATAATGCACTAGGATTCTTATTCACACTCTAGATTCTTTTTATTACTTTTTTTTCATGAATATTAAATAAAACTGGAGATAATTCATACACATTTATTCTTCTTTAAATACAATAACAAGAACTCCCAAGAAAAACGTCTTTTACATAAAAATTTCACAACTCAATTCATTGTTTTCTAACTAACCATCACCTAGGAGATTTTACAAAAGTTTCTTCTTGCCTACTATCCACACAATTATTCAAACATCTACACTCCTGGATCCTTTATCTGCAACAGATTGATTAGTTCTTTATACACAGATTTGAATCACTTAAACACTACTAATTATTGGTTGACATTTGTTTATCATTTTATAATTACTTAATACCAACTAAACATGCTAAAATAAATTCTATTACAGGTATTATGGTACATGTAATTAATGAACTAGAGTATCCATCAAAAAGTTAATATAAAAATTACATAAAATCAACCGAAACTCATTCATTTAGAATCACATTTCGTTTTATTGAAGAACAGTTACCCCAAAACACTTCTTTTAAATCTCAAACGCTTCACCACAAAGAAATTGCATTTTAACTTAGTTTAACAAGTAATTACTTATCAATCCTTTTCTATAATCAGTTTTAAATTTAGAAAACATTAATAGAGGTGGTAAATTAATGTGTTTACTCTCAAACATCTTTTAAAACATTTTATAAATATATATATATATATATATATATATATATATATATTGCCGTGGAATGTGCCTTTTGATCACAGGAACTGGTACTTTCTAAAAAACATTCGAGCCCCACAGATTGGGCGTCAGAAATTGCCGTAGAACTCTCTAATTTAAGCTCCGGACCTCGCCAGACTAAAAAAAACAATAATTTTCAGAAATATAAAATTTTTACAAAAATTTTCTTACCCGGATTCTGCTTCATCAAATTAATTTCTTCAGCAGCTTCCCTAGCTAGCTCAGCTGTGCCTCTTCTCGGATACCTAAATTTACTATCATTCTCTTTACTGTTCACACACCATTCAATAAAATCACAAAATAATACAACAATCATACAATATTTATTTACCACTATTTACAAATAATAATTCATGGTTATGTACAGTTCGGTGCTCAAGTTACACCTCAATAAATGCTATCTTTGTAAAGTCCTTGTTTTTAAAATTAAATTTTCAAACCCATTTAGTGCCACAGGAGTAAATGGGCCCCAAATAATACCTTACCTTTATTTATTACTGCACACTGGAGTATGGTGAGCTCATGATAACCCAGTTTATTAATGTATGCTTTCCACTTTGCATACTATGACTACAAACTTAATAAACCCATGTACCCTTAACAATTAAATTTAAATTCATCAAGAAATTTAATAAGCTTTACGTACACCTTTTGTTTTATATTCCAAAATACCATAATAATAGTCAGTTATACGTATCTTTTTCAATACGTTAAATTACCAAAAATAACCATCAAAGTTCACTCACACATCACAAATAATTTCAACAGTTTATATTAAAAAAACAGCAAATTCAAATGCGTTACCTGAAAAAAGCGTCAAAAATCCATCTTCGTTGAAAAAGCTCTATATTTCTGAACCCCTCGGCTTCGTGATTATGCTCGCGGACCACCAGCTATTTATAGATGACAACTCAGTTTAAGCTGAGCAGCGTACTACCAATTAACACCAATTCCAACATCCAAATCCATGTATATTACACTTGTTTATTATTGCATTATTAATTTACAAGCTTGTTAAAGTATTCGTGGACCTCAGTTAAATTTAAATTACACTCTATTATACTCGCGGTACTAACTATAAGGCCACAAATAATCTAATACTATTTCACTGAAGGCTACAAATTTTTAATACTCACAAGCTTTGTCAGTTGATTATAATACTTTGTTAAGCGATACAAAATTAAAGAGAGACTTCCTAATTCTCCCAGAGTATTTATATCATCAAACTAAGCCCCCTTGGACACACTTTACGCGAAATACTTAATCGAAATTAATATTTCTTCAAATTTTGTCTAACCGTTTTAAACTTCTCGGAATATTTCCGCGTCAACACGCTATATCAGACAAACTATCACAACCACCTGTCGCGTGCTCGTCTGTTCTAAACCTATCTATTTCGACCAATCATACATTTTAGTGACGTCTTAAAACTCCGCCTGTAATATCTCTATTCCTGTCTTATGCATATTTGTGTCTCGTTCTAACCTTGCTTGCGTTGTAGAAAATCGATATAGCTGCCCGCGTCTTCATGGACTCCACGTGGATCGAATACGTGCCTACTAAAATAAACGCTTTTATGCCCGTCTCATTCTAAAGCATAACATTGATTCTTCATCCCTTTTGCTCTATAAGAAACTTTTGTTAGCGTCTATGCGAAACCACCGATGGTTGAACAACATTTCCTTGAAGTTCGCCTTATTATACTTACAAATAAGCGGAAGATGACCTTTCCAACACGCAGGTGTGCGTAATTAATGATCGTTTAAAATAACAATTCTCGGAGCTTCTTTTCAGGGTATTTTATTCAACAGATGTCTGTTTGTTCGGTAAGAAAGCTTTTCGCCTTGGGATTATGGATTTTTCATGCTCTGATGCGTTTTCTGACGTTATAACCCGTTGAATTAAACTAAATTAAATTAATTAATAGTTTCTATTGGCTTATAAAACTGATTTTCTTTATGAACCTATTAATTTTTAATCCCTAATTATAAAATTATGTCAATACTTGTTACTTTAAATTAAATAGATGAAATAATTTTGCACGTAAATATTATGTTCTTCTCTCTACACAGGGTGTTTGAAATTGCATTGTTTATACCCAATTTTAACCCTTTAAATCCACTACAATATATATATATATATATATATATATTGCTTTAATAAGAGGGTAGTAGATTAAGTCATAAGGGTTGTAGAATAAATGTAAATAATTTTAATGTTAAGAATAATAAATAATTCCACGAATCATAGGAATAAATCGACTATTTTACACGAGGTCAATAGCGAACACCCTATATATACTGTACATTTAATTTAATACATAATAAAGACGCTCATTTTGCAATAATCAAACACTATTTAGCTAAAATAATAATGTATACATCTTATAATACGCTTTAAGTTCAAGAAACGAGTAAAGATAATGTTTTAAATACATCAAGTTTCATCAAAATAAACACGTAATCAGGGAAGATAAACAACCTGACATTTTAGCTATTTAAGAATTTCATTAAAAATGTCAACGTATAAATAAGAAAACGCATTCAAATACATCGTTGTTAGAAAGATGAGTACGCGACTAGAATATCATATTTACATGAAGATCCAACTTATTTGAAATAACAAACAATAAGCAACAGGCAGTTCGTTATATGATAAGTTTTGGACTATAAGCGACACAAATATAAAATACGTAACCAATTGCAATGGATATTTGGAAATTCTAAGAATATACTGTGATATACAGAACGCTTACGTAATCGGCAGAGCATTTCATCGAAAATTAAACCAGGGAATTTTGAGAAATACCGGGTTCTACAGAGATAAGGCGCAAAGTACAAGCCTTGATTAACGAACACGCCAATTAAAACGTTGGAAGGTGGAGCTTGTAAATACGATAGGAAACTTGAAAATAGACAGTATTTCTTCAACAAGGCACAAACCACGTCGATTTAAAGTGAAAATTACGTACCAGTAACAATTAGTGAAAAGTAAATAATTTATTAAAAGTGAAAAATTGAAAGTGCCAATATGTGCAACGAAGAATAGCCGTTCTACGCGTAAACGTAAGATAAACTATTAATTGAATTTTATTTTAAATATTTAACAAATTTAGGGCTCCTAATAAAGGCTTCGAATAAAACTCTGAATAAAGATCTAAAAACGGCTCCGAATAAGGCTTCAAATCAAGGTTTCGAATGAAGATCCGAATAGAGATCTAAATGCAGATCAAAAGATACTTAGAAAATACTTACAAGGAAATAAACGTAAAAATACTGAAAATTGCTCCAGAAATCCAAGAAGAAAAATACAAGCAACCATTAATCCATCATTCTGGCCAACAAGTGAAGCAAGTCGAACTGTAACAATAAAGGTGTGCTGACCACAGATACTCTGAAGCAATTCCAGTGACAAGCAAGGAAAACGCAGGTTAGAGATCTTAATTTTTTTCATTTGTTAAAGACTGTTTCAATTTTAATATTTGCTATATATTATATATCTGTAAGAGTCAACAAAAAGGTCAATTGAGAATTTGAAAAATAGAGAAAGCATCTTTGAACGTTTGAAAGGCACTTACGGGTAATTACAAAGATATTTTTGCTAGCTTTCAGGAAAATTAAATTTGATGAATGTGAATAATTTATTCAGGGGCTCATTTTTGAATTGACATAAAACTGTACATATTATCAATCATTATACTGTGTAATTTTAGATTGCTTCATTTAAATTATTTCAACAGACAGAAAGAAAAGGGGTTAAACAATCTTTATTGTTGTGAAGTAGGGCATTCAGTGAGCTAGCTGTGGAAAAACAAATTCAAGAAATTATAGGAATCGTAAGGGCAATATCACAGCAATAAAAATAACGTCCAATCTAAGGGGACATAAATAAAATAAGAAAATATCACGGCAATAATAAAGGGCACATCACAGCAATAAAAATGACACCCATCGTAGGGGCTTAAGTTTTAAAAAGGCTACATCACAGCAATATATTGCTATGATACCGCCCCACGCCGATGTGATTATCGTTCAGTTTCCTGCTAAACGCCACCGCTTTGTGTCTCTAAATAATCTCAACTTTAAATTTTAAATATACCTCTTTTTATATGCCTCGAGTAGCTTAGTTTAATCCACACAGAGTGCACAACAATACGATAACAAAGAAAGTTTAACCCCCTTTTACTTTAGCTCCTTTCTACTTGAATGATATGAACGAAACAAACCAAAAATTGTATAATGACCAAGAATATATAAACTTTACAGTTTAATAACTTTGATAATTTGATTTGCTATTCATAAATTAACCCCTAAATCAAAATAATAACATCAATTTAATTATGGCCAAATAATAACTCCCTTAAAGCCAGTGAAAATAACACTATATACTACTGCAAGTACATTTTCAACGTTCAAACGACATTCTTTCCCTCTATGTAAATTTTTAAAAGATTTTTGATGACCCTTTACAAATTAAATACTTCAATATATGCAAAAATGTAAATATTAGAATTTGAAATAAAGCCTTATGCTAATAAAGAATATTCTTATTTCTGACCTACGTTTTCCTTGCTTGTTTCCAATTCTTAGAACTGCCTCTGCGTGTGATTAACCAGCACCCCTAAATTGTTTCCACACTCTTGTTTAGTGCGTAGTACAGCTCGCCCAGTCTAACCCTTAGTTTGATTAATTTCTCCCTTCAATGCTCATATGCTTATGTAGACCACTGCTTAATTATATATCTTCGCTAGAGCAATTATTTAAATCCGTTTCTTAAATTAGTTCAATAGAGTACGTTATTTAGGTTCGTTCACCAAAGTGGGTACTTAGAATTCATTAAAGTACGTTACTTAGAGTCCTAAATTATTAAATATTAAAATTAGACTTAATTAATAATTCTAACTTACGTTTTTCAAAGTTGACGGCAACTTTTATCGTAGATCGGCACTAGAATTGTTTTTAAAAATTTTTCTATCTCGACTTTCACAAAATAATTATTTAATTTTTACTATTTTTACTCCGCGTGATATTATACTTTAAACTGTTATAAATTATGCCTTGGTCGAAGAAAGACTGATTGTTTACCAAGCCCATGTTCTATATAAAGGCTCCTCCCTTTACCTGCACCACCTGTTTTCCGAGCGTACTTTAATTGAGGCCTTGAACATTGCCTTATCTGGCAGCCTTCGGATTTTCTATAAAGTTACCATTAAAACTCGTGTCGAAGTGATGCATTTCCGCATGTAGGCATCTAATTTGTTTAGTGTATTCCTCTGAATATCCAGCTCTGAACTTGCTTCAAGTGACATCCGTTTGTTTATATTTGCATTTATTCAAATTTTCCTGTTTTGTTGTTTAGTACTCCAAAATCTGTTGGATTTTATATAAATTTACGATGTACAGATCACGTAGTCGAATTTTTATGATGACGTCTTCGAATGCGTTTATTTATTTTGTGCGTTAATGTTTTGAATGGGATGCTTTTATAGCTAGTATGCCAGGTTATTTCTTTTCGCTAATTGCGTATTTATTTTAATAAAACTCATTGCGTTTAAAATGTTATTCCTGCGTATTTATTTTCAATTTTATGCCTGTATATTTAATTTAAAATGCATTATATGACGTACAAGTTATTTATCTTACTAAATATGATTTGATTTTTAAAGAATGAGCTTCCTTTCGTAAATTAAAGTTGGTTGTGATTTATATGCATTGTACTCGACATTAGCTTTTTGTATAATTGTTGGGTTACTTCCATTTTACGATGAAATTGTTTTTTTGTAAACTTTAGTGATATTTACATGTAGCGTACGACCCTTATCACTCATTGTACCCCTAAATTACCCTATTATCATAGCAATACATGTATATATATATATAACTGTGATAACGTCTGCACATTGGAGTGCCGCTATATGAGTAATATGACAACGCCTGTGCATAGGGACGTCACTAAAAGTACTGTGTCAAATAAAAAATTGGAAAATTTGAAATTTCTGACTTACTTTCCTTTATAACTTCGGCTGGCAAGCTCAACAGAAGTAGTGGAATTTACAAAATTAAATCAAACGGCAATTTCAAAAAGCATCTATACAGTCAAAAATATTTTCTTCATATAAAAGAGTATTGAACATTATAGCATAGTTTTTTTCAAACTTAAAATTATTTCTAACAAGTACCTATTTACTTAATTATCAAAATGTTCCTCACCTTGCTTAAAATTTACAGAACTGAAATCTCTTCTCGTGTGGATAGTTTACCTGGATTTTATTCCCATGCTTGTAAGGTTGTTTGGTTGGGCCTTGGGAGCTGCCCTTTTAAAAAGTCTTTTTCCAAAAACTCTTGTAACAATTTTTATTTAATCAGAAATTACAAGTGGAATTTTACAAAACTATATAATTACTGTTAAATGAATTTTAAATTAGGGCGAGTAGCCTAAACAACCAACAATGCAAAAGTTGTGCGGCTCAAGACTGACTGACTATCTTGGGGCTCCAGGGTATTATGTTGTCCTTGCTCCTGGCATTTCTGCGGCAACTGCAGAGCTCATGTCTGCTTATTTCTTTATTAATTTATACAATACAAAGAAACAATCTTAATTCTAATGATTGCGGTTTTATAACCAACTGTGACCTGCACCTGCAGTATCACTTACGTCTGGAATACAATGTATTCACATCCGTTCTCACAACTTGCTTGTGAACTTTCATTAACCTTTTCTTTAATTATCCTTGAATTACATTGTTGCATTTAACTTAAGTTTCTTAATAATTTCTATTTAATTATACATATATTGATTTGGGGGATATGTACCTAGCAAAGTATTAAAATAATGCCATCCTTAACCAATTACGTCAAAAACCGAAAGCTTCTAATTCATCAGCATGTTGCAACCGCTTTGCTAGGCTTTTCTCAAACTTGTAGCCAACACCTATAGAGAACAAACAAACCACTCAAACAGCGACATAACTTTGATGTAATTATCTTAGAAATTCTTGTACATGACAGGTTATTCTCATAATCTGACAAAATCGGATTATTCTGTTTACAGCGGTTTACGCTGTAACCTTCATGATATTGTATGAAATTACCATATGACGCGTTGCGGTTGCTTGCAGGAGGGTTTACATCTAATTTAATCAAAATTTAACACCAGGAAGTCGTTGACTTTGTTATCGACATGTTGAGTTGCTTATAGTTTAATTAACCCTAAGCGACAGATCCTTTCCTACGTAAATTTGAAGTTATTAGATAGCTTTGTTGAAATCTAGATTAGTTAATTAGATTTCCTATTTAGAAAATTATGGGGAAAAGTTAACATGTGTTTAGAAAGTTAACTAAGCAGTTTACTTGATTCTCCGTTTTGTTTTTCCTACTGCAACTCAATGTTTTTGAAATGTGATGTAGTACTGGATTTTCTAACCTGTTATTTTCTAAAATCTGCGTGCTCAAAGATATGATAGTTCACTGAGAATTTACTGCTTGAAATAGAAAAAAATATATAAACAGGCTTAAAAGTAATAATGTTAGCTTTCCTTCTCTCGCTCAGAGTCACAAATAGGTTGGATTGGTGAAACCCTACACTGTTTCCCATTCTAAGCGAACTGTTTGAGTGACCTCTCACTTTTTACCCATGTCTTGCTTTATCCGATGTATATCGTCGCTATTAAGGCAAAACTACGTATCTCTAAAAACTTAAGTTTTCAGGGGAATTGCAAGCAAAACAGTGTGATTTTGTAGTTAGATTTATTCGCATTATATCCACAAATTTTGCAAAAAAATTAAGATAATAGTTTTTAATATTAGAATATGAACATTTTCACAAGTTTGAGGTATTATTAGTTTGTACCAACAGTAGGACGCTCATGGTAATAGAAGGTGACATCCAAGCGGCGGTTATCGTAGTACTACAAATACAGCGTTGCATGTTAATACATTCCTAGTTACGAACGTTCAAAATATTTTAGCAGTGCTAAATGGAGGTGTTTTGTTGCAAAATTGGACATGGCTCAAGGCTAGTTGCAGTTAGTGGTAGATGGCAATGCAGCTGGAGCACAGACGATTATTAACCACAAGGGAGCGTTTCGTTGTTAATGGTTCCAATTTGTAGTCTCCGTTGTGCCTCAGATCTTTCAGAGGTTTATGGGCATGCGGTTTTCCCAGGAGTTCTACCCCATTATGACGATATATTGATAGCAGGAAACTTTGACGGTGATTTAGAACAGTAAGTTTGCACTATACTTTCTCGTTTCAACGAAGATTGTCTACACTTAAGGAAGGACGCGTGTATTTTCAGGACCAAAAAAATAACATTTTTCGGTTTTGCAGTTAGTGCCTAAGGCATAAAGCCAACAGAAGACAAGGTTGAGGCTATAATGAATGCGCTCGCACCCACTGATAAAACTGAATTGCATGCGTTCTTAGGAATGCTTAATTTTTACTACATTTTCCAAAAGACAAAGCTTCAATTGCCGAGCTCCTGCATATGTTTTTGCAAAAAATGTGATGTTCCGGTGAGGTGCCGACCAAAAAAGTGCGTTTAAAAAACTTAAAGAGATAATTGCATTAGAACCAATCTTGGTACTTTATAATGAGAACAAATCTTCTATACTCACCTGTGACGCAAGTACATTCGGAGTGCATGTTAGCCCAACCTAATGATAATGGAATCAACATGCCAGTGGCTTTGCTCTCACGAACCCTTTCATCAACGGAAAGAAACTTCGCGCAAATTGATAGGGAAACATTGGCAGTGATTGAGGGAATAAAACAAATCCACAACTACATCTACGTTAAATATATATTTTGGTATTTGAGATTATAAAATGGTTTATAAAAAGGTAGTTGTTAGTACTCAGGATAAAAACATTAATTTGCCACTTTTATCAAGCTATTCTAAATTTAAAATACTACGGTAAAAACAAAGATTGATAAATAATTACTTGTTAAACGCAGATAGAATGTTTTGTACTAGTGATGCAGCATTTGAGGTTTGAAAAAGCATTGTTTCACTGTTTTTCAATACGAAGGGTATCTAATGTAACTTCAACTGAATGTGTATAGGTTTTATTGATAGAAACATTGTTTGTAATTGTTCAGGATACTTTATTCCATTATTTATTTTATGTACCTGAAATGAAAGTCGTTTAGTATTCTTTAATTATAAAGTGATGAAAATTTATGAAATGTCAACAAATGAAAATTAATACAAATAATACCAGAATCTGTTCCAAAATAGCAATTAAGTACAGTTAAGGATGAAGTAATGAATGTATCCCTTTAATTATTATATAGTAGGCAAGATGTAAATGTTTTTAGATTTCCTAGGTGATAAATGTTTAGAATATAAGAGTTGATTAAAAATTTGTATACTGTATAGATGTTTTTGGCTTAAGGAGCCTGTAATTAAATTTATAAAATTAATATATGTGTTTAAAGTGTATGCATTTTATTTGAATGGTTAACAAAATCATACTCCACTGAGTTTCATGTTTATAAAAAGGTGTATCAGAAAATAAGTGATAAGGGTTATACAACCAAGCAAGGTCCAGAGGAGGAATTCCAATTAAACCAAGCATCGGGTCATCTCTTGTGTTATTGAAGAGTTGCACCAGTGATAGTGAGATATTTTGCAGCAGGGTCCAGTCTTATAGGATTACGGTCCAATTGATATTGGTGAAGTATTGAAAGTGTTCTTAGTAATAGAGACGATTAAAGTATGCAGTTGATGAAGTGGTAGTTTATTTGTAGAACCTAAAAACTAAAGTCAATTCCATTTGAACATAAAACTAAAACGTACTTTTAACAGGTATTCACTGCAAGCATTCAAGGCGATCTTGTTGTATCCTGTATCAAGGTCCATGTACAACCCAGGCACATTCAGAGGAGTTGCAGGTATTTGAGGTTATCTTTATATACACATCATTTAAAGTAATTTGTGAATAATTTGAATTTCAAACGTTTACCTAAATTAAATATTGTTGGGTCCATTTATCAATCTTTGAATAACCACGAGATACAAGCACTAAAAGAGGTTAGGTGGTTTTGATTAAACAACGCTTTATGCGCCTGTGTTTTATATACCTGTAAGAGGACAAAGAACTCGCGTCTTCTTACAGAGTATAAATACTAGATTCAATTTTCCCTGAACGAGTCTTAAAAGCCGTGTCATAATTAAAACTGAAAATTTTTTTTTATTAAAATCATTTAAAAGGCCAACACCACATTTAAGGGTGCACTTATTAAACTTTAACTCCTATTTTGAAGTATAATTTTATTTGATATCACCATACACAATATATTTTGACGCAAAACCCAGGTGGGCGTGGAGACATAAGGAACACAGCAGACCATACATAATATTATTTATATATATATATATATATATATATATATATATATATATATATATGCATTAGAAAATCAATAATTTCAAACGCAAAGGTTGTTCGTTTTAAAAGCCAACGTTCGTTATACAAATACTACGAAGGGAAGAATCTAAGAATTGTTATTTTCAAACGGTCGATAATTTCAAGCAACACCTGTTGGTTAAATGTTACGTTCAGAAAATATTAAACGAACGTTAAAAGATAGAATTCCATAGAAATTGTTTTCAACGGTCAATTTGGATGAGCAGCTACAATAACAAATATCTCGAGGAGTGAGTGGAATATACAATCGATAATATACAACAGACAGAGAAAAGTATAAATGAAGCGTTGGATTGAAGTCACGTAGGATAGACACGTGTATTTGTGAAGGACGACTACAATATCGATTTTCTGTAACTTAAGAGGAGTTTTAAAGGAGACAACAAATATGCGTAGAATAGAGATGGATAGCTGATAGGTGGAGCGGTGTGATGACAGAAAATTAAACCATTGGTTGATAACCAGCAGTTTTCGAGAAGTGCGCATACGGTAAGGTAGGAAACTAAACTCTATGTAAACCGCACGACGGACGGAAGAAATTTTTCAGAAATTATAGTCGGTTACGTTCAAAATTTTAAGAAGCCGCTTCGAAAACAAGCTTTTCACGCAAAACAGATTCCACTAGGGGGGGTTGAGAATAATATAAATACTCGAACGAATAGATTAAAGCTCTCTTTTCCTTTCCATTTGGATTTGAATACGGGTTCAGATCTACAACCTGTATAGTAAAAGCTTTCGGTTAGCAATTATTGTGTTTAGTAAAGTTACATTAAACATCCTGTTAAAATCTAAAAAGCTGTAGTAGCGGGTCGCGAGTTATAAGAGTGTTTGCACGAGTAAGCAGAACTGAAAGCAATTTGTATGGTGGGGATTTGGATGGTGGGGATTTAGGAATCCTGGCCTCAGCGTAATAGATAGACACAACGACGAGGGGTTTCTGGTAACCATTTCCAGCGGTGACGAGGAGTGAAGGTGTCTCCAGGTAATAAACTTGAAATTTCTGTTTTTATATAAACATTTGTGGATTTTTTTGTGTTTGTGGGTTTGACTTATTGGTGGCGTATTTATTGTTTTTAAAACTTGTTTAAAAAGGTACATGTGCAGGACAATTTAAAAATTTGAGTATTGAAAAAGGGTTTATTGATTATATATAAAGATTTATTCAGGCTATAAATTGTGGTTGTAAGGAGTAAACGGGTCTGTAAATTTGTTTTCAATAATGAAAGGTTTAAAAAGCATTTACAAAAACTGGGATATAATGAGCTCACAAGAGACCAGTATAAAGTCAAATTAGGGTTAATCATTACATCTACTCATATCTGCTCGAATTTGTTTAAAATAATTTTAAAATCAAGGACTTTAAAGCATTTGATAATTGAGCTGGTAACAATTGTACCAAACTGTTTGTACTCATGTGCAAATAATTTATCTGTTAATATGTGTAAATAAAAGGTTGTATGGTTGTTGTATTATTTCGGAAATTTCATTTGAAGGCGTGTGAGTATGAGAGAGGTATGTACGTAAAGATAGGTATTCAAAAAGAGGCCGATTGCTGAGCTAGCCAGGAGTGGGCACAAAATTAATAAAAGGTCCAGAGACTGTCCCAGTGTCCACGGCAATTTTATGGCGCCCAATTCGTGGGCCCCGAATGATTTAGGAGAAGGCTCGAATGTTCCCAGAGAGTACACGACAATATATACATATATATATATATATATATATATATTGTTGTGGAATTAGAGGTTAAATAGGTCCAGGCAATAAAATTTTAAACACCGTGTATATAGAAACAGTAGCAAATTATTTACGCGCCAAATTAATTAATTGATATAGTGAAAACGTACGGTTATTAGGGTATTTTTCTATTTTTAAATTGAAATGTTAAAATTGCATAAGGGAGGAAAGCTTTTGAGTACATAAAAACTCAAGGATACGCATAAGTAATTATAATAATTTTAATCAAACGCATGGAAGCAAAAACGGAGAATGCATGCATAGAAAATCAAAAATTTTAACGCAAATGTATCCATTTTAAAAGCCAACGTTCGTTTATACAAATACTAAGAAGAGAAGAAACCGAGAATTGTTATTTTAAACGGTCGGTTGTTTCAAGAACACCTGTTGTGTGTATAAGCTGATACAATAACATGTGCCTTGAAGAGTGAGTGGAATAAAGGATCAATAATGTAAGATAGACAGAGAAGCAGGTAAAGAAAGCGTTGGGTACAAGTCACGTACGAAATACACGGGTAAATATGAAGAACGACTACGATATCCATTTTCTGTAACTTAAGAGGGGTTCTAAAGGAGACAACAAACATGCATGGAACGGAGATAGATAGCCGATAAGTGGAGCGCTGTGACAAGGGAAAATTATATCATTAGTTGATGGCTAGCAGTTTTCAAGAAGAGCGCGTCCGTTAAGGTAGTAAACAAAATTCTATGTCACAACACGACGAAAGGGAGATTTTTCAGAACTTAAGAGTTCGTTACGTTCCAAATTTTAAGAAGCAGCTTTGAAAATAAGCTTTTCAAGTGAAATAGGTTCCACCGGAAGGGGGGGGGGGTTGAAAATAATATAAATACACGAACAAAGATATTGAGGCTTTCTTTGCATTTAGATCTGAGACCGTGTTTCGATCTGCAACGTAATTATAGTAAATGCTCTTACGGGTATGAATTATTGTCTTTAGTCAATAAAGTTGCAAATAACATCCTGTTTTGAAATTATGAAAGCTATAGTAGCGTATCGCATGTTGTGAAAGTGATATTGCACAAGTTGGTGCTTTTGTTTAGATAAAAGGTGCCGTTACTACAACGAAGTTATTAAATGAAGGGATGATATTTGGGTAAGCGAAGCCTAAAAGCGTAATTTGTATGCATGACATATATTTGGTATGGAATGTTACGTTTGAGACAAAGCTAATATCTGGGGAGAAGAACAGTAGTGGTGGCCGAGATTTGGATGGTGGGGAATCAGTGGATCCTGGCACAATCGAAGTATATGCACACAACGATGAGGGTTTCTGGTAACCATCTTGAGTGGAGACGAGGAACGAAGGCGACTCTAGGTAACGAAACTTAAATTCCTGTTTTTGTATAAACATTTGTGTTGATATTTTTGTGTGTGTGTGTTTTGACTTATTGGTGGCGTATTTATTACCATAAAACTTGTTTAAAAAGGTACATGTGCAGGACAAGTAATTTTGACTATTAAAAAAGTGTTAATTGATGGTATATAAAGGTGTGTTCATGCTATAAATTGTTGTTGTAAGGAGTAAACGGGTCTTTAAATTTGTTTTTAATAAAATGCAAGGTTTAAAAAGCATTTACAGAAACTGGGTTATAATGAGCTGAAAATAGACCAGAATAAAGTCAAACTAGGATTGCATGTGGGGCCCATCGATTCGTATCATATAGAATTTGTTAAAATATATTAAAAACCAAGGACTTTAAAGTATTTAATGATTGAGCTGGTAACAGTTGTAGCAAACTGTCTGTACCAAGGTGTAAATATTTTAGTAAGAATGAAAACTTGTTAATATCTGTAAATAAAAAGCTTGTATGGTTGTTGTATTATTTGATTTCATTTGACTGTGTGTATGAGAAAGGTATGGTAGTTATTCAAGAAGAGGCCAATTGCTGAGCTAGCCTGGGTAGGCAGAAATACGAAGGCGTCCAAAAGGTAGAGAAAGAAATTTTTTTAATTTTTTTTTGCAAATTTTATGTTCCAGAGAGTTCCACGGCAATATATATATATATATATATATATATAATATATATATATTGCGGTGATAAGGGGTTGCTTAAGGGTGCACGTTATAGTAAAGGTCGTTCGGGAATGAGTAATTAGAATAGGCAGCAGAAAACTACACTTATTTAAGGAAATAATTAAGAAATAGACATAGTTTGTAGATAGTAAGTAGTCAACACCCTGTATATAAAGTAGAGATAGTTTTGGGCGACGCAGGTAAACATAGGAAGACGCATGGTTGGCGTAGGAATGAGAAGTACATGTATTAAAGTAGATAGTAAATATTAAATACCCTGTAGATAAAGTTTAGTTAATTTAGGTTAAACAAATAAGGATATTTTCAGTGGAAGCACGCGTAATAAATGATAAAGTGTAATTAGACACGCATTAAGAAAAAGAGTTCCAGACGATTAAATTAATACGGATATAGAAATAGAGTTTCAGGTAGTTAATATAAATGCATACAAAGATCTAATCATTTGATAAGAGAAATGATTAAAAATTGCGTGAATCGCATAAAACATGAAAATTTAAAGTCGAGTTGCATCAGTTGTTTATAGAAAAGCAGGTAATCTATCAAAATACAGCATGTTGATTATGATAGACAGATGTGGGCAGGTGGTGATTATGGGAAAGCGTGGAGCATTGCATCAGAAACTGCTCAATATGTAATTATTTGATTGGTCAGAGACAAGCGACGAGTTCTAGACCAAACCCACGGATGGAGTGGGAATTCGAGGTTATATTAGCAAGCAACTTGATAGGAAAGTCAGTTTTGAACTCAATGAAGGCCGAAGTGCATTGCCATTAAACAAAGTAATACGTAATAAGTATAGAAGTGAAAAATAATATGAGTGCTAATATGAAGATTATAATTACCGTTTAAACGTAAGTACGTTTTTAATGAATTTATTGTAAACTAAGACATAAAAATAATAGGGTTTCGAGGTCTGAGGGAAATAGACTAGGATGCTGATGTTAAGAAAAAAATACAGTAATACAATTTAAATGTCAAGGAGAAAAGAAGAATAATACAATCTTGAAGTACAGGGGTGAAATAAACTACAATTTTAAGTCTGGGGCAAGAATGATAAGAGTCTAAGTTTGAAGAATTGAAATAAATTTGGGTATAATTTAATAATGGTGGTCCATAGTGTAATAATTTGAATGGAATACAGAATTGGGGAAGATCATTTTATTGGAAGCGTCGATGTGAAAAAGATAAAACCAGGTCAGATTTTCAGTTATAAGACGTTTGTTTTTCTATATGAATTTTTATTTTATTTTTAATATTGAATTTGCTAAATAAGAAATGCTTGTGAAAAGTCAACAAAAGAAGTTGCATACGTATTGAATGAGTAATAAGAAAACAGGTTTAGAATATTCTACATTTGTTGGTAAAGATCATAAATTTTCTTTGGTGACTTTGGGTTTTGAGTAAAGGATTGTTAATAAATGAGATTTATAAAATTAACTGATTGAAAAGTGTATTTCGAATAATTTCAAAAGCTGTACATAACATATTGGTTTCATTATATAAAATATAAATTTACTGAATTTCATAATTGCAAATAAATGCTAGCCGAGGTCATAAGATTTAAATAGTACAAAAGGCGGAGCCACCAGTTGAACAGGAAAGTGATAACTCGCAAGGCGGTAACGTATCGAATTTTGCTATTGGTAGATACAGTCGTTTACAGATAAAGTCCAGTTGATAGCAATATTAAGAAAACAGCTGGAAGAGGAGATAACTACACTTAATCGTGAATATTAAAATGGTGGTCCAATAATTTAGAGTACGTAAAAAATAAATAATGCAGCTCAAAGTCGGGGCATGATAATTCCGCTAATAGTTGCTGAAGAAGCTAGAATAGACCCGGTTTTGTCTAAAGTTTCACAATGGTCACTGAGGGGCTGGCCACCAAACAATGATTTGTTTTCTAACAATTTCAAGAGTGGAATAAGTTGCTATAAGAACTGCCTGTTATGGAACACGAGGGTATTCATCCCATCAGTGGAAAGGCAAAGAGTATTACAAACTCTACACTCTGCATAGTAAAAATAAATTGACTAGCTCGATGCTATATTTTGTTGGCCGAATCGACAACTGTGAATTCGTGTCATAGCTGCCAAGAGGATAGAAACGTATTCAACAAGGCTCCAGTTCATCAATCGGAATGATCGCGTGCACCATGGACACGCTTATACTTGGATTTTGCAGGGCCTATGGATAGAAATTACTTTTTAATCATCATAGACTCGTTTTCAAAACGGCTTACAGTTAGGCAAGTGATTGCTGCGTCTTAAGCAGCAACCATAAAAGTATTGAGAAATTTGTTTGCTACGCATGGTGTTTCGGACGAATGTGTTTCAGACAATGGAAATTTTTTCACTTCGCACGAATATAAACAATTCTTACAAAATAATGAAATCATAAAAGTTTTAATGGCACCTTATCATTCCAGCAATAACGACCAAGTATAACGAATGGTCTAAAACGTAAGAAATACTCTACGAAGATTGCAAGGGAAGAACGTGGTAATCAAGCTTCCACGTTACTTGTCTACGCAACATATTTTTCCGACGACCACTTGTGAAAACCACAGATTTACACACTACTTATTTATGTAGAAAGTAAAGTATATCACTCTTGAGTGCGAAAGTACATATCACTCTAGTGTTGAAATACTTTTCAACTCTAGAGTGATATGACTGATGTTAGTATGCTAGTTACCTAGGCAACTCAAACGACTACCGGTTTCTACCTTTTTGCATTCATTCGTTTCGTTTTGGCTAATAACAGTTTAAAATACCCATAGTTAAATCGATACTGACAGTTTCCGGTTTACTTAAAGATGTAATTACTTATATTAGTTTGTAATTGAAATGATTTCTTCAATAAAAATTGAGAATGCATACGCTAAAAGCAACAGATTCGCGGATTTTATAAAAACAAAGTAGGTGTTCGAATTTTCAACATCAAAACGTCAAATAAATTTTATAGGTGTCTGTCTGTCTTGCATTATTGCGTACACATTTATTGCAAATAAGCATAAAAATAACTATTTCGTAATTGTTTTTAGTGGTGGTCGTCGGAAAAATAGTGTACAGTACTCGCGTGGAAAGTGACATTTCACACTCGTGGAATAGTCGCACGAGGCGTCAGCCGAGTACGACAATACTCTTCCACTCGTGTGAAATGGGTCACTTTCCACGCTAGTAATGTAATATACTATTTCATCACGAAATGACATGTAGGTCACCTGTATAAATTTAGATAGATCAAAAGTTAAATACTATTAGGATAAAATTTTTCCCAGTTACACTTGGATTTTGCAGAGCCTATGGATAGATATTATTTTCTAATCATCATAGACTCGTTTTCGAAATGGCTTGAAGTTAGGCGAGTGGCTGTGGCGTCTTCAGCAGCAGCCATAAAAATATTGAGAGGTTTATTTGCTACGCATGGTGTTCTGGACATTTAAACAATTCTTACAAAATTATGGAATCATAAAAGCTTTAGTGGCACCATCTCAGCAGTAACAACGAAGCAGGACGAATGGCCTGAAACGTAAGAAATGCTCTACGAATGACGCCAGGGAAGGACGTCGGAATCAAGCTTCCATGTTACTTGCTTACACAACATATTCCTGCTCATTGAATGACAGGTAGGTCGCTTGCAGAAATTTTGATAAATCAAACGTTAAATACTATTATGGGTAAAGTTTTTCCCTATTTCGCCGAGGAAATGGTCGCGAAACAGGAAAAACAATTACCATACAAGACGGCTAAACAATTCGTTGAAGACGCCTCCATGTTTTGTAGGTCCTACGTACCAAGGTCAAAGTAGGTACAAGCTACTATCGTAGATTCCTGTGGTCCGTTAAGCTATAATGTTGCCACACCCGACGAGAAAATTGTAAGAAGTCATACCGACCTACTACGGAAAAGAATCATTCGCCCATTAAATAGGTGACGCCGGTCATGCAGAAATATCCGATATAGAGAGGGAGGTTTTGACTGATGCTCATATACTAAACTCAATTTCGGATGTTAAGTCTTAAGAGCCATAGGCCATTGGCCTCCGAAATATTTAAATACTTACGTTGCATAAGAAGTTAAGATCTAGGGAGAAGGAGTGTTAGATATTTGGAATGGTAAAGTTGGTAACTCAGAGTTTGTGGTTTCCCCAACTAGGGACCTGTGGAAAAGATTAGACAGAAATTAGGTAATTATGATTAACGGGTTTTTGGTAGGAGATCTGCCAATTTAATTAGAAATGTTTTTGTGATCGTTTTACTATGAATAAATACGGTGTTCTTCTCGATGTTGAATAACTTACGTTGTAGTGAAACTTCACAATCTCGCTCTGTTAGTACTGTTTCTATTTTATTAAGAGCTGCTTCTAACTCTTCCTTGATAGATGCTAATACCGCTATATCATCTGCAAATCTAAGCATATCAATCGTTTGTCTTTCTGTATTCGACAATATTCATTGCTTCTTCGCTATACAAGTTAAACATTAATGAGGATATTGCATATCATTGTCTCCCCCCTTTCCTAATATTTACTTCTCTACGTTCTTGCTCTAATTCTGTTATTGCTCTTCGTTATGTATTAACTGAATTTATCCCTATAACTCATTCGTGTTTTTTTGAGTACTTCAAACATTTTTTCTATTTTAAATTGTCGAATGCTTTTTCCAGATCTACAAACTCTTCATACACGCTTTTTCCTTTTTCTATTGTTTTCTCTATTATCAACCTTAAAGCTAAAATGTCTTCCTGTTTTCCCCTATTTCGTTTAAACCCTAATTGATGTCTTAGTATTTCTTCGGCCCGTTTTTCCATCCGTCTTTATACAACTCTAGTTAATTTTTTTGACACGTGTGCTGTTAAATTTATTCGAAAATTTTTAGACAACTTCGCATCTCTCATTTTTGGTATAGTGACTATGGTGTTACGTTTGTAATTTTTGGCATCTTGTTTTTAGAAATTGCAAGAGACTTTCTGTTACTGCTTGTCCTGCGGCTTTTAGAGTTTCTGCTTGCACTTTAACGAGGTACCTGGTATATATATATATATATATATATATATATATATATATATTACTCAAATTTAGACAAGGGTAGAAAATTAATTAATGACATCATATAATTTTAATCACCGTGTATAAGGACGCTTTCTATAAAAAGAAGCAGAATTAAAATGCTCAACGTGTATTTAATTTAATTGTTCAAAGAATTAAATAAAAATTATGTGCGAAATTTATATTAATTAATTCACAAAGTGTACAAATAATAATTTAATATTTAATTAGGATTCACTAAAAATTAAAGGGTAGAAGTCAACGCCATTCATTATTATTTTAATTGTAGTTAATTGAACCATTAGTAACATATAATATGTATAAAAGCTTGTAAAAACCAAATAATATTCAAATCGTAGAAGTGTTATTTAAAATGTTACGATTGAACACACCTGTGTATTTTTAAAAGTCAATTTCAGTTTAATTTGTTTAGATAAACACGTAGATTCTACGTATATTGGAAACGGTCGGATGCTTTAGCACGAAATACAAAACAGCGTTTATTTTTAAAAGTCACGTTCTGCTTAAATTTTGTAGATAACAAATGGTTACAGAGAATGTTGGAGAAACCGTCGCTTAATATTCACGGGAAATGCTAATAAAGTGGGTTATTTAACAGTCCACGTGGATTGTACACAGCCGATAGTAAAGAGTATCGATTTGCACCACTAAGGCCAAGTTAGAAAAGGAAAGAGAAAATGCGTCAAGCAAAGACAATAATAATTAAAGGCGTGAGTTGAGCAGCGTCACGAGAGCTACGATTGGTTGTAATCAGATGCAGATATGAGAGGTGTAAACGTAACGATTTCGATACAAAATTAATTAGTTATTCTCGGACGTGGTTGCGTGCCGTGTGGAAAATTTCTCAGATTTTCAACTGGCGCGTGTGCAAATTTAATAGAATCGCATGCCCGACAGTCGAGAAGGGAACCGAGAATGCGAAATTCTGAAAACTGGCCGTTGAGGGACAAAAGCGACGAACAGGCTAGCCATTATATAAACCCGGACTTTAAACAGTTTTGCTCTCTTAGATTTTCGATTTTGATTCAATACTTTAAACAGTTTGCTCGTATATTTTGGTGATTATTGAATACTTTAAAACAATTTGCTCTTTACGTGCTGCGATGAAAGTTATTTAGTGCATTTAGAAAAGAAGATACAAGGTAATAAAGTCTAGCTATATTTGCGAGTATTACTGTACCAACTATCGAAATTGTAACGATAAATGAATAAACAAAAGTAGGCAGTTTTGGGTATAGCGTGAAAGAAGTATGAATTTCTTTGCTATTTTTACGGGGTGTTAATAATCAAATGTTATTCGTAATCGTGAGTGGATCCACAAAACAAGTTCAGATATACATAGATGAGTTCCTGAAAAGCCCTGAAACAATTTTAGATGAATGGTGGTGTAGAAAATTTTTAAAAGCGACCAGTAATCCGAGGACCTAAACATAACCCAGTTGGAATGGTGTGATTAACAAAGGACGATGTACATTGGAGCCACGAATGCATTAACCTTCAGGTAACTTATGCTTTGTTGTTCGATTTTTGATGTTTTGGTGTGTGTTGAATAACTTTATAATTTGTTTACTTAAAATGGACAGTAGTGAATTTGTACAAACAACAAAATTTTAATTTTAAGGTGAAATTTTCTTGTTTAAGTAGAAAGACTCAGGTCTGCAAATATTGTTAAATTAATTAGTAGGCATCCTACAAGGACTTTAATTCTGGATGCAAATTAAAATGATGACAAATTTAATCTTGAAATTTTATGATACTGAAATTTATGCTACAATTTAATTTTGAAATTTTAATGTATTATAAATATTGATGTAAATAGAGTTAACGTTGATGTTTGTGGTAGGAATGTGTTTGTTTTTTTTATGAATGAGGATGAAAGATTTATCTAGGTAAGCAGCCGAGGCGGAAAGAGTAAAGAGTAAAGAGATTATCAGAAGAGGATCACAGCAAATCGTAGGGCCCAAAAGTGAGGCTCGAGTTCAAAATAAAATTTGTGTGATTTTATTCCAGGAAACTGGCGAGGCTTTTGTACGAGTCACAGCAATATATATATATATATATATATATATATATATATATATATATATATATATTAGAGTGGTTTTAACGGGTTAAAAATAAAAATAAAAGAAGCAATTTCAAAACACCCTGTATAAAGGAACAACCAGAAATTACGTGCGAAATTTATATTTGTTAGTTCATTTTTAAGTAGCGAGTATTAATCAAATTGTACAAATAATAATTAAAATTTAATAGCTTTGCAAAAGAAATTTAATGTTAGAAGCCAATGCCATTAATTTATTAATTTAATTGAATTTAATTGAACGATTATTGATGTATAATATGCATAAAAGCGTGTCAAAACCCAATAATACCAAGGTGAAAAGCGTTGCTAACAAACAAATATATCGGTGGGGTAGAAATACGCCGAACTCCAACTCGTGGAAGTTAATTAAACACCTGCGTATTTTCTAAATGTCAAGTTCCTATAATTTTGTATAGATAAAGATGAAGATTCTACGTATATTGGGTAAACCGTCGCATGCGTTCGTAGTAAATGCTAATGAGCGGTTAGTTAAATCACGTAAGAAGTCCACGTGGGTTTAAATAGCAGAGGGTCCGGAATATCGATTTTGTACCACTCAAACCAGGTTAGAAAGAGACGTAGAAAACGCATAAGCAAGAGACAGCGATAGTATAGGAGGGACTTGTAGGACGTCAGTAAATATACGATTTGTCGATATAGTTAGTTGAACGCGAGACAAATACAAGCTTAGAGTATATTAATTTTCAGAAAATAGCATAACGACCTGCTGAAATTCGCGGGATTAAATATTGGTTGAGTGCAAAATTTTAAGAAGAAGATTTCGGATGAAAAGGCGGCCAGGAGGTGGCAGCCTAAGTGTATAAATGTTTTTGGACAACGTGGTGAAGGCCCTTAATATTTCGATCGCTCCAAACGACGTATGAAAGTTAACGCGAGTTGTAAGTATTATAAAATCATTTAAATTATATTGCATGGTGGTAGCCTCTTAATTAGTACGCGGTTAGTGTGCCGAGATTACATTTTTTAATTGAGGTATCACCTATAATTTTTAACCAACTGCAGAACAGATAGAAATACATGGCATCGTCCACAGAGCAGAGATCTCCTAGAAATTTCCAGGTAACGATTTGAAATTGTAGGATTCTTATAAACTGTGAATATTGGGTGACGTATGAGAGTGATTTTCAAGGTAGTGTGGATTATTTACGTATTGAACATAATACGTGTAAATAACTTTATTATGGTGTTTAACTAGAAATTTGAAGGTGTCTATAAAGCTTTTTAACGTTCCATCAGAACGTGAAATTTTTGTGAAGAGTACATGGGTTTGTTTTTTTATTTGTTGTAAGAGTATTTCAAAGTAGAAAGGCATACATTATGCATAATTAGCTGGGTTATCATGAGCTCGCCCTACCCCAGAGTTTACTTAGATTTAAAAAAAAAACAAAATAAATTATAAAAAAGAAATTTTAGAAAAGGTATTATTCAAGGCCCCTTTACTCCGGGTACATTTTATGTGGTTGATGATTTTAAAATAAAATACAGGACATTACAAAATAAGATTTACTGAAGTGCAACGTGATCAATGAAATATGGACAATATTGAATTTCATTTGTAAATAGTAATAAATATAAGATTGTATGTTGGTTGTATTTTGTGGTTTTATTGCGAGTGTGTGTGTACGATTGAGAATATGAGAGTGAATCTAGATACCCAAGAGGAGGTCCAAATGAGCTAGCCGGAAGCAGGTGCAGAAAATTGGCAATTCAACCGAGGAAGAGAGGAAAACGGGTAAGAAATTTGTTTTTGACTTATTTAAAATTTTTGGAAATTTTTCTATTTTCGAATTTGAAAATTTAATAAAAGTTTCGAATATATTTTTGTTGGTGAGGATTTTACCCGAGTTCCACGGCAATATATATATATATATATATATATATATACCAGGTACCTTGTTATTTTTCAGACTCTTTAAGGCTAGTTAAACTCATCTCTAAGTATAGAATATCCCGTCATCATTTTCAATTTCTGATTCCTGTTCTAGCGCTTCTAGTTCCAGTCCTGCACATAAGCTTCCTCTATATTCTTGACATCTATCCACTTTCTCTGCATTTTCAATCTACACTGTGCCTCCCTTTTCCTGCTTTGCCTTTCTTCCATTAAATTCAGAATATCCTTTATCACCCATGTTTTCGTATTTTCTTTTAGTTTATAATCCAAACTATCTTTGACTGCAATGTCTAAACTGTATTAATGTTATTCCATTCTGCTTCTACCTCCTTAGTACCAGAAAATTTCTCGATGTTGTTAAATATTATTAAACAAAAAGAAACAACCAAATATATGACAGAATTATTTTCTAAATTCTGAACCTATTCAGACGAATGTACTGTAAGTACGTTTATCAGTTCATGAAAGTAATTAAAACTATTTATAATTTTTCTAGGTTATAGTTTCTAAAGTTTTCATAAACACCTGATGAATAATTTTTGCCTATCGGACACTACTAAAAGCATTTGTCGCCAGAGACTTCAAAAGGAACTAACTGTTCTCAACATGCTAGTGTCCAACGTGAAGTTGTTAATTTAATGGAACCAAGGTGTTCTTAAAATTAAAGTTAACCAACCTGGTAGAGTAATCCCAATTTTATTGACTACTATCAGTCTGTGCGATATCTTTTCTTCAGGATTAGCTAACCTACTCAAGTAATATGTTGCTTCTTTGAATGTTAATTATGAAATGCTCTAAAAAATTGATCTTCCGTGCAGAAAATAATTTGAGATATCTTCGGCAAACTTTGGACAGGTGAATTAAGACTGCAAATTGAAATTGTTTTGTGTTGTTATTTTCTATCTAAATACAGTATTGCCCGAAATAAACAGTACTGAAACTAAGTTGGCGGTGTTTTTATGCGTGCGCTGTCACACTCAAGTTAGCTAGTATAGACCTGTCAAGTAAACCTCAAACAAGTAATTAGTAGGGCCTAATTGTTAAAAATGGTGTTAAGTACAGAGGAGAAAGTGTTTCTGGTAGAGCATTATTTTCGTTCATACGGAATCGGCCGACGTAATGGTGCAAGTTTGCTATACGTGTCTGATCAATTCACACAAAGGTTTAATAAACGTTCTCCAAGTAATGCTGTAATTTTGAAGGTTATTGAAAAGTTTAGAAATACAGGTAGTGTATTGTGCCAACGAAAAGGAAACTCAGGGCGTCCCAGGACAGTTAACAACAACAATAACCATGAACGTGTTTTAAGCAAATCTTAGAAAATCCGAAAGTCAGCCAGGCAAGGACAGCGTTACAACTTGATTTAAAAGAACTTCCTTTCAAAGAATCCTGAAGGAGCTGGGTACATTTTCGTATGTGATTCAGGTACATCAACAACTACATCCTCGGGATTATCGCAGTAGAGTGGAATATTGCGCCAGAATTCTCGCGTTACAGTATGAAAATCCTGAATTTTTGAAAAATGTTTGGTTTTCAGACGAAGCACATTTTCACTTGTCAGGCTATGTGAATCGTCGCACAAATCGATTTCTGGGCTTTGCCAGACCCGATGAGGTTCAAGAGGTTCCTTTACATAGTGAAAAAGTGAGTGTCTGGTGTGTTTCCGGACACGGAATCATTGGTCCGTACTTTATCGAAGAGAATGGTAGGCAAGTCACACTTAATCAACAGAGGTACAGACAAATTTTAACACGATTTATCCCTGATCTACGTCAATTCTGTCGTGCACGTAACTTGGCATTTCGAAACCAATTTTTTCAGCAGGACGGGGCAACTTGCCAACTGCTGCCGCAATTCGTCAATTTCTTCAAGAACATTTTCCAAGCAAATTCATATCACGATTTACTGACTTCCCTTATCCTTCACATTCTCGAGACCTCACACCTCCAGACGCATACATTTGGGGCATGGCTAAAAATGCCGTTTTCAAACGGGCACCACAAACCATCGATGAATTAAAGGATGCCGTTAGAGTCTTCTTCGCAGCCCTGAGACAACCCTTATTCAATAACATGACCAGAAACTTAGAACATCGTTATGAAGTCTGTCTCGAACGAGGAGGTGCACATTTAGAACATATAATAAAGTGTCAATAATATGTATTTTTTAAATATACAAAACAATTACAATTTCAGTACTGTTTATTTCGGGCAATACTGTACATGTAAAATCAACTTACGGAAAGGTTGACTAGAATTAGAGAAAAGGACTTTTTATTCTTTTGACTCGGCACAATTTTGCGTTCAAACGATGAGATGATGGGCGCCAGGGTAGTACATTGTTAATCAAAACAAATAAATCATAAAACTGTATAAATTAAGAGTACAAGGATGTCATGATGTAGTCATTTCTAAACTTTAAAACCGCTATAATTAATTTGACAACTTTGAATGTGAACAATATAAGATACAAAAATAATCCTCTTCAACTTTGAAAAACTGAAACATGAAGATACACATCTTTATCTTTCACTTTCTCAAAGTTAAAGCGTCTTTCTTTGTTTTGTTTTTCAAATTCCTAAATTTAAACGCAGCTTTCATAATTACCATGTTGTAATTTGTGTTTATATCTGCTTCCGAGTAGCATTTTACTTGATTCTTAAACTGTTGTCCAACAAGAATGTAATATATTAGTAGAGGATGAGGGGGATTCGAGGGCAGCGCCGCCGCCGCCGCCGCTATCTAACCTAGGTTTTACATGTAAATTCCCATAAGGAGGGAATGAGGGAGATGAATCTTCGCCTTGCTCCGCCTTGCTCTCCGCCTTGCTCGGACACCCCCCAACCATTTTGATTACGTCACACCCACATTCTTTCCACCCGCGAGATAAATCTTTTTCCACACTTCCACCCACGAGATAAATGTACATTGTTTGGTATCAATTAATATTAGATTTTTCTCAGCTACCCGAATCTCTAAGAATTTTTTAGATTGCATCACCCCCCCAGGGAGCTACCCTCATTTTAAGATTTTTTTACCGCTAACATTCTGAACCAAAATAGTTTTCATCGTCTAACCAATGCATCTTTCGAGATAAACCTATCTTGTTTGGTATTAATTAACATTAGATTTTTCTCAGCTACCAGAATCTCTAGGAATTTTTCAGATTGCATCATCCCCCAGAGAGCTACCCTGATTTTAAGATTTCTTACCTGTTGCGATTTTTGACCGCCCTTAAACATTTTTTTAGTCATGCGATACATTAAGTTAGTCTAGAATTTTACGCACAATTCGAATTTGCAAACAGATTTAAAATCGGACTACTCCTTACAAAGTTACACACATACCTTCTAGCGAGCATACCGCGACCGTACCACTACTCGCTTTTAATGTTACACCATACTTTCTACCTTGTTTAGCTCATCTTTCGAGATAAATGTACTTTGTTTGGTATCAATTAATATTAGAATTTTCTCAGCTACCCGAATTTCTAGGAATTTTTCACATAGCACCATCCCCAGAGAGCTACTCCAATTTTAAGATTTTTTGCTGGTAGCGATTTCTGATTGTACTTATAAATTTTGTATACATGTAGCACATCTTGTTAGTCTAGAATTTTATGCACAATCCGAATCTCTAAATAGATTTAAAATCGAACCACCCCTTACCACTTTACACACACCCTCTAAATTATAACTTTCCTGCAGCTCATACCTAAAAGAAAATCTAAAAACAATTCTTAAAACTTTTTATTACAAACAATTTTTACTAATACAGTTTAAATTTGTAAACCACATTTCTAAATACATATTCACAATTTTTTAATCTTAACCTAGAACTCATATCGGCTTATACTTATTAATATTTATTTCTAAATAGAGCACCTTTTCCGAAGACCAACCGGACCCGCATGTTTCAAATTCCTCTGATTTTGTTCTTATGATTTCGCTTAAGACCTCGTACATATTTTCCAGATTACTAGAAGACGTTATAACCACATTTTTTGTGTTAAAGGATTTCACATCGGTAGTCTCTTCCCCCGTTTTGGTGTAAACGCCGTAGAGTTCGCAATAGACTTTTATTGCTGTATGTTGTATTCTTTTTTCATTTATTAATCGAATAAATCGCTCTTTCTGCTTCCAAAGAAACTCGGACACTCCATCGTCGACACTGACGTTCTTTATGCGATAGCTAGCCATACGGTTGTTAAACGCTGTACTAACCATTTCTACACCATCGTCGTTAGTAGCGGTAACTGATGCATTTTTATGTTTGTTGCTCCTTAAGTGTGCGGCATACGTAGTTTTATCCATTTCGAAATCGCATACTTTACACATAATTCGTGGTTGTTTCGTACAAGACCCTTTAACAGCTGGCGGAGCTGAACGTTTACTGCTTAATAACATACCATGCTGTTTTTCCTTGTGTCGCTGTAAGCTGTCCATTCTCGTAAAAGCGATACCGCAAGACTCACAGTTAAAGTACTTTGCTGCGGACGGATGTATAAGCTTAACCGTCGACGATGTTACACCACGACATTTGTTCTGGTGCCGTTTGAGAGCATTTTTCCAAGTATAGGAAGCACCGCAAGAGTTGCATTTAAAAACGTTTGCAGGTACCATTTTAGTACAAAACAAAATCCGCACTATAGGACTTGACTTGTAAGCGAACTAACTTATAACTAAAGAGTTTACTCCTGCGTACCTGCTTTATGTACCCTATAGAATGCATACCGAAGATTTCCGAAAACGGCCGAACGATGTTGAAGATTCAGCGAGGAACTAAATGACGTCATAATCCTCGCAGCTCGTCCAATACATTTAGCACCAATGTATGCGCCCGGTTCGCTTCGTCCATGCTGCGAATACCGTTAGTAGAAACACCGGAAAACGTCTTCCATGTTATACGGATCGCGTGCATATTAAAAAGCCAAAAGGGTTATAGCACACGCACACAAATTGCTTGCAAGTCATGTGGTAGAAGATGCAGTGCTAATATAAACAAAAACTTAATAAAACACTTTAAACCTTTACTAAGGGAATACCAAACTTGTTGTCTACAGAATACTTACTAATAAAGCAATTTAATTTTAAATAACTTCTACGTCATACTTTCGGAAATGGCAAGTTGAATATTTTCTTTGGAAACAATCGAAGATTGCCGAAGACACTCGAAGAGTGCACGAGCGCGGTCACTAAACCAATCAGCATTAATACCGAGTATTCTATGCTTTCGTAGGTTTCTCATTTCCTAGAACCAAATCTTCCACATAGCGGTCGGTAGCACGTAATGATTTCTAGAACCGGTAAGTACTCGATATCGTCCAAATAGAGAATTAGATGCTCGATGTCCGTCAACTCCCGATTCTCTCGTAAAAGGTAGAAAAAACTCAGTCAATCATCCATTATACTTCGACTCACCCCCGTTCTGATAATTTACAAAAAAATTTTTTTTTCAAACGACAATGGGCTGAGAATTTTTAAACCTCCGAGGGATCTTTAAGTCGTGATCAATTACACATCCGAGCTACGCGTAAACTAACATATTTTATAGCAACAATGCGCTGTATAATACATGCATACCCCTTCGCCGCGCTACTGCTATTCTTGTAGTTGCTTGAAAAAGTCAGTTGCCTTTTTTACTGTTAGGATCACTGGATCCGATGAGCTTCCACGCACTAACACCTAACGTATCTTTCCTACTATTTGTTAAACAAAAACTACCGACATCGCCATGTTCGTATACGAACGTAAGCAGATGTTTGTGGATGTGTACGAGAATATGTCATATACATTAACCAGTCTAAGCTATTTTATTTAGTCCACGAAAACTACTATTTTTCTAAACCACAATTAATAATCGCCTTTATAGGTTTAACATTTCTACCATTACCCAATGACTGGTGCTACGTACATGGAAACTTTAATTTCTTATTGGAGAGAATCCTTATTCTCGCACGCACTGTTGCGTAGCTGCAAGCCCACCCCTTTTGGGAATATATGCTCGTTATAGGTTGTAGCACCCGCGGTTTTACTTAACTACACTTCGTGAGACCCTTTTAATCTTTTTAATCGTATCTTTCTCGCCTACAGTACAGTAGGACTTAGCCCTACTACCAACAAATTCTAATACTGGACCCACATTAAAGTTGTCTTTGAATTTCTCTACAATTTTTTGTTAACATATTGTGTTTATTATTTGCGGGGTAGCCACTCTTTTAAGATAACTATATTTTGTTTGGTATCAACTAATATTAAATTTTTCTAGGGAACCCAAATCTGTAAATAGATTTTAAATAGGACCACCCCATACAAAGTTATGCCCTTTAAAGACTAATTTTTACCCATTTTTATTTAACTCCATCTTTAAAACCCTTTTTTTCGCTACCCAAGACATATGCTTTGACCAACCGTTTCCCTAGAAATCTAAAACCGCCGTGTCCCGCGAATATCACGTGGAGATAACACGTATACTCTGTCAACCAGGATAAAAGACGGAAGGATTTGGAAGGTGGGAGAAGAACTTAAAAATTATGGAATCTTAAAACTAATATATACAAAAGATTTACAAAATCCATACAAATATAAACAACTATCTTATATCTTTACGCCCCCATGCGTAGATTGTTGTACTATTAGGAATGATGTACCTTTTGTCATCTTCCCTCGATAAACTAATTTTATCAATAAGCTGCGTATACAAATCGTATTCTTTTACTCCGGATACATACGCAGGCAAGTACTCGATACCATCCAAATAAAGAATTGGATGCTTGGTGACTGTTAACATCCGCTTCCCTCGTGTACGCCCAAACACATCCCAGCGCATGAGCACCCCTGCGCATGCACACCCCGCCCATGCGCACCCCTGCGCGCGCGCAACTCCTGCCTAAACGCACCCCTCTCTGTGCGACTGCTATTTCGGGGTAATGTCACAGCCTTTTATAAATAAAGAGCAATGTTATATACTATTATAAAATGTTTATTCTGACATTATACATAACAAATTTAAAAACATTTAATACCAAGCATGGAGTCATTTAAACTTAATTTTAATACAAAGTTATACACAGAAGACAGTCCTTTCTTTATGTTTGTTTGGAGTGGTTTTAATTTTATCTAATTTTATTCGCAGCTTAAAATTTAAATCGACACCCAAGTCTTCTATCTCCTTTTCTAGCCAATAGTTTGATACATAGAGACCGTCTATGTTTTCGAATTGTAAAATGTACCGAAGTTTGCCTCTATATTTAAAGTCTTTGATTCCACCGACAACCAGATCCATTCCTTCGTGTAATTCTTGTAGCTTGTGACAATCTTTTAATCGCAGCTTTCCCACTATATCCTGCATACGTATCTTGTTAGCTTGATCGACTTCTTCTTGTCGGTATTGAGGAAATCCTTTTCTCCCACACACTGTTGCGTAGTTGCATGTCCACCACTTTTGGGAATATATGGTTGTTATAGGTTGTAAGACCCTCGGTTTTAAATGATCCGAAAGGTTCTTTACTAGGTAAATATACAATGTTTAGCGGAACCCCTTTGCGTGTGGTGTACGCCAAGGTTACGAAACCCGCATTCCTTAGTTCGTCTTTGTTATCTGCCATTTTGATAAATACGTTTTTAGAATAACTTTTTAAAAAGTATACGGATTTAGTACCATCCTTTTCTGCAAGAACGCCTACATAACTAAAAGAGTCTTTCTTACTAACCGCAATTGCATACAGCTTGTACAACCCGGATGTATCTCTAAGTAGGTCCATCGGCACATAAAATAATCTTTTAATTCTTCCTCATTTTCTCTAATAAGATGTTCTATGTCTAACACATCTTTGTATTGTTCGCGTATTGTCGCAGTGTTTTCCATGTAGTCCAATTTTCGCCTTTTTGCATCCATTTCCTCTAATTCCAGTTGTCTTTTCCTTCCACTTACAGCGTATGGCATGCATAATGGGGTAATTTCCCTTAGCGTAAACGGATAGAGTTTACCACCAATATTTGCGCGTTGTCGTACAACCTCTGGGCGAATGCTAGGTGTATTTATCAATCCCAATTCCGAAATGTCTATTTCTTTTGGAATTGTAGAATACGGTGTTGCAGATTGTGTAAAATATGTACTACCTGCTTTAATGTAGCACTTGTGTAAGATTTTTATTTCATCTTGGCTGTCTTCCTCCTCTACTATCTCCAAATAATTTACGGGTAAATAGTTAAAACTAAAAGCCGAAAGCACATACTTTATCAATGTTTCCCTTTCTTTTGGTTTTTCGGACAACTTAATTTGTATTGCCATTCCCCCAATACACGTACTGTAGTAGGTTATTATACACTAAACAGCAGCTATTTTGTAGCTTGTCTGATAGCTTACTCCACATTTTGGCAAGTGGTACCGAGTACATTGGCGCCTTTAGGAAGTATAACTTACTATCTTCCAATAACGTTAAACAGTCTTTTAAGGGATTATACACCCGTTCCGCACTGACATAGCTTCCAATTGCACAGTTGTATATTGTCGCTTCCAATCGCGTAATACCATGTTCTTTGGCCAAAGTAGACGCAAATGTTTCCCTTAAACGTACATCTGGACAACGTAAAAAATCTAGTATCTGATTGCCAAGTTGTTTATTAACACCAGGACATGTTATCTGACACACAAATTTGTTGTATATCTTAATTCTTGCATTGGTTGTTAGCCATGTTAAACAATCAATCCCTACAGTTTTATCGTTGTCAACTATAATATTACACTTTTCTTCGTATTCGCCCTTATAGCAAAAGTTATGGTTTGTAGTTAAATAATTACACATCTCCATCTTGCTAAATATGCCAGCAAAATCTTGGGTTACATCCATGTCAAAAAGATAGAAATAATCTTTTACGAGTTCGTCTAATATATCTGGCAGTTCCTCCAATAAAGTTTCCAACTTAACATCTGTTAGTTCCACTTTGTATTTTTACGTTGTCCAGATGTACGTTTAAGGGAAACATTTGCGTCTACTTTGGCCAAAGAACATGGTATTACGCGATTGGAAGCGACAATATACAACTGTGCAATTGGAAGCTATGTCAGTGCGGAACGGGTGTATAATCCCTTAAAAGACTGTTTAACGTTATTGGAAGATAGTAAGTTATACTTCCTAAAGGCGCCAATGTACTCGGTACCACTTGCCAAAATGTGCAGTAAGCTATCGGACAAGCTACAAAATAGCTGCTGTTTAGTGTATAATAACCTACTACAGTATGTGTATTGGGGGAATGGCAATACAAAGAAATTGACGCGCTTGCAAATTAAGTTGTCCGAAAAACCAAAAGAAAGGGAAACATTGATAAAGTATGTGCTTTCGGCTTTTAGTTTTAACTATTTACCCGTAAATTATTTGGAGATAGTAGAGGAGAAAGACAGCCAAGATAAAATAAAAATCTTACACAAGTGCTACATTAAAGCAGGTAGTACATATTTTACACAATCTGCAACACCGTATTCTACAATTCCAAAAGAAATAGACATTTCGGAATTGGGATTGATAAATACACCTAGCATTCGCCCAGAGGTTGTACGACAACGCGCAAATATTGGTGGTAAACTCTATCCGTTTACGCTAAAGGAAATTACCCCATTATGCATGCCATACGCTGTAAGTGGAAGGAAAAGACAACTGGAATTAGAGGAAATGGATGCAAAAAGGCGAAAATTGGACTACATGGAAAACACTGCGACAATACGCGAACAATACAAAGATGTGTTAGACATAGAACATCTTATTAGAGAAAATGAGGAAGAATTAAAAGATTATTTTATGTGCCGATGTACCTACTTAGATACATCCGGGTTGTACAAGCTGTATGCAATTTGCGGTTAGTAAGAAAGACTCTTTAGTTATGTAGGCGTTCTTGCAGAAAAGGATGGTACTAAATCCGTATACTTTTAAAAGTTATTCTAAAACGTATTTATCAAAATGGCAGATAACAAAGACGAACTAAGGAATGCGGGTTTCGTAACCTTGGCGTACACCACACGCAAATGGGTTCCGCTAAACATTGTATATTTACCTAGTAAAGAACCTTTCGGATCATTTAAAACCGAGGGTCTTACAAACTATAACAACCATATATTCCCAAAAGTGGTGGACATGCAACTACGCAACAGTGTGTGGGAGAAAAGGATTTCCTCCAATACCGACAAGAAGAAGTCGATCAAGCTAACAAGATACGTATGTAGGATATAGTGGAAAGCTGCGAATTAAAAGATTGTCACAAGCTACAAGAATTACACGAAGGAATGGATCTGGTTGTCGGTGGAATCAAAGACTTTAAATATAGAGGCAAACTTCGGTACATTTTACAATTCGAAAACATAGACGGTCTCTATGTATCAAACTATTGGCTAGAAAAGGAGATAGAAGACTTGGGTGTCGATTTAAATTTTAAGCTGCGAATAAAATTAGATAAAATTAAAACCACTCCAAACAAACATAAAGAAAGGACTGTCTTCTGTGTATAACTTTGTATTAAAATTAAGTTTAAATGACTCCATGCTTGGTATTAAATGTTTTTAAATTTGTTATGTATAATGTCAGAATAAACATTTTATAATAGTATATAACATTGCTCTTTATTTATAAAAGGCTGTGACATTACCCCGAAATAGCAGTCGCACAGAGAGGGGTGCGTTTAGGCAGGAGTTGCGCGCGCGCAGGGGTGCGCATGGGCGGGGTGTGCATGCGCAGGGGTGCTCATGCGCTGGGATGTGTCTGGGCGTACACGAGGGAAGCGGATGTTAACAGTCACCAAGCATCCAATTCTTTATTTGGATGGTATCGAGTACTTGCCTGCGTATGTATCCGGAGTAAAAGAATACGATTTGTATACGCAGCTTATTGATAAAATTAGTTTATCGAGGAAGATGACAAAGGTACATCATTCCTAATAGTACAACAATCTACGCATGGGGGCGTAAAGATATAAGATAGTTGTTTATATTTGTATGGATTTTGTAAATCTTTTGTATATATTAGTTTTAAGATTCCATAATTTTAAGTTCTTCTCCCACCTTCCAAATCCTTCCGTCTTTTATCCTGGTTGACAGAGTATACGTGTTATCTCCACGTGATATTCGCGGGACACGGCGGTTTTAGATTTCTAGGAAACGGTTGGTCAAAGCATATGTCTTGGGTAGCGAAAAAGGGTTTTAAAGATGGAGTTAAATAAAATGGGTAAAAATTAGTCTTTAAAGGGCATAACTTTGTATGGGGTGGTCCTATTTAAAATCTATTTACAGATTTGGGGTCCCTAGAAAATTTAATATTAGTTGATACCAAACAAAATATAGTTATCTTAAAAGAGTGACTACCCGCAAATAATAAACACAATATGTTAACAAAAATTGTAGAGAAATTCAAAGACAACTTTAATGTGGGTCCAGTATTAGAATTTGTTGGTAGTAGGGCTAAGTCCTACTGTACTGTAGGCGAGAAAGATACGATTAAAAAGATTAAAAGGGTCTCACGAAGTGTAGTTAAGTAAAACCGAGGGTGCTACAACCTATAACGAGCATATATTCCCAAAAGGGTGGGCTTGCAGCTACGCAACAGTGCGTGCGAGAATAAGATTCTCCAATAAGAAATTAAAGTTTCCATGTACGTAGCACCAGTCATTGGGTAATGGTAGAAATGTTAAACCTATAAAGGCGATTATTAATTGTGGTTTAGAAAAATAGTAGTTTTCGTGGACTAAATAAAATAGCTTAGACTGGTTAATGTATATGACATATTCTCGTACACATCCACAAACATCTGCTTACGTTCGTATACGAACATGGCGATGTCGGTAGTTTTGTTTAACAAATAGTAGGAAAGATACGTTAGGTGTTAGTGCGTGAAGCTCATCGGATCCAGCGATCCTAACAGTAAAAAGGCAACTGACTTTTTCAAGCAACTACAAGAATAGCAGTAGCGCAGAGAAGGGTATGCATGTATTATACAGCGCATTGTTAGTTTACGGGTAGCTCGAACGTGTAATTGATTACGACTTATAGATCCTCGAAGGTTTAAAAATTCTGAGCCCATTGCCGTTTGAAAATGTTTGGAAATTATCAGAGCAGGAGCGGGTCGAAGTTTAAGTTAGATGGATGATTGACCGAGTTTTTCTACCTTTACGAGGAATCGGAAGTTGACAGACATCGAGCATCTAATTCTCTATTTGGGCAATATCGAGTACTTACCGGTTCTAGAAATCATTACGTGCGGCCGACCGCTATGCGAAAGTGTAAAAGCCTACAGAAGCAAAATTTAATTATCAGACGAAAAAGTGCGCGATGTGCTATAGAAAGTATAAAAATGGTGCTTTGCATCAGTCCTAACAGTAAAAGGAGAGTGACTTTTCTAGCAATTACAAGAATAGCAGTAGCGCGGCGAAGGGGTATGCATGTATTATACAGCGCATTGTTACTATAAAATATGTTAGTTTACGCGTAGCTCGAATGTGTAATTGATCACGACTTAAAGATCCCTCGGAGGTTTAAAAATTCTCAGCCCATTGTCGTTTGAAAAAAAAAATTTTTTGTAAAATATCAGAACGGGGGTGAGTCGAAGTATAATGGATGATTGACTGAGTTTTTCTACCTTTACGAGAGAATCGGAGTTGACGGACATCGAGCATCTAATTCTCTATTTGGACGATATCGAGTACTTACCGGTTCTAGAAATCATTACGTGCTACCGACCGTTATGTGGAAGATTTGGTTCTAGGAAATGAGAAACCTACGAAAGCATAGAATACTCGGTATTAATGCTGATTGGTTTAGTGACCGCGCTCGTGCACTCTTCGAGTGTCTTCGGCAATCTTCGATTGTTTCAAAGAAAATATTCAACTTGCCATTTCCGAAAGTATGACGTAGAAGTTATTTAAAATTAAATTGCTTTATTAGTAAGTATTCTGTAGACAACAAGTTTGGTATTCCTTAGTAAAGGTTTAAAGTGTTTTATTAAGTTTTTGTTTATAGTAGCACTGCATCTTCTACCACACGACTTGCAAGCAATTTGTGTGCGTGTGCTATAACCCTTTTGGCTTTTTAATATACACGCGATCCGTATAACATGGAAGACGTTTTCCGGTGTTTCTGATAACGGTATTCGCAGTATGGACTAAGCGAACCGGGCGCATACATTGGTGCTAAATGTATTGGACGATCTGCGAGGATTATGACGTCATTTAGTTCCTCGCTGAATCCTCAACATCGCTCGGCCGTCTTCGGAAACCTTCGGTATGCATTCTATAGGGTACATAAAGCAGGTACGCAAGAGTAAACTCTTTAGTTATAAGTTAGTTCGCTTACAAGTCAAGTTCTATAGTGCGGATTTTGTTTTGTACTAAAATGGTACCTGCAAACGTTTTTAAATGCAACTCTTGCGGTGCTTCCTATACCTGGAAAAATGCTCTCAAACGGCACCAGAACAAATGTCGTGGTGTAACATCGTCGACGGTTAAGCTTATACATCCGTCCGCAGCAAAGTACTTTAACTGTGGGTCTTGCGGTATCGCTTTTACGAGAATGGACAGCTTACAGCGACACAAGGAAAAACAGCATGGTATGTTATTAAGCAGTAAAAGTTCAGCTCCGCCAGCTGTTAAAGGGTCTTGTACGAAACAACCACGAATTATGTGTAAAGTATGTGATTTCGAAATGGATAAAACTACATATGCCGCACACTTAAGGAGCAACAAACATAAAAATGCATCAGTTACCGCTACTAACGACGATGGTGTAGAAATGGGTAGTACAGCGTTTAACAACCGTATGGCTAGCTATCGCATAAAGAACGTCAGTGTCGACGATGGAGTGTCCGAGTTTCTTTGGAAGCAGAAAGAGCGATTTATTCGATTAATAAATGAAAAAAGAATACAACATACAGCAATAAAAGTCTATTGCGAACTCTACGGCGTTTACACCAAAATGGGGGAAGAGACTACCGATGTGAAATCCTTTAACACAAAAAATGTGGTTATAACGTCTTCTAGTAATCTGGAAAATATGTACGAGGTCTTAAGCGAAATCATAAGAACAAAATCAGAGGAATTTGAAACATGCGGGTCCGGTTGGTCTTTGGAAAAGGTGCTCTATTTAGAAATAAATATTAATAAGTATAAGCCGATATGAGTTCTAGGTTAAGATTAAAAAATTGTGAATATGTATTTAGAAATGTGGTTTACAAATTTAAACTGTATTAGTAAAAATTGTTTGTAATAAAAAGTTTTAAGAATTGTTTTAGATTTTCTTTAGGTATGAGCTGCAGGAAAGTTATAATTTAGAGGGTGTGTGTAAAGTGGTAAGGGTGGTTCGATTTTAAATCTATTTAGAGATTCGGATTGTGCATAAAATTCCAGACTAACAAGATGTGCTACATGTATAAAAATTTATAAGGACAATCAGAAATCGCTACCAGCAAAAAATCTTAAAATTGGAGTAGCTCTCTGGGGATGGTGCTATGTGAAAAATTCCTAGAAATTCGGGTAGCTGAGAAAATTCTAATATTAATTGATACCAAACAAAGTACATTTATCTCGAAAGATGAGCTAAACAAGGTAGAAAGTATGGTGTAACATTAAAAGCGAGTAGTGGTACGGTCGCGGTATGCTCGCTAGAAGGTATGTGTGTAACTTTGTAAGGAGTAGTCCGATTTTAAATCTGTTTGCAAATTCGAATTGTGCGTAAAATTCTAGACTAACTTAATGTATCGCATGACTAAAAATGTTTAAGGGCGGTCAAAAATCGCAACAGGTAAGAAATCTTAAAATCAGGGTAGCTCTCTGGGGGATGATGCAATCTGAAAAATTCCTAGAGATTCTGGTAGCTGAGAAAAATCTAATGTTAATTAATACCAAACAAGATAGGTTTATCTCGAAAGATGCATTGGTTAGACGATGAAAACTATTTTGGTTCAGAATGTTAGCGGTAAAAAATCTTAAAATGAGGGTAGCTCCCTGGGGGGGTGATGCAATCTAAAAAATTCTTAGAGATTCGGGTAGCTGAGAAAAATCTAATATTAATTGATACCAAACAATGTACATTTATCTCGCTAGAAGGTATGTGTGTAACTTTGTAAGGAGTAATCCGATTTTAAATCTGTTTGCAGATTCGAATTGTGCGTAAAATTCTAGACTAATTTAGTGTATCGCATGACTAAAAAAATGTTTAAGGACGGTCAAAAATCGCAACAGGTAAGAAATCTTAAAATCAGGGTAGCTCTCTGGGGAATGATGCAATCTGAAAAATTCCTAGAAATTCGGGTAGCTGAGAAAAATCTAATGTTAATTAATACCAAACAAGATAGGTTTATCTCGAAAGATGCATTGGTTAGACGAAGAAAACTATTTTGGTTCAGAATGTTAGCGGTAAAAAAATCTTAAAAGGGTAGCTCCCTGGGGGGTGATGTAATCTCAAAAAATTCTTAGAGATTCGGGTAGCTGAGAAAAATCTATTATTAATTGATACCAAACAATGTACATTTATCTCGTGGGTGGAAGTGTGGAAAAAGATTTATCTCGCGGGTGGAAAGAATGTGGGTGTGACGTAATCAAAATGGTTGGAGGGTGTCCGAGCAAGGCGGAGAGCAAAGCGGAGCAAGGCGAAGATTCATCTCCCTCATTTCCTCCTTATGGGAATTTACATGTAAAACCTAGGTTAGATAGCGGCGGCGGCGGCGGCGGCGCTGTCCTCGAATCCCCCTCATCCTCTACTTATATTTCATATCTCCCTACGTCTTGTGGCTCTTCCACGTGTATCGTCTTTTAGCATGATGTTGAAATAATGTATTTGTGATAGTTATATTGCTTTTTCGCTAAATTTTACAAGCCATTGTTTTATTTACATGCCTCTTACGAATCCTAGTATGTCTTCGACGTCTATGTAGATTGCTTCTACATTTTCTTCACTGTAGCTAGAAGTGCGCATGTAAATTTGTAATATTACATTGTTTACCGATTTGGATTCTAATCTAACCATGGGTACTCCCTAGTTGCGTTGTAAGTAGTTTACTACACAATATTCTATCTTTTTTCACATAACTGTACCAACACCCGAATTTCCTTCCTCCAATCCTGTGCGAATTACCCTAGTTTCAGCTCCAAAAATCTTCCGCCTCTGTCTACCGAACTTTGCTAATAACCTCATTTTCAATTTTCAAATTCTTTAGCTTGCCTCTTTGCTTCATGTTTCTAACTTCTCCTATATTTGATGTTCCAATGCTCGACCCAAGTACTACATTGGCCAGGAAGCGAGGTTTTTACCTGAAAATTTGGTGTTTTGACAAACCCTTGATATTCCAAGCAAGATTGGGAACCTTAATGTTCACACACGGAACCTACATGTTTCCTCTCATCCAAAAGAAGGCGTATTTTTTTGAAAAAGGCTCGCCTAACATTTTTCAAGCAGTCCGTGTCGGGAGTCAAACCAGAGACCTTGGGCTTAGAAGTCTCACGCAAACCAACTAAACCACGGAGCTGCCGCTTCTAACTTTCCATGTCTCGACTTGGAGGATGTTCCCGGTTCTTCTTTTCTTCTTATGGAGCTTGCCGATCACAACCTCTAAATTAGTCCCCTCCCGGAGATCCAAATGCGGACTATTTTAACTTCGGAATCTTTTACCCCATAGGATGCTATCATTTTCGAAAATGTTTTTGGTACCTTGTGTACATGGACGTAATGTAATGGTTTCCTGCTGCCTTCCATATCAAAATAGTGTATCTTAGAATGCCCTGCCGATCCCTATGGTCTTTGCAACATTGTACCGAAGGAGCTACTGCCCTCATTCGGGGACCTGTCTTAGTCTGATTTCCCACTAAAGACCCCGCTAATTTTGTTCAATCTATAGCTTGGCTCATTAGCTTACTAAAACACGCAAGCCATTCTACAAGTTCTAGTTACTTCAAGGTGTGGTCGGTTCAGAACGGCAGAGAAATCACATTTCCTCTATAATCAGAACATGAGTATGGACTTTTTGTGGAAATTTTCTTAGATATGGAACAAAGGTCTAAAAGCTATACTTCTGCATTGTATTTATACGAGTTCAAATAACTCCTTCGTCTTGACCTCGACCCGGAGGTTAATATGTAACTAATCGCAGTCAACTGTAAGATAATGCATTTGTAAATACGAATTCTAATGTTGCAATAAATTTTACGATTATTTATTAACAAATCTTGAATGCTGTGCTTTTTGTTCTTCTCCGCGAAGGAGTCAAAGACCTTAATACAATTAGCAACAGATTACATCAACCTACAAATCAGTCATGGAATAATATTTTAAAGATACCACATAAATATAACAGTTTCACTTCCGCCCGGAATAATTATGAGGCAAAAACCTGTAAAAATCTATAATTGTGTTTGTAAAGCAGGAAGCAATCTGACAAACTAAGAAGCGTGGGTGTGAATAAAATTGAAATTTAGTGGCCTTATGACAAATGTGGGAAATGCTTTCTATATTCTTCGGGTGCTGTTAACTTGCATAAAAATTATTTTATTAATTATAGTTGCACTGTCAATTAAATAGACTAGGATATACAATTGATGTCCTTAAGTGAGAAATAAATTGTGATATGCTACTTCGGTGTTTGTACTCAAAAGGTACGAACCACTTGAATAAATATTTAATATGTTGTTCAAATATATATTATTTTTATTAATTGCTATTGACAGCCAACCTGCTTATACAAAATCATGCAGGTAGCACAGCTTTTGAGATTGTTAATTTGATCGGCGTAATGGCTGCGCCCTTGTGTTGCTGTCTTTTTTAATTTTTCCATTGCTCTCCTTATACCACTTGCGGTTTCTAATTAACAGGTGCAGTAATCATCGATGCCGGCACTAACATGGTGCCATTTTGCACACCCCCTGGGCCTGTCTTTTGATTGTAATGTGATACCGTTGATCGATCAACTATTTGGTACATAAGTCGCGCGTTTCCTTAAACTCACTTCGGTTCGTCTTCACTGGTTTATATGCCTCTTTAATTCAGGCAACTATCCAGTTTGATCAGGTAATGTAGTTGACCTAACCTTTTAACCGCCTTTCCAATCATCCATTGTTGCTTATTGTTGGCATAGAAACGCGATTCTACGCCATCTCCCACACTTAAGTTACGTAGTTTATGTTTTAAAATAGAGAAAATCTGCAATTTTGGTGATTTGAGTTGAATTCGAATCTATACGCGTGAAGTTAGCCCCCCACTTTTGAAAAAAATAACTTTCTATAACTCATTCGTTTGCACATTGTTTGCACATGTATGCACATCCGGTATTTTTTTTGCACACTTTTCGTTTAAAAATTATTCAAGAAACAATTTTGGGGGGCCAACTTCACACTGGCCCCCGACTTTCAGGAAATTTATTTTAAACCAGCGGAATTAATACATTATTGTTTGCACATGTATGCACATCCATTATTTTTGTTTACACACCTTTCGTTTAAAAGTTATTAAAGAAACCATTGTGGGGTGCCAACATCACACTAGCTCCCCGACTTTCAGTAAATTCATTTAAAACCGACGAAATTGATAGATCTTCGTTTGCTCATGTATGCACATCTATTATTTTGGTTTGCACACTTCCTATTTAAAAGTTATTTAACATTCAGCTTCATAGTCTCGCTATACGATAGCTACTGTTGAAAATGTGAAAAAATTGTTACAATGCGCCCAATTGATACCTTTTCGTTTGCACATTACGAAACACATCAACTTTTTGTTAGCACACCACTGAAAGTACAAAAAATTTTTAAATTTAATCAGGTGGGCTAACTTCACACATGTCAAATATCGCATTTTTGTGCAATCGTAACATGTGATGACAGAAATCAAAGTATCGTCGTTTGCTCATTATGAATCTAGTCGCTTTTTCGTTTGCACACCTTTAGTTCAAAACTTATTTAACATTTACTTTCGTAGTACCCGCTATACGATAGCTAATGTTAAAAAAGGGGCAAACATGGATTACAATGAGCCTAATTGATACCTTTTCATTTGCACATTACAAAACACATCAATTTTTTGTTTGCACACCACTGTAAGTCAAAAAAATTTTTAAATTTAATCAGGTGCGGGCTAACTTTGATATGTCATATATCGTATTTTTGTGCAATTCTAACATGTGATGACGGAAATCAAATTATCTGCATTTGCACATCATGAATCAAATTGCTTTTTCGTTTGCACACCTTTAGTTCAAAACATATTTAACATTTACTTTCATAGTACCCGCTATACGATAGCTACTGTCCAAAATGTGCAAAAATGAACTACAATGAGCCTAATTGATACTTTTTTGTTTACACATTACAAAACACATCAACTTTTTGTTTGCACTCTACTGTAAGTCAAAAAAAAATTTAAATTTAATCAGATGGGGGCTACTTCGCACATGTCAAATATTGCATTTTTGTGCAATTCTAACGTGTGATGACGGAAATCAAAGTATCCTTGTTTGCACATCACAAATCAAGTCGCTTTTTCGTTTGCACACCTTTAGTTCAAGACTTATTTAACACTTACTTTCGTAGTACCCGCTATACGATAGCTACTGTTCAAAATGTGCAAAAATGGATTACAATAAGCCTAATTGGTACCTTTTCGTTTGCACATTACAAAACATATCAACCTTTTGTTTGCACGCCACTATAAGTAAAAAAAAATTTTAAATTTAATCAGGTGGTGGCTAACTTTGCACATGCCAAATATCGTATTTTTGTGCAATTCTAACATGTGATGACGAAAATCAAAGTATCTTTGTTTGTACATCACAAATCAAGTCGCTTTTCCGATTGCACACCTTTAGTTCAAGACTTATTTAACATTTACTTTCGTAGTAGCCGCTATACGATAGCTACTGTTCAAAATGTGCAAAAATGGATTACAATGAGCCTAATTGATACCTTTTCGTTTGCACCTTACAAAAAATATCAACTTTTTGTTTGCACACCACTGTAAGTCAAAAAGTTTTTTAAATTTAATCAGGAGGGCTAACTTCACACATGTCAAATATCGCATTTTTGAGCAATTCTAACATGTGATGACGGAAATCAAAGTATCTTTGTTTGCATATCATGAATCAAGTCGTTTTTCTTTTGCACACCTTTAGTTCGAAACTTATTTAACATTTACTTTCGTAGTACCCGCTATACGATAGCTACTGTTCAAAATGTGCAAAAATGGACTACAATGAGCCTAATTGATACCTTTTCGTTTGCACATTATAAAACACATCAACTTTTTGTTTACACACCACCGTAAGTCAAAAAAATTTTTAAATTTAATCAGGTGCGGGCTAACTTTGCACATGTCAGATATCGCATTTTTGTGCAATTATAATATGTGATGACGGAAATCAAAGAATCTGGGTTTGCACATTATGAATCAAGTCGCTTTTTCGTTTGCACACCTTTGGTTCAAAACGTATTTAACATTTACTTTTGTAGTATCTGCTATACAATAACTACCGTTCAAAATGTGCAAAAATGGATTACAATGAGACTAATTGATATCTTTTTGTTTGCACATTACGAAACAAACTTTTTGTTTGCACACCACTGTAAGTAAAAAATTTTTTTAAATTTAATCAGGTGCAGGCTAACTTCACACATGTCAAATATCGCATTTTTGTGCATTTATAATATGTGATGACGGAAATCAAAGAATCTGCGTTTGCACATCACAAATCAAGTCGCTTTTCGTTTGCACACCTTTGATTCAAAACGTATTTAACATTTACTTTTGTAGTACCTGCTATACGATAGCTACCGTTCAAAATGTGCAATAATGGTTTACAATGAGACTAATTGATGCCTTTTCGTTTGCACATTACCAGACATATACATATACCTATATCGTTGATTGAGAATATTTTAATCAACATATCTACTAAAATATTGTTTTCGAATGTATATAGTCCTCTGTATTTACATTATTATAAAGTGCTGCTAGTTCGAGAATTCCGTTTTCAACCGTCCCGTATGAATACTAGACAACAAGAGGTATGTACTTCCCCAAAAGCCAAACTTGACATTTCTCTAGTATTTTTGACTATTAATTTGTTGATTAATTTGTTGATTTGTTGATACTATTGGTAGTTAGATAATTAAACAGTATTAAAAGTTTTTACAGCATTTTATAAATAATGGCATCTGTGCCAGTTTTTTAAAACAGCATCGGTTAGCTGCATTGTCTGTAATAAAAGTGTAGGTGTAGTTCGAGAAGTGTAGTAATGCAGAATACACTTGGACAGCAATTTTTTTAATACAGATTTTATAAAGATAAATATGCCTCGTAAACCTTGTGTAACAGCAGAAGAAATATTGGAAGCCACAAAAGAGAGGGAGTGTTTTGTAGCTTCAAGTAGCCGACTTTAATCTCGATCGGACTCCATATGGGTGGACATATGCCAAACTTTAAAAAGTAGGACTCAGGTTGTAAATCTATACTTATATTTGAAACAAAATAGGAATGGTGCGTGTTTTCGCATTTTAAGTTATAAAGGCATTACTGTTGAACAAGAAGTTGATCATGCATTGACTTCTTCTGATATTAATTTTGATACAACAGGAGAAAGCATGGAAGGAGTACAAAGCGACCATAAATCAGTACACGTTAAAAGCGGGCATCAGTGCATGACTATCTTCTATGATATAACAATTAATGCTGAAACATGGAAAAATATAAGTCCAAAATTGGTAACATATAAAGAGTACGACAAATACAGGGGTATCCGAGTATATTCGGTATTACAACGAGGATGGACGGAAATAATATCGAAACCATGTTCGACCAAAACCAAAATCCCATGTGCTTATAGCTTAAAAAGGTCGAAAATATATGAATCTTAAAATAACGCGTATATTAATATATTTGGAAAGTGTACGGACTGTAGTGCATCTTTTAACGCTCATTCTATGAAAAAACCCGAACTAGAAAGTGGTATAAAATTATTTGTAAAAACTATTGATACTAGAGGTGTACCTACCACATGAAAAGAAAAGGACACTGAAAAGTAGAGAAAGAGTTAAAGTGCAGCATCAACTTATGCACAAGAAAGCAATTGTTTGGCGTCGTGAGGCGACGATCGAAATGGAATATGGTGATCCAGATGTATTGAGAAAAGCGCGTCAGGAAGGAAAGGATAAAAACTAGGTTTGCACAAAGTACAAGATCCTATTGAATCGATAAGTAATTTATAATACAACGCTGAATATGCTGGCACAGTACAAGAAATTGCATTAAATAAGTTTTATTGTATGTATTGGTCTTCATTACAAATAGATATGTACAAAGACCTTGTTAAATTAGAATACCCAATTTCCATTGACACCACCGGTTCTGTTGTTAAAAAAAATAAGCAGACCAAGTAAAATTAGTAATACAATATTCTATATCAAGCCGTCTTACGTGGTATAAGTGGAATAGTACCATTGTTTCAAATGTTATCTGAAAAATACGACTCCAATACTATCCAATGTTGGATGAACGAATGGTTACGTTCTGGAGCAAATGTGCCATGCGAAGTAATAACCGATTTTTCCTTTGCTCTATTAAATACTATCGCACGTCCGTTTAATAACTGCACTTTAGCGCATTATATAAAATTATGCTTAAAATGCCTAAATTCCGAGAAAAACTTAAAGACTATTATACCTATATGTTTCATGCGTTTGGATATTGCGGATATAATTAAAATGATAGCCAAATGGGAATGATTTCGTGGGAAGGCTCCGCGAATAAAAGATTTTTATTTACGATGCGTGGGGTTTTTGAGTACTATTGAAACAAAAAAACAATTCGAGAAAATATTGCTTTCGCTATTAGTAGTAGCTCTTGGTGAGTGCGATGATAAAATCACAGAATGTGCAATTGACGATGAGAAGAATTACATTGAAGAAGATAATGAAGAATATACTGACTACCATTTACTAAATGAAATGGATGTTGCCTTAGAAGATAATAGTTTATCTCATTTTGATGAGTTACACGCTAACGCCGAAATTTTGGCCCGAAAAACACGATCGGGTCAGCATCTTAATACATATTATTGCCCAGAATTTGTTGCACCATTTTTGCGATTCGCAACATATTATGTTTTATGAACTAATGTAATGGTGCCTATTAATAAATCAAAACACCCTGCAGCGTTGTCAGCTATATCAGAAGCGTATTTTATTGATATTAAAAAAAAAATATTACCCTTGGCAGGGAAGGCAAGCCCCTTCGAGCTGATAAATTTATTATTAAACACAAACGCTCGATTGAAAGTATCTGTAAAATTGAACGGGCAGCTCTCGATAATCACACTGCTAAAAAACCAATCTTCCAAAGAATAGAATATCAAAACAGGACATTTCTGCTCCCGATATTGACATGACATCTACTGCGTATTCATTCGAGTCGACACAGCCAGATTTAGATACAGAGAAAAATTGGCATGGTTTGAATCCTCCAAAAAAAAGCATTAAATGATATTGTAGTAAAATCTCTTACTATAAAGAACAGAGGAAAATACCTAACACCGTGTCTTGCAATAACTTTCATTCACAATCGTCCTCTACGTAAAAAGAAAGAAATTAGCCTTCAAAATGGTTCTTTGCTTAGGCCGATGAAAGTCGGCGTAAGAAAAATTCAGATGACCTCAACATGTGCATTTGACGCAATAACAGAATTATTTACGACAGCGTACGCGGATTCTGTTAACTATAAGCATATAGTGGATGGGGAATACAAAAATGTAGTGTTCTTCCGAATTGTGGTAAGACATGCTGTCAATGGTATTAGCAACGCCATTTATTTTGACAGAATTTCTTATTTATTATCATTGTTCAACATCGAAGACAATGTTATCTATTGCACTTTCAATATCTCTACATTAATTGCGAAGTTGTTAGTTGAAGCATCGAGTGCTAAACAGAAAAGTAAATGTATCGATTGGCAACACGAGGACTCTAGCAACATTCCTGTAGCAGAAATAAACTCAAAGCACATTCATCAATATGGTTTGCAAAGTGGATTACAAAGAAAAATACCGGATGTGCATACATGTGCAAACAATGTGCAAACGAATGAGTTATAGAAAGTTTTTTTTTTAAATTGGGGGGCTAACTTCACGCCTGTTTCGAATCTGTCGATTTAAAAATAGTTCCGTTGGACTTTTGCCATTTTGGAGAGGTGTTGCTCGATATCTATACATAATTTTCTCGATTTTTGCTTCTTATTGAAATTAGTTCATCTATCAATGCTGCCAATAGCTGTTCTCAAAGGTTAAACATTACGTTCAGATAACCCAATGATTGCAGGGCAGCCTGGTGCAATGTACTTATTGAAAAAACCAGCTCCTTTTGCCATTTTGGAGAGGTGTTGCTCGATATCTAAACATAATTTTCTCGAATTTAGCTTCTTATTGAGATTGGTTTATCTACCAATGCTGCCAATAGCTGTTCAGATAACCCAATAATTGCAGGGCAGCCTGGTGCAATGTACTTATTGAAAATACCAGCTCCTTTACAAAAATTTGAAACTCATTACTGGTGAATATAGTCGCATTATGAGAAACTATTATATTTGGATACCCATCATGGGCAAAAATATCTTTTAGAAGTTCGATAGTTGAAGCTGAAGCAGGTAAAGTTTTGCATGATACAATCTCCGTCTATTTCGATTTTGCATCAACAACGAGTGGAAAATAAAAAAAGTCCCGGGCTCATCCCAAGGGTATAATATTACCTTAGGTGCACTAGCCTTAATGTTGATACACGATTCGCATAATGTCGCACACAATGTCTCTATCAATGGATCTCAATATACGTATAGTCCTGCAAACTGCTTCAGTTTTTAAGATTCCCAGATGGGTTCGATTCAGTTCCTTTAAAACTGCTGAATGCATACTGCAAGGTACCACAACATGCTGCTCTCTGGGTTTTGTCTTTTTTTCTCTTAATTCTTGAATTAGTGTTCGTAGTTGATTGTCGCTTGATGTTTCATATCAAAGTGATGATACATTACACTTAAAGTTGTAATTTTATTAATACTTGCTTCACATAGCCCGTTTAATTTATACTTAGTACATTCAAAGAAAGAGCTCTTGAGATACAGTCAACGTTGATGTTGTCATCTGAACGCCTTGTTACAACTTTATAGTCCAATCCGGATAAATATGCAGCATACCGTTGTAGACGCACTGACGTCATGCGTGGAGTTTATTGTTCAGGTGAAAAATTTTACCTAATGGTTGATTATCTGTGATTAATATAAAGCATCGACCCCATATATAACGGTAAAAATGATAAACAGCAAAAATAATTGACAAAACTTCTCAATCTAACTATAAATAGTTATGTTCTGTGTTCGTTAATGCATGTGATACACAAGCAATTAGACGTTCATGTCCATGTATAACATGCGAAAGAAGACCTGCTGCACCAGTGGAACTAGCGTCGCATGCCAATTGAATTGATAAATTAAGATCAAAAAGTAATGGCACACGATTACTTGCTATTTCCTGTTTCAGTGCAGTGAAAGCTCCTTCAGAAGCTGGTCAACGTCAATAGATCGTCAGTCCAGGAACTGGTTAAACGCGTACCCTTATTGTTTCCTCTTCTGAACTAACTTACACATTTCCTTGAAATTTGCACAGTCAGCATCTATATCACTATCTGATCTAGGTCTACTTCTACCTTCTTTTTCTTATCTCTGCTTGCAATATATTCCATACTTTTCTCCTAAAATGCCTTAGAACGTATTCTGCCCTTCTATTTCTTCTATTTTTTCCACAGATATTCTTGTTCCCCTGCTATTTCTATAGCCTATTTGTTATTAACTTTGTTTGTCTATGCTATCATCCTCATACATCTGAAGCACAACATTCCAAAAGACTGCTTCCGTTTTTCTGTCTGCTATTGCTAATGCCCGTATTTCAAAGTCATACTGTGCTGTGCTCCACACATATGCTTTCGACAATTTTCTTCTTGTTTCTATTTTTGTTGTCTTTCATCATAAACGCTGTTCTTTCTTGTTAGATGCAGTTCGGTCCCCTTCTATTGTTTTACAATAAATTACCCTATTTCTCGACATTTAATGGTTGTGTGTTAAGTGCCAAATTGGCCCTTAAACATTGTTTTAGTTTAATTTTGATGTGCGGAAGTTTCGCGCCATAAATTCAAAAGACTCGGTGCGCGTATTTCTGTTACGTCAAAAGTGGGTTGGACGAATAATTTCGCGCCGACGCGTGAAAGGACAGAGAAGGGGTTTTTTTCCGGTGCTCTCTGTAACGTGGCTGTTTTGCCTGAAACTTCGAGTGCAGTGGACGTTTTCGGTAACGTATCGTTATCTTTATCTATGTAGATTTTCTTGCCTTGCTTATCTGTTAGTCAACCTTATACCTGTTTCCTTGTCGTTCCTGCATAGGTAGAGATAAATTGTAGCAGCCTAGGGAGAACTGGAGCAGCTCACGACCCTAAATGAACGAGCCCATGACTGCTGGAGCTGGTCCAAGCGCTTTGGAAGAGCGTTGGGCGTACCATCCAGCAATTATCTTAAAGGGGCCATCAGCAGCCCTTATGGACGTGCCGACGCCATCTTTATCTATTTTGAAGGACGCTTGGCGTACTTCGTGGAAATCTGGACATATTCATGTGAGTATTTCGCTGTTATAAACTATTGTCTTAACTTTATATTTTCCGTTAATTGCGTATTAAATTTGTGCATTGGTGACGTCATTGACAGATGGGAGCGCCCAAAATCTGTATAAAGATTAGCGCTACCAACTGCTATGGTGTCTAATATACCGCGCTTGCGGGTTTGTATTTGTGAACGTTTAAAATGTAAGAATTGGCGCCTTTAACGTGTAAGGGTGTAATACTTCTTTTATAAACATACAATGTATTAACTAATGGCTTTTTCATTTAAAAAAAAATTAACAAACGTCATTATCTATATTCTCTAATATATCTGTTGACCTTAAATTTTAGGTTGGTATCTTGCAAATTCCCCAGAGATTTTTCTGAAATGACATGTCAACTGATTACAATATATATCGTTTGTCCGAAAATTGTTTATTAAAGTAATTATAATCAATTTTCTAATAATTTTAAATGCAGTGTCATTTATAACTTAAATTATTTGAAATGTGTGATTAGTTTGTTTTTAGATGCAAATATAAACTTTTTAGGAAGGATCAATCCCTTAACCCTACTTTTTACACGTGAGTACATTTAAATAATAAATAAGCATTTAAGTAATTTTATGCCTTAAACACGGTTTATTACGAAAATTATCTACGTTATATTAAATTGAAACATAACCCTTATCTGTTTTTTTCGACTTTAAAAGACCGTTTTTGAAACCGTCAATACACTGTTTTGTGGTTACATTCTAAAGGTGTTTTTTACTAATCTAGCTATTTATTTAATGATATTTTAATTACCTTTACAAGAAACTTTGTGTTTAGGGGCACATAACGTAACGATTTGAGCTTTAGAATATCTTTTGAAAATGCTAGATTAACGGGATCTTGTTGCATTGGTTAAATAACACACTGCCTGCCTTTTTTATAATTTGGAGTGTCTTTTTGTAGTTTATCAATGATATGTTCCTTTTATTAAATACTAATCTTGCCCTCTTACAGTTCTAAATGTGTTCCTTTCCTGATTTATATACTTACCGTAATTAAATTTAAATAGTATACCCGACGAATGCCTTTTTAAAGAAGTTTTTGCATTTATATATAGTTAACGAAACTATCTAACCATATCTTTTACCTTCCAAAATGTTGTAATAAACTGAATCTCTTTATATCTGCTCCTTTAAATACTGAAATAAAGGAATTGTCGTTAACGTTTTAATATTTAAACTCATTTACGATAGTTGTTGATAACTCCCGTAATATCGAAAGAACATTCCAATAATTTGGAATACTGTCTTTTTATACATGTATCGTAGAATTTTTCTTTTGTATAGCGAGTATGAGTTTGTCGTGATAGCATATTTTTTTAGATATCGATATTTCAACGTAGAACCTTAAGATCCATTAAGCGAGATTTGCTATTCGGATTGGTCGTCCAGCTCTGTAAGTCTAGAACGAGACCCAAAGGACCGGTCGTTAAGCATTATCAGTCTAGACGAGATTTGATGGTAAGTTGTCGTTTTAGAATTTGTGAATCATTTTTTTAAGAATGATGTTGAAATTTTTCTTTATTAGTTGGATGAAACTCAAACGAGAGCTTTCCATTCTGGTAAATATATGCTTTACAAGATATCTTTTCGTTATTCAACAATTTTGTTAGTGAATCGAGTCTTGATTACTCTTATCTCTTCACATATCGATTTAAATCTCTTTAAATGCCTTAAAATTATCTTTAAAATTGCTCAACCCTACTTACATCTAAAAGCTTTTCACGTTTATTTCTTTGACAATGTACCTAATGTTTTCAGCTCTCACTTGGCTAAATAACTTAAAACAACCCGCAGGTCGTTTGGCAAGATGGAACTTGCGTATCTCTCAATTCACTTTTGATGTTAGGCATAGGCCTGGCAAATTAAATATCGCACCTGATGCCTTATCTCGTGATGTTGTCTCTCTTAACATTCCAAATTTAATTCCTGATACCTGGTATCTTAATATGATTAAAAAAGTTTCTGACAATCCCGATAAATTTCCTACCTTTCGTGTAACTAATAATATATTATATAAATTTGTATCTTCTTCCCCTCAATACCAAGGCAGGTGGCATATTAAAGACCTTAAGCCATTCTCTGCTGACCCAAATGCTTTTTCACGTTCCATTCCCCTTACGATTTACCTAATATTTTTTGTTCTCACCATCAATTAGTATCTTTAATTACTTATTCCTTCTCTTATACACCTACGTTTTACACGTTTAACTCATTTACCTTAAACCTTTTGCTTCCGGTTGACTTTTCTTTGACCGTACCGTTACTTGTATATTATTTTATTCTCTACACCCTCCAATATAACTCTCTCGTTTCATTTAATTAATCCTCGAACTTTTCCTACAGCATATTATTTGGTTTTTAGTATTTTTCTTACATGGCTTAATTGTGTGGTAATTGTCGTAACTTTGGTTGCAATAACTCATTGAATTTTTATGATTGGTTTTAGCTGATGTTAGAGTGAATGCTTTCTTCTTTGCACTCACATAGGAGACGCGGCCTATGCCATTGTAAGAAATAGTTCATATTCGCAGTTGCAAAAATCTAGGATTGTCTATTCCATGTGTTTTTCCTCTGAATTATTACAGTCGCCCACATTATACTACATCATTATTTCTTTCTTTTCCTACTAAATCACCATAACTTATAAACTTTTTTTTTCATTGTTTTTTATTGAACTTCGTGGTGAGACGCTATTGCTTCTTATTGATATCTTATTAAATTCTCGGTTGTTTTAGCATATTGGGACAGTGTACCTGTATTTAACTGCTTATAATTAGGCATCGTGTGTGTTTAGGGTGCTACCGTTTTAAAAAACTACCTTAAAACAGTTGTTTTTGTGTGAATGTATCTGTAATGATACTTTTAAGTTGTTGTGACAACTTTTGTCTGATTTTCTTATCGTAGTGGATGCACTCGTTAGAGCCTAGAATTTTTTTTTAACTTATATGCCTTATCTTATCTATATAACGGCTCCACGGAGTCATTCTATCGTTATCCTTATCTATTGTCTTCGATAATAACTAAGCTAATATCTTTATCTTGTTTATTATCTTTGATAATACCCTTAGTTTTAGTATCGTTATCTTACCGACTACCGTTAGAAATAACTTTGAGTTAATTTCGCGTTATCTTACCTATTACATTTAGTAATAACTTTTGTTTAATATCGCGTTACCTTACCTACTATCTCTAATAATAACTTTAGCTTAATATCGCGTTATCTTACCTAGTATCTCAAATAATAACTAAAGCTTAATATCGTTATCTTACCTATTACCTTTGAGGATAACAATTTACGCTTAATATCGTTATCTTATCTATTATCTTTAACAACAATTTAATATCTTGTCTTATCTTTTTATCTTCCTAACGTTTGGTATTTATGACCAGACGTGGGAATTATTTTTCTTGAATTTAAGTGAAAAAGCTAACCTGATGTAGAAATGTAATTTGTTAGGTTAGCGATGTAAGGATTTAGTAGGGTGGTACTTTTGGTAAATTTGTTGATTCACAACCATGTCATGGACAAGTTTTGATGTGTATCGTTAGTAAACCAAAGTACCAGTAACAAAATTTGCTAGAGTGTAGAGTGACTCACTCTGTGAACATTTTTAAATTTGGGCACTTTTTGCCAACAAAGAACAGTTTTAATGCAGCGCTCATGTGTGTTTGCACGTAAGAAACTTTAATGTTAGCTTTAGTTTAGATAGGTTAGGCGACTTGTCGCATTTGTTTTACTTTAAGTAGTGTTTCATGGTCCCCGACAAATTTGTGCTGTCGATTATTAGTGTAGTCAAATACAATGGGGCTACATATTCCGTTTCCTGGTAATTCGGTAGACGTGGTATCGGTCGAAAAAACCAGGTGGCGCCTTATATTAACATTTTGTAGGTTTTAAGTTAGGTTTTATGTAGGGTAGTTAGGACTTAGATTTTAAGCTGTTACTGTGCTAACAGACTTTTTCTTTTTTTAAGCTTTTTTTATGGCTTTGTTGCGATTGTTACGTGCCAAATTGGCACTTAAACATTTTTGGTTTAATTTTGATGTGCGGAAGTTTCGCGCCATAAATTCAAAAGACTCAGTGCGCGTATTTCCGTTACGTCAAAAGTGGGTTGGACGAATAATTTCGCGCCGACGCGTGAAAGGACAGAGAAGGGGGTTTTTTCCGGTGCTCTCTGTAACGTGGCTGTTTTGCCTGAAATTTCGAGTGCAATGGACATTTTCGGTAACGTATCGTTATAATTATCTATGTAGATTTCCTTGCCTTGCTTATCTGTTAGTCAACCTTATACTTGTTTTCTTGTCGTTCCTACATAGGTAGAGACAAATTGTAGCAGCCTAGGAAGAACTGGAGCAGCCCACGACCCTAAATGAACAAGCCCATGACTGCCGGAGCTGGTCCGAGCGCTTTGGAAGAGCGTTGGGCGTACCCTCCAGCAATTATCTTAAAGTGGGCCATCAGCAGCCCTTATGGACGTGCTGACGCCATCTTTATCTATTCTGAAGGACGCTTGGCGTACTTCGTGGAAATCTGGACATATTCATGTGAGTATTTTGCTGTTATAAACTATTGTCTTAACTATATATTTTCCGTTAATTGAGTATTAAATTTGTGCATTGGTGACGTCATTGACAGATGGGAGCACCCAAAATCTGTATAAAGATTAGCGCTACCAACTGCTATGGTGTCTAATATACCGCGCTTACAGGTTTGTATTTGTGAACGTTTAAATTGTAAGATGTGAAGGGGGGTAAGCAACCTGTGGCTGCCAAGTTCCCCCAGCACTTGAACATTTGCCGATATAATATTTTTTTCCAATATATCTTTTCGCACAGTCAACATTAGTTGCAGTTACTTCACAACCAACACCTGTAGTTTTTTATAATAAACATCAGATTTATCTGCACTTATTTTTTTCGTCATTAGGTTTTCAGTCTCAAAACTGGTTGGACACGTACCTGCACTTATTTATATTCTGAGCTAGCCTACACAGTTTCCTGAAATTCCTATACAGCCTATATACAGCTCAGTTTCCCTTCTGTTGTTTTCTAATTATACGCCCTATTTCACCGAGATTCAGTGGTATGTGAAAGGGGGCGTCGCCGTGGATCAATGTAGTAAGCGTAAGACTACGGATCCCAAGGTCCTGGGTTCAAATCCCGACACGGCCGACTGCTTGAAAAATGGCAGGCGAGCATTTTTCACAAAGATTACGCTCTCGTTCGGATGAGAGGTAAAATGGAAATCCCGTGTGTGAGTGTTGTCACGCACGTTAAAGATCCCTACCTTGCCTGGAACGGAAAGGGTTCGGCAAAATTCTAAATTTCCAGGCAACAAAAAACTCGTCTCCTGGCCAATGTAGTACCTTTGGGTGGAGCATTGGAAATGTAAATGAACGGTATGTGAAAGGGAGGCTCCGTGGCGTAGTTGGTATGCGTGTGACTACTACGTCCAAGGTCCCGGGTACCAATCCAGACACGGTCCGCTTGAAAAATGTTATGCGAGCATTTTTCACAAAAATTCGCCCTGTTCGGATGAGATGTAAAATGGAGGTCCCGTGTATGAGTGTTGTCACGCACGTTAAAGATCCTTACCTTGCTTGGAAACAAGGGTTCGGCAAAATTCAAAATTTTTCAAGTAAAAAAAACTTGCTTCCTGGCCAATGTAGTACCTTCGAGTGGAGCATTAGAAAATCACATGTAAGGCATGTGAAGGGGGTTAAGCAGTCTGTGGTATCTACTTAAACATGCATTCTTTTAATAATTAACGTATCGGAGCCGTCATTGTTGATAAGTTCAAAATAAATCTTAAATAATAGGATACCATGCCAAACAAGTTGAAAATGCAAGGCATTGTCGCAACGAACTTCCAAATGTAGACTTACTTTAAAACAATTTAAAGAAATTAAAATTATTATGTTGTAATAATTATAAGTATTCAGATAAAATACAAAAATTTATAAACAACAAAAGAGACATTTTAATATATTTTATTTTATTGAATAAATATTTTAAAAGCTATATATTAGTTCTCATCAATAAGATAAGATTTTTTTTTATATGAATCTAATTATTTTCGGCAATCAAAATTTAAGTTTAAACAATGTCTATAATATTGGAATAATTGGCATGAAATGCCATAAATTGTTCAAATATGTGTCGCATATTGATTTTAAACTTATTAAAAATTTTAATTATCCCTGTACATTTTCCCGCGGGCTCGGCGTCCCCGTGGCCCGATTTCAACTGACATCAAAACTTAAGCTCAGGACACCGATCTGAATCGATTGATGTATCACACATTGATGTCCGACCATTAGAAAGGCCTCGGACGGACAGACGGACGACAAATCGATTTCATAAACGAACGAAGTTCGTTGAAAAACTTTTCACTTCTGTAGCTCATGTTAGAGTCAGCATATCAACGATATCTGCTAATTTTGCTGGCGGTTTTGAAATACGATTGTGTTCACACACCCTAAGCATTCGATATGGCGTTGAAAAATGACGCATTTGTGTTTAAACGTAGATCAAATTTGCGTAATCGTTCTAGACAAGTTATTATATTGGTTTTGTATTCACTGCAACTGCTGCCGCGTATGAGAGTATCATCAAAACAATTTGTTGTACTTGGTAAGCCAACGATAATGCGCCTCATAATTTCATTAACTTCGAATGGCGCTACTTTAATACCAAACGATAATCGATTTTCGCAGTCCCTTATGTGTTGACGTGGTTTGAATAATACTTATTGAACAATTCATCTACTAAAATATTTAGGTAGGCCTTAATAAGTTCAAACGACAAAACCATTTCCCATTGCGCAATTCGTTAACTACATATTCTATTTTTTCGATGGGGTTATGAGAACCAATGAGTCTTTCATTTACCCTAACTTTATAATCTACACATAAGAGAATATTATCTTCAGGTTTAGAAATGATAACTGGTGGCAAATCCCAGTCACTTGTTTCCGTTTTTGAAATAATTCCAGATGCTTCAAGTTCATCAAGCTCTTTTTCAACCGTTATATATAACGCATATGAGAGTTCTCATGAAAAACTGGCATTGAGCCTTCGCGCAGCTTTAATGATACCTTGAATTCCGGAACACATTCGACTTTTTCTGTAAAAATGGTTCGGAACCTGTTCATAAATACATCTATTTCATTAGCGTCATTGATACTGTTACGAACTATTAGGCAACCCATCAAACACGCAATCTGCATAACCGAAGTATATTCTACAGAAGTCTCAAACCTTCCAGCAAACAGTCGTATATGAGTCATCTATTTAATATAGGGTATATATAAGACCGGTGGTGAATGTACATATGTTAATCTATATCCAAATGTCGTATATAAATCATATCGTGTAAAGTTAGTTAGTTATGCTTTTGAAAGTCCTATAGTAAATATAAATTTGTGTTATGTAAACGTGTATATTGTACCCACAGCTTGTACATAAATATACAAAAGTGTAATAAATAAATTATAGTAGTGTTTGGTGTTGTTAAGAAGACTTATGGTTAAGGATTTAGTTAAAAAAGATATTGACGCTTGTAAATAGCATTAGTGTGATAGTGCTTCATTGTTAATTGGACTGAAAACATCTATAAATAAGGCATATACTGTTAATTAGACTTGTGAATAGTGAGTAATAAAGACTTTTGTTATTACTTGTTCTAAATTGGTTAATAACGTCTGCTTTAGCAAGCGCACCTCGTAAGATTTAGGTGCGTACCATTAAAATGTTACACAGGAAGTTGTAGACGTTAACGTTCATTTATACAAAAAAGTGAACATTAGAAAGTGTTTAACGCATCAAAATTTTAAACAGCAAGAAGAAGAAAGACGCCTAAAGTATATAAAGAGGGAGCGCTGGTAGCAATAAAGAGAACGCAGTTTGGATCAGGATTGAAAGTAAGTAGGAAATATTTAGGGTCTTACAAAATAGTAAAGGTAAAGCCCAAGGACAGATACGATGTTGAAAAGGTAGGACATGGTGAAAGACCAATACTGACGTCTACTTGCGCAGAAAATATGAAGCCGTGGGTCGAAAATGAAAGTGAATACGGGTCAGATTCAACGTCGGATGGCCGCCTATAGTGCTCTCCAACAAACCCCAGCAGTTAGCCGGCAAGGTGCGTTGTTGTTATATTTCCCTGCCACTAATATTTTCTTTTAAAAAACAACACCACAATTTAGTAAATGATATTTAAAGTAGCCGGACCCTTTTAATGAAATAACAACCCTAGACAATGAAAAAAAATCCTACATATATATATATATATATATATATATATATATATATATATATATAATCGTGTTATCCTCCTATAGGAAAAATAATATACCTTTGTTATTCTATTAATATTTAACCCCACGATTTGGGCGTCATAAAATGCTGTGCTATTTTCGCCCCACAGCTTGGGCGTACATAAAATGCTGTGATAATCGAGTCGCACGATTGGGTCGATCCTAAAATGCTGTGATACTTCACCAGCCCCTACGATGAGCGTCCTAAAATGCTGTGTTATTTTCTTTATATTAATCAAGCACTTGTAAAAATGTTAATTTATAGATCTCTTTGCCTCAACTAGCTGATTCAATTAAATAAAGCAATTCTACAATACACAGTATAATGTTTAAATATTTACAACTTTTTTTAAATATCTTCTCCTTTTTAAATTATTTACATCTGTCAGATTTTGAGAAAATGAAGTCAGCAAAACGAGGTTTTATTGTATTTGGAGACCTTTTGAAACGTCTCAAGATGCCTATTGCCTTTTATAAATTTATCAAAGAAACCCCGGTTTTGTCGTCTCTTACATTTTTGAATTATTATTGAATTAAAACAGTTTACAGAAATAAATCATATCAAAGTATCTAACCTGGAGTGGTTCAGTAGCTTCTCTGCATCCCCAAGAGTTTTCGTGTCCAGTCTGAATGTTTTGAGTCGAATTTGAAAGTTGACATCCAACCAAAATACTATCCAAATTGTTATTAATAAGTTTATTACAATAAAAGGTTTTCCATCTCCGTAATTAACGAAACAGTACTAGAATATTTACCATGTCAGTGATTAATCCAACAGGCAGTAATCTCCAGAGTCTTCCTGACTCGTATCCAAAACTCGTACCCAAGAGTCGTACCCAAGAGCCCTGTTTTATTTATTTTTAGAAATTGTATAATTTCACTAAATCTGGTTTACTTTCGTCTGTAGTGGAACTGCTCGCTTACACAATTTTTACACTCTTATAAAAATGATTTTCACTGTACTTTTAATTAACTGTTTGCGTGAATAATTTAGTACTTTTGAGTATAGTGACTGCCCAGTTTCAAATATATACTAACTCGTTGTTCAATTGTTATCGTATTTATAGGCCCTGCCCCTTTGTTTGCGATTCGTTGATTCCACGTGTTGGGCGACACCAATTGTCTTATCTCTTGTGTTATTTCGGAAACTTTACCAATTGTGTAGTTTAATTACTTGGAAGAACGCTCAAGTAGTCACGTAATTCATTCACATAACATCACATTTAAATCAGAAATCCCAGAACCTTCGTTCATAAAATCACGTATTATTGTTGTATGCTTATTCTAATCTAAATAGAAATAAATTTGGTGTTTGTTTATTTCCTAGTTAAATTGGATTTTTGAACAAATGTAATACTTTTCTAGCACGTACGCTTTTCAAATAATACATAATTTCTGCCTGCGTATATGATGATATATTAACGCACTTGTTGAATATTTATCTAGCCAATTCATACAGGTTTTCCCTTGATTTAATTTCGATGCATTTCGTTACATTTTTTAATTCTTATGTTTGCTCGTAGCTACTCTTGGATATGCGTTTAACCGCTTGTACTATTATATACAGTATGCTCTCAACCAACAATATGTATAGTGACCTATTTACTTTTCTAATATCTGTAATTATGTGCTTTTGTTACTTGTGAGTTTCTTTTGTTTATTGTACGACCCCTATGACTTAACCTACCCCTACATTAACTCTATAATTACAGCAATAATATATATATATCAAAGAATGAAATTTAATGGCAAGTGACTCAATATTAGCCACAAGGGCATCCTGTCGACGCGTTTCGCCCTTATTTGGGCTCATCATATATATTGATTTGGGGAATATGTAACTCGCGTCCTTTATTACGATAAATAATTATTGGTCTAGTTCAGGTTAATGTTTATTAATTATTAGTTAACCTTTAATTTGTAGAAATTGTCTTGCTATTATATATATATTAATAATAAAATATTTTTCTATTAACCTTCAATATGCTTGGTAGAGGTGGCACAATACATTTTGAACACAGGCGGCCTAAGCTCACGGAGCGACCCTGCCTACAAATAAGTGTGCACAGTTTCAAAACTTTGGAATTTTTAAAGGTAAAGTCCATTGTTGGTTTTAGTTGACTGGACTATTGAGGTCGCGAAGAGAAAGAAAGAAAGAGAAATTCCAAAATATTGTTACACCATAACTAGGCGATTTTATGAATCATAAAATAATATTCAGCTAACACGCGGAGTTTTTCTAGAAAATACGGACTCAACAATGCATCACTTTTTGTGTGGATGCAAATATAAGAGTAAAAAAACATTGTTTTTGGGAATGAAGCACGGATTGCAGATTATTTTTCGCTTTATGTTATAAAATCTTTAAATCTAAGAATATATAACCCGTATAATAACTTTACTTTTATTTTTTTCCTTCCTCTGCAAAGAAAGGCAAGTAAGCCTTGGTAATTCCTCTAAGGTTAATTGCTTTCAAACGGTTTGCAAGATTTTAATCATTTGCTACTTTTTAAAATATATCGTCTACTATGTATACTATGACTAAAAAGTAGTTAGCTTAGGTTGGTTGCCAATAGCAAGTAATAAATATATTTGTATATGAAAAAAGTCAATGTATCTTTCAGGTGATTAACATATTAAATATTTATTGAAGTGGTTTGCATTTTTATGAGTATTCAAATACCGAAATGGGATATCTCAATTTTAGCGACGAGGTGAAGGTATTACTAATCAAAAAATTGTTCAAACTCAAATATTCCATATGAATAAAAATCAATTTATTCAATTTCTGCAAGCACAACAAGCATTTTTCGACCGACTTTTTCAATAAGCACCTCAAGCAGCACCAGCAACTGGCACGATACAATCAGAAGGTAAAACAATAGCAGCATTTATACTAAATGTTGAAGCTTTTGATGAAAAAAGAAGTTATTTGAACACTATAGACGTTTTGAAAATTACGTGAGTATGAAAAACATACAAGAAAAATAAGAATTAATGCGTCCAATTATTAATAAATTTTATAGGGCCCAAATCTACAGCTCAATTGTGGCGTTGGTGGTTCCAAAATTCTCAAAAGAACTAAAGTGCAATAAATTAATAACTTAGTCCTTCAGCATAAATTTTTGTCGAAATATCAAACCGAAAATCAATCAATTGCAGAGTTTGTAGCAACACTACTTGCAAATATAATTGACTATGACTTTATCCATTCCGAATGGACCTGCTTCTTGAAGAAGTTCTAGATTACTAGAACAGGTGGAATGACTTCCGCGTTCCAGTGACCTAAAGAGCCAAGCTACAGGTTCAACCAAATTAGTAGGGTCTTAAGTTAGGAACCAGACTAAAGCAGGTCCCCTAATGAGCGCAGCGGCTCTTTCAGTACTTAGATTGGCAGAGACCATAGGGGTCGGTATGGCTTTCTAAAACACACTACCGTTCATTTACATTTCCAATGCTCCGCCAGAAGGTACTACATTGGCCAGGAGGCGAGTTTTTTGTTGCCTGGAAATTTAGAATTTTGCCGAACCCTTGCCGTTCCAAGCAAGGTAGGGATCTTTAACGTGCGTGACAACACTCACACACGGAACCTCCATATAACCTCTCATCCGAACGAGGGTGTATTTTTGTGAAAAATGCTCGCCTAACATTTTTCAAGCAGACCGTGTTGGGATTCGATCCCGGGACCTTCGGCGTAGTAGTCACATACGTACCAACTACGCCACGGAGTTGCCTGGTAATATCGTCCCCCATTCGGATCTCCGGATGGAAACTACTTCGGAGGATGTGATCAGAAAACTTAGAAAAAGAATCGGGAACATTCTGCGAGTTGAAGCGTGGAATATCAGAAGTATGAAGTTAGTAGGTAAGCTAGAAAACTCAAAAATTGAAATGAATAGGTTAGCACTAGACATAATAGGGATCAGCGAAGTTCGGTGGCCAAAGGCGGAGGATTTTTAGAGTGGAGACTTTAGGATAATTCATACAGGATCAGAGGAAGGAAATTCTAGTGTGGGGATAGTTATGCGAACAAAAAGATAGGGCATTGTATAGAAAACTACTTACAAAAGGACGATAGAGTACTCATGGTTAGATTAGAATGTAAACCACTAAATATAGTAATAATACAAGTATACAAGCCCACCTCCAGCCACAGTCAGGAAGAGGTAGAAGCGATCTACAAAGATATCGAAGACATTCTACGATACGTAAAAGGACATGAAAATTTAATAATTACGGGGGATTTTAATGCAGTGGTGGGTGAGGGTTGGGAAGGAGCGGTAATAGGTTTATTTGGGTTAGGCATGAGAAACGACATGGGAAATAGGTTGGTAGAATTTAACCATTACAAACACATTATTTCAACATCATGCTAGAAGACGATACACGTGGACGATGCCAGGGGATATAGGAAGATATCAACTAGATTACATTCTTATTAGACTGGATACAATATTTTGTTTTTGTGTATTCTTCACATTCACTGTGGCGCCTGGGGGGATTATCTTTCCTAAATACTGTGTTAAGTGTAAGGACGATAACCCTTTTGACGATTGGTTTTCCCAACTAGGTCGATGCTGATATTTTTGCAGCCATGAGCTGTGTTTTTTGAAATTTTTGCTTAGGTAAATAGAGTTCAAGGGCATTTCAAGGATCTCATGCCACAATTCGTTACATTCCACATTCAAAATAGCCACTTCCTTTATAAAGAAAAGCACAATTTGTTACATTCCACATCCAAAATAGCCACTTCCTTTATAAATAAATCGCTGTTTTCATTTGTATATCTTTGATGTAAGCCCTGTTGATACTTTCAAGTTGATGAGTGATTCTAAGTACCAAAACTTACAGTAACTTTTCCAATATATACTATAACAGATGTCTTTTTAATCCAACTTTTTTCCCCCACCCAGCCATGCAACCAATAGTTGCTGCCTTTATTACGTTTTTGTATAACTTTTTTCCACTAGGTACGTGTTGGGTGCAGCTGTGAACTGAATTTCTTCTGTGTAGAAACACCTCTAAATTGGTCGTCCATCTAAATCTTTTAATAAATAGGTTATCGGTCTCGTTTGTTGCATTTTAACAATTTTAAACAGTTCCGTACTCCAATTTGGATGAAATTCTCGGTCAAAGACGGTTTTATATTTCGATATACGTACTATATATCCAACGCTATATAATTTTTTTCGGCATGTAACGCTAACGTTTAAATTAATTTGTATTCTTTCCGGATACGGTTCTGCTTCCATGTGTGTCATCCTAATAGATCGACGTGGTGTGTTGTAGTATTGTGAAAACCGATACCAAAGAAGTGGAGCCCAACAATGTTCGCAGATTATTGTTGGAACCTAGAAATGTGTTTAGAATGCTGAAATGATGATGGAACAAAACACATTTTTATAACTACGAGGGTAAGGTGAAAAGTTCTCGACCTGACACAGAGATGGCGTTCCAATCGGCAAAAATTTGTGCTTCCTGCCTGCGTGCACATATCGTTAGTTCGTATGACAAGTTTCAACTTGCTATCTCAAGTAGTTTGTTTACACGAATTTTTTCAAGCAGACGTCTTATGCATGTTTCCTTAAGATGGATAAACTTGAATATCGTGGAAATTTATCCGAAGTTGACAAAAGTTTACGGAGACTCTGCTCCTTCCCTGTCAACCGTTAAAAAGTGGGCAGCTGAATTTAAACGTGGTCGCACGTCTCTCGAAGATGACCCACGTGACGAACGACCAAAAACTGCAACCACACCGGAAACGATCGAAAAAGTGCATGATATCGTGTTGGACGATAGGCGAGTGAAAGTGAATGAGATAACTGAAGCTGTAGGAATATCGGAGGAAAGGCTGCGAAACATCTTACACAAAGAGTTAGAGATGCGAAAGCTCTGCGCAAAATGAGTGCCGCATTTGCTGAATGCCGATCAAAAGCAAATGCGAAAACAAGTTTCGCAGCAATGTTTGGCCCGGTTCAATAAGGATCCGAGCAATTTTGTGCGGCGATTTGTCACTATGGATGAGACATGAATCCTCCATTACACGCCAGAAACAAAACAGCAGTCGAAGCAGTGGGCGGAAACCGGTTGTTCAGCGCCAAAGAAGGCGAAGTCGATCGCATATGCCGGAAAGGGGATGGCCAGCGTGTTTTGGGATGCAAAAGGGATCCTGTTAATAGATTACCATGAATAAGGCAGAACAATTACAGGCCAATATTGCTTCGCCCTTCTTGACCAGCTGGATGCCAAAATTGAAGAAGAAAAAAATCATCTTTCACCAAGACAACGCACCTGCACACAAGAGTGCGTTGGCGATGGGAAAATTGACAGATTTGAGGTACTGCTTACTCGGCCATCCCCCTATTCCCCTGATTTGGCGCCCTCAGACTTCAATCTGTTCCCAAACTTGAAGAAATTTGTTTCTGGGAAGCGCTTCATGTCCAATGAAGAAGTTGAGACGGCTGTAGACGAATATTTTCACAGCCTTCCAGACTCTCACTTCCGGGAAGGAATACTGATGCTGGAGAAACGTTGGACCAAGTGTGTTGAAGTTAAAGGGGATTATGTCGAAAAATGAAATCTTTTTTTTTTTACTGAAAATTGCAGTCTTTTATTGTACAAGAACTTTTCTCCTTACCCTCGTATTGTGAAAGACTTTGATATAAGTAAAGGGTGATTGCAAAGCTCTCTCCATTCAAAGTGGTCCATTTCTATAGCATAATTTTGGCACATTCTACTATTGCAAATAATTAGTATGACTGGTCAAAACTAAAAGAAAACTGTGCTCGTAATATTGATTTGTTATCGTTCTCTAAGGTGTTGTCATTATCATAACCGGATTTCACAGACAGGTATCGAAGCAGCATCCATATTATATATATTTTTAATTATAACTTACAATTTAATATATTCCACCTGAATATCGGCCAACAGTTTCATAAATCCCATGTTCTCGATTATTTCCAGAAAATCATTCAAATCCTTGGGTATTACTAACACAGCAGTACTGTGCTGTATTGCTTCCTCGTATGACTGACACATAGGACATTTTTCTCATTCTATCCAAAAGCGTTGTCCGCATTCTGCTTTTTTTACTCGTACAGCATTGCAAAATCTTCCAATAACCTCCTCAAAGTCTTTATACATGTTTGTTAAATCGTCTCTTTAAGCTTTACAATCAACAAATAATAACTTCTACGCGAACAGTCCTTTTATATGAGCTACTCCTGTTCGAATATGTACCGACTGTACCCGATTTGTGTGCACGCACGAAACAACACGTAGGGAATGTAACTTTTGAACAAATTTATTACTGTCCTTAAGAAAATGCTAAGGTCTTTAAAAATAATTATAATTACATACTTTTTAATCACGCAATTACCAAGTTCTCTGGGATCCATTACATCAACTAGTCTTCTTTTACGAAAGCTGATGATTTATTCTCCAGGTTTAAAAACGACTGTGCTTCTTCGATTAACCAGGTCGCATTCATCCTTTGGATCCGATGCATTCACTAGCCTTTTTGTTGCATGGCATAATCTTCTCCATCCGAGGTTATGCCAAAATCGCGATCTAAAGCTTTTTGTCGTATACTTTTATCTTTATGGTCCTAGCGAGCAAAGCGATCCATAGCCATTTTAAAACGGAGCAATTGTTTTATTACGCTTATTCTATTATACCCTCCTCTCTTAATTCTTCTATTACAGGCACCATTTCGTTAAGGTTGGATGCATGCAATAATTTTAAACGGTCGATATTAATTCGTGAATATTTTTCCAATATACGTACTCAACAGGACATATGTCGGAAATATGTCGGACATATGTCGGACATTTCTAGGTTCCAACAATAATCTGCAAGCATTGTGGGGATTCACTTCCTTTGGTATCGGTTTTCACAATACAACAACATACCACATCGATCTATAGGATGACACACATGGAAGCAGAGCGACATCTGGGAACATTACAAATTAATTTAGAAGTTATTGTTGGAAGCCGAAAAAAATAACACATGTTGGAGATTCACTTCGTATATCGAAATAAAAAGCCGTCTTTGACTGAAGATTTCATCCAAACTGGAGCACGAAACCGTTTAAAATTGTTAAAGTTCAACAAACGAGACCGATAATCTATTACAAGATTTAAATCGACGGCCAATTCAGGGGTTTTTCTACACAGAAGAAATTCAGACCACAGCTGCGCCCCAACACGTACCTAATGGAAAAAAACCTAATAATGGGCAGGAAATTTGGTTGCATCGCCGATTTAAATTTTTGACAGATTTGAGTAGCTGAAAAAAAATTATAGCGATTTGATGGGCTATACTACTGGGAAATGTACACAGGCAGAAACTGGAAATAAGATAAATGTAGGGAAAACGGACTAGGTGTTTAGAAATTTAAAAAATACGAATGCTACAAAATTTGGTGTTTCTCAAGTTTGAGCTCCTAAATTTTAAAATGAAATCTGTAAGATATTTATTAAGCATCCGGAAGCTTACTTTAAAGTTTTTCATACTTAAAAGTAAGACGCAGATAAGTTAAAAATAGGTTCTATGTTATTACTGCAATACTATACACTGTATATCATACACAATTGTAGTAAAGATATCAATAAATTCCGTAGCTCTGTGTTAGCGCTTTTGCCTAGCTTGCGAGCGGCCCGGGTTCGATTCTCCGGTACGACAAAAACTTTCTTCTCTAAGAACTTGTGATAAAATGTATACACAGGATAGAGCAATGCAAGTGTATTCTATACGTACAGGGTGGTCACAAACAAATGGAGGATTGAGGTAAGAAAAAATATTGAAGTGACATAACAAAAAATGACAGATGACAGATGTGACGTAAGATAAAATGGCGGATGACAATGTGACGTAAGGAAAAAGGTATTATTGTTAATGAGGTTTCCCATTAAAAAGCGATTAGTGTTAATGAGTTTTTCCATTAAAAAGCTATTATTGTCAATGAGTTTCCTATTAAACGCGATTAGTGTTAAGACTGGGGAAATTCTCTCCTTATTCTTCTGGCACAATCTTAGATAGGCTAACTTTTTTTTCATTCTGGAAGTGGTGTTGGTTTTAAAAAAAATCAAAGAAGACAATGACATAAAAATCAAAATTGTGAATTTAATTTTGAACATTTTGGAATTTGTTTATAGCTGAATTAAATAAAATATTGTTGTAATTTTTATACCATCATCTTCAGAATGTTTTCTTGTTATAAAATGCACCAAAAAATAAATTGTTTTGTTGAATTTTCCTATCTATGATGGTGCCAGAAGTATTTTCCATAAGCGCAGTGTGAATTTAAACTAGTCGGTATGCGAGAACATTCCCAACAGTTCACCAAGTTTTACGAAGGTGTCGCTAGGCTATTTTTATGAAAATGGGTGTATCGCAATTAGACGTGACTACAACAAACATTTCCTACAATCCTTCAATGTAAAAGGGAGAACGATAATCGTCGGGAGGTGCATCAAACCAGAGAAATAAAGTGTTAAAAGCTCATTGGATAAGGAAATCTAACAAATAGCTGACATACCAACTCCGCGTGGACCGAGTATAATTAATAAGACAACTGATATTTAGTGTACGCCTATTATTTGCTTTAGTTAGATATGCACAACAGCAATCTCAATATGAATTAGATTTTATAGTTTTAATAATTAGTAAATAACTTCAAAAAGCGTTATTTAGGCTTTATTGTGATTTTAAAATAAAAACTTGAAGGTACTTAGGTATAAATTAAAATTATAGGCTTTTCAATGCTTGTTTTATGGTTTATAATAGCTTTTTCTAGCAACTCACCACACTCAGGGACGTCCCAAAAGGGCTTATTTGATCAAATATCTTAGACCAGTAAAAATTGATAGTTACGCTTTCAATTTTTGTTGAATAATATATATTAGTGGTAATGAATTTATTCATTTCTGACATTTTGAACACATTTATATGGCGCAAAATTATTGGAAACAGGATGACACAAACGTTTGCCATATCTTTCTTGATCATATAAGTTGTGACATGATATACCTTAAATTTAAAGAAATGTGCTTGCAGTGTTTGGGTGGGCGTGACTCGAAATAAAGGTGTTTTCCTGTTAGGTTTTTGAATATTAAAACACTATGCGGGTCTTTGTTGGAGCTAATTTTAGAAGACATGATAATTGATTTCGATTCCCCAAGAAATTTTATACTAATTTGATAGGTTACACGATGCGTTTATCTCAAAAGACAGAGCAATGCTGTTTAGAAATACATTAAAGATGAACCCCATATGGTTTGTAAAAGGTATGGGTCGTTCGATTTGAAAAAAATTTCGAAGGATTTGAGAACGTGAGGAAAAACACAATAATAATTGATATCTTACACGACGGAGCTATATTAAAAATACCGCTAAGACTAATTTTTATAAAAAATCTAAAATGGTGCTGGTGGTTAAATACAAACAGGTAAAACCCACTATAAAACAATTATAAGCAACACTTTTCGGTCAAGACTTGCACATAACACCAATTAACAGTTAACAAAATAAGGAGCTGCGCACGCTCGACCGTCAGCATAAAGGGCGAGGGAACCATGTTCCAGAGCATTCGTTGTCAAAGTATCGTCGAGTTGATCAAAATTACAAGTTAAAGATGGATTTTTCTGGTGTTGACGTCCATCGACAAGAACGCTGCACCATGATGTTCAAGACTTCCAGTATAAAACACGCGAATTTTTTATTAAAGAAGTGGCGGTTTTTGACGTGGAAAACGACGAAGTAGAGTACGAAATATTAGAGATGCCTTTATACTACAGCAATTTGAGTGAAAATTTCAAGAAACATTGCGCATGGCTTCGGAAGCACTTACACGGGCTTAGCTGGGAAAACCCATCAACAAATCTATTATCACCAGACGTTCTCACGTTATACCTGCAAACTATTATACCGCCTTGTGTTACAATTTATGTGAAAAGACTGTAAAAGCAGCGTATCGTATCCAAGTGTATGCCGTGCAATAATGTTATAAATATTGCAGAATTTAACGTTCCGAATTTGAAAACGTTAAGGATGGGTTGTGGAGGTTTTGGTCATGGTCTTATGCACTTAGATTACCATTTAGCATGCGCCAAACAAAATGTTGAATTTATTTATAAAGCAATAAAATGTCTATTTCAAGATTAAGAAATGTTATACTGTGCTTTGCTCTAATTCTGTTTAGTCCTATTGTATAGAATTTTACTTTTCGAAAACAAAAATTTTAGTACATGGACCGTTCGTGTACGAGTAAGTGCATTATTATTATTATTATTATTATTACAGTTTCATAAACAAATTAAATTTTTTCATCGTCGTTGGGAATTAAAACCCATTAGATCTTTGAGAAAATTCGAGACTAATTTGATAGGTCATACTACTGGAAAGCAAGAAATGTTGGTTATTCTAAGAAAACTTTTGTTGAACGATTACGTGGTTAATAGTATCTATGGAAAGTTGTACGGGAATTTTTTCTAAATGAGTAGTAAGGCCGCCGGCAATTTTTAATTCCAGTAAATACAATTAAAAATTACTACCATTACTTCCAAGGTATTTACAAAACTGACCTCGTAATAGTAGTTATAGCTAGGTCATTAGACAACGTTAAAATTAGCTTATATGTGGTTTTCGTTGATACATCGTTAATTTAATAACAGTAAAATGTATGATTCTCAGTCTTGCATTGTTTTGTCAATGACGTCTGACTATTAATTGTGAAAGGTACTTTCCTACAATTCTAGTTAATATATGGGAATACGCATTCTATAATTTGATTTAAACTTCGAGTTTATCGGTATTTAAACAATAATTAACTGCGCTTGTAAATATGATACTAATGGTTAATTTTAATAACACTGCATGTACTTCCGTTCGGTGATTCATTTAGAAACTAAGCAAACCATAAATTCCAAAAATATGACGTAGATGTTGTATAAAATTAAATTGCTTTGTAGTAAGTATCCTGTAGACAACAAGTTTGGTATTCCCTTAGTAAACGTTTAACGTGTTTTATTAAGTTTCTCTTCAAAAGGTTTAATTTGATTTACAAAAAAACCTAAATTGATTTTTAAAGTATTTATGTATAATCGGTTGTCTATAGAGCTTTCTAGAGTGGATTCTATTTTGAAAATTCATTAAGTTTCTTAAAATTATCCTGCAGAGAAAAATTAAAAAATGTTTTAAGTGGTTTTCAATGTTTTGGTGTTATTTTTAAAATAAGCGAATGGTTTGTATATTGCTGTAAATTTTAAACCGCGTTATAACATTTCTATAAATTCATTAGCTAAAGATTTGGTTTGAGGGTTTGTGTTAAGGTACGGGGTAACCGGAAGATTCCGGGATAAAGCGTATATCTCGGGTGACCAAAAAGGATTTAAAGATCGAGTTAAAATTAAATAAACAAAAAATTTACAGGTACGAGACTTTAATAGAGTGTCCGATTATAAAAATTCAAACAGGGTTAGATTGTCCAGAAAAGTCTAGATCAGACTAAAATGGTTAGTCAAAGAAAACTCTAACGTAGGTTAGATGTGAATCAGGTGGATGTGGATCTGAATATCACTAGTCGAAGAAAACGTTAACCTAGGTTAGATATGAATCGGGTGGATCGGGAGGATCGGGTGGATCGGGAGAATCGGTGGATCAGAAGGATCGGTGGATCGCAAGGAGGAGGATCGGTGGATCGGGTGGAGGAGGATCGGTGGTTCGGGAGGAGTAGGATCGGGTGGAGGAGGATAGGTGGATCGGGTGGAGGAGGATCGGTGGATCCGGTGGAGGAAGGATTGTTGCTGTCAACAATTTTCTTAGTTACAGAAAATTGTTTCGTATCTTTTTTTACAGCGTACAATCTTTTTCCGTAGTTTTTTATTAGGTAATTTGTACATTCTATTTTTGAACCTACAGAATGGAAATACAATTTCTGATTCTTTATATAGAGTGTATTAAATAGAGTAGTATTGTATTGCCCTATAAACTTCCAATATCTCAAAAGAAGGTTACAAATTCAAAACTATTACATTTATTATACTCTGTGCATACTATTTTTGCAAATTTTATTACCTTGTTGCCATATGAAACATGTTGTTGAATTTTCACATAGCCGCTCGAATCGTCATCAGTTATAAATCGCTTGTAACGTACCCCATGCTGGTCAATGCTTCGATTAAAACCATCCACAATTATATCGGATTCTACTGCTGTCGAACTTCTGTTACGTTCCCTTAATGTCAGCGTACTCAAAACACATCGTTTTGTATAGCTGGTTGTATAACGTCGATTTTTATTAATAAATAAATTGAATTATTTGTCTTATAAATTTTGGTTCCTTATGCTATTATCAAGTCGAGATAAGACGCTCAGATGTGATGTGAATGAAGTCGAGTTTGTATAGACGATAAGCAGTTATAATAGAGCGAGTTTATAAAACAGATTAGCGTAGTTTTCGTAGTTGTTCGTTGTTTCTAAAATTAATGAATTGTAAATTGGATTGTTCTTGTCTAACCGCTGTAATGTATAGATATGAGTGCTGCTTTCATATAAATACTGTTCCTTATGTGGGTATACGAGTTTATTAAACAGAAGGTCTTATTTGTGATAACAAGCAGTTTGTTTTGGTTCCTATATATAAATTGCGTTGAAAGTACTTTTGTCCGTTTTTGCGTTTGAGAATAGTGGTATAAATTTTCGAATTGTTTTACGGAACATTGACTTTATTGATACGCGTGTTTTAATGATGATGTTTTTGGTTGGTTCTCTTGTGGAAATAAAGTGGTATAACTTGTTAAACTCGACAGGCACGTGTTCTTACGGAACAATTGACGGACTTACAGTGTTACATGTAAATTGTGGGTTTTGGTGCATACTTTAGATTGTTTAAATACAGTTTTAAGCTTGGGTCTTGTTTCTGAAAATGATGATACAGTTGTAGCAGATAAAACACCCCGTGTTAACAGTAACAATGCAAGAACTGTCAGATAACCTGCATTGCAGCGTGCCTTGAGGTCCGTGACTCTGAATTCTAAATTTTTATTACAATTTTGCGATTTGTGTTGCAAAATATTTTCCAGTGATTTTCTCAGAAAATGGAATTAACAAGAAAGTTATCAATGCCACATGGTTCCATTCAGTATGATAATGTCTGGGGCTAACACCAGTGAAGTGTGGTGAAGTGCTTCGTTAGTGTAAGTGTACTAAATTCTATCAACCCCATCATAATCAAGGGTGAAGTACTTCGTTCTGCAGGACTTTCTGTAAGTGAACTTTTACTACTTGTCTTATTACATAAATACTCATACCGTTGCTTTACTAATTTTGTTGTTCTGATACGCTGGTACAGGATTATGACGTACCTGAAGCAATAATAATTTAAAACATAAAGAAAAAGTAAGAAACCGAAAAAAAATGTAAGAATTACAAGGTAAAAGTTTGAATAATCTATATAATTTTGTAAACTTTGGTAATTAGCATTTATTAAAATTTAATGTGAGGAATATTGAGTACAGAAACTTACACCAATATTAACCTCACTTTGTATTAAAAGTTTTGTACTGTATTACAACGTAATGATACAATTATATGAGTATTATTCAAACGTTTTACCTTCTTTACATTCTTTTACATTTTTCTGGTTTAAACTATTTTTTTTTCAGATCTATTTTGTAAAGTATCATACAACAGTTAGTACAACGGTATGTATTTATAGTAATAAGACATTAAAATTCACTTACAGAAAGTCACTGCAGAACGAAGTCTTACCCTGATTATGATGGAGGTTATAAATTTAGTCACTTTACACTAACGAAGCACTTCACCAATCTTCACTGAGTGTTAGCCCCAGACATTATCAATGAATGGAACCTGTGGCTTGATAACTTTGTGTTAATTCGCATTTTCTGAGCAAGTAACATTCGAAAATATTTGCATAACATGGCAAAATTGCGTAAGTAAACAATTAGAAATTCAGAGCAAGGACCAGGCCGCTGCAATCAGGTTATCTGACAAGTTCTTTAAGCTACTGTTAACACGGGGTGTTTTACTGCTACAACTGTATCACATTTTCAGAAACAAGACCCAAGCTTAAAACTGTATTTAAACAATCTAAAGTATGCACCAAAACCCACAATTAAAAGTACATGTAAACATCGTAAGTCCGTCAATTGTTCCGTAAGAACACGTGCCGTCGAGTTTAACAAGTTATACCACTTTATTTCCACAAGAGAACCAACCAAAAAAACATCATCATTAAAACACGCGTATCAATAAAGTCAATGTTCCGTAAAAACAATTCGAAAATTTATACCCACTATTCTCAAACGCAAAAAACGGACAAAAGTACTTTCAACGCAATTTATATATAGGAACCAAAAACAAACTGCTTGTTATCACAAATAAGACTCTTCTGTTTAATAAACTCGTATACCCACATAAGGAACAGTATTTATATGAAAGCAGCACTCATATCTACTCATTAATTACAGCGGTTAGACAAGAACAATCCAATTTACAATTCATTAATTTTAGAAACAACGAACAACTACGAAAACTACGCTAATCTGTTTTATAAACTCGCTCTATTATAACTGCTTATCGTCTATACAAACTCGACTTCATTCACATCACATCTGAGCGTCTTATCTCGACTTGATAATAGCATAAGGAACCAAAATTTATAAGACAAATAATTCAATTTATTTATTAATAAAAATCGACGTTATACAACCAGCTATACAAAACGATGTGTTTTGAGTACGCTGACATTAAGGGAACGTAACACTTCCTTTACTGTCAGATAATAACGTACGTTGATTTTTCCACTTGGTCGCTTCATCCGCTACGTTTCATTTTGATGGTACCCACCGCCAGTGTGCCACGTTCGTTGCCTCTAATATTTCGCCAATTCAAAAAGCAACGAATTGTGGATACTTTCTTAGATCCGATCGTAACCACAAAAGTACATCCATAGAGTGCGTCCATAAAACCGCGCGATCAGGCTTTAATGCGTGTCCTGATATAATAGAGTTCGGCAGTCGGGCTCCAAGAACAGCAGCTTGTAATTCCAGTCGTTGAATAGACATGAGCTTAAGAGGTGTCACCTTTGTTTTTGCAGAAATAAACCAGCAGTGTATGTTCGTAACCGTACTAAAACGAGAGTATGCAACAGCTGCATTTGCCGAGTCACTAGCATCAACGAAAACGTGCAGTTGGAGATTCTCGTATTTCTTTCCAAAATAACATCTTGGAATTTTTAAACCCTGAATGTTTGATAAGATTTAAGTCCACTTTACCCAATTCTTATATTGTTCGTCAGTTATAGGTTGATCCCACGAAATTTCAGACCGCTAAATATCTTGGAGGAGTATTTTCAGAATAGGAATGATGATACCAGTTCAAGAGGGTCGTAAACCATTATGAGCGTCCTGAGAACTTCACGTTTTGCTTTCGAATTTGAAGTCCAATTTCGTATTAAGAACCCAGCAGCACTGTGTACTTAAATTACTTCTTTCGCTATAGTTGCAGCCTCCTCTTCGGACTGAAAACTTTGTAGCCAGTCATCAACATAATGGTTGTTGCAAATTGCAGCAACAGCTTCTGAACACTCGGCAGCAAATCGCTGAGCATTTTTGTTCTTTATTTAATTAGCCCACACATGGAGAGCATGTAGCACCAAATGTCATGATGCTCATAACAAAGACTGTTTGTTCCACGTCTTGATTTTCTCGCCATAAGAATCTTTGGTTCTGTTGGTCTTCCTTGCAAACAAGTACTTGGTGATACATCTCTTTTATATCGCCTGCAAGAGCTACCGGCTTCTCTCGCAATCGGTACAGGATGTTAATTAACGAGCATAATAAATCTGGTCCCTTCAATAATACTGAATTTAGTAAAATGCCATTTACGGCCGCTGCTCCATTCCACACTATTCTTACCTTTCCAGGTTTATTTAGGTTGGTAACAGCGAATATTGGAAGGTACCATGTTCTTGGATATGTGACACATGCCTCATCGGGGGTTAGTTGCCGAACATATCTTTTTGTGAGATGCTCATGTATTTGCAATTTGATTTTAACTGCAAGATTTAGATTTTTAGCCATCTTCTTTTCTAAGCATTGCACTCTCTCTTTCATCATTTCGTAACTACCAGGAAATCTTACTTCATCATAACGCTACAACATACCAGTCTCGTATCTATCGTATTTTCAACCTTTTGTGTCGTTCGTTCAAGTATAGCTTTTACTCTACTATCATCCTTTGATTCAAGTGCAATTTCCGGAGGTTTTACACCTAAAGCGTCAACGGAAAAGAACTCTTTTACAATTGCATGAAGATTTTCGTCCGGATTACATGCACAAATGTGGTAATGGCAGTACGAAGAATTTGCTTTCGTAATTTTATTCTTTCCAACTAATGTCCAACCTAATTTCGTTTTTGTCGCCTTTGGTTCCCCCCATTTTCCTTCTTTAATATCAAGCGGTAACCCTAGTTTCCAATGTTCAATACCTATGAGTAAGCGCGGTCGTGCATCTATGTAACTGCTTATAGGCAAATTTTGCAAATGATTGTATTGTGTTTGTTCTGGATCAAAAACGAGCGATTAACTTGTGAGATTAAGAGCTGTAACCGTACGCACGTTTAAATGTAGTGGGTCAATGGGTCTCTCAAGTTGTAATTCCTTAGCGACCTCTTAGTCAAAAAAAGTTCCGGATGACCCTTCATCTAAAAATGCAAAGGTTTGAATGCTCCTCGAAGGTCCATATAAAACAACAGGCAATATTCTAAATAACAGCTGTGATGACGGTAATGAGTGTACGATAACAACATTTGAAGACATGTTGTTTGTACTCTCACGTGCTTGTTCAAGGACTGAGTGCTTTGCGAAATCATGCAGAAGGCGATGATGTTTAAATGCACAACCATTTACCCCACAGTTTTCAAAGGCTTTCATTTGACGCTCAGTGCATTTTAAAATAATATAAATACCAATTTATAAACAGTAAACAACGATCACTAAAGTAATAAATGCATCTTCTTGTAAATAAAATGTACAATCAAATCAAATAATAAAGCTGAATGCTAGTGGCCTTGTTTTATGTATACGCAAGGCTCTCGAAGGAAGTTCTAAGAAGGCGTATCTGCGAATTCTAGCATGTCTTAAAAGATAACGTAGGCTCGTTTGTGACAAGGTAATTAAATACTGGTTTATAATAGTGCAACTAAACTCCACTGACTGACTGCAAAATCGTGTTTAATAGTTTTGATGAAGAGCTGCCTTCTATCGTAAAATGTGCGTCTACAGAATGATATTCCCCAGTCATAATGAGTTTTCCCATTAAAAAAACGATTAGAGACAATAAGTTTTTACATTAAAAAGCGATTAGAATTAATGAGTTTTCCCATTAAAAAGTGGTTAGTGTTAATGGAGGGGCGTAGCTGTGTGACGTCAGTAGTGGAAGGGACATGGTTATGTGACGTCAGTGGTGTAGGTGGGCGTGGCTGTGTGACGTCGGGGGAAAGTGGTGGGAGGTGTAAAAGTGGTGGGGGTGGATCCAGGATGCTTGTTCTTACCCTACTTATCCTCATACACTTCACGTAAAACATTTCATTAAGGTAACAATACATCTATGGAAATATTAATATCTTTTGAGCTTTCACCAAAAAACCTACGTTCGCATTTCGTGTTTTACCTTAAATTTTTATTTTAACGTGAAAAGATCCCGCAAAAAGTTTTTGACCAGAGTGTCGCAAAGTTTAAAAGGTCGCCTCCGTAAAACACTATCAAAATTTATTAACAATCTAAAATTACTAAATTTTTAGCAACGTTTACCTTTCTAAAATATTCTAAGAGAGGTAGCATAGGTATTTCATTCATCTCAATAGGTGCTGTCCAAGTGTCCATTGCAATTTTTGGAAACTTTAAAAATACGACCAAAATCGACAGTAACCCGCACTTTTCTAAGTGGAAATTAAAAGTATCGTCATATGCTGTAGTGAAAAATAAAAAAAATAGCTTCTGCGAGCCAAAGTGCACCGTTCCTAATCGAGTGCTACCAGTAATTTTAGCTTAATATTTATTTGGGTTTTTGTAATTTAATTTGGACATTTCCTTCAATATCTATTTGTAAGGGATGAGAAACGGTGTATTCGATGTATCATTTGCAAAGACCTGTTTTACCCGAAACAGTTTCACCTGTTCTCGAGGTCACAAACCGTACTCTATTCCCTATTACTTAAATCTAACATAATTAAATTCTTTAACAATGAAATCAAAGCAGCTGCACGCAAATTACTAGAAATTTCGCTGCGGTTTGCTGACGAGAGTTAAACACCAACTAGCAAGAACTTAACTTGGCATTTTATCAAAGTAGCACAGGTGCCAGTAATTCACCAAGTCTTACAAGGAGGTTAAATTTACATATAATTAACAGGGCTAGCAATTCAACAATTCAGCAGACTAGCAACTTCTTGCATAATTTATTTTAAGTAACCTAACAAACACTTCTCGTTGAAGTCAACAGCACCAAGCACACGGTGTAACTCGTGATCGTAGGCTGTCGTCCCCTTCCAAACCGCGGCCCCCGTTAACCACACCGTCTGACATGATGATCCCCGCGAGCCCGCAAGGTGCTCCAATACGACTTCCAACAAACAAAACAAGCTTTGTTAGTTGAATTAAAACCGCGCTCAAATACTATCTGATTCACCCACTCCCGTTTAAATTTTTTCACCTTTGTAACGAAAACAACTGATTTTTAACCTCAATTTTGATGATTAATTAAAGATTATTGTCGTTGTACATGCATATTTTATGAGTAATACATACCGTAGTGTAAGAAACAGCGTTGCCGTACTACAAGGTGAAGTAATACCGATGTACTTACTTACTTTCGGTACATTTGAAGGAATTTAAATGCACTTGGGTGGGTCGTTCGTGTTCAAATACGTACACAAGCTCTATTTCAATCATTATATTTCAGTAAACTATGTGTTCGCGGTCTATTGATTTTTACAAGAAATAAAGAAAGTAGGTAACTCGATCTAATATTCGCTACCTGATGTTTTCTGTGTTTCGATTATGCATTGTTTCGTGACGTCAGGTCGCGTTATGGAATGCGTAGGAGATGGTTTTGTTGTGATTTGTGTTGTGTTGTGAATTTAATATAATGGTGTAACGTGACTTTATACAATGTGCGCGTGATATGGCGGAAAAACAACCCTTGTATTCAACATGCGTAGCAGTGTTAGGGTTTGTTTGTTTTGTTGTTGGAGCTACTGCTGTTGGACTACCAGTTTGGGGTTATTTTGATACGCCTAGTGGTAAGTTTTTACCTTTTTTTTTTGCACTGCTTCACATTTGAACCGTTACTATTTACCTGAAATCATACACCTCTACCAACTCTTCAATGATCGTTGAATCGTGACGTATTAAATGTTCAAGAATTTGATCACGCGTATTTTTTATAGCAAATGAATGTGTAACTTGAAGATGAGAAGCTGTGAATCAGTGATGCGAACTTCCTTCTGATTTAATTTGTTTGTAAGTACTTGCTCTTATTGCCAAATTATCGGTTGCGATACTCAAAAACAGATCAAGAAAAGTGCGGGGTGGGGCAAAATTCGCGTATCAGCTTCTGTGTAATTATTCAGTACTAATATATTCTTATTAGGAGCCCAAATTGTTGGGTTAAAAGATAATACGCGATGCAGACACGTCTAACATGTTGATTTTTAAATGGCCAAAATTATTCTTATTTTGGTTATTAATATTGATACTGATTATTTATAGTATTCATGCGAGATTAGGACCATCTAACACGAATGCCTTTGAAATATAACACAAATAGTAACTATTCATTTGTTTTTTTATTTGTCGAACTTTTTCTGCCAGGAAACGAGGACTATTTGAAAATTAGGGTTGAAGAACGGTTCACTTCATTTCCTCTGTCAAAATTGCAAGCCCGTCCAAAATTCTGATTTTTAGAACATAAATTTGCGAGAACATCCAAATGCATTCGTAGATTATTTGTTACCCTGCATTAAAAGAGTCGAAGAATAGAATCAGTCGAACCTGATACAAACTTAATAATCACGGTGTTGCAAACATACAAGATAAAAATGTACAATAGTGCTCGTTGGCAAAAACGCACAAGAAAACCGGTAGGTAGTACAAGAAAAAGTACACCTTATATTGTGAACTAAAAAGTATGGAGAAGAAAAGTTCAATTTCCACACCTCCCCCCGCCCTCCACAATAGAAATTTGAACTTTTTCTACGTTATTCATTTGTGCATCGTAGGTGCACTAATGTGCACAGTGAACGAACGTTTGTACACCTCTATACAAAGATAGCAAGAAAACAGAAATGGGGGGCTGTGGAAACGGCAGCCTTTCCACCGAATTTCTGATTTTTTATAGTCAATCGTTTGTGCACAAGGTGTACAAGTGTGCACGGAATACAAGCGTTTGTGCACTTCTGCATACGGAGATACGAAGAAAATAAAGTGGAGGGGATGTAGAAACGGCAGCCCGTCACTAAAGAAATTCCTGATTTTTGATAGCCAATCGTTTGTGCATCGTATGTGCACAAATGTGCACGGTATACGAACGTTTGTGCACATCTCTATACGGAGATACGAAGAAAATAAAATGAAGGGGCTGTAGAAACGCAGCCCCCCCCCCACCAAAGAAATTCCTGATTTTTTATTATCAGTCGTTTGTGCATTGTAGGTGCACAAATGTACGCGGAATACGAACGTTTATGCACGTCTCTATACGCAGATACGAAGAAAATAAAGTGGAGGGGCTGTAGAAACGGCAGCCCGCCACTAAAGAAATTCCTGATTTTTTTATAGCCAATCGTTTGTGCATCGTAGGTGCACAAATGTGCACAGTATACAAACATTTGTGCACATCTCTATACGGAGATATGAAGAAAATAAAATGAAGGGGCTGTAGAAACGCTGCCCCCCCACCAAAGAAATTCCCGATTTTTTATAGCCAATCGTTTGTGCATCGTAGGTGAACAAATGTGCGCAGTATACAAACGTTTGTGCACATTCTATACGGAGATATGAAGAAAATAAAATTAAGGGGCTGTAGAAACTCTGCCTCCCATCAAAGAAATTCCTGATTTTTATAGCCAATCGTTTGTGCATCGTAGGCGAACAAATGTTCACAGTATACGAACGTTTGTGCACTTCTCTATTCAGAGATGCAAAGAAAATAAACTGAAAATATCAGAAGTTTCATGTTTGTTACGTTTATTTCGACGATAGATTCAAATACGTTCTTTTTTGTGGTAATTCGTCTTTCCTGTTGTTGGTCTTCTTTGCTGTCGGTCCTTAGTCCGATTGTGTTTCGTTCATCCGCTCCTGTGGTAGATGCTTTTTAGTCCGCTTTTCTTTCTTCGGAAACCACGACTTAGTCGACTTTAGGTCTAGTTAGCATTTCTTTTCATTGGTTCTTAGGTTTTGATTACCACAGTTAGTAGTACATCGTTTCCTTTTACTAGCGCTCTTCCTCTCATTCTCCCTTGTCGTCCCTTTGTTTACTTGAGACTTAACCTTTGGGTCCTATTTTGGTTGGCACTGTTGGTTTTCCTCCTCGTCCTTTTTCTTCTCTTGAGGTTGATAACCTTAGTGATTCTTCTGAGAAACTCGGCAGTGCTGAGGCCGCTCCACCTTAGTCCTCATTGATTGCTTATTACTCGTCTTCCCTTCCTTCCTTTTTTCTCTCTTTCTATTGTTGGAACTTCGAGCCGGATTTTGTTGTGTTTTTTTTTGTGTTCTTTTCTATCCGGAATCTGTTGTTGTCGGTCTTGTTTTTATTTTGGGTTTTTTTCTTTTTCTGTGTTTTTGTTGTTTCCGTAACAAATGTTCTTTTAGTTTGAAGCGAATTTTCTTTCTTTTTCGTTTTGTTTAGGGTTTTTTCTCTTTTAGGTCCTGCCCATTTCCGGATTTTGGCTTTCCTACCCCGACCTGTTAATTTTGCTAAGGGGGATTTGTTATGTTTGTTTTCGACGATAGATTCAAATACGTCTATTTTTGTGGTAATTGGTTTTTCGTTCACCTAGCTTCTGTTTCTATTCAAAACATCATTCTTTATTTTTACCTCGTTACAATAGTACACGCAATCATAACATTTCTTTCAAATCTATTCATTATAAAACGAAAATTTATTCGATAAATTAAATAGTCAATACCTTGTTTTAGGTATCCGATAATTTGTTAAACATTCCGATAACGTATAATTGCTTTCTCTTGTGTTTCCCACCTAAAGACTTGCCAAAATAATGCATCCTACTATTAGTTGATTAGCGTGTTTTCCAGTTTGCTAATCGCGCTTTGATAACGCGATTATTGCAGTTCGAACTCGTGTTATTTGAACCAATTTTTAATTTGATTCTACAGCTTGTGCATTGAAATATTTTCTACAGCGATGCACTTTTTTTTTGTTCGACAAGTAGGAGCTCTTAACTGGACGCCAAATTGGTTCTTTCTTTATGTAGGCTCAACTGTTCGTTGACGTAGACCAACTGCTTTTGTCTGTACACCGCTGCTGCAGTAAACGGTGGCAGGGCGAATGGATCCTGACTACCGTGGCGTTGCTGTGCTGACTCACCCTCGACGGATTGCAAGATAAGCATCCCGACGCATAGAGGTATGTGACTCGTTTTCTTTTATGCACATCAAGGATTATTATTTATCAGCGGTTGATGTTGTGAGGCGTCGCCGTGGATCAATGTAGTAAGCGTAAGACTACGGATCCCAAGGTGTTGGGTCCAAATCCCGACACGGCCGACTGCTTCAAAAATGACAGGTGAGCATTTTTCACAAAAATTACGCCCTCGTTCGGATGAGAGGTTAAATGGAGGTCCCGTGTGTGAGTGTTGTTACGCACGTTAAAGATCCCTACCTTGCCTGGAACGGCAAGGGTTCGGCAAAATTCTAAATTTCCAGGCAACAAAAAACTCGCCTCCTGGCCAATGTAGTACCTTCTGGTGGAGCATTGGAAATATAAATGCACGGTTGATGTTGTAAAACTAGTTCACCATACATGTTTAAAAGCTAGCTTCGCTAGTGCTTCTGTTTATATTTCTTTAGTTCTGACTACAACTTGGTCTACATTTAATACTTTAATTTAACACACGTGCTTTTGAGAAAATCTACCTTGAATACTTTAATTTAACACACTTGCTATTGAGAAAATTCAAGCATTACTTTTTTTCCAACGAGTTTTATTACATGTTAACTACGGAATGCGCACTTCGTGAATCCATTATAAAATTTGTTCTTTACAATATAACTTAAATTTAATACTTTTCTTTGTCCATGTTAATCAAGAAATTTTAATTTATTTTTATTGTCAATAGATAATCGTGGGCGACGTGACTTTTTTTTTGTTTTTTGGTATGTAGGTGGACCCCTCCCCACTCTCCGCGTCTGGTAGTTAGCCTGGTTTTACTTTTCTTCCGGCTACGTCTAGGTACGTAGCATGTCGATATGGAGATCAAAATATTTTACTTGTATGCCTTCATATGGTGGACAAAAGCGCATCACAAGAAATATGTTCTTGTTATCGTAGTTTGAACCATCCGTCAAAAGTGTAAATTCGATTTATCATGATCAACATTTAATTCTTCAATCGCTATACTGTTATAGTGCATGCGCGACTATTATAGTCTAAGGTGTAACCGTTATAGTCCCGCGCTCGTGTTCAAAGCTACTACGATAGTTGGCAATACATACTAAAGCGTACATAATATTGCGCAACAAGGTATTACGTCATAATTGCGTCTCAAATTGTATCACATAACAAAAATATTTATTGTGATACAAGAGGCGCCTTAAAAAAAGATAAAATGTACTCACTTAATACGTGGAGCTCTTCACGACTTTACGGTTATTCTTGCGGCAGGAGCCATATTCATTTCCATTTTGGGCGTGGGTCGGACTTCGCCCTCGTTGAAGCCATATATATTTTGTCTTTCCTCTTCGTTGATCGTAGGTAGGACGGAGCAATAAAGGTAGGGAACGATACAAGGTAGAGATAGATAAAGGAACTTACATTATCTGAAAGAGAAAAGACAAGAAAAAACGACACAGGCGAACTTCACTGTTCGACGTCTCGTTCGCTAATGCCGTCGTGTCGGAAATCGCCACTTACTTCCTCCTCCACGTCTGCACAATCTCTTGCGCCGACGCAACTGTCCGAAGTGGCGGAAATGCACAAGTCTATTTTTAAATTATTGGCGCGAATTCAATCACAAATTAAAAAGTGTGCAATGCCAATTTGGCATGTAACAATACGTCTCAATATATTTACTACAATGAAAAATTTAACATCGAAGAACTCGAAGCGGTGGCACGGTCGACACATTTACGTCTCTCAGACTTTATATGCTGTTCAATATTACCGGTACCGCTATGAATTCTGTACGCTTATGCATATGACATCCTACGTAGTATTCGTTTGCTTAATAAACAGTTTGCTTGGAAACTAATATTAAATATGGACTTGCTTTTCGGCTTAGTTAAAATGGGAGTTTTCCGAACAAAACACTTCGAACTCGAGCGCTAGTGGAAACAACCAACAATTGAAAAAAGGCGATAGGTAGTAAGAAGTACTCAAGACCTGGACGGTAAGCAAACCAAGACGCCCCTCCTCTGTCCGCTCATTCTGTCCCGTCCCATTTTGCATTATCCGCCCACAACAAAAATTTTTGTAAGAAACGTCGTTCATTTGATAGGCGCTGACACTTCGGCAGTTCCATGATTATTTTTTTATATTATACTTTGGGAAAGTATACAAACGCTACGCCCTAACGAACAATTATTCATAAAGAATTTGTTTGGTAAAGAAGTTACCATTTCTGCGATCTCTGGTCTCCGTAAATTGCTTTCCTTTTACCCTTAGTGTCAGCGCCCATCAAATGAAGAACTTTTCTTACAAAAATTTTGTTGTGGAAGGATAAAGCAAAATGGGACGGGAAGGAATGGGAGGACAGAGCAGGGGCGTCTTGGTATGCTTACCGTCCACGCCTTGACTACTTCTTACTACTTATCGCCTTTTTTCAAATTGTCGGTTGTTTCCACTAACGCTCGCGTTCAAAGTGTTTTGTTTTGGAAACCCCCATTTTAACTATGCCGAAATTCAAGTGCATGTTTAATATTAGTTTACAAGCAAACTGTTTATTAAGTAAACGAATATTCTCTAGGATATACAGAATTCAGTGGATCTCATATCGAAAAGAACTGACGCCCAAACACATTAAGGCGTTGTATAGGAATGCATCCAATTACCTTATTGGCAGCAATTCCCGACATCATATAAACCTCTGTTGTTTTTAGTACCGGTTATTTAATTGTACAAACGATATCTTCATTAATATAATACAACGTGTCATCCCTTACAAACCACTTCCAAGCAAATCCTGCTTTTTTCATACATTTTAAATGTGCTCTTTCCGAATCCAATTTCAAAACCACTCCTGCGACAAACAATACCTGTTGGAAATTCAAAATTGCAACAATGAGTTATGTAATTACCTGGATTAGTAATATTCACCATATTTAACAATAATATGGTTTCCAATAGCAAAATCTAACATTTTTGGATCACTGATGTCAAGATCTTCATTGTCAAATTCTATTTCGGATGGATTTATTTGATTCAGAAGAAGACTCTTCAGGTACCTCTACCAGCAGCTTTCTTTTACTAATTTTTTCCTTTGGAGTGTTTGTCTGCTCATAAAAATCTCGCTATATCTTACTTGAAACAACTGCAGGAAAAATTATCCTTTTTCTGTTAGGAACATTTTTCTCGGGAGTTTTGGGAAACACCAAAATATTTATAAAAGGTGTGGGAACTTAAAACTCTTTACGTTCATTTTTACGATACAAACATACGCTTGTTTTCTCTCGAGTTTTCCAACAAGGATCCAGTGATTGGTGAATTAGCAAAAAATCATCTTTTCTGGATAATTCGCATTTGAACATTTCCTTATTTTCACTCTTTACAACTGCTGCAGGAATTTTAGTTGATGGACTAGCTATTGAATGAATTGTACATGTAGTTTGTCTTATTTCTTTATTTACAAGGGAGTTTTTAATTGCTGTCCATACTTTGAAAGGTTTAAAAACTCTTTATTACCGGTCCAATTCGACTGGTTTGAATAGGTTTTAATAAAGTGTTCCAAATCATCCTTTTCAATTTTTTCTTCAAATGCTTTAAGTACTTTGCTATTATTGTCTTCTTGTGTACAATTCACATTTTCTTTAATAATTTTTCTATTTGGGATACATTTGGAATAACCAACACCAGCTTTGTCGAATGGATATCACCCGCTCCTTCTAAACCCATTTATTATTGTTTCCTTTTTAGCATATTTTCAATAACTACAAACAAAATGTTACACAATATGTAACGTGTAACATCTTGGGAAAAGTTGTCTAATACCCATTTTCGAACTTCAGATAGCCAGCCTGACTTCAAAGGTTTGAAAACTGCTATATCTGCTCGTTGCATTATATAGGTCGTGTTTGGATATAATGAAATTAGTATCACCCCACTATCATCACGTAGTTGGTTGACCTATTTGGTTAAGTGGGCTCTATGGCCACCTATGAAAAGGATTACTGGCCGGGATATATTCTGAGATTTTATATATGGCATAAAGTGGTTTGCAATATATTCATAGAAAATTTGCGAATTGATTCATCCTGAATTAGATAGTCCCAAGCCCCAGGTCTCTGGAAGCGATTCAACAATAATGCTTGGAATTTTCTTATATGGAAAAATTATCATGGGAGGCACGATTTTACCGTCAGTAGAAAAGTTTGCCAAAACTGTTACTTGTTCCTCACTTTCCCACAAGTTTTAGCTATTCTTAATATACCTCCTCCTTCTTAAGTTACAAAAGTCTGTCGACTGGTTGGCATGGCCAATTGGTATTGGCGTTTCATTCCAAACATTGCTACTATTATTTCTCCACTTTCTAATTTGACTCGAAAGAATGTCTCTTTCGTCTGGACCCCTGACTGTCAGTCTGCTTTTCTTTCTCTTATACAGCACTTAGTCTCCGCACCCATAATTTCCATTCTTGATTTTTCCACTATTCTTTACTATTCAAACAGATGCTTCACATTTGGTCTGAAGTGAACGATATTCTTTTTCGGCGAATAAAACTTCGATCGCTATCGATCCCGAGGAGGATTGGAAAATCGCCCTAGTTTCCGAGCAGCGGAATCGATTGCCCTCCACCGCGATTTATCTAGTTACTGTGATGTGACAAAAACCTCTGCACGTCTCTTTCAAACATACTATTGGTCTTGCCTCCGAGCTGATTTCACTCGCTACATCCGACGTTGTCCTGTTTGTACTCCCCCATAAGCTTGAACAATTGCCTCCTCCTGACTTCTTTGTCCCTAGAGTAAACCGTCTTGTCCATTACAAGTTATCTCTTGTGATTTCGCAGGTCCTCTTCTCCGTTCTACTAAAGGTTATTCTTATCTCTTTGTAGTGGCTGATTACTCCACTAAATTTTCACTTTTCTTCATCCTACTCCAGGCCACTGCACAGCCCATTACGAAAATTCTTGAAGAACAAGTTTTCTTGTTTTTTGGCGTTCCACAATACCCTATCACCGATAACGGTACTCAATTTCATAGCTGTCAATTCAGTTCCTTATGTGCCCAATATCATGCTAAAGTTTTCTTCAACGCCCAATATCATTCTCAAACCAACCCTGTTGAACGCGTTAACCGCACCATCACAACGATGATTGCTTCTTATATACCTGATAACTAACATCAGTGGAATCTCCATCTTCTGAAACTTGCTTGTGCCATACGCACGTCCAAACATGAAACCATTGGTTGTACTTTGTACTTTGCGTCATTTGACAAGGAACATATTCTGTCCAGTGATTACTTTGAGCAACTTTTCGAAACGAACGATGGGTATATCCGATCCGGAACATCCTTCACCTCATCCTGAGCATTTCAAAAATATTCGCTCACAAGTAGTACCGATCATAGTTATAATCTTTGACGTCGTCCTGTTTAGTTTCAGTTAGAAGAATCTTTTTGGCGGTGTAACTTTGTTCTCTCCAACGCTTCACATCACTTTAACATAAAGTTGCTTCCAAATTTTTCGGTTCTTTTTCTTGGACGTATGAACTCACCGATCCTTGAGGCATTAGCGTTATTTGGCATGTAAAAGACTTTAAACCCGCACATCCTAACAATCCTGTTGTCCCTGATATTCCATTACTTTCAAATACTCCCCGCATGTTTGTAGTGGTTTGTTTTGTATTTTTCTTAATCTTCTTTGGAAATTAAACGACTGATAGTTGTTAAAATCGTCTTTATTTACGTTTCGATCCATGACCTAGGATCGTTGTCAAAATAATAAAAACATAGGATCGTTTAATTCCCAAAGAAGATTAAGAAACAATCCATTACTTTCTTTTTGGAGACACAAGCGTCGTAAACCTTGTTAACCGTCATTCCGTACCTTTTAAAGATGATGACTCGATTTTGCGTTGATATTGTTCTCTAGGACTACGTACCTGTTTGTATTTTATCTTTCGTAATTTACACCTTCTCACTCCTCTTTCCCTTGGCTGAATTTACGTGTTGTTTTCGTACTGACTTAGTTCGATTCTACACACTTTTTTCTTGTGGTATGCTTTTTAGGTCTTTTTTTGGAAACTACAACTTGGTTGACTTTTTCGGTCTGTTAGCTATTCTTTTCTTACTTTATTGCGTTTTAGACGAGTTGCTGTACCACAGATTGAAGTATACTGGTTGCTCCCACACCTCGTTTTTCCATGGCGTACTAGAGGTGTTTTGTTGTGGCTATTACTGCAGGTTTTCTCTCTCGTTCGGTTTTTGTTTCTTGTTGGTTTCATCGCGAGAAACTAACTTTGCTTGAGTTTGAAAACAGAAAAGTACCTTCGTCTATGGACGACTTAAGCTGTCCCACCTTTGTCCTCGTTGATTCTCTACTCTATACTCTTCTTTTCCAGTTGTTCTTTCTTCGTTTGTTCTTTCTCTGTTGTCACTACAGTTGCTGCTCCTTTCAATTTTCTCATGCCTTCATAAAGTTATGTATACTGGTCTTTCAAACCAGATGAGTTTGTTTTGTTGATTGTTCTTTTGTTTTCTTGTTCGTCTGAAAGAAATTTTCTTTCAGTTTACTCTGCCGTTAAGTTTGTTTGTTCATTATTTTGTTTCTTATTCCGCCCTTTTAATTTTGTGGAGGGTAGCTGTTACGTCAGTGGTTGCTGTTACTCTTCTCCTGTCTACTTGAGGATTGATATTACATTACGGTTGTACTTAGGTATTTTTAACACTGGAGAGGTACAAATTAGGCAAATATTCTACCCGCCTATCCTACTTATTGATGTTTTGGTGTGTTTTGAATGCTAGCTTGGCTTTATTTAAAAACCGCCATTAAATTAATTTGAAGTTACTCGGGAAACTGAGTTATTTTGCTAGTGCAATGTTATGTCCGGAAAATATAAAATATACGTTCTGTTTTTCATGTTTTAGTATTCCAAGCAAGCAATACCCTTAACATATCTCATGTCACGTATTGTTTCTTCTTCTTCCACTTGGTTGGTTCATGAGAAAGTTCTAGGTACTGGTTGTGTTTGACTACTCCAACGACTGTCGTGTGCTGCTTTCTTCTGTGGCTTTTGCGAGTACTGTTAGTTTTGGTGGTAAAAGCCGTTGAGGTTATAATTAGTGGACCTAAGTAATGGAATCAGGCAGGTGGATATATTTATGTGGGTACTACTAAAAGATAGCAGTCACGTGAGTAATTGGTTGGTATCCTTTTCTTTGTTACTTATGATCACGATACACCGTGGAAGTACTTAATTTCCTTGGTGACCATGAGGTAATAATACTACAGGTACTGGGTTTTGTGACTTTGTGGGACAAACACCACATACGATGACCTTGCTAGATATATAATCCTCGTGAACATAAATATAATTGTTTTCACCTTATTATTTTATGACAACTATTATGTCAGTCGTTGTTCTGTCTTGTATATACCGTAGATTGCGTTAGTGTTAAAACCATTACCGTACTCATTAGGAGAGTTAGGTTAAGCGAACACAAGCTTAATAGGCTTAGCTATTAGTCACGTCTTGTGCTATAGACGTGTCTAGATTTACTATAAAGCTAATATGAATACAGATATTGTGAACTCACTTGGCACTCTTATTATTCTCAACTGTTATACAGAGTGGCATTAGGTTTATGTCATTAAATTGAGGAACTGATAGAGATTGATTTGCTAAACAAAAAATCTATAAGGCATTTTACTCTTGGACCGATTTTTAAATGCCCGACCTAAATCAATTTAAGTAAAAGTATTAGGACTGCTGTTTTGTTCATGTTTTTAAGAAATTTCTTACCTATGCTAGTGTTATTCTGAATCACATCACGCACATGAAATGATTTCACAATAAATGTTCAAAATGACCCCCGTATCTGCAAGTTCGTGGTTGGTATAATTCAGCCATTGTATTTTCAAACCACAATTCGCTAAGCTACTACGCGACAAAATATCTCCAATTACTACATCCAATTACAATTAAGCCCCAACACTGCGTTTAAGTGTATTACCTAAGCAGCCGTGGAACACAAGTAACAAAATCAAACAGGGGTAATACACTTACAAATTATCTAACCCCAGTTACGAACTATTTCAATGAAAAAGTACAAGCAACTTAAAGTAGGCTGTCCTAAGCTGCGTGGACGCTAAATTGCAACAAATTCAAGACTACGGGATCAGAAACCCAATACAGTTGACGATTATACCAGCATCATCGAATATAATTTTTTGTTGTAATTACCAACTAAACCATCCAAATGTAAGAAAAAATTTTAAACTTATTTTAGTAGCATCTAAAGTGCGCTGAGTTATTTCGTTTGGCAGCTAAAATGTAATCTAGTTTACTAATATATGTCTTTAGAATGTCATAACTTGGTTGGTCAAGTTCAAAAGATGATGTTATTGTGTGTTTTATTCGTGACCTAGCTAACATTGCAGTGGTTTTAAAAAATTGTTGATACTTTTTTTGTGTGTCCGTTTGTAGCTTAAACATTTGCTTTAGACCACAGGTTCATCAACAAGTTTTGTTTGTCTTATCGGCATTTACACTCCCTTTAAATTAATGACAAAACTAGTGCCACCCTGCGTTTTTTGATTTATACTTGTAAGCGTCAAAACAAAATAGCTAAAAATCTTTTTTCTTTGTTTGGTTTATATACTGTGCTACGTATCTAGACGTAACCGGAAGAAAAATTAATTACTAGATTAACTATCAAACGCGGAGAGTGGAGGGATTTGCCTACATACCAAAAAAAGAAAGAAACAAAAAAAAACACATCGCTCACGATTATCTATTAACACATAAAAATAAATAAAGGATTCTGTACAAACAAGCAAAAAGAAAATAAATTAAGTGTTATTATTTTACAGCAAACAATTATATTGTACGGAGAACTTAGAAATTTAGACACGAAGTGCGTATCTCGTATTTCACACAAAATAAAGTTAATGAGAGCTTTTGTCAAGCGTTTTTAAAATTTCACCTAATACTTTTTGTAAAATAACTAATTAGTAGGAAAGACTTAAACGTGTAAGGGCTTTTGTCGAACGTTTTTAAAATTTCACCTAATACTTTTTGTAAAATAAACTAGTCAGTAAAGCGAATAAAAGTGTGCGTTTTTTTGACAAGCATGCTTAAAAATAGTACATCACACCTGTAGAGAGATAATATCGATTTGCAGCAACGAACAATAGTTTTACACCCCACGTTGGGCGCCACGTGTACCTTACTCTTTTCTCGATGTTATAAAAGAGTAAGGTGCACGTGGCGCCCAACGTCTCTTTTTAATTTTTTGATACAACACAACCCTACGACTTTTCTTTAACTTTTCTATACAACGCAGCTCGTTTTTTAATTTTTTATACAGCACATGGCACACGGTGCACGTGGCGCCCAACGATTTCTTTTTTTCTCTATAGCTATCTACGTTTACACATGACACCCAACGCTTATTTTTTTTTACATATTTTTACCTTAACGTTCACCCCTTTGCCGCCCAACGATTTTTTTCTATACCTGCCCATGCTTACACGTGGCACCCAACCATTTTTTTCTATACCTGCCTACGTTTATACGTGACACCATAATTTTCTTGAATGTTGTTTTTTTATTAATAAACGCCCACGCTTACACGTGGCATCCAACCTGTTTTTTTAATATTTCTATTCGTCCACGATTACACGTGGCACTTTTTTACAATTCTCTTATTCAAAAACAAATAAAAGTTTTATTGATAGGTAAAAAAAATAATTTGACAATGTTTAAAATTTATTGTCAGAATACGTTTTGCACAAACCCCACATTTTGTCCAAATTTTTTTTCCTACACGACCATGTTTGCACATGGCACAAAATTGTAAAACTTTATCTTCCCGTAATTTAGTTATTTTTTTAAAAAACACATCAAATCGTATCTTAAGGTAATTTTTTGAAATAAATATATAAACATAAATTAAATAATTATTTTCTTAAAAATAATAAATAAAAATGGATCAATATTTAAAAGCGGGATATTTATTAATAGATGAACTTGAATATGAACTCAATATAAGGTCAATAAATACAAAAAAGATGTCCATTTCCCATTTCATACAATAGCACTAGATCTCATAGGTCCCCTACCTCGTTCAAAACAAGGCCACAAATGGATACTTGTTGTTGGAGACTGGTTTTCCAAATTTACTTTGCTCTTTCCTTTACGTAGTGCTAAAGCACAACACATTGAAAAACATGTAGAAAATAATATATTTTTAACTTTTGGTGTCCCTAAATTTATAATGGTTTATATATATATATATATATATATATATATATATATATATATATAATGGTTCTCAATTATCTGGAAATATTTTTAAAAACTTAAGTAATGAATATAATGTTGAAAAGATCTGGTATACTGCAGTATATTCTCCTCAGTGCAATTTTGTAGAAAGAATAAACAAAACTGTTGGTACCGCAATAAGATCTTACGTTGAAACACACAATATGTGGGATGAAAACTTGGCAAAAATACAGTATGCTATAAACTCTGCTAAGCATGAAGTAACCGGGTTTTCTCCAAATTTTCTCGTCTTTGGTAGACATGTTCCTATCTCAGGAAAATTTTATAGTTCGTCATATAAACCTTCTGAAGACGTCGATATAATGCCTGAAGATAGAGTTGCATATTCCACTGATCAACAGGGTCTCTTTAACTTATTCGAAGATGTTAAAAATAGGCTGCATTCAGCATATAAAGAAATGTCTAGTCGATATAACCTTTTCCAATTTCATTTAATATCGGTGACTTTGTTTGGAGAACGAACAAAGTGTTATCTAAAGCAGGAGAAGCTTTTACCTCAAAGCTAGCTCCAAAATATATTTTATGCACCGTGAACAATAAATTGTCTCCCTTGGTGTATAATTTAACTAATCCTGATGTAACCAAAACAAATAATTGGCACATCAAGGATCTTAAGCCATATACTGGTATCAAAATAAATTTAATAATTTGCCTTTTACTTAAAAATAATATTCCCTTATCTAAATATTTTTCCCTCATTAGTAACTTTGTAAAATACACTTCAGTATTTTAATTTTAGACCCCCACCTCCCCTTAAGGTTTACAAACCGCTCTCTTTGTCACAAACCGCCCTCTTAGTCCCAAACCCTAATATTTTTTATTTTAATTTAATTATATGAGTGATTAGACTTTACCGATTTTGTCTTTACCTATTTTTGTCTTTACCAATTTTAGTCTCCCTTGGGACGGGTGATACACGTCAGATATCACATCACTCAGACTTTTAAGTTTATTTTCAGTATCCCCCCCCCCATTAGTTTACCCATAACTACTACAAAAAAAAATAATTCTTAACGTCATATTTTTTTTCTCCTTGGTCCGGGGCAGTGTAACATGCCTTTTTGCGTATATTTTAGCATGTTACATTTGTGCTTGGCACTATTAGCATATAGATGCTTATACCTACATTTAAATATAAAATTACTCTCTTTATTATATAATATATTTTCTATAAGATTTTATCTCGCACAATCCTGGATTATTAGTTTTAATCCACAAGTTACTAATTTGTTTACATAGTACAAATAATTATATCTATATGAAATTTTCCTATTGGTTATTTCTGAAGTGTTTATTCTAAAAGCACAACTGGTTCTAAATTCTGTATTATTGAGAATAATCACTAGAGATCGTCCATCCCGAAGATGGCCGAAAATAATTTATTTGAAGTGCCAAATTTTCATTTCTCTTGTGATATCTGATTGCTTATCTGGCACTGTTGAGCATTTTTGATTTGAACTTCTACCTTGCCTCATGTGCTTACCTGGTATGTAAATTTTCTAATCATAAATCCTAAATTAACATTTAAATATAATTCTAGATGTGTTGGATAATGGATAAAGAAGTTCTTTATTTGTTAAGCCCATCAAATATTTATAAAGATGGTAAGTAATTAATGGATTTAATTTTCCTTTGCACCTCGTGTTTGATTTTCACTTTTGTAACACAACTGAATTTTCTAGGGTGCTCCTGTAACATATGCTGCTCCGGTGGATTTATACGCTCCGGTTTATGCTCCGGTTTATGCTCCGGCAACATATGCTGCTACCTTATGTTCCGACTACCTGTGTTTTGGTCACCGTTGTTACGGGCGACGTGTTTCCCTCATTCAGATTTCTACATGGAAAAGTCGCTCGTGTTTTCGCACAACCAGATGATTTAAAATAAATATTCATCACAAGAATTTTATATTTTGTTTTCTTCTACCTTACATATTGCTGCTCAGTTATTATCTTATTGAAAAATATCTACAAGTTTAATTTTATGGAACAGAAGTCTGTTAAAGACGACATTTGAAGTCGACCACATGTTGTTTCGTACCTACACTAGGAGATCCTCCAACGCATGATGTCTCAGTTTCCTGGATATGAAGGATTCCTATAAATTAAGTAACTATTAAGATTAGTTCAGTTACTGATACTACAGGTAGTATGAGATTAAAACTTTTACCTTATCGTTTTTCTGTTAAAATAAAGAGGCCTAACCTCTATTTAAATTTGTCTTTGTCACTACAAATATTTTGTTTTGATTATTAATTACTTTTTACTTACCTTAATTGATTTCAAATAAAATTCTCTAATACATAAGCTAAAAATATGTAAACATTCGAACTTCATGAAGCTTCTAATGGTAAAAAGGTTTATTATTTGAACTTTCATTTCATGTGCATTTGCTACATGTACAATTATGATCACTTTTTGATTTACTCCCGCATTAAGTAAAATTTTGAGTTTCTAAACAGAGATTATTTATTTTGATTTCTCTATAGAAATTTTCTCGAGTACATTTATTAAATATGCGAATTATATCATGTTAAAATATATAGCGATGTCTATAATGTTAATGACACAAGCGTATATCTTATACATGCCTTTGGAATTGTAATAAGTGAGTATTAATATACATATTTAGTCGAATTTCTCTTATCGTGTTTTAACTTTTGTTTCTCTAAGTTATTTTACAGTTGTATAAACAAGTGTCTTGATATTTAAATTTTAACATTCAGATATTCTCTAAACATTCCCCTTACCCTGTGATTTCAAGTCTCATGCAGCCTCCGAAACCATAAAGGTCGATGCAAGCTGTGCCGAAGTATTTCTTATACTTCGTCGTGCACTTACTCTTTTTATAACATCGAGAAAAGAGTAAGGTACGATGTCACGTAACTACACCAAACGTTAATACGGAATATGCCATTGACACACACAAAAGAAAACTAGTTGCATACCTGTAGGTGTCCGGATACTTAGCTCGCAATCCATCGGGGGTGAGTCAGCACAGCAACGCCATGGTCGTCGGGATCTATCTATCCTGTTACCGCAGCAGCGGCCTACGGACAAAAGCTATTGGTCTACAGACAAAAGCAGTTGGTCTACATAAAGAAAGAACCCATTTGGCCTTCAGCTAAAAAAGCTAAAAAGAAAATCTGATTAGAATGGGTACGCGCGAGGAGACTTACCAATACACGCAAGACACCTCCCAGTTGTCGAACAGAAAAGCAAACGTGCATTGCTTTTGAAATACTGCGACGAATAATGTAGAAAACACTTCGACGCACAAGTTCAATAACACGAATTCGAACTGCAAATCCTCGCTTATCGAAGCGCGATTGAAACCGGAAAATCCGGGTTTTATCGGATAGTGCGCGACCTTATTTCAACAAGGTTTTACATTGGAACAATAGAGAAAACCATTATACGCGGTCGTAATGTATACCAAGATAACGGGTTCCTAAACAGGATATAAACTATTTAATTGTAGCATACACTTGTCGTTTCGAAATAAATAAGTTCAAAATGAAAAATTGCAGAAAGCGTAGTTATTAATAATTGCGTTGAAGGATTAGCAGATACCTAAACCAAAGCATAGACTATTTAATTTATCGAATAAATTTTCGTTTTAAAAACAAAAGGGATTTGAATTAACCAGGGAAATTTTAAAGCAAAATTGGAACGTAACAACTGTGATACACCTTTGAGAAATGTAACTATAAGTGTTGGGTATTTATTTTTAGAGCTCTGAAAATCATTCCAACTGTTTGTATATTAGTAAGCATGAGATTAGCACTCTGCAGAGAATATCACCTAACTAAGGACGGTAACTGTGATAACTTGTTTACTTCGTATACGCTTAGTAGACCACCAAACGTTCGATTGCTGACCTTTTGAGCAGACATGTATTTTTTAACGAGACGAATTGTAATCCGGTATTGTTTGTTCTTATCCACCCTGATCTCCGTTAGGCGTTAGTTCGGCATCCTTTTGTTATGTTGCGGTGTTTTACTATAACACTTTCCTCCAAGAATTCGAGACATCTTCGGCAAACTTCGGACAGATGAATTTGCAAAATAAAAATACCTTGTGTCGTTTGTTTCTCTCTAATCTGTATGTATACTTAACTTACTGATAGCGGAACTAAAACATGAAACCGGGACTTTTATTTATGTGAATCAGCACAAATCTACTTATGAACTCTTCATACCCAGCCGTTGAGATTATTGGGGTGCGTAATACATTATTAATCAAAACAAATGAACCCTAAAACTGTACTTTAAAACAAAATTACAAGGTTAACATCATCTCTAACATTTAAACTGACTTAGTGAATTTGACACCCTTTGAGTATGAATCATATATGACAGAAAATAATTTACCTTAGATCAAAATTGTAGTAACCTAAAAATTATATTTCTTAAGGGAATCACCTAATTCTATTGGTTGAATTTTCTAATATAAAAATCATTAAAATGAAATATGATTATAAGTATTTGAAAAGAACGTCACACATGCTTTTTTGGAAATACAGAATTATTTGTAATTATGTTTTAGGTTACCTAAAAATGTAATAGTTTTCAGTTCCTTTATACAATTGCATTTTTAATTTATTTACCCCATTTTCTGAAGCAATCCAAAATAATACAGTATAATGATTGGTAATATGTACAGCTTTATATCAATTCAAAAATTAGCCCCTGAATAAATTATTCACATTTGCCAAATTTAATTTTCCTGAAAGCCAGCAAAAATATCTTGGTAATTACTCTAAAGTACCTTTCGAACGTTCAAAGATGCTTTTCCCTATTCTCAAATTCCTTTTTATTGACTCTTACAGATATATAATATTTAGCAACTATTAAAATTGAAACAGTTTTTAACTAATAAAAATTTTAAGATCTCTAACCTGCGTTTTTCTTGCTCGTCGCTAGAATTGCGCCAGAGTGTCTGTGGTTACCACCCCTAAATTGTTACGGCTCGACCTGTTTCACTTAATTTACCAGAATGATGAATTATGGTTGCTTGTATTTTCGGAGTAACTTTGAGTATCTTCACGTAATTTCAGACGTACATTTAAATATGCGATTTGAGTATTTAACCAGATGGACCCCTTTTTCGGATCTTTATTCAAATACGTTTACTTGCATCTTTATTCAAATACTTTTCTTAGGTGTTTATTCAAATACTTTTCTTGGACGTTTATTCAAAACTGTTTACTTTTCTTAGAGGTTTATTCGAAGCTCTAAATTTGTTAAATATTTAAAATAAAATACAATTAATAGTTTATCTTACGTTTTACGCATAAAAACGACCTATTCTTCGTGGCACATATTGGCATTTTTTAAATTTTTACTTTTAATAAATTATTTACTTTCACTAATTTTACTGGTACGTAATTTTCACTTTAAATCGGCATGATTCGTGTCTTTGTTGAAGATATACTGTCTATATTGGAGTTTCATATCTTATTTATAAGCTCCAACGTTCTCATTGGCGCGGATCGCGTGTTCATTGATAAACGTTTGTCATTTCCACCTATCACTGTGGAACCTTGGGATTTCTCAAATTCTCTGGTTTCAATTGTTGTACTTTCATTTTATTCAGCACGTCTACATTTAATATATTATAGCATCTTCTTAGAATTTCCAAATATCCATTGCAATTCTGTCACGTACTTCATATTTGTCGTTTATAGTTCAAGGCTTGTTGTATAGCGAACCGCCTGTTGTTTGTTGTTTGTTGTTTGAAATATGTTGGATTTTCATGTAAATATAATATTCTAGTCACATATTCATTTTCTAATAATGACGTATTGGAATGCGTTTTCTTATTCATGCGTTTACATTTTTGACGAAATTATTAAATATCTAGAATACTAGTTTATCTATCTTTCTCGATAATGTGTTTATATTGATGCAATTTGTTGTGTTTAGAACCTTATCTTTTCTCGTTTCTATTTAATTTTGGACTTAAATTAACTTAAAACATATTATACGACATACACATTCTTATTTTAGTTAAATATTATCTAATTATTGAAATTGAGCTTCTTTCTCATGCATGAAATTAAATATAATTTATATACAGTGTGCTCGCTATTGAGCTTTTTTAAAATAGTCGATTTACTCCTATAATTGGTGGAATTATTTGTTTTTTTTAACGTTAAAATTATTTACATTTATTCTACGACCCCTATGACTTAATCTACCCTTAAACTACTCTCTTATCATAGCATTATATATAGACGTGATAAAGGGTCTCGAGAGGTCATTGAAACCCAATTCTACAAATAAAGCCCAATAGAACATAAGAGAATCTGAAAAAAAATAAAAATTTTCAGAAATTTATGGTTATGCCCTGTGTAATACAAGCGTACTTTAATTTATTAAAGTGCCAAGCAACAATGCGATTGCGCATATATAAATATAAATATAAAGAATAAGTAAATTTAATGAGTCTTAAAATAATATCAAAGAATGGAATTTATTGGCAAGTGACTCAATATTAGCCACAAGGGCATCCTGTCGACGCGTTTCGCCCTAATTGGGGCTCATCAGGACAGGAGTAGCAAAGATGTAAAACTTAACACGAACACATTATGGGAAGTACAGCATCACCTAGCCCACAATTTGTGCCTTCGTGCTGTTTCACCTGACCTTGCAGGTTTTATCAACAGTCGGCATGGAGGAGATCCGGTTCAACTGCCTTTTTCCATAGCCAAAGATTATAAATATAAAGAATAAGCAAATTTAATGAGTCTTAAAATAATATCAAAGAATGGAATTTATTGGCAAGTGACTCAATATTAGCCACAAGGGCATCCTGTCGACGCGTTTCGCCCTAATTGGGGCTCATCAGGACAGGAGTAGCAAAGATGTAAAATTTAACACGAACACATTATGGGAAGTACAGCATCACCTAGCCCACAATTTGTGCCTTCGTGCTGTTTCACCTGACCTTGCAGGTTTTATCAACAGTCGGCATGGAGGAGATCCGGTTCAACTGCCTTTTTCCATAGCCAAAGATTATAATTATAAAGAATAAGTAAATTTAATGAGTCTTAAAATAATATCAAAGAATGGAATTTATTGGCAAGTGACTCAATATAGTCGCAGAGGGCATCCTGTCGACGCGTTTCGCCCTAATTGGGGCTCATCAGGACAGGAGTAGCAAAGATGTAAATTTAACACGAACACATTATGGGAAGTACAGCATCACCTAGCCCACAATTTGTGCCTTCGTGCTGTTTCACCTGACCTTGCAGGTTTTATCAACAGTCGGCATGGAGAGAAAGATCCGTTCAAATTTTTCCATAGCCAAGATTAAATTCAATCAGGTGAATACAGCATCGACAGGCCAAATTGTGGGCTAGATGATGCTGTACTTCACCATAACCTTGTTCGTTTTATCAAATCTGACATCTTTGCTAACTGCCTGTTCCTGATAGCCCAGATTATAATTGCGAATCGGTGAACAGACGAGGCCTTGTGGCTAATGATGAGTACTTCCAATAAATGTCATTCTTTGAATATTTTAAGACTCATTAATGCTACTCCTGTCCTTTATAATTAGTCGACAGATGCTTTGGCTATGGAAAAGGAGTGACCGATCTCCTCCATGCCGACTGTTGATAAAACCTGCAAGGTCAGGTGAAACAGCTACGAAGGCATTATAATCTGTGGCTAGGTGATGCTGTACATAATGTGTTCGTGTTAAGATTTACATCTTTGCTAACCTGCAATCAGGTGAAACGAGCCCCAAATTAGTGGGCTGGAAATGCTGTCGACTGGATGCCCTTGTGGCTAATATTGAGTCACTTGCCAATAAATTCCATTCTTTGATAAATATAAATATATATATATATATATATATATATATATAATAATATATTAATAGTTATTAAGATGAAATGAAAACCCAACTTTGTATTTAAAGTTGAATTACCATTTCAAATCGAACTAGTAATTGAAAACCACTAAAAGAACGGCTACAGCAGGACTTGAACCTGCAACCTCTGATTTTGCGGATCAGTGCTCTAACCAATTGAGCTATCTAGCCTAATTGTTTAGATGATGTTATACTTAATACTACTGAAGCTTGGCTCTTGTTAACGATTTTCAATTACGTCTTGCATTTAAGGAAATTGAATCTAGTTATATACATAATTCATGTACTAATAACTTGATCATCCCATTTTTGCAACGTTCGGAATAATACAAACATGTAATTATCTTATTATTAATAGAGAAATTGAAAATCGTTAACAAGAGCCAAGCTTCAGTAGTATTAAGTATAACATCATCTAAACAATTAGGCTAGATAGCTCAATTGGTTAGAGCACTGATCCGGAAAATCAGAGGTTGCAGGTTCAAGTCCTGCTGTAGCCGTTCTTTTAGTGGTTTTCAATTACTAGTTCGATTTGAAATGGTAATTCAACTTTAAATACAAAGTTGGGTTTTCATTTCATCTTAATAACTATTAATATATATTAAGCATTCATTTGCATTCCAAATGTGGATTATTCTTCTCTATTAATTATAAATATATATATATATATATATATAATATAAATTATCACCCTATTATATAAGCGTATTGTAAATACATAATAATTATAAAATCAGTATATATGTAAAAATAATTATTTTTAAGATACCTTAAGACCAATTAAATGTGAACACAAATTGATTGTTTTAAAATAAATACAAAAGCTATTCGTTTGTAATAAAAAAAAAGCACTCTCCGTGCATAAAAATAAATAATTTCATGTATTTAACCCCAATTTTAATCTAAATTTATGTGTATTAAAAACACGTTTTACCGTGAAAGCAAATATTTTAAAATGCAACTAATTTGCATTATAAATCCATTATAACTGAAATTAATTACCCTGTATATAGCATAAAAACATTTTAAATAAAACACGTTCTTGAAATTTCGAGAGGAATTGAGAAGAAATAGGTCAATTTAGTATGACCTAATTAATAAAGAAATGTTTATTCCAAGATGCGGCCGGAACATTATAAAACTTGTAAAATAAATAAAAATTAATGATTATCTTTCACATTAGTATGCAACGCCACAATACCAATACCTTCGGAGATAGAGTAGGATGAGCCAGCGAGCGTCACTATTATAAATCAATCACGCGATGAACGCTAATGAGTTTTTTTGGAAATCTTGCGTCATTACAGTGTAACATATTCCATAGGATACTAGTACGTTCTAGAAACGCGATCATTTTTGTATATAAACGCGGAACTTTGATTAAAAGATTCATTCTTAAATTGATCGTGAAGAATGTTACTTTGAGAAAAGAATTTCGAAGCTGTTATGTTGAAGTATGCAATACGCATATCGTAATTTAATAATTAAAATGGAACAATCAATAAAGAAGTAAAGTTAAACGTAACCTGCACAGAAATATACAAATTTTAAATACAATTATTTTATCTTGTAATATACAATGAAGATGGGAAATGCTTCGATATAAAAAGCTATTTAAAATTTTATTAAATAATTAAACCAAGCATTGCACATTGGTTTCTAAATGAAGATTTAAATAATATGCAAGATTTTGTAAACTGGGATTTGAACGTCAATTTAAAAGAACGCCAAAAAGTCGAAGATAATTGAAAAAGCGCTCTGTGGATCTTTGCAAGTATCACTTTGTAACTAATATTTTAGTATTTGTCATTTAAATTTAAGCTAGAATAAGTCCTAATCATATAATATTTTCTGTAAGGGTGTTTATCAGGAAGTGACGCTCCAACTTGCGGCGTGTCAGCAAGGCTGCTGCGCCTTTTAATCGCCTTTTACGATAAGCAGGCTTACTATAGTAGTATTCTTTGTCCCCTACTATAGAAACAGTTTCTAATCAGCTTTAGCGAAAGATTATAGGACACCAAAATAAATGAAACTTAAAATAAATGTACCTAATTACCCCAATTGACCCTAAGTTATTTTGCATCTTTTTAGCAGTTTTTTAAGTTTCGTTTAATTAAACCTGTTCGAAATTTTTAATTAGAAGATCCGGTTACCTTTCTTAAATGTTTTGGTATTCGTTAGTTCACACGAGAATTAACGAATTAACTGGCTTCATAGATAAACAGAGAGAGCGGAAAACACAATTGCCATATAAATCTGGTGTAATTTATACCTTCTATTCAACAAATACCATATAATGGAACTATTTTATTCGCATACAAAGAATTCAGCAAAATTCCACACATTTCCAACCAATTTCCGGTGCTCCTTTTCTCATGTAATGAGTATACAATTGAATGAGCAAAATTAAAATTAGCAACTAAAACACATCATTGTGATTGTACCATTTTATTGGATTAAAAGGATATTAAAAGATAATTGGTGCTATTAAACCAAGATCATTCAAGATGAGTATTTAACCCAAATAAAATGATGAATAAGACAGTTTAGTTAATGGCTTCCGCTATGTTCAAAGAGTGACAGGTGAAACAAGACTGATTTACTTTGTAAGAGATTAAATTTAAGCAATTTCTTGACTTCCTCTTGTACAGAATTTATAGCTAGCTGTTTGAAGTGTTCGTTTGCCTTTATTTTAAACTAGTTGCTTGAGTAACTTAATTTTTGGCTACTTGTTTTGAAAAGTGTTCAGACCGCTAGGTTCAATGCCTTTCAGTCGTTCATCACAGTATCACATCACTAGCTTTCGTTAAAGATATTTCAAAAATTAAAAGTATTGTAAAACTCAAATTATACCTGTAGCAAGGAAAAGATAGGCCCAGGGTCTGTAACGCCTTGGTGTTACGAGGAATAAAAACAATATGCAAAAAAAGGAAAAGTAATCTTAAACGGGCAAAATTATTATTCATGCAATCTGTATAGCAGATTTCATGATTAATTAAGCGTATTTTTATTGTTTTGTTTTTAGAAAATACAATTTCAATTAGAGCAGTTAGTATAATTAAAGCGCCAAAAAATTAATTTTCATAAAATAAATTGCTACAATTTAATACAATATTAAGATATCGCATTACACCTTCAGTATAATGTAAGTAAGACTCGCTACACTTGCAGCCACGTCCACAATACTCCAGCAGAAGGTACTGCATTAGGTTTAAACGTGAAAAATTTACATACTTTAAATAAATCGCAATAAACCACGAAAAAAATGTATAAACTAAAACTAATGTTGCGGTTTAAGTAATGATATCTCTAGCATCGGCTTTAGAGTGTGTCTGACCAACAAAACGCTAGCAGAAAGTAAAAATGGATCGATCTGTAATACCGAATCGCAGCCGCCATCTCTGCATGCCAACCTGAATGGATCCCCTTAAAACAATCCCAATGTAGCTAACTAATATTTACCAATGGATTCGAATTTCTAAGCATACGCCAAATTTATCAATAGCGGATTCAGTTATTCTTTTCAATATCGTCCCCTCCAGTCTACGTATTTTATTCTAACTTCAGCCTAAATTCGCCCTAAACGTTCCCTATCGTCGATTGTACACGTGGAGTGGGGCTGATTGTGTGCATAGTGGGACTGTAATTGTGATGTGGTAGTGAATTGCAAGAGTGTATATTAAGTATGTTAGTGCCGCTGGTTGTGGGTGGTCTGTTTGGTTAAAAGGATTTCATTTAGGAAATGGTTGAATTCTTGAGGGTAGTTAGTGACTAGGAAGTTTATGTTAGGAAGTGGGGAGAACGGGTCAAAGTTTGTAGATTGCTTGAGGTTGATTTGTAGTAGTGAGGTTAGGGGACAGGAGTATATCAGGTGTTGTGGGGTTTCTAGAGATTGATTGTTTCAAGGACAGTGAGGGGAAGAAGTTAAACGGAATTGATGAAGTTTATTACGTAAGTTACCATGGCCGGACAGAAATTGCATTGTAGGGGGGTTAGAGAAAGGAAAGGTTTGCGATATCAGGAAGATATCAAATGTATATCTGCCGGTGGTGGAGTGGGACCAAAGATCTTGCCAGGAATGGAGTAGGGAGTTATGTATTCGGGATTTTATGTAAGTTTTAGGGAGAGTACGGTATTCGTCATAGTGAAGTGTTCTGTCGTGTAGGATGATTGGTAGGTTATGTTTGAGGTTTCGGATTTGGAGTGAGGAGTTTAGTTGGATTTCGATTGGAGGGATTTGAAGCAGGGTATATAGGACGCTGTGGAAGTGGTTCTGCACACTCTTGAGGTGTAGAGTAGGAAAGTTCTTATGATCGTGTTGAGCGCACGTCTGGAGGAGGAGGGTGTAAGCGGAGCCAAGAATCTACTGCGTATCGCATGATCGGGATTATGGTGTGGTTAATGATTAGTCTTCGTGTTGGATTGGTGAGATGGACTGACTTTGGGAGTGCGTGAAGTAAGTTATTGAGTATGATTTGTGTTTTGGTTCGAAGTTTGGAGAGATGTTAGTTCATTTTTAGGCGTGTGTCAATGTGTAGTCCATGATAGGGAGCTGTTGTTGACAGGGGCATTGGTGTGTTAAGGATGTGAATCTTAGGATTTTGGTTTGGGCTGAGGTAGCCTTTGAGCAAGAGCATTTTTGTTTTAGATGGGAGAGTGGTTGTCTGTTTACAGAGGACCAGGATTCAAATGAATTAATTAGAACGGCAGCGGTGGATTCTATAGAGGCACGAGAGTTGCCGTGGATAAGGAAAGCTACGTCATCGGCGTAAGCGAAGGCGGAGGTGTTTGGGATATTGAGGTCTAAGAGAGGATTGATTGCGAGGTTCCATAGGGTAGGTGATAAACGAGAACCTTGTGGACATCCTTGGGTGTGAGGTTTAGTAACCAAATGGAAATTGAAGGTTAGGATGGCTGTTCGTGATGAAGAATTTTATTAATAGGTAAAGGTTGGAAGGAAAATTGGCTTGTTTAAGTTGATTAAGAAGATTGGACCACCAAAGGAGATCGAAGACTGAGTGGAAGTCGAGAAATAAGGAGATTAGGTATGTAAATGGGATGTTTGGACCGTTTGAATTAGGGAGCGGATTGTACGTTCAGCGCTATGCCCCGAGCGAAAGCCATGTTGGTTAGGTGAGAGTAAGGAGTGACGTTCTATGTGTGAGTTTAGTTTGTATAGGATGGTCTGTTCAAGGAGTTTGTCAAGTGTTAGAAGGAGTGCAATAGGTCTGCAGGATTTGGGGTCTTCGGGAGGCTTATTGGATTTGAGTATAAGGGAGATGGAAGCATATTTAAATGGGTCAGAGAAAATTCCAGAGGAGAGGCATTTTTGGAATAGTAGGTGAGTGGATTCCCTAATGAGGGGCCAGAATTTTTGTAGGATCAGGTTGGTGATGAGGTCTGCGCCGGGGGCTCTATGGGGGTTTAATTTGTTAACGAAGGAATCTAAGAAGGAGAGTTTAAGGTCTGTGTCTGGGTCCGTGTCTGGTTGGGTTAGAGTGTTGTTAATTATGCGTTGTTGCGGTTGGGTTGGTACGTCAAGAGGAGCCGAAGGTATTGCTGTATCTAGGAGGGTAAACATTGTTTGCTTAAATGTGGAAGGATTGTAGTTGAAATGGCTGTGAGGATATGTGTGGAAGGAGGTTTGATCAGTTTACGGTATGTACTCCAGGGATTTGTGTGTTGATTGTGAATTATGTCAAGGTAGTGCTGTTCTCTCGTGGTGTCAATGAGGATTTTATATTGTCGCCTGTCAGTGGTATATTTGTTAGATAATATGTTAATAGCAATGGGGTCTGCATTGGTACGTTTCGCTCTTTGGAGTCTGTGTCTAGTAGTTGCAAGTGAGCGTCTGGCATGAGTAAGTTGTTGTGTCCACCATGGCGTGGCTCGTGGGGTGTAATGTTTCCGTGGGATAGTTTTAGAGGCACCTGTGAGGATATTGTTGGTTATTTCGTTAGCGAGGGAATGGGGTGTGAAGTTTGCATAGCAGACTGATGGGAAAGCGGGGATGATTGAAGCTAGGGATTCTAGAAATAAGGGCCAATCTGCTTTTCGGGTGTTAAAGTATTGAATCTTCTGGTGTGTTCTGGGGGAAGATTGGGTAGGATATCAAATGTAATTGGATTATAATCACTGGATTGATGAATGTGAGAAACTGTCCAGGAACTAATTAGGTTTGAGGCTGGGGAGTTGATAAGAGTAATGTCGATGTTGAATTTGCCGTATTGTGATTCCCAAGTAGGGATAGGGAATGAGGAGTTGTGGATTCTAAGATGGTGCCGTTTTCGTCAGTGAAATCGTTAAACCATAGTGTGGATTTGGAATTGGCGTCAGTAGATATGATGATTGGTTTGTTTCCGATCGTTGTAAATATGTGGTCTAGTTGGTGTAAATAGGTATTAATGTCTGTTCTGTATTGGAAGTAAGAAGAAATGAGAAAAATGTGTATGATTTCCAGAGAAGTTCAATTACGGTAATTTGAGGGGTGGATAGGGAGGTGTGGTAAGAAGCTTCAATTAGGGGGTCTGTAACAGTGATGACCGACATGTAGTTTGGGTCAGGCGGGCTAGGGTGAATATAGGTGCGGAAGTTTGGTGGGGGTGTTAGGAATTTTGTTTCGGACTAGGTAAGGTTCTTGGACTAGGGCGATTTGGATTTTGTGTTTTTGGAGTATATGGGACAGCTCTAGCGTGGCGGCGCGAGAGTGTTGGAGGTTGATTTGAATTGTGCGCAGTTTGGTGTGTGGGGGGTGCGAGTCTTGCGTCCATTTGCGTGAGTGTTGTCTAGAACCCATAATCTGTACGTAATTTAGTCATATAGAGAGATTGCTTATAGACAGGGCAGTCGGGGCTATTAACGAAATCGTCGTGGGGCGATTAATGCGGGAACAATTGGTGCAAACGGGAGCGGAGTGGGGGGATTGGGACATGATTTGGAGAGGCGGCTTCCGGCGCAGTGGCCACAGGCGGTTGGGGATCGACAGGTTTTTGCAGAATGACCAAAGCGCTGGCGATTAAAACATCGTGTAACGGAAACGAGGTCTCTGATTCTGCAGGATTTGTAACTTATAAAAACGTGGGAATTTGTGGTGAGGATGAATCGTAATCTGGAAGAGACGTTTAGAATTAAGTTGTCGGGATGATCTGTTTTGTGCGACGGATGGCAATGGAAATTTCTGTTCGGTACGTGTCTTCAGGAATAAGTAGGTCTAATGAATTCTGTAGGTATATAAAGTTAAGAGCGTCTGTAGATGGGATCTCTTTGTCTAAGTCAAAGATGATGATTTGCGGGAGTTTAGGTTTAGGGAGATGTATACTGCAGGAATTTTTTGTGAGAGAGGAGATAAGATTAATGTCAGTGGGTTTGGATGTACGTATGGTAACTGAGGTTTTGGTAGGTCGGATACTTTGAATACTAAGGTTAGGAAGTGATGGTCGAAGGTTAGTTTTTATGACTTTCAGGAGCTCAGTGGGTGTTGTATCGGATGTGGTGGGTTTTAAAGTTATGATTTTGGAGGGTGGTGTGGGTAAGAGAGCATGCAGTGATGGCGGTTGCTGGGAAGTAGCTGCGGCATATGTGGGAGTGTATGTTTGAATTGGCGTCTGTGTTGTTACCTTGTCTATTGCTTGTAGCTTGGCATCTAGGCATTGTTGCACTGCTAACAGTTTCGCTTCGGAAATGTTGTATTTCTACACTGCTTTGTTAGCAGTTTGTTCAAATTTCTGTAGTAGAAAATTAGCATAGGTTCGATTGATCTTGTTACTATCTTTAAATACGTAATCAGTGATTTTATGTTTTAGAGCACTGATGCTGCGTAATAATGATGGGTCAGATTCGTCTATTTCTGTGTCATAATAATCCCTTAATCGTTTACTTGGGTTGGAACTCACCGATGATGTTCTAGATCTAATATCTTCAGATGGTGGTGAGCGACCAATTCTCCCTGACCTGGTGAAGGGTGTTAACGCTTCGACTAAGGGTGGTGGTTGCATGATGACATATTCTAATTTCAATCTTCCTTCCTATAGATACTACGACCAAACAATACGCGGAAAAACGCCAAACAAAACAGATCAAGCCACAAAACAATAAAATATGTAAACATACGTTACAGACATAAAATATAAATATATAAATACCTGAATAAGGCATCAACCAATACCATGTAGAAGTGCATAGAATAGCAAAAAAGCATCACCCACATTATCAGGTTCATTCGCATAAGCATTATGTCGGCTAGCACCATCACACTAAAAACGTGCTCGTCAAAATTACTGCAAAATCTACTAATTGCTACAAATCAATGCTTATGCGAGTACAGCCGCCCCAATATTTATACATACCTCGAATATACATTTCTCCAGTATCCAAAGATCTGGTCGTCTGCCTATATCTATTCATTTTTTACTGCTAAAGGGAGGTGGGTATGCACTAAATGTCCTGAGGGGTCACAATCACTATCACTTTAAGTCCTGGGGGATTTACTGTTTCACTCTAGTTTAGTTGATTAGTTCAGTTGGTTTATTTGGTTGGTTTAAGTTGATTAGGGTTTCTGATTTAGTTTGTTGTTTATTAGCCCAATATTTAAAGTTTTGATTTAATACCGGGTGTTTCACGTGTTTTAGGTGCAACAGTGATTGATTTAGTGTGGGGTTCGTCGTGTATATTTAGATATTTGGGTGTTTTGTTTTGGTCTTTGTTTTTGTATTTTTTTTTTCCTATCTTTCAAAAGCCCCCTATTTACACGCGGTTTTCGTTCAGTCTCTTAACCCTTTCTGCAAATTCCCAGAACGCTTTCTGACTAGCTACCGCTTGGACTTCTGCTAGACTCTTAGGCCATTCTAGTTCTTCAACGACTAGTTTCCTATCTGTTAAGCCTTTGTTTTCCATCTCGAGTGGGCAGTCAAATAACACGTACTCGGCGCTTTATGCGTCCTCGTCGCATTCGCAGAGGTCGTTCTCGGTCAATCCGAATTTTCGCAGATAGGCTTTCAGAACCCCGTGCCCTGTTACTAGCTGCACTATCTTATGATAGAGTTTCACCCCCATCTTATCTCTAGATTCTATGCTCGTTATAAATCTATGGGGCAACCTGCCCGTGGCAGCGTTGTTCCGCCTCTTTTCCTACTGTCTGATTGTTCTTTGTAGCAACTTTTATAATTAGCGACTAAGGAACTTCCCCGTTGCTGCCTCTTTGGCCAGCTCATCTGCTCTGTCGTTTCTTCGATTTCCGTCATGCGACCTAACCGAATAAAATTTCAAATCTTGCAACCTAAGTGCCGTGGCGCCATCTTCCAGACGTCCTCTCGAAAATATGTCGAGGCGTTAATATTAACCAGAGGAGTAGTGCCGATTTGTTATCGCTGATGATAGAGTACCCATTTGTGCCCGAATGGTTGATGACGTACTCTATAGCTTCCCCTCTAGTTACAATCTCACACTGAAAGATTGTGCGCTAATCCGCTAGTTCAGTTTGAAATCAAAACACTTCAGTCTTCTCCTTATATACAACAAACGCCGGTCCTGCCTGTCCATCGTCCATTCGCGAACCATGTCTATATATCCCCGTCGTATTTCCATCGCCTTTGGAAACTCGGTTCCCTTGACATCAGCAGTATGCCCTAGCTGAAATATAACAGGCTTTCTTTGAACCTTTCCACTGCCAAAACACACACTTTCAACAACTTCCCGTCCGTTCCCTATATCTACGAGTCTCTGATCTCTAATCTACCTGACAAAAAATTCGATTGGAAGAATTCTACTAATCACTAAGACTGCATCCGTGAAAGTGGTCCTGTACGCCCTCGCCGCTTTGACCGCAGTTATGTGCTGAAGGCTCGTCAATTGTCTGACTTCCCCGATCTTACAACTCCCCCACCAAACAGATGCCGCATACAGTATCACCGGTTCTATTGCTCCAGCGTAGACTGTCCTCAACAATTCGCCTCTGGATCCGCTATCTGCTATCATTCTATTGAATATTTCGCTACCCTTACTTTTAACATACTGCACGTGCGCGTTCCAATTCAATTTGCCATCTAATTTAACGCCAAAGTATGTAATGGCTTCCTTGAACGTTATTTTTCCTTCTAGCTCTAGCGTAGGGGAACGTTGTCCCGGTCTTGTTCCGAAATAAAGCGCCTCCGACTTTGTTGTATCGAATTTCATCTTGAACTCCCTCGACCATTCATACTCAAAGCTCAAAGCCTCGTTCGGTTTTGTTCGCATCTCCATTAGCAATGTTGGCCTGATGATCAACAGTGTACCGTCTGCAAACCCAACAATAGAGCGCCCTTTGGGCTATGTGACCCTAAAAATACTCTCATACAATAACTTCCAGAAAGTGGGACCAGAGCATGACCCCTACGGGCATCCCCTTTCCATCCCTTTCCCCAAGAATTTCGACCTATGACAGTCGTCCTGAGAATTAACTCTTGACTAATGACATCCGATTCCGCGGGAAATCCCTACGCTCCAACCTCCAAACGGTAGATGACCATCAGGCTGCCCCTGAAATAGGGCGTCGCCGTGGATCAATGTAGTAAGCGTAAGACTACGTATCCCAAGGTCCCGGGTTCAAATCCCGACACGGCCGACTGCTTGAAAAATGGCAGGTGAGCATTTTTCACAAAAATTACGCCCTCATTCGGATGAGAGGTTAAATGGAGGTCCAGTGTGTGAGTGTTGTCACGCACGTTAAAGATCCCTACCTTGCCTGGAACGGCAAGGGTTCGGCAAAATTCTAAATTTCCAGGCAACAAAAAACTCGCCTCCTGGCCAATGTAGTACCTACAGGTGGAGCATTGGAAATGTAAATAAACTGCCCCTGAAATAGGGCGTCGCCGTGGATCAATGTAGTAAGCGTAAGACTACGGATCCCAAGGTCCCGGGTTCAAATTCCGACACGGCCGACTGCTTGAAAAATGGCAGGTGAGCATTTTTCACAAAAATTACGCCCTCGTTCGGATGAGAGGTTAAATGGAGGTCCCGTGTGTGAGTGTTGTCACGCACGTTAAAGATCCCTACCTTGCCTGGAACGGCAAGGGTTCGACTAAATTCTAAATTTCCAGGCAACAAAAAACTCGCCTCCTGGCCAATGTAGTACCTTCTGGTGGAGCATTGGAAATGTAAATGAACTGCCCCTGAAATATCCAAAGCCACAACGACACAATGTTCTTTTGCTTCCCTCGCCTGCTTGATTTCTTTGACCACAAACACGTCGATAATCGACTTATCCTTCGCAAATTTAAATTGCCTATTACTAAAACAGCCGCCGTCTCGCACAGCGTGCTCAACGCGTGCTGTGGTCATGACTCGATACAGAGCTTTCCCCAGTACCGGTAGCAAGCTAATTGGATGATAGCTGCCCGGGTCTGGCATATCCGCCTTTTTGAGTATAGGTACAAATTTTGCGTTCTGGACTTTCCAGCAACGTTGAAACACGCCCTTTTCCAAGCAAAGATTAAGTAATTCGGCAAAGACACGCGGGGCAAATAAGAACGCCTCCAAAGCTACGTCTGAGGTGATTCCATCATAACCCGGTGCCTTCTTACGGTTCATCCTCCTAAGAGACCTTACAGTCTTATCGCATCTATTCCTTGCGCCCTGTAGCACACCTCGACATATTGTGCCGTGCAACCTCTCATCCTCCTCTGGATCATGTCATGGGAAAATTTTTCTAACAAATATACTCCCCAAGATTTTTTTGACGTTGCCGAGCGCGATCTTTTATTGTTTACCCCTTATTATGCGATATACAGTCCCACAGGGTTCTTTTACAGAATTGCGCGTGCAGAAATCTTTAAATTTATTCGTTCGCGTTTCTTCTATTAATGTTTTATATTCTCGGTTGTTTTGATTATACTTGATTCTTCTTTGTTTCCTTAATTCACCCGTGGCGCGTTGATGGCGACGTAAGATTGTACGTTTCTGCACGCTTGGTGTTTAACTCCCGGACCCACCAAGGTACGCTCTCTTTGACTGTTTTCTTCCGCGGCATGCAGTACGCCAACGCGTCTGCCACCGCGTCGTTTAATTTTTTTGCGAGTGCTTCTATTGGAGTATGCTCTCAACAGTTTATTAATTCGTTCTCGAGCGTGGGAATGCGTTCGCTGAATTTTTGTTTAAACCGCTCCTAATTTGCTTTTTTTATTACAAAACCGCGTGAAGATAGTAATTTGCTCGTTTACGCGTGTCCCGACATCAATATCCAATGTTATTTAGTTATGATTAGAGAGCATGATCTCGTCCGACCTCAATTCCCAATTACAAACGGTCTCCAAGGGCTTAGCTTAAGTGACAAATTAGGAGTAAACTTCTTTTAATTACCTCTGTAGAAACTATATCATCTAAATAATTTATAGCTTCCTTAAAAAAGAAACATTTTTCAAAATTTAATTTGAATCCAGTTTTTCTAATATATCTAAGACTAACGATAAATTTGCTAAATGTTCAGATTCAGTTTTCCTGATTACCACAATGCCATCGAGAACATTAAATGTTGCCTTAATACCCTATAGGGGTTTCTTCTACAATACGTTGAAAACTAGAACAAGCAGGCTTCATATCAAAAGGCATTTATTAAACTTACAAATTCCGTAAGATGTACTCCAAGCTAACACTAGACTGATATCTTCGTTTACTATTAACTGATTATAAGTATTCTCAAAATCTAATTTAGTGTACTTGAGACCACCCTGTAAAGCATTTAATAACTCATCTACCATGGTAGAGGATGATTACCCTCTTCTAAATATTTATTTATTATAGTTCTATAATTAGCACAAATCCTAGTATCTATGCCATTTGGTGTGTGCTGGTACTAGCATAAGTAGCTCAAGACAATTTATCAATCTTTTCGATTATCTCTTTTTTTTCACAAGTTTCCAACCCCTTTCTAACTTTTTCTTGGAAAGTAAAAGGTATAGGTCGAGGTTTATAAAAAAAGTGGTATAGAGTTTCCCTTGACATTCAAATGTAATGTCTCCCACTGGTATGCCCCTAAGTGCTCGTTAAATAATCCCTTGTATTTCTCTAAAAGTCAATCTAAATTCATTTCTTTAATTAATTTATAAACATTGAGTTCTACTCCTAGCAAATCAAGTAAAGCTTTACCTAAAAGGACTTTGCGAATCTCTCTAACTACAATTAATTCACTTTAACCTTTTAAATTGTTCATTTTTAACTCGACTACAATTTTCCCCACTGGAAAAATGACCAGCCAGTGTACATTCTCAATTTAACTTCCGTTGGTTCTAATTTAACATTTTTAAAATGTGACTCTAACTTAGAAGGTATACAAGAAATTCCGCGCCAGTATCTACTTCCATTAAAATTAATTTACTATTATCAACTTCCTTATGAATAGGTCCGACAAATAGCAAATCATTACATTCGATGCTTCAGATTCCCATTTTATTATCTTGTCTTACGGTTTAAAAGTCAAATTCTTACACTTAAAAGTTCACAAATACAAACCCGCAAGCGTGGTATATTAGACACCACCGGCAGTTGGTAGCGCTAATCTTATACAGGTTTTGGCGCGCCCATCTGTCAATGACGTCACGGCGTGGACTGCTAGCGGGGCATGGCCTCCAATTTGTTCTCCAGGTCGTGCAGTACGGTTCGCCCTAGGCGGCTTTCAAATTTCTTCTACGCGATTCACTAATAAAATTGTTGAATAACAAAAAGATATTTTATAAAGCATATATTTACTGGGATGGGAAGCTCTCATTTGAGTTCTACCCAAACCAATAAGGAAAGATTTCAACATCATTCTTAAAAAAATGATTCACAAATTCTAAAACGACAAACTTACCATCAAACCTCGTCTAGACTGATAACGCTTAACGACCGGCCCTTTGGGTCTCGTTCTAGACTTACAGAGCTGGACGACCAATTCGAATGGCAAATCTCGCTTAATGGATCTTAAGGTCCTACGTTGAAATATCGATATCTGAAAAAATATGCTATCAAGACAAACTCATACTCGCTATACAAAAGAAAAATTCCACGATACATGTATAAAAAAACGGTATTCCAAATTATTGGAATGTTCTTTCGATATTGCGGGAGTTATCAACAACTATCGTAAATGAGTTTAAATAATAAAACGTTAACGGAAATTTCTTTATTTTAGTATTCAAAGGAGCAGATATAAAGAGATGCAGTTTATTACAACATTTTGGAAGGTAAACATATGGTTAGGTAATTTCGTTACTATATATAAAGCAAGAACCTCTATAAAACGCATTTATAGGTGATACTGTTTAAAACATTCAAGGGAACAACTTTTAAAACTATATCAAAGCAAGATAATATCTAAGAAAAAAAAATACATCACGATTAAGTCAAAATAACGCTTTAAAAGACACTAAAAACTCAGGTAAGTAGGTAGTAAGTAGGTAGGTATATTTAGACAAACAATTTTGTTATATATATATATATATATATATATATATATATATATATATATATATGTAATTGTGAATTATACTAAATGATTTCGGTTATAGAAAACACTCCAAATTGTAGAAAGATAGATTATATGTTATTTAACAGATGCAACAAGATCCCGTTAATCTAGCATTTTCAAAAGATATTCTAAAGGGGCAATTCACTACATTAAACGTTTTTAAACATAAGGTTTCTTTAAAAGTAAGTTCGAATATCATAATCAAACAGGTAAATGACTAAGGCACTTTTTTTAAAAGTGTAAACACACAAGATAATTAATGTACGGTTTTTTTTTTAAACAGCAAGGGTTATGTTTTAATCTGATATAAAGTAGATAGTTTCATAGTAAACCGTGTTTAAGACATGCAATTATTTGAATGCTTATTTATTATGTGTACTTACGTGTAAAAAGTAGGGTTAAGCGATTGATCCTTCCTAAAAGTTCATACTTGCATCTAAAAACAAACTAATCACTCACAATAATATAATTAAAGTTAACAAAAGCACACCATATTTAAATTGGGAAAACATTAAATCAGCCAAACATTTTAAATACACAAGCTGTATATTTCAATGTCAAAATGGCCGCCTACCTTCAGATCACCATAACAACTGATTTTGACATCTAAAGGAATGTGGTATGTTCCAAAACACGAACATAAAATTCAAGGTTAACAGATATTAAATAATTGATATTTTTTTTAGTGAAAAGCTATAAATAACATTGGAAATACATTGTATATTTATAAAGGAAGTATGTATCATAACCTCACACGTTAAAGCGCCAATTCTTACGGTTTAAAAGTCAAATTCTTACACTTAAAAGTTCACAAATACAAACCCTCAAGCGTGGTATATTAGACACCACCGGCAGTTGGTAGCGCTAATCTTATACAGATTTTGGCGCGCCCATCTGTCAATGATGTCACCAATACACAAGTTAAATTGCGCAATTACGCCATATATAAATTTAATTAGGAAACAATTATGACTATAATGTACTCACATTAACAGGTCCAGATTTCCAAGAAGTACGCCAAGCGTCCTTCAAGATAGCTGGACTAAATCTCAGGGCTCCATCCCGGAGTGTGTAAAGATGGTGCTCCGGCGTGGACTGCTACCGGGGCATGGCCTCCAATTTGTTCTCCGGGTCGTGCAGTACGGTTCGCCCTAGGCGGCTTTCAAATTTCTTCTACCTAATATGTAGAGAGCGGCAGGATCAGGTTTTATAAGGAACGAGAAACAAAGATAAAACAGAAGGGAAATCTACATACTAGAGATAAGACACGATACGATACCTAACACGACCACACTTCTTGAAGTCCCAGGCAAAAAAGCCACGTTATAGAGTCTCACGGAAACTTCACCCCTTTTTGTCCCTACTCCACTCGCGTCGCGCGATCTGGCGCAAACGCACTGTGACGTGACGGAAATACACACCTAGTCTTTTGAATTTATGGCGCAAAACTTCCGCACATCAAAATTAAACTAAAACAATATTTAGTGCCACTTTGGCACGTAACACTTGTTCTATACTTATCATCTTGAATGCTGGTATTAAATATTGTGGGACATACTTTAGCAATGTGACCTACTTTTTGAAACTTATTACAAGTATAATTTTTAAATTTGCACAGCTTAGAACTATGATTGCCTCTAGCACAATGGATACAAACTATCTTCTTACCACTTCCAGTAACTTCTACTTTCTTTTATTGCTGTTGACCTAATAAATAAATTAATTGTCAGAGCACATGAAAAACACTATCCCCTAGAGCAAAGACCAATACAACCGGTAAAATTTAAGTTTGGAGAAGAACTAAAACTACTATGTTATAAAGTTAAGAGAATGTACCATGAACATCCAACAAATAAACGGTGAAGACACCAAAGCACGTCTGAGTAATATCAGAAGGTAGTATAGAATAGCACTACTGCATGAAAAACGTCTCTATTATACTGCTCGACTTAAAAACTCAAAATTTACACAAAAAAAAAACGTTTTGCAAATCATTAATTAATAAATTGAAAAAAGAAATAAACGTAAAGTTGTTATGGACGCAAACATTCTAAACACATATTTTGCCAATATAGCAAGGGAAACGGCAGCCCATTTGCAAACACCATCAAAAACTTTTTCACATTATTTAAATCAATTAAAAGCACACATGCAAATACCATTTACTTATATTCGACAACTCCTACGGAGATCCGTAGTATAATAAACAACTTTAAATGCAATACAAGTCTAGATATTTATGACCTAAGTACTAAGTTAATAAAAGTTATAAATGACTATATCAACACACCATTAGCTTATGCAGTAAATCAATAACCTAGAAGGAGTATTTTCTGACTTACTAAAAATTGCAGTAATCACACCTATCTATAAAAAAAAGTGACCCAAAAAACCCAGAAAATTATCAACCAATTGTTATTCTGCCATACTATCTAAAATATTGGAAAAAATTATATACATGCGAATGTTAAATTTCTTAAACAAATTTAACCTATTTCACAACCAATTTGGATTCAGGTCAAAAGATCCACTGTACGTGCAACAGTGGAAACATTGGAGCAAATCTATGGATTTGAAAACAAAAGCAGCGTGTTTAGATCTTAGTAAAACATTTGACTATGTCCAGAATATGATTTTACTTAACAAATTAGAAAGAAATGGAGTAGCACGTAAGCTAATAAAAAGCTATCTCGAGATTCGTCTACAAATAATGGACACTGCCCAAGGTCAATCAGAAATGAAAAGGTCCAGACTGGAGTCCCTCAAGGATATATACTTGGACCATTACTATTTCTTATATTTATATACAACCTACCACAGAACACAATATACATGCGTATATGCAGACGATGCAACCATTCTTGTAACAGATAAAAGATATGAACCAATCATGGATGATCTAAATGGAGGACTAAAGTCAGCAACGGACCGGACCGACTGGTTTAACATAAATAAACTTAAAGTCAATAAAGGAAAAACTAAGGCATATCTTCGCTCATCATATTACCCATCATAATGACACTGAAAGTATAAAACTTCTAGACTAATACATTCTAAACTCAACTGGAAAATGCACATACATAAAACGTGTGATACTCTAGCATGATCATCATTATATTCAGTAAGAAAATTAATAAATAAGTACACAGCTTACAACTAAATCCTAATTATGTACTCATACACAGCCACCTGAATTATGGGCGCTTCACCACATGCCAATCATGCGTTCGTTATAAAAAAGGAGCTGACAGGTTACTCATTAAAGTACCTCTAAGCACACATTATAAATCACTGCCGTGAGTTAGGAATATTACCTTTACTGGTAATATATGTTCTCCAGCGCATCGAATATGTTATAACACTACAAAATAACCGTCAGCATACAATGACATGGTACAATTAAGTACCCTGGCATTGCACGAATAAAAGCAAAAGTGGAGTAAACTACTGGGTTTATAAAATTTACAATAAAATCCCAAATCAATATCTACAACATAATGAAAGTATAGCTGATGGATCTTACACCATACAGAATCGATGATTACGTGTGTAACATGTCAATTCACTGTTCCCTCACCATGTTACATTGAGGTCCCACTTCCTTCCTTATAAAAGCATTTATTCGTCTTAATTTTATATTAACACCGTTTACAATCACAAGTTAGTTTTGATTTGTGTAATATTTCCCTTTAGTATTATTAAATAATACACTATATACACCGATCTTTAGTTTTAATTTATATTCTTTCTTTTGTATGAATAATATAAATAATTAAGAACAGATGTAATTTTCCAATTGGTAAACCTTTGAATAATGTCCATAAATACACAGCTGCTGTATATATGAATCTGTCATTTAGGATAGGTTTTTTGTTTTGTCCCTCTCTCAAAATGTGTGGTTATCTTTAAACCAGAACAAATTTTCGTTTGTCTTCATATTTAATGGTCTTTTTGAGCACATGCCGTCTTCCGATAAAGATGTTCTTTCTAAGGCCATGATGTCGTACCTGGTATGTAAAAGGTGTCTTTTCTTTTATTTTTCCTAACATACATAAATATCGTTTTTAGAATATTAGCAAAATGCTTATGATCAAAACCTACCTGAATAACCCGTTCAAAATATTAATGAATGGTAAGCTGATTACAGATAAATTTTTAGACTGTTCCTCGTGGCGTATTACAATATTTCGTTTTTGAAACACGTTTATTTTCTAGAGTCCTCCCGTAGCATATCCTCGGGTGGCATATCCTCCTGTGGCATATCTTCCCGTTGCATATTCTCTGGTAAAATATTCTCTGATGGAGAATTTAATTATCTATGCTAGGCTATCTAAGCCTATGTATTAATTTTACTACCTACAAATATTATCTTTTATTGTACAAGAATTCATGTTGCCGTTATTTACCTTCTAAAATAAATTAAATTCTCCGTTGACAAAACATATAGTTGTGTAACGTAAGGATTGGCTCTTACAAATTAGAAGTTTGAGGTTAACAACCAAAATAAACAATGATGGTGTTCGTCTCAACAAACCGTAAGAAGATCCTATAGTTCTTAACAAGCCGTGAGCTCAATGCTTAAGTATACGTTCTTTCATATATCCTGAATACAGGTATGAGTTTATCTTATCTACTTTTGTCATGGACCGATGTGCATGCGTTACATTGTAAATCTCAATTGTCTAGAAAAATTATGCATGTAAAATATGGTCACAGCTTTATTTACTTACCTATACGTTAACTAATTTAATATTATCTTTGCTTTCCTATATAACCTTATGGTTTGTAAACAGAAAAGCTTTCATGAAACCTTTTTTTGTGGATTTTGAGGTTATGTTCAATTTATATGAATTTATATTTAGAACGTTAATTTGGAATTGTGTCTAAGCACAATAATAATTTTAGATTTTCTAATATCTAGTAGCATTTAAGACATAATTTTAAAATTAGGAGAGTGTAGATATATAAACTACATTTACTGATTTTGTCGCATGAAAATTTGGTTGTAAGAAAATAACGGTATATATTTAATTTTTTTATTAATGTTATTAACTAAATATATAAATTGTATTAAGGTATTTTCTTTTGTCATGTTCTAAATTGCATCCCTATAACTTGTATGAGGAAAATTTAACTTGGTTCTCTAAACCCCTGAGATATAGTCTTTTGCAATCTACCACAGCCACAAACGGTCGACCCTAGTCCCGCCAGAGTTTTGTATAAACTCTGTTCTACACCCATTCCTACCTGTAAAAAGTAAGGGGACTGACCTTCTGAATGCAATTTATTTTCATGCTTCGGCTCTTCTAATGTAGCTTTGTTACGTTACTTCGAGGCAGACACGTTGGGCGCCAAATTTATGTTACGTTGACTCGCAGCCGTGCGTAACACAAAGAAAACCCAAGGAATGACCGGGCTCAATCGGAGATTAGGGGGGGTTGTAGAAAGCAGACTAACCTATAATGTACGCGGCTGTAAGGAATTAGTGACAATACCTGCAATAAAAATAGTCAAGTAAACCTGAAATAAAAGAATAAGCATAGCATGCTGATCAAGCATAAATTACTCCGTACTCTGTAAGATGTAAAAAACACTGTTTGGATAATCTATATAATATAATCACGATAAAAGCATTACAAAAATTTTTATTACAAAGTGAGGTAATATTGGGGAGTAGCAGAAACGTTTCCTCACACACCAATTAAACATAAATCAGACAAAATGTTAACAAAAGATAAATAGATAAGACACAATTGATATGAGCAATCCAGTAGCATTGATTTTTTTTCTTTCCTGTCCAAATATTCAAATTACTCAAACTAATCTGTTTTGTTTTTCTTTTTTTTGTTTTTTTTTGTTTCTTAATAGCATGCAATTCTATTGTAAAAGGTATCAGAACGACAAAGATATGGCAAAACAACGGATAGATATTTAAAGTAATAACAAGTAAGAAATAGTTCAACTTACAAAGAGTCCTTCAGTAACGCTTCCTTGCCATTGAAGTGTGGGATTCACGATGTCCTGCACTAACGAAGCACTTCACCCTTGACTGTGAGGGTGTTGATGGAATTTCTTACACTTTACACTAATCACACCTACGTATTTCACTGGTGTTAACAGCAGACATTATCATGCTGATGGAACTATGTAGCATTGATAAATTTCTTGTTAAATCTATTTTCTGAGACAATAATTTCGAAATATTTTGTAGCACTAGTGTAATTTCAACTGGGACCAAAGGTATATTATTTTCATAAACATCCAAAAAGCAGTGAGAAACTTCAACCAATACCTTTGTAAACCGGTAATCGGTTATATTTCGCAAATAACAAAATTTGCGCAAGCAATGATCTATTTTAGATACTTTGGGGTTGGAAAATTCAGAAACTACAGTATCGACCGTATTTGGGTAATCCAAAGTATGCACTACTCTGATAAAAAAAGGGACCACGAAAACTAGATCGCACACACAGTTCAAATATAAAAAGACAAATCCACTAAAAAAATACAATCAATAAAGCACGTGCAAACACTAAGCAAGTCCGTCAAATGCTCCGCACAACACGCGTGCAGGTCGAGTCCAACAAGTTCTACTACTTTTATTTCCAACAGAAAATCAACAAAAAAACAATTAGTCAAGCAACGCGTATCACTAAAACCGTCCGTCGATTTTCCGTAAAACACGTGCTGTCGAGTAAACACGTTCGCCTATAAAGCATACTTCCTTCAAATGTAATCAGAACTACTCTCTCTACAGTTAATATACAACTTTTATTTCACAAGAAAAACAACTAAACTCGTGTCGTGCTTGTTCATGAACAATTCGAAAATTTCTCTCGCATTAATTCTCACTATTTTCAAAGCAACAAGGAAACAGTATTTTTAACGTAATTAATATCTAGGAACAAAGCACAAACTACAATTCCTCTCTAATCTGTTTCTATTCAATAGTTGTTACCATAACCTCTTATCGACTATTATCTCGACTTCGTTAATCACATAAGGAACATCCAATAAATGAATGCAGCCATCACATCTACTAATTAATTACGAGCTGTTTATCATTTTCGATAAGTTGGAAAGTAATTTACGAATAATCCTATTTAAAATTCGTTCCTTGCAATTTATTTATTAATTGAAAATCAAATATAGAAATAGTAGTTACAGAAATGTATTTACTAATTGGGAAAAAGCGTAAAATGTTAAGCTATTAAAAATTCACGTTACAGCTTCTTCATTAAGAGCAATATCATATAGTTATTGCAACGTTCTAGTGGTCGCTTCTTCGCACAAGCGATCTTAAATTCTACCAATTTTCCTACCTTGCACAAACGTATTTTTAATACAAGACTAGTTCCAATCAAATTCACACTGGGCTGAAACATCTTTTACTTTAATATACCATTCTCATACAGATTCGCTGCCTTGTTTAAGTGAATCAAATAGTATTCTCTTTCTAAAAACAGATACTGTTGACTTAAATTGCTTCAACATCTTAATTAAAGCAGGTTTATCGGGATCACATGCGTTCTTTATAATTTTATACGTTTCAGTTACTGATATAATTACTGATATAAACGAAATTGGTACTTGCGGTCTTCTTCAATTTTGTTTGCCAGAAAAAAACTGTTCTAAATGTTGCACAAAAATTTCAAAGTCATCTGCAATATTAACATTTGTTACAGGTGCCAAGTTTCCATGGTTAATCACTGTAATTTGTTGTGGCTGTGCCATTATTGTTTAAACTGCACCCATTTTTTTAAAAATAGTGCACCATGTGCTTAACCTCGAAAATGTTCGTGACTGTAATATTTTGCTAATTACTTAAAATCTGCAATTTTAAAGAAAATATAGTCTCCAGACAAAGTAAGATTTAAATATAAAATGCCACAAAATCTTCCCACATCAAATTGTTTAATAATAATTAAGCAGCTACATGTTTCGAGGATCCAAATGGAATAATACAATTAAAACAACATCTAAAATCTACGAATATGGTTCCTAAAAATTAGGTAAATTTAAAATTATAAGATATGATATGAAATACTTACAATTAAGTCATAAGACAATTTAAAACTTTTTATCAAAAGTTTTTGAATATTGTGTGTTAACACTAAATTAAAGAACTGGAGAAATGTTACGATGTTATTTAGAGTTAAAACATATGTACAAAATTAAAATGATATTGAATGACTGACCATATTGGTGTGGAAACTAATGATAAAAGATGTAACTGAATTATAGTTAATGAGGATATAGAATAGGAAGTAATTTTAAAGTTAAGTGGTTATGATCAAAATCTTGTATTTCATTTAAACAAATATTATCAGATGGTCGTTTTATTTCTAAGACTTCGAGGAAATCGAGTTTGAAACTTTTATTTAATGTGTGGAGTATTTCGAAAGTATCAAGATGGTTGTAATTTGTGTAAGCTATGTGTCGAACAAACGAAGAAAAACTTTGATTAAAATTGTTATTGCGACGGTATTTATTAATTAGGTTTTTATGTTAAATCTTTGTAAAAAGCTACGGCCAGTCCGACCTATGTAATATGCATGACATGTGTCGCAAGTTAATTTATAGAGATGCTTGATTTTTGTTTGTCGTCTATTTTATTTTTGTTGTTAATTAAAATTGAACCGATATTATTATTAGTTTTAAATGAGATATTAATATTATGTTTTTTAAAAATATTTTGGATTTTGTATGGAATTATATTGTATTAATGTAGACTAAAATAATGTGTAAGAGTTTTCTTTAGTAATTATTAAGTTAGTGTGTAATTTAATTTTCTTTTTGAGTTTGTAAAAAAGATTGTTAATTATATTAATAGGATAATAGTTATTAATAGCAATTTGTATAATTAAATTTAATTCATCTATAAAATGGTTTTTATTTAATGGGACAGTAAATAATCTTCTAAAATATGTTCTGAAAGCTGAAAGTTTATGTCTTAAAGGATGACAAGAATCAAACGGGATAATAACATCAGTAGTGGTAGGTTTTCTGTATATATTATATTGAATATTAAAAGGAATAGAAGTGAATTTTAGATCTAAAAATGGTAAAGTATTATCTATGAATGTTTCAATAGTGAAATTAATGTTGTGATGTATTGAGTTTAAGTAAATTATGAATTATCTTGAAACTGTCTTCATACAAGAATTATTTTTCTTCAAAAATAAAGTCATTGTAGGGACCCGTTATATTGACGATATCCTTTGCATCCACCAAGGTAGTGACTTGGATATCAACAATTTTTTAATTTACTTGAACTCAATACATTACGACATTAATTTCACTATTGAAACATTCATAGATAATACTTTACCATTTTTAGATCTAAAATTCACTTCTATTCCTTTTAATATTCAATATAATATATACAGAAAACCTACCACTACTGATGTTATTATCCCGTTTGATTCTTGTCATCCTTTAAGACATAAACTTTCAGCTTTCAGAACATATTTTAGAAGATTATTTACTGTCCCATTAAATAAAAACCATTTTATAGATGAATTAAATTTAATTAGACAAATTGCTATTAACATCAATTATCCTATTAATATAATTAACTCTTTTTTACAAACTCAAAAAGAAAATTAATTAAACATTAACTTAATAATTACTAAGGAAAACCCTACCAGTTATTTTAGTCTACCTTATTACAATATAATTTCATACAAAATTCAAAATATTTTAAAAAAACAATATTAATGTCTCATTTAAAACTAATAATAATATCGATTCAATTTTAATTAACAATAAAGATAAAATAGACGGCAAACAAAAATCAGACATCTATAAATTAACTTGCGACACGTCATGCGTATTACATAGGTCAGACTGGTCGTAGCTTTTTACAAAGATTTAACGAACATAAAAACCTAATTAATAAATACCGTTGCAGTAACAATCTTAAAAGTTTTTCTTCGTTTACTCATCATATAGCTTACACAAATCACAACTATCTTGATACTTTCGAAATACTCCACACATTAAATAAAAGTTCCAAACTCGATTTCCTCGAAATCTTAGAAATAAAAAGACCATCTGATTATATTTGTTTAAATGAAATACAAGATTTTAATCATAACCACTTAATTTTAAAATTACTTCCTATTCTATATCCCCATTAACTATAATTCAGTCACATCTTTTATCATTAGTTTCCATACCAATATGGTCAGTCATTCATTATCATTTTAATTTTATACACATGTTTTTAACTCTAAATAACATCGTAACATTTCTCCAGTTCTTTAATTTAGTGTTAACATACAATATTCAAAATCTTTTGATAGAAACTTTTAATTTGTCTTATAACTTAATTGTAAGTATTTCATCTCATATCTTATAATTTTAAATTTACCTAATTTTTATGAACCATATTCGTAGAATTTAGATGTTGTTTTAATTGTATTATTCCATTTGGCCATTCTGAACAGACCTGCACCTTGACGAAGTTCTAAAATACTAGAGCAGGTAGAATGGCTTGCATGTTTCAATAAGCTATAGAGCTGAACTATAGGTTTAACCAAATTAGTGGGGTCTATAGTGAGGAACCAGACTAAGACAGGCCCCCGATATGACAGGGGCCGATATGACATTTTAAGACACACTACTGCGATGTGGAAGGCAACGGGAAACCACCACATTACCTCCCAAGAACACTGCGTACTGAAATTGTTAGTAAACATGATGGCATCCTCTGGGGTTAAAATTCCGGAGGTGAAATAGTCCCTCATTCGGATCTCCGGGAGGAGGCTACTTCAGGGGATGTGATCCGAAAGTATAGAAAAAGATCCGTTAACATTCTGCGAGTCGGAGCGTGGAATGTCAGAAGTATAACGCAGGATGGGAAAAGCACAAAAGATATAAAAGAAAGATTAGCACAAGGTCGTGCTACATTTAACAAGAAAAAGCAACTACTGTGTTCAAAGACAACAAACATAGAAACAAGGAAAAGATTGCTTAAAACATGTATGCAGCACGGCACTGTATGGCTGTGAAGCCTGGACAGTAGGAGAAGCAGGCAAGAAAAAGGAATGTGGTGCTACAGACGTATTATGATGAAGATACCATGGACAGATAAAGTTAAGAACAAAGAAGTACTAGAAATGGTAGGGGAAGAAAGAAGTATGTGGAATACAATAAAAAAATAGGAGAGATAGGATGATAGGCCACATACTAAGACATATTAAGGCATGAGGGAATAGTGCAGAATATATTAGAAGCAGAGATAGGGAAAAAAAAGAAGTAGAGGTAGACTTAGGTTAGACTACTACACACAGATGGTGAAAGATGTAGACTGTGAGAATTTCACGGAAATGTGTAGACTAGCTCAGAATAGAAACCAGTGGAGGTACGGTTCCAACCAGTCGCAATATGTAAAAACTAATGACAAAAATAATAACTGTACTTGAACATGGTGATTATTATAAACAACTACAGATATTGGTTTAGCAATACTCTCAACTAATGTTAATTGTGCGAAAGGATTTACTGGAAAACATTAATACGGCAAATGTCTAAGTGTTGGGGGATCCTTGGCAGCCACAGGCTGCTTAACCCCCTTCACATGCCACTGAATTTCAGTGACATAGGGCATATAATTAGAAAACAATAGAAGGGAATCAAGCTGTATATAGGCTCCGTGGCGTAGTGGTATGTGTGTGTACTACTACGGATCCCAAGGTCCCGGTTCAAATCCCGACACGGTCCGACTGCTTGAAAAATGGTAGGTGAGCATTTTCACAAAAATTACGCCCTCGTTCGGATGAGAGGTTAAATGGAGGTCCCGTGTGTGAGTGTTGTCACGCACGTTAAAGATCCCTACCTTGCTTGGAACAGCAAGGGTTCGGCAAAATTCAAATTTTCCAGGCAACAAAAACTCGCCTTCCTGGCCAATGTAGTACCAACAGGTGGAGCATTGGAAAATAAATGAAACTGTATGATGAGACCAGTCCGTAATCCCGACACGGTCCGCTTGAAAAATGTTAGGTGAGCATTTTCACAAAAATACACCCTCGTTCGGATGAGAGGTAAATGGAGGTCCCGTGTGTGAGTGTTGTCACGCACGTTAAAGATCCCTACCTTGCTTGGAACAGCAAGGGTTCGGCAAAATTCAAAATTTGGGTCCAGGTAAGCAAAAACTCGCTTCCTGGCCAGTGATAGTACCATTCGGTGGAGCATTGGAAAACAAATGTAAGATAAGACTGTAGGGTCGAGTGGTAGGACTATACCCCAAGGTCCCGGTTCGAATCGACACGGTCCGCTTGAAAAATGTTAGGCGAGCATTTTCACAAAAATACACCCTCGTTCGGATGAGAGGTAAAATGGAGGTCCCGTGTGTGAGTGTTGTCACGCACGTTAAAGATCCCTACCTTGTTGGAACAGCAAGGGTTCGGCAAAATTCAAAATTTTCCAGGTAACAAAAACTCGCTTCCTGGCCAATGTAGTACCTTCGGTGGAGCATTGGAAAATCAAATGTAATGTATATAGACTGTGGCGTCCGTGGCGTAGTGGTATGTGTGTGACTATTACGACCCAAGGTCCCGGTTCGAATCCCGACACGGTCCGCTTGAAAAATGTTAGGTGAGCATTTTCACAAAAATACACCCTCGTTCGGATGAGAGGTAAATGGAGGTCCCGTGTGTGAGTGTTGTCACGCACGTTAAAGATCCCTACCTTGTTGGAACAGCAAGGGTTCGCAAAATTCAAAATTTTCCAGGTAACAAAACTCGCTTCCTGGCCAATGTAGTACCTTCGGGTGGAGCATTGGAAAATCACATGTAATGTATAGACTGTAGGCTCCGTGGTATGTATGTGTGACTACGTCCCAAGGTCCCGGGTTCGAATCCCGACACGGTCCGCTTGAAAAATGTTAGGCGAGCATTTTCACAAAAATACACCCTCGTTCGGATGAGAGGTAAAATGGAGGTCCCGTGTGTGAGTGTTGTCACGCACGTTAAAGATCCCTACCTTGCTTTGGAACAGCAAGGGTTCGCAAAATTCAAAATTTTCCAGGTAACAAAAACTCGCTTCCTGGCCAATGTAGTACCTTCGGTGGAGCATTGGAAAATCAATGTAATGTATATAGACTGTTACAGGTCCCGGTTCGAATCCCGACACGGTCCGCTTGAAAAATGTTAGGCGAGCATTTTTCACAAAAATACGCTCTCGTTCGGATGAGACGTAAAATCTAGGTCCCATGTGTGAGTGTTGTCATGCACATTAAAGATCCCTACCTTGCTTGGAACAGCAAGAGGTCGGCAAAATTCAAAATTTTCCGGTAAAAAAAACTCGCTTCCTGGCCAATGTAGTACCTTCGGTGTGGAGCATTGGAAATTCAAATGTAATGTATATAGACTGTGGCGGCTCCGTGAGTGGTATGTGTGACATACGCCAGGTCCCGGTTCGAATCCGACACGGTCCGCTTGAAAAATGTTAGGCGAGCATTTTTCACAAAAATACACCCTCGTTCGGATGAGAGGTAAAATGGAGGTCCCGTGTGGAGTGTTGTCACGCACGTTAAAGATCCCTACCTTGTTGGAACAGCAAGGGTTCGCAAAATTCAAATTTTCCAGGTAAAAAAACTCGCTTCCTGGCCAATGTAGTACCTTCGGGTGGAGCATTGGAAAATCAATGTAATGTATATAGACTGTGGCGGCTCCGTGGCGTAGTGGTATGTGTGACTATTACGCCCAAGGTCCCGGTTCGAATCCCGACACGGTCCGCTTGAAAAATGTTAGGCGAGCATTTTTCACAAAAATACACCCTCGTTCGGATGAGAGGTAAAATGGAGGTCCCGTGTGTGAGTGTTGTCACGCACGTTAAAGATCCCTACCTTGTTTGGAACAGCAAGGGTTCGCAAAATTCAAAATTTTCCAGGTAACAAAAACTCGCTTCCTGGCCAATGTAGTACCTTCGGGTGGAGCATTGGAAAATCACATGTAATGTATATAGACTGTTCAAGGTCCCGGGTTCGAATCCCGACACAGTCCGCTTGAAAAATGTTAGGCGAGCATTTTTCACAAAAATACACCCTCGTTCGGATGAGAGGTAAAATGGAGGTCCCGTGTGTGAGTGTTGTCACGCACGTTAAAGATCCCTACCTTGCTTAGAACAGCAAGGGTTCGGCAAAATTCAAAATTTTCCAGGTAACAAAAACTCGCTTCCTGGCCAATGTAGTACCTTCGGGTGGAGCATTGGAAAATCACATGTAATGTATATAGACTGTTCAAGGTCCCGGGTTCGAATCCCGACACAGTCCGCTTGAAAAATGTTGGGCGAGCATTTTTCGCAAAAATACATCCTCGTTCAGATGAGAGGTAAAATGGAGGTCCCGTGTGTGGGTGTTGTCACGCACGTTAAAGATCCCTACCTTGCTTGGAACAGCAAGGGTTCGGCAAAATTCCAAATTTTCCAGGTAAAAAAAACTCGCTTCCTGGCCAATGTAGTACCTTCGGGTGGAGCATTGGAAAATCACATGTAATGTATATAGACTGTAGTGGCAATTGCAGGGAACTGTGTAGGCTAGCTCAGAATATAAATAAGCTGAGGTGCAAGTCAACCAGTAAAGATGTAAAACCCAATAATGAAAAAATAAGTGCTCTTAAATCTGATGATTATTATAAACAACTACAGGCGTTAGTTGTGAAATATTTTCAACTAATGTTGATTGTGCCAAAGGATAAATCGGAAAAACTAATAATTCGACAAAGGTTCAAGTGCTGGGGGAACTTGGCGGCAGCCAAGGGCTGCTTAACACCCCCCCACATACCACTGAATATCAGGGAAATAGGGTATATAACTGTAAAACAATAGAAGATGTCCGAACTGCATCAAACAAGAAAGAACAGCGGCTATGCTCAAAGACAACGAACATAGATACAAGAAGAAAACTGTTCAAAGCATAGTGTGGAGCACATCACATAACGTCTATGAAATAGGGGCAGTAGGAAAAGCAGACAGAAAGAGATATAAGCCTACTGGAATGTTGTGCTTCAGATGTATGAGGATGGTAGCATGCACAGACAAAGCTAATAACAAATAGGTTGTGGAAATAGTAGAGGAATAAAGATATCTGTGGAAAGCGAAAAAAATAGAAGGACAGGATACGTTTTCTGGGATATAGTACCAGATATATTACAAGCAGTGATAGGAAAAAAGACGTAGATCGAGATCAGACTTTCACACACAGATAGTGATAGATGCAGACTGTGCAAATTTCAGGGAAATGTGTAGGTTGGTTCAGACTAGGAAACATTGAGGGTATGCGTCCAACCAGTTCTAGGACTGAAGACCTAATGATGATGATTCCATTTGGATTTTATTAGTCTGATGAGGATAGTTTTTCCTCGAAACATGTAGCTGCTTAATTATTATTACACAATTTGATGTGGGAAGATTTTGTGACGTTTTATATTTTATATTTGAATTTTACTTTAACTACTTAAAATATATTGCGAATTTTTACCTTCTCGTCGCTACGTTTGTTGATGTATCATACTGTTTTTGGATGATAAATAAAACCATTTATAAAACCAGATTTATTCATTAATTACAAGACCACGTCCTAACTTACCATGACAAAAAGAGGCAGCTTGCTTAAGATGACAGTTTATATCAATTTGGTAGTGTTTCACATAATGTGGACGTAATACATTACATTGATAATTTTGTTTCCATTAATGTGACTGTAATTACAGTTTTGCGATAATAAATTGTTGTGCAATTACGTAGAAGCATGATTGAATATTCAGGTCAATTAACATTTGCTTTCGGAAACCTTCTTTGCAGCTAGCAGTTTTAAATAGGTCTGTGTTCTCATGATTAAGGTTTGTTTTATGTTTAAGAAATATTGTCCTTAATGATTTTTTTGGGTACATTTTTAAGCCAGAATCACTCTACTGATCGCAGGTTTTAGCATCCTCTTATTATTCTTTCTTGGGCTTTTCGCTAGCAACCCTGTGAGATTAGATGGCATCCAAGGTATTTCCTGATCAAGACATATTTCATACCTGATAACATTTTGGGACCCACTTCAAACACTTACACCACCCGTCCCACTGAGTTAATCGATATTTTACCAACACAGGATTTTTTAGCAGAGTACTTCACCGAATTTTTGTAAGTTTTTTTGACCGCTGCAGAACACCAATAAATTATTAGTTTTACACACCTTTTGTCTAGTCCATTATATCATGTAAACATCTTCAATTAAATAAATATCTGTATTGGAATCATGTGGTCTAACCGCAATACAGAGATGCTTAGTTTGGTTGCTAACATCAGGCGTTAAATATTAGTATAAATATATATATCAAAGCCAAACAGCTTTCCTATGTCATGCACAAGGTGCCAGCGGTCACTTTGGCTAGAACACTTGTCACGAGTTAACATGGGGAATCTGAAGGTTCTAGCAAGTAATTTGCGTGTGGCTTTAAGCCATAGTGGAAGAATCCAAGTGTAATGGACACTTGCTTCAGTGATTTCTAATAATAGTAAGAGAATAATTTTTTGTAAAAAGAACTACGACTAGTGATGGATTCGAACCGAACCGAACCTTGCCCTAGGTTCGGTTCGAAAACTTTTTAGTCCGGTTCGGTTCGAAAAAATATATTCCGGTTCGGTTCGAAAAAAACGAACCAAACCTCGAACCGAACCGGTTCGACATTTTGATATTTTAAACAACTAGTACGTTCAACTACAACAATTTAAATGTTTTTTAATGTAGTTTTTATATTTAGTAGCTGCTATTTTCAAATAAACCCAACATTAATATGTTTTAGATTTTAGTAGCATAAATCATATTAATACTATTTGTCCAGGTTTGATTTTTCAATACGTACTCTCTTTAACAAAGCGTAATTACAATTAGGTTAATAGTGAAAACCACCTCTAAAATTTAGCATGTATTAATAATTGATGAATTTTACTAATGTCATTTTACCGTGAAAGAACGATATCACACGATCTTTGCGATTACTTTTATTTTAGTTTTAGTTAGTCGACATTGATTGAAAAGTTTATGCCCCTATATGAGTCATAACTTCAACCCTCGGTCGTGAGAGAAAGTTTGGGGTCATTCTTTTGGAGTATCGGCTACTTCTAAGGACGTTGGTAATGGCCACAATAAATAAACCGTAAATATTATCATACCATGCGTTTTGTAACACCATTTGTTGAGCGATTATGTACAAAAGAAAAGGAGATTAGTTTTTGCTACAAGGTCTCATTTTTTAATATTAATAGAGAGCTGGTTTTCATATAAATGTGAAAAATTCAAAATGATGGATTAGTAATACATACTTAATTAAAAATTAAATTGTTTCATTTATTCTGAAAACTTCTGTAGTCTCTAGACCGTGACTTCGGCTTGTATATGTTTAAGATGGTTTTCAACACGACTTCTGTTCATTAAATAAAATAAGCTTGTTTTTAAAACCAAATTTTCAAAATCATTTCGAGTTTCTCCAATATCTAATACTAGTTATAAACAAACAACAATTTGAAATAAGGAGCATTAAACAAATCGAACTAATCTAGAATTTTTTGATCTACAAACGTGGCTCGATGACAAAATTTATTAGATATCACTAATACCTATTACATTATTTACCTATTGCCTTAAAACTCGATGACCATGTACATTAGAAAATCGTTCTAATTCTTATATGCTTCCTACTAGAAATTTTTTAAATGTGCATTTGGGAGAAATTAAGATTGACATGTTTTTAGTGAAAATTAAATTTTTAAACTAAATTTTTATTTAAAAAATCGAACCTTTCGAACCGAACCGGACCGAACCTTGAGCTAGGTTTGTTTCGGGCCGAAAAATTTGCCGGTTCGGTTCGAAAATAAAATGTCCGGTTCGGTTCAGTTCGAAAAATCGAACCGAACTTCGAACCGAACCTCAAACCTGTTCGGTTCGTGTCCATCCCTAACCACGACCAATCCTCATAAGCTCTACCCAAGGAATAGATCCCTAGCATAGTCAGAAGATATGTGTTCTATCATTTTAAGGAAATCCTTCCTTAAAGTTCACTGGTTCCATTTGGGGATATTAAAGAACCCACGGGTTACTTTAATTAACCAATCCAACCCCAAATGAAAGTGAAAATCGAGTAAGAACCGGCTAGATATTCTGGGGGCTAATACTGCACGCAACATACGTTTATTCTTCTTTTCTCGATAATGTTTTTCTGCAGTCCATTGACTTTTATTGGTTAATATCGATCCACAGACTAGTTTAAGCTGTTCAACCACCTTATCGATCTTCAAAATTCAGTACTGCAAGTATATAGTTTAATATAAATTTTACTAGCAGAATATGGTTAGTGTCAATTACTGTAGGTTTTGCCCTAATAGAAACAAAACTATTGCAGTCTGTATCGTGGAAATAATGTATATTTATATACGCAAATTACAGATCAAATGCATGAGTTAAAAATGTTTATAAAGAATATTTTTACAATGATATCAAATGTAAAAATTCAAAATGATAAACACATCTAAGTACAAAAATAATGACAACATTCTTACATAATTGTAAATACACAATGAGTAATAAAATAACAATTGTTAACAATACTTAGAATACAATTATTTACAGTCTTATAATGAAGTGCATACAATGTTATTCTTGGAATAGGATGATAATCACATTATACTTATAATCTTTAAAGAACTGAACTTACATTGAATTTGTCATAAGTACAGTATTAAAATGTGTGTAAATGTATGTGAACGTTTCTTTAAGTTTTTAAATTAAATACCATATTCAAGAACTGTTCATAGTGTATTGTTATAACACCGTCTTGATCCGTATCATACTGTCGGAAAGCAGACGTCAACGTCTAAAACAGTATCAATTAAACTAACGTTTTTTATAATTAAACAACTTACATGTAGAACAACACAGCATTGTATGAAATCATCAAATAATATTGTGCCAAAGCCATGTCGGTCAAATTTTCTAACCAAAGTACTAACAAATGCGTCTGATAAGCGATAACCAAATGAACGGAGAGCATATTGTAGTTCATTCTTATCTATATTGCCAGAATTATCCCGATCGAATGATCGGAAACATTTTTGCCAGTCCATTACATATTTCCATAAAGAACCAAAATCTTCAAAGTTAATGGATCCACGATTTTGTCTATCAAACATACCTAAAAAGATTTTTTGAATCATATTGATCTTGACATACAATTTTCATTCCACAAAACTTAAAAATAGTTGTTACGTTTTATTAGTCTATTAAAACTAATTAGCTTGGAAAATTGAAACCGATCTATGTCTAATACACAAAACAATGTGACCGATAATTTAAGGTGTTTCAACTGGTGCTTCTTTTCTATGCCGAGTAAATAACATAGAAGAGTGACTTAAAATACTATCAAACAGACAAAACCAAGTAACACTATATCCCTTCTGGTCCACAATAAATACCGTAAATAATAGCCATTCAAGCGACATATGATAGTGTGTATTTCCTTTTCAGGTGCAAACAACTCATGACAAGCAATAATCGAGAAGAATTTCAAAACAGAATTCAACAATACCAAAACCCAAAGGGGTTTTAATCATGCAGATAAAAGAAGGATCTGGTTTAGCTAATTAGGGCATAAGAGTGTCAAATAGACAATTTGACGAAAGGTGCGATATTGTTCAATCATTAATGTTAATAATGACGAATAATATGCTAGCGCATAATTCACACATTACCGTTGCATGTAATACTGATACTATGCGATCTTGGGAGGTCAGAGTTTGTGTATTGTAGTGCTGATAACTGATTAGGAAAAGCTGAAATATATTAATTACTCTTAGCAGGAAGTATAAGTATGATAACAACGGTACATTGCTTTTGAATATCCAAAAGCTATGTTATACTGCTACGCATAGCAAGATCGAAAATGAACATTACATAGATTCTTTGTGAATTATAATAATTAGTGAGTTATATACTGTCCATGGTGTGTAACTTCGCTTCTGTCATTCCAACGTGATTTTGGCAGTTTGACCAGAGTGTACGATAAGGAAAATGTGTAAGAACTGTGCCATTTTTTCTAACCTTGTTTATCATTTATGTTTTATTACTGAATTAGTTCTTTTATAAGATATTTAAATTGTCTTATATCTTAGTACAGTTTACAAGCGATAATTTGTGGTTTAATTACTAATAACCTGTAACGCATACATTGGTATATAGGAAGATATTTATCAATTTTAGCTAGTTTAGAAACCGTAGTAAGAAAATATACAAATAATTTTAAAGGAGATGAATAATTTACAATTTACTATCCGGACTATTCCATCATATTATTAACATAAAATACCGAAATAAATATTGGAGTACTTAATACGTTCTTCCACAACCAGGGCTTCACTATAAACATACTAAATTCGACAAACACCAACATATTTTCCACGACTAATCATCCCACGAACTTAGTGAGATGTGACAATATTCTCACGTACTGAAAAGATCCGAAAACTTTGAAAATTATTTAAATAGACAATCCTAAAACGTTACAAAATTAAATACCAATAGACTAACCCTGGCTCAGATGTGGTAGTAAATAGACCGTGCGAGGATACCATTACTTATATTTTCACAGGCACCAAGAAAACCCTTGATCTCAACTTCAAAATAGCCTGTCGCATGAACCCTGTGAATCAGTATATCACGTAAACCCCCGGAGTATTTTGACTTATATACCATCAAATCATAATAGCTGGGATTAAATTCATTCAAACACACTCGATCAGTCATGCTTCTCAAGCGGTTATAATTTAAGTGACCAACAACTACCAACGTCGAGTAATAAGAAGTTTGTAAGTAATTTAAAGTATGGTAACTTTATAAATTCGAGTGTGCTAGTGAACAGGTTTTGAATGCATTTGCAAAAGCAAAAGTAAATAAGCTACTGGTACATATTGAAAGTGATTCAGTCGAAAGCACTTTCACTAACATCTGTTGGATCCAAAAGATTTACTTCATTGTCGCCCATGGCTGTCTTGCATGAAGTTGCTCAAGCCTTGGAGGAAGAAAACTAAGTTGTTGAATTGTTTACACCTGCTGCATATTTCAAACTATGTTTTTCAATATTTAAACGTACACAACAATTTCTTATTAAGCAAACTTTACCTTGATTGTCCACTTGAATGAAAGCGATTTAAAACCACGGAAAGCACCATCATTGTAATTTCAAGAACCGATATTTGATACTTAAATTTAATAAATTTACTTTTTTCACATAGATTTGGCCAAATAGGGATAGTTAAGTTAATTTGTTTTGTTACGATGATATTTATGTGTTAATGTAGGTTACGCAAGCAGCTAGAAGCTTTTATTTGTATATTTAAAGTTAGCAATTGCAGGAGAAAGATAAGTGTACACAAGGCTCTACCAACCCGAGTTGCAAGAACTTATCGATTTTAGTGTTATCATGGAGATTACTCACCACCTATGAGATTAGATTAGTGCCAGGAGAGTTGGCACCCAAGATTTTAGCAATCTTTCTAGGTAGGTGCACGTGTCAGGTGTACCTGTGAAAAAATTCTATAGTTTTCATAGAATCCGCCCCTTGCCACTGTAGCTAGTTTCAGATTAACTTGCGTTGATTTACAATACACTATCTTAAATTCTATAATTTGAAATAAAACTTCGTGATTTTGATCGTGCTTTGAGATCTAAATTTTTGGACATTTTCCAGCTTTTTGAAGTTATTAAAATGGCCATTTCACTTCTCGCGCTGTTATTAACAGCTTGGCTGTGTTACCGGCACTTTATTCTGATGCGCAGAAGAAAATATCATAACTTTCAAAACTTGTGACATCTGCAGTTTTGCTAAATTCTCATAGTTTCCACTTTTACAAGTACCTGTAAGTTTGTTGTCAAATGCGGAAAATCGTACTACTACAATTCTTATCTGGTTCTCAGGACCCATACTGCACTAAAATAGTATTTTATTACCTATGTACACTACAGGGCCCCGCAGGACCAGTCTTGTTTTAAACGGCTTGACTGGTATTACAATACACCTCAGTTAGCTCGAATGCTTTGTTTTGCGTACACTATGTCTTCTGACTCTAGAAAAAATTTTATTTTGGTTCAATGTCAGCTAAATGTAAGAACGAAAACATACTTTCTGAAAATGTCTGTGAAACACCACAAATAAGCATCACGTCTACTATTGAACATCAAATGCACAAAAGAGTGCTGGATTTCAAGTCAAAACACAATGTAGATAATGATCAGTCAATGGTTGCTGATAATCAGTCAGAACTGGAGGTTCAGTTTTAAGTAAATTTTCACTTCACAGTGTAGTGTGCACAGTTTAAGATGCAATACAAAGGGATCTTGAAATCTGTAGGAGATACAATCTTGGTTAAATGGGACGAAAATAGCACAGTAATAAGAGCGTTTCAGATCGGTTTTCAAATTTCCAAAACTTTTCATAGGTTATAGGGAAAAAATACAAAATTGCCGATTTCTTTATTCGCTCATAGCTAGGCTGCTAATTAAAATAGAATGCTTAAATTTTGTACAACCAGTATCTCTGTGATCAAGGCACTAACCACGTCAGTTAAAAGTAAAATATTATGCAAAGTGAACTTAAGTCAAAATAAATAATTTAGTAATATTAAAATGAAAATTCAAGTGCCAATATATACAACATAAGTGGCCGTTTATTTACTTTCGAAAACGTAAGGTAAATTATTAATTAAATCTAATTTTAATATTTAAGGATTTAGGGCTCCAAGTAACTTCAAGTAACTCTAAGGAACTTCAAATAAATTTAATTCATTCAAGTAATTCTAATAATTAAAATAAAACTAATCAAAATCTAAGATAAATCCGAAGGGGAAAAATTCAAGTAATTTAATTAATTATTCTGGTCAACGAGTTGAGGCAACTATGCTAATAATCAAACTGACAGGGAGAAGCTGTACCAGAGAATCAAATTGGAAACAATCCAGGGGTGCTGAGAATCCACATGCACACACAGTTCTAAGAAACAAACAGGAAAAACGCAGGTCAGAGATATATTATCCTTTAGTAACATAAGACAGTATTTCAATTTTTTTAACATTTGCTATTGTTTATGTCAAAGTATTTGTAAGGGTCATCAAAAATCTTTTGAGAATTTATGCAAACAGAAAGAAGGTCATTTGAACGTTCAAATATGCTTCAAGTAAATTACAGTGGTATTTTTGCTGGCTTTAAGGTATGATTTTGGTGTAATCAGATATATATCAATATTTCATTCAAGGGTTAATTTTTGAATACAAAATTAACATAAAAAGTTATTAAAATACGAAGTGTACATATTCTAGATTAATATACAAATTTTGGTTACTTTTGTTTACATTATTCTAACAGATAGGAGCTAGATAGAAAGGGTGGGGGTTGGGGTAAAATGTTCTTCATTGTCGTGTCGCAGGGCAATCTGTGTCGATTAGACTGAGCTAGCCGAGGTATATATAAAAAAACGCAGAATAGAACCAGGAACGAACATAGCAATATATATATATATATATATATATATATATATAACAAAATATAACGAATATATATATATATATATATATATATATATATATTATAGTGGTTTTAAAGGGTTAAAAATAAATACAAAAGAAGCAATTTCAAAACACCCTGTATAAAGGAACAAACAGAAATTACGTGCGAAATTTATATTAATTAATTCAATTTTTAAGTAACGGGTATTAAGCAAATTATACAAATAATAATTAAAAATTTAATAGCTTTGCAAAGAATTAAATGGCAGAAGTCAATGCCATGCATTTATTAATTTAATTGGAGTTAATTGAACAATTATTGATATATAATAAGCATAAAAGCCTGTGAAAACCCAAGGTGAAACACGGTGCTAACAAACGGATATATCAGGAGGGTTGAAATACCATGAAACGAAGCTCGGAGAATTGTATTTAAAACGTTCGTTACGATCGAACACCTGCAAACTTTTAAATGTCAAGTTCTAATAAATTTGTGTAGATAACAAACGAAGATTCTGCGCATATTATAAAACCGTCGCAAACGTTCTCTGAATATCCTAATGAGGGGTGAGTAAAATCACGTAGCGAGTCCACATGGTGTGCATAGCAAAGAAACAGAAATATCGATTTTGTACCACTCAGACTAGGTTAGAAAGGGACGGAGAAAACGCGTAAGCCAGAGACCACAATAGGATAGGAGGGATTTGTGAAGCGTCACTAGGTCTACGATTGGTCGAAATGTTTAGTCTGGTTTGAAACGAACACGAGCTTAGTGTAGCGTATTGTTCTTAAAATTTATGATAACGACGTGCGGAATTTCGCGGGATTTAATATTGGTGGAGTGCAAAATTACAAGAATGAATGGTATTAACAGGGGATTTCGCGTTAAGCAGGTATGTAGAGGTTATATGTGAAGTGTATAAATGTTTTTGGAGAGCGTGGTGAGACCCCTTAAGTTTTCGATCGCTCCAAACAACGTATCTCAGTATCACGAGTTGTAAGTATTACTAAATCAGTTAAATTATATTACAAGGTGGTAGTCTCTTAATTAAATACGCGGTTAAGTGTGCCGAAATTACATTTTAATAGAGATATCATCTATAATTATAATCCACTCGTGTCGGGACATTAAGTAACGTGGTTTGAAGCATCTAATTAATGAAGAAATAATTTTAAATGGAATTTGGAATTTGGTTACATCGGGGAGGCCGCGTTTGCAGTTCAATTTAGATGGAGTTTTTCTAGTAACAGCTAGAAACGACCTGCAGAACGGATAGAAGAAATAGATGGCATCATCCTCAGAGCAGAGATCTACTATAAATTTCCAGGTAACGATTTGAATTGTGACTTTATAAACTGTGAATATTGGGAGAACGTATGAGAGTGAAATTCCAAGGTAGTGTGTATTATTTACGTATTGAACTTAATACGTGTAAATAACTTTATTATGGTATTTAACTAGAAAGTTGAAGGTGTCTATAAAGCTTTTAAACGTTCCATCAGAACGTGAAATTTTTGTGAAGAGTACATGGCCTTGCTTTGTTATTTGTTTTAAAAGTAGGCAAATGCATAATTAGCTGGGTTATTCTGAGCTCACCCTACCCCAGAGTTTAGTTAGAGTAAAATGAATAAATAAATTATAAAGAAGGAATTTTAGAGAAGGTATTATTCAAGGCCCATTTACTCCGAGTACAATTTCTGTGTTTAATGATTTAAAAATAAAATACTGGACATTATAAAATAAGGTTTTCTGAAGTGTAACGTGATCAATGGAATATGGACTATATTGCATTTCATTTGTAAATAGTTATAAATAAAAGCTTGTATGTTGGTTGTATTTGAGATTTTATTGCTAGTATGTGTGTATGATTGAGAATATGCGAGTGAATCTAGATACCCAAGAGGAGATTCGAATGAGCTAGCCGGAAGCAGTTGAAGAAGGCCGTTCAACCGAGGAAGAAAGGAAAACGGGCAAGGATAATTTTTTTTGGATTAGTTAATTTTTGAAAATTTGTTTATTGTCGAATATGAAAATTTTATAAAAATTTCGAAAATAATTTATTGGTTGGTAAGCATATTACCCGAGTTCCACGGCATAATTTTGACGCCCAATTCGTGAGGCTCGATTCAAAAATAGGAAACACAATAATATATATGTATATATATATATAAATATATATATATATATATATATATATATGTATATATATAAAGAAAAACAGTTTTAAAGCAAATAGAACAAGCATAAATAATTTTAATTTATTTTAATCCAACACGTAAGAGCATAACAGAATGCACTAGGGTAAGAAAATCAATAATTCCAAGGCAAAAGTTTTCGTTGTAACAAGCAAACGTCAGTTTTATCTGATACGACGAAATAAAAAGTCTAAGAATTGTTGTGCTAAACGGTCAATAATTAACAAACGCCTGCGTTTTTAAAAGGTTACATTCGTGGAAATTATGAACATATTAAGATAGGACTTCATAGGAATATTTTCAACCGTCAGTTGGGTTTAAACCACAAGGATAACGAAATTCTTAAAGAGCAAGGGAAATGCACGATCGGTTATATACTACAGATAAAGACAGATACAAGAGCGTTGATATTGAAAACGCACATACCATATACACGTGGAGTGGAGATAAGCTGTCAGCAATATCGATTTTCTATAACTCAAGTGGGGTTTTAAACGCGACAGCAGACATGCATAAGATAGAGATGAAGATAGTACAGGCGGGGTTTTATGACGACAGAGAATATTATCATTGGTTAAGAACACACAGTTTTCCAAACGTAAACAAACGCGAAGGTTGGGAGCGCTTTCGGACGGAGTAAATTTCAAGAATTTTCAAGACGGTTGTATTAAAAATTTGTAGAATTTAGATTTGAAAATAAGCTTTCCACGTAAAGTGTGTCCGGGGGTAGGATTTTGAAACAATATAAATACTGAATCGAAATTATTAACGTTCTCTTGTCTCTTGTCTTCTCTTCGCTTCTATACTACTTTACTACGAGAAAGTACTGAATGCCGACCAAAGTAATAGTAGAAGGTTTTTTGTGAGTATTAGATGTGTTGATAATACAGTAAATATAGTGCTAGCACGTGTAACATATTAGTAGCGGCCTTCTATTTATTAACGCGAAATACGTGTAGTGTACATTAAATTAATAAAGGTCCGGCTACTACTATACAAAGCTCGAAAATCAATAAATGGAAGCATAATATATGTGGGGTAAGCATCACAAACAACCAGGATTGTATGCTGATATGGAATGGTACTATGAAACGAGGCGCTTGGCTCGCAAATGGTGTTATCGTCTGTGAATCCACTGAGTATCACAGCACATGGTAACGAAGCCGAGGTGTTCTAGTGATCATCGTCAAAGGAATGGATGCCCGAAGCATTCTCCAGGTAATTGGTAATGTCTAATAAACTTTTCTGAAATTTTGGTGCTGTGTGAGTGAATTTTGGGGTTTATTTATGGTTATATAAACTTATTGGAAAAGATACATGTACTGGACAATTTATTGGGGTTAAATATTGAAAAAGGGTGTATTTAAAACTTACAAAATGTTATTCTGGATATAAATTGGATTGTAAAGGGTAAACGGGTCTATAAATTTTGTATTAATTTATGCAAGGTAAAAGGCATATACAAAATAAACGGTTATTATGAGCTCACCATACTCCAGTGCACAGTCAATTTAGGGTAATATGTGGAGCCCACCTACTCATATCTCATTAAATTTGTTTGAAAATAATTAGAAAATCAATTACTTTAAAAACATATCACATTTTGAGTTTGTAATTAGTGTATCAAACTGTTTTTTTTATTATAGATGTGAATAATTTGTCTGTAAATAGCTAAATAAAACATTGTATGATTGTTATATTATTTGGTGATTTTATTAATGGTATGCGAGTGTGAAGGAAGAATGGTTGTATATTTAGGTATCCGAGAAGAGGCACAGCTGAGCTAGCCAGGGAAGCTGCGGAAGATTTTTGAAGCAGAAATAAAAGGGTAAGCAACTTTTTTTTGAAATTTGTGTATTTTTGACAATAATTTGATGACACTGGTGAAGTATAAAACCTTAAATCCACGATTCCACGGATATATTATGACGCCCAATTGCGGGGCTCGTATGAGTTAGGCAAAGGACTGATGTTAAAGTTTTGTCCCAGCTTAGGTCCAAGAATTTTCTAAGGTTCCACTACAATCTTATGACGCCCAACGCTGGGGCTCGGTGTTAGAAGTTTAATCCCAGATTCCACGGCAATATATATTATTATATATTAATATACCGCACGAATAAATATCCTAACATCTAAGTTCACAATGTGAAATGCAATGGTGAATTACCATGATATACAAAATTTGAGCATTTTATCTTCATTAGTAGCCTAGCTACAAGCAAATCAAGAAATCGGCAAGTTTGTATTTTTGCCTATATCTAGTAAGTAGTTACTGATAGTAAACTATGAATCATTTTTGAAATTTGAAAACCGATCTGAGTGAGACGCCCATGTTATTGTGCTACTTTCATCCTGTTTAACCAAGATCGTATCTTCTACAGCTTTCAAGATCCGCATGTACTGCATCTTAAACTGTACACACTGTATAGTTGTGAATTATTTTCTTCACTTTCCTCACTACTTAGATAATATTATGCGAGGACAAAAAACTCTTTAGTATATCATTCTGATAATTTTGTTTTTATTTTGTCTCGATATCTGTAAAATTAATACAGTTAAATGTAAAGCAAAACTCGCGTCCAGCTGAAAAACGGTTCCCAAACTTAAAATACCCACCAAAAAAATGTGAACCTTAAAATTTTCCTTATTCTATTTTTGATCTGCAAGTATTGTGGGGTAACTGGTAAAAAATTAGGGGATTGAAAGGGCATTATGTATTCATTTTTGCAATTTACTTCGTGATTCGGCATAGAAAATACAGATAAGAAGGTGAAACGCTTTTCTTTAGTGTAGAAATCAATAATTCTACTGAAATAATTTAGGAAGCTAAAAGTTAATTTTCATAATCCGGCAGATGTAAATATTCATAAGGTATAGTATATATATGATAGCATTTCAAAGGTCATATTATAAACATTTCAAACATTGTATTTAAGTATAGCGTATGGTATAGTTGTTAATTAGAAACAGCCTGTGTAGAATAAAGCATTTCAGATGTCGTAGTATCCGTCAGATTTGACATAATTCAAACCCTTATTTAGAGCAAAGTTAGATTGTAGGAATAATTTCTAAAAACCTCATTTTAAACTGTTTTCGAGTAGTGTCTATACAAGCAAGGTTGGCCATTATATTATTTACGAGGTTTTAAACGCCTGCGTTTTTAAAAGGTTACATTCGTGGAAATTATGAACATATTAAGATAGGACTTCATAGGAATATTTTCAACCGTCAGTTGGGTTTAAACCACAAGGATAACGAAATTCTTAAAGAGCAAGGGAAATGCACGATCGGTTATATACTACAGATAAAGACAGATACAAGAGCGTTGATATTGAAAACGCACATACCATATACACGTGGAGTGGAGATAAGCTGTCAGCAATATCGATTTTCTATAACTCAAGTGGGGTTTTAAACGCGACAGCAGACATGCATAAGATAGAGATGAAGATAGTACAGGCGGGGTTTTATGACGACAGAGAATATTATCATTGGTTAAGAACACACAGTTTTCCAAACGTAAACAAACGCGAAGGTTGGGAGCGCTTTCGGACGGAGTAAATTTCAAGAATTTTCAAGACGGTTGTATTAAAAATTTGTAGAATTTAGATTTGAAAATAAGCTTTCCACGTAAAGTGTGTCCGGGGGTAGGATTTTGAAACAATATAAATACTGAATCGAAATTATTAACGTTCTCTTGTCTCTTGTCTTCTCTTCGCTTCTATACTACTTTACTACGAGAAAGTACTGAATGCCGACCAAAGTAATAGTAGAAGGTTTTTTGTGAGTATTAGATGTGTTGATAATACAGTAAATATAGTGCTAGCACGTGTAACATATTAGTAGCGGCCTTCTATTTATTAACGCGAAATACGTGTAGTGTACATTAAATTAATAAAGGTCCGGCTACTACTATACAAAGCTCGAAAATCAATAAATGGAAGCATAATATATGTGGGGTAAGCATCACAAACAACCAGGATTGTATGCTGATATGGAATGGTACTATGAAACGAGGCGCTTGGCTCGCAAATGGTGTTATCGTCTGTGAATCCACTGAGTATCACAGCACATGGTAACGAAGCCGAGGTGTTCTAGTGATCATCGTCAAAGGAATGGATGCCCGAAGCATTCTCCAGGTAATTGGTAATGTCTAATAAACTTTTCTGAAATTTTGGTGCTGTGTGAGTGAATTTTGGGGTTTATTTATGGTTATATAAACTTATTGGAAAAGATACATGTACTGGACAATTTATTGGGGTTAAATATTGAAAAAGGGTGTATTTAAAACTTACAAAATGTTATTCTGGATATAAATTGGATTGTAAAGGGTAAACGGGTCTATAAATTTTGTATTAATTTATGCAAGGTAAAAGGCATATACAAAATAAACGGTTATTATGAGCTCACCATACTCCAGTGCACAGTCAATTTAGGGTAATATGTGGAGCCCACCTACTCATATCTCATTAAATTTGTTTGAAAATAATTAGAAAATCAATTACTTTAAAAACATATCACATTTTGAGTTTGTAATTAGTGTATCAAACTGTTTTTTTTTTATTATAGATGTGAATAATTTGTCTGTAAATAGCTAAATAAAACATTGTATGATTGTTATATTATTTGGTGATTTTATTAATGGTATGCGAGTGTGAAGGAAGAATGGTTGTATATTTAGGTATCCGAGAAGAGGCACAGCTGAGCTAGCCAGGGAAGCTGCGGAAGATTTTTGAAGCAGAAATAAAAGGGTAAGCAACTTTTTTTTGAAATTTGTGTATTTTTGACAATAATTTGATGACACTGGTGAAGTATAAAACCTTAAATCCACGATTCCACGGATATATTATGACGCCCAATTCGCGGGGCTCGTATGAGTTAGGCAAAGGACTGATGTTAAAGTTTTGTCCCAGCTTCGTCCAAGAATTTTTCTAAGGTTCCACTACAATCTTATGACGGCCCAACGCTGGGGCTCGGTGTTAGAAGTTTAATCCCAGATTCCACGGCAATATATATTATTATATATTAATATACCGCACGAATAAATATCCTAACATCTAAGTTCACAATGTGAAATGCAATGGTGAATTACCATGATATACAAAATTTGAGCATTTTATCTTCATTAGTAGCCTAGCTACAAGCAAATCAAGAAATCGGCAAGTTTGTATTTTTGCCTATATCTAGTAAGTAGTTACTGATAGTAACCTATGAAACATTTTTGAAATTTGAAAACCGATCTGAGTGAGACGCCCATGTTATTGTGCTACTTTCATCCTGTTTAACCAAGATCGTATCTTCTACAGCTTTCAAGATCCGCATGTACTGCATCTTAAACTGTACACACTGTATAGTTGTGAATTATTTTCTTCACTTTCCTCACTACTTAGATAATATTATGCGAGGACAAAAAAAATCTTTAGTATATCATTCTGATAATTTTTGTTTTTATTTTGTCTCGATATCTGTAAAATTAATACAGTTAAATGTAAAGCAAAACTCGCGTCCAGCTGAAAAACGGTTCCCAAACTTAAAATACCCACCAAAAAAATGTGAACCTTAAAATTTTCCTTATTCTATTTTTGATCTGCAAGTATTGTGGGGTAACTGGTAAAAAATTAGGGGATTGAAAGGGCATTATGTATTCATTTTTGCAATTTACTTCGTGATTCGGCATAGAAAATACAGATAAGAAGGTGAAACGCTTTTCTTTAGTGTAGAAATCAATAATTCTACTGAAATAATTTAGGAAGCTAAAAGTTAATTTTCATAATCCGGCAGATGTAAATATTCATAAGGTATAGTATATATATGATAGCATTTATAAGGTCATATTATAAACATTTCAAACATTGTATTTAAGTATAGCGTATGGTATAGTTGTTAATTAGAAACAGCCTGTGTAGAATAAAGCATTTCAGATGTCGTAAGTATCCGTCGTATTTGACATAATTCAAACCCTCATTTAGAGCAAAGTTAGATTGTAGGAATAATTTCTAAAAAACCTCATTTTAAACTGTTTTCGGAGTAGTGTCTATACAAGCAAGGTTGGCCATTATATTATTTACGAGGTTTTAAACGTGTTGTTAAAGTCTAAACGAAGGTAACCGTCGCAAAGTTCTTGGATTTTGATAAGGAGGGTCGAGATAACGTTGAACAAATAACAGAAATTCCAGGTAGGGTTGGAGACCGCAGTCAATTAGGATAGATGTTGTCAGTTACAACAACTTGCAAACCAGACAACAAGGAAATATTATTTGTTAGAATATGTATGAGCGAGATAAACATAGATTGAACGTCAACGGTCGTGGACAACGGGGATGACAGACAAAGTAGACAGGTATTTTGTCTGATGCATCAAATTTAAATCCCTTACCTCAAAGTTCAGATATCTTACCAATCACGAATTGTCTTCAAATACACGATATGCATATTCTAAATCCCTCAACACCAGATAAGCACATACATACTGGACAAATAATATCAGAAGTGCATGCACAGAGTTCTGAAACTATTCTGGATGCCGAAGTTGTATCCAAATCTTCACAATTTAATAATGCGCTGAAAATTCTTGAGAGTACTTCTGAAAATTTTCAGCCTACATTATTTTTTAATAACAATTTTACTACCGCAATAAATACTATTAAATTGCCTAATACAGATTCAGTTGTGTTTCCATTACATCAAAAAATAAATAAAGGTACAAATGAAACAGAGTCTATTACTTCTAGCTTCAATGGATTGCTCTCGGAAAATATGCTTGTTTGAAGTGATGCAAGAAAATTGCACGACAAAAGATAACGAAGTGCTTGTTCGTGAATCTAATGCAGCTTCTAGTTGTATCAATAAAGAGGACAAACAAATGGTTTACGTAGTTGCGGACAGGACACAGCAAGGTATTTGTGTAACACAAGAAAATTATTATGACAACCAAAATATGTTTGCTGAAAATATTGGATCACAAGTATATTCCTCTGAAATAGAAACGTCTATAACAATTAGTGAATATCAAAATCATACCGCACGACCCATTAAAGTTTATCAATTTATGGATTTTTTATCAGACGACGATGTAGATAATATTGATTTTGAATGGGATTCATCTTCATGGAGAGGTTCATCAGGCAATGAATCCAATTCTAATAGTAACTCAACAAAACCAGTAAAACGAAGAAAGAAGGTATCTTGTCCTGCCAAAGGCATTTCAAATAAGAACAATGACGAGCCCGATAAGCAAGTGGATACATACTTCCCAGAAGAGTGTGTAGGCGATAAGGCTTCAAAAACAACAAAAATTAATATACGGTATGAGCAAAAACTATTGCATCAAAAAGGTGAGAGATATCTGTGGCCAAGTGGAACATTGAGACCAGCTAGAAAAATGAAAGTGAATTCATGCGTCGGTAAAAAGTGTCAATTTAAATGTGAGGAAATTGCTGAAGAAAAAAGGACAAAAATTTTTGAGCATTATTGGAGTTTAGACCCGTAAAGACGCCATGACTGGCTTGTGGGAATGTCCCAAAAAATGGATGTTAAAAGAAAAAGAGCCATAGAGTCTAGTCGCCGATCGTTTACGTTTGCTTATTTTATTAATAAAGGCGAGGCTCGTCAAAAATGCCAACAATTTATACTGACAACCCTGGATATAACTCAAACATAAAAATAAATATACTGGAGATATATGGTTTGGTTCGGATTTCACAGTGATGCAACGGGAATACTATAAAAAAGTTAAACATGACTTAGGAAATTTAATAAGCAAGGGTGTAAATGATAAAACTATTCGATACATTAATGGAGTTCCTACTATTGTTCATGCAAATCATTCAAAAACCTGAGTACTTCTATATACTATCAAAATGTACGTGGTCTTCGTTCTAAATCGAATCAATTATATGTTGCAGTTATGGGTCGTTCTGAAGACTATGATGTGCTTGTTTTTAGTGAGACTTGGTTGTCTAATGATGTTACTAATGCTGAACTCTACTTAAAAGACTATGTGATATATAGAACGGATCGTAGTGATCTCACTAGTAAATTTAGTAGGGGTGGTGGTGTGATGATTGCTGTGAAGTCTAATTATCTTAGTAGTTCTATATCATTGGATTGTGATTCACTAGAACAATTATTCGTTAAAATTGAGTGTGCTCAATCACTTCTAATCATTGGAACTATATATTTACCACCAAAATCTTCATCGGATCTTTACCTTGCTTATTGCTTAACAGTCCACCATATAATGAATATGTATGACAATGCAAAGTTTATTTTGATTGGGGATTACAATTTACCACATACAAGTTTGTATAATGACGATTTTGGTGTCTATGCAATTTCTCAGCCTAATAGTACTATTTCCGAGATAGATTCCTCGTTTCACATATCTGAACATTTTGACTATTTTTATCTTTATCAGCTTAATAATGTAGTTAATGCAAACAATGTTCTATTGGATCTTGCATTTTCCAGCATGTCTAACATTAGAGTAAATTATGCAACTGATATATTATTACCTTGTGATTACCATCATCCTGCACTTTGTATATTTGCACCTATTTATGCGGTCAAAAATGACTTAGAAAATAATAATGATTATTTTTATGACTTTTGGAATGCTAACTATAGACTCATATCAAATTATTTAGCTGGATTTCATTGGGATGATATATTATCCAATTTGCCGCTGAATAAGGCAGTAAATGTATTTTATAACATTACTTATGAAGCAATCGAACTGTATGTTCCTATTCGTAAATCCAGGCGTTCCAATTTGGTTTTCATCTGAACTCAGATCTCTAATCTATAGAAAGAAAATAGCCCACAAGATATATGTCTACAAACTCTGTTCATGATAACCTTATTTTTTCTAATTTAAGGAAGAGGCAAAAAAAATTAGCAATCATTTGTTATAGGAATTATGTACGTAATATTCAGAACTCTATTTCGGACAATGTTAAACGGTTTTGGAGTTTCACTAGTAGACTAAGGGATGATTATGGAATTCCAAACAGGATGTTTTATAACAATGAGGCTGCATGTGGAGGCAATGAGATTGCAGATTTATTTGCAACCTATTTCTCTTCTGTTTATGTTAGTAGCAGTGGACATAATACGCCTACTGTAAACAATAATACATCTAATATCAATGTAACACATTTTAATATTGATTTAGCAGACATTTACTCAAAATTAAACAATATTGATGTAAATATATCTCCTGGTCCTAATGGAGTTCCACCTATATTTTTGAAAAATTGTGTTTGTACTATCTCAAAACCCTTATTCATATTATTTAATCTGTCCCTAAGTGAAGGGGTACGATTTAGGAGTGTTAATTGATAAGGACCTAACATTTGTTTCCCATATCAAAAACATTTCAGCCAAAGTAATGCGCATGCTTGGATTTATTAAAAGAAATACTAAACATTTCACAAATATTAACTCAATAAAAATATTACACCCCTCTCTGGTCCGTTCACATTTAGAGTATGATGGAATCGAATCTACCATTGTTATTCTGACTTGATTGAGCGTGTTCAGAATAGATTTCTTAAATATATTTTATATAAGCTGGGTCTTCAAGTAACTTTAAATAACGAGTACAGTGTCATTCCAGATTTGAATATGTGCTCGCTATGTGATAGGAGGTGTATCAACGATATATGTTTTGTCTTCAATGTCTTGAATTCTCATATTATCTGCCCTGAACTTTTACAGAAAATATGTATACACATGCCTTCTAAAGTTACTAGGAATCATGAAATCTTGTTTATTGGGTTTCATAGAAACAACTATGGTTATTTTTCTTCTATTGATAGAATGTGTAGACTAATTAATAAGCATCATAATTCATTCCATTTGTTCGATTGTACTCTATATTCATTAAAAAAATCATTACGATATGTCTCATTCAAATAGTGTAAGTTCTAGTTTTACATACATTACTATGCTATACAGCAATATTTTTAATATCTAATTGCTATTTTGTTGTGTACTTCATTTTTGTTTATACACTTCACTTATCTTACTTATTCTTCCTGTATAAATTAATTTAATTAGTGCATATAATTTAATTTGCAAATTGTTTAAAAGCTGCATAATGTTGTTTAAGTTACCTGTATCGATAATTATATTGTAATTTAAAATAATGGTGTTAACCGTATAAATAAATAAATAAATAAATATGTCTACTATACCTTAACAAATGCTTCAGAAGGATCAGCGAAAACTGACTTAAGAGGCAAAACTGTTCCTGCTAACAAAACTAAGGATGGCGTTCTGAATAGCGTTCGTAATTCTATCAAATATTTGCCAGCAGTACCGTCGCACTACTGCAGGAAAGATTCTACCAAATTGTATTTACCACAAGAATTAAAAAAATATCACTCGCCTTCATAAACTTTATAAAGCTGATCTTATGGGCAAAGGACTTGATGTTGTTGGAGAAAAAGTATTTAGAAAAATATTTATGACAGAGTTCAATTTAGGGTTTCATGTACCCAAAAACAGAAATGTGCCAAGTGTGTTGCTTTTAAGAATAACCCTAATGAGTCTACAAGCCAAGTGGTAGAGAACATATGAATGAAAAAGACGCTAGCGATAAAAGGTTTAAAAGTCACAAGTTAATTCTCAATGATAGGTAACAAGAGTATAGTGTGCACTAGTTTTGACTTACAAAAAGTTTTAAACACCCCACATGGGGAAAGTATGTTATTGTACTATTCTCGCAAGTATGCGGTGTTCAACTTGACATTTTACGAGTGTGGTGTGAGAAATGGTTATTGTTACCATTGGAGTGAATCTGAAGGTAAGAGGGGTGCTAATGAGGTGGCTACAATACTCGCAACATACATAAAACTTGTTGATGATCGTGGAACTGTAAAGCATCCGCTGCTATATAGTGACTCCTGTACCGGTCAAAACAAGAATATAATTATATTGACCGCAATCCATTATGTCCTGCAGAGTTGCATTAATTTGGAATCTATTCAAATCAATTATCTGCTGCCAGGTCACACTAATATGCCGGTTGATTCAATTCATGCAATAATTGAAAGGAGCATTGAAAATATGATTATTTGGGGGCCATCTCAATGGTCCACAATTTTTGAGTTAGCTCGAAAGCATCCAAAACCGTATATTGTGGAAATGTTGAAGCATACAGACTTTTGTGGATGGAATAATATAAACGATAAATATTTCAAAGGTAATTTGGTTGGAAAGATATCTAAAATTCGCATTGCTACTTGTAAAAAAAGTAAATCTTATAAAATATGCGTTAAGTATTCTAAGGATGCTAGCACAGAAGAAATAGATGTGAACAAAACAAAATTGATTCCTACGGAAGGCATTTATAAATCAAAATTGCCAATTCTAATACAGAAATATGCGGATTTAGTGAAGCTGTGCAGTAACAACGTTATTCCAAATCAGTATCATCAGGAATACATAAATTTGGCTACAAATTCGGTTCGAGAAGTGTTGTTGGATTCTGATGTCGAAGATTTAGATATAGACTAAATTGATTTCTATTGTAATATAAGAACGATTAATGTACTTTAAAATTTTGATTAGCGTATTTCTGAACACGCTATTTAGATCTACTATTTTCATTTTTGTGATTATACTTCATTATACCATGTTCCAATGATTTAATTAAAGTTGATTTTCTTTAAGAATAAGACATACCTAACCAGCTTTTACTAACCTTTATAATATAGTCGCTTGGAAATAAAAGTGCGTTTCGCAATTAAATACTTTTTCCCTCTGTTTTTTGAGTATTGTAGTAAGCTAGCACTTCTTAAACTTTTATTTGGTTAAATTATAGAATTATATTCGGCACCAAATGGCAGGTAGTTAAAGCTATTTTCCAATAAGGTTTCCAGGATAACGCACATTATCGGTCAACTGTATGTTAACTTAATGTATTTTACTCCATTCAAAAGAAATATTATCTGTTATTTCAATTACTTATGCAATCACATTTTTGAAATACAAATTCGTTTAATTTACTTTCCCGCGCTGCAAAAAACTGTTTATTTAAATTAAGCACCATCTATCTTCACAACCCGTATTCGTACGACTGATGCGTGATACAGTTCTATTAACGGTATTCAAACTTTTATCGAAAATAATCAGCGCAATAAAATGTTAGAAATTTTTTTTAAGGAAAGAACCTTATTAACCATCCTGTAGCAAAACTGTTAAAATGTCGCTTCAATGGATTTGCATTTCCAGTGTCGATATGTTGAAAGTATAGGATTACCAAAGATACACTTCATTTATGGTCAAGGACGGTGATAGTTATTGAAATTCTGGAATAACAATATTTACTTCAGGAGATTTTATATTAATTGCATGCTAAGAGATACATGTATTGAGAGCTTTCCCTACTAAACCCAGTGTTTTAAATTTCTCGCCTTACCTGTTTTGGTTCCTAAAAGATCTGGCAATTTCATGAAACGAATCTGAAAATTTTGTTATGAATGCATTTAGTAAACATTTCATGTTTCGTTATGAATTTTAGTTTCCAATATTTATTAAAAGAAAAATATATCAAATTTGAAGGTTAAAGCCGAATGACCCTATTTGACCCTATTCCAACAGGTGACTTTCTATAAAGCACCGACTTTCAAGGACTTTCTATACAGCAATTACTTCTACAGTTATTCAGTGTGGTTACCAAATTAAACACAATTAACATTGCAATTGATAATGACACTAATACGTATATTTTATCAACGCCCCTAACGTATGACGCATTAATTTACGTTCAGTTGTGTTTACAAAAGCTTGCCTTACCTATCATTAATCGAACGGTTTCAGGATTAAAAGGACTCCAACTTCCATTAGACAACGCTATTTGCAATTCATCAGCAGTTATGTAGCCGCTCCTATCTTTATCAATCCTGCAATAAGTAGCCATAATTAATACTGTACTCACAGAGTATAGGCAATTAAAATTTACCTTGAAAATACTTCTAATAAGAAGGCTCTATTAGGCATTGGGGCAGCCATTTTAATAAATATGTTTACTGGATAATGTATGACTAACTTTCTATTCTGTTAACTGACGAATACAATAACATTAACAAAACTAACCTAAACTTAATAACAAATGAGTAACGTTCACGTGGTTCGTTATAATATAATACAGAGTACACGACATACGCGCAGGCGTACTTTAGATTTCTTGAAATTTTAGAATTTGGACTTGTCCATGACGTCAAACGGACTTTGTTTTTCTATGCAATGTTGCGTAATGTCTGAAACTTAATATTTATTTTGATATTACTTTATGAAAATTGAAGCTATAATTTCCAATTATGAGACTGCTTTTATAACGTACATTAGATTATCAATACAAACTGAATTAATCAGGTATCGGAATGCATTTTTGTTGAAGCTTACATTACTAAGTTTCTAATATTTATCGCCTCTCAAATTTACGTTACGTATTTATTGTTAAACCTGCGATAATCTTACAATAAGTAACCAATTAAGGTCTCCCATGACCAAAATAGAAAAATTTGTCATACGCTTGCCAAGACAGAAACTACGGCTACTAGTAGGTATTCTGTCCGGGCATTGCACTTTAAGGAAGCACCTGCACAGGATGGGTCTGTCAGACAACCCCACCTGTCGCGGTTGTCAACAGGAGGATGAGACGGCGGAACACATTCTGTGCACCTGTCCGGTACTCGCCCGACTTCGAGGATCCATGCTGGGGGACTTTTGGCCCGAGAAGGCCGGAATTCGAGACACCCCCTGGTCCGACATCCTCAAATTCACCTGCAAGGTCGGGTGGTTGAGCAATGAAGGACCAACCTAGGGCAAGGAAGGCAGCACAATGGGCCCACCAGGAGGCCTAAGTGCGCGTGGCTTTAAGTCACCCTTCCCAAGTTAATCAATCAATCAAGTAACCAATTAAAAAAGATAAGTGGATGAGTAGCGCTATATATCAAGGGCTAAGATATCAAACTTCCACACATTTTTATATTAATAGTTTACGTATGAATTTGCAATGTTATTTTCAGGTGTAGATAAATTGCTGCCAATATAGAGATGACTCATTAATTGTTTTATGGTTCTTGTTACACCTTAGTGATGAGCTATTCGTTATAGCTCAATTCGTATTCCTAGTTTGATCTTGGTTCAGCTCAGTTATAAAGGTGATACCGGATTGCCGGTAAGCAGCATTGTTTAACCCGATTAAGATTGCCATAATAGCAAGTTTACATTAATTGCATATTAAATAAATTAGAGAACAATATTTCTATTAATTGACCAAAAGCCAAGATACTATACATTGTAAATAAAATAAAATAGTAAGGCCAAGAAAATAAAGGTTCGAATCTGTCCGTCAAGGAGATCAAAGAAGAAATTTGTAATAGGATTATGCCGATCGAAAGGAGTCATTTGGTAGCTCCGAATGAACCAGTTCTCTCATAAAGCTCAGAAATTCCAGGAGGTGCGGAAACGAGTGGTTGCCCTTGCAGATGTTGGCCCAGGCTAGCGGCAACCCCTCTCATGTGGTATTTTCGTGATCCTTTAAGTTTTTACCTGTTACAACCTGTGGATATGTAATAATAACTCGTAGATGGATTTATGTAGATTAATGAATTGTAACCAATGTCACAAAATAAAGAAAACACAGCTAAATAAAAAAAATGCAGCACGCACCGTAACTACCATGTGGCCAGCGGCGTTGCCATTAAAAAAAACAAACAAAGAAACAATACTACAACTATAACTTATCTGTAACGTACAATCCAACTGATCCTCATTAGCATCAAACTATCACTGCCACACTCTTACGGATAAATGTATAATTTATTTGCAACGCAAAGTTCACAAATTAACTGGGTTCTAGAACAACCGACACGCGTTTTTATCACGTGCCGCACTCTCTCGCACGCTTACCCCGACTGACCCTTACCTATCGGACCAACTTAAACGTTACGGATACTTCTACCTATTATTATAGGGGGCAGCCTAGTACATCACCCCCCTATAAGTTAAACTTAATTGCTAAACATATTTTCGTAATTAAATTGAACTTATACTTAATAATTACAGTGTTAAATTTTGATACGGTACAACATACGGTTTTAAATTCCTAACATTCTGTATACCCAACAAGAGACCCCGAGTGTCGTCCCGTACTTCATAAGAATTTGGCCCGCGCTTAGCCACAATCGTAGCAGGCCCGGAATAAAGCAAAAAGAATTTCTTAATCTCTTTGTCTTCCGCAGAAGACTGGGGATGAGTACGAACCAGTACTTTATCACCAATCTTAAAATCAATACAATTTTTATGGATCCTTTGATGGCGTAATTTACGTTTTTCAGCCTTAGATTTTAATTTATTATAAGCTAGTGTTATAATTTTATCCCTACCAACATCCGGTATGTCACTTGTAGGATATTAGGGTTATCAATATGATCACCAAAATGCAGTTCACGAGGGCTATACCCAGTCGATTCATGAACTGCCCTATTAATCCATTCCCTTACTTTATCTAGCATCAAAGCCCACCCCCCATGAGCCGAGTAACACAATAATCTCAAAATACGCACAATTTCTTTATTAACCCGTTCCGTCTGGTTTCTCTGCGGAAAGTACACTGACGTGTGAGTTACCTTTACACCTAATAGGTTCAACGACTCTTTCCAATCTTTGCTCGTAAACTGGCTACCATTATCGGAAAGAATGATCCCTGGTTTACCAATCTCGATAAAATATTTTTTGACCAAACAACGAAGAATCGCAGCCGTATTAGCACGTTTAAGAGGGTGCAAAGTAACCAACTTACTGAAAGCGTCAATAATAACTAATAAGAAAGTCGCCCCGCCCTTGATACCGGGAGCGGACCAATGAGATTAACACATACGATTTCGTTGGGCGCTTTAGGTAAAACACTATGATATTCGCCATAAATTCTAATCGAACTCTTCGCCTTCTGGCACAAATCGCAGCTTGAAATAATTTTTCGAATGAAATGTTTCATCCTCTGAAAATAATAATCACGACGCAGCATCTGGAAACACTTTTCCGCCCCAAAATGCCCATTATCTACATGTTCTTGCCAAACCAGTATACTTATTTGGGAAGCAGGCACACATACTTTAAACTCTGGCGAACCTTCGTAGCCCCGCCTAAATAACACTCCCTGATACACCACAAACCAATCAGCGCACCTTTTCGGAACTTCCTCCTTCAATAATCTAGACATTATTTTACAACAGAATTCGTCTTTCCCTTGCTCTTCAACAATATTTTTTATACCTAACTGGACCCCTTTACATAGTTCCGACTTCTTTAATGCACAAATTTCTGTCGGCACCCTCTCAAATTTTTCAAGTTTCTCCTTTCCCTTGATTGGATAACGCGATAGAGCATCCGCAAGGACATTCTCCTTTCCAGCACAATATTTAACATTAAAAGCGTATTCTTGAAAATACAACACCCACCTAGTCAAACGCGAATTTAATAGTCTGCAGGACATTAAAAACGATAGAGATTTATGATCGGTGATCACAGTTAATTCTCGACCTAGCACAAATACCCGCCACTGCTGCAAACAATGTAGTACGGCTAATGCCTCTTTTTCTGTAACACAATAACCAATTTCAGGGCCACGCAGAGTCCGACTGCTGAATGCTACGATATCCTTTTCGGAAGTTTGCTCATTCATTTGAAATAAACAACCACCTAACCTCACATCAGATGCATCTGTTTGGATAAAAAACGCACGGTCAAAACACGGATGCTTCAACATCGAAATCGATAAAAACCTAGACTTAATTTCCTCAAACGCTTCTTGTTGAGCTGAACCCCAACGCCATTGAACTCCTTTTATCAAAAGCTGTAATAACGGCCCCATTAAATGAGCAAGCTGCTCACAAAACCGACGCTCATAATTAACAACCCCTAAAATGCCACGTAAATGTTTAATATTCCTCGGTACCGAAAATGAATTGATAGCTTCCACGCGGGCAGGATCAACACACACCCCTTTAGCGGAGATAATATGCCCAAGGAACACAACTGTATTTCTGGCAAAATGTGATTTTTTTAATTTTATAGTAATGCCAGCAGCTTCAAACCTTTCGAATATTTTGTTTAAGTGAATCAAATGTTCTTCAGCCCCTTCCGAATAAATAAGGAGATCATCTACGTACGCAATCACATATGATTCTACGTCTGGTCCTAAAATTATACCCAATGCTCTTATAAAGGATCCTACCGACGTACTTAGACCGAACGGTAAAACCTTAAAAACGTAAGTATTCCCCTCGTACAAAAACCCAGTAAATTTTTGGTGTTCAGGCTTAATTTTAATTTGCCAGTAACTCGCCGTTAAATCGAGCGTATTCAGTCGTTGGCCACTAGAAAAATGGACGCCAAAATGAACCAGTTCTCTCAGAAAGCTCAGAAATTCCAGGAGGTGCGGAAACGAGTGGTTGCCCTTGCAGATGTTGGCCCAGGCTAGCGGCAACCCCTCTCATGTGGTATTTTCGTGATCCTTTAAGTTTATACCTGTTACAACCTGTGGATATGTAATAATAACTCGTAGATGGATTTATGTAGTTTAATGAATTGTAACCAATGTCACAAAATAAAGAAAACAAACACAGCTAAATAAAAAAAAATGCAGCACGCACCGTAACTACCATGTGGCCAGCGGCGTTGCCATTACAAAAAACAAACAATACTACAACTATAACTTATCTGTTCGTTTTCCAGACAACAGCTATTAACAATGTAAGGCGAGTATTTTTGCTTGGATAATATATAATGCCGGAAACCATGCAAGTGTTGTCATGTATGTTAAAATGTTATATTTCTTCTTTTGCATGAGATATAATGGCAGAGACCATGGTAAGTGTTGTCGAGTGTTAACCCTGTATTGCATTGTGTAGCATATGTGAGACATTAATATTTTATTTATTTATTATAATAATATCACATTATACTTCAATATAGGCATTGTGTATCAGAAATGATACACTAATAAACCTTTCTAGCAGCCCTGTGCTGCCTGGTGGTTACTTCTGGAACTACAAAGCAATAATAAAGTTGGGTTAATGTGATTTCAACCATTGGTAAGTACCTTACTTTTCTGCCTTTATTATTCAACTAATTATGTTCATTCCCTTAGAACTAAAATAGGATTATGATTTTGTACATATTCATGATTGATATAATGATGTGATAATCAAGTTTTTGGCTTAGAATGTCCAAATACATATAATTATTGTTCTTTTCATATTTGCAACAGCATGCACAATTGCAAGCCTGGTGTGACTTCAAGGCTGTTGCAAATATGGTACAGTATGCACGTTATTAGAAGGAAGGCACTTGAGTACTGTTGCAAATATGATGCAACATACATCTATATAATAATTAATGCGTTTACTTTTCTGTAGCATTTCTGAAACAGTAGGCTTGTGTAATAATATTTAGTCTAGTAGCAAATAACATAATTTGTTGATTCTAAATTATTCTTTTAGCAGAATCATGCAATAGCTATAAAAGTTTGCAAATTTATTCCTAGTTCAGATAAGTCTATAATTATGGCTGGTAGTCGCGGTGCTTCTATAGTAGCAATGGAATTGCAAGCTTCTGAAGCACAGTCCGCAAAAATTTCTACATATCGTCCAAATATTCTACCAAAATTGCCAACTTCACCACCTACTATACAAAAAGTAAAATCAACCTTAGGCCCATCTTCAAGGGTTCGCCAAACTATGTTGCAAGCAATAGAAGATTCAAGTACTTGCGGTATGATTTTGTGGTGCTATTAAAGTAATAAATAACTATTTTTAAAAATTCAGATAATCAACGTCAACTACCATCCTTTTCACACAACCTGTATATGAAATATTTTCTCCAGAAATGGAAGTTGTTGAAATAGATGTTTCTGAGCAACCTGAATTTCAGGGCTATGAAAATTTTCCTATTATTGAAACTGGAAAGAAAAATAGTTTGCCAGAACCTGCAAGTATCAATGTAGAGCCATCTATTCACATTTCCAAACTGGATGAAACACTATTGGGTAATGAAATTGGGTGAAGTGGGGTAAGTGCGTTTTGGGGGTAGTGCATCAGTTGCTTTTTAAATCTCAACCACTTATAGTACTGTGGCGTAATCTGGTGCTCATCAAAATAAGGCCTTTTCTTACTGTAATGCAGATCCCTTCATAATCTATATTGACTTAAGCAAGAAAAGATGGCCACCGGACAAAGCGTCAGCTGTTTTGCTCGTGTGTTGAATGCGTTGATGTTGTGAAAAATATTTGTGAAATTTTTGCCCAGGTTCGTATGTCATAGTTACATGTAACATTTATGAGTTTTATAGTTAATTAAGTAAGAACAAATACTAATTTTTTTTTATTATAACCCTATTTTATTTGAAGAGGGTAGATGCACTTTCCTCAAATATTTTTGGTTTAAGTGAAGTGCACCCATTTGCAGTGGGGAAAGAGCACCTAGTAGGTGCACTTGACCCTGCTACTGAGGTTGTTTGCTGTTTATATCTAGTACTTAACTAGGCACTTTTTGTTATAGGTAAAATGGTTCGGTACTACAAACATAAAACCACTCGGACCTCTTACTCGGCTGAGGACTTGAAAACCGCGGTGAAACATGTTGCAAGCGGAAAATGTGGCACACTACGTGCTAGTAAACTCTTCAAGATACCTAGAAGCACTCTAAAAGATCACATTAAAGGTCGTAGAGGTATAAACAGCTCGACGATGGGAAGACCTACAGCCTTAGCAATCAAAGATGAAGAAGCTCTTGCAAATGGACTCAAAAGTCTCGAAAAATGGGGTTTTGGACTCAGCCGCAAAGAAGTCCTAGAAGTTGTGGGCAAATATGTTACACACAAGCAGCTCAAGACTCCATTCAAAAACAACGTACCTGGTGAGGATTGGTTTTTAAAATTTAAAAAAGGACATAATTTGTCAATTAAAAAACCTGAAGCGTTGGAATACGTCAGAAAGAAAAATACGGATCCTTTTCTAATATATCCATATTCTGAGTTGTTAAAAAATACAATTCAACAACTGAACCTTCAAGATAAACCATCTAATATTTGGAATATGGACGAGACAAGTTTTTGTAGTGATCCTTCAAAGACAAAAGTCATAAGAGAAAAAGGCCATGCTTGTACTAGAATCGTTTCTGGTCCGGGAAGAACAAACACCAGTATCCTGTTTGCTGCTGCCGCAGATGGACAAAAGGCGCCACCGTTAATTATATATAAAGGAAAAAATGTCTGGGACACCTGGATAGCAGATACAAATACAGAATACCCAGGTACGACATATGCTGCCACATCTAACGGGTGGATGGAGTCAGAAGTTTTTAAAAACTATTTCGTGAAAACTTTCATACCCTTGGTAGAAGGAAATGGTCCTACATTAGTTGTATATGACGGTCATACAACTCATATCGATATTGATATGGTACAAGCCGCAGTGAAAGCGAACATAACCATTCTAAAGTTACCGCCACATAGCAGTCATCTTCTGCAACCACTTGACTTGGCGGTTTTCAAATCTATTAAGGTGGCGTGGGATACATTACTCGTGAAATGGCAACGGAATCATGTGGGTCAGAAATTACCGAAAAGCAAGTTGGTTGAAATGGTGGGACATATTTGGAAAGATGCCGATCCAAAAATTATCTGTGAAGGATTTAAGAAAGGTGGCATCTACCCCTACAATTGTGATGTTATTCCACAGGAAAAACATGACCCACAACAAATGAATCGGTGGAAAGCTCAACAGGCGATGAATACGGGCATGTCTACAACAAATGAACTTACAATACTACAATACTACTTACAATAATACAAAACGGACTCGTTGAAAATGTAGAATTTCTAGAACGAGGTCCACCAGAACATGCCGCAATTGATTCAGAAGATTTCTCAGTTACAGAAGAAGTTCTAGGACTGACTGAAAAGGAAACCGCGGTTACAGAGATTTGTTGGAAATGGAAAATAATCAGAACGAATCGTTAGCATTTGAGGTGGAAGAAAATATTCAACTTCAAACAAATGATGTAACAAACGAAGTAGAAAATAATCCCAACACCCCAGTAGATTTAACAAGCGCAATAGAAAACCAAAACCCGCATACCTTTGAAGAACTTTTACTGAACCTGGTAAAAGGCAATCAAACTAATAATGCACCGAAAAGATTCAGGAAGAAAGTATGCCCCGGGGCCGAACTAATAACAAGCGAAGTCGTAAGAAGAAGACTGGAAGAAGCCAAAGAATATGAACTGCAAAAGAAGTTCGGTGTTAAGAAAAAGAAACAGATGACTACCAAAGAGCCAAAAACTAACAAAGAAAAGAAACCAGTCAAAGATAAGCAAACTAGTCGTGCGAAACGTAAAAAAGTAAATGTGCAACATGATTCAGAAACGGCTGAAGATCAAGATTTACATTTAGATGACGAAGATTTTGAAACACTTTCTGAAATCGGTGCAGAAGCAATAGCTGAGACATTCGAGTTTGAAAGAGATAAAGTTAATGACAAACAAGTTGGAGATTGGTTATTGGTCAAACTCAATTCTGAAAGAAAGAATTCACAATATTTTATAGGAACAATTGAAAGCATCGATTTGGAAACAAGAAATCCAATTGTAAAATTTTTGCGACGAATTAAATCGAAATCAGCGCCTTCCAAACCAACCTTCACATGGCCTGATGTGGAGGACATTTCAGAAATCACCACAATTGACGTTATTCGTGTGTTACCTTCGCCTAGCGTGGGAAGGAGAGGTAAAATCAACTTACCCGTCAGTTTTTCTGGTTATCCTAACATAAATTAGTTTTAAAAAATTATTTTTTCAAGTTTTGAGTTAAATTAAAAGTTTATTTTTCATTTGTCATCGTGTTATTTTTTCGGAATCCACATCCACATTGCAGTTAAAATTCATTATTTTCGTAACCAATTGATCAATTTAAATGCAGTAAATATCAAAAGATTGAGAAAATTTTTAAGCTACTTGTACTTGCCCTATGCATTTCTCAAGCAATGAACGCGAGAAATAATCCACTGTGGTGCGGTTGGCAAAAAAAAAAGTGGTAATTGCATCCACTGAGTTGAAAATTTCAAAATTAAATGCCTGGACGATATTAAATTTTTAAAGCAGTTTTTGACTCTACAATATGGTACACCATCATAGAAACTATGTGTATGCAAAATGTTTGTCTTCTATTATTATAGGGAACAATTGTGGAAGAGATTCAATTTAAATTTTGCACTTTGGTGGGTGCTTATACCCCACTTTACCCTAATAATCAAAATAAAAAAATCCAGGACGCATGTAAGCCTTACAAACAAACTTACGTAAATTTTATAAAAGGAAATTATATATTTTAAATAAATTAAATGGTTGAAAAAATATCTATTAAAGTTTATATTAGTTTGTACTGTTAACATTTCTCAAATAAATTCGATTATCTCGAAAACTAAATGAGATATCGAAAAGCGCATAGCATATTTGTAATCGGCGTAAAAAACTAAACAAGGTATATATCATTTATTATATCATTATGGGAATATGGCAACGGACGACGACGGCGACGACGTAGCGATTATATTAACCTAACTTACTTCGTAAGTTTGGTTGATTATACACTACGACTACACTTACAAAACAAGACACGGTATTTACTTTCAACGAAAAAAAGTGAAATAATCTCTATGCTCACGCAAATTCGTACCGGACAACAACAAACACACCTTGAAATACCAAAAGATACTGCGCTAAAGGTTCTAATGACGAGAGCCCTCGTTAAAGCTATCTGAAGCTGTTATTATTTGCGTTCGACAGAATTCGTCGTTGTTCGATTCCCTATAAGATTTATATTGAAGCTGGGCTCAATAGAATGGAGCCCTCCGTTATACGGATGTACTAAAGAAAATCAAGCAGTTCTGTTAACGTGAAGAGAGCACTGTCATAATGTCTAGGACAGGTAATTATTTATTATTGCTTAAATGTCGGATTTAAATGAATATAGTGAGAAACGTAACTGTTTTAAATAATTTTAAAATATTATCAGTGTTATAATTTGATCATTTGAACCACAAATCTTAAAAGAATTATATGCATTTTGGTGTTATTTTCATTAAAACGGTTAGATGTGGTTGCTTACGAGAGGACGACGGCGGGATATGTTTACTATTTATATCTGTTTCCGGCATCATACATCATTGTAAACTTAGCATTTACAATTTATTTACTGAGACCACATAAAAATGCCGGGCTGAAAGCATTTATGCATTCGATCTCTAGTTTTGAGTAATCATTTTACGATGAATTAATTTATGCCGAAAAGTTTATTTACGGTACCTATTCCTTAAAATAACCTGGGGGTTCGAGCCTTTGAGCCCCCATGGAGTAGCCGCGGCTGATAAAGAAGTTGATGAAATTGATACTATTAAATGTCCAGTAGAAAAATTGGAAGAGGTTCAAGCTTTGTTAAACAAACATCCTGAGCGAGCACAGCGTTAGGTTATGAACATGTTTTGGAGGTAGATAATTTCGAACCTTTCAATTGAAAAATTTATCCAATACCTGCAGCATATAGGGAGCAAGTAAATGAGGAATTAACAAAAATGTTAAGTGATGGCATAATTGAGTATTCAAATAGGGAGAATGAACACAAGAGACCATGTGACATATTGATCGCGCTAAATAATCTGTTACACGATGGGTCAATATGTGGGCAGGAAGAGATCTTGAGGAATCAGGAGCAGAGCGAGGAACTACAGATAATTAAGCGGAGGTTAGAGAGTGAGCCTGAGTTTAAAAATTATAGGATGGTAAATGGCTTTTTGTGCAAGAGAATTCTGAATCAGGAGGTATATCGTTCATCGGGAGCAGTTTAGGTCGATTGTTCAGGATGTTCATATTAGATATGGCCACATCGGAATACGGAAATCTTGGTTGATTTTATGGAGACATTCTTTGCTGTTAAGGACATAAGTATAGTAAGTTGGTAATTAATTCAATGCATCTATGTGCTCTATTGAAGTACAAAACCACACGAATCAAGATGTTGTACAGAGTATTCAGGTACGACACCCACTTGATTTGATAGCTATTGATTATTTGAGTAATTTGGTTAAGAGTAGGAAAGGGTACAAACATGTATTAATTGTAATTGATATTTTCTCTAAATTCAGAAAATTATACCCTACGAGAGAATGTAATACTGTCGAAACCAACAAGAAATTAGAGCTAATTGTAGAGAGGTTGGTCGACTTAACGTGTGTTGGCTGATAACGCGACTTACTTCAATAATCAGAGGTTTATAAGTCATTGGGAACAACAGGATGTTAAGGTAGTGTTTTACAGCATACGACATCCGCAAGCAAACCCAGCAGAGAGGTATATTCAAGAAACGGTCAAGGTCTTACGTTTAGCATCTCATAGAGATCATAGATTGTGGGAGAACAATTTGTCTAAGGAAACTAGCCCAATCATGCTTATTAAGCAAACATACCCTGAAAGACCTTGGCAGATTGTAACTAGGGATGACGAGTTTCAGCGATTATTAATAGAAGCAAGGGAAAAGCTGAGACGACAGGCAGAAAAATATGTCCGGAAAATGAATGCGAGGATTAGGAAACGAGTCAGATTTAGAGTAGGAGACTTAGTGGTGGTTAAAAGTCTATGAGTGGGAAGAAGGCATCAAAAACATGTGCAAAATTGCATCTACCTTACGAGGGGTCGTGAGATAAGTGAGATCGTAGGGGAATGCACATATATGTTACGTGAGGTGGAGACCCAGGTAGGGCGTGGAAAACTCCACATTAGTCTGTTGTTTCCCTACAAACAGATAGAAATGAAAAATAGGTAATAGATAAAAATAATAATGGAGATAGGTATAAATAGTAGTGAATAGGTGTAAACATTAGTTGAAATAGATATAAATAATTTATACAGGTATAAATAACAGTTAATAGGTGTATATAGTAGTAGGTATAGATCTAAATAATGGAGATAGGTATAAATAATAGTAACAGGTAGATATAATAATTAGTAATAATAAGTGTACAGATAATTAATGATTAATGTTTAGATATTTGAATCCAAATAAAACAAAAATTTAATTTTATTTGTATTCAAATAGGGAGGTAATTCTATGTATTTTAAGGGTTAAAATGATTAGACAAGTTAGTTGGTAATTTATGGCATGTTACCGCGTGTAAATAAAAGTATTCAAATATTTAAGACGCTTTTCAAAAACTCTAGTATAGGAATTAATAATTTTAGAGTAAATAATAGGGTTAAGGTTGCTTCATTTATCAAATGTAAATATTGACAAAAATACGTAAATACTAGGTAGCATGTAGGTACATTAGTTAAAAAGCATTTCAGTTTATTAAACGTACCTATACATCGATAACGGTAAGAGCATAATCAATTAAGCTGAAATATTAATCAAACCGTAGCGTGTGTAAACAATCTTAGTGTATAATTTATCATAAGTTTCGTTATAGCAAAAGCAAAAGTTCTAACGTATAAGTTGAAAGCATTCCAGGTATTAATTTACAGGGGGATAATATATAGTTGCCAGGATTTCTAACTAAAGTTTAATAGCGTGGTAAACAACGTTTGAAAACAGATATATTCTACGAATGCAGCTGAAGGTTTGTTACGTTTTTCGTGGCCTCCACGTTGGGCGCCAAATTTATGCTACGTTGGCTCGTAGCCGTGCGTAACACGAAGAAAATCAAAGAAATGACCGGGCTCAATCGGAGATTAGGGGGGGGTTGTCGAAAGCAGGCCAACAGATAAGGTACGCGGCTGTAAGGAGTTAGTAACAATACCTGCAATAAAAAAATATTAGAATAGCACTCCTGCAATAAAAAAAAATTAGTCCTGCAAACCTGAAATAAAGAAAAAGCATAGCATGCTGATCGAGCATAGATTGTTCAGTACTTTGTAGAATGTAAAAAAAAACTGTTTGGATAATCTATATAATCTAACAACGGTAAAAGCAATACAACAATTTTTAGTACAAAGTGAGGTAATATTGGGGAGTAACAGAAACGTTTCCTCACACACCAATTAAACATAATTCAGACAAAATTTTTACAAAAAAAATAAATAGGTAAGCACCATTGATATGAGTCATCCAGTATTGTTGATTATATAGCATGCAAGTCTATGGTAAAAGGTATCAGAACGACAAATATATGGCAAAACAACGGATAGATATTTAAAGTAAGAATAAGTAGGAAATAGTTCAACTTACAAAAGGTCCTTCAGTAACGCTTCCTTGCAATTGAAGTGTGGGATTCACGATGTCCGGCACTAACGCAGCACTTCACCCTTGACTGGGAGGGTGTTGATGGAACTTATCACACGTTACCCTAATCACACCTACGTATTTCACTGGTGTTAGCAGCAGACATTATCACGCGACGGAACTAGGTAGCATTGATAAATTTCTTGTTAATTCTATTTCCTGAGACAATAATTTCGAAATATTTTGTAGCACTAGTTTAATTTCAACTGGGACCAAATGTATATTATATTCATAAACATCCAAAAAGCAGTGAGAAACTTCAACCAATACCTTTGTAAACCGGTAATGTGTTATATTTCGCAAATAACGAAATTTGCGCAAACAATGATCTGTTTTAGATTCTTTGGGGTTAGAAACTACAGTATCAACTGTATTTGGATAATCCAAAGTATGCACTACTCTGATAAAAAAAAAGGACCGCGAAACTAGATCGCACACACAGTTTAAATACCAAAAAGACAAAGCACCAAAAAAAACCACAATGAGTAAAGCACGTGTATCACTAAAGTAAGTCCGTAAAATGTTCCGTAAAACACGTGCGTCGACCAAACACGTTCGCCTATCAACCATACTACTTCAATCGGAATTAGCACTACACTTTCTACAGTTAATATACAACTTTTATTTCACAAGAAAAACAACTAAAATCGTGCCGTGCTTGTTCATGAACAATTCGAAAATTCATACCGCATTAATTCTCACTATTGTCAAAGCAAAGAAGAAGCAGTATTTTTAACGTAATTAATATATATAGGAACCAAGAACAAACTACAACTCCTCATCTGTTTATTCAACTCGTTCTATTCCAACCTCTTATCGTCTATTATCTAGACTTGTATATCCACATAAGGAACAAAATCTATACGAACGGCAAGACAAGAACGATGCAATCCACTCATTATAATACGATGCATTCGCCTTAGGAGTTAATAAATATAAAATATAGAACTAGTAGTTACAGAAACGTATTTACTAATTGGGAAAAAGTGTAAAATGTTAAGCTATAAAAATGCACGTTACAGGTTGAACTAAAACGGATCGATAGAATATAGGAAAAAACTGTGTTTTGCAGGCGTTAGCAGGGGATGAAAGTTATCTTATGTTGAGTTCGTTTGACTTTGAAACAATCTGTGGGTCAAAGACAAATTAGAGGGTATAAGCAAGAGTGAGATGCAGCATGTTTGCATAAGACGTCAGTTTGAAAATGGAATAAGAAGCATTGTAGAAGGCTACAGACTAGTTGTTAAGACAAAGCAAGATTAATAGATTGCGCAGATTGTTTACTGGATAATGCATGACGAACTTTCTATTCTACTAACTGGCGAATACCTTAATATTAACAAAACTAACCTAAACTTAATAACAAATGAGTAACGTTCACGTGGTTCGTTATAATATAATACAGAGTACACGACATACGCGCAGGCGTACTTTAGATTTCTTGAAATTTTAGAATTTGGACTTGTCCATGACGTCAAACGGACTTTGTTTTTTTATGCAATGTTGCGTAATGTCTGAAACTTAATATTTATTTTGATATTACTTTATGAAAATTGAAGCTATAATTTCCAATTATGAGACTGTTTTTATAACGTACATTAGATTATCAATGCAAACTGAATTAATCAGGTATCGGAATGCATTTTTGTTGAAGCTTACATTACTAAGTTTCTAATATTTATCGCCTCTCAAATTTACGTTACGTATTTATTGTTAAACCTGCGATAATCTTACAATAAGTAACCAATTAAAAATGATGAGTGGATGAGTAGCGCTATATTAAGGCTAAGATATCAAACTTTCATACATTTTTATATTAATAGTTTACGCAATGTTATTTTCAGGTGTAGATAAATTCCTGTCAAATAGAGATGACTCATTAATTGTTTTATGGTTCTTGTTACACCTTAATGATGAGTTATTCGTTATAGCTCAATTCGTATTCCTAGTTTGAGCTTGGTTCAGCTCAGTTTATCGTGACCATTTATATTTTTCGTCAGAGCGGGACACCTGCAGAATTTTTAATAAAACAAAAACTAATTGCTGTTTTAAGTGCTTATTATTTATTAATAATAAGAAAGTGAATGAATTTACTTAATAAAACGTCTCTAGACTTGTTTTATATTTGTCGGCGGAGCAAATCTGTTTCAAAATATCGGATCTCGTTTTCAAGTAAGAATGGAGCTGATTACATGATTTGTTGCTGTTTGTCTTGGTGATCAATATGACTTTCAAAACTGTAATACTCAATTGTGTTTTTTCACTTGTCCATATTTTATTCATTAGAGAAAAAACTCTTTCGATGGGTGTGTTACTTCCAGGCAAACATAAAATGTACTCAATAATTATAAGAAAGTTTGTACATTGGAGATTGTCAGCACGGAAGTGAGTGAACAACTGCACCCAACGGTCTTCAGCAGCAGCATTCTCACCGTTCCAGCTTGTTATTTTTGCTTCTGTGGCGTAATTGCAAATAAGCGAAAACTCATCGAACACTTCCGTATCTTGGCTGCAGCTAAAAACTTCTAGCATGATCAGCAAATCCGTCAAATTCTGAACTTCTTCCCAAGTAGGTACTTTTGTCAAATTTGTCAATTCAAATATCTTTAGTTCTGCATTGAACTGACACCATCGCTCCAAGTATTCCTTACTCGTCTTATAAAATTCAGCCGCTACAGTTTGGACATTTTTCGATGCCCAGGAAATAGCTCTTCAAAGGCTGAAATATTTTCCAAACTCTCTCAAGCGCCGACACTAACGCAAGCCACCTAGTTTTACTGTAACCCAAGAGTTTGTTATACTTTCTGTCGGTGGAATTACATATCCGTTTCAAAGATTCTACTCGCACGCTGTAGATGTAGAAAAATGTATAAATTTTGACAATGATACATTCTAAGTCAACAGGAAAGCAATCGGCGGCTGTTTTGATCGCGTTGTGAACTATGTGTGGCCCCACATCCAATTCCAATGCGCTGTCTTCCGAGAGAAAGGTTTAATTTTGCGTATACATTATTTTTCCCTTTTCAATTCTTTCCTCTGTAGCAGGCCCGTTTATTAGTGTTTAAGTTTAAGGTGCTAATTTTAAATTGTAGGTGCGTTCTCGCGCAGAATCGAAAACGGTGGTGTGAGAAATAACCGGAAAAGGGGAGGACTGGACTTGATCGCGAAATCTAGAGGCAATTACTAAAAAATAGAGTTTAGTTGTTTTTTTGGTCAGCATATATCGCTGTCTTGGGTGACTATTCTTACGGCTCACGTATGAAAAGTGTAATTCCAGGAGTGTCTTTGTTATAAACTAAGCGACAGGTGATTCCATAAAGTTACCCAGAGTTCTGCTAGTCGGGAAGACGCCAGCTGACAGGGATTTGCAAGAGGGTGAATGTGCTGCATGCAGTTCGTGGAACACTAACCTCTACACCTCAAAACGTAAGTGTTTCTAAATTAAATATAACTTTGAGAAACGTATAAAATATTAATTATCGAGGTTCACCCTGAACTTGATGTGGGAGTGTTCTATCTATGTATTTACGTAGGTTAGGTGTCGAAACAGTTTGCGTTTACGCTGTCGGGTATTTACTCTTTGTAATTGAACTAGAAAATAAGGTTGTAAAACTAACACATGTGTTTCGAGTTTGATCTATTTTGTAAAATTGTAACGTGCAATTTTTGTACTTTTAAACTTTTACGCTGTTTCCCAATTTATAAATGCATTTCTGCAAATTGCTGTTTCTGTATTTGATATTTATTAACTCGTGTGTAGTAATTTAAAGATAGATAAATTGAAAATTATAAACCGCTTATAATGAATAGATTGCATCGTTCTTGTCTTGCCGTAAATATAAATTTCGTTCCTTATGTGGATTATTCGTAAATTGCTTTCCAACTTATCGGAAATGATAAACCGCTGTAATTAATTATTATATATGATTGCGGCATTCACGTTTTGGATGTTCCTGATGTTATTAACAAGTCTAGATAAGATACGATAAGCAGTTGATATTGAACGAGTTGAATAAACAGACGAGGAGTCGTGTTTTGTTCTTTGTTCCGATATACTAAGTACGTTAAAAATACTGTTTCCTCTTTGCTTTGACAATAGTGAGAATTAATGCGGGATTTAATTTTCGTATTGTTCATGTACGAGCACGGCACGATTTTTTAGTTGTTTTCTTGTGCAATAAAAATTGTATATTAACTGTACAAAAGTGTTTTACGGAACCTTTTGACGGACGTACTTAAGTGATACACGTGCTTTACCCATTATGGTTCTTTTTAGTTGTTTTGTCTTTTGATATTAAAACTGTGTGTGCGATCTAGTTTCGCGGTCCTTTTCTTTTCAGAGTAGCGCATACTTTGGATTATTTAAATACAGTGATACTGTAGTTTCTGAATTTTCTAACAACAAAGAATCTAAAATAGATCATTGCTTGCGCAAATTGCGTTATTGGTGAAATATAACAGATTACCGGCTTACAAAGGTATTGGTTGAAACTTCTCACTGCTTTTTGGGATGTATATGAAAATAATATACCTTTGGTCCCAGTTGAAATTAAACTAGGGCTTCAGAATATTTCGAAATTGTTGTCTTAGGAAATAGGATTACCAAGAAATTTATCAAGGCTACATAGTACCGACGCGTGATAATGTCTGCTGCTAACACCAGTGAAATACGTAGGTGTGATTAGTGTAACGTGTGATAAGTTCCATCAACACCCTCACGTGTCAAGGGTAAAGTGTTTCGTTAGTGCAGGACATCGTTGAATCCCACACTTCAGTTGCAAGGAAGCGTTGCTGAAGGACTTTTGTAAGTTGAACTATTTCCTACTGGTTATTACTTTAAATATCTATCCGTTGCTTTACCATATTTTTGTCGTTCTGATACCTTTTACAATAGATTTGCATGCTATTTTAAAACATAAAAAAAAAAAAGAAAGATAAATCAATACTACTAAATTACTCATACCAATTGTGTCTTACCTATTTATTTACTGAGTTACTCATATCAATTGTGTCTTACCTATTTATTTACTGAACTACTCATATCAATTGTGTCTTACCTATTTATTTACTGAATTATTCATATCAATTGTGTCTTACCTATTTATTTATTTTACATTTTGTCTGATTTATGTTTAATTGGTGTGTGAGGAAACGTTTCTGCTACTCCCCAATATTACCTCACTTTGTACTAAACATTTTTCTGTATTGCTTTTACCGTTGTTATATTATATAGTTTATCTAAACAGTCTCTTTTATTTACATGCTACAAAGTACTGAATAACTTAGACGTTTCATTGCTGCTATGCTTATTCTTTTTTTTTCAGGTTTGCTTAACTAATTTTTTTTTATTGCAGGTATTATCACTAACTCCTTACGGCCGCGTACATGGTAGGTTGGTCTGCTTTCTACAACCCCCCCTACTCTCCGATTGAGCCCGGTCATTTTTTTCTCTGATTTTCTTTTTGTTACGCACGGCTACGAGCCAACGTAGCATAAATTTGGCGCCCGAACAGGGACTGCCACGATTCACGTAACATATATTTTTGGCGCCCAACGTGGCTGCCACGAGAAACGTAACAAAAATTTTGGCGCCCAACGTGGGGCCTGGAAAAAAAACGTAACAAAATTAACGATTGCTATAATTAAAAAAACAGAAGATATGTTTTGATTTCAACAGCTGTCTCATTTGACAACCCCTCCCTGGATATTTAAAATAAACGGAATTAAGAGTCTCATACGCCATTACATCTTTGACTTACTTTAATTGGTGCCCAAATCGCGGGACGAATGAGTACAGATTTGAAAGCATTGCATTCTTCAGATGTGTCGAATTTACAGTAATTTATTTATTAATATTATTACATCATGAAAGTGTTTATTTGGGTATGTAATTTGTAAGCAGGAAAATGAGTAACGTCGAAAATAATGGGGAGAAATCCCTTAAAGACTTTATGAAGGAAGTTAACAGTAATTTATCTTATGTAGTAGGGACATTGTTTAGATGATGTGTTCCAAAATTTAAATTTAAACTTAAACCAAGGGTTTTTAAAACTGTCCTCTGATTTGATTGATAGAAAAGGTTAGGTAGAAAACGTAGAAATAAAAAAGAGTGGGAGCACTAACACGCCAGGATTTGTAGATGCTGTGGTTTATGATAATAAAAGGGGATATATTTCAGCTTGGAAGGATGTGGGGGGTAATAACTTACATTTTGCTCCTAATGAGGTATTGCACCCAATAGTGTTTGTAAAAAGATTAGAGGGAATGTTTGATGAAGCGGGAGTTACCCAAGGTAAGAGGGTATTTTTGGCAGTTAACTGTTTAAGGGGATCAGCACAAGAGTGGGCGGAGCGGAAGGAATTTCTATCTTTTGAAATATTTAAGTCTCAATTTTTAGAGCGTTATTGGAGTGGGGATCAGGAAAGAGAAACATTTTGTAAGGTGAAATACGGATGCATGACCACTATGTTATAACGTAATCAACTAATTGTATATCATGCCACTTGTCATATTAACCAAAGGTTTAAATACGGAACAAACATCGCCATCACCCTTATATTAGAAACGAAGACCATATTTACCAACTTCCTTTGCACTAGAAGTGGCATATGCATCAAAGTTTTGTATAAGTATTTTAACTTTTTGTCTTACAGCTTCCATTTCCGCGATATTTGATGCCCTACATTTATTTCGAGCACCAAGTTTATCGAGGTGATCGCGTAGCGTTGTTCTAGGTACTTTGTACAACCTACTAGCTGTAGGTTTATTTAACATACCTTTTGTATTTCACTAATTGATTTCTCTAAAGATTCCTTGGTGTACATCTTTCAAATATAAGTTTAAACTGATTCAAATTGAAAATAATACCCCTTATATACCAGTATTACAGGAATGCGCATGGGCAGGGGTGTGCATGATCAAGGCGCGCATGGGCATGGGTGCGCATGATCAGGGGTGCGCATGGGCTGGGGGTGTGTCTGGGCGTACACCGGGATGCGTCAGAAACTGCTTTGGATCGTCAAAAATCTTAATAATATTAAATCAACATAGATTGTATACAATTTTAATAAAAAGCAATACATATACAATATTTAATTGTGAATAAATATACTAACAATTTCCGTAAACGTATTATTTTCAAACATAGAGTCGTGTATAATTAAAGCATAAGCCTTCATCGACGCTTCAAAATTTTTTTGATAGGAATGATGTTTTACAGAATCTCGCACATGATATAATTAACAGCAAGTACAGTAATAGTGATATTGGGATCATGTTATTCCAATTTATAAGAACCTATCCAAGATTGTTTGAAATCAGTATTTGTAGACAAGTTGAGTATATGGAAGAGTACAAGTTTACATTCCACGCATTTACGAGCGACGTTTAAATTTTAAACTATAGCGCTGGCATACGTTTGACACAAGTAAAAGGAATCAATACTGATTTTATGTCGGAGACACTTTCACCTTATGAGGTAATTTCACTCTATAAGCCAATTTATTTTCTATTCAGAATCTATTGTGGTCGGTCTTGTTATTTTGGGGGTTTATTTTTTTTCTGTGTTTTTGTTGTTTCCGTAACGAATGTTCTTTTAGTTTGAAGCGAATTTTCTTTCTGTTTCGTTTTGTGTGGGTTTTTTTTCGGGTCCTGCTCATTCCCGAATTTTGGCTTTCCTACCCCAACCTGTTAATTTTGCTTGGGGGGGTTTTGTTACGTTTATTTTTTAACATAAATTAATACCCTTTTTTTCTCTGGTTAAGTCATTACCCGCTCGAATAAATTTCATTTCTATTCTTAAATTCTCCAACAATACCCTATATAGTGTACCTGTTCAGAATAAGCCCGCTTTAACATAATTTTAACTTAAATCCATTTTACTTTCAAAACGAAAATTTATACAATAAACTGAATAGTCAATACCTTGTTTTAGGTATACGTTAATTTGTTAAACATTCCGATAACGTATAATTGCTTTCTCTTGTGTTTTCCATCTAGAGACTTGTCGAAATAATGGATCCTACTATTATTTGATAGCGTGTTTTCCAGTTTGCTAATCGCACTTTTATAACGAGAGGATTGCAGTTCGAACTCGTGTTATTTGAACCAATTTTTTATTTGATTCTGCAGCTTGTGCATTGAAATATTTTCTACATTACTCGTCCCAGTACTTCAAGAGCGATGCACGTTGATTGTTCGACAAGTAGGAGGTATGTTTGTGTGTATCGCTGAGTTTTTCCGCGCTTACCCATCCTAATCAGATTCTCTTTTTAGCTCTTACCTGGAGGCCAAATTGGTTCTTTTTTATGTAGGCCCAACTGTTCTTTGCCATAGATCAACTGTCGTTGCCTGCAGATCGCTAGTGCCGTTATGGTAATTGGGTGAATAGATCCCGACGACCGTAGCGATGCGGTGCTGATTCACTCTTGATGAAGTGCAAGTTAAGTATCCCGACACATACAGGCATACAACTTGTTTTTTTTGTGTATATCAAGGTCATATTCTTTATCAGCGTTTGGTGTAGTTACGTGATAAGAAACATGATACTGTAGGACTATTGCTTGTTGTTGCCAATCGATATTATCGCTCTACAGGTGTAATGTACCATTGTCAAAAATGTTTGACAAAAGTTCTTACACGGTTATTCTTTTCTACCGATTAGTTTATTTTACAAAAGGTATTATGTGCAATTTTAAAAACGCTTGACAAAAGCTCTCGCATGTTTATTTTCTACTGATTAGTTTTATTTTGTGTAAAATACGAGATGCGCACTTCGTATCTAAAGTACTAAATTGTTCGTAACATTTAATTGTTTGCTTTGAAATAGTAACGCTTAATTTATTTCTTTTGCTTGTTTGTACAGAATCCTTTATTTATTCTTATTGTTAATAGATAATCGTGGGCGACGTGTTTTTTTTTGTTTTTTTGGTATTATTTAGGTGAATCCTTTACTCTCCGCGTTTGGTAGTTAGCCTGGTATTTACTTTTCATCCGGCTACGTCTAGGTACGTAGCAAACAGTTTCCATTTCATTAAGAACAGCTTCTAATTTTTTCTTGCTAGACGCTTTCAAATCTAAGCATACCAATGTTTGTGGTTGCATAATAATTCCAAATGTCTTCTTGCATTTGACAGTATTCATTGCCTCTTCGATGTACAAGTTAAAAATTAACACATCCTTGTCGCGCCCTTTAGCTAATACATATCAACCTTTCTACGTTAGTGCTCTAATTCTATTACAGCTGCTTGCTCTTTGTATAAGCTATCCCTAACACTCATTCCAATCTTTTGAGTATTTCGAACATTTTTTTCCTTCAGTGAATGGAATATTTGGTATAAATTCAAAATAATTTCAAAATGTACCTATAATATGCCTTTATCCATATGCGAAAGAAAATTTTTAAAATACCTATTAGCTTTCTTACCTACAATGTTTCGAGTCATATACCGTGAATAGCCCCAAATATATTAGTAATTGCAAAGGTTAGTTGATTTTCAATGTTATATTAATAAGATGAAATAATTTTTTATACCTTTATGCTGAGCCTAAATAAGCATTTCAAATCGAGCTACTAATTGAAAGATGTAAAACATAAGGGCAGACATATTCCAATTTTTATTTTCTGGGCCTTACTATTTTATTTTATTCACAGTGTACGCTCCTTGGGCTTTTGGTCAATTAATAGGACTATTTTTCTCTAGTTTATTTAGTATGCAATTAATGTAAACCTGCTATTATACCAATCGGGTTAAATAATGCTCCTTAACTACTAGCAGCTCGATATCTGGTTTACAACTGAGATGAACCAAGATCAAAGCAGCAGTACAATTGAACTACGAACGAATTTTGCAAATACATACGCCAAATATTTATAAAAAGTCAAGAAAGTTGGTTATCTTAGCCTTAAATACAGCGTTACTCATTCAGTTGTAATTTTTAATTAGGTGCTTTACCACAGGTTAAGAATACATACGTAATGTAAATTTGAGAAACGATAAATAGAGAAGTTTAAAAATGTATACCGTCAAGAAAAATTCCATAGGTGACATTACACCTCCGAATACCTGTTTATTCACTTTCTCTTGACAGCTGAAAATATCTTTGAAAATATAAAAATTTGCTTCCTATATTTTGCTTTGATGGTAATATTGATCAACAGAACTAGAACAAGTTGTGTGTGTCATCGGTTGTGTCGAATTTCTAAATTATCGCGCTGGAAATTGGAAATCTCGTGAGGAGAGTAGTAAGTATAAGGTCACATTCGAGTTCCTGACGTATCATTTGTATCTAGGGACTGTGTTGTATGATATAGGCATTTATTTTCCACTTCATGCATACATAATATACAAAACTTGAATAAAGTTTACATAATTATTCAGAATTGATCATTTTATTTAACTTCGACATCATCATCGCCGGACAAAATTGGATGTAAATTATGATTGAAGTTAGATTAATGCGTAAACTTTATAAGCGTATAAGTTTAAAGGCTACGATCCAATATAGGGCGAAATTAAGTTGTTGCTCTTAAATTATTCATAAAGTTTAGTCAAGTTCGTGTTCGATAGGTGTCTAACTAGAAAACTTCTTTAATTCCATTATTTTAACTATTGCATACCCTACTTACATTCTGATATAACTAAGAGTCACTACGAACACTCCTGAACTATTGATCTGTAGTTACTATAGAAAAGATTTTATTTGGTTGCGGTTCTTAGATTACGGAATCGACCTTCCCGACGTGGAAAGTTGTTCGGCCATTCTTGTCGTCTGACTTCAGCTATATGGAGAGTTGTTTTACTTACTTTGGACGTAAGTTTAATCTTACCCTTTTTTAATATTTTAGAGAAGTCGCTTTTGTTTTTTAAACTTGCTTTATACACTGCTGGTATGTATGTCATCAACCTCTCTGGTTCAAATAAAAATTTCCAACTCAGTTTAAAAAACTTTGCTTAATGTTAGTAGTGTTCGCAGAGTTCAACTATTTGATCTAAGAACCATGTCTGGTCAGTGGATCAGCTATGTCTGTTCTGGCAAAAATCGATCATTTTTACATATAATTTCCCATAAGAAAATTTTTGTAACCTTCAAAGTCATTCATTTAAAGATCACGTGACGATAAGAACAACCTTAGTCATTCTTACATTTCCAATATTGATGGAAATAACAATTGACACGTGTTGTTCCAGTTGGGTTAAAAATTTGGACGCCGGTCTTCTGGAATAGTACTGCAGCATGTTTCGTTTTACCTTTCAGTTCAATCTATCGAGCCCACAACCATTTTTGCGTATGGTTAACTTGTTATCTCCAAATTCCATCATCTGGTCGTTGAGATCTACTAATACCCTTCACAGTTCCTGGCAACTGGGTCTAGCACAGGACTAGGCAATAAATACGACGACCTTCATCTCTAAGGTGTATGGTTTTGCTCACCTCTGGTAGTTGTTAGCGAAGCTGGTTCAGACCTCCAAATTTACTTTTGAACACCGTAGCAAACTCTCGGGTCATATTGAGATCCATTGCTATACAATGTGCAAGAGAGTATTTTGACGGTACATCAAATAGATCCCTGTTAGCCTCTTTGGTAATCCCAAATCTCGTCTTGCCGACCGTTGTACGCCGACATGAATTCGTAATTTGAACCAGGCCTTGGTTCGTCTTCCTGGCTCCCTACTTGCCTCACCTTATCATGTCCTCCAACATTGTCGTAATCGTCACTGTCATAAAGTGCCAGTCTGTTAATGTGAACTACTATTGTTCTGTCTTTTGGGAGCGAACGAATCCTATATATTACATCGTTGATTAGTTTCATTTCTTCGTAAGGACCTCTCCCAATTTCTTTGTAATTTTCGCAACAATCCACTCCTTTGTCTGGGATTGTACAACCATACGCGGTCTCCCGTCTCTTGCGCATTGCTGTCATACCTGATCTCCAGCCTGTCGCTCGCAATCCGAATATTCTTTCTTGCGTCTCAATGGGTGTCATGCATCCGCTTGAGTCTCTCTACATAACTTTCGCCCACAACGTCCTTTCCAAGCTTAATACCTAACTCAAAGTAACATGGTAAACATATCTCGCATCGCAGCATAGCACATGCGGAAGTTTGTCCAGTAGTTGAGAACCACAGATCGGTGGGCTAATAAAAATAGGTGTATGTATTGGTCTCAGTCCCTTTGATGTTCAGAGACTACCATTGGAGAGATACCTTCTCAAGGTGCGGTTGATGCATTCTACCATAAGATTCGATTGAGTATGCAACGGTGACGTTTTGGCTTTTCTCATCCATCTGCTTGAAATAACACTGATTCAAGATGTCTACCCTGGTCAGCATGCAGTTCCACAGGTATTGCAAAACGACAAAAAAGCGCTGTGACTAATACGTGAGCAACGGTTGCTACTTCCTGTTTAGGTAAAGTAAATTATCGTCATCCAGATGTATTTATTTCCAGAGTCTGTTTTGTATAATAGGCCTGCGATATTAATTGCCACTCTCTCAGACGGGCTTCTTACGTTATAATGCCTGATACTCAGGCTTATACAACTAATATTTCCTGCACTGTTCTCTGAAGTCTTCATTGCAGCCTACCTAGTAAAATCTTTTACGGATTTTCTGTAGAGTTTTCTTAGCGCATAGGTGTCTAATGATGTGAAAGTTCTAGAACTTCCGACACTCGTCTCTTGGGAACCGCCACTTGAAGCGTACTCGCAGATCGATTTTAGTTTTTCAGAGATCCCACCGGGATTTTGTCTTTTAACTTCAAAGAATCCCACTGTGCCTAATACTTAGCGGGATAACATTCTGCCATGATGGATGCTCTCTTCTGATTTTCTAATTCATGATGTCGCCTAGGTCTGAATCATGATTGTTCAGACCTCAGCTGCTGCGGCTGCAAATCGTCGTTAATCACGGTTGCCCAACAAAGAAGGTCACATTTTGTCGTCAGCCGTGAACGATGGTTGTAATTGTCAGGACAAGGTCGTCTCAACAACGTATCTAAGTTACGCAACTCGATCGATGGTCAATGTTTAAATGGTACTGTTGCAACCTTTCTATTAATCTCGCGGCCTGTCCTGCTCTCTTGAATTGCAGTAGCCACTTCAGCGCTGCGTGATCTGTTCTCAGCTGAAACTTTTGACCATAGAGATACTTATAAAAGTGATCTACTGATTTCACTACAGCCAATAGTTTTTTCCTCGTTACGCAGTAGTTTCTTTCCGGTTTCGAAAGTACCTTGCTGAAATAACCAATCTCTTTTTTCTTGTCTGTTTTGTATCTGGGACAACACACTTCCAATGACAACATTACTAGCGTTTGTGTCTAATGTGAATTTGCCTTCCCACCGAGGGTAATTTTAGATCGGAGCTGCCGTCAGTGAATGTCTTAGCAGTTAGAACGCATTGTGACAACTTTCGTCCGATACATAATCGTGCCCTTCTTCTGTTTAGTCAAGGACTCGGCAATAATCGCAAATCCATAAACAAATCCTCTATAATATATGCATAATTTCAGAAAACTGCGTAGTTGACGTTTATTTTTGGGCGTTGGCCACTATTGCACCTCCCTAACTTTTTCCGCGTCTAGCCTTACTCCATCGCTTGAGACTGCATGTCCCAGGTATTTTTCTTCTTCGCCGAGCAGACGGCACTTGTTTGGACTCAACCTCTGATTGGCTATTCTCAGTCTATGAAAAATTTCTTCCAAATTGGTCAGGTCCTTAAATTGCTTCCCAATGACGATCACGTAATCTAAACACACGAGGCACGTTTTTCAAGACAGTCAACGTAAGTATTATCCATTAAACGACCAAAGGTGGCAGTAGCATTGTAAAGCCAAATGGTGTCGCTGTAAATTGCCATAAACCAGTACTAATAGTAAGATCAATTTTCTCTCGTTCTTTGGTATCTATATTCTTCTCTAACCAGTACCCGCTTTTAATCCCAAGGTTGAAAACCACCTTGACCCTGCTAGTGTATGTAAGGTGTCGACAATCCTCCGTAACGGGTTCATTTTTTTGTTTTTTTGGTCCCTTTTTATCGCATCATTTAATAGGCGATAGTCAACACGGAATTTTGTCGATCCGTCCTTCTTCTTCATTAGCACAACTGACGATGCCCAAGCGGTTCGAACCTGGAGTGCACATCCAATCGTCCCATTAACAACGATATCTGTCCTTTCCGGTAGGAAAACCTCGTCCATTAAACAAGCCCGCACTGATCCGTTGTTTGCCTCACAAAACGATATCTCTTCGTTCCCTGCTCTTGGGGTATCCTCTCTCATATCTAAACGTAGTTTCAAGATGCCCATTCCTAAAATGCTTCTTCGATAATGTCCGCTATTATCACTTGATGGTAGATAGTTTTGCTACCAATACCGATCTTTACGTTTTAAACACCGTGCGTCTGAATATCTTTGCTGGCTATTGTCCAAAGACGTGCCGTCACAGGTTTCACTTTATCGTGGTTGCGGACTACGACAGGATACACAATTGTCCTAGTGGCACCGGTATCAACTAACAACTTAATAATTTTACCGGTATACTGTTTAATTACGTAAATACTGTCCTCATACCAAGAAGTTCGCAATATGGTGATGATGTTTACCGGTGCAGAATCTGCTCAGGTCGTCTTTTGTTTCCTCTCGTCGACTTCCTCTAATTTTCCGGTTTTTTTTGTTCCGTTTTGTTTACACTGTTGTTGGATATGCCCAAATTCTCCGCAATTCCAGCATTTCGACTCTCACCACTTTGGTCCTATCACTAGTCAGGAAGAACCCGGTGAATCATTTCCTCAGGTTCTTTTGTCCCTGTTCCACAAAGCATCTAACTTTGATACTGCTGTGATGCGATACTTAATTTGCTGCTTCAGATTTCAAAGTATGATCCAGCGCGTCATCCAGGATCTTAGGCCGGGCCAGTCGTTATCATTGCTGGATCTCTGCATTCCAAATTCCAACGACAAAGGTCTGTACTGCCAGCTGTTCGAAGAAACTATTTGGTGCTGTTGGATAGGTAAGTTTCGCCAAAGAGCAATATCTGCTTCAAGCTCTTAGAAATTTGCGTTGGTTTTCTGGTAATGACTCTTTACTTGAGCGTGGTACACTTGTTGCAGGTGAAAACTGCCGACCTCACTTCCAGTCTTGATGTTAAGGTCACGTAGTTTCTTTGATCATGGTCCGGTTTTGTTTGTAGAATACTCAAAGCCTCACCCCGTAGTGCGACTATCAATACCATTGCTTTCTCAATTATTCCCGCCACTAGCTGTCGCGGCAGCCTCAAAATTGAATAAAATATGTCGCCCAATGATGAGGGTTTGTTTTCCTTGGCACTCTTAAATGCTAATTTGTGTTGTTGTATTAGCGAGGTTACAAGCTATCGAATTTTTTCTTACACTTTCCTGAATTTTCTAATAGTTTTTCTTCCATTTTTCGCGAATTTCTTTTTGAATCTGAGCATTTCTGTTTCCGATTTATGTGAATTCTCTAACAATCGACCAGAGGTCTCTTAGTTTTTGTGTGTTCTCAGAAAACTTCGCTTCCAATTAGCTGTAATTTTCCATTAATTTCTGCTCAACCACTTTTATGCTCTGATCTAGTTTTTCCGTAAAGTTTGCATTCCTGTAATTTCCCTGTATAATTTGTGCTATTTTATTCTAATTTCGAGTGGTCTGGGCTAGTTTATCATTTAACTTCGTGGAATTTTTTTTAGTTTCGCTACCAAGCTCGCAAAATGTTCTTTGACTTGAATTGCTTCGAAAAGAATATCGCTGTCCATTTTCTGTTGTCTACTACGAGTGACAGACATGCAAAATTAAAATCGTTTAAGTCTTTTTTATTACTACCGCACACACTTGACACCAGTGTAACGATTTTTGTAATTGGTTTTTGTCTGTATTTCTAATAAATACAAGCCTAATAATTAATCTTCACAATCACAAATATTTGCAGAACCTTGTTTACATTAGCACTAGCTTAAACACTATTTGTAGACACTAATTTAATCTTCTAAATACGATGTATTAAACACTATAGTAGCACTAATCTTACTGGTAATTTGTTTATTTGACACGTAAGTGAATTTAAATTTACATTAATTTTGTACATCGAACGTTTATTAGTAAAGAATTCAAACTAAACTGATCTATCGCAACGGGGTTTGCACCTGTCTATACAATAATCCAATATCCAAGAAAAATACGGAGAAATCTGGAATGTGAGTCGTCATTCCGTTTGAGAACAACCCTACTATGTTGCGATATCTGTTAATCATCCATTCTTACCGCTAGGCATATATGATTGTATACGATTGCATTGCGATACCTGTGAATCATCCTTTCTTATCGTAAGACAGATATGGAGCCGTTTTAGTAAAAACCGACTAAGCATTTTTTTTCAAAATTTTCCATATTAATTACTGTTACAATATAATCGATTGCATTGGTTATATGGCATGTCTTAACAAATACAGATTAGCGTTTTCGTTCTGTATCATGGAGATTCTAACTGCAGTCTAGTTAGTCGTATTTTTTACGCAAGTACAAAACTGCAGCTGAATGGCTCTAATGGAGTATGTGACATGAAGTCAGAATAATTGAATTTTTATAATATGCGTTGAGCTCAGCATCTGTTCGAATGTAGCTAGTTTATCCACGTCTTTATAATATTGGTCCTGGAAAGACATTAATGGCTTTGCTCTGCTGTAACTTAACATGCACGTTGGGGTGAAAACGAAATCAGATGAGTTTCGATAAAAAAATTTCTAAATTTTGGGATTCTGCCAGTATTTTGAGCTTCTATATTATTACTCGTCAAATGAAAGGTGTAAAAGTAATATAAGTTATCGCGTTGCCGTACAGAGGGCGTAATAATTTTACTCAAACTTTCAATACAAAATAAATAAACAACTCTATCAGCAAACCCAGCTTACCTTGATTAATCTAAACAGTTAGAGTAGATAGAGCTAATTACTACATCTTCGTAATACAACTATATCCTTTAACACGTGCGTTCGGGTTCTATTAGGGTCAATGATATATTTATCAGCAGATTCGCAACAATGTTAGTTTCTAATCTACAGCATTATGGAACAAAAAGATATTTAATAGGTAAGAACGGCAAGGAATTATAAAGGGAACTTCACTGCATTGTCCGCATTAACTGCCGCTCGTCTATTCAGTAGAGTAGCCCAAGAAAATCTGCTGATCATGACACTTGCTTACTCCAACTTGTAAAAGCCCTTCCTTCTATATCGCTGTGCATGAAGTTCAAAACCGCATTCTTATGCGTCATAACATGCTTGTACAAGCTAAATTACTATGGGAAATATACTTCCTATTTATGATTGGAAATCCCCCTATGGTTTATTATTAAAATAAGGCGTGTGACGCCAAAAAAGCGTAACAGCATAATATTACCAAATAGTCGTACTAATAAAAGGGATTGTGGATGGCAGTGATAAATTAAATAAAGTTGTTTTACGCAAAAACAAATATGGAATAATTGTCACTTCTGAAGCTTCGGTTGTTAAATGTGTCGTGAATTGTAGTTTATTTGTATTTTAACAAAATTTTGATTTAATATTAATTCTTTTAAGAAGAAAACATTACGTTTTGAGTATATTTGAATAAATGTACTACTACTAAATATTCCTTATTTAAATATATTTTTAATTCCGTGTTGATTTTTCATAGTAACTAAATGTTGGAAGAGGGTAATTTCAATTGGAAAATCCCTATAAGTTCTGGGAATTGTTGTAGTTTTTTTTTAATTTTCTTTGGGAATTAAACCACTTATATAAAATAATTTTGACAACGATCCTAGGTCATGGATCGAAACGTAAATAAAGTTGATTTTAAAAAATATAAGTGGTTTAATTCCCAAAGAAAATTAAGAAGAATGCTAAACAAACCACAACAAACATACAGGGAGTATTTAATTGTTGTAGTTGATCAAATAGCGCTAAAAAAACTTTTTATTTTTGGAAAATATGTTTTGTCTAGAGTAGCAGAGATCATAAGGAGCGGTATGACATTTTAAGACACACTACTGCTATGTGGATGGCAACGATGAACCACCACATTACTTCCCACGAACACTGGGTACCGAAATCGTTAAAAAAATGATGGTATTCTCTGGGGTAAAAGATTCCGGGGTTACAATAGTCCGTCCCCCATTTAGATCTTCGCGAGGGGACTATATCGGAGGATGCGATCGGCAACTAAAACTAAAGGAAAAGAAGAACATGTTGATAGGCGGTGCGTAGAACGTTATAAGCAAGAAGCACGTATGCAAACTAGAGAATTTGAAAACTCAATTGGATAGGCTAGCATTAGATATGGTAGGAATTAGCAAAGTTCGATGGTCAGAAACGGGAGATTTTTCGAGCGGAAACTTTAGGGTAATTCACATAGGATCAGAGGAAGGAAATTCGGGTGTGGGGATAGTTATTCGGAAAAAGAAAGGACACTGTGTATAAAACTACTTACGAAGAAATGAAAGATTACTCATGGTTAGATTAGAATCTAAACCGTTGAACGCCGTAATATTATTAATGTACATGTCCACCTCTAGATACCGTGCGGAAGAAGTAGAAGCGATCTACAAGGATAACCAAGGCATACTAAGATTCGTAAAAGAACATAAATTTAATAATGACCTGAGATATTAATGGAGTGGTAGGTGAGGGTAGGGAAGGAGCAGTAGTAGATCTATTTGGAATAGGCACGAGAAACGGACAGTGAAAATAGGCTGGTAGAATTTTGCTACAAAACATTTAAACCATCACAAACACACTATATCGGCATGGCAGAAGACGATACGCATGGAAGATTAAAGGGGACATAGGGAGACACTATATTTAATTTTTCAATGCTCCACCCAAAGGCACTACATTGAACAGGAAGCGACTTTTTTTTTACCCGAAAATTTTGAATTTTGGCAAACCCTTACTGTTCCACGGTAGGGCGTATTTTTGTGAAAAATGCTCGTCTAACATTTTTCAAGCGAACCGTGTTGGGATTCGAACCCACTATTTTCGGCATGAATAATGAAAAAAAAACATTCTATACATTGTAGTAATATAGACGCTAACCATAATAAAATATGATTTATATAGGGAATTAAGAGTTTTGTTGAATGCAACGAAAGGATTATTAGGTACAGTCTTATAGGAATTGGTCACCTGAAAACATCTAAAATGTAAAGATATAATACAGCGGGGGGGGTCTTAATGCTAGATCCCTAGACGGATTAACTTAAGGGGTTTGAAATTGATAAAAGTGAGTTGACTAATTGAAAGAGTTGTTAGTGTAGAATTTAGACAATGTAGTGAGGTTAGGGCATTTTAGAAAGTGAAACGAAACACAGCATATGAAGAATTGTCGATTTTACGCTTGGTGTTTTGCAAGGTAAATTTCAAAACGCCTGCGGGCGAAATTTGTATCATGATGACCGTTTGTAGGGAGTGAAACTGGATTTGTTCACCTCGCCATTAACTTGGGAATTCTGGAGTTATGTTGTAGCTGTTGTTTTAGAGAATGGAAAAGTGGCGTGGTCTGGACAGTACGTGAATTAGATTAATAAAACTGTAATAGTGTAGACTTACTTATGATTTGGTGTAATTTATATGTGAAAGTGAACGTAAATATGTTTTGATATTTCTTTCGACATAGGGCACCGATCGAAGGAAAAGTTTATTAATAGTAAAATACTAAGAGATATGTAGGTGTTACGTATTTTGTAAAGGACAAGGTGATAGTGCAACATTGGTTTTCTTGTTTGATTAATAACATTTTTAAGATTGTGATATATCTTTGTTTGGAAATGAGTAGTTCAAGTATAGGGAACGAAAATTAAGTTTGTTGGTTATTTTACAAAGAGGAAAAGCCAATCTGACGAGCTGCAAACACAGCAGAACTGGTCATTGGCTTTTTCTCTTTGTAAAATAACCAACAAATTTAATTTTCGTTCACTATACTTGAACTGCTCATCTCCAGACAAAATTAGTTCACCATTAAGCTAGAAATGCATTAGCTTCTGTCGACCGAGGTCCTCAAGTACTTTCTTAGAAGGTTCGCTAATGTTATAGTGGGTAAAAGGTCAATTGTTATTTCCAAAATTTGGGATTCGTTAATGTAGTAGTTAAATAGGAAAGCAGTAAAATCTGGAGCTTCGAATAGTCTTGTCGATGGTTCAGGTTTAAGTTTTTTTTTAAGATTTTTCTGTAGGATTTTATTCAGAAAAATCTAACCAGATTGCAAATAAGTTATTTTTAGAAAAGTACACATGTGCATGTGTAATGAAATTGGTTTTATGTTAATAAAGGTTAAGCTTAGGTGAATTTTTATTTTAACTTATTTAGAAAATAAATAATCAGATTTTGAAAAGAATATGCAGCTACCGCAGAGCTAGTGATGTCTGAAAGGAGGTTTTTTATTTTGACAGGGAAACTTGATGAGGACTAGTTTTAGGAATACCAAAGCACGGGAGTTTTATGCGGAATAACTGTCTTCGATATAGAAAGCATTTTACAAAACCTACGGTGATAGACTTTTTGACGCCCCTCGATTGACAGAGACAAGATCCTTCAGGGTAAAAGTTAATGTAATGTAGAATTTTTAATTGGAATCCTTGTTAGTTATCATTTGTGTATTTTTTTGTTGTACTTTATATTCTTTTCTCATTAATCCATAGGACCCCCCTCCCGCACCACTGCAGTAAGCCGACGCACCCTTTTATTATTACGGGTGTGCGTTCTTTTAGGGCAAATCAAAATTTTGTGTGGAACATGACACTGTACGGCTGTGAAAAATGGACAGTAGGAGAAGCGGACAGCAAAAAGATAGAAACCTTTGAAATGTGGTGCTACAAACGTATGATGAAGATATTATGGACAAGCAAAGTTAAGAAATAGTAGGCGAGGAAAGTAATATGTGGAAAATAGTAAAAAATAGGAGAGATATGATGGTGGAGCAAATTTTAAAGGCATGAGGTAATATTACGCAATAATCAGAAGCAGAGAAAGGAAAAAAGAGAGCAACAGGTAGACCTTGATTAGACTAATGCACGCAAATAATGAAAGATGTAGGATGTGGGAATTTCAGAATAGAAATCAATGGAGGTATGCGTCCAATCAGTTTTAGAATGGAAAACCTCATGATGAAAAAAATAATTGTATTTAAACCTGATGATTATCTTAAGCATCTGAGGTGTTGGGTTTGTAATATTTTCGGCAAATGTTAATTGTGTAAAAATAGCAATAGGAAAACTATTGATTCAGCAAAATTCTTGTGCTGGGGGATCCTGCTAATCGTTAGGTTGATTAGCCTCTTTCGCGAGTTATGTATCCTCCAATTGATGTATATATTATAAAATTAGAATAATTAGGAAATTGTTAGAAAGTGATAAGTATACGCTAAGTGAAGTGCAACAAAATAACACAGAGACAATTTATAAAGTTCATTAACAGTTTATAAGAACGGATGCAATACTTTGTATCGCAGACGATAGTGACACTGCAGGTGGCATGTCACAGACGGCCAAGATACCGTGATTACTTAGAAATTAAGATTACAACATTGTATTTATGAATAGTATTAAGAATAAGTAGATATGCGATTTTCAAATTCCTACAGCCATGTAAGGGGGTAGGGACATCATAAAAAGCCCGGGAACTCCAAGATCCGGCAGTCAGTCAAAGTAATCAGCTTTAACATTGCAGTTGCTTATACCACTCACAATAGTACATTTAATAGTTATTTTCGAACTTAGAATAATCTAAATCAAGTTTTGTATAATTCTATAATTAAATTCTGTATTAATCAATAAACTTGTTAAGGAGTTTTGGAACTGGTTTTTAAAAAGGCAGCTCCCAAGTTCCGAACCTTAACTCGCCTACCATTGAATATTGGTGAAATAGGATATATTTTTATAAAACAATAGAAGGTGAAAGGTGCAAAAGATATAGAAAAAATTTGCACCAGGCCGTGCTGTATTTAGCAAGAAAAACCAGCAGCTATGTTCTGAGTAAACAAACATAGAAACAAATAAAAAATTGTTGAAAGCATATGTGTGGAGCACTGCGCTGTACGCCTGTGATACGTGGACATTAGAAGCAGACACGAAAAGGTTAGAAGCCTTTGAAATGTAATACTACAGATGTATGATGAAGATATGGACAGACAAAGTTCAGGACAAAGAAGTTTTAGAAATGGTAGGGGAAGAAGAATATCTGTGAAGAACAGTAAAGAAATAGAAGAGATAGGATGATAGGACACGCTTTAAGGCATGAAGAAATAGTGCGGAATATATTAGAAGCAGAGATAGGAAAAAAGAGAGGTAGAGGTAGACCTACGTTAGACTATTGCACACAGATGGTCAAAGATGTAGGCTGTAGGAATTTCAGGGAAATGTGCAGGCTAGCTCAGAATAGAAATCAATGTAGATATGCATCCAATCATGTTTCAGGATGGAAAACTTAATGATGAAAAATGTAATTATATTTAAATCTGATGATTATTGTAAACATCTGAGGTGTTGGGTTTACAATATTCTCAGCAAATGTTGATTGTGCGAAAATAGTAATTGGAAAATTGTTGATTCGGCAAATGTTAAAGTGGTGTGAGATCTTGGTAACCGTCAAGTTGCTTAAACCCTTTCGCCTACCATTGAATATCGGTGAAATAAGATATATTTTTAGAAAACAATAGGAGGGGAAAAGTTCAAAAGGTATAAAAAAAAATAGCACAAGGTTGTTCTGTATTTAACAAGAAAAAGCAGCTGCTATGTTCGGAGACAACAAACATAGAAACAAGGAAAAAAATGTTGAAAGCATATGTGTGGATCACTGCGCTGTACGGCTGTGATACCTGAACAGTAGAAGAAGCAGACATGAAAAGGTTAGAAGCCTTTGAAATGTGGTGCTACAGATGTATAATGAATATATCATGCACAGACAAAATTAAAAACTAAAAGGTTCTAGAAATGGTAGGGGAAGAAGGATACCTGAGTAAAGAAATAGAATAGATATGATGATAGGACACGTTCTAAGGCAAGAGGGAATAGTGCGGGATATTTTAGAAGCAGAGAAAGGAAAAAAGGGAGGAAGAGATAGACCTAGATGTAGTCTGTGGGAATTTCAGGGACATGTGCAGGTTGGCTCAGAATAGGAAACGATGAAGGTACGCGCCTAACCTGTTCCAGGACTAGTGATGATGATGATGTCTTTCTATTGGCAATTTTCAAATAGATTTCATGAAGTCCTAACTGAGCTACAACTGAATGAGATGAGATTCCATGTAGAAAATAACGATAGCCTTGTATTCCTCGGAATTGTTCAGTATGTTGCAAAATAATCTTCACGAGCATGTTAGTATGGAGGTTATCATAAAATTGAATGGGGTTAACCTTGCATAAGGAAATGTTGAGGATTTGAAATTTCAAAATAAAATAAGCCCGTTTTCATGTACCGCCTGACCATATTGCGTATAGAAGAAAGCGGTGACGTGTATGTGTTTTGTTTAGTTGCCCTATAAATCGAGGTGACGGAAATGTCTTTCTCTATCACGTGCGTTCAAATGGATGGTACCAGACGCATTGATTTTGTTCTACTTACTCTTTTAATATCGTTGGCATTATTCAGGGTAACCTTACTCTCTTATTTCATTGGGAAAGAAACCAGTTTGTAGTAGAACGGTTTCTAGCAAGATAAAAAATTTTGTTTATATTCTTATTTACTTGAGTAAAGCGATCGGATGTCTGCTTATTTCCCGTCTTTCTGTATTATTTTAACCTAACTTTGTGGGCATAATTTTAACGGTCTAAATTCTAACTGAATTACTTTTATTGTTAAATTTACTTTCAAGTGTATAAATCAAATTTGAAATGGCTGCTTATGTTTTACGGCTACCGTACTAAAATATTGTTACTTTTTGGAACGTATAGAAAGCACGCAAAGCAAATGTCGTTAATTTTACTGCAAACATGTTTTGCTGCTTTAGAATTTAATGGTGGAAAGTGTAAGTGTTAATTTAATTTACACACACTTGACTAGACGAATGCGTAGAACACAGTGTACATATTTACTGTAACAAGGGATTAACGTGCATGTTTGTATGCAAAATAAATGAGCATAAAATTTCGTAATCTGTGATTCACCTGTTGTTCAAAGAAGCCTTCCGCATTTTGTCCGCAATGGTGACGTATCACAAAGAATATCCACAATATTGTGTCTAATCCAGGAAAAATTTTTAACTTAATATTTTTTCTTTCTATAAGAAAACTCAGGGCATCGCGAGGTCAAAACCAGTCCGCGTGTCAAGCCATAATTTGGCGCTTCTGACGATTCTGACGTTCCTTTCCTGTTTACTTGGAACTTATCGTTGCAGAAAGAGACTCTTGTTTGTGGGCACCTTATTAAAAATTAAAAGCTCCATCCACGTGAAACCATTTAATTATAAATTCGATAAGTGACGGGTTCGATCCTGCAGTATAAAAACAGTGAAATTATTCTTACAAAACGTAACTAAATGGGCCCAAGGCCAATATTAATAAACAGAATAAAAGGGTAATTTACCCCAAATACATCGACATAAACAACTTAATTTAATACCGCGATGCTGGTAAAACCGTACAGCTTCGAGTATGTACACCTATCTTCCCCCACACTCTAGACGACACTTCCTCGTTAATCACATCCGCTTAGCGCACCCCATTCCTCTAGACGCGTCAGGTAACACTTAGAACCTTGCACTCTTAAGACTAACACAACCATCCACTGAACATAAAATACTTATAATTAAATTAAGGGAGGCCCGTTACATTACACCCCCCTATTAAGTTCAACTAGCCTGGGTGAACTCAATACTAGATTGGGTGCAGAGGTGACCCAGAATAGGGCTCCCTAAAAGGCTTTAAATTAAACACATTATGGGGTCCCAGACAACGGCCATTTGCATCGTTTCGTAATACATAGGAATTAGGGCCCTTTCGACCACCGTAGCTGGTCCCGAATATAAGAGAAAAAACTTCTTAATCTCCCGATGTTCGGCTGAAGACTGAGGATGAGTACGGATTAACACCCGGTCTCCCGATTTAAATTCTGGAATCCTTTTATCCCTGGCATGACGACGCTTGCGTTTTTCAGACCTTGATTGCAACTTATTATGGGCTAAAACCCACATTTCTTGTGTACCTTTCATAATGACTGAATTTTCCGTAAAAGGCACAGACCTCCGAAAGGAATTTTCCATAACCTTACCGAAATGTAACTGTCGGGTACTTAACTCGGTTGAGCTATGGACGTCTCGATTTAAATAATAAAACCGTGGCCCATTTAGCATAAACTGTGTGACATAATGATCTCAGCAGTCTCCCCACTTCCCTGTTGACCCGTTCCGTTTGGTTTCCTTGAGGATAATACACTGACGTATGAGATGCTTTAATACCCTTAGCCTGCAACGCCACCCCCCATTTCAAACACGTAAACTGACTCCCATTATCTGACAAGATCAGTTCCGGTTTCCCCACATTCTTGAAATATTTGTTTTCTAAACAACGAGGTATACTTACCGTATTACCACGCCGCACCGGATATGACACATGCTTGCTAAAAGCATCTATCACCACTAAAAGCTGAGTAACTCCGGACCTCGACACCGCAAGGGACCCATTAGGTCAAGGCAGACAATTTTATTTGGCCCATCAGACACAACACTGTGATACTCTCCCCAACAATGGGGCGAAATTTTGGACTTTTGACAAAGTTCACACCCCGAAATAATTTGACGGATTATGTGTTTCATATGAGGGAAAAAATAATCCCTTTGTAAAACCAACAAGCATTTTTCGGACCCAAAATGTCCTTGATCCTCGTGCTCTTGACGTACCACGGATTCTACATGACTAACAGGATCACATAATTTAACCTCGGGCGAATTTTGGGAACCCCTTCGGAATAGTATTTCATTATGACACATATATCAATCGGAGTATCTGGCCGAAACTTGTGGTTTCGGTAACTCGTTCACGACTTTAGCGTAAAACGCATCCCTTTCCTGCTTCTTTTTAATTTTACACACTGCCGAATGAATGTTCCTTGCATGTTTTCGTAGTTAAACAACCTTGAAGTATGTTTGTTTTCATACCTCGGAGATAGTCAACGTGACGGTATACTATCGCTGCACGTGGGCTGCCAGATGTGACGTTCCTTACCTGTTTACTTGGAACTTATCGTTGCAGCAAGAGACTCTTATTTGTGGGCGCTTTATTAAAAATTAAAAGTTCCATCCACGTGAAACCATTTAATTATAAATTCAATAAGTGGCGGGTTCGATCCCGCAGTATAAAAGCAGTGAAATTATTCTTACAAAACGTAACTAAATGGGTATAAGGCCAATATTAATAAACAGAATAAAAGGGTAACTTACCCCAAATACATCGACATAAACAACTTAATTTAATACTGCGATACTTGCAAAACCGTACAGCTTCGAGTATGTACACCTATCTTCCCCTACACTCTAGACGACACTCCTTCGTTAAACACATCCGCTTAGCGCATCCCATTCCTCTAGCCGCATCAGGTAACACTTAGAACCTTGCACTCTTAAGACTAACACAACCAGCCACTGAACATAAAATACTAATAATTAAATTAAGGGAGGCCTGTTACACGATGAATGGGGAACACAATAAATCTGAAATTCTTTAAACAGTGTAACACTCGCGCATTAATTATGTATACATTTGTATATAGGAAAGACGTTTATCAATTTTAGTTGGTTTAGGAACCTTAGTAAGAAAATATACGAACAATTTTATAGAATTTGAGTGATTTACAAATTATTAATATGGCCATTTCGGCATATTAAACTAGGACATTAATGGGAAAGTACTTAACACATTCTTTTACTACCAGAAATTAAAAACCGGAACTTCAATATAGACGTGCCAAATTAGAAAAACACCAACATATTTTCTATTACTAATCATCCTGCAAACGTACATTCGATAATATTCTCACGCAATTGCTGACTCCGAAATCATTGTAAATTATTTAAATAGGTATGCTCCATAAAACGTTAGAATTAAATGCGTAGGGACCAAACTTGAGAGACTTGGCGAGGATGTGGTAGTAAATAGATAATGTGAAAATACCAATTCACATATTCTCATGCACACAGAAAACCCTTGACCTCTTACACTTTAAAACGTCGATAATTACAGTTAAAAAGTCGATAAATACATCGCGCAAGCGCGATATAAATAAGCGAGCGACGCCCCTGGCGGATGGTAGCGCTAACCTTTTTACAGATTTGGCGCGCCCATCTATCAATAACGTCACCAATGCACAAATTATATTGCGCAATAATCGGAAAATTTATATAAATTTAAGACAATAGGTAATACAGTAATTACTCACATGATAGGTCCAGATTTCCACGAAGTACGCCAATCGTCCTTCAGGATAGATAAAGATGGTGGCTGCACGTCCCTAAGGGCTGCTGCTGCCCCTCTTACAAGAAACGGCAATTAACGGGGGTACGTCTTACGCACATCCCAATAGCTTGGACTCGATCTCAGGGCTCCACTCCAGCGTGGAATGCGGTTCTGCCTACGGCTGCAAATTTCGTCTACCTATGTAGGGAATGACGGGAACATGGTATAAGGGGCGACAAACAAAGACAAGCAAGCAAGGAAATCTACATAGATAAAGATAAGGCACGATACGATACCTCAAACGACCACTCCACTCGAAGGTTCGGGCAAAAAAGCCACGTTACATAAATTCACGGAAACACTTGCCCCCACTTTTTCCTACTCCACTCGCGTCGCGCGATCTGGCGCAACGCACTGTGACGTAACGGAAATACGTGCCCCGAGTCTTTTGAAATTATGGCGCGAAACTTCCGCACATCAAAATTAAACTAAAAGCAATGTTTAAGGGCCAATTTGATTGGCACGTAACAGACCTCAACTTCAATACAGTTCAAGTCAGTTCCTACATGTGTCGTGGTCATCGGCAGCGCGAAATCAGGCAATACACTGTCCCAGGTGTGATGGTGTCGTTAGTGATATTGCCGGGGTGTTTTTCCAAAAGATTACATTAAGATAAGTTGCAATGCGGGTCAGTCACGTCTCGAGTTATTAATACACGTGTTTGCCCTTTTGGTTATCTGTTATTTAGCTTAGGCACTAAATTTAAGTGTTAATTTCAAAATGTCCTAATGTATTAACTTACAACTAAATTAAATACTAAACTTATTCTGCTCGTTGTTTATGCACATGTACGCAGTGTCGCTGCACATATTCACTTAAATTAAGGTTGAATAGTTTTTTATTATATGATTTAGCTCCTGATGCCTCAGCGGCCCAACCCCTGAAAAGTCGTCAGTGGGCGGGTCTCTGGTAATTCCAGGAGCGTCTTAGTGTTGTTACTGTAGTCTGTTTCGTTGTAATATTTGTTAGGCTACGTGTTGTCATTTGGTCGCTCGAGCGGTATGTGTGTGTGTGTGTGTTTTGTGTGTATTAATTTTGTTTTGTTTTGGTGTTTGTTGTTTATTTGTTTGATTTTTTGTTAGTTAGTTAGGGTCTTTCATGTCTTTCGTGTAGTGTTTTTGTCATGTATTGTGCTAGTTGATGTAGATGCGGTAAGAGGTCTTCGTCCCACTGTATGTCTGTCATAGTTTGTCGGTTGTCCCATCTGTATTGCCTGTGGACAATAATGGCTTTCTGTATGTTACGTCGTGTGCGTGATGGCGCTTGCATAATTGCCTGCACCTTGGCGTATTGCTGTTTCAGTAAGAAGTATGTAGCAGACCATTGTTTTGCTATTACATCTAGTGGCATTATTCCCAGTGCTACAGCCAGTGTCTCTTGCGAGGTGGTCCGGAAGGCCCCTGTTAACCGCAGCAGGATTTCACTTTGCATCGAGTTCACGCGTTGTGGGGGCTTTACTAGATTCATCCTGGAATGCCACGCGCTTACCGCATAAGTTATTACGGATGTCGTCACGCTATTTATGTAGAGTTTGACACAGTTGAGTAGGATTTTGTACTCGCGTTGGGCTAAACTGCCGATGCCTTGCATTAAGCTTTTTGCCTTTGCGCACGTCTTTTGTAAGTGATCTTCAAAGTTTTGTTTCTGTCCAGGATAACCTCAAGGTACTTAGTTTGGGACGATCTTTTAACCGTCTCGTGTCGTAAGATGATTTGGGAGTTCGTCGAGAGATTCCCCTTCATCATTATGTATGTGGTCTTGGACGCAGATATGAGCATTTTGTTGCTTCTACACTAGTTGTTTATTCGCTCTATTGTGGTTGTAGCTTTTTGCTCAATTGCGATCCTTGTATTTCCCTCCACCATGACGAGTATGTCATCAGCGTAGGCAACGACAGTTAAAACCTCTCTCATGGCCTGCAAAATGTCCCAGAATAGTGGTCCTCAGACGGATTCCTGCGGGGAACTTTTGGGAACGATTTTAGATATCGGATGTGGTCCTTGTAGTGTAACGTATCTGGCCTGGCAGAAATTTCGAAACGTATGACACAGTTGTTTGGGGCAGTTGATTGACTCCAGCCTGTAAAACAGAGCCGGCCACCAAAGGTTGTTAAATGCCTCTTCGATGTCTATCATTACCGGTAGGACGTATTTATTGTCGGACCTTTTCGAAGATTCAAAAACGTGATTGATAGTCTCTTCAGTCGACTTACCTTCTCTACAACCGTATTGGCAGTTGTTTACACCATGTACATTTCTATGGTTCACCATCCTGTTGACTAGTAATCTTTCATATATTTTTCCTAGGATGTTCAGGAGGCATATCAGGCGATATGGTCCTGGGGAAGACATAACTCTGTTATGTCCTTCGGAATAATCACCAGGTGTGCTCTTTTCCAAATGGTAGGAAATTTTGTTTGTATGAAACATTTATTATAGAATGCAGCTAACACATCAGATATTTGGCCTGCCAACGTCTTTATGACTTCAGTCTGGATGTTGTCATTGCCGGGTGTTTTTTTGTTTCCGCACCTTGCAATCGCCAGAAGCACCTCACCGTCCGCGAATGGGGAAGGTTCTCTTGCCGATTCCAAGGTCTCTTGCCATTGCCGTTTTGGCGAATCATGCTGTTCTGTAGATCTGCTTGACTGTCTGAGCGTTGATTGGGAATGTCATCAGGTATCAGCTCTTTTATTAGTGGCTTTACCGAATCGTTCCAATTATAGGTGTTTCCGTCATTCATTTGTAGGGTGGAGTAGATGGTTGGTGGTATGATCTTATCTCTAACTATCCGATATGGAACTCTCCATGCATCACGCCTCAGGTGTATCTCTACAAATTTGTCCCAGGAGCCTCGCTTGAATGTTTGTAGCGACGTTTCGTATACAGCTTTTGATTTTCGATTCCTGGCCAGGTGGTATCTCATTTCGATTTCTGTAAGAGACTGTTGATATGTTTTCTTGGCTTTTCTTGTTTTTTTCTCAATGTCGAAAGTTCCACGGACCATGGAGTTGGCCTGGACCCTCGACACTTGTGGTATCGACCGCTTCATAGCTTGTTGTATGGCGTTAGTGAGTTGCTTAGCGTATTCGTGGACATTTCTCTTTATTGTATTATGGGTATCGGATGGAAATTTTTTTTGAGTTTTTTCCAGATTGACCTTTCTGATGTTGTATTTTCTACTTGTAGTTGGTGCACTGTCTCTGGAGGGTGGGGTTTCGGGTTGTCTGTTTTAATCGAAAGTAATCAGATTGTGATCACTTATTGTTGCCCTACTGTGGACCCTCCAGTTGGAAATATGTCGGTATGCACTGCCCCAGGAGTTAGGGAGCGTTGGTGCCGGAGAAGGCATTTTTCCTGGAGCAGCTGCATGCCACGTCGACGTTCACGGCACACCGACAAGCCGGCCATAAGACGGATTTGATGAACACGCTTAAAAGGAAGGTAGATCCTGCTCGTGCTGGATTTGTTGTGGTCGCAACTCCAAGGACGCGCAAAGGGGATGTTGTCGTCGAGTGTGATGTCTTTACCGGGTTGTTTAATTTTTGGAGAAGGGCGTATTTCCACGTTGCAGGAAGATCTAGGACGTGAAGTTTATTTTCAATCCGAAGAAGACGGATGTGTGAAACCCGGGAAGCTATATTTCAATCAGTCTGCTACCGGTACAGGGGAAAGCGTTGAATCGAGGTATGACAACCCTAGTTGAGCCCACTGTGCCAGACAACGGCCGTTTTAATAGGAAACAATTTGGATTCGTGGAGAGTAAGTCGATTATCAACGCGTTAGGATTTGTAGAAATCAAGCAGGCGAGGAAGACAAAAGAGTTTTGCGTCGTCGTGACGTTGGACATCTCAACAGCATTTGGCTCTGCCTGGTGACCATCTATCGTTTGGCAGTTGGAATGCAGGTATTTTCCGCAAAACTTGATGTCACTGGCCAAGACCTCGTTCTCGGGCGAAATTGTGTCACGAACGGTGGAAAGGGGATGCCCGCAGGGATCTAGCTCTGGTTCTACGTTCTAGAAGTTGTATGAGAGCATTTTTAGAGTTAAATTTCCCAAAAGATGCACTATTTTTGGGTTCGCCGATGATACGATGTTGATTATCAGGTCGAAATTGTTAATGGAGATACGAGCGAACCGACTGAAGCGTTAAGTAGATTGCACTAACGGCCGAAGGAGGTTAAGTTGAAATTTAACACGACAAAGTCGGCGTTTTATTTCGGAAGACAGCCGGGACATCATCCTCCTGGAGTAGACCTAGAAGGGAAAAAGAACCCATTTAAAAAAGCCATCACATACCTCGGCGTTGAATTAGATAACAAATTAAATTGGAAGGCCTAGGCGCAATATGACAAAAGTAAGGGCAACGACGTATCTAACAGAGTTTTGGCAGCAGCAATAGTAATCTGGGTTTTCAGAGGCGAATCATTGAGGGCAGTCTACGCCAAGCAATAGAACTGGCGATACAGTATGCTGCATCTGTTTGGACGGAGGGTTGTAAGGTCGGGGAAGTCCAGCATTTGACGAGCGTTCAGCGCATAATCGCGATCAAAGCGGCAAGGGAAAACCGTTCCATTTCCACGGAGGCATCTTGGTGATTAGTAGATTGCTTACAATTGAATTTGTCCTCAAGGGGATTAGAAATTGGAGACTCGTAGATATAGGGAAGGAGCGTAAAATTGCAGAAAATTTTGACCTTGCCATTTCAGAGGTTGAGAGAAAAATCATTACTTCCGAACCAGGACATCCGGTTGCTGTCAAGGGGCTTGAGTTTGTCGAAGGCGATGAAAACACGACGGGAATCAGAATTTATACGGATGACTCGCGAATGGATGATGGGTAGGCAGAATCGGCGTTCGTTGTGTATAAGGAGAGGGAAGTGTTCTAATTCCATACTAAACTTGAGGACTGAAGCACAATCTTTTAGTGCGAATTTGTAGCTATAAGGGAAGCTATAGAGTATATCACCAACCACTCAGGCACAAGTGAGTACTTTATCATTAGCGATAGCAAATCGGCCCTGACTGCTCTGGCAAGTATGAACACCTCGACAGACCTTCAAGGAAACATCTGCAGAATAGCACACACGGCGCTTGGGTTCCGGGATTTGAAGTTTTATTGGGTTAGGTCGCATGGTGGCAATTGAGGAAGCGACAGAACAGATGAACTCTCCAAAGATGTCGCAACAGGGGAGTTTCTTATATCGTATTTAGGCGCAATAGAGGAACGCGGGATGTCATTTTAGCTTCAAGGGTTATAATGGAAAAAATAATGGAAAGAGAAGAAAACGTGTATATAGGATTTGTAGATATGGAAAAAGCATTCGGCAATGTAAAATAGGAAGATATGTTCAAAATACTCATAAAGAAAAGAATTATAAGGGCCAGATAGTAGATAGCTTACATAAGGAGCAAACAGCGGTAATAGAATTAAAGCAAGAACGTAGAGAAGTAAAATAGGGACGTGCGCTATCCCCATTATTTTTATATTGTATGTAGGGGAGGCAATGAATACTGTCAATTGCAGAAAGATATTGGGAATTATTACATAGGGACAAACGATTGATACCTGCAGATTTGCAGCAAACATAGCAGTGTTAACATATAGCAACGAGGAGTTAGAACCAGCTCTTAATGAAATGGAAACTGTACTAACAAACTAACAAAGAGATTATTACGTGCTAAAACGCTAATAAAGGTCATTTTTCTAAATAATTAATTTTAGGTCTTTACGCATTTATAAATAACTAATCTTAGGGTATTACGCATATTGCGTAACATAGATTTAGTAGTGTGGTCCTGTGATTTACTCTCGGGTCTTTTCTGGCAACTGTTTTTTGATCGCGTGAGAAATAGGTTTGGACTTCTTTCGATGACTTGTGTCATACGACGTTTTTCGACTAAATACGACGCACTAAAAAAGTAGTTGTTGTTCGATGATCTAGCGGTCATCAAGACTTTTGTGGGAACAGTACTCGGAAGTAGGTGCTCCATTTGATCTTTGACTCTCGCAGCATAGTACATGACAGAAACTTTAGAAATGTGATGCTACAGACGTATGATGAAGATTTCATTGGCAGACAATGTTAAGGACAAGGTGGTATTAGAAATGAGAGAGCAAGAAAGAAATATCTAGAAAGCAGTAAAAAATAAGAGAGATAGGATGGTAGGACACGTAATAAGACACGAGGGAATAGTGCGAGATATATTAGAAGTGTAGAAAGGAAAAAGATTGGAAGAGGTAGGTCTAGATTAGACTGTTGGACACAGATAGTGTAGATTAGTTCAGAATAGGAAACAATACAGGTACGTGTTCAGCCTGTTCCAGGACTGAAAACCTAATCAGGATGATGATAAAATTCAATAGGTTTTTGAAATGCAAAGTTAACTAATGAATGCAATCATTTTAAAGTGTTTCACCCTCCGCTAATCTCCGCTCTCACAAACTGGCCCCCGAGCTAAAACAATTGCCCACCCCTGCTGTATAGCATAATAGAAAACTAAAAAGCCATATGTTTAGGTAGTCTTTGAGATTTACATCGTATTCATCGGTACCTGCGAAGATTAGGATTGACCGAGAACGACCGTTGTAAATGCGACGAGGGCACAGAAAGCGCCGAGCACGTGCTATCTGACTGCCTACTCGAGATGGCTGACATAGGTTAGCGGACAATCAACTAGCGGTCAATGGGCTAGAATGACTCAACAGCTTGGAAGAAGTCCAAGGAGTGGCTAACCAAAGGACGTTCTCAGTTCTTAAAAATGGTAGTAATTGTTATCTCTCAGGACATTTAGTGCATACCTATCAGTTAACGGTGCATACCCATCTCCGCTTAACAGTAAGAGATAATTAGGTGTAAGGTAGACGACCAGATTTTCGTATCCTGCAGAAATTTATATTAGAGGTATTCATAAATATTATGGCGGCTGTACTCGCATAAGCATTGATTTGTATTAATAAGTTTTAGTGTGATGGCGCTAGCTGACACAATTCGTATGCTAATGCACCTGATAATTTGAGGGATGCTTCTTTGCTATTCTATGCACTGTTATATGCTTATATGCTTTATTTATATATTTACTTTTTATAACTGTATTGTACAACTATATATTCTATTGTTCTGTCGCTTGATTTGTTTTGTTTGGCGTTTTGCCTGTTTTTGGTATAAAAGGGAGATTGAAATTAGAATAATTCAGTTAGGGAACGATGGTGAACGTTAGGGGCGAAATTAGGCTGAAGTTAGAACAAATTACTTAGACTAGAGCGGACGATATGGTAAATTTATAGAGTAGGAACAAATATGAGGATTCGCTATTAATGAATTTTGCGTATGCTTAGAAATTCGAATCCATTCATCATCATCATCATTAGGTCTTCAGTCCTGGAACTGGTTAGACGCATACCATCGTTGTTTCCTATTCTGAACTAACCTACATATTTCCCTGAAATTTACACAGTCTGCAACTATCACTATTTGATCTAGGTCTACATCTACCTCTTTTTTCCTATCTCTGCTTGTAATATATCCCATACTATTCCCCAAAAATGTCTTAGAACGTATTCCGCCCTTCTATTTCTCTTTTTCCCCAGATATCTTTGTTCCCCTACTATTTCTATAACCTATTTGTTATTATCTTTATCTGTCCATGCTATCGCCCTCGTACATCTGAAGCACAGCATTTCAAAAGGCTGCTACCGTTTTTCTGTCTGCGTTTCAGACTGCCCGTATTTCATAGGCATACTGTACTTTGCTCCACACATATGCTTTCAACAATTTTCTTATTGTTTTATGTTTGTTGCCTTTCCTCATAGGCGCTGTTCTTTCTTGCTAGATGCAGTTCGGTCACCTTCTATTGTTTTACAGTTTTATACCCTATTTTTCCAACCTTCAGTGGTTGTGAAGGGAGGTAAGCAGCCTGTGGCTGCCAAGTTTCTCCAACACTTAACCATTTACCGATTTAATATATTTTCCAATATATCTTTTCGCACAGTCAACATTAGTTGCAGATATTTTGCAACCAACAACTAGTTGTTTATACTAATCATCAGATTTATCTGCGCTTATTTTTTCGTCATTAGGTTTTCCGTCTCAAAACTGGTTTGACACGTACCTGCACTTATTTATATTCTGAGCTAGCCTACATAGTTCCCTGAAATTCTCACACAGCATGTGTATACAGCTCGTTCCCCTTCTATTGTTTTCTAATTTTATGCCCTATTTCACCGAGATTCAGTGAAGAGGGTTAAGCAACCTGTGGCTACCAAGATCCCCCAATACTTAGACATTTGCCGAAATAATGGTTTTCCAGTAAATCCTTTCACACACTTAACATTATTCGAGAATATTGCCCAACCAATTCTTGTAGTTACTTATAATAATCATCATGTTTAAGCACAGTTCTTTTTTCGTCATTAGTTTATCCATCTTGGGATTGGTTGGATCCGTACCTCCATTGGTTTCTATTGTGAAACCCCTACAGCCTACATCTTTTACTATCTGTGTGCAGTAGTCTAACCTAGGTCTGCCTCTTCTTCTCCTTTTTCTCTCTGCTTCTAATATATTCCGCACTATTCCCTCATGCCATAGTATGTGGCCTATCATCCTGTCTCTCCTATTTTTTACCGTTTTCCACATATTTCTTTCTTCCCCTACCATTTTTAGTACCTCTTCGTTCTTAACTTTGTTTGTCCATGATATCTTCATCATACGTCTGTAGCACCACACTTCAAAGGCTTCTACCTTTCTCTTGTCCACTTCTCCTACTGTCCAGGCTTCACAGCCGTAGAGTGCTGTGCTCCACACATATATTTTAAGCAATCTTTTCCTTGTTTCCATGTTTGTGGTCTTTGAGCACAGTAGTTGCTTTTTTTTTGTTAAATGTAGCACGACCTTGTGCCAATCTTTGTTTTATATCTTTTGTGCTTTTCCCATCTTGCGTTATTTGGCTTCCTAGATAGCAGAAATCCTTAACCTCTTGTAAGTTCGTGTTACATACTTGTATTCTTGTTTTTGATTTATTTTCTCCACCTTTGTATACTAGAACTTTAGTTTTAGTTTTGTTAATTTTTATACAATATCTCTCTGTTAGAACCGTTTCCATTTCATTAAGAGCAGCTTCTAACTCTTCCTTGCTAGACGCTAATACTGCTATATCATCTGCAAATCTAAGCATGTTAATTTTTTGTCCCTGCATAGTAATTCCAAATGTCTTCCTGCATTTGACAGTATTCATTGCCTCTTCTATGTACAAGTTAAAAATCAATGGGGATAGGGTACATCCTCGTCTCACCCCTTTCCTAATGTTTATTTCTTTACGTTCCTGCTCTAATTCTATTACTGCTGTTTGCTCTTTGTATAAGCTACGTACTATTCTTCTATCCCTATAGCTCATTCCAAACTTTTTGAGTATTTCAAACATTTTTTTCCATTTTACATTGTCGAATGCTTTTTCCAGATCTACAAACCCTATATACACGCTTTCCCCTTTTTCTATTGTTTTCTCCATTATCACTCTCAGAGCTAAAATAGCTTCCCGTGTTCCCCCGTTTCGCCTAAACCCAAATTGGTCTTCTCCTAGTATTTCTTCCGCCCGTTTTTCCATTCGTCTTTGCACAATTCTAGTCAATATTTTTGACACGTGTGCTGTCAAACTTATTGTTCGAAAATTTTCACATCTATCCGCGCCTTTCTTTTTTGGTATAGTTACTATGATGCTACGTTTGAAATCTTTGGGTATCTCGCCTGTCTCGTACATATAGCTTACAAGTTGGAAGAGACGTTCTGTTACTGCTTGTCCAGCGGCTTATAGAGTTTCAGCTTGCACCTTATCTGTACCAGGCGCCTTACCATTTTTCAGACTCTTTAATGCTAATTCAAACTCATCTCTAAGTATAGGATATCCCAAGTCATCATTGGCAATGTCTGATTCCTGTTCTAATGCAGTTAGTTCCTCTCCTGCATATAAATTCCCTATATATTCTTGCCATCTACCCACTTTCTCTACGTTTTCTATAATGACGTTTCCTTGTGCGTCCCTTATATTTTTGCTATACGGTTTTATATCCCTAAAATTCATTCTAATTAATTTGTATGCTTCGTCTGTCTTTCCTATTTCCATTTTAGTTTGTACCTCTTTGCACTTTTCATCAATCCATTGTTAATACTCCCTGTATGTTTGTTGTGGTTTGTTTAGTATTCTTCTTAATCTTCTTTGGGTATTAAACCACTCATAGTTTTTAAAATTATCTTTATTAACGTTTCGATCCATAACCTAGGATCGTTTTCAAAATAATAAAAACTTCAAGTTTGACATTTATGACACAAATTGAAGGTGACTTTGATTTATTGATGTTTGAAATATTTGGTTTGAGTACACTAAGCAAAAATTTTTAAAATTTAAATGAATAATTGCCTTCAATTTGTGTTACGGCCTGGGACCGACTTTTTTAGGTAGCCAATACGCTTAACGTGAAATCAGCTGATTAATTTTATTGTAAAATTCAATAACTTGGGAATTGGAAAACATTTTTTAACATGTTTCTATTTATACAATTTAGAGGATGGTTATTAAAGAAGTGTGCAATTGCATTATTAAAAGGCTTAAGTAGTCGGTTTTTTTTTTTTTTTTTTTTAATATTTATATTTATTTTGAAGGGGAAATCATTATGATTTAGGCTACCTCTTTGGTAGATTTTAACATTGTTCTGAGATAATCTTATGGCGGGTTTACACTTGTCAGATACCAATGTTATTCTATGAAGGTTGTATATGGATCTGAGGCGACCCTATGGCGGGTTTACACTTGTCAGATACCAATACTGTTTAACGGAGATTGTATATGGTTGTGAGGTAACCTTATTGCGGGTTTACACTTGTCAGATACCAATGCTGTTTTACAGGGGTTGTTAATATGCTTCATCATCATCTTCATTGGATCTTCATCTCAAAACTGGTTGGACATGTACCTGCACTTATTTATATTCTGAGCTAGCTTCCCTTCTATTGTTTTCTAATTTTATGTTTTATTTCACCTAGATTCAGTGAAGGGGGTTAAGCAACCTGTGGCTACCAAGATCCCCCAACACTTAGATATTTGCCGAAATAATGGTTTTCTAGTTAATATGCTTATTGTTATATAATTAGTTATTGTATGTATAAATAGAAATCATGTATGTAGGCTGTATTTCATGTTAATATCGCAAGGAAAACCCAGGAAAAACTTGCAATGCTACCTAGATATTGGGGGCATTTGATTTTTATTTGTTATTTCTTTTAGTAATGGAATCCATTGTTTACTGAAAGTTACGGATTCGTTTGCAACGCAGTTATTTTTATGTAAGGTTATATAAGCAGCTTCTTTAATTTTGCGTTTTTGGTGGTTTTCTTCTTTGTCGATAATTTTGCGTCCTCCCATTTTATTTTATGACTGGAGTCCCATGCATGTTGGCAAATCATGGATTTTTCAAATTTTCTATTTTTAATATATGATTTATGTTCTTTTAATCGAACTTCAAATGGTCTGGAACTTTCTCCTATATAAAACTTATTACATTCGCACGGTATTTTGTAGATACAATTTTTTGAACTTTGTATTGCGTTTTTGGGTTTTGTTTTGTTAATTGTGCTCTTAGTGTATTGTTGGTTCTAAATACTGTTTTAATTTTAAATTTGTTTCCTATTCTTTGAATTTTTTCGGAGAATCCTTTTATGTATGGTATTGAGAGCATTTTGTTGTGTGTATCATTGTTTTTGTTTTCTTTTTCTTTATTTTTAGGGTTTTATTCATTTCTTTCTCTATTATTCTTTTAGGATATTTGTTTTCTATCAGTGTACATCTGATTAGGTCTTTCTCTTTTTAAAATTTCTTCGTTTGATGATATTAATTTTGCTCTATCATACATGGTTTTGATAATTCCTCGTTTGACACAGTGTGGGTGGTTTGAATCGAAGTTTAAGTATCTGTTTGTGTGCGTTGGTTTCTATATACCGATGTATTAATTGTTGTATCGTTTTTGCTAACTAGAATATCTAAAACGGAAGTTTTCCATGTTGTTCTAATTCATATGTGAATTTAATAGTTGGTTCTATTTCGTTAATTGACTGTACAAAGTTTTTAATTAGTTCTGTATTATGAGGCCAAATAGCATAGACATCATCTACGTATCTCCACCAGATTAGTGGTTTCAATTCTTGTGTGAATATTACATCTTTTTCGAATTCCTCCATGAATATATTACTAAAGATTGGTGATAGTGGACTTCCATTGCCATTCCGAAGCTTTGTTTGTAAAATTGATCATTTATTTGAAAATATGTGGTATTGACGCATAAACCAAGTAATTCCATAATCGATGATATGCTTAGTTTTGTTCTTTCTTTAAGATTGTCATCTTTTTCTAGTTTGTTTTTTATAATATTAAGCGTTTTGTTTATAGGGACATTTGTGAAGAGATTTACCACATCAAAGCTTACCATTGTGTGTGTAATTTTCAATTTTTATGTTTGATAATTTTTCTAAAAAATGTTGGTTGTTTTTAATGAAAGAATCCGTTTTGCCTGCTAATTGAAAATACACACACAATGGTAAGCTTTGATGTGTTAAATCTCTTCACAAATGTCCCTATAAACAAAACGCTTAATATTATAAAAAACAAACTAGAAAAAGATGACAATCTTAAAGAAAGAACAAAACTAAGCATATCATCGATTATGGAATTACTTGGTTTATGCGTCAATACCACATATTTTCAAATAAATGATCAATTTTACAAACAAAGCTTCGGAATGGCAATGGAAGTCCACTATCACCAATCTTTAGTAATATATTCATGGAGGAATTCGAAAAGATGTAATATTCACACAAGAATTGAAACCACTAATCTGGTGGAGATACGTAGATGATGTCTATGCTATTTGGCCTCATAATACAGAACTAATTAAAACTTTGTACAGTCAATTAATGAAATAGAACCAACTATTAAATTCACATATGAATTAGAACAACATGGAAAACTTCCGTTTTTAGATATTCTAGTTAGCAAAAACGATACAACAATTAATACATCGGTATATAGAAAACCAACGCACACAAACAGATACTTAAACTTCGATTCAAACCACCCACACTGTTTCAAACGAGGAATTATCAAAACCATGTATGATAGAGCAAAATTAATATCATCAAACGAAGAAATTTTAAAAAGAGAAAGACCTAATCAGATGTACACTAATAGAAAACAAATATCCTAAAAGAATAATAGAGAAAGAAATGAATAAAACCCTAAAATAAAGAAAAGAAAACAAAAACAATGATACACACAACAAAATGCTCTCAATACCATACATAAAAGGATTCTCCGAAAAATTCAAAGAATAGGAAACAAATTTAAAATTAAAACAGTATTTAGAACCAACAATACACTAAGAGCACAATTAACAAAAACAAAACCCAAAACGCAATACAAAGTTCAAAAAATTGTATCTACAAAATACCGTGCGAATGTAATAAGTTTTATATAGGAGAAAGTTCCAGACCATTTGAAGTTCGATTAAAAGAACATAAATCATATATAAAATAGAAAATTTGAAAATCCATGATTTGCCAACATGCATGGGACTCCAGTCATAAAATAAAATGGAGGACGCAAAATTATCGACAAAGAAGAAACCACCAAAACGCAAAATTAAAGAAGCTGCTTATATAACCTTACATAAAATAACTGCGTTGCAAACGAATCCGTAACTTTCAGTAAACAATGGATTCCATTACTAAAAGAAATAACAAATAAAATCAAATGCCCTCCAATATCTAGGTAGCATTGCAAGTTTTTCCTGGTTTTCCTTGCGATATTAACATGAAATACAGCCTACATACATGATTTCTATTTATACATACAATAACTAATTATATAACAATAAGCATATTAACTAGAAAACCATTATTTCGGCAAATATCTAAGTGTTGGGGATCTTGGTAGCCACAGGTTGCTTAACCCCTTCACTGAATCTAGGTGAAATAAAACATAAAATTAGAAAACAATAGAAGGAAGCTAGCTCAGAATATAAATAAGTGCAGGTACATGTCCAACCAGTTTTGAGATGAAGATCCAATGAAGATGATGATGAAGCATATTAACAACCCTGTAAAACAGCATTGGTATCTGACAAGTGTAAACCCGCAATAAGGTTACCTCACAACCATATACAATCTCCGTTAAACAGTATTGGTATCTGACAAGTGTAAACCCGCCATAGGGTCGCCTCAGATCCATATACAACCTTCATAGAACAACATTGGTATCTGACAAGTGTAAACCCGCCATAAGATTATCTCAGAACAATGTTAAAATCTACCAAAGAGGTAGCCTAAATCATAATGATTTCCTTCAAATAATAAAAAAAAAAAAAACCGACTACTTAAGCCTTTTAATAATGCAATTGCACACTTCTTTAATAACCATCCTCTAAATTGTATAAATAGAAACATGTTAAAAAATGTTTTCCAATTCCCAAGTTATTGAATTTTTACAATAAAATTAATCAGCTGATTTCACGTTAAGCGTATTGGCTACCTAAAAAAGTGGGTCCCAGGCCGTAACACAAATTGAAGGCAATTATTCATTTAAATTTTAAAAATTTTTGCTTAGTGTACTCAAACCAAATATTTCAAACATCAATAAATCAAAGTCACCTTCAATTTGTGTCATAAATGTCAAACTTGAAGTTTTTATTATTTTGAAAACGATCCTAGGTTATGGATCGAAACGTTAATAAAGATAATTTTAAAAACTATGAGTGGTTTAATACCCAAAGAAGATTAAGAACAATCCATTGTTCTTTAGCTAGCCTGCATTTTCGAATAATTTCCCATTTTATGGCTTTGCATCTCTGTTTTCCTGTTTCGTCTGATTTATTTTTGTATTTTCGTCTTTCTTCTATTAAATTCAGGATATCCTTTGTTATCCATGGTTTCTTATTTTCTTTTTGTGTATACCCCAGCATATCTCTGGCCGCCATGTCTAGGCTGGATTTAATGTTATTCCATTCCGTTTCTACTTCCTTAGTATCAGATATTTTCCCGATATCTTTGAGCAATTCATTTGACTTTTTTTCGAATCTTTCTTGACTATATTTATCTTTTAGTTGTTCTAAGTCCAAGTGCCTTTTTCCGTTTCTTTTTTTCACATTCTTAAACTTAAGTGCGGCTTTCATAATTACGATGCTGTGGTCAGTATCTATATCTGCTTCTGGGTAGCTGATTCCTAAACCGTTGTCTAACAATAATGTAATCTATTTGATATCTTCCTATATCTCCTGGCATCTTCCACGTATATCGTCTTCTAGCATGATGTTGAAATAATGTGTTTGTGATGATTAAATTGTTCTTGTCGCAAAATTCTACCAGCCTATTTCCCCTGTCGTTTCTTGTGCCTAAACCAAATAAACCTACTACCGCTCCTTCCCTACCCTCGCCTACCACGGCATTAAAATCCCCGATAATTATTAAATTTTCATGTCCCTTTACGTATCTTAATATGTCTTCGATATCTTTGTAGATGGCTTCTACCTCTTCGTCACTGTAGCTAGAGGTGGGCATGTATACTTGTATTATTACTGTGTTTACCGGTTTAGATTCTAATCTAACCATGAGTACTTTTTCGTTCTTTTGTAAGTAATTTTCTACACAGTATCCTTTCTTTTTCCGCATAACTATCCCCACACCCAAATTTCCTTCCTCTGCTCCTGTATGAATTACCCTGAAGTCTCCACTGCAAAAATCCCCCGCCTCTGGCCAGCGAACTTCGCTGATCCCTACTATGTCTAGTGACAACCTATTCATTTCGATTTTTAGATTCTCTAGCTTACCTACTTGATTCATAGTTCTAACATACGACGCTCCGACTCGCAAAATGTTCCCGACTCTTATTGTTAACTTTCTGATCGCATCCTCCGAAGTAGTCTCCTCCCGGAGATCCGAATGGTGGACTATTTTAACTCCGGAATCTTTTACCCCATGTTTACCATCATGTTTGTTACAACTTAAGTACGCTGTGTACTTGGGAGATAATGTGGTGGTTTCCCGTTGCCTTCCACATCGCGGTAGTGTGTCTTAAACTGCCATACCGACCCCTATGGTCTCTGCCAGTCTAATTACCGATAGGGCCGTTGCCCTCTTTCGGGAACCTGTCTTAGTCTGGTTCTTCACTAACGACCCCACTACTTTGGTTGGACCTGTAGTTTGGCTCTTTAGCTCATTAGAACACGCAAGCCATTTCACCTGTTCTAGTAATTTAGAACTTCGGCAAGGTGCAGGTCCATTCGAAATGGTCGAATCCATTAGCAAATACTAATTTAGCTGGATTTGGATAGTTTGAAGCCGACGGTTTAGATCGCACCGGTAAGCAAAGCCGGCGACTGCTATCACCTCCAGTTTTTGCTAGTATATTGTTGATCAGACACTCGAAAGTCAACGCTGTGGGTACCATTATTTAAACCCTAACTTTAGTTTTAGTTTATAAATTATATTTAACGATTAATTAATCTAGAAGTCAGATTTATATGAAGCACGTAATTTTTAGCGTTTAACCCAAATGTAGTAACTTCGGGTGGAGTATTGGGGACGTGGTCGCAAGCGTAGTGGTGCTTACTCAAAGTATACACAGTCTTTGACTCGGGTGTCGACAAACCATTGACTGTCGTAAAAGCACTATTTGTGTGGTGGTGCGTCTTTGTTGCGCTTTCACTACTCAAGTTTGCCTTGCCGTTAGGGTTCATTGTGATATTAATTAAATACCGTGGTGCCTCTGCCTGCGCGTTTTCGCATTCAGAGCTAAGAAGATTTCATGTCCAAAAATTGTTTCTCATTAAAAGCATTACATTACCGTACTGTAATTACTTACACTATAGTTCTACGTAAAAGATTTTTACCCAACTTAAAAGAATTTTTTTGCATAATAAAGTGTCTCGTCTAATCGAGTGTAATAACCCTGCAATGACCTTGAAAGTTCACTTCCATTCGTTTCCACACCATTTATGTTGAATCTTCTGTTGATGGTTTTAAACCGAATGAATGTTTATATAATTTAGCTCCATTATGTTAAACATTTCAATAAATTGTTACATAGCATGAAAATACCTTTTATTTTATTCGGCGAAAACAAATCTCAGCAAAGCATGAAATGATGGATCGCTTAGTTCAAATAATGGTATTTAATCTAATCTATCATGTATCACGGTCGTTAACCCCAATTATATATGATGATATTGACTTATATGTACGTACTACATCGTGACAACATGGATTTATTTTGGTCACGCTTAGGCACTATTCTTTTGTACTCTTCATTTGGGCCCAAATCTACTCGTTATAAATTGTACAACACAGAGATGATCCTCGTTAATTATGTGGAGAATTAGCACGTACACGTTATATTTGTGTTATTTTATTCTGCGTTGAAATGTAATAATACTTGAGCATGTTAAGTTCTCATACACATGTCAAAAACGTGAACTATACCATGAGAATAGGATTTGAGCTGACATGAAGTATCTTTGTTCATTATTTTCATACTTAAAAGGAGTTCATTCTCAGTTTCACATACTGTTTTCCGACTATTCCTATATTTTTTCTACCTATGTGTGATTACCAAACTTTAAATTCTTATATAATTTTAAGAAATTAAACAAAATTAGAATGGAGTCGTCTAATACGTGTTGGGCATCAATACGTTGTTACGCGCCAAAAGACGCTTTACCAATGATTCTAGTGAATAATTTATTTTAGGCGATTTTTTGTATAATTTGTTACGTTTATTATTTCAACATAAATTAAATACCCTTTTTTCTCCTGGTTAAGTCATTACCCGCTCGAATAAATTCCATTTCTATTCTTAAATTCTCCAACAATCCCCTATATAGGTACCTGTTCAGAGTAAGCCCGCTTTAACATAATTTTAACTCAAATCCATTTTGCTTTTAAAACGAAAATTTATTCGATAAATTAAATAGTCAATACCTTGTTTTAGGTATCCGTTAATTTGTTAAACATTCCGATAACGTATAATTGCTTTCTCTTGTGTTTCCCGTCTAAAGACTTGTCGAAATAATGGATCCTACTATTATTTGGTAGCGTGTTTTCCAGTTTGCTAATCGCGTTTTTATAACGCGAGGATTGCAGTTCGAACAAATGTTATTTGAACCAATTTTTAATTTGATTCTGCAGCTTGTGCGTTGAAATATTCTGTACATTACTTGTAACAGTACTTCAGAGCGATGCAGGTTTTTTTGTTCGACAAGTAGGAGGTATCTTGCGTGTATCGATGTGTGTTTCCGCGCTTACCCATCCTAATCAGCTCTTAGCTGGAGGCCAAATTGGTTCTTTCTTTATGTAGGCCCAACTGTTCTTTGCCACAGATCAACTGCCGTTGCCTGTAGATCGCTAGTGCGATTATGGTAACAGGGTAAATAGATTTCGACGACCGTGGCGATGCGGTGCTGATTCACTCCCAATGGCGTGCAAGCTAAGTATCCCGACACATACAGGTATACAGCTTGTTTTCTTTTGTGTGTATATCAAGCGTTTGGTGCAGTTAAGTGATAAGAAGCGTGACAATGTAGGACTATTGTTTGTTGCTGCGAATCGATATTATCGCTCTACAGGTGTGATGTACCATTGTTAAAAATGTTTGACAAAAGTTCCCACACGCTTATTCTTTTCTATTGATTAGTTTATTTTACAAACGGTATTATGTGCAATTTTAAAAAGGGTAACAAAAGCTTTCACTTGTTTATTTTCTACTCATTAGTTTTATTTTGTGTGAAATACGAGATGCGCACTTCGTATCTAAAGTACTAAATTGTTGGTATCACATAATTGTTTGCTTTGAAATAGTAACGCTTAATTTATTTCTTTGGCTTATTAATACAGAATCATTTATTTATTTTTATTGTTAGTAGATAATCGTGGGTGACGTGTCTTTTTTTGTTTTTTTTTTTGGTATGTAGGTGAATTCCCCCCACTCTCGCCTTACTTATTTACTCTCACCCCAAACTGTGCCTCCACCACCATTACATCCCTTGCTTCGAATTAGTGACTTGCAGGTAGTTTCTCAAGAGTTTGTTAACGCTTTCTTAAACGATTCTACCCAAGAAATCCCTGTCGTGCTGACAAAATGCTACTTGCTTCTGTTATTTTAGCTGAGGTCGGTGAAATCCTAGCCGATGTCTTGTTATCTAATGTTGACGAAGGTCAACTTGATTCTGCTTTCTCATCTATTGGGGATGAAGTTCTTCCTGATTCTGTTCCTTTATGTAATATGGTTGAAGTGTTATCGTATTCTGCTCCTTTTCCTAGGGTTGATATTCCTACAGCCAATTCTGTTTTCTTTCCTAACTGTTATACTTCTAGTCCTCTATATAACGTCGTTAAAATTTTATCTACTTCTGTCCTTCTAGTTAACGTAACTGAAGTGTGCTCTGCTTGTGTCTCTTTTCGTAAGGTTGATTCTCGTACAACTCATACTTTTTCCTTTTCTACCGTTCACTTTCTTACCACCAATTCTAAAAATAAACAACCTTCTTCCATAACGTGTTCTGAGTTCCATAAATTACGGCAACCACTACTATCTCCATCCTCGCGATCACTTTCTCAACCTCGTGCTACAACTCCTACACTCCCTGCTGTTCCTGTGTGGCAGAAAACTGCCCAATAGAGGCTCCTTCCGAACCGGAAAATGTATGTCGGCGAAGTCCTAATGTCCTTGATATCGTTTCGTTTTCCTTATGGCGGCGTAAACGCCTTACGCTCAATATCTAGTCCCCGTGCCCCAGAGTCTTATGCCGATTTTGCTTTCCTTAGGACTTGATTTCTGGACTTTCCGATTCTTTTATTTACTTTCCTGTTTGGCTGGGTGTTCTTTCTTCTTCTCTCTTTTTCTTAACCCATGTGGGTCCAGGAATATAATAGCCCTACGGTACGACGTGCCTGTCGTAAGAGGCGACTACAGCGATCCAACACAACACATGCACACACGCACACTTTATATACGCACAACACATACACACACTTTTAACACACCACACACACACACGCACATATACACAGTTTATTTTACAAAAGGTATTATGTGCAATTTTAAAAACGGGTAACAAAAGCTCTCACATGTTTATTTTCTACTGACTAGTTTTATTTTGTGTCAAATTCGAGATGCGCACTTCGTATCTAAAGTACTAAATTGTTCGTACCACATAATTGTTTGCTTTGAAATAGTAACGCTTAATTTATTTCTTTGGCTTGTTAGTACAGAATCCTTTATTTATTTTTATTGTTAATAGATAATCGTGGACGACGTGCTTTTTTTTTGTTTTGTTTTTGGTATGTAGGTGAATCCTCCCACTCTCCGCGTTTGGTAGTTAGCCTGGTATTTACGTTTCTTCCGGCTACGTCTAGGTACGTAGCAAATTAATTTAGGTATATTACACATATTTGTGTACTATAGTTTCAGAAATTAGGAGATTACGCACATATTGTGATTTTGATGTTCCCTTGCAGACAATAGTCTTTTTATTATCGTGTAAGTTTGTGGTAAAGACGGTTCTCACGGTTCGGAATAGATAATGACGATTTTCGATCAATCAGGACATGTACGAACCAGAGGTGGTGGTGGACAAGTTCTGACATCAGCTCTTTTCAAATTTAAAAATTAAAATTTATTAAAAATTAATTTAGTTTGAAAACTGAATTTCAATATTACATTACATATGACTAGAATGGCCGGTTTCCACGCTAACTTCAAAATAGAGTATGACTCTTTTAATTTATAGCTTTCCATCTAGCAAAGTGATTTGTGTACTAACGCATCTACCTTTTCTAGAAAAAATCCATCATTGAGCACTCTAATTATTGGTGTATTTGTTTTTTCTGTGGAAGTACCTAACCGCGACTTCTTGGAAAGTAAGTTTGTTGGAATGTTACTTAGTGAAACTAATTGGCAAGTGTTTCTATGACTTTTACTATTAGCTTCTATATACCCACAAATGTCAAAATGTGATACCTTAATCTTAGAAGAAAATTTAATTGAAATTCGTCACTAACAACTACATAACATAACTTTTATGTAAAATTCCTAAAGCATTTTTTAACTTGAAAAAGCTTTGTGTAATTGGCTTTTGCTTTTATAAATCTGTTTAATAACTTATTTTTAAACAGGCGTCAGATATTGCTTTTTATGAGAAAAATGGTTTCACTTTCAATTTGAAAGAATAAGTAATTGTATTTACAATATCTGTATTAATTTTTACTTGTACTTTTTTGTGTTTGATTGTACCTTGCATATATGTAACTATCATGAATTTCCTACATATAAAGTCAGATGAAATTACCTTTGAGATTTTGAAATTCAAGACGCAACCAAACCATTTCTTATCGAATACAACTAAACAGTTCTCTGCAAAACTAGCTCCCAAATATATTTTATTTGTAGTATCTCGTACAGTTTCTTCATTAATGTATGAATTACAATATGTTGATGGCTAATCTGAAAGAAGGTGGCATATTAAATTGTAAAACATTTTTCTAACAATTAGTAATCACTCAAATCTTTAATTCTACCGTTATCTGGATTTCTATCGTTATCTAAATTGAATTTCTTGTGACTTTATCTTATCGTGTATAATTATATCTACCCTTGAGTTTTGAGTTACTTTAACCTCGTTTTCTGATGCCTTATTTGTTTCAAAATATCATAGTTTTCTCGTCTCTATTTTTCAAAATTTATTTGTCACTACACTCAAATGTTTTCATTTTCTCTTAAATTTTATTTTAATTTCCTGTTATTTTTATTGTCATTCAACGCATTCTATTCTCTTGTCGTGGTTGAGTTTCCATTTGAAGAACTAATCGAATCTTTAGGTCTTGTACTATCTGATATCAGACTGTTGCTTTACTCTTTGGACACACATAATTTGCGAGAACTATTTTAGTAAAAAGTCGATTTCCACAGTTACGACTACGAAGAATTTTTATTCGCAAATATTTTAATCGTATTTGTACAATTTTCGTTATCAACAGTTTTTTACATCATAGGGACGTTTGTACATTTTATAAATTTTTTCTGAACGTTGGTGAGGGACTATCGCCTTTTTGTTATTTTCATCATTAATCCCTTACTGTTTTTGATATATTAGGAATTTTTCTACTTTATCTTTGAATAACTGCTTATCGTTTAATTATTTCTGTATATTTGTGGTCGCTGCCATTACTGCGAGGGTATACTTAAATTGGTAGTTTTAACTTTGTCTGATGTTCGCATCGCAGTGGATGCGTTCGTTAGGAATATGATCTGTCTAGGTCACAGCTGGAGGTTAGTTAATTTTAATCATCGACGTGTTATTCTAAGACTTATTTTGTCGCTAACGTTGCAGGTTGTCCATTAGACCGATCTGTTTTCACAGGGACAATCTCTACTTCCTATCTTTTCTCTAGGATGCTCATCAACTCTATTTTCGTATTCCTCTGTCTTCATTTCAGCCATATTTTTCTTCCAGTGGATCTGTCATTCTCCTGACAACCCGTCCATCACATAAGAGTGGTTTTCTCCCACTCGGGACTGCTGATTGAATTTTGGCTGGTTGAGCAGTGCTTTGCTATCTACTTTTTCAATCGCTTTTGCTCATGCGAGTCCTTTTTGTTCTCTTTTCAACCTGGTTGTTATAGACCTCCAAACATCACACTTTTCCTCCGTATTTTATCTTTTATATTTTTCTTTTTTTTTCCTTTAATTTCTACGTCGTTGCATATTTTAGAGGGTTGTTACCTCATGACTTGGGATCGTGGATGTGGGAACCTCTGCCTGGCTTTGTATCCACACTGTCTTCTGTTGGGCTTTACGCTAAAGCTGCCAACAGTGCAATTTGTTTTCCATTCAGACTGCGGGCTTATCTTCTGAGCGGCTCCGTGGCTTAGTTAGTTCGCGTATGACTGCTAAGCCAAGGTCCTAGGTTTGATTCTCGATACGGACCGCTTGAAACATGTTAGGCAAGCATTTTTCACAAGAATACGCTCTCGTTTGGGGATGAGATAAAATGTAGGTCCCGTGTGTGTTGTCACGCATGTTAAAGATCCCTTCCTTGCTTGTAATAGCAAGGGTTTCGCAAAATTCAAATTTCGAGGTAACAAAAACTCGCTCTCTGGCCAACGTACCTTCTGATGGAGCATTGAAAATCAAATGTAGGGCTTATCCGTGCTTAATCAACACAGGAGTACAGGGTCTGCAACCACATTCCTACCTGGTTGCTTATGCCGTTTTCATGAACGGGTACCGCTTCACGTATCCTCTCCTTGTGAAGGGCATGAGCAAAACCCCTTTTCAGTATCCCACGAGATTATTTTCCTCGTTCGGGGGTTCCTTTATTTTATCTATATATGTATATATATATATATATATATATATATATATATATATATATATATATATATATATGAGGGCGGTGTGCCTTGCCAAGTGTAGTAGGGCACCTGAACTATATAAATTGTTGTCTGTTATCTTTCTCTTTGAAATCTTAGAGAATTTTTCTCGATGAAATTATATTTGAGACTTTACCTTATCTAATGGATGCTGCAAATCATAAATTATTTATGTATCTTTCTCTTTGAAAATATTTTAAGAGTTTACTTTATCTAATTAATGCGCTGAACCTTTGGAATTTATGATCAAAGATAGAAATTATTGTGTAAATAAAAAGAACTTAACCTACCTTTTAGCTTTGTGCTTTGATCGGTTGGGACTAAAAAATTATCGTTAATAAAGCATCATTGACCAAATTGTTAACGTAAAGTTTTATTGCAGCAACATATTTTGCTTTTACTTTTGTTAGTAAGCCAGTGCCTTTAATTTGTTCTAGTTAAAAAGATACCTTCAAGATTTTTGCAAATTTGTACGCATTTATGTGCAATGCGTAAAAAAAGTTAGTTTTATATTTAGATTTTTATATTAAAATTCAGTGTTAGTTTTAAGTAATAAATCTTATACGCTTCAACTAATTTTTTGCGGTGAGTGTGGTGCAAACAAGACTCTTGCGCGTCTAGATTAAGTAGCTTGATGATCGCATGGCTACGTATTCTGTTTTTTGGTATTTCAAAGATAGCTACGGTTTAAAAAACCAGAAATTATTAAAATATTTGTTCCATGTATATGAACTCTAGCACAAAGAAACTTTACTTTTTCTGTTTTTTTCTTTTTGAAGCTTTGTCGCGATTGTTACGCACCAAGAAGCGCTTTACAAAAGATTTTAGTAAATAATTTATTGTTGGTGATTTTTTGTATAATTCATTTAGATATATTACACATATTTGTGTAATTATAGCTTTAGAAATTAGGAGATTGTGCATATTAAATTTGAGTTTGGTGTTTCCGACAATGTTTAGGGCGGCATAGTCTTTGTTATTATCGTGTAATTTTGTGGTAAAGACTTATTGTTTCAAGATTAACTACTAATGAGTGTTTGTAATAAAAATAACCATGTTATTTATTAATAAAGACAAATTTATTTTGTTTTATTACATGAAAGCTATTCAAATATCGGGAATCGGATAAAACCCTTCTAAAAATCTATAAACTATTGTAGCGATAATATCAGTTCTTTATTGTCAACTGATTACACAAGCAAATTCAACTACTTTTAGCCACTGTGAAATTCTAAAGTACTCAGTACTAATACTAATTTTTTTAAAGCTACAATACTATCATCTTAATTACTACTCGTTGCACTTATAATTAACTATTGAAGCACTGATGTAATTTAAGTCGATCACTAAAATAATTTATATCAAATAGAGCTACTTATTTAACACTGTATTAACATTATTTTTTTACGACTTTATAACTAGTATTCTAATCAAGGTTAGAATTCGAGCGACTAATAGTCGTGAACGGACGATTTATATATTTACTTCAATTGTTTTAGAACATTCTAGGAACATACCAGACTAATGCAAATTACATACATAGAGTTCCTATTGTAAGCTTAATAAATTTTGTAGATGTATTATTCTCGTCAAGGGTAGACTAAGTGACGCTTCGTTACACTTTGTATATAGTGGTACATCTACAATTTGATTAGTAGAAATTAATCCAGGTAAAACACTAGGATGGCCGCAATTAAAGATGGCTACCTACGATTCCCTAAGATCTCAACTTCTATCTGCGATTTTTACAGTTTTCTTTTTTATTTAGAGTCTAATAATAAATGGTATTTGGCATCAACTAATTTTCTCTAAACCTTGGGGTCTTACAATTTTCAAAAACTTATCATTCGACATTTGACAATATTTATAAAAAATGTCTATCATTTGTCCAATTTTAAGGGGTTCCTGTACCCCTCGATTTTTCCACAACTTCAGCATTATCTTAATTTGTAAAATTTAATATTCATCATTTTGAGAGCAATACTTTTTGTGAGTGAAGTTCTGGTTTAGTAGTGGTAAATGAATGATTGTTCTTGTCGATTTTAGGATTTTTCTTACACGTATTTTTGTATAATATCTATTTTTCATCTAAATTAATTAGACGCTTAAAAAGCAGCATCTCTTTGTTTTGCTTCTTCGGTTAATCGCAAGCTGCTACACGTTACTCAAGCAATAAGATTCTAGTCCGTTAGCATATGGAGCACCTAAACATCACTCGACTTACTTATTCAAACTTTTAGAATGTTGCGAGTGGTCCTTTTTGTGATCTGTAGCCTACTTGCTGTTACTTGTTATGTGAATTAAGTAGTGCGCATTTTTTAGTCATTGGATAACCAGCTTCCTTTTCTGATTTTATCTAAAAGCAAAAGTAATTCACCGTGTTTCTTGGATCGGGCCTTGACTAGGTTATAAATTAATTGTTAAATTGTAGGCTTAAAATGATGTAATATGTATAAATTTGTTAAGATAATCCTCGGGGTTTACATCAATTTCACGGTTTTTTGTCGTTCTCTGGGAATTGGTGTGAAATCCTTAGTGGACCTCGATCTTATTCTGTTCAGTACTAACTATCACCTACCTATTGTACACATCAGTGCATGTTTAGTTGCCTGTATGTATTGAGGTGCATTCCGGCCTACTTAATTACAGTCCATTTAAATCATTGTAACTTACTTAGCTTTCTAGCAACCGTTGTATTTTAAAAAACAATGTATTGTCAATTATGTCAAAATAAATAAGAACCTTCATAAAATTAGAAGAATTAATATTAAACTATACACCAATCAAGCGATGATATCCTGCACCTAGTAAGGATCCTCGCGCAGTGGGAAGCAGTCCCTAAACATATTCTGCTGGGAATTACGTGGACACTTATACCGATGCTCAACTAGAACGGTTGTGTTTTGGTTTAAGTGCAGTTTAGTACGTGTTTTTTGATTTAGTGAATCAATTATCGTCCACGCCTCTCTTTACCTCGTCTATTTAAGGCACTACTGCTATTAGAAGATCCGCGCGACAAAAATTTGATGAGAACCTGGACCACGGCTCCATGAAAACTTGACGAAAACTTAAGTAAAAACACGTTACAACCTTCGCATGGAAATTTGCATGCTTAAATCATAAAATTTATTAGGTATGTTATAGTTACGGGTATTTAACGTGTAATAATTTGCGTTTACATTTGGGGCATAATATCTTTCACCTGTCGAGTAAAACATTATAATTGACATTTTCACTTATGGGCGCTTTTCTACGACTTAATATCGTTTATAAATTAAAAATGTCAATTGACTCTTTCTTTTTCTATATTGACTAATTAAACATTTCATAAATAACAATTTTTATCGATTACGTACAACTGCACAGCATGCGTGTCAATATTTTTTCGTGTTGGTATAGTAACTATTGTCTAAAGAAATGAAAATCAAGTCTATTACCGGACGAGAGAAGTTCTTCAATTTCGTATCTAAATAATACGTTCCTTGTAAAACTTCCACGGGTTTTGATCTTCTAGAAAATACTGCTGGTTACTCCTAGTGGTTTACTAGGTTACATAACTTATTGCCTAATATCTTAAAAATAGGAAATGTTAACTTTTTCGTAGTTGGATACGTTTACCGAAGTAATAATTGATGTTTGTTTTAAAGTTACCGAAATAAAATTGTGATTTTTTGCGAATTGTTTAATGTTTATCTAAATATGTAAGCTTTAAAAATGCGTACTCAATAACGCTTTCAGATCTCGTATTTAACAGGATATCTTAAAATTAGTTCTGTATAAATTGATTTATATTGAAACAGGATCGTATTTATTTTAGCGTTTTCATGCATGATTTGGAGTTTGCCGTTGCTGAATAAAAATTTTTTTGCATTAAATTTTTGTCGCTTAGGACAAATACTCGTAATTCGTAATAAGTTTTGAAACATTTACATCAGAGCGATTTTCATTTATTTATTTAATATTTCGACAGCTAATAATCGACCCTTTCCTGTTTGAATTCCAAAATTTTTTTTTATTTAAATGGACGTGAGAAAATTTCTTTGTCAAATACTTCGATTACTTATTTATTAAATTAACCTACTTTTGATCATTTTTTTCATTGAGTTACTAATAAAAACTCGAATTTTTTGAGATTTTCTTTCATAAATTAAACTTAAATTTTTTAATGAATTATTTACACTTAAAACTAAAAAATTACCTTTAAAATTTATTTTATAATAAATAAAATTGGTTGTCAGGCCACTTATCTACGAACTTGAAAATCTTGATGGTGAGCCACAAAGAAAGTGGCATATAATAGACCTAAAACCTTTTGGCGATTCTACAATAATTAATACTTTGTATCTACCATTTTAGATATTAAGTTGCATTATACATAGAATATTTTATACCTTATAATGTCTGTTGTCGTTTCCCTTTGCTTGTTTCTTCTCCTTATCTTATATTGAAAACGTATTTTACCTTTAATATTTAAATGATTAGACACTAATTTTTGTAAATTTCTTTTTCTTTTGATAATTTGCTTTTAAATTTTCTCGTTTTTATGACCTTGATTTTTTATCTCTACAATTTTTTTCGCTGCTTAGATGTATCATCACTAAATTTCTTTAATATTTTCTCGGTTACCACTTATACACACTTTCCTACTCCCTCCAATTATCATCTTTGGCATGATTAGCGCAATAAATCTTTAGGATTTTCCAGAGCTGACGTTGTGTTGATTCTTTTCAAATAAGGTAAGTATAGGAGTCGAAAACCAAGCCTATCTTGAAAAAAGTCTGTATTTCAGTTGCAAAGACGGGAAGTTTCCATTTCTTGTGTTTTGATTGTGGAATGTTCACTTATAATCCTGTTCCGTTCCCTATCTCTTTTTTCCTGTACTTGTGACCTCATTTCATTTTCTTTTTTTTGTCTAACATATTGGTGAGGCTTCGTCGATCTTTCATACACTTTTTTTCATTATGGTGCTGCGAATTTACCATGTACTTCATTCTCTTATCGATTTCTGATACCCTTGGGTTGAGTATGCCTACTTTTGAGAATATCAAGGCATGGTTTTGCTTCTATTTCTTTGCTAGGCAGGGGTCTTTGAGTTTTCTTGTTCTTTTTACTTGGGGGACATTTCTCATTTTCTCTTCTATAGGACGCTTGTCCCGCCTTATTTTTCCTTCGACAGACTTGTTTTAAGAACCAAATACTACCGCCTGTTACATAAGAGTTGTGCTCTCCTGCGGGTTACTGACTCTGTTTTGGCGAGTTTTCCTATATGCAATCTTTTGCTCGGTGCGATCTAATCTTCTTCTTTCTTCACTGCGAAGGCTCGTATGACATCCAAGCGATTCCAACCTGCTTCTTTTAATACCTTTTGTTAATCTAATTACCTCTTCGTTTCTGTTAGTCGCCATATGGTCTGACGACCAGGCAACCCACGATACTGGGCTATATTGTACTAACCTCGTTTTCAGATATAGGTCTCCACTGTGCTTGCCTTAAGCGATGACAATGTTCTTGTTTATTTGTTTGCCTTTGGCATCTGTTATCGACTCCACACATGGGGCACATGCGATCCTATCCTCCGTAAGCCGGCCCCTTGTATGTTCAACAGAACGGGTATCGTTTCCCGAATCTCCATTTTGGGCACAAGAAACTCCCCTTTTAACGGTTCTACGAAACCACTCTCTGGATTTAGTTTTAATTATATCTGTGCCTTATCTTATCTTAGAATTTTATCCTTATCTTGAGGTTACTTTCGAAAATTATCTTAGAATATTACCTTACCTTGGGATTCCCTTTGGGATTACTTTGGGATTGTATGTTTATCGTCGAGTTATCTTGAGAATTATCTTAGAATTTACCTTTATCTCAGGGTTACCTATATTAACTTAATCTTGTGATTATACCGTTAGGTCGGGGTTATCTTTGGGATTTTATCCTTATAATTGGACAAAATTTTTTGAGAAAATTAATTAACTAAATTTTTTGAAACTAAGTTATATATAACTTGGATGAAAAAATAAAAGTTGAAAGAAAGAATCTAACGGTCTTTAGTTTATAATTTGTTTGGGCAGTTAGGGAAAGTGTTAAAAATTTGTTTAACTCAGATGTCAAACGGGCAGGGAAATACTTGGATAGTTACCTGTGTTTTTGTAAATATTTGTGTAGACTATTTCATACATCCAAGTGTTTATATAAAAAGAATTTTTCAAAAAAAATAGCTAGTTAAACTAAGTTATATTGTAAGACTTGGAATTTAATTTAGAATTGTAGGATTTTAAATTAAGGTAAGTCTCTTGTTTTCCGACAATGTGTTGTTAGTGGGAATTGCAGCAAAGAATAACAATGCGCGCAATAGTGAGGTAGTCGAGAAATTAGTGGCTGCTTCTCCCCTTTCCATTTTCTGATTTAGTCCGGGTTGCTTCAGGAAAAATCAAGTGGTGCCTAATAACTTTTTTAGTTATTAATGGCGTTAGGCTACAAGTTGTCCGGACCTTTTCTGATTTTTTTCTTATTTGTAGTTGTACTACAATTGTTACGTTTTAATTGAATTAACCCGTAACACGCATTTTTCGATTATTGGATAACCAGTTTCCATTTTTTATACTCGATAAATATACCGTACTTTGTTTAAAAGCGAAAGTAATTTCCATTGTTTCTCGGCTCTGACCTTGAGTAGGTTATAAATTAGTAGTTAAATTGTAGGCTTAGAATGACGTAATATGTAAAAATTTGTTGAAGAAGCCCTGGGGGGTTTACGTAATTCTCAGGGATTTGTGACGTTATTATCGGGGCAGCCACGTTGGTTCGTCAAAATTTATGCTACGTTGACTCGTGGCCGTACGTAACACAAAGAAAAACAAAGAAAGGACCGGGCTCAATCGGAGAGTGGGGGGGGGGGTGTAGAAAGCAGACCAACATATAAGGTACGCGGCTGTAAGGAATTAGTAACAGTACCTGCAATAGAAAAATTAGAATAGTAAACCTGAAAAAAAACAAATTAGTCCTGCAAACCTGGAACAAAGAAAAAGCATAGCATACGGATCAAGTATAAATTGTTCAGTACTTTGTAGAATAAAAAAAAACTGTTGGGATAATCTATATAATATAACAACGTTAAAAGCAATATAACAATTTGCTTTTAAATTTTCTCGTTTTTATGACTCTGATTTTTTTATCTCTACAATTTTTTTCGCTGCTTAGATGTATCATCACTAAATTTCTTTAATATTTTCTCGGCTATCACTTTTTTACACTTTTTCACTCCATCCATTTATCATCTTTGGCATGATTACCGCAATAAGTTTTTAGAATTTGCCAGAGCTGACGATGTGTTGATTTTTTTAAAATAAGGTAAATATAAGAGTCGGGAACCAAACCTATCTTCAAAAAAGTCAATATCCGCAGTTGCAAAGACGGAAAATTTTCATTTCTTGTGTTTTTATTGTGGAATGTTCACTTATAATCCTGTTCCGTTCTCTCCCCCTTTTTTACTGTACTTGTGACTTAGAACTTTCATTGTATTTTCTTCTTTTTATCTAACATATTGGCGAGGTTCCGTCGATCTTTCATACACTTCTTTTCATTATGGTGGTGCGATTTTACCATATATTTTATTCTCCTATCGATTTCTTATACCTTTGGGTTGAGTATGCCTACTTTTGAGAATATCAAGGCATGGTTTTGTTTCTATTTTTTCTGCTAGGCTGGAGTCTTTCAGGTTTCTTGTTCCTTTTACTTGGGGGGCATTTCTCATTCTCTCTTATATACAACGCTTGTCCTGCCTTATTTTTCCTCCAACAGACTTTTCCAATGCTCCACCCGAAGGTACTACATAGGCCAGGAGGCGAGTTTTTTGTTGCCTGGAAATTTAGAATTTGCCGAACCCTTGCCGTTCCAGGCAAGGTAGGGATCTTTAACGTGCGTGACAACACACACACGGGACCTCCATTTAACCTCTCATCCGAACGAGGGCATAATTTTTGTGAAAAATGCTCACCAGCCATTTTTCAAGCAGTCAGCCGTGTCGGAATTCGAACCCAGGACCTTGGGATCCGTAGTCTTATGCTTACTACATCGATCCACGGCGACGTCTCTCCAAATACTACCGCCTGTCACATAAGAGTTACGCTCCCCCACGGGTTACTGACTCTGTTTTGGCCAGTTTTTCTATATGTAATCTTTTGCTCAATGCGATCCCTTATTCTTTCACTGCGGAAGCTAGTATGGCATCCGAGCGATTCCAACCTGCTTCTTTTAATACCTTTTGTTAAACTAACTACTTTTTCGTTTCTGTTAGTCGATAGTCGCCATATGGTTTGATGACCAGGCAACCCACGGCACTGGACCATGTTGTACTAACCTCGTTTTGAGATATGAGTCTCCACTGTCCTTGCCTTAAGCGATGACGGTGTTCTTGTTAATTTGTTTGCCTTTGGCATCTGTTATCGACTCCACACATGGGGTACAAGCGATCCTATCCCCGGTAAGCTCGCCCCTTGTATGTTCAACAGAACGGGTATCGTTTCCCGAATCTCCATTTTGGACACAAGAAACTCCTCTTTTAACGGTTTTACGGAACCACTCTCTGGATTTAGTTTTAATTATATCTATGCCGTATCTTATTATTTTTTCCTTATCTTGGGGTTACTTTCGAAAATTATCTTAGAATATTACCTTACTTTGGAATTCCCTTTGGGATTACTTTGGGATTGTATGTTTATCGTCGAGTTATCTTGAGAATTATCTTAGAATTTACCTTTATCTCAGGGTTACCTATATTAACTTAATCTTGTGATTATACCGTTAGGTCGGAGTTATCTTTGGGATTTTATCCTTATAATTGGACAAAAATTTTTGAGAAAATTAATTAACTGAATTTTTTGAAACTAAGTTATATATAACTTGCATAAAAAAATAAAAGTTGAAAGAAAAAATCTAACTGTCTTTAGTTTATAATTTGTTTGGGCAGTTAGGGAAAGTATTAAAAATTTGTTTAACTCAGATGTCAAACGGGCAGGGAAATACTTGGATAGTTACCTGTGTTTTTGTAAATATTTGTGTAGACTATTTCATATATCCAAGTGTTTATATAAAAAGAATTTAAAAAAAAAATAGCTAGTTAAACTAAGTTATATTTAAGACTTGGAATTTAATTTAGAATTGTAGGATTTTAGATAAAGGAAAGTCTCTTGCTTTCCGACAATATGTTGTTAGTGAGAAAGGCGGCAAAGAAATACAATGCGCTCAATAGTGAGGTAGTCGAGAAATTAGTGGCTGTTTTTCCCTTTCCATTTCCTGATTTTGTGAGGGCTGTTTCAAGAAAAATCAACTGGTGCCTAAAAACTTCTTTAGTTAATAATGGCGTTAGGCTACAAGTTGTCCGATCTTAGAGGAACGAGAGGCATTTTTTCTGTTTTTTTCTTATTTGAGATTTTGCCACAATTGTTACGTGTTAAGTGAATTAACTCGTAACACGCATTTTTCAATCATTGGATAACCAGTTTCCAGTTTTTATACTCAATAAATTTACCGTACTTTATTTAAAAGCAGAAGTAATTCCCATTGTTTCTCGGCTTTCACCTTGAGTAGGTTATAAATTAGTAGTTAATTGTAGGCTTAGAAGACGTAATATGTAAATTTGTTAAGATGCCCTGGGGGGTTTACGTAATTCTCAGGGATTTTAACGTTTCGGGGCAGCCACGTTGGTTCGTCAAAATTTATGCTACGTTGACTCGTGGCCGTACGTAACACAAAGTAAACAAAGAAAGGACCGGGCTCAATCGGTTTGGTGGGGTGAAGTAAGCGACCAACATATAAGGTACGCGGCTGTAAGGAATTAGTAACAGTACCTGCAATAGAAAAATTAGAATAGTAAACCATTAAAAACAACAAAAGTCCTGCAAACCGAACAAAGAAAGCATAGCATACGGATCAAGTATAAATTGTTCAGTACTTTGTAGAATAAAAAAAAAACTGTTGGGATAATCTATATAATATAACAACGTTAAAAGCAATATAACAAATCTTTAGTACAAAGTGAGGTAATATTGGGGAGTAGCAGAAACGTTTCCTCACACACCAATTAGACATAAAGCAGATAAAATTTTAGCAAAATATAAATAGGTAAACACAATTAATATGAGTAGTCCAGTAGTATTGATTATTCTCTTTTTTTTCTTTCTTTTATTTAAAATAGCATGCAAGTCTATGATAAAAGGTATCAGAACGCCAAAGGTATGGCAAAGCAACGGACAGGTATTTAAAGTAGAAACAAGTAGGAAATAGTTCAACTTACAAACAGTCCTTCAGCAACGCTTCCTCGCAATTGAACGTGGGATTCCCGATGTCCTGCACTAACGAAGCACTGCACCCTTGACTGCGAGGGTGTGGATGGAATTTCTCACACTTTACACTAATCACGCCTACGTATTTCACTGGTGTTAGCAGCAGACGTTATCATGCTGGTGGAACTACGTAACATCGATAAATCTATTGTTAATTCTATTTCCTGAGACAATAATTTTGAAAGATTTTGTAACACAAATTGTAAAGAAAAATAGTAATAAAAGTTTAGAGTCACGGGTTTTCAAGGCACGACGTAAGCATTAAACTAACAGTAACGTGAAGCGTTTTATTTGCTACCTATGGTAACAAAGGAAAAGCTAATGCTTTTGCATAACCAAATTCGCGCAAACAAAGATCTATTTTAGATTCGTTGGGGTTCGAAAATTCAGGAACTACAGTACCAACTGTCTTTACAAGTGAATGAGATACCTGTTCATAAGAAGCAACCTCTTTTTTTTTCTACTAAACCTGCTACAACTGTATCACCATTTTTAGAAACACTCAAGTTTTAAAACTGCGTTTGAATAAACCAAAGTATACACTACTCCGATAAGAAAAGGAGGCCACGAAAACTAGATCGCACACAGTTCAAATATAGCAAGACAAATCCACAAAAAAACACAATTAGTAAAGCGACGGTATCACTAAGTCAGTCTTCCGTAAAAAACAACCACGTGCGGTCGGGTTTTCCAAGTTCTACGACTTTTATTTCTAACAGAAAAGCAACAAAAATAATTTGTCGTGCAACGCGTAATCACTAAGTCAATGTTTCGTAAACCTTTTATTTTACAAGAAAAACAACTAAAGACACAATCAGCAAAGCAACGCGTATCACTCAAAGTACTTAATCTACCGGAACCAAGAACAAAAACCGCCTACGCATCTGTTCATAACAACTCGTTGTTATTACCGCCGCACTTCTTGTCAATCCAACACGTTACATACAAAAGCATACCTCATTCAAAGGTAATCAGAACTACACTTCTTATTTGTTTATATTTAGACTCGTATATCCACATAAGGAACAACATTTATATGAATAGCAATTTATCATTAATTCCAAGCGGTTTGTAATTTTCACTAAGTTGGAAAACAATTTACGAATAATTCTATTTAAAATTCATTCATTGCAATGTATTTATTAATGAAAACCAATCTTCAATTAAACCATCTTTTAAAAGTAATACCCGCGAGTTAAATTGCATACAATATAGAACTAGTAGTTGCAGAAATGTAATTACGAATTGGGAAAAAGGCGTAACAAGGTTAAGCTGTAAAAATGCCCGTTACAGATTTTTAATCGCTCTCGAGGAAATGAAATGAAACTTTTATTGGACCTCGAACAAATTCTGTCTGGAATTATATGAGCACTTTTGTACCGGGGCTCAACTAAAGCGATCGGGTTTTGGTCGGAGTGAAGTAAGCGCGTGCTTTTCGATTTAATCCCCTAGCTATCGTCCCCATTTCTCTTTATCTCATTCTTTTAGGACACTACTACAATTAGATACATGTGACAAAAATGTGATGAGAATCCAGACCACAGCTCTCTGAAAATGTAAGTAAAAACCTGCTATAACCTTGGCATAGAAATCTACATGTATAAATCATAAAATTTATTTTGTAAGGGTTAAGGGGTATTTAACATGTAATAATTTGTGCCCACGTTTGGGGCGAAATAACTTTCACCTGTTGGAAGTAGACCCCGCAGAACTTTTCTGACAACCAAACACTACATAAGTATGATTTTGTCAAAGGTGCTGTGGAGAACTATACAGTTAAAGACAATAAATTACTTGACATATTTTATTCTGACAGTAAAATTAAACTAAGACATTAAAAGTAAACAACATACTAACAGATGCCCAGTCTTTTTAGTAATAGTCCACACATTGACTCATTAATATTTGGAAACCACTTTCCCCTTTTTCATCAGTTCTAGAAGTGATTTACCCCGTCAGAATCATCCTCAAAGTAAGAGAACGCCAAATTGTCTTTATTCTTTGGATCAACTAGGTATTGATCCAAGTCTTTTACGCCAGCTCTGAGTAAAACATCTTCGTCTAGACAGAATTCTCCAGTTGGTTTTGGTGTTTGTGTGAGAATGGCATAAGCTGCATCGGCCATTATTTCAGGGGTACGACAATAATTTGCTGCTTCTTTGCCTCCAACGTATTTAATGGCGGCTGTGTCAATAACTAAAATTTAGAAAAAGTTTTAAATGTTTTCAATTTCTTATTGCTGTCAAACTTATCTTCTAATAATATATACAATATAAATTAGACATTTTGAAGAAACAGTTCATCAAACTGTCTAATAGAAATGGAACTGGCTATTTTGGTGCAAATCAACAATAAAATATTTAAAACAATAAGCTGTGGTTTTGAAAATCATTATTGTCGTAGGTGGCTGTCTGGAAACGTTGAAATAATAATAGTTAATAACATAAAATTCACATTTTTAAATATAATCCGAAATACCGTTTTAAACGGACCTGCACCTTGAAGAAGTTCTAGAATACTAGAACCGGTAGAATGACTTGCATGTATCAGTGAACCAAAAGCCGAACTGTAGGTTTAACCAAATTAGTGGGGTCTTTAGTGAGGAACCAGACTAAGACATGTCGCCGAAAGAGGGCCGCAGCTTTTCGGTACTTAGAGTGGCAGAGACCGTAGGGGTTGGTATGGCATTCTAATACGCTATTGCGATATGGAAGAAAACGGTAAACCACCACATTACTCCCAAATACACAACGTGCCAAAAACGTTTTCAAAATAATGGTATTCTCTGGGGGCAAAAGATTCTGGAGTTAAACTAGTCTCTCGTTCAGATCTCCTGAAAGGGACTACTTTGGAGGATGTGATAGACAAGCTCAATAAGAAAACCCGGGACATTTTGCGAACCGGGGCGTGGAGTTTTAGAAGCAAGTAGGCAAACTAGAGAATTTGAAAATTGAAATGGATAGGCTAGCGTTAGATATAGTAGGGATTAGCAAGTCAAGTGGCCAGTGACGGGGAATTTTTGGAACGCAGACTTTGTAGTAATTCATGCAGGATCAGAGGAAGGAACTTTGGGTGTGGGGATTAATTATATGTGTGAGACAGGCGAGATATCCAAAGATTTCGAATGTAACACCATAGTCACTGTACCGAAAAAGAGGTGTCGTTAGATGTGAAATTTTGAACAATAAATTTGACAGCACACTGGCAAAAATATTAACAAGAATTCTACAAAGATGGATGGAAAAACGGACTCAAGAAATTTTAGGAGAACATTAATTTGGGTTTAGGTAAAACAGGGGAACACAGGAAGACATGCTAGCTTTAGGAATGATAAATGGAGAAGACAATAAAAAAAAGAGAAAGGTGTAGATAAGGTTTGTAGATCTGGCAATAACATTCGACAATGTAAAATGGGGAGGAATTGTTCGAAATTTTCAAAAACATTGGAATGAGCTTTAAGGATAGACGGATAGTACATAGCTTATTATACAAAGAGCAAACAGCTATAATAGAATTAGAGCAGGAACGTAGAGAAGTAAATATTAGGAAAGGGTGAGACAGGGATGTGCCCTATCCCCATTAATTTTTAACTTGTACATCGACGAGGCAATGAATACTGTCAAATGCAGGAAGGCATTTGAAATTATTATGCAGAGACAAAACGATAAATTTGCTCAGATTCGCAGACGCTATAGTGGTATTAGCATCTAGCAAGGAAGAATTAGGCGTAGCTCTTAATGAAATGGAAACAGGTGGATAGGAAAAAGATAGAAGGATATAGGAAGACCTAGACCAAACTATATTAGTCAAATTATTAGAAATTTAGGTTGTGAAGGGTATGTAAAGTTTTTTAGATTAGCACAGAATAGAAAAGGAGTTAGAGCTGCGTCAAACCGACCTTAAGTAAGGTCGAAAACAAAATGATGGCTAACAGAGACAAACGGTGTGAAAATCAACAAAAATAAAACTAGAGTGCTAGTATGTAGAGAAGGGGAAAATAAATCAAATACCAGAATACAACTAGAAACAAGAACTTACAATAGGTTATAGATTTCTGCTACCTAGGAAGACAAATAGCTCAAGATTGGAATAGTGAAAACTTATAAAAAAGATTAACACAAGGCTATGCCACATTTTACAAGAAAAATTAACTACTATTCTCGAAGACACAAACAGAAAAGATTACTGAAAGTATTTGTGTAGAACTTGTGAAACGTGGACAGTAGGAGAAACGGATAGGAAAAAGGGAGAAACCTTTAAAATGTGGTGCTACAGACGTATGATGATCAGATAAAGTTAAGAACAAAAAGGTACTGGAAATGCTAGAGGAAGGAAGAAATTTGTAGAAAACAGTAACAAATGTGAGTGGCAGATGACATGACACATTCCACGGCCTGAAATAGTATTGAAGATATTAGAAGCAGAGAAAGTAAAAAAGAGAGGTAATTGCAGACCTATATTAGACTACTGCACACAGATAGTGAAAGATGTAGTTATGTTTTCCGGTATTCCATGCTGACAAGGAAGAACGCAGCACAGTAAGTAGTAGAAAATCACCTACACCCAATACCGCAACAAAACACAGGGACAGAACGGTAGAATTGAACTCCAAAAGAATCAGAGTTCGGTCTAGCTCAAAGACGTCGGAGAGTGGGGTGGGTGACCTAGAAAGAAAAGAATTTGAAACCTCACTAACAAAGAGATTTATATTACGCACATGTAGAAAATCATACAATGTTAAAGGGATATTTACAAACGCGAAAATACATTTTGCGTAATCTTTCGTTACAACGTGATGTACATAAAGCGACAATTTACATATAATACAGTATAGCCTAAACCTCAGATATATCCATCTAAATAAAAGCATACTAACAATATGTTCCAACTCTAAATATATACAAGAAATATCGAAATAATAATATAGTAAGTAAAAAGTTGCGGTAGGAAACGCATGTCTTAACATTAAAGTTTTAAACAGTCCGTTGTTGACGTTCACATTAATTTATACAGTAAAAAGCAACCACCAGAAAAGCCTCTAAACGCATTAAAATTTTTAAACAGTAATCTTCATCATTAGGTCTTCGGTTCTGGAACTGATTAGACGCGTACTCTCATTGTTTCTTATTCTGAACTAACCTAGTGTGAACAGGACAGTGTCATCTTGTAACACAACTCCGTGCAATTTCTTAAATTACCAACCTTCCTTGGTGCGCTACAAAGAATATAATAAAAACAAATACTCAACAACATATGTATCATTAATAAGTTGCGTTTTGAGCCCGAAGAATTGGCATGCATCATGGTATTCGCATTTTCCAATGAATGGATCTCAAAGACATCCTACCTCTTTAAACAGGTTCTCTTATCAAAATGGCTTTCCTACTTCAAAACCAGCTCTAAAACGCGAGCAACTACAATTGTATATGCGCGCCCGTTACGCATGGTAACAACAGCTATCTAGAGATAAGTACATAATGGAACAAAACCTACTAGTAGAAATGCAACACAAAATACACTTTCACGTAAAATAGCTAAATTAAACTTCTGATGACGACCATAATATTACCTTTTAAAACGATATGCCATGGAATATTAATGAAAACAGAAATTTAACAAATTCAGCTATGACACAAAATTGTATACGTTACAACGCCTCTCTCCAAAAAGAACGAAATCGATTTTGATGATTTTTTTTGTAGATCTTTGTGATTTTGACTTATATTTTTATACATAGATATCTATACAACTTACAACCAAACACTAAACTTCTAACACTGATCTGAGAATCTAAAAAAATCAAAAACACAAGAAAATAATCGGCCACTAATCTAACAAATCACGGGAAATCAATTATGAAATGTAAAAAATGAGTGTAGCAGTAACTTAGTGTACAATACGTTCTAAGGAAATCAATTTTGGGAAGACACAAATAAGAAAAGTCATAATCGGTAGAGTCAAATCGGTAAGTATAACACTCGAACACAACAAATGGGAAATAATGTGGCAAATGCAATAAAAAAAAAGAAGAGTATTTCAAGTATCCAAAACTAAATTTTTTAACAAAGCTACTAATCTATCTTTTAAAAAAACAAAAAGTCTAATAACAAGACTGCAACAAAATCTGCAGAAATAACAGGCCACATTGCATTAAAGTTAAAATTGGTCTCAACATAACATATTTACACTTATCAGCTGTAATCTCTATATCTATCCGAACTAGATCTCTGAATTCTGAAAAATACAAAATCTCACACTAAGCGATTCGGATTACTTGCAAACGTAGGTCTCTAATCACGATAACCCATGCATGCGTCCACTACCTCACCTATATCTCTACTCTCAACTTTAGGAAGCTATCTCTTCCTACACTACACAACAAACCAGAATCTAAAACCCGAAACCAAACTCTGATATCACAAAATTATCTCAATCTCAAACTAGCGGTGTACCTACACCCCCACCAACTTTACCACACAATTCTCTCACCTACCTCGTGTATTAAGGCGCATTTTCGACGCCTCCACATGAATTTTGCTACGTAGTTTATCATCTTCACGCTTTTCAATGTGTTATGCGCCAAAAACCGTTGCACAATTTTTGTATTCATATTATTTTGGGTATTACACATAGTAAATGGGGTGTAGGTGTTCCCGACGAATCTTTTAGGGATAATAGTTTTTTTTTACCATTCTAAAAGAATTTGAATACAATTTCCATGGGCTATGGAACATTACGTATTCCAACCTTCCAGGACGCGTAACGAACCAACGATTGTGGTTGATGAGCGGTTGGAAGCACCGTGATGATAGCCATTCTCGATGTGACCACCTATGTTTAATTATTGCAGCGAGATGCATATAGACCTGTGATTAAGTCAACTTGTCGTTTCCTACCTGATATCCTTGCCTATTATCTCTTTTGTGTTTCCATTTTTGTTGCAGGAAACCAGCAGCGAATTTTGTCGCAGGAATTTGACCTAGAGCGGCAAATCACGCCCACGCAAAACAACCGAGACATCGTACTTAAGACTTTTCTAACGTGCATTCAACTAAAGGTAAGCAGTGTGAATTAATGAATCTGCTTTCCTAAGTTTGTAACGTAGATTATATTATTTTAACATTTGTAAATTCTGTGCAACCTAGCGCGCATGTTTATGCAATCGAGTAAAACCATACCTTTTAAGTGTAGTAGATGGCGCCCACGTTGGGCGTCATTTGTTCTACTTAAAAGGTATGGTTAGGTACTCGCTGAATAAATAGAAGGCGTATTAGGTTATACAAAATTTACAAATGAAATAATATAATTTACGTTTCAAACTAAGCTAAGTAAATTCATTTACCTCCTAGTTTAATGCATATTGGACGGCTGTATATCGGGTTCGATAAAGGTAGATGAGGGTCATCGCGGTTTGCCGCTTTAGTCCATATTCTGTGACGAAATTTGTTGCTTTTCTTTCGTAAAACCTTTAACAAAGAACACAAGACAAAGGTGTGATATTGAATTAGAATAAGTTTGGAAATTAACGGGTAGAACTCCTCCACATTCTATAATGCACTCTCGCACCGTTGGTTAGGTGGTCACGTTAAAAATGCCGATTATGACGTCGCTTACAACCACTTGTCAACCCTTTGTTCGTTACACATCCTGATTAGTCAGAATACGTCATATGCCTGTTCCAGGATCCGTGGGAATTATATTCAAATTCCTTTCACACGATAAAAAAAGTTATTCCCTCTAAAATATCGCCGGGAACACCTAGACCTCATTTACTATTCGTAGTACCCTAAATAATACTAATACAAAAATTGTGCAGGAGTTTTTGGCGCATAACAAATTTCAGTTATAATCACTATTATCTTTCTCTTAATATAAATGAGCTTTCTTACTTGTTTTCGGCCACAGAGTATTAACAGAAATGCTGTATGGTGCGAACTCCTGATGCATTCCTAAAGCACACAATGTCATTCCAAATTTTGCAATCGAATACGCAACGTGCTTTTTAAAATATACCTTGCCCATATTCAAAGGTGGAGAAATATTTAAAATATGAGCGTGTGGACTTTTCTTTAAGTATGGAAGGGCTAATTTTGACCTGAAAATAAAATCAATAAATTAGTTTATGTTCTGTTGTTTGTTAAATATACTAAAATGTTTTGAAACTGTAATTTATATAGCAACCACCGTTAACTTTGTTCAACGTTCCTTTCACCGAGTAGCGTTTTAAGTAGCGACAATAGATAATAATCATTTTCACATACTACGCTATCTGATTATATAGTTTATAGATCGTGTTGCGTGCAGTTTCTGCATTGGAATATTTCCGTTTCTAGTTCATTAAATTTTCGCATTCCCTACTTTATTTACAATCATTTGAATATTTATTAACGATTTGGACAGCCTTTTCAATTTTAAACGGTTGCTTATCCAACACCGTGTATGATTCTGTTAGAATATTTAATTATATTTTAAAACACTTCAATTTATCCTATTTTATTATGGGATTATCAATGTGGGGTATCTGTAATCAACCAGGTTTATTTAAGAGTAAATTAGCTAGAAATATGTTGTTTGCATTCGGTTTCATTGTGCGAGAAAGTGTGCACAAAGTATAGTTTAGGTATATAAAATGTGGTTGCGTGATTGTTTTCAAGTCACACTGAGATAAACAAAATTTGTGTAGGACCAATTTTGTAAATTTTAATTGCTTTGGTTTAATGTTATGAATATGCTAATGACGGTGGTTTTAATTGTGCGGTATTAGAATACGCCAAAATAATTTCTTGTAAAAAATTGTAGAAGTTCAAGATGTATTTCCTCAGATTCTTCGATAATTTCTAGTGTTCTAATACGTTCCATCAAAACAGTATAAATGTATGTTGGGTAATATCATTTTTAGTCAACAGTTCTAACAAAAGAAATTCATAAACTTAATCACTTGACTTCATACTGCCCCTGTCTCATCACGAAATGCATTTAAAGTATATATGTGAATTTTATTAAAAAATATTTCGTAATTCTTACCGTGACAATTCATAAGATGGATCTTCACTTTGAAAAGCATGACAAAGTTGTTTTTTAATATTTGAAATTTGTATAACGAAAACAATTCTATTCTGAATATACTTCCTGTATGTTTGTTGTGGTTTGTTTTGTATTCTTCTTAAATCTTCTTGGGTATTAAACCACTCAGAGTTTTAAAAATTGTCTTTATTTACGTTTCGATCCATGAGCTAGGATCGTTGTCAAAATATTTTGAGTGGTTTAATACCCAAGAAGAATTAAGAATTCTATTCTGTTTCAGCAAGGAAGGCCGGTACAATAATAATGAATCAATTCAAATCATAACTTTCCTCAAAAATCCGTGTGTACATAATAAAAGAACACGAATCGCATTTTTCTCAAAAAATATATGTGTCAATAAGCACTAACTGAATTGCACTTGTCTTGGAAAGTTCTTCGGTAAACTCGTACATCAAAACTTATATTATTTTAACAAACGAAACTACGACCAATAAATGGTAAACCCAGTAAAAGCTCTAAACCACCACGAATATACATCAACGTGTCTAAATACGAGATAAGAAATTTATACAACCATGCTTGTGGAAATTGAGAAGGACGCGTAGAATGGTTTGCCTAACTTCCTGCATTGAAACTATAGAAACTTACCATAAACTGATTAATAATTTATATTACGTATGTTGTAGAGATACGCGAACCAGAGTTTTAATGGATAGGAATTCGTGATTGAAAATAACCTTGATGAAACACGTGCATAAACTCAATGTAAATATTTAAAAAAACGAACGTTGTTGATAATAGAAACTCCACCTTGTTAATGCCATAACATAATAGGATAGATTGAAGTGTTTTAAATTAAAATTGAGAAGGCTTTCGAAATCGTTAATAAACACTCAAATGACTGTGAATAAAGTAGGGCGTGTGAAAATTTAATTGAGTAAGCACGGAAACATTCCAATGCAGGAACTGCATGTAACAACCGGGAGCTGGAAGGAGGCGAGTGTACATATTATGAAGACGGCATTTCGTTAATTGATATTCTAGCGCCGATTGGTCTGTCTCCGACCAGAATAATTACGTTCAAACGTAAACGAAGCATCTGTATGCAAAAGATAATTGATTGGTTGAATAGAGTTGATTGACAGGTACAAGAATTTCGCATTTGAGAATTATTTAGATTAAAACAGGGAATCTTGAGAATGGTATTTGCATAATTTATGGTATGTTCTCTAGCGATTGCCATCGTGGATATTGGAAGTTCAGTCAGATTGAAGCTTTGATTACAATATGTTCTAATTTAAAGCTTTAAAATATATCAGATAAATCGCTGTATTCGATATACATTAATTATAGTGCTTCGTATATAAATTAATAATTCGTGCTTAGATAGTTAATAATTGTGTTTCGATATTAAATAATTAAGAAGATAACATCGTATTTTTAGAAGAAAATTTTCATTACACTGGTGTCAAGTAGTGAGATTAAAGTTTTTTGAACATTTTCTATTTGCATGCATATCATTCGTAGCTAAAGAAAAAAGGATATGGATAGCGAAATTTTTTGTTCTTGAAGGAGTTCAAGTCAAGCGTTGCGGAAAGCTTGGCTAAAATTTCCGCTAATTTACATGAAAATGCTGAGCAACAGAACCGCAACACCGTAAACCTGGCAGCGTAATTAGAAGAAAGTAGCACGAGTTTTACATAAAACTGCAGCAAATCTCACAGGAACTTAAACCGAAACCCGAAAATCGCGGAACAATTAAATGAGGAATTTTTAAAGGAAACCTGGAAACCAAATTTTCCGGCGGTTTGCAGAAACTCGAGGCAACATTTTCAGAAAAATAGAAGAAGATGTCCTGAGGATGGACAAAAGGGTAATTCCCTAACAGTGCAAGCATCAGGATCCTCAGTGCATGTGATACAACAGCATACTCCAGACTTTAATAGTGTCAGGAAATTCGAACTCTGACGTAAGGTTCAGAGTAAAGCCACTCACATTTGATGGAAGTTCACCTTGGCAAACATATTTCAAACAATTCGAGACAGCCGTGAGAGCTAACGTCTCGAACGATGGTGACAGGGCCACTGCGTTGATTGTCACGTTACTAAGTGAGGTTTTGAATAATCTACAGACCATACCAACCATGATCAAAAAAGCTAGGGGGTGATAACATCAAAACTGTAAATGATGTGTTGTTATTTTCATCTGCAAGTATCTGAAGCAGATATTGCTCGCTTGGTGAGACTAACCTACCCAACAGCACCGGATAGCTTTCTAGAACAGCCGACATTACAGACTTTTATTGACTGGTTACGCGACGGAGCGATCCAACAATCACCACAGCAGACACGACCAAGGATCCTTGATGATACGCTACCTCATGCTTTGGAATTCGAAGCGGCAAAGCAAGCTTTGCATCGTGGTAATGTCAAGGTAATGTGCTTCGTAGAGGAACAGAAAGCATAGAGGAACTTTAACCAAAGAGAAAGGAACCCAAATGCTGGAATTGTGGCGAGTTTGGGCATATACCGTCTCAATGTAAACAGCCCAAGAAAGATGTACCGAAGTAGGAAAGATAAGGAGGGTCGACAGGAGGGGGCGAATATCGACTTGCACAGGCTCCTCCCCGAAGACCATTATCCGCATCGCGCATTTACGTATATGGATAGTTTTACGGTAAGACTGTGACGTTCTTGATCGATACCGAAGCCACTAGGATAATTGTTAATTCGGGTGTAGTGCACGTCAGTGGTAAAGTGTCACCTGCGACGGTGCGTCTTCGAAACATGGCTGGTGAGGAAATCAAACACACGTAACGCTAGATATAAAAATTGTAATTGGGAGCAAGATATTTGACCATCGAGTAGTAATAGCAAACATCGCCGAAGAAGTTATTTTGGGAATGAATTTCTTGAAGAGGTATGAATTTCATGTATATAGAAAGAGAGTGTCTTGAGAGTAAGGAATGAGGAAGTGCCGTCTTGCGAGGTACACGACGTGTTTGTGCGAGATTATTTGACGGACGATATTATCCTTCCTAGAGTGACAGAAAGTATGGTGATGGAACGTTTGGATGATGATCTCCGGGAAACTTTAAGCGCGTTATTGAACCCATTAGCGACGAATCCCTCGCAATGGGCGTACTTGTGGGGAACGTTCTGACCGAAGTGGCAAATGGTGTACCTGTGAAGGTATTAAACGCGTATGACTACGATAACGCGCTGAAAAAGAATACAACGGTTGGGTCGTATTCTGCGGTTATTTACGTGGCGGGGTGTGACGGTGTTGAGAAAGAACCATCCACCAACAAGTGTTCCGTGAAGTTCAATAACTTTGTTTTTTGGCTGTGGCCACTCTTGTACCGCTTTAATCTTTTCTGGGTCTGGCCTTACTCCCTTGCGTGAAATCACGTGCCCTTGGTGTTTCACCTCTTCGCCTAGTGGGTTAGACTTCTCTCTTTATTCTTCACAAGTATAACAGGGGATGCCCTAGGGCTATCAGACTGCTCAATTACTCCTTGCACCTCCATATCTCCAATCAATTCCTCGGCTTCCTGGCGTTTGGCCAATGGGAGTCTGCGAGGCTGCTGCCTTATTGGCAGGGCATCTACTGTATTGATCGTATGCTTAACTACTGCTGTCTTTTCTAATCAACCACCATAGACTGCGCGCCCGCCCGGGTACCGTCGGATTAAGTTTTTACGCACTGCCAGTTGTTGTTCAAGATGCTGGCACGGTTTTGTCAACTGGTCATTTGACCAGTAAAAGTAGCGCTGCAAGCTACTGGTGCAAATCTACTACCTAAGAACCACTTCATTAATATAGAATCAAAGACAGGAATTACCAAGAAGATTTCTAGGTAGAAGCAAGTTTTCGATTAAACTAAGGAAGCGAACATGGTGTTCCGCGAACTATACTGACTATAGGTCGAGATAGAGAGCTCTGTCTATTATCAATTTTTGCGATAACGATATATATATTGCCAGAGATAAGCTTTTAGTTCGAGAATTTCTTGACTTTTTGAGAATGAACGCCATCAAATATCCATTATTACTCGAAAACATCAATGTAGGCCCGGTGACCGATCAGTAATGTGACGCACTGATACAGTTGCTTCAAGATTGTCAACATTTTTTTTCTCACACTACTACTTATGTGGGTGTGCTAAATCCACCGAAATATGGATCACTCTGAGCGATCATAAACCTTTCACCTATCGACCTATCATATGTCACCTACTGAACAGAAAACCGTTAGGATGATGGTAAACGAACTTTTAGAAAGGAAGATTATTCGTGAGTCAAACTCTCCTTACTCTTCGCCAGTTCAAGAAAAATGGGGAAAAGTGGCTGCGTATATATTACCGCAAATTAAACTCACTAACTGTAAAGCAACCACATCCATTGCCATTAATTTCTCATCAACTCATCCGGTTGCACGGCAGAAAGTTCTTTATAAGTCTCGACTTTCGTTCAGGATATTATCAGATATCGGCCAAAGAAAAGTCAAAACAGTATACCGCTTTCGTGACGCCCGAGGACTACTGTGAGCTTAATAGGATGGCTTTGGGTTAACAAATGCGTCGACGGTCTTCCAAAGATCTATGAATAAATTGCTAGCGTTTGCGAGAAGGTTTGCGGCTGCCTACTAGACGACGTAGTAATTCATGCGGAAACTGTAGGTGAAGCCATGAATAATTTGAAAGTCATTTTAAAATTGATGTGAGAAAAAGTTCAACTTTTAATTTAACAAAGTGCTACTTTTTAGACGTTTCCCTCTCATACTTAGGATTTGAAATCCCACATGGGAACGTTAGGCCAGGTTCTGGGAATACCAAGGCGCTAAAAGAAATTCCAATCCCAAAAACGGTTCTTAACATTGTCAATTTATTGGGCTTACAGGTTACTTTCGACATTTTGTAAAGGACTATGCCATTTTGGCGCAATCGTTAAATAATTTACTGAAAATGAACACTAATTTGAGATGGAGTGATGTGGAACAAACAGCTTTTGATAATTTACGACATGCTTTGATACAAAAGCCTTTGTTAATTATTTTTTATCCAAACGCAGAAACTGAAATTCATACCGACGCCAGCACTCTTAAGAGTTGTGGGTAGTGTTCTTCAAAAACAGTGAGGCGGACGTTTACATCCAACTGCTTACAATAGCCTTCAAACGCCGAAAGCAGAAAGCAAGTGTCATTCTTTTGAACTAGAGACATTATCAGTTGTGGAAACATTGCAGAAATTTAGAATTTACTTATCGGACATACATTTTGCCGTTTAACTACCGATTATTATGTGCTGAATGCTTCATGTACAAAAAAAATATATTCGATTTCACGGTAGTTTATCGACCTGTGAACAAGCTTAAGCATGTAGATGCCTTAATTTGAAATCCGGAACTCAGCGAAGATCCACCTAGAGAGGCTTTAATAATTGAGCAAGTTGATTGGGTTTTGTCTGGACAATTGACAAATGAGAAACTGAAAGGTATTCGAGAAGCCCTAATGAAAGAACCTAAGATCGAGTAAAAAAAACAGGTATACAATTGCATTGACTGCCTATACAGCAAAAAATGTGGCTGATGCATCACATTAAAAAGCTTCCTGTACCTCTACATATACTGCATGTCGATCATGTAGGAACTCTTCTCACAAGTCGCAAAGGTAATCATCCTTACTGATAGTTGTTGATGCGTTTACGAAGTTCGTTTTCTTAAAGCCCGTCAAGTCAACGAAGACAAGATCAGTCACCGAATATTACCAAGAAATTTATTGCTATTATGGACAGCCACATGCCGGCGTAACTGAGCAGGGAAGTGCATTCGCTTCGAAAAGGTTCTATGAATATTGCAAAAAGCATCACTTCAAACACGTTTGAAACGCCATCACTACGTCTAGATCAAACGGCTCAATAAAACTATAAAAGGGGTCTTTCTTGCCACGACGCCTTTTGAAATAGAGAGTAATGAGTTCGGAGCAAAAGGTGTTTGTTTAATTTTAATGGTCAATCAAAACTGTGCGGGAAACAATATGAATTAGTGTCTCTTCACGTCTTAGGGATTAGAATGAAAGTGACTTTCAGAAAGATTTTTTTAGTAGCATGTTGCGCTCTGATTAATGACGACAGGGAGTGTGAGCAGTTTTGACAAGAATTGGAAAATGCTATAGGCGAACGTGAAAGCAATGGCTGTGTGGTTCTATTAGGTGATATGGATAGCTGAGTCCGAGTATACAGAGAAAATACTGAACATGTGGTAGGTCCGTTTGGTGATCCAAGAACAAACGACAATGGGGATATATTAGTGAGTATTGTATAGAACTAGATCTTTTTGTATCCAACATATATAAGTATAAGGTATATATAAGTATAAGAACATACACAAATACACATTACAAAGGAGAAGTGCGAGAAGTTTAATTGATTTGGTTGTATTTGATGAAAGTTTAAGAGAACTAATAAATGTGACGAGAGTAATGAGAGGATCTGAGTGTGGGACCGATCATTTTCTGGATTTGTCCAGAATTGATTTTAGCCGAAATTGAATGTCAGACAATCAAGAGTGAAAAACGCTCGTTGAAAGAGTCGACTCAAAAAGAGTACGCTACTATGTTAGAGAGGGAGTTGTGTGACTGCAAACAGGAACGGGAGGAAGCACTGAAATTTGAAGGTGTGGACATCAGATTGTTTGAAGAACATTGTTATGAAATGTGCTTCAGAAGTACGTGGAACGCCAATAATTGGTACATGTAATAAAAGTACATGGTGGAGCGATGAGGTTAAAAAGGTTGTCGGAGAAAATAAAGTGGCGAATAAGAGAATGATTGTAGAAAACCATGTTCAGTTAAGAGACCAACTTCAGGAAAAATATAAGGAGAAAAGGCAAGCAAAGAGCAACTCAGGGAGAGGGAAGGTGAAAAATGCAGAGGATTTTGAAGGGAGTAAAACTTGTTTTGGAAATGGGTAAGGAAGACAAGAAAGGGTGGAAATAAGCGTGTGAATGACGTTGGTAACAGCAGAAATGAAATTGTTTGGGACGAAACGAGTTTGAGAAATTGTTGGAAAGAGTATTTTGAAACACAATGTGGTGGTAGCAAGAAGGATACAGATGACTGCGTGGACGATGAAGAGAGCAGTAATGCACTGGTGGTCGAAAACGTAGATAATAGTTAAAGTTCGAATGCAGTGTAAATGAGGTATGGAAGGTTATGAGAACTTTGAAGAACAGCAAAGCGACGGGTGTAGATGGTATAACAAGCAAGATGCTTAAGTATGGGTACGGGACGCTGATTCAGTGTTTGTACAAACTGATAAGAGTTGTGTATAGAACAAGCGAAGGTGTCTGAGGATTGGAAAAGGGCGATCATTATGCCTTTGTACAAAGGTAAAGGCACCAAGTGTGAATGCAAGAATTGTCGTGGGATAAGTCTGTTGAGTGTATTGAGTAAAATGTATGGATAAATTGTGATCGAGAGAGTTTGCAAGAGAAAGCAGAGCAAGATATGAGACGTTCAATGTAGTTTTATGCCTGGGAGAGGGTGTGTGAATTAGATGTTCGTCATGCAACAAATTGACGAAAAGTGTATTCATGCCAGAAGGAAAATGTATACAGCATTTATAGATCTGACATCCATGGCCGTTCAGTGTATTCATGGACAAATGTATCAGGCAGGTTTGTGAAGGAATGAAAGGGATGGAAATTGGTGAAATATAAGAAAAAAAATTTAAGAACTACTGAGTGGTAAATCAATTTTTATATTCAACTCTTCTATAATAAATTTATTAGTATGAAACAATCACAGTATAGTTATTAGATAAAGAAGAGTTGTCATTTATAAACTTCTACATACTACACATGTCTGTAAATTTGATAAGATATTTTTTCCTTAACATAAAAACACACAATCTAACGATATTTAAATGCTTATGCAGTACCCTATCTACTTAAAAATCAAATAACAAAGTTTTATTTTCTTATAGTGATTAAAGTTTGAAAGTTGTATGTACTTTCCCATTATTATGAATCTACTTCTACAAGTATTCCACCGTTTCACTTTGGATAACATTTCCAATTAATTAAATAAATATAAGTGTGAACCAGTGCTGTTTAAACCTCTTACAAGACTGAAATGAAGCAATTCCCATTTTTCTTATAACCTGATAGCACCCCTGTGAAGTTGACACGACATTCTTTAAATTTTAAAAAACAATGATAGTTCTAGTAGCACTTTTCATAGTTCTAGAGTTCCTGATGGAAAATAAAAAAAGTTGCTCATTTTTAATACCAAAAATTAGCAAATGAAAAATTGTCGTGCTAACTCGCGAATCTAACACGACACTTCCTCGTCTAATCTATAAGAAACCAATAAATATCACAACTTTTAGCAAGAGTTCCCGTTAGTTCTAATCGAGTTCCACCTCTCTATGTAATTAAAATAAAAAATTGCAATAATTAGGTTATTTGAATAAACAACGTATATTGTACCCAGCATGACATTCGGCGAAAAAGTGTAGTGTTGATCATTACTAGTGCATTTTTCGATATATAATTCTGTGGTATACGAGCCCCACAACTTGGGCATCATAAATTATGCTGTGATATTTCTCTTATACCACACAAACACTTGTGAAATTGTTAATTTATAATTTTCTTTTGCCTCGACTAGCTGATTCAATTAAATAAAGCACTTCTATAATACACAGTATAATGATTGAATATTTACAACCCCTTTAAATATCTTCTCCCTTTTTAAATCATATACATCTGTCAAATCATTAGAAAATCAAGCTAGCAAAACGAGCTTTTTGTTACCTTAAAAGACCTGTTGAAACGTTTCAAAAATGTGTATAGCTTTTCATAAAATTTATACAAGAAACCCCCAATTTGTCGGCTTTTACACTTTAAATTATGATTGAGATAAAACAGTTTAAAAATAAATCATATCAAAAATATTTGAGATAAAACAGTTTTAAAAATAAGTCATATCAAAATCTCTAACCTAAAGTATTTTGATAGGTGCTCCGAAGAATTGAAGTCGATATTCAAATCGTTATTGGTGCGTTTATTTCAATGAAAGGTTTTCCATTTTTGCAATATAATATTTACCATCAATTTGCTTGAGCAGGCAGCATTCTCCAAAATTGTATTTCTGATCGTAATGGCTCGTAATTTAAAGTTCTATAGGAATCGTAACATTATTTTAATTGTAATTTAAGATTGTAATTTATATCGTATTTCAGATTGTTATTTAGGTGGTCATTCAGATGGACATTCAGATAGGAATTCAGATGGACATTCAGATCCGTCTCAGAAGTACGGCACAATTTTCACAATTATACACTCTAGAATTTCACTGTTAACAAATATTTATTATGCGTTTCGTTACCTTTTTAAATTCTAATCTTTGCTAGTAACTACTCTTGGATATGTGTTTTAATTGTTTGTACTGCTATATACAGTGTGCTCGCAACTAATAATTTTTATAACCTATTTACTCTCCTAATATCTATAATTATATGTTTCTGTTACTTGGGAGTTTCCTTTACTTATTCTACGACCCCATTGACTTAACCTACCCCTAAATTAACCCTATAATTACAGCAATATGTATATATATATATATATATATATATATATATATATATATCGACAGTTCTACATGAGTTCTAACAACTACGACCACTTTTAGCTTGAGTTCCACTGGCTAACCATTTTTAAATAATTTTTTAATTTTCGATCTAGCACGACACTCGGGGAAATAGTGTCGTGCTGATCACTTCTAGCGCATTTTCGATATATATCGACAGTTCTACATGAGTTTTAACAACTACGATCACTTTTAGCCAGAGTTCCAGTGGCTAACCATTTTTAAATAATTTTTTAATTTTCGGTCTAGCACGACACTCGGATAAAAAGTGTCGTGCTGATCATTACTAGTGCATTTTTCGATATATATATATATATATATATATATATATATATCGACAGTTCTACATGAGTTTTAACAACTACGATCACTTTTATCCAGAGTTCCAGTGGCTAACCATTTTTAAATAAATTTTTAATTTTCGGTCTAGCACCACACTTGGAAAAAAAGTGTCGTGCTGATCACTTCTAGCGCAATTTTCGATATATATCGACAGTGCTACATGAGTTTTAACAACTAAGATCACTTTTAGCCAGAGTTCCAGTGGCTAACCATTTTTAAATAAATTTTTAATTTTCGGTCTAGCACCACACTTGGAAAAAAAGTGTCGTGCTGATCACTTCTAGCGCAATTTTCGATATATATCGACAGTTCTACATGAGTTTTAACAACTAAGATCACTTTTAGCCCGAGTTCCAGTGGCTAATCATTTTTAAATAATTTTTTAATTTTCGGTCTAGCAAGACACTCGGATAAAAAGTGTCGTGCTGATCATTACTAGTGCATTTTTCGATATATACATATATATCGACAGTTCTACATGAGTTCTAACAACTACGACCACTTTTAGCCTGAGTTCCAGTGGCTAACCATTTTTAAATAATTTTTTAATTTTCGGTCTAGCACGACACTCTGAAAAAAAGTGTCGTGCTGATAATTTCTAGCGTATTTTTCGATCTATATCGACAGTTCTACATGAGTTCTAACAACTACGATCACTATTAGTTTGAGTTCCAGTTGTTAACACTTCTTTCCGAGTGTCGTGCAAAGACCAAAAATTTAAAAATTATTTAAAAATGGCTAGCCACTAGAACTCAGGCTAAAAGTGGTCGTAGTTGTTAGAACTCATGTAGAACTGTCTATATATATATCGAAAAATTAGCTAGATATGATCAGCACGACATTTTCTGCGAGTGTCGTGCTAGACCAAAAATTAAAAAATTATTTAAAAATGGTTAGCCACTGGAATTCAGGCTAAAAGTGATCGTAATTGTTAGAATTCATATAGAACTATCGATGTATATCGAAAAATGCACTAGAAATGATCAGCACGACCTTTTTACCGAGTGTCGTGCTAGACTAAAAATTAAAAAATTGTTTAAAAATGGTTAGTCACTGGAACTCAGGCTAAAAGTGATAGTAGTTGTTAGAACTCATGTAGAACTGTCGATTTATATCGAAAAATGCACTAGAAATGATCAGCACGACGCTTTTTCCGAGTGTCGTGCTATATCGAAAATTAAAAAATTGTTTAAAAATGGTTAGTCACTGGAACTCAGGCTAAAAGTAATCGTAGTTGTTAGAACTTATGTAGAACTGTTGATATATATCGGAAAATGCACTAGAAATGATCGGCACGACGCTTTTTTTCCGAGTGTTGTGCTAGACCGAAAATTAAAGAATTATTTAAAAATGGTTAGCCACTGGAACTCAGGCTAAAAGTGATCGTAGTTGTTAGAACTCATGTAGAACTGTCGGTATATATATATATATATATATATATATATATATATATATATAGGTATATATATATATATATATATATATATATATCGAAAAATTCGCTAGAAATGATCAGCACGACACTTTTTTTCGAGTGTCGTGCTAGACCGGAATTAAAAAAAAATATTTAAAAATGGTTAGCTACTGGAACTGAGGCTAAAAGTTATTGTAGTTGTTAGAACTCATGTAGAACTGTCGATATATATCAAAAAATGCGCTCGAAATGATCAGCACTACACTTTTTTGTCGAGTGCCGTGCTGGGTAAAATATACATTGTTTATGCAAGTAACCTAATTATTGCAATTTTTTATTTTAATTACATAGAGAGATGAAACTCGATTAGAACTAACGTGAACTCTTGCTAAAAGTTGTTATATTTATCGATTTCTTATAGATTAGAGGAGGAAGTATCGTGCTAGATTCGCAAAGTTAGCACGGGCAATTTTTCATTTGCTATTTTTTTGTGTTAAAATTGTGTTTAAATTTTAAGAATGTCGTGCCAACGTCATACGAGTCCTGATAGCAGGACGGGTGGTGGTATCTTGCAGAACACACACATGTAAGTCAATATATACACAAACAAAAAATATATTTACTATGCTGGCAATTAGTATACGACAACATATGTAATTATTTACAATACTAACACGTATGCGTGTTAATAAGCACAAACAGGAACAAATGCGTGTAAATAAAAGTACACTTAATCGATTACTGGAAAAGCATAATGAGAATCTTTAAGAGGTTAACGCCAGTTCGCGTTAATGGCCAGAAACAAGAACTAATTACTTGATTAACACGATTGCGTGTTAATGAGCACAAACAAGAACAAACGGTTGTCTATCTTTATATATAATAAAAGCACAACCATACATGTAACAACCGCCTTAAGGCAGTCGAAAACAGATGCATATGTACAGGATTAACACGGGTGCGTGTTAATAACTACAAACAAGAACAATTGCTACGTTAATTAAGGCAAATGTAATATAAATACAAGATTAACACGAGTGTGTGTTAATAAGCATAACGGGAACAAACGGGGAATAGACGTGGAGTCTATTTCTCAATAAATATACAAACTTAACCTAAGCAAATGTTATTATGGACTAATAAAGGATTATTATGATTAGCCCAAAAGAAGATACAGCCATTCAAGAAATGACTGTTGACAACGGTAACGAAGTTGGTGCTTCCACGACTCATTGTGGTTCGGCATGGATCCGCAGACAAGGCCTAGCTGGCTGACGGCGTCGTGGGGTGGTACCTCCGTTCCACATGTAGACGAGTAAAGTGGGGGTCAGAATGTAATTACTGACCGTGTAATGAAGTAATTTTGTGTCACCAGGATACAAATCAGTGGCCATGTAATTGATGTAATAATAGTGTGCTGTCGGAATAAATATCACCGACATGTCGTGTTCGAACTGGGATAACAATTACCAGCACGATGTAATGAGAGAGTAATGTGTTTTCCAAAATTACAATCATTGACTGTGTGTAGTGTGATTTCATAAGCGTAAGTTTGTACGTAGCGCAATACTAGATTGCTTGGATAACAATCACAAACGTGCTAGTAGTTACGGTTCCGTGGATAAAAGTCGACAAGAACTGAATTTCTGCTCGATTCGGAGCTGTTTATATATGTTTTCCTCCTTCTAATTGCTGGCGTAGTTATTGGATCGAGGCAAAATAAATTACGTTCGTCTGGGTTTTTATGTCTGGCAACAAATTTAACCTAATATATTATTTGCCACGTCCTCTGCACATTAAATAATTCTAAATAAAACAAAAATTAGTTTCCATTCAGTTTCAGGAAAAGGATACATTATTTATGTAAATTACTAACCCCTTGTACCACGATAAACTTTTTAGCGTTGCTTCTCATCATTATTATTTTTTTTAAATATCGAGGCCTATTTAATTTTCTACTCATTGTGTAGCGGTGTTTGAATGACAGTGCTTGTGAATTAATACAGCATATTTACTCTTCAGTTTTCAATTTATTAGTTGAAAAGCGGTTCGATGACACACAGTTTTTATTAAATTTTAAAACCCACCGTCGTAGTAAATTGTAATAAGTGATGCTCTAATTAATAAATCTGCACCGTCCTCTTTTCCGATGAGATAGGGTAGGTGTACTGCTGAGTATAAAGTAAATATACTCTGTAGGAACTAGCATCAGCATTTAGTGACTGCGACACGGGGGGATTTACAGATAAAACTCTTAACACTCATGATTGGATTACTTTCATTTCTTTTCTCACCTTGTAATACAAAATTTAGAAATCAGACGCAGTTTGAATCAAGAAAAATACAAAACTTGGTATATTGACATTCTTGTTCAAAACATTTTAATAGTTATTTCAATCAAGTGTAATAATAATCAATATTCACTCTATGGAAATCACAAAGTCTTAAAATACAATGTTGACAAGCTTTCTGTAAACACAATAAAGTAGTTCTGTTTTGAATTTTTAAACTATTTGCTTGTAAAACTTTTACCATAAAATTTCGTGAAATTTCGTATGTTCACATAGTTAAGTTATAAGCACTAAGAAATATTTTAGAGCACATTTTAGCTAAGTGAAAATCGGTAGAAGGCAAAATGACTTATGAGCACTCACATAACTAATTTAGATATGTGTAAAAAGTTAGATTATAACATTTATGCATAACCTTTTACACTAAGAGAAATTTAAATACAACTCATATATGGAGAGAGTAACCATTTAGAAGAGATTGTTATTTATATTTTAGTTTCGTTTGAGCTCCACAGGACTCCTTGTAGAAACATCTGCCCGGTCAACACCTCATACTAACAGAAACAGCTGACAAAGTTTTATACTTTTTAAGTAGACATAACGCTTTGTGAGCCGAATAGTGCATTACAGATTAGGTTCTATCAAAGAAAAGCCCTGGCATCCAGTATTTTATATGATATAGGTACTATTGTTGCATTTACCAAAACTTTGCTTCCTTTCGTTTTTGCATTTTATAGTAGTTTTAAAAGTATATATAATATTGAAAGAAATTTATGAGGAATGTGCCGATATTTAACGTAGAACATAAAACCAAAACATGATTGTAGATAAGTATAAGTATAGGTGTAGATGTAGATGTAGGTATAGTTATGGATCCCTGCAACAATTGTGTTAGCAAAGTATAATACACACGGTCCGACGAAACAATAAAAGATTATCCGCCGACATCTTACTATCCATTATTTACGGGTCTGGTTCGAATATGTAAGGCCTCATTTTGCACCTCACGTAAAACGTTTATAAAATTATTTTTAGCAAAACGTTATACGTTTAAGTAGAAAATGCGCATTATAAGTGACCTCATGGCGATTGATAGGTATATTCACAATGGCGACTTCTTCATCAGCAGATATCAAAAGGAAAGAACGTTAATCAAATGCTATTGATAACCAAGAAAAACAAAGGAAGGGGCAAGCAGTGGAATAAATGACACTCCTCAATGACATGGGTTTGGATTCACATTACTTGTATTTTGAAAGACATGCTTCAAGATCTCTGTTTGTAGTTTTATTTTCTAGTACAAGAGTAAACGTGAATATTATTCAATATTCAAAATCAAATTGAATTCCAAATGGTAATAAAATGTATATTTAGGGCAAGAAAAGCAAGAGTATTTTATGAAGTGCGGAGCCAAAAGATATGTTACAAATGATCAGTAAGGAAAAACTCCTTCAAGGGAATTGTGGGTAGTAAAATCGAAGCGTTCACACGCTTTTGCTGTGGAACGTTATCTCTCTTAATAATAACTTTCCTAGGAACTATCGAATCAAATCAGCAATGAAATCTAATGTGATACATTAAAAGATTTTATTTTTAATCTTCTCAAACTTAACAGATTTTGTTTTTACGAATTTTGTATCGCCCTCATTAAATAAGCTCAGGTACTTATATTTAAAATCTTATTCCTGCTAATTATAATGGAAATTTACTAAGAAATCTAATCTCCATACATTGGAAGAATGTTGTTTTCGGCTTTCTAGAAGTTTATGTTACCAGAGACTTAGTCTCGACCTCATGAAATAAATTCTCAGTAACCTATTTTTAATAGCTAAAAGGTAGGAATTTATTTATATAGTGTAATTCGAACTTAATTTTACTCAATCATATAAAGAGTAATTTTAGGGGACTTATTTATTTGAGTCTGTTTTTTGCAAAACATTTCTACTGGTACTACATTAAGTTTAATTAAAATGACTGTAATACTTACACTAAGAATGTGCCCCTTGCATTAATGCTGTTCGTTAGATCGTATTTCTTCATATCGGTTTCTTCTGTTGTAGTGAAAGACATAGCAGACGCATTGTTGATGACAATATCAATACCTCCAAATTTCTTCACCGCAGCTTCAATAGCTGCTTGTACTTGTCTTTCATCTCTTACATCTACGACGCATGCCAATCCTTTTCCACCGGCGTCTTCAACTGAAACATTTAGAAAATATTATTTTTAAGAAATAGATTTCTATTGTAAAGTTTCTGCATAAAATTGACACGATTTGTTTTGTCCTATAAGCTACTTTAAAATATTCCTATAAGGAGTCAAATTAAGTAAGTATAGGTTCATCAAAAAAAGGTTTATAAAATCTTAGTGCAGTGAAGTTCTAACACAACAATTTCTTTCCAGCCAATCGCTAACTGTACAAATACTAACTTTTAAAACTACGATGCTATCTTCTTAATTACTTATATCGGTGCACTATAATTAATTTATGTGATAACTACAATAATTTACGAGGGTAGACTGAACAGTGATGCACATGCTTGTAGAGCTCGAGCAAAACAAATAGCACGATCGGGCATCGAATTACAATTCTTAAGGTACAAAATCATATATTTATTTTTCAATATAGTCACCGTTAAGCCTAACATATATCTCCCTACGTGCAACAAGTTTCTTCATCCATTCACTGAAGAATTCTTCAGCCTTTTCTCGGATCCAGGACGCAATAGCTGCATTTACCTCATCGTCCGAGGTGTAATCATTACCCTTGAGGTCTCTCTTGACAGAGGAAAAAATAAAACTCGAATGGCGCGCGATCGTAGGAGTCAGGAGTATGTAATCAGTTTAAACGTCAGGTTTCGTAATGCCCTTTCGGCTGCGCGCGATGTGTGTGGACGAGCGTTGTCATGTTGCAAGATTATTGACGCCAGGCTGCCTTTAACCCGACTAACTCAATAAGCGGTACGCTTTTGAGTGATTCGCCGAATACTTTGAATCATATCGTCAACGAGTTGGCGATGTTTATTGCCTGTGGCAGGGATCGGACGTCCGTTGCGCGTTTCATCAATAAATATGGCTTTTTCAGGATCGCAACCACGAAATTTTAATACCCATCGATTTACAGTAGATTTATCAACAGCATTGTCACCATGAACAGCCTTTACACGGCGATGAATTTCAGTAGGAGTTACATTTGCAACAGTTAAAAATTCGATAACAGCGCAGCGTTTAACTCGCGTTGACATAGCACTATAACACGTCTTCATACTTTTGCTATTCAAAACGAACTGACGAACGCAACATCTTCAGAATGGACATGCTACCATGCGCGCTTCTGTAGGTTATGTTGTTCGTGTTCTACAAGCGTGTGCATCACTTTTCAGCCTACCCTTATATATCGATCACTTCAGTAGTTTATATCACATAGGGCAATTTATATAAACCGTATGTACCACTACTTTATTTTATATCACGACTTTTAAAGCTTTAAATTAAAACTTATATTGTAGTCAAATCTTCAATTAGAACTGAACTAACTAACGCTCATCACGGTAATTTATATTTTATCCAATGCTTAAATGCGATCCGGAAACAACAACTGAGGCGCTTTGTTGACCTGATTTGCACTTTTGGAAAAGGGCTATGGGGGAGGAAATGAGCGCACTTCAGACAAATGAAACATGAGTTGTGGATGATTTGTCTTTAATGTAAGAGAAATTTAAAACAATTAGATATTTTAAATCGATCAAAATGCGAGCGAGAACATTGTTTAGTATATAGTTCGCTTAATTATTAAGGGGTGCTCACAAAAGTTTGGAAAAGTCTCGCACCGATCCTGAGATATAGTTCCATTCGCTACTTTATTGGGTTAGCTGCTAAATATAACTTGGAAATACAACGAATAGATGCCGTACCATACAATCTAATCAACTTTCTATACTATCTCTTCTTCAAACAAGATTTCTTGCTCACATTGTCCACCGGAATTATCCAATAAAAATTACAACGGCCAAAGAGTTTTGAAAATTCATATTAGAAAGACACATAGAGGTCTTCAACCACAATCATGAAGTAGTACCACAGTAGAAGACACCCAGAAATATATATTACAGCAGAAGGAATCCGTTAAAATTTTGAAGAGAATTCTGAAGGGAGAAAGGTTTTCTGCTGCAATGAAACTTACTTCAATAATTAACAATTGTGTCAAGGAAAATGACCTACAATCGTAGATAGCCTTTTTCACTTTTGCTTTCATTTGCCTCTGTGTCCCTCAAGAATTAAAGAAAACACTGGCAAGACTAGTTAAACTTGATATTCACATTAATGGATCAAATCAGTCAACGGCTAAACTCAAGAGAACAGTGATAAACACGTGCAATATAGTAGTGCCCAAAGTCGTCGAAGGAGATATTAATGGAGTCGTGAAAGTTCTTTCTTCTTCTGCATCTCTGACTCCTATCAATTTGAATACGTACAATAAACTTTTAGAGAGCATCCACCGGGTTCGGTATTAAATCGCCCAAACCCTCTAGATGAATACGACGAAGTTATATGACCGATAAAGACGTGAAACAAGCAATTTTAGGTTTCTCGGGAATAGATGGTCTCCGCCACAACATTTATTAAAAGGACCATAATGGAGAGGCTGGTTCCTGTTTACTAACCTTAATTACAAATTTCTTTCTTTCTTTTTTCTAGTTGGAAAAAATAACAAGAATGTAATGCCAATTTTTATGAAGTTAACCTATATGCCCTAAATGAGAAAGATGGTAATACACGTCTTGTTGCTTTTGGGCTGACTACGATCACTAGCGGCTAAACTTGGTTGTTTTGCAGTTCGTGATAAGCTTGCTGCACTTCTACGTCCGAAATAACTTGGTTTTGCAACTAAAGGGGGATGTGAAGCCATTGTACATATAGTACGTTTGATTTTCCAATGCTCCATCTGAAGGTACTACATTGTCCAGGAAGCGAGTTTATCGGGAAAATTTTGAATTTTGCCGAACTCTTGCTGTTCCAAGCAAGGGAGGCACCTTTAACGTTCGCGACAACACACACATGCGCGCGCGCACACACACACACGGGACCTCCAATTTACCTCTCATTCCAACGAGGCTGTATTTATGTGAAAAATGCTCGCCTAATATTTTTCAAGCGGACCGAATCGGAATTCGAACCCATGACCTTGGGAATAGTCGTCATACGCATACCAACTACGCGACGGTGCCGCTCTATTGTACATACAGTATGGGCCGCTACACTTGTGGCCACGTCCCCGATGCTCCACCCAAAGGTACTACATTGGGTTTAAATGCGAAAAATTTTACGTGCTTCAAATAAATCTGACTTCAACATCAATTAATTAATTAATTTGCAAAAATGTGCGAACGACTGAACAGACGGAGAGAAAAATTTGTTGAAAATATACACGCTGTTATTAATTTAAGATAAAACACAGGACTTTTTTGCTCAACAACTTTTTCTCTAAAATGGCATAATAAAAGAGTTTCCCTTTTGTTACCTATTATTTTGATCACACTGTATGTATATATATATATATATATATATATATATATATATATATATATATATTTTACTGATCTAGTCTTTCTACCTACCCCGCCTTCTTTCTTTAATTTTTATTTTATTTTACCCCTTTTTTGTCGCGCCTTTTATGTAATGTGCAAACCTAATGCACGCCCCGTACTTGCAACGTTTGGTTGGTTCTTTAATTAAACTGTTTATTACAATGCCTCGACTATTTAAGCTCTTAATTCTCAGGGTGTTCACCTACTTATAGTGAGTTCTGTTATAAGTAGATGTGCAATGCCCAACCAAGCTGCACACTCTTTTGTTTTAGTACTAAATTTTTAATCTACTTTTGTATATGCCAAATTTTTATTACGATCAACGTTGCCTTGTGCCAAATTAAATTACTACCACAAATTTATGACTTTTTTTGACGTTTTAAGATATTTCAGCACTCACCTGGATTATACTTCGTTCTTGGCCTCTCTTACTGCTGGCTCAAGATCCTCGTCGCCGTATGCGCCTTTACACGGTTGTACTATCTGATAGAATTTTCGTATCGCCTCCAGGTGTTGTTCTTAAATTTTAGATGCTCCCCAATATCTGAAATAATTAACCCTAATTTAGAATTTGGAATACCCGTTTATGTTACTTCCCCTGCGCTAATTCTTCTGTCCTAATTTCTGTTTTGAATCCTCCACTACCAATTGTTGCTCTCCAAATTCTCGCTCCTCGTGTTCTCAATTAATCCGTCCGCTTTTTCGTATTCAATCCAAATCTAATCGCCGTCCTGTTTCAAATTACTCGATGCCCCGCTATAAATCTTTATCCTAATCAATCTTCGTTCCTTTGTATATCCACTCGATTGTCCTGCTACCTATAAATCTCTATCCAAATCGATCTTCGTTCCTTTAAATAACCACCCTATGTCCTTCTGCCTTTAAATCGCTATCCAAATCAATCCCAAATCTATTTAAATATTCGTCGCTTCGCCGTCGCTTATATAACCACTCTATGTCCTTCCGCCTTTTAATCTCTATCCAAATCCAACTTCGTCCCTATGTATATCCACTCGATTGTCCTTCCGCCTTTCCCAATATTGTTCCAAATCTATTTAAGTATTCGTCGCTTTGCCGTCGCACTATTACCAATCTTTACACTTTTTTTTATCGTCGTCGTTGCTTATTTATCTTTCGCTGCTGCTCTTTACCCTTCTTTACTCAATCAAAACTATTCAAAATCAAACACTTTTATTAACTTTTAAAAATCGTTACACAAATTAGCGCAGTTCAATGAAAACACGTCTTTATACAAAAATTTCTCAAAATAATCTCCTTAAATCGTACACAAATTAGCACAGTTCTATGAAAACACGTCTTTATACAAAAAAATTTCGAAATAATCTCCCTTTGTTTTCTTTCCAAGGCGACCATTATAACATATCTTGCCTACTAAATTATAAAGTACATAACTAAAATCGTCCAATAATATCCAAACACTACGTTTGTGTCGCACATACCATAATTCATGTCTTTTTACACTTTCATAATTCACATAAAATTCTAGTATTGGTCCTAAATATTTACAGTCCTTCAATCACATTTGACGTTGTTATAACTAATAATTTTGAGCTTACAAATTTTGTCCAAAAGTTGATTCTATTTAAAACAAAAGCCAAAATAAATCACACTTGAACCTGGATGCGTGGTTGATAGTGAACATCCATAGACGCATCCGGTTTTTGGACGGCAAATGTACTTTCAATGGCCTATAAATTTCAAACTCGGTATAAACCCTTGAGTACTGTGCATCTTACTACGTCATTTAGTCATTTTAATTTACCTTTTGGCACTTATATTTCAACTACCATTTTGAATTGTACTTTAGCCTATATAAAATACGGCAAACATACATTTTTAAGTTATGTGATCAAATATATGGATTATTTGACTTGGCATACACTACCTTGTACTAAACAACCCTTAGAACTCTTGGTAGCTCTCTCAAACATTTCACTATATATATATATATATATATATATATATATATATATATATATATATATTACTGTGATATTTAGGTGTTAAAAGGGCATTAATTATTCATTTGATAATTTATTTCGTGGTTCAGCAGGTGCAAATAACAAACAACGTTGAGACGCGTTTTTAAAGTCAATTGCTTTAGAATTTAATTTGTTTCAAAGAAATCTCAAGAAGCTAAAATGTAATTTAGCTTAAACCTTACAGATAATTACTCATAAAGATAAAGCGCATTGCATATTAGAAACACCCTGTGTAAGATAGCATTTAAATTTCATAGGTAGAAACAAACGTAACCGTCGTATTTAGTAAGTATAGATTATAGAAACATTTTCTAAAAAGCTTTAACTTATTTCTAACCGTTGTAGTTTCCAAGTAGTGCTAAATGAAAGCAAAGTTGACGGTTATATTTTTTGTTTAAAGAATTTTTAACGTGCTTTGAAGGAGCTAGGTTACGGGAATTATTATTAAGTAGGGAAAATAACAGTCGGACAAAACAACAGCAATTCCAGTTACCGACGTCAATTAAAGAAATTTATAGCTTCTTAAAAACGATATGAAACTTGAGTTGGAGTGGGTTATTACGAACGAAACTTGCAAGCAAGGCAACAGAGATATGTTATTCGATAGCATGTGTATAAATGGGATGAAAATAACACCTGTTAAGGGATAGGCGTAGTTTGAACGTTAGCGTTCACTGACTTGGGTGAATACTCAAGGTTATTAGAGGGGGTAGCAGTTGTTCTTTGCACAACGGAGATTGAAAACAAATTAAGAGATTGGTGATTTTTAGCACGTATGCAGAAGTATGATAAAAGTATCAAATGTCGAGATAGGCGTAGTGTAAACGGCAACTTTTGTCAGCGGGAGTGGATATACACAACGTTATTGGAGTGAAATATTTGAATACTACGAAACGATTTCGTACAGCAGTGTTGTTGTGAGCTTGAAACTTGTATTTTCGAAGAAAATAGTGTCGGCTAGGGGATAAAATACATACGTGAGTTTGTTTGTGTGGGAATTTTTTTGAAAAGCTGTGGCCGTTGGAAGTGAAGTGATTTTAAGAATTGTGTACGAATGTTTGTATTGAATGAAATTTGCCGAATTGTGGCAGGCTGTTTGGGGTGGAGGAACTAGATATAAACCGCCAGACATGGATAGGAGGCTCTCTTAGTTTTCAACCAGCTTACAGCTCTTATGTTTTGACAAGAGTACGTCGCACTTGATTTTCGATAAGCTGACGACTCCAAGGCTAAAATGCTTTTACGTTTGCATAGAAGTTCAATTAATGTACACCAATTTATGTAAGTAAAAATTGTTTGAGTGTAATTTGCACGGAGTGTACCAAGTATGCAATTTGAAATTGGGTAGATGTCAGTATTTGGTTGGTTTTGGTTGATTACCAACAATTTATGGTATTAGTAGAAAAGGTTTGGAGTTTGGATGCCCTATCAAATTGGTAGACGAGATGACTTCGTGGTGATATGGTTACAGCTTGCAGTTGCATCTATAACAATCCAGATTGGGGTGTCCCTGAATGCAGTAGTTCTCGATACAATGGTAGCTGGCCCGTGGGTGAACATGGAACTGATGTTTTTCGTTGTATATGTGTATAAATAGGTGCTTAAGGACTTGGTGCATTGGGGGTATATTTTTATGAAGTAAAAGGACAAACAAGGAAAGAGGTGCGGATTGAAATTTTCAAGTTGAGATATTTTTCTGTATTTTATGTAGGAATTTATGTTGAGGGAAGACATTTGTAATAATTGATTTATGTACAAGCTAAACGGTCTTTTGAGTATTGATGTGCAAAAATTAGCACGAAAGGTTAAGGTTTTACTATGAGCTCATATTGAACCAGGGTTAAAGTAAGAAATTTGGTAAAACCTTTTTACTTTCTCTGACTTAATTAGAAGGAAAATTTTAACTGGGGTAACTATTGATATCGAAATGTACTGTTAAGAGAGTATTTATTTTGGGATGCATATAACTTATAATTAATGTGTGAAAGAGGAGTTTAATTTTGATTTTAGCGTGTACATTCTTTCTGGTATGTTAATAAATGTAGGCTGTTTATCGTCACAGCGTTTTATTGTCGAGTAGTTAGTTTGGTATTTCAGGAAGTAGCTGAGCAGCCGTGGAATACTTTATTAAGCAGTAGTAGTAGAATTTTAACAGGGATGTCCTTTATCCCCGTTAATTTTCAACTTGTACATCAAAGAGGCAATCAATACTCTCAAATGCAGGAAGATATTTCGAATTATTATACAGGGGCAAAAGATTGATGTGCTTAGATTTGCAGACGATATAGCGGTATTAGCATCTAACAAAGAAGAGTTAGAAACTGTTCTTGATGAAATGGAAACAGTTTTAACAGAGAGATACGGTATGAAAATTAACAAAAATAAAACTAAAGTACTAGTATGCAAAGGAGGGGAAAATAAATCAAAAACAAGAATACAAATAGGTAACGAGAACTTACAAGAGGTTAAGGATTTCTGCTACCTAGGATGCCAAATAACGCGAGATGGGAAAAGCACAAAAGATATAAAACAAATATTAGCACAGGGTCGTGCTACATTTAACAACTAAAGGTAACTACTGTGTTCAAAACAACAAACATAGAAACATAGAAAAGATTGCTGAAAACATATGTGTGAGGCACAGCACTGTACGGCTGTGAAGTCTGAACAGTAGGAGAAGCGGACAAGAAAAGGTAGAAGTCTTTGAAATGTGGTGCTACAGGCGTATGATGAAGATATCATGGACAGACAAAGTTAAGAACGAAGAGGTACTAAAAATGGTAGGGGAAGAAAGAAATATGTGGAAAACAGTAAAAAATTATTATTTTATTTAAAAATAAGATTTATTTTCAAAATTAGTATTATTTGTTAGATATTGAAATATATGAGGAGTGTAAACTGAAATTTTTAATTAATAATTGGATATGCTAATAAATCGTGATGTGCTTTTGGCAGTCAACTTTATTTTTAGTAGGATATGATTTTCCGGGAACGAGTGAGCAGCCGTGGCGAATATCCCTGAGGAAGCGGGAGGAATGTGACGTCTGAATTGGAAGGCATCTTCGGAGGATATTGTTGTAGGGTGGTATGAATTGCAAGTCTAGGTGTTAGGGCTTCAATTTCAGGTAGGTGGAAAATTTTGTAACAACTTTAAGAAGTTAGGGAAGTTCCACCAAGGTAAGATACGTAGAATTTTGGCACCCAAGTTGTGGGGCAAGAATTAGTGAGCCGTTCCAAAGAAAGATACACAAAATTTTGACGGCCCAACGCTGGAGCTCGATAGAAAAGGTAAATAAGCAACAATATATATATATATATATATATATATATATATATTGTCGTGGAAAGTATAGGAAATAGGAACAATTTATTTACGCGCCAAATTAATTAGTTGTGACATTGAAAACAGACGGATAATAAGATATTTTTTTATTTCTAAATTGGAATGTTAAAATTGCATAACTTGTAGAAGCTTTAGAGTATATGAAAACTCAAGGTTACGCATAATTAGTTTTAATATTTTAAATCAAGCGCATCGGATAAGAAACGGAGCTTTTGGGTATAGAAAATCAATAATTTAAACGCATATTTCTATTTAACTAAGCTAAACGTTCGTTTATACAAATCCTAAGAAATGCTAGAACTCGGAATTATAATTTCAAACGGAGTTTGCTTCATAGAAACACCTGATAGTTAAAATGTCAAGTTCAAAGAACTGAAATGTACGTTGGCACAGAATTCTGTAGAATTGTTTGTAACGGTCGATGTACAAGCTACTAAAATAACAGATGCTTTGAAGGTAAAGTGAAATGGAATATCCATAATGTAAAACACACAGAGAGCACGTATAATAAAACGTTGGTTAAAATACTCGTCTAAAGTACGCGGTAGATTTGGAAGTCAACCACAATATCGATTTTCTGTTGCTTGAGTGGAATTCTAAAAGCGACAGTAAATATGGGTTAAACGAGGAAAGGTAGCTAGGGGTTGGACGTTAAAAACGGGGGAAAGCAATATAATTGGTCGAATGCTAGAAATTTTAAGAAGCTCGCAACGGTTACATGTTGTTGGGCGAGTTTCATTGTAAAAGCACGGTAGACTGGGAATTTTAGACGTAGAAGTTTGTTACATACAAAATTTGTAAAATCTGTTTTGAAAAATAAGCTTTTCGACGAAAATAGGGTCCGTGAGGGGTGTACAAAATCATATAAATACACTAGGAGAGGTATTATAGCTCTCTTTACTTACTCTTACTTGCTCTTACTTTTTATTGATTTTCGTTCGTCGCTTATTCGTGTGACTTATAATATAACATCCTAATTTAAAAGTGTGTAAAACGCTGCTAGCAACGTACATCGATAATGTATTAAAAGTGTGATTTGCACAAGTGGGAGCTGACTTATACCAGGTGCTATTACTACACGCAACGATCTAATGAAAGGATGGTACTAGGGTAAGCGAGTTGAGGAGTTTGAAACAAGTATGCGTGAAGTTTAGTGATTACGGAAGGTTAAGCTTGGTCAAGACAAGTATCGGGGTAGAAACACGGAAGGCGGTTGCAGAGATTTGGATAGCGAGTGAAAATGAGTTGGATCCAGGTATAATAACGAAGTGTATGGACACAACGATGAGGGTTTTGGAACATATCTGCAAAGGTAACCATGGAAGAAGCTTACTCCAGGTAAAGAAATTAATTTCTTGCTTTTGCTTTAACATTTGTGCTGGTATTTTGTGCTTGAGTGATTTGACTTATTGGGGGTGTATTTTATCACCATAAAAACTCATTTGAAGGGGTATATGTAAGGGACAATTGATATTTATTATTTAAAAATGTTAACAAATGACAAAAATTTTGTTGTAAGGAGTAAACGGGTCTTTATGTTTGTATTAAACAAAGATGCGATATTTAAAAGCATTTAGAGTAACTGGGTTATACTGAGCTCACCATAAGACCAGAATAAAAATCAATTTAGGGTTGCACGACGGGTCCATCTACTCGTCTAAAATAAAATTGTTGAAATAAATAGAAATCATGAAATTTTAAAAGGTTTATGGATTGAGATGGTAACATTTTATGAAACTGTATATACAAATGTGTAAATATTTTCTTGCTAATGGAAACTTTTTAATATGTGTAAATAAAAAGGTTGTATGTCTTGTTGCATTATTTGAGTGGTAATTTCATGAGAAAGAATGAACTTAGGATGGCAGGTATCCAAGAAGAAACAGATTTTAGAGCTAGCCAGGGTGTGCAGAAATAAGGAGGCGTTCCAAAGGTATTGGTAGGATTTTTTATATATTTTTTCAGCAAATTTTTATCACGGCCCAACAACGCTGGGACTCGAAGGCGATATATGCAATATATATATATATATATATATATATATATATATATATATATATAAAATAAGATGTATCTGTAAACAAACTCTATGAAAATAATAGAGTCTATTGACGAATACAGATACATCTTATTTTATATATTGTTCTATACAATTTCTTATTGCGGACTGCAAATCTTTTATATATATATATATATATATATATATATATATATATATATATATATATATATATATAGTAAGCCTCTAAAAAAAGTCTCATTTTATAATTATTTTCAGAATCCAAAAAGAAACATCTTTATAATTGTAAATCAGGTTGATTTCAAGACTTTTGATTTGGGTAAAATATACCAATATAACAAGACGTGTAAGTAGACACAGGGATACCCGTCATTGACTGACTTTGCAAAATGCCAATAAATACAACTACGTCGTATTTAATATTTCTTTTCTGGTAAATTTTTTTATCGGTATTCGGTGATTTATTTGATGCTTGATCCTACACTTATTTTCAAACTTTTCTAGAAAATAAATAACGCCGCTGTTTTTTCTTACCTTCTCTAACTGCTGTATAAATTGTGCCTGGTAACAATGGATGCGGTTTTGCTGTTTTCGCAGCAATTACAATGTTTGCTCCATCTTTAGCGGCTTTAATTGCTATTGCCTTACCAATTCCACGACTTGCACCAGTAATGAATATGGTTTTATTTTTCAATTTTCTAAAGTTAACAAACGTAATTTGTAGTATTAGTTTTGGAAGCATACAAACCCCGTATTCTGCATGATGGATCGTTTGAGAACAAAATAACTACTTAATCTCCTCACGTCTGTTTAAATATTTATATTAAGCATCAACAAACAGTATTATCATTATCAAGTTCAAAGGTCTTTTGTATGTATTTTGTTAATTATATACAACTTTCCAATTGGAATTAGATAAGAAAATGTGATAAAAGATCAAGCTTATTTGTGGAAGAATTAAAAATTATGACCGCGCGCGTTGGTAATTGTTGATAGGAGACGTGCATCTCAGCATAGGACCTAATGGAGCTTAATCTATAAATTTAGAATAGAAACTTGTTTTGTTTCTTTAAAATTAGTTTTTTGCGAACGTATTGAGTCCGTTGTTTTGCAGTTCTTCAACAAAAAATTCTTAGGGTTGGTAAAGTCTAAGATTGTTTTTAATTTTTGTAAACTCTCCCAAATATAAGTGCCCGCAGCGTGACTTGGTATTAGTCGAAAGTGAGACGTGAGACTCGTGATTCAGATTTCTAAAACTATCCAATTGCCTGCTTTGATGTAGCTTCCGAGCCTCCTTATTCTGCGCCAGTTGCTTCAATTCAACGTAGCTGGCATAACCTAAATCGTTTGTAACTTATGTAAGATAATCAACTCGTCGTTATTACATACTTCACTTACTTAGTTAAATATTATGATTCAATTAATGCAAATTTCTATATACTGATTTTAAAGTATAGCACTTACAGTTTAATCCTCGACGACGAGTGCATCTCAAGGTTTTCAGTGGAGTCCTGTCTTCTGCGGGTCTTTTTAACGTGGTGATGGACGATATTAGTTGTTGTGCTCTAAAGGAAGGGAGAAATGATATACTATGGGCACTACACACACATTCGAAAACGGCACACCGACAGAACATAACCGTTTTAGCTGATTTCCGGTACTAAAGTGATCAATTTTGGTTCGTGGAAAGCACCTCCAACGTTTCAACACTAATTCATCACTCCCAAGATTGGCTGGCCTCCTACGACCAATTGAAATAAAGAACCCCGACACTTCGATAATGCATGTTCATCCTACATTCCCGATAACAATAAAAATCTGAAGAGTATCTTAACATATTCATACTTATTAAAGCGATCTAAGCCTACAATGTAACGGATTCAGGAAACAAGGGAAATTACTTTTACTTTTATATTAATTTCAGTAAATTTGAGAAATGTAAGATATGGAAACTGGTTATCCAATAGTTGAAAAATCATTTGTTCACTTCTCGCCAAAACTATAAAAAAGTTAGCCAAGAGCGAGTCGAGCTCGCACTATTAGGGTTCCGTACCAATACTACAGTGAGCAATCAATAAACCAAATTAAGCTGTTTTTATTTTTTATGTATATTTAAATTTTATCCAAATTTGGTTGTGATAACTGAAAAATGAATATATTCTCCCACATTGTACTGGTACATTAGTAAATACGTTGTCTATTACTGTGTTTAAAAAAAAATTTTTCTTGGCACCTATTACACTGCCAAAAAAACCTGCAGTTTTCTGATAATTTATGACTCAATAGCTACTATCCCTATTAAAATCAAAATTTTAGCTTTGGAAATGTAGGAGATCAGGGGGGGCGGACGGTCATTTTTGGCACATTTTGAGCTATATCATGAAGACCACTGGACCGAAAATTATAAGAAAAATATTTTTAGAAGACTTTTAGAATCCTCTTTCAAATGATACCCCACACGATATATTTATTAAAACTTTATTTCTTTTGACCGAATTAACCCCTCCCCAGGCTTTATAAGTCTTATAACCTAAAGCCTTTAAAGACTAAATAAAGTTCTTAGGCGCCACTTAATTTTTCTTGAAATAAACCGCACTAAATCGGAAACGGAAAGGGTGAAGTAGCCACTAAGTTATCGACTGCTTCAATATTGCGCGCACAGTTATCTTTTGCCGCAATTCCTGTCAGCATGTATTAAAAGAATGAAATAGCCGAAGAAAGAAGATGAAGGGTTTGCATTGAGCAAAAGATGGTAGACAAGGTGGATAGAAAAGCGCTACTCAACTCCCCAAAACGGAGTCAGTAACCCGGAATGGGGGGAGAACCACACTTATGTGACAGGCGGTAGTCTTTGAGAGTTAAGACAGGCTCGTCGAAAGAAAAATAAGGCGGAAAAGAAAACGACGTATTATAAAAAAGTTAAGTTTTTGAATAAATGTTCTTTATAGAATAATGGGGGAGAAATGTTTCCAAATAAAAACAACAGGAAGTCTGAAGGGCCTCTGCCTAACAAAAGAAATAAAAACAAACTACGCCCTGCCATTCTCAAAAGTAGACATACTCAGCCAAAAGATATCGAGACGAGAAAGATATATGCGGTAATTTCACACCACCATAATCAAGAGATGTATAAAAAAGCGATATCGTCTCTCCCATATGGTAGATAAAAAAGAAAAATGCATTGAGATTTCTAGGTGACAAATACAGGATAAAAAAGGTTGGAAGGGAACGGAATATGATAATGAGTAAAAACTCCAGAATAAAGACACAAGCGATAGAAATCTCCCGTTTTTGCAATTGCGAATATTAACTTTTTTCAACATAGGCATGGTTTTCGAGTACCATGTTTATCCTATTTGAAAAGCATCAACTCAACTTCAGCTCCGACAAGTTATATAGGTTTGTTGCATTATTTATGCTAAATATATATATATCAATTATATATGAAGGGAGAGGGTTGCGAGGGTGTAGAAAAATTATTAACATATTAGAGAAATTAGCGAAGTTATTTCAAAAATCTAAGAAACCCAAAAAAATACAATTAAAATTATATTGTAGACATGAAAATCAAAGTCATAAGAACGAAAAATTTAAAGCAAACAATTACGAAAATAAATTTACCAAAACAAGTATTTTACCCATTTAGGTAGAATAGGTTCTCAACGTGAAACGAGAAGAAACATAAGCAAAGGGTGGCAGCAACAGATATTATAAAGTATAACATATTTTATAATACAAGATTTATTTATTAAAAGGTGGATAAAAAATATTAATTATTGTGAAGGCTAAGGTTTTAGGTCTTTTATATGCCACTTCTCTTGTGATTTCCCATCGACATGTTCCAAGTTCTTAGATAAGTACATTAACAACCCGTGTCACTTTACACAAGACCAATTTCAGAGGTAATTTAACAGAAGAATTGTTTGATTGAAAACATGTATAGGTAATTCATTTTGAGGGTTTAAGATTAATTTTCAAAAGAAATCTTTAAAAAAGTCTATAAGTTTTATTAGTTACTCGGCAAATAAAAGTTATCAAAATATAGGTTAACTCAATAAGTAGATAAAAAATTATGCTAATGGAAAATTTTTACGAACGTATATCTGAATAAATAATTGTATTATTTAAACGGGAAAAGGACGATTTTTAAGCGTCGAAATCTTAAATGAATAAGTAAAAATCAGTGCAACATAAATATTTTATTATTAACTTATCAAAACTTACGAATGTTTATTTTACGGAAATTTACATAAACAATAAGTATATTTTAATATAAAAAGAAGAAGGTTAAGATAAATGCAATGGTATTTCAAAATAAATTATTCTATACATGTGCCGAAATAAATTATTTATAAGTTACGTATAAAAATAGAAATTTGAAAGCGTTATTAGATACAAAGTTTTATATTTAAATAGACGAAAATTACATAAGATATTTGCAAAAACACAATTTAGACTTCTTAACTTTATTAAAGTTTAAACATTAATTTTACTTCGAAAAACCTTTCTAGATACGAGAAAATTACATTTCCTGTATTACTTTAAAATATTATGCAGTAAGTTCTTGAACTAATACAAAAGCAATCCAACTAGACATATCGCGCAAGGTATTCTAAAGTATTATAATCTACCAACTTTACAATAAGGAACGGAAATTATTAAAATAATCCTTCTAAAATTAAGAAACGCGTAAGAAAGCTTCCATTTTCATATTGATACTTGAGGGAGTTATTTAGTTGCGACATTGAAAGATATATTGCGGTTCGACAATAGAGTTAATGTTTCAAGCTTAGATAGGTGGTACAACACCAACACAAAGAATAACGTTACGTACAATTTAAATTAATATAGCTATTTTGTGATGCAATCAATTTGAAATTTATATAAAAAACAACTGATAGAAAGGACGAAGAAGTTAATAATAGTAAAACGGGCATGTGCTTATCACCTATTTTATTTCAAGTAAGTGACTAATAATTTTTGCATACCATTAATTTAACTTTCCTATTGTGTTTCAGAATCTTTTCATTGTTTCCAGTATTTTTGAACACACAAGGAGTGGACAATATCTGGTTTTGTCCGTACACCTATTTTTTATGTATCGATTACTGCACAAAGTCTACTAACAAGAATATGTAACATTATTTTGTAATGTTAACAATTAAACAGATTAATTAATTAAAAATTCAGTAACTTGAATAAAGTATAGACAAAAATTCCCACAATAAATTACTTCACATTCAGTTAGGATCCTATATAATAAAGGACCACATTTACCGATAGCTTCGGGCTACTAAATTCCAGCGGCAGGTCATAATAATTTAAAGCTCTACCCTAATAAATCAAGTAACAATAAACTTCTTAAAAGTTTAGTACCTTTTTAGCGTAAATAAAGAAAACCAATTTCAGTTTGAAAAGCTTAACCTTTCGTTGACTGACAGCAGTTATACAAAAACGAAACCTTTTATAAATAGCGGAAACTATTTCCAATTGATTGTTCAAATATTACAAGTAATTTTAAGTAGTCTGGAGACATTCATTGTATTTAAAATCCATTTCGGCTCAAGTAGGGTTGCCGGTCTTTGTTAATGCCAGACTACGGCCGCCATAGGTAGATTCCACATTGCCATAATTCAGAAATTCGTAGAAGAAAATACAATATAATTTAAACTCTTGGGAAATAATTGCTTCCGTGATTCTCATCTAAAAAGGGGGTTGGATTTGGTTCTTGAAATCTTGTTTTGTGGGAGGTTCTGTTCAGTCATTGGATAACAGAAAATGACGCTCATAATTATTACCGTAGGGAAATAGTCTATATATTTGAAGGCTTTGGCCAAAGACGAGGAGTTCTTCCAATGGGGCCGACCGTGGTTAAGAAGTAGAGAGAAACGTAGGTTTGCGGGTAGCGTTTCTCTGGCATGACAGAATATTCCACTTCGTATCACGTTAGAAAAAAATTGGAAAGAAGTGTTACTCTTCCAGTTTCGCGAGGGTTATGCCCATAGTTCGCGGATTTAAAGTGATGCAAGATAAATATTTAAAAAGCTTGTAGGCGTGTGACGCAGCAAGTAAGTGATATTGTCAAAATTCTGCCGAGTTCGTGTGCCAGTCAATTTTCTTAAACATTATAAACAGAAGCAACAAGCGAGATTCTCTTCCCAAATTTAATAACTGCTGTACGTTGGAAAACAAACCCTCAAACAATGGACAATTATTAGTAAGTAAGTCTTTGATAGTTAAGTAGCATGACCAATTTTTAGTTAGTTTATTTGTTAGGACGTTTTGGCCATAAACCGTAGGATTAATTTAGTGTACGATTTATAATATAAGTTTCTTTCATATACACGTGTTTGATAACTACTTATGTACACAAAATTTTCATAAATTCCATAGTCACCTATTCACTTAAATTTATAAACTAAAATCAATGCATGTAAGAGGTTCACGTTTATTGCTCTGTGAATTAAATAGTTTTGTTTGCCGTTGATTAAGTCAATAGTTTTCTTATTTTTATATAAGTAGTAAAAAAGTGAGGAATTGATTAAAAGAAACAATTGTCCTCCTTGGGATGACAAGTCTCTCAAGGTTTTGTACGAACATTTGGACATTCTCGACTTGTCTGGCGCCCTTGGCAATTGTCATTAAGCCACAATATTTTATGAAAGGTAAGTGCCACATTTTTGTAGTATATTATAAATTAATTTAACCCTTTATTCAAAATTTTAACCCTCTATTTGATCCACGACCTTCCGCTAGCTAGTGCCGGTGACCCCCCTTTAAATTTTGTTTTACAGGCCGCCCCCATTTTATAATTTGACTGGAAAAGATACACTTAGTAGCTTTTCCGCCTGTAACAAATAGCCGTAGTAATTAGAGCTCTTTCTGCCTGATTTTCTTTGTATTATCACTGTCGTTGTGTTGTATAAATGCAATTTACACCAAACATTTTCTAATTAATAAACAATATTGTCATAGAAAACCGCCCAATTAGTTAAAGCATCAGTTATAACGTAGCCCCCTTCCTTAATTAAATATTAAGGTTCAATGAATGCAAATTTCTATGTACTGATTTAAAAGTTTTTCACTTACAGTTTGATCCTCCGCGAACAGCTCATCTCAGAGTTTTTAGTGGAATCCGGTCTTCTGCGAGTGTTTTTGACGTGGTCTGGCCGATATTAGTTGTTGTGCCCTAAAGGAAGGTAAGAAAGGAGGACCGATGAACTATGGGTACTACACATACAAACGAGAATGACACCCCTACAAAACATAACTGTTTCAGTTGATTCCCAGGACTAGAGTGATTAATTTTGCCTAAATCACCTCTAACGTTTCATGGCTTATGCATCACTCGCGGAATTGGTGTATTCAAACTGACCGATATCTTACAACCAATTGAAATAGAGAACCTGGACCCTTCGATAATGTGTGTTCAGAATACATTCTCGAGGACAATAAAATATCCCCGAGAGTATCTAAATGTATTTATACCTATTAAATTATTATGAGCATACAATGTAACAAATTATTTATTACACACAGCACCGTATTCAGAAACAATGGGAATTACCTTTACTTCTAAACTAAATACAGTAAATTTAATGAATACAAGAAATGGAAACTGGTTATCCAATAGTTGAAAAAGCATGTAACACATAACATCGTCTATGGACTTACTACACAATCATTCTCGTCAACTGCTCTTTTTTCCATCATCAGCATTACCTGTCAATCGATTAATTCTCGTTAGTATATTTTTCCAAATGCTCCGTTTTTCACTAATTCGTTTGAGTACATTTTCATTTGTTTTTCTTTCTGCCTAGTTCATTTCCATCAATTTCGTCTAACACCTTGTAACGGGCATTTTTGTAATTTAACATTTTACGCTATCCTCAATTCATAAATACATTTCTACAAATTACTATTTTTTATATTTGATATTTATTAACTCCTTAGGCGAGTGCATCATATTATAATGAGTAGATTGCATCGTTCTTGTCTTGCCGTAAATATAAATTTTGTTCCTTATGTGGATATACAAGTCTAGATAAGAGACGATAAGAAGTTGTAATAGAACGAGTTGAATAAACAGATGAGGAGTCGGAGTTGTAGTTCGTTCTTGGTTCCTATATATTAATTACGTGGAAAAGACTGTTTCTTTCTGCTTTTGACAATAGTGAGAATTAATGCGGGATTAATTTTCGTATTGTTCATGAACAAGCACGGCATGTTTTTAGTCTAGTTTCTGTTGGAAATAAAAGCGGTAAAGCTTGTTAAACTCGAGGCACGTGTGTTTTACGGAACATTTGACGGACGGTTTTATTGCTTACGCGTGCTTACTAATTGTTTTTAGTTGTTTTTCTTGTGAGACAAATGCTTTAAGGAACATTTGACGAACTTACTTTTGTGATACGCGTACTTTACTAATTTGTGGTTTTAGTTGTTTGTCTTGTGAAATAATAGTCTTAGAACTTACTAAACTGACCGATTCTTTCTTTAGGATTAATGTGTGTGCGATCTAGTCTAGTGTCCCTTTGTTTTATCAGATTAGTGCATACTTTGGATTATTTAAATACAGTGGATACTGTAGTTTCTGCATTTTCTAACACCAAAGAATCTAAAATAGATCATTGCTTGCGCGAATTTCGTTATTTGCTAAATATAACAGATTACCGGTTTACAAAGGTATTGGTTGAAGTTTCTCACTGCTTTTTGGAGGTTTATAAAAATAATATACATTTGATCCCAGTTGAAATTAAACTAGTGCTACAAAAGATTTCGAAATTATTGTCTCAGGAAATAGAATTAACAAGAAATTTATCAATGCTACATAGTTCCGTCGCGTGATAATGTCTGCTGCTAACACCAGTGAAATACATAGGTGTGATTAGTGTAAAGTGTAAGAAATTCCATCAACACCCTCACAGTCAAGGGTGAAGTGCTTCGTTAGTGCAGGACATCGTGAATCTCACACTTCCGTTGCAAGGAAGCGTTGCTGAAGGACTTTTGTAAGTTGAACTATTTCCTACTTGTTATTACTTTAAATATCTATCCGTTGCTTTACCATATCTTTGTCGTTCTGATACCTTTTACAATAGACTTGCCTGCTATTAAGAAAAAAAAAAAGAAAGAAAAAAAAAGAAATCAATCCTACTGAATTACTCATACCAATTGTGTTTTATCTATTTATCTTTTGTCAACATTTTATCTGATTTATGTTTAATTGGTGTGTGAGGAAACGTTTCTGCTACTCCCCAATATTACCTCACTTTGTAATAAAAATTTTTATAATGCTTTTATCGTGATTATAGTATATAGATTATCCAAACAGTTTTATTTACATTCTACAAAGTACTGAATAATTTAGACTTATCATTGCTGCTATGCTTATTCTTTTCTTTATTTCAGGTTTGCTTAACTATTTTTTTTCTTGCAGGTATTATCACTAACTCCTTACAGCCGCGTACATTGTATGTTGGTCTGCTTTCTACAACCCCCCCTAATCTCCGATTGAGCCCGGTCATTTCTTTGATTTTCTTTGTGTTACGCACGGCTACGAGCCAACGTAGCATAACTTTGGCGCCCGAACAGGGACTGCCACGAATTACGTAACGTAACAACCTCATTTCAAAATCTTCAATTCTTCTCCTCTGTTTTTCTCTATACATAGTCTAGGTTTCACGATCATATACCATTGTACTCAATTTTTTAAAGTTCTTTGTTAGATTAGTGTTTGAAGCGAGCGAATTATATTTGCGGAAGAAAGCTTTCTTTGCTAACGTAATTTTGCAGTTTGTATCACTTTTACTTTTCCACCCTAAATAATAAAATTTTTGGACTTTGGTAAATGGGTTCTGTCAAATTTATACAATCAAAGGCCAATTTTATTATCTTTACTTGCATGTTAAACTAATTATGTTCTAATCCTCACACCTGTTTGATTTAGCTTTCTTTAGTATCATTACCAGAACACGGTTTTAAACTGATGTATTTTACTAGTTCTGTGCATTTTACAAACTAGTACGAGTATGTCTTGTGCTGCATCTCCTGAAAGTGTTAGTGGTTCAGCAAGGATATCGCCTATTTCTACTGCCTCCTCGATATCTAAACATTTCATTCTCCTTTGGAATTCCAGTGTCTTTTTCGTTTTTCTCGAGATCTTCTTCCGTTTCTAAAGTTTTCTACACTATATTTCTGTCCACCCATCTGCTATCCACAGGATTTTCATCTATGTTCAGTAAATTATTAATATAACGATCAATTGCCTACTGATCGCCACCTCTCTGTGCCTTTAAAATAATTTAAATCTAACACAAATAAATTTATGTCTCGATTAGCTCAGTGATTCCCGCACAGAGTGAACGACGATATGATAACAGAGAATGTTCACTCACTCCTTTCCAACACTCAACTCACCTAAATAAGACAAACTAAATTCACCAAAAATTGTATAATGAATTAAATAAAATTCTCATTTATAAATCTGCGCCCTTTTTAATATCATTTACTTTTTATAGAACTTTTAAATCAAATTTTAAATAAATATTCTTATCTAATTAGCTCTTTACGAAGATTATTGCTTTTACATCTTTTATAGCAATTAAATCCAGCAAAAAATATTGTGTTTTACCACGAATAGTTTTCAAACATACCTTTACTAACTAACTAAATTTTTGTTGACCTTTTACACAAAATATTTAAATTACATGCAACTTTTAAGGTCATTTCTGATATACATGCCCTTATATTTCTCCTGTTTTTCTTGCTGGAGCTTCCTTGCCCAAATCGATCGTTTGCTCAGCAGCTTAGCGTGTCGATCCAGTACTTTGAAATATTCAGCAGCAACTCGGAGTCGTTTGCCCAATGATTTGAAGTTTTATCACAGTAGCTTGTTCTTTTATACCAATAACTTAGAATATTAACGTCGTGATTTGGATACATTATTTGGAATATTTATTCAGTTTTTTGAAGTATTACTTGGATATATTTCTTAGAGCCCTTAAATTAATAAATTACAAAGAGTTTACTTATTAATTCATTCTAGACTTACGTTTGTCTCAACGGCAGAATTTTATACACACTTATTTCAACGCGCACTTTTACTGTTTCAATCACTTGAAATTGTTGGTTTATGTTACTTTCAATTTAACTTCACTAAATTTACGTAATATTCATCTTTCAACTATTATATTAGGCGCGTTGATTATGGGATGAATGTCGTTTATCCGCTTTGGTTAGTTTTATAGACAAATTCCTTCCCGATGTTGCGCGCGTCCTTATTGGCTGACAGCCCGCTATCGGTCTTTAGTTCGGAGAAAGGCGTTTCAATTATGTGTTATATCTGCAACCTATTGGGTTTTATTAAACATTGCATTTTCTATACGTTCGAAATGTCACGTATCTCGCAACTTTGTAAAGGGACTTATTAAACATTGCATTCTATATACGTTCGAATTTGCACGTATATAGGATTTTTAATTTCCATACTTTCTTTACATATGTTTGTTTTACCAACTCTGGCACTTTATATACGTTTCAAGTTGCACGTACATGGGAATTTTAGCGAGATTTGGTCAACAAATGGTAATTTGTGTACGTTTAAAACTGTATGTACACCATCGCTTTTTGCGTTATGAAATATGCTTGTTTTGAATGTTTGCCTATACAAAAAAGTATAAATTACATGCGTTTATTGACTTGTTTACCCAAATGCTTTTAAATTGAAAGGGATTTCATTTCACGGTTATTTTTCTGCAAATTTGTTTAATTTTGATTTGATTTTAAGCTTAAAATGTCTTAAACGTTCTAAAACTGACTGAATTGCTTCCGCAGTTATTTATTTTAACGAATGTGGTGAATTTATTACGGAGTGAGCTTTCTTTAATTAATTGAAGCTTGTTATTGATTTTATACAGGGTAATTTGTATTTGCTTTTTGCATAATGGTTTTCGTGGTTTTTATGATATTTACATGAAGTATTTCTCCCTTGTGACCTTAAATACCCTTAAATAAACCTATTTTCATAGCAATATATATTTTACTTTTACCACAACGTTGCTTTTTCCTATATACTTTGCCTATCTTAGCTGTTATTACACCTTCCACTAATCCATTTTTCTTGTTTGCCGAGTTTTCCTATTTATTCTATTTCGAATTTGTATTATACTTCCCAGCTCATTCTAAGAGTTTATAGATTTCCTGTGTTGATCCATTAACTCTAATATATCATGTTTTATAGAACGTTTTTACCAACTCGTTTAGTTCTGTCAAGAACCATTTTTGCCGGTGCACAAATATTTTGTCTAACCCTTATCCATTTTATTTTCACTTTTTCTGTATTTTCTTTGCTGTTAAGGTCGTTTACAATATAGTTCTGGAAAATATTTCTCCCTTCCTTTCTCTAAATTCCACTTCTTTGATCTAGATCTTCTTGTGAACTTTTTGAAACCTAGTTTGCGTTTCATCATAAATGGTAATCACTATCTTCGTATGTTCTTGGATACTATGGTCTTTTGTGGATATCAATCCACACTTTTCCTCGCCATCATACAGTCAATTTAAAATTTATGTGTATCTCTGGTTTCTTGCATGTATGTATATAATCTTTTGTTCTGACTTTAAAGAGTGTTTAAAAATACCGGTGTTAAACTCCACCAACCACTCTCTTTATCACTACCTTCTCCTCCATGTTCTCCTACGATTTGAGTATTTTTCATTTACTCACGTTAGTAATTAAATTGCCCATTATTATTAAACTTTCATCTCTGTTAACACTTTTCATCGATTTTTCTATTTCTTCCCAAACAAACTCTACTTCTTCATTATTATGGTCTGCTAGCCCGCCCTCCCTATGCAGATGCAAACTGTGTTAGTTGGAATGAACCCTTTCCTAATTAAAATAATTTTACGGTTATACTGTTAGTAAAAGTCTACCCGTTTCCCTATTTTTATTCATTACAAATTCTATTCCTTCTTGTACTTGACTTGATGTAGCAGAAATTATCTTATCAAAGATTCTTTTCTGTTTATTGCTGAGATGAAATGCGTCATGGGTCACTGGGTTCAAGTGGGTCACTTTTGTTTGGGTCAGTGGGTTCCGTGTACTGACCCGGATTGACCCAGTAACCCACATTGAACCAGTGAGCTACATTGACCCAGTGACCCAAATTGACCCGGTGACCCAAACTGACCCAGTGACCCAAACTGACCCAATTGATTCAGTAACAAATTGAATTTTTGAAGTCATAAAAATCTTTTTCCCATACTTTCAGCTCAATTTATTAACTATTTTCACAAATGCATAAGCTTATTGGTGCCGTTAGTTGCTAGCATTCGTTTCATATTTCAAGCAAACGCTAAAATGTTTTGTAATCAATACATCGCTTTTTACATTTTGCAGGAATTTCTAAGGATTTCTTGATAAGACTAATTAACTAAAAGAACGATGAAGATCATAAAAAACAATGTTCCTGTATGAACTCGATGTCAGAAAACGGGATTATTCAATTTATATTTTATTGCGTCTGTCATTGAAAAATATTTTGATCATTTAGTATATTTAATTGTTAAACATTCTCACACTAATTAAAATTGTCTCGGACAGCAGCTAGTCCTTCTGCCCGATAGTTCTGAGATTTATTATGTAACTGTAATTCGTAGAACAGCACATATTTATTAAAATTTAATAATAAAATTTCCAAATTTCATAATCGGTTATTCGATAAAACTCGCCCACTAATTAAAGAGATCACAGAGGGCCAATTTGAGACAGTAAGAAAATTTTTGCGACTGCATCAATTTGGGTCAATTTAGGTAACTTGGTCAATTTGGGTCACTGGGTCAATGTGGGTCAATTTGGGTCACTTGGTCAATTTGGGTCACTGGGTCAATTTGGGTCATGGGTCACTGGGTGGTGGGTCACATCCTCATTTGGGTCATTGGGTCATGGGTCACATTTTAGGTGACCCATTTCATCTATGGTGTACGTAGATATTATCTCTAAACTACTTGTTTCTGTTTTTATATTTTCTACTCTATCGAGTTGTTTTAGATATTAAACTTTTTCCGCCTCAACTCGTACAGTGTTAAAAGTTTTGTTTACAGACTTTCTGGGGCCTCTTCTCCAAATAGTCTTCTCAAGGAAATCATACGGGGTGCTAATTTATTTCTGAAATATTTGCCTAAAGAAGGCGCCTTCAAAATTTGAACAGTTATATGTTCTTTACATATAGATAAGGATCCTTTATACAAGGGTTTTTCGTTTTCATTTGCTTCCTCATATTTGCTACTTTGCTACTACACATCTTGTAGCTTGATAGGATGAGTGAGTGGTCGTCCATGAGTAATTTTTCTTGCAAAAATGTTTTGTCCTAATTGTGACCCTTGCGAAAGTGAACGAAACGTGGACTTTATAATTTTTTAATATGCACTGTAAGAAAGGAACTATGTTACAGCAAACTAGTGTAACAAACTTACACTAAATTGAATTTAACTCGTTAGATTAACTAAGGACAAATGCAAACAGTGACAATACAACACAAATTCAATAATAAATTATTGTGAGGGTAAGCGCACAATTTAATCAGGAGACGCTTTAAGAACCCTGCACCCGTTTTAAGGGTGGCTACCCGAGTCACCAATTAGGAGGGGTGGAGAACGCTCCCTCGTTATGAGGGCAGGAGTACTGCATCGAATGGTTCTAAAACCAACGACTATGTTGTTAGAACTGGCGCAAACGCTCCTGGTGCAAACGATCCTAATACTTTTGGCACATGGTTTGTAGCAACTGCTAACGAGAAAGACGAGAAATACTGATGGATGAAACATCTGCATCTGGAGCGCCGATTATAGTTCTTGGGTCAGAAAATAAACAGGAGTCAACGTGCGCGGATCGTTGGGGTCATTACTTAGACTACACAAGGGTCGCGATATCAAAACAGCTCTATCTGAATGGTCAGAGTTTGAAGCTCTTCAAAGTTGAGGGTTTTACTTCCAACGATTCTGTCTAAATGGGTTTTCACGGTTTTTACCATGCTTTCTCAGGTTCCTTCAAAATGAGGAGCGGAGGAGGGAATAAGGAGATGATATGGCTTTAGATTTGGTAACGCAACAAAAATGTTCTTAAGTGGCATGGAACGCCAACAATATTGGTGCCGCAATCACTATAAATGATTTGGCACCGGTCACAACGACCTATGAAGCGCCGAAGACCGGCAACAACATTCTCTGCAGGAAGATCTGAGACAAACTCAAGATTGAGAACCTTGATGGTCAGCTATACGATTATCTAAAGGTAGACCTCTCATACGATACATGTGGGTTGTTAACGGACAGGCAAAATCAATATGAATTACGCTAAAGGGCCTAGCTTGTCAAACACGGAAACCCGGTTAAGTTTCCCATGAGGAGCTCGACAGGAGTCGGTCGAATACGATAACAACGGTAGCATTTGGACAATGTTCTGCGAATAACACGACGGCTTAATATTATCCAAAAAATCTCTTCAAATAAATAGAGGGCTGTGTTCATTCCAGTATGCAAGTTTTTTGTATGAACTTGCTTGATTAATAAATCTGTAAAACGATGACGAATTGGCAGCAAGGCAATGCCTACTGGTTCGCGGAAGTTAGGCGTTGACAAGTCTACCACCAACTTGCAGAATTTCATTTGAGTTCAGAAACATGCCAAAGCGAAGTAATTGCTTCAGCAACTTTTCGTTTTGACGAATAGCAAGAATTTCATCCTTAAAGAAAGTCGTCTGAAACGCGTTCACGAGGATTTACTGTCCAAGCAAACTTAGTTGTACCGAGGTAAAACATGGGTTTCGTTTCCGGAAGAACTTTAGTGGATGTAATAAATGAATGAACCACGACCCAGTCTTCTTCTGGCAATAACAACTATGGCGGATCTGCCCACCAAGAGGTGAGTGAGAGCAATTTGGAGGAGAATAGAATCCGTAGGATTGTGCTGGTAACTTATGGTATCAATGTTCAGTAGCTACACGTTCTTAAATGTAGCTAATACGATTCATCACAAAGGTGTTCAAGCGATAAGGAGCAGACTTTATTCACGTCAATGAAATAGATGAGTTGGTGTAGCACAAGATGCGATCAACTAATGCAGACAAGGGTACTGCGGCACATAGTTCTAGCCGGTGTAATAAAATATTTGAAGGGTTTTAAGTAGTTTTCGACTGATTTTTTCTAGGGCAGTGTGGCGCCATTTATAGTTGATATTAAGTACAAATACTGTCCATGGACAACAAACATATGATAAACACTTACGTGAAGATCTTGCCTCTTTTTGAATGTCCAAAGGTATCGTGAATTCTCTGGCGAAGCGTGGCCACAGTTTTAAATTCGCCGTAGGGTAGATGCTGATTACAGAAGCTATAATCTGAAGGTTTTCGCACACTAAACTAACAACGTGCTAACACTATTACGTTTGAGTGCTAACAGCCCAGACAATATGGAACCTACGTGACTCTTCCCGTTGGAAGTCCTCTGCGTACAATAAACGACGCCAGTAGAAGCAACTTAAGTTGCCTACACGCGCGGAGAAGGTTCAGGTTGGCTGGGTTCATTTTCGCAAGGGTTTAGTCGCTTCGTTATCGCTGGGTATAAAAATTTTAGGTCCGCTACTCTTGAATCACATGCTAATAAATTCTATGATCTTTCAATAACATAGTCCTATTTATTGTATACTATTGTAGTAAGTATCTCAAAGCTTAAAGGTGTTTTTTTTTCAGGTGGACCTAACGCTGAAAAGGGATATTTTGGACCATGGAGGACCTGTAAAATGTTACTTTACAATCGAGAAAGATGCGGAAAGGACGAGTCGAGGTTTAGGCCTTCAAGTAAGTTATTTCTTGTAGTTTTTTATATCCTTCTAATCGAAAGAAAAAGGAATGCTATTTTATATAACAATGAAAAAGATTCTCAGAAACTTTTGATCAATATTAGGGTGTATACAGAAATGCTATTGTAGGACAACTTGTATCGGACGGTTTTAACACCTTAAATCTTGTTATGTATGTTTTTGTTTTATTTATAGCCGAATTCTGCAGTACTAGCGTTTTCGGATTTGTTTCAAGTCAAGCAGACCTGAAGATTACCAAAAGTGTCTTGAGTCTAAGCAAAATCGTTTGCAAATATCGGTTTCAACTAAGGGATCTTTGTTACTCAAAAATGTTTAGTTGTAGAAACTTAAAACCAGAAGAATTAGAACTCTCTCTCTTATTTCGGAAATCGAAAAATATTTGTTACGTGCTGAATAGACGCTAGTTACCCGAATTAAACGTTACTCTACAATGGAAACAACAGTAAATACTACACCAGCTAGCTTACGGTGACGAGGGGTGAGTTCTATAGCAACAAATACACATCTTTTGGGGGTATACAAATTTCAACACTTTCGCTTACTCCTACCTGGAAAAGTGTCTGAACTTTCTGTCCAATAACAGTTGTTGAGCGCCAACCCACATGGATTCGGTCTCGTTAGACGATGAGTGGTCTAAAAGATGATTAGTGGTTATTTCTTTCTGTCACACAGGATGATGGAGCCTTGTGTATACTTTTTTGACACGTACTAATTTAAACTAAGCACAAACCACAATAGAGAGAGAGAGAGAGATGCTTTATTGTCACTGAAGTATAAATTCATGGTCAAGCAACGTAAAATTCAAGCCCGAAAACAGAAGATTAATAAAATCGGTTAACCATGAAATCGAGCCTTTCGGCATAGAATAACAAATATAGTTATAAAATTAATGTTAGTAACCCATAGGTATTATAACCTCCTAATGTACATCCAAATTTTGCAAAACACTAGTAACACAGATATAATGACATGGAGCACAGATAATACTGTTATGTCAATTTATAATTACTAGTAATCTATATACAGCTAGAATTTGCTAACACTGCTAAATCCAGTTATTGGTAGACTAAAATTAAAATTAAATTATTAAAATGATAGCCGTGATAATTTGCGCAGAAATAATATAATATTGATGTGTAATTTTATACTACTTTTTGCCACGCAAGCAATCGCCTACTTTATAATGCACCCTTCCTTTTTACAGGTAGGAATGGGTGTACAGCAGAGTCTAATCAAAACTCTGGCGGGACTAGCATCGACAGTTTGTGGCTGCGGTAGATAGCAAAAGACTATATCTCAGGGGTTTAGAGAACAAAGTTAAATTTTATCCAGACAAGTTATAGGGATGCAATTTAGAACACGACGAAAGAAAATACCTTAATACAACTTATATATTGGCGTTTAGTTAATAACATTAATAAAAAAATTAAATATATACCGTTATTTTCTTACAACCAAATTTTCACGCGACAAAAACACTAAGTGTAGTTTATATATCTACACTCTCATAATTTTAAAATTTTGTCTTAAACTCTACCAGATAAGATATTAGAAAACCTAAAATTATTATTGTGCTTAGACACAATTTCAAATTAACGTTCTAAATAAAAAGAAATCATAAATATGCTTTGTTGTATTTAACATTAGTTAAGAGAATTGGAATTAAACATTTAAATTGAACATAACCTCAAAATCCACAAAAAAGGTTTCATGAAAGTTTTTATGTTTACAACTCATAAGGTTATATAGGAAAGCAAAGATAATATTAAATTAGTTAAGGTAATAGGTAAATAAAGTTATGACTATATTTTACATGCATTATTTTTCTAGATAATTGATATTTAAAATGTAATACATACATTTTGTTACATCACAAAAATAAATAAGTTAAACTTATACCTGTATTCATGATATATGAAAAAAAAACGTATACTTAAGCATTGAGCTTCTGCTTGTGTAGAGCTATAGGATCTTCTTACGGTTTGTGGAGACAAACACCATCGTTATTTATTTTGGTTGTTAACCTCAAACTTCAAATTTGTAAGAGCCAATCCTTTTGTTCCGCAACCATATGTTTTGTTAACGGAGCATTTAATTTATTTTAGAAGGTAAATAAACGTCAACATAAAATTCTTGTACGATAATAGATAATATTTGTAGGTAATAGAATTTATGCATCAGGCTTAGATAGCCTAGCATAGATAATTAGATACTCCATCAGAGAATATTTTATCGAAGGATATATCACCGGACGATACTTTACCAAAGAATATGCCACCGGAGGACCCTAGAAAATAAACGTTTTGCAAAAACTAAGTATTGTAATACGCCACGAGGAACCGTGTGAAAGTTTTGTCTGTAATTATCTTACCATTCATGCTCATTTTGAACGGGTAATTCAGGTAGACTTTCTCCATACGCATTTTGCTAGAATTATGAAACGATATTTATGTATGTTAAGAAGAATAAAAGAAAAAGACACCTTTTACATACCAGGTACGACATCATGGCCTTGGAAAGGACATTTTTATCGGTAAACGGCATGTGCTCAAAAGGCGGTCAGATATCAAGATAAACGAAAATTTATTCTGGTTTAAAGATAACCACACATTTTGAGAGATGAACAAACAAGAAAACCATTCTAAATGACAGATTCATGTATACACCAGTTGTGCATTTATGGACATTATTTAGAGGTTTACCAATTAGAAAATTACATCTGATTATAATTAATTATATTATTTATACAAAAGAAAGAATATTAAATTAAAACTAAAAATCGACGTATATAGTGTATTATTTTATAATACTAGAGGGAAATGTTACACAAATCAAAACTAACTTGTGATTGTTAACGGTATTGATATAAAATTAAAATGAAGAAATACTTGTATAAGGAAGGAAGTGGGACCTCAATGTAACATGGCGAAGCGACGGCAAATTGACATGTTACAATAATACGTTTTCTGTATAAGAAATGTTTAACAGATTTACGAAGTTTTTAATATTGAGTTTCTGATTTCAGATGTTGTGGAAGTCCATTGTACCATTGCAGCCATATATTTCTGATTTTCTTTTATCAGCTCATAGTAAGGAGTAATCATATATAAATTATAGATTGAATCTCGTGTGTTACGATCATTCTGTACTCTCTTGCGCAGGTCCTCAGTGTGTTTTCTGATTAGACAGACCGATTACAAGATGTAAAGTGATGGCAGCGTCAAAATATTGTAACCCTGAAGTTTGGCAGTGATCTCTGCCGTTTAAATTGAATGTGAATCGTATTGCCTGTTTTTGTAGCTTGAATATGTTCTTGGCTACATGAACCTCAAAAGGGTAATGCATAGCGTAGTTGTGATCCGACAAAGGCAAAATAGACCGTTCTTACAATATTTGAAGCGAGTTTCTTGTATACGGTTTTAATTGCAAAACATGCAGAAGGTAGTTTGTGTGATAGAATCTAGATATGCTCTGACCATTTGAATGAGTTGTCAAGTATTGGGCATAAAAATTTTGTTGGTGTACCATTCTAGATGTAGATATGATCCAGCACAATTTGTTGAGCAGTGCATTTGTAAATAAGATTTTTATTTTACCGGTGTTACAGCTTAGATGGTTATTGTCAAACTAGGTTTTGAGTTTGTTCTAATTTAGCTGTATCAGAATCACTCCAGGTAATGCTGGTATTAGTTTGCCACTGATATTCAGTTTGGTTAAATTGTTTATAACAGAGTTGGTCCGTGTACAGATCCTTGTGGCACTGTGCGTTCCACATTTTTGTAGTTTGAAATGCATCCGTTTCCTCGAACAAGTTGCTTTCTGTTGTGGAGGTAGGACATAAACCATCCAAGCGAGGTTCCTCGCATTACATATTTTTTGTTTTCTTGAACGTATTGATGAGAGGCTGTTGCCTTATCGTTTCAAATATTATTTCTCATGTTGATGCTGTATCGAAATTACCTATCTTTATCTTTAATTAACACTCTGTCGCACAATTACCGATGTGTTCATGGCAATCGTGTTTTTAAAATTATCGGGTAGGTATATTTAAGTTATTTACTTAACGTTTGTTTGATTTTCTTATTACAGCGGATGTGCTCGGTAGAAAGATGATTTATCTGGATCTCATTTGGAGCCTAGTTGTCTTCAAGTATCTACGTGGTGATATGTTGTATCTTATCCTTAATATCGCAGGTTGTCTTTTAGACCAATCTGTCTTAAGAGGGGACATTCTCTACTATCTACTTTTTCTCTAGGATGCTTATTCTAAAACTTGCTACGTACGTTACTGTAGCCTACAAAAAAAAAGTAAATGATGACCGGGCTCAATCGGTGAGTAGGCGGGGTATTTCCACTACGAAAATAGAGGGAGGCCTGAAATAAAAAAAAACCATACTCGCTCTCATTCATAATTCATACCAAAACATCAAAAATATCATCAAAAATATATTACAGGAGCACAGTATTAAAAAATGCATACTCAATAACTACAATGTACATCTAAAAGCAAAACCCAAAAGAAAGCATTTTTTTACAACGGCGAGCAGTAGTTTTTAGGTCACTCCCCCATATTAATTACAAAAAAAAACAACAGTACAACTTTAAAAACCATAGCTCCAAGTGATCATAGTAAGCCTAGAAACAAATACCTTCAAATAAATGACTACAGTGGTCCCCGTAAATACAATATTAATAATTCATATACACTTCTTATGTACAATCATTTTCACTACCAGGCCATTAGTTAACAAACTTTCCGATCATAAACATAGTTGTCTTAAAAAGAAAATCACCATCGTGAGAATAAAGTTAATTACTGGAAGTTCTCGCGGTAAAGGATCAGTATATATAATAAAACCCATATAGCGAATAACGGATCAACACTCACCCATGTGTCGATGCTGATGGGCCTATTAATCCTCCTTAGAGTCGGAGCCGAGTAGCGGGGTCTAGGACCACGTAATTTGTGCCATAAAAAGCGGCGGCACTCGTCTCATCATTTAGGGCCAAGGTGACAGGAAGGTCCTATCCACTGGAAGACGCTACAAAACAAAAAAATTACAGGCAAAGATTAGAATCGGTACAAAAGAAAAGTACATTTTTTCCAAATACAAATACTTACCCTATTCTGAACGGACTGGCACCTTGACGACGTTTTAAAATACTAGAACAGATAGAATGGCTTGCGCGTTTCAATGAGCTAAAGACCCGAACTATAGGTTTAACCAAATTAGTGGGGTCTTTAGTGAGGAACCAGACTAAGGCAGGTCCCCGAAAGAGGGCAGCATCTTTTTCGGTACTTAGAGTGGCAGAGACCATAAGGGTCGGTATGACATTCTAAGACACAATACTGCGATGTGGAAGGCAACCGGAAACCACCACATTACTTCGCAAGTACACTGCGTACAGAAATTGTTAAACATGATGGCATTCTCTGCGGTAAAAATTTCCGAAGGTAAAATAGTCCCCCATTCGGATCTCCGGGAGAGGACTACTTCGGGGGGTGTGATCTGAAAGAATAGAAAAAGATCCGTGAACTTTCTGCGAGTCGGAGCGTGGAATGTCAGAAGTATGAAACAGGTAGGTAAGCTAGAGAACCTGAAGCTCGAAATGGATAGGTTAGCACTAGACATAGTAGGAATTAGCGAAGTCCGCTGGCTAGAGGCGGGGGATTTTTGGAGTGAAGACTTCAGGGTAATTCATACGTTGTAACAATTTTATTTTTTGGTTATTAAATCCGTTCATAAAAGTGCAAGAATTATAAAACACTTTTTATTAAAATAATAAGTAAAATACATTTAACAACTTTGGTATTACGCTAAAGCGGCATCTTTATGTAGCATTCTATGTATAGTCAAATATCTGTGTCTTCGATAGCAATTTGCAAGCGCGTTTTGGTTGACAGCCCCCTCCTGGGACACTACGTTCGTCCGAGCGAGATTGATAACCAGTCGGCCATGCGAGATAGTAGAGTCAAGATGTACGAAAATACGCAGGCCGCCAATTTGCGTATAAATTTTGAGCAGATGAGACACATCTGAAAATAGCGGTTGGTATCCTAAGAACGTTATTAAATTGTTTAATTGAGATATTTTATTTAGCGCAAAAACAACACTATAACAAATGCAACTTTGAAAACAACAAATCCAATCTCTGATGTTAAAACCACTTTGTATTACAACCTGTAAAAAGCAACTTAGAAGATGGAAAATTTGACTACTTTATAGAAGACCATTTTATTACACAACGTAAAGATTTTATTTGGTAAGGCAGCGTGATTCAACATATTGCAGCAGCTGACGGATGTATTGTGACCAGCGGCGGCCCTAGGGCGGTGCGAGCGGTACGACCGCACCGAGCGCCGTCATATGGAGGGCGCCGAAAACGGCTGAACGCCCGACTAGGTACCGATCGACTTACGCGCAAGTAGAAGTAACCAAACTGAAACAGCATACTGTTTCATGAGACATGATTCTGAAACACTAGAATGTACTGAAACCCCATACCGAAACAGTGAAACAGCGAAACAGCACTCGCCTAGTTTTATATTTTCACAACTAAAAAACAACATGTTTTAAACAGAGGTCAGGATATGTGAACTTCAGGACACCTGTCGCACTGTAACAAGGTTTAATAGCAGTTAAGTGTATCAGGCACTTATAGGTTTTAATACATTGATTATTGTGCTGCTCAAGATTGGTCAATTATTACTTTATAAGCAGACAGAATTCAGTGAATGTTTTACACGTAGTCATCGGGTAATTTATAATAAGGCTGCTTCAAAGCAGTCATTTTTTGTAAGAAGTTTGCGATTGCTTTCTTTTTGTATTAGGTATTTTACAGTTTCTAGTTTTGATTTATAAAAGAAAGAAGTGTTTTTAAGAAGAATATAGGTTACTGCAGTAATTGAAACGTACCACATACCAACTAAATTTATTTACATGACTGTTTCATATTTTCCTATCGCGCACGGGTGTATTTGGATTTTGATATACCTACTTACTTGTGTAACGTGAGTTATGTATCCCCCAATTACATATATATATATTGATATAATTGAATCTAATAGGAATTATTAGAAATTATTAAGTAAAAGTATAAGTTCAATGCAACATTGTAATACAAGGATAACCCAGAGAGGTTATCGACAGTTCATGTGAACGGACATGCAACTTTGCATCCGTGAGGGCAGTGATACTGCAGGTGGCAGGTCACAGGCGGTCAACAGACCGCAATTACTTAGAATTAAGTTGTTACATTGTATTAAAGTGTACAATTAAGGAGAAACGCAGACATGAGATCTGCAAGTTCTCACAGCCGTGTGAGGGCAGGTTATTATAAAAGGCCCGGGAGCTCAATGCCCGGCAGTCAGTCTTCGAACTCCATACTTCGTTGTTTGAGCTACTCAACCGAGTCAGTCTACGTATTACAACTTTTACATTGTTGTCTACATAGACTACTCACTTGTACAATTAATTTTTATAAGTTATTATGTACAAATTTTAGTAATAAAATATTGTTAAAGTGTCAAAGCTTTTAAAAACCAGCTCCAAAGGCCCGAACTTTAACTGGCGCAGTCGTAACGGATGTCAAAAGGGCACTGAAAATCCAAAATCGGAAGATTGGTGACCAAGAATTTTATTCGAAATTTTGGCAGAACCCAAACCAAGTTGGAGGAAGAACAAGCATAGTCTGAATCCAGCAACAAACCAAGTTGGACAAGGAACAAGAATCGTCTAAGGCCAACAATCAAACCAAGGTGGACAAGATACAGAATCGATCGAACCCACCAAAGAAACTGATGAAATTAATGTAAGTTCATTTCCATAACCTTTTTTATTTCAAACCAAAAACCAAATTGATATATGCTAGTATTATAACTATTGAGTACCATTTATATTTACTGTTTATGAATTGTATTTTATGAATATTTTGAAAATAGTTCAAAGTGAATTACTTTCAAAACGAGACTATATAACATTTTATGAAACTTGAATGTTAAAGAAATATTTTTCTTTAAAAAGCAAATGAGACTTGATTATTTACAAAGAGATTTTCTTAAAATAAATAAAATTGAATTTAAAAGAGATTTTCTTTTAAAAGTAAATGAGAATTAATATTAAGATATCCTTACCATAATAAATAGAACGAACTCAAAATAATCCAAAAATAAACGGGCGTGCACATTCACTAACACCAAATAATTACCGCGATCCAACGCACGTTTATAAACCGGCAAACTAGAAACACAGAACGCAATTTAATTTCAAAGCTAAAGCTAATCTTTAAGCAATCACGGAACAATTATTAAACCATTGACCTCTATAATACTGATAAATCATAGCAAACACTCTGCTACGGTAATTTAAAACCACCTAAGATAAATACGCGAAGAAAGCATTCCTTATTATACAGTTAAAACTCAGAGAAAATCACTTTCAGAATTCTTGCACAGTACTAAAGAAATAGCTTTCAGGAACTTTCAGTACTAAAGCAATTTGCATCATAAGTACTAAATCTATCACGGAATAATAAAATCGACGCAATTTCTATATTAATAAAAGCGTGTACAATTGCAATAAACTCTAAACGTTTTTCAACTAATTAATCAGCATTATAAAGTGCAGTAAAACGATCATCATAAGAATCTTTAATTAAAACGCTAAAACGTTATCATACACTCATAATTGTAAACCTGAAAACGCACATTACGGAGAGATTCAATTACCAACAAGCATTATAATACCAAGAGATCTAAAATAAAACAGACGTAACACTTTATGCGAAAGCAGTTAGCAATTACAGAAACAGACGTATCTAATTTCTATTAACACCTGTAAGAGTTAAGTACCTCAACAAGTATAATCATATGTACGCAATTATTACAAAGTAATGAACACTATATCTTTTAGTAGTTCATGCAAACAATAAAGTGCAACCTTGAGTCATATTAATTACAAGTTGACAAAAGTTAAATAAAACAAAGCTAAACGAGAATAAATCTATCCATTTAAGATTCCTTAAGAAGCAGGAACTCAAGACAAAGTAAAAGCTGCATTAAAACAGACAAATCCCAGACTACGGTAATTATTCTAACATTATTGAAATAAATCTCACAAGAACATCACTGCACTGTGTAATTAAATATAAACAAAGAACGACTACGATTTTAAAAATAACTTGACGCAATATTAACAAATCCAAGCCAAAAATCTAATACTACAAGTACGAAATTAATCTCAAATTCTCACCAAATTTTATCCACCCAATCCAAACTGAAAATTAACCATTCCTAACTAAAAAATAACGCCGAAAAATAACGAAATAAACATCAACCTTTACCAAAATTTTATTTACCTAATCTAATTGAAAAATTAACACACCAAAACCAAAGTTAACGTTTCAAATAGCTAAATCAACATCAATTTTTACAAAACTCTAAGTTATCCAATCTAAAAAGGAAAATTTAAAAAACCAAAGCAAAAATAACGTCATAAAAAGAAAAATCATCCCCAATTTTTACAAAATTCGAAATTATTTAATCCAAAAGAAAAACTAATACATCCAAAGCATAATTAACGTTACAAATAGAAAATCAACCCCAATTTTTACAAAAATTGAAATTTCACAACCCAAACGGAAAATTAATAAATCCGAAGCAAAAGTAACAATACAAATAGCGAAATAAACCTTTATTCAAAAAAAAAAAAAAAAAAAATTTTTTTTGAAATTTCCAAAAAATCGAAAACAACCCTTAACCAACATGAGTAACACAGACTTACGTTTCTATTTAGAGACAATTCAGACGTTTGATGGCACCCAGGCCCATCTCTCAAATTTCATTGGAGCATCTGAAATGTTCCTAAAACCTTTACAAACCCGGAGATGACGCAAGAAATTCATTGCTTATACGCTTAGTAATAAGTAAACTAGCCGGAAGGGCACTAACCTTAATCGCCAGTAGGGACGATTTATCGGAATGGGACCAGTTTAAACAGCTACTAATTGCATATTTTGGAGACCAACGTAATATAAAATGCCTGGTACGAGACCTAATAAACCTTAGAATGGAACACAATCAATCCCCTACCAATTCGGAATGAAATGCCAAGACGTGAGAAGTTTAATTTTAACAAAATTAAAAATCGAAGAACCCGATCAAAACGTTAGACATTTAAAACAAAATGTATGACGAAATGGCACTAGACACATATATAAACGCTTTACCAGAACGACTATCGGATAAAATCAGATTCCAACGACCCCAAAATCTAGAAGAAGCTATGAGCCTAGTAATAGAAGAAGAAAATGTAATGTATTACCGCAACAGACTATACAACCCCAACGCAAATAAAAGTTATTCACCAACAAAAACTATACAAGCTACAAGACAAACAATCCCTCAACAAAATTCACACCCTTTAACACACAAACAAATCAACCGCGAAGTAACAACCCAAGTTTTAACAATACCAATTTTAATAATCAATTTAAAAATTTTTCAAGACCAACATTCAACCCAACTTTTACGAAACCCGCATTCCAACCGAGATTCAATCAAAACCTAAACCAACAAAGACCAGCATTCAACGCAAACCCTAATAGAAATACACCAATGACTAATACTCTTAACAACCCTAACAATTATTATAAACCAACACCAATGGACACCTCATCTGGTAACACCAGACAAAACACAAAAATAACACATATCCGACCAAACCCTCATCAGAAACGTAATTTTACATCGGAAGAATTATTTCATCAAGAAATAGAAAAATTTGACACTGACCAGAATAATTACATTGAGACACCTACGAACAATGAATCAAACCATGCAGAAACTTATGAACGTGACGAACAATACGAAACTTACGAGGAGTACGACGACGAAAACTCGAATTCAAATTTTCAAATGGACCAATTCATAACCGACCAAACTTAATTAAACTTAAATAATATAAATCACTTAGTATTACCATACATAGAAATACCCACGCCAAATTCAAACTATTAATCGACACCGGATCCTCTAAAACATTAATTAGCCCCAGAACCGTACAAAAACATTATTTAGATTATGTAGAAAGAGAACCATTCAAAATCAAAACAGCTCATCAAACAACACTACACCAATTCGTAGCAAATATACCCTTACCGAGAACATTTAATGTTAAAATGAAACATAAATTTTGTGTATTCGAATTTAACGACAAATATGACGGATTAATCGGAATGGACCTTCTAAAAAAATTAGGAGCCAACATTGACATTAAAAATCGCTTATTAAGGACAAAATACGGAAAAATCCCAATTAAATTTCAAAACACACAAGTTGAACAAAAATACACTATAGAACCCCGAACGGAAAGAAAAATAAAAATCCCAGTAAAATCTAACAAAAATTTAGGAATAATAAATCATATAACTTTTCAACAAGGAGTAGAAACCCCAACTGCCTTAGTTCAAATAAAAGATAACTTTGCAACCACAACAATATTAAATTCAAACGACTATCCCGTAGAATTATCACTGACAGACCCAATTAACGTAGAAGAACTAAATTTTAACGAAATGGAAATAGACGAAAATTTAGAAAATGATTACAACCCAATAGAACATGACGAAATGTTAAGAGAAAATTTAACTAACATCCGCTTTAATACCGATATCAATCAAGAAGAAGAAAGAGCAATTAAAAACTTATGTTTTGAATACCGAGACATATTCCATTGTGAAGGAATACCATTAACATTCACCAACACAGTAAAACATAATATCGAGTTAACAGACAATAAACCAATCTTTACAAAAGCATACAGACTACCTCATGCAAGCCAAGAAGAAGCTGACAGACAAGTAGCAGACTTATTAGACCAAGACATAATCCAGCACTCCAATTCACCATGGAGCAGCCCCGTGTTAATAGTACCTAAGAAATTAGACGCAACCGGAAAGAGAAAGTACAGAATGGTAATAGATTATAGAAAGTTAAATGAAAAAACGGTAGATGACAAATACCCACTACCAAACATTACCGAAATTTTAGACAAATTAGGCAAATGTCAATATTTTACAACATTAGACCTAGCATCAGGATACCATCAGGTAGAGATGGAAGAAAAGACATATCAAAACAGCCTTCAGCACACCTAGAGGACATTACGAGTACAAACGAATGCCATTTGGATTAAAGAACGCACCCGCTACTTTCCAGAGAGTCATGGACAATATACTACGAGGAATACACAATGAAAAATGCCTTGTATACCTTGACGACATCATAGTTTATTCCACATCACTGGTAGAACACATAGAAAGATTGAAGAAGTATTCGAAAGACTTAGACAAGCACATTTTAAAGTACAATTAGACAAAAGTGAATTCTTACAAAAGGAAGTATCATTTTTAGGACATGTAATAACACCCCAAGGAGTAATGCCAAATCCAGACAAAACAAATGCAGTTCTAAATTACCCATTGCCAAAAACAAACAAAGAAATTAAAGAATTTCTAGGACTTAGTGGTTACTACCGCAAATTCATTAAAGGTTACGCTCAGATAACCAAACCTCTGACAAATTGTTTAAAAAAGGGAAACAAAATTGAACACACCCGGAATTTATTAAAGCAGTAGACAAAATTAAAAACATATTAACCAATCACCCTGTATTAGAATACCCAGACTTTACAAAACCATTTATACTGACGACAGACGCATCAAATGTAGCATTAGGCGCAGTATTGAGCCAAGGAAAAGTAGGTAGCGATAAACCTATCAGCTACGCATCCAGAACCCTAAATGAAACCGAACAAAAATATAGCACTATAGAAAAGAGTTATTAGCCATAATTTGGGCAACAAAATATTTTAGACCTTACCTATACGGAAGAAAATTTTACATATATCCGACCATAGACCACTAGTATGGTTATGCAAACTGAAAGAACCGAATTCAAAATTACAAAGATGGAGAATCAGACTCGAAGAGTATGATTACGAAATTATATATAAAAGGAATTTATAACAACAACGCAGACGCTTTAAGCCGAATCCAACTCAATGCATTAGAAACGGAATCCATTATAGGAAACGTAGACGATACAGAAATAAGGGAAGATCCAGACGAGATCGACACTATACATTCGACACAAAACGAAGAACCAAAAACGCGATTAAAATTTTAAACGAAGCAATCGATATGAAACCCAATCAATTTATAATAACCGAAGTTTTAAATAATCCCAATCCAGTAAAATATACAAAAGTAGATAACAAAAAGATATATCAAATTCAAATAACAAAAGATGATAACGAGGAACAAATAATTAAAATTTTAAAAGAATACACCCCGAGAAAAACGATTTTATTTTTATTTCAATACCGAACATTTATACCAAAGATTTTCAGAATTATACATTAAACTATTCAATAACTCTGGACCTGAACTCATCAGATGTACTAGAAAATTAATAACACTAGACGACCCTGACGAAATAAACGATGTAATTAGAAATCAACACGAAGGAAAAACCAACCATCGTGGAATTAACGAAACAATAAAACAACTCATAAGACGTTATTATTTTAAAGACATGAAGGACTTGACCACAGATTTCATTAACCAATGCGAACTATGTGACAGAGCGAAATACGATAGGAAACCCCCAAAGATACCCTTAATGTTAACCAAAACACCCGACAAACCATTTCAAAACTTCATGCCGATACTCTAGTAGTAGAAGCGCAAAACTATCTAACAATTATAGACGCATTCACAAAAATAGGCCAAGCAATACCAATCACATCCAAAAATAGCATTGACGTGACCCAAGGATTTTTACAATATTTCACATTTTACGGAACACCCGAATCAATCACTTTAGACAATGGTAGCGAATTTAAAAACGAGACAATACAAAACACTTTAGAACTTCACAAAATAAAAATTCATTTCATAACGGAAAACCACACCGAATCAAACGGACTAATTGAACGATTACATTTAACCCTGTTAGAACAAATTCGATTATTAAGAATAAATTATAAAAAGGAACATATAACCAATTTAATGTCATACGCACTAATCGCCTATAATAACACAATTCACTCATCAACAAATTTTACACCCTTAGAATTAACATTAGGACATTCAGATTCACGAAATCCCTATGACATACACTACAACAAGGAAGTATATCAACAATATGCGAAAGATCACAAACAGAAACTAAAAATAACTTACGACAAGGTAAAAGATAAATTAGAAAACGATAAAGAACGTATCACCACAACCAGAAACAAAAATACCGACTCAAATAAATTTTCAATAGGACAAACCGTATATGAGAAAAACTTTCAAAGCAAGCGACATAAAACAGCACCCAGAAATTTAGGACCATTTAAAATTAAGAAAATATCAGATAAAAACATAGCAGTAGTAGACAACGGTAAAATAACAAAATACATTCATTTAAAAAACCTAAGACACCCTGTAATTTCAGATGGACAGTCATCACCCTTACCGTCAACCTCCACCCAGGTAGAACGGACAACCAAGTAACAATAAATAAAAAGCAACCCCGGTATACTACCAATAAACTAGGCAGTATACAAAATTACAATATTTACTCAAATAATATCAACCCTTACTTTAATGTAACAAATTTTAGCAACATTAAGAAAAACGAAATAATATTTTTAATAGTAGAAAGTAACAATTATCATTATTATCATTTATTTGCTTTTCCAACAAAGGTTACTAGCACATACCAAGTAATCATACCCAAAACCAAATTCCTATCCCTAAATGAACTGAGATATGGTTATACAAACGAAAAATGTACTGAAGTAACACCAAACCAATATTTATGTCAATCGATGACGACAACAACCATTAAAGAAGACAGCCCTTGTGAAGTACAACTATTAAAATTCTCAAATCACTACGAAAACTGTGAAACTAAACAAGTGCAAATAACTAATATGAAAATTCAAAAAGTTACAGATAACAAATGGATAGCAATTTTCCCAACAGAAGTAATAGCAACCATCTACTGCAACCAAGATGAAAATAACCAAGCATTAATCGGAAGCAAACTAATTACCCTCAAAGAAGATTGTTATGTGAAATTGAAAGATGAAGTAATCAGAGTTTATCAAGATCCCATAGCAACAAAGAAACTTGCAAACCTACCGGAACTACAATTCAAAATACAACAAGAAGACGAAGAAATAATAAAGAAACCTATGAAGCTAGAGCATCTAGACTTGGACGATCTCAACCACGCCGTGAAATTAGTGGAAAGTTATAAAGAACAATTAAGTGAAATCAAAACGCCAAAGTTACATTATAATAATATAAGTGTTTGGACAATTGTATTAATCATTTTAATAATTTTGTAATCATGTATGTATTATACAAAATGTACCTTAGATATAAGAATGAAGGAAACAGTTCTAGACTTAAGGAAACAAAGAGAAAAAAGGAAACAATAAGCATACCATTAGAAACAATGAATTTTAAATGAATTTAAATAATGAATTTTATGTATTTAAAAATTAAGAAAAACTTTAATTTTTCATTTACGGTGGGAGGAGTTATGTATCCCCCAATTACATATATATATTGATATAATTGAATCTAATAGGAATTATTAGAAATTATTAAGTAAAAGTATAAGTTCAATGCAACATTGTAATACAAGGATAACCCAGAGAGGTTATCGACAGTTCATGTGAACGGACATGCAACTTTGCATCCGTGAGGGCAGTGATACTGCAGGTGGCAGGTCACAGGCGGTCAACAGACCGCAATTACTTAGAATTAAGTTGTTACATTGTATTAAAGTGTACAATTAAGGAGTAACGCAGACATGAGATCTGCAAGTTCTCACAGCCGTGTGAGGGGCAGGTTATTATAAAAGGCCCGGGAGCTCAATGCCCGGCAGTCAGTCTTCGAACTCCATACTTCGTTGTTTGAGCTACTCAACCGAGTCAGTCTGCGTATTACAACTTTTACATTGTTGTCTACATAGACTACTCACTTGTACAATTAATTTTTATAAGTTATTATGTACAAATTTTAGTAATAAAAATATTGTTAAAGTGTCAAAGCTTTTTAAAAAACCAGCTCCAAAGGCCCGAACTTTAACTCGTGTAATTATTAAATTGTTATTTATTACCTTAAATGTTACCAGAATTATTGTTTTTCTACCGATAAAACTACAGTACAGACACATTTCAAGCACGGTTCAACTAAGTTTTTATGCGTGTTAGAGATAGATTTATTAATTCTGATATTCTGTTCGAATAATATCAAAAACAAGTTGAAAATGCAAGGCATTGTCGCAACGAACTTCCAAATGTAGACTTACTTTAAAACAATTTAAAGAAATTAAAATTATTATGTTGTAATAATTATAAGTATTCAGATAAAAATAAAATTTAATTTCGGGGGTCGGGTATCCGTGGTCAGATTTTGTGGGGTACCATATTTCGACTCAGCTATGTTAGGGGAGTCCAAATATATATCGCACATTAATTTTGGACCTATTTGAAATTTTTGATAAAAATTAATTCCGGGGGTATCCGTGGTCAGATTTTGTGGGGGTACCATATTTCGACTCAGCTATGTTAGGGGAGTCCAAATATGTATCGCACATTAATTTTGGACCTATTTGAAATTTTGATAAAATTAATTCCCTGGGGGTCGGGTATCCGTGGTCAGATTTTGTGGGGGTACCATATTTCGACTTAGCTATGTTAGGGGAGTCCAAATATGTATCGCACATTAATTTTGGACCTATTTGAAATTTTGATAAAAATTAATTCCCGGGGGGTATCCGTGGTCAGATTTTGTGGGGGTACCATATTTCGACTCAGCTATGTTAGGGAGTCCAAATATGTATCGCACATTAATTTTGGACCTATTTGAAATTTTTTTTTTCCCGACGGAATATCGCGGGGGCACGGCGCCCCCGTGGCCCGATTTTAACTGACATCAAAACTTAAGCTCTGGACACCGAGCTGAATCGATTGATGTATCACACATTGATGTCCGACCATTAGAAAGGCCTCGGACGGACGGACAGACGGACGACAAATCGATTTCATAAACGAACGAAGTTCGTTGAAAATCATAAATTACGACAACTGCCATGGAGTAGATCCTATTTATTTACATAATATATATGTATTTATTACAGAAAATAAACATGCCGCTTAAAAAAAAACTATCAGGATCTCAGAACCTAAAAAGAAAAAAGCAAAAACTAGAGGATACTGAGAAAGCTGCAAAAGCACTTGCAACATTTTTTAAATCATCATCATCAAGCGTTCAACACACAGGAGAAGACAAAGAAGCTGATGAACATGAAGAGAAAAACACTGAAGATGATGCTACTCCTGGGACCTCATCTGAAGTTATTATAGAAGATATACATCATATACCATCCACATCTTCTATAATAACTTCAGATGCATTACATGTGATTTTCCAATGCTCCACCCGAAGGTACTACATTGGCCAGGAAGCGAGTTTTTTTTACCTGGAAAATTTTGAATTTTGCCGAATCCTTGCTGTTCCAAGCAAAGTAGGGATCTTTAACGTGCGTGACAACACACACACGGGACCTCCATTTTACCTCTCATCCGAACGAGGGTGTATTTTTGCGAAAAATGCTCGCCTAACATTTTTCAAGCGGACCGTGTCGGGATTCGAACCCGGGACCTTGGGCGTAGTAGTCACACACATACCACTACGCCACGGAGCCGCCTAACTTCAGATGCTGCATGCCTTCAAGATGAAAGTGATGATATTTTTAAATGGCCGCCGCTTATTCATTCGTCCACACGAGACGAAATAATTTTTCGTGGACCTGTACGCAAAGAAATAAACAACGAAGAGTACCCTAGAACATATGATGGGCGTCATTTTCCAATATACATTTTCAAAGAGTAATGCCAAATGGGAAACTTTTAATAGAAGATGGCTTGTATACTCAAAATTAGCAGACAAGGTATATTGTTTTTGCTGCAGTATATTTAATCGAAATGTCCACTCTAATTTGGGAAAAGATGGATTAGACAACTGGAGACACTTGTCGACACGTCTCAAAACTCACGAAACATCTACAGATCATCGACGTGCTATGAACAATTGGATAGAAACTTCGATTAGACTGAAAAATTTCAGTGGAATAGACAAACACTTGCAAAAACAGATTGAAGACGAAAAATCAAGGTGGACCGCTATACTGGAACGAATGATGGCAATAGTATTCTTCTTAGCAGGAAATAATTTGTCGTTCAGAGGAAGCTCTGGATCTGAAACTTTATACACTAATAATAATGGCAACTTCCTGAGTTTGGTGCAACTTCTAGGAAAATATGATCCTGTGATGATGGAACACCTTCGCCGTATTGTTGGTAAGGAGACTAATGTCCACTATTTCAGCAAAAGAATTCAAAACGAGTTAATTGGCTTACTTGGAAGTGAAGTTCGAAATACAATTTTGACTATGATTAAGTCATCCAAATACTTCTCTATCATACTGGACTGCACGTCTGATGTAAACCACATTGAACAATTATCAATAACTTTCCGTTTTGTTGACACTAATGGAGAAGAAGTGAAAGTACGAGAGTGTTTCGTTGCTTACAAGCCGGTAAGTGACTCTTCAAGAGAAGGGCTCACTGGCCTTTTTCTTGATGAAATTGTGCATGAAGTTGACTTGGATATGAACGATTGTCGAGGTCAAGGGTATGATAATGGCGCCAACATGGCAGGAATAAACAAAGGTGTCCAAACCAGAATTCTGAACCAATATCCTCGAGCATTTTTTAACTCATGTGGCTGTCACAACTTGAATTTGGTGGTAGCAGATGCAGCTGAATCATCCGTTAAATCGGTCTCTTTATTTGGATTTCTCCAAAGACTATTTGTATTATTTTCTGGATCAACAAAAAGGTGAGAAGTCATATCCAAACACATAGAAGGACTATCACTGAAAAAAGTTTGCGAAACTCGCTGGGAGAGTAGAGTTTCTAGCCTTGCTTCTGTTCGCTACAATTACTGTTCAGTTCGTGATGCTCTTTTGAATCTTCACGAAGAAACGAATGATTCAGTTGCTGCATCAGAGGCTTTGTCACTGATTCAGTATAAGGAGCAATTTGAATTCTTAGTTACATTGGTGGCTTGGTATGATATACTGTTTCAAGTAAACATTGTAAGTAAAGCTATGCAGTCTGAAACTATGGATTTATCAAACGCATCGCAATTGCTGAAAAACTGCTCGGAATTTGTGAAGCAGTACCGGACTGATTCATCTGCTCAAATAACAGCTAAGGAAATAGCTTCTGAGGCTGGTATAGATTCCACGTTTAAGCCAGTCCGATCCCGGAGAAAGAAGCGATTATTTGAGTATGAAGCTGCAGATGAAACACCAACAGATCCCGAAGAACTGTTTAAAATTAACGTCTTTTACCCTATGATAGATACAATTGAAAATGTATTGGTAACTCGGTTTGGACAATTATCCAAATTCAATGATACATGGTTTTTTTTTGTATAACATCAAAATAATTCCTGATAAGTCTTTATTAGAAAAAGCCTCTGCAGATTTGCAAATAATTTTAACCGATGGGGAAAAATGTGATGTGTCTAGTTGCGAATTGGTTGAAGAACTTTTGAGCCTGAATCCATTATTAAAAAACCTTGAATCAGCAGAGCCAATAAAAGTTCTTCAACTTATTAAAAAAAAAGATTGGCAGGATATTTTCTCGAATGTGCGGACAGTGCTTCGAATTTTGATGACCATCCCTATAACTGTCGCCAAAGCTGAACGAAGCTTTAGTAAATTAAAACTAATTAAAACGTACTTACGTTCGACAATGTGTCAAGAAAGACTGTCAAATCTTGCAATTCTATCGATAGAAAATGACATTGCCCAAGGATTAAATTATTCCGATTTAATAAAAAAATTCGCAAACGCAAAGGCAAGAAAAGTGATTTTCTAGTTTCTACGTTTTTAATTAAATAAATATAGTCAAACTAATATTTTTTCCTTTATTCTCTTCTTCTCGTCAAAAAAATTGACACGAAATAAAGAACATAAATGTAAAATTAATTAGGTATGTTATTTTTTTCGTGTCTATGTAAACTGGGGCGTCACCATAAGATCTCGCACCACCGAAAAGTTTAGCTAGGACCGCCCCTGATTGTGACTGCATTTAATTCGACACCTGGAGCAATTCCATGTGCTAGGAGCTGTTGAGGATGAGCTGGGTTCACACAACATACAGTAAATTCCGCTTGATATTACAAGTACCTCTTCAAGGCCACAAAAAGCAGTTTTGGTTCGTAGTTAGTTTTAAGAATCTTTTTTTGATGGTTTATACATTAGAAACACTTTAATTTGTTTGATTAGGTAAAAGTACGAATGTTATAAAAATTTCAATTATTTGTTGTGCTGGAATTTTCCAGTGTTACAATTATAATTCACTATTTTGATGGTTTTAGAAACCACACACGTGGTTCATTATGTACCGTTAGTAACAGCAACAGGTGTTACTGACGTCACCTGTTCGTCTGCAGTATACTGCTGACAGATGTGTTCTAGAAAACAAATGCTTCGAACAGCGTTTGCCCAAGTTGAGTAAACAAGAATATTTTTGTGATCTGCTTTTTTTTAGTAGAAATTAAAACTAATACAAATAATTTAGAAAAGCAAAAACTTGAGTAAAAATGTTTTAAAATGTAATCCCCCCGAACAGATCTGCACGGGTCGGACCTTTGTAGTGTAACAAGTGTAACACTAAGCTGTAAAATGTTTGATTATCAACAATTTTGATAAACCTTAATTTAAAGTTCACGAACTCATTTAATTATTTATGAAATTTTGTTGCATAGCATTTTGTTTTAAAAGAGAATCTTTTGAGTAAATTATTGGTTCAAGATTAAAGTTTTTTATTTTGATCAAATATGGTCAAAACTAACAACTGGAAACTAATATCCTTAAGAGTAGAATTTTGATGCCAATTTTATATAGAAAATATCTTTTTAATATTTCTTTAGGTATGTTTGCGGGACACAAATAGTGTTCCACTTTTCTATTAATTTAATTATTACAATTTCTTACAGGAGCAGCGTCTTATTTTGTTAAGACGGGTTTTTGTCATCGAAGGCGATTTTTTTCTTTGGGTTTTCACGTCCGCCCCTAGAAATATACCACGCAATTATCATAAATAAGTCAGGACTTGGTGGCGCCTATTTGTTTTGGATTAAGTTTGACTTACAATCAGATTTCGACTTACCCCCCCATTTCTCATAGCTCTACCCAAGGAATAGACCCCTAGTTATGTCGGAAGACTTCGTTACACTTGCCTATGCGCGAGGCTAACCTTGTAACCATTTAGATAAGAGAAAAATAAAAACCAGTTTCAACGTGATCAGTGGAAGGAAATTCGGGTGTGGGGATAGTTATGCGAAAAAAGATAGGACAACGTGTTGAAAATTACTTACAAAAGAACGAAAGAGTACTCATAGTTAGATTTGAATCTAAACCAGTAAAAACAGTAATAATACAAGTATACATGCCCACCTCTAGCTACAGTGAGGAAGAGGTAGAGGCGATCTACAAAGATATCGAAGACATACTAAGATACGTAAAAGGACATGAAAATTTAATAATTACGTGGGATTTTAATGCAGTGGTAAGTAGGGTAGGGAAGGAGCGATAGTAGGTTTATTTGGTTTAGGCACGAGAAATGACAGGAGAAATAGACTTGGATAATTTTGCAACAAGAACAGCTTAACCATCACAAATACATTATTTCAACATCATGCTAGAAGACGATACACGTGGAAGATGCCAGGAGATATAGGAATATATCAAATAGATTACATTATTGTTAGACAACTGTTTAGAAAACAAGTAAAAAACTGTAGAAGCTATCCGGAAACAGATATAGACACTGACCACAACATCGTAATTATGAAGGCCGCACTTAAATTTAAAAATCTGAAAAAGAGCAACGGAAAAAGGCACTTTGACTTTGAGAAACTAAAAGACAAAGATATTCACGAAAGATTTGAAGAAAGTCAGATGAATTCCTGAAAGATATCGGGAAAATTTCTGATATTAAGGAAGTAGAAACAGAATGGAATAACATTAAATCCAGCTTAAACATGACTACCAGAGATATTCTGGGGTATACACAAAAAGAAAATAAGAAACCATGGATAACAAAGGATATTCTGAATTTAATAGAAGAAAGACGAAAATACAAAAATAGATCAGACGAAACAGGAAAACAGAGATACAAAGCAATAAAATGGGAACTTATTCTTAAATGCAGGAATGCTAAAGAACAATGGATTGATGGAAGGTGCAAAGAGGTACAAACTAAGATGGAAATAGGAAAGACAGATGAAGCATACAAACTAATTAGAATCAATTTTAGTGATATAAAACCATATAGCAAAAATATAAGGGATGCGGGAGGAAACGTCATTATAGAAAATGTAGAGAAAGTAGCTAGATGGCAGGAATATATAGGGAATTTATATTCAGGAGAGGAATTAACAGCATTAGAACAGGAATGATGAATGACCTGGGATATCCTATACTTAGAGATGAGTTTGAATTAGCATTGAAGAGTCTGAAAAATGGTAAGGCGTCGGGTACAGTTTAGGTGCAAGCAGAAACTCTAAAAGCCGCTGGACAAGCAGTAACTGAACGTCTCTTCCGACTTGTAAGCTATATATATGAGACAGGCGAGATACCCAAAGATTTCAAACGTAACATCATAGTAACTATACCAAAAAAAAAGAGGCGCCGATAGATGTGAAAATTTTCGAACAGTAAGCTTGACAGCACACGCTTCAAAAATATTAACTAGAATTGTACAAAGACGAATGGAAAATCGAGCTGAAAAAATACTGGGAGAAGATCAATTTGGTTTTAGGCGAAACAGGGGAACACGGGAGGCTATTTTAGCTCTGAGGGTGATAATGGAGAAAACAATAGAGAACGGGGAAAGCGTATACATAGGTTTTATAGATCTGGAAAAAGCATTCGAAAATGTAAAATGGAAAAAAATGTTTGAAATACTCAAAAGATTGGAATGAGTTTATGGGATAGTGGGATAGTACTTTGCTTATACAAAGAGCAAACAGCGATAATAGAATTTGAGCAAGAAAGTAGAGAAGTAAATATTAGGAAAGGGGTGAGATGGTGATGTGCCTTATCCCCATTAATTTTTAACTTGTACATAGAAGAGACAATGAATACTGTCAAATACAGGAAGACATTTGGAATTACTATGGAAGGACAAAAGATTAATATGCTTAGATTTGCAGATGATATAGCGGTATTAGCATCAGCAAAGAAGACAGAAGCTGCTCTTAATGAAATGGAAACAGTTCTAACAGAGAGATACGGTATGAAAATTAACAAAAATAAAACTAAAGTTCCAGTATGCAAAAGAGGGAAAAATAAATCAAAAACAAGAATACAAATTAGTAACGAGAACGTACAAGAGGTTAAGGATTTCTGCTACCTAGGAAGTCAAATAACGCAAGATGGGAAAAGCACGAAAGATATAAAACAAAGATTACAGCACAAGGTCGTGTTACATTTAACAAGAAAAAGCAACTACTGTGTTCAAAGACCACAAACATAGAAACAAGGAAAAGATTGCTTAAAACATATGTGTGGAGCACAGCACTGTATGGCTGTGAAGCCTGGACAGTAGGAGAAGCAGACAAGAAAAAAGTAGCATTTGAAATGTGGTGCTAGAGACGTATGATGAAGATACCATGGACAGACAAAGTTAAGATCAAAAAAGTATTAAAAATGGTAGGGGAAGAAAGAACTATGTGGAAAACAGTAAAAAAAATAGAAGATATAGGATGATAGGCCACATACCAAGACATGAGAGAATAGTGCGGAATATATTAGAAGCAGAGATAGGAAAAAAGAGAAGTAGAGGTAGACCTAGCTTAGACTACTGCACACAGATAGTGAAAGATGTAGGCTGTGAGAATTTCAGGGAAATGTGTAGGCTAGCTCAGAATAGAAATCAATGGAGGTTTGCTTCTAACCAGTCGCAAGATGGAAAACTAATGACAAAAATAATAACTGTACTTAAACATGGTGATTATTATAAACAACTACAGATATTGGTTTTGCAATACTCTCAACTAATGTTAATTGTGCGAAAGGATTTACTTGAAAACTATTAATACGGCAAATGTCTAAGTGTTGGGGGATTCTTGGCAGCCACAGGCTGCTTAACCCCCTTCACATACAACTACATCTCGGTGAAATAGGGCATATAATTAGAAAACAATAGAAGGGAATCTAGTTGTATATAGGCTGTTGCGAGAATTGCAGGGAACGGTGTAGGCTAGCTCAGAACATAAATCAGCTGAGGTACAAGTCCGACCAATTTCAAGATGTAAAACCCAATGACGAAAAAATAAGTCCTCTTAAATCTGATGATTATTATAAACAACTACAGGTGTTGGTTGCGAAATATTTTCAACTAATGTTGACCGTGCGAAAGGATAAATTGGAAAAACTATTAATTTGACAAAGGTTCAGGTGCTGGGGGAACTTGGCAGCCAAAGACTGCTTACCCCCCTTCATATACCACTGAATATCGGGAAAATAGGGTATATAACTGTAAAACAAAAGAAGGTGACCGAACTGCATCAAACAAGAAAGAACAGCAGCTATGTTCAAAGACAACGAACATAGATACAAGAAGAAAACTGTTCAATGCATAGTGTGGAGCACAGCACAGTACATTTATGAAATAGGGGCAGTAGAAAAAGCAGACAGAAAGAGATAGAAGCCTTCTGGAATGTTGTGCTTCAGATGTATTAGGATGGTAGCATGGACAGACAAAGTTAATAACAAATAGGTTGTAGCAATAGTAGAGGAATAAAGATATCTGTGTAAAAAGGAAAAATAGGAGAAATAGAAGAACAGGATACGTTCTAAGGCATTTCTGGGGAATAGTACGGGATATACTATAAGCAGAGATAGGTTAAGAGAGGTAGAGGTAGACCGAGATCAGACTTTCGCACACAGATAGTGATAGATGCAGACTGCAAATTTCAAGGAAATGTGTAGGTTGGTTCAGACTAGGAAACAATGAGGGTACGCGTCCAACCAGTTCTAAGACTGAAGATCTAATGATGATAAAATACTTACCACACAATGGTGTGTGCGAAATTCGGAACAACGGAAACACAAAAAAACAACGGCAACGACGAGTAATAGTTGTTGTCTCTAGGACAGAATTTAGTAACAAAACAATTCGTTTTCAATGTAAGCATTCCACGTAAATGCTAGTGTTATTGAACAGGTGATTAAAAACTTGAAACACGGATTTATCCAATAGTCCGATACTTTATTTCGACGAGTACCTAGGTCGTTGAATTCAGGAAGTACGAATATGCTATCAGAATAGGTACCGACTATCTAATTTAATATTGGGAATTTTCATTTGGTAACGTAAATAGATTGAAATGGAGAACCTCCGTCTGGCTGAGTATCGCCACTGTCTTCTGTTGATATACGTGGACAGCGAACGTTGTTATTGATTTGGCTGTGCCGATCTTCCTAATCGACGCAGGTATGCAGGGATTGTTTTAACATTTATTGTATTAATTAGGTTCAGGAAAAATTTCTAAAATCTTGCATTTTGAAATTTCCAGCAGATTAATATTATAATGCCGACGGATGTGAAAACCACATACAGTTGTAGTTCACTCACAAAGTCCGGATAGGCTTATCTTTGTGGTCTGAGAGAATGCTAACATTGCATTTTCTCGCGGTTTGAACGGCGTTGTATCCACGAACGTGCGTCAGAAAGAGATAGACTTTTTCGTTAGAGCAAATGTATCGAAATTCGGGACTTGGTTACCGACTTCCGTTTAGTGTTGACGTGCTAGTAGTGCTATCGATCAAGTGGTTCCCATTTTCCGTTCCATATCCCCTATTGTATCGGCACATCGTTAACGAGAGAAACAGCCAGACAACACCAGGAAGAACAGGAAGCCACAAGGGAATCACCCCTATGAATCAAAGAAATCATTCCAACATGAGCAGAATACCGAGGATAAGTGATATCCATAATACCTTTGCGACGCATTTCGTCACCTCAGGAACTTAATCCCCGAGTAAATTTGAGGTTATATATGAGTGGTAATTTGTAAAGTATTCTAATCTAGATGCGGTGGTTTTGTGCAGTGGTTGGTAGGGGAAGGGGTGGAGCGGTAATAGGTTTATTTGGTTTAGGCATGAGAAACAACAGGGGAAATAGGTTTGTAGAATTTTCCGACAACAACAATTTAATCATCACAAACACATTATTTCAACATCATGCTAGAAGACGATATACGTGGAAGATGCCAGGAGATATAGGAAGATATCAAATAGATTACATTCTTGTTAGACAACGGTTTAGGAATCAAGTAAAGACTGTAGAAGCTACCCAGAAGCAGATATAGACACTGACCACAACATCGTAATTATCAAGAACGCACTATTATTTAAAAATTTAAAAAACAGAAACTTAAAAAGGCACTTTGACTTTGAGAAACTAAAAAATAAAGATATTCAAGAAAGATTCGAAAAAAAGTCAAATGAATTGCTAAAGGATACCAAAAAATATCTTATACTAAGGAAGTAGAAACAGAATGGAATAACATTAAATCCAGCCTCGACATGGCGGCCAGAGATATTCTGGGGTATACACAAAAAGAAGGTAAAAAACCATGGATAACAAAGAATATTCTGAATTTAATAGAAGAAGGACGAAAATACAAAAATAGATCAGACGAAACAGGAAAACAGAAATACAAAACCATACAATGGGAAACTATTCGCAAATGCAAAAAAGCTAAAGAACAATGGATTGATGAAAAGTGCAAAGAGGTACAAACTAATATGGAAATAGGAAAGACATGAAGCATACAAAGTAATTAGAATTAATTTTAGGGATATAAAACTATATAGCAAAAATATAAAAGACGTAAGAGAAAACGTCATTATAGAAAATGCATAGAAAGTAGTTAAATGGCAAGAATATATAGGGAATTTATATGCGGGAGAGCAACTAACAGCATTAGAACAGGAATCAGACATAGAAAATGATGACTTGGAATATCCTATACTTAGAGATGAGTTTGAATTAGCATTAAAGGGTCTGAAAAATGGTAAGGCGCCAGGTACAGATAAGCAGAAATTCTAAAATCCGATGGACAAGTAGTAATAGAACGTCTCTTTCAACTTGATAGCTATATGTATGAGACAGGCGAGATTTCAAGCGTAGCAAAATAGTAACAATACCAAAAAAGAAATGCACGCATAGATGTGAAAATTTTCGAACAATAAGTTTGACAGCACACGTGTCAAAAATATTAACTAGAATTGTACAAAGACCAATGGAAAAAGGAGCTGAAGAAATACTAGGAGAAGATCAATTTGGGTTTTCGCGAAACAGGGGAACACGGGCGGCTATTTTAGCTCTGAGAGTGATAATGGAGAAAACAATAGAAACAGGAGAAGCGTGTATATAGGGTTTGTATATCTGGAAAAAGCACTCGACATTGTAAAATGGAGAAAAATGTTCGAAATACTCAAAAAGATTGGAATGAGTTATAGGGATAGAGGAATAGTAGTCATAGAATTAGAGCAGGAAGGTAGAGAAGTAAACATTAGGAAAGAGGTGAGACAGGGATGTACCCTACTCTCATTAATTTTTAACGTGTACATTGAAGAGGCAATGAATACTGTCAAATGCAGGAAGGCATTTGGAATTACTATGTAAGAACAAAAAAATTGATAATGCTTAGACTTGCAGATGATATAGCGGTATTAGCATCTAGCAATGAAGAGTTAGAAGATGCTCTTAATAAAACAAAGATTAGCATAAGGTCGTGCTACATTTAACAAGAAAGAAAACTACTGTCTTCAAAGACAACAAACAGAAACAAGGAAAAGATTGCTTAAACCAGCACTGTACGGCTGTGAAGGCTGGACAGCCGGAGAAGCGGACAAAAAAAGGTAGAAGCCTTTGAAATGTGTTGCTACAGACGAATGATGAAGTTATCATGGACAGACAAAGTTAAGAACAAAGAGATACCAAAAATGGTAGGGGAAGAAAGAAATATGTGGAAAACGGTAAAAAATAGGAGAGATAGGAGGACAGGCTACATACTATGACATAAGGGAATAGTGCAGAATATATTAGAAGCAGAGACAGGAAAAGAGAAGTAGAGGTAGACCTAGGTTAGACTATTGCACACAGATAGTGAAATATGTAGGCTGTATGAATTTCAGGGAAATGTGTAGGCTAGCTCAGAATAGAGATCAATGGAGGTAAGCATCCAACCAGTTCCAAGATGGATAAACTAATGACGAAAAAAATAACTGTACGTAAACATGATGATTATTGTAAGAAACTACAGGTATTGGTTGGGCAATATTCTCGAATATTAATTGTGTGAAAGGATCTACTGGAAAAGTATTCATTCGGCAAATGTCTAAGTGTTGAAGGATATTGGCAGCCACAAGCTACTTAACCCCCGGCAGATACCATACATGTGATTTTCCAATGCTCCACCCAAAGGTACTACATTGGCCAGGAAACGAGTTTTTTTTACCTGGAGAATTTAGAATTTTGCCGAACCCTTGCTGTTCCGAGCAAGGTAGGGATCTTTAACGTGTGTGACAACACGCATACACGGGACCTCCATTTTACCTCTCATCCGAACGAGGGTGTGTTTTTGTGAAAAATGCTCGCCTAACATTTTTCATGCGGACCGTGTCGGGATTCCAACCCGGGACCATGGGCGTAATAGTCACACACATACCAACTACGCCACAGAGCCGCCTCCCCTTGCATATACCACTAAATCTCGGTGAAATAGGGCATAGAATTAGAAAACAATAGAAAGGGAACCGAGCTGTATATAGGCTGTGTGGGAATTTCAAGGAACTGTGTAAGTTAGCTCAGAATATAAATAAGTGGAGGTACGTGTCCAACCAGTTTTGAGAAGGAAAGCCTAATGTCGAAGAAATTAGCGCAGATAAATCTGATGATTATTTTAAACAACTACAGGTGTTGGTTGTGAAATATCTGCAACTAATGTTGACTGTGCGAAAAGATACCTTGAAAAAAATATTAAATCGGCAATAGCTCAAGTGCTGAGGGAACTTGGCAGTCACAGACTGCTTACCCCCCTTCACAACCACTGAATGTCGGGGACATAGGGTATATATTTGTAAAACAATAGAAGGGGACCGAACTGCATCTAACAAGAAAGAACAACGCCAATGATCAAAGACAACAAACATAGAAACAAGGAGAAAGTTGTTGAAAGCATATCTCTGGAACACAGCACAGTATGCCTATGAAATTCGGGCAGTAGGAAAAGCAGACAGAAAAACGGTAGCAGACTTTTGAAATGTTGTGCTTCAAATGTATTAGGATGATAGCATGGACAGACAAAGTTAATAACAAATAGGTTATAGATATAGTAGGGGAATAAAGATATCTGTGGAAAAAAATAGTAGAAATGGAGTGGCAGAATGCGTTCCAAGGCATTTTTGGGGAATAGTATAGGATATATTACAAGCAGAGATAGGAAAAAGGAGGTAGATGTAGACCTAGATCAGATAGTGATAGATGCAGACTGTGTAAATTTCAGGGAAATGTGTAGGTTAGTTTGGAATAGGAAACAATGAGAGTACGCGTCTAACCAGTTTCAGGACTGAAGACCTGATGATGAAGATGCGGTGGTTTTGAGGAGTGGATAAGATTTGGCATGAGGCAAGATGTGACTTTTCTAGCTAAACGACAAAGCAGAATGATGTATGTAAAGGAGAGCAAAAGCTCATGTATATAGACTAAATTAAAAAAAAATAATTACAGGGCATTGAAGGAATTAGTTCAGAATAGGAAGCAGTCCAACCATTCTTGAGGTTGTGAGTAGGTGGATCTTCCTAGGCTTCCGCTTTAGAGCATGTATTCAATAGGAGCTTATTCTTATTTTGGCAAGTAAGTACAGTCCGCTTTTCTAATTTTGAATACTATTTCAGAAACACTATATGAATGTCACAATTTTTGAAAATTTAAAACTTTTCATAGCTGAAACATTCGTTTAGGAATAAAAATGTTATTAATTGTAAGTCAAAAATTCCCTAATCGTAAATATTGCTTAAATTTCCGCTTTGCAATAATTCCTGTTTTCCAATAAAAAGTTTAACAGCAACGATAAATAAAGCAATTACTCCCGAAATGGGAAAGGTATACATTTTCTAAATCAGAAATATAGTCACTACCGTTAAGGTTTCAAACTTTTATCGTTCCTTTAACCGAGAAGAAATGTATTTTATTCCATTACATATCAGCATCTGATTGATTTCCCTTGGGTATTAAACTTGCTCTGTCATGCTATGATGACATCAGCGAATCGTTTATTTGCGGTCTGGATTTTAAAAGGAAATTTGATTGCACCTGACAGCAAATAGATGTGAAAGCAATCATTTTAAGTACTTGTGAATATTATTCGAATCCGTTTCGAACATACGTGCCAGCAAATATTTGTCGAAAAAGCAAAATATTCCTGACATAAAATAGTCGAACCTGATATACTTGAACATCAGAGTAATTTTCCTAATAATAATTTTTGCTGGCTATAGATTTGTTGGCGAGGATGAACAGTTATCATGGCCTAAATTTTGGGTGTATTTAGTATTTTATCGCAGCTTATAACTGGAAAGAGCCCAATAAAATCAACAAAGATGTGCTAATTATATACTACTTTTAATTTTTTCCAATGCTCTACCCGAAGGTCCTACATTGGCCAGGAAGCGAGTTCGTTTACCTGGAAAATTTTGGAATTTTGCTGTATCCTTGCTGTTCCAAACAAGGTAGGGATTTTTAAAGCACGGGACCTACATTTTATCTCTTATGAAAACGAGGACGTATTTTTCTGAAAAATGCTCACCTAACTTTCGAGCGTACCGTGAGATAGGTTGTGGGCCTTTGGGTGCTTCTTTTTAAAAAAGTTTTTAATTCCAAAAACACTTCTATCAATTTTAATTTTAAACAGTAATTACAAAAATGATTTAACAGCTATGTACAATAACGTTTAAATTGACAAAGAATCAAAGTTATATTTAATAATGAACTACCAACAATGTTAAAGTTATGAAATTCGAGACTGACTGACCATCATGGCCTCTTCAGAGTATTTATGTAATCCCTGCTCTCACATCGTCTTGTGGGAAATGCAGATCTCACGTCTGCTACTTCTTGATAACATACAATGTCTTGTTATTAGTAATTTTAATTATAAAAACTGCTTTCTTAGAGTTCATTGTATCCTGTACTTGCGGTATCAGGTTGCGTCTGGAATACAAAGTAGTTTCTTCCGTTCTCATGTCTGATATGAACTTACATTAACTTTTTATAACTTAAACCTTCAATTATACAATGTAACATTGTATTTCTTACGACATAATAATTGCATTTAAATTTGTACATATTAATTTGGGAGATATGTAACTCGTGTCGGGTTTCGAACGCAGGACCTTGGGCATAGTAGTCACAAGCATATCAACTACGGCACGGAGCCGCCGCTAATTATATACTACAAAAAATAGAACAAATCTTGCTACCAGCGAATGAAGCAGTGCAGAAGACCGTAGTACTAGAAGAAAAACTTAAAGCATCACAAGAGTGCCTAGACATGTTTTTAAATACTTCTACACAAAAGGTAAAACTTCAACCACAGCACCCACATAACCAACACCTACACTATCCTACGCTGCCGCAACACTCACAATACGCACATCCCAATACGCACACTTAACCAGACCACCCTCGAAAGTTATAACCATATAACAACATTTATACACAGACACCACCTCCAATGAATTACCAAAAGTACTCCCAAACTTCAATAGCCAAAGTATCTGCTCCACAAAATCATCAGTTACCATCCGAACAAACTCAAAGATATTAAACTAATTTCATTCCCTACACAATCATCCTGTAGCACTCACCTTCCCAAACCCAAACTCCCACAGATTATGATTTTTGATTTACACAAAGAAATCCTCTTCGCAGACGCCCTAAATTTCATATATACCCAAAACTCCTTTGATCTGATATCCAAAGAATCTTATAGATCCGAAATTTCTATGGTCATCCGCGATAAAAACACTGACTACTCTGACAATATGATTCTCAATATTTCTTCTAAGCTTTCATTCATCCTCACAACCAACTCCCACTTGTTCATATGCTATAAAACCCGCAGAGTAAGAGACCTCGTTGCCGTGTCCAAATGCTACAACTCCCCGGGGTATGGAGACTTAACAAAACCCTGCCGGTCCCCAATCTCCTGTAGTCTATGTGTCGGACAACATCTAACTATAGATTGCTCAACTCTTGTGTCTCCCACTCTTCCTGTATGAACTGCCACCGAATAAACAGATCAGATGACCATCCCGTAACAAGCCCCAAATGCCCTGTATATAAACAAGCACTGCACATAACCAAACAAAAGGCAGACTATGGCTACTAGACAAAAAAATTCAGGGACATACACAAGCCCCATCTCCGATCTATCCAAATCAACCTGCAACACTCCCAAACCGCAACCTCGAAACTATTCCACATCCTACAAAAACACCGAATTCCCATAGCTCTAGTACAGGAACCTTACCTTGCATATAATAAAATTTTAATTCCCCACCCCACTCACGAACGTATAACGTACATCCCTCAGATTACAAACGCATATCAGCCATCATCATCGCAGACCCTCAAATAGACGCCACCTACCTTGCGTCCATTTTCGCTCCCCATATCACTATAATAGAATACATTGCATATGCGTGGAACACAGCGTTGTACGGCTGTGAGACGTAGACAGTAGGAAAAGAAGACAGGAAAAAGATTGAAGCCTTGATGTGCGACGCTACAGACGTATGATGAAGATGTCATGGACAGACAAAGATGTATGCGGAAAACATTAAAAAATAGGAGAGATGATAGGACACGTTCGTAGGCAAGGGAATAGTGCGGGATATATTAGAGGCAATTGCAAAAAGAGAGGTAGAGGTAGATCTAGATTGGACTGTTGCACACAGATAGTGAAAGATGTAGGCTGTGAGAATTTTAGAGAAATGTGTAGGTTATCTTAGAATAGGAAACAATGGAGGTACGCGTTAAACCAGTTCCAGAGGACTGAAAACCTAATGATGATGACAAAATAATATGTCCACTATTCCCCTTAGCGGGGTACACTAGTCACAGCACCGGGGTACAGTGAATACATTTATATTAAGCTGGTTTTATGCACTTAAATGCTCGACAACAATAATAGAGTAAAGTATTCAAATACATACAATACTATTATTCAATAGTGTATCGTATGGAATTGTCATTAAAACGTAGTTCCTTGCATTGTGGATATGCTTCCAAGTATTGTAGGATCCGGTAAGTGTGCAACAATATCATTCTTCTGAATAGCATCTACGTCTTTATTTTCGGGCAGCAAGAAGGTTGTCGCTCTTTTTTTTCTTTAAGAAATTAACAGTGTAATGAGATGTCACAATTTTTTCTACTTTACCAATAAAATACTTGACTTTTTCTTCACATATTTTACCAAAATGTAGCTATTCAGCTTGATCTTATGCGTATTAAAGTTTGGACATTTGTCGTGATTTTTCTGTCCCAGAGCATCCATCTTCATCCATATCGTCTTTATCTGTAGCATCTCCATCTCTTCATGTGTTGAATTATCTGTGTGATAACGTTATTAATATTGTCTTATATTCATTTTAATTTTTTGCGCCTTCTTTACGTTTCTGCCTGCTTGATATCAGTTCTTGTTCATTTCATATTTCGTTTAAGTTTGGAGGTACCAACTAAAATTTTTGAAGTAGTCTCTTTCCATTTCACAGACTTTGATTTTCACTTAATGACTTTTGGCAACCGATAAATCATTGCTGATGTAATTATAGAATCTTGTTTAACGGTGTTATTTTCAGGTGTTCTCTATTATGTTTGGTTTTGGAGTTATTTGCCCGTGTAGGTGTTGATACATTAAGTCTACAATTGTGGTGCGCTCCACTGCAATTCCGCTTGATTTCGCCACTGATAAACTTCGATCAGCAATAGTTTTTTCATTTCCGAGAATAACTAAAGGAAAATCTGTTGCGTCGGCTGCTATAAGATCTGAATCTTGAAAAATGTTTCTGTTAACTGCAATGCCTCTTGCCGAAAAACCTGATATGCCTCTCCAAATATTTGAGCGATTTCATACGTGGATATTCTCTTCCTTGAATTGGATAGTAGTGACGACATGCCTTCTTTGTAATATTTTTTTTGTGGACCACAAACTTTTCTGTTAAGAGGTTGGAGTTGGGGACTAGTATGAGGAGGGAAGTTAAGAGAAGGTTATTCGTTAGTAGTAACACTGCAACTTCCTTAGATGGTTCCGTGTGTTTAATAAAGTATTCTAGCCAGATATAAAATACAGTTTTATTCATCCGTCCTGAAATTGTTGCCACATCTACTGTTCCATGAAGAGCACCATGTATTATGTGGGTCGTAGAATTAACTCTAGGAAAAATAATCAATGGGGACTGACTTCATTTCCACAAGTATTAACGCAACGGCTAGCGAACACCAATTCTCCACGTTCCACTGATGTTACTTGCCCTATTTGTTTAATTCCGGGGTTTGAACAGTAGATACTCCCGTTTCATCTACATTAAACACCTGATGAGAGCCAATGCTTAAAATCTGTATTAGTTTATCATAGAATGCATTTACAACAGGTTTATTGAAAGTGATTACACGCGCTGAGGATGTAGCCTTTGGACTACCCAATGTAATGTCGGATGTCAGTACGTTTAATTGACAACCCATCATCTAAAACAGTTCTTAATGCTGCACGCATAGTTTCTTCACTGGTAAGACCAACTTTCGTTTTTCACTTTCTGGTTCTCACCTTATTTTCCTAAAACAGTTTATATAAAATATGAGACTTTTCTATTTGAGTACGGTGGTCACTCTTCATATTAAGAAAAAGGAGTTACTACTGTACACCTTTGTGGCATGACCAGTGTTTCCCAAGGTACAACTATTCTTTAGTTTAGTTTAAAAATGACACGGTCTCAACCCGGAACCATAAATATTTATAATGACTCCTGCCGTGAAAGTCTCTGACAATATTCTTTACTTGTATAGTATTGAAAAATAAAGATTATTTTTCATATTCCCAGTGGGCAGTCGAATATTAGCACATGCAACGATACATTGCATTAGCAAAATAAACTTACTTTAATCTTATCTGCGATAAATTTGACAAACTTTGGACACTCACAAGTTTGAGGTTTAGTGTTTTCTTAAAATTCTGTTTTACCGACCGGCTCGAATCGTAAACTCAAACATTTGGACTTACATTTTGTTTTCTTTGCTAGGTGGCCATAGTAATAACTAATTTCATGTAGAAGATTTATGAAAGTGACCACTGTGTCCATGTGTACACTGTACTCGTACACTAGCTACGTTTCGGGCCTTGGGAGCAGTCTTTTTACAAACTTTTTCCAAAACTTGTAACAATTTTTATTTAGTTAAACAGAAATCACAATTGAATTTTGACAAACTGGATTGATTTATACTAAGTCGAAAATTAAATAATAATTGGAGTTTAATAAGGGCGAGTAGCCTAAGCAAAAAGCAATGTTAAAGCTGAAATACTCAAGACTGACTGATGGTCTTGGAGCTCCCGGGGTATTTATGTTGTCCCTGCCTCTCACATGTCTGTGGGAACTTGCAGAGCTCATGTCTGCTTATTTCTTAATTCTATTCATTATACAATGTAACAATCTTAATTTCTAAGTAATCGCGGTTTCTTAACCGTCTGTGACCTGCACTTGCAGTATCACTTACTGTCTGGAATACAATATATTGCATCCGTTCTCACAACTTGCTTGTGAACTTTCAATAACCTTTCTTATTTTATACTTGAAATACAAGGTTGCATTTTACTTAAGTTTCTTTAAAAGTTTTTTAATAATACCTAATAAATTCTATTTATTTGTATATATATATATATATATATATATATATATATATATATATTGATTGGGATTTCTATCAAAAATGTGATTTCGTTATTCTATACATAGCCTTTCACTATAGCTATTTTTTCAAATATGAGAATGTTATTCTATTACATCAAAGGGTAATTTACTATTAGTTATAAATGATCTAATTCTTAATAATTCTTTTAATAAATCGGTGGGTTCTATGATACTAGAGTGTAATGTATTTATTTTTGCAAATGTTACAGCAATGTGGCTAAAATTTGTTGGATTAAAGTAAGTTGATATTATTTGAGTGAATATCGTATTGAATCTAATTAAATCGCGCTTCCTAACATGGTGGTTTGCATGTTAGTTTCAAGGGTTTGTATTCGATTGACTATACTGTCCTGATTTCTTACTAGCTTTCTTAACGTATCGTTGAATTTTATTATAGTCGATTGAGTTAGAGATATTTAGTTTTTAACAATGGTTTTTATATCGTTTTGGTTTTCAATTAACTACTGTATTGCGTTATCATAACGTTCTGCGTCTTGGTTATCTAAATTGCCTGTAATAGCTTTTATTATGTTACCTAGTTCGTCAATTAGTCCTCCTTTTTGCCTTGCAATTTGTTCCGTGGGTATTAATCTATTAAATTTATCTTCTATATTTCTTAAAATACTATTTATTATACTGTTGTAATTTATCATTTCTATTGCATATTCTTTTCCGAATTTGGCTGTGTCCATTGATTGTTTTAATCTGTAATAATTGTCTTTGATTATTTGAAACTCTTGTTTTAATTCCGTTAAATCGAATTTTTGTGCGAATGTCCAGTAGTCTATTGAATGTTGCATACTCTAATTTTATTGGTAGAATACCGGGCTAGTTTTTATGTCTTCAATTAATACGTCGTTGTCCGTTCTACCTGGGCGGAGGTTGACGGTAAGGGTGATGGCTGTCTATCTGAAATTACAGGGTGTCTGAAGTTTTTCAAATAAATGTGTTTGCCTTTGTTGGTTTATGTTTTAGTTGCATCTTGGTAGAAATGCGGGTTTTGTAAAATTTGAGTTGAATGTTGGTTTCGGAAGTTGTCTGAATTGATTATTGAAATTTGTGTTATTAAAATTCGGGTTGTTAATTTGCGGTTGATTTGTTTGTGCGTTAAATGGGGTGAATTTTGGTTGGGTGGTTGTTTGTCTCGCGGCTTGTATGGTTTTTATTGGTGAATAGTTTTATTTGCGTTAGGGTTATATAGTTTGTTTCGATAATACATGACGTTTCCTTCCTCTATGATCATATTCATAGCTTTTTCTAAATTTTGGGGATGTTGGAATCTTAGTTTATCTGATATTCGTCCAGGTAATGCGTTTATGTATGTGTCCATTGCCATTTCATCATACATTTTTGTCCTTAATAGGCGCATATTTTGGTCGGGTTTTTCGATTTTTTTAGTTTTGTTAAAATTAAACTTCTTACGTCTTGACATTTCATTCCGAATTGATATTGGGATTGGTTACTTTCCATTCTAAGGTTTATTAGAACGCGGATAAGACATTTGATGTTGCGTTGGTCTCCGAAATATGCTATCAATATGCGTTAAAATCCTGCCATGCTTCTAAATCATCTCGGCTAGCAATTAGCGTTAGTGCCCGTCCGGTCAGTTTACTTATTATCAGGCGTAAAAGTAGAACATTTCTTTCGTTACCTCCTAGTTTGTAAAAGGTTTTCAAAAATATTTCACCTGCCGTAATGAAGTTGCCTAGGAGAGCTTGATCTCCGTTGAATTGAGGTATGCTTTCGAGGAAAATTTTCAAATCTGAACTCATGATTGTTAAGGGTTGCTTTCGCTTTTAATTAATTTCAAGTTTTTGTATAAATTGAGATTTATTTCGCGGTTTGGTTTATTACCTTTCAGTTTGAATTATGTTGGGGTTTTTTAAAGAATCGCTATACTTATATTTGATACGTAGTTATTCGGTGTTATAATTAAATTGAGAAATTTGTGCTTGGTAATGTAAAGTTAATTGCTGTAGCCTTGGATTCGTGTATTTTTATACGTCGCGGGTTTTGGTTTTCTGAAAGATTTTTATGGCATTAATAATTTCTTGCAATAATTTGCATTATACTTTGTACGTTTTTGCGTCAGTTGCGATTTTAGTTTAGTTCTGCTGATTAATTGAGTCTGCTTTAATTATCTTGTCTCTGTAGGTGTTAATTGATAAGTACATAAACTGCTTCCTTTCAACTGTATTGTCTGGTTACCTTGAATGTTTAATTATAGAGTTGCAAGTTTTCAATCTACCGTTTCGTTACAGTAGTTGCATCAAAGTTTCCTTTATAATTTATACAATAAGTTGTCTAAATTATAAGTTTTAAGTTCCTGAAAGGTTTTGTCTTCAGTCTCGGTGATTGATTTAAATAAATTGCGTTTTGCTTTTGTATAACTAGATATCTTCGTGCTGAAAAATATATAATTATACTTTTTAAAGTTCTGATGAGTGTTTGGTTTTATTCACTGATGATTTGTGAAAGAATCGCACTATAAATTTGCACGCTTTGTTTCAACTTGTGATAGGTTAATTTAATAATAATTACAAAGTACTTTTATAATTTATGCACTTGGTGTTTTGTTTATAGAAATTGATCAAGGTTAAGTTTTAATAATCGTTTCTATTAGATTTGAGTTTTGTACATTAAGCTTTCGGTGATAAAATGGTAAAATTAATTGCGTTCTATTTTTATTGTTTCAAACTTGCTGAATTGAATTCGTTTTCGTTTCGTATTTTAATAATTTGTAATAATAATTTGTACTAATAATCGCGTATATAAATGCGTCTTTTCGGTTTTCTTGTTTCAAAAATAAGTTGTATTTGAAAATAATTTTTCCTAATAGATAAGTAAGTTATTTTTATAAAATGGCATAAAATGCAATAAAAAATCTGTCCCTACATAAAATAATAAAAAAAAAATTTTTACTAGCTAATATCAATAAATTTGTAGAAAAGAATAAATTTGTTTAGGAAAATGAACTTACATAATTTTCATCCTTGTTTCCTTTTGTATTCTGGCGGTGGGCTCGGTCGATTTTTGTACTTCGGCCACGTTTTGTTTCTTTGGTCTCGGTCGATATTTGTACCTCGTCCAAATTTTTTTGGTTGGGTTCAATCGATTCTTGTACCTCGTCCAACTTTGTTTGGGTTCTTCCAGATTGGGAATTGAAATTCTTGGTCACCAGTTCTCCGATTTTTGGATTCGTAGTGCCTTTCTGGATCCGTACGATTGCGCCAGTTACGTTTCGGGCCTTGGTAGCGGACTTTTTAAAAACTTCTTCCGAAACTTGTAATAATTTTTATTTAGTTAAACAGGAATTACAATTGAATCTTGACAAATTGGATTGATTTATACTAAGTCGAAAATTAAATAATAATTGGAGTTTAATAAGGGCGGGTAGCCTAAGCAAAAGGCAATGTTAAAGCTGAAATACTCAAGACTGACTGATGGTCTTGGGTCTCGCGGGGTATTTATGTTGTCCTTGCCCCTCACATGTCTGTGGAAACTTGCACAGCTCATGTCTGCTTATTTTTAATTCTATTCATTATACAATGTAACAATCTTAATTTCTAAGTAATCGCGGTGTCTTAACCGTCTGTGACCTGCACTTGCGGTATCACTTACTGTCTGGAATACAATGTATTGCATCCTTTCTCACAACTTGCTTGTGAACTTTCAATAACCTTTCTTATTTTATCCTTGAAATCCAAAGTTGCATTTAAATTAAGTTTCTTAATAATTCCTAATAAATTCTATTTGTTTATATATAAATTGATTGGGGGATACATAACTCGCTTACAATAAGTATTTCTATAACTAAATAGATAACGTTAATAGGTTAGTAAACCAAAATACAACTGGAATTTATAAAAACTTTTGATATGCATCGTGTGTTAGTAAAACGCGTGATTTTAAAACACGTATTTGCGCTCTCCTAATTCACTATGAACCACGCGTGCTGGGGATGATCTTTAACTCTTAGAAATTCTAGGCATTACGTAGAATCCACCGAAATTGTGCGCAAGAACGTGAAAGATAACACACAACGAGCAAATACATAGACCGGGCCAATAGTAAAAAAAAATCGTGTAATTGCTCGTTTTAATTGTAGAACATCTCGCGAAAACGTTGTATTTGGAGGACAAAGTAAAATTAAGACAGTTCAAAGAGCGACTTGTCGTTATTTTTATAACCACCTGTTCATCTCAAATATAAGGCATATGTTTAGATAATTGAATACAAGAATTTGTAGTATCAAAAGTAAGCCGATTAAGGTGGGTTGCCTAACCCGACATATTATAGAGAATAAACAACAAAAGTTGTACCGTAATATTTAATTATTCAAGAAGGATTGAAATATTAAAGTTGGAAAATGAAAACATCATACGTATTCTGCAAATTGTCAACACACTTAGCAATAATGTACTAATTTGTAACCGACATGATTGTCATTTGTTTCATTTGCAGGTAGTACATCTTGTAATATTAAAGTGTCTTGTAACAAATATTATTGAAATAAGCTCCAGGACGTTTGCAAATAACTTTGCTATATTTAAATCTTGGATCCGATTTTCAACTTTTGTTGAGTATTCTTAGGAAGGAATTGCGCCGAAATTTCAACGAAACTTATCACGTTTTCTCAATAAGTTCAATTCGTATAAGACCGATATATGTTTAAATAAAGTGCCGTTTAATCGTGATTTGACTTTTAAGAGAAAGTGTTCATACACCTGACAGGAAATAGCTCTGCAATGTAATCTCTAAGGTACTTAGAAATATTATTAAATTCCATTCACATTCCCTTTTAGAACAAAATATTTATATATATAAAAAAAAGAGAAAAATGTATGTTAAAAGGTTTTACGTAACATGATTACAGGGTGATTCATTAGGAATAGGCAATCTTTAAGATAGAGATACTAGACATCAAAATACTACGATTTAGCCCACATGCATTATACCAATGCCGGAGATACAGAATGTTCAAAGCTGAAAATTTATTTAAAAATTTTTTTAATAATTTTGTATTTTTGATAGGATCAATCCGAAAATTTGAATTTTTATGCGTTTCGGCATGAGAATTACGATGTTGAACTTACTTTCGCATTTCATGACGCTAGTTACAGTCTGTTTTCTGCATTAAATAGAAACAACCCTGGTGGAAATAAATCAAATGAAAGCCAAATTGGCACCGGCACAAAAAATATTCACAGAGAGGGCCATTTCATGGGCGGTGAAAGAGTTTCAAACCTTCAAATCTCCAGGTCCAGATGGAATATTTCTAGCTTTGATACAGGGGAGCCTAGATTGTTTTCGTTTGGGTGGTCGGTGTCTGTTAGTATGTAGGCTTGGCTTGATTATTTGTTTAAAAAGTATAAGCAAAACTCATTATAAGTTTCATAAATACATAAAAATAAAAATAAAACAGTTAAAATTGAATGATTTTAACAATTTGAAGTAGTTCGGAAGGGTTCGGTAATCTTCGGATCTCTTCGGAAGGCTTCGTGGTTGCTTGTGGGACCAAAATAAACTTAAACACTTATTGAGTGAATGTATATACAGTTTAAAGGGGGTGTAAAAGTCTTTGGTAGCCTTCGGAACTTTTCAGAAGGTTTCGGAAGTTGCTTATGAGGTCGAGCAGGAACTTGAATAACGGTAGTTAAAAAGTATTTACAGTTTGAAGAGATCCAGACGTCTTTGGTGGTCTTCGGAACTCTTCGGGAAACTTCGTTTTTTACTTGTGAATCAACGTGAGGGTATGAAGAATTATGGTGTGGACGTATGTACAGCTTGGAGGAGTTCGGAGGTCTTGGGTGATCTTCGGAACACGTCGTGGTAGTGGTGCCTTAGACCTCGTCGAGTGCGTCGCCGTTGAACTCTACGGGGATGTTGTCCCGGTGGTAGACTTGTCGGTGATGGATGGAACGGAGCTTAACTCCCATACGTAGTTTATTAACTATTGATTGATGAATTATAGTAACGTGCTCTAGGTACGGCGGCGGACTGCGTCACTGTCGGAGAATATGCAGGCTATAGAGAGCACTGCGCTCTGAAGTATTACAGGCTATGGAGAGCGCTGCTCGCTGAAGTGTTAGCAGGCTATGAGGAGCACTGCCAGTTGATTCTTTAGGTTATGGGGAGTTTGTTCTGTGCACTGCTCGTGTACTTTGATATAGTCAACAGCGATTCTTGAGTTTGTTCTATGTTCAGCTCGGGCGTGGTGATATAGTCAACAAGATCTGATGCTACCCCAAATAACAAGCACCTTTACGGTCAGTCTGACATTGAGTTATACTACATCTTTATGGAGGTTAGCCTAGGTGGTGTTCATATCCATTGTGGGCAGGAGCGATTATACTCAGGCCAATTCTTTCAGACCAATAAGTCTGACATTCTTTCTGTTGAAGACGATGGAAAGGTTAGTTGATAGATTTCTTGTGGAAGTGGTGTTGATGAGACATCCATTTCACCAAAATCAACACGCTTACCTTCATGTTAGATCGACACAGTAAGTCCTCTACACGGTGGTACATAAGGTCGAAAAGGAAGTAGCCTTTAGTAGTTGTCATTGACATACAGGGAGCTTTTAATAAGGCGCGAACGGATACAACTTGCAGGGCCTTTCGTACCAGAGGTACCGCTAGGGTTATGGTTAACTGGGTTAGATCAGCACCATGGCACAGAAGGGTAGAGGCGAACCTAGGCGACGCCCAGGTACGAATAGAGGTATACAGAGGACTGCCCGTCACCCCACTTGTGGTATCTGGTGATGGCCAAACTTTTAGAACGTCTAACCACGGAAGGCTACTATGCGCAGGCCTACTCAGACAACGGGCATGTCCTGGTATCTGGCAGACTTGTGAGCATAGTCTGCGAACTAGTGTAGGTCATATGCTCCTTAATAGAAAGGTAGTGTGAGGAGAAAGGTCTCTCGGTAAATCCACTAAAGACAAAGATGACGCTCTTTACTAAAGAAACGAACATCACAGGATTCGGGCTCCACCACTGTATGATGAACCACTTGTTCTTAAAACAAAGATTAAGTACCTCAGTGGGATCTTTGATAATAGGGTAAATTGGAAGAAACACATCGAAGAGGCAATAGAGAAGGCCATAAATAGCCACTCTCTGGCAGTTACGTAGTGTGGTCGGCAATAGCTGGGGCGTAACTCCTCAAGTTTTATACTAACTGTAGTCGGCAGTCGTAAGAGGTAGGGTCCAATATAGATCGATGTTATGGTAACCTCGGACCCAACTTGTCAGTGTCTCCCTGAGACTGTCCAGAATCCAAAGATTAGCCTTTCTAGGAATCTCAGGAGCATTGAGAATAACACCTACCAAAGCTCTAAAAGTTGTATTAAGACTCTCAACTCTCCCAATCGGGATCCAGAGTAAACGTATCTCAGACTTCGAGTTACGGGCGGGTGGCGAAGCAGTGGAGAGGTAGTAGGGCACGCTAAAGTCGCTGTTAGAGCAAAAAAAGGAACTTTCCATTTCGGTTACCAAAGTGAAGGAAGCGGAGGACATTAAGATTACACAGTCAATTCACTCTCACAAGCTCTACTTCAATTTTTTTCTTGGTTTCTATCAAAGCAACGACTTTGTAAAAAAATCACCACTTGGGCACACCAGCGGCCAATACGTGTGCGACAGGGTTTTAGATTTCAAGCCCAAATAAAAAAGTTATTATCGTTTACGTGATATATATCAAGTTGCCGCTAGCTCTACTTTAATTTTTTTCTTGCTTTCTATTAAAGCAACGACTTTGTAAAAAAATCTCCACTTGGGCACACCAGCGGCCAATACGTGTGCGACAGGGTTTTAGATTTCAAGCCTAAATAAAAAAGTTATTATCGTTCACGTGATATATATCAAGTAGCCGCTAGCTCTACTTTAATTTTTTTCTTGCTTTCTATTAAAGCAGCGTCTTTGTAAAAAAATCTCCACTTGGGCACACCAGCGGCCAATACGTGTGCGACAGGGTTTTAGATTTCAAGCCCAAATAAAAAAGTTATTATCGTTTACGTGATATATATCAAGTAGCCGCTAGCTCTACTTTAATTTTTTTCTTGCTTTCTATTAAAGCAACGACTTTGTAAAAAAATCTCCACTTGGGCACACCAGCGGCCAATACGTGTGCGACAGGGTTTTAGATTTCAAGCCCAAATAAAAAAGTTATTATCGTTTACGTGATATACATCAAGTAGCCGCTAGCTCTACTTCAATTTTTTTCTTGGTTTCTATCAAAGCAACGACTTTGTAAAAAAATCACCACTTGGGCACACCAGCGGCCAATACGTGTGCGACAGGGTTTTAGATTTCAAGCCCAAATAAAAAGTTATTATCGTTTACGTGATATATATCAAGTTGCCGCTAGCTCTACTTTAATTTTTTTCTTGCTTTCTATTAAAGCAACGACTTTGTAAAAAAATCTCCACTTGGGCACACCAGCGGCCAATACGTGTGCTACAGGGTTTTAGATTTCAAGCCTAAATAAAAAAGTTATTATCGTTCACGTGATATATATCAAGTAGCCGCTAGCTCTACTTTAATTTTTTTCTTGCTTTCTATTAAAGCAGCGTCTTTGTAAAAAAATCTCCACTTGGGCACACCAGCGGCCAATACGTGTGCGACAGGGTTTTAGATTTCAAGCCCAAATAAAAAAGTTATTATCGTTTACGTGATATATATCAAGTAGCCGCTAGCTCTACTTTAATTTTTTTCTTGCTTTCTATTAAAGCAACGACTTTGTAAAAAAATCTCCACTTGGGCACACCAGCGGCCAATACGTGTGCGACAGGGTTTTAGATTTCAAGCCCAAATAAAAAAGTTATTATCGTTTACGTGATATATATCAAGTAGCCGTTAGCTCTACTTTAATTTTTTCTTGCTTTCTATTAAAGCAACGACTTTGTAAAAAATCTCCACTTGGGCACACCAGCGGCCAATACGTGTGCGACAGGGTTTTAGATTTCAAGCCCAAATAAAAAGTTATTATCGTTTACGTGATATATATCAAGTAGCCGCTAGCTCTACTTTAATTTTTTCTTGCTTTCTATTAAAGCAACGACTTTGTAAAAAATCTCCACTTGGGCACACCAGCGGCCAATACGTGTGCGACAGGGTTTTAGATTTCAAGCCAAATAAAAAGTTATTATCGTTTACGTGATATATATCAAGTAGCCGCTAGCTCTACTTTAATTTTTTCTTGCTTTCTATTAAAGCAACGACTTTGTAAAAATCTCCACTTGGGCACACCAGCGGCCAATACGTGTGCGACAGGGTTTTAGATTTCAAGCCAAATAAAAAGTTATTATCGTTTACGTGATATATATCAAGTAGCCGCTAGCTCTACTTTAATTTTTTCTTGCTTTCTATTAAAGCAACGACTTTGTAAAAATCTCCACTTGGGCACACCAGCGGCCAATACGTGTGCGACAGGGTTTTAGATTTCAAGCCCAAATAAAAAAGTTATTATCGTTTACGTGATATATATCAAGTAGCCGCTAGCTCTACTTTAATTTTTTCTTGCTTTCTATTAAAGCAACGACTTTGTAAAAATCTCCACTTGGGCACACCAGCGACCAATACGTGTGCGACAGGGTTTTAGATTTCAAGCCTAAATAAAAAAGTTATTATCGTTTACGTGATATACATCAAGTAGCCGCTAGCTCTACTTCAATTTTTTTCTTAGTTTCTATCAAAGCAACGACTTTGTAAAAAAATCACCACTTGGGCACACCAGCGGCCAATACGTGTGCGACAGGGTTTTAGATTTCAAGCCCAAATAAGAAAGTTATTATCGTTTACGTGATATATATCAAGTTGCCGCTAGCTCTACTTTAATTTTTTTCTTGCTTTCTATTAAAGCAACGACTTTGTAAAAAAATCTCCACTTGGGCACACCAGCGGCCAATACGTGTGCGACAGGGTTTTAGATTTCAAGCCTAAATAAAAAAGTTAGTATCGTTTACGTGATATAATCAAGTAGCCGCTAGCTCTACTTTAATTTTTTCTTGCTTTCTATTAAAGCAACGACTTTGTAAAAAATCTCCACTTGGGCACACCAGCGGCCAATACGTGTGCGACAGGGTTTTAGATTTCAAGCCCAAATAAAAAGTTATTATCGTTTACGTGATATATATCAAGTAGCCGCTAGCTCTACTTTAATTTTTTCTTGCTTTCTATTAAAGCAACGACTTTGTAAAAAATCTCCACTTGGGCACACCAGCGGCCAATACGTGTGCGACAGGGTTTTAGATTTCAAGCCCAAATAAAAAGTTATTATCGTTTACGTGATATATATCAAGTAGCCGCTAGCTCTACTTTAATTTTTTCTTGCTTTCTATTAAAGCAACGACTTTGTAAAAATCTCCACTTGGGCACACCAGCGGCCAATACGTGTGCGACAGGGTTTTAGATTTCAAGCCCAAATAAAAAGTTATTATCGTTTACGTGATATATATCAAGTAGCCGCTAGCTCTACTTTAATTTTTTCTTGCTTTCTATTAAAGCAACGACTTTGTAAAAATCTCCACTTGGGCACACCAGCGGCCAATACGTGTGCGACAGGGTTTTAGATTTCAAGCCTAAATAAAAAGTTATTATCGTTTACGTGATATATATCAAGTAGCCGCTAGCTCTACTTTAATTTTTTCTTGCTTTCTATTAAAGCAACGACTTTGTAAAAAATCTCCACTTGGGCACACCAGCGGCCAATACGTGTGCGACAGGGTTTTAGATTTCAAGCCCAAATAAAAAGTTATTATCGTTTACGTGATATATATCAAGTAGCCGCTAGCTCTACTTTAATTTTTTCTTGCTTTCTATTAAAGCAACGACTTTGTAAAAATCTCCACTTGGGCACACCAGCGGCCAATACGTGTGCGACAGGGTTTTAGATTTCAAGCCCAAATAAAAAGTTATTATCGTTTACGTGATATATATCAAGTAGCCGCTAGCTCTACTTTAATTTTTTTGTTTCTATCAAAGCAACGACTTTGTAAAATTTTTTTTTTTTTTTTTTTTTTTTTTTTTTTTTTTTTTTTTTTTTTTTTTTTTTTTTTTTTTTTTTTTTTTTTTTTTTTTTTTTTTTTTTTTTTTTTTTTTTTTTTTTTTTTTTTTTTTTTTTTTTTTTTTTTTTTTTTTTTTTTTTTTTTTTTTTTTTTTTTTTTTTTTTTTTTTTTTTTTTTTTTTTTTTTTTTTTTTTTTTTTTTTTTTTTTTTTTTTTTTTTTTTTTTTTTTTTTTTTTTTTTTTTTTTTTTTTTTTTTTTTTTTTTTTTTTTTTTTTTTTTTTTCTATTAAAGCAGCGTCTTTGTAAAAAATCTCCACTTGGGCACACCAGCGGCCAATACGTGTGCGACAGGGTTTTAGATTTCAAGCCCAAATAAAAAGTAATTATCGTTTACGTGATATATATCAAGTAGCCGCTAGCTCTACTTTAATTTTTTCTTGCTTTCTATTAAAGCAACGACTTTGTAAAAAAATCTCCACTTGGGCACACCAGCGGCCAATACGTGTGCGACAGGGTTTTAGATTTCAAGCCCACATAAAAAGTTATTATCGTTTACGTGATATATATCAAGTAGCCGTTAGCTCTACTTTAATTTTTTCTTGCTTTCTATTAAAGCAACGACTTTGTAAAAAAATCTCCACTTGGGCACACCAGCGGCCAATACGTGTGCGACAGGGTTTTAGATTTCAAGCCTAAATAAAAAAGTTATTATCGTTTACGTGACATATATCAAGTAGCCGCTAGCTCTACTTTAATTTTTTTCTTGCTTTCTATTAAAGCAACGACTTTGTAAAAAAATCTCCACTTGGGCACACCAGCGGCCAATACGTGTGCGACAGGGTTTTAGATTTCAAGCCCAAATAAAAAAGTTATTATCGTTTACGTGATATATATCAATTAGCCGCTAGCTCTACTTTAATTTTTTTCTTGCTTTCTATTAAAACAACGACTTTGTAAAAAAATCTCCACTTGGGCACACCATCGGCCAATACGTGTGCGACAGGGTTTTAGATTTCAAGCCTAAATAAAAAGTTATTATCGTTTACGTGAATATATCAAGTGCCGCTAGCTCTACTTTAATTTTTTCTTGCTTTCTATTAAAGCAACGACTTTGTAAAAATCTCCACTTGGGCACACCAGCGCCAATACGTGTGCGACAGGGTTTTAGATTTCAAGCCCAAATAAAAAGTTATTATCGTTTACGTGATATAATCAAGTAGCCGCTAGCTCTACTTTAATTTTTTCTTGCTTTCTATTAAAGCAACGACTTTGTAAAAAATCACCACTTGGGCACACCAGCGGCCAATACGTGTGCGACAGGGTTTTAGATTTCAAGCCCAAATAAAAAGTTATTATCGTTTACGTGATATATATCAAGTTGCCGCTAGCTCTACTTTAATTTTTCTTGCTTTCTATTAAAGCAACGACTTTGTAAAAATCTCCACTTGGGCACACCAGCGGCCAATACGTGTGCGACAGGGTTTTAGATTTCAAGCCTAAATAAAAAGTTATTATCGTTCAGTGATATATATCAAGTAGCCGCTAGCTCTACTTTAATTTTTTCTTGCTTTCTATTAAAGCAGCGTCTTTGTAAAAATCTCCACTTGGGCACACCAGCGGCCAATACGTGTGCGACAGGGTTTTAGATTTCAAGCCCAAATAAAAAGTTATTATCGTTTACGTGATATATATCAAGTAGCCGCTAGCTCTACTTTAATTTTTTCTTGCTTTCTATTAAAGCAACGACTTTGTAAAAATCTCCACTTGGGCACACCAGCGGCCAATACGTGTGCGACAGGGTTTTAGATTTCAAGCCCAAATAAAAAGTTATTATCGTTTACGTGATATATATCAAGTAGCCGTAGCTCTACTTTAATTTTTTCTTGCTTTCTATTAAAGCAACGACTTTGTAAAAAATCTCCACTTGGGCACACCAGCGGCCAATACGTGTGCGACAGGGTTTTAGATTTCAAGCCTAAATAAAAAAGTTATTATCGTTTACGTGACATATATCAAGTAGCCGCTAGCTCTACTTTAATTTTTTTCTTGCTTTCTATTAAAGCAACGACTTTGTAAAAAATCTCCACTTGGGCACACCAGCGGCCAATACGTGTGCGACAGGGTTTTAGATTTCAAGCCCAAATAAAAAGTTATTATCGTTTACGTGATATATATCAATAGCCGCTAGCTCTACTTTAATTTTTCTTGCTTTCTATTAAACAACGACTTTGTAAAAAATCTCCACTTGGGCACACCACGGCCAATACGTGTGCGACAGGGTTTTAGATTTCAAGCCCAAATAAAAAGTTATTATCGTTTACGTGACATATATCAATAGCCGCTAGCTCTACTTTAATTTTTTCTTGCTTCTATTAAACAACGACTTTGTAAAAAATCTCCACTTGGGCACACCACGGCCAATACGTGTGCGACAGGGTTTTAGATTTCAAGCCCAAATAAAAAGTTATTATCGTTTACGTGAATATATCAAGTAGCCGCTAGCTCTACTTTAATTTTTTCTTGCTTTCTATTAAAGCAACGACTTTGTAAAATCCCACTTGGGCACACCAGCGGCCAATACGTGTGCGACAGGGTTTTAGATTTCAAGCCCAAATAAAAAGTTATTATCGTTTACGTGATATATATCAAGTTGCCGCTAGCTCTACTTTAATTTTTCTTGCTTTCTATTAAAGCAACGACTTTGTAAAAAATCTCCACTTGGGCACACCAGCGGCCAATACGTGTGCGACAGGGTTTTAGATTTCAAGCCTAAATAAAAAGTTATTATCGTTCATGTGATATATATCAAGTAGCCGCTAGCTCTACTTTAATTTTTTCTTGCTTTCTATTAAAGCAGCGTCTTTGTAAAAGTCTCCACTTGGGCACACCAGCGGCCAATACGTGTGCGACAGGGTTTTATATTTCAAGCCCACATAAAAAGTTATTATCGTTTATGTGATATATATCAAGTAGCCGCTAGCTCTACTTTAATTTTTTTCTTGCTTTCTATTAAAGCAACGACTTTGTAAAAAAATCTCCACTTGGGCACACCAGCGGCCAATACGTGTGCGACAGGGTTTTAGATTTCAAGCCCAAATAAAAAAGTTATTATCGTTTACGTGATATATATCAAGTAGCCGCTAGCTCTACTTTAATTTTTTTCTTGCTTTCTATTAAAGCAACGACTTTGTAAAAAAATCTCCACTTGGGCACACCAGCGGCCAATACGTGTGCGACAGGGTTTTAGATTTCAAGCCTAAATAAAAAAGTTATTATCGTTTACGTGACATATATCAAGTAGCCGCTAGCTCTACTTTAATTTTTTTCTTGCTTTCTATTAAAGCAACGACTTTGTAAAAAAATCTCCACTTGGGCACACCAGCGGCCAATACGTGTGCGACAGGGTTTTAGATTTCAAGCCCAAATAAAAAAGTTATTATCGTTTACGTGATATATATCAAGTAGCCGCTAGCTCTACTTTAATTTTTTTCTTGCTTTCTATTAAAGCAACGACTTTGTAAAAAAATCTCCACTTGGGCACACCAGCGGCCAATACGTGTGCGACAGGGTTTTAGATTTCAAGCCCAAATACTAGTTTGAACAAACAAAAATTTTAATTAGGTTGCCCCTCTTACAAATATTCTAACCGATTCGTATTCGGAGTATAACTTTAATATTATTAGAAAGCTCGAACGCAAAAATAATTATTGGCGGTAAGTAAAAATGGATTTTGGTAAAAAATTAAAAATAGAGATAACTTTTCGGAAGTTTACCAATTTAAATTTTTTTACATATTTGAATTGCCCTGGAAATTTTATACTGATTTGCTAGATTACACAGATTTATCTCAAAATACCGCGCAATGCTGTTTAGAAACAGATTATTTAATTTCAACACAAACACTGTATCGTTTGTAAAGAGATAATTTTTAAATGAGTAAGTAGTAGTCTGATTTAAAAATTTTAAGAGATTTGAGTAGCTGAGAAAAAAACAATCTTAATTGATATCTTATACACCATTTTTATATTAAAAATACGGCTAAAAATTGGTATTGATAAAAAACTAAAAACAGAGGGAACTCCGCGAGGGGTTGCCCGATTTAAATTTTTTTACAGATTTGAGTGACTGTGAAAAAATTATAGCAGTCTGATAGGCTGTACTACTGGGAAATGTACATAAGGTAGGTAGAAAATGCAATTAAGGTAAATGTATGAGAAACGAACAAGGTGTTTAGAAATTAAAAACATAAGTATGCTACAAAATGTGGCGTTTTGGTAAAGGTATTATTACACTTAAAATACGCGATACTGATTATTCTGAACGGACCTGCACCATGACGAAGTTCTAAAATATTAAAACGGGTAGAATGGCCTGCTTGTTTCAATGAGCTAAAGAGCCGACCTATAGGTTTAACCAAATTAGTGGGGTCTTTAATGAGGAACAACACTAAGACAGGTCCCCAAAAGAGAGCAACAGCTTTTTCGGTACTTAGAGTAGCAGACACCATTGGGGTCGGTATGACATTCTAAGACACACTACTGCGTTGTGGAAGGCAACAGGAAACCACCACATTACCTCCCAAGTACACTGCGTACAGACATTGTTAGTAAAGATGATGACATCTTCTGGTGTAAAAAATTCCGGAGGTAAAATAGTCCCTATATGTGATTTTCCAATGCTCCACCGATGGTACTACATTGGCCAGGAAGCGAAATTTTTTTACCTGAAAAATTTGGAAATTTTGCCGAACCCTTGCTGTTCCAAGCAAGGTAAGGATCATTAACGTGCGTTACAACACTCACACACGGGACCTCCATTTTGTTTCTCAACCGAACGAGGGTGTAATTTTTGTGAAAAATGCTCGCTTAACATTTTTTAAGCGGGCCGTGTCGGGATTCGAACTGGGGACCTTGGGCGAAGTAGTTACGCGCATACCAACTACGCCACGAAGCCGCCCGGTAAAATAGTCCCACATTTGGATCTCCGGGAGGGGACTACTTCGGGGGATGTGATCCGAAAGTATAAAAAAAGATATGTAAACATTCTGCGAGTCGGAGCGTGGAATGTCAGAAGCAAGAAGCAAGCAGGTAAGCTAGAGAACTGAAAATCGAAATGGATAGGTTAGCACTACACATAGTAGGGATCAGCGAAATCCGGTGGCCAGAGTCGGGGGATTTTTAGAGTGGGGACTTCAGGGTAATTCATACAGGATCAGAAGAAGGAAATTCGGGTGTGGGGATAGTTATGCGAAAAAGGATAGGACGGCGTGTAGAAAACTACTTACAAAAGAACGAAAGAGTACTTCTGGTTAGATTAGAATCTAGAGCGGTAAATACTGTAATAATACAAGTATACATGCCCACCTCTGGTTACGGTGAGGAAGAGGCAGAGGCGAGCTACAAAGATATCGAAAACATACAAAGATACCTAAAAGGACATGAAAATTTAATAATTGGGGAATTTTAATGTAGTTATAGATGAGGGTAGAGAAGGAACGGTAATAGGTTTATGTGGTTTAGGCACGAAAAATGACAGGGGAAATAGGCTGATAGAATTGTGCAATAAGAACAATTTAACCATCACAAATACATTATATCAACATCATACTAGAAGACGATACACGTAGAAGATGCAAGGGGATATAGGAAGATATCAAATACATGATATTATTGTCAGACAACGGTTTAGGAATCAAGTAAAAGATTGTAGAAGCTACCCATAAATAGATATAGACACTGCCCACAACATTGTAATGATGAAGCCCGCTATTAAATTTAAAAATTAGAAAAAGAAACGTAAATAAGGCACTTTGACTTTGAGAGGCTGAAAGATTAAGATATCCACGAAAGATTTCAAAAAGGTCAAATGAATTTCTGAAAGATATCGGAAAATTTGCTGATACTAAGGAAATTGAAATAGAATGGAATAACATTAAATCCAGCTTAGACATGGCGGGCAGAGATATTTTGGGGTATACACAAAAAGAAAATAAGAAACCACGGATAACAAAGGATATCCTGAATTTAATAGAAAAAAGACGAAAATACAAAAATGGTTTAGATGAAACAGGAAAACAGAGATACAAAGCCATAAAATGGGAAGTTATTCGCAAATGCAAGAAAGCCAAAGAACAATGGATTGATGAAAAGTGTAAAGAGGTACAAACTAAGATGGAAATAGGAAAGACAGACGAAGCATACAAATTAATTAGAATGAATTTTAGGGATATAAAACCATATCACAAAAATATAAGGAACGCGGGAGAAAAAGTCATTATAGAAAATGTAGAAAAAGTGATTCGATGGCGAGAATATATAGGTAATTTATATGCAGGAAAGGAAATAACAGCATTAGAACAGGAATCAGACATTGAAAATGAAGACTTGGAATATCGTATACTTAGAGATGAGTTTGAATTAGCATTAAAGGGTCTGAAAGATGGTAGGGCACCGAGTACAGAGAAGGTGCAAGCAGAAACTCCAAAAACCTCTGGACAAGCAGTAACAGAACGAATCTTCCAACCTGTAAGCTATATCTATGAGACAGGCGAGATACTCAAAGATTTCAAACGTAACATCATAGTAACTTTACCAAAAAGAAAGTGATGCGGATAGATGTGAAAGTTTTCGAACAATAAGTTTGACATCGCACGTTTCACAAATATTAACTAGAATTGTACAAAGACAAATGGAAAAACGAGCTGAAGCAATACTAGGAGAAGATCAATTTGGATTTAGGCGAAACAGGGGAACACTGGAGGCTATCTTAGCTCTGAGAGTGATAATGGAGAAAACAATAGAAAAGGGAGAAAGCGTGTATATAGGGTTTGTAGATCTGGAAATAGCATTCGACGATGTAAAATGCAAAAAAAATGTTGGAAAAATTGGAATGAGTTTTAGCGATAGACGGATAGTACATTGCTTATACAAGTAGGTAACGAGAACTTACAAGCGGTTAAGGATTTCTGCTACCTAGGAAGCCAAATAACGCAAGATGGAGAAAGCACAAAGATATAAAGCAAACATTAGCACAAGGTCGTGCCACATTTAAAAAGGAAAAGCAACTACTGTGTTCAAAAACAACAAACAAAGAAACAAGGAAAAGATTGGTTACAACATATGTGTGGAGCACAGCACTGTATGACTGTGAAGTGTGGACAGTAGGAGAAGCGGACAAGAAAAAGGTTGAAGCCTTTGAACTGTGATGTTACAGACGTATCATGAAGATATCATGGACAGACAAAGTTAAGATAAAAGAGGTAATAGAAATGGCAGGGGAAGAAGAAAATATGTGGAAAACAGTAAAAAATAGGAGAGATAGGATGATAGGCCACATACTAGGACATTAGGGAATAGTGCGGAATATATTAGGAGCAGAGATAGGAAGTTGAGGTAGCTCTAGGCTGGGCTATTGCACACAGATAGTGAAAGATGTAGGTTGTGGGAATTTAAGGGTAATGTGTAGGCTAACTCAGAAGAGAAATCAATGGAGGTACGCTTCCAACCAGTCGCAAGATGGAAAAACTAATGATAAAAAAATAACTATACTTAAATAATGATTATTATTATAAACAACTACAGGTATTGGTCTTGCAATATTCTCAAATAATAGTAATTGCGCGAAAGGATTTACTGGAAAACTATTAATATGGCAAATGTCTAAGTGTTGGTGGATCCTTAGCAGCGACAGATAGCTTAACCCCCTTCACTCACCACTGAATCTCGGTGACATAGGGCATATAATTAGAAAACAATTGAAGGGAAATCGAGCTGTATATAGACTGTTGTGAGAGTTTTAGGGAACTGTGTAGGATAGCTCAGAACATAAATAAGTTGAGGTACGGTACACGCCCAAACAGTTTTAAGACGTAAAACTTAATGACGAAAAAATAAGTGCACTTAAATCGTATGATCATTATAAGCAACTACAGGTGTTGGTTGTGAAATATTTTCAACTAATGTTGATTCTGTGAAAGGATAAATTGGAAAAACTATTAATTCGACAAAGGTTCAAGTGCTGGGGGAACTTTGCAGCCAAAGACTATTACCCCCCTTCACATACAACTGAATATCGGGGAAGTAGGGTATATAACTGTAAAACAATAGAAGATGACCGAACTGCATCAACCAAGAAAGAACAGCAGCTATGTTCAGAGACAACGAACATAGATACAAGAAGAAAACTGTTCAAAGCATAGTGGGGAGCACAGCACGGTACATCTATGAAATAGGAGCTGTAGGAAAAGCATACAGAAAGAGATAGAAGTCTTATGGAATGTTGTGCTTCAGATGTATGAGGATGGTAGCATGGACAGACAAAGTTAATAACAAATAGTTTATACAAATAGTAGAAGAATAAAGATATCTGTGGAAAACAAAAAAAATAGGAGAAATAGAAGGAAAGGATACGTTCTAAGGTATTTCTGGGGAATAGTACGGTATACATTACAAGCAGACATAGGAAAAAACGAGGTAGAGGTAGACCGAGATAAGACTTTCGCATGCAGATAGTGATAGATGCAGACTGTGCAAATTTTAGAAAAATCTGAAGTTTAGTTAAGAATAGGAAACAATGAGAGTACGTGTCCAACCAGTTCCAGGACTGAAGACCTAATGATAATGATGAATTATTTTTGTTCGCAGTTTCCGACCAATCATATTTTGTGTATTACACCAAGTTTATGATAGAAAAAATATATATTTTGAAATACATGTTTAAATAATTTGTAAGAATTTTGAATTAACTGATGTTATTAAGAAACGTATTAAAGTTCATGAGTTTAATTGATTCCTTTGTCAATTTTATTGAGTAGGTCTTGGTTGTCTGTTCTCAAGTTTAAGCTACTACATTATCCAAGATGAGATTTTTGAAAAGCTTTTTAATCATTCGGAATCTTACCCTATGGTTTTATTTACAAGTAAGCCTCTTAAATTAACCTATAAGATAAAATAACAATCAGTTCTATATTATTACTGCAATATTAAGAGATGTGGAGATATTCATTTCGACTGAATCGATGGTCGAGTGATTAAAGGCTTGACTCTCACCCAGGTGGGTCGGGTTCGATTTTCATGTAAGGACAATTTTTTTTCCACTAATATAAGCACAAATGGCTGTGGTGAAGTGATGTATTCAAAATTGGTTACTCGAAGAAATCCATAGGACAGACTTATCTCGAGATTTATCGCAAAAGATGCGTGAGGAAATGAGGATGCTAGAGTAATTGAGGTCCCAATAATCTGTAAGACAAGAAGAAAACTATAAGACAGATTTGTCTCAAGGTTTATATCAACAGATTTTTATCCAGCGTAAGGAAATGCGAGAAGCTGCAGGAAAAGAGTGTCACAGAAGTCCAGATAATACCATACTATCAGCCATCCACAAAAAACAAATATAAATGCGTAGTCGAATAACAAAACATATAAACAGGGGCTGTCCACAGGGCTCGGTCCTTGGTCCACTTCTCTGTAACATCGTAATTGAGGAACTTCTGGAAAAGCTGGATACCATCAGGGAGGTTTCGACGACGATAGCATACGCCGACGATATCTTACTGTTGGTCGAAGGTAATTCCAGAAGCGAACTCGAGAACAAATCAAACAATGCCTTGAATGAAGTCCAGAACTGGTGCAGAGCAAACAAGGTGAGTATTGCACCCAACAAAACCAAATATATGCTTATAAAAGGAGCACTAAAGCGTGATCCCATAATTAAACTAGAAGGAGTCAACATCAGGAAATCCCCTTCATGCAAATACTTAGGTATAACCCTAGACGAGAAATTAAATTTCACTGAGCATATAACAACCGTGTGCAATAATGCAACAAAGGTCATGCAAAATATCGCAACACTGGCGCAACGGCATTACGAAATCCCCCTTGTCTGTGTGAGGCTATACCTCAACAGCGGCAATGGTTTCATATGCTGCGAGCGCTTGGGGCCACCGCCTAAACATAATCAAGGTAAAACAAAAACTATTGTCAACCCAAAGAAGCATAATCCTAAGAATGACAGGGGCATATAGAACAACGGCACATGACGCTCTCCATGTGCTAATCGGAACAATGCCACTCGACCTAATAACCAAGCAAAGAGCAGCAATATATCATTTAACAAACAACGACCAAAATAAACTAAAACAACTTTTAAAAACCGAAAATCCCCCAACCACCAAAAAAGGGATAAAAGAAAGCATAATCGCGGAATGGCAAGCTAGATGGGACGGCAGCGATACTGGTAGAAGGGTGTACGCTGTCATTCCTAACATAACACAAAGACTAACTAACAAACATCTCATACCTAGCAGAGGACTGATCCACTTCCTCACTGGCCACGGCCCGTATCCGACCTATCGGGCCGTATGCTCTTAGCACAAAACGACACCTGTACATGCGGAGAGGTTGGTACGCCCGAACACGTTGTGTTTGAGTGCGTAGACCTTACCCAGGAACTACACGGATACAGAACAATACTACAAGACATCCCTATCAACGAAATGATATGGAACGAACAAATTTTTCCATACCTAAACGCACTGACTCAAAAGACTACGCAAGTATTACACAACCGCTACCTTGAACAGGCCTCTTAAAAACGGCACGCAATCTTACATATCAAACTGAGACACCTAGGAACAACTTCTCTAGGATCCCGGGGGCTGCACCCCCGACGCCAGAGTCCGTCTTCTGGAAATTCCGAGAACAATAGCTCTCGAAGACCGAAGAAGGTACTCAAACCCGATCATAACCTACCGACCAAATATGTCTTAGCAATAAGGACTAACATTAGTATTAAGTTAGGCTAAGTTTTAGGATAAGTAGTAGAATAGGAACTTTTTACGCTAACACCACTGTATGAAATCAAAAACTAACAGTAATTGAGGCAACAAAATGTCAAACTGAAGTATTTATTTCCACCCTACTGTAACCTGTACCATTCAAACATGCATAAAAGAAATTAACCTTTTGGAAAACGAACACACACAACCACACAAACACGAGCGTAACCACAAACACACACACACACACACACACACACAACACATGCAAAACAAATGTGCCCTTCAATAATCTGGATTTCCGGCTGCCGATGGTCCAGATCGAAGAGTACAAATTCTGCGGAATGCTTTTCCTCAAAGACTGGGATTTCCGGCTGCCGATGGTCCTGGACAGAGAGCGAGAGCACGAAGCAGAAACAACACCAACACCACCACAACTACAAACACAAAAAAAGCAAACCCATACACACCAACACAACACATACAAACACAAATTGTGCCCCTCAATAATCCGGATTTCCGGCTGCCGATGGTCCGGATGAAGGGTACAAATTCTGCGGGGCGCTTTCCCTCAAGACTGGGATTTCCGGCTGCCGATGGTCCTAGTCAAGAGCGAAGGTACAACGTAGAAACAACATCAACAATAAACACAACAATTAACCAACACAATAAAACACACTAGCGCACACACATAAGCACACACAAACATCGACACTTACTCAATTACACACAACAAAGAAAACCACCCAAACACAATCCGTACTAAATGATAGTAATCAAGCACAGGTTACAATGGGGGGATAACAGGTCTGTCTAAAATGTCAGATGACAGACGACTAGAATGTTAGATTTAAAAATAAAAAAAGATGGATGCGTAGAGGCAGTAGAGCTAGCGGCTACTTGATATATATCACGTAAACGATAATAACTTTTTTATTTGGGCTTGAAATCTAAAACCCTGTCGCACACGTATTGGCCGCTGGTGTGCCCAAGTGGAGATTTTTTTACAAAGTCGTTGCTTTAATAGAAAGCAAGAAAAAAATTAAAGTAGAGCTAGCGGCTACTTGATATATATCACGTCAACGTTAAAAACGTTTTTATTTGGGCTTGAAATCTAAAACCCTGTCGCACGCGTATTGGCCGCTGGTGTACGTAAGTGGAGATTTTTTTACAAAGTCGTTGCTTTAATAGAAAGCAAGAAAAAAATTAAAGTAGAGCTAGCGGCTACTTGATATATATCACGTAAACGATAATAACATTTTTATTTGGGCTTGAAATCTAAAACCCTGTCGCACGCGTATTGGCCGCTGGTGTACGTAAGTGGAGATTTTTTTACAAAGTCGTTGCTTTAATAGAAAGCAAGAAAAAAATTAAAGTAGAGCTAGCGGCTACTTGATATATATCACGTAAACGATAATAACATTTTTATTTGGGCTTGAAATCTAAAACCCTGTCGCACGCGTATTGGCCGCTGGTGTACGTAAGTGGAGATTTTTTTACAAAGTCGTTGCTTTAATAGAAAGCAAGAAAAAAATTAAAGTAGAGCTAGCGGCTACTTGATATATATCACGTAAACGATAATAACTTTTTTATTTGGGCTTGAAATCTAAAACCCTGTCGCACACGTATTGGCCGCTGGTGTGCCCAAGTGGAGATTTTTTTACAAAGTCGTTGCTTTAATAGAAAGCAAAAAAAATTAAAGTAGAGCTAGCGGCTACTTGATATATATCACGTAAACGATAATAACATTTTTATTTGGGCTTGAATCTAAAACCCTGTCGCACGACGTATTGGCCGCTGGTGTACTCAAGTGGAGATTTTTTACAAAGTCGTTGCTTTAATAGAAAGCAAAAAAAAATTAAAGTAGAGCTAGCGGCTACTTGATATATATCACGTAAACGTTAATAACTTTTTATTTGGGCTTGAAATCTAAAACCCTGTCGCACACGTATTGGCCGCTGGTGTGCCTAAGTGGAGATTTTTTTACAAAGTCGTTGCTTTAATAGAAAGCAAGAAAAAATTAAAGTAGAGCTAGCGGCTACTTGATATATATCACGTAAACGATAATAACTTTTTATTTGGGCTTGAAATCTAAAACCCTGTCGCACACGTATTGGCCGCTGGTGTCCTCAAGTGGAGATTTTTACAAAGTCGTTGCTTTAATAGAAAGCAAGAAAAAATTAAAGTAGAGCTAGCGGCTACTTGATATATATCACGTAAACGATAATAACTTTTTATTTGGGCTTGAAATCTAAAACCCTGTCGCACGCGTATTGGCCGCTGGTGTACCTAAGTGGAGATTTTTACAAAGTCGTTGCTTTAATAGAAAGCAAGAAAAAATTAAAGTAGAGCTAGCGGCTACTTGATATATATCACGTAAACGATAATAACTTTTTATTTGGGCTTGAAATCTAAAACCCTGTCGCACACGTATTGGCCGCTGGTGTACCTAAGTGGAGATTTTTACAAAGTCGTTGCTTTAATAGAAAGCAAGAAAAAATTAAAGTAGAGCTAGCGGCTACTTGATATATATCACGTAAACGATAATAACTTTTTATTTGGGCTTGAAATCTAAAACCCTGTCGCACCGTATTGGCCGCTGGTGTACCTAAGTGGAGATTTTTACAAAGTCGTTGCTTTAATAGAAAGCAAGAAAAAATTAAAGTAGAGCTGGCGGCTACTTGATATATATCACGTAAACGATAATAATTTTTTTATTTGGGCTTGAAATCTAAAACCCTGTCGCACACGTATTGGCCGCTGGTGTGCCTAAGTGGAGTTTTTTTTACAAGTTGCTTTAATAGAAAGCAAGAAAAAATTAAAGTAGAGCTAGCGGCTACTTGATATATATCACGTAAACGATAATAACATTTTTATTTGGGCTTGAAATCTAAAACCCTGTCGCACACGTATTGGCCGCTGGTGTACCTAAGTGGAGATTTTTTTACAAAGCCGTTGCTTTAATAGAAAGCAAGAAAAAAATTAAAGTAGAGCTAGCGGCTACTTGATATATATCACGTAAACGATAATAACTTTTTATTTGGGCTTGAAATCTAAAACCCTGTCGCACACGTATTGGCCGCTGGTGTGCCCAAGTGGAGATTTTTACAAAGTCGTTGCTTTAATAGAAAGCAAGAAAAAATTAAAGTAGAGCTAGCGGCTACTTGATATATATCACGTAAACGATAATAACTTTTTATTTGGGCTTGAAATCTAAAACCCTGTCGCACACGTATTGGCCGCTGGTGTGCCCAAGTGGAGATTTTTACAAAGTCGTTGCTTTAATAGAAAGCAAGAAAAAATTAAAGTAGAGCTAGCGGCTACTTGATATATATCACGTAAACGATAATAACTTTTTATTTGGGCTTGAAATCTAAAACCCTGTCGCACACGTATTGGCCGCTGGTGTGCCCAAGTGGAGATTTTTTACAAAGTCGTTGCTTTAATAGAAAGCAAGAAAAAATTAAAGTAGAGCTAGCGGCTACTTGATATATATCACGTAAACGATAATAACTTTTTATTTGGGCTTGAAATCTAAAACCCTGTCGCACACGTATTGGCCGCTGGTGTGCCCAAGTGGAGATTTTTTACAAAGTCGTTGCTTTAATAGAAAGCAAGAAAAAATTAAAGTAGAGCTAGCGGCTACTTGATATATATCACGTAAACGATAATAACTTTTTATTTGGGCTTGAAATCTAAAACCCTGTCGCACACGTATTGGCCGCTGGTGTGCCCAAGTGGAGATTTTTACAAAGTCGTTGCTTTAATAGAAAGCAAGAAAAAATTAAAGTAGAGCTAGCGGCTACTTGATATATATCACGTAAACGATAATAACTTTTTATTTGGGCTTGAAATCTAAAACCCTGTCGCACACGTATTGGCCGCTGGTGTGCCCAAGTGGAGATTTTTTACAAAGTCGTTGCTTTAATAGAAAGCAAGAAAAAATTAAAGTAGAGCTAGCGGCTACTTGATATATATCACGTAAACGATAATAACTTTTTATTTGGGCTTGAAATCTAAAACCCTGTCGCACACGTATTGGCCGCTGGTGTGCCCAAGTGGAGATTTTTTACAAAGTCGTTGCTTTAATAGAAAGCAAGAAAAAATTAAAGTAGAGCTAGCGGCTACTTGATATATATCACGTAAACGATAATAACTTTTTATTTGGGCTTGAAATCTAAAACCCTGTCGCACACGTATTGGCCGCTGGTGTCCAAGTGGAGATTTTTTACAAAGTCGTTGCTTTAATAGAAAGCAAGAAAAAATTAAAGTAGAGCTAGCGGCTACTTGATATATATCACGTAAACGATAATAACTTTTTATTTGGGCTTGAAATCTAAAACCCTGTCGCACACGTATTGGCCGCTGGTGTGCCCAAGTGGAGATTTTTACAAAGTCGTTGCTTTAATAGAAAGCAAGAAAAAATTAAAGTAGAGCTAGCGGCTACTTGATATATATCACGTAAACGATAATAACTTTTTATTTGGGCTTGAAATCTAAAACCCTGTCGCACACGTATTGGCCGCTGGTGTGCCCAAGTGGAGATTTTTTACAAAGTCGTTGCTTTAATAGAAAGCAAGAAAAAATTAAAGTAGAGCTAGCGGCTACTTGATATATATCACGTAAACGATAATAACTTTTTTATTTGGGCTTGAAATCTGAAACCCTGTCGCACACGTATTGGCCGCTGGTGTGCCCAAGTGGATATTTTTACAAAGTCGTTGCTTTAATAGAAAGCAAGAAAAAATTAAAGTAGAGCTAGCGGCTACTTGATATATATCACGTAAACGATAATAACTTTTTTATTTGGGCTTGAAATCTAAAACCCTGTCGCACACGTATTGGCCGCTGGTGTGCCCAAGTGGAGATTTTTTACAAAGACGTTGCTTTAATAGAAAGCAAGAAAAAAATTAAAGTAGAGCTAGCGGCTACTTGATATATATCACGTAAACGATAATAACTTTTTATTTGGGCTTGAAATCTAAAACCTGTCGCACACGTATTGGCCGCTGGTGTGCCCAAGTGGAGATTTTTTACAAAGTCGTTGCTTTAATAGAAAGCAAGAAAAAAATTAAAGTAGAGCTAGCGGCTACTTGATATATATCACGTAAACGATAATAACTTTTTTATTTGGGCTTGAAATCTAAAACCCTGTCGCACACGTATTGGCCGCTGGTGTGCCCAAATGGAGATTTTTTTACAAAGTCGTTGCTTTAATAGAAAGCAAGAAAAAAATTAAAGTAGAGCTAGCGGCTACTTGATATATATCACGTAAACGATAATAACTTTTTTATTTGGGCTTGAAATCTAAAACCCTGTCGCACACGTATTGGCCGCTGATGTGTCCAAATGGAGATTTTTTTACAAAGTCGTTGCTTTAATAGAAAGCAAGAAAAAAATTAAAGTAGAGCTAGCGGCTACTTGATATATATCACGTAAACGATAATAACTTTTTTATTTGGGCTTGAAATCTAAAACCCTGCCGCACACGTATTGGCCGCTGGTATGCCCAAGTGGAGATTTTTTTACAAAGTCGTTGCTTTAATAGAAAGCAAGAAAAAAATTAAAGTAGAGCTAGCGGCTACTTGATATATATCACGTAAACGATAATAACTTTTGTATTTGGGCTTGAAATCTAAAACCCTGTCGCACGCGTATTGGCCGCTGGTGTACGTAAGTGGAGATTTTTTTACAAAGTCGTTGCTTTAATAGAAAGCAAGAAAAAAATTAAAGTAGATCTAGCGGCTACTTGATATATATCATTTAAACGATAATAACTTTTTTATTTGGGCTTGAAATATAAAACCCTGCCGCATACGTATGGGCGGCTGGTGTGCCTAAGTGGAGATTTTTTTACAAAGCCGTTGCTTTAATAGAAAGCAAGAAAAAAATTAAAGTAGAGCTAGCGGCTACTTGATATATATCACGTAAACGATAATAACTTTTTTATTTGGGCTTGAAATCTAAAACCCTGTCGCACGCGTATTGGCCGCTGGTGTACGTAAGTGGAGATTTTTTTACAAAGTCGTTGCTTTAATAGAAAGCAAGAAAAAAATTAAAGTAGAGCTAGAGGCTACTTGATATATATCACGTAAACGATAATAACTTTTTTATTTGGGCTTGAAATCTAAAACCCTGTCGCACACGTATTGGCCGCTGGTGTGCCCAAGTGGAGATTTTTTTACAAAGTCGTTGCTTTAATAGAAAGCAAGAAAAAAATTAAATTGGAGCTAGCGGCTACTTGATATATGTCACGTAAACGTTAATAACTTTTCCTATAATGTTTGAATATATACAGAAATTTAGATTTTTAGTAAGAATATATATGTGCTTCTGGAGATTTTATCAGATGACACTAATTTCAATAGGTATTTAGCAAAGTTCTGTTTTAGATTTGTTTACTAAACACGGTTATTGTATTTGTTCTTTCTTACTTACAATAGGTTGTATTGTAAGAAACAGGGGGTGGAGCTATTTTATGTTGGGTTAAAATAGGCGTGGCTTTAACGATGATTGGTATGGGGGCGTGGCTATTTGAAGAGGCGGAGTTTAGGCTGCTAACTCTAGCCGCTAACTTCACTGACGTGAACTCGGTGGTGTGTTATACTAACAGATTACAAATAGGAGATCCAGGACCTTCTCAGGCAGAGGTATTTCTGGAGAGTGGTGCGATTTATTTAAGCTTTTCTTTAGGCCGACATACAACTATCTTCCAGGCAGAGGTATACGCAATATTGAAAGTGACTGAAAGACAGGAGATAAGAGAGGGGTATTATCTGCTCAGTTAGTAAAGTAGTACTCCAAGCAATCTGCTTCCCAGGACCAAATGCCCACTGATTCAGGAGTATCATTAGAGGATTTATCCGGTCAGAAGGGTTTCAGGGCAGCACGGTGTGTAGGGAAACGAGAAAGCTGATAGGTTAGCTAAGCGGGGATTAGAAATCCCTTAGTTAGGGCCTAAACTGTGCATGTGTTTAACGATGAAATAGGTGACGTTTGAATTAAAACTTTGGATGCAGAAAAGGCGGAAAGAGAATTAGAAAAGAGGATGGGACTGTAGACAGTCAAAGATAATGATCGCCGCGCCGGACGAGTCAAGAACGGCATGATTATGGAATAAAGATAGGAAAACACTTAACGCGTTGCTGAGAATTCAAACTGGTCATTGCAGGTTATGGAGACACCTGACCCTGCTGGTTATCGAAGCAGAGAGCGGAAAAAGCGGAAAAAGACTTGGAAAACACGAGGGGACTATAGACAGTCAAAGATAATGATCGCCGTGCCGGACGAGTCAAGAACGGTACGACTATGGAATAAAGATAGGAAAACACTTAACGTGTTACTGAGAATCCTCACTGGCCATTGCAAGTTACGGAGACACCTGAACCTGCTGCTTATCGAAGCAGCGAGCGGAAAAGACGGAAGGAATTGGAATATAATATATATATATATATATATATATATATATATATATATATATATATATAGAACTCGGTGTTAGTTTTGGGATGCTTTCGTTCGAAAAAATTATATACTATATATCCATTTATTTATCACTACGTTTCGGGTATTTTTTTACCCTTAATCATGTGCTAAAAAGGAGTGAAAACAGCTATAACTTTACAATTATGTGTTATACGTACATTAATGTGGATTCTATATAAATTTAAAGATTATTAACTAATAACTAAAACTATTTAACAGCTTGTAACGTTGACGTTGACATTAAATGTCAAATATTAAAAAATTTTTACATGTGCATACTTTGAATAGGCTGGTTAGTCAAAAAATTAAGATTTTTTTTTCTCTTCATATTTATGTGAAACTGTACTGTAAAATTGTAAAATTTAATATTGTTAAATGGTAAAAAAAAAATTAAAAGTGTAAAGTATATACGTATATATTTATATACATGCTAGAGCATGTTATCATTTTTTTTTTTTAATACATAGTACGTGTCAATAACAAATTGCTACTATACATACGTATAAACCTGTTTGATGTAAAGAATGTTATAGTTATTGGCGCTGAAATATATATATATATATATATATATATATATATATATATATATATATATATATATATATATATAATTTCAATTTATTGGGGATTGCAGCAAATTAAGAAATTCTACTCTTTTTCTTTAACTCAAGCTTTCGAGATTTTATTTTCTCTTCTTCAGGAGTAACTAAATAAATACAATGGTAAACAAATAAATAAATTCTAAAAGTTAAATACTTACGAATGTGAGGTTTGACTTAGATTTAAAATATTAATTTTAAATTACAAAAATATGTTTCAGAATTTTGAAGGTAAAAGTAAGTGTCAATGTCAATGGGTACTACAAGATTAAAATTAGTGATACAAAAATAATAATTCCTTGGATAAATTTTAAACATTAAACAAGTATTAAAATAATTAATTAACTAACAAACATAAACTAAAACGCAAGAGTATGTACGTCTGTATGAGAAATTTGTACAAGTAGTAGGAAGACGTAGAAGCAATAGAATCACATTCATTTTATCATATAAACATATATAAATGTATAGAAATACATATATGTGTGAGCATGTACACATGCAAACAATTCACATACAAAAAATAAATAAAACAAAAAAGAAAGAACAAGTGCAAAAATACACATAAGTATAAACGTAAACATACAACCAACAGACACACAAACACCAACAAACAAACACACAGCACACATACACATACACAGACACATAAACAAAAAAAAAACAAAGCTAAGAATATAAGCACTAATGAGATTTAGTAATTATGTCTGTGGTACAGTTCTTGTTCTTATTTTGGTGTCTATTTCTAGTAGATACGCGTATATGCAGCTAAGATTATCTATATCTTTCTTTAAATTTAGTGCTTCTGGTTCTTGTGCAATTCTAACCATTTCTATGAATTTCCTTTTTGTAGTGTCCTTTTCTACATCTAAAATTACTGCATCAGTATAGTTCATTTTGTGGCCTGTTTCTATAACATGCGTTGAAAGTGCTGAAGAATTAACATTTCTTCTGGTATCACTTTTATGTGAAGTAATTCGTTGATGGAGCGTCCTTGACGTTTGACCAATATAACTTTGAATACAGTTACAACAAGGAATTTTGTAGACTATGTTAGATTTTAGTTCTTTTGAAGTAACATCTTTGATTTTAGTGTAAAGACTTCTGCTTAATTTGACATTTTTTAGTGCAATTTTAATTGTAGGGTTTTTGATTATAGATGTTATTCGTTTCGTTAGATCTCTGATATATGGTAAGCTTACGTATTTTGAGAGATTATGAACTTCTGTTAGGTTATTGGTTTCTTCTTGTTGTGTATGCGGTGTTGGATGTTTTTTGATAGGTGTATTATATAGGAGTTTTGTTAGAAATCTTCTAGGATAACCATTCTTTTGTAATATTTCATAAAGGATTTTTAAATTTTTATCGATAAAGGATTGATTTGATAATTTCAGTATTCTTGTTTTTAAGATTCAAGAATAGTAATTAATTTTCATAAACAGACATGGGATGGTATGAATATAGTTTAGGTAAAATCTTCCAGAGGATATTGGTTTCTTGTATCAGTCTGTGATATCGATGGTTGTTATCGTTTCTTATACTTTTAAATCTAACATTCGTAACAGACTGGTACAAGAAACCATATATTCTGGAAGATATCTAAACTATTGCTTCTTGTAATTTAGTCTGTTGGGTTATTGCAATTGAAATTTCATAATTCGTTTTGTAGAATCCTTTTAATTAACATTACTGATGAGAAGATACTTGAATTACTGTTCATCATAAATGATTAAAGTGCTTGATAGAATTTTAAATTCCGTAATTTATGTAAGTAATTCTTAGAACATGCCATTGGTTACCATATATTGAAACAGTTCAACAAGGAATTTTTAGACTTTTGATATACAGTTCTTCGAAGTAACATCTTCTATTTTGTTAAAGATACGCTTAATTATGACATTTAGGAATGTTAATAGGTTTTGATTATGTACTGAAGTTTCGTAGAATCTCTGAAATAGTAAGCTTACGATATATAGAGATTCTAACTTTGATTAACGAAGGTGTTCTATCAATCATTTAATGACCGTGTCATGTTTTGTAGCAGATTAATAGAGTTTGCTTACGTAAAATTTCTGGAAACTTACATTGTAATTTCATAGGTTTAAACTTTTAGATATCAAGATGATGTAATACTTCAACTGTTTTTAAACTAAAATAGTATATTTCATAAAATTCTTGTTGGTATACAATGTTTAGTTTCAAGTATATTGGATTTCTAGTCCATCATACGAATTACTTCACACTAAAAGCTGTAAGTACTCAAAGAAATGTAATTCTTAGCACTTCAGGATGTCTGCATAAAACAGGATCAACAAACATAACTATACATGAAATGTCTGTAATTTAAAATGACGCTACAATATGTAAATGATCTAGCAGAAATGATGAATTGCAAAACAAATCTATGAATTAAATGAATTCGCTATCAGATATATGTAAGCTCTTAGTTGTCATATAGCCAGAAATGTTCGGTGAAAGCTAGACATCTGCTGAAGTAGATGAAGAGACATAGAACTGTTATGCCCAGACATAATGACTAAGATCTACAATATGCTTATTCTAGCATGTTAATAGTCATGTGAAAAATTGTACATGTGGTACATGTGTTGTACTGTTTGTTTGTTGTGTTTGTGTGTCTGTTGTTGTATGTTTACGTTTATACTTATGTGTATTCTGCACTTGTTCTTCTTGTTTTTTTATTTTTGTTGTGAATTGTGTTGCTGTGCTACCATATGTTTATACTTTATGTTTATATGATAAAATGAATGTGATTCTTGTCGTCTTCCTACTTGTACAAATTTCTCACGCGTACATACTGCGTTTGGTTTATGTTTGTTAGTAATTATTATTTTATACTGTTTAATGTTTAAAATTTATCGAATATTATTTTGATCCAATTTTAATCTTGTAGTACCATTGACATTGACACTTCTACCTTCAAAATCTGAAACATATTTTGTAATTTAAATTAATATTTAAATCTAAGTCAAACCTCACATTCGTAAATTTAACTTTAAAATTTATTTTTGTTTACCATTGTATTTATTTAGTTACTCCTGAATAAGAGAAAATAAAATCTCAAGAGTTAAAGAAAAAGAGTGACTTTCTTAATTTGCTGCAATCCCAGTAAATTGAATTATTTTAAATTAATATTCAGCAAATAAAACGTGAAGATTATATATATATATATATATATATATATATATATATATATATATAGCTGTGGGCTCTGATAAAGAAATTCTAGCCTCACGGATTGGGTGCCATAAAATTGCTGTGGATCTCAGGAACACTTGAGCCCCACGCTTGGGCCAACATAAAATTGCAGTGGAAGTTGGGAACAATTGAGCCCTACGCTTGGGCCATATAAAAGTGCAGTTGAAGTCGGGAATACTCGGGATCGCCTTCTTGGGGCCGTCATAAAATTTTCTGAAAATAAAATTTAAAAAATTCTTACAATACCTTTGGAACGCCTCCTTATTTCTGTACACCCTGGCTAGCTCAGAAATCTGCTTCTTGAATACCTACCATCCTAAGTACATTCCTTTCTCACAAACACAGTCAAATGAAATTACCACTCAAATAATGCAACAAGACATACAATCATTTTATTTACACATGTTAATAAGTTTCCATTAGTAAGAAAATATTTACACATTGGTACATACAGTTTGATAAAAACTGTTACCATCTCAATCTTTAAATCTCTTAAAACTTCATGATTTTAATATATTTCAACAATTTTATCTTAGACGAGTAGATATGCCCGTCGTGCAACCTTAAATTGATTTTTATTGTGGTCTATTTTGAGCTCAGTATAACCCAGTTACTCTAAATGCTTTTAAACCTCGCATTTTTGTTTAAAATAAAGCTAAAGACCCGTTTACTTCTTACAACATTTTTATATCATTAATAAACAATTTTAAATAATCAATATTAATTGTCCTGTACATATACCCCTTTAAATGAGTTTTTATGGTAATAAAATACACCCCCCAATAAGTTAAAACACTCAAACACAACTTATCAGCTCAAATGCTCAAGTAAAAGCAAGAAATTAATTTTCGTTACCTCTGAAGATGTGTACCAAAAACCCTCGTTGTAGTGTCCATATACTTTGTGATTATGCCTGGATCCAACTGATCCCCACTCACTATCCAAATCTCTGCACCACCTTCTTTAGTATCTCTACTCGGATAATTGTCTTGATCAAAGTTAACCTTTCATAACCAACTACACTTCACACATACTTGTTTCTAACTTTTCGATTCGCTTACCCAAGTGCCATCCTATCATTAGATTGTATCGTGTAGTAACAGCACCTTTTGTAACGTTAGCACCCACTTGTGCAAATCACTTTTAATACATTTCCGTTACTAACAGCTTTACACACTTTATAATAGGATGTTGTGTGCTAGTTCAACGAATAAGCACGTAGCCATTACGTTACAGATCTAAGCGATATAAGATCTAAGAGCAAAGAGCAAGAAAGGTTTAATAATTCTCCCCGTGTATTTATACGTTTTCGTAGACCCCTCACGGAACCTCTTTCATCGAAAAGCTTATTTTCTAAACCCGATTCTCAAAATTTTGTTCATAACGAACTCCAACGTCTGAAAAATTCCAAGTTTATCGCGCTGTTACTATGAAATTCGTTTAATAACATCAACAGACGCGAGCTTCTCTAAACTGCTAGCCTTCGACCAATGATATTGCTTTCCCCCGTTATAACATTCCACCTCCTAGCTACGTTTCTCCGTTTCACCCATATTTATTGTCTCTTTTAGAACCCCTCTGAAGCTATAGAAAATCGATATTGTGTTGGTCTTCAAATCTACCGTGTATACTAGACGTGTATTGTAACCAACGTTTTATTATAAGTGTTCTCTGTCCATTTTACATTACAGATATTTTATTTCACTTCAAAGCATTTGTTATTTTAGCAGCTTGTCTCACTGACCGTTACAAACAATTCTATAGAATTTTGTGCCAACATTTGTTTAAGTTCCCTGAACTTGACATTTTAACTATCAGGTGTTTCTTTGGAATAAACTATCCGTTTAAAATAATAATTCCTAGTTTTACCACTTCTTAGGATTTGTATAACGAACGTTTCGTTTATTTAAATGAAAATATGCGTTTAAATTATTAATTTTCACTACTCAAAAGCTCCGTTACCTATTATGCAATTTTAACATTCTGATTTAGAAATACAAAAATATCTTAATAACCGTCCGTTTTCACTATCTAAACTGATTAATGTGGCGCGTAAATAAATTGTTCCTATTTCCTATATACACAGTTGTTGAAAATTTATTATATATTATATATATATTATTTATATACCTTTCTTAACCTATACCTTCCACGACAAAATATATATATATATATATATATATATATTATATATATATATATATATATATATATTTCTGTGTATTTATAAGATGAAATGAGTAGATAAGTCAGCTAATTATTTATGGCAGGGTACCACATGTATGTACAATTCACCTAAAATTTTAAAACGTTTTCCATAATTATAGTGTGAGAATTTGCATTTTTTAAAACAGATTTCTGAGTTAATTTTGCTTCATTTTAGAATGAGTGTGAATACCAATTACAAATAGTAGGTGTAAAAATGTAGATTTTAACGTGCAGTGTAAACACATGTATCTTATTTAGATTAGAGTGTAGTTATAGGAGTCCGAAAAGCTTTCAATTTTCTGTAGTGTAGAAATGAATAATTTAAGACCATTATCAAGGAGGGTGAACGATTAACGAATATTCTAAGTGTAAATATTCTTTGCATGCATTTTTATTATATTTTAGTAGGAAGTTTTAACATTTGTATAAATTTCAAAATTATAGCAGAAGCGAAATGGTTATAACGAATATTGTTGAAAACAAGTTCTTAGTAGTAGTTTATTTTAAGGTTTTCTCGATAGCTTAGTGGTGTTGAAAGTTTTCTGAACAGTGTTGTAAACAAAATAAACATTGCTAAATTTTAGATAGGCAGACAGAAGACGTGCTCAAATAACATTTATTTTCTGCGAAGGTAGTGACGGGTGGAACAGGCAGGGATCGATACAAGATAAAGACAGATTATTTCAAGCATGCATTCGAGTGGGATAAAAGATATCATATGTTAAGGGTTCGTATAACTTTGTAAGTAACTGTGGGACAAGGAAAGATTAAAGTTTATAGGTACGAGTGAGAGGCAGCATGGGTGTATAGACATCGTTTGAAATGTGTTCAGTATGGAATAGATATCAGATTATAGACAAGATTGCATAGGAGGAACGGAGATGGATTATTGGATCTCATATATAGAAGGGGGATAGACGATAGTTGAGAGAGGGAAAATGCTAGTTAGGGTAATGGTGATTGTAAAAAAGGAGTAAAAAGGGAAAGGAGATATTGAATACAGTTTAGACAAGGATATAGTGGACGGGTAGTATGAATAGAAAATATAGAAAGGGTACAAAGAAAGAAATAGAAAATTTTTGTATGTGAGTTAGCCTAAGACAACCTGAATGTGCGTATTTCGAAGGCGTGCTTTAGAGTGTAGAACTTGGGTCAGTTGAAGCGAGCATTTCGGCGAATTGAATATCCGTTGTATATTTTCGTAGTAAATCGCTTATTTGTTTTGAAAATTTTTGAGATTTGAAGACGGTTTGTGCACAGATGCGAGTTTTATGTGGAAATAGTGAACGTTATCGGAGGAGTTTTCAGAATTACCGACGGTTGAAAGTTGTTTGTGAGCGTGTGGTTTGTAGAATCGTGTTGACGGTTTGAAAATTTACCAAGAAGGTCTATTTGTTTGTAGTGTAGTGTTTTAGGAATTACAACTAGACAGAGGGGCAGAATGTCTATATAAACACTGAGAAGCACTGAGAGGCACTCTTTTACTTCTCATCCAAGCTTCAAGTAATATTAGTAAGGCAATTACGTACCTAGTAATTTTAATAAATTAATTCAAGTTAATTAAAACATGCACAAGTTGGTGTATTGTTGCATAAGCAGTTCAACAATTTTATACAGTACTTTTGAATATACGAAACTTGCTTCAGAACTGTAAGTAGAGATTGCTTGCTATTTTGGTTATTGGTGCAAGATAAGTACTTTTATGGAGTCGTGGATGTTAAATGGATTGATGTGGTAATGTACTGAGGCTAGTTGGATCCGTAGATGAAATCTAGGGTTTGGGAAATACTGTAATCTGGTGGACGAGAGAATTGGATAGCAGATTGCCGTCAAGCAGGGTATGATTCAACTTGCAGGTTGGTTCCTGAACGTGCAATCATAATCGAGGGCAACGTCAGCGATGTTTTGGTTGCAGATTCATGTGAGGTGGTGCTTACCAAGTAACAATTTTTGTGAAACTTTATTATGTTGTGTGCATTTGGTGAATTATGACATTTGGGTGCCGTATTGGCATACTGTTAGAGATATTGACAAAAGAGTTTACTTTTGAACTGTTATAGACTACTTTTGACCATATTTTTATGTGAGTATTTATATTTATAAAATAATTTTTCGGTATCTGTTTATGTACAAAGTAAAAGGGTCTATTGGCGATTTTAGTGCAAAAATTAACACATGTGTACTAAAAGGGTTTTTACTATCAGCTCATATTAGACCTGGGCTTAAAGTAAGGGTATGATTAAGTCCAGTTACTTTACTGAGTTTATTGATGAGTAAAGTTGTAGCGCAAATATTGGATTGAAAATGAATTATTTAATATGTGTGAAATAATTATTACATACAGATTTTTTTTATTGTATAGAATTTATTTCTGTTGGAATAAATTGTGGTGAATGTTTGGTAGTAGAGTTTCCTATGGTAGAAAATATGGTACTATTTTTAGGTATAAGTAGCAGAGCAGCCGTGGCGAACTTCACTGAGAAGATAAGTTTTGGCGACCAGAAAGGTTGGTCATCTTCAGCCCAAGTTTAAGGGTTTTTTCCAGGTCGACTTGAGAGCATTTATGGACCCGAACGTGAGGCTCGAGTCAACAGACCCTAGACTTCAGAGAAATTTATATAATGCTATGATAATAGGGTTATATAGGGGTATATTGAGTCATAAAGGTCACACACGACATGTAAATAGCACTAGAAGTTAGAAAACTAAATAAATTTATCATGAAAAATACGTAATTCGTAAATTATGCAAAAAGCAAACATTTAACACCCTGTATAAAGATCACGATTGACGTTAATAAATGCCGGGAAGCATATTCTTTAACAATACAAACACATTCCGCAAGATTTATGCAATCAAACCTATTGTAAACCAGAAAGCATGCATGAATTCTAAATATATACGCATTAAATGCATCCAAAGCTAGAAAATCGTGATACAAATTATACAAATTAAACAAGCGATAGTAAAAGGAGATAGCAAAGCGTTCTGGTAAGAAACGCATCTTTTAAAACAAATAAGTTTCGGAAACGCAGGATGTAAATAGAAGCATTTTAATTTACGTCATTTCATCTACGTGATTTTTAACACGGAGTTTACTCAAAACCCAGAACGATATCTTGACAAACAAAAGCCATAAGTTGAATACGTGAGAAGGCGTATTAGAAATTCCTACAATAACACCTAAACAGAAGAGTAAAATTGCACATGTTTTAGAAATAGACTGCTAAAACTTGTATTTTATGTGACCAAGAACATTGTTCCAGCGGACTATTTTCAAATAATACCTGTAAACCCAGGGTATTTACAACATCCTATGGCACGTCGTAAACTTTGAACAAACAAGGCCGATAGCCAATGGTTTCCGATAATGGCGTTTCTTTAAATATCACTCAAATTTGATAAGACAGTCTTTATTCAACCTGAGCACGCTTTACATCAGTTCGACAAATTAGTGAATCATATTGAGCCGTACAGTACAGTGTATATAATTTTTCTTGTCATTATACAAATGTTAGTCGATTTCGTTTTTCTCATTCAAGTAGAAAGGTATTACATAAAATGGGGGGTAAATTCTTTGTTATCGTAACGTTGTGCACTCTGTGTTAACTTCCACCCTTTACATTAAGCTGTTTCTATCATATATAAAATAAATAGTTCATGCATTCATCTGCGGTTTGCATCTATTGAGTTTAATTGCAGCTGACAGGAAATGATGTTTTAAAGAGCTTTTTTCTAAGGAGGTATTACAAATTACATTCCAATCCCGTTTCTACGTCCACTCACGACAAAATACTGGTCGAAAACGAAGGTCCAACTTCTATACAGATGTAATTAGGGAACAAAAGCATTTCCTAATTTTTATTCTCGGCTGTACCCTGCAGCTCGTTAACTTTTGCGGTTCAGATTCAAATGAGAGTTTCGTATTCATTCCTTGAAGTATATCTCTGAATTTCAATTTGTACTTATGAATTCCGTTTGTGTCGCTTAATTGGTTTTTATTATAATGCGAGTAGCTTGGGAAGTTTTGGTTTTAGTTAAGGTATTCTGTTAGAACGGGGAAGAGTGCTATTGTTCCGAGTGATTGTCATTTTTTTAGAAAATAATCCTTAATGGATTTAAAAATTTTACTAGCCAATGAGTAGAAACTATACAGTACATAAACCATTTTTGGACTTTTTTAAATTGTCTTAGTATGCCGCCGTACACAGGACGCCACTTGTTTCAAACGCGCGCCTGCTTAACTTTAATCATCAATCAGTCTTAGAATATTCTGACGTGAGAGTGTATACAGTGTGTTCATTTGAAAATTTTCCACCTGTAATGTAGGGAAATTAGTAAAGATATTGAAATACGGTTTATGAGAGATTATTAGGTGTTAAGGGGGAAGCTTGATTTAGGGGTTGTAAGATTATGACATTTTACCAGCTCACTCACAGCCTACTTGACTTTAAAAGTTTAAATGACATCCTACATTTTGTACTACATGGTAATAAAGCTGTGAAAAACGAAATATTTTGGTGAAAAAATCATTAAAATCAGGCCATTCGTTTTGTATTTATTAAACAAAAGGTGTTCTATTGCGTACAATAAATTTAATTAATCTAGTTACCTTCATCATTATGTCTTCAGTTCTGGAACTGGTTACACGCGTAGCCTCATTGTTTCCTATTCTGAACTAACCTTCACATTTCCCTGAAATTTGCACATTTTACATTTATCATTATCTGCATGGGAAAGTCTGATCTCGGTCTACCTCTACCTCTTTTTTCCTATCTCCGCTTGTAATATATCCCGTACTATTCCCCAGAAATGCTTTAGAACGTATCCTGTTCTACTATTTCTCCTATTTTTTTCGTTTTTCACAGATATTGTTATTCCTCTACTATTTCTACAACCTATTTGTTATTAACTTTGTCTGTCCATGCTACCATTCTCATACATCTGACGCACAACATTCCAGAAGGCTTCTATCTCTTTCTCTCTGCTTTTCCTTCTGTCCCTATTTCATACACATACTGTGCTGTGCTCCATTCTTGTTTCTATGTTTGTTGTCTTTGAACATAGCTGCTGTTCTTTCTTGTTTGATGCAGTTTGGTCACCTTCTATTGTTTTACAATTATACAGTGTATAAAAGCCAAATGGAATAAATTCAGTATTTCGGTTATTGTACATATTTATAAAAAATCCGTAAACACGTCAAATTTAAATTATACATTGACATTCTTCAATGTAAAAATGCGATCCCCCTCCTTCAACCTTCTTCGAATGACAGGTACAACCCCTAATTTTTTTAATGGGAAGCATAGGCTTGTGATATACCGTTTGAAAGGTCTCTTCATTCTCTATTCAATAATGTTATAGTTTTAAGTTTATTGCAACAATTAAGATAGAATGAAATAATATCATGCGATTACAAAAATTCGCTACAATACTGTAACGAATACGATTTCGTTCCCAGTTAATTTACGCATTTTTATAATTATTAATTTACAAATATCCCTTACGGTATTGAAAACGTAAATTTCTAATATTTATTCGTTATCATGTAGAACTTCATCTGTGTTGATAAATTTAATGTAGCATTTCGGTTTCTCTGATACTTGCGAATGCATTGATGCAAGAATTCAGTTCACTGCGCTTGCTCGCGTAGTAAAACACTTTAGTCTATTTTAATTTGAGTATGTAATCGATAGACAAGTTTTCGACGCTTGGTTGAGTAGAGTTTTTTTGAAGTCATGGAGTGCAACAGGCACGTGGCTTGGAGAAGGACAATTTCTTTAGATTTTGAAGTAGAAACCATCACTAGGGTAGATGCTAGAGAGTCGAGAAGAAATTTTTGTTCAGTATTCTTCTTTGATTAGCCTACCCTCAAGATGATTTATATGATGTGGATGTAACGTCATCACGGTATGTAATTATTTTCATTTTGAATTTAAATTAATGGTTCCTGATTTTTGTAGTGCAAGTTTTTATTATTAAGATTTTCAAGTTGAAATGTTAAGATCCCCTTGTCATGAACAAATAAAAATTTAAGCGTTCGTTTTCGAATGGAAATCAAGTTGATAGTCCTTGGAATATATGAAGGACTCGCATCTGTTGTTGGAATTGTACACGAAAATTGATGGGCGACATTACAAAGTTCATTCTCAAATAAATTGGTAAATAGTTGCTACCTGAGTTACATAGAAGTCATGCAAACTACAGTGGTGAGTGATTTTTTTATTCAGTACTCGTTAAACTAAGAAACTATAGGAAGCGTAGCGGTTGTTTTTTTTGTAAATTCATACAGCACTTTAAATTGGTGTAAATATTTTTTTGTTCAATATTTAACGGTTGATTTATATAAATGTTCACAAAACATTGAAGATTTAAAGATAAACTTTAGAGAATCTGAAAGGTTAAACGAGAATTTGTTTGTAACTTAGCAGGTAACATTTTATCGCTTATTTGTCACATTTTATGATCCAGCTTTTTTTACTCGAAAGTATAATAATACACAGATTATTATGTTGTACCGTAAGGCTATTTGACTTTTCGTTTAAAGTACAACTGTTATAAATATCCAAATTCAATTTTACATAAAATAAGTTCACATCATATACACACTTGTTTGTAAACCAAAACAGGATTCTTTTTCGGTGACATTTAAAAAGTCGTTACTTATTATTAAAAAAACACAATATCTCCGTTAAAGGACTTTAATAAATAATTAAGATCTGTGAAATGCACTTAAGTAATAAGAGATAACGTATGAATACTTTGATAGCTTGATTGCAAAAAAACACAATAGTGTATATGAAGTTGCATAAAAGACGTATATAATGCTGGTAATAGGGTAATTTAGGGGTAGGTTAAGTTATGGCGGTTGTAGAATAAATATAAACAACTTCCACTTTAAGAAAAACACATAGTTCCAGAAATCATAAGAGTAAAACGGTCACTCTACATATTGTTAATTGAGAGGATACTGTATATAAAATATACGGGATTAAATGCATGAGAACATATAGATGTCTAAGTGTAGTTTACAAGTAAAGATAAGATTTTAAAACGCAATAAATTGTATCAAAATTAAATCACCGGGAAGCATAGATGAATTGGCATTGCAAATATTTAACAATTGCGTCGAAAATATCATCGTACACGCATTCTAAATAATTCATTATTAGAAAGTCGCTACGTGACTGGAAGAAAACACATTTGTTCAAAAATCCAATATTCTGTAGAAATAAATAGGCACCAGGCAATTCAATTAGACGATAAAATTAACAAACATCCAAATACGTGATTTAATAAAAGTCAAAAGTTAGAAATTCTCGAATAATATCACAATATGCGGGATGCCGACGTGACAGACAATGCATACATTGAAAGATTTAAACTAAGTAATTGGCGACAATTCCAAGGTATGCGAAATAAGCAGAAGTATCGTCCTAGAATGTCAACAAGCCAATGAAATCAATTCGAGGTAGGGCTTATATATATACGATAGTAACGGAGTGACATTTTAGTATATATTCAAACTGAGCAACGACTATGTTCAAAGGTGTCAAAAACTTACGTAAACAGTGAAGTTTAAAGCAAGATAAATCAGAGTTAAAAGTGCGAGAATTTGTGCAACGAAAATAAGCCGATCTATAGATAGACGTAAGTAAAACGACTTAATTAAATTCATTTCTAATATTAATAAAACAGGGCTTTTAAATTTGGATTTTAATTTCGACTTTAATTTGGGATATTTAATTGAGACGATTTTAATTTTGAACTTCTAACTTTGATCATACTCTAATTTTGGAGATAATTTAAAATGAACGTATTCTAATTTGGACATATTCCGACTTGGTACGATTTTAATTGGAAGCGATTTATGGGAGGCGATTCTTATATGGGGCCGGCATATCAATAAGCAAACCGAACACAGAAAGGGGATGCAGATCATAGACTAGGATGGAACTACAGAGCCCATTCCAGGTTAGCAATCATAATACACTTTATTATTGAAAACTGTTTTCGATTAAATATTTGCCATATTGTATATTTGTAAGAGTCATCAAAAAGGGTCGCTTAAAGATTTATGAAAATGAAATAGGTGTCTTGGAACGTTCGAAGGTCCCTGAATAATTAAAAGATATTTTTGCTGGCTTTCAGAAAAACATAAATCTGGTATATGTAGATATTCTGTACAAAAAGGAAAATTTTTAGTGTTGTAAATATTATCAACTATTATATTGTGTATTATAGAATTGCTTTATTTGATTCAATAAGATCTATTCAGTAAGCTAATTGGGGTAAAAATCCTAATTTAACATTTCATAACATTGGGGCTCAAAAATAATAATAGGGCAAAACACAGCAATTTATGACACCCACCGTAGAGGCTCATTAATCCTAAAATCGAGTATCACAGCAATGTATGACATGGCCAATCGTGGGGCTTAAAATAATAATGGAATCAGAGGGCTATATCGCAGCAAATTTATGGTACGCACAATCGTGGGGCGGATTTCACAGCAATATATATATTTCTTTAACCAAATAGAAAATGGTACAAACAAATTCATAAAATTCATGAGTATAGAGAGAAAGGTTATCAACATTGTATTGGTAAGACATTTTAGACTTATATTTTTGAATGGATAATCTTTGAAAAATTTTTTGGTGATAAATTGGCTAGGCTCTAATGAAGCCCTTGTCCTATGAATTTCTTGAGGTGGTTATATTTTCAGGCAGTACGTAATTATCGTTCCAATTCAAGCTTGCAGTGTTAAAGGTAAGTAAATATTATGTTTATACGTTTTGGTTGTTCAAATGATATCTTTTTTTCTTTTCGAAGATTTCCGTATCTTATCTTTGGATTGTTAGACATTACAGTTATTAGTAAGATACGGTGGCGCCCATAATTTTCTTTTTTTATCGTATACCAACCTACGACCCCTGCTCATAACTCTGCCCTAAGTTGAAGAAACTTAGCTGGCTGGAAGATCTTATTCGAGGGTCCTTTTGTACGAAAAGCCGCTTTGCATACATTTTACCCTGGGCTTAAACTTTAAACAGGAACTCCTCCTCTGTTGAGAGGTGACTCTGCCGCCTATAAGGTGGAGTAGTTACATACAAAAACTAGGTGTAGCAATACAATCAAAGCTTATTACCCGTTTAGGTCTTGATAATAAGAAAGTAAGCAAAAACCATAACAATGTGCTTTTTAGATGGTATTCATTAAAAATACTTCAAAGGGTTTCCGTGGCTACGTTAGTTTGTTTAAAACGCCTTAGCAAATTGTTTTGTAATTATGCATAAGTGTTCATTTAAGTTGTCAGTATTATAATTTTAGTTTGAAATTCGTTAACTTCAATTCTGAAAAATGTTTAGATTAATGGAAATCCGTAAATAACAGTTTTACAAATGATAGGACTTAAAACCCGAACTCAACAGGAAGTAACTCGTTTATGTCATGAGAAATTTCCTGATTTACCGTCTATATCCCAAGGAACAATTAATAAAATAGAGAAGCTGTTTCGCGAGTTTGGTCATGTAAGGCAGATAAAAAAACCAGCTGCCAATGCACTGAGTGATGAAATCAAATTAGATGTGATGCTTGAGTTTGAGGAAAACCCACATACATCGAGTAGACAGACATCCATTGAGCAAAACCCACATACATCGAGTAGACAGGCATTCACTACATTAAATGTTAGCCATACATCGATAGTAAACATATTAAAAGAAAATAAAATGTATCCCTATAAAATGATACATACTCAAGAGAGCTCATGGAAGACCATTTTGACGGGAGAACTTATTTTTGGGAGCGACTGATGGACATGTTGCATAACAAGCGCGCCTGATCTACGAAAATATATGTAAATCAAAGAAAAAAGTGCCCCGGGTGAGGATCGAACTCACGACCTTAAGATTATGAGACTTACGCGCTACCTACTGCGCTACCGAGGCTATGAATTTTGTTGTTATTTTTCAATCACTCCTACAACTATTTTATTTCTAATTTCTTTGTAAAAAATTTATATAAATGCCTGATATGTGTACTACATTAAAGTTTAAAAAACTAAATTTAAAAAAATTAAAATGCAAAGAACGCGTTTTAATGAAAGTTTCGGAAATAACTTGTTCATAAAATGATTTTCATCTGCAGTTGCAACACACGTGTGTGAAGACAGCTGGCCAAAAATTCCTGAAAAAGCTGATCGTCATGTTCATATGGAGCAATGTTGCCAAGTGTGGGCAGACAAGATTAATACTATAATAGTTCTTACTTAACCCCTTCACTATTAGCATTCAAACTATAAAGGAACTCTATGTGTGAGAGTGTGTATATATTTATAATTAATGATATACTGCAGGTTATAGGTTTGGTGCCTAAAAAAAAACTCTCTTTTATTGTCTAAAATTTTGCATTTATTCAATGCTTGTATACATAAAGAAGACATTCATCATCATTGGGTCTTCAGTCCTGAAACTGGTTAGACGCGTACCACCATTGTTTCCTATTCTGAACTAACCTACAGATATCCCGAAATTTGCACAGTCTGCATCTATCACTATCTGATCTAGGTCTACATCCACCTCTTTTTTCCTATCTCTGCTTGTCATATATCCCATACTATTCCCCAAAAATGCCTTAGAACGTATTCCGCCCTACTATCTATCTTATCTTTTTCCCCAGATATCCTTGTTCCCCTACTATTTCTATTACCTATTTGTTATTATCTTTGTCTGTCCATGCTATCGTCCTCATACATCTAAAGCACAGCATTTCAAAAGGCTGCCACCGTTTTTCTGTCTGCGTTTCAGACTGCCCGTATTTCATAGGCATACTGTGCTGTGCTCCACACATGCTTTCAACACTTTTCTTCTTGTTCTATGTTTGTTGTCTTTCCTCATAGGCGCTGTTCTTTCTTGTTAGATGCAGTTCGGTCACCTTCTATTGTTTTACAATTATATACCCTATTTCTCCGACCTTCAGTGGTTGTGAAGGGAGGTAAGCAGCCTGTGGCTGCCAAGTTCCCCCAACACTTAACCATTTACCGATTTCATATATTTTCCAATATATCTTTTCGCACCGTCAACATTAGTTGCAGATATTTCACAACCAACAACTAGTTGTTTATAATAATCCTCAGATTTATATGCGCTTATTTTTTCGTCATTAGGTTTTCTGTCTCAAAACTGGTTGGACATGTACCTGCACTTATTTATAATCTGAGCTGGCCTACGTAGTTCCCTGAAATTCTCACACAGCATGTGTATACAGCTCGTTCCTCTTCTATTGTTTTCCAATTTTATGCCCTATTTCACCGAGATTCAGTGAAGGGGGTTAAGCAACCTGTGGCTACCAAGATCCCCTAGCACTTAGACATATGTCGAAATAATGGTTTTCCAGTAGATCCTTTCACACACTTAACATTATTCGAGAATATTGCCCAACCACTTCTTGTAGTTACTTATAATACTTAAAATAATCGAAATGAATAGGTTATCACTAGACATAGTAGGGATCAGCGAAGTTCGATGGCCAGAGACAAGGGATTTTTGGAGTGGAGACTTCAGGGTAATTCATACAGGAGCAGAGGTAGGAAATTTGGGTGTGGGGATAGTTATGCGGAAAAAGATAGCATACTGTGTAGAAAATTACTTACAAAAGAACGAAAGAGTACTCATGGTTAGATTAGAATCTAAACCGGTAAACACAGTAATAATACAAGTATACATGCCCACCTCCAGCTACAGTGACGAAGAGGTAGAAGCCATCTACAAAGATATCGAAGACATATTAAGATACGTAAAAGGACATAAAAATTTAATAATTACGGGGGATTTTAATGCCGTGGTAGGTGAGGGTAGGGAAGGAGCGGTAGTAGGTTTATTTGGTTTAGGCACGAGAAACGACAGGGGAAATAGGCTGGTAGAATTTTGCGACAAGAACAATTTAATCATCTCAAACACATTATTTCAACATCATGCTTGAAGACGATATACGTGGAAGATGCCAGGAGATATAGGAAGATATCAAATAGATTATATTCTTGTTAGACAACGGTTTAGGAATCAAGTAAAAGACTGTAGAATCTACCCAGAAGCAGATATAGATACTGATCACAACATCGTAATTATGAAGGCCGCACTTAAATTTAAGAATGTGAAAAAAGAAACGGAAAAAGGCACTTGGACTTAGAGAAACTAAAAGATAAAGATATTCAAGAAAGATTCGAAAAAAAGTCAAATGAATTGCTCAAAGATATCGGGAAAATATCTGATACTAAAGAAGTAGAAACAGAATGGAATAACATTAAATCCAACCTAGACATGGCGGCCAGAGATATTCTGGGGTATACACAAAAAGCAAGTAAGAAACCATGGATAACAAAGGATATCCTGAATTTAATAGAAGAAAGACGAAAATACAAAAATAAATCAGACGAAACAGGAAAACAGAGATACAAAGCCATAAAATGGGAAATTATTCGAAAATGCAGGAAAGCTAAAGAACAATGGATTGATGAAAAGTGCAAAGAGGTACAAACGAAGATGAAAATAGGAAAGACAGACGAAGCATACAAATTAATTAGAATGAATTTTAGGGATATAATACCGTATAGCAAAAATATAAGGGACGCACAAGGAAACGTCATCATAGAAAACGTAGAGAAAGTGGGTAGATGGCATGAATATATAGGGAATTTATATGCAGGAGAGGAACTAACTGCATTAGAACAGGAATCAGACATTGAAAATGATGACTTGGGATATCCTATACTTAGAGATGAGTTTGAATTAGCATTAAAGAGTGTGAAAATTGGTAAGGCGCCGGGAACAAATAAGGTGCAAGCAGAAACTCTAAAAGCCGCTGGACAAGCAGTAACAGAACGTGTTTTCCAACTTGTAAGCAATATGTATGAGACAGGCGAGATACCCAAAGATTTCAAACGTAACATCATAGTAACTATACCAAAAAAGAAAGGCGCGGATAGATGTGAAAATTTTCGAACAATAAATTTTACAGCACACGTGTCAAAAAATATTAACTAGAATTGTGCAAAGACGAATGGAAAAAGGTGCGGAAGAGATGCTAGGAGAAGACCAATTTGGGTTTAGGCGAACAGGGGAACACGGGAGGCTATTTTAGCTGTGAGAGTGATAATGGAGATAACAATAGAAAAAGGGGAAAGCATGTATATAGGGTTTGTAGATCTGGAAAAAGCATTCGACAATGTAAAATAGAAAAAAATGTTTGAAATACTCAAAAAGATTGGAATGAGTTATAGGGATAGACGAATAGTACATAACTTATACAAAGAGCAAACAGCAGTAATAGAATTAGAGCAGGAACGTAGAGAAGTAAACATTAGGAAAGGGGTGAGACAGGGATGTGCCCTATCCCCATTGATTTTTAATTTGTACATAGAAGAGGCAATGAATACTATCAAATGCAGGAAGACATTTGGAATTACTATGCAGGGACAAAAAAATTATATGCTTAGATTTGCAGATGATATAGCGGTATTAGCGTCTAGCAAGAAAGAGTTAGAAGCTGCTCTTAATGAAATGGAAACGGTTCTAACAGAGAGATATAATATGAAATTTAACAAAGCTAAAACTAAAGTTCTAGTATGCAAAGGTGGGGAAAATAAATCAAAAACAAGAATACAAGTATGTAACACGAACTTACAAGAGGTTAAGGATTTCTGCTACCTAGGAAGCCAAATAACGCAAGATGGGAAAAGCACAAAAGATATAAAACAAGGATTAGCACAAGGTCGTGCTTTATTTAACAAGAAAAAGCAACTACTGTGCTTAAAGACCACAAGCATAGAAACAAGGAAAAGATTGCTTAAAACATATGTGTGGAGCACAGCACTGTACGGCTGTAAAGCCTGGACAGTAGGAGAAGCGGACAAGAAAAAGGTAGAAGCCTTTGAAATGTGGTACTACAGACGTATGATGAAGATATCATGGATAGACAAAGTTAAGAACGAAGAGGTGCTAAAAATGGTAGGGGAAGAAAGAAATATGTGGAAAACGGTTACTCGCAAGACTCGTTATCGGTTGAAAAAAACAGGTGGCGCCTAAAATAAACATTTACTAGAATGTAAGTTAGTTTATATATAAGTTAGTCAGGTTTTAGACTTTAAGTTTTTACCTGCTAAAAGTCATTTTCTCTTTTTTAGGATTTTTTTTCTTTTATGGCTTTGTCGCAATTGTTACATGCCAATATTGGCAATGTACATGACTTAGGGTTAGTTATAATTTGTAAGTAAATTCCCGCAGATATTTTTAAATGAACTTGTCAATTTCCGTAATTCCGGACAATCGCGTTTGCGCAAAAAGAATTCGCAGGTGCGGGGAGTTTGAAAGGACGTGCCATTAAGCTACGAGACCTGAAGCCAAGAACATCTATCTGTGTGGTGTGCTTTCTCTTTGTAGGTATGTAGGTTCCTTTATCTTCCATCTTCTGTCGTTCCTTACCTGATGTTCCTATCATACCGCTACGAGGGGAAAAGTGGTTTAGAGCAGATTGGCAATTTCACTCAGCAATGGTGTAATCTACCCACAAACATGTGTCCTGAGATTTAGCTTCAACATACCATACAATGCGCAATGCTAAAGCATATTTTTTATACGTTGAGGCGCTAGTGTAACTTATTTATGTTCGTTATTGCGCAAGTAAAACATATGCCCCACGTTGTTTTTTGTTTTATGGGTGTGGCGTCAGTGTTACTTATTTTTCCAAATGCGCGCCAGTGAACAAAAATCTTCCGACATAGCTAGGGGTCTATTCCTGGGTAGAGCAATAAGAAGTGGGGGGGAAGTCGAATTTTGTTTGCTAACCAAAGCTAAACTAAGCTAAATAGGCGCCACCAAGAGATAATCACGATAATAGCAGAGCACAATTCTAAGGGCGGACGTGGAAACCCAAAGATAAAACGATCGCCTTCATTAACAAAAACCTGTCTTATAAAAATAAGACGCAGCTCCTGTAAGAAATTGCAAAGATTAAATAAATAAAAATGTAGAACGCCATTTGTGTCCTATAAAGGTATCAAAAAAAATTAAAAAAATGTATATCCAATATGATATTGGCACAAAAATATTACTCAAGAATTCTACTTTTGTGTTATCAGATTTGATCGCACTTGACCAAAATAAAAGCCTCAGAGTTTAACTAATTGTTTACTAAAAAAACTCTCTTTTAAAATTTCAACACCTTTTAACAAGTAAAAAAAATTTCATCATTAACATCTATAACAAAGTTAAGGTTTTGGCTTTTTTTTTTTAAAACAAACAACTGCTCTTCAAACATGAACTTGATTTAAACATTTGATCGAAAATAATTTGAAGTCAAAATACTCTGAATTAACGTTTCTAACATGGGCAGATCTTTTTAGGTAGATTACAGTTTCTAAATTCTTACGTAGTATGTATTTAAATTTTCATATTTAGATTTTATAATTTATCTGTAGATAAAAGCTAATCACAAAAATAGGAATGTTCAGTTTAAATTCTATGACAGCTGCACGAAGCATCTGCTTTCATGACAACATCTGTCAACTATGCAACACAAAAAAAAGTATGTCGTCGAAAACATACCTTGAAATTATCTAAGGTTCAAATGGAACAAAGGTTGTAATTATATAAACCTAACTTGACAAAATTTCGTTCTACGGCTTGTAAAACCAGTTCAACAATAATTGTGGATTAAACAGATTACATGTTTGAAAACATAATAGCAACTTTTCGTGCTTTATATGATAGTCTGTTTATCAAATTTTTACGACATTCAAAACACATGCAAGAAATTTCTTATATCTAATAACGAACCGAACTGGCGCTGTTGCTCCAAGACAAATCTGGATGGAAATTCATAATCTCCGACCAATGTTACTATCCATTTCTAATTTGGGACGACTGCAATCAAAACCAACATCTCTCATCTTTCGTTTACAAATTCTAAATTGACAAATTACAAATCCTAGGTGACGAATCCTAATTGACGAATCCTAAGTGACGCATCCTAAGTGACGAATCCTACGTAACGCGCTAAATAAATGAAACCAAATTAAATTAGTTCGCAAAATGTATACTTTACCAACCGTTAGTAGAAGGTATCAAAAATAGTTTCAGGTCTGGCACGACCTGACCTGCTTACAAGAGTAATTTATACGAAGGTCGCACGCCTCCAGCCGGGACTACATGTTGATAAGGCGGTTGCTAGCGGGCGACTAACTCGACGAAGTGAGAACCGAATGATAACGACGATAGAGGTGTGGAATACGAAAGAAACAGCTAGAGATGCTTGACGAAGTAACTTTATGTCACACAGATATTTTAATATAAGAAGATTAATAAAGAATAAGGCACGCTTAGCGCATTATCCTCGTAATTCAATGCGAATAATTATTGCTGAAATTAAACATGTTACACTGCCTTAATTATGTTTGTCAATCCGTCTATCTTGGGTCTTTTAAGCTCGCAGGTGGAACGACAAGGATACAGATAGGAGGAACGATAAGGCAAGATAAGGAACTTACCCCCCTAAAAAGAGAAAAGACGCCAACACCACACAGATAGATGTTCTTGGCTTCAGGTCTCGTAGCTTAATGACGCGTCCTTTCACACTCCCCGCACCTGCGCATTCTTTTTGCGCAAACGCAACTGTCCTGAATGACGGAAATTGACAAGCTCATTTAAAAATATCCGCGGGAATTTATTTACAAATTATAACTAACCCTAAGACATGTACAATGCCAATTTTGGCATGTAACAACCTACTGCCTCTATAGCGAATGTGCAACACTTTTGTATAACGTGAAAAACAATTTATAGTGTATCACGTTATTTAATATAATAACCAGAAACTAAGTTTGCCATTATGCGGTTCTTTTCCCACGGGGGAGCAATCGATTTGGGGTCGTAAGTTTAAAAGACCATTCCTTGGGAAACCTCCTGCTCCTATCGCAAATGTGCAATACTTTTGTATAACATGATAAAATAATTTTTAATGCGTAACGTTATTTAATATACACAAGAAGCTGAGTTTGTCATTATGTGTTTCTTTTTCTACGGGGGAGCAATCGATTTGGGGTAATGGGTTTTAAAGATCATTTTTTGGGGAAGTAACTTCCTCAATCGCGAATATGCAACTTTTTTGTATAACATGAGAAATTAATTTTTTATGTATACCGTTATTTAATATAAGAACAAGATGGATTTGCCATTAAACGGTTCTTTTCCTACGGGGGAATAATCGATTTGGGGTTTTGTATTTTAAAGATCATTCCTTGAGAATCCTCTTCCCCCTATCGCGAATGTGCAACACTTTGGTATAACATGAGAAGATAATTGTTAATGCATAACGTTATTCAATATAAGAACAAGAAGCTGAGTGGCCATTATGTGGTTCTTTTCCTACGGGGAAGCAATCGATTTAGGGTGGTGGGTTTTAAAGAGCACTCCGTGCAGAACCTACTGCTTCTATCGCAAATGTGCAACACTTTTGTATAACATGATAAAATAATTTTTTAATGCATAACGTCGTTTAATATACACATGAAGCTGAGTTTGCCATTATGTGCTTCTTTTTTACGGGGGAGCAATCGATTCGGAGTAATGGGTTTTAAGGAACATTCTTTGGGGAACTAACTTCCTCTATCGCGTATATGCAACTTTTTTGTATAACATGAGAAATTAATTTTTTATGCATAACATTATTTAATATAAGAACAGGAACCTGAGTTTGCCATTATGCGGTTCTTTTCCGATGGGGGAGTAATCGATATGGGGTTATGTGTGTATTAAAGATCTTACATTTTAAAACGTTCACAAATACAAACCCGCAAGCGCGGTATATTAGACACCACAGCAGTTGGTAGCGCTAATCTTATACAGATTTTGGCGCGCCCATCTGTCAATGACGTCACCAATAACAAATTAAATACGCCATTGACGGAAAATATAAATTTAAGACAATAGTTTATAACAGCGAAATACTCACATGAATATGTCCCTGAGTTAAAGTTGGCTTCTGTTGAAGTCCATCAGGGCTACTGATGGCCCTTTTAAGGCAGTTAACGGAGGGTACGCCTAACGTCCATCCAAATGGCTTCAACGGGATCTCAGGGCTCCACTCCGGAGTGATTAAAGATGGTGCTCCGGCGTGGAATGCGGTTCGGCCAACGGTTACAAATTATTTCCTACCTATGTAGGGAATGGACAAGGAAACCAGGTATAGGACGACAAACAGATAAGCAAGCAAGGAAATCTACATAGATAAGGATACGGCACGATACGATACCTGACAAAACCGCTCTTCACGAAGGTCAGAGGCAAAAAGCCACGTTACCGAGAGCACCGGGAAAAAACCCACTTTTCTGTCCTTTCACGCGTCGGCGCGAAATTATTCGTCCAACCCACTTTTGACGTAACGGAAATACGCGCACCGAGTCTTTTGAATTTATGGCGCGAAACTTCCGCACATCAAAATTAAACTAAAAATGTTTAAGTGCCAATTTGGCACGTAAGAAAGACCATTCCTTGAGAATCCTCTTGACCCCTATGTGCAACACTTTTGTATAACATGAGAAAATAATTGTTAATGCATAACGTTATTTAATATAAGAACCAGTAGCTGAGTTTGCCATTATGTGGTTCTTTTCCTAGGGGGCGAGCAATGGAATTAGGATGATGGATTTTAAAGACCATTCCGCGCGGAACCTACTACCTCTATCGCGAACGTTCAAGACTCTTGTATAATATGAGAAAATAACTGTTAATGCATAACGTTATTTAATATAAGAACCAGAAGCTGAGTTTGCCATTATGTGGTTATTTTCCTACGTACGCCCAAGGTCCCGGGTTCAAATCCCGACACGGTCCGCTTGAAAAATGTTAGGCGAGCATTTTTCACAAAAATACACCCTCGTTCGGATGAGAGGTAAAATGGAGGTCCCGTGTGTGAGTGTTGTCACGCACGTTAAAGATCCCTACCTTGCTTGGAACAGCAAGGGTTCGGCAAAATTCCAAATTTTCCAGGTAAAAAAACTCGCTTCCTGGCCAATATAGTACCTTCGGGTGGAGCATTGGAAAATCACATGTAAGGTTCTTTTCCTACGGTGGAGCAATCGATTTGGCTTGGTGGATTTTAAACACCATTCTTTGGCGAACCTACTGTCTCTATCGCGAATGTGCAACACTTTTGTATAACATGAGAAAATAATTTTTTAGTGCATAACGGTATTTGATATATAAGTAGGAAGCTGAATTTGCCAGTATGTTGCTCTTTTCCTATGGGGGAGGGCAACCTACTGCCCCTATCACGAATGTGCTACACTTTTGTATAATATGGGAAAATAATTTTTGGTGAATAACGATATTTAATATAATAACTAGAAGCTGTATTTGCCAGTAAGTGTTTCGTTCCTTACGAAGAGCAATCGATCTGGGGCGGTGGGTTTTAAAGACATTCTGTAGGGAACCTACTGCCGCTACCCCGCATGTTGTGCAACACTTGTGTATAACATAGGAAAATAATTTTTATTGCGTAACATTATTGAATATAGAAATAAGAAGCTGAATTTGCCAGTATATGATTCCTTTCGTACGGTGGAACAATCTATTTGGAGATTGTAATTTTTTAAGGTAGTTTTTTTGGGAAACTATTTGTATCTATAGATAGCGAATGCTTAACACTTTTGAACTACCTAAGAAAATTTTGTTACTTTATTGCGTTATTTACTGTTGTAGAGGTTGCTGTTGCTATTATTAACATTGTGTATTATGTTTTTTGTTGTTTGCATTATATCTTCATATTCTCATTATTCTTTTTATGTATATACAAGCATTAGATAAATGCAAAAATTTAGAAAATAAAAGGAAGGTTTCTTCAGGCACCACTGACCTATAACATGCACTATATCATTAATTATAAATATGTACAGCTACATATACCGTTGGTAGTTTAGATACTAATATTGAAAGGGTCGTGTAAGAACTAGTATTAATCTTGGCTGCCCACTTGGCAACATTGCTGCATATGAACATGAGGATCTGCTTTTTACGACATTTTCGGCTGCTATCTTTGGTTGCTGTCTTCACACACGTGTTGCGACACCGAATAGTTTTGCTAAATATTTGTGCACTAAAACGTAATATTGTGGAAAAGATCTCATCATAGGATTTTAAATGTTTTTGAAGAAGTAATTTGTGTATGATAGTACTATATAAATATAGAAGAAGCATTTCATCCCCTAATATTGTAAAACAGATCTTTTCGGAAAACCATAAACAGGTTGCAAAGTCGAAACTACTAAGCATTCTCTAGCATAAACTAAATGCTAGAATTCTTAGTTTTTAAAAATATATTCCTTTTCCAATGTAACTTTTTCTCTTTTCTGTAAAATTTCCTATTACTTAATAGCTTTTAGCTTATTGTTATTAGTGACGTCTATAATAATATAATATTGAAGCCTGCGATATAGGCAACCAAATTTTGTACTAGCCTAGTTTGCATATAAAATCCTTAGACTAGGCACGCATTGTACGAGTGTACCCTTTTTTATTATTATATTGTCAGAATGTTAATTTAGCAAATAGTCTGCACATTGCGTAATTCGGAAGTAAACGTGAAATATCTTAGCACTAGGTAGTTTAAATAAAATATTACATGTTTTGTACGTGTGTTCCATGAAGTCGGTTAACCTACAATCTTTGTGTTTTTTTTCATTTAAAATAGAATTCCACAATATTATCCTTTATTTTAAATTTCTGTTTATTTATAAACTTTTAGTTTTAATTAGTTTAAATTGATATAACTTTAGTTTTGGTTTTGTATGAAATGAGAAATTACTTATATTTTGGTAATATTACTTATACAGCCTCGGTAGCGCAGTAGGTAGCGCGTAAGTCTCATAATCTTAAGGTCGTGAGTTCGATCCTCACCCGGGGCACTTTTTTTTAATTTACTAAAATTTTTATACTAAAGTAGCCCGTTCGATTCTGTCCAAACATTGTCACAGAAAAGCTTTAATATGTACTAAATAATATATTATATACCCAGTAGGAAAAACTCAACATTCCCGGACGAAGTGAAGAGTGCTTGTCGAGGCACAAGCCGAGACAAGCAACCGGTGTCCGGGAATATTGCATTTCCTACGTGGTATACATACTATTTTTTCGCAAATCGTTAAAAAACGACAGAATATAAAATACTAATTTTTAAAAAACCTGATTAATTTTATTTAGAAATAAATGGTGCTGTTAAATTCTTAGTAAAAACATTTGCGTAACCATGGAAACGTCCCTATTAAGATACTGAGTTGTCAAACTTGACACATTGAAATTCAATTGCTGGTATTTTTGAAAGCAACAATATAAATTCTATAATTGTACTAATTGTAAAATACCTGAAAATATCACACACAACTTACTTCAGAATCAAATACATTCTGAAGTTAGTTGTTTGTTATATTTACATGCGTTCAGATTGTTTAAATAGAACTTACCATGAAAGCATGTTCTCATTCATTCTTGTAGTCCATATGTCATCATCATCATTAGGTCTTCAGTCCTGGAACTGGTTAGACGCGTACCATCATTGTTTCCTATTCTAAACTAACCTACAGATTTCCCTGAAATTTGCACAGTCTGTATCTATCACTATCTGATCTAGGTCTACATCTACCTCTTTTTTCCTGTCTCTGCTTGTAATATATCTCATACTATTCCCCAAAAAGCTTTAGAACGTATTCCGCCCTTCCATTTCTCTTTTTCCCCAGATATCCTTGTTCCCCTACTATTTCTATAATCTATTTGTTATTATCTTTGTTTGTCCATGCTATCGTCCTCATACATCTGAAGCACATCATTTCAAAAGGCTGCTACCGTTTTTCTGTCTGCGTTTCAGACTGCTCGTATTTCATAGGCATACTGTGCTGTGCTCCACACATATGCTTTCAACAATTTTCTACTTGTTCTATGTTTGTTGTCTTTCTTGTTAGATACAGTTCGGTCACCTTCTATTGTTTTACAGTTATATACCCTATTTTTCCTACCTTCAGTGGTCGTGAAGGGAGGTAAGCAGCCTGTGGCTGCCAAGTTCCCCAACACTTAACCATTTACCGATTTAATATATTTTCCAATATATCTTTTCGCACAGTTAACATTAGTTGCAGATATTTCGCAGCCAACAACTAGTTGTTTATACTAATCATCAAATTTATCTGCGCTTATTTTTTCGTCATTAGGTTTTCCGTCTCAAAACTGGTTGGACACGTACCTGCACTTATTTATATTCTGAGCTAGCCTACATAGTTCCCTGAAATTCTCACGCAGCATGTGTATACAGCTCGTTCCCCTTCTATTGTCTTCTAATTTTATGCCCTATTTCACTGAGATTCAATGAAAGGGGGTTAAGCAACCTGTGGCTATCAAGATCCCCCAACACTTAGACGTTTGTCGAAATAATGGTTTTCCAGTAAATTCTTTCACACACTTAACATTATTCGAGAATATTGACCAACCAATTTTTGTAGTTACTTATAATAATCATCATGTTTAAGCACAGTTATTTTTTTCATCATTAGTTTATCCATCTTGGGATTGGTTGGATGCGTACCTCCATTGATTTCTATTCTGGGCTAGCCTACACATCTCCCTGAAACCCCCACAGCCTACATCTTTTACTATCTGTGTGCAGTAGTCTAACCTAGGTCTGCCTCTTCTTCTCTTTTTTCCGATCTCTGCTTCTAATATATTCCGCACTATTCCCTCATGCCGTAGTATGTGGCCTATCATCCTATCTCTCCTATTTTTTACCATTTTCCACATATTTCTTTCTTCCCCTACCATTTTTAGTACCTCTTCGTTCTTAACTTTGTCTGTCCATGATATCTTCATCATACGTCTGTAGCACCACATTTCAAAGGCTTCTACCTTTTTCTTGTCCGCCTCTCCTACTGTCCAGGCTTCACATCCGTACAGTGCTGTGCTCCACACATATGTTTTAAGCAATCTTTTCCTTGTTTCTATGTTTGTGGTCTTTGAGCACAGTAGTTGCTTTTTCTTGTTAAATGTAGCACGACCTTGTGCTTATCTTTGTTTTATATCTTTTGTGCTTTTCCCATCTTGCGTTATTTGGCTTCCTAGGTAGCAGAAATCCTTAACCCTTGTAAGTTCGTGTTACATGCTTGTATTCTTGTTTTTGATTTATTTTCCCCACCTTTGCATACTAGAACTTTAGTTTTAGTTTTGTTAATTTTCATACCATATCTCTCTGTTAGAACCGTTTCCATTTCATTAAGAGCAGATTCTAACTCTCCTTTGCTAGATGCTAATACTGCTATATCATCTGCAAATCTAAGCATATCAATTTTTTGTCCTTGCATAGTAATTCCAAATGTCTTCCTGCATTTGACAGTATTCATTGTCTCTTTTATGTACAAGTTAAAAATCAATGGGGATAGGGCACATCCCTGTCTCACCCCTTTCCTAATGTTTACTTCTCTACGTTCCTGCTCTAATTCTATTACTGCTGTTTGCTCTTTGTATATCTTTGTATACCTTGTCTATCCCTATAACTCATTCCAATCTTTTTGAGTATTTCAAACATTTTTTTCCATTTTACATTGTCGAAAGCTTTTTCCAAATCTACAAACCCTATATACACGCTTTCCCCTTTATCTATTGTTTTCTCCATTATCACTCTCAGAGCTAAAATAGCCTCCCGTGTTCCCCTGTTCCGCCTAAACCTAAATTGGTCTTCTCCTAGTATTTCTTCCGCCCGTTTTTCCATTCGTCTTTCCACAATTCTAGTTAATATTTGTGACACGTGTGCTGTCAAACTTATTGTTCGAAAATTTTCACATCTATCCGCGCCTTTCTTTTTTGGTATAGTTACTATGATGCTACGTTTGAAATCTTTGGGTATCTCGCCTGTCTCATACATATAGCTTACAAGTTGGAAGAGACGTTCTGTTACTGCTTGTCCAGCGGCTTTTAGAGTTTCTGCTTGCACGTTATCTGTACCCGGCGCCTTACCATTTTTCAGACTCTTTAATGCTAATTCAAACTCATCTCTAAGTATAGGATATCCCAAGTCCTCATTTTCAATGTCTGATTCCTGTTCTAATGCAGTTAGTATCTCTTCTGCATATAAATTCCCTATATATTCTTGCCATCTACCCACTTTCTCTACGTTTTCTATAATGACGTTTCCTTGTGCGTCCCTTATATTTTTGCTGTACGGTTTTATATCCCTAAAATTCATTCTAATTAATTTGTATGCTTCGTCTGTCTTTCCTATTTCCATCTTCGTTTGTACCTCTTTGCACTTTTCATCAATCCACTGTTCTTTAGCTTTCCTGCATTTTCGAATAATTTCCCATTTTATGGCTTTGTATCTCTGTTTTCCTGTTTCGTCTGATTTATTTTTGTATTTTCGTCTTTCTTCTATTAAATTTAGGATATCCTCTGTTATCCATGGTTTCTTATTTTCTTTTTGTGTATAGCCCAGAATATCTCTGGCCGCTATGTCTAGGCTAGATTTAATGTTATTCCATTCTGTTTCTACTTCTTTAGTATCAGATATTTTCCCGATATCTTTGAGCAATTCATTTGACTTTTTTTCGAATCCATCTTGAATATCTTTATCTTTTAGTTTCTCTAAGTCCAAGTGCCTTTTTCCGCTCCTTTTTTTCATACTCTTAAATTTAAGTGCGGCCTTCATAATTACGATGTTGTGGTCAGTATCTATATCTGCTTCTGGGTAGCTTCTACAGTCTTTTACTTGGTTCCTAAACCGTTGTCTAACAAGAATGTAATCTATTTGATATCTTCCTATATCTCCTGGCATCTTCCACGTATATCGTCTTCTAGCATGATGTTGAAATAATGTGTTTGTGATAATTAAATTGTTCTTGTCACAAAATTCTACCAGCGGATTTCCCCTGTCGTTTCTCATGCCTAAACCAAATAAACCCACTACTGCTCCTTCCCTACCCTCACCTACCACGGCATTAAAATCCCTCGTAATTATTAAATTTTCATGTCCTTTTACGTATCTTAATATGTCTTCGATATCTTTGTAGATGGCTTCTACCTCTTCGTCACTGTAGCTAGAGGTGGGCATGTATACTTGTATTATTACTGTGTTTACCGGTTTAGATTATAATCTAACCATGAGTACTCTTTCGTTTTTTTGTAAGTAATTTTCTACGCAGTATCCTATCTTTTTCCGCATAACTATCCCCACACTCAAATTTCCTTCCTCTGCTCCTGTATGAATTACCCTGAAGTCTCCACTCCAAAAATCCCCCGCCTCTGTCCACCGAACTTCGCTAATCTCTACTATGTCTAGTGATAAGCTATTCATTTCGATTTTTAGGTTCTCTAGCTTACCTACTTGCTTCATACTTCTAACATTCCACGCTCCGACTCGCAGAATGTTTCCGACTCTCTTTCCGATCGCATCCTCCGAAGTAGTCCCCTCCCGGAGATCCGAATGGGGGACTATTTTAACTCCGGAATTTTTTACCCCAGAGAATGCCATCATGTTCATTACAGTTTAAGTACGCTGTGTACTTGGGAGATAATGTGGTGGTTTCCCGTTGTTTTCCACATCGCGGTAGTGTCTTAGACTGCCATACCGACCCCTACGGTCTCTGCCAATCTAAGTACCGAAAGAGCCGCTGCCCTCTTTCGGGGACCTGTCTTAGTCTGGTTCCTCACTAACGACCCTACTACTTTGGTTGGACCTGTAGTTTGGCTCTTTAGCTCATTAGAACACGCAAACCATTTCACCTGTTCTAGTAATTTAGAACTTCGTCAAGGTGCAGGTCCATTCGAAATGGAGTCCATATGTATACACATATTATTTCTGTACAGTACAGTAATGAATATTTCCTTAGTGATTTATCTTTGCTTGGCAACGACTAAACACTTGGAAATATTCAACTTTTCTTTAAGAAATTTTATCAGAAATGTCAAAATTTCTGAATGATTTGCGGAAAAATATTTAAATGCTTACAAATCCATTGTAATATGAGATTGTAGTACTGTACAAATAGCTCCTTAGATCAAGGGTAAATTTAACAGAGTAGCTTATAAAATTGATGCTATCTGGGCCTAAACATTTCAAATGCCTTTTACAAACTTTACTTTAATGAGATTTTGCAAAAACCTAGAATTTAATTAATGTATCTAATGCTGAAGGCAGTACAAATATTTAAATTGATAACTTAGCAATGCAACACCCAAAATACAATAAAAAATTAAAGCATTTAAAACTACATCATGCATACAACAGATTTATCAAAACAGTTGGTTAAGTTTAAAAGCGGGTCCCTCTTCGAACCTTCGCTTCCGCAAACTTCTTAATTACCTCATCTAAATTAAGATCCTGTACAACTGCCGATCGTACTAAACTACTAAGTCTCTTCTGACCCATTGTAGACCGCATATAGGTCTTTATTCTATTCATTACACTAAACGATCTTTCAGCAGATGCAACACCAATAGGTAGGTAATGTGTTACAGTATTCCGTTCAGACACGAAAAAAAGCAGTAAAGTCAGTAAAGAAAATCGCCTACACCTAATACCGCAACAACACAGGGAGAAGGATAGAATAGAAATCTACAAGAATTAGATTTCGGGCAGCTCAAAATGTAGAGTGGAGTGGGTCCTACAGAAAGAAAAATTGGAAACCTTCGTAAACCAATTTATTGTAAACCTTTAATATAGTCCCAAAGGAGATATTTATAAAACAACAAAAAGAACGAACATCTGCGTAATCATCTTGTTATAACGTGAAGTAAACAAAGCGTCAATTTGTGTATTACATAATGTAAAAATATATCTGTTGGATGTTAATGCGCTGGTTCAATTTCACTGAAGAAAAACAATATTAGTAGAACTGTATATTTTGAATGTACAGAATTAAACATAATTATTGAAGAACACATCTTGTGCTGTGTACATTATGGACTCTCGCGCACAATGACAGTAAAAACGGAAGTTGCAGACGCAACTACCCATAAAACTATTAGTGGGGATTTTAACCCGCTAATTTCAAATTTTAAGGTAAACAATTCTAAACATGTCCCCCGCGTTGAAATGGAACTGCATTTCAGAATCTTAAACAAGTACATATAAGAACGGTGTAAATATTAGTATTAAGTACATAATTATATGCAATGTATAACACAGAAGTCTTTTAATAAAGGTATGAAAACCAAAGAATCTAATCACTTTTTATTTATTTTAGTAACTTCTATAGGAAGCGGACATATCCTCAAAAATGTCCTTTTGATTATTCCCTTGGAAGTACGAATGGATGCAACTTTGGAGATACCATCGCTGCCAGGATGCAGGGCTACAATTTGTCCAAGTTTCCAATATAACGAACGAAATTTATGTTCTTTGATAAGAACCATTTGATTGTCAAGTAGTGTCTGTTGATTTTTGAACCATTTTACACGAGTTTGAATTTCACCTATGTATTCTTAGCTCCAAGGAGCCCAAAAATGTTGTTGAAGCTGCTGAATGTTTTGATACACTGATAAACGGGAGACTAGAATGTCTGCAAAACAAGGATCAGCTATCGAGTTTGCTGTACATCCAATGAGAAAGTGTGAAGGAGTCAAAGACTAAAATCATTTGGGTCACAAGAGAGAGGTGATAAAGGTCTGAAGTTCAGGATTACCTCCACTTGTGATAATAATGTTGTAAACTCCTCAAATGTTAATAAAGTATTACCAACAACTCTATATGATATTTGCTTGACTTCACACCTGCTTCTCGCAATCCACCAAAATGTGGCGAGTTCGGGGAATGAAGTGCCAATTTATTTCATCAGTAATAGTTATTTCTGTTAATTCAGAATGTTTATTTTTTAAGAATTGAACCAACTCATGCAGTTCATGCTTAGCTCCAATGAAGTTAATGCCGTTATCAAAAAATATATGTAATGGTTTTCCACGACGCGTAGTAAACCGTTTCAATGCAAGAATGAATGACAGTTGTTAAGCTAGTGACTAATTCAAGATGTACAGTTCTTGTAGTAAAACAAATGAACAAGCATAAGTATGCTTTGGAAGTTTTTGATCCATGACCCTTTTTGTCTTATATGGGCAATGGACCTGCATAATCTATTCCAGTAGTCATGAACGGATAAGAAGAAGTAACACGCAATGAAGATAGATTACCCATAAGAGGATTTAAATTTTTCGGAGAGGCACGAAAGAAAGTTACACAACGTCTACAGATTTGATTAGACAAATTTCTACCTGAAGTTATCCAAAATCGTTCCCTTGTAGAGGAAAGCAGCACCTGAGGTCCGACATGTAAAAGTCTTACATGTTCAGAAGAAAGTGTAAGATATAATAATCTATGTTTGCCAGAAAGAAGTACCGGGTGCTTCTTGTCCAAAGAAAATTGTGCGTTTTGCAAACGTCCACCTATACGAATTACACCATCCTCATGTAAGAATGGATTCAAACCCAAAATTTGACCACGAGTTTTGATCGATTGATTTTTTTGAAGCATTTTAAGTTCTTTCTTGAAGGAAATACGTTGAGCACATTTAACAACTTGAATAATAGAACGATTAATCTCACTACCACTGGGTGATTCTAATATTCTATCATTTGCAGATGTACGGCAGTTATGAACAAACCGTAAGCAATATGCCATTACACGAACAAGATAAAGAAATCTAGAGTAACTATGAACTCTGTCAAAACAACTAAACAATCAGAAATTTGCTTTAGTTCTGGAAGCTTGTCTGGCTCAGAAACTAAAACTGGCCAGTTGGATCTAGAATGTAGTAACCAGTCTGGACCATGCCACTAAAATGAATAATTAATGATTTGGTCTGCAGGAATACCTCGAGAAAGCAAGTCCGTTGGATTACTTTTTGTAGGAATGTGGTTTCGAGTATCACCTTTTGTGAGTTCTTGGATTTCCAAAACACGATTACACATAAACTATTTTAGAAGCGAAAGATTGGTCTTCAACCAACCTAACACAATAGTAGCATCAGTCCAACACAAGCGTTGGCAAGAATCAAGATTCAGAGCATTGGATGCTTGTTCCATTGCCGTAGCAAGCACTTGAGCACCACATAACTCAAGACGCGGTATAGTGGTTGGCTTCAGTGGAGCAACTTCATTTACCCTTAGCAAACAGAAGGTTGACCGAAATGTCACACCTTTCATTCTCAGAACGAAGATAAATACAACCCCCTAAATTGTAAGTGAAGCATCACAAAATCCATGCATTTGTACCTCAACATGATCACCGATAAGGACATGTCTTGGTATTCGAATATGATTCAAAATGACTAAGTTCGAGCGAAACGATTTTTACCTTGACTGTAACTAATGTGAAACTTCTTGCTCCTAAGATAATTTCTCTAACCACAATTCGTGGAGAATAATTTTTGCTACAATAGTACAAGCACTCGATAACCCCAATGGATCGAATACCTGAACGATTTCAGATGAAAGCAAACGTTTAGTAATTGTACCGCTGTTCGGTTCAGAAATCGAAAACAATAATGAATCAGAATGATGTGACCAAGCTAACCCAAGTGTTTTGATATATTCATGTGAGCCTAAATCGAGTACATTAGGATTAATATCCAAACGTGAAAGTGTATTACGAATCCGAGCGTCATTACACACCCATTTCTTCAATGTGAAGTTACCAGACGACAGGATATTAGGCAAAGTTTCAACAATGTGATAAGCATCTTCTAAAGAATCAACTGTAGTAAGCAGATCATCGACGTAAAAGTCTTGTTTAATAACTCTCGAAATATGAGGATGTCACACTCAACTCCTAACTGAAACAATGAACGAATGGTCAAAAGGTGCAGAAGTGGTACCATAAGTTAAAGTATTCAACTCGTAGGTTCTTATGGGTTCATCAGGATTGGATCGCCACAAAATGCCTTGCAGTAATCGCTGATTAGGATGAACTAACACTTGACGGCACAATGTCCCCTGAAATAGCAAAAGTATGCTTACGAAAATGAAGTAGAATAGACACTAAGTCCTGCTGAATGACTGGACCTACCATCTGAAGCGAATTTAACGATTGACCCGAAGTGGTCAACGTAGAACCATTAATCACAACATGTAATTTTGTAGTAAAAATGTCTTCCTTTAAAACCCCATGGTGCGGAAGATAACACAAAACTCCATTAGTATTCTCATCTACTAAGGACATATGATCTAGGTATTCATACTCGGCAATGAACCTTTTGTAATGACACGCAAGATTTTCATTATCTTTGAATTATTTTTCAACATTTAACAATTGCCTTTCAGCAATGTATCGTGAGTCGCCCAACAACTCTGGTGCTTTTTTAAGCGGAATAGATACAATGAATCTTCCATGAGAAGATCACCTTGCATTCTCAACAAAATGTGCCTCGCAGGTGCTTTCTTCACTCATAAGTGATTTCACATATGGAAATTGTTGAATTTCCTGAAAATGTTCTAATTGATTTTGAATTTTTTGTACGATGTTAACAAAGGAGGACAATCTTATTGCTTTGAACGCCTGCACAGCTGCAAAATAGCAGCTACTACTTGATGGAAGTGGTTGGTATAAACCCATCACAAAGTGTTCATTTGCTAGGTAGATGGTTAAGGCCGCTTAATCTTTTAAAAGAAAGTCATAAATGTATGTGCAGCTGCGGTTGAAACGTATCCACTGCAGGTGTTAGAACATTTGTAGCGACTTTGTAAAGTGAAGTTGCTAAGCAAATGTTTGTTTTATTCGATGGATTTATTATGCGACTAACAAAGCAATATATTTTAGAATAAATACTTGAGGAAATTTTATAAAATAACTCTTATTTTAATTGGAAGGAAATCGAGCTTGTTGATCGTTATATTTTATGATTTAAAATAATATAGGAACCGTGAGCCGTTTATGCATTTTTTAAAGCGTTTTAAATAACAGTAGTTTGAATTTAAAATTCATGCAGAAAAGATTGCTTGCAGGATTTTAACGTATCAATGTAAGGAACACTCTAAATAGAACAACAATTTCGTAGTAAGAATCCACAAATTGATTTTTAGAATTAACCCCAGAAAATATATATAGACGCGCGCACGCACATACTCACTCACTATGTACACACACGCACACACATACTCACGCACACACACACACATGCACGCGCGCGCGCTCGCGCATTTTTTGTAAACCATTTAATCGTAATGTTGCTTCAGAAATAATTCCATCTAACACTTAATTATATATATATATATATATAGACGCGCGCACACACACACATACTCACTCACGCATGCGCGCCCCCGCACACACACACACACTTCCTCCTATAACGTTTTTGCATTCAAAACGGCGCACAGTAACAAGCACATTCAACTAAAATCTAAATGTAATTGGTACCCTACATCGAATAATACTACCCCACTAAAATGATTTAGTATAAATCTACTATAAAGATTCGGAAAAATAACAACGTTCATAGGTTCACTTCTAAGAACTATATTCGTTTAAAACTGTTATAATACTTAACTGTTTATTTTAGAACACATACATGCTAGCGTATTGTGTTGAAGAACGCTTTGATTTTTTACTTGTTCGAACATAAAGCGCTTTAGATATGGAATGGTTGAAGGATGTGCAACGCTATTTAACTGCCAAAGTAAAAACAGAACACCAGAGCATGAGCGCAACATGGTAACAATACAAAGTAAATATTTTGAATGAAAACTTTGTTACGTACAGTGTCTGCATCGTACATTTTCTAATTAAGTCTTGTATTTCTCATTGTATTCACGATTATACCAATTTTCATTAACAAAATTGACTACCTTTTAAATTGAAATGACTACTTATTCAAACATTGTATAAAATCTCATTAAGTGGTTAGTTACAACGCTAAATATTTGGAATCTATTCTATATTATTTTCTTTGGTTAGCAAAGGTTAAAAATTCTCGCATTATGGGTTCTCTGAAATAAGTTTAAAACACTTGGATCTCTTAAATAAATACGTTTAATGAGTTAGCATGAAATATTATTACCGCGTTCCGTTATCACGCAGGTTTTCACGGATAGATTGCGAACAATCGAAAATTGTCCACCAGCTTATCTTCTCTCGGTAGTATATCTCTATGGTTTTATACAGTAGGTAGGCCACCTATCATACACTTAACTACATAATGCTGCTATGCGGGTTGCAGACATATCAAACAATTTGAACAAACCTTGTTTGGATACTACCAGACAGGGTTTCTTGCGCGAACATGTTTCGTGGAAGTCGTTATGTTGTATTGAGGCCATTTGCTTTCTTAATTGCGCTTGTTTGCAGATGGTGTTCTGAGACTACTTTGCAGTTGCTTTGAGAATACTTTGCAGGTGTTGTCTTGAGAATACTTTGAAGGTGGGATTTTGTCGATGGGAAATATTTTGAAAGGAAAACACGTTCCCACCCGATGCCTTTTCTCCCCTATATATACAGGCTGAGCATCGGAAGAAATTCTATACTATACAACGTCCTTTCACGTGGAAGGACTCTGAAAAGTCGCGGTGTTATTTAAGATGCTTTCTTTTAGAGGCACTCCAGTGTTTATAAAGTCAAGCTTAGTCAAGTTCTGTAACTAGTGAAATTGTTTGATAAGGTGTCCGGTACGTTGACAATTGTAAGTACGCACTATCAGATTTGGTACGATGGTACCAGAGGCTAGCTGGCAATGTACGATAGGGTACATACTGAGCGAATAGTCCCCTCGGAAGGCGCTCCTCTTTGCCACACAAACGGGCGTAAAGTAGGAATACTCTACTTTTCTATGAAACCTAGTTAATTCTTTTTTATGGTTGATTACCACACCAGTGGGTTAGTTTTTTGTCTCGTGGTAGCAGAACAATAAATTTTTAAAAATCAGACCTTATTGAACCCACTTCATTTCTTAAATCTTTAAACAATTTTCAATACGACCGCTTGTATGAAATTACAGTGCCACACGGAATTGCCTAATTGAAAGGACACAGGGCGACGACGTCGTTTGTAACGGTTATAGATGTTACGGTAGGCAGTGGGAAGTTTCATGAGAGCTGATATTTCTGTAGTGTTCGGAATCAGGGATATACATGTCGTTTATCTCGGACAGTTGTCTGAAATAATCACCAGAAAGGATATGTTCACTGCCAAATAGGGCAAAGAAAGGAGTACAACCAAGAATTTCATGTTTGGACGTTCGGATGGTGCAGAATACTAGTGAAAGAGTGACATCCCAATGACGCTGGTTGTAACGGATATAGAAAGCAAGCATGGTCTTGAGGAAGCATTTAACACGTTCAGCAGAATTGGCTTGATGATGGTAACGGGCGGCGAAAAGGATTTTGGAATGATAACGGGCACACAAGGAAGTGAACTGACGACTGCGGAATTGTGTAGGCATAAATGTTTTGCTAACTCCACGTTGTTGGACTTCAGTGTAACCAAAACCCGTCGTATTCACATTCTGTTACCAATGTAGCGAAAACAGTGATTGACCGGGTGCGTCGAGTATCACTCTGAAGGTCCCACATTGTGGAGTCAATACTACAAAAAGGATCGACGTCCAAGCAAAACTTAACCAGGTTCCTGTATATGAAAATAAGCCCACTGTGTTATTTGGATGGCAAATGGCTGTAGAAAAAGGTAACCCCTAGCAAGATAAAATGGCTAACTCTGGTTATTAATTCAAGGGAGATCACCAGAGTGAGTGTAGACGAATTTTGCTTTACCTCGTATGGCAAACAAACAAAGGATGGGGCCACGGCATTTACTGACTCTAATAAACTTACTACTAAGTGATAGAACAAAGAATAGAATACAGTTTGACTCAACTTTATACATGAACATCATTTAATTCTCAGAAACATTATCATCCAGATCTAGGGCAGAGAAGGGTTTAAAATCTTTAACATGCCATTTCCCAGCTCTAGTTCCATCCATATTTTCCAATTCTTATACTATATTCAAAAGCTTCTTACAAATCTTACTCAATACAAGTTTCGGCGCTAACCTAGCTGCAAATTTATCGCCTGCACTTGCAAGTATTTTATGTACCCGCTCCACTCTATTTCCAACCTCAAAAGATATATTTCTTCTCCTCACATTATACTGACGAGCGGAACGCTTGTATGCAATATGTAATTTTACACGAACGTCTCTAAAAATATTATAAAGACCACTACGGTTCGACACATATGAAGATCTACTGCTAGAAACACTGTCTATATCTTTCTGAGGATCAAAGTCATCACTAAAAATACTGCCACTTATAAGTACCTGACGGCCAACTAAAAAGTTTGGAGAGTAACTAGTGGATTCATGTTTAGCTGAATTGATAGCATACTGTATCTGCAGCAATTCTATATCCCAAGAATAATGTTCCTCAATATATGAACGAATTATAGTGTTGATAGTCGTGTTAATTCTTTCCACAAAATTACATCGGGGTGAATATACAGCATTAAACCAAATTTTCTTGAACTCATACTTATCACACAAAGTTCTAAAATTACGACCAGTGAACTGCGGTCCATTATCACAAATCGCAATCTGTGATACTCCATAAACAGAAAAACTTTTTCCTCTAAAAACTACGCTGTAACGCGGGCCTTGGAAAGGTTGTAATAATGTAAATTTCGAAAACCAATCTTCAACCACTAAAACCTTTTTACGTCCATGTTTGGACCGAGCGAATGATCCAATTAAATCTAAAGCAATGCACTGGAAAGGAAACTTCACATTCTTCTCTTTTTCCATAAGATCAAGAGGACCTCTATTAGACGACTTTTGAGCTCCACAAACTAAATATTTTCTACAAAATTTGAGTATATCTAAATTCATTTTCAGCCAATAGTAAAATTCTTGGACATGATATAATGTTTTAGCGAAACCAAAGTGTCTAGCAGTAGGAGGATCATGACACGAACGAACTATAGCTTCTCTTTGCGACTTCGAATCCAATCACCGTAAAATTTTCTGGAAATTGGAGTATGACGAAAAAAATTTAAGATAAATAAAAAAGTATAGCCGGTAATTTACTAAAGAAGTTCTCCACCAAAACTAACCATTACCATGGCTAACCACAACTCAATTCTCTGGCACACACTCTTGCTCTACTTACAACTAAACTGCCGAAACAAATAAAAGTGCGTTAAATTTGCTAGAATGGCAGACTCCTTTACGAGCCTCACCTAGACTAATTACAAAAAAAAATACATCTTGACCAACCTAAAGAATGATGCAAAACTACTAGAGTGACAAACTCACCTGGAATCTCGTATAGACAACGTACTGCTGAGCGACCAACTCTCTATGACAAGTCTCGCCTAGACTAAATAGAACTAAACATGCTGCGTTACAATACTGAGAAAATTAATTTACAAGTCAAGTTTCGTTCCAATTTGTATTTAGCAGAACTAAAATGATGCTTTTGTGATTTTTAGGTTGATGAATGCCATGCGTACTGATCACTACTTCCAGGTGATGTAAAATTAACACGTCAGAGTAGTTGGAATTCGCTTCTAGTAATTGAACCTCTTCTACCAACGGTTCATACTTACTGGATCGAATATATTTTTGCATAAGAACGGAGCCCAGATTACTTAGCCAGTTTGGCAACGATTTTTCATTACCCTAACTCCTAGACTAAAAAAACATTCTTTCATTAGGGGTGGCATTTGTTGCAGTGCAGAGTAAGGATCGAATAGAACTCAGGACCGCCTCGGGAAGGCAAATCTCTCATTGAGAAGTTTTATGTTTCCACTCATGCAGGACGAGCTCAATTGTGTTCAAAACCATACCATTCTCTTTCTCTATCTGTCCATTGCTTTGAGGGTTATAGGCAGTAGTCCTACTAGTCGCGATGCCATTCATATTTAGATATGCTTCAATTCTTGGGACATGTAAGAATACCTTCGATCAAAGTGCATATAGCTCGGAAACCCAAAGATTGAAAATAAGCTAGAAAGGCCCTTTATAACAGAGGCCATAGAAACATCAAGCGATGGAAATGCAAACGGGAACCGGCTGTACTCATGTATAATGGTTAGCAGATATTTATTGGAAGACTCTGAAGGAATGGGACCCTTGAAGACTAATGACCTGGGCTTAACTTCAGTACAAGTAGAACAAGACATAGTCATTTTCCGGATGTCTTCAATCGAATAAGGTAGCTTTTTAGAGCGCACCTAGTGAGCCATACGAGTAATTCCAGGGTGACAAGGATTTGTGTAAATCAATGAGTTTAATCTCCGGCGAGGCTGCACACAATTTTGAAAGACGCTCGTCGCTTGAAAGGGCATCAGCTGTATAGTTTAATTTCCCGGGCAGGTATATAATTTCGTATTTGTAACATGCAAGTTCTAAACGCCATCTCAAAATATTTTTTTTGTCATTCTTGATCTTCCACTAAGGTAGTGCCGACATTTTCTGAGGTATTCAACAATGGCATAGGCCTCTTTCTCTACTGCTGAATGTCTTCTTTACTGTCATAAAGTGTTCTTGAAGAGAAGACTATAGGTCTGCCGTTTTGAGACAAGGTGGCAGCTATAGCAAAATCAAAAGCATCAGTTTCGACAACAAACGGAATTGCGTCATCTATGGCGGTTACAAATGTTGTAGCTATATATTTTTTCATATCGTCAAAGTAGGTAGCAGCTTCAGAAGGAACGGGAAATGATTTACATTCACCTGGAATAGTGTGAGAACATTCCGACGATGCGGTGGAGAGACGTCTGGTTGACGGGTAATTCGAGCTCGGTCAAAGGCCACTGCCGATCAGAGTTTAGTTTTATATCATGGCCAATTATGGCATCACCACAAAGATCTTTCATGATTAGTAACTCAACATCCGCGTGTATGTACCCTTGTATTTCTAATGTAGGAGCACAACTTCCTTCGACTTGCTTAGCTACCGCTGGTGATGCCGTATTAATAATTTCTTTAGAGGACATCATCTTAATTCGACATTGATTGGATAGGGCCAGGTCAATAAAACTAGATTTGCTCCCAGTGTCAATAAGCCCTTTCATTGGAAAATTATTTACTTTAATATTGATGATGTCTTTGTTTAGCCCAGAAATTGAAGCAGCAGCTAGATTATTACTGACAACGGCTGCATTAGCATTTTTATCGCTTTACTATTGCAGACTTCAGCAAAATGTCCACGTTTAAAACAATTTTTACATGTAGCGTTCAAAGCAAGACACTCCAGCCTAGTGTGCCTAGACCCTCCACAAAGGTAACATTGCCACCCAAACGCACAAATTGTTACTACTACCATCTGACGTAGTTTCATTTAAGTCAGTTCCTGAAGAGTTCACAAGAGCGTTTGGAACATCAACGTAGTTGGAAAACTGGAGTAGAACGTTCTCTAAAGAAAGTGTTTGATTGAAAGACTTTTCAAGGTCCAAAGCACTATTTTTTAAAACCTTTGTCTGATTTCGGGAGACGACAACCCAGCAATAAAAGCATCTCTTATGTAGTCATTTCTGTTTTCTAGTTTCGAAACAGTCTTGAAATCACACTTTTACTAGTAGTTTGAGTATCTGTAACTACTGACTAGTCGATTCACCAGTTAGTTGACGACCAGTGGCTAGAATATGTCTTGCATAAACTACATTCTTTGGCTTTATAAAGACCGCATCCAAGCTCTTCACAGCTTCAGACATGGTTTGGCAATCACTTATCATTTTTAAAATATTGGGAGACACGTGATTTATCATCATCTGTAGTATAAATCTTTCTGTATTTTCTACAGTCTGTGCAGCAAGAAAATTATTAAAAATTTGTTTCCAATAGATCCAGTCATCAGACACACAGCATGAATTAGTGTCAGCTTCAAGAAGACTAGATCTCAGGTACTTCTCCAAGTTGTCCATTAATAATATTTGTTGAATAAATTGATGTGAAATTCCTAATAAAGGCTTTATTCAACAAGAACATAGCCTACAAATTAAGTTTGACAATCAATAGCTATAACTGAGGTAACAATTCATGAAGGCACAACTAGACCATCAGTGATCCAAAACTAATCATATCAACAGGAAATCAGAATTATAAAGGGTACTTCAATATTAATTTATCCATTTAAGATTAATTTTTCTCTTTTGTCTCCGATTTGTATTTACCATAACACCCCACGCGTTACACATTCTTTGCAAACTTAAAAGAGCTGAATAGCGCCTTGCTGCGTATTCTTGTACTTTGTCTTTCTTGTGTGGTATACATATGTAATAATTCTGATTCTTAAAATTGAAAATGAACTTCTAAGGGTAGCAGAGGCTGTGCTATCAGCGTTGGCTTTTTTAGAATTACTTTGGTTCAAAAAATGCCTATTTTATTGTCATAAATATCTATGAATAATAAACCACACGGTCGATTGATTTTCAATATTAGATATTTAAGCCAATCAATGGAATTAAATAACAAATGAGTATTTTTTGTTTCAGTTGCTGTCTGGATTGCTGGTATTGTAGCAGTAATTGGAGTGACAATTTTGGGAGTGTTTTGTATTTTGAGCGTTTTCCAGTTAGCAATGTTAAGTTCCAAAGATAAGGTTGTTATGAAATACAGTATAGTAATGATAACAAAGTTAGCTTTAGGGCTATTGGCAGGTATATTTTGTGTAATTATCGATACATATTTTAGTCCCGTTATTTGTAGCTTTAACTGCATTTGCTGCAGCAGGATTGTTTGCTTTGCAAACAGATGATGTAAAAACCAGTGGCTTCCAAATAACACGAGGCCCTGCATTTTATATACAGGTGAGTAAATATTAATTTATTGAAGTTATCTGTAAGAATTCAGTAACCAGTGAACATTTCCGGACAATTCGGCAACTAATATCTCTTACAGGGAGGGTGGGACGACTCGAAGAAATATCCTCTAAATTGAGCTGTTATGAAACAACATCTATTTAAAACCTATTTATTAACTCGGTAATATAACATTACCCTAAATAATGACACGATGTCAAACTATTATAAGAAATTAAACATATAACTATACTTAATATCACCGTGGTCTAACAACAATTACTTCAAGTCCTAATTCAACTCCATTAAAGATGTGACTTTATGTAATCAAAAGTTCACGTATTTCATGTAATCAAACAACATAAACAAAACCTCGAATAGATACAAAACCTATTATTACTACTAAATAAAACATGCCCTTCAGAGCACAAATTGTCTAAATATAAACAAATAAGGTAAGCGCATGCGCCTTAAGTTTACCCACCCAGAAATTCATAATCACCCGGTGCGACCGTTGATTTTGCCAGCTGTCGATGTCCACATACAGTAACTTTACGTGAGATAAAATTATGGGGATTGGGAATTTTCTTTTTTCACCAACACCTTCAAGTTAGTTTATATTGTGATAATGAATGCAGACACACTACGGCCTGCAACTGTGTGCTTGTATACCATAACCGTAATAAATGCACGTAATTTATGGAATTTCTCCCTATAATTGGCTTGTTACCTGAATCCAATGACTGGCAGACTATTATCTCCATGCACTCGATCCACCTTCGTCGTTCAAGTCTCACAATCCACTATCAGCACCCAGTTCGTACATGAAAACCACCGCGATTAACATCGAATTTTTCGTGACCACCTTATTTCGTTTTTCTATCTGACGGTTTTCGTCTTATTTTTTATGTCATCGGCGTAGGTGACTAAGATATAAATAATAAGGGAAATTAAATATCAACTTAGAGTACTTAACAGGACGCCCCCCCGCAGTTAAATTTGACGACCACTAGGAAACAAATTTAACTCCGAGATCGGATTCAACCTCGCGTTTTGGAATTAAATATGTTTTAAATTGCAAACATTGTGCACCCCTAATGGCAAACCTGTTACATCTTCTATCAACTGGTAAGAATTAGGATTTAAAACCTTCACTACCGTCGCAGATCCTCCATACAAGAAAAATTTTTTTATTACATTATCGTCAGAACATGGTGTGGGGTGAGTTTTAACGAGAACTTTATCCTCAAATACTCAACTCAACTAACCATAGCTTAATGCGGTTATGGTGTAGCGCTCGTTTGGCAATCTTAGCCAATAATCTTTCCTTTGCCAGGAAGACAAAGTTAGATTTCGTAATTTGGCTCGGGCAATTTATTTTAGCAACGAATATATTTAGTCTCGAACGACCGAAATGAACTTCATTTGGCGTGAATTCTGTACCTTCATGAATTACCTCATTTAAGACCCTCGATTTCCTTTAATACACAAACCTATTGAGTATGTTTTTCGAAAACAAATGCACGTCACAGACGCACAATTTCTTTATTCATCCTTTCCGTTGGATTCCCTTGGGGAAAGTATGCAGACGTATGCACAATGTTAATTCCTTCTTCTTGCAATGCTTCATTCCATAGGTTTTCTTTAAAGTATGTAGCGTTATCGCTAAGAATCTTTTTTGGTTTCTCTATTTCAATAAAATATTTACCTCTCAAACAAGGCAAAATATTTTGTGAAGTCGCTTTTCGGAGTGAATATAAACTCACGTGTTTACTAAAACTATCCGTAACAACCAAAATCTGCGTAGTTCTACCTCGACCTTTTGGAAGAGGTCCAATTAAATCAACAGACACCAATTCATTTATATCGATTGACACAATACTATGCATTTCTTCGTAACAACCTGTGCTGGGTTCGGATTTTTGGCATAGCTCACAAGTAACAACCAACCTCCTTATCGTTCTCCAAATTTTTAGGAAGTAATGGTATTTAGCCAAATACTGAAAACATTTTTTGGCTCCGAAGTGACCATGCCCTTCGTGCTCCTCTAAAACTAATGCAACAAGTTTTGGAACCACTAACTTATAGTTTAGATCGCCCAAAGAATCCTTTTTGAACAACAACCCCTCAAAAACAACAAACCACTACTTAAACCTTTTTGCTATCTTTTGATCAATCCCTAATCCTGCCTTCACCTTCTGACACAACGCATCCCTAGTCTGTTTTCCCAAAATATTTTTAATACATTCTTTTAGTAACTGTGTCCACTCTCCCTGATTTATTGCAAAGATACCTATGTGTGACCTATCAGATATTCCTACAGTCTCCCTTTCACCCTGAGTCCCTACCGGAAATCGTGACAAGAGATCTGCTTCCACATTTTCAACTCCCTTACAGTGTTCTACATCAAATGAATATTCCTGAATGAACAAGATCCATCTCGTTAATCGCGGACAATTTACAATTGAGCATAAAAGATAAGATTTGTGGTCAGTTACTAAAGTCAATTCTCTACCCAATATTAAAGTTCTCCATTGTTTGAGGGCAATGACAATCGCCAACATCTGTTTTTCTGTTACCGTATAATTTAGTTCCAGCCCTTTCAACGTTCTACTATAATAAGCGATAACTGCCCTTGTTCACCATCAATTTGGTAAAGATTCGCTCCTAACCCATACTCCACTACTGTACTTTGTTAAAACTCCAGATATCGATCGTCGCGTTTTCACATCATTTGCGTAGTCCGCAACGCTAAAAGTTTCCAAAAATGGGGATTCAACATTAGCTCGATAGAGAATACCCCATTTAGAGCTTCCTTTGATGTATTTCAAAATTCGTTTGACCATTTCCCAATGTTTTTCTTCAGCTTTGTCAAGATAGCGACTAACATACCCCACAGCAAACGCGATATCCGGTCGTGTTGCAATAGCTAAGTGCATAATGCTTCCAACAGCCTCTTGATATGGTATGTTAGCCCTCGTGTTAATCATATCTTTCGATCGTACTTCTTCCAAAAGTGAGCCTGGTTTGATAGGTGTCGATACTGGATTTGCGTGGGTCATATTAAAACGTTTTAAAATGGTGTTAGCATATAATTCTTGATTAATAAAAATGCTGCCATCGTCCAGTCGTTTAATCCGTATATTTAAAAAGGAATCTACCGTATCCATCGTTATTTGAAATTCAGTTGATAGACGCTTTATGAAATCTTTCAATAATAATTCATTTGATGCAGCGATTAATCCGTCATCAACATACAGCGCCAACAATAGCCTTTCGGTTTTAGAACGTTTGCACATTACAATATAAATATGGGTCAGCTGTGCTTTCTCGAAGACCAAATGATGCTAAGAACTCACTTAGTCGTCTGTTCCAGCATCTCGGCGATTGCTTGAGCCCATATAGTCCCTTGATGAGATAGCAAACCCTGTCGGTATCATCTTCGTATCCTTCAGGCTGCTACATATAAATTTCTTCATCTAAATTGCCATAAAGAAAGGCAGTTTTAACGTCGAATTTCATTAAGTGGAGTTTTTCGTTTGCTGCGATACTTAATACCGCGCGTATAGTATCAAAACGTACAACTGGACTAAACGTTTCAAAGTAATCGATACCGCTGCGCTGAGAAAATCCACTACTAAACGAGCTTTGTAACGCTGAATGTTACCATCTGCATTTCTTTTAACTCGATAAACCCATCGATTGGTGATTGGTTTACGTCCTTTTGGCAATTGAACTAACTTCCAAGTACCATTTTCATGTAATGAAGCCATTTCATCATCCATTGCAGCTTTCCACTGAACAGCCTGTTTTGAACTTACAGCTTCGTTGTAGCTTTCGGATTCGTTAACCTTCACTGCCATTGCTTCAATTAAGCATTTAGGACGATTAATCAACGAATGATCACGAAGATGGTAATGACTATCGTCAACATTTGCCTGAGAATCATCTTGTTCGTTGCTATAATCTAACTCGGTTTCTGGAGGTGGAAGAATAATCGTTGATTTAATTGCATATTCTGGTTCAAAAACAACTTCGTGACTACATTTTATTATGTTGCTTCCGCATACCCAAACTCAGTAACCATCAATGCTATCTGAATAACTGACAAGTACAGCATTCTGACTTTTCGCATCCCACTTTTTTCGGTTCTGATCAGTAACGCGAATGTAGAAGTTAGTACCAAAAATATGTAAATTATCAATTCGTGTTCTTTTTCCGGTAAAGACTTCATATGGAGATTTTTCAATAATGGGACTTGGACCTGTACGATTCAAAATGTTAACAGCCGTATTGACTGCCTCGCCCCACAGCGATTTTGGCAAGTCTTTTGCTAAAAGCATTGTACATGCTAATTCAACAACTGTTCGATTCGTACGTTCGGCACTTTCGTTTTGTTGTGGTGTGTAAGGATTTGCTGTTACAAATTTTATACCACTATCTGCTAATAGTCCTTTTACTTTAAAATTATCAAATTCTGAGCCACCATCGCTCATGATCATTTTGATGCTTTTTCCGGATTGTTTTTCTACAAAATTTATGCATTCATCAACTTTATTAAAAACATATGTTTTTTCTTTAAGAAAAATAAACTTGTCTAAAACGTGAGTAATCATCAGTGAAGCAAATGAAATATTTTGTACCACCAATTGAAGTTTTTTTCATTGGTCCGCATAGGTCAACGTGAAGTATTTCACCAACAGCAGTTGCCCGTTGCATCCGTGATTTAAAGGTTAATCGATGCTGCTTTCCCTCAATACATGCTCCACAAAAATCTTCATCGTCTTTAACGTGTATGCCATATCTATCAAGAACTCTTTTAACGTGACGTTTATTTTGATGTGAAAGACGTTCGTGTCAAATTTGTAACCTAATTTGTTCTGTCAAATTAGCTTCAATTTTATTCATTATGCTTATTTTAATAAGCATCTTAAACAGACGACTAGATCGTACGGCAATCGCGCGTGTTACGTTGTCTTTTACGAATATACACTGGTTTTTTTGTGGATTTCAACTCCATGCCTTTGTCTAGGGCCGCATTTACCGAAGATAAATTACGGCAAAGATCGGGAACGTATAGAACATCTTCAATATGACAATTACGCCATTTCCTGTTGACATTCGCCTTAAAGTATATATGCCCTTTTCCAAGTGCTTGCATAGTTGTATTGTTGCCCATTCGTATATATATTGAACATGGAAATCTCGAAAATGCTGTAAACCAGTTATAGCACTTTGTCATGTGATCTGTTGCTCCAGAATCAAGTATCCAAGAATCGTCGTCTAATTTATTATTCATTACCTCACTAACAAATGCATCTATTTGATTATCCATTTTTTCGATCGTACTTGCTTCCTTGTTTACCTTTTTGCCAGACTTCCATGCATGCGTTGGACAATTTTTACGTATATGACCAAATTTATTGCAACCAAAACATTTAACATTTTTCTTGAGAGACTCTGATTGATCTGCTCTGCCATTAGCTTTAGTTTTTGCCTTCGTTTTTGTGTTGCTTTTACTATCGTTTACATTTTTAACCGTTGTATTGGCCATAAGTGCAACTATATCATATCGTTGACTAATCCTAGATTTACGTCGTTCATCTATTGATAAAATGTTGCACAGATTATTGTACGTTTGTTGCTCCGTTGAGCGAGTCCAGAACGCTTGTCTAAGTGATTCATAAGTATCTGGTAAAACATCAGGAAGCCTAATTACCATTGCTGAATCTGTTGGTTTTACTCCGATGTTTTCCATTCGTAGAATTAACTGATCATATCGTGATAGTAAATCCAGAACCTCTTCATTATTTTTCATCATAAACGTAAAGAATTCACACTGCATCATATGCGCAGCTTGTTGCGTTTGCTGCTCATATATCGTATGCAATTTAACCCATATATCTCTTTCCGTATTACATTTCATAACTAAAGTCGCTGGTTTTGATTCTAACATTCTTGTCAGTACAGAAATAGCAAGGTTATTGCTTCTATTCCATTTTTCAACCACAAAAAAAAACAATATTCTCTCTGACAATTACCTTGGCAACATATACCTACGTCCTAGGCAAATTTTTTTAATACTACAACATATTGGAATCTGTTTTTCTTGTTGATGGCTGTTAAAATAATTAATGAATGAAAATACGTGTACAACGTAAGAACAGAGGTTCTTTGGCTCGAAATAGATCGATTTGAGCCAACTTACCTATTATACAAATTGCTTCATTTAGCCGCTAGAGGGCTTCAAAAATCGTGAAAAATATTTGATATTTTAAAATAACTCGAAAACGCGTCGATAGATTTTAACTATTTTTGGAGTGCGAGTTTCTACTTTCAATTGACATCTTTTGGTGGTGTACGCAATAATTTTAAAAGCGTACGAGTGTCCCAAAAATGATGTATTGTATAAATATCCAACCATTACCTTTTTCCTGTTTATGCAATGACTACCAATTTTTTTTTGTGAGTAGCCGACTTAATTTGGAAACTTTTTTGTCTCTTGTAAAATTTTGATTAGACGAACGGTTTGACAGAAAAAAATTAATTTCAAATGTCTGCAAACTTTCGTCATCATTGCTGCATTAAGTATAAAACGGGGTAAATCAAAAAGCGTAGTTTAGTAGTTGGCTTTGCTTTTTATTTGTTATTTAATTTGACTGTCATTTAACCTCAGTTTACCTGTCAAGTTGTGAATTTCTGCTTAATTCAATAAAAGTTTGCATCTTTCATCTTACATTATGAGTACTTACACAAACAACGAACAGGTGGATATGCTTTTGGTTTTTGGATGTTGTCAAGGCAATGGTCGTGAAAGCGTCAGAGTCTATAGGGTAATATTTCCTAATCGCCGAATGCCAAACCACCAAACATTCGCAAATATTGAAAAACGTCTTCGTGAAAATGGTAGCTTTCAGTCAAGAAATGCGGATCTAGGAAGTCAACGTACCACAGGAACTGCGGATCTGGAGGAACAAATTTTGGATAGAGTTGAAGAAAACCCAAAAATAAGCACCAAACGCTTAGGACTTGAACTACAAGTTTCTAAAAGTATTGTTCATGACGTTTTAAAGGAACAGTTATTACATCCATACCACGTTCAACAGGTACAAGACCTTTTGCCTATTGATCCTGAGAAGCGTCTAGCTTTCTGTCAATTTATTCAAGATCAGAGAATTCAAAATGCAAATTTCAGTCGCAAAATTTTATTTACAGACGAAGCTTCTTTTACAAGATCTGGTGTTACTAACATACATAATCAACATGTTTACGCTGTAGAAAATCTTCATGCTACTAAAGTGACTCACTATTAAAATGAATTTAAGATTAATGTTTGAGCTGGAGTTATTGATAATTTTATTATCGGTCCTGTTGTGATACCAAATCGATTAAGCAGAGACAATTACTTCAACTTTCTACAACAAACATTGCCGAATTTATTGGAAGATCTGCCATTGTTACTTCGCCAAGACATGTGGTTCATGCACGATGATGCTCCTCCTCACTTTACTCTAGCTGTTCGACAACATTTACACGAAAAATATCCTGATCGATGGATTGGAAGGGGATATGATGCTCCTACAAATTGGCCAGTACGATCGCCGGACTTGACACCCTGTGATTATTTTTTTGTGGGGTACCTTAAAATCTAAGGTTTATTCGTCTCCACTTGATAGCGAAGAAGAATTGTATAGACGAATTTTAAATGCAGCCAACTTTTTAAAAAATAATGCACAAACAATGCAGAGGGTTCAGTTAAACTTCTTACGAAGAGTTAATTTGTGCATTGAAGAAAATGGCGGCCATTTTGAAAATTTATTGTAATGGTTCAACACTTGTACCGCGCTGTTAATTTTCAATGATAGTAATAACAAATAAACAAAACAATGAAATAAAAATAAAAAACAGACATTTGAAATTATTTTTTTCTGTCAAACCGCTCGTCTAATCAAAATTTTACAAGAGACAAAAAAATTTTCCAAATTAAGTCGGCTACTCATAAAAAAAAATTGGTAGTCATTGCATAAACAGGAAAAAGGTAATGGTGGGATATTTAATCAATACATCATTTTTGGGACACTCGTATGATTTTAGAATTATTGCGTACACCACCAAAAGATGTCAATTGAAAGTAGAAACTCGCACCCCAAAAATGATCAAAATCTATCGACGCGTTTTCGAGTTATTTTAAACTATCAAATATTTTTCACGATTTTTGAAGCCCTCTAGCGGCTAAATGAAGCAATTTGTATAATAGGTAAGTTGGCTCAAATCGATCTATTTTGAGCAAAAGAATCTCTGGTCTTACGTTGTACACGTATTTTCCAGACACCCTGTATATTAGACAGCTATGATACAGCTTATAAAACCATTGTTCGATCAGACACAATGCTGATATTCAAAGTTGAATTCTTTTAACATCAACTTTGGTGTAATCAGGTAAGAGACACTTAGTATGATGTAAATTGTCAAGCATTCACCTAATGAAGAAGTTTCCCCACCAATGCGGTCGTGGTCGAAAGCAGACGTATATATGCTGTGCTAGAGTGAAAATTGAAATATTGTAGTTCTAGTTTAATATAATACAATAGAAGTTTTATTTTAAGAAATGCCGTTGATTAGTAAATGTATGGTGTGTAACCTAGACCTTCATGTTGATAAGGAACTTAGTTGCGATAAGTGTAAATTTCCATTACATTCAACCTGTTCTAATCTATCGCGGGCCGAAATGCAATGCTTATCAATAAAGGATAGCAAAGTTGTTTTTCATTGTGATACATGTGTAGCAAGAGGATCTGAGATTAATGAATTAAAAAAATTAATATTGGAACTAAAAACAGAAATCGATGAATTAAAATCAGCTACAATGGAGAATAAAAAAGTACCAAACATGGATTTACTTTCATCAGATTCCTTTGAAATTATGGTGCGCGAAGCACAGGAACGTATTAAAGGAGAAAATAATCTTGTAATATATGGTATTCTGAAAGGCACTGTTACACTCCAAATTTGGAGATGTACAGTTTTAAATATGTGACTAAATTCCCGCCATTATTTCAAATAAACTTGTTAAATTTCCGTCATTTCGGACAGTTGCGTCGGCGCAAAGGAATGCGCAGGTGCGGAGTGGGTAAGTGCGCGGTTTGGACAGGACATGAGATTATTATCCAACGAGACGTCGAATAGTGACGTTTACCTGTGTCGTTCCTTTGTCTTTTCTCTTTCAGAATGTAGGTTTCCCTTTATCTCTATCTTCTATCGTTGCCTTCACCTTATTCCTTCGTCCTGCCTACAAACAGAAGAAGAGGGAAGACGTTAAATCTGGTTTCAATGAGAGCATAATGTAACCCACGCTACCCGAGATACATGGAAATCAACATGGCCCCTGCACAAGGATGACCGCGAAATCGTGAAGAGTTCCACATTTTTGGGTGAGTGCAATAATGTGAACGTGAATAGTATCCGTGTTGCCAACTGTGGAAGTGGCTCTGAACGCGCGACGCTGGGGTTATAACAGTTACGCCGGTAATATAACAGCACAAACGACAATGAACTTGCAGCTATAACTACTTTTCTAAAACTGTAAAACCTCATGGTAAAATTGATATAGTGCTAAATTCCATTGTACATTTGGGAGTTAGAAAATTGATTAGAAATAACCCACTGCCAGTTCGTGTTACATTAATCAATACCGCAGATGTATTCTTTGTTCTGAAAAATAAAAATATACCTAAGTCAAATCAAATGTATAAAAATTATTATGTCAAAAACGATGAAACACGATATCTGTGAGAGTTGTTATTTAAATGCAAATGTAGTTTAAAAGAGCACATTGATAATGGGGAAACCAATCTTACCATTAAATACCTTAAAGGTATACCAACTATAGTTCAAAAAAACTAATCACATCAAACAGCTGTAAATTTACATGTTGTTATCAAAATGTACGTAGAATGCGTTATAAAGCAGATCAGTTTATCACTTCAGTTAATGATTGTGAAAATGACTTTAAATGCATTACTGAAACATAGTTATCCGAAGACATTCAGTCTTCTGAATATTTTCTTTGCAATTATAATACTTTTAGAAATGATCGAAATTTTCAGCAAGTAGGTTTAAGACGTGGGGGCGGCGTTCTTGTGGCAATAAAAGACTGCATTACTACAAAGCAAATAAACTTGCATAAATTATGTAGCGATATCCCCAATATTGATGTTATTGGCTGTAAATGTACTTTTACTTTTGGCCATCTGTGTATATTTGTAGTGTACATACCTCACACACCCACTCTAACAATGTTGGAAGAACTTTTTGATTACTTTATTGAATTTCACACGAATAGAAACCATTTACTAATTGTTGGTGACTTCAATATTCCTACGTACAATACTGATGCAAATAGTTCTCTAAATCATGTTGTGCCAAATTTCCGCAAGTTGCTACATGTTGTTCAATACAACAATATTCGTAACAGTAGTGGAAGGTTACTTAATCTTGTACTAAGCAGTTTTGATTGTGTAGTTGAACATAATAAGACACCAATACTTAATGAAGATGCACATCATCCTTGTTTAATGCTGAACTTTAACTTGCAAGTACGTATGCAACCACCATTTGAAGTAAACCATTCTAATAAAAAATACAACTTTAAGAAAGCTGATTTCCCCAGTTTATATAACTGCCTATCTAATACTGACTGGAAGTTCATGAATAAATTTTCTGATATTGATAGTGCACTAACAGCATTTTACAATAAATTATATAGTATTTTTGACATATATGTGCCTCTACAAAGAAGAAAAATAAAGCCGCTAGCCTGTATGGTTTACTAATGAAATTCTTCATGATATCAAATCCAAATATAAATTTTATATGAAATACAGGAATAGAGCATATGTTGCTAATTTGTTCGAATTTAAACGGTTGAGAACCTTAATTAAAAGTAAGATAAAAGTAGCATACAAGGCATATACTACAAATGTAGAAAATTTAATAACAAGTGACCCAAATACGTTTTGGTCATATATTAATTCTAAAAAAGCGTACAGCAGAATACCGGGAGTAATGATGAAAGATGGAATGAGTTACGGAACTCCACAGTCAATAGTAGATGCATTCTGGACTACTTTAGTTATTCGTTTACCACAGAGGCAAGATCAACTGGAACGCACGAAATAATGAATACGATGCCGAGTAGAACAAATAAGTTATTGCAAATTTATGGCTTTAAAATTACAAACAGTGATGTCAAAGAACCGATTGTAAAACTGAAGAACAAACCTACAGCAGGAAATGATCAAGTTCCTAGTTATGTTGTAAGAGACTGTGCTGAGGTATTTGCAGAACCCTTAAACATTTTCTATAACATGAGTATATCTACATCAAAGTTTCCGAAAGCGTGGCAAATTGCACGTGTTTGTTTGTTCAATCTTTAAGAACGGACAACTAGACATTATTAATAACTACAGGCCCATTTCTATACTATGCACTTTTGATAAAGTTTTTGAGATGATATTATACAACAAGGTTTATCAACACTTCAAGCCATACATTTCGTCATATCAACATGAATTTGTAGCAAATCGGTCAACAGAAAATAATCTCTGTTGTTTTGTACAATATGTTTCTGAAGTACTAGACAGTCATGGTCAAGTCAACGTTGTGTACACGGATTTTTCAAAAGCATTTGACAAAGTGAACCATTTAATTTTATTATCAATATTAGACGCTATCGGATTCTCAAATTCGCTCATTCTATTCTTTAAATCATACTTAACTGATCCCAATATTTGAGCTACAATGGATATACATCCGCCGAGTACACACCAACTTCAGGAGTCTCCCAAGGATCTAATCTAGGTCCATTACTCTTTCTTATATTTATAAACAGTATTACAGATTTAATGAATTGTGGAGTACTCTTACATTTAAAAGTGATTCTTACAATCCCGCAAGCGCGGTATAGGTGACGCAACGGTAGTTGGTAGCTCTAATCTTTATACAGATTTTAGCGTGCCCATCTGTCAATGACGTCACACAATATGCAAATTAAAACGCATAAATGATGAAATATATAAAATGCCAGAAATGAAGTATAAACAATAAGGTACTTACATAAATAGGTACAGCTTCTTACAGAATAAGTTAAAGATGGCGCCTCACAGGATAGCTTTCTTCAGGGTTGCTAGGAGCCCCTTCCGGATTATTTAAAGATGGTGGCTGCTCCGGTTAGCTGCTAGCGGGGCGTGGACTCCGGTTCGGCCAGGTTGCTTCAAATTAATCTTCTTTCTATATAGAGGTAATGACAGGAACGGGTTTAGGGAGCGACAATTATAGATAAGCAAAGGCAAGGAAATCTACATAAAAAGAAAGATAAAGATACGATACGATACCAGACACGACCACTCAACTCGAAGTTCCAAGGCAAAAAGCCACGTTTCAGTGTCTCTCGGAAACTTCCCCACTGTTTTCCTTACACGCGTCGGCGCGAAGTTCGTCCAACCCACTTCTGATGTGACGGAAATACGCGCCAAGTCTTTCAAATTTAAGGCACGAAAACTCCCGCACATCAAAACTAAACTAAAAATGTTTAGTGCCAAATTTGGCACGTAACAGTACTTATGTTTGCAGATGACGTAAAAATATTGCTGTGTATTTATGGTAGTAGTAATATTAATTACGAAATAACTAGACACGTAGATTCACAGTTGATTTATTGACAGTAGATAACATAATACTTTGAGACACGTCTATTGCTTACCAAGGCTGGCATCGTACTAGTGGGAGAAATATACAATTATCAACTAGCGCATAGTTACTACATTTTCTTAAGCAGCCAATGGCGTACCATACATAACATTTCCCTTCTTACATAATTTTTTTAAGAAAAGAGAAGAACAATCCTTATACGACTACTAAGCTATAAGTCCATACGCTTTGGCACTGTACGCACTCGCGAACTACGACGCAATTCACATTCCACTTTAGCCGGAACTTCATCACTCACGGGCTTATTATCTAACTTATTCGATATTGACTTTGTAGGGGAAATCACCTTATTATCGAGGATCATCTTAGAAGGTGACGTTACCTCTGGACTAATATCATTTACAGGTATGCTTTTACTAACAGAACAATTTCCTTTAGGTGAACTTATCTCTATGGTATTTTTAACAATTGGTTCACAATAGGATTCAAACTTCGATTTTTCTAAATCTATATCAACAGCATTGTTTAGTTTTCTTAGGCTGTTGACATGCTTGTACAAAATTTTGTCGCCTATCTTTACAAGGTATGTTACTGCACTAACAAATTTTACAATACTACCTTCCTTCCATTTTTCTTTAATGTAAGGCCCTAAATTGCCTACTAACACTTTTTCTCCTGCAGTAAAATTTCTGGTTTTACATAATCAAAATCTGAACTAAATAATACCTTAGCCCCTTTTTTTGGTCTTAACATGTCTAACCTGGTCCTTGGCTTAATTTTAAAAATAAATTCATTCGGCGTTACACCTGTACTTACACATGGAGTATTTCTGTAACTAAATAGAAAGTTCACCAGTTTCTGTTCAATAGATAGTTTAAACTTATCTGATTCAAACATATACTTTTCAATAGCTTTTTTTACTGTTTGTACTTGCTTTTCAATTTGTCCATTTGATTGTGCATGGTATGGAGGACTTTTTAAAACATTTATACCATTCACTTGACAAAATTGTACAAAACTATGAGAATTAAATGGGGGTCCATTGTCTGATACCAGAGTGTTTGGTAGACCCAAAAAAGCAAATGTACTTTTAAGTTTCTCTATTGTTTGTACTACACCGTGCCGTTTTTCATAACATGCGCATCAACCCATCGAGATTTACTGTCTACTATTAATAATATAGTCCAATCATCAATGTGATGGAAGTCTATATGAATCCTTTCAAAAACATTATTGGTCTTAGGCCACGATATTAAACATTTTTCTTGATTATTTTGAGTTAATTTACACACGTTACAAGTGCTAATCAAGGTTTCTATATCTTGTTGCATGCCTGGCCACCACATAACTGATCTTGCCATCATTTTAGATCTTACTATCCCGATATGATCTTCATGCAATAACTTTAAAACTTCTTTTTGTAATAAGACAGGAATTACTACTTTAGTACCCATCATTAAACAATTTTCTTTTCCACCTTAGCTTTTAATGAATATGGCATACTATATGGTTTTTTAATTACAGGAACACTGTCCTCTTTCACATTAAATTTCAATTCGAATTTATTTATAGTGTTACATAGGTTCCCATCAAAAACTACTTTATTTTTGACTTTAATATCATTAATTACTTCCTCATAACCTGATTCCTTAACGTTTCCTAAATAAAATTTCTGTTGCCATCTTGGGAACAAAACATCTAACCAATTTCGTCCAAGTAATGGTACAAAATCTTTGTTCGATTCTATTATGGTTAAAGGCAAATTAAAATACTTGTTATTACCATGCACTTCAACCAGACATTCGCCTACAGCTTTAATATTTTGTCCACAAACCGAATTTAACTTGTATGTTACAGGACTAAGATTTATATTTAATAACTCTTTAAACCTTACTTCTGACATAACAGTCTTACACGCACCTGTATCTACCTCAAACATTATACTTACATTGTTCACTGATAGCTTGACCTTATACGTGTTACCTGTGTCTCCTACAATATTAAACAGAAATAGATCCTCGTTAACGTCCTCGCTAGTAACGTTTACATCATCTAAATTTTCCTCAACGGCTGCTACCGTACCTCTACTTGTAGTAGGACACATTGATTTAACATGACCCAATTTCTGGCATTTGTAACATTTCCATTTTACTGCTGGGCATTGCGATTTGGAATGTCTACGTCCACATTTATTACATGCATTACCAGTCATCTGCCTAACCTGTTTAGAACATTGACCTACATTTACTGGTGGGGCAGCTACATAATTCCTATTCGCAAATTTACTTTTAACGACATGAATACTACTACCATTTTCAGTTAATGATTTCACTTGTCGTTGAGCTAATTCCGCAGCTTGAGCTATTTGACATGCACTAGAAAATGTTAACCCAACTTCTGCTAAAAGCTTTTTTTGAATATTTTCTGCTTTAATACCACAGACGAAACGATCTCTAAGCGCCTCTTCTAAGAATGCTCCAAAATTGCAACTACTTGCTAATTTACGCAATTTCACTATATACTCAGCAATAGATTGATCGGATTTCTGGTTACATTGGTTAAAAACAAACCTTTCATAAATTTCGGCCACTGGGGGAGAGTAGTGCTTCAACAATTTTCCTTTGATTTCACTGTAGGAAAAATCCTTAGGTTTTTGCGGAGCCACTAGATTCTTTAATACTTGATAAATTTCTGTACCTGCTAGTGTTATAAATAAGGAAACCTTTTTTTCCTCTTGCACCACATTTACTAAAAACAGGTGTTCTAGTCTTTCCAAGTAAGATTCAATTTCTTCCCCTTGATTTCCTCTAAAAGGCTCTATATTCCCAATTAATGCCATTATAATAATTTATTACCCAAAAAAAAATTATTATAACCTTATTTTACAGCTGTTTGTTTACACCACAACAATATGCTTACTCGATGTGCCAGATGCACACGAACTATACACGAACTGATCCGATTACCGTTATCTACAAATTTGCAACTTAATAATGCAGGTGCATGTGCTAACAAATTTTTGTTTAATCTTGCACAAAATTAAATGCACATAACTTTCAAAATCAACTTTACTCGTCGCCATTATGCTGTGTATTTATGGTAGTAGTAATATTAATTACGAAATAACTAGACACGTAGATTCACAGTTGATTTATTGACAGTAGATAACATAATACTTTGAGACACGTCTATTGCTTACCAAGGCTGGCATCGTACTAGTGGGAGAAATATACAATTATCAACTAGCGCATAGTTACTACATTTTCTTAAGCAGCCAATGGCGTACCATACATAACAAATATATACCACAATTACAACCCCACAGGATTGCAACAAGCTGCATTTCAATATAAATAAGATAGTGAATTGGTGTGACAACTATAAACCTCAACTGAACATAGAAAAGTGTAAAGTGATGACGTACACACGCAAATGAAAACCGATGATATATCAATATAAGCTAGGTATCACAGTAGTAAATCGTTGTAGTGAAACTAGAGACCTAGGCTTTCACTTTGATGAGCCGTTCTTTTTCAAATCATATTCATACCATCGTTAAGTCAGGAAATCGTATGCTAGGCTCCATAATATGCAATTGTCAGGGTTTTGAAAATATTACAACTCCAAAAGTCTTGTTTGAAACATTTGTAAGATCTAGACTAGAATATTGCATCAATGTTTGAGTCCTATTTATATTTGCCACAAAGACCTCTTAGAATCTGTTCAACGCAAATTTTTTAAATACTTGTGATTTTGTTTGTATAATGTATATCCAGAAAGAGGTTTTGATCATAATATTTTGTTACAAACGTTCAGTGTAAATACTCTCGAGTACAGACGCAACATTCTCAGAATTTCATTCTTATTTAAGTTAGTACGTTAGTTAATTGATTGCGAGTACTTGGTAGGAAAATTGAATTTTTGTATACCGCGAAGATCTAGTAGAAATAAGTATTGTTTTTATATAAATTCTTTCAATACCAATCTCTTATTCAAGTCTCCTATAGAAGCTATGTGCACGGAGTATAATGACTTATGTGAACATACAGATAATTTTTTGGACAGTTTAGTAAATATTCTTAATTGTGCTTATTTGCATTACTCTAGAAATATGTCAGTGCAATTGTAAATTTTGACTACTTCTTGTATATTGTGTGTTACTGCTTTGTCCTATAATTGGTACATTCTACTGTTGGGCTAGAATCTGATAAATAAATAAATAAATACAGTTAGAGATAGTATGAAATACTTGTTATATTCTTAACCAGCCACACTCATTTATCTTTGTAGACGCTCTGTCAAATTTGCGAAGTCCATAGATAAATCTAAAACTGTAATTCTGCACTCTTTATATACAATTTTTGTGGTTTGAAATATACGTGGATAATTCAGAATAAGAGCATAATTTAGAAGAGATAAAATGAAGCTTTCACAAAGTATATTTTTTAGTGTAAAACTGAAAATACACTTATTTTTCTATACTTGCCTAAGAACACGGTAAAATTCTTTTAATCAGTAGCGAGATATGTTCCTCAAAACAGCTTACTGTGAAATATTATGCTTAAATTTTTTGTGTTCTTCAATTTATTTAATGATGTATCACTGACCTTATCATTTTTTAGACTGTTAATGATTTCAACTCACTTTTGCATGTACTACCATATGCAGGTATTGTTTTCACGCACTGGAATTCGTTGCCGAGAGAGTTCATTACTAATTTGTGGAACCACTTTCCTGTTATCTCAAAACATTCATCGGGTTGCAATGTGAGTTCTAGGAACCAGTATGTCAATAATAACTAGGTCTAAGTTTTATTTTCTTTCTACTTGCCATTAATATTCAAAAAAATACTAAAACCGAAGTATGCTTGTATATTAACTCAAGCTTTGTTATATTATGTTTTATACAATAATAAGGTAGTATTATACGGATTCTAATGATTTTTCTAAAATTTAGTTTATATTTGTTTTGATTATGCTTTAAAGTGTTACAATTTTTCTTCAGTAGGTTTAATTTAAATGAGTATTTCATAATTAATGACGGTATTGAAGTCAAGCACAAACTAAGTTCCGTTTTGTTATTTTTTATGAATTTTTATGGATTATACTTATTTGCTACTTGATATCATTTTATTTACAAGTACTATAATAACGTTTTCGACAGCTTGTTTACAAAGTTTTTATTGTTAAATGCTTTATGACGGATTGGTGCATGCCTTATTGCAGCTACTGTAAATTATTTGAGGAACCTTTACCTTTACTCATCGACCTCATGCCAAAAATTGCTAGCTACAAGGATAAGTTGGTTTACCTTAAAAGAGACATTTTTCCACTTATTATTTTTATTATTAATAAGTTGATAGAACTAAAATACATAATCCATGTTGGTGGTTACAAATATTGCTAATTATATATTTGTTTCAGATTTTACTAATAATTTTAAATGCAGCTCTTTTTGTGCTAAGTTTATATGATGTGATATTTTCGAGACGAGATGGAGGAGATCCTACCAAAAGTGTTTCCTTACCGGTAGAACCTACAACTTATGGCAACCCTGGTTTTAGGGAACGAGTTCCTGCAAATGGTAAAACTTTTTTATTATTGGAAATAAATACGGTTTGAAAGTTTTTTATTATACTGGCATGTAAGATATATGTATGGGATTATCATAAAGTAAGGAATGTACTTTAAAGACGCATATAATTTTAAGAAATTAATCCATTAGCAAAAAGTAGATGGAATATAGTTGCTTGCGTAACTGGAATTTACGGTATTCATGGGAACGATAACAAAATCAAAAGAATCAAACAAAATCATCACAATTTAGTGAGTTTTTCTCAAACTAATTTGCATGTAAACATATAGTCAGAACCACGAAGAAGATCATGTGACTATTACTTGAACCTAGAATACATGTATATATATTGCTGTGATATTAGTCCCAGCGTTGGGCCGTCATAAATTTTGTTGTGAAATTTACCCCTAATATTCTCATTGAGCCCCACGATTGGGCATCATAAAATGCTGTGATATTCGCCCCACGATTGGGCATACCATAAAATGCTGTGATATTCCCCCGGAACAATCAAGCCCCTATGATGTGTAATGTTAAATTAGGGTTCTTGCCCCGACTAGCATACTTAGTTAAATAAAGCAATTCTATAATACACAATATAATGATGAAATATTTACAACTCACAAAATTTTCCCCTTTTTACAGAATATCTGCATATACCAGATTTATGGTTTTTGAAAGCCAGCAAAACTATGTTTTTACTTATTTAGGGACCTTCGAACGTTCCAAGATACCTATTCCCTTTGTCATAATTGTTAAATGACCCTTTTATATTTTGTTGACTCTTACAAATACAAAAATGATAAATATTGAATTAAAAACAGTTTTCACTAATAAAGTGTATTAAGATTGCCAACCTGGAATGGGTTCTGTAGTTCCTTCCTAGTCTGTGATCTGCATCCCGATGAATTGTTTCGTACCAAGTCCGAATATGTCCAAATTAGAGTACTTTGATTTTAAAACTGTCTTCAATTGAAAGTCTAAATCAAAACCAAAATTAAAGTCCAGATTGAAATTACACTCCAAATTTCATGTAGGTATTAACATAATTTCAATGTAGGTATGAAAATCCAGATTGACATTAAAATCCAAATTACATGTAGGTATTAGAACATTTTCAATGTGCATTAGAACAATTTCGATGTAGGTATTTGAATCCAATTTAAATGTAGGTATAAAAACAATTTCCATGTAGGTATTAGAATCCAATTTAAATGTAGGTATTAAAAGACCTGTTTTATTAATATTAGAAATGGATTAGAAATTGATTAAATTGTTTTACTTACGTCTATTAATAGATCGGCTTATTTTCGTTGCATAAATTCGCAGACTTTTCAAATCTAATTTCACTTTAATTTTACTTCACTGGTTACGTAAATTCTTAGTACTTTTGAACATAGTCGTAGCCCAGTTTGAATGTATACTAACTTGTCGCTTTATCATTATCGTATATAAAGCCGTACCTCCACCTGCTTTTATTGGCTTATTTACGTTCTGGGACGACATTTCGGCTTTATCTCACATACCTTGGAATTTTCACAAATAATTTAGTTCAAATATTCGAATGCATGCCTTGCCAGTCACGTACTCCTCCCGCATATCATGGTAATTTCCAACTTTCGCCTTTTATTAACTCACATATTCGAATGTTTGTTATTTATTATTATCTAAACTGAATAGTCTGGTGCTTGTTTATTTCTACATAATATTGGATTTTTTAACAAATGTGATTTCTTCCCGTCACGTACGATTTTTTAATAAAGAATAATTTAGATTGCGTGTACGATGATATTTTTAACGCAATTGTTAAATATTTGTAATGTCAATTCATATAGGTTTCTCGGTGATTTAATTTTGATGCATTTTGTTGCCTTTTCAAATCTTATCTTTACTTGTAAACTACTCTTGAATATTTCTATGTTCTTATGCGTTTAATACCATGTATTTTATATACAGTGTGCTCTCAATTAACAATATGTAGAGTGACCGTTTTACTCATAATTTCTGGAATTATGTGCTTTTCTTAAACTGGAAGTTGTTTTTATTTATTCTACAACCCGTATGACTTAACCTACCCCTAAACTACCCTATTATTATAGCAATATATATTCAAAGAAATAACAATTTCATAACAAGTATAATAAAGATAGCGAGTAAATGATGCGCGTTACTTCAATAATACCCATACGTAATTGCTTTGTACTGCATAGTGGTATTATATGCCGAAACTTGTTTCATATATACAGACGTTTAACCGACTAGAGTCGTATTCTGAATTTCGCAGTAATAATAATATAGTCTCACTTCTGTCATACTATAAACCTACTTTCGTTATTTTTAACACGCCTCCTCATTTTTACTTATTTCATTGTACTCCCTATCAATTTAATAAAAACAGTTCTTATGAGAACTCAATATTGCAAAATATCAGCTAAAGGTACTACTTTGGAGACACAAGCTCAATAGTTGGTGTTGAACTTATTGGCATATTTCGAACAAGAAAAGCTGAATGGGAGGTCTTTTAATATTAGTACAGACAGTACAAGAGGTAAACATTTTTACGTAACAAATTGTATTTAAGTTAATTCTTTACCTATTAGAGACTGGTTACAGCTTTGTAAATTAGTACCAGCATAGTTACTCTCATTAAATAATGACAAGGCTAAGTAATTGTGTGCAGTCCTTGAAAAATAAGACCTCAGAATTAAACTAAAATTGTTGATTTTCCAAACTGTTCAGAATAACAGCAATATCTTGAATAGAATGTAAGCCCAAAGTAAGTTGAATAAAGCTTTAAATTAAACGATAGTGTAATAATATTCATTATTTGCAGAAAAGAACGTAACAATCCAATCGTTGTATGTGGAACTTTGGGAAAATAATATTACATTGAGTAATACCAGTTTGAAACATGTTGCTTTCAGTTAAAGCTGATACAATCTAATGGCTTATTATACACAATGTTCAGTGTACTGCGCATATGTTCAAAAGTGGTGGGCGATTATGGATTGGTACCTGTATCTTGCACCAACTACTTGGAGGATTTTTGCGAAACTAGATTCCTTAGGAAATTAGTGCAACTATACAAATTTACGTGGCAGTCATAACTCTACAATGTCTATAACGCTATTACCTCTTATTAACACTGTATCATGAATCATGATGTTAAATATGCTCACCTAGTATCCACTTCTAGATTATAAAATAGTGATGAATGATGACGTTTTAAATGTGTTTTCATATTGGTAGTATTTCCGCTTACAGCCACTTTTCGATGACAATTTAAGCAGGAAGCCATATTTTTATCCTTTTTATCAAAATAATTCCATAAAATACTTTTAAAAGATGACATAACTTTAAATAGAATAGAATGGAATAGAATAGATTTATTTGTACCCATGTATACATGGTAGTTCACTGTTACATAAAATAAAATTACATGTTAAAAGTCTACATATAATAAATATAACATATATAATTAATTTAAATTGATCAAACATTAATTCTAAAGAAGGTTGCCACTTAAAAATTCATCAACTGTGTAATAACATTGTTCTACGAGCAGGGGAAAAATAGCAGCTTTAAATTTTTTAAGTGGTCTTAATGATCGTATGCTGCTTGGAAGTTTATTATAAAATGTAGGTACCGTATATTGTAACATGCCAATTTACCATTCTATTACCATGTTTCATTGTGGTTCAATTTCTGTCAATAAGAAAGCATTATTTGTCTTAAGTTTATACTAATACCGTTTATAATCACAAAAGTGTTGATTTGTGTAACGTTTCTCTTTAGTATTATTAAATAATACACTAAATACATCTATCTTTATTCTTAATTTAATATTCTTTCCTTTGTATAAACAATATAAATAATTAAGATCAGATGTAATTTTCCTATTGGTTTTTAAAATTTTTTGAAAGTTGTTCTGGAATAGGACTATTTGATGATGAATTAATTTTTTTTGCACTCAGTTTGAATCATTTCGTCAATTACTTGAGCTTTTTTATAGTTCACATCTTTCTTAGATGTTGAAAAAACTGCACTTGTTTGCACTGCCTTGTTTAAATAATTTCTATTATTTGTATAATGTGGTGCATAACCATACATTTTGTAAAATCAATCATTACTAAATGTTTGGTCATTATCTAACAACACTTCAAATTCTTTAGAGGTTACAGTTTGTGTGCAAGAGTTTTTATTTGAAAATTTTTTGAGATCATCAATTTCACATTCCAAATCTCTTATTCTTTTGTTATCTTTTTTTTAATTTATTTAATAGCTGGTCTTCATTATATGTTACGGGCCAATTCGGCACTACGACACCGCGGACTCTCCAGCAAACTAGCTCCAGCCGGCGAGGGGTGGGTAAAACAAAAGTCGTAGGTTGGGGTTGCCAATTACCCTAGGGTGTAAATTACAGTGGGACGAAAATTCGGTATTATATCAAAATTGGGTGGGCACCACCAGTAACATCAAACGCTAGATGAAAAGAAAGGATTTCGTCACTGGTCGAATCCTCTCCAAAAGCTCTATACTCAAAATGCAAAGCAGACTGATCCACCCTAACACTTTAAATTTACCAATAAAATACGTCAAAAATGTTTAACTTAACTCTATTCATAACTGTTTAGCTGAAAGAAATACATATGTACATTAACGGAAATATTCAATTAAACACGGCATACTTTAGTATGCCATAAATCAATCAGCATAATCATTCGAAATAATAAGCAGGAAAAATACTTATTCTACTTTAAATAATAATATTTTCGCACTGGCCAGTGTGAATGTAGTTTCATAAATGTAAAATCTATATATATTTAAGGGGTAGGGTTGAGTGCACATGGGACCCACGCCGGTCCTGACTCACTAATCTGAAGGCAAAAATGCATGAACTATAAACGCAAAATTAAATTTTAATACCCCGCGTGATACCCTTGTACATACAAGCACCTACTTTAATAGTTTGAACAGCAACTGTAAATTTTATGTAAACAAAATCAGGCTACAAATGCCTTGGTACAATTTTGATCAGAACAACCTGTCTTAAATGTAATAGTAATTTGGAAAATTATTGCTACGTTAAAATTTAAAGATAACATTGGAGTTCGCGCAGCTGGTTGCGGCACAAGTTAAATGAATGTAAAACATAACGCACTGATTTAATTTCTTTTATATAACACTTACACAGGTGCAAGGTATATCTTATCGTTCTGGGGTGCACGTGTATTCAATAACAACGTACAGAACTGGTTTTGTCGCTCAGTTGATTTTAATACAATAATTTCGCTTACCTTAGATGGATCAGGCTACTAAATAATGCAAAGGGGTGTCGGACTTTACCAACTTCAAAACTACTTCAAGATGTGTGATAACTATGCTTTTATATTCCCAAACAAACTGGATTATTACGGCTAACGGCACACATAAATTAAGGTCTCTTCTAACCATTCAAACTACTATTTCCCAAATATGATTGGCATAAATATTCTTCAATAACAGACAAACGACATTGAATGATTTTGGACCTAAAACAGATTAGATAACCACATCCGGACGATATTACAACAAACATTCAAAAGTTCGGCACTTTGCACTAAGTTTACTTTTCCACGAAATATTTAATTATTTACTACCCTCATAAAATTTGTAAAACTTGTTAATCCGCTATAAAAGCGTTAAAACTCAGGAAACGAAATGTACGACCTTTCTGACCAGAAACTACATCGCGAATCCCAAATACCTTGCGTGTTTTCCAGTATCTGTAACTACATAACAAAATTAAGGAAGGGGTGCGCGCCGCGTTCTTTCTATTACAATCTAAATATCTACTCGTTAATATTAAATACTACACAAATACAGGGACTGATTTAGAAATTTTTATACATACTAAACTATTAAATTACGCTAAAATTAAACGGAACGTTACATATAGGTAGCTTCTAAAACAAGTTTTTCCAAATCCTGTTTTAATTTAGTAATGTATTTTTCTTTGAGCTCATTATCTACTTTAATGCTGTCCATCTGGTCTTTAAATTCCATATCTGTTCTGTTCTCGTTTATCATGTCCTTGTAGGTATTTCTTGATATCAATTCACAATTTAAACAGTTTCCACACAATATTTTATTATCTTTAATAAAGTTATTATTTTTAACTCTAAGTACACAACTTTTGTGAAATATTCCATAACACTTACTGCACACAAAACTTTTATATTCTTTTTTACAACATCTAAACTTAAATGGATCAAATTTATAAGAGCAATTATGACTTGATTCTTCATTTTCGGTCATTTTTATTGGTGTTATACAAGTGCTAACATTATGCAAGATTTTTGCATCTACATTTTTGTAAGTATGATCATGTAAAGAATGTATTTCACTTACCAGTCTTCTTATTTCGTGAGGATCGTTCGGTTTATCTTTAACATGTGATTGAAGTTCTATTATCTTGCTTTTAAGTAATTCACATATATTATTATTATTATTATTATAGTGCTTTTATTTGCATCGTAATTTACAACACAATGTTAAGAAGTACATGAGGCGAAGTCTAGCTAACGCTACTCAAACTTAACCTCAACTAATTACAATTTTTACAAATTTTAAATAATTATTTGCAATAAAGAAATTGTGGATAAGTAAACACAACAAGTGACTTGTAGTTAGTCTACAACAATTACATTATGACTATTCAAGAAATAGTTAACTGTATGGTAAAGCTAGTGACCAAGTTGTGTACGTTTAATTTGTTCTTGCACTAGTTTGGCTTTATAGTGCTTTTAAAATATTTTAGCGTATGTGCTTTTAGATCCGCCGGTATATCATTATATATATTCACAGCATTATACGAAAAACATCTTTCAAACACAGCACGACGAAATTTAGGCATCGTTAACGTATGGACATGTCGAATACTTCGTTCATGCATGTCACCTCTGAGTACTAACTTTTCTTTAAGATAAGCTGGCGAAGAAGTAGACAAAGTTCGAAAGACTAAAGCACTTATGTAATATTTAAACAAGTTATCTATTTTCAACCAACCAAGCTCATTTATCTTTGCAGACACTCTGTCAAATGTGCGAAGTCCGTAGATAAATCTACAACAATTGTTCTGCACTCTTTGTAGACGATTTTTTGTGACCTGGAGCAAACATGGATAATATATAATAAGGCCATAGTTTAAAATAGGTAAAACTAATGTTTCACAAAGTATCCTTTTTAGTGCAAAGTTGAAAATATGCCTATTTTTATACAGTTGTCTAAGAACAAGGTAAGATTTTTTAATCAGTAGCGAGACATGCTCCTCAAAACGGAATTTGCAATCAAAAATTATGCCTAGACTTTTTGAGCACTTCAAATTCTTTAATGGCTGCTTTTGAGTTATAATTTCCATGTTGATTGGTGATTCCTTTCTAAAGTTTGGAGAAAAATCGATGACGTTGCACTTTCCAATATTTAATTTTAAGTTGTGATCAGAGGAATATGTGACAAGACCCTGAAGGTCATTTTTGATACGATTCGAAGCATTATGACCAAATTCTGGATCATATGAAAAACATAGTTGAGTATCATCAGCAAAGCATCGGATATTTACATGTTTTATAGCCTTGTGAATATCCGACACGTAAATTAAGTATAGCATGGGGCCTAAGACTGAGCCCTGAGATACACCAGATGTAATTTCTGAAAAACAGGACGAGCAGTTCTCGATTACCACTTTTTGAAATCGGTTTCTTCTGTTGAAGAAACTACAGGTGGTGTTATCAAGACCATAATATTTTAAGATGGCGCATAATAAGTCGTGATCAAGAGTGTCAAAAGCCTTTGAGAAGTCTAGTTGAACCATTGAAGTAGCTAGTCCCATATCAAGCGCACGAATTATGTTGTCGGTTATAGCGAGTAAAGCTGTGGTGGTACTGAAGCCACTTCTAAAGCCGGATTGATAATCAGGAACAATTTTGTTCATCATTACGTATTGGTATAGCTGTCTTAATACGACCTTTTCTAGAACTTTTGACATTGCGGGAAGAATACTTAATGGTTGTAAGTCGGTAAACGACTTAGGGTTACTTACTTTAGGGAGCGGCTTAACAACTGAGTATTTCCAGGATTCTGGAAAATATCCAATTTCCAAACAACAATTGACTATATGTGTCAGATGTGGTGCAATGACTGGTAGGCAGTATTGTAACATCTTTGCAGAAACATTATCTTGACCAATAGCATTTGATTTAAGGTTGACAACAATCTCTTTAATTTCCTCAATAGACGAAAATTGAAATGAGAACTGAGAATTTGGATTAAACTTATTTGCTCTGTAGTAATTTGTAATTTTTGCACAGTTATTTATTGGAGTAAAGACCGACAAAAAGTAATCGTTCACTTCGTCAGGATTTTTTAGTTCTTGAGGTATTTCGATTATTGGTTTTCTTTTAACATTTAATAGATACATTGCTTGCTAGAGATTTTTACTGTTACAGTGTTTTGTCCGATGGGCTAAGTAAGCAAATTTCTCTCTTCTTATGGCACCAGTTACTACGTTGCGTAAACTTTTGTAGTAGTTGTAATCAGTGATGCACCTGGTGCGTTTATATTTAGAAAGTGCTATGTCGCGAGTCTTCATCATACAACGAATATTGTTAGTTAACCACGGAGAAAAGGGTTTCGTAACCTTGGATGTAGTCAGCGGGGCATGAAGGTCAAAGAGATAAGATAAGTTTTCTGTAAGGTATTGTATTTTCTGTTCAATGGAGTTTATATAGAAAATGTTATCCCACTGTATATTTATAAGGTTGGTATTAAATTCATCAAAAGAAAAGTTGCGAAAGTTCTGTAAGTAACAAACTTTGTTCGTGGACGAACATAAGTTAAGTTGATAGTACAGAAAACAGCTCGGTGATCACATATTTCATGATCGATAACACCCGTATGGAAAACATTTGTGGTGTTTCGATTTAGAGACTGTACTATTAGAACAGCTTTATCTTTGCTGGCTTTAACTGCAGTTGCATAAGTATTTACAGATATACCATCGACAGATGTTAATTTCATGTCAGGTCTCGTACTTGATAAATCGTTTACCCATAAGTTGGTTTTTAGCAGTTTATTTACATATTCTAATTCTGCAACGTACTTAGATAGAATATCCTTTTCACATGTTAGACACTCTACTTCTTTAGATAGCACTGCTATCTTGAACGTATCGGTACTTGAAGTTGAACTTGGGCCTTGCTTATTTTCTGCATCATCGTAACAGTTACGGCAACTAAAGGAATCTTTATTGATTTTAACAATTTGCGAAATGGCATCTAAACATTTCACATGGATTGAAACATCACATGATTGACTAGCACATGTAATATCACTTGCAGATGTAAATTTACCACAAAAACGACACTTGTTATCAACAATTTTATTAGTATCCTCCGAGGCCGTTCCGCTCGGCATGACGGCTGACCGGATTATCATTCTTCTTTGTAGTTGAAGTAGTATTTCCTTTCTTGTTTGCATATGAATAGTTAGTATTGCTATCAGGCAAGTTTTTGTTTGTAAATCCAAAGTTTAAGGAATTTAGTTTATCTTTATTTTTTAATTTAGTTATACTGTCAAATGAACTATCAGTCAAAATGACATCTTCATTTATCATTTTAAATTCAGATTATTCGCTCTCTAAAGTTTTCTTCAGTTTTTCCAAATAGTTTGTAGGATTCAATGAATCTTATTCTTTATTGAAAATGGTTTCGTTTTACCAAATGTTATATTTCAAGCAGTGAAAGTAATAATTTTTGAAGAGCACAAATTTGACATGCGAATGTACCAATTTTAAAAGCTGAGTAGCATATTTATTTTTCACTGTATCGGGGGAGTCGATACGGAGGTCGTATCGATACGCATCGATATATCGATACGCCGACCCAACCCTACATATAACTTCCTTAAAGGTATTTATGCAAACAGAAAAGTTCCAGGAAGTCAAAATCCTTTTTTGTTATACCTTGGTTCTATCTCATTTAAATTTTTGTGACTCCATATAAGACCTATTTCTAAACTATTTCAACAAAACCCGTATACAGAAAATGCAAAAAGCATGTTTATAATTTTCGGAATTCGTAAGTACCAACGAATATCTTTTAAAATGACCAAGGTTGGGCAGTTGAGTATGCATTCGTGACTCCATCTCCATGCAGTTTATCATCATCATTAGGTCTTCAGTCCTAGAACTGGTTAGACGCGTACCATCATTGTTCCCTATTCTGAACTAACCTACAGATTTCCCTGAAATATGCACAGTTTGCATCTATAACTGTCTGATCTAGGTCTACATCTACCTCTTTTTTCCTATCTCTGCTTGTAATATATCACATACTATTCCCCAAAATGCCTTAGAACGTATTCCGCCCTACTATTTCTCTTTTCCCCAGATATCCTTGTTCCCATACTATTTCTGTAACCTATTTGTTATTATCTTTGTCTGTCCATGCTATCGTCCTCATACATCTGGAGCATTTCAAAAGACTGCTACCGTTTTTGTGTCTGCATTTCAGCCAACCTTTTTAACATGTTTCTATTTATACAATTGAGAGGATGGTTATTAAAGAAGTGTGCGATTGCATTATTGAAAGGCTTAAGTAGTCGTTTTTTTAATATTTATTTTGAGGGGGGAAATTCATTATGATTTAAGTTACCTCTTTGGTAGATTTTAACATGGTTCTGAGGCGACTCTATGGCGGGTTTACACTTGTCAGATACCAGTGTTGTTCTATGAAGATTGTATATGGATCTGAGGCGACCCTATGGCGGGTTTACACTTGTCAGATACCAATGTTGTTCTATGAAGATTGTATATGGATCTGAGGCGACCCTATGGCGGGTTCACACTTGTCAGATACCAATGTTGTTCTATGAAGATTGTATATGGATCTGAGGCAACCCTATGGTGAGTTTACACTTGTCAGATACCAATACTGTTCAACGGAGATTGTATATGGTTTTGAGGTAACCTTATTGTGGATTTATACTTGTCAGATACCAGTGCTGTTTTACAAGGATTGTTAATATGCTTATTTTTATATAATTAGTTATTTTATGTATAAATAGAAATTATGTATGTAGGCTGTATTTCATGTTAATATTGCAAGGAAAATCCAGGAAAAACTTGCAATGCTACCTAGATATTGTGGGCATTTGATTTTCATTTGTTATTTCTTTTAGTAATGGAATCCATTGTTTACTGAAAGTCCCGGATTCGTTTGCAACGCAGTTATTTTTATGTAGGGTTATATAGCAGCTTCTTTGATTTTGCGTTTTGGTGGTTTTCTTCTTTCTTCTTTTCTTCTTTTCAGGAGTATGTGTATTCAGCTCGTTCCTTTCTATTGTTTTCTAATTTTATACCCTATTTTACCGAGATTCAGTGAAGGGGTTAAGCAACCTGTGGCTACCAAGATCCCCAACACTTAGACATTTGCCGAAATAATGGTTTTCTAGTAAATCCTTTCACACACTTAACATTATTCGAGAATATTGCCCAACCAATTCTTGTAGTTACTTATAATAATCATCATGTTTACGCACAGTTATCTTTTCGTTATTAGTTTATCCAACTTGGGATTGGTTGGATGCGTACCTCCATTGATTTCTATTCTGGGCTAGCCTACACATCTCCTGAAACCTCTACAGCCTACATCTTTTACTATCTGTGTGCAGTAGTCTAATCTAGGTCTGCCTCTTCTTCTCTTTTTCCTATCTCTGCTTCTAAAATATTCCGCACTAGTCCCTCATGCCGTAGTATGTGGCCTATCATCCTATCTCTCCTATTTTTACAGTTTTCCACATATTTCTTTCTTCCCTACCATTTTAGTAATTCTTCGTTCTTAACTTTGTCTGTCCATGATATCTTCATCATACGCCTGTAACACCACATTTCAAAGGCTTCTACCTTTTCTTGTCCGCTTCTCCTACTGTCCAGGCTTCACAGCCGTACAGTGCTGTGCTCACACATATGTTTTAAGCAATCTTTTCCTTGTTTCTATGTTTGTGGTCTTTGAGCACAATAGTTGCTTTTTCTTGTTAAATGTAGCACGACCTTGTGCTAATCTTTGTTTTATATCTTTGTGCTTTTCCCATCTTGCGTTATTTGGCTTCCTAGGTAGCAGAAATCCTTAACCTCTTGTAAGTTCGTGTTAAATACTTGTATTCTTGTTTTTGATTTATTTTCCCCACCTTTGCAAACTAGAACTTTAGTTTTAGTTTTGTTAATTTTCATACCGTATCTCTCTGTTAGAACCGTTTCCATTTCATTAAGAGCTGCTTCTAACTCTTCCTTGCTAGATGCTAATACCGCTATATCATCTGCAAATCTAAGCATATCAATTTTTTGTCCCTGCATAGTAATTCCAAATGTCTTTCTGCATTTGACAGTATTCATTGCCTCTTCTATGTACAAGTTAAAAATCAATGGGGATAGGGCACATCCCTGTCTCACCCCTTTCCTAATGTTTACTTCTCTACGTTCCTGCTCTAATTCTATTACTGCTGTTTGCTCTTTGTATAAGCTATGTACTATTCGTCTATCCCTATAACTCATTCCAATCCTTTTGAGTATTTCAAACATTTTTTCCAATTTACATTGTCGAATGCTTTTCCAGATCTACAAACCCTATATACATGCTTTCCCCTTTTCTATTGTTTTCTCCATTATCACTCTCAGAGCTAAAATAGCCTCCCGTGTTCCCCTGTTTCGCCTAAACCCAAATTGGTCTTCTCCTAGTATTTCTTCAGCTCGTTTTTCCATTCGTCTTTGCACAATTCTAGTTAATATTTTTGACACGTGTGCTGTCAAACTTATTGTTCGAAAATTTTCACATCTATCCGCGCCTTTCTTTTTTGGTATAGTTACTATGATGCTACGTTTGAAATCTTTGGGTATCTCGCCTGTCTCATACATATAGCTTACAAGTTGGAAGAGACGTTCTGTTACTGCTTGTCCAGCGGCTTTTAGAGTTTCTGCTTGCACCTTTTCTGTACCCGGCGTCTTACCATTTTTCAGACTCTTTAATGCTAATTCAAACTCGTCTCGAAGTATAGGATATCCCAAGTCATCATTTTCAATGTCTGATTCCTGTTCTAATGCAGTTAGTTCCTCTCCTGCATATAAATTCCTATATATTCTTGCCATCTACTCACTTTCTACGTTTTCTATAATGACGTTTCCTTGTGCGTCCCTTATATTTTTGCTATACGGTTTTATATCCCTAAAATTCATTCTAATTAATTTGTATGCTTCGTCTGTCTTTCCTATTTCCATCTTAGTTTGTACTTCTTTGCACTTTTCATCAATCCATTGTTCTTTAGCTTTCCTGCATTTTCGAATAATTTCCCATTTTATGGCTTTGTATCTCTGTTTTCCTGTTTCGTCTGATTTATTTTTGTATTTTCGTCTTTCTTCTATTAAATTCACGATATCCTTTGTTATCCATGGTTTCTTATTTTCTTTTTGTGTATACCCCAAAATATCTCTGGCCGCCATGTCTAGGCTGGATTTAATGTTATTCCATTCTGTTTCTACTTCCTTAGTTTCAGATATTTTCGCGATCTCATTCAGCAATTCATTTGACTTTTTTTCGAATCTTACTTGAATATCTTTGTCTTTTAGTTTCTCTAAGTCCAAGTGCCTTTTTCCGTTTCTTTTTTCAGATTTTTAAATTTAAGTGCGGCCTTCATAATTACGATGTTGTGGTCAGTGTCTATATCTGCTTCTGGGTAGCTTCTACAGTCTTTACTTGATTCCTAAACCGTTGTCTAACAAGAATGTAATCTATTTGATATCGTCCTATATCTCCTGGCATCTTCCACGTATATCGTCTTCTAGCATGATGTTGAAATAATGTGTTTGTGATGATTAAATTGTTCTTGTCGCAAAATTCTACCAGCCTATTTCCTGTCGTTTCTCGTGCCTAAACCAAATAAACCTACTACCGCTCCTTCCCTACCCTCACCTACCACAGCATTAAAATCCCCATAATTATTAAATTTTCATGTCCTTTTACGTATCTTAATATGTCTTCGATATCTTTGTGGATGGCTTCTACCTCTTCGTCACTGTAGCTAGAGGTGGGCATGTATACTTGTATTATTACTGTGTTTACCGGTTTAGATTCTAATCTAACCATGAGTACTCTTTCGTTCTTTGTAAGTAATTTTCCACACAGTGTCCTATCTTTTCCGCATAACTATCCCCACACCCAAATTTCCGTCCTCTGCTCCTGTATGAATTACCCTGAAGTCTCCACTCCAAAAATCCCCCGCCTCTGGCCACCGAACTTCGCTAATCTCTACTATGTCTAGTGATAAGCTATTCATTTCGATTTTTAGGTTCTCTAGCTTACCTACTTGCTTCATACTTCTAACATTCCACGCTCCGACTCGCAGAATGTTCCCGACTCTTATTTTTAACTTCCCGATCGCATCCTCCGAAGTAGTCCCCTCCTGGAGATCCGAATGGGGGACTATTTTAACTCCGGAATCTTTTACCCCAGAGAATGCCATCATTTTATTATAATTTAGGTACGCTGTGTACTTGGGAGATAATGTGGTGGTTTCCCGTTGCCTTCCACATCGCGGTAGTGTGTCTTAGACTGCCATACTGACCCCTATGGTCTCTGCCAATCTAAGTACCGAAAGAGCCGCTGCCCTCTTTCGGGGACCTGTCTTAGTCTGGTTCCTCACTAACGACCCTACTACTTTCGTTGGACCTGTAGTTTGGCTCTTTAGCTCATTAGAACACGCAAGCCATTTCACCTGTTCTAGTAATTTAGAACTTCGGCAAGGTGCAGGTCCATTCGAAATGGTATGCAGTTTATATCATAGAATAATATTATTTGTCTTCTCAATATTTATATAAACATATACGTTTCCGAACTCATGTTCTTGCTCTAAATATATACTTTAAAGGAGCGTTGACTCCACGGAAGCATAAGAATGAGTTCTTTAAGAAATGCTTTAGTTATCAAATTATTAAAATATATAATAATGTAGATTTAGCACCAAAATCGCTTCCTTTGAACACTTTTAGGAAGAAATTATTATCCCGCATGCTTATTAGTAACCACGACGGTTAGACGGTATTTCTAATAATTGAAAACTACCAATATAAATGTAATTGCTTTTCGGTGTATTAGTTCACTAATGCTCTTTGATACTAGTCATCAGAAAACTTTGCAGGTTTATTTTTGCTACTATGCTGTGGATTTCTTGTTTAAATTACTGCAAAGTGTAGTGGAAGAACAGCACCATCTTCTTCTTAAGAGGTAACTGAACCACACCTTGCGGTTGTCTCATTAGTTACTCCGATGTTAATGTTTGTATATTTACTTCGTATACGGAATAAATATTATTATTATTATTATTATATCAGCACTTGTAATTACTTATATCCATTTTAAATAGGTGGTACCTATAAAAACAAACATGTAAACCTGGAGAATTGTAATATATTAACCTAACTTACATTTAACGAGGTGCGCGTCTCAATTAATATAAGCAACTTTTTTCTTATTAATAGTACGTTTTTCTTAATCTTCTTTGGGAATTAAACCACTCATAGTTTTTAAAATCATATTTGTTTACGTTTCGATCCATGACCTAGGATCGTTGTCAAAATAATTTTGACAATTGTTTTGACAACAATCCTAGGTCATGGATCGAAACGTAAATAAACATGATTTTAAAAACTATGATTGGTTTAATTCCCAAAGAAGATTAAGAAAAATGCTAAACAAACCACAACAAACATACAGGTAGTATTTAATAGTACGTAATGTGAAAGAATTTAATTTGTTCGGTATAACATGTTTATTAACATTTGTTGATATAAAGTATACAAATTTGTGTGTTTTCATTTTGGCAATTGTCATTCTAAAATATGTTAAACTTGTGCCATTTCCAAGTTAAGTTTAACAGAGTTAAAACACCTATACAATCTTTGTATATTTAAGGATTTACTATTTCCTTGTAAATATTTAGTAATGTACCTATGTATTTCTTTAGAACGCAAAACTTGAGTTATAGGCATGATGCGATTGTTATAATTTTAGAATGACTAATTAAATAAAAGCATGTTAGTTAAGAGCACTAAATTCTACAGTAATCGAAATGTTTGAAAATAGAATTGAATTCGCAATGTTGCTCTTTCATAAATTGATTCAGACGAATACAAATGATTACATGATGGTCTTCTTTTAGTGGTCCCGACTATATATTTCTTTAGCTGTACCGTTTGAGATGTTTGCCTGTGGTTATATTAATTGAATAAACAAATTCCTATCTACACTTATGAATTAATTTTAAAGCTTGTAATGTAATTGTAGGTGCAGGTATCTCTATGACTGATGCAAGCGCCAAGCCTTATATTACATCTACTAATGGCAGTATGGCCTCAATGGTCACTGCAATGACAAGTGCCTCATCAGTTGTTTCAAATGGATCAACAGCAGGATCATCATCAGTTACACGTTCACCTCTACGATCTAGTTTAAAAAAGCCTAAACCTAAAGATGGTTTTGGGATACAAAATCCTGGCTTTTCGGGTTCATCGCCAACATTTTCACGTAACGGGAGTGTTAAGAAAGTTAGAATACAAACACATAGTACTGAAGTATAACTTCTAAGAAGTATGAGAGTATATTTTGTGCACTTTCTTTTAGAAAGTGAAGAGTGATATTTTATATTTGTAATTTTTGAGTATTGATGCATCCATTCCGTCCATTTATTTACATTGTGCAATTATTTATTGCACATAAAATATCTAATGTTTATTGTGTTTAACACATTTATATATTTTATTTTTATGCTAGTTGTTTATATTTGTTGTTATCTTATGCTGTTTTAATTGCTAAACATAAGTTATTTGCTTATCACGATGGGTAAATGGTAAATTTTTGTGTAATTGATTTTAGTATGACTGTTATAAATTATATCATTTTTAATACATGTGATACAAATTAGTAAATAACAGTTCTTACATGTTGTCCAATATAAGATTGAACCACTTATTTGATGAATTTTGTAAAAAAAATAACACTTGATAATTTAAAGTAAATAAAAAATTTATTCAGTTATAATTTATTGCTATTTAAACAACTTTATATAGATTATTTAAGAATGACCGTGGAGGGAGGGGGGCTTTTTTCAGACAGTAATACCGCCGAACGATCACTCTAATCAGTTAGCTGATTCTTCATAAACATTATGGTTTTATTTATTCTGGTACGAACTATTGGCAGTAGAAGTTCGTAGCTCTGGATTTTGTATTTTGTTAAAATGTAGGATATCTGTTAATGTTATGATTTATGATACTTCAATTTGCAGATAAAAAATTGAAACGCAAGAATTTGAAGAGAATTATGCTTGCAGAATTCACATCAAGACTATGCAAAAAAAGCTCCTGCTTTATAGGAATAGGATTTTTAAAATTATTGTTATGCGTAAAATGAGCGGTAAGTTAATAAATTTTGATTTTTCCTGGAGGGTCGAAGACCCTTAACAATACAAGGGTGCATCGGCCAACTGTAGTGGTGCAGGAGTGGGTTTCTATGGAAAAATTAAAAAAGAAAATACAAAAATTTGAAACAAAAATAATCAAGAAATAAGACAACTTTTCCTACTTGGAAGAAATCTTATCGAAATATGGCATTGCAAATGGGAATTGAAACCAAAACGTGAGAAATAGCAAAGCATCATGGTCACGGTCTAACTAGGTGTGATGTGCATGGTACAAGTGTATGTGTTATAGTATCTTTGTGGTATATTGCTAATGGAATATTTTGGAAATCAGCCAGAGTGTAAATTAGTGCACAGTACATTAATTTACATTCTGGTGTTTAATTAACCCTTCATAACTAAACTGTTAGCATTTATTCTTCAGAATATTTACATAAACGGAACAACAACAACCTTGAGTGGAATTATCTATTTACAAGTTATATTCTTGAACATATGCTAAAGTGATAGTGACTACAATAACCTTATCTACAGAGAAGCATAAACAAATCTAATAAATATAAACAGAATACATTACTAATTAGAAATTATAATTTATATTTATCTGTAAACAAAAGTAAATATTATGATTTGTCTTTCTTGTAAATCTAAAGTTTCTACTGGAACTAATGATGCTAGAACCTTTAATTGTGATGGCTGCAGAAGATCCATTCATTATACTTGTTCAGGAGTGTGTGCTTCTGAAATCAAGTGTATTGAATTAAAAAAAACCAGGGTGTTAAAATTTTTCTGTCCTGAATGTGAACAAGGATTACTACACGTTCCTAAGCTTATCAAACTAATTGATGAATTGCAGAGGGAAGTTGCATTACTCAAGGAGGTGAAATTAAACAGTAATACTAATTGTAACGAAATGATAATTCAAGAGATTTCGAAAGGCATTCGAGGTCTAGAAATATTATGATATATGATTTACCAGAATCTCAAGAAGTTGAAGTGGAAAAAAGACTTGCTCATGATAGGAACTTGGTACAGAATATATTTCAGAAACTTTGCAATGCTGATACTACCATTAATAAAATCATTCGCATTGGAAAAAAGGAATCTATTAATCGTCCGCTCAAAGTTATTATGAATTCTACCTTAGATGCGAACTCAATCATACATAGTAATATTCGTAATAAGAATCTAAAATTTAAGATCTCACCTGATAGAACTCCCATGCAGATAGAATATTTTAAGAAAATTAAAGAGGAACTGACTATAAGAAAATCCAAGGAGAATGACATATATATATATATATATATATATATATATATATATATATATATACATATATTTTACCCAAGAATTCACAAACCTACTATTTCATCTATAGACCTAATAATATTCATCTTAGTAAATACTCCCACATATTCAACATCGCAAAATTTATATCTGATATTAGCTTGAAGATTAATCCTTTCCTCTGGAAGGATACAACACCACAAGACAGCTTCACATATTAAATGTTAATACAAATACAACAACATTTCAACCTATCCTCATAACCATAGCTTCTCATCTCGACTTGACTGTTATGATCTTTATTCATCAAACATTCCCAATAGAACTCGTCATACAACATCAAATAACAAATAAATGGTTATTATCATTAAATCGAACCTATACTTTGTCAGTACTATCAAAGATAACCTATTTCTTAGTACTATCAACCTTATTTTCAACAAACACATAAATTTAATGCTATATCTCAAAAAAGTCTATTTACATTACTTTTTGGTACTCCAATAGGCTCACCAACTTGGATCGACCAATTCTAGCCCAGATAGTAATGGACCTTTTATTAGACAGTGTCATCCAAAAAACTAACCTTCCGTTCCAAATGGTTTTCCTAGTAAAGTTACATTGATGACACTTATTCTGTTCAGTACCATATGACCAAGTAGTAATCAACTCTTCAGCACTTACAACAACTCTTAATGAACATTTAAAATTCACCCATAGATACAAGTTAAGAAAAATTAAATACAATTCACTTTTTAGACACAAATGTCATGTCGAGATCTGATGAAAACTCTTCTAATTCACTCTTGACTAGTTACAAAACCAACAATTATTCTGGCAGGTATATTAACTACTTATTCCAATCATTCAAATAAATGCATAAAATATTTCAACTACTTTATTAGCATTAAAGTACAACGCATAACTTAAATATTTAGCTCATCCTAATTCATTCATTGGAATAACAATATCCAAGAATTAAAGAAAGTCTTTCATAAATAATGGTATACCCAATACAGCCCATTAATCAATCAAATGCTAAACACCAACACAACTTCCACAATTTACCACCCAATTAAATGCAGATACTATATACAAAAATTACCCTATATACAAATACTTAAACACCACTACTCGTTCGCAACTACTAAGAAGACCACAACTATAGTTCATCACATACTACTACAACAGATCAATAAAAACATTTTCACCCATCTCAAAGACAAGACTGAAACCATTATGTGCAACAACACAGTATACAAGATTCGTTGCAGTTGCAATTATTTCTACATTGGACAGTCAAGTCAGTGGCTTGAGACAGGTTAACTCAACACCGCAGTGACACAAAACTTGGAAAAATAACTGCGCTCTTGCCATACATGCACATACCACAAAACACAAACCGGCTTTCGACGAAACACAAATTTTAGAAATAGAACAGAACTACTACAAACGTTTATTCTTAGAATCATTTTATATACAAAAAGAACTAAACTGCATTAATAATAAACAAGACCAAAAAAATTTAGGCATCATTTACTCCCAACTTTATAAACACTAGAAAGTATTCCAATAGTTTTGTAACACATTCCATCTTACTACAGCAACCTATATTTTGATATTCATGTAACGTTCCCATAGTTATAGTACCTTTTCACTGTCTTCATGATGTATGTCATCTAGTAAAATCATATGTCATAGTCTATTTCTAATTTAAATATTTCTATGTAAGTAATTTTAACAACATTGTAATCTTTTATTTTATAAAACAAACCATATTTTCAGACTTACGATTAAGGTCAGAAACCGACCGAAACGTCAAGTAATTAGAGGAATTTAAAGACGATTGTTTTTATTTGACCTAAAATATCCCAAAACACAAAAAAAAAAACCCTTATTATATAAAGTATAATTGGTCAAGAAAATTAATATTATATATATATATATATATATATATATATATATATATATATATATATATATATTATATTAGTTTTACACAAGGTAAGTTGATAAATACTTACGTATTGAAATTAATAAGATGAAATAATAACTTAGACTTTTAAGTAAAGCCCAAATGATCATTTCAAATCGAGCTAGTAATTGAAAGAAGGAAAATATAAGGCCTTGGACAGGATTTGAACCTGCATCTCATTGCCGTGGTACTGGGAAAATCCTCACCAACAAAAGTATCTTCGAAAATAATATAAAATTTTCAAATTCGAAAATGGACCTTGAATAATACTTTCTCTAAAATTCCTTCATTATAATTTATTTATTTATTTTAATACTCTACGTAAACTGTGGGATTTGGTGAGCTCATAATAACCCAAATAATGTATGCCCTTCTACTCTTTGCATACTCTAAAACAAAGAAAAACAAAGCCATGTACTCTTCACAAAATTTCACGTTCTGATGGAACGTTTAAAAGCTTTCTAGACACCTTCAATTTCTAGTTGAATACCGTAATAAAGTTATTTACACATACTCTGTTCAATACTTAAACAAATCACACTACCTTAAAAACACTTTCATACTCTACCCCAATGTTTACAGTTTATAGGAATCACAAATTTAAATCGTTACCTGGAATTTCTAGAAGATCTTCGCTCTGTAGATGATGCCATGTAATTTTCTACCAGGTCAGCAGGTCGATTCTCTCAATTACTAGACGACTTCCATTTCAGTTAATCTGCCAACGCCTCCTTCTCGGTGTAACCAAATTCCAAATTTTATTTCACAGTAATCTACGTTATTTAATGTCCCGAAACGAGTTGATAATAAATTATAGGTGATACCTCTATTAAAATAAGTTATTTCGGCACACTAACCGCGTTTTTAATTAATTTAGAGGTTATCAGTAAGCAATACACTTTAAATTATTTGTTAATGCTTACAACTCGTGTTAATTTCTATACGTGCCTTTGGGACGATTGAAATAATAAGGCACGAAGTTGAAAGACAAGAGAGCGAGTCCTAGTTCTCTAGAGTATTTATGTCGTTCGACTGTAACCTCTCCAGGCCCCCAGTTATCCGAAATCCACTGCACACCACACACATTCCGACAATTTTGCACTCAACCCCAATTTCAAATCTGCGAATTTCAATACCTCGTTATAAAATTTCAAGAAAATCACGCTACACTATCCTCGTGTCTATGCCAAGTTGAACTAACATATCGACCAATCGTAGACTTAATGACGTTTCTCAAATCCCTCCTTTACTATTGCCGTCTCATGCTTATACGTTTTCTACGTCTCAGTCTAACCTAGTCTGAGTGGTTGAAAATCGATATCCTGGTTTGTGCGCTGTTTACACACGTGGACTGTCTGCGTGCGTTAAATAACCCCCTTATTAGCATTTACCGTGAATATAAGCGACGGTTTATCCGACGTTCTCTGTAACCATTTGATCTACACAATTTAAGCAGAACATGACCTTTAGAAAAATACGCAGGTGTTCAATCGTAATATTTTAAATAACACTTCTACGATTTGGATTTTCCACGTATTTCAACCCTCCTGATATATTTGTACGTTAGCAAATGCGTCTCATTTTGTATTATTGGGTTTTTAAACGCTTTTATGCATATTATACATCAATACTCGTTCAATTAATTCAAATTAATTACTAAATTAATGGCATTGGCTTCTACCCTTTAATTTCTTTGCAAACCTACTTAAATTTCATTAATTATTTATAAAATTTTGTTAATACCGGATACTTAAAAATGAATTAACTAATATAATTTCCGCACGTAGTTTCTGGTTGTTTCTTTATACAGGGTGTTTTGAAATTGCTTCGCTTATATTTATTTTTGATCTTTTAAAACCACTATAATATAATATATATATATATATATATATATATATATATATATATATATTAAACATATTAAAGGTAGCCCAACTATTTTTAAATATAAACACATACCAAAAAACATGTAGATCCACCATTTTCTATTTATGTGTATTATCAAAATGTCACAGGTCTTAGAACAAAGTTGACATCTTTAAAATGTTCCAATCTTGTGTTGACTCATAAATTTGATGTTATCATATTAGTGGAAACTTGGTTAACTGATAAATTCTATACGACTGAGCTTGGATGAGTGGGTTATGATGTGTACAGATGTGATCGTTCCAGTATAACTAGTGAATTTGATCGAGGGGGAGGTGTCCTGATTGCTATTAATGGCATTTTACCAGCTAAGCAAATAACTACGGTATGCAAACACATTGAAATGTTATTTATTCTATTGATTTTTAACAAAAAAAAACAATTTTTGGGGCAGCATATATTCCACCTAATTCTCCATTAAATGTATATGAAGACTTCTGTGAAGAACTAATACTTATATCTAATTTGCATTTGAGAGCTACAATTGTTTTACATGGCGATTTTAACCTTCCTAATGCAGCTTGGTCCAATGATGAAATGGGGGTTAAATTACTTGGTTATAATTCACTAAATGCTCAGTGCTTAGAGGAAACAGTATCTTTCCTAAATATGTTTCAAACTAATAATATATTAAATTTAAAGACGATTGTTTTTATTTGACCTAAAATATCCCAAAACACAAAAAAAAACCCTTATTATATAAAGTATAATTGGTCAAGAAAATTAATATTATATATATATATATATATATATATATATATATATATATATATATATATATATTATAATTAGTTTTTACACAAGGTAAGTTGATAAATACTACGTATTGAAATTAATAAGATGAAATAATAACTTAGACTTTTTAAGTAAAGCCCAAATGATCATTTCAAATCGAGCTAGTAATTGAAAGAAGGAAAATATAAGGCCTTGGACAGGATTTGAACCTGCATCTCATTGCCGTGGTACTCGGGTAAAATCCTCACCAACAAAAGTATCTTCGAAAATAATATAAAATTTTCAAATTCGAAAATAGAAAAAAAAATATTGCTTACCCGTTTTCCTCTCTTCCTCAGTTGAACGGCCTTCTTCAACTGCTTCCGGCTAACTCATTAGGACCTCCTTTTTGATAGCTATATTCATTCATAAATCCTATCATTCACGCACACGCCCAATAAAACCACAAAATACAACAAACATACAATCTTTTATTTATTCCTATTTACAAATGCAATTCATTATTATTTTATTGTTCACGTTACACTTCAGTAACCCTTATTTTGTAAGTCTTTTATTTAATTTTAAACTCATCAAACACATAAAATGTACGCAGAGTAAATGGACCTTGAATAATACTTTCTCTAAAATTCCTTCATTATAATTTATTTATTTATTTTAATACTCTACGTAAACTGTGGGATATGGTGAGCTCATAATAACCCAATTAATGTATGCCCTTCTACTCTGCATACTCTAAAACAAAAAAAAACAAAGCCATGTACTCTTCACAAAATTTCACGTTCTGATGGAACGTTTAAAAGCTTTCTAGACACCTTCAATTTCTAGTTGAATACCGTAATAAAGTTATTTACACATACTCTGTTCAATACGTAAACAAATCACACTACCTTAAAAACACTTTCATACTCTACCCCAATGTTTACAGTTTATAGGAATCACAAATTTAAATCGTTACCTGGAATTTCTAGAAGATCTTCGCTCTGTAGATGATGCCATGTAATTTTCTACCAGGTCAGCAGGTCGATTCTCTCAATTACTAGACGACTTCCATTTCAGTTAATCTGCCAACGCCTCCTTCTCGGTGTAACCAAATTCCAAATTTTATTTCACAGTAATCTACGTTATTTAATGTCCCGAAACGAGTTGATAATAAATTATAGGTGATACCTCTATTAAAATAAGTTATTTCGGCACACTAACCGCGTTTTTAATTAATTTAGAGGCTATCAGTAAGCAATACACTTTAAATTATTTGTTAATGCTTACAACTCGTGTTAATTTCTATACGTGCCTTTGGGACGATTGAAATAATAAGGCACGAAGTTGAAAGACAAGAGAGCGAGTCCTAGTTCTCTAGAGTATTTGTCGTTCGACTGTAACCTCTCCAGGCCCCCAGTTATCCGAAATCCACTGCACACCACACACATTCCCACAATTTTGCACTCAACCCCAATTTCAAATCTGCGAATTTCAATACCTCGTTATAAAATTACTAGAAAATCACGCTACACTATCCTCGTGTCTATGCCAAGTTGAACTAACATATCGACCAATCGTAGACTTAATGACGTTTCTCAAATCCCTCCTTTACTATTGTGGTCGCATGCTTATACGTTTTCTACGTCTCAGTCTAACCTAGTCTGAGTGGTTGAAAAATCGATATCCTGGTTTGTGCGCTGTTTACACACGTGGACTGTCTGCGTGCGTTAAATAACCCCCTTATTAGCATTTACCGTGAATATAAGCGACGGTTTATCCGACGTTCTCTGTAACCATTTGATCTACACAATTTAAGCAGAACATGACCTTTAGAAAAATACGCAGGTGTTCAATCGTAATATTTTAAATAACACTTCTACGATTTGGATTTTCCACGTATTTCAACCCTCCTGATATATTTGTACGTTAGCAAATGCGTCTCATTTTGTATTATTGGGTTTTTAAACGCTTTTATGCATATTATACATCAATACTCGTTCAATTAATTCAAATTAATTACTAAATTAATGGCATTGGCTTCTACCCTTTAATTTCTTTGCAAACCTACTTAAATTTCATTAATTATTTATAAAATTTTGTTAATACCGGATACTTAAAAATGAATTAACTAATATAATTTCCGCACGTAGTTTCTGGTTGTTTCTTTATACAGGGTGTTTTGAAATTGCTTCGCTTATATTTATTTTTGATCTTTTAAAACCACTATAATATATATATATATATATATATATATATATATATATATATATATATATTAAACATATTAAAGGTATCCCAACTATTTTTAAATCTAAACAAATACCAAAAAACATGTAGATCCACCATTTTCAATTTCTGTTTATTATCAAAATGTCACAGGTCTTAGAACAAAGTTGACATCTTTAAAATGTTCCAATCTTGTGTTGACTCATAAATTTGATGTTATCATATTAGTGGAAACTTGGTTAACTGATAAATTCTATACGAATGAGCTTGGATGAGTGGGTTATGATGTGTACAGATGTGATCGTTCCAGTATAACTAGTGAATTTGATCGAGGGGGAGGTGTCCTGATTGCTATTAATGGCATTTTACCAGCTAAGCAAATAACTACGGTATGCAAACACATTGAAATGTTATTTATTCTATTGATTTTTAACAAAAAAAAACAATTTTTGGGGCAGCATATATTCCACCTAATTCTCCATTAAATGTATATGAAGACTTCTGTGAAGAACTAATACTTATATCTAATTTGCATTTGAGAGCTACAATTGTTTTACATGGCGATTTTAACCTTCCTAATGCAGCTTGGTCCAATGATGAAATGGGGGTTAAATTACTTGGTTATAATTCACTAAATGCTCAGTGCTTAGAGGAAACAGTATCTTTCCTAAATATGTTTCAAACTAATAATATATTAAATTTTAATCGAATCATATTAGATTTAGTATTTTCCAATCAAAGACATCTTAATGTTATAGAATCTGATGAATTATTGGTTCCGGCGGATGTTCACCACTCAGCATTAGATTATCAATAACTGAATGCGTACAATTGGAACCTCTACAATATGAATATTGCGATTATAATTTTAAAATAGGGAATATTAGATTTAGTATTTTCCAGTCAAAGACATCTTAATGTTATAGAATCTGACGAATTATTGGTTCCGGCGGATGTTCACCACCCAGCATTACATTTATCAGTAACTGAATGCGTACAATTGGAACCTCTACAATATGAATATTGCGATTATAATTTTAAAATAGGGAATTATATTGGAATGGACGATTTTTTATCTTCTTTCAATTGGGATAAAATTATAGCTAAAGATGTTAATGACTCTGCCCAACAGTTATACAATATTTTGCATGTTGCGATGAATAGCTATATTCCTAAGAAAAAGAATAGAATTCATACTTATCCAAAATGGTTTAGTGATGACTTAAAAAGACTTGTTCATACTAAGAAACTAGCTCACAAAAGATATAAGTATTCTGGGTCTTGGCTTGACTAGTTGCTATTTGCAAATCTAAGGAAAAAATGCAAATTAAAATCGATGGATTGTCATAATACCTACCTTATGAATCTGGGATATGAATTTCAGCATAAACCTAAATCCTTCTGGAACTATATAAAAATCCAAAAACCTGGTAATCTAATACCAAATTATATGGAATATAATAATAAATCAGGCACGAACCCTTTTGAAATTGTGAATTTGTTTGCAGATTATTTTGCTGAGGTTTACTCCACCTCTAACGTTTCTAATCCTATGAACCATAAACTGGCAACAGCTAGTATTACCTTTTGTACACTTTCTGTTACAGACGTATGTAACGAACTTGATAAGTTAGATATTAATAAAAGCTCGGGGCCTGATGGAATGTCTCCATTGCTGTTGTATAAATGTAGATTTGTATTATCCTATCCATTATATTTATTGTTCAAACTATCTTTAAACCTAGGAATATATCCAGACATGTGGAACACTTCATTTATAATACCGATCTTCAAAAATGGTGAACGTATGTTAATTAATAATTCCGTCCGATATCCATATTATCACAAATTGCTAAAACACTAGAGAATATTGTTACTAAACAACTTTCCTTCCAACTTAAGCACTTAATCATACCTATGCAACATGGATTTATTAAAGGTAGACCTACCATCTCAAATTTACTAATCTACGAACAGGTAATTCTTGATGCATTTGAAAATGGATATCAGGTGGATTTTATTTACACTGATTTCGCTAAGGATTTTGACACAGTTAATCATAATATTTTAGTTGAGAAGCTTATGATGATTGGTGTTGAAGGTACCTTACTGCAGTGGCTAAAAGATTATTTAAACAATAGGAAACAAATTGTAAAAATTTATAATTACTTATCTATTGCACACTATTGAAGTCACATCAGGAATTCCACAGGGCTCCCACTTCGCACCTTTACTGTTTAATTGTTTCATTAACGATAATACGAATAATTTCAAGTTTTGCCAATCCTTACTATTTGCAGATGATTTGAAATTGTTTGCTGTCATTACTACATCAGAAGATTGTATCTTACTACAAAATGATTTAAATAATCTAGCATTATGGTGTACTTTAAATGATATTAAATTATACCTATCTGAATGTAAAATTATGCGGTTTTATAGAATTTAACATGTCATAGAGAGTGACTATTTTTTGGAAAACACTCCTCTTAGTTTTGTCACCAGCATAGTCGATTTTGGAATATTATTCGACTGGCAATTAACATTTAAATTTCATATCAATAATATAAGTAATAAGGCAACGAAAATACTTGGTTTTGTAATTAGGAATATGAAGGAGATCAATAATATAAAAAGTATTGTAGCCGTTTACTGCTGTCTCGTAAGATCCATACTTGAATATGGCTCAACTATTTGGTCACCATACTATAGTAACCATAAGAATAGAATAGAGAAAGTACAAAGGAAATTCCTAAGATTTATTGCGTACAAAATGGACATTAAATATACAACATTTGGGTATAATTTTCTCCTTAACTCTTGTAATATTGAAAGTCTAGATAGTAAAAGGAAATACTATGATTTATGTCTTCTCTACAAAATTATTAATGGTTTAATGGATTGTAGCGAAATTCTTCAAATGATAAATTTCAATATTCCAAAAAAGGGACTTAGATTAAATAACTTATTTTTTTACTCCTTTGCATTCAAATAACTACACCTACAATGGACCTGTTAGTAGATTGGTCAGATTGGGCAATGAATGCAAATTGGACTTCTTTAATCTTCCAATAAAACCCTTCAAGGCAAACTTAAAAAGCTCATTGGAGCAGTACGAAGATTGAAAAGTTACGACAATTATAATCTATACGTCATTTAGTTAACTTTAATAGCATTTAGTTTATATTTCATTTGATTTTATATTTTTTATATTATTTTTATTTTATTTTAATCTATTTTTAAAAAGGGGAAAACATTTTCCCCATTTTTCTTATTTTTATTTTTAATTTTCTCTATATTCAGTAATTCATTATCAGTTTTTTAATAATTTTTGTTTAATATTTGATTTATACTTTAATTTTGTACATGTACATTGAACAACAAATCTATATGGATAATTCTGAAAATGGTGTTACGTTAATAAATAAATAAATAAATTCCTGGTAGAGGGCATGAGCTGGGTTATGAGCTATAAGTAACACAAAAAAAAAACGGAATAGGGCGCCACTACGTTACTAGGGAAAAGAAAATGTTTCAAGGGAAAACGTAGAAGTCCCAAGAAATGTAAACCAAAAATATGGTTGAGAAACAACTCCTATGCCAGTACCGACTGTTGTTTGTGTTCATGAAATAATAAGTCAAGATTTTTATGTTTCTAGGTATCTTTAAAACAAGCTTGTTATATTATGTAAATTCATATCATATACAACTTTTAAAGAATTCTCAGATTAAATACTTCTACTACTTCCAAAATTGTTTAATATATTATTAAGGCATATATTACACAATTGGCGATGAGGATAAAGTTATGGCTAATACTGGAAATTTTGAGGAATTTAATACTTTACATGCGATTTTCCAATGCTCCACCCGAAGGTACTACATTGGCCAGGAAGCAAGTTTTTTTTTACCTGGAAAATTTAGAATTTTGCAGAACCCTTGCTGTTCCAAGGAAGGTAGGGATCTTTAACGTGCGTGACAACACACACACGGGACCTCCATTTTACCTCTCATCCGAACGAGGGTGTATTTTTGTGAAAAATGCTCGCTTAACATTTTTCAAGCGGACCGTGTCGGGATTCGAACCCAGGACCTTGGGCGTAGTATTCACACACATACCACTACGCCACGGAGCCGCCTGGAATTTAATACTACTCAACCTGAAGCATGGAAATCCTATGCCGAAAGATTAGAGTTCTTCATGGAGGCTAATAATATTAAAGATGACACACTTAAACGTGCAACTATATTAACAGTTTGTGGTTTAAAATGCTATTCTACGATTAAGTCGATTTTTGCTCCCAAAAAAGTAATGGAACATTCTTATGAAAAAATAATTACAAACTGACTGAACATTTTTTTTCCAAAACCTTCTACAATAGTTCAGCGCTATAAGTTTTATAAAAGGGATCAAAAACAAAACGTATCAATTGCTACTTTTGTTGAAGAATTGCGATCGATGGCCGATAGCTGCGAGTTTTCTTACGATTTAAAAGTCTTAAATACACAATTTAAAGGTTTATAATAGCAATCGCGCAAGCGCGGAAAAAGCGACGCCACGGCAGGTGGTAGCTCCAAGCTTTACACAGGCTTTAGCGCGGCCATCTGACAATGACGTCACCAATAACAAATTAAATACGCCATTGGCGGAAAAATATAAATTAAATTAGCGAACAAATTAAGCAATTAAAGTACTTACATAAGAAATCCGACGTCCAGCGGGGTCGAGTTAAAGTTGGCTTCTGTTGAAGTCCATCAGGGCTACTGATGGCCCTTTTAAGGTAATTAATGGAGGGTACGCCTAACGTCCATCCAAATGACTTCGACTGGATCTCAGGGCTCCACTCCGGAGTGTTTAAAGATGGTGCTCTGGCGTGGAATGCGGTTCGGCCAACGGCTACAAATTACCTCTTACCTATGTAGGGAATAAACAGGGAAAACCAGGTATAAGGAGCGACAAACAGATATGCAAGGCAAGGAAATCTACATAGATAAAGATAAAGGCACGATACGATACCTGAACAAAACCGCTCTTCACAAAGGTCAGAGGTAAAAAGCCATGTTACAGAGCCCATCGGAAAAAACCCCGCTGTTCTGTCCTTTCACGCGTTGGCGCGAAATTATTCGCCCAACCCACTTTTGACGTGACGGAAATACGCGCACCGAGTCTTTTGAATTTTAAGGCGCGAAAACTTCCGCACATCAAAGCTAAAACTAGGGAATGTTTAGTGCCAATTTATTGGCACGTAACAGTTTCCGAGTGATTTCTTAGACGAAGCCATATGAGACCACATCGTTTGTGGGGTAGGAAGTGAATCTTTACAGCTTCGTTCACTTGCTGAAACAAATCTGACTTTAAAAGTTGCTTACGAAGTTGCACTTGTTACCGAAACTGCCTCGGAAAATATAGTTGAAATAAAGGACGATTGCAGTAGTACTACAGATTCGTGTTTCTCTATAAAAAAAAAATAGGAATAAGGATGATGCAGAGCTACAGCTGCGGTGGTAATCATTGGCGTTCAAAATGCAAACATATATTCTAGGTGTGTTGTCTGTTCACATTGCAAAAGTTTGTTTTTCAAAGAAGAGCCATTCATCTACTACAAATGTAATATCGGATAATAAAAATAGTCGGGAAGAAGAATTTAAACGAGAAATAAATAATCTTTCTGGTTCTTGTATTGCTCCTTATACAATGAAAGTTTTAATTGATGGTCAACCATGTTTGTTTGAAGTTGACACTGGTTCAGCAGAAACATTACTGTCGGAAAGATGTTTTAGAAAACTTTATCCAAAAATAACTCCTAAACTGGATCGTTCGAAACTAAATCTTATAGATTACAACAAAAGATCTCTTGCACTGCTGGGGGGTGGGGGTGTATAATGTTAATGTTAATCATGGGAATACGAGTCCAGGATCGTTGCTGGCGATCGAAAAAATTTGCTAGGACGGAAATGGTGTAATGCATTGGGTATCAAGCTATTAATAAGTGACAATAAGGAAGTTGCGTGGAATAGCACTGAGACTAATACTGCTAGTATTACAAATGACTCAAGTACGAATCAAAAATTTGCGATACTATTCGATAAATTTGCGGATGTTTTTTCTGAAGGCATATGTACTTTCAACAGTGTCCATGTATCACTCGGGATAGATCCAAATTTTAAACTTATCTACATGAAGGCAAGGCTAATACCATTTGCTCTAAAGTCACTTGTGGAAAAAGAAACTTGATTGACTAGTTAAGCAGGTGTTCTTGTCCAATTACGTACTCCAATTGTGGTAGTGCATAAGAAAAAATCAAACAAAATCAGAATATGCGGACATTACAAAAGTACGCTTAACAAAGCATTATCCAAGCATCCATATCCTATTCCTTCTGTGAACGAATTATTATCTAATTTGGCTGGTGGAAAGGTGCTTGGGAAGATTGATTTATCCCACGCTTATCAACAACTAGTAGTTAATGAAGAATTCGCAATTGCTCAGACGATTATTACTCACAAGGGGGCGTTTGCTGTTAGTCGCCTACAATTTGGCTTTTCGGTGGCTCCTGGAATATTCCAAGAATTTATGGAAAGTGTTAAGTTATTCGTGGCAGCCACGTTGGCCAAATTTATGATCCGTTGGCTCGTAGCCGTGCGTAACACAAAGATATTCAAAGAAATGACCGGGCTCAATCGGAGAGTAGGGGGGGTTGTAGAAAGCAGACTGACATATAATGTATGCGGCGGTAAGGAGTTAGTAACAATACCTGCAAGAAAAATAGTTAAGCAAACATGAAAAAAAAGAATAAGCATAGCAGCAATGAAAAGTCTAAATTATTCAGTACTTTGTAGAATGTAAAAAAAGAAACTGTTTAGATAAACCATATAATATAACAACAGTAAAAGCAATACAGAAAAATGTTTAGTACAAAGTGAGGTATATTGGGGAGTTGCAGAAACGTTTCCTCACACACCAATTAAACATAAATCAGATAAAATGTTGACAAAAGATAAATAGATAAGACACAATTGGTATGAGTAATTTAGTAGTATTGATTTTTCTTTCTTTCTTTTTTTTCTATGTTTTAAAATAGCATGCAAGTCTATTGTAAAAGGTATCAGAATGACAAAGATATGGTAAAGCAACGGATAGATATTTAAAGTAATAACAAGTAGGAAATGCAACTGAAGTGTGGGATTCAACGATGTCCTGCACTAATGAAGCACTTCACCCTTGACTGTGAGGGTGTTGATGGAAGTTATCACACGTTACACTAATCACACCTACGTATTTCACTGGTATTAGCAGCAGACATTATCACGCGTCGGAACTATGTAGCCTTGATAAATTTCTTGGTAATTCTATTTCCTAAGACAGTAATTTCGAAATATTCTGTAGCACTAGTTTAATTTCAACTGGGACCAAAGGTATATTATTTTCATAAACATCCCAAAAGCAGTGAGACACTTCAACCAATACCTTTGTAGGCCGGTAATCTGTTATATTTCACAAATAACGAAATTTGCGCAAGCAATGATCTATTTTAGATTCTTTGTTGTTAGAAAATTCAGAAACTACAGTATCACTGTATTTAAATAATCCAAAGTATGCGCTACTCTGAAAAGAAAAGGACCGCGAAACTAGATCGCACACACAGTTTAAATATCAAAAGACAAAACATCTAAAAAGAACCATAATGGGTAAAGCACGTGTATCACTAAAGCAAGTCCGTCAAATGTTCCTTAAAACATTTATCTCATAAGAAAAACAACTAAAAACAATTAGTAAGACACGCGTAAGCAATAAAACCGTCCGTCAAATGTTCCGTAAAGCACACGTGCCTCGAGTTTAACAAGCTCTACTACTTTTATTTTCAACAGAAAATCAACTAAAAACACGGCGTGATTGTTCATGAACAATACGAGAATTGATACCGCAGTAATTCTCACTATTCTCAAAGCAGAAAGAAGCCGTATTTTTAACGTACTTAATATATCGGAACACAGAACAGAACTCTACTCCTCGTCTGTTTATATCAATTCGTCGCTATTACAACCGCTTATCGCCTATTATCTAGACTTGTTAATAACATAATGAACATCCAAAACGTGAATGCCGCAATCATATATAATAATTAATTACAGCGGCTTATCATTTCCGATACGTTGGAAAGTAATTTACGAATAATCCAATTTACAATTCTTTACGCTAACAGAAAGGGAGCGTAAAAATGTTAAGCTATAAAAAATGCCCGTTACAAAAGACTTGCAGAATGTCGAAGACGCTGTGCATTTTTTGACGATGTTCTCATCTCTGCTCAGACTGAAGAGGACTTTGCAAATCGCATTACACGAAGTTTTACAATTTTCAAAGATAGCGACCTAAAACTGAATAAAGAATAATGTTTTTGGGTTAGCCTTGGGTTTCGTGTTGATTCTGTAGGTATCCACCCAACCGAAGAAAAGTACAAGGCTATACATGATACACCAGTTCCCAAAAATAAAACGGAATTGCAAGCATTTTGAGTATGCTTAATTTTTATCACATTTTTCTAAAGGGCAAAGCCACAATTGCTGAACCTTTACATAGGCTCCTGAATTGCTCAAGCGATTGGGTTTGTACTGCTATCCATGACAAAGCTTTTATGAATGTAAAAAAACTAATTACTTCAAATGCAGTGGTGGTACACTACGATCCAATGAAACCAATAACGATTACTTGCGAGGCTTCTCAATATGGCATTGGCGCTGTTCTGAGCCACGTTTTACCAAACGGAGTGGAAGCTCCAATTGCATTTTACTATAAAAGAATGAATTCTACAGAAAGGGGTTATTCACAGTTGGATCGGGAAGCTTTAAGCATTATTGCAGGAATAAAAAAAATCCATAGTTACTTGTATGGCATGAAATTCACAATTGCTACGAACCACAAACCACTGTTGGGTCTTTTGCTCCGGAGAAGCCAACTGCAAATATTATTTCTCCTAGAATGCAACGTTGGATAATTACACTAAGTACTTATGATTACGAAATTAAATACAAACCTGGTAAGCAAATTTCTAACGCAGATGGGTTAAGTAGACTGCCTTTGCCTATCATAGAACAAAATATTGAAAACCCAAAAGAAGTTCTATTATTCGAATCGATGGAAGATCCTCCTTTAGATGCTAAGCAAATTTTTGCTAACGCACTCGGGATAGATCCAAATTTTAAACTTATCTACATGAAGGCAAGGCTAATACCATTTGCTCTAAAGTCACTTGTGGAAAAAGAAACTTGATTGACTAGTTAAGCAGGTGTTCTTGTCCAATTACGTACTCAATTGTGGTAGTGCATAAGAAAAATCAAACAAAATCAGAATATGCGGACATTACAAAAGTACGCTTAACAAAGCATTATCCAAGCATCCATATCCTATTCCTTCTGTGAACGAATTATTATCTAATTTGGCTGGTGGAAAGGTGCTTGGGAAGATTGATTTATCCCACGCTTATCAACAACTAGTAGTTAATGAAGAATTCGCAATTGCTCAGACGATTATTACTCACAAGGGGGCGTTTGCTGTTAGTCGCCTACAATTTGGCTTTTCGGTGGCTCCTGGAATATTCCAAGAATTTATGGAAAGTGTTAAGTTATTCGTGGCAGCCACGTTGGGCGCCAAATTTATGCTCCGTTGGCTCGTAGCCGTGCGTAACACAAAGATATTCAAAGAAATGACCGGGCTCAATCGGAGAGTAGGGGGGGTTGTAGAAAGCAGACTGACATATAATGTATGCGGCGGTAAGGAGTTAGTAACAATACCTGCAAGAAAAATAGTTAAGCAAACATGAAAAAAAAGAATAAGCATAGCAGCAATGAAAAGTCTAAATTATTCAGTACTTTGTAGAATGTAAAAAAAGAAACTGTTTAGATAAACCATATAATATAACAACAGTAAAAGCAATACAGAAAAATGTTTAGTACAAAGTGAGGTATATTGGGGAGTTGCAGAAACGTTTCCTCACACACCAATTAAACATAAATCAGATAAAATGTTGACAAAAGATAAATAGATAAGACACAATTGGTATGAGTAATTTAGTAGTATTGATTTTTCTTTCTTTCTTTTTTCTATGTTTTAAAATAGCATGCAAGTCTATTGTAAAAGGTATCAGAATGACAAAGATATGGTAAAGCAACGGATAGATATTTAAAGTAATAACAAGTAGGAAATGCAACTGAAGTGTGGGATTCAACGATGTCCTGCACTAATGAAGCACTTCACCCTTGACTGTGAGGGTGTTGATGGAAGTTATCACACGTTACACTAATCACACCTACGTATTTCACTGGTATTAGCAGCAGACATTATCACGCGTCGGAACTATGTAGCCTTGATAAATTTCTTGGTAATTCTATTTCCTAAGACAGTAATTTCGAAATATTCTGTAGCACTAGTTTAATTTCAACTGGGACCAAAGGTATATTATTTTCATAAACATCCCAAAAAGCAGTGAGACACTTCAACCAATACCTTTGTAAGCCGGTAATCTGTTATATTTCACAAATAACGAAATTTGCGCAAGCAATGATCTATTTTAGATTCTTTGTTGTTAGAAAATTCAGAAACTACAGTATCACTGTATTTAAATAATCCAAAGTATGCGCTACTCTGAAAAGAAAAGGACCGCGAAACTAGATCGCACACACAGTTTAAATATCAAAAGACAAAACATCTAAAAAGAACCATAATGGGTAAAGCACGTGTATCACTAAAGCAAGTCCGTCAAATGTTCCTTAAAACATTTATCTCATAAGAAAACAACTAAAACAATTAGTAAGACACGCGTAAGCAATAAAACCGTCCGTCAAATGTTCCGTAAAGCACACGTGCCTCGAGTTTAACAAGCTCTACTACTTTTATTTTCAACAGAAAATCAACTAAAAACACGGCGTGATTGTTCATGAACAATACGAGAATTGATACCGCAGTAATTCTCACTATTCTCAAAGCAGAAAGAAGCCGTATTTTTAACGTACTTAATATATCGGAACACAGAACAGAACTCTACTCCTCGTCTGTTTATATCAATTCGTCGCTATTACAACCGCTTATCGCCTATTATCTAGACTTGTTAATAACATAATGAACATCCAAAACGTGAATGCCGCAATCATATATAATAATTAATTACAGCGGCTTATCATTTCCGATACGTTGGAAAGTAATTTACGAATAATCCAATTTACAATTCTTTACGCTAACAGAAAGGGAGCGTAAAAATGTTAAGCTATAAAAAATGCCCGTTACAAAAGACTTGCAGAATGTCGAAGACGCTGTGCATTTTTTGACGATGTTCTCATCTCTGCTCAGACTGAAGAGGACTTTGCAAATCGCATTACACGAAGTTTTACAATTTTCAAAGATAGCGACCTAAAACTGAATAAAGAATAATGTTTTTTGGGTTAGCCTTGGGTTTCGTGTTGATTCTGTAGGTATCCACCCAACCGAAGAAAAGTACAAGGCTATACATGATACACCAGTTCCCAAAAATAAAACGGAATTGCAAGCATTTTTGAGTATGCTTAATTTTTATCACATTTTTCTAAAGGGCAAAGCCACAATTGCTGAACCTTTACATAGGCTCCTGAATTGCTCAAGCGATTGGGTTTGTACTGCTATCCATGACAAAGCTTTTATGAATGTAAAAAAACTAATTACTTCAAATGCAGTGGTGGTACACTACGATCCAATGAAACCAATAACGATTACTTGCGAGGCTTCTCAATATGGCATTGGCGCTGTTCTGAGCCACGTTTTACCAAACGGAGTGGAAGCTCCAATTGCATTTTACTATAAAAGAATGAATTCTACAGAAAGGGGTTATTCACAGTTGGATCGGGAAGCTTTAAGCATTATTGCAGGAATAAAAAAAATCCATAGTTACTTGTATGGCATGAAATTCACAATTGCTACGAACCACAAACCACTGTTGGGTCTTTTGCTCCGGAGAAGCCAACTGCAAATATTATTTCTCCTAGAATGCAACGTTGGATAATTACACTAAGTACTTATGATTACGAAATTAAATACAAACCTGGTAAGCAAATTTCTAACGCAGATGGGTTAAGTAGACTGCCTTTGCCTATCATAGAACAAAATATTGAAAACCCAAAAGAAGTTCTATTATTCGAATCGATGGAAGATCCTCCTTTAGATGCTAAGCAAATTTTTTGCTAACGGCTAAGGATCCCATTCTGATCTTTGCTATTTCTGTGACCATGTTTTTCTTGTACATTCCCTGTCCAAGGGATTTACTTCATAAATGAAAGCATCCAGCAAAGGTTGCCATTGTAATCCCAAAGCTTTCTGATAAATGACTGTTGTGTCATTAAACGAAAATGTTTCTTGACAACTTAAAGTTCTCTAAAACCACCGGAAAGTTGCTATTCCACTTTCTCAAGACAAACCCACTGGAATTATAAATTTTATCCAAATCAAAAAATAATCACCTTGCTTCTTCCACAGAACCACAACCTGTCACCAAATCATCAACATATATATCAGAAGCCAAAACAATTGTTGCAAAGGGGTAATGCACGTTTTCAATGCTTGCAAGTTCTTGTATCACTCGCAAGACCAAGTATGCTGCTGATTTGAGGCGATATGTCACAGTGTTTAAGTGATAATGCATAATAGGTTGAGTAGGTTCAAACCTCCATAAAAATTTTTAAAGTTACGATGTGCTGGTGTCACCAAAATTTGATGATACTTTTGCTTAATATCTGAAGTAAGCAGTATGAAGACGAAAATGTAAAAGGAATATCAAAATGTCCTTTTGCAAAGGAGGGCCAGCCAATAAATGATCATTCAAGGCACCATCAATAGGCACAGCTGCTGAAGCATTAAACACAGCAAGCAACTTTGTAGTTGACCTATCGGGTTTTAACACAGCATGATGAGGAATGTAATATCCACCAGATGAATCAGAATTTGTTAAAATTTGAGCCATGTATAAATTGTTTATATTCCAAAAACATTTGAGGATAGGTTTGTAACCGACGTTCCAATGCTAAAAAAATTTTGAGAGCAACCTCTAAAGATTCCACAAATACTGGTTCAGGACCTAAGAACGGCAGACATACTGTAAATGTACCAGTACTGTCTCTTGTGTAAGTATTTACGAAACATTGGTCACAAGCATCTTCTGTTGTAGATAAGTTGGCACTTTCTGGAATGCTTTCCAGCTGCCAAAACCTATTGAGACTAACATGCAACGGGTTAATGATTGCACACAATGATGTGTATGAGATAACAGTTGATTCAACTTTTCCCGTCAAAATCCAACCAAAAGTAGTTTTAATTGCAACAGGTTAGTCCAATGGACCTGTGCGAATTTCACTTAAACAATGTGCAAAAACATCTGCACTTAAAAGTAAATCAATATTTCCTGGCACATCAAAGCTAGGATCCACCAATTTCAAATTATGTATATGCGGTCATTCTTTTTTAACCAATTGATTAGTAGGCAATTTTCCACAAATATTTGGTAGTGTAAAAACTCAAACTTAGTATTGAGGGTAAGTTTATCCACAAGGTCTGATTGTACAAGTCGATGCACCTGAAATTTGTGAAGATGCAAGACCTAGCCCTTCTACTTTTGCAATTACTTGAGTCTTTTGTAGCCCAAGTCGTTGCCTACAACTTTCAGTCATGAAACTTTCCATGCTGCCATTGTCTAACAAAGCTCTTAGTGTTTGAACCTTACCATTACCACCGTGAATTGAAATATTAACTGTTTCTAACAATGTATTTGTATTTGAGCATTTTAATGTGAATAAGCTGCTTGTACTTGAAGTGCTGGTGCATTCTATCAAAGGTTTCGAATTAACCACTTGTTTCGACTGATCAACCACATCACGTTTATTTTGGTCCACTGTTGACTGTCTTTCAAAATGTAATATGAGGCTTTGTTACAGGCGGAAAAGCTACTAAGTGTATCTTTTCCAGTCAAATTAGAAAATGGGGGCGGCCTGTAAAACAAAAATTAAAGGTGGGTCACTGGCACTAGCTAGTGGAAGGTCGTGGATCATATAGAGGGTTAAAATTTTGAAAAAAAGGTTAAATTAATTTATAATATACTACAAAGATGTGGCACTTACCTTTCATAAAATATTGTGGCTTAATGACAATTGCCAAGTGCGCCAGACAAGTCGAGAATGTCCAAATGTTCGTACAAAACCTTGAGAGACTTGTCATCCCAAGGAGGACAATTGTTTCTTTTAATCAATTCCTCACTTTTTTACTACTTATAAAACTTCCATGATAAAAAAAATTAAAAAAAGACTATTGACTTAATCAACGGCAACAAAAACTATTTAATTCACAGAGCAAGAAACGTGAACCTCTTACATTCATTGATTTTGAGTTAGAAATATAAGTGAATAGGTGACTATGGAATTTATGAAAATTTTGAGTACATAAGTAGTTATCAAACACTTGTATATGAACGAAAAAAACTTATATTATAAATCATACACTAAATTAATCCTACGGTTTATGGCCAAAACGTCCTAACAAACAAACTAACTAAAAATTGGTCCTGCTACTTAACTATAAAAACTTACTTACTAAAAATTGTCCATTGTTTGAGGGTTGGTTTTCCAACGTAGAACAGTTCTTAATTTTGGGAAGAGAATCTCGCTTGTTGCTTCAGTTCATAAATTTTTAAAGAATTGACTGGCACACGATCCCGGCAGAATTTTTGACAATATCACTTACTTGTGCGTCACACGCCTACAAGCTTTTTAAATATTTATCTTGCATCACTATAAATCCGCGAACATATGGGCATAACCCTCGCGAAACTGGAAGAGTACTCACCTCTTTCCAATTTTTAAGTATCGTGATACGAAGTGGAATATTCTATCTGTGATGCCGGAAAACGCTACCCGCGAACTAGGTTTCTCTCTACTTCTTGACCACGGACGGCCCCATTGGAAGAACTCTCCGTCTTTCGCTAAAGCCTTCAAATATATAGCTTAATTCCTACTCTAATAATTATGTACGTCATTTTCTGTTATCCAATGACTGAACAGAACCTCCCACAAAACAAGATTTCAGAAACCAAATCCAACCCCTTTTAGATGAGAATCACGGAAGCAACTATTTTCCCAAGAATTTAAATTATCTTTTTCCTTCTACGAATTACTTAATTATTGCAATGTGGGATCTACCTATGGTGGCCGTAGTCTGGCATTAACAAAGACCGGCTAACCTACTTGAGTCGAAATGGATTTTAAATACAATGGATGTCTCCAGACTACTTAAAATTACTTGTAATATTTGAACAAATCAAATTGGAAATAGTTTCTGCTATTTATAAAAGGTTTCGTTTTGTATAACCCGATGTCAATCAACGAAAGGTTAAGCTTTTCAAACTGAAATTGGTTTCCTTTATTTACGCTAAAAGGTACTATACATTTTAATTTTATCCGATTTGTCAGTCTGTAACCGACCTAACTTTAAGAGGTTTATTGTTACTTGGTTTATTAGGGTAGAGCTTTAAATTATTATGACCTGCCGCTGGAATTTAGTAGCCTGAAGCTATCGGTAAATGTGGTCTTTTATTATAAAGGAGCCTGACTGAATGTGAAGTAATTTATTGTGGGAATTTTTGTCTATACTTTATTCAAGTTACTGAATTTTTAATTAGTTAATCTGTTTATTTGTTAACATTACAAAATAATGTTACAGCTTTTTGTACTTTTTACAGAATGATTTTGAAAAACATTTTGCCGTTTGATGCGACCCCACTAAACAATTGATGCATAATTGCTTTATTTTACCAAACTATAACACTCTTGAGGCGTTTTACTTAATAATGTCTGAGTGAAATAAATTATGATTATTGTCACATAGCAAATATTTTTTACTAGATGAGGTCGTTACCAATGAAGAGTGTGAATTAAATTTTAAATATGGAGGAGATTGTCACCTAACATTTGTAGCCTTGTTTGGCTTGGACTGTTTGTCCAATATCATCAAATTGCTCACTTCTAACGTCTTACAATGTTTTTTTGTACAAATAACCTTAATTGTTCATAAGTGGGAATTTCTTCTGAACTTTTCAATTCAAATGCTTTCAGTAACTCTGAATCCAATTCTTTAGAAAACATATTGAAAAGAATGACATCCAATAAGTCAACTTTTAACTGTTGCAAGCCAGCCACATTTTCTACAAAACAATTAACCACCTCGCGTAACTCTATGTGGGCATCTGCTTCAGCCTTAGGAGTGTTTTCCAAGGCTACCAAAAATGAATGAATCAATAAACGTTTGCATTCGTATCTTTTGTTTAAAATTGAATAAGCGATCTCTAAGTTTTCACCAACCATAAAAAGATGACTAATTAAATTTAAGAACCTATATCTAAGCCATCCAAGAGTACAATAAATTTTTCCACGTTTGTTAAATTAACATTATCATAAACCAGATTTTTGTAAAGACTATTAAACGAATTCCAGTGTGAAATATGACCTGAAAATTTACCAGTTGAAATTGTTTATAATTTTAAATTAGTCGAACAAGTAATGCCAGTGGATGGAATTGGTTTGATATCAGAAGCTAATGCACTTACCAACTGCATCCTGCAAAGAAGCCGTTTTGTATTTAATTTCAATAACATTTTTATTAATTGCAGCCTTGATGAACCCAATTTTGTCAATATTTTCTTTTTTTACCGAACATTTATGATACGTTGAATCCAACTCAGCTTTTAAACTTAAAGCAGATTGAAGTACAATTTTTGCTAATATAACATTCGCATTAGTAGCTTCCTGCACTGAAACTTCTACCAACAAATTCGCTACTTCTCAGGAAACTCCTAGACCGTCAACCAAAAATCGCTCAACAGAAATTTTCTTACCATTATGTAATTTAATTAATAATATATATGCCAATAAGATGCAAATAAAATTGCAAAGTTTGTTGTAAATATTTTACAATCCAACCAAATAAAACACTTTGAATGTGTAAGGTGACGGCGTACTGCAGTTCACCTTATGTAACGAGAACACAACGGTGTTTTACCAATATTTCCTTTTATATTAAAATAAACAGGAGACGAGATTTGAGCATCTTTATTGTAGCACGAACACAAGAATACTGAAGAATATACATTTACAGCCACCGCATGGTGGGGTGAAAGGGCAAAACTGGCACGCAGGCCGTCTCATTTCCTAGCTATAACGGTACATTAAAGGAATGTACTAACATACTACCAAAGTACAATTTATTGTCATGATGGGACGTAACAGAATGTTTTCAATAATTAAGAACTTAACCTTAATGTAATGTTTACTAAATACCATAAACCAGTATAAATTTTAATGTAATCAAAATCACTTTCCATTTTGTATCCAGAGATCAAAGTTTTAAACGCGACCTTTAAAACGGAATATACCTTTTTTATCTGTGCCAAAAATCTGGAACTTGAGGCAACCTACTAAACACTTTCCATTTGGACAATGGATATTATACATGAATTTCCTTTCTTTTGCTTACGAACTTTAATCATAGCCCAAATTTCGTCTTCTGAATGAGCAGGTAGAAAATCTTCCTTGAAATGAGCAACTAATGAATTCCAATCTCTCAAAGAATCGCGAACACTTCTCTACCAAATAAGTGCTTCACCTACAAATAAGTTGGCTGTGGAATCGAATAGGTCGATCTCTGTCACTGCGAGATTACGTTAACTCTTTTAACCTGTCTAAAAACTGATACAACTGTTTTGAATCACCTGAAATTTTTATAGACTAAGATTCAATTGTCAGGGGTGGTGAAATATATTGCTGTGGAAGTCGGGAACAAACGAGCCCCACGTTTGGGCCAACAAAATTTCTGTGGTTAATCGTAGAGAAACCCTTTTCTTCTCGCCCCACGAATTGGGCACCATAAAATTGCTGTGGATCTCTAGAACAATCGGGATCGCCCTAGAGTCCCAGTGTTATTGGGCCGTTATAAAATTTTCTGAAAATAAAAAATTCTTACAATATCTTAGGAACGCCTCCTTATTTCTGCATACCCTGGCTAGCTCTAAAATCTGCTTCTTCTTGGATACCTACCATCCTAAGTTCATTCGTTTCTCACAAATACAATTAAATGAAATTACCACTCAAATAATGCAACAAGACATACAACCTTTTTATTTACACATATTAACTAGTTTGTATTAGCAAGAAAATATTTACACATTTGTTTATACAATTTTATAAAATGTTACCATCTCAATCTTTAAATATTTTAAAATTTCATGATTTTTATATATTTCAACAATTTTATTTTAGACGAGTAGATGGGCTCGTCGTGCAACCTTAAATTGATTTTTATTCTGGTCTGTGTTGAGCTCAGTATAACCCAGTTACTCTAAATACTTTTAAACATCGCATTTTTGTTTAAAATAAAGCTAAAGAGCCGTTTACCTCTTACAACAACATTTTTGTCATTAATAAACATTTTTAAATAATCAAAATCAATTGTCCTTTACATATACCCCTTCAAATGAGTTTTTATGGTAATCAAATACACCCCCAATAAGTCAAAACACTCAAGCACAAAATACCAGCACAAATGTTTAAGCAAAAGCAAGAAATTAATTTCTTTACCTGGAGTAAGCTTCGTCCATCGTTACCTCTGAAAATGTGTTCCAAAACCCTCGTTGTTGTGTCCATACACTTCGTTATTCTACCTGAATCCAACTCATTTCTACTCGCTATCCAAATCTCTGCCATTACCTTTAGTATTTCTACCCGGATAATTGTCTGGACCAAGCTTAACCTTCCATAATCATTACACTTCACGCACACTGGTTTCAAACTTCTCGATTCGCTTACTCCAGTACCATCCTATCATTAGATTGTAGCGTGTAGTGACAGTACCCTCTATACGCCAGCACCCACTTGTGCAAATCACACTTTTAATACATTACCGGTACGTTACTCACAGCGTTGTACACACTTTTAAATAGTATGCTGTATTATAAGCGAGAATCAGTACAAAATAAGAGCATGTAATAGCAAGTAGGTACGAACTAAAGATATCAGAGTAAGAGATCTAAGAGAGCTTTAAATACCTCTCCCAGTGTATTTATATCCTTTTGAACACCCCTAACGTACCCTCTTTTCATCGAAATGCTTATTTTTCAATACCAATTCTTCAAATTTTGAACGTAACGAACTTCTACGCTTGAAAATTCCACGTTTACCATGCTTTTACAATGAAATTCGTTCAACATATAACCGACGCGAGCTTCTCAAAACTTCTAACCTTCGACCAATTATATTGCTTTCCCCCGTTAGTAACGTCCAACCCTTAGCTACCTTTCTTCGTTTCACCCATATTTACTGTCTCTTTTTGAATCCCACTCAAGCTACAGAAAATCGATATTGTGGTTGGCCTCCAAATCTACTGCGTATTTTCGACGAGTATCTTAACCAACATTTTATTATACGTGTTCTCTGTCTGTTTTACATTATGTATCTTTCATTTCACTTTGGCTTCAACGCATTTGTTATTTTAGCAGCTTGTCGCATCGACCGTTACAAACAATTCTACCGAATTCTGTCCTAACGTATATTTCAGTTCTTTGAACTTGACATTTAACTCTCAGGTATTTCTTTGAAGCAAACTATCCTTTTAAAATAATAATTCCGAGTTTTATAATTTCTTAAGATTCGTATAACGAACGTTTAGTTTAGTTAAATGAAAATATGCGTTTAAATTATTGATTTTCTATACTTCCTTATCCGATGCGCTTGATTTAAAATATTAACTGATTATGCTTATCCTTGGGTTTTCATGTACTCTACAGCTTCTACCCATTATGCAATTTTACATTCCAATTTAGAAATACAAAATATCTTATTATCTTTCCGTTTTTACTATCTAAACTGATTAATTTGGCGCCTAAATAAATTGTTTCTATTTCCTATATACACAGTTGTTAAAAATTTATTATCTAGACCTATATACCCCTCTCAACCTATAATTTCCACGACAATATGTAACCGTATTTTCAGACGTACTAAGATCTGTGGATGGCATTATACTTGAAACATTCTGATTAGCTACACCTGGTAGACTGATGACACTTTCTGGCAACATCTGACCTTCTAATAGTACTACTATCGTCCTCTATATATAGAATGTTGCTGTGATCTACATTGAAAAAGTGGCCGATTTCCCGTTTGTACAGGAATGTTTAGGCTAGTCGTAATAACTCCATGTGCATCCAATGCGTAAGGTACAGATTTTCGTCGTTCTTCATTTGATACCCTCAATACCCGTTGATTTTCAGTATAGTTATGCTTTGGATGGATCTTTGGGATTCCCTAGGATTGTGCTGGTGTTGAATATGGTAGCCTTTGTGTTTTCATAAAACTCTGCAGATTTTATTATTCCTTTAGTAAATAGTAAATATGTTGGATTTAGCGATTGCCTCTGGTTTAGGTGTGTGGGTTGTTAGTAACCTCTGAATGATTGATGCAAATATCTATTCTTCAGGAGTGATTGCATATTTCGTATTTCCTCTTTTTTGTTGGCATTATCAGATAATCTATGGGAGGGTGTAACTAAGGTTTTCACTTTATTTTTGTACGAATACAGTTGAGATGTTTTAGGAAATCATTGATTTGTTTTCATCCACGTGTCCATATCACCAATTATCCATAATTTAGGTTTATATATTGCAGTTTCAATTGCTTGCACTGTACTTTACTCTTTTCTCGATGTTATAAAAAGAGTAATTGCACGACGAAGCATAAAAAATACTTTGGCACAGCTTGCATTGACCTTTACGGTTGCGGAGGCTGCATGAGATTTGAAATCACAGGGTAAGAGGAATGTTTAGAGAATATCTGAATGTTAAAAATTTAAATATCAAGAAACTTGTTTACACAACTGTAAAATAACTTAGAGAAACAAAAGTTAAAACACGATAAGAGAAATTTGACTAAATATGTATATTAGTACTCAGTTATTACAATTCCAAAGGCATGTATAAGTTATACGCTTGTGTCATTAACATTGGTGACATCGCTATAAATTTTCATGATATAATTAATATATTTAATAAATGTACACGAAAAAATTTCTATAGAGAAATCAAAATAAATAATCTCTGTTTAAAAACTCAAAATTTAACTTCATGCGAGAGTAAATCAAAAAGTGATCATTTGTAATAATGTCATGTAACAAATGCACATTGAAATGAAAGTTCAAGTAATAAACCTTTTTACCATAAGAAGCTTCATGAAGTTCCGAATGTTTACATATCTTTAGGTTATGTATTAGAGAATTATATTTGAAATCATTTAAGATAAGTAAAATGTAATTAATAATCAAGACAAAATATTTGTAGTGACAAAGACAAATTTAAATAGAGGTTAGGCTTCTTTATTTTAACAGAAAAACGATAAGGTGAAAGTTTTAATCTCATACCTGTAGTATCAGAACCTGAACTAATACTATTAGTTACTTAATTTATAGGAATCTTTCAAATCCAGGAAACTGAGACATCCTGCATTGGTGGATCTCCTAGTGTAGGTACAAAACAGCATGTGGTCGACTTCAAATGTTGTCTTTAACAGACTTCTGTTCCATAAATTAAACTTGAAGATATTTTTCAATAAGATAATAATCAAGCGGCAATATGTAAAGTAGACGGAAACGAAATATAAAATTCTGTTGATGAGAGTATTTATTTTACATCATCTGGTTGTGCGAATGCACGAGCAACTTTTCCATGTAGAAATCTGAATGAGAGAACACGTTGCCGTAACATCGGTAACCAAAACACAGGTAGTCGGAACATAGGTGACCGGAGCATAGGTAACCGGAGCACCCTAGAAAATTCAGCTGTGTTACAAAAGTGAAAATTTAACACGAGGTTCAAAGGAAAATTAATCCATTAATAACTTACAATCTGTATAATTATTTGATGGGTTATACGAATAAACAACTTTTTTATGTTTCATACTAAACATCTAAAATTATATTTAAATGTTAATTTAAGATTTATGATTAGAAGGTTTACATGCCAGGTAAGCACATGAGGCAAGGTAGAAGTTCAAATCAAAAATGGCCAACAGTGCCAGATAAGCAATCAGATATCAAAAGAGAAATGAAAATTTGACACTTCAAATAAATTATTTTCGGCCATTTTCGGGATGGACGACTTCTATCGATTATTCTCAATAATACAGAATTTAGAACCACACCAGTTGTGCTTTTGGAATAAACACTTCAGAAATAACCAATAGGAAAATTTCATATAGATATAATTATTTGTACTATGTAACAAATTAGGAACTTGTGGATTAAAACTAATAATCCAGGATTGTGCGAGATACATTCTTATAGAAAATATATTATATAATAGAGTAATTTTATATTTAAATGTAGATATAAGCATTTATATGCTAATAGTGCCAAGCACAAATGTAACATGCTAAAATATAGGCAAAAGACATGTTACAGCACGCACCTCAATATCTGCCATCAATAAGTTAGCAATCACTGGTGATAATGGTGTTCCGTAGGTGCTCCTCCAACTTCTCTGTAGCAGTGTTTGTTGAAGGCATTACTACAGATGTTAGTACAAACATGTTACCCGAGAAACAGTTTAATAATGAATGTGACCGTCAAACGAGAAAGATTGGGAATTAGAGTAGCTATAAATAGTAATAAATAGATTTCTTTCATAGGGTAATCAGTTATATGTATACTTAATAGTGACGGAATTCAAATAGGCATACTACATGTAAGTTGTGGCAGAAAAGTATTAAAATCGTTAATTGTTGAAAATTGTAGTTTGAAGCACTCCTCTTATTGTCTTTAATAATAAAGGAAATTGCTGCCAAGACTGTGTTTTTTGTTCTGCTCAAACAGAAGGTAAGGTAAAATGTGTTGCTGACACAATTGTGTATTTCGTCGGTAATATTTTCAATGTTGTACTTTTTCATAATGATTTAGTTGAGTTGTTGATAACAGTAGAATTAAAGCAAAGAACATTTTATTATATTTAGTTAAAAAATATTAGGCGCTAATGAATATTGTATAAGATAATTTTCATGCAATTGGTAAACGAATATTATGTATACTAAGGATTTTAGTGCGTATCTTAGATTTCTGTTGTAAATTATACGACATTTGAAAAAAGACTAGAAAGTAAAATGGCCGAAACATTGCCAAACCTCAAAAAACCTGTTTAATAAGATTATACAACATCCAGACTAGAAAATGTACAAGTATTGCCGTCTAGGTACAACCGGTAGAATATAGTCTCACTTCTCAGACTGTTACGCTTTTTTGACATAACAAGCCTTATTTTATTAATTAACCATAGGGGATTTCCAACCCTAAACTTTTACAAATAGTTTTATTGTTTATTCTGTATTTCGTATGAATGGAATGTTAAAATAAGGTATTTTCCACGTCTCGAAGAATATGCATCATTGCTTCAACTACAGAGAAAGTGCGATATTAAAGAGGGGTTTCTACAAGTTGGTACGGTCAAATGTCATGATCCAGGAAATCATCTTGGACTTACTACCGAATAGATGTAGGAATCAGTAAGTGCGGTTAATGCAGTGAGTGGCTGTGGCCCTCCTTTATCTTTCTTTTACCTCTAAATATCTCGTGTTCCGGTATGTTATATATTAGCAACTAACTATGCTGCTATTTGTGGAATAAAGGCCAATGAACCATTCGACTCAAACGCACGTGCTAAAGGAATATTACATAGCGTTTGTTCTACAGAAATGGCCATATTCCGAGTATACAGAAATTAGCTCTGTCTAGCTTAACTACCCGGATTAATCAAAATGAGCGATTTTAGAACTTGTAATTAAAAAAAAAGTGTAATATTTATTTCCAAAATGTATGTGTATAGGTTTTTTATGTTATCGGTTTTTCAGTTTTCAAATATATACAAAGCTTAAAAACTTACCATCTTTTATCTAAAAATTTTGAAAAAATTTTATATCACAGCCCATCTTTTTAGTTTTACATTTGAAAATTTATTTGTAATTTTACAAAGCCACTTATTCTATGAATACACTAGTAAATGTAACCCGAGTTTAGAAAAAATACAAATAGAAATAAAGTGGAATTTTTGCCTATATACCAATTGCCGATTCCAGTTTAGTCATAATTGGGTGGATCTGATATAGATGCTAGTGATTGCAGGTGAGAAACTGCATCGGAGCAAGAAGCAGCTTGAAAGTAATCAAACAAATGTGCTTTATTAGTCTCTTGTCTGACTGCAATTGTTGCCAATTTGAGATTTGCTCACCGTTCACACCGACTGCATCAGTACAAGAATAATTAGTTTGAGTGAGGGTAAACTGAAGCACATGCTCGGCATCTTTTTAATTCTAGTTTATGTTTTGTCTGTCAACGAGCGCCATTTAAACCCAACTGACCATTCCTGTCACGTGTAGCTGACCAAACTGCATGTAATAATAACTATTTTTTTTAAACAAAACCACTGTTGCCAACTACAAAATTCTTTAGCATCGTACTAGAGGTAACATTTATTGATTTATGCAAAATGTATAGCACCTGAATTACCTGGTTATGCGAAAACATCTCCTATTAAAGCTATCTCTTTTAGTTTGTATTCACCCCATGGTTGATAATCACGCTTTATACTACTATCGATCACTTTTAGTTAAAATAAATCTTTATTTACAAATATTTCAAGATTAACATCAAACAATGTATAACATGTGCACACGTAGCCTTAAAAATAGTTTTATGACTAGATCAACAGACTAATTCTCAATTTGTTTTTATGAACACATTGAATATTATTTTGAGGGTACACTTGAAATTAATTCCCGTCGTTTGTAAACTGGACCTGCTTGTGCAGCATTATTTTCCTTCGAATATGCATTGCTACTTGCTTCAAGCATTTCTGAATCTGGAATATGTCGGGTTAAGTGTTTGGAGTCTGTATACCTTCGTTTTGTGTATTTCTTTTTCTCTGTACTAGTAGGCAGTTTAGATTTTACTTCCGTTTTAGCAATCCTTTCAAAGTCTGCAGTACGAGATCGCAAAACAGCATTGCCTATACTAGTAATACTCGGGGTAAACTTTTGTTGCTTTTCTACATTTTTAGGGGAAATGTCTGCAGGTTTGGTGTGTCTAATCTCGGGAGTTGACGTAAACGACACTTTTTGTAAAACTGGAGTTGTTTTTAGTGCTGGTTTGGCTGACATAATTGGTTTCACTACCACTGTTGCATCATCGGGGATGTAATTAACTGATATGTGTGCACTGTCAGGCGATGTAGGTGGTGTAGATGCCCATGATGGTGGAGAGCCTAAATCAGCAATGCTGCTTGCAATTGATGATGGTGCAGTATTTGGAGGTGGACTACTTGCAGTCGCTGAAGAACTGATAGCAGAATCATAACCTTGTATTATAGAGATTGACCCTGTTATTGGTTGTACAAAAGAGGTAACAGAAGAGTCGCTTCCACTGGTAGAATGGTGACGCCTTCTGACAACATCTGACTTTCTAATAGTACCACTACCGTCCTCTATATATGGAATGTCGCTGTGATCTACATTGAGAGAAAGTGGCTGGTTTCCAGTTTGTACAGGAATGGTTAGGCTAGCTGTTATAACTCCATGTGAATCCAATGGATATGGTACAGATTTGCGCCGATCTTCTTCTGATACCCTTAATACTCGTTGAATTTCAGTATCGTTATGTGTTGGACTATTACTGTCAAGTGATGCTGATCGTAATTTGTTGAAACGACTAGCTTCGTCTTCTTTTTGACCTCGTAGCCTGGATATGATATTCATTACACCTTCTTCTTCTTTTTTCCTACGTGCTGTTGACTTTGCTGCTCTTTCCCGTATTCGATCTTTATGTCTGAAATGAAAACAGAATTAGTACATTTGTAAGGTAAAACTAGATAACAAATTTGCAGTTTGATATTTGGCAGAATGTTTATGTACCACTAATTACTCAAGTTTAATGCGGTGCTAACTGTTAAAATGAATTGTTATTCGTACAGTGTTCTAATATGGTCAGCGTGCTTAAAATTAGTTTTACCTAATTTAAGCTAAATCATACTGCTGACGATTATGCATATTATGCATATTACAAGCGAGTCCAGGAAGGCAAATTACCCATGAATTCACAAAACTGTCACTGCTATGAAGCAACGAGTAACGTAGCAGTTGATTTTAATTCAGGCACTTCTTTTGAAGGAACAAAGGAAAATTTGGGGCTAATGCTAGCAAAGTTTGAAATAGAAACACCATTCCACTACTGATCGTAGTATAGTCATCAAGATGCAAAAGCCTGCACAATGTTGCGTCAGCAGGATTAGTTTATCTAGAATGTGGTTTTGCATTGTGGTATATTCCAAGATTTGGCCTACTCGGTTTCCTACAACTGTTTTTAGTAAATAGGAAGGCATCTGTAGCCTTGTGAGTACAACTTGAGAGTCTGAATAGAGGATGGTGTGCTAAATATGATAAGGAAACCTATTGGAACCGATGTAGTGATTAATTTGGCTAACAAAAGTAATCCAAAAACTTCAATTTGTAAAATAGTAAGATACCTTAAGGGAGCAACCTTGCTTTTGGCCTGTAAAAGATTGCAAAATACTGAATTACCGTTAACCATATGCAAGTATACAAAAGCACCATAATCCTTTTCGCTATCCTATTCAACCACAATTTCCATTGAATTCTGACAAAACATAAGAAATTTTTAGTTGTCATTTGGTTAGAAAAACTTTCCTATTCACAACAAGATGTTAGAGGTATTGTCCCAATTTAGACGTCCAAGCCACAATCGTTGTATCACATGTTTTGCTACTAAAATTACTGGCATTAACCATCCCAAAGGCTCAAATATGCAGTCCATATAAGAAAGCACAAAATGTGTTTTAAACGCACCTGCAAGAGGAATCACAGTGGGTAAATACGTTTATTCCAGGTTTTCCAAATTAACCTTATATTTTTATACCTTCAACTTGGTCAGAGAATTGAATTAGATTTTTCTAACTTAAGCTTTTCAAATTCCTGCTAGCTGTTTCTTGAAAGGAAACTTGTTTTATTTTGAGTTCAGATACGTTTAGTAAATTTAGTCTTCTGTTTCTTTACGTTCTGCTATTGCAAGTAAAATAACCGATGTTATAGAAAACCACATTATTTTGATGTATACTGCTCTCCAACAAATTATAGTGATTAATGGTGTGTAGTACTGGTGGGTTGTGATAACAAATCTAGGTCAAAGCCATGATTGGTTCCAGTTCTTCTTAAGCCACTGTGATAAAACCCCATGACTCAATCATGTTGGTGATTTGTATTTATAAAACCTTGTTCATAAAGGAGGAACAGTTGCTCTCCTTGTTAATCTAGACCGATATCATTTTTGTATGCCTGTGAAACGATGCTTAGATTTCTTCCTCTGTTAAATAACCTTTTCTTAATAATTTGTTATGCTTTCCAAATTAGTTAAGTTCAGATTTACATCTACAATATTTCATAATAAATATAAAAATTAAAACGTAGGTCACTTCTTTTATATTTTTACATATTATATCTATATTGTACATGCAAAGAAAATATATAACAAATGATTTCTTTGATAACAAGAAGATGAAAGTAGATACATCGGCGGCTGAAATCATTTTGTTCTTTGTATGTTATTTATTGAATGTTGTATATTATCTAAACTTCCACAAATTATCATGATAAAGATAGCCCTTACTAAAACTGTTTTTATTTTTAAATTGTTTGATTCTGATTGTTTTGGCTAGTAAAGTACATTCACTAATGATTAAAATAAATTTCCGACGGTAATATTTTTCTTAACAGTATGCACTGCTATTATTGCCATTAATTTAAACAAATTAATTTTTTTAATTGAACAGGATAAAACTCTTGTCGTTTATTTCTATTGTATCCCGAAATTATCAAGATTCAAGTTACATCAAACAAGAAACCTTTTTTTACTATTGTTTATTTTAAGGATTACTCAAAGTTCATTTGATATAAGGTTTTGTTATATTTATTTCAAATTTGGTTTTAGCACAATTTATTGTTTTCAGTTCCGCTTCGCCTTATGCAACACCCAAGAACATTTTTAAATTAATCCAAATTTCAAATGATATTTTCTGCCAATCACAGATAATTCTATCTAAAATGTAACCTATCACTGACTAGAATCAATAGAGTTACCCAACCCTAGTTTGATTTTGAATGACAATTGACAACTTAAATGAACATAACCTATCAACTGATATCTAACATCCCCTGAAATTTATAAGATTTTAAATTAAGGCGCCAAAGGAAATGCTAGTTTGTTCTAGAGAATTCAAAACCGGAAGTGCGTAATAATAAGTAATTTTTCGTGATATCTACAAAAATATTAACAGGAAATACTATAGAATATTGCAGAATAACTTAAATTTAAATATAGGGTAATTTCAATTAGCAATGGCAGTAATAAAAATTGATTTAAACCATTAACTTAAAAACACATGGATGAATGATGTACGATTGTGAAATGTGTAAGGTTTTTGATTGGCTAGAACAGTCACGTGATCAAAGGTATATAAATACGGGAAGTGGGAAATTCAGACACAACCATTTATTTATATTTCCAATGCTCCACCCGAAGGTACTACATTGGCCAGGAGGCGAGTTTTTTATTGCCTGGAAATTTAGAATTTTGCCGAACCTTGTCGTTCCAGGCAAGGTAAGGATCTTTAACGTGCGTGACAACACTCACACATGGGACCTCCATTTAACCTCTCGTCCGAACGAGAGCGTAATTTTTGTGAAAAATGCTCACCTGCCATTTTTCAAGCAGTCGGCCGTGTCGGGATTTGAACCCGGGACCTTGGGATCCGTAGTCTTCAGACACACAACCGCACACGACACACAAAGCCTCGCCAAGACACACAAAAACAAAAAGATACGAAAGAAGGCACGTAAATGTGAAAATAACTAGCCCGGAGCTAGTGCGGGCTACGCACCAAGGTCGCGTAACAGTATTGGTTATATGCCCGTGTAAATTATAGTAATGTTTAGTGAACAAATATAAGAAGTGAGTATGCTTGTTACGAGAAGAATAGTGAATTTAAGTAGTGGATAAAGAACACAGATAAGTTCGGCTCTTACAGGAAAAGTAAATCGTAATAAAGTTAAGTGTAATCAGAAAACGAAATGGTTAAGCTGTAAGGCAGTTAATGGTAGAAAATGCAGGTTTATTAACTGCAAAGAAAATGATAACTAACCACACCTATACGGTTCATTATTGATTGATTGTGGAAGTTCGGATTTTGGAAGCTCGATTCCAAACCAAGTTGGTACAGAAGAAAGGGGAATATCAAAAGTTTCGAGCACAAAATTTATCAACAACCGTGTTAAGCACTATCAACCCTGGTGAGCATAAGTTACCTCGCAGGTATTGTAGAGATTGGAGCAACAGTGGGTATTGCATACCCGAAACAGGTATTGAGTGAATCTTTGAATAAATGGTTCGAGGGAACGGATGGGTATATGCATGCATACACGTGGGGCTGTAAGTATGAACTTTTATATAGTTATACATACGCTTTTACATGAATATGTTATTAAGTTGCTAGATTAAGGTTGGAATTTTTAGACATTATTATTAACGGTACCGCATATTATTATGAATTTTGTTTAGAATATCAAGAGTTATTGACGATGTTTAATTTGGGGCCAATGTGTTTCAACTGTAGAATTTGCAGTGTTTAGTACAATACATAACAACTTTTAGTTAAGTAAGAGATATTTTTTTTATTTCATGCAAGTTTGTCAATATAGGAAATGTAAATAGTTATATCACCATATTAAAGGTTATTAAATTCATTATTTGATACGAATGTTGATAATATATATATATATATATATATATATATATATATAAATATTTTAAGTATTATATATATATATAGTTATATATATTGCTGTAATTATAGGGTTAATTTAGGGGTAGGTCAAGTCATAGGGGTCGTAGAATAAACAAAAGAAACTTCCAAATAACCAAGGCACATAATTACAGATATTAGAAGAGTAAATAGATCATTATAAATATGGTTAGTTGAGAGCACACTGTATATAACAGTACAAGCGATTAAACGCATATCCAAGAGTAGCTACGAGCAAAGATAAGAATTTAAAAATGTAACGAAATGCATCGAAATTAAATCAATGGAAAACCTGTATGAATTGGCTAGATAAATATACAACAAGTGCGTTTATATATCATCATATACGCAGGCAGAAATTATGCATTAGTTGAAAAGCGTACGTGATAGAAAAGTATTACATTTGTTCAAAAATCCAATTTAAGTAGGTAATAAACAAACACCAAATTTAATTTTATTTAGATTAGAATAAAGCAAACAACAATAAGACGTGATTTGATGAACGAAGGTTCCTGGGATTTCTGAATTAAATGTGATGTATGTGAATGAATTACGTGACAAATTGAGCGTTCTTCCATGCAATTAAACTACACAATTGGTAAAGTTTCCAAAATAACACAAGAGATAACATCGCAAACAAAAGGGTCCAGGCTGTAAATATGATAACAATTGAACAACGAGTTAGTATACATTTGAAACTGGGCAGTCACCATACTCAAAAGTGCTAAGATATTCACGCAAATAGTTAATTAAAAGTAAAGTGAAATCATTTTTATAAGAGTGTAAAAATTGTGTAAGCGAGCCGTACTGCTACAGACGTAAGTAAACCAGATTTAATGAAATTATACAATTTCTCAAAATAAGTAAAACAGGGCTCTTAGATACGGTCTTGGGTACGATCTTGGATACGAGTCAGGAAGACTCTGGAGATTACTGCCTGTTAAATTAATTTGCTAATCTCTGACAATGGTAAATCTTCAATTACTGTTTCGTTAATTACGGAGATGGAAAACCTTATATTGGGATAAACTTATTAATAACGATTTGGATAGTATTTTGGTTGGATGTCGACTTTCAAATCCGACTCAAAACATTCAGACTGGACACGAAAACCCTAGGGGATGCAGAGAAGCTACTGAACCACTCCAGGTTAGATATTTTGATATGATTTATTTCTGTAAACTGTTTTAATTCAATAATAATTCAAAAATGTAAGAGTCGACAAAACTGGGGGTTTCTTAGATAAATTTATGAAAGGCAATAGGCATCTTGAAACGTTTCAAAAGGTCTCTAAATGTAACAATAAAAATCTCGTTTTGCTGGCTTCATTTTCTCAAAATTTGGCAGATGTAAATAATTTAAAAAGGGGAAGATATTTAAAAAGGTTGTAAATATTTAATCATTAAACTGTGTATTGTAGAATTGCTTTATTTAATTGAATCAGCTAGTCGAGGCAAAGAGATTTATAAATTAACATTTTTACAAGTGCTTGATTAATATATAGAGAATAACACAGCATTTTATGACAAGCCCAGCCGTGGCGCGAAGATATCACAGCATTTTATGGTCTGCCCAAATCGTGGGGCGAAGATATCACAGCATTTTATGTACGCCCAATTTGTGGGACAAGAATAACAAACGGTTTTTATTTTTCTACAGGAAGATGTTACGTGCCAATTAAATTGGCCCTTAAACATTGTTTTAGGTTAAGTTGATGTACGGAGGTTTCGCGCCATAATTTCAAAAGACGCGGTGCGCGGAATTTTAATAGACTAGGCGTGTACTTCCGTTACGTCATAGTGAGTTTGCGCAGATCGCGCGACGCGGGAGGGTTGGACGAATAAGTTCGCGCCGATGTGAAAAAGACAAAGGAGTGGGGACAAAGTGGTGAGAGGTTTCCGTGACGCTCTTAAACGTGGCGGTTTGCCTTTGATCTTCAAGGAGTGTGGTCGGTCAGGTATCGTATCGTGCTTATCTTTACCTATGTAGATATCCTGCTTGCTTCTCTTTTGTTTGTCGACCTTTACCTGGTTTTTTCTCGTCATTCCCTGCATAGGTAGGTAACAACTTGAGCCGTAGGAACCGTACTGCACGACCCTGGATGACGACCTCATGACTGCCGGAGCTGGTCCGAACGCTTTTGTAGAGCGTCGGCGTATCATCTCTAATTCCTCCGGGATGGAGCCCTGATGGATTCCAATAGGGGCCTACCGTAGCGCAACTTCGTGCGAATGCCGGATTTCTGATGTAAGTAATCCATTATCTAATTTGTCCGCTTTTATCATTGTTTTAAAATTATGTAAATTTTCCGATTATTGCGCAATCTGCGGAATCTGTAATAAGGTTGTCGTTACCATCCGCCAGAGGCGTAGCCCGCTTTTCTCATTGCGCGTGCGCGATGTATTTATGAACTCTTAAACTGTATTACCGACTTTATAACTGTATTTATCGACGTACTTCGTAAACTGTTTTATCGACTCTTTAATTGTAAGATTTATCGTTTTTTAAAGCATAATAAAGATCACAGCAATATATTACAATTACAAGGGGTTTGTTGAAATACATTTAGGTACAGATACTTTGTAAACTTTTGGGTAAGTTAACTCACCAGTATCGGTTTCAGAATTCTAGGCCTAACCACCCTGGGACATGTCCATGTACTCTCCGCTGTAGAGTAGCCGAGGCGTTTGAGGAAAGTAGAGTAAAGATTATTGGATCAGAAGTAGTTGACAACCTTATGGAATAGCTATGTGGACCCTTGTATTGCAATTTTGAACCATAAAAAGTGATATAGAGTAGGCATTCGATTATACATGTATTAGGTAACTCGTTCCTTGTTTCTTTGACTGCTACGTAGGTCAGGGAAGGAGGGCAAAGTGTTACACTTACCTGCTGATACTGTGTATATTTCTTCGTGTAATTTATTCGAAAATAAAAATGTTCAAGGTGCATTTTTATTGTTTAAGATTATGAATTCCAATAATCGTAAAAGTTTTATGCAGCAGTTTTTGACCGTTGAGAACGAAAGCATTGGTAATGCTAAATGTGATAGTTGTAAAAAAGCGATTACATATAGAACCTCGAACTCAAATTTAAAGAGATGTATGGTATAAATACATCAACATAAAATCTGCTGAAACATCTAGCGTTAACCAAGAGTTAATTACGATATCGCTAAACCAAAAAGGTAGTTCTGGTTCAAATACTTCGTCTTAACTTCCTTCTTTAGTTTCTGATCAGCAATCAATAGCATCCACTTCTGGTGAAAATTTTAATATCGCCATCACAACAGTTGCAGCCTCCAAACGCTTATAACAAAATTATGAATTATATGATATGTTTTAAAACGTCCGAAGAATTATGGTTAATGCAGGCATGTTTTGGTATCTTTCGGAATTTCAAACAGATGGAAAGTAAAGTGTCCGAGCTCATCTATTACATTCGTCAACATCGCAGCTGTAACAATTAAATGTACCAGGTACTTATAAACCTTTTGCTGAAAATCAATTTCGTGTGCTAGTTAAGGTTAAAGCTTTAATTTACTATTTACAAAATCATGGTAAATCTTCGTTAAGTAACGTAAATTTCAAGTTTGTTTGCTAAATGTGTTTATGCTTAAATACCACGTAAAAATTTAGTTTGGAAGTATAACCTAAAATTTAATAAGTCAAATATTTTTCATTTGGAACTAGATTGCTTTATAAGGAAATTTTTAATCTTTAGATGCTTTAAAAGTTGTTATTCAAAGTGCTTTTATGATGCACATGTCAAGTGATAAAAAATATGTATAAAGTCCACCTTTGGATGAAAGGTGTTTTCTAGCAATTTGTTGTAATTAGTAGAAGAACTAAGCTGTTTTTGACATATGTTAATCAGAGTTTATTATTTTCATGCTTAAACCATATGAACTGTTTATGTAACAAGTTCCTTAGATAAAAATCTTGTAAGCCAGAACAGATCTGTTTATGGATGTTTACAAAACTAAACTGTATTAACTAACTTATAAATGCTAATACCTCTCTATGTTGAGAAGTATATTCAGAAACTTCTGTAACTTATTTAATGTTGATTATTTTGATTATAGAGGAACACTCTAAGAAAGTTTTAAAGTTTATATATTGATTAATGAAATTTATTTACAAGTAATTTTTGCAACAAAAGAGAATCATATTTAGATTAAATTTTGAATCGATACCTTTGTCTTTTTATTTCACTTATTGAACTTAACATTGATCAAATTAGATCAGCAAAATTTTGATTGTGGAAAAAGTTGATACAGCATCAGTTAATAGTAAGGGCATAAGTAATTTCCAGTAGAGTATTTTCTCATAGGTAAGGTGTTATCAAGGTTTTGAATCCAGGCCAATCGATCTATAAAGATCGAAATATTTTGTTGTTGTAAGGCACAAACGGTGTCTTATATTTTATTTTTCTGTGTGACATCTTCTTGCAGGTTCGACATCGCGGAAGCTAGAGCAGAGGTTTCCAGAGGTATTGTATATTGAGGTTTGTAAGTTTTTTGATAATCATAATATCCTATAGGTTTCTCGTCTTCCTGTAGGATACTTTAGTTTTGCTTGTTGCCTATATAGATGCAGTGGCGTCCATTTATTTTTTGTTCCCGTTTGTAGTCGAGCCCACCATATACCCACGCCCAAACTCATTGCTCACCCTTGGGGTAATTCCCAGACTAGACCGCGAATATTGTAAAGAAGGGCTTAACCTAATTAACATCTCATAGGTGCCGGCAACGTGAGGCGTATCAATAAATTACGTTTCACTGGTGCCCATGCGTGAGGCTAGCCTTGTAACTAATCAATTAGACAATAAAAAATTAACATTTCAATGTAAACCTAAAATGTCAGTTCCTGTTAAGAAAAGATTTAATGGAGCATTAACTGAATTGTTTTATGTTGATCTACAGTTTTTTTCTATTGTAGAAGATCCTGGTTTTCGTAATTTTGTTTCAGCCTTAAATTCTAGCTTTGAAATACCTCCATTAAAAGCTATTTCTGAAACACTAACTCCATCTGCATATGCAAAATGTTTAGAAGATAAAAAAAATAGCCACCATAATTAAGAGCGTGTGTTTAACTACTGATGGGCGGACATCGCGAATTAATGAGAATTATGTTGCGATCACGGCACGTTTTATTGGTGATGACTATTTTCGACAGAAAATGTTGTTACAGTGTGCACCGTTTCCTTATAGTCATACAGTAGACAATTTTGCTGCTGGCATGATTAGAATCACGTGTGAATGGGATCTATCTAAGAAAATTTTATTAATTGTATCAGATAATGCAGCAAACATAACCTGTGCAATTATAGATTGCCTTAAATGGAAGCACTGGGGCGGGTTTGCTCACACTCTAAAATTTAATTGTCAGTGATGCTCTTAAGATAGTGGAATCCTTATTTAAAAATTTTCGGGTCATTGTTACTCACTTTAGGAAAAGCTTTTAAGCAACAAACAAACTGAATGCTTTTCAAAAACAGTGCGGTGTCAGTGCCCCAAATAAGTTAGTTCAAAATATAGTAACAAGATGGAATTATGGAAAGATTTGCAGATTTAGACAATCTTATTCGTTCAGTTTTTAGGATTACTTGACACAGACTTGAAACGTTAACAACTAATGAGTGGACTGTTCTTAAAGACTTTATACTTGTTCTTAAGACATTTAAAAGGTCTACAAAAGCCTCAAGCAGAGAGGATTATATTTCAGCTTCTCTCGTGATTGTAATTACTATTGATTTATTGGATGTTAGTAAGAATCTTCGCAAAGATCCTTTAACATCATTCACATTAAAAGTTCTTGAAACTCTTAGAACTGGTATCAACACCAGATTAGGAAACGTAGAATCTAGCCAAAGCCTTTCATTGTGTACTTTTCTTGATTCACGTTTTAAGACTCCACCATTCAACTCTCCTCAAGCTGCCGAAAATACAAAATCGCAATCAATTTAGTCAGTAGACTTATTCAAAATGAATTATTTGAAAATCATTCAACAAACGCTGTAGCACAAACGTCTAATTTTATGGATACCAAGGAGGAAGATGAACTTTTGATTTGGGGTTCATTATAAAAAAATATTGATGGAAACAGATAAACAAAAAGGCTAAATCGCGAGCAATAATAGAAATTCAGAGATATATGGAGGATGAAGTGTTAGATCGAAGAAAAGGATCACATCGAATGATGGAGAAGTCGAAAATTCCAGTATCCCCACCTTTCTAAAATAGTGCTGTTAAAAATGTGTCCTGTGGGAACATCAGTTCCTTGTAGAAGATTATTTTCAAAAGCGGTAAATGTAATTAACGAAAAGACAATGAAGCGGAGTGTGTCAGAAGCGCAACAATTGTTATTTTTAAATGTTAATAGTAATTTTTCTAAATAAATTTATTAGATACAGAGGATGTTCAATTTTTGTCAAATCGTGCTATTTTAAATATTATGTTTAATAATTTTATAGTTTTAGCAATGTTATACTACTTCTCCAAATTTTGATGATAGTTTTTTTACCATTCTTTATGGTTTAAAAACTTTTAGAATTTTTCCACATGTATATATTTTACTACCAATCAAGTATATCTAAAGTTTAAGCATTCCATCTAACTGCAACTGTTTAATCAAAACCACATACAAAATGATATTTCCAACAGCATTTTATTTAGTTATTATTGACTTTCAAAGTAGGAGTGCATGATTTTAAGATTAGGTAGATTAATTTAAAGTTTATTTTTTTATAATATGTTTATTACTTCAATTTGAAAATTAAGGCAATTTTTGTGTTATTTTTTATACTTTCCGTGCTATTGTAGGTATATTAGAAACTTAGGGCAATATGGAATGGAAACTGCTTCTGTTAAATTAAGTTTTTAAAATTCGTATTAAATTGTAGCCTTACAAAAATAAATCCTATTTATAACGACCCGATCTTTAAAAGTTGTTTCCAGACTTATTTTCCTTTGTTTAATAAGAAGCATATTTTATGATATTTATTAATCAATTAATCATCCCCTTTACATAAAGAACGCTATTCTTAAAATACGCATTGGGAAACGTAGAGGTTTAAACATCAGAAGTTTTGAACAAACTAGTTGGGAGTGATGGACTAAAATCATGTGAATTCACAGTCCGTCCCACCACTAGTGTGCAGTTTAAAAATCTTTTGTTCAAAACTATGGCAAATTTTTATATTATTACATTGTCTATATGGCTGTTTACTATTTTCAACTAAAAATGGGTGAATGGATTAATAAGGTAGTCAAAACTATGTTAACTGCTTATGTTGCAGCCAATCATAAGCTTCCAAGTTAGATGGCAGTTCAACTCTCTTACGCACATAATTTTGACAGTATTTTGGAGGCATCTGTAAAATCCACAAAATCTCTATTGTTACATACTCCTGATGAGCAACCCCATTCAAAGAACTTTCGACTGCCTTTGCTCGTATTGAGGCTGTATTAAATGCTGTTCTCTGTGCTTGCACTCTTCTTATGCTAACGAAAACCCTGATTATTTGACTCCTGATAATATAAATTTGCAGTCCCTGTGGCAGATATTATGCCAAATCACTGTCTTTCTTGGGATGGTGGTTTCATGAACATTTACTCATCCTATCCCAACAATCCAAATGGACTCGTTCTTCCAAAGTACCCAAGGTGGATCAAGTTATTTTTCTTCCTCAAGTTAAAACATTCCCTTTATCGTGGCCATTAGGGCACATCTGATAATTGTTACTATGTAGCGATGGAGTTATTTGTATTATTTCTGTGAAAACCTCTCATTGTATTGTAATTCGTCCAGTAAACCTCTTTCCTTAGAAAATTCCTATTTTCCATTAAAATAGGTCTAGTTTTAGAATGCATGTTTTTTGTTTCTTTTTGTTCAACCTGAGTATTGGTGGGTGAACCGTATTTTGTTACTAAATCGTTTTTGCGATTTCAGATGGGCGTATATGTTCGTGCCATTGTTCCCCTCCATACGTTGCAATTATCTACCATATTGGGCAGTGCAAGATAAGACTGTAACATCTCCTTTTAATTCAAATTAAAAGTAAATAATATAAGGACATGTGGCCCGACCACATGACACCCCACGGCAATGTGGTGCTTATGATTTATAGTCATAAGCAATAAATATACTGCGGCATCGCCAGATTGGAATAGCCCGCCATCTTTTTATCAAAACATAGGGGTTTTACCGCTTAATTAAATAACTAATCAAAATTTTATTCAGGAAGTTTTGTAAAGTACGATTTTTAGAGTAATTTGATAACAAGTCTGAGTGAGGGGGAGTTAAATTATGTTAGTTAATAGTAGTAAATATTTTCATAAATTTATTGCCAGCATGTTTAAGTATGTCAAGTTTAAACGTAGTTTGTAAATAAGGAAGTAATAGTAGGATATTTTGTAGGAAACTGGACCTAAACACATCAATAAGGGTGCTTTCGAAAGGAAATTGATAGGTTAAGAGTACCCCAAAGTGCTTTATGAACACTTTAAAGCTCCAGAAAGCCTAACAAAGAATCGAAAATTGATAAATACCAGCGTGTATTCAGTTTAGGATTATTATTATTATTTTTGAGTCTCAGATAGGGTAGTGAGAAACCATTCGCTGATTACTAGAATATTAGAAAAAAAACCTTTTATCTCGAGGGGAGCCTCGAGCAGATACAAATGGGATTAATATTTCGTTGGCCGCATCGAGAGCGGTTCATTTCCATTTTTAAGTGAGTTATCATCCCAAGTGTAACTGATTAAATAAATTGTGTACGCGATTAGCGGTCCAGATAAACTGATTTCACTAAATTAGTTTGGAGAGTGGGCACGGATTGTAAAACATCCAGGGGCCCCGGTCTTTTCACTTTTAATGTACGAAAGGAAGGTATTTATAAACTCAACTAAATACCGTTAGCCCGACAAAGCTACCCTGCGGTGCGACCTGTAGCAGGTAGTTGTTGGTATAGCCACTATATGCATTATTAAAATAGAAAGTGAAAGTGTTTCGTGCGAGGATAATAAACTACCCAAATACCGCGAATATACTACAGACTACGGCCGCACACGTCAACCAGGACGCTGACCCAGGCTCTGGAATTTGCACCTGATCGTATACGCAACGCTGATAGAAAAAGCGGCGCATGTAATGGAAGTAATTTTAATGTTAAATTGACCCTTAAGGCGATTTATGACATACTTGTCTGTAGTATACAAAATAACTAGGTTAAGAGTATTTAGTTAGGGAATTAGGTATGCATAGAAATAGATCCGTGGTGTATTTTGTTTTTACATCCGAGTAAGGAAGTTGCTTGTAAAGACTTACTCCTTTATTTAAATAAGGTTGAATACAGTTAGGTAAAAGCTTGTAAGTGGCTCACGAACAAGTACTGGAAGTCAGGGTAAAGCTTTTTAAACATTGTAATTCTGAAAAATTTAAGGTGTTAGAAGTATCCCCTACCGTGTTTAAAACGGGATAATGATTCTCTTTTAGAAATACTCTGTTGCAGGATTGTTATAAAGAGTGAATCTCATGCTCTAAAATTAGGTAAAACAGTTGGGATAGTAAATTAAAGAATTTTGAGATTAGTAGATTAATTAAGCAGCTATAATTTAAAAAAAAATGGCTGAGGACGAACAGGCGTGAAAACTTTTAAGCTTCCTGGAACAAATGGAGAAAAGGCTAGAAGAAAAAATGGAACGTCAGGGAAACGAAATCCAGCAGATACAAGGAGATCTGTACCAAGGGTTAAAATACCTAGAGAACAAAGTCGATGCAGACTTCAAGAAGCTAAAAGGTCAGCAAAGGAATAATGACAAAGAAGTGTTCCAAGGACCTCGCACGCCAATTAAGCAATTTGACACAAGTGCGGGAACCAGTATGCAAACGACGATCTCGCAAGCAGGGACGACGGCGGAGCTGGGGTACGGGCAGATGATAGGATAGGAGAAGGATTACTGCGAATCAGTCAGATCCTAGCGAATTTAGGTAAAGTTGAAAAGAAATTGCCAACGTTTGACAATCGACGTAGTGAGATAAGACAAGAAAATAAATTAAAAATAGCGGTCGAGTGTTTAGAAGGTGACGCGAAGATATGGGCTAGCATTCATGAAAATAGATGGGATAACTATGTGCAATTTAAGGTGGAGTTTTTAAAAAATTACTGGTCGGAGGAAGTACAGAATAAAATAAGAATAAGTTTGTTTGAACCTAGAATCTATAATCCGAAGCTTGGAGACTATGAGCATCACGTATGGTATTGGGTTAAGAAAACGAGATACTTGGAACCGCCGTTTTCGGAAGCAACTATCGTACAGGCAATAATGAAACACTTTCCGTACCACATCGAAAGCATGTTGATTCCGTCTAGAACAAAGACAATCTCCGAATTAATTAGTCTTTTAAGGGACATCACCGATTTAAGAAAGCAAGAAACACGTAATGATGAAAATGTACAGCGGAATGCGGCACGTGGGAATCACCATAGAAGCGCAATGATGGGGAATAGATGGAATCATTCAACGATTTCACGATCAAATGGCAGGAACGAAGTTATGCATGTGCGTGTAATGAATAGTGGATGCGAGGAAGAAGTGAATCCGCAAGATAGGCGATGCGACGAAAGACGGAATAGTGCAAGGAACCAAACGACCCTACAAAGGGGAACAAGGCCGCTTAACCTAGAAGATGGTATACCGGAATTACAAGAAAAACTAGAGTATCTTGGCGACGAAGCTCCAATTGCCGAGATAACTTGTATAAAGGAGCCAGTAAATAATAAATTGCAAGACTTTACTAATGTAGTAAAATCTCAACAGAAATCTCTTATAAATTTTGTAAAAACTTACTTTTCTAGTTACAAGGTAAATAGATTGGAAAAGGAAATTACGGTAAATAATTATGAATCTCAGTTAGGGGAAGAAAATGCAACTACACGAATAGAGGGGAATGTTGAAGGTTCAAGGGCTGAATTTTTAGTAGATACTGGTAGTAGTTTGACATTAATTAGTGAAAGTTTTTTGGAAAGTTTACAGGATAAAAAGGCGGCACCAATAGAAATACTACCAGTAAAAAATTTAAGTGTTGTCGGGGTTACGGTGAAAGTAGCAAAGATTAAAAAACGAGCGCTGCTTACAATGAAATTGAAGCGAGTGGAATTTTGGGTGAATTGTCTAGTAGTACCGAAACTCAATGTACCGCTTATATTGGGAATTAATTGGCTAAAGCGTATGTAAAAGGGATAATTGATTTAAAAAAGAATACAGTATTAATTACGGTTAATTGCAAAGAATATGAAATACCAATAGTCGTATTAGAAGCTGAGAGGATACAGGTAGAGGGTGCGTTCCACGAAGAACGTGAGAATCACGCAAATGAAAACGAAGAAGATCAGCATATATCAAGTGGCAAAGCTATTATTGAGGGGGCAACAAGGAAGAGAAAGGAAGGGGGACCGAAGTCGGAATTGATGTACGCTCTGGAACAATTAGGTATGCATCAGGAACAAGATGAACAATTAAAGTGGGTAAGAGCCGAATTGGAAACAGATCAAAATGGAAAGAAGGAGAAGCTACACAAGAAGTTTATTCTATACGAAGATATACTGTTCAGGAAAGCAGATAATAGTGAGGATTGGGTGGGGTGCATACCGAAAAACCTGGTTTCATTATTAATTGATAAATATCATGACGAATTGGCCATTTTGGCACAGGAAAATGTAAAGGAATGTTACAGAATTCCTGTTATTTTCCAAATATGAAAAGGAAAATTAATCAGCGTATCCAAACGGGAGACTTATGCCAGAAAACAAAATGGCGAAACAAAAAAAATGGAAGGATACCATACGGCAACCACTGAGGGATGAGCACACCACCGGTGCAGAAATTTGATAAAGGGGTTAAATTCAGTTTAGGTTAAATCAAAGTAAGAATAAGTTTTGTTTCAAGATATTAAGGAAATCGTTAAAAAAACAAAAAGGGGAAAACTGTAACATCTCCTTTTAATTCAAATTAAAAGTAAATAATATAAGGACATGTGGCCCGACCACATGGCACCCCACGGCAATGTGGTGCTTATGATTTATAGTCATAAGCAATAAATATGCTGCGGCATCGCCAGATTGGAATAGCCCGCCATCTTTTTATCAAAACATAGGGGTTTTACCGCTTAATTAAATAACTAATCAAAATTTTATTCAGGAAGTTTTGTAAATCACGATTTTTAGAGTAATTTGATAACAAGTCTGAGTGAGGGGGAGTTAAATTATGTTAGTTAATAGTAGTAAATATTTTCATAAATTTATTGCCAGCATGTTTAAGTATGTCAAGTTTAAACGTAGTTTGTAAATAAGGAAGTAATAGTAGTATATTTTGTAGGAAACTGGACCTAAACACATCAATAAGGGTGCTTTCGAAAGGAAATTGATAGGTTAAAAGTACCCCAAAGTGCTTTATGAACACTTTAAAGCTCCAGAAAGCCTAACAAAGAATCGAAAATTGATAAATACCAGCGTGTATTCAGTTTAGGATTATTATTATTATTTTTGAGTCTCAGATAGGGTAGTGAGAAACCATTCGCTGATTACTAGAATATTAGAAAAAAAGCTTTTATTTCGAGGGGAGCCTCGAGCAGATACAAATGGGATTAATATTTCGTTGGCCGCATCGAGAGCGGTTCATTTCCATTTTTAAATGAGTTATCATCCCAAGTGTAACTGATTAAATAAATTGTGTACGCGATTAGCGGTCCAGATAAACTGATTTCACTAAATTAGTTTGGCGAGTGGGCACGGATTGTAAAACATCCAGGGGCCCCGGTCTTTTCACTTTTAATGTACGAAAGGGAAGGTATTTATAAATTCAACAAAATACCGTTAGCCCGACAAAGTTACCCTGCGGTGCGACCTGTAGCAGGTAGTTGTTGGTATAGCCACTATATGCATTATTAGAATAGAAAGTGAAAGTGTTTCGTGCGAGGATAATAAACTACCCAAATACCGCGAATATACTACAAACAACGGCCGCACACGTCAACCAGGACGCTGACCCAGGCTCTGGAATTTGCACCTGATCGTATACGCAACGCTGATAGAAAAAGCGGCGCATGTAATGGAAGTAATTTTAATGTTAAATTGACCCTTAAGGCGATGTATGACATACTTGTCTGTAGTATACAAAATAACTAGGTTAAGAGTATTTAGTTAGGGAATTAGGTATGCATAGAAATAGATCCGTGGTGTATTTTGTTTTTACATCCGAGTATAGAAGTTGCTGGTAAAGATTTATTTTTTTTATTTAAATAAGGTTGAATACAGTTAGGTAAAAGCTTGTAAGTGGCTCACGAACAAGTACTGGAAGTCAGGGTAAAGCTTTTTAAAAATTGAAATTCTAAAAAAATTTAAGGTGTTAGAAGTATCCCCTACCGTGTTTAATAAGGGATAATGATTCTCTTTTAGAAATACTCTGTTGCAGGATTGTTATAAAAGAAAGAGTAAAAAATAGGCTCAAGAGCTTATTTTTATATTGAAACTGTAGGTACCCGTTTTAGATGTTTTATTTGTAACCAATACAAATAAAACAACCAATATTAAACTAAAGGAGACGTTACAAGACAATAACGTCAAAACAAACAGTTGATCGCAATTACTACGTTTAGATTAAAATCTGGCAATCCCTATCTATGTCTGATTCGCATTATTTTTGTACGTAGCCATAATATCGTCAGGTACCCAACACATTATTTTACTAAGTGATTTTGTGTGTTTATTGCGATATTCCATTTCCTTTCATAATAGTCCACACTCTACTTGCACAGGGGTGTTTCCAAAGGTATTGGGGCGTTTTTATATAGTGTTAAAGAGAATCAATAATTCGATGTACTGTACCCGAAAGCAAGCACACAGTATGCTAGGAAAAAACGTGTCACTGCTTTGCATGCACCTCAGTGGTCACATCATGGTTCAAAAATTGAAAACGAAATAAGGGCAACCCACATCCTAGAGAAACAATGTAAGGGTGACATGTTTATATTGGTGTAAAACGTTGTCTACCCTAGATGTGGCATTTACTGCAGAGGTGTACCAAAACTAAACATATATCATTGGACACCGTGTAGATTAAAACATTTGTATGCCAAAAGAGATTATGCCAGATAAACCTCACTAAAAAATTCTATGAAAGTAAGACCACAACAATTCAAGATAGTGGTTTGATTTTATTATCAATTTAGAATAGCTTAGCTATTTAGCAGATCTATTATTTCTGACTCGCCAAGAACTGCTTTACTAATTTACTCACTTTAATCGCATTCCTATGTTGGGCCCTCCAGTAGCAGCACTTTCATGCAGAAACTCTTCACGCGAATATGTCTTCCTAGGCTCTGGTGGAGTGTAACAGCCATCCGAATCAGTCTGAATTAAATGTTCGATGGTCATGGTGGCCGTTGGAAACGTTGGCGTTAGTGGTGCTGAATTACATTCACTATCAGCATCATCTAGATAACTAGAAAGAACATTATTAAATTGTACTGAAAATTTGTACACTTACTCATCACCACTAGCTGCTGCCTGTTTATATAAAAGATAATCCAAAGCTTCTGGATGCGAATCCATCATGTGCACATAGACTTCATCCAACAATTCAGCGGGGATATTAAATAATTGTTTGTTGTTATCTATAAGTGTTCTTATTACGTTAATAACGTCGATATGGTCTTCAGGGCGTTCAGTGGTATCTTTACTACCTGGTTTGTTGCAATGTAGAATGTTGGGTGCAAAAACTGTTGCCAGGTTATTTGAATCCATTTTGTTTCCCGAGAGAGCTTCACCTAAAAAAGAGAGGTTTCTATTGTCTTAGATTCTAATTTTGCAACTTACCTAAGGGGCTGGTTTGATTTTCTGAAAATTTTGCTACTGTTGATAAGAAATTTAATAAAGCCCAAAGGGTATCACGATTAGCTGGAGGTAATAACTGCATGAGATGTTCCAATGCTTCTAATTGCAATCGACGATTACGTATTTCTGCAATATAAAGTTGCTATATTTGCAAAGATATTTCTTGAAAATAAAATTAAATGAGTTTGTTTTAAAAGTTACATAGTGGTAGTGAAACTAAAATAATGAAAACAAATTATACTATTAAAAATGATATTGTGATAATTAAAGTAAGTAGTAACATATAATTTTGTCTGGAGGTGAGAAGTTCAAGCATAGCAAACGAAAATTATATTTGTTGGTTATTTTACAAAGAAAAAAGCCAATGACCGGTTCCGATGTGTTTGCCTGCTCGTCAGACTGGCGCATTTCCCTCTTCTTACATTCGAGTATAGAGAGCGTATGGGAAATGTTTTGTATTCTCTTATAATTCGAGAGCTTTGTTGGTTATTTTGCAAGGAGAAGTGCGCCAGTCTGACGAGCTGCAACCACAGCGAACCCGGTCACTGACTTTTCTCTTTGTAAAATAACCAACAAATTTAATTTTCGTTCATTATGCTTCAACTACTCATCTCCAGACAAAAGTATATATCACTATTAAGGTAGAAGCATGGCTTCTGTTAACCGAGATACCCTGTAACATTAGGTGTAGTATTTTCTTCAAAAGTCCGCTATTGTTATAGTGGGTAATATGTCATTTGTTATTTACACAAGTTATGTGATCCCGCATTTATTATATCAATATAAAACTAATACCTAAGAAAGTTATTAGGAAATATTAGGAAAATGCAACAATGTAATTAAAAGACAATTTGTTACAATTTATATTTCAGTTTATAAACGTTCTCATGTGAACGGAAGCGCTACAAAGTAGCACAAGGATAAGTGACACTGCGGATGTCAGGTCACAGACGGTCGTAGGAAGTCACGTACCGAGATTACGCAGAAGTAAGCCTGCAATATTGTAATTATGAATATCTTTTAAGATAGCAGCTATGTAATATGAATAGAGTCAAGTGTAAGCAGACAATACGTCTGCAAGTTCTCACAAAATTGTAAAGAGGTAGGGAGATTATAAAAGGACCGGGAGCTCCACTCGCGGTCAGTTCATCAAATGTTCAGCTTTTGCATTGCAGTTCGTAGATAGCTCACTCGTTCAATTAAGTAATAATTTTGGACTTAGAATAATTAATTCAAGATTGTCTAAATTCAATATTTAACTTCTGTATAAAACTCAAATAAATGTGTTAAAGTTCAACGAGTCTTTTTAAAAAGAACCGCTCGAAGCCACGAACCTTAACTCACATTAAAGTAAGTATATGAAAAATCGATAGAGTTACGTATATGTAATTTACGTAACTGAAAATACTGATTTGGTAAATCTGATAAATAACGTTTTATATATTTATTTTTATTTATATAATTAGTTACATCGACGAGGCGTATTTTTAAAGCAAGTTCTGTTTGCGAACGTTTTTCGCACTTTGTTATTTGTTACGTGCATTATGGGTAGTTTCCTCTTTTATGCATGGACTATCTGCATAAAGTTGCAGTTTGTGTAGTAGAGTGTTATTGATTGTGCATTAAAAATGTTTAAGACAATCGAATAGCCCACTGAGTATGAATCAAGCAGTGTATTTATTTTTTAAATTTTTGAAATATGCGACCAAATGAAATTTATTATTAAATTTCTGAGGTTTATGGCGAGCATGCATTCAGTGACAGTATGGTTAGAAGATGGGTTCAGATGTTTAATTCAGGACTAAAAAATATCCTCGATAAAGTGAAATGTGGGTGACCGACCACCTGTAGTGTTGGTGCTTATGACCTGTTGTAAATTAAAATGCAGCTTGATACAGCGGACCATCGAATGTATGAAAAAACTGACACACTTACATAATTTTTAATCTGATAATATTAAAACAAAGTAAAATTATGGGAAGGTTTTTGCAAGTCTAGCTAATTCAGTAGCACCAACGCAAGTGAGTGAATGCATGCTAATACATGAGAAACAAAAACATAGTTTAACAAGCCAACACTAAAGGCGAGCGTGCTAAAATTGAACATTAAAATTAATTCAAGCACATGAAAGACTAAATTCGCTCCCCCCCCCCTTGAAAAGTTAAATTATTAAGTTAAATTATCAAACAAAGGACGAAAGAATATGATACCCTACGAACAAAGCAGAGCACTAATTGTCAGCAATTGGAAGACTATGCTGAAATGTCAGTGGGGAAAGGGTAGATCTTTGAGAACAAGCATCTGCTGATTCTAAAGGTGGTGCGGATAGAGGTCTCTTTAGTAATCCCATCCATACCATGACGCACAGATATTACTCTCCCTATTTTCTATCTGAGGGAGGTTGATTATATTACTTTATAAGGATTAAGAAATCGGTTTTTAAGTTAGATTGATGAGAGACTTACATTTAATGCAGCGTTGCAGCCCTGAAATATATTCCTTGCTCCACCTTTACCAAAAATGCTGCTGCATGGCTCGTTTAGCTTGGTATACTGATAGGTGTGAGGCAGGAATTGCTGTGACATCAGGATCGGTCACAAAGTCAATGAATGAGCAATTAATAAGTGAGCAGATTTCAAAGGATCTAGGTGATTGGTACCAGCAAATAGTGGACATAAAGCCTGGAATTTAGATTTGCTTCTATTTGAATTAATAGTGTGGACAATTCCTCATGGGTTAAGGTAGACTTGCCTACTACTGTTTTCAAACGGTGTTTAACTAAACATACACCGGCTTCCCATAATTTTCCAAAGTGAGCAATTGTGATGAAAATGTCATGGAACGTTATTACGAGCACTAGATTCTAGAATGGGCATCTTTTGATTGTTTAAAAAATTACCTAATTCCAAGATTTCTCTTGACAAGCTTCTCTTAAAACAAACTCTTGTGCGTCGGCTGGTATATCTAATAAAATTTCTCATACCGATTCCCAGAATGGAATTCTTAACTCTACAATTGACAAATTTCGTAAATTAAATACTTTGAACTTGGTTGTGTCACCACTGCAACCCATATTATCTCTACGGGTGATGCTGTTCCTTTTAAACAACGTCAATATCCGTTATCGCCTGCATTACAAAAACATTTGCATTCCGAAATAGATAAAATGCTTGAATCCGGTGTTATCTCTTCTTCAAATTCGCCATGGATGTCTCCCGTGTTATTGGTTCGTAAGAAGAATGATGAATGGCGTGTTTGTTTTAACGGAAGAAAACTTAACTCTGTAACTGTGGCCGATGCCTATCCCTTACCTCGTACTGATTCTATCCTGAGTCGGCTTCGAAATGCTAAATTTATCTCAGCTATCGATCTTAGACAAGCTTTTTATCAGATCCCTCTTGACTTATCTTCACGTCCAATGACTGCTTTTTGTGTACTAGGTCGGGGTCTGTTCGAATATAATTTCTTGCTTTTTGGTCTCTGTAATGCACTACAAACTTTACAGCGTACTATGGATCAAACTTTAGGTCCTATCTTACACCAAGAACGTGCCTTTGTATTTTTAGACGACATATTAGTCATTTAAAGTTCCTTTAAAGAACATATTGCTACACTCACGAAGTCGCTGAACGCCTAAACGCAGCAGGTTTTAAAATAAATTGGGAGAAGTGTTAATTTTGCTGTTCCTCTCTTACATTTCTTGGCTTTATTATCGACGGAACTGGTCTTCGGGCAGATCCTGCTAAAATTGACGCCTTTACTAAATTTAATACACCAAAGACTGTTGCCGAAATTAAACGTTTAATAGGAATGATTAGTTACCATCGCATTTTTCTACCTAATCTCTCAACTATATCTACACCCATTACTGCCTTAATTAAAAATAAAAAGAAAAGTCAATCTGTTGAACGGAATTTGGAAGCTCAGCAGGCTTTTGAACAAATCAAAACGTTAATCACTTCCGCACCTATCTTAATCTCGCTCAATTTTGACGAAAGATTTTATATTCAAACCGATGCCTCCCTTACTAGTCTAGGAGCGATGTTGTTCCAAGTAAACAATGGACTAGAACACCCTATCGCTTATGCTAGTCGTGTTTTAACTTCTGCTGAACAAAAATATTCAACTACCGAACGTGAATTATTAGGGGTTATCTTTGGCATTGAAAAATTCAGAGGATATGTTTAAGGTACACATTTTACAGTAATTACTGATTGTGCAGCTCTCGCATGGTTAAATAACTTAAAACAACCCGCTGGTCGATTGGCAAGATGGAATTTACGTATCTCTCAATTTACCTTTGATGTTTGACGTAGACCTGGTAAATTAAATATCGTACCTGATGCCTTATCTCGTGATGTCGCTTCTCTTAACCTCCCGGATCTAATTCCTGATGCCTGGTATCTAAATATGATAAAGAAAGTTTCTGAAAATCCCGATAAATTATCCACATTTTGTGTAACAAATAATAGATTATATAAATTTGTATCTTCCTTATCTCGCAAAATCTCTAATATCCCTGAATGAAAACTTGTTGTTTCTACCGCTAACCGCAGTGAAGTTCTTAAATTGTGTCACGACGACCCTATAGCTGCTCACCTCGGTGTTACAAAAACTTTAGCGAAAATATCTGAATTATATTACTGGCCTACATTAAAACAATCTGTCTGCCGCTATATTAGGAACTGTAAAATTTGTCGATCTCAGAAGAGCTCTCAAGCAGCTCGTTCTGGTTTAATAAGTAACTTCAAACCTGTATCTTGTACCTTTCAATTAATATCGCTTGACTTATTAGGAGCCCTCCCTCGAGCGAAAAAAAGTAACCAATATCTTTTAGATGTCACCGATTAGTTTTCTAAATTTGTTATGGTACAACCGTTAAGTAAAGCCACATCTGCGGCTGTAATTAAATTTCTAGAACAAAATGTATTTCTTATCTTTGGTGTCCCTCAAATTATCCTCTGTGATAATGGGGCGCAATTTATCTCAAAAGATTTCCCAAATTTCCTTAAGAGTTATAAAGTACAAAAAATTTGGTTTAACGCCAAATACCATCCACAAGTAAACCCTACCGAAAGAGTAAATAGAGTCTTAATCACGGCTATCTCTTTATATATCGATTCAGACCACGCTAAGTGGGATGAAAATATCTTTAAAATCGCTCAAGCTTTGCGTACATCTAAACACGAAGAACCCAATTCACTTTCTCATTCTTTGTTTTTGGAAGATATATACCGATTGATGGTAGTTATTATAGTTCAGTTCCGTAATGATACTAACGTAAATGAATTTGACGAAAAAGTACGCCGGGACGAAGACCAACAATTATTACCTTCTATTTTCAATGATGTTAGAAAAAATTTGTTAAAAGCTTACGAAAAGAGTAAAGATCATTATAATCTGCGAAAACGAGATATTTCTTTTGCTTTAGGTGAACAGGTTTGGAAAAGGAATTATGTCTTATTTGATGCTATTAAAAACTTCTCTTCGAAATTAGCTCCAAAATTCATTTTATTTTAGGTTACTCGCGTTATTAGTCCACTTATTTATGAACTCCAAAACACCGAAGAAAAACGTTAAGGAAAGTGGCATATCAACACCTTAAACCGTTCTCTGTTGACCCAAATGCTAATTAATTTTTTCTACGTTTCATTTCTTTAATGGTCTACCAAATGTTTTTGTTGCCGTCTTCAATTTGTTACCTATATCTAGTCGCTTCTTTTCTCATACAGCATTTACCTTCTACACTTTTGCCTTATTTACCTCATATTAATTATCTTTTTGCTGGCTATTAATTCTTCCTTGAGTTTATTGTCAACCATATGTCTGTTTGTTATCTAGGTTCTCCAATATAGCTCTGTCGCTTCACCTAATCAATTAGCACCTTTTCCGCATCATATTATTTTGTCTTTTACCATTTATCGTACGTTGTTTAATTTTGTGGTGATTGTTGCAACTTTGGTTGGAGTGACTCATTGAATTGTTATGATTGGTTTTAGCTGATGTTGAGTGGATGGTCTTTTCTCTGGGCTCACATAGAAGCCGCGGCCTATGCTTTTGTAAGAAATAGTCCATATTCGCAGTTGCAAAACTAGGAGTTTCTATTCCATACGTTTTTCTTCTGAATTATTACAGTTGCTCACTTTGTTCTTTATCATTACTTGTTTTTTTCTTCTGTTAAGTCATCAGAACATTTAAACATTTTTTTTGGTTTTTTATTTAACTTCGTGGTGAGGTGCTATCGCTTTTTTAATTGATATCTTATTGATTTCTTCGTTGTTTTTAGCATATTGGGGCAGTATGTTTCTATCTTCATTTAACTGCTTATAGTTAGGTATTCCTGTGTGTTTATGGGGTTACCGTTTCTGAAAATTACCTTGGAACACTTGGGTTTTTTGGTTTGAAGCTACCTGCAGTGGTACGTTTAAGTTGGTTGTTTCAACTTTTGCTTGATCTTCTTATCGCAGTGGATACGCTCGTTAGGAAGATGATCGTACTAGTTCTCATCAGAAGTTTAGTAATTTTTTAACTTATTATGTGTCTTAATTTGTTTGATTAACATAGCAGATGCTCCTTCAGACTCATCTGCATTTAACAGGGACAACTCTCTACCTTCTGTCGGACGCTTGTGCAAAACTTTACTTTTTTCTTATCCCGCTGTATCCGTTTCCGCCTTATTTTTCTTTAGGTAGACCTGTTTTTGTCCCGGAACACCCGTCTACCACATAAGAGTGATTTTTCCCTCACTCCAGACTACTGACCACAGTGGCTGGTTGAGTAGTGTTTTTCTATCCACCTTTTTCTATCGCTTTTGCTCAATGCGAGCCCTTCTTCTATTCTCTTCTACCTGGAAGTGTCACTAGCACATTCCAAAATGCCTACCTCCCTCTTTTTACCTTTCCTATATCTCTACTGCCTTTTTATTTCTATTGGTCACCGCGTGGTCGCGCGGGGGGTTTTCATATACACCTGGACGCCGTCTCTGGGAATATTTCGTGAGGTCATGCGGTGCCGCTGTCAGCCGCACGTGGCCGCTGACAGTGCAAGTATGTATGAGCGTACGTATGTGTGAGTGTATGTATGTATGGATAAATCTTATCGATATCGATCAACGCCTGGTGCAGGAATGCACCCACATGCCTTTTCCGGTCCCTCGTACCGTTTAACTAACAGGTCTGCTTCACAGGCCGCTCTCTTCTAGGGGGTACGAGTACTTTCCTGTGTAACGGTTTTGAGGAGCCACTCTTTTGTCTCTTTACGATGGAGGATAAAACGGCTTGGTAAGCTTGGGGAATTCTACGCTATATTTTTATAGTGTTTAGTTGTGGCATGCCTTGGCGTACTGCGACGTTTCGGATCCATCCATTGTTATCTAGTTTTATCTTAATATCTCTATCTTACCTATTATCTTTAGTAATAACTTGAGACATTGTTTGTTTTCCTAACGTTTGGTATTTATGATCAGACGTGGGAATTTTTCTTTGAGTATTGAGTGAAGAAACTAACCTGATGGCAGCAATGTAATTTGTTAGGTTAGTAATGTAAGAAATGTATAGTAACTTGCCCTCTCGGGCATTTTGAAATTTAGGCATTTTTTTGCCAAATCAGAAACAGTTAAAATGCAATGCTTATGTGCGTGTGCACAAAAAAACTGCAAAGTTAGTTTTAGGTTATTGTAGAAATGTTAGGCGACTTGTCGCATTTGCTTTTAGTTGTAGTAGTGTTTTGTGCTCTCCGACAAATTTGTGCTGTCGATTATAACTGCGCCACATCTAAGACTCGTGTGTGAATGATAGATTTAGTTCGATAATCTTGGGACTACACAATCCGTTTCCTGGTTACTCGCAAGACGCGTTATCGGTTGAAAAAACCAGGTGGCGCCTAAAATAAACATTTAGTAGAATGTAAGTTAGTTTATATGTAAGTAAGTAAGGCTCTAGACTTTAAATTCCTACCGTGCTGAGTCTTTTTCTTTTTTAAGATTTTTTTATTTTATGGCTTTGTTGCGATTGTTACATGCCAACTAGCATGCATCCCGTTAGATTTAATTTGTAAATAAATTGTGCGTATTTTTAAATAAATACGCCAACTTCCGTCATCCCCGACAGTCGCGTCTGCGCAAAAATAATGCAGAGTGCGTGCGTGGTGTAAAAAGACGCAATTAAATTACGAGCCCTCGACGAAGCAACAACTATCTTAAGTGGGGGTGTGTCTTTTCTTTTTAGGCATGTAGGTTCCTTGTACCTTTATCTTCTATTGTACCTGGTACCTTAAATCCTGTCGTTCCCCTACGAGTGCAGAAGTTATAGGAAGGACAGATGGCAATTTGATTCAACATAGCGTAACTGTGAATCTAACCTGCAAATCATCGTGGAATCGGGACCCTGAGACTAAGTTCCGAGATGCCACCACTTAAGTAATTTGTTTTGATTTAAATTGTGCTTGCAAATTGACTTAAAAAGCGGTTGCATCACTTTTAAAGCGTGGTCGGTATAAGTTCAATATGGCACGTAAAACAGCCGCGTAATGAAGCATTAAATTATGACAATGACGTGTAGTTATCGTGAGTATAACAATTGCGCAGTATAAGAATTTCCCAATAGTGTAACAGAGCATTTTTCACAAAAACGCTCTTGTTCGGATGAGAGGTAAAATGAAAATCCCGTGTGTGAGTGTTGTCATGCACGTTAAAAATCCCTATCTTGCATGCAACAGCAAGGGTTCGGCAAAATTCAAAATTTCCAGGTAAAAGTACTAGCTTCTTGGCCAATGTAGTACCTTCTGGTGGAGCATTGGAAAATCAAATGTAGGGACTATTTTAACTCCAGAATCTTTTACCCCAGAGAGTGCCATCATTTTGTAAACGATTTTACTACGCTGTGTACTTGGGAGGTAATGTGGTGGTTTCCTGTTGCCTTCCACATCGCAGTAGTGCGCCTGAGAATCCCATACGACCCCTATGGTCTTTGATACTTTAAGTACCGAAAGAGTTGCTGCCCTCTTTCGGGTGCCTGTCATAGTCTGGTTCCTCACTAAAGACCCCACTAATTTGATTAAACCTATAGTTTAGTTCGCCTCTTTAGCTCACTGAAACACGCAAGCCATTCTACCGGTTCTAGTTTTCTGGAACTTCTTCAAGGTGCACGTCCGTTTAGAACGACGCCAGTTAAATTAAATAAGTTTATATATTGTATTCGTGGTGTGAAAAAATAACGTGAGTATTATTTTAACATAAAATAAATATCTAAAGTATTTGGAAACACTATGAAATTATCAAATAAATATTGAAGTCGCAGATATCCTCTGATAATGACACAAAATGCTTTCCAAATATTGTATTTTCTAAAATAAATTGATCGTTTTTTAAACGATTGTAATATATAAATTTCACTAGAGATTCTTACTTTGTGTTTGAACAAACGCTTGGTAAAGGTCTCTGCAAAGAAGCGGATCAGGAAGATCTCTGAGGTACTCCTTCAGCAACGTTGCTACATCATGCGGACATTGGTCATTTCCTAACGAAATTTCCTTTCCACTATCAAAATCCTCTCGCAACTACAACACATTACCCACTTATACCAAACATCCCCAAAATGCTTTATCTCACCTGCCGAACTCTTTTCTTAGAGGTGCTAACCCTAAAAATTCCAACAGTATGCAAGCCATTATTTTCTAGAAACCTCAAACATTCATTGAATATATTTGGAATTGCTGGTTCGTCTTCATGTGTGGCCCCTACTATATCGGTTGTAGATCCACATGAAATACTGTCCAACAGTCCAGGAACACTTCCCATTAGTCTTATATTTTCACATGAGCCGATCTAGAAAAAAAGTTTATTATTAAAGGTGTGTCATTAAATATTTTTGGCATAGCTTTATAATGCTTAATATTTAAGTGAAGTGATTTTACTGCCAAGAGATTGACGTCAATGTGGTGATGCAACGTAATGACGTTCAAAATTGTATCCAATGCTGCTTTGAAATAATTAAGATAGCGAGGTTAGTAAACTTAATTATAAATTGGGAGAAAGATCTTTTTAAAGTAAGTAAACATTTTCGATTTTAACATAAGCTGTTTTAAGAGAAGTTGTGATACACGTCAATCGCTATTTTAAAACCTATATTACTTTAAGAGGAACAAGAAAACGCAATTAGTGCAAGCACCATAAATAAATCAACAATTAAATTGTTTAAAATGATCAGGTTTATAAATAATTTATTTTATACGTTTTTAAATACAGATAGCGATTTAAAATGCCGGTGAAATATTCATAGGAGGGATGTCTTTTAAGTTTTCCATAGAGATCTGGAATAAAACATTAGATAGCTTTTAAAGACAATCGTTTTTTGAAGTATTTTTCACGAAGATGAATAGTAGTACATTTAGTTACGAATCACCGCCACATTTCCACCAGCATCCACATTTCCACCCACATCTGGACCAATTTTACATGTAAATTCTCATAAGGAGGAAATGAGGAGATTCATCTCCACATTTCCACAAGCATCCACATTTCCACACACGAGATAAACCTATTTTTAAGATTTTTTTCACCGCTAACATTCTGGAGCAAATAGTTTTCTTCGACTAACCATTTTTCATCTTTCGAGATAAACCTATCTTGTTTGGTATCAATTAATATTAGATTTTTCTCAGCTACCCGAATTTTTAGGAATTTTTCAGGTAGCATCACCCCCAAGGGAGCTACCCCAATTTTAAGATTTCTTACCTGTAGCGACTTTTGAGCGTTCTTATAAATTTTTTAGTCATGCGATACATCTTGTTAGTCTAGAATTTTACGCGAAATCCGAATCTGCAAACAGATTTGAAATCGGACCACGCCCTGCAAAGTTATACTTTAAGCTCTCAAACCTCTTTAAAATTTTTGCTCGTATATATTTAACACGATTTTTAAAACCTTTTTCGCTACCCAAGACATATGCTTTAACCAAAAATCTAAAACCGTAGGGATTTTAGAAATAAGTTCTTTACACATTACCGCCTCTTCTATCAGGATCTCGATTGGAGTAACGGTAGCAATTACAGATAATGCTTCCGCGGGTACTGCCTTTTCCTTTTAAAAAGATTTGAAAAATATACAACACTTGTACAAATTTGTTAACAAACACCTATATATTTAAATCTATTTACATTCAAATCAATATTTTACGGTTGAACAACACGCCCTGTATATAATACCTTAAACAGTTCAAAACGTATTCGATTATAGCCTCAAAATTATAATGTTTCTATAATAAACGGAAAAATGCATTCGTAATTTAAAATGATTCTACAACCTTCGCTAGATACCAACCATGTTAATTAGAAATTTTGTGTATGACATCATTAACTACCTAAATTTCAGAATTATCAAAATGTAATAAACCACATTAAGTACTGTTCAATAATAATCATAAAACAATATTAGAGTGAAAGTAAATGGGTCTTATTACATATTGATATCCTACATCAATTACCTAAATTACCTTACGTGACGCTGTAGAAGCATTATAATTCAATATTTTCGAAACTTCGAATGTAGCATTAATTCATTTGTAACTCGTAATCCAGCAAATATTTTAGATTCTTAACGAACATGTGAAAAGCTGTTTATAATTTCTTTTCTTGGACTTTCTATTAATTATGTTTATGCATTAGAAATTGATGAATAATTGCCGAGGATTCACACAAGGTAACCAGCACGTATTTAGGGAAAATACAAACGTAATTTTGTAATATAATTAACGGTTTTCAAAACGTATATAACGCGGTGTTATTAGAAAAAATTCTATTAGTTTCGCACGCTTTTGTGTTAAAGTACATCGAAATTTTAAACCGTCGTTTCGTGTAGTTCTTTTGTAAAAAGTTTTGTAAAGATTTAAGGTAAGTTTACATTTATTTATTAAAGTAGAACTGAATTTATTTGCAAACACCAATTATTATGTATTCTGTTATTGGTTCTTATTTGTATTTTAAAACATTAATTTTTCCAAAGTAATGCGCTGTTTTACAGATATATTCTTTTCAAATTTTAAAGGTATGCTTTTTAGCTAGAATAAAAAACAATTCTCACAAAATATTTTATTAAAAATTTAATACATTAACAAAAAGGCCTCAATAGCAATACATTTTCTTTAGAACAGCTTAAATTATTCAAACAATGGTTTAAACAGTGATTGTACCTATTACCGAATCTTCTTAATTCTTTGAGCCTTGGAAGTGAGAATACACTTTCCATGTTTAAAATGTTGTTTGATAAATATTTTGATAGTAACTGTCTTTTCTGTTCGCCTTTAACATAGACAGTAGCATCGGGAGGTATGACTTCTTTCAGCAAATCGCCTACATTTGTATATCCACTTGTGGACTGCTCATCCCAGCTGAGCCCATGGATTCTTTGCTTTAACCACCGAATTTGCTTTTTGAAATCATCACTTAGGGTGTTATACTCCACAGCCATGTCCAGTATCTCATGCCATATTACATTATTCGCTACATCCAAAATGGCAATCTCCTTGCAATAGAAATCACTAGTTTTGTATTGATATCCTTGTAAATCGATTATGAAACACATGCTTCCTGCTTCAAATCACAGATGGGAATGGGGTTCTAAGCAAATCTCTCCTATATATCCAGTTAAGGGACTTTACTCCCTCCTTTATGATTTTGTTATCCAGGTAATTATCAGGATGATACTAAAGCAAGTCTGTTTTCTTAATCCAACTTTTACCATCCCCCAACCACGACACTAATAATTCGCGCCCGTGCTTCCGTTTCCGTAAAACTTTTTCCACTAAGTACGTGTCGGGTGCTGCTGTGAGCTGAATTTCATCACCGTAAAAAGCACCTAGAATTGGCCGACCTTCCAAATCTTGTAGCAGATAGGTTGTCGGTCTCGTTTGTTGTACTTTAACAATTTTGAATAGTTCTGTACTCCAGTTTGGGTGAAATCCTCGATCGAATACTGCTTTATATTTTGATATACGCACAATGTCTCCAACCTTATACAACTTCTTGTAACTTTTAGAAACGCTGTTAGCGGTGTAAAGTTTTATTCTTTCCGGATGTTCTTCTGCCTCCATAGGTGTCATGTTAATAGCCCGATGCGGTGTATTATTGTATTCTTCCATAACCTTAGGCAAAATATTCACCCATTTATGACTGCCTTGCAAGTAAAATCTTCTGTACAATTTGTTTTTGATTGTTCTGATCAACCGTTCAACCATGCTAGCTTTGATTGCGGAATACGTGGAGTAATGGTTTATCTTATATTTTTGCATAAGATTTTTAAACCAGCGGTTGTAGTACTCTTTCCCAAAATCTGTTTGTAGATTGAGTTTTACGTTATTTTCTCCTTGCAGCATTTTGTCCAATATTTTCTGCACAGCATTTGTGACTTCTGATCCGGTTTTATTTTTTAAGGGTTCAGCTAAAGCATATTTTGTGAAACAGTCCACCACTATTACAATATATCTGTACCCATTGTTCACACGCGAGTAAGGCTGCATTTCGCACAAGTCCGATTGGATAAGATCACGTTTCACATGTTCCAGATTTGTATGACGACGCTGAAAATTTTTTCTTGCAGGTTTAAATAATTCCTTAACGATGATTTCTTTACTCATTTTTGCTTAACACTCTTGCTAAACTAATAGGGTTATCTTTATCCAATTGCACCTTTGACATAAACTGAAGCTTTGGTTTGTAGTATTTGTTTTTTATAGCTGCTGGTGACGCCTCGTAAATCGATGCTATTGCAAGACCGAGCTCCTTCTCATTTGTCTCAGAAGTTGCAGTCAAATTAATAAAAAACTGTATAAACGTTTTAAAGTCAGATACAAGCTTATCCAATTTTTCATCTACATATTGTTTATTAACTGCATCGGATGGCTCAACTGGTTGAGCAAGCATTGCGATACGCTGGTTTCTTGCATTGAAGGCTTTATCTTTACGTTGTATATCATCAGAACTTTTTAGACAGTATGAAAAGGTTTGATTCACGAGCTTGATTACAGATTTCTTATTAACACAATCACTATCTTCTTTAGGATCCATTACATCAACTAGCCTTCTTTTACGAAAACTAATTGTTTCTTCTCCAGACTTGAATACTATAGTGCTTCTCTGATTAACACAATCACTATCTTCTTTCGGGTCTGATGAATTCACTAACCTTCTTTGCTGCATATCGTACCCATCACCATCCAACGTTAGCACAAATCCTCGACCTGGAGGACCGCGTCGAATATCAGCATCTTTACGCTCTGAACGTCCGAAGCGGTCGATAGGCATTTTAAAACTGTGTAATTATTTACTGAGTTCACTGTATTATACCTTCTTCTCTCAACTCCTGTATTATGGAAACCATCTCGTTAATGTTTTCCTCGCTTGTATTTCCAGCTCGGTTGGATGTGTTCAACAATCTCAACCGATCCACAAGTTCATGTACATTATTCCAGTAGACATATTGCACCGGCTTTGAATTTAAACTTTTGTAAAACCGATTAGAAAAGCCTAAACCCGCTCCCTTAGACTGTTTTCTTCTCTTTGGCTGTTTTCTTTCGGGATTCCTCCGAAATTCGGTGAGATATTTTTGCACATATTTGTTAAACTTTTTGTTATTTGTTGGGAATCCGCTTAAATCGTGCACCGCAAATGGGTTACACTTTCTTCTCAAAATCGACGCAGATTTGATCATTTCCAAGTAATTCGGCAAATCTTCATGCAAATTAAAATCGCCATCTTCGGGGCTGATATCTTTGTAAACCAGCAGATTGTATAAACCCCTCGTACCTGGATATATCACATTGTTTAATGTTATATCGCTAGTTTCCGGGTTAATTATCAATACACTTTTCCACAAACTCCATGTATCGGTTTCCGCATTATACTTTACTCCATAAATTGATTTGTCAATATTTTCGTCTTCGTCTCTAGCTAACACATCCGCATAGTAAAGATGGAACGGTTCGTCTGGAACGAGTTGCTTAATTTTCTTTATAGGTACGTCCATGTCTTCGACTTTAACCTTTGTTGTAGGTGTGGGAATTTTTCCGGTGATCGATTGCAACTGGGAAGCGGTTATTTACATGGGATCAATCAATTGTTTGTGCACCTCTTTGAATTTTTGCTGAGATGTAGCGTCTCCCTTTTTGTACGCTACAAACTTTTTTCGTGCAGCATCCTGCATAAGATGAAGACTGCGTTTATTCGCAATAAAATTGTTAACGTCAGTCTCATGAAACTTTGGATGGGAACTAACTTTTTTTGAATAATGTCAAATATTTATATACTCGTCGAAATTCTTCCGATACCGCCCCTTATCCAAATCAAAATCTTTCACAACAGTTATAAAATTATGTTTTGAGTCACCCCAACACTGTAAACACATTTCTTTAAATTTTGGATATGTCATGTCACCACTTATATGATCCGAAAAGATATGGCGAAGGTTTGTATCATCCTGTTTCCATAATGCGATTACATTGGCGTTATCTCTGAGTCTATGTTTTAAGGCACTAGCGTAAGTTTGACATAGATAGAACGAATCTATTGCTTTATGTCGGCCGAACGAGAAAAATTGAGTGATTTTACTTTGCTCGTTTGCAAGTATATCATCGAAAACCATAATTGAATCTTCTTTGGCATCTCTGGGTTCAATCAAATCATCGTAATTTTCAAACTCATGGTATCCAATTTCTTCTTTTAATGGCGTAAAAACGTTTCTTAACAATTCGTATTTCGGTTGATATAAACTTTTCGAAAGTACATACACATTTTGGAATCTAAGACCGTTCTCGTGCAGAATCAGCGATATTAAAGCGTTAGTCTTCCCACAACTCGATGGTCCCGCGAAGATAGCTCGTATGTTAGACGGGAACAATGAACCATGTTTACCATCCTGTCTTGCACTAGCAATAGCAAAGTTATCATAATTCTGTATAGGTATTTTAAGTTCTTGTTTCGCAGTCTCCATATTGCTTCGAGCGTACGCTTGCTTTTGTTGTTGCTTGCGGTGATAGCTTAACGTCTCTTTCGGTATATTATATTTTTTACTGATGGAGTAAATACTTGATTTACCCAGCCGAACTTCTTCTATAGCTTTTTCTAATGCTTCGTTACTGTATCCACTATTTCGTTTTCTTATGTAATTACGAACCATGCTAACCAATACTGTCGGAGACACTTTCACTCAATGGGATAATTTCACCCTATGGGGCAATTTCACTCTATGGGGCAATTTCACTCTATAGGGCAATTTCACCCTATTCTGATGGAGGTAAATTCGCTCTAAAATAACTAGAACTTATGTACAGAGTGGGAGATGCTCACCATTCGACAAATAAAAGTAGACTAACTGAAACAAATTAATTCCTTGCTTTTATACAATTTTATTAAAAATATATACAAAATATTTAATTGTGAATAAATCTATTAACAATTTCCGTAAACGGATTATATTAAAACATAGAGTCATGTATAATTAAAGCATAAGCCTTCATCGACGGTTCAAAATTTCTTGAAGCTTCTAATTCCATTCTTACATCAACCGTTGCATCCTTGATGCTTTCAAATTGATGACGACAGTCGATTACAAAGACAGGTGATTCCTTAAACCTGTTGTAGTCCATTAAACATTTATTTGACGATTTGTTCGGATAGTATTTTTCCATAAAAGATGCATAAGACAGGTACGCTGGCAAGTAGTCATTCTGCTCGAAGTCCAAATTTAATCGACCTTGAGGGAACATTTGAGAGTTTAAAAACACTTGGACATTGGTTATGCTGGCATTCGTAAAGCTTGTAGCATTTTCTTCTTTCCTGTCGTACTTCCCATTTTGCAGCGCCAGTAATATCCACCGAGCCTTCTCTGTTTCGTTCGATACTTTAATTCTCCATACTTGTGACTTTGATTGTGTTAGAGACGGTAATTCGTGTAGTTCCCATTTTCTGAATGCAACCATTATAGATGATTGATTTTGCATTTCCGAAAGCAGCGATGCCTTGGCAAAGTCACTTAATGTTATATACGGAACCTCCCATGAAATACGTTGTATTTTGAACGTTACTGTATTTCCAATCGACTTGTAGCAATTTACGTCCGACTTGGATCTGATTAAAATCAGCTCTTGAGGCATGTTGACGATAGTTTTCTTGTAATCTTCAAAAACCCAAAATGGTTTTAGCGGTATAGCACAACTAAACCGTCCATCTTGGAATATGGTATCGGGCTTCCACCCGGTATGTGTAATAGATTTTGTTTCTGATTCTTCCATGGATACTAAACCTTTAATAGTTCTTGTAATTCCAGGGATTCGACAGACATCTATTATTTGATTATTACCCAATTTGTATTGAATTTCCTCAAACAGAAAATATGGCGCATTTCTAGTAAATTCGTAAGCTTTAGGGTCTGGTTCTGCTGCTCTAATCGGGTCTCCAGTTGTTGACGCTTCTCTTAATGTTTCCGTAGGCTTATAGGTACCCTTTATAAATATGAAACTTTCATGAGGGTATGTGATGTTATCACTGCTCTGGATTTCAATTGAAATTCGATCGTTGTTTTCTGCATTCAATGTAAAGTGAAGATATGTATAATAATCTTCTTTTATTATGGTTTCGTCTAATTTATAACCTCCAAACACGTCCAATTTGGGCATGTCCTCATATTTAAGCCTTCCAAGTTTAATGTTTTCATCACCGTGGAGATCTAAGCTGCGTTTACTTCTGCCTCCCATCATTTATAACTTTTAATCCCAAAGATTTTAAGAAACGTATTTCTTCCGCTGTAAGTCTCTCGACAACTTGACGCTTTGACGCCGTATTCACTTCTAATCGTCTGGGGGTGTTGTAGCGTGCTTTATATACAAAATCGATAGGCATTTTCAACTACTTTTTATTTCCAGTCTTACACAGGTGTATGTTTCCGGGGAAAAGTTTACCAATTCACCCAAATGATCGACTAGTCTGATTGTAATATTATCAATTTCTGTCACGCTCAGCGGATAATATATGACGTGGTTAGGTTCCTTTTCCAGATTATACCCGGGTGGTACAGATAGACTGAATTCGAATATGCTGTGGGTAAGAAAATTGTTTCTGAACGATCCGCTGGTGATATTGGTTTCCACAAAAATGTTTGAGACCGATATCATGTTCTCTTGCTGATTAGCGATATGTACGGTATCTGCAGTCAATTTGCGGTTGGTAAACCCCAAGATGCTTCCAATATTGTTTTTACGGTTTGCCCCAAAATCTATCGGTATACTGCTTCGTATAGAACACTTTAATGTATCATTGTTGGCACTCAGTTTAAAATATTTTTCAATGTTCTCGTTGATGTCCGGCTTCTGACTGAACCATTTTTTGAAGACGTCCTGTATATATGCATTTATTTCTTCTAATTCGTATGATCCAGGTTCAATGGTTATTCTGCGATGCTCTGGATCGTTAAAGTATAATATGTTGTTTCCCGGGTGTATGTTTTGCACAGTGTTACAAGTGTACAGTCCCACTAGACCCAAAGCATATTCACCGTCTTGTTTCAATTTAATTGGTGGGTAAATGGATCCTGTCGATGTGACATTACCATACCCGAACACGCTTACTGTTTTAGCCATTGTCACTAAGAAACTTTAACACTAAATGTCCACAATTGTATGTGTTGTAAGTCTGCTCCGGTACACTGTTGTAGTAAATTTTACAACCTCGAAAATATCTCTTTACTTCTTCCGGCGGTCTCAAGTCTCAAACGAATCGTAGTAATACACACTATTTCCACGTTTTCGGTACCCCACCCAATGTGTACCCGAACCTTTGGTGGTATCCAAATTAATCACTCCCGATTCGTTGACATGCGGTCTAATCTTCTGTAACTGATCTCTAGAAAAGACGTTGCGAAAATGAGGAATGTTAGATGCGTGTTTCCTTATATCTACATCGGTGAGAGCTCTTCGAGGTAACTTGCTTAGTTTTTTGATACTTTTTTACAAATGCCACGCCCCTGTTTGTATGGTTTCAAGAATAATGCTGTGCCTTTTTTGTATGGTTTTAGAAACATTCCATTTCCTTTTTTCCCAATGGTAATAGCTTCCATAGATCTGTTGTGTCGTTCGCTCTCCTTAAGCTGTTCGTTGGCCGTCTTGACATCATTTACTGCTTTAGCTATCCCCGCAGCACCACCTGTTAGTGCTCCTAGGGCACTTAGCCCAGTGAATATCGGAATCAATGGTAGAAAACCTCCTTTCTGTGGAACGGGTATAATACGTGGGACTTTAATTTTGTTTCTTCCACTGGCTCCTTTTATGATTTTTTTACCAATTAGAATACCAACGTCTAACAGCTTTTTCAAGTTGTCGGAGCCAACTCGGTCTATTGCGGATCGTATTTTCTTCAAAAATCCACCTTTGAAACTTATTTTCTTCTTTAAGCCCATACCCATTTTTCTCTTCGCTTTCATAGCGTTTGTCACAAACCAAGCTGCGGCTTTTTCCCCAAACTTTGCGTTTTTAGACTTAACTCTCCCCCAGGCTTCTGCTTCTAAAATTTTATCTGCTCGGTGTCTGGCTGGAAGATCGTCGGGGTACTTGGAATATGCAATGTCGTGATCTTTACACAATTTATCCAATTCGTTTATTCCAGGATCGCCTCTTGCTAAGCGTTCATTCAACTTTGTACCAGGACCGCAGTACTGATAACCTGGAATATGCAGCTCAAACAGTAGCCTGTTTATAGCACTGTTGATTAAACCCTCTCCAGAACAGATAATCATGTGTTTACTCAAAAAAATCTCAAACTATACTAAATAAATAAACAACAACGAGTCTATTTATACTTTTTCAAAAAAATTTACAATATATTTACAATAACAATATATTTATATCCACGTCTCTTGGGCTGTCTTTTATAAAATACTCTTTCTAGTTATCACCATAACCAGAATCTTCAGATTCCGACAAATTTAAACGTCTAAACATTTCCACTAATGTTCTTGTACGCATCACGTCTCGCACAAATATATCCGGAAAACATATAACCAGCTCCAATGCATTTAGGGCGCTCTGATTCAATTCGTTGTAGAATAAAATATTGCCAATTCGAACTTCACCTTCAATCAAGATTTTAATTCGTTTCTCCCCTTCAGTCAGAGTATTAAACCAATCGCCATCATTTAAATTAGAATTAGCAACAAACCCTACTAATTCGCTGTATAATGCTGTGAAGTCACGACTTTCCAACTGTTTAAATTGATACTCCAACAGCTCCCGCATATGGAATAGTTTACGGCACTCCAATTCGTTTATAACTATCGAGCTATTACCCATTATTATTTTTAACTGGAACGTTTCGTCCTCGATTGATCCCGACACTGGTGACAGAGTGATAAAAAACGGCCCTCCTAGTTGTATGTGTAGATCTTCCATTTCGGGTGCACCATTTAATCGACTGTTTAACACGTCACGAGAAAATACGTTGATTTGAAATTCCACTTGAAAATTTGTAAATACCAACCAATTTTCGTATGTCAATTCCAGAACATGGTTGATGCAATATTTCTTGCCACACACCAATCGTAATACGGGTTTTATTGTCTGCTTTATAACAAATCCAATTTCCACATTATGAGGGTGTTCACCCAATTCACTTAAACTATACGTAAACTTATTAATCAGATTTTCGGTATACAAAACTTGTACATCATTAACATCTACAGACTCCATTGCTTTGCACTGATTTCACCGAGATGACTGAGAGGGATGCTATGCAGCTCGTCCTTTTAAATGTTTCGAGATTGTTGTTGCGCATGCGTAAATTGTACTCAGGTGACTTAGAATGCGTAAGCAAGAAGCTAATTGATTTTTACCGACGTGAATAGACTGGTTTGGAATGTTACTCAAGGTTAAACGACGCTGGGTTTTACCTAATTTAAAAGTAAACTAGCTAATTATACCAACAGGGTATAAAAGCACCGTGCAATGAAATATGATTCAGTTTCTGTTTAGTCTTTGACTAGTTACAACTGTTAAAAGTCTTTGACCAGTTTTAATTTCTTTATAGAAAATGGCTTCCTTTACTTGTGATGTCTGTGAGGCTTCCTTCTCGAGAAGCGATAGTTTGAGGAGACATCGGCTCCAACAACATGGATCGGCCTCTAAAACGAAAAAAGGTTTGTTTGCCTGCGATATGTGCTCGGCATCCTTCTCGCGGAGGGACAGCCTTAAACGGCACAAGGACGCCAAGCATGGTGTGGTGGAACCAGTTGCCGGAACCTCTGGAGTCAAACGAGCTGCTGCACCAACAGTTGAGGGACCTGCCCCCAAGAAGTCGCGGAGGTGTATCGAGTGTGGTGTGGATGTGGCCAACATGGTAGCCCACCAGCGTTCCCACACTCACAAGACTGCTGCTAGTCGCGTCTTGGATGGAGGTGTAGAGGTTGTAGCTACCGCTTTTAAAACAAGAGTAGCTACATACAGAATTAAAAATGCTAATACTAGTGGTATGTATACTTTTAAAACATTGAATGAGTATTTAACCTAGTTATTTCTAGACATCTTAGAATTTTTGCGTCAGCAGAAAGAGAGGTTCATCGCATTAGTTGGTGAGAAATTAAAAGATCACCTATCCCTCAAGGTTAACTTGGAGGTGTTTGGTGGCTACACCAAGATGGACAGTGTTGAAGATGTTAAATCTTTCAACACTCGAAATGTTGTGGTCACCTCCTCCAGTAACCTAGGGGAGATTTACAATTCCTTTATGGAGGTAATGTCGGCAAAGTCTGAGGAGTTCCAGGAGCGTGATTCTGGTTAGTTTTTACAATTATTGATTTTTTTCTAATTTGTAAGTTTTAGGATGGAGTCTGAAACAGGCGTTGTACTTGGAGATTAATGTAAACAAGTACAACCCTTTGCATGGGTCTTCGTACATCGAGCTCCCCAAATGGGTTCGAAACACCAGAGCTGTTATTAATATACAAAATGACGACAACGCATGCTTTGCCTGGTGTGTAGTGGCTGCGCTCTACCCCGGTGTTCACGATCCGCAAAGGGTCGGTAGCTACCCCCATTACAGCACCATTCTTAATTTGACAGGACTGCAGTTCCTGATGCCCATAAAGGACATAGCCAAGTTTGAGGAGCAGAATGCTATAAGCATTAATGTTTTTGGTATAGAAGGCAAGTCGATTGTGGGACCGCTTCACTTTACAGCACGCAAGAGGGATCGGCATGTCAATCTTTTGTACATCCAGGAAGGAGACACAAATCATTTTTGTTTGATTAACAATTTAAGCGGCTTGGTTAGAACACAGTTGTCCCGCACAGGACTCAAACTGTTATGCGATGGATGCCTGATATATTTTCGTTCGGAGGAGGAGTTACACCGACATACAGAGCACGAATGCAACCATATTGTGACTACAATGCCGACTGCAGCTAAATGTGTGCTGGAATTTGTTAATATTCACAAACAAATGACCGTACCGTTTGTGATATACGCTGATTTCGAGTCGGTGCTAAAACCTATTAGTACTGCTACTCCAGATACATCTTCTTCATTCACCAATAATGTGCAGGAGCACACACCTTATAGTTTTGCATACTACATCAAATGTTCATAGGATGATAATCTTTCAAAATTTGAAATATACAGAGGACCCGATGCTGCAAAGGTGTTTATGGAGAAAATGAAAGCGGAGGCTCGAGGGTTAGGAACAATTCTGAAAACCAACGTTCCGATGGCACCGCTTGAACCGTTAGACGAATTGTTATTCCACATGGTTGATGATTGTGGGATATGCAAAAAACCATTGGGAGATGATCGAGTGAGGGATCACTGTCATCTTACGGGGAAATTCCGCTTTGCGGCTCATAACGCATGCAACATTAATTACAGGGTACCCCATTTCATCCCTGTTGTATTTCACAATTTAAGTGGGTACGATAGCCATTTTATTGTGAAGGAGTTGGGGTATGATAAAGAGAGGGTCACTGTAATCCCTAATAATAAGGAGCACTTCGTATCATTCACTAAAAATGTGAGGTTATATGGTGAACAACCAAAGGAGTGTGATGGCGAGTTTGAAGTATCTGACAATACAGCGGTGCAGCTCAGGTTTATAGATTCGTTAAGATTCATGGCTTCATCGTTGGACAAGTTGAGTTAGAATCTTGATACTACTCAGTTTGTGGAGACTTGCAAATACTACCCCGATGAGCAAGAGTTTGGGTTGTTGACGCGGAAAGATGTTTTTCCATACAACTATATCACCGATGCTGTAGTACTGAACGAGACATCATTACCACCGAAAGAAGTCTTTTTTAATAATTTAACATCTACGGATATCAGCGATGCGGACTACGAGTACGCACAGAAGGTGTGGAATACGTTTGGCATTTGCACGCTTGGGGAGTATAGCGATTTATACCTGAAAACTGATGTGCTACTACTTGCAGATATTTTTGAAAACTTCCGCTCTGTATGCAGGCAGACGTATGATCTGGATCCGTGCCAGTACCTGACAGCTCCAAGTTTGAGCTGGGATGCGATGTTTAAGCATACTGGTGTAAAACTGGAGCTGTTGATGGACATTAGCATGCATAATTTTATTAAGGCTGGAATCAGGGGAGGCTTAACTCAATGCAGCCAACGATATGCTAGAGCGAATAATAGGTATATGTAGAATTACAACCCTGACGAGCCATCCAAGTACCTAGCATATCTGGATGCTAATAATCTTTATGGGTGGGCAATGAGACAGCACCTGCCCATTGGTGATTTTAGATGGATGGATGCTAAAAAGATTGCTCTCCTGAAAGAACTAATTTTGAATATACCTGAAACCAACGAGAAAGGTTATATTCTAGAAGTAGATCTGGAGTATCCCGAACATCTACACCATTCCCACAACGATCTACCCTTCTGTCCTGAAAACATGATACATCCATCACCCAAATCAAAGACCCCTAAATTGTTAGTAACTCTGTCGGGAAAGAAAAACTATATTATTCATTATCGGAATTTGCAACAGTGTATGCGATACGGTCTAAAACTAAAAGCAATCCACCGGGTTTTAGAGTTTACTCAGTCTCCATGGTTGAAGGCGTATATCGACCTTAACACCGGGTTGAGGATGTCGGCGAAAAACGCATTTGAGAAAGACTTTTATAAATTAATGAATAATGCGGTGTTCGGGAAGACTATGGAGAACGTGGACAAACGTGTAGATGTGAAAATCGTGACCCGGTGGGATGCTTCTGGTAAATGGTTGTGCGCGAACAAGCTAATTGCTCGACCTAACTTTAACAGTTGCTTAGTGTTGGGAGAAAATCTAGCGATTATACAGATGAATCGTGTAAAAGTGAAGTACGACAAGCCGATTTATGCAGGATTGTCAATTTTAGACCTATCCAAAACGCTAATGTATGACTTTCACTACAGTACGATGGTTCCTCTGTATGGTCCCAGATTGTCTCTACTTTATACAGATACAGACTCCTTAGTGTATAGTGTGCAAACTGAAGACTTGTATAGTGACATTAGTGCAAACATTGAGCATTTCGATACAAGTGATTACCCTCCAAACAATAAGTACAGTATACCGCGTGTGAACAAAAAAGTTGTGGGGAAATTTAAAGACGAGTTTTGTGGCGATTTGGTGTTGGAATTTGTAGGTAGTAGGGCTAAGTCCTACTGCATTATTAGTGAGAAAGACATTGTTAAAAAAATTATGGGTGTTAGTCGTAGTGTGGTGGCGGGGATTAGTGTAGATAGTTTTAGGGGGGTGGTGGTTAACAATGATGATGCCCTCATGCATACGATGGTATCAATCCGGAGTAAGAAACACCAACTTTATACCCAATTAATTAATAAAATCAGTCTATCGGGTGCAGATGACAAGCGTTACGTCATCCCCGGAAGCATATCAACCTACGCATGGGGACATAAAGATATAAGATAGTTGTTTATATTTGTATATATTTTATTGTGTATATATAGTATGTAAGTTAGTTATAAGAAATACCTACCATCCCCATTCTTAAAATTTCCTTCGCTCCCGGCGATATGTGTTTACCTCCACGTGGTGTCGCTGGACGGTAAAACATATTGTTAGATTAACAATATGTTTTATTGACCGAAAACACGTTTCCTCTTTTTTTACATTAATCTTTTTTTGTTATAGATCTATTTAAACAGCACATTAATCTCTATTTTTGTTACAGGTTACAGGCTTGGATTTGAATGTTATACTTTGTAAAAATTGTAATTAGTTTATTAAACTGTAAATTGGATAAAATAAATTATTAAAATTTTGTGTGCTTAATTTTCGTGTTACCACCTCTAAGTGTTTGGTTAAAGCATATGTCATAAATGAGCAAAAATTTTAAAGAGGTTTGAGAGCTTAAAGTATAACTTTGCAGGGCGTGGTCCGATTTCAAATCTGTTTGCAGATTCGGATTTCGCGTAAAATTCTAGACTAACAAGATGTATCGCATGACTAAAAAATTTATAAGAACGCTCAAAAGTCGCTACAGGTAAGAAATCTTAAAATTGGGGTAGCTCCCTGGGGTGATGCTATCTGAAAAATTCCTAAAAATTCGGGTAGCTGAGAAAAATCTAATATTAATTGATACCAAACAAGATAGGTTTATCTCGAAAGATGAAAAATGGTTAGTCGAAGAAAACTATTTGCTCCAGAATGTTAGCGGTGAAAAAAATCTTAAAAATAGGTTTATCTCGTGTGTGGAAATGTGGATGCTTGTGGAAATGTGGAGATGAATCTCCTCATTTCCTCCTTATGGGAATTTACATGTAAATTTGGTCCAGATGTGGGTGGAAATGTGGATGCTGGTGGAAATGTGGCGGTGATTCGTAACTAAATGTACTACTATTAATGCACTTACTTTTGCATGCTTTCAAACCGACTGTGGAAGCAGATATTTCACTCGTTTGTTGGTACAGTCAAAACTGCATTTTTAAAGACATTTGCTGCTTCTTCAGATGACTGGAAACTTTGACCTCGCAGTCCATCCTTGATTTTTGGAAAAGTATAGAAATCGTTGCGACTTAGGTCGGAACTGTACGAAGGATGGTCCAACAAATCGACGTTTTGTTGCGTTAGAAATTTGTCTTGCGAGTGATGTGGTTATTCCCCGTGAAAAAAAACCTATCTTTTATTAATATGCTTTAATAAATAACGAAAATTACATAATGACACAGTTCTCGATTAATTACAAAAACAAAAAAACTTTTCTGACAATTACTTTGGCAACATATACCTACGTCCTAGGCAATTTTATATAATACTACAATACTTCCCTTTAAACTAAAATTGCCCAACAAAACAAAGAAAAATCATATTTAATCAGCATCACGTGCTGCCAGTTCAACCATTCCAATCAAGTTGCGTAGGAATTCAAAACGAACTCGTGGTATAGGTTTCGTTAGGTATATCTGCCGCCTGTTTATTCCTAGACACATATTCAATATTAAAAGCACCATTTTGATATTGTTCGCGAATATAGTGGTAACGTATGTCGATATGTTTCGAGCGCTTATGGTATTCCGGGTTTTTAACTAGTCGGATAGCACTTACGTTGTCGATATATAAAGTAGGAGTTTTCTTTAGGGGTGTAATTTCATTCAGTAATCGAGTCATCCAAACACACTCCTTGGCCGCTTCGCTTGCTGCCATATACTCAGCTTCAGTTGTTGATAAAGCGACTGATTGCTGAAGTTTACTAATCCATCCAATAACTCCACCACCGTACTTTGTTAAAACTCCAGATACCGATCGTCGCGTGTTCACATCATTTGCGTAGTCAGCATCGCTAAAAGTTTCCAAAAGTTGGGATTCAGCATTAGCTCGATAGAGAATACCCCATTTAGAGCTTCCTTTGATGTATTTCAAAATTCGTTTGACCATTTCTTAATGTTTTTCTTCAGCCTTGTCAAGATAGCGACTAACATACCCCACAGCAAACGCGATATCTGGTCGTGTTGCAATAGCTAAGTGCATAATGCTTCCAACAGCCTCTAGATATGGCACGTTAGCCCTCGTGTTAACCATATCTTTCGAACGTACTTCTTCCGAAAGTGAGCCTGGTTCGATAGGTGTCGATACTGGATTTGCGTGGGTCATATTAAAACGTTTTAAAATGGTGTTAGCATATAATTTTTGATCAATAAAAATGCTGCCATCATCCAGTCGTTTAATCCGTATATTTAAAAAAGAATCTACCGTATCCGTCGTTACTTAAAATTCAGTTGATAGACGCTTTATGAAATCTTGTAATAATAATTCATTTGATGCAGCGATTAATCCGTCATCAACATACAGCGCCAACAATAGTCTTTCGGTTTTGGAAATGCTCTGCACGTTACAATATAAACATGGGTCAGCTGTGCTTTCTCGAAGACCAAATGATGCTAAGAACTCACTTAGTCGTCTGTTCCAGCATCTCAGCGATTGCTTAAGCCCATATAGTCCCTTGATCAGATAGCAAACCCTGTCGGTATCATATTCGTATCTTTCAAGCTGCTGCATGTAAATTTCTTCATCTAAATTGCCATAGAGAAAGGCAGTTTTAACGTCAAATTTCATTAAGTGGAGTTTTTCGTTTGCTGCGATACTTATTACTGCGCGTATAGTATCAAAACGTACAACTGGACTAAACGTTTCAAGGTAATCGATACCACTCCGCTGAGAAAATCCACGAACTACTAAACGAGCTTTGTAACGCTGAATGTTACCATCTGCATTTCTTTTAACGCGATAAACCCATCGATTGGTGATTGGTTTACGTTTTTTTGGCAATTGAACTAACTTCCAAGTACCATTTTCATGTAATGAAGCCATTTCTTCATCCATTGCAGCTTTCTATCGAACAGCCTGTTTTGAACTTACAGCTTCGTTGTAGCTTTCGGGTTCGTTAACCTCCACTCCCATTGCTTCAATTAAGCGTTTAGGACGATTAATCAACGAACGATCACGAAGATGGTAATGACTATCGTCAACATTTGCCTGAGAATCATCTTGTTCGTTGCTATAATCTAACTCGGTTTCTGGAGATGGAAGAATGATCGTTGATTCAATTGCATATTCTGGTTCAAAAGCAACTTCGCGACTACGTTTTATCATATTGCATCCGGATACCCAAACTCGGTAACCATCAATGCTATCTGAATAACCGACGAGTACAGACAGCCTTCTGACTTTTCGCATTCCACTTTTTTCGGTTCTGATCAGGAACGCGAATGTAGCAGCTAGTATCAAAAATATGTAAATTATCAATTCGTGTTCTTTTTCCAGTAAAGACTTCATATGGAGATTTTTCAATAATGGGACTTGGACTTGTACGATTCAAAATGTAAACAGCCGTATTGACTGCTTCGCCCCACAGCGATCTTGGCAAGTCTTTTGCTAAAAGCATTGTACTTGCTATTTCAACAACTGTTCGATTCGTACGTTCGGCACTTCCGTTTTACTGTGGTGTGTAAGGATTTGTTGTTACAAATTTTATACTACTATCTGCTAATAGGCTTTTTACTTTAAAATTTTCAAACTCTGAGTCACCATCGCTCATGATCATTTTTATGCTTTTTCCGGATTGTTTTCTACAAACTTTATGCATTCAACAACTTTATTAAAAACATCCGTTTTTTCTTTAAGAAAATAAACCTGCCGAAAACGTGAGTAATCATCAGTGAAGCAAATGAAATATTTTGAACCACCAATTGAAGTTTTTTCCATTGGTTCACATAGGTCAACGTGAAGTATTTCACCAACAGCAGTTGCCCGTTGCTTCCGTGATTTAAAGGTTAATCGATGCTGCTTTCCCTCAATACATGCTCCACAAAAATCTTCATCGTCTTTAACGTGTATGCCGTATCTATCAAGAACCTTTTTAACGTGACGTTTATTTTGATGTGCAAGACGTTCGTGCCAAATTTGTAACCTAATTTGTTCTGTCAAATAAGCTTCAATTTTATTCGGTATGCTTATTTTAATAAGCATCTTAAACAGACGACCAGAACGTACGGCAATCGCGTGCGTTACGTTGTCTTTTACGAATATACCCTGGGTTTTTGTGGATTTCAATTCCATGTCTTTGTCTAGGGCCGCATTTACTGAAAATAAATTACGGCGAAGATCGGGAACGTATAGAACATCGTCCATATGACAATTACGCCATTCCCCGTTGACATTCGCCTTAAAGTATATACGCCCTTTTCCAAGTGCCTGCATAGTTGTATTGTTGCCCATTCGTATATATATTGAACATGGAGATCTCGAAAATGCTGTAAACCAGTTATAGCACTTTGTCATGTGATCTGTTGCTCCAGAATCAAGTATCCAAGAATCATCGTCTAATTCGTTTTCATTACCTCACTGACAAATGCATCTGTTTGATTATCCATTTTTTCGATCGTACTTGCTTCCTTGTTTACCTTTTTGCCAGACATCCATGCATGCGTTGGACAATTTTTGCGTATATGACCGAATTTATTGCAACCACAACATTTAACATTTTTCTTGAGAGACTCTGATTGATCTGATCTGCCTTTTGCTTTAGTTTTTGCCTTCGTTTTTGTGTTGCCCTTATTATCGTTTACATTTTTAACCATTGTATTGGCCATAAGTGCAACTATATCATCTCGTTGACTAATCCTAGATTTACGTCGTTGTTCATCTATTGATAAAATGTTGCGCAGATTATTGTACGTTTGTGGCTCCGTTGAGCGAGTCCAGAACGCTTGTCTAAGTGATTCATAGGTATCTGGTAAAACATCGAGAAGCCTAACTACCATTGCTGAATCTGTTGGTTTTACTTCGTGTTTTCCATTCGTAGAATTAGCTGATCATATCGTGATAGTAAATCCAGAATCTCTTCATTATTTTTCATCATAAACGTAAAGAATTCAGACTGCACCATATGCGCAGCTTGTTGCGTTTGCTGCTCATATATCATATGCAATTTAACCCATATATCTCTTGCCGTATTACATTACATAACTAAGGTCGCTGGTTTATTCTAACATTCTTGTCGGTACAGAAATAGCAAGGTTGTTACTTCTATTCCATTTTTCAACCTCTTTATTAAACTTTATTTTTTGTTGCTCCGTTGGTTCAGCAACCGTTTGTTCAGGTTTTACATAAACACCGATACATACTTCATATGCTCGATCGTGAGCACGTATAGCACCTCTTACGTTAAATTTCCAGAGTAACCAGTTGTCTGCACCTCATAGCCGTTGGTCATTATTGGTCGTTGCAATGATCTCCATCGTATATACAAATTGTTAAATTCTTCGTTTAAAATCAAAAATTTAATTTGATTTTTTTTGTTCGTTATTTTTGTTATGATAGGATTAACCACGCTCTGCTACCATGATGTGGTTATTCCCCGTGAAAAGAAACCTAGCTTTTATTAATATGCTTTAATAAATAACGAAAATTACATAATGACAGACAGTTCTCGATTAATTACAAAAATTTTTTTTTCTGACAATTACCTTGGCAACATATATCTACGTCCTATGCAATTTTATTTAATGCTACAACAGCGAGCTGTGTGCGAATTTGCATTGTCTGGCGTAGGAAAATTCGTGTTTTATGGTTAGTTTTTTGAAACTTCACGATGACTTGCGGCAAAGAAATAGGTGTATATCAATCGACAGTAACAGTATGTTTATACGTATAGCAAAGCTTATCAAAGTTATCCCTAAATTTGACACTATAATTATTATTTAAAAGTTGTAAATTACTTCCGGGAACTTCCCATATTACAAATCTCAATTGTAAACAATAGAAAAAACTTTAAAAACCAAATTTCAAAATATTCGGATTTTATAAAAGTGAAGTATACAACAATTAAGTGACAAGAGAATTTGTTGGAGGCTTTCACGGCCGGGGACATTATAATTATTTATGGTTCCGGGTTGGGACCGTGTCATTTTATAAATTAAGGTCGACGTTTCGCCCACTTTTGTAAGAGGCTTCATCAGGACAAGAAAATAAATAATAAAATAAAAATATAAAAATATGTAACATTATTTTGAAATGTTAACTTCTAAACAAATTAATTGATTAATTAAATTTCAATAACTTGCATAACTTATAGAAAAATTCCATAATAAATTACTTTTATATTTCAGTTAGCATCCCTCATAATAAAGACCAGGTTTAGAAATAGCTTAAGGCTTAAATATTATAAATTCCAGCGACAGTCGTCATAATTTAATGGTCCTACCTTGCAAATCCAATACAAAACTTTTTAAAGCTTATGTCGGTTATAGATTGATGAATCTGATAAATTTAAATGGCATAGTACCGATTAAGGTAAACAAAGAAAAGCAATTTTCAGTGGTAAAACTTAATCTTCTTAATACTTTCGTTGATTGATAGCGGGTTATAGAAAACGTAACATTATAAATAGCCAAACTATTTCCAATTTGATTTGTTCAAAGAGTGCAAGTAATTTTAAGTAGTCTGGAGACAACTATTGTATTAAAAATCCATTTCGGCGCAAGTGGGTTAAACGGTCTTCTGTTAATGGCAGATGACTGTCGCCAATGGGTATGGTCCACAATTCAATAATTAAACTTCCACGAAGATACAAAATATTTAAACCCTTAGAAAATAAGTGCATCCGCGACGCTCATGTTGAAAGGGGTTGGATTTGGGTTTCTGAAATCCTGGTTTTGAGAGGTTCTGTTAAGTCATTGGATAACAGAAATATGACGTAAATCATGGTTAAAGTAGGAATTAATCTATATAACTTAAAGCTTCAGCCAAAAGACGGAGATTTCAATGGGGTTGTCTGTTGTAAAAAGGTAGAAAGAAACGTAGTTCGCGTGTAGCGTTTTCCGGCATCACAGATATGATATTGCACTTAGTATCACGATAGTGAAATTGGAAAGGAGTAATTAACTCTTCCAGTTCGCGAAGGTTGCGCCCGTGTGTTTGCTGATTTATCAGTGATATAAAGTAAATAATAAAAAGCTTGTATGCGTGTGACGCACAAGTTAAGTTAAATTATTAACAAGATCCTGCCGGGTTCGTGTGCCATTCAATTATTTTATAATAGCAAGAAACAAGAGCAACAAGCGAGATTCTCTCCCCCAATTTAAGAGCTGTTCTGCGTTGAAAGGCAAGCCATCAAACAATGGACGATTTTTAGTAAGTAAGTTTTATAGTTAAGTTAGCATGATCAATTTTTAGTTAATTTATTTGTTAGGACGTTTTGGCCTTAAACCGTAGGATTAATTTAGTGTAAAATATATAAGGTAAGTTTCTTCTATATAAAGTGTTTGGGAATTACTTATGTACGCAAAATTATCGTAATTCCAAATTCACCCATTCAATTAAATTTCTAAATTAAAATCAATGAATGTAAGAGGTTCACGTTTATTGCTCTGGTGATTAAATAGTTTTTGTTTACCGTTGATTAAGTCAATAGTTTTTTATTTTTGATTATGAAAGTTGCATAAGTAGTAAAAAGGTAAGAGTTGATTAAAAGTAACAATTGTCCTCCTTGGGATGGCAAATCTCTCAAGATTTTGCACAAACATTTGAACATTCTGGACTTGTCTGGCGCCCTTGGTAATTGTCATTAAGCCACAATATTTATGAAAGGTAAGTGCCAAATTTTTTTTGTAGTATATTATACATTAATTTAGCCTTTCTGCAAAATTTTAACCCTCTATATGATCCATGACCTTCCGCTAGCTAGTACCGGTGACCCCTCTTTAATTTTTGTTTTACAGGCCGCCCCCATTTTATAATTTTACTGAAAAATATATACTTAGTAGCTTTTCCGCCTGTAACAAATAATAAAGATAAGAATGACAATATTAAGTAGATAAGTTAAAGTGTAAAGGAGAAGAGTTACTCCTGAACTAGCAGATTCACTAGCCCATTCAAAGCCAAAAGGTGAAAGTAGCGAAAGTTGTAGTTTATGTAGGGCGAGAACTTGATGCATGAGTGATCATGAATAGAGAGGAGTGTCGTAGCTGATCAGTGAACGTCACGGTTCCGCTGTTGTGAACATAGGCTTGTTTTCCAAATGGGGGAAAGGTAGTAGGCATCGTCTTTGTTTAGATTATTAGAATTTTTATTGATTTCAATGGATTCTCTAATTTTTCTATTGTAGAAAAATGGAATTCTGGCAATTAGTTTCGTCTTGTCAAAGTTAATGGTATAGCCTGTTTCATGTTGGAGTTTGGCCACCGCTGAGCGATTGTACTGGCTTGTTCTTAAGCATCGCTTATGCTCGTTTAGTCTAGTCTGTACTGACCGTCCTGTTTCTCCTATGATTCCTAAACCGCAACTGCAAGGTATACGCCTGGGGCTTTAAGACTATTTTCGGAATCTTTTAGGGTTGGTAATATTTGTGAAATTTTATTGGTGGGTTTATATATTGTTTTGATGTTGTGTTTGCGTAGAATTTTGCTAATTCGGTCTGTTACTATATGTATATATGGAAGGATTGCTAAAGATCGTGTATCGGGATTACAGCGTGGTTTGGGTGTTCGTGTAGGATGCAGATGCCGGTCTATTACTCTGCCGATATCTGAGTTACGATAGCCGATTTTTATAAGACTAGTTATAAGATGGGTCAGTTCATTAGATAAGTGTTCTGGTTGTGAAATCTTAATTGCACGGTGGACTAGAGAGTTGATTACCGATGATTTTTGTGAGGGATGATGATGTGACGACGCATATAGGTATCTGTTTGTGTGTGTGTGTGTGTGGGTTCTCAATATACGCAATGACCTAGTCGTCCGTTAGGTTGGCGCTCCAACAGAACGTCAAGGAATGGCAGAGTTCCTTTCTTTTCAATTTCTATAGTGAACTTAATATCGGTATGTTGATTGTTTATGTGATCTAGAGAATTATTGAGCGTTTGATGTCCATGGGGCCAGATTACGAAAGTGTCATCTACATAACGGAGCCAAGTTTTTGGTTTAAGGTCTGTGGATTCTAGAGCCATGGATTCCAAAGACACCATGAATATATTGGCCACAATGGGGGATAGAGGTGAGCCCATTGGTGTGCCCGAAGTTTGTTTGTAAAATTGTCCGTCGAAAACAAAATAGGTAGAAGTTAAACATTTTTCAATGAACGTGCCAGGTACTCAAATTCGTTTTCTTGAGGCAGGAGTTGTTTAATAATGGAGACAATGTCTATGACAGGTACGTTTGTAAATAGCGATGTTACGTCAAAACTGACTAGTATATCATTAGGGCCTAGCTCAATATTTGCAATTAGTTCTATGAAATCAGTGAAGTTTAAAACATTAGTAGGGGGTGTTACCAGAATAAGGTTTTAATTAATTTGCCAGGTATTTGGCCAAATGGTAGATTGGCGAGTCAATTGTGCTAACTATCGGACGCAGAGGGACATCAGGTTTATGGACTTTAGGAAGGCCGTACAAACGAGGTGGTTTAAATTCGCGAGGTATTATGCGTTTTTGGATAGTTTTGAGAATATTGGAGGATTTGATAAGTGCTGAAATTTCCCGTTCAAGCATTGAAGTGGGGTCTTTTGTTGTAGGAGTGTAAGAACCGTCTTGTGATAATTGTTTAATCTTTTCTTTGTATTTTGTACGGTTTAGAATTACAGTTACATTACCTTTGTCTGCTGGGAGTATAACAAATTTCTTGTTTGTTTGTAGGTGTTTTAAGACCGTAATTTCTTGTTTTGTCACATTTTTGTTAAGCGTTTTGGCATGTCGGAGAAATTTAGTCGTTTCAAAACCAATTAAGTTGGCATCATCTTGGGATAGATATCGGATCGCTGATTCTACAGAGCTAATAATTTTTTCTGCGGGAATTTTTCTGGGTGCAATTGAGAAGTTTAGTCCTTTGGACAGTATATTTAGTTCGTTTTCGGATAGGATATGCTCTGATCGGTTTATGACGGTATTTGAAGACACAGTATTCTGGTATGATGTTTTTTCAGGGTGTGAAAGGTTCTTGGTAAGTTGCAAGAATTTGTGTAAGTGGGCAGAGTAACGAACCGGCATCTGCATCCTACACAAACCTCCAAACCACGCTGTAATCCCGATACACGATCTTTAGCAATCCTTCCATATATACACAGAGTAACAGACCGAATTGGCAAAATTCTACGTAAACACAACATCAAAACAATCTATAAACCCACTAATAAAATTTTACAAATATTACCTTGCAGTTGCGGTTTAGTATACATAAGAGAAACAGGACGATCAGTACAGACTAGACTAAACGAGCATAAGCGATGCTTAAGAACAAGCCAGTACAATCGCTCAGCGGTGGCCAAACACCAACATGAAACAGGCTATACCATTAACTTTGACAAGACGAAACTAATTGCTAGAATTACATTTTTCTACAATAGAAGAATTAGAGAATCCATAGAAATCAATAAAAATTCTAATAATCTAAACAAAGACGATGGTTACTACCTTTCCCCTATTTGGAAAACAAGCCTGATTTCAGAACAGCGGAACCGTGACGTTCACTGATCCGCTACGACACTCCTCTCTATTCATGAACACTCATGCATCAAGTTCTCGCCCTATATAAACTACCACTTTCGCTACTTTCACCAGATACTTCGCCACAAGACACCTTTTGGCTTTAAATGGGCTAGTGAGTCTGCTAGTTCAGGAGTAACTCTTTTCCTTTACACTTTAACTTGTCTACTTAATATTGTCATTCTTATCTTTACACTTCTTGTCTACTTAATATTATCATTCTTATCCTTATTATTTTTATTTTATTATTTATTTTCTTGTCCCACAAAAAGTGGGCGAAACCTCGACCTTAATTTATAAAATGACACGGTGCCAACCCGGAACCATAGAGAATTATAATGACAAGAGAAAGACTAGGCGGTTCCGTGGCGTAGTTGGTACGTGTGTTCTAATCCCGACACCGTCCACTTGAAAAATGTTAGACGAAAATCTTTCACAAAAATACACCCTTGTTCGATGAAAGATAAAATGAAAGTCCCGTGTGTGAGTGTTGTCACGCACGTTAAAGATCCCTACCTTGCTTGGAACAGCAAGGGTTCAGCAAAATTCCAAATTTTCCAAGTAAAAAGAACTCGCTTCCTGGCCAATGTAGTACCTTCGGGTAGAGCATTGGAAAAAAATCACATGTAAAACAAGAGAAAGACAGTGAAATTCTAAATTTTATGTCACAAAACATTAATTCCTAATCAAACGTAAGTGAAGACTATTAATAATGAACTTTATCCACACGATACATAATATAAAAATATTTAGTCATCCTGATATAGTTACAATCCCAAAATCAGCAGTATCTAGCAGAAATCAGTCTTGGAAACAGCACCACCACGCCACCATTAGTGGTAGCGCTGACCCCAGCATAAAGAGCTCCGTCATGCTGTACTCTTCACCACACCGTTCGCGAGCTTCATTCGTGAGCTCGAACACCTTAGAACAATTATCTAAGAGACCAAGGGAAGAAAACGATCCTGGATCTGAACATCTGACTATCTCCACTTCACCTCACTGTCCTTGTAACAATCAAACTCTAGAAACCTCCACAACACCTGATTTAGTAAATTTGTACTGAAACATAGCAACTAGATAAATAAACTGAACGCAACATACCTTATAGCTAAGTTTGAGGAAATGGCCTTTATCGTCAATGAAGCCGTCCACCAGAACGAGATTACGACCACTAAGCTACAATCGGCAGAGAAAAAATATAAAGAATATTCTTCAGATAAGTAGACGTCAATCTTCCTCCACAGACAGAGCCATCCACATTAATCAACACACCAATTACTTACGCAACAGCAGCCTTACACAAACCAACTTCCCAACACGCGCCCCCTTCCAAACTAATCACATTAAAACCTACCACAACCAATACAACTCCCTCTACCATATTAGAAGTTTATGAAAACGAACCTACAGCCGTCCTTTCCCAAGGTATTTTGGTGCAATATGGAGTTCTGGTATGTACAAAAAATTATATTCGTATGTTGTTTGAACTGTCGACGTAGTAACGAGATAAATTATATTTTAACCGACTTGTGTTAACTTTGAACAGGTCAAGGACAGACCTCAATTATATTTTTCGTTGTTATACGATATGAATCTGTAATTTGTTCCTACATAATTTTTTATTAACTCAATGAAACATCAGAAGATGTCACTACTAATTAAATAAAGTAAATTCTTACAAATTTAATTTTTAGAAATTAAATCTTTACATTTGATATTTTATGAACAAGTTATCTGTAATTATCTACTGTGAAATTAAGGTAAATTTACCATAATTAACGCTTTCTATAAATAAGCAATTTTATGCTTTGTCAATTTGTTACATAAACCTCATTACATAGTAATTGGTACGGATATATTCAGTACCATTGTAATTAACTCTTCCTAATTTAAATTAACTTATAAAGGAAGACATATTTTTGTAAAAATTACATTATTGAATACCAGTTGAATAGATTCTTATTTTCGGACTAAAGACTATTTTTATTTAAGAGGAATGAAAGTCGATTCGGATTGTATTTAATTATTTTTGAGTTTGAATGCACAAACAGTGCTTTTCTTTGTTTAATCTGTTCACAGGTGCAGTGCAGGATTGCTAAGGTCAAGGTCGAGCCATAAGGTAAGACACTTTAAAGATTAGGTGGTCTTTAAAAATTATATAGCGGTTATAGGAGAAAGGTTTCCGCATTAGCCTTGTACAAAGGACTTGTATTAGGTCTTCTCAGTATAAAAAAATACGGTGGCGCCTTATTTTTATTATTAGTGGTTGCAATTACACCCCGACCCACAGCTCATTCTCTACCCAGAGCATATAAGTTCGACTAGCGCTTTGCCTTTGAGATTTCCTCAACATAGAGCCACCTTCCATCTTAATTGCCGTGGGCTCCTTTTAATTATCGGAAATTCTCGTTAAACTAAATCAGAAGTAAAAAGGCTACAAATAGCGCCCAGCGTGTAGGCCTCGATTGCTGTACCAATTGTATAAACACATAAAGTATAGGCTTCGATTGACTTTGGTTGTTTACACTTGTGGTTTGTAATTCATTTACCCTCAGATTAATTTAGTCTATTGATGTAGTTGTTTAATTGAGTTTAATTTGTAATTAGTTAGTTTCTATTCCATGATGGCTGAGACGTATCAAGTAGTTTATTTGCATAAAGATGAGTTGGATTATGAATTGAGAATTCGAGGAGTTGTTAGCAGAACCGATGCAGGATAAGAGGAAAATGTTAGGCCGATTATTAGCCAAAGAAACAACATTACCTGATTTTATTTGTCAATTAGCTCTAACGGAAATTAATAGTATGTCAACATTAATAAAGTTGTGTAAGAAAGAGAAGAAGCTTTTTACATGGTAAAATTGTTCGATAGGAATATTATTGCTCTTTTAGTCGCAGCTTGTAGTATTTCAGTGAATAATAATTCAAGCGTAGTTGATAATAGTGATTTGTATTTAGGTTTTCTTCCATGTGTATTAGCTACAATAGTTGTTTGATAAATTTTTATAGTAGAGATGATAGATGTTTATAATTTGGTACACTGGTTTTTACTGTCGGTAAACCGTTTCAAGATTGCTCTTGTGCATAGGCACGTTTTGTTTTGATATAATTTATTTTGATAGCAATTTTGATTTATTTATATCCGCATTGCAACGCAGTATGTTAATTGGTTGTAAGTCTAAGTGAAACTTGTCGTCGTGGTTGGTCGGATTAGCAGTATGTCAGTCTAGACGAGACTTAGGAAAAGTCGGTCGCTCAGCATTACATTAGTCTAAACGAGACTCGAGGTAAGTTGTCACTCTAGCGATTTTGGCATCACTATTTTTGAGATTGGTGATGAGGTTATAATTTTTGTTTATAAGTCTAGGTTAGACTCACAGAGGAGTTTGTCACCCTAGCAAGTTTATGCGTTGTGAAGTACTTTTGTCTATCTTGACAGTTTGATTATGAGTAGTGTAAGAGTGTACTAGAACATTGATTTATTGTTATCCTAGATGGAAGGTTGAGAGTAATCTAAATTATAAATTTATTATGTTTAAAATTGTCATTGTCTGCGAATTTAAAAGAAAAGGTGTTCTTAAAGTTTGAAGTTCATTGGTTTAATGTTTGAAATCATGTTGATAATTTAGGTGAGATCAAGTTAGATAATGTGGATCCCTGGTATGTGTCTCTTCAAAAAAAAATTTTAGCTTTACCTGATGATTACCCACAATGGAAGGTAGAAGATAATTATGTATTTAAATTTCTTTCATCAAATTTACCACTCTCGTCGAATGTAAGGGAATGGAAATATTTAGTCCCTAGATCACAGAAGGAAGAGGTTATTCGGATAAATCATGACCCTTCAGTGGCCGGACATTTTGGTTTTTTAAAACATTGGCACGCATACAAGAGAATTTTTATTGGCCAAAAATGCGTATTGATGTGTTGAAATTTTGTAAAAATTGTTTAACGTGTGGTGCACAGAAGGCATCGAATAGAGGACCCCTTGGTTTAATGGGAAAGGAAAAGAAGTGAAGTTCCCTTTCAGATTATCGCTATAGACCTCATGGGCCCATTTCCACGGTCTAAGGTTGGACACAAATGGTTATTAGTTATTGGTGATTGGTTCTCGAAATTCACGTTAATGTTCCCGTTACGTAGTGCAAAAGCGCATATAATAGAACGTGTATTGGAGGAAAAAGTTTTTTTAGTTTATGGCGTTCCCAAATTTATTATTTGTGATAATGGCTCACAATTTAGTGGTAGAAATTTCAAAGCAGTATGTAAAAAATATGACGTTCAAAAAATTTGGTTTAATGCAGTTTACTCTCCCCAATGTAATTTTGTAGAGAGGATAAATAGAACAGTCGGAACAGCTATACGTTCGTATATTAAAGAACATGATACTTGGGACATAGAGTTACCCCAAATTCAGTATGCGATTAATTCTGCAAAACATCATGCCACTGGTTATTCGCCAAATTTCTTAGTTTTTGGTAGACATGTTCCAGTGTCTGGAAAATTTTATGGTCTTGATGTGGAACCCTCAGTTGATATTGATTTTATTTCTAGTGATAGACCTTCGTATGTATCAGATCATCAAGGACTATTTGATATTTTTATAGACGTACAGAAAAGGTTACATTTAGCTTACATGCAGTCTAGTAATTCATATAATTTAAGGAGACGTAACATTTCTTTCGAAGTAGGTGACAAGGTTTGGAGGTCAAATAAAGTTCTTTCGAAAGCAAGTGATAAGTTTACAGCTAAGCTTGCGCCAAAATATGTTTTGAGCATTGTTAGAAAAAAGGTTTCGAATTTAATTTATGAATTGATTAATGAAAATGGTTCAAGGGCAGGCAGATGGCATGTTAAGGACTTAAAACCTTATTCAGAGTTCAGTGGTGATATTGAAAATGAGAACGTTCTGAACATTAATTAGTGTTGTTGATATATTTAATGGTTGATAGTAGGAATTATTTCTGTCTTATCTTTTAGTTAAGGATTTAAATATTGTATTGGAATACTGTTTGGTAGTCTAAAATTTTAGATGTTGGATAAGAAGTAAAAAAGAATTTTTTAGTGCAGTAAGGTTGATACTAGACTGTGCTGATATTGTTAGTTGCAAGTTATTCATTTGAGTCAAGATAAAAAGTTACATGTTTCCGTTTGTCAAATGATTTCATTTGTCGTATGATTCTTTAGTTCAAGGTTATAAAGAAATGTTTAGGTATTTTTATGATTAAAGTGTTTGATAAATAAAGTTGTATATAGTTGGTTATTATTTTCTTTCGGATTTAAGATTAAGGTGTTTGATAATTATAATGGGAATCAAGTAGTTTGAGTCCATATTAAATATTGGTTGGAGGTCAATATTGTTAGTAACTATGATAGTTATGTTTAGTATGAATATTGTGTAAGCTGACAATGTTCTATGTTTGATTATGTTCTATGTTTGCGTGAGATAGCAATGTTCTATGTTTGATTATGGATATTGCGTGAGATAGCAATGTTCTATTTTGTTCATTCATGCGTGAGTGAGATTTTGAGGAGTAAGACGGGTGGCGTTTTACTTGTCTCTTCTGGGAAAGAGATATTTCTACATTTTGGTTGCATATACATGCGGTAGATTGTTGAACGTTGGTGATTTCAAGACATGTTTGCTGTTTTGAAGTTATGTTTGTCGTGGATCTCAAAAGTAGTGAGAGTCCTTTTCTTCTTTTGTAAATATGTAAATTACGGTTAATATAGTAAAAATATGTTTGTCATGATAATTTGATATTTTCATTAAGGAATTATAATACGGCAGTATTATATATTTTGTTGTTTAAGTTTCAAGTATAAATGAGTGATATAATAACCCCGAATATGATTAAACGATAATGACACCCTACCGATTAAGACTTCCCGAATTTGTCCCCTTGTGGCGTATAGTACGCGTAGTTACTCGTCACTCATTTTCAAATATGTTGTATCTTTAAGTGGTAATTTTTGTTTTATTTTGTAAAAATTAATAATAATAAGTTTGAATATGTATCAATAAATTCAAAAAAAAAAATTCTTCGTATTTATTCCAGAATTTTTTCTCTTAGAAAGAGGCAGTGTAGCAATTTTATTTTCTACCTAATATATATATATCTGTATAATCAATCCTTTTATTAAATATTAAATAATATAATACATTATAATGTTATCCAATCCACTTAATTTAATAACATCTATTGTCCAATAAAGAACTAGTATTTAGTTCATGTTAAAAGTTAAATTCTACGGTGACAATATAAAAGCTTTTGTGTAGTATCCTTCTTAAAGCCCCCACTCAATAACTGCAAGGTAAATTGTTACTGGGTAGCAACAAGCTCGGCTGGTACTTCTAACACAGCTGGGGTTCAAGCAGGTCGATAATTGTTCTTAGGAGCGATGTCCGTGATTGATTTTTGTTGTTGGAAGCATTCACGGTGGAAGATTGCTCGGTGCTATCTTCATAAATTGTTTTGGATGGTCCATTTGTTTGTTGAAACCAGTCGTGAAGAACGATGAAGTTTTTGTTAAAAGACCATTAGGAACAGTAAGTGAATTTGTTTCATAATAATATTAATTGAAATTTTCAGTGTAACTTTGGGAATAATTAAATTTATTTTAAAATATATTGCAACGTAAATTATAAATAAGCACTTTTCTGAATGGTATTCATGCGAAATTAAATGAAAACAATTCTATCCTTGTATAATATGGAATCACATATATAATTTATTCAAGTTAATTACAAACAACATTAGTTTTCTTGTGGTGTGAATTACGCCTGGAACATCTGTAAATTGAAACGCAGATAATGGAAGCCAAATGACGTGTTTTTCAGTATGCAGCGCAGCTGTTTGTTTGGAATGGAATTTTCCGTGTTTAATACATATGTCAGCTTTCAAGCAGGTATTTTGGTGCAATATGGAGTTCTGGTATGTACAAAAAATTATATTCGTATGTTGTTTGAACTGTCGACGTAGTAACGAGATAAATTATATTTTAACCGACTTGTGTTAACTTTGAACAGGTCAAGGACAGACCTCAATTATATTTTTCGTTGTTATACGATATGAATCTGTAATTTGTTCCTACATAATTCTTTTATTAACTCAATGAAACATCAGAAGATGTCACTACTAATTAAATAAAGTAAATTCTTACAAATTTAATTTTTAGAAATTAAATCTTTACATTTGATATTTTATGAACAAATTATCTGTAATTATCTACTGTGAAATTAAGGTAAATTTACCATAATTAACGCTTTCTATAAATAAGCAATTTTATGCTTTGTCAATTTGTTACATAAACCTCATTACATAGTAATTGGTACGGATATATTCAGTACCATTGTAATTAACTCTTCCTAATTTAAATTAACTTATAAAGGAAGACATATTTTTTGTAGAAAATTACATTATTGAATACCAGTTGAATAGATTCTTATTTTCGGACTAAAGACTATTTTTATTTAAGAGGAATGAAAGTCGATTCGGATTGTATTTAATTATTTTTGAGTTTGAATGCACAAACAGTGCTTTTCTTTGTTTAATCTGTTCACAGGTGCAGTGCAGGATTGCTAAGGTCAAGGTCGAGCCATAAGGTAAGACACTTTAAAGATTAGGTGGTCTTTAAAAATTATATAGCGGTTATAGGAGAAAGGTTTCCGCATTAGCCTTGTACAAGGGACTTGTATTAGGTCTTCTCAGTATAAAAAAATACGGTGGCGCCTTATTTTTATTATTAGTGGTTGCAATTACACCCCGACCCACAGCTCATTCTCTACCCAGAGCATATAAGTTCGACTAGCCGCTTTGCCTTTGAGATTTCCTCAACATAGAGCCACCTTCCATCTTAACTTGCCGTGGGCTCCTTTTTAATTATCGGAAATTCTCGTTAAACTAAATCAGAAGTAAAAAGGCTACAAACTTATAACTAGGAAAGAGAATACACAAATGTCAATTATTAGTACAACAGATACACTAATTCAACATGACAATTTGTTATAATTTCATTTGTTTAAGAGAAATCTGATGATGCCTACTTGATAAAAAATTAAAATTATCATTTTCAGTAAATTTTTTCATTTAAACATATGTTGTGATACATCGTTGAAAAGAGAAAAAAATATGCTATCTAACCATCTAAAAATCCAATATGGCGTCCATTTAAAATATGAAAGTTGGTGCTAATATCTCGATAACCGCCATCTTGAATTTAATTTTAATATCACTTTTAAGTGCACACAATTGAACTAAGTAACTTTTATAAGAAACATTTTTTCGTATCTTTTATTATAACAAAAATATTCGACTTTAAAGAAATTGGAAGTTTTCAGTTTTTTTTAAATAATTTCTAAACCGTTTGGAATTTTGAATGTATCTATGCGGAATTTAAATAAGCTATCCAAATGACACAACTTTGCCCATTTAAGCAAATCTCTATCATTAATAATAAGAAAGATACCCATGCTATCCTACTCAATTTGGGACACCCTGTATATATATATATATATATATATATATATATATATATATATAGTTGTGAATTCAAAGGGGTAAATCAGTGTGAAACAATAAAAATTTCAACAACCCTGTATATAGAAAAAAGCAAATTATTTACGCGCAAAATTAAATTTAATTTATTTAGTGAAAACGGACGAGCATTAAGGTATTTTTATATTTAATAATTGGAATGTTAGGATTACATAAAGAAAAAACAGTTTTAAAGCAAATAGAGGTTCGAGGATACGCATAATTAACCATAATTTCTTTTAATCCAACACGTATAAGCATAAGGGAACGTGCTTGCGTAAGAAAATCAATAATTTCCTAGACAAATGGATTCGTTGTAAAAGCCAATGTCAGTTTTATCAGATACCTAGAAGCAAAAAGTCCAAGAAGCTGTTATGTTCGAACGATCGATAATTAAGAGAAACACATGCGTTTTAAAAGGTTACGTTCGACGAAGTCGAGCGTGTGTTAAGATAGGATTTCATAGAAAATATTTTTAACCGTCAGTTTGGTATAAACAGCCAGAGCAACAAACATCTTAAAGAGCGAGGGAAATGAACAATCGGTAATATACATCAGATAGTGACAGATATAAATCAAGCAAGGAATTGAAATGCACGTAGGCATCCACGTGGAGTTGAGATAGGATGTCAAATATATCGATTTTCTGTAACTCAAGTGGGGGTGAAACGAGACCACAAACACGCGTAGAAATGAGATGCATAGCGTCTAGGAGGAGTTTGTGACGGCAGAGAATTTTGTCATTGGTTGAAAGCAGACTGTTTTCCAAACGAACACACGCGAAGGTTGAAAGCGAATTCGGAGTATACAACACATAGCACAGAACAAATTTTTGGAATCAACCGACGGTTATGCTCAAAATTTGTAGAAACTGTGTTTGAAAATAAGCTTTTCGAGTGAAGCGCGTCCACTAGGGAGTTGGAGAAATGATTTAAATACCGGAGCTTTAATATTCGAGTTGTCTTCTTCTTTACGTCGATAAAAGTGCTGAATACCGATTCAGAATACAATAATAAAGCTTTTGTGAGTATTTTATGTAATGTTACTGTAAATATAGTGGTTGCAAGTATAAAACAGTAGTAGCGGACTTCTAATTATTGACGTGAAGTACGAGTAGTGCATATTAAATTAATAAAGTCCGGCTACTACAAAGCAAAAATCAATAAATGGAAGCATGTTACATGGGGGTAACCAGAGCTGGTAATCTATTTTGTGTGCATGGTATGGATGGTAGAGGCCTGTGGATTCGACAAGCAGCATAGTTAATGGTAACAACGCCAAGGGGTTATTATGGTAACCATCTCCGACGGGAATGAAAATTAAAGAATTCCCCAGGTATTTATTTGAAATTTCTGTTGTTTTATAAACATTTGTGAAAATTTGTGCTGAGTGGTTGACCTTTTTTTTGGTGGCATATTTATGGTTGTAGAAATTCCTTGTAAAAGATACATGTACTGGACAATTTATTGATGTTTAGATTGTAACATAAATATATTCTATAGCATTATGATCATAAGAACCGCTTCAACATAAATATATTCTGTGGTATTTAATCCTTGTGTTCGATGTTGTAAAATCATAAAGGAACAATTTTATATGAAAGCGGGAAGTCGTGTTCACTTAAGGAACTTAAATGTTTTGTACGGAGATATTTGGTATTTTTATAACTATCAAGAAACGAATTTATTTGGAGCTTAGTAGGTTGTGTTGTCTACCTTTCAGGCGGATATTTCCTACGCATCCGTACAATCGGTACAGCGCGTGTGCATACCGGTCACGAGATAAAACACGCCGATGATGTGTCGCGAGAAGGGGCCGCCATTTGTCTTGATAGATGTAGTCGCGTGAGCATTCTTTAGTTTGTTAAGAAGATGAAACTCCAGGCCTTACCTAAGTGGGGCCTCCACATCGGTTGGTATGGGAGATGGTAGAAGGTGGTGAGTTTTGCTTTGGGACGCATATGAAGTGCCAAGCTCCTGCGAATCCGGCAAAGCGCTAAAACACGCCATTCCTTAAAGATTGTTTTGAGATTTGTTAACGGTAAGCTCTCTTCAAACCTGAATAAATTATAAAATATTTTTATCCCTTTAGTGTATGACATTACGGACGGAATGAAATGATGGTTTATGTTGTATTTGAATCCAATATTGAGAGCAGTTCATTTGTCGAGGCGATTAAAGTTTAATAATAACCAGTCGAGAAGCAGATTTTTGGAACATGTGTGCTGGTAATTAATAATTAGATTTGGAAACAAAAACCTACAGGTATCAATCTTTCTTTATTCTGTTTGTGAAGATTCATAAATGTTCGAATACATAAATTTCGAAGTCCGTTTGATCGAGTTAAAATTTTGTATGTTTAGAGCAACATGAAAGAAAATAGCTAAAATTAATACAGTAATAGTATTACAAATTTGCATAAAGTCACTTGTTAACAAAATGATAGTTCAGTCCACTTTTTTTTGCCTTTTAAAATATTTATTTACTCATATTGAAACCTTTATAAGCCTCTAATACCAGATGTAAATGAAAAGTTGTTTGCTTAAGTTAAAACACATGTGATTCGTTTTAATAGAAATAATCTTAGTAAAACCTGTAAACCAGAACTCAGATCTGAAACTTGGTACTAAAACTTGTTTGATACATGATAATTAATTTAAAGATCTTTTAAGTCAGAACAGATGTATTGAAACTTAATTTTATTTTGTACAATTTATTACCACATTCAAAGAAACATTTAACAAAGAAAAAACATATTAAATTCCATTTTTAGACTCAAGTTTTTTATTCCATGCATATTTAGATATACTAAATTCTTAAAAGAACATGAGCTTGTTAATCGATGAAATTGTACAAGGCTGAAGTAATTTAAAAGGCCCTATTTGCCGCAACTAGTTTGTTATAAGTATTTATTCCTGATTTAAAAAGCTTTGGTGTGTTAATCTCCATATTATCCACTTGCAGTTATTAACAGGTATTTTTATTGGAAAGCACAAACTGTGTTTTTCTAATAAAGAATTTGTTGTATATTTTGTTCCAGGTTCATCGTGACCAGAGAGGTAGTAAGTATGTTCCAGAGATTTCAGATACTTCAGTTTAGTAAGTTGTAAGTTTAATTGCATTTATATCCCATGAGTTTCTGTATCTTCTCATAGGAATATTGAATTTTAGTGTAACCGTTCATTCAGATACAGTGGCGCTCAACCCATTTTCCTTTGTTAGTTTATCGTAGAGTTTAGACCATCACCAACCCTTTTCTCATTGCTCACCCTTGGGGTAATTCCCAGACTTAGCCGCGAATAGTTAAAGCTTCACTCTATCCTTCAACAAGGAAGTTTAAAAAAAAAAAGGTGAAGAATAATGGTATTTCAAGATATTGAAAAAGGGTGTATTTAGAACATCCAAAATTTAGACAGGATAAAAAAATTCTGAATTGTAAAGGGTAAACCGGTCTGTAAATTTTGGTTTTAATTTATGAAAAGTTTAAAAGGCATATACAAACTGAACTGGGTTATAATGAGCTCACCATACTCCAGTGTGAAGTCAATTTAGGGTAACATGTGGGGCCCATCTACTCATATCTCAGTGAATTTGTTTAAAAAGAATTAGAAAAATCAAGGACTTTAAAAACATACCATAATTTGAGTTTTATAATTATTGTATCAAACGGTTTTAACACATGTGAATATAATTTATCTGTTAATAGGTATAAATAAAAGGTTGTATGATTGCCGTATTATTTGGTAGTTTTATTGAATGGTGTGCGAGTGTGAAAGAGATATGTCTGTACATTTAGGTATTCGAGAAGAGGCATAGCTAAGCTAGCCAGGGAAGCTGAAGGAATTGGAAGGCGAAATAAAAGGATAAGGATTTTTTTTTGAAATTTTTGTAATTTTCTTGAAAATTTTATGTTGGCCCAGTTTGTCCCAGAATTTTACTGACTTCCATGGCAATTTTATAACGCTCAATTCGTGGGGTTTGTATGACCCAGGTGAAAGATCGATGTTAAAGCTTTATTACTGAGGTTCCACGGGAATATTTATATTGCAAATTTATTGTAATTTATGTTATTTGTAAAACTTTTGCTCATATTCACTAGTTTAAGCCTTTGGTCTAGGAATAGTGTACAACAATAAATAAACAAATAAACAACAAACAACAGTTCTTGGATATTGTAGAGGAATTGTTGCTATATGACATGCTTTCGAAACAAATATTGTAACCGTTCTTTTAATTACAAAAAAATGAAAAAATATTTGCCGAATTATTTATTATCAATCATAAATAAGTTTTCATATTTGTATCAGACTTTAGTTTCAGATGAAAAATAATAAACAATCCGTTATTTCCGTTTAATTTTATTGCAAGCTTAAGTTTCATACTTTACTGTAATAATAAATTATATGCTTCAGGTGCATAGCACGAGCCTCATAATCTTGTTGTGAAAATCGTCAAAACTTCAAGGTACTTGCTTAAAATAGCTGTTTAACATTATATTGTAGGTAAATACTTTATTATTTTTAAATATTTCAAAGTTTTCAGAGTTAAATTATAAACATCACTGGTGGTCCTTCCTGGTTTTGTTAAATATGTTTTACTTTGCATAGTTCTGTGTGGATAGGATTTCCAGGGACGAATTGTTCTTATGTACCGCTTTGTTATACCTAGCCTGTTCTCCGAGATGCTCGTAGTTGAGTCGTTGCTGGTAAAATTTAGTGTAAGAATTAGGACAGTGATTTAATTTGTGTTTTTAGCGTAAAAATAAATTGAGGGAAACATAATATAGTTTATCTCTTCAGATATGTTGATCTGAAGCTTTATTATTTGTTAGACGAAATTATAAGAAAATACCACTTTATTACTTCAACGTAAATTTGATGTTGATAAACCTTATGGCTCCACCAAGTTAGAATCTGTAACCGGCAGATTAGCTTCATTAGGATGATTATCTACAACTCACTGTTAAGGGTAAGTGATTTATTCTGTTGCTAATTTATGAAAACCGGTTGTATTAAACAAGTTCCCTTATGGCTCGAGATGCAAGTACATCAATTTGTTACGTGCAGTCTTTGCAGGTAAATATTTTCGCGCGTACCTAATTAAATTTAATATTCCTTATTATATTCACGGCCATTTGCGAATTTTCATCAACAGTTTCGACAGCTTTCTCAACTAAAACGTTTGCTTATTTATCATCCTGTAGGATTTTTATTCAAATATTTAGAAATAAATTTAAAGTGCTTAAATCTATTTTATCTTAATTTAACCTTAAAATCTGTCATTTCTCTTAAAAGTTTAAAACATGGTTTTCAGTTGTTACAACATTTGTTTTCAGAGAAATTACAATATGGTAGACATGTATTGCAAGCTTATTTACGAACACACCTAAATTCCCGTTCAGCTTATCTCTACACTTTCTTTCTTTAATATTAAAATATTAAGTGATTTTCTATAATGTTATACGAAAATATAGGCAACTGTTCATACACATTGTGCATAAGTCCTTGAGTCAATGTACTTTCATGTTGTTTTAGAATGTTTACAACCAAGAAGTAAACGTGATTTTTTCCATTTATCGAATGTAGCATCGCTTCTTAACACAATTTTTTATACAGCACTATTTTCACTATATTATAAATTTTATTTATCTGACGCGTACATATTTGGTTAAAAGTGTTGTGGCTTCGACGTGCTTCAAGTGGAAACTGTGCTGCTTTATCACCGGTGGGTGTTATATTGCTTTTCCCACTACCTTTGGATTGGGTTTCCAAGCAGTTTTACAGATTGTTGCAACCAACCACGTTTGTCTTTATTATTGCCTGTATTTTTAAGCTGTTTTCTGATGAAACTTTTTTGGATTCTCATATCATGCTTGTTATTTGCCATCGTTATCGTGGCCGGACTTTTAACTTACGTTTGTTGTTTTGTATAGATAAAGCTTTTGGAGAATTGTACAAATTAAATGATGTAACACGAATGCTGTTTTCGTATTTATTTATTTATTTGAAAGTGCGTTCTCTTATCAAAGCGCTCATTGTTCCTTCTTTATCACAAGCGTAATTGCATGAGGATTTATTAGGTTTTTTTTGATCTTCTGCGTCTTTATTTTATAAACTTGTTGAACACTCCTCAACGTATGTTTAATTACATGTACGATTATTTTTCTGCTGAATACGCGTTCAATTATTGAAAGATATGCTCACTGGCATTGATTAAAGTTAATTACGGTCTATGCTTGTTATTTACATAATGTACGAATGACTTATTTTTCTGTTAAATAAATGCAGTTTTCTGATTCCCATTGTTATTTACAGTTACTACGCGACCCTTACTACTCAATACACCCCTAAACAACCCCTTATCACAGCAATATGTAAAATAAGTGCAATGTCAAACTAAGAAAGTGATAGAGGGTTATACAGAATGCAATAGAGATATAGACTGAATAATATAATATAACGCAATTACGATGTAGAACAATGAAACAGTCGAGAATGCCAGGACGCTAGGCGTCTTCTGCGTCAACATGTAAACTATTATAGTCGTCTTTGTATAATTATGATCGTAGTTTAAATAGAAGACCTTAACTCTCCTAAATAGCGCACCAGTCCTACAAATCGTACTAAATTCGTTCTCTACATCACGACCCTGACAAATCCTGCGGCACCACATGACATGGAGATCCTGTCAGTTCCAACACATGCAATGCCACATGTTTCTGCCACTTGCTACTCCACATTATATGACAGACCCTGCAACGTAACACATTAGATGCCTACGGATCAGAAGTTTCCCGAATGGACCCTAGAAAATTTTGCCGTTTGATGATTGGAAATAAAATAAGTATGGAAAAATTTCGTAAACATATAAATAAAACTGTGAGTAGTTTAACTAGTAAGTAAAACATATCTTTGTATATTTTAAAAAGGTCTAGAAATAAGAATTATTTGTTTTAAATATTTATATTATTGCTATGGGCACCTGATAGTCAAAGCAAGAAAAAAATTATTGTGCACGCCGCGGGAACAGGAAATATTAGTGCCACACAAAATTTAAGTGAATCTATAATTATTGGACTACTTATTAATAGTAATAATCACTTTAATTATAAGAAACTTTATATATATTCTAGTAACTAAATATAAAAAACTAATAATGACAATAAAGCTGCAAAAATCCAAACTCTGCAACAATAAATTGAAGTGTTACAAATGCAAAAAGGTGAAACAACACAATGTATCATACCAGCGTAAAAGCGCACGGAATCGTTATGCAATTTTTATTGTAAGGTATTCAATACCTTTTAATTATGTAAGTGTAGCAGGTTAGTTATATTATGAAATGACGGATAAGCAGTATGAAAGTTTAGAAGTTTTTAATGATTTATTAAAATTAAATTTAATTAATGTAAGATTTAAATGAATGTTATTTTACGTATTATAAATTGAAGCAAAACTTGCGAGCATTGATCGAGTGAAAAATGTATCAAAAAATTATAGAACCCAGCAAAATAAGCAAGCCCGCCAGTATGCGAAACTGGACGAAGGCAAGCCAACAATGGATGTAACACGTGCCAAAGCCGAGCACCAGGACAACCAAAAAACTGCAAACAAAGAAACAGAGCATGAGGATGAAGAAAAGTGATTTCGGATAAAATAAAATATATTTGAAAAGGAATGTAACAACGCAACCTTAATCAACTTACGGGTAAGTTTTAAGGTAGCACCAAAGGACATAAGTATGCATTTGGGCAAAACATTGAAGATGCAAAGCAGATGAGATAATCCATTTCTCATTAAGGGTAGTATTCCATTCGAGAAAACTTCTACTGCAGTTACAAGCAACAACTTGTGAATTATGATCAAAATATTAAATTATGCATAGCGGAGAACATTTTCAAGCACAATTGTTACGTTCATTTTCGTAAATAATTGATTAGTTTATATGCAATAATTTATAACTTAAATTCCTTTGGCGTTAAACACGAAAATTAATTCCGTAAATTAAAATAACCCTTTCGCGTATTAAAAATTGTATTGTAATTAATAATAAATATCCTATATATTTTACTTGATAAATCTTTCTGCTCATTAGAAAAATAAATATCCTTTCTAAGAATTCCTTAACGTGGGATTTACGCCATAATTAGATAGGCGTCTTTCCAAATATTCAATAATTAATGCTGGTGTGTTTTCCCTTTTGAAAGAATTCGGCGAAATTATTTCAATAAATTAGGGTTTTCCTGTTTTATTTCCTTGACCACAAGTTTACGTTGAGCTTTGGTGCTTCAACTAAACAAACTTAATATTCACTTTCTGTTCAAATAGCAACAAGAAAACATCCGCCCTGTTATGCTTCGTTCCGTTTTTTTTTATGCGAATTGCTGGCACGCATTACAGCGTGGTGAGTATTTAGAGTTTGTATAAAACGGTACTTTTCGGTTTCAATAAATTAATTTATTGTTCGTAATTATTCTAGCTTTCTGCGGGGGACACGTTAATCTCTTGAGCTGTCGTTTCTTCTGGTAATGGGAGGTCAAACGTGTTCTTCCTGGGCGTAGGCCTACCTACTCGCTGACGTGACCAGCGACTGAGTCAACCTCGATGTCAGCAGCCCGAGGGTGAGTTTTTTTTTGTATTCGCTTCTTACTTTGGAATCAAAACGCTTGGAATTTTACCATTCAGATATGGTATTCCCAAAGTTAATTCTTATATACGAAAATTATTGAACGATTTTGGTATTTACTGCTCTTTTATTAATGCTTTACTATTTGTTTCTAAATTACTAAAAATATACTACTTATTAAGGTAAAAACGGTTTAATGACTTGCTGGTACATTTGAAAATGTTGTTGCCATTATGTTTGTAAATATAAGTTAAGTTTATAGTTACGATGATCTAGAGCTGTGGTTTTTAGGGTTGCGTTTGGTTTTTTTAATAAATAATGTCAGGGAGTAATTACCTAAAAACTACAGCTCGCCATTTTCATGAATAATTTTTTACTGTGTTCTGTAAATATTTTGTTTAATTAAAGTTCTTTTTTCCTTTGTATGTTTTGTTCTGAGTGGGAATGAGTGAGTGTATATACATTTTCTTTTTATTTATTTCAGGTTTCTTTTTAATTTCTCTATGGGTATAAAACCCCACCCACTCACCGATTGAGCCCGGTCATCCTTTCTTTCTTATTCTTGGTTTGTTTTGGTTACGTCAATGTACGTAGCACAATTAGTTAATTCGAAGTCAGCGTAGTCAATATTGAGTAAAGTATGCATAATACTATATCCAAAATCAACGAGTGTAGAAAACAAAGAGCAAGCAAAGAAGGACAGAAAAACACAGTATGACAGAAACAAAACCAATGACATTTTATTAGCAAAGGAAGAGTCAGTCAATGCTCTTATTATAAGGGACCATACGCTACTATCTCATGTAACTAACTTAACTGTACAATCAAGTGCAATTAATGTAAAATTCAGACAGTGCATATGAACAGAATTGTAAACTTTAGGTCAGAAACATAATAGTTGTAATAAGCATTTCAAAGTGTAGTTTTAATAAAAGTGCATAAATATTTTAATTAGGTCAGTAGTGAATGAAACTCAATATAACTATAGTCCGCATTTACGAATAAAACGGTCTTATATGTTAGTTTATATAAGAATATATAAATAATCTATAATTAACGATGTAGTGTGTAGAAATTTATTTGTAAACAGTTTTGCCATTTATACCTTTAGCACCCATTATAATTTATGATGCATTGTGTGTATTGCAAAGCTAAATCTTTCTGTAAGAAGTTTACGCCTCGCGCAGAAGGAGGGTGTACGGCTAATGAAGCAATTTAACCCAATAACACTGAAAGATTGTTGTGCACATTCTAACTGCAAAGCTACTTCTGTAATAGTTAATAGTTGTCAGCGTTCTATAATGATGGCATTTACCTACTTTAAGGATATATAATAAGTGCAATGTCAAACTAAATGATACATAAGGATATAGAATGTAATACAGATTAAGACCGAGTACTATATTACAGTTAAAATATAGAACAATCTAACAGTCAAGAAAGTTATGACGCTAGGCACCCTCGGCGTCAACTTGTAAATTATTGTCGTCGTTTTTGTGACAACAAATGTAGGTAGCCGTAGTTTAATTAGAAGATTTTTAATGTCCCGTTTGGTGACCATACCATGTGTGTCGATCATCACTGCAACCGCTACATGGAGACCAGTCTCATCGTTACAGTATTCTTTACAAGGAAATTTTTATGTATAATCCATAAAATCGATCTACTATTTAAAATTTAATCATTTCCTGTACTGAGTTTATACAATTGAAATAGGTTTACGGTTTTTGTTAGAATCGTTTTAGGAAAAGCTTGTAATGATATCGCAATCGAATGGTAGTGTTTTTGAAGACGCAATGACAGTAATACTAAAAATTCGTACAACTGAAGTGTATATCTCGCTGCAGGAAAAACTAGAATTTTAATTTAAGATAAGACACGTAATGGAATTACGCAAATATCTGATGATTTTTGTTTCAGGAAAATAACCAACAGTGAAATCCCCTAACCGCAAAATGATTCGCCTTTCTCCAGTTACCAAATCTACATGCCACACAAACTCACACGTTTGAAATAAAAAGTCCAAAACACATACACAAATACTTTGTATAAATAAAAATAGCACGATGAAAGTACTTGCTTATTGCCAAAATACTTTCCGGAAAACATACTTGTAGCTCTCATTTTTTCTCTTTTAATAAAGAGCAAAGCGTACCGCGCATTCTGAGTAATGTATTTTCTTTTTACCTCAGCCATGTTCCGACATTTCTTGCTAAAATAACTTGTTAGATGCAGAAAGATAAAAGGAATTACTAACCTCGCGCATTCTTTGGATTGTATTAAAGATTTTATGAGTGGTCGCGCACAAGAAACCACTCCAAAATAAACATTCCTGGTTAAATATATCAAACACTAATCGTAATATTGCAAAGTTGTAGCATTTTTGTATTTTAACGAACTGTTGGTACGTAAAAATACACATTTATCTGCCTGTTCCAATTAACCGAAGTTAGGTGAATATATATTGCGAAATGTCTAAAAATTGTATTTACTAAGAAGTAATTTGTAAAAGCAGGTAATGAGACGGTTCGTGTCAAAATATTTTGAGAATGAAAAGCTTCCTGAATAGTTTATGAGTACCGTTAGGCGTAAAATTAAATTTATTGCTTGTATCTTTAAAACTAGCAGTCTGCCAATTCATAGCGCACTATTTAAGAGATGACCGAAATGCAGTTTATTAGGGTTCCTTAGATTCTTGGTATGATATTTTAATCACTAAGATAGAAAAGGAATACACGTAAAAAAATGTATTAGCAAGTTACTCAAATTCAGCCATAAGGGCATCCTGTCGACGCGATTCGCCCTAATTGGGGCTCATCAGGACAGGAGTAGCAAAGTTGTAATATTTAATACAGACAGTATGGTAAGTGCAGCATCACCTAGCTTACAATTTGTGTCTTCGGAGTCGTTTCACCTGACATAGCAGGTTTTAACAACAGTCGACATGGAGGAAATCCTACTCAGTTGCCTTTTTCCATAACCAAAAGTTCTAATTTAAAAGATAAATAAGTTTAATGAGTCTTTCAATTAATACAAAGTAAAATTTTTTTTATTGGCATGTAACTCAAATTCAGACACAAGGGCATGCTGTCGACGCGTTTCGCCCTAATTGGGGCTCATCAGGACAGGAGTAGCAAAGTTGTAGTATTTAATACAGACACCTTATGGGAAGTACAGCATCACCTAGCTCACAATTTGTGTCTTCGTGTCGTTTCACCTGACGTTGCAGGTTTTAACAACAGTCGGCACGAAGGAGATCCGGCTCAACTCCCCTTTTCCATATCCAAAAGTTATAATTTAAAAGAAAAGTAAGTTTAATGAGTCTTCAATTAATATACAAAGTAAAAACTTTTTAAATGGTAAGTGGCTCGAATTTGATCTAATTGGGGTTTATCAGGACAGGAGTAGCAAGGTTGTAATATTTAATACAGACACATTATGGAAAGTGCGGCATCACCTAGCTCACAATTTGTGTCTTCGTGTCGTTTCACCTGACATAGCAGGTTTTAACAACAGTCGACATGGAGGAAATCCTACTCAGTTGCCTTTTTCCATAACCAAAAGTTCTAATTTAAAAGATAAATAAGTTTAATGAGTCTTCCAATTAATACAAAGTAAAAAATTTTTTTATTGGCATGTAACTCAAATTCAGACACAAGGGCATGCTGTCGACGCGATTCGCCCTAATTGGGGCTCATCAGGACAGGAGTAGCAAAGTTGTAGTATTTAATACAGACACCTTATGGGAAGTACAGCATCACCTAGCTCACAATTTGTGTCTTCGTATCGTTTCACCTGACGTTGCTGGTTTTAACAACAGTCGGTACGAAGGAGATCCGGCTCAACTCCCCTTTTCCATATCCAAAAGTAATAATTTAAAAGAAAAGTAAGTTTAATGAGTCTTCAATTAATATACAAAGTAAAATTTTTTTTATTGGTAAGTGACTCGAATTTGATCTAATTGGGGTTTATCAGGACAGGAGTAGCAAAGTTGTAGTATTTAATACAGACACATTATGGTAAGTGCAGCATCACCTAGCTCACAATTTGTGTCTTCGTGTCGTTTCACCTAATATAGCAGGTTTTAACAACAGTCGACATGGAGGAAATCCTACTCAGTTGCCTTTTTCCATAACCAAAAGTTCTAATTTAAAAGATAAATAAGTAATGAGTCTTCAATTAATACAAATAAAATTTTTATTGGCATGTAACTAAATTCAGACACAAGGGCATGCTGTCGACGCGATCGCCCTAATTGGGGTTATCAGGACAGGAGTAGCAAAGTTGTATATTTAATAAGACACTTATGGGAAGTACGCATACCTAGCTCACAATTTGTGTCTTCTGTCGTTTCACCTGACGTTGCAGGTTTAAACAGTCGGCACGAAGGAGATCGGCTCAACTCTTTTCCATATCCAAAAGTTATAATTTAAAGAAAGTAAGTTTAATGAGTCTTCAATTAATATACAAAGTAAATTTTTATGGTAAGTGGCTCGAATTTGATCTAATTGGGTTTATCAGGACAGGAGTAGCAAGGTTGTAATATTTAATACAGACACATTATGGAAGTCGGCATCACCTAGCTCACAATTTGTTCTTCGTCGTTTCACCTAATATAGCAGGTTTTAACAACAGTCGACATGGAGGAAATCCTACTCAGTTGCCTTTTTCCATAACCAAAAGTTCTAATTTAAAAGATAAATAAGATAATGAGTCTTCAATTAATACAAAATAAAAATTTTTTTATTGGCATGTAACTTAAATTCAGACACAAGGGCATGCTGTCGACGCGAATCGCCCTAATTGGGGTTCATCAGGACAGGAGTAGCAAAGTTGTAATATTTAATATAGACACATTATGGGAAGTACGGCATTACCTAGCTCACAATTTGTGTCTTCCTGTCGTTTCACCTGACGTTGCAGGTTTTAGCAACAGTCGGCACGAAGGAGATCTGGCTCAACTCCCCTTTTCCATATCCAAAAGTTATAATTTAGAAGATAAGTAAGTTTAATGAGTCTTCAATTAATATACAAAGTAAAATTTTTTATTGGTAAGTGGCTCGAATTTGATCTAATTGGGTTTTATCAGGACAGGAGTAGCAAGGTTGTAATATTTAATACAGACACATTATGGGAAGTACGGCATCACCTAGCTCACAATTTGTATCTTCGGAGTCGTTTCACCTGACATAGCAGGTTTTAACAACAGTCGACATGGAGGAAATCCTACTCAGTTGCCTTTTTCCATAACCAAAAGTTCTAATTTAAAAGATAAATAAGTTTAACGAGTCTTCAATTAATACAAAGTAAATTTTTTTTTATTGGCATGTAACTCAAATTCGGACACAAGGGCATGCTGTCGACGCGTTTCGCCCTAATTGGGGCTTATCAGGACAGGAGTAGCAAAGTTGTAATATTTAATACAGACACCTTATGGGAAGTACAGCATCACCTAGCTCACAATTTGTGTCTTCGTGTCGTTTCACCTGACGTTGCAGGTTTTAACAACAGTCGGCACGAAGGAGATCTGGCTCAACTCCCCTTTTCCATATCCAAAAGTTATAATTTAAATGATAAGTAAGTTTAATGAGTCTTCAATTAATATACAAAGTAAAAATTTTTTTATTCGCAAGTGACTCAAATTCAGCCACAAGGGCATCCTGTCGACGCGTTTCGCCCTAATTGAGGTGATGCTGTACTTCCCATAATGTGTCTGTATTAAATATTACAACCTTGCTACTCCTGTCCTGATGAGCCCCAATTAGGGCCAAACGCGTCGACAGCATGCCCTTGTGGCTGAAGTTGAGTCACATGCCAATAAAAAAACTTCTTACTTTGTATTAATTGAAGACTCATTAAACTTACTTATCTTTTAAATTAGAATTTTTGGCTATGGAAAAAGGCAGTCGGATCTCCTCCGTGCCGACTGTTGCTAAAACCTGCAATGTCAGGTGAAACGACACGAAGACACAAATTGTGAGCTAGGTGATGCTGCACTTTCCATAATGCGTCTGTATTACATATTACAACCTTGCTACTCCTGTCCTGATGAGCCCCAATTAGATCGAATTCGAGTCACTTACCAATAAAAAAATTTTTACTTTGTATTAATTAAAGACTCATTAAATAAACTTACTTATCTTTTATATATATTGCTGTATATTGTTGCAATAACCCGGTGTCCCTTTTTGCGAAACAAAAAAGATAAAATTTTCTTTTTGTCAATTTTAGTTTTTAATTTTAATTTTAATTTTTAATACCTCGACTAACTCAGTTTTAATCACGCACGGAGCTTGCGACAATACGACAACAAAGAATTTAAATTTTCTTTTTACCTCTACCTCCTGTTTCTTTAAGTCAAAACACCATTAAGCACAATTACTATAATCTCAAAATATTTACATTGTACAAAACGTTTAATAAATCTTTGAAAAGAACCTGCTTTTAATAATAGAATTAAATTCTTTCTATAATTCTCATTTCCGTTAATTAAACAAAAATCCAGCAAAAATCAGCTTTATTATTATTATTTAAAGCCCCATGAACGTTTATTAAACTTCCTTCAAATTTTACGTAATTTATAACGTGTACTAAAAACGATCTCTGTTGACCCTAACATAAAGTTTTCATGAAAGCAATTTTTGAAATATTAAAAAGAATAAAACACAACAAAATATTCAGATTGGATAACCTGTTGTCTCCAGCTCGAACCAGTTCTTGTCCCAAATGGTCCCGTATTCAGATTAATGATTTAAATAGTCCCAACATTGAATCCAGATCTACTTTAGATATGGTCTGCATTTTTCTTAGCATAGCTTCTCCTGATTAATTCTTTAAATTATTTTAGCGTCCTTTGTTAAACTTCCTAGTCACATCCAGTAATTAATAATTGAATTAAACTTTTGTTTAATTTCCTCATTGGATCCAGTAATTATTCAGAGTCCTTTTGTTAATGTAAAACTTAGAATTTGATTTAAAAACAACCTTTTGTTACTTACGTTTTTAAGGATTAAAACGATGAACCTCATTTAATTTTGCACTATCACTACTATACAATTTATTAACTATAAACTCACTTCTAATTCTTTCACGTAAACATTTTCTTTCTTGTCAAGTTGTTTATTTAATTAAATCTTCTAGACTACTTTTCATTTTTTAAAATAATTATGACTATAGTTTATATACAGAGCGTTATCACTTACTTTACTGCCTAATCGTTGTATTTCTCATTTTCTTCGTAAAAATGTCTAGTTTTCTGAACCTGTTATATGCCAAAATTGGTAATGCACATTTTTAGATTTAGTTATAATTTATAAGGTAATTCCTGCGTATTTTTTAAATAAAAAATGCTAACTTCCGTCGTCGCGGGCAGTCGCGCCTGCGCAGAGTTAATGTAGGGATGCACGAGTGTCAGAAACGGGATTAAGCTACGATCCCTCGAAGAGGCAACAACTATCTTGGTGTGGTGTGTGTTTTTCTTTTAGGTATGTAGGTTCCTTGTACCTTTTACTGTTTATAGTACCTGTTACCTAATCCTGTCATTTCCCTACGAGTGCAGTAAAAGGAAGGGCGGATGGTAATTTGATTCAACATGGGGTAACTGAACCCAACCTGCAAATCATTGCTGGACCCTGAGTGAGCTACGAGATACCCACCATGTGAGTAATTTGTTTTGGTTTAAATCGTGCATGCAAATTTATCTTAGATAGCAATTGCATCACCCTTAAAGCGTGGTCGGTATAAGTTACAATATGGCGGATAAATTTGCTGCGTAATTATGCGTTAAATTATGACAATGACGTGTAGTTATTCGGGAGTATAACAAACCCTCATGGTGTTTTCATGAAGCGTACTATACTAGTGATCCTATCTACCCCTAAATGACCCTATTAACATAGTAATATATATATATATATATACATATATATATATATATATATATATATAAAATATAGGTAGTTTCTCGAACGGTAATAATTTCTATATATGTAATGGTTTCTTGGGATGCACTCGTTTGTAAAATAAGAACTATAATGTCAAATTGTATTTTTTATTCTAACGTTTCGGCATGAAATTTATGCTTTAATCGTAGAATAACTACTATGCCATAAAAAAGTTTTACATACAAAAACTAATATATCAATTACAGTTATGGCTCTTTTTGACAATTATATGTAGAAAGTTTTTATGGCATAGTAATTATTCTATGATTAAGTCATAAATTTCATGCCGAAACTTCAGAATAAAAACTACAATTTGACATTATAGTTCTTATTTTACGAACGAGTGCATCCCAAGAAACCATCACACACACACACACACACACACACACACACACACACACACACACACACACATATATATATATATATATATATATATATATATATATATTACTGTGATATTTGAGAGTTAAAAGAGCATCATTAGCATACATTTGTGATTTATTTCGTTATTCAGCATGTAAAAGTACAAATATCAAATTTGAAACAGTTTTCAAATTCATTATTTGAGAAATTAATAATTATACAGTAATAGTTCAAGAAGCTAAAATGTAATTTTGCATAATTTTTTAACGTGTGTTATAATATAAACACTCCGGGTGACAGATAGCATTCAAGAGGTCATAAACATATTTTAACAGTCGTATTTAAGTATAGAAATATAAAGCATTTAGAACGTGTAGGGGAAGAAGCGAGCATCTAAATTTCATACTATAAACCAATTTAACCTTCATATTTAAATTATAGCAAAGGTGAATGTATATTTTCAAAAGCTTTAGCATTTGAAACCGTTTTTAGTGTTTGCGCATGGTTTATAAAAGCATAGTAGCAGTTATATTTATTAAAAGTTTGAAGCTGTTTGTTGAAGTATTCCTAGTAACATTTAATAATAAACGAATGTAACCGTGTTAATTTTCCCGGTATATTTTTAAGGAGAGTAGATAACGTTGAACAAATAAAAAGCAAATTCTAGGTAGTGTTGGTGACCAACGTCAATTATAATAAATGTATAGCTTTGGGAATGGGTAGCTTTTGTCAGTTACAAATGCAGCTTGGCAACAAGAAAACAAAAAGGAATTATTAGACAACATGTATGTAAGTGAGATAGGCGTAAATTAAAAGTTAACGTCCGTTGACAATGGGGATGGCAGACACAAAAAAGAATGGTTGATATAGCGTGTAAATTAGATCAAAATGGAGATAGTATGCGTTGCATTAGGGGCGTATATTAAATGTTAACTTTGTCAGTTGGGGAGAAAGATACACAACGTGATTGGTGGGAGATGTTTGGAATACAGGAAACTAGTGTAGTAAGAGTGTGTGTTATGAGCGTTAGTTGGATTTTCGAGGAAATGTTTTGGAAAAATCGTGACGGTTAGAGAAATTACAAGGAATTTTGAACGTACGTTAGAATGTTTTCGGAAAACAGTGACCGTTGTAGTTTTGTTTGAATTTTAAGAGTTGAGGACGGTTGGAAGTTTTATGTAGAAGTGAGTGTTTGTATTGTTGAAATTTGCAGGAATTGACAGGCTTAAGAGAGGTGGAGGAACAGGATATAAACCGCAACTTGTTGTGGAGCTCTCTTGTTTTTAGATTGCAACAAGCGAAAAGATCTCTATGAGTTTTCGTCTAGCGTGAAGCTTTTAGTCTACAACTAGTATACGTCACTATTGAGCCACGACAAGCTGGCGGCTCCTGAATTATAAATGCTTTTACAAAGTGCATTAAGATTTAACACTGTACGAAGTGTGCAAAGTATGCACATTGGAATATAGTAGATGTCAGCGGTTGGTCGATTTGATGGTTTACCAACAGTTAATGGTATTTGTAGAAGAGCCTGGGGAGTATGAATGCAAATTGGTAGACGGAGTGTCTTGGTGGTAATATGGTTGCAGCAGGTATTCAAAGCTAGTACAATTCAGATTGGGGTGTTCCTGAATGCCGCAGTTATTGGTGAAATTATAGCAGGCCGTGTGCAGTGAGGAAATCCAGGTAACTGATGTTTGTTTATATTGCGTATGTGTATAAACTTGTGCTTAATGACTTTGTGCTTTATGGGTATAATTTTATGAAATAGAAGGACAAACAGGGAAGAGTTACAGATTGAACTTTTTCAGTTGAATTATTGTACTGTATTTTATGTGGGAATTGATGTTTTATAATATTACTAATATTTCGTTTATGTACAAAGTAAAAGAGGTTTTTTTGGATGATTGATGTGCAAAAATTAGCACGAAAGGTTAAGGTTTTACTATGAGCTCGTATTAAACTAGGGTTAAAATAAGACACGTGGTAAAGCCCTCTTACTTTCTCTGATAATTAATTGGTATTATTAATCTGGGGTAATTATTGATCTCGAAATGTATTGCTAAGGGAGTATTTTAAAAAAGGATGAATATAATATGTAAATAATGTGTGAACAAGGAGTTAATTGTGTTTTAGCGTGTAATTTTTTTCTAAGTATGTTAATAAATTTAGGCGATTTACCGTAGCAGCAATTTTTTTTTGTAGCTGAGCAGTCGTGGCATATATTTCTTTATAAGCGTTTCTGTCACAGCATATCAACACTTTATCAGCTCCGAAACTCGTAGCAATTGATGACGCACAAGTCGTAGGGCTTTTAAGTTTATAAGCAGTCGTTGGAACACAGAGTTTGTAGCAATTATTTTGGAACCCAGAACGTGGGCCTTTTTTGTATTGAAGGGGAGTTCGTAGCCATTAGTGAATAAGATGAAATAATAACTTAGACTTTCATGCAAAGCCCAAATAATCATTTCCAAATAGAGGTAGTAATTGAAAGATGGAAAACATAAGGTCCCAGACAGGATTCGAATCTGTATCTTATGCTTTCGCGGCTCATGCGTTTTGCAATTACGCCATCTTTCGAGCTCTGTAAAGAATATGTAAAATTTCTGGAAATTTCTCATTAGCGTCGACTCACGTTTATTATTTATAACGGTGACACGTTCTGCCCGTCTTTCCAATACAAGCTATAAAATTAATTCTTATCAATTTTATGGATATTTAATGTCCCTGGGGTTTCTTAGAATAAACGTTTATTGTATTTAATTAGTTTATACATTTTCTATTAATTAACGTGTGCTCTATGCTCTTGAAAATTCGAGAACATGTTTTATTTAAAATGTTATACGGATATTTTACACAGGGGTAATTATTTATTACATAAATAACCAACGTTTGCAATTGCTTTCAAATGCAAACAAAACCTGTTTTTACTACACAATTATTTATTTTTATGCACGGAAAGTGCATTTTTATAACAAACGAATAGCTTTGTATTTATCTTAGAGTGATTATTTACAAGCATGGAATTGTGTGTTTCACTTTTCACATTAATGGTTACGTATTTACAATACGTTTATATTATACTTAGTGGAACAATAAATCTTAGGAAATTTCTATTTTTCTGGTTTCCTTTGCTTTGGTGGGTTTTATTTGTAGGACTTGGGTTTCAATGACCTCTCGTGACCCTTTATCACGTCAATATATTAGGTAATTGCACAAGGCAATATATATATATATATATATATATATATATATATATATATATATATATACGTATATTCCTTTTATTATTATTTATTATTTCAATCACAAAAAGTTTCTCAGCCTTTATTGATGAATAAAATCAATAATCTATTTTATTTTATGCCACTCCTAACTTTGCTCAATTTCAGTTATACGTAATAAATTAGTTTTGCTGTTACAGTCGTACGTCGTTTATGAAATGAATGAATCTTATCAGTTTAGGTACATTATATAGACAAACTCGTCCATCCTTGTTTATTTTTATCTATTGGATTTTACTCGGTATAGCATGCTTATTTAGACGCTCTAAAAGAGTCACGTATCTAGCACTCTCGGTGCTTCGTATTATGGAATTTTCTAACAAATGGTTTATCATTTAACTTCAACTTTAGTCTTTATATTTTGTTTACTTATGTTGGATTTTATAAAAATGTGGCAATTTCTACATTTCTCATATCATGTACGCCTCTGTCTCAATTTCTATTCTTTATTGCGTTATCAAATATGTTTGTTTTCAAGAATCTGTTTATTACAAACCAGTACAAATTATATGCGTTCCACTGACCTCCATTCCTCACGCAAATACGTCGAATTTAAAAGAGATTTTATTTCCTCTTTTATTTTACTTTAAATAAGTATTTATTTTGGATTTATGAGTGTTTAAGTATTTTAAAATGGATAAGGTTGCGCCCGAAATTATTTATTTTACTAAATGTAGTTAAGTTATTACAAAATGTGCTTCCTTTTATTGGCTGTAGTTTGTTATTGATTTTATACAAGGTGATTTGAATTTGCTTGAGAATGTTTTAAATGTTAAAAAACGGTTGAATGGCTTTCAAAATTACTTATTTTGATGAATGTGTATAAAATATCTATATAACATTTTAAATAAAACATGTTCTCGAATTTTTGAGAGAAATAAAGAAAGGATGCGTCATCTGTACTTAGAACTACAAAAATACCTAATTAATAAATAAACATTTATTCGAAGAAGTCGCAGGAACATTAAAAACCCATAAAATCGATAAGAATTAATTTTTGTTATTTTTCGCATTGCTACTGGATAATATGCAATGCCACAGTAACCTTAGGTGTTAGAGTAGGACGGACAGCGCACGTCACTAAGAAATAAATCACGCTAATGAAGTAATAAAACGAGGAATTCCCAAAAATTTTGTATCATTACGTATACTATATTCCATACGGAACTCGTACAATCTGGAAAGAGTGACGTAGTCAAAATGTATATAAATGGGGAACTTTATTAAAGAGAGTTATTCATTCATTGATTCGCGTTAACCAAGCAATATGTCAAGAGATTCGATTCATTCGTTCGATTTGATTAGGTCACTAAGAGTTGTTTCAGAGTGTGCAGTATGCATGTCGTTATTAAAAATTACAATGTAACAGTGAATAAAGAAGTAATTTTTAAAAGTAACTTTCATAAATATGGAACTTGTTAAATACAGTTATTTGATTTTGTAATATACAATGAAGATGGGAAAGGCTTCGATATAAAAAGCCACTTAAAAATTAACTTAAATAATTAAATTGAAGATTCACTTTGGAAGCGGAGATTTAAGTAAATGGATGATTTTGTAATCTGGAATTTGAACGTCAATTTAAAATAAAACCAAAAAGGAAGATTTGGATGAGTGCTCTTTTAACATATAGCCATAAGTATAAAAGTTTAGATTTTTTAGTTTGTAACTGATACTTGAGTATTTGTCATTTTAATTTAAGGCAGAATAAGTCTTAATCATATATTATTTTTTTGTAAGGGTATTTACCAGAAACGTTTGTGGTCAGAGTTCGAAACATTCTGACTTTAAATAGATTATCTGTCAAGGATCTTTTTCACCAAAACAAACCTTACCAACATGGGAATAAAAGCCAGGTAAACTATCCATAAGAGAAAAAATTTGAGTTCTGTAAATTTAAACCTAGACAAGGTGAGGAACATTTTGATAATTACGTAGTAGGTACTTGTTAGGAATAAGATTATGTTTGAAAGAAATTATGCTGTAAATGTTCTATATTCTTTTGTATGAGAGAAAATATTTTAGACTGTATAGATGCTTTTTGATTTTGCTGTGTTTGATTTCATATTGTAAATTCTATATCTCCGTTGAGCTAGCCAGGCAATGAAAAATTAGAAAGGAAGATAAGTTAACAATTTCAAATTTTACAACTTGCTGTATATGTATCACAGCACTCTTTTAGCGACGCCCAAATCGAGACGTTATCATATCACTAATTTAGCTACGTGTTTCGTCCTTATTTGGACTCATCAGGACAGGAGTAGCAAAGTTGTAATATTTAACACTAACACGTTGTGCGTGGCTAGTATTGAGTCACTTGCCATTAAATTTGCTTATTTAATATTAAACTAAGACTCATTAAATTTACTTATTGGCTATAATTATAACTTTGACAATGGAAAAGGGCAGTTAAACCGGATTTCAGTGACGACTGTTGTAAAAACCTGCAAAGTTGGTTGAGACAACACAAAGATACAAATTATGAGCTAGTTGATGCTGTACTTCCAATAATGTGTTTGTGTTAAATATTACAACTTTTCTACTACTGTTCTGATGAGTTTCAATAAGGGCGACACGCGTCGGTAGGCTATCTTTGTGGCTAATATTGAGTCACTTGTCAATAAAAATTTTTGTTTGATATATTGAAAGGCATTGCTACATTTTTTGTAAACCAGTGAAGACTTAAAATAACGAATACTACAAATATGTAGGAATATAAATGTTTTAATTAAAGAGTGTTATTCAGTTATGTTTGACGCCACTGATTTTAAAATTGTAAGTAAATCTGCATGTTTGAATTATTTTGGTAATGGGGTTGTTTTAAAATTGCAATGGGGACCTTCCAAAATTACTGCAATTATTTCTTCAATCATTACTTTATTGATAATTTCAAACACTATTACTAATATTAGTTTTAATCTATTTGGTTTGTTTCTGTTGCAATTTAAATCGTTACGAATTAGGTATTGATTTAGACCTGGTGTTAGTTTTGACAAATTTTGTTCGAGTATCAATTTTTGAGACAGAGGTCCGTGTTCAGAAGCGTTGGGAGACTGTTTGTCTGGAAATGATTTAAAGTTCCTATATTCAAACGTCAGACTAGTTATCAAGCTTTGTGTTTTTCTGTAAAGGACTTTTCAAAGAACGAGCATTGTATATTCAACAAATTTATTCTGAGGTTTATTTTATGCGGAGATATAATAACTAAGATAGAAAATTTTGCATAAAATAAGATTCACTCTTGTTGATTGCAAAAATCTTATTATGCACATGAAAAAAGCAACAAACTTACCTCTTCGTCTCTCGCTGCGTCAATTAATGAACTAAAACTTGCTCGATTTCTACGGTTTCGCAAGTTTGGATCATCAACTGAAGAATCTGCTTGATGTGGTGATCCAGGTCCTGAAGAAGGTTTTGCTAAGCGGTCATTTTCTACGCATTGTGTTAAAGGAATGCCAAATACCAAACCGCCCCCGTTAGATGCTGGTTCTGAAATATAATTCCAATTGTTAAATGTATAATTTTTATTATCTACCTGTATTCTAAGTATTTAATTAAAGTGTGACTTATTTGAAGAATAGATTGTTCTATTTTACTTCATATATGCGTTTTGTTAATATATGAGAGATTTCAAAGCATTTTAGACTTGTTGACTATTTATGCTTGTATATCAGACATTTTGATGAGTTTAGCAATTGTATAAGCATTCACTACACAGTGACATAACTATACTTTTAAATCATTTTATCTTAAACTATTGCAGCAGTAAAAAACAATTAAATGTTTATAGGTAGCCCTAGATTAGATTATTAAACACAGATTGTGAAAGGCGTAGGCTGTGGAAATTTCAGGGAAATGTGTAGGTTAGCTCATAATAGAAAACATTGGAGGTACGTGTCCAACAAGTTCTAGGACTTAAGATCTATTGATGATGATGATGATGTTTAGCTCTACAATAGATAGTGCCTATATTGTTTACGTGAAATTTGCTGGATAGATACAGATCATTGCGGCCATGTCTACATTTTATAACAATATCAGTGCTTATATATAGAACAATAAGGAAAACTGAAGTTAGTTATAACTGACCGCAAAAGTTATTCTTAAGCGCAGTATATCGTGTGTTACGTCTGTGTTGCATGTTTTGTCAATTATTGGATAACCAGTTTCCATTTCTGTATTTACCAAATCTAATATTTTTGTATTGAAATAAGTAGTCTTCTAGTTCCTGGATCCTGGTTTGTGTATGTTATAAATTATTAGTTACATTGGAGGCTTAGAATGATCTACTATGTATAAATATGTTATGATACGCTTTTTTATTATTCTCGGGAATGCACTGTGAACATACATTATCGAGGTGTTAAGGTTTGCTTTTCCAGTTAGTTGTAGAACATCAACCAATTTCAATGAGCTAATACCGAGAGCGATGAAACGAATGGGGCGATTTACACCAAAGAAAATCGATCATTTCAGAACCGCTAATCAACTGAAACGGTTATGTTTTTCGGAAGTGCCGTTCTTGCAGGTGCCTTCGATGTAGTGTGCATTACCTAATCCAATTTCGCTTACCTTTCCCGTAGGTCATCACCTTTTACCACAATCAGTACCATGATAGAATGAAAAAAACCAGACCGCACGGACAATGCTGAGAAAATCTTGTCGCTGAGAAAAACTCGTCATCGAAAACTGAACAGTAAATGTTATAACTTTAACCGTATGTAGAAATTTGTATTTATTCGAACCGTATTATTTAGTTAAGTAAGGGAGGTACGTAATAACTGGTGATAGTAAGTAAAGTTGAGTGAAAAACGTGAAAAGTAAATGACTGTATCGTTTATAATTTATGCCGTTTTTGAATCTCTATTGTAATCAAAGATGCGTACCAAATCCAAAAATAAAATTTACTTGTAAAATGCACTATATAAAATGTACCTTCCATGAAAACATTTAAAATATACCTGCACTATTGAACTAAACTATAAATGTACTAAAATCTTTAAAAGAAATTTTGACAGACAAGTAAAATTGAGATGTTTTTATTTCACATATGTAGAAGAAATTTAATATGCTTGTCAGATTAAATGTTTACTCCTTAGTTAAAAATAGTAACGTACCGAAAAAAATTTTAAAATCTTTGAGAAAATGTATACTGATTAATTACTTACACTAATTGAACTTTGACATCAACGGTACTGTAGGCTAACAGAAAAATTGCTCTTAAACAAGCTGAAATAATATAATTCAAATGCATATACTTTAAAGAATTTTCATATCGTTTTAGTGTTACTAGAAACATGCAGATATTTAACATACTCGTATCCTAAAAAAATTGTTTGGAAAGTTGTACAGTATAACAGTTTTACTACATTTATTTCAATTTATTAGTAATGAGTGGTTACTAATTTATTAGCAAGAATTAAAGGTTTAATTTAGATACTCATCTATACGTTTATTCAAGTTGTCTAAAAGGCATGTGATCTTACTAAAGGCACCAGATGGTCGGGTACAAACCCTTGAACCAAAATTACAAAACAACAGCTGAGGAAAGCACACTGCTACAAATGTATTGTACATGTGTATTTACGAAAACGGAAGGCCTCAAGGTATGTTTGATTGAAATCTTCCTTCTAAAGGCAATTAAAGTGTGAATTATGAGAAAATGAATATTAATTCTAAATATAGCATTAAATTGAACTAACTAGACCCATTAAACGCAAATTCATAGGTAAACAGGTTTGTTAGACTGCGAGCATCATAAGTTGTTATAAACATAAATTTATGCATTAATAATTTGTTTGTAAAACTGCGAATTAGGTGTATAAGTTGTAAAACTGCTAGCATCATAAGTTGTCCATAAAACAGCGAACTATATAAGTTGTACAGATTGTGAAAGTTGTAAAAGTTGTAAAAGTTGTAAAAGTTGTAAAAGTTGTAAAAATTGTAAAAGTTGTAAAAGTTGTAAAAGTTGTAAAAGTTGTAAAAGTTGTAAAAGTTGTAAAAGTTTTAAAAGTTGTTAAAGTTGTAAAAGTTGTAAAAGTTGCAAAAGTTGTAAAAGTTGTAAAAGTTGTAAAAGTTGTAAAAGTTGTAAAAGTTGTGCTACGAATAACAATAAAATATAACTTTCAAAAAACAAGTGCAGGATTACATACCATTATAATCATTTCAAAATTAACTAAACATGGATCAGGGGCGGAAGAGCCCTAATCACAAATACAATTACACTTTCCATGCTATCCTTAAAAGCCAAGACCAGAGAAGTCCGTGCATTGTGGTCGAAACGACAGCTGGGACATGCTTTCAAACTGATCTCCATATCTGCGATAATCACTAAACGGGTCTTAGAACTACAACGACAGCAGAGGGCGCCATCTAATATTGCTAAATACCAATGTGTGTATATATATATATATATATATATTGCTGTAATTATAGGGTTAATTTAGGGGTAGGTTAAGTCATAGGGGTCGTAGAACAAACAGAAGAAACGTCCAAGTAACAAAAGCACATAAGTACAGATATTAGTAGAGTAAATAGGTCATTATAAATATTATTAGTTGAGAGTGCACTGTATATAGCAGTACAAGCGATTAAACAGATATCCAAGAGTAGCTATGAGCAAAGATAAGAATTTGAAAAGGTAACGAAACGCATTGAAATTAAATCAGTGATATACCTGCATGAATTGGCTAGACAAATATTCAAAAAGTGCGTGAATATATCATCTTAAACGCACTTAAAAATTATGCATCATTTGAAAAGCGTACGTGATTTAAAAGCGTTACATTTGTTCAAAAATCCAATTTATTAGGAAATAAACAAACACCAAATTTATTCAATTTAGATTAGAATAAGGCCAATAACAATAATACTACGTGATCGATTGAATGAAGATTCCTGGGATTTCTGAAGTAAATGCAAAGTATAATAAGAATTTACGTGACAAAGTGAGCATCACGTCATGCTATTGAACTAGACAACTGGTAAAATTCCCAAATTAACAAGTGATAATACACTTGGCTCGCCCAGCACGTGGAGTCAACGAATCAGAAACTAAAGGGAGCCGATTCTATAAATATCATAACAGTTGAATATTGAGGGAGTATACTTTTGAAACTGGGCAGTCACTATACTTGAAAGTAATAAATATTTACGCGAAAAGTTAAGTGAAAATTATTTTAAAGAGTGTATAATTGTGCTAAGAGAGCCGTACTTCTAAAAGACGACTCTGATTAATTACGATCTGAATAATTACGATCTGATTAAATACGTCCTGAAGAACTACGTTCTAAATTACATTTTGAATAACTACGTTCTGAACCAACAACTGAAATAACGTTACGATTCTTGCTAAAACTTTGAATAACGATCCATTACGATCTTAAATAAAATTTTGGATACGAAACTATGGAAAATGCAGTCAGTTCAAACAATGTAATAATCTCTGAAAATGGTAAACATTCTATTACGGAAATGAAAAACCTTTCATTGGAATAACGATTTGGATACTAAATTTTGGTTGAATGTCGACTTCAATTCTTGGAATGCAGAGCACCTATTGAATCTCCTCAGGTTAGATATATTTTTGAGATGATTTATTTTGAAACCGTTTTACTTCAATAATAATTTAAAAGTGTAAGAGCCGACAAATTGGGGTTGCTTGTATAAATTTATGAAAAGTTATAGACATCTTGAAACGTTTCAATAGGTCTCTAAATGTAATAAAAGCTTGTTTTGCTGGCTTCATTTTCTAAAAATCTAATAGATGTAAATAATTCAAAAAGGGAGAAAATACTTAAAAAGGGAAAAAGTTGTAAATATTTAATCATTATACTGTGTATTGTGGAATTGCTTTATTTAATTGAATCAGCTAGTCGAGGCAAAAGAGAATTATAAATTAACATTTTTGACAAGTGCTTGAGTGATATAAGGGTTAACACAGCATTTAATATCGACCCAACCATGGGGCGGAATTAACACAGCAATTTATGACGACCCAATCGTGGGGCGAGTTTAAACACAGAATATATATATTGCTGTGAAACCTGTCACCTTTATGAGAATCGCGCCTCACGAATTGAGCGTCAAGATATGCTGTGAATTCTCCATTATTCGGGAACTGGTACTTGTGCTGATCATTCGAGCCCCACACATTGGGCGTCAAGATATGCTGTGAAACTCTTTACTACGGTGAAATCGCCTCTGATATTCGATTTCTTACCTGAATATCGCCTCTTGAATCCTTCCGCCTCGGCTGCTCACCTAAATAAAACTTTCATCCTCATTCATAAAAAAAACACATTCCTACCACAAACATCAACGTTAACTCTATTTACACCAATATTCAGAATACATTAAAATTTCAAAATTAAATTTCAGCATAAATTGCAGCATTATAAAATTTCCATTTCAGATTTTGTCATCATTTTAATTTGCATCCAGATTTAGAGTTCTTGTAGGATGCATACTAATTAAATAAACAATATTTGCAGACCTGAGTCTGAATAAAAGGGAGCATCTCCCACCCCTTTACGTTAATTAAACAGGTTAGTCTAATTGAGCTCAAAGACAGACCCAAAATTTCATCATAATCAAAACATAAACTGCTAAATACTCCTTTCTACTTAAACAAGAAAATTTTACCTTAAAATTAAAATTTGTTGTTTATACAAATTTACTACTGTCCATTTTTGTCAAACAAATTATAAAGATATTCAACACACACCAAAACATCAAAGATTGAACAAAATAGTATAAATTACCTGAAGGTTACTGCCCTCGTGGCTTCAATGTACATCGGACTTGCTCATCCCACCATTCCAGCTGGTTTATGTTTACTTCTTCGGATTTCTAGCCGCCTTTAAAAATTTTCTACACCACCATGCGTCTAAACGGTCTCAGGGTTTCTCAGGAACTCATCTAGATATATCGAGATCTTGTTTTGTGGATCCAATCACGTTCACGAATAACATTTGATTACTAACACTCACGATACATAGCACTGAAATTCATAATTCTTTCACGCTATACCAAAAACTGCCTACTTCTATTTATTTATTTATCGTTGTTAATTAGGATAATTGGTACAGTAATACCCGCAAATATAACTAGACTTTGTTACCTTCATTTATCTTCTCTCAGTGTACTAATAAGTTTTAGAGTAGCACGTAATCACCACGTATTCTACTTAAAGTATCAAATAATCAAAAAAAATAAAGAGCAAAACTGTTTAAAGTATCGAATAAAATCAAAAATGTCAGAGAGCGAAACACCTATAAGCCCGGGTTTATATAATAGCCCGCTTGCAAGTCGAATTTGTCCCGCAACGGACAATTTTTAGAATTTCGCATTCTCTTTTCCCTTTCGACGGTCTGGCACAGCGATTCTACTAAAATTTGCACACGTCCAAGTTGAAAATTTAAGAATTTTCCACACGGCACGCAACGCGCCTGCGAACAACTAATTAATTTTATACAGAAATCGTTACCTTTACACCTCTCATATCTGCATCTTATTTCCACCAATCGTAGACCTAGTGATGCTTCTCCAATCCCGCCTTCTATTCTTCGTGTCTCTGCTTGACGCGTTTTATCCGTCCCTTTCTACCTTGGTCTGTGTGGTACAAATCGATATTCTTTACTATCTGCTATTTTAATCCACGTGGATTCGTACGTGAATAAAATAACCAAACATCGACCGTTTTCAATATACGTAGAATCTGCATGTTTATCAGCTCGAATTTATTAGAATTTGACATTTAAAAGTTTGCAGGTGTGTGCTCCTAATGAACGTTTTAATATAATTCTCCGAGCTTTGTTATCATGGTATTTTAACCTTGGATTTTCACAGGCTTTTATGCTTATTATATATTACTAATGGTTCAATTAACTCCAATTAAAATAATAATGAATGGCATTGACTTCTACCCTTTAATTTTTAGCGAATACTAATTAAATATTAATTATTATTTGTACACTTTGTTTAATACCCATTGCTTAAAAATTGAATTAATTAATATAAATTTCGCACGTAATTTCTATTTGTTTCTTTATACAGGGTGATTAAATTTATTTGATGTCGTTAATTAATTTTCTATCCTGGTCTAAATTTGAGTAATATATATATATATATATATATTTATATATATATATATATATATATATATATATGTATATTGACGTGATAAGGAGTCATGAGAGGTCATTGAAACTGAAATTCCGTAGATTCATGGTTACACCCTGTAAATTACAAGCGTATTTTTATTCATTAGAGTGCCAAGCAAAAACGATAATTGCGCTTGTATAAATAATCACCGTGCATTATATAAGCATATTGTAAATACATAGCAAATAACGTAAACTGTATATGTAAAAATAATTAATTGTAAGATACCGTAGAACACATTTTAATGAGAACGCAAATCCCTGCATATAAAAATTGTCTGAGTTTAATTATTTTACAAAAAAGTGCATTGCGATATTGGGCTATGCATAATCTTTTAACTTAAATATTTAATGCTATTTAATAAACAAAATTAAAGTTATAAAGTTTGATTATTTTTTGGTTTACAAACTATATACCTAATTTAGTTTTGGAAATAACAAATGACCTATATTACCGACTATATTAATACAATATGATTCCCTTATAATTCAAGACCTTTGTTGGTTGTTTTGCAAAGAGAATTACAATGCGCCAGTCTGATGAGCTGCAACAACAGCGAAACCAGTCATTAGCTTTTCTCTTTGTAAAATAACCAACAATTAAATTTTGTTTACTATGCTTGAACTACTCATTTAATACCAGATAAAATTATATGTGACTAATTTGGTTTTGTTTGATTTAATTATTCCTTTAAAAAATGAGGTGTGATGTTGGGTTATTGATAATCTTTAATTATAATCTTTACTTTTTGTTGAACAAATTAGAGCAAATTTACTAAAACAAAAGCCACCCCTAAAATGTTTCTTTTTGTTTGTAAGTGTTGTATAATTAATTTTATAATCAGCAGCTTTTTTCTTTAATTATGTATAATAGACTGTATTGTGATAGATATTTATAGGTAATTTTTCGTGTCACCCCTTGTACAGTTATTGGCCTAAATTCTAAGACATTGTTGTTTGTACTCGATCATTTGATTGCGTTCCAGTATACTCTAGAATATCGGAATGCATCTTAATAGTGCATTTGAAAGTGGCATCAAGTTTAACTAACGGAATTTCACATTCACCAAACAATTGAAAGTGGGTTGCCTATATAATTGCTATATGTGTAATTATATTTGTATAGTGGCATAAAGGAACGCGCAAATGACATTTACGTTCTACGCACCTGCATACACACATTTTTTTGTAAATTGTAATTTTTTGTGTAAAAGCTGTAACGCTAGTACGTTACCTTAGTTAAGCATAATGTATTAGGTATGTATTTATTAGTGTAGGGCTGATAGTTTAAAGTGTTGGTAATATACGCCCTCTATATCGATGGTTTTGGAATAGCTAATGTTAGAAAGCAGAGGGCTTGCTAATTCTTTTGTTTATGTAAAAATACTTTACATGATTACATAAGAATACGGGAATAAGGTTGATGATCAGTAGAGAATGTTTCTATAAAATTAATTTAGGATCGATCAATTTTAAAGATACCCTGAAATAAAGAAACCGAGTTTAAATCATTTAAATTATGACCTGAAATATTCAGTTATTTTCTTTCTAATAAATTGGAATGCTTACTTAAGAAATAGCATTAGTTATTAATAGAGCAAACGTAGTGACAGTTGCAGTGTCCAATAAACTATGCAGAAACTGCAAATTAAGCAGTACCCACGGAAATATGATTACAATAGACGTAGTGTGATGTGTAATAAAAACCACAAAGTATAAACGCGTGAAAAATTGCACACATGAAAGATTTTATAAACATAAGATAATACAAGGAGAAGATGGCAAGTATATGATTCGTAGAATTTACAGTCATGTCGGCCAAAAGTGAAGAAACACGGAGTTAAATAAACAAATGACAAGGCGTTAATCTGAAGGGTGGTTCACCTAGTAAATATTTTTGAATTTTTGTATTAAGTGAGATGGTATAACTGAAACAGTATAAAGGAAGATAGCGATTCATGGAATTGGCGTTTCTGTACGTCTTTTTTTTTGGTTAGAAATTAACGGAAAAGTAACCCGTAAGTTAAATTAGAACTTTTTAAATAATTTAGGAATATTATTATGTGCAGGCTTGCGAAAGAATGGAAGGAGTGGAAATTGTTGAAACAAATATCAGTGTGCTGTTGTATGCAGATAGTGCAGTATTGTTGGCTGAATCGTTACAAGGTTTGCAACGAATGCTTGACAGAGCATGCCAATAGCAATGTATGAATGTTACAGGGGCAGAGGAAGTGCGTGGGGACCGAGGTATGTGGAGAAAGATTGCAAATGGTGCTTGGAGTAAAAATAATGTAGCAGTCTATAGTTATACCGTGCATATCCTCCCAGAAAGAGGTGCTAGGTTTGGTTACCCCAAAAAGGAATACCATGAGTGGTGATTGATTAATTGATTGATACTAATTTTAAATATGAAATATATGCGTGTGTTTATAATTCATTAGGAAGATAGCAGGAAGCTAATGTTTTCCAACGAGTCTGCAATGATGACAGGCTAAGTTGTATTCAACTAAACCTTTGTTGATTGCTAATTATGACATTATCGGAAAAAGGAACAAAAACATTTTTTAATGATTAATAAATATGTGCATGTTAATTTTTAACGTAAGTTGTATAGGTTTGGATTTATTAATTATTAGGAAGGTAAAGGACAGCTAATATTTCCCCATTACAGGTTATAAATTGCCTGGAACTTGTTTTACAATTAAACATCAGAAATAGGATTAGAAAGGTATTTATTTAATATTTTGAGTATAAGTGAAACAACATATTATTAATGTTTTTCTTTGTTTAAGACTTTTTGATGATAGGAAAATGTAGAAAATAAAGTTTGCTTGTTGTAATGAAAATATTTAATGTTGGATGTAGGTTAAGTTTAACTTATCTGTGGGGTTTTAAATATAGAATATATAAAAGCAGCAAAATTGTGAAAGGATATCTAGCCACCCCAGTGATGAAATAGTAGTAACCGGTATTAGCAAATTTTAATGCTTCGGGAAGTTTGCCATTTCTAATTTCTTTAATTTGACTAAATTTAGAGTTATTCTTTTAGGTGTATTTTTGAGAAAAGGTAAAGTATGAATTAGCAAAAATTAGGAAACCAAAGGTAGTGGAGACCTATTCGGAATTACTATTTTTCGAGTAGAGAAGGCCATCGTAAGGGAGGTTGGCCGAAACAGACGGTAGTTTGGCGCCCCGCTCATCGTAACAAAAAAAATTGAAAAAGCGTTTGAAGTAAGTGTACACTGTAACGCAGTTTCTGTAATTAACAATCCCGCTTGCTACGTACCTAGGCGTAGCCGGGAGAAACGTAAATACCAGGCTAACTATCAAACGGGGAGAGTGGGGGGGATTCACCTAAATACCGAAAAAACTAAAAAAGCACATCGCCCACGATTATTTATTAACAATAAGAATAAATAAAGGATTCTGTACAAACAAGCAAAAGAAATAAATTAAACACACCATTATGAGAATCGTACAAAAGAAAATAAATTAAGCGTTACTATTTCAAAGCAAACAATTATGTGATACGAACAATTTAGTACTTTAGATACGTAGTGCGCATCTCGTATTTTACACAAATTAAAACTAATCGGTAGAAAATAAACGTGTGAGAGCTTTTGTCAAACATTCTTTTAAATTGTACATAATACCGTTTGTAAAATAAATTGTACGTACAAAAGAATAAGCGTGTGGGAACTTTTGTTAAACATTTTTAGCAATGGTACATCACACCTGTAGAACGATAATATCGATTCGCAGCAACAAACCAGTCTTATAGTGTCATGTTTCTTATCACGTAACTACACCAAACGCTGATAACAAATATGCCCTGGATATACACAAAAGAAAACAAGTTGCATATCTGTATGTGGCGGGATACTTAGATTGCACGCCATTGGGTTGAATCAGCACCGCATCGCCACGATCGTCGGGATCTATTTACACTTTTTCCATAACGGCACTAGCGATCTACAGGCAACGGCAGTTGATCTATGGCAAAGAACAGTCGGGCCTACATGAAGAAAGAATCAATTTGGCATCTAGCTAAAAGTTGTCGAACAAATAAACGTGCATCGCTCTTGAAGTACTGGGATGAGTAATGAAGAAAATATTTCAACGCACAAGCTGCAGAATTAAAATAAAAATTGCTTCAAATAACACGAGTTCGAAGTGCAATCCTCGTGTTATCAAAGCGCGATTAGCAAACTGGAAAACACGCTTTGAAATAATAGTAAGATCCATTATTTGGACAAGTCTCTAGATGGGAAATACAAAAGAAAGCAATTATACGTTATCGGAATGTTTAACATATTAACGGATACCTATAACAAGGTATTGATTATTTAGTTTATCGTATAAATTTTCGTTTTGAAAGTAAAATGGATTTAAGTTAAAATTATGTTAAAGCGGGCTTATTCTGAACAGGTACACTATATAGGGTATTGTTGGAGAATTTAAGAATAGAACTGAAATTTATTCGAGCGTGTAATGACTTAACCAGGGGAAAAAGGGTATTTAATTTATATTGAAAAATAAACGTAACAAATCCCCCTCCCCAGCAAAATTAACAGGTCGGGGTAAGAAAGCCAAAATCCGGGAATGGACAGGACCCAAAAAAATCCAAAACAAAACGAAAAAGGAAGAAAATTCGCTTCAAACTAAAAGAACATTCTTTACGGAAACAACAAAAACACAGAAAAAGAAAAAAAGATACCCCCAAAATAACAACAAGGCCGACCACAACAGATTTCGAAAATAAAAGCAAACAAAAACAGACACCAAACAAAATCCGGCTCAAAGGGTCAATAATAGAATAGAGAAAGAGAGAAAAATAAAGAAAGAAGGAAGGAAAGACGGGTAATAAGCAATCAAGGCGGACTAAGGTGTAACGCCCTCAGCACTACGGAGTCGTCAAAGGACGGATGTTTCTCAGAAGAAACAGTAAGGTTATCAACCTCAAAAGAAGAAAAGGAACGAGGAAGAAAACCAACAGTGCAAACCAAAACAGGACCCAAAGGTCAAGCCTCAAGTAAACAAAGGGACAACAAAGAAGAACGAGAGAAAGAGAAGGAGAGCGCTGGTAAAAGAAAACGATGTACTACTAACTGTGGTCACCAAAACCGAAGAACCAAAGGAAAGAAATGTTAACTAGTCCTAAAGTCGACTAAGTCGTGGTTTCCGAGGAAAGAAAAACGGGCTAGAAAGCAACTACCACAGGAGCGGATGAACGAAACACAATCGGACTAGGGACCGACAGCAAAGAAGACCAGCAACCGGAAAAAGGAGAAGAACGAAAGAAACGAGAAAGAAAAGAAAAAATAATCAAAGAGAGTAACATCAACTAGTGCAAGTATCAGAACCAACAAAAACCTAAGAATCGTACAAAAGAAAATAAAACAGAATTCCAGTGTAGGTATGTATGAGTAGGCGTGTGCGTGTGCGCGCGTGTGCGTGTATGTGTGTGTGGGTGTGTAAGAAGTGTGTGTGTAATTGTTGTGCGTGTATAAAGTGTGCGTGGGTGTATGTGTAGTGTTGGACCACTGTTGTCGCTTCTTACGACAGGCAGGTCGTACCATGGTGCTATTTTATTCCCGGACCTACACGGTTAAGAAAAAGCAAGAAAACGAAAGAACACCTAGCAAAACAGGGAAGTAAAACGAAATCGTAACGTCCAAAAATCAAGTCCGAAGGAGAGCAAAGTCGGCATAAGAATCTGTGGCGCGAAGACTAGATATTGGACTTAAGGCGTTTACGACGCCAGAAGGAGAACGAAACGAGATCAAGGACATTAGGGCTTTGCCGACAAACATCTTCGGGTTTGGAAGGAGCATAGAATAATGTCTGCCTCTTTTGGGCAGTTTTCTGCCACACAGGAACAGTAAGGGGTGTAAAAGTTGTAGCACGAGGTTGAGAAAGTGGTGGCGAGGGTGGAGATAGTAGTGGTTGTCGTAATTTATGGAACTCAGAACACGTAATGGAAGAAGGTTGTTTCTTTTTAAAATTGGTGGTAAGAAAGTGAACGGTAGAAAAGGAAAAAGTATGAGCTATACGAGAAACAACCTTACGAAAAAAAACACAAGCAGAGCACACTTCAGTTACGTTAACTAGAGGGACAGAAGTAGATAAAATTTCAACGACGTTAGATAGAAGATTAGAAGTATCACAGTTAGGAAAGAAAATAGCATTGGCTGTAGGAATATCAACCCTAGGAAAAGGAGCAGACTACGATAACACTTCAACCATATCACATAAAGGAACAGAATCAGGTAGAGGTTCATTAACCTTACAAGAACAGACAGTATCAGGAAGAACTTCATCCCCAATAGATGAGAAAGCAAAATCAGGTTGACATTTGTCAACATTAGATAACAGGACATCAGCTAGGATTTCACTGACCTTACCTAAAAGAACAGAAGCAAGTAGCATTTTGTCAGCATGACAAAAATAAGTAAGAGTATGTATCGTTTCATCAACGTCCGATAAAGGAATACAATCAAGTAAGACTTCATTACTGTTAGACAACAGATTAGGAACAGACAAAACTTCAGCCACAATAGGAACTGAATTTTGACGATGACAGCAACAAGCATCACAGCTACGGGTCTCCTAATTTCAAAATGACCTTCTCTATCCGTATTAGAAATTATCTTCACTTCAGCTAGGATTGTGATTGCCGGCACGACAGAAATTTCTTTAGTAGAAGCATTAAAGAAAGCAGGAACAGGTAAAATTTTGACAAAAACGGGAAGAGGCATTACAAATACAGGTCCATGGACTTCAAGAGGACCTTCGTAGACTGAATTAGAAGTTATCGTCGCTTCAGCGACATTTGTGTTTGCAGACACGACAGGGATTTCTTGGGTAGAATTGTTTAAGAAAGCGGGAACAAACTCTTGAGAAGCTACCTGCAAGTCACTAATTCGAAGTATGGGTTGCAATGGTGGTGGAGGCATAGTCTGGGGTGAGAGTGAATAAGTAAAGCGAGCAGAAGGAGGAGTAGAATAGGATGTAGAACTGGAGAAGGAGGATATTTAGTTCGAAGCTGTACTCGCCGAAGAAGGGTAGGTTTTGATAGTAGTAGCAGGATGACCTGTATGAAGGACAGAAGAGAACGTAGAGTGAGAAGCAGAAGAAATTAGGCAGCTAGATGTGAGGACAGTCCTTGGAGTATTATTCGAAGATCTATTAGTAGTAGGATGACAGTGTGAACATAGTTGCGGCGAGAAACTCCCTTATATCCGCAACCATAACAATGGAGTATTTTAGGACGTGTACAACGTGTCAAAACATTACCAGGTTTATCGCAATTAAAGCATACGACCTGACGAGTAGAAGTAGAACTATGAGGAACAACAGTAGAACGTACGGAGAAGTATCGGATCTACTCGTAGGCGTAGGAGAAATCTTAACAATTCGGTCATGTGAAGTAAAAGTATTTTCCTCAATAGTAGCACACTTATAAGCAAAATCCGGGGGGTTTAAAATGTTGAATCAATAAATTAAACGACTTCCAGTCAGAAATCCTATGCCGGTAACCACGATACCAAAGTAACGCTTTAGCCTCGAACAAGTCCACTGGAGACTCAAATAACTGCAATTCTGATACATGTTGAGTTCGTCGGAGTTCTTCGACCCGTCCTAAAAAATCATGTACGGTAAGAGTGTTTGGGTTACCAGAAAATGTCAACTTTCACTTTCACACAGGAAGACCTTGGTGGGAAGCCGAAAAAGAAGTCATTTTGAATACGAACAAGAAAGAAATTGGTAGAAAGTAACTAAATAAAGGCTAACCGTAACTCGATAGAAGCCAAAAGAAAATTATTGCGAATACAGGGCAATCTAAAACATATTCGACCAATAAACTTCAGGAACACCAATGGAAGCGAAACAACAAAATAGAAATCAGAATAGGGCTGTAGAATAAAAGAAAAATCAGAGAAAGAAACCAACTGCAGACTTGACGGGGTGAACATAATGTATCGAGAGGGAAGGAACAAAAAAGAAAAATCTTGGGCGCCAGCGTTTTCAATGGACTAGGATTATTGGCAAAAACACAAGTCTAATAATCTAACATGAGTTAACCAAGGATATTTAGCAATCACGGTAGAGAACAAAATCAAAATTCAAGAGAATCGAACACATACAAAAAATAAAGAAGATCGATCTTTATATGAGGAACACCAAAGAGCCGAAAGAAAAAGAAAAATAAACAATAGGTCGAAAGTAAAGGAAGAAAAAACAAGTAGCATCAAGCCTAAAAATGCGGGTAATGTAGGAACTTAGGCGTAAACAACAAAAAAAAGATCTGAGCAAAAATTAGCTAAAACAAACTCGGAGCAGAAATTAATCAAAGCCAAATCAAAGTAACCGTTAACTAAAACAAAGTCGGGGTCAAAGTAACACGAAACAAAATCGCAGCCCACGCCAGGGCACCAGAAATTATGCTACGTACCTAGACGCAGCCGGAAGAAACGTAAACACTAGGCTAACTACCAAACGTGGAGAGTGGGGGGATTTACCTAAATACCAAAGAAACAAAAAGAAACTCACGTTAACAATAAGAATAAATAAAGTATTCTGTACAAACAAGCGAAATAAATTAAGCGTTACTATTTCAAAGCAAACATTTATGTGATACGAACAATTTAGTACTTTAGATACGAAGTGCGCATTTCGTATTTTACTCAAAATAAAACTAATCGGTAGAATAAAACATGTGAGAGCTTTTGTCAAGCGTTTTTAAAATTGCACATATTATCTTTTGTAAAATAAACTAATCAGTAGAAAAAAATTAACGTGTGAGAGTGATAATATCGATTCGCAGTAACAAACCATAGTCCTACAATGTCACGCTTCTTATCACGTAACTACACCAGACGCTGATAACGAATATGCCCTGGATATACACAAAAGAGAAGAAGTTGTATATCTGTATGTGTCGGGATACTTAGCTTGTACGCCATGGGAAGTGAATCAGCACCGCACCCCCACGGTTGTCGGGATCTATTTACCCTGTTACCATAACGGCACTAGCGATCTACAGGCTCTGTGGAAAAGAACAGTTGGGCCTACATAAAGATAGAACCGATTTGGCCTCCAGCTAAGTGTTGTCGAACAAAAAACTGTGCATCCCTGTTGAAGTAGTGGGACGAGGAATGTAAAAAATATTTCAACGCACAAGGTGCAGAATCAAATTAAAAATTGGTTCAAATAAAACGAGTTTGAACTGTTATCCTCGCGTTATCAAAGCGCGATTATCAAACTGGAAAACACGCTATCAAATAATAGTAGTATCCATTATTTTGACAAGTCTTTAGATTAAAAACACAAGAGAAAGCAATTATACGTTATCGGAATGTTTAACAAATTAACGGATACCTAAAACAAGGTATTGACTATTTAATTTATCGAATAAATTTTCGTTTTAAAAGCAATATGGATTTAAGTTAAAATTATGTTAAAGCGGGCTTATTATGAACAGGTACATTATATAGGGTATTGTTGAAGAATTTAAGAATAGAAATGGAATTTATTCTAGCGGGTAATGTCTTAACCAGGGGAGAAAAGGGTATTTAACTTATGTTGAAAAATAAATGTAACACGCTTTTACGCATAGGAACCCATTCCGTACCGCTTTAGTTAGCCGGTGCACCGTTTAACCTGCTACGTCACCAGGTCCCTTCAAGGTAAATTAAAGTAGTAACGTAATGCCACTTTTGCACGTACAGCATCTGCAAACCTCCAGAAACATGAATATCGAACTGAAGGAAGTTGATTATAATGTATAATTTCCATACGTTTCTTAAATATACCGCTGAAAAAATTAATAGAAGCAGGAGATAATTTTAAAGCAACTTTGATTGAATAAGAGAAACGATCAGAAATCGTAGTACATACCAATTTCACGCGTTTTAAACACGAAAACAACTAAGAATATAACCTTTGGCACCTGCGATTTACTGTCGCCAGACAGGTATAGGAATGTAACTGTGACGCACACGTTACGTAATAACTAAACTTATTTACAGGTAGCTCTTACCAAAATCTGTAATGTTTCGAGGAGTTCAAAATACTACTATGGAATGCGTGTTTAAACGTTTCGAGTAATTTGGCAATTCTTTTAAAGCGTTTAGTTCTTTACGAATACCTGCCAAATGTTTGACACATTCTTAGATTTAAATCTATAAGTTTTTCAAAAATATGAAGGTGTACAAGCGCCATCCCTAAATATATAAACTAAACAACGTCCAACGCAAAACAGAAAAACGCGCGTAAAGGAATGTTGGATTCAGACTTGTTATTTCTGAAATGTTTCATCAATGTACAGATGATTTTCATATACGAGTTAGTAAATATAGAAACAACAAAAAACAACCCAAATGATGTATAACTCAATAACATCTTCTCTTAATAAATTACATTTACTATAGCAAACTGCAACATCTCCAAACCTGTCAAAAAGATACTTTCAAGTTTAATCAATGCCCTGCAAAGCTGTCCACGACGTCTATTATCTTCACATTAAAAAAATTTACAATATTTCGCACTCCGCTTCTTATGGATAAGAAGAAGATAGGTCGAGAAGGCCAGATCCGATGAATATGAGAATATTCGAGCAATGCGTATGCCAAATCACCAATTGTTTTATGACAGGGCACAATTTGTTTGCTGCGCATAATTTTGTAAATATGGATTTATCTTTATAATTCTTTTTGTTGTAAGATTGGGATATTCCCTTAGAAATAATTATAATCACATTTCATTTTAATAGTTTCTGTATACGTAAAGTCTACCAATAGGACTAGGTTATTTCCTTCAAGAAATATAAGCTTTAAGCTTCTGTTTTCTTTATAGTATAATTATATTTAATTTACCGCTTGTAATTATTTTGGCATTTGGAATTTGTTAATTATTTACCTCCGCCCGGTATATTCAAATTGTCATTGCATGTACAGTGTATTACTTCAGACACCACGTCTGTTTATAAGTGCCGCGATAACGACAAACCTTGCTGTGTCCTTCACATGTGCAAGAACTTCTTATCACCTGCCATGGAGAAGACAAGAGTAAAGAGTCGACAATCGCTCCCCGTCCTGTACGGTCGCATTAAGTTATTCCGTTTTCGTACGGCCGCAGCCAATAATTGTGCTACACTTCGTTATTTTTAAAAAGGTAATTGTTTGAACTAATTGTTTGTTTTTGTTTTTATCTTTTTTTTTGTATATAAGTCCACTTTTTCTATACCTCTGTTAGCTATCAAAATTACCGCAAAAAATGACATTGGTCCTTTGAGCCGGATGTGAATATTACAACAAATTTTAAATGATAATAGATATTACGAGTCTTTCTGGTTTGGTATCAGAATTTGTATTTAGGCTTACGTATTTGTTACCGCCGCATTGCCTTTTATTTTAAAACACCGAAATTCGTTTCCATTTCATCCGCCCTTTTGTACTTACTTAACTTAATTATGGCAGAGAAATTAAAACGTAGCTATTTTATACGCAATATTTCGACCAAATCGCTACATGAAATGTATGAAATCTACAATTGATCCAACCTTTTTAGATTTGTTTCGAACGCAATACCAATCTCTTGAAACGGTTCGAGAAAATTTCTTTGCACAATATAATTTTATAGTCGGTGTAATTGCTTCCACCGATAGCGCAGATGAACAATTTAAAACGGAAAACGCTATTCGTATACGTTTCGATAACAATTTCTTTAAAATAAAAGCGCTCTATTTCAAGCTGTTTCCAAACCAATCGTCGTCGTCTCGGGCTACTCTGTCCGCTCCGCTAGATACCTTTAGGTCGAAAGTTTCACTTTCACCGCTGACCCTTCCTACGCTTGAAACGGAAAGTTGCTTGTTTGAGAGCTTTATTGGCCGCTTTGATAGCTTAGTTTATCTTAATAATGATCTGTCGGACGTGACTAAATTTTCCTGTTTTCAATCAGCACTGAAAAGTCCGGCACTCTTAACCATTAAGAACTCTGGCCTTACAGAAGCCAATTACCCTCTACCTACAATAAACTTTGCAAAAAATATCTTAATATTCGTCACATTAACTACGTTCTATGGGACAACATTGATAAATTTCTCAAATTGAATTCTGATAACCCCACGGGTTTGCAAAAATTAGTCGATATCTTTACCAACAATTTACAAGCGTTTGAGAAATTTGATTTACCTATAGAACAATGGAATTTTATTCTTGTGCAAATGATCTTAAATTGTCTTGATGTACACACTGCCCGTAGTTTTGAATTGCATCAAGACCCTACCGCTATTCCATCCTATACAGAATTAATTGCTTATCTGGAAAAAACTAGTAAATCTTTATCGAATTTGTCGGTAAGTCAGAAAACCGATTTAAGCAAAATTATTCATTCCTGCAACCCGTTTAGGTCTCGCTCCGCCGTTTTCATGTTAGTCCAGACGAAGCCTAATGTTAATAAATGTCCGTTGTAATGATTTCGCCAAACTTTCGTCGCAAAATCGCTACAATTTTGCAAAAAACAATATTTTTGCATTAATTGCCTTAGCAATTCTCACATTTTAAATAAATACAAGTCTACTTTTTATGCCGACAATGCAATCAACGTCATCATTCCTTATTTCATTTCGATCGCATTTCGTGTAAACCTGTTTTCGTTACTAGTAACCAGGCTCGCTTGAGCCCGCTCCTTTTGCCTCTACGGAATCATCGACTTTTTTAGCTGTAGTGGCCCACCAACTTTGAATGTCGTTTTATTTAATTCCTTTGTTAAAACTTCCGTCGTTTTACTTTCCACGGTTCAAGTAGAAATTGCTGATTGCTCTGGTTCTTTCCGAAGATTTCGCGGTGTACTCGATTCGGGTAGCATGATTTCTTTTATTTCACAAAATAGTGTGAAACGTTTAGGTTTTCGTACCACTCCACATTCCCTTACCCTTAGTGGTTTAGGCTCCATGCACTCTGTACCTTGCATGACGCTGTCGCCGTCTTGTTCACCGATTACTAATTTTCAAGCTGTAGTATTTCTCAACTTTCTAGTTAGCGCTTGAAGTGAGCGGACGTGCTTTGCAGAGCTCCTGACTACAAGACTACATGTACGTTTTTATGTAGGGTTTTATTATTATATTTCAAGCTTGTATATTTATTGTATTATACTTTTATTATTGTGTGGCATTAATTTTAATACATAGGGCAGTAAATAAAACCAAAAACAACAATTTAAGCCAAATAAATAGATCAAGTTTTAACTTAAAATTTAACTAAAATCCGCGTTTAAAAATAAACCAAGTTAAATTTCGGGATAATAAATAAAAAATCTACTAAATAAATAACCAAAAATAAATTCAAAATAATTTAAAAAGGCGTTTTAATAAATTTAATAAAAAAACCGAGTAAAACGGGTTAAAATAGCGTAAAACCAGCAAATAAATTTGGGAAAATTATATAACGTGCGCGTAATAAAATAACAATTTAAAAACCAAAATCTAAGTCCCTTTTGAACCAAATAAATAACTAAAAACCGTAAATTTTGAAATAATTTGAATATAAATATTCCATTTTTAAGTACACGTATACTCAAATATTCCCTAAAGTCGATCTTTGGGTTTAATTAGTGGTGTAGCACTTGAAGGTCGTACCAGGCACCGAGTAAACAAGCGGTAAGTGCTTCCGGTACCGCATTTCAATAACGCGTGTTTTAATTAGTTTGTTTCTAAATTTAAACTTAAAGTCCTGTATTTTGTAACGGGCATTTTTATACTTTAACATTTTACGCTTTTATACTCAATTCGTAAGTACATTTCTACAAACTACTATTTCTATATTTTATATTTATTAACTCCTTAGGCGAATGCATTGTAATTAATTATAGATTGCATCGTTCTTGTCTTGCCGTAAATATAAATTTTGTTCCTTATGTGGATATACAAGTCTAGATAAGAGACAATAAGCGGTTGGAATAACGACGAATTGAATGAACAGACGGAGCAGTTGTAGTTTTGTGCTTGGTTCCTACATATTAATTACGTTGAAAATTCTGCTTCTTTGCTTTGACAATAGTGAGAATTAATGCGGTATGAATTTTCAAATTGTTCATGAACAAACTCGAGGCACGTGTGTTTTACGGAACATTGATTTAGTGATACGCGTTGCCTTACTAATTGTTGTTTTTGTTGAGTTTCTGTTGGAAATAAAAGTAGAGCTTGTTAAACTCGAGGCACGTGTGTTTTACGGAACATTTGACGGACGGTTTTTTATTGCTTACGCGTGCTTACTAATTGTTTTTAGTTGTTTTTCTTGTGAGACAAATGCTTTAAGGAACATTTGACGTACTTTACTACTTTGTGGTTTTAGTTGTTTGTCTTGTGAAATAATAGTCGTAGAACTTACTAAACTGACCGATTCTTTCTTCAGGATTAATGTGTGCGATCTAGTCTAGTGTCCCTTTGTTTTATCAGATTAGTGCATACTTTGGATTATTTAAATACAGTGGATACTGTAGTTTCTGCATTTTTCTAAACACCAAAGAATCTAAAATAGGTCAGTGCTTGCGCAAATTTCGTTATTTGCGAAATATAACAGATTACCGGTTTACAAAGGTATTGGTTGAAGTTTCTCACTGCTTTTTGGAGGTTTATGAAAATAGTATACATTTGATCCCAGTTGAAATTAAACTAGTGCTACAAAATATTTCGAAATTAGTGTCTCAGGAAATAGAATTAACAAGAAATTTATCAATGCTACATAGTTCTGTCGCGTGATGGTGTCTGCTGCTAACCCCAGTGAAATACGTAGGTGTGATTAGTGTAAAGTGTAAGAAATTCCATCAATACCCTCACAGTCCAGGGTGAAGTGCTTCGTTAGCGTAGGACATCGTGAATCTCACACTTCCGTTGCAAGGAAGCGTGGCTGAAGGACTTTTGTAAGTTGAACTATTTCCTACTTGTTATTACTTTAAATATCTATCCGTTGCTTTACTATATCTTTGTCGTTCTGATACCTTTTACAAAAGACTTGCATGATATTTTAAAACATAAGAAAAAAAAGAAAGAAAGATCAATACTACTGAATTACTCATATCAATTGTGTCTTACCTATTTATTTTCTTTTAACATTTTGTCTGATTTATGTTTAATTGGTGTGTGAGGAAACGTTTCTGCTACTCCCCAATATTGCCAGACTTTGTATTAAAAATTTTTGTACTGCTTTTACCGTTGTTATATTATATAGATTATCTAAACAGTTTTTTTTTACATTCTACCAAGTACTGAATAATTTAAACTAATCATTGCTGCTATGCTTTTATCCTTTTTTTTCAGGTTTGCTTGACTATTTTTCTTGCAGGTATTATCACTAACTCCTTACAGCCGCGTACACGGTATGTTGATCTGCTTTCTATAACCCCCCCTAATCTCCGATTGAGCCCGGTCATTTCTTTGATTTTCTTTGCGTTACGCACGGCTACGAGCCAACGTAGCATAAATTTGGCGCCCAACGTGGCTGCCACGAAAAAAAAACGTAACAAATTATGGCGCCCGAACAACAGAGACTGCCCGATTCACGTAACAATTTTATAAATTTGTTTTTGAGGTAATTAGCTAGTTTGAATTTTAAATAAATAAATACAGTTTTGTTATAGTAGATTTTTAATTGCGTATATTTATTGGGCTTGCTATCTTATTTTGTACTCGTTGTTATTTTGACATTAGTGTTTATTTTATTTTTGATAAAATTTGAAATTTCATTTGGTGGTTTTTAAAATTTGAATAAATAAATAAATACAGAGAAGTTTAAGGGCCATTTGAAATCTAGGTCTTTTATTGGAGCAGAGTTTTTGCTCTGTACTTGTTGTTTTGCCGTTTAGCTGTACATCTTAGCTTCGAGTTTATTTAGCGTCGTCAGGGCATTTTTATCTGGGTTTTGTTTGTCTTTGTTGTTTTTGTTATCTGATTTTTCAGCATGGTTGTCCATCGAGATGAGGAGCTGTTGCCGAAGAAGAAGAGGAGTGGTAGGTCGGAGTTAGTCAGGGCTGAGCAGTTGGAAGCTGCGGCGGGCGATAAGGTCGGAGAGAAGGAGGTCGTGGTTAGGGAAGAGAAGTTGGAGTCGCAGTCCGACGGGGAGGTAGTCGTGCCGCAAAGAGAGCCTGGGCCTGTGGTGTTGGAGTCGGGGGGCGGCACTCCTGGTGTGTGGGGCCGAGCTTGAGTCGCCCGCAACGTCGAGAGGACAGCGTCGTGGGTCGACTGGAAGCAACGGAAGCGTTGCTGCTAGCGACCTAGACAAGCTGGATCTCTTGATGTTCCGTGCAAGGAAGGCGCACGGCTTTATTCTCAAGCAAGTCCCCACCACTTTGGAGACCATCACCGTAGACGGCAGGAAGGTGATTTGCAACGCCGCGGATAAGTTCCGAGACGTTGCGAATCAGCTATTAAGGATGGTTAGGGGTCTCAAGATGGTGCGTGGCGAGGTGAAGGAGGCTGCGTCGGAGGGTGCAGTGGCAGCGGCGCGCACTGAGCATGTTGTGGTAGGGCAAGGGGGACCAAGAGATGTGATGTTCTATGCTGGAGCAGTGGTTAGGAAGGCAGCGTCAACGGTCGCAGTTCGTGTCGATGCCAACCCAGAGGTGAAGGACGACGTCATAGTGACGTTGAAGAGGAAGGTTGACTCGGCCAAGGTTGACTCGGAGCACGTCGGACGCGTAGGGGTGGCGTTGTTGTCGAGTGTGCTGGCAAAGAGGACGCCAGGCGTTTGCAGTCGATGGTAGGTGGGGCTTGTCAGGGTCTTACAGCTAGGACCATCGAAAAGAGAAGGCCGCGCATTGTGCTCCTTGGGATAGAGAGGGAGATAAAGCAAGAAGAGCTCCTGCAGAGGTTGATTGTTCAGAACCCCCGCTTTAGGGGGATTAGGTTCGAGGAGGAGGTGAAGGAGAAGTTCCGGTTCGGTGGCAGGGGACCCAGAAATATGTTGGCCAGCGTCGTTTTGAGGTTTCGACGGAGGCTAAGAGGTGTTTTTTGTCGGAGGCAGTTAGTTTGAGTTGGCGTAGGGTTTGGGCTCGGGATCATTTCTCAATGATCCAGTTTTTCCGTTGCTACGAGTTCGGCCACAGATCTACTGAGTGTAAGGAGCGGGTGCAGTTTTGGGGTAACTGCGCCGATGGAGCATGAGTTCAAGAAATGTAGGCGGGCAGATTCTTGTTGTGTTGTCTGTGCGAGGTCGAACGATAGGGTTGGTAGTGTCGGGGTCGACACTCGTCACGACGCCAAGTCCAGCCAGTGCCCAACGATGCAGCGTTTGAATGCAGTCATCACCAGGAACATCGACTATGAAGCCTAGGCCATTAGACGATGTTCTGAGAAGCTCGAAAATTAAATGTGCGCAAATTAATTTAGGCAAAGGCAAAGCGCCCACAAATAATTTTGTTAATTTAATGAACGAAAACAAAATCGACATTGGGCTCATACAGGAACCGCACATGTATAGCCACAAAATAACAGGTTTTGGGAGGGGGTTTACCGTCTTAAACGCGAACAGCGAACGACCGCGCAGCAGAATAATAATAAATAATGGCGGGTGTGCCAGAATTATATTAAATAGTTTATCAAACGAGTTTCTAACGACGGCCGAAATTAAAACCGGATTAAATACGTTTTACATGATTAGCGCGTATCCTCCACCGGTCGACTCCCGGCGGTAAAATCCTCAAACAGAGGACTTAATAAATCAAATTGAAGGATTTCTTTGTAAAATTGGCAGGAATAAAAATCTAATTATTGGGGGAGATTTTAATGCCAAGTCGCCACTATGGGGTAGCCCTATAGAAGACGATAGGGGTTCGCAGGTTGCTGATCTTTTAAAGGAATGGGATCTTAGTGTGATAAACACTAATGATTCACGTACGTTTGAGGGGCATAAGTTTTATTGATATTACTGCAGCCTCGCACGAGATGTTATGAATCATTTGTGATTGGAAATTAAGGTCGGACGAGGAAACGCTCTCTGACCATAAATTAATAACATGAGCCGTTGTGATCACTTTTATAGTGATTGTGGCACAAATTTTGTGGGTGCTTTTAAACAGTTAATTCATCTCGCCAGGCTTGCTGCTTCTAATGAATATTTCGTGGCATTTTATACCGCCGGTTTCACCTCATTTTGCTGGCTTGTGGGAGTGGGAGTAAAATCGGTTAAAACCTTTCTCTTGCGTACTATTGGCGAGCAAGTGTTAACCTTTGAGGAGTTGGCCACAGTCTTTATCCAAATTGAGGCCATCTTGAACTTACGTCCTTTCATCTCTTTGAGCAATGACCCCAATGATTTGAGTTGTCTTACGCCAGGTGGTTTTTTAACTTTGACCCCTTTAACTACCGCTTAACTGCCTCTCTCGCTGGCAATTGCTCCAGGGAATTCAACAAGATGCTTGGTCCCGTTTGTCTAAGGAGTATTTGCACTCACTACAACAGCGCTGCAAGTGGCACACACCATCTTCTCAGCTTGAATTGAGTACCTTAGTGCTGATTAAGAACGTATATGTTCATCCCTTCGTTGGTCCCTCGGCCGTGTTGTGGCTGTGCATCCTGGGACGGATGGTGTCGTTAGGGTGGTGGCACTTAAAACCGCTCATAGCGAGCTAAAGCGTCCTGTGTCGAAGCTTTGCCCTTTGCCCTCACAATGTAGCAATAAAAGTTTTTTTGTAAATCTTTTTTCTTTTCGTTTTTCTATTCAGCCCCAACCCCCTTTTCTTTAATTATTTTCTTTAAACTGCCTTGCATTTTGGTGGGTGGTATGTTTCGTTTACATTATAATTATATTCAATTTACCGCTTGTATTTATTTCGACATTTAAAATTTGTTAATTATTTACCTCCGCCCGGTAAATTCAAATTGTCATTGCATGTACCGTGTATTACTTCAGACACCGTGTAGAGCGGTGGATCGGTTTACCATTTAAATTACCGGATAGTTCAGGCAATCTTCCATCAATTTACCACAAATAAAAACAATATGCTTATTATTTGATGCACTGCATGAAACACAATACTAATACAGATTAATATTCAATTCAATTTATTATTTATATGGAACAGATAAAAACCTAGAGCATCGAACACTAAAATACTGTTGCAATCCACTCACAATTATTTTAACTAAATAATTAGTAATTATGATATATGCCTAACAACTGTCAACCAAGGAGGTCGTAGTGACCCAACAATCGCACAGCGGCTTCATCTACAGAAGACGAATGCTCACTCACATCTGTCTTTCACCCTAATTAACCGACTGCCACTTTAAGATGCCCCCTTCTCCCTGCACTAATATTCTAATGTATTCGTATCACAGGGGCGCACTGACTACACTAATCATACTCAGAGGCGTACTTGCTACAACCGTACCTGTTTGTAAGTGTCGCGATAACGACGAACTTTGCTGTGTCCTTCACATGTGCAAGAACTTCTTATCATCTGCCATGGAGAAAACAAGAGTCAAGGGTCGACAATCGTTCCCCGTCCTGTACTGTTGCATTAAGATTATTCAGTTTTCGTACAGCCGCAGCCAATAATTGGGCTACGCTTCGCAATTTTTAAAAGGGCATGTGTTTGAAGTAATTGTTTGTTTTTGTTTATTATCATTTTTTTCGTATATATGTCCACCTTTTTCTACTTCTGTTAGCTATTGAAATTACCGGAAAATATAATAGCTTCTATAAATTCGAATTTAAGAAAGAATTATTTTGCATCATATTTGATCCATAGTCAAACGTAATAAAATTTATATATTAGTTTTTAAAAAGGTTAGAGGTGTTGTCATCATAGTAATTAATTAAGCCTGATTTTGCTTTGTCTAAAGAATATATAATGGCGCCAATGATCTCATCAACTTAAAAACAAAAACAGGTCATATATAGGTTTGAACTAACTCAGATTACATGTAAAACTCGAAATGTGTATTTAAATATATAAAGCGTAGATGAAGAAAACGGCATGAAGAAGGTCCCATTTTGATTCATTGTCCAAAGTTTGCCGAAAATGCTTCGTGTGGTTTTAGAAAGAACTCCGTTCTTCAAAAAGATACTGCGTCTCCAACACCCAAACTATAAAATGACGTTTTGGTTGGTTAACTACATTAAGTAGAGGTTAGCGAACAAGGTAGAGTAGCCTAATCAAGTTTGGAAAATTTTTTGGGAAGTGGGCCATTTTCATTTTAGGGATACTACCGGGTTCATAGAAAAAGAGTATACCGTTGGGTTGGAAGTTTGACATTGTAGCGGACGAAGCCGACAGGATATTTGAGAGGAAGTAGAGGGCAACTTCTAATGCCAAAATTCATCTCCCGGTTGCAAGAAAATTGAAACTATACAGGTGCGAAAGCCAGTACCTAATTATAAAATATATATCTTAAGTGTACTTACAGGTGCGTCTGTGCTTAGGTTAAGTTAGTTAATAGGTTTCCGTTTTTAGTTAGTAGATTTAGGAACTTTTAATATTTGTGTAAGCTGGTACTGTGTGAACACAGACCTCATAGAATTAATGATGTTGCTGCAACTTTTATAAAGATTGTATATTTGTTTTTCGATTATTGTGAACGGTATAGTTACAGTTTCCTTGCGAATTTTGCTTGAAGCCTGATTAAATATTTCAGGTATTATCTAATATTTACTTTCAGAAATCTTCTTTGCAGTTAGCTCGTAAATAGATCTACGTGTTTAGGTTTGTTTTAGATTTAAAATAGTTTTGTTTTAACGAATTTTTCAGGTATATTTTAAGCGCAAGTCACTCTCATGATCTCAAGATTTTGGCACTCCTTTTGTTATTCACTCTAGAGCTATTTCCTAGTATCCCTGCGAGATTAGGTAGCGTTCAAGGTATTTCCCTATCAAGACCACATTTCATATCAGATAGCGTTCTGGAACCCTCATCAAACACTTACACCACCCGCGCCACTTAGTCGACGGAACAACAACAATTTTTGTTCGTACAGAAGAGATTTTCAGTATTTAACAGGCACAGAATTTTTACGAAGTAATTCACTGAATCTTCTATGAGTTACCTGCTAAATATTTTGAGTGCCAGAAACTGTACATAGAGTGGCGCCCAAGCATGGGGCATATTTTTCTTTCAATACGAGTTAGTTTTTCGTGATTTTATAGGAAAATTTTAATTTTAAAGTATTTTTTCAACTTTGAGCTCTTTTTTATTGGTAGGGTTGTTTTTAAATTTTAGCTAGTTTGTGAACTCAAAGGACATCTTCAGGATGTTTTTTATAGAGAATTTTTTTGAATGTTAGGGTTTTTTTCAAACTTTTAAGTTAGGTTTTTTTATTAGGAGCACTGTTTTATTTGTAGGACAGTATTTTTTTGAAAATTAGGGCTCTTTTTTGAGAGAAAGTTTTTTAAAGAAAGCAGTTTTTTATTTCATGGTAAATTTTTTTAAACCTTGAAGTTGTTTTGTTTTAGAAAGGCTGATTTTTTTAATAGGATATTTTTTATTATATGAAATCGTTTTTGTGATTTGTTTTGGGTTAAAATTTTGAAGTTTTTCTTTTATTAGAGAAAACTTTTTAAAACACAAGAGAGTTTTTCGTTATTTTAAAGTAACCTTTTATACTTTAGGTTTTTTAGTTTTCTATTGGTAAAACATTTTTTTGTGTAAATGGATAGGTTGTAATTTTTTTTTTGTTTTAATTATTTAACCGTAAAAGTTTGTGAGTTATCTTAAGTTGTGATTTTTTTAAATAAGTTAGTTATTCTTTGTAAACTTTTGGAACCATTTTTTTAAAACTTATCTTGAAAGGTCTTTAAGACAGAAATTGACTGATCATGACTTGAAAATTGAAAAATTTTGTTATCTTAAATGGAAATTTATACGTGTAAATATGGAATTTTATTGAAAAATGAATGATTTAAAAGTTAGAATGTGAAAAAAAATTATGTATCAGTTACCGGCTTAAGAATCATTTCAGGAAAACACAGTTATATCCATGACGGCATGGAGTTAGTTATTGGGTCGGAAATAAAGTTTGGGGGGAAATACTTCGCTCTCGGTCACGACTTCTTCAGGGTCGAGTGAATATTCGAATTTTGAGATTTATTTTGATTATTGATAAAGTTTTGATAACGATATGTGAAGTAATAAAGATGTAGGTCAATCTTGGGGATTTGCGATTAAAGAATTTTTTTTAAACAACTGGAACTTGTAATAAGAAGCTGAAAACGAGATTTAAGATTAAAATATTTTGATACGGAACATAGGTTAGCACAATACGTTATTTATTTTGAATTTTTTTTTTATAAAATTGATTTTTAGTTGAAAATATTTTGAGACGAAACATAGGTTAGCATAAGATGGTATTTGAGTAAATTTGCTTTTAATTTTTATTTTGGGGAAATCATTTTTTTGTTTAGTGTAGGTGAATAATTTTAGCTAGCTTTATTCTTTTAAAATAGGGGTCTAGATTTTTTTACTGGGACTTTGACGAATGTTAGGTTACTATAAGGACTAAATTCCGTTCCGAATGTACCTGCACCTTGACGAAGTTCTAGATAACTAGAACGGGTGGATGGGCTTGAAGGTTCCAATGAGTTAAAGAGCCGAACCAAGGGTTTTACCAAATTGGCGGGGTCTTGGTGATGAACTAGACTAATACAGGTCCCCGAAAGAGGGCAGCAGCTCCTTCGGTAGAGTGGTAAAGACCATAGGGGTCGGTGTTGCATTCTACCGCGATGTGGAAGGCAACGGGAAACGACCACATTACCTCTCAAGATTCTGGAGTTAAAATAGTCCCCCATTTGTAAGGGGACTACTTCGGAGGATGCGATCGGAAAGTTCAGAATAAGAGTCAGAACATTTTGCGTGTCGCAGCGTGGAATGTTAGAAGTATGCAGTAAGTAGGTAAGCTAGAGAACTTGAAAATAGAAATGGACAAGTTTGCACTAGATATAGTATGGATCAGCAAAGTTCGGTGGCCAGAGGCGGAGAATTTTTAGAGTGGAGACTTCAGGGTAATTCTTACAGGAGCAGAGGAACGAAATTCGGGTGTGGGAATACTTATGCTAAAAAAGATAGGGCAACGTGTAGAAAATTACTTACAAAAGAACGAAAGACTACTCATGGTTAGATTAGAATCTAAACCGGTAAATACAGTAATAATACAAGTATAAATGCCTATCTCTAGCTACAGTGAGGAAAAGGTAGAAGCGATCTACAAAGCTATCGACGACATACTAAGATACGTAGAAGGACATGAAAATTTAATAATTACGGGGGATTTTAATGCAGTGGTAGGTGAGGGTAAGGAAGAAGTGGTAGTAGGTTTATTTGATTTAGATACGAGAAACGACAGGGGAAATATGCTGGTAGAATTTTGCGACAAAAACAATTTAACCATCACAAACACATAATTTCTACATCATGCTAGAAGACGATACACGTGGAAGATGCCAGGAGATATAGGAAGATATCAAATAGATTACATTCTTGTTACACAACGGTTTAGGAACCAAGTAAAAGACTGGAAGCTACCCAGAAATAGATATAGACATTGACCACAAGATCGTAATTATGAAGGTTGCTCTTAAAATTAAAAATTTGAAAAAAAGGAATGGAAAAATGACTTTGACTTTGAGAAACTAAAAGATAAAGGTGTCCACGAAAGATTTGAAAAAAGTCAAATAAATTGCTGAAAGATATCGGAAAAATTTCTAATACTAAAGAAGTAGAGAAACGGAATGGAATAACTTTAAATCCAGCTTAGACATGGCGGCCAGAGATATTCTGGGGTATACACAAAAAGAAAATAAGAAACCATAGATAACAAAGGATATTCAGAATTTAATAGAAAAGAGACGAAAATACAAAAATAGATAAGACGAAACAGGAAAACATGGCTACAAAGCCATAAAATGGGAAATTATTCGTAAAAACAAGAAAGCTAAAGAACAACAAGTTGATGAAAAGTGCAAAGACGTACAAACTAAGGTGGAAATAGGAAAGACAGACGAAGCATACAAACTAATCAGAATGAATTGTAGGGATATAAAAACATATAGCAAAGATATAAGGGACGCGGAAATAAACTTCAGTATAGAAAATGTAGAGAAAGTGGTTAGATGGCAAGAATATACAGGAATTTATATGCAGGAGAGGAACTAACAGTGTTAGAACAGGAATCAGACATTGAAAATTATAACTTGTGATATTCTATACTCAGAGATGAATTTGAATTAGCATTATAGGGTCTGAAAAATGGTAAGGTGCCGTGTACAGATAAGGTGCAAACAGAAACTCTAAAACCACTGGACAAGCAGTAACAGAACGTCTCTTCCAACTTCTATATTTATGAGACAGGTGAGATGCCTAAAGTTTTCAAACGTAACATCATAGCTACTATACCAAAAAAGAGAGACGCGGATAGATGTGAAAATTTTCGAACATTAAGTTTGACAGAATGCGTGTCAAAAATATTACCTAGAATTGTACAAAAACGAATGGAAAAACGAGTTGAAGAAATACTAGGAGAAAATCGATTTCGGTTTAGGGGAAACAGGGGAACACGGGAAAATGTTTTAGCTCTGAAGGTGATAGTGGAGAAAGCAATAGAAAAAAGGGAAAGCGAGTATATAAGGTTTGTAGATCTGAAAAAAGCATTCGACAATGTAAAATGGAAAAAAATGTTCGAAATACTCAAAAAGATTGGATTTATCTTTAGGGATTGGTACATAACTTATACAAAGAGCAAATAGCAGTAATAGAATTAGAGCAGGAACGCAGAGAAGATTAGTAAAAGGGTGAGACAGGGATATCCCCTATACCTATTAATTTTTAACTGGTACATTAAAGAGGCAATAAATACTGTCAAATGCAGGAAAACATTTGGAATTACTATGCAGGGACAAAAAATTGATATGCTTAGATTTGCAGATGATATAGCGGTATTAGCATCTAGCAAAGAAGAGTTAGAAGCTGCTCTTAATGGAGTGGAAACAGATCTAACAGAGAGATACGGTATGAGAATTAACAAAAATAAAACTAAAGCACTAGTATGAAAAGGAAACCAAATAACGCAAGATGGGAAATACGCAAAAGATACAAAACAAAGATTAGCACGAGGTCGTGCTACATTAAACAAGAAAAAGCAACTACTGTGTTCAAAGACAACAAAGAGAAACAAGGAAAAGGTGTGTGGAGCACAGCACTGTATGGCTGTCAAGCCTGGACAGTAGTAGAAGCGGACAAGAAAAAGGTAAACCTTTGAAATGTGGTGCTACAGACGTATGATTAAGATATCATGGACAGACAAAGTTAAGAACAAAGAGATACTAGAAATAGTAGGGGAAAAAAGAAATATGTGGTAAACAGTAAAATATAGGAGAGATATGATCGTAGGCCACATAATAAGGCATGAGGGAATAGTGCGGATATATTAGAAGCAGAGATGGGAAAAAGAGAGGTAGAAGTAGACCTAGGTTTGAGTATTGCACACAGATAGTGAAAGAAGCAGGCTGTGAGAACTTCAGGGAAATGTGTAGGCTAGCTCAGAATAGAAATCAATGGAGGTACGCGTCCAACCCGTCCCAAGATGGAATACATTATGATTATTATAAGCAACAGGTATTGGTTGTGCTATATTGTCGAATAATGTTAATTGTGCGAAAGGATTTACTGGAAAACTATGTCTAAGTGTTGGGATCTTAACAGCCACAAGCTGCTTAACTCCCTTTACATCCCAATGCATCTTGGTGAAATAGGGCATATAATTAGAAAACGATAGAAAGGGAACCGAGTTGCATATAGGCTGTTGTGTGAATTTCAGGGAGCTATGCAGGCTGGCTAAGAATATAAATAAGTGGAGCTACGCATCCAACCAGTTTCAAGACGGAAAACCTAATGACGAGAAAATAAGTGCACTTAAATCTGATGATTATTATAAACAACTACAGGTGTTGTTTGTGAAATATTTTCAATTAATGTTGATTGTGCGAAAGGATATATTGGAAAAACTATTAAGTCGTCAAATGTTCAAGTGCTGGAGGAGTTTAGCAGCCATAGGCGGCTTACCCCCTTTACATACCACTAAATATCAGTGTAATAAACACTGGTACGGATATAGGTGGTGATAAGTACAACAATCACAGTAGAGCAACTATTATTTACTGTCTGAATAGTGATAAGTTTAAACAAATGAAACTAAAAAATAGTATAATGAAATTTGTCAGTCAAGGAATGAGGTATGTTCTTACAAAATAAATATATCTTCGTGGTGGTTACAGGGTTTATTCATTAATTAAAGAAACCGTGGGTTCTTTAATATTCTCAAATGAAACCAGTGAGCTTTAAGGAAGAATTTCCTTAAAATGATGGAGCGCAAATATCTTCCGACTATGCTAGGGGTCTATTCCTCGGGTAGAGCTTATGAGGATTGGTCGTGGTTCTTTTTACAAAACATTATTTGCTTACTAGGGCTTGATTCTTACCAAAACAGGGGTTTAGTGAGGGCGACACCAAGTCACTAAATTTTAAACACGGGGTTTCCCTAAGGGGGGACTTGGAAGCCCTTAGAGAGGACTATCGTATTAACTGCTAACGCAAAAGCTGTAAAGAAAATTTAATTAAATTAACAAAGTGAGGACACAAGAGGTATTCTCTTGCTACCTCGTATATAAAAACTGAAAAGATTAATTATGCACACAAATTTATAGACACAAATGTTAGGCATCAAATTCTGAAAGAGCAAATAAAGCTTCTTTGTTAAATTGGAGTTACCACTATCATTACTTCGAAGGTTTTTATGCCTTTTGTTCATCGACCTGGTTACACTATTTCTGAACTCACTTGTTCAAAATAAAACAATTAATTAAGAGAATTAAATGTTGATTCTTTAATTAAAAGTTGTTTCTTCATAAAAAATTGTATGTACAAAATTTACGTTTAAAAAGGTTAATATAATTTTATTTACCCTGAGGTAGGACTATGAATTCGAAAGAAATATCAAAAACTTTAAGAGTTTCTTTTACTATAAAAATTAACTCAAATCTATGCCAAAAATACTAGATCTGTTATTCGGTTTACAAATATATATGAAAATATCTAAATTGTCTAATAATTTAATGTTCAAAAGCTGTAATCAAAATTATGCATAAATGAAACTTTAATCAGAACTCTATGGATTTGCTTAATTTCATTAATAATAATAACTGTTATTATACTGCATTTATATTGGCAGTTAAAATTTATCAAAGTCCTTTCTAGTTTGTTAAACAAAATAATAGTAATTTGTCATCATAAAGTTATTTTCTGGTGTAGCCTTGTATCAAAGTTCGCCAAGTGCAGACGTGATGTAAGAATAATACAAAGTTCTTACCCCGTTTCAACAGGTGTTGTTTGTGTGATAGCGCTACATCATGTTAGAACAGATGTTTATACATACGGTCCTTGGACAAACAATTGACGTCGCCTCCACGTGTTGTACTGCAAATAATCGGCTGCGTGATTCTTGTACTCGACCATATGAGCTTAAAGCGTATTTCTTATATGCACCAACGGGACAGACCAAAATCCATTACAACGGTTATCACAAATATGCAAAACTTTGATGTACTACTATATGTAGATCGTTACCAAAATAATTATCATCATGTAGTTATCTACATAGTTGCTTGTAAATTCATACTAGCAATTTCAAAAGACTATTATTATTCATTATCGGACGTTAGATTCAAACCATAAAATTGCTATCCACTTTGCAGAACATTTCCTTAAAATTTAAAACATACAGCTTCATCGCAGAACATTTCATTAAATCCAACTATTATAGTAAAGTTGAAGGACGGTCATGCTAGACTAATATCTTCTTATCGCTACGTTGAAGTAATTGAACTATAAACTCGATAATTGTAAATGCAAAGAAAGGATCCATATCATCTTGAAACATAACATTTAAACGGTCTAATTTTTATAAAACTAGATAAAACGGAATCATTCTAGCAAAGGAACATACGGAGTCTTCTAATGAATATACAAAAAGATTATTTAACGGGTATTCATAAGAATATGCAAAAGTATTTGTAAGAGAAATACTTGAAAAAATAATTATTGGAGTGTGTAAAAGGATTATGTAACAGAATTATGTGAAAGAGCGCTACAACAAAATTATTTAGTTTGTCTAGTAAATAATATTTAATTGCTTACCATTATTAGAAAGCACTAAGTCAAGTGATCATTACACTTGAGCTCCACTACGGCGTAAAGCCATACGCCAATTACTTGCTAGAACCATCAGGTTCCCCATGATATCTTCGTGCCAAGTGTTCTAGCTAAAGTGACCGCTAAGACATTGTGCACGAAATAGGAAAGCTGTTTGGCCTTGATATATTTATACTAATAATTAACGCCTGATGTTAGCAACCAAACTAGCATCTCTGTATTGCGGTTAGATCACATGATTCCATTACAGATATTTATTTAATTAAAGATGTTTACTGGTATAATGAACTAGACAAAAGGTGTATACAACTAATAATTTATTGGCGTTCTGCAGTGTTCAAAAAACTGTTACAATGTGTCCTAAGGAAAACAATATTAAGATGGTAACACTAGAACATTCCTTTAAAATGTTTATAGTCACATTCCATTTTAATAGTTTCTGAATTGGCAAATCCCACCAATGGAGTTAGGGTTATTGCCTTTAAGCAATATAATTTTTAGTTTACATGCAATCTTGATCTAAGGAAGAACTATTTTCGTAATCTGACCTTGTACACACTCAAATATTGTCAAATTTTAAGATTAAGAATGATATCGTCCTTACTTTGTATTTTATATTAGTGCAGTTTTATGATTAATTTGTTTTGATTAATAATGTTTAACGTATGCGCGAATGACATCATCGTCTTGGAACGAAAAAAGTTAACACCTTAAATTATGCCAATTCAGAAAATAACAAATTCGCTTTTGTTGGTTTAAGTTATGTGTCAGTTAGATAATTTTGCATATATTAGATAGGAATAATAACAAACGTAATTTAAATTTGCAGTTCTAATTGGGTTTTTAGACGATTTCGTTTTTATGGAGGAATGGCATTGTTTGTAGAGCACTTCGTCAAGACCATTGAAAAAGATAATTTTCAAACTGGAATAGGTACATTCAACCCTTGGATAATTAGGTATCGAACTGACTAATGCGATTAATCAATAGAGATCGGAATTATATCCTACCAGGCTGGCGAATAGAAAGAATTTGTTTCCTTCAGTAGAAAACTTTATGTTGAAAGAAGCATGTTAATTTAGGATACTACAGCTTGTAACAAAGTTCCAGAAGTCCCAGTAAGACCTGGTTACAACAAATTAAGTCCATGAGATACTTGATTTAAGTGTTTCCAAAAGGTCTCAACAGCCAAATCACTTTGCGGGTATTTATGTTACAACTTCTGAAACTATCACCTACAGTCACCTGAAATTAATGAATACATTTTTTAACTGTATAAACTTATAAACGTACCCCGGACTTTCTTTTTATTAGTTTTAAGAACTTAGAAAGTAATTTTGTTCATCGATAACGTGTCCTATTAGGATATGTAATTTTTGATATATGTTGCTTCCGTTAAAAGATCTATATGTGCGTATGCTTAAAGTGTAATTGTGCAATAGAGTAAAGAGTTTTATACTTTATTTTTTTATAATTAATGTATAGGTAATAGTTTCCAAGTTTGATATAATAAAAAATACTGCAATTACCCAGAGGTATGAGTAATATACAGGGAATGTAGCATTTGACTTTGGAGTTCCTTTTCCCTCAGCTAGAAGTTTTATACGTATATTACGTGTCCTTAGATATTACGATTTATTGCTAATTTGTTTTAACTAGAGTACTTGATTATTCCTCGTAAGTAATCTTTGATAGTAATCACTTACAGATCTGAAAATTTAATGGTATCCTTTTTGTAATGATACGTTCGTATTTCAAGTATAGGTGACATACAAAATCCAAATCCATGATGTATAGACTCAGGATATCATTTCCTAATTCATCTATAGAACGATATTGTCCAAAATATTCTTTGAACTTTCACCGATCCTTCAACTCACTGAGTTGCTCCACTATTTTGTAGAAATTACAGATTGAGGTTTTGGTATCTTTGTGTAGGCAGAATTTTAGAAGGTATACGTGAAGTTTCTAGATCTGTCGACTATCTGAAGATATTGAGCAATCCGCTGTCCGTAATCATCAACTGTTTACAAACTGTAAGTTGCGGTTTCGTTTATGCAGACAAGAATTTTGTAAATCATAGGACCTTAATGGTCTATGCTGTTTTATATACGGGTTATTCAAGTATAGATAAAACGAAACAAATCTAATATCGTAGTTACGTTCCAATAATTTACAAAGTCTTGCCGTTAATATAATTACGATTCCTATAGACAAACATAGCAACACTGATCCAAACCCATCAAAAAGATACTTTTTCACCAATGCCCTGCAAACTCCACAGCCCATGTTGTCTCCTTATTTGAAAAATTCACAATATTTCGGGCTTCTTTTTGTATGGCGAAATGGAAGGTAAACCGTAAAGGCTAGATCTGTCGAATACGAAGATATTCGAGCAATCGGCATGCCAAATCATCAATTGTTGTATTGCAGTGCGCGATTTGTTTGCTGCGCATGATTTTGTAAATATGGACTTTTCTTCATAATTTTTTTTGTTGTAAGATGATTAATTAAGCGAACAATGTCTATTCGTAGTTTTCTCGTTCCAGATAATTTACAACGAGTTCGACGTTATGTTTTATAATAGAACTTGAATTAAAATAAACAACATCCTAAATTGGGGTTAGAATTTAAATGCCGATGTACCCTATATATTATGATTTTAGGAATAATTGTGTAATTTAAGCACGGCATTTCCATAATGTTTAGTTCTATAAAGGGAATTCGGGTATAAACTAAAGGCACAAAACCGGTCATATTTTTTGTGCAATACACAGTTGAACGTAACTCAGGTCAATAATTTATTTCAAAACAGCAAAATACAGTTTTCAATAATATGCATTACGAATTCAAATACACAGGTGCAAACATGAGTAATTACTTTAGTTAGTTTGTGTAAACAGACCAATGAAAATAGTATTTTTTTTAACTAGTCAAAATACTTGCTGTAAGAACCTCATTGTTTCAGTTTGCAAGATCCGTTTTTTTTGAAAGACGTAACAACACTTAATATTACCAATTTTTCATAACTACATATATTTTGCGAAAGGAAAATCACGCGTTAAACTTTTGTAATATTTGAAGCTCTCTCACTTAAAACAACCCTAAACAAGATTGTTTTATTAGTAACAAAATAAGATTTATATTAAGATCGTTTAAAATTACAGTTTTTTAAATTAAATTTGTAAGTGACTGCCAGTTCTGACATTCATAAAGATAACAATATGTAACGAAATTTTTTTCAAGTATTTTAGAACTAAATAATCTGTGATATAATTTAGTTGTTAAATATGGTTGATTATTTGCTATGAAATAGACGTTTTTCTTTTGTAAAACGCATCTGTTAAAAATTTTTCTATGTTGAAAACGTTTAATCGATTATGCTGTATGTTGATTCAGAAATTTAAATTGAAAAAATTAGAATTAAGAACTACGAAATGTTTTACTGTATATACCTTTTTTTGTTTAATAATTACTAGATACCTGTGGCGTACAATTTTAGATTAAATTGTTTTCTGTTTAATTAGAAAATTTCAGCACAAACGCATTTCTAACTCTTTTTGAGGTAATAGCTCGGTTAGCCGTCGGCAGAATAGTTTCTAGTCTTTTTATCTTTTAAACTTTAGAACTTACATTTTTTAAAGTATATTACTTTAGTCGGTCGTGTGTAACGTGCAAATTTCATTAAGCATGCATAAATATTTAAAATTGCTTCAATATTGTTTTTTGTTTACCATTTTTTATTTCAGTAATCAGAACGTAGAGCAAGGGTATCTGCTGTGCTGTACATATGTATGTATGTATGTACGATTTTAAATGTTTTATATATTATGTTTTTGTACAATAATACATAGTTTTTAACATTGAAATATTTTTTTCGTACTTGCACCTCATTTTTAATGTTTTCTTCGGGTTATCTGCGATTGTAGTTTGGTTCTACCTTGAATTCCCCGACGGGTTTTTGAAATCTCTTGATCGTATTTTTGGTCTTGGGGGTATTCTACATTGCTAGTCTTCAAATCGTCCGTTGTGTGTACACTTTGTTACGATATTTCTGAGAAACTAGATCGAAAAAGTAAAGTAAACAAAGAAATTAAACCTCATCGAGTATCGCAACAAAAATAAGATAAGAAGTAATGCCGTGCTAGCTAAAACGTCGTAGAGTGGGCTGGGTCAGATAGAAAGAAGAAAGAAACCTTAAGAAGACATTTTATTTACAAACTAGTAGAAAAACATGATATCGAAAAAAACATTTACAAAACCTCTAGTTAAAATTAAAAAAACATGGTGCAAAAAGCCAATTCGCGTAGAAAACAACATTCATTCAAAATATATCCCCAAGGATTTACACAATATAAAAATCTACACAATAATAATTTATCGCAAAAATAATGTATACCCTTGTTTAACTGCCCATAACTAAGTTTTAAGCTCAGTTTCACTATGTACATAAACAAAAAATAAGAGAAACATATCGTAGACTATTTTCAGTTCTGCGATTACCTAATTAATAAAAAGTATTTACCCATAATTTATCACCAAAAATAATGTATACCCTTCTTTAACTGCCTCGAATTAAATTTTAGGCTCGGTTTTAATATGTACATAAGCAAAAATTGAGAAACAATACATAATGGACTGCTATCAGCACTTTAGTTACCAAAATTTTTAAATGTTAATAGAAAAGAATTATGTACTTACATAGTTACACCAATAAAAGGAGAACCTCCATAGACAACTGCATTTCTGCCGTAGGCGCTCCCGGAGTATGTACAAATGTTACGCTCTAAAAAAATTTTTACAGAAAAATTTTTTATAGACCATCCATGTTAATATTAATTTCTAAATATACCTAAACCACAACGGCTATTGCCATAAGCACACTCCGACGATTGGGGCGAAGCAAGCTCAGTCTCTACACCGGAACATTCTGATTGTGCAATGAGCAATCTAAAAACTCCAGATCCAATTCCTCCCGAGAGAAACCATCAAATCATCGTAGAGAAGAAACAGCAAACCCCGAAAGGAGCTTAGCGCCAATTACAGTAGATAATTTAGTTGTTGGAAAAATTCCACTTCGCAAAGGAACAACTTTGTACAAATAAATTTTCAGAGAACCTCGCGTTACAAATCCAATCTGTAGGAGTCTTCCGTATTTCGCAGATCTCTGTTTATTTTCACAGTACTCGTTTATCGGCGATTACATATATTTATAGTATAAAAGAGTAGCACATTTCTAATTTTAAACAAACGAAAGTAAGTAAATAATTTATTTGCAGTACCCGTAGGGCATTACTCAAAACAATTCAGTTCTGTTTTCGCGAGGAAGATGCACATAGTAGTGATCAAAATTCTGAAGCGTAACTTTTCTCCAAAGCATTTTCTGTAGATAAACAACCACATGAAAGATATTTTTCAAAAAAACCAACTCCCATAAAAGAAATACCAGAGCGAACTACGAACTACATGGAAAAACCCCGTCAACCTATCTAGTAGAACAAGTCGTAAACTTTCTAGAACAACTAGAAAGTACATTGACCCAAGAACTTTTGCGCGAAGTTGTATGAAAAGTTGCCTATATTTTCATATAAAGTTATATAAATTTAGCATAATCTAATTAATAACGTGATATTACATATAGTCTAGCGATAAGCGGCCAGAAATAACCAAATTATTCTAATAAACAACTCACGTCCTAAACCTACTTAAGCAAGTACATACTACTACGACTACCACGTTTTAAACTTATTAAAATATTTTCGAAGCAAATGTTTTGATAAATTAATACCAGATTTAATTCTATATCCAAAATAAAATATATTTCCGTGCTTTGTTAATAATAAAATCCTACGTTTTCACGTTATCAAAACAGAATACATTTAAAATATTTAAGTTTATAACTGAATATTTAATAAAAATTCTACAGGATGTTAGACAAACAATCGTTTACAAAAACACGCAAAATAACCGTGAATACCATAAAGGATATGAAAGTTTAAATAAAATATGAGTAGTAATATTTAGATGCTGGGACGGTACGTAACAACTTGTTAAGTTCGCTAAAAAATTTTATCAATTAGATTTATTTAAAAGTTTTTTATGGGGTTTTAAACACGAGTACAGATTAACTAAATAACTGTATCTGAGTTGTATTTAAAATAAAGGAATTCCGTAAATAAATAGATAAAATTGCAACATGCTTGTCACTGTGTGCTTTTTTGAGTATAATTGTTTGTCTTGTTTCAAGCTAGGTTGCGAAAACAAAGATTGAATTTGATTATTCACCAGAAATTCAATCAAGTGGACTATGACAAACATTTTCTCGGTCTATCCAATATTCTGTAAACACTTGTGAAATAAAGCATACGATCTGCGAGAAGTTTGCTATTTTGGCACGGATCTATATGTGTATTTATGCAACGTCGACAATAGCTTTCTTCGTTTATAACAGACTAAGTTTTAAATATGCATGTTTTAAGTATCGTGATTCATGAGCAATCAATGTACCTCACAGACACTCCATAGTAGAAAATGTCTAGTTTAATAATAAAGAAATAAATAAAATATAAACGTACAACAAACCTTTATCCTTGTCGCCATCTTTCCTATTGGCATCAAAGAAGCTTGTCGTAATAGCCTTCCTTTTTAACAAATACGCTCGACGTTTTGGTTTTTGGGGACTGACAGCACTATCTGGAAAAAATGTACATAAGTGTTCATATTATTAAGAGAGTAATAAAATTTATGAATATCTCTATAAATAGACGAGTTCAAGGTTTTTGAACAGAGCATTTTTTTGGCGGAAAAAACTGACCTAGAATTTAGCGTTATTTGTGAGCCATTACTATCTTAAATTTCTAAAAGTTTAAACAGTGTTAACTCATGACTATTCAAAAATAGACCAAGAGTGCTACTATCTGCTAATTAATGATCGGTTAAACGCCAACAAAATGCAACAGCTGCTTGGGTAATTAATTATTACTGTTGCGCTGATAGAAGCGTGATAATGATTAAGATTATAAAATTTTACTTTGAAAGTGTTACTTTTTGATCTAAGATAGAAGTGATCTTTTTTATAACTGTTCAATATAGAACTCGCGATTTGAGTCATGAATACATTCAGAACTGTTCCCAGGACATCAGACGACCGTGGGCAAGAATCATTTTGTTTTTTTTCCCCCTACGGTATCGATTAATTGAATTTCTCTGAATTACTCGCATCTTATATAAAACAACAAACTACAACAAAATGTAAAAAACATACACTTTATTTATTAATTTTACAACCAAAGATAATTATTGATAATCAAATAAATACGTTTTCCAAAATACATACTGTAGTAGTAATTAAGAATATATGAAACATTCTCGAAAGGGCGTTATACAGTATTTATTAAAGCGGCTTCATATCTAGCTAGCGATAAAAATGGATGATTGAAAGGTGTAATGTTGTTCTTCCAATACTATTTGAAAGCCATTTCGCTGCATAATCAAGCCAGTTAAATTAAATAGAACTGTACTTACTATTCTTTTATTACACGAATTTCACAAGGACACTTAGCGTCTCAAATTCCTTATTCTTTAATGATGTTCTAAAATTCAACTGCGTGTATACTTGTATTATTATATTATTCCATATTACTCTGTAATAATCTGTACTACTCTCTTTGTTCGACAATGCGCTGCTATACTTATATATATATATATATATATATATATATATATATTGCTGTGGTTTTTCTCGGGCCCCACGCTTGGGTTTCATAAATTATGCTGTTTCCTAAGTATCTGATTTTTGTACCTCCACGAAACGGGCTATCATAAAAAATTTTATAATGCTCCCCAAAAATTTTAAATATAATTACAAAATTTTTTACCTACCTAAAATTAAAGCCCTACCACCTAGACTTACAATTTATACCATTTAACACCAATATCCTCTGAGGATGCTTTTCACTCGGACGCCAAAACCTCCAGCTTCCTCAGAGATATCCGCCACGGCTGCTCACTTGTTCCCTCAAAATCCTAACCTACTAAAAATAACACTGACTGCCAAAAGTACATGGATACCATCTCCAACGCAATCCTCCTTTTCGACTGCACGTTCAAATACTGTCTCCAGGTGGCCTCTCACCATCAGGAACACTCCGTTTCTAATTAAATTCGTTCCCACAAGTGCACGGTACTACCAAGCTCTCGTGCACTTGCTGGTCCATCCATACATTTACTTTGTACTCAGAGTACATACGCCGCCTTCAAACACCCAGTACTAAACTTGTACTTACTTGCGTTATAATTTTGATTACTTTTAGCCAAAGATATAAAAAGCACCCACTCGTGCTAACTTAACTGTAATTTTACTCAATCACTTTGCTATGTAGTTAGGTAGGCAGTCGTAAGTAAAGACAAAAGAGAGGAAAGCGATTTACCATCCCCTACGGGTTTATATCAGCTCCAAAAGCTACCCTTTACATCAATTACCAACACCCCTGTCGCACTTTTCCTGGTATCACCGCACAAACACGCCAACGGTCGAACGTTTCCACAAACAATCCTATTATCCTTGGCAAATTCTACGTATTTTTAGCCTACCGCGCTCAACCGTCTTTCAAATCTAGGAAATTTTCGTTCCAAACAAGCTCGATACCACGAAATTCTGGCAACTGTCGTTTTAAGTTCTAGCCTTTACAATACGCCCACTGTAGACGTGTATATCTGTCGTTTAATTTACGATTATACACAAAATCTATCCAAGTCAAATTATTTTATCTTTAACATTATTCTCCTGCTTGTTCACAGAGCGACTGTGTTTACCAAAATAATCCCTCGCTATTGTCATTTATCTTACTTTTGTTTATTTAATGATAACCGTTGTGCTCTGTTAGTAACATATCCCCAGATTTCTATACCCTTTCTGCTCGATTTATTCCGAAAACAGCGTGTCTTCATCCCGCTCCAATATCAAGCCTGCAACTGTAGATATTTTCTCTTTATAAGGATCGATAAATTGTATTCTACGTGCTGTCTGCTTTTGTCCTCATCAAATTATTCCTGCTACTATTTGTTGACAAGATTTTATGTTTAATCTTTTACAACTATAAAGTTCTTAGAATTTAACTAATTAACAACGGCTGCCGCTTTACATATGCTTCGAACTGAAAGCTTTTATTCTATTAGAATATTAAAACAAATCTTAATTATGTCTGCCAGTAATGTTACGTTAAGTATATGCATTTACTGCATCCTTATGTGCCTCAATTATTTTTAACTTCATGTAACTAATTAATATTTAGAGTAAAATTTTTATAATCACTAACCCTAGATATGTGTACTAGTACATTTGACAAATGACATATACCGAAATTGTTCAAACATGCTCAAACTTCGCTAACAAATTTATACATATTAGTTTGAAGTCAAAATAATCACCAAGATATTCTCTAATCCTTTATCAATAGTGGTTGTACTAAAATGCTAAACATGTGTTAGCCATTGGGCAATTGTTGACGGCATTGTTCAAATAAACAGGTGACGTAATAGCAGCTGTTAATTTACGTTGCAGCCATATGTAGTCACATCTTTACAAAACTAAGTGAAATCAAATTTTGATACTGGGGAAAACCAGCTTATTTACAGGTAAACTGAATAATAATTTTGTACGTCTAACAAACAAAATGAAATAATGTACTTTCAGAAGGAAGTACTAGGAAATCTTAATTCTATTACGAACCCAAGACCAGCTGTTGTCGTTGGATGTAATGGAAACTACTCGCAGTGCGGGAACAGCAACTAATTATACTTGCTTTCCATGCTTTAACACAGGTGTAGGAGCAAAGCGGATTCCTTACTAGGATCACGGCAGCATTACTTCGTAACGTAATCTTCCGTTTTATAAATTTATTCAAATGGGGGACCTTCATTTATAATTGAGAGTGTGTTGGTAACTACGTGTACCTAACGTCCATCGGGAGACAAAATCGGGGAGTCACAATCGGTAATAATCAAAATTGGGAGGGGTCAAATTAGAAGTCAAACACTCCACGGGACAAAAGAATTTCAAACCTTTACAAAATTTCTTGACTTGAGATTCCTACTTCTAATAAGGCTAATATTTCTGACCTCAAAATCAAACACTTACAATTTACTTGCTAATTTCAAAAAACTTCACTTCCAGGAGCTCATTTAGCTCTATTTACAAAAAACAGGAATGCTTCCTCATCAGAACAGCATTACCATTCAAAATATCATGCACTATAAGGTGAGAATCAAAAGATTAATACCCTACTAATAGGTCTAAATTTAAGCATCATCACAAGGTGATAACCAAAACAAAAGTGCTCCCAATTATAAGGTTACTCATCAAATTCAAATACAAATTATTATCACTTTATCGCAAAGAGATAATCAAAGCAAAGGTATACCTAACCATCAGGTTACTCATCAAATTCAAATACAAATATCATCACTTCATCGCAAAGGTGATGATCATAAACAAAGGTAACCTAACTCATAAGGTTACTTACAAAATTCAAATTATCAAATTATTATCACTTTATCGCAAAGGATAATCAAAACAAAGGTAACCTAACCATAAGGTTACTCATCAAATTTCAAACCAAAATAACCCAGTTAGGGTTTAGAATCCTATCACCCTACTGATCATCCTATCACTAATTGCTAACGAACAACTGATCTCATTAGTGATGGACAAAGGTGAAAATCACCAAGTCAACTTTGTACAACTTATCAAATCTAAGAACTTCTAACGGTCAAAGGAACAAGGAAAGAACAATTCGATTCTGCACGCTTTGACATGTAGAAATCAGGACCAATAGTTAAATAGCCCCTACTTCTACATTGTAAGGATATCTGTCAAAGACATCCTCCAAACACATCTCCGTAGCATTACGCTGGAGCATATAACGACCAGCGTGTCACCAAGGCACGACCTCAAACTTACAAAATTTACAAAATCTCAATACCACTTATTTCACTCTCAAACTAAAATATCTCATATATTAGTGGACGACACTAATATCAACTAACTTGGAACAAATACGAAACAAACCACTACGTCATTACTTAATATCAAAGAGATGACTCGGACTCGGAATATAATCGTCAAGATCATCATTTTCTATTTGGATCTGATACTCAATTGGTTTCAAGTCCTTACGTGCCATTTCTGCTCTTGTTCCATCTTATTATTCTAACTCATATACTAAATTGGATATGTTTTTCCGAATTTTACTCATAACGAACTTAGGAGCTAACTTAGCGGACAAATTTATCACTAGCACTCGAGAGGTACCTTATTAGTTCTCCAAACATATCTCCGACTCGGAATGAAATGTCTCTTTCCGTAAGATTGTAGCGTCTTAACGATACGTTTATAATACATAAGCAAAATTTTCACGGACATTTCCAACAACTATCATTAACAAAGTTGACATCCAAAACATAAAAGGTTTAATACTGGAGATCGACATCAATTCATCCTCACTTCAGTAATAAAATTATCATTCATAAGCTTTTCCACTTAAAGGTACCTGACGATCCAAATACTAAACAATTTGGCAATATTGGTGACTCATGTTTTGCTAGTATACAGTCGCGTATTGATCTTCGATATCCAATATCCCACGTATCATGATTCTATCTTACGTTGTACGACTTGCTGTACCAACTTCTTATTGTAATTCCTCTTCCATAAAATTCATTGGGAGTCATAAACAGCAATTCGTACCACAATCTCTTCGGATCTCGTACCTTGCACACAAATACTTCTAAAACATTCCAATTAATGTGGACCATTTCACAATAACAAATGTGTATTCCGTATGCAAATTAAATTACTTTTCCTCCAAAACTTCTCAATCAAATGCCTGCTCGTGGACTTCCAACAGGTTGCAATAATCAGAATACCTTCGAAACTCAATCACCAACAACTAAAGCCATTTACCTGCTTATAGTCATCAATAAAACTATCACCTGACAGATAGCTAAAATTATTATAATCATTTCAGGTACACTCATATTCTACTACAAATCGAACTGTTTTAAACAATACAATGCTTCACAACGCTTAAATATGCTAATGACAAACCCTCAAGAGTCTCACTAGACTAACAATACCAAAAGTTATACATCAAATCAAAAGATCAAGAAATTCTAGAGCTGCCTAACTCACCTCGTTAAGTTCTCGTCTAGACTTATGAATGCCGAGTCGACCAACTCTTCCTGGTCTCGTCTGGACTTGACATTGCTACGCAGCGACCAACACGACGACAAGTTCCGCCTAGACTAAATTGCGTTGCAATGCCGATCTAAACAAAATCTGCTAACAAAATCAAAAACGTGCTTATGCAAGAGATTCTCAAACGACACAACGACAGCTCACTCCAATGTACCTTCAAAATAGAATCTAGCCTTATCATCAAATTTCGACAAAGATGTTCTTTATTGACTCAAACAAATCAAACAACAGGCTTATCAGCTTCTTTAGCTGACAGTCTTCCTAAAATTTTCCTCAAAACTGGTTTCTCACTCACTACTCCGTTTCTTTAAGCAGACAAACAATTCGGAATATCCGACATGATTACAAAAGCCTAATGGAATCATGAAATCAAACTGGTAAATCTAAATGATTTGAACCTTAAAATTATCAAAACAAATTCGTACTACTAAAGGTAAAATCAAAAATGTTTGGTAATATTTGCCAAAACAATATCAAAAATTTAGGTCAAAAAATTAAAGTAAATAAATTTGACCAAGTTAATTATGATGTATTGGGATTAACGTTACCAATCTTATCAAAAGCAAACAAACAAATCTATGTCAAATAAACTTTAAGTAAACAAATTTCGAGCAAATAATTTTGGACAAATAGATTTCAAAGCAAAATAAATTTTAAGCTAACAAATTTTAAAGCAAATTAAATTTGAATAAACAAATTTCGAAGCAAATAAATTTTGAACAGACTATTTCAAAGTAAAATTATTTTTGAACAAACAAGTTTCAGAGTAAAAAATAATTTTGAACGAACGAATCTCGAAGTAAAATTAATTTTGAACAAACAAATTTCGAGGTAAATCAAATTATGAACAAACAAATTTCGAGCAAAATTAAATTATAAACGAACGAATTTCGACGAATCACTCGTTGAATAAACAAATTTCGACCCGCGTTAAAACAAATTTCAGCCCCAAACTTGAAGCCAGTGTCACAATTTGATAAGTAACGCTCACGTTGGCCCAGTGAACAATTTTCTAACGGCTGCCTATACATGGCTAAATGCCTCCCTATCGAACTTCTCGATATTAGACGCAACATTCGGCTTCATGATTCTTTGAAAATTTTTACCATTTGCTTTCTACAAATTCTACGGCTTCGGGTGACATTTCAAATACCGGTGTTCAAACAGCCCAAATTATTCTAGGCTTATTTTTGATTACCTATCTGTTCACAATATTTATTTATTATTACATGAATGTTAAACTAACCGTATCACTTCAATCCAAATTCATTTCATAGCAATACAAATTTACAATTTAATTATTCATGACATTTTAATACCGGTTCTTAAAATAGTTAAATTCAATTAATTTCTGGTAATTTATTGTTTCTTTATTAAATAATAAGTTTATACCACAGAGCTTTAATCTTCTTTTATTAAACGTTTACAATTAAATTTTATATTACTAAACCATATTTTTATACTAAACACGGTTTTAATAACGCGTATTATCTAATAATTTATACGGTGACTTATCATTTGATATTATTTAATTTTACCTGGATAAATATTACCATATTTTAGACCGGGTTAGAAAATTAAAAATACTTCAAACAATTTTAATCATTGATAAGGAATTTTATTAGATAATACACTTTATTAAAACACCGTGATAATAATAAATTCATTCGTTTCAGTAAAATAAGAGATTTAAAATCATGTACAAGACGCTTTATATCAAAAGAAACAGTATTAACAAGCTCTACGTTAATTTAATTATCCCTATAAAGAAACAAATAAAATTAGTGCAAAATTTATATTAATTAACCCTATTTTAAGTAACTTTGATAGTAAAACAAAGTGTACACATAATATTAATATTTAATTGTATTCGCTAAAAATGAAAGGATAGAAGTCAATTTTAATTGATTAAATTAAACCATTATTAATAAGCATAAAAGTTTAAAACCAAGAGTATAATACCAGAAAATAATAGCTCTGAGAATTAATATTATTTTGAACACCTGCGTAGTTTAAATATAGTACGGCGAAAATTGGTAGAACAAATGGTTTAGAGAATCTTGGAGAAACCGGGGCTTAATATTCACGGAAGGTGCGATCGGGTTATTTAACCCAGATAGTCCACATGGACTGATTAATAATCGATAATAAGGAATATCAATTTGCACCAATACGAACAGGTTAGAAAAGGAAAGAGAAAATGCGTCAAACAAAGACACATAGTAAAAGGCGTGATTTAAGCAACGTCACGAGGGTCACAATTGGTTGAAAATACTGATAAATATCAACGGTGAAACAACATTTCTGTACAAAATTCAATTAGTTTTTCTCGGACATGTTTGCCCGTGAGAATTTCTGAGATTTAACTGGGACGAGTGCAAAATAAATGTAAAACCGACGCACAGAGTTACGGACTGGGAACCTAGCATGAAATTTTTAGAATTACCGTTTTGAGGACTCGACCGACAGAAGGCTAACGTTTTGCTATATATACCGAGGTGAATAAAACAAGCTTCTTACATCCGCGACTTGATTCAAGATGTTAAATTTCAGTGCATTTTAGTTTGATAAAATAATTTAAAGTTTGCTCGTATTTTTAGTGATTCAAAATAGTTTGTTATTTACGTGCTAACATGAATGTACTTAGTGCACTTAGATACATAGGTAATAAAATTTAGTATCACTGTACCAATTTTATGCTAATAATTTACAACGACAAATGTATACACAAAAGTAGGCAGTTTTGGCTATATTGGTGAAAGAAGTTAATTTCTTTGTTATTTTTCGGGGTGTTAATTAATTAAATGGTTCAAAACGTGTCTGGATCCACAAAACCAGGGTCAGATATACACAGATGAGTTCCGGAAAAGCTTCCAGAAACAACTTTAAATAAATGGTGAATGGAGAAAATAATTTAAAGCGTTGAGAATATCAGAAGCCTAAATATAATCCTGTTGGAAAATGGTGTGATTAACAAAAGGACGATGTAATTAATACAAGTGCAAGTAACCTTCAGGTAAATTATACTATTTTGTTTGAACTTTGAGATTTTGGTGTGTTTGAATAACTTTCAATTTGTTTATTTAAAATGGACAGTAGTGAAATTGTACTAACAATAATATTTTAATTTTAAGGTAAAATTTGCTTTTTAAGTAGAAAGGATATTTAGTATTGATGTTCTGGATTATGATAAAAATATGGGTATGTCTTTGAGCTCAATTAGACGAACCTAGTTAATTAACGTAAAGGGGTGGTAGATGCCCTTTGTACTCAGACTCCGGTCTGCATATATTGTTATAGTAATTAGTAGGCATCCAAAGGACTTTAATCTGGATGCACATTAAAATGATAATAATTTAATTTGAAATTTTCGCTAATTAAAATGGTTGCAATGCCTTAAAATAACTGCTAAAATATAAATTTATAAATGATTCAAACGAAAACGAATATCAATGTTCAAAAAATTTAGTTAATAATTGACAAGTGTTCTTTAGGAATTTTTCAAATCTCACAGGCTTATAGGATCTTTAGCTAAGTCTTCTAAAATTCCCAAACGGTTCACCACACGCCCATTTTTAAAGAAAAACAATCGAATATCACATGATTACAAAAGCCAATTGGATAATTAAATCAAACGTAAATCTAAATATTTGAACCTTACAAAAATCAAAAATTCGTCTACAAAGTAAAAACAAAAATGTTTTTGGTAAATTATTTTCCAAATCAATATAAATATATTTAGGTTAAATGATTAAAGTCAAATAAATTTGACCAATTAATTACTAATGATTGGGATTAACTTACCAATCTTTATCAAAACAAAAAAAATCATGTCAAATAAACTTTAGTAAACAAATTTAACAGATTTTTGGACAAATAATTTCAATGAACACTAATTTAGTAAATTTTAAGCAAATTAAATTTTTGAAAAACAAATTTCTGAAAAAATATATTTTAACAGACATTGTACATTTTTCTACAAACAATTCGGTAACAAAAATTTTAACAACGAATCTCAAGAAAATTATTTTGACAACAAATTTCGGAATCGAATTTAGACAAAACTTCGAAAAATTAACTATAAACGAACGAATTTCGACGAATCACTGTTGAATAAACAAATTTCGACCTAGCTGAACAAAAAATTTAGCCCCAAATTGAACCAGTAATATTTCGACTAGTAAGGCCCAGTTGGGCGCCATGAAACAAATTTTCTAATGCTGACAATACTCATATTGGCCTAATGCTAAATTAGTAACTCGAATTATACTCAAGAAGGCGTCACTTGCTGACCGTAATTCTTTTCCTGGCACTTCCAGCCAGTATACGAATTTTCCTTATCCATAATTTGCACGTCACAATTTCCAACTGGTTTATCTTGGGTAAGCAATGTCTCGGGGTCAAATCAAATATGTGGTTTTATTACGAAATTAAATAGTCCATCGAAGATTGTTTAATTTAGGCATCACAATTTTTTAAGGGATCGACCCACAGTTAAATCCTGATCACATGTTGTTATCGAAACCTTTCCTTAGAAACGAACAATAATTAAGTACATAAATTGGAACATTTCGTCATAAGTAACCTTAATTCAAATATATTTCTCTAAGTTATTCATAAAATTTATTCTTAATGCATTTTTTACCAAGTTGTTCAACTGTCATTTAAAAAACTTAAAAAATGTTTTACAATATAGGTTTTCTTTGTTTAGTAAATACTCTTGTAATTAAATAAAAAAAAATTTAGTTTCAAAATTGTAATAAGGTTATCAACTGATCCTTACTCAAATATTTTATAATTCTATGTAACCAAAATATCTAGAGTTTTTATAACCCAATCAGATCTTTGAGTCATTTACAAATGAATATACGAAATTTTCTCATTAATTTAACAAAGTTAAAATTAGTTTGAAGTCAAAATAATCACCTAGATATTCTCTAATGTTATCAATAGTGGTTGTACTTTAAAATGCTAAACATGTGTTAGCCATTGGGCAATTGTTGACGGCATTGTTCAAATAAACAGGTGACGTAATAGCAGCTGTTAATTTACGTTGCAGCCATATGTAGTCACATCTTTACAAAACTAAGTGAAATCAAATTTTGATACTGGGGAAAACCAGCTTATTTCGGTAAACTCCTGCCCTACCGTTGGGCGTCATTAAATTGCTGTGGTTTTCTCTATATCGATCGTATTCCCCACTTGGATTAATGGTGCCATTAAATTGCCCAGTTGGTCTGTTGTTCTGGAATTATGTCCTAAAAATCGTGCCTCACTGTTTCTACAAACCTGCCTGGACTCCAAACCAACTCCACCAAATTGCTTTAAACTGCTTTCCCGCCTTGTTCTTCCTCGGCTAGCTCTGTGCACTACCTACTATGATATACTTACCCCAACTACACATTCGTTCAACATTTTTGTATTACACTCAACAAAATACAAAAATAAATAAACTCCTTGGACAAACATACACCCTTTTATTTGTATGACATAAATGATTATTCAGACAATCTCAATATTTACACTTAAATTGTTTGTGAGTTATTACACTTCAACATTATTACTTCAAAGTAGATGGGCCTATGGTGAAACCCTAAATTTACCTTTTTCTTAGTCTATGGTGAGCTCACTATAAACCTTTTTCCTTAATATGCATAACGTATTGCATGGTCAAATTACTCTTAAGACCCGTTTACTCTTTACATCAAAAATTATTATTCCTGTCTTTCCCTACTCAAATAATAATAGAAAATTGTCTTTTATATACGGTAATTAAATTAATTTTTAGTTCAGAAGATTTTCACCACATAATTCTACTCACACATAGTTTTATAACACAATCCCAGCACCACAGTTCAACAATAAAACAAAATTCGTTACCTGGTGTGTTCTTCGGACACACCACCTCCTTAGATAACCTCCACCAAACTCACGTACTTGGATTTTGTCGAATTTCTCACACCTAAGTGGACAGCAACTTCATCTCAACTCATACATCCAGTTCCCCCAGTTATTAGTGGATGCTTTCCATAATACCATCCATCCAAATCCAAATGTTGCTTCCGTCTCAATTTAACGTGCCACCAGCACCCTCGTTCAAGAAATACTAGGTTTGATTACCTCAGTAGCATCACATTTTACTCGTACAATTATTTATAATAATTTATTTTCAGCCCGTTTAACTTATTAGCACAAACTCGTGCATTTATAACACTTGTAAAAATATACGGCGGACTGCACTATGTCGCGGCTTTTAATTTTTAAATTAGGATGTCTTCTTGATGCTACTTAGTGTACTTGAAACGAATCGGAAAAATAAGAGAGCTCTTCCATCCCTGGCCAAAGCTTTTATAATCTTCAAACCCCTTCTCTAGTCACGTATTTCAACAGTTTTCGTTGAACTATTTCGCTCGCTAAAAACAATTCTGCAAATTCCTCCACTCAAAACACAACGAACTTTTAAATTTGAGAATTTCACTCGTTCCACTCCGGCTTTACTACGAAAAACTATCAATCAGTTGCAACCGTCGACGCGTACTCAGAAAATCATTCCTCTCCATATCTCTAACAACCTGCAAAACACGTCCATAGTGTCCGCGTTTCTATTCTCATTGCAGTCTTGCGTTCATAACCACTATTTTCTGTCTCACTCGTGATTCCCTACTTTCATCGAGCCCCACTGTCTACAGTTACGGTTCCCTCGCTAAATGTGCGCTTTGAAAAACGATATCGTCGACAAACATCTTGCATCTTTGTTTCACCCATTTGTTTTTTAAAATATACCCGTCTGTCCCGCGCTTGAAAACTGCTTGTCCTTCTACCAGCTGATGTATTTTTGTCTGCCTTAGTTGCCTTCTATCGATTCTCTGTCCCTTAAAATTATTGATTTTACTTTAAAATAACATACTGTACGTTAACCTGGCTTTTCCCTTGTATAATTTCTCGAAATATTATTGCATCGTCTCCTAGCTTTCAAAGAAATATTTATTTGCAGCTTTCATTTCCTGAACCGTCGACCGTTTGGTTATGTTATTTTGTAGTTTTCTACGAATTAAATGAACGTACTTTTTAGTTTACGATGCTAAACAAATATCCGTTGCATCAATTATTGATTTTTATATACCGCAAAGTTTTAATATTACACATGTTAGCCTGCAATAGTCAATCTTGTCTTGCATTAATGTATACAAATTATTGATTTATACCTACCGCAAAGCTTTAATATTCTGCATAGTTGTATGCAATAGTCAACCTTGTCATCGATCCTCTTATTGCATTTATAAAGCATAAGAACGAAGTCTTCATTAATTATGTAACTAAAATCGGTGTTAAGACATTTACTGCAGAATGTAGACTTTGAAACAAATATAAAATCCATATACAAAAAGTCATTCGTTTCAGCCGTATAAATAATTATTCTATTTTAATAACTATAGAACACTGTGGACATTGGAATTTTAGATTTACAAAAAGTATTAAATATTATATTTTGACCACTATGTGGTCATCATCTTTAGAAACCTGTTAAACAAATTTTGTATGAAAATCACTTCAGAGGATATTTCCAGAAACTGAATAATTAACCTTCATCACCTAAGTGTGAGGAAATATCCTCTGAAGTGTTCCAGAACAACAGCTAATTTTTATTTCTTAATCTGTTTCGTTGGATGTAATGGAAACTATGCAGTGGGAACAAACTAATTATACTTGCTTTCCATGCTTTAACACAGGTGTAGGAGCAAAGCGGATTCCTTACTAGGATCACGGCAGCATTACTTGTAACGTAATCTTCCGTTGTCTAAATTTATTTACTAATATAATTTTTCATTGCGTAGCCAACAAATTAAGATTTCTAAATTGTAACTTCAAAGGGATCGTGTTGTCTCAAATTTTACAGTTGCGATTTTCGACGTGGCGTGCGATATCTACGTTATCCATGCAGTTTTCTAATCTCTCGTTGCGATTTCAGATGTGTCGTTGCGAGTTCAAATGGGTCGTTGCGAGTTCAAATGGGTCGTTGCGCTAAATAAATTTTGTAAATTAGCTAATATGATAACGAATATACAAAATGTGGATTAGGTACTAACCGTTACTCAGGAAGTGTTTCACAAACATAGAGCGACTCGGAGGTCACTCGTCATTCTCTTAGAATGCATGTTTACGCTGCTTTTAACTATCGACGAGTGCGCTCGCTGCTTTCTTGCATGGTGGGAGGTTCCGGATTTTAGTTCTCGGACCTCTCACGCGCGCGCCAGTGGCTGTGAAATTACACCGAACTCGGAAACAACTCAACTAATAATCCTTGATATTATAACACTATAAAAGTTTGATTGTTACTCGAATATTTATTTTAATTAATAGAGGTATTTTAATATTCATTGTACGTTTAATGAATGGATTCTCCTACTGCAAAAATAAAATTGTTACAATTACTTTTAGCCAAAGATATAAACACCCACTCGCGCTAACTTAACTGTAATTTTACTCAATCACTTTGCTATGTAGTTAGGTAGGCGATCGTAAGTAAAGACAAAAGAGAAAAGAGCGATTTACCACCCCTTACGGGTTTATATCAGCTCCAAAAGCTACCCCCTACATAAATTTCCAACACCCCTTTCGCACTTTTTCTGGTATCACCGCACAAACACGCCAACGGTCGAACGCTTCCACAAACAATCCTATTATCCTTGGCAAATCCTACGTATTTTTAGCTTACCGCTCAACCGTTTTTCAAATCTAGGAAATTTTCGCTCCAAACAAGCTCGATACCACGAAATTCTGGCAACTGTCGTTTTAAATTCTAGCCTTTATTATACGCCCACTGTAGACGTGTATATCTGTCGTTTAATTTACGATTATACACAAAATCTTCCGTCTTATTTTATCTTTGAACATTATTCTCCTGCTTGTTCACAAGCGCTGTTTTACCTAATCCTCGCTATTGTCATTTATCTTACTTTTGTTTATTTAATGTAACCGTTGTGCTCTGTTAGTAACATATCCTTAGATTTCTATTCCCTTTCAGCTCGATTTATTCCGAAAACAGCTTGTCTTCATCCCGCTCCAATATCAAGCCTGCAACTATAGTATTTTCTCTTTATAAATCGATATTGTTTTCGTACGTGCTGTCTGCGCCTGTTTCGTCCTCATCAAATTATTCCTGCTACTATTTGTTGACAAGATTTTATGTTTCTTATCTTTTTACAACTATAAAGTTCTTAGAATCTATAACACTTGCAACTTAACTAACGACTGCCGCTTTGCATATGCTCTCGGCCTGAAAGCTTTCATTTTTTAGAATATTAAAACAAATCTTAATTATGTCTGCCGTAATTTACGTTTTATGTGCATTTACGCACTTATGCGCCTCAAATTACGTTTTTTAACTTATTAATAACTAATATTTACAATAAAATTTTCTATTATATTCAACTAACCCTAATATTTACTGGTACTTTGTCAAATACGAACTGATTTTGTTCAAACATGGCTCAAACTTCGCGTAACAAATTTATATATTTTCTAATTTGACATAAATACAAATTTGAGCTTGCGAATGCCCTTTTATGACCTCATTAATATATATATATATATATATATATATTTTCAAATTCGAAAATAGAAAAATTTCCAAAAATTTAAATAAGTCAAAAAAATTATTGCTTACCCGTTTTCCTCTCTTCCTCAGCTGAACGGCGTTTTTCAACTGCTTCCGGCTAGCTCATTAGGACCTCCTTTTTGATAGCTATATTCATTCATAAATCCTATCATTCACGCACACGCCCAATAAAACCACAAAATACAACAAACATACAATCTTTTGTTTATTCCTATTTACAAATGCAATTCATTATTATTTTATTGTTCACGTTACACTTCAGTAACCCTTATTTTGTAATGTCCTTTATTTAATTTTAAACTCATCAAACACATAAAATGTACGCGGAGTAAATGGACCTTGAATAATACCTTCTCTAAAATTCCTTCATTATAATTTATTTATTTATTTTAATACTTTACGTAAACTGTGGGATATGGTGGGCTCATAATAACCCAATTAATGTATGCCCTTCTACTCTTTGCATACTCTAAAACCAAAAAAAAACAAAGCCATGCACTCTTCACAAAATTTCACGTTCTGATGGAACATTTAAAAGCTTTCTAGACACCTTCAATTTCTAGTTGAATACCGTAATAAAGTTATTTACACATATTCTGTTCAATACGTAAACAATTCACACTACATTGAAAAACACTTTCATACTCTACCCCAATGTTTACAGTTTATAGGACTCACAAATTTAAATCGTTACTTGGAATTTCTAGAAGATCTTCGCTCTTAGATGAGGCATGTAAATTTCTACCAGGTCAGCAGGTCGTCTTCGCTATTACTAGACGAACTCCATCGAAATAGATTCGCCAACGCCGCCTTCTCGATGTAACCAAATTTCATTTCACAGTAATCTACGTTATTTTAGGTCCCGAGACGAGTTGATAAAATTATAGGTGATACCTCAAATTAAAATAAGTAATTTCGGCACAGTAACCGCGTTTTTATTATTTTAGAAGCTACCACTAAGCAATACACTTTAAATTATTTATTAATACTTACAACTCGTGCTTTTGGGACGATCAAAATAATAAGACACGAAGTTAAAAGACAAGAGAGCGAGTCCTAGTTCTCTAGAGTATTTATGTCGTTCGACTGTAACCTCTCCAGGCCCCCAGTTATCCGAAATCCCGCTCACAACAACACATTCTCACAATTTTGCACTCAACCCCAATTTCAAATCTGCGAATTTCTGTAGCTCGTTATAAAATTTCAAAAAATCACGCTACACTATCCTCGTGTTTATATCAAGTTGAACTAACATATCGACCAATCGTAGGCTTAATGCCGTTTCTCAAATCCCTCCTCTACTATTGTTGTCGCATGTTTATACGTTTTCTCCGTCTCAGTCTAACCTAGTCTGAGTGGTTGAAAAATCGATATCCTTGTTTGTTCACTGTTTACACACGTGGACTGTCTGTGTGCGTTAAATAACCCCCTTATTAGCATTTCCCGTGAATATAAACGACGGTTTTACAATATACTTAGAATCTTTGTTAGTTATCTATAAAAATTATTGGAACGTGACATTTAAAAATACGCAGGTGTTCAATCGTAACATTTTAAATAACACTTCTACAATTTGGATTTTCCACGTATTTTAACCCTCTTGATATATTTGTACGCTAGCCACGCGTCTCACCTTGGTATTTCCGGGTTTTAACTTATAATCGTTCAATTAAATTCAAATTAATTAATAAATTAATGGCATTGGCTTCTACCATTTACTTTCTTTGCAAACCTACTTAAATTTCATTAATTATTTATAAAATTTCGTTAATACTTGATACTTAAAATGAATTAACTAATATAACCTTCGCACTTAATTTCTGGTTGTTCCTTTATACAGGGTGTTTTGAAATTGCTTCGTTTATATTTATTTTTGATCTTTTAAAACCACTATAATAAATATATATATATATATATATATACATATATATATATATATATATATATATATATATATATATATATTATTGTGTGATTTTAGGCTCTACCGACTCAAGCCCCAATGTTGGGCGACATTAAATTGCTTTGATCATTCTGGATGAATCCATGCCCTACCGTTGGGTGTTATTAAATTGCTGTGTATCCTTTAGATCGGCTCGCTAATTTGTGCCTCACACTTTGGGCGTCATTAAATTGCTGTGGTTTTCTCTAGATCGATCGTGCCCCACTGTTTGTGTGCCATGGATTGGTTTCGCTGGAATTATGTCTTAAAAATCGTGCCCCACTGTTTTATACAAACCTGTCTGGACTCCAAACCAACTCCACCAAATTGCTTCAAACTGATTTCCCACTTTGCTCTTCTTCGGCTAGCTCTGTGCACTACCTACTATGATATACTTACCCCAACTACACATTCTTTCAACATTTTTATATTACACACAACAAAATACAAAAATAAATAAACTCCTTGGACAAACATACACCCTTTTATTCGTATGACATTAATGGTTATACAGACAATTCCAATATTTACACTTACATTGTTTGTGAGTTATTACACTTCAACATTATTACTTGGGCATATCGTGAAACCCTAAATTTTCTTAGTCATTAGTGAGCTCAGTATAAACCTTTTTCCTTGATATGCATAAAGTATTGCATGGTCAAATTACTCTAAAGACCCGTTTACTCTTTACATCAAAAATTATTATTCCTGTTTTCCCTACTCAAATAATAATAGAAAATTGTCTTTTATATACGGTAATTAAATTAATTTTTACTTCAGAAGATTTTCACCACATAATTCTACTCACACATAGTTTTATAACACAATCCCAGCACCACGGTTTAACAATAAAACAAAATTCGTTACTTGGTGTGTTCTTCAGACACACCACCTCCTTAGATGACCTCCACCAAACTTACGTACTTGGATTTCCTCGAATTTCTCACTCCTAAGTAGACAGCAACTCCATCTCAACTCGTACATCCAGTTCCCCCAGTTATTAGTGGATGCTTTCCATAATACCATCCATCCAAATCCAAATGTTGCTTCCGTCTCAATTTAACGTACCACCAGCACCCTCGTTCAAAAAATGCTAGGTTTGCTTACCTCAGTAGCATCCTATTTTGAATTGCCTTTGGGGCATAAACCTGGGTGTCGCCACGAGAAGGTTTGTTACGTTTGCAAATAAATTTTGTTGTAACATTCCGCAAATCTCAAAGGCCAGACGTACTTTTATAGTCATTTATAAAATTTATTATGTATTTTCGGTTCAATACTGTACTTCCACACTTTAGTAGTGTTGGTGTTTTATCACCTGATGGCGGTTTTATTTACTTTTGCCATAGTACAGTGATTGTTTCGAAATTATATCATTATAATAGTTTCGATTACTTCATAGGGTTCTTGGGAACTATTCCACTCTAATGAGGCTAACAAGCCGAAACCATTGGTCAGTGGATGTTTCCTCCCCTGTGAAGTAATAAAGCTAATGTTTTGTCAATGGCTATATAACTACCAGCCCGATTTGTATTTGTAAATGGCTTTTATTATTTTCATAAGAGTTTGTTTACAGATACATCTTACTTTATATATATATATATATATAATTCAGTTTTTCTTTTATGGGTTATAGGTCCTGTTTAAAAAAAATAATAAAAGGCGTACTCTTTTTATTCCATCTGAATTTTCGAGTATATTTGTACTCTTGGTCACAGATTACTAAAAATTACACGTTGTATAAACACAGTTATTGCAAATATATATATATATATATATATATATATATATATATATTAAGGTGATACTGAGTCACGAAGGATCATGAAACGCCAAATTCAATAACAAAGACATCCCCAAAGAAATAAAAACGGAGAAAAGTAAAATTTCTCTATATTTAATTTTCTACCCTGTATAAACATAAACGTATTTCATTACCACAGAAAATAAGATTCCCGTGTAAAATAACACTCTTTAAGAACACATATGGTATTGTTATATCATTTAAGAAGAATCCCAACTTTAAACCTTGTGTAAATAATGATTGTCTAGAAACAACATTTTCTTATTGCATTTACAAAGCATAAGAACGAAGCCCTCATTAATTATGTAATTAAAATCCGTGTATAGGCATTTATTGCAGAATGGAGACTTTGAAACATATAAAATGCAAGTACAAAAGCCATTCATTTCAGACATGTAAATAATTATTCTCTACTTTGTAATAACAAATTTTCATTGCCTTTACAGTAGAACGCGTTTAAAATAATATCAATTTGGCGCATTTATAAAGAAAAGCATATTTTCCGTGTGTAGATATATCATTTAAATCAAAAATAAAATATTCGTCCTCGTTAAAAATACTACCTTAAGTTTTAAATAAAACGTATCTTTCTCTCAAAAAAGTTAGTGTTGAATTAGTCCAGAAGGTTTGGGCATTTTCGCGATTTAACAAAAAATACGTCATTTATCTAAGATTTGTTCGGAAAACCTATTAATAACCAAGTTAATAAATATACGCCCCAATTTGAGGAAGCGCTACTATTGGAAAATCAAAAAGTTAGATAATGCGCTTAATAGCTCTAAGAGAAAGATAACAACGGCTATGCTTTGATGCATCAACAAAGAATGGGATACGCTTTACGATAGCCATAAATTATAACGACCGCCATAAACTTTATACAAATAGCTCATTAAAACGCAAAATCAGGGTAATTATTACATCATCCAGTGACTAATGCTTCGAAATAAATTTAGAATGGAATGTAATAAATGACCTTTTTTGAATTTTAGTATCATCATCACCATTAAGTTTTAAGTCCTGGAACTTGTTAGACGCGCACCGACGTGTTTTATTTTCTGAGGTAACCTACACATTTCCCTGTCATTCTCACAGTCTACATATTTCATTATCTGCATGCAATATCTGATCTAGGTTTACATCTCCTCTCTTTCTCCTATATCTGCTTGTAATAAGGCCTACACTATTCCCCAAAAAATGCAATGGAACGTATCCTGCTCTTCTATTTCTCCTATTTTGTCTTTCGGACAGATATCTTTATTCCCCTACTACTTCTATAACCTCTTCGTTATTAACTTTATCTGTCCATGCTATCATCATCATACATCTGAAGCATAACATTCCCAAAAGCATCCTTCTTTTACTGCCTCTGCTTCTCATACTGTTCCTATTTCAAAGGTGTACAGTACTTGCCTCACACATGCTTCTAATACTTTTCTCCTTGTTTCTATGTTTGTGGTCTTCTAACGCAGCTGCTGCTGTTTCTTGTAAGATACAGTTCGGTTTCTCGTCTGTGGTTTTGTAAATAAATATATACCCTATTTCACAGATATTTCTTGTTATGCGAATGGGGTTAAGCAGCCTGTGACTACCAAGATCCCCAACACTTGAACATTTGCCGAATTAATAGTTTTCCAATAAATATTTTCGCAAAATCAACGTTAGCTAAGAATATTGCAAAACCAACAGCTGTAGTTATTTATAATAAGTTTTAAGTACAATTAATTTTTCGTCATTAGGTTTTCCATCTTCGAATTGGTTGGAAGCGTACCTTCACTGATTTCTATTTTGAGCTAGCTTACACAGTTCCTGAAATTCCCACTGCCTAGATACAGCTCGATTCCTCTTTTTGCTTTGTAAATATATACCATATTTCACAGATATTTAGTGGTATATGAAGGGGACTACACAGCCTGTGGCTACCACGATCCCTCTACCCTTAAACATTTGCCTAATTAACGGTTTTCCAATAAATCCCTCCGCACAATCAGGAATAGTTGAAAATATTACAAAACCAACACTTGTAGTTGTTTATAAAAATCATCAGGTTTAAATGCAATTATTTTTTTTCGTCATAAGGTTTTCAGTCTGGGAACTAGTTGGATGCGTATCGCCATTGATTTCTATTCTAAGCTAGCCTAAACATTTCCCTGAAATTCTCACAGTCTACATCTTTGACCATATGTGCAATAGTCTAACCTACCTCTACCTCTCCTATTTCCTATTTCTGCTTCTAATATATTTCGCACTATTCCCTTATGCCTTAGTATGTGGTCTATTATCCTTATTTCTCCTATGTTTTTTACTGTTTTCCCCTAGAACCTCTTTGTTCTTAAGTCTGCCTGTCTATGATATTTCTATCATACGTCCGTAGTACCACATTTCAAACATTTCCATGTTTTTGCTGTCCGCTTCTCCTACTATCCACTCTCGCACCACTGCAGTTAGCCGGTGCACCCTCAATTTGTTACGCGATTCCAGCCCCTTCTGGGCAATTCAAAATTAATCAGTTTAACGATTCACTTACCCTTAATAGATTTTCGATAAACATCGTCTTTGCAGTCGGTACACAAGTGCTAGCTTTTCCATATGCATTTAATTATTGCGTGATCGTACTTTTTCGTGAGTTTTGTGCAATCCACTTCCGATTGTCGCTCTCGTGTGATATCAAAAATATCTACGTGGTCGACCAATAACCGCGGTCGATTTCTTAGCAGTTTGACCATTTTTGAAGTTGTGATGTAGATTTGAAACAACGTATTTACCTTCATGGACTATTGCCCGTGCAGAATACTAGATGGTGGTTCTCATATACTCTGCCATTATATTAAGGTTATTTCTTATTTATAATGATGTGTATTATTTGATTGTGTCATAAGGGATTAAACTATTCCAACCTGATACGCTCAAAAAGGTCAAAACCATTGGTCAATGGATATTTTCCCTGTATGAAACAATCAAGTATAAGTTTTTGTTGATGACAATGTACATATTAGTTCGATTTGTAGAGGTAAATTCACTTTTTAGATTTCTATAAGAATTGAATTAGCAGATACAGCTTAACGCCTTATATTATCATATAAAACCGCTCTTTGCGGGCACGCCTTACAGCATAATAATTTAAGGGTAATAATTAAAATATGATACGGTTTAAACGTTTCTAATGGGAAATACTACTTACCTGTCGGAATTTTAACATTAATGCCAAGATTGAGAGCTTGCAATTTAGCAATTGCAACTTTTTGTAATACTTTTCGTTCAATATCACTTAATTGTAATAAAGTTGTATCGCCTAATGCAACTTGTCTTCCGTTTGTACAGTTCCAAACACAGCCTCCCTGAAACAACATGAAAACTTTACTATTAAACTTTAGCAGGGTTGGATTTAACTATAAGGTCTTCGCATTGATGTCGGGTAAAGCCTCATTAGTTTATCTTCCACGCAAAACTGTGGATCTGTAACTAGTGGTTTTAAAAACCATTATAATCTATACATCGAGTTCAAATTACAAATAATTTAGATTTACTACAACATAAATAAATTCATTTGATCATCACCTTTATTCTACAAATTGTTACGCTTTTTTTTGAAAAGCTTTAACGTTTATTGTATTATTTAGGTTTCGGGATTTTTAAACCCCTTAAAGCTAGCAAAAATACCACTGTAATTTATTTGAAACACTTTTGAACGTTGAAATGACCTTCTTTCTATTTGCATAAATTATCAAAAGATTTTTGATGATCCTTACAGATACTTCGATATAAATAATAGCAAATGTTAAAAATTGAAATACAGTCTTATGTTAATAAAGGATAATATACTTCTGACCTGCGTTTTTCCTGCTTGCTATTTAGAACTGCTTCTGTATGTGGATTGTTAGCACCCCTAGATTGTTTCCAATTTGATTCTCTGGTACAACTTCTCCCTGTCAATTTGACTCTTAGCGTAGTTGCCTCAACTCGTTTACCAGAATGATTAATTAAATTTGCTTGAATTTTTACCTTCGGATTTATCTTAGATTTTGTTTAGTTTTATTTTTTATTATTAGAATTACTTGTGATTACTAGGAATGACTTGGAGTTACTTGAAGTTCCTTAGAGTTACTTGGAGCTCTAAATCCTTAAATATTAGAATTAGATTTAACTAATAATTTACCTTACGTTTTAGAAAGTAAAGGACAACTTCTGTTGTATTTATTGGCTCTTGAATTTTTACTTTTATATCGCTAAATTATCTATTTTGACCAAGTTCACTTTGCGTAATATTTTACTTTTAACTGACGTAGTTAGTGCCTTGGTCACAGAGATGCTCCTTATTTAAGAAGTCCGCGTTATTTATAAAGACCTCACCTCCTATTTGTCCTATTAGTTTTACTAGCGTGTTTATTGATTAAGGCGAGTTATGTATCCACCAATTGATGTATACATATTAAAATAGAATAAGCTAGAAAATGATTATAAATGTTAAGAATACGCCAAGTAAAGTGAAACAAAGTAAATCAAGGACAATTTATACAGTTTATTAACGTTTATGGGAACGGACGCGCTACTTTGTATCGCATACGATAATGACACTGTAGATGTCAGGTCACAGGCGGTCACAGACGGTTAGGTACTGTGATTACTTAGAAATTAAGATTACAACAATGTAATTATGAATAGAGTTAAGAATAGGCAGACATGAGATCTGCAAGTTCCCACAGCCATGTGAGGGGGTAGGGATATTATAAAAAGCCCGGGAGCCCCAGTCGACGACAGTTAGTCAAGTGAACAGCTTTTACATTGCAGTTGCTTACTACTCACAAAATAGTACAATTAATATTAATTTTCGGACTTAGAATAATTTTAATTAAATCTTTGTAAAATTTCATCATTAATTTCTGTGTAATAAAATAAATTGTTAAGAAGTTTGAAAATGGTTTTTTAAAAAGGCCGCTCCCAAGCCACGAACCTTAACTGGCGCAGCGGTAACGGATATCAAAAGGTCACTAGGGAACCCAAATTCGAAGAACTGGTGGTCTGGAATTTCAATTCCGAATTTGACAAAACCAAACAGAAGTTGGAGGCGAAACAAGAATCGTTTAAACCCAGCAAACAAACAGAAGTTGAAGGCGAAACAAAATCGTTCAAATACAACAAAAGAAAACCAGAGAAGATACAAGCATAGATCGAATCCGAAAACCGACGTGGAGAAAGTACAAACATCGACGGACTCCATGAAATCAACAAAACAATTAGTTCATTTTCCTTAAACCAATTGAAATTTTGTTTTACAAACATATTTGATATTTGCTAGCATAAGAGATTTTATGATTTATATATGTATATTGATTATTAATACCATTATTTTATGCAATTTAATGAAAATAATCCACTTAGCTATTGCAAAGAATTATCTTCAAGTTATGTTTGAGAAAATTTATTCTTTGTTTAAAAGAGACATATAAAAACCTGAGAAATTAAAAGTCGCATTTCAAACGCACTTGAGACCATTATTACAAAATTAACTGGCGTAAGAATTATTAGAAACAATACAAAAACGAATTTCTAATTCAACAATACGAAAATTAACTGGCGCAATACCCCAAAAATAAAAGCGAAATTAAATCATGTATTTAAAACCGAAATCTTTGTGTATAACGCAGAAAGAGTATTAAAACAAATTATCCAGATGCAAGCTCATCGTATTCCGTAAATAATAGACACAGCTTGCAATCTATTATTAACCTACATTCTTATTACGAGAATTAACAAAGCGCAAATTCAGACGCGAAATTCATCATTAAAAGTGAATAATTTAAAGCAACCTTGAACGCAACGAAAACCAATCCTTCAGAGCCATAACCAACTAAATTTGCGTAACCGTAGGAAAACTTTTCAATCTACCAGAATAAAAAGTAAAGCATTTTGAATTAAAATAAAGCATAAGGAATTACAACCGAAAACTCTTATAAAACATCATCTTAAATACGGAAAATAATCACGCAATTTAAACGCATATTGCAACCTAATAAAAAGCACAATTAGATTGATATTTTATAATGAAAAATACTGCAGCAACATTATTGGACATGACATTTATAATTAACGGAATAATAGACGCAATCTATTCAAACAAAAGCTTTCAGGAAGATCAAATAAAGTATAAATTGTATTATACCACAGCATTTACTGAATTACACCTACAGTAAATTTAAAAATAACCTTGCAACAGAGACACTGACGCAATCAATTAACTGGCAACATCATACCGCAGTTTAAAACATTGTAACCAAAATAAGATCGTTGTATTAATTACGACAAGAAGAAATTTTATGCAACTTTAAACAACGCAAAAAAACGAAACCTTGCAAACTTTATAATTAACACTTAAGTTTACGAGACGAGAAGCATTGTAGACACACTTATAAATTACACAAACCCACGGGAAGAGATAGTTACTACAGACAGAATTAAATTGGCATAATTAAAAATAGAAAAGTTTTAACTGACGCAAAGCAAGCAAAGTAAGATAAATTACCACAAAAATCACTCAGTCACATTAAAACCTTAGACATCAAACCTACAATAAAATTAACATCACTAAATTAAAAATAAACCTAACCAAGACAGTATCAAGCGTAAAACCCATAAAACAATTACAACACCGTGCAATTGAATACAAATTAAGCAACTCCATTCCTTAAATAATTTAAAACGAACCAAGCTAAAAATAGTAAGTATCCCGACGCAATCTAAACGGAAAATTAATAAATCCAAGGAATAACAATACATACCACGAAATAAATTAAAATTTTAACAAAATTTGAAAATAATTAAAGTCAAAACTAAATATTAATTATTAAAACATTCCCCCAACCAAAATGAGCGGAGATATAAAGCTTTATTTGAAGACAATTCCTACGTATAACGGTGATTAAACCCTCTTAGAAAACTACATTACCGCGTGTGAACTATTTTTGAAAACCTGTTATAAACCCGGTGACAACGAAAGAAACGTATTACTCCTGTGTCTTATTATCAGCAAACTAACCGGAATGACACTAACATTAATTGCTACTCGAGATGACTAAGAAGAATGGGACGACTTCAAACGAGTATTGATTGCATATTTTGGCAATTAGCGTAACCTAAAATGCCTAGTACGCGATTTAATAAACCTTAGAATAGAAAATAACCAATTCCCTTACCAATTTGGAATGAAATGCCAAGATGTAAGAAGTTCAATCTTGACAAAACTAAAAATTGAGAAAACCGACCAAAATATCAGACTTTTAAAAACAAAAATGTATGACGAAATGGCAATAGACACATATCTAAATGCACTACCGAACGACTTTTAGACAAAATCAGATTTCAACATCCCCAAAACTTAGAGAAAGCTATGAACATAATAATCGAAGAAGAAAACGTAATGTATTACAAAAACAGATTATACAACCCCAACGCGAATAAAAGTTACTTACCAATAAAAACCATGCAACCCGCGAGACAAACAAATCCGCAACAAAAATTCACCCCATTCAATACACAAACAAACCAACCACAAACCAATAACTCAAATTTTAATAACGCAAACTTTAATAATCAATATAAGCATTTTTCAAAACCAACGTTCAACCCGAATTTTACGAAACCCGCATTTCAACCAAGATTCAACCAAAGCGTAAATCAACAAAGACCAGCATTTAACGCGAACCCTATTAGAAACTCTCCAATGACAAATAATAATAACAATCCTAATAATTATTATAAACCCACACCAATGGATACTTCATCTGGTAACACCAGACCAAATACAAAAATAACACACATTCGACCGAACCCTAACCAAAAACGCACTTTTACATCGGAAGAATTATTTCCTCAAGAAGTAGAGGAATATGAAGTTGAACAGAAAAATTACATTCAACCAAGTACGAGCAATGAACAAAACCATTCGAACAATTATGAACGCGAAGAATCATACGAAACTTATAAAGAGAACGACGAAAAAAACGCGTGCTCAAATTTTCAGATAGACCGATTTATAAACGACCATACTTAATAAACTTAAATAATATGAATCACCTAGTACTACCCTATATAGAAATACCCCATGCCGAATTCAAACTACTAATCGATACCGGATCTTCAAAAACATTAATTAGCCCGCGAACCGTAAAGGCATTATTTAAACTATGTAGAAAGAGAACCGCTTAAAATTAAAACAGCCCATCAAACAACCCTACACCAATTCATAGCAAACATACCCTTACCCAAAACATTTAACGTAAAAATGAAACACAAATTTTGCATATTCGAAGAAATAGAATAATTAGGAAATTTTTAGAAAGTGTTAAGAATACGCCAAGTAAAGTGCAACAAAGTAAATCAAGGACAATTTGTAAAGTTTATTAACTTTCATGAGAACGGTTGCGCTACTTTGTATCGCAGACGATAGTGACACTGCAGATGTCAGGTCACAAGCGGTCACCGACGGCCAGGTACCGTGATTACTTAGAAATTAAGATTACAACAATGTAATTATGAATAGAGTTAAGAATTAGCAGACATGAGATCTGCAAGTTCCCACAGCTATGTGAGGGGGTGTTGATATTATAAAAAGCCCGAAAGCCCCAGTCGACGACAGTTAGTCAAGTGATCAGCTTTTACATTGCAGTCCACTTACTACTCAAAATAGTACCTATATCAACTAATTTCGATTTTAAGTAAAGTATAATTGTAACTTGTCAAAATTCCATATTTAATTTCTGTGTAATAAAATTAATTTGTTAAGAAGTTTGGAAATGGTTTTTTAAAAAACCCGTTCCCAAGCCACGAACCTTAACTTGCGTTAGGGCTTCCACAACCATAGCAAAAAACACTACGACATTCGGCACAATTACTATAATTGTGATCAGCTTTTCGACAATTCTAACAACAAAGGGAAGTAATTTTTTTAGTATTCGATATGGAGGACGAAAAATTATTGGAATTGCGAGAAGAATCGTTGCGGTAAGATACATTTTGCTGGGAAGGTTTCGGTCGTGATTTTTCTAAATGGAATTTTTCTTCTTGTAAAGAAAGGCATACATCTTTAAATTTAGTGCTTGAATCAATTTTTTGAAGATCTAAATGCTCAGAATAGTAGGCGCTTAAATTGCAAATTAATTGGGTTAACATTTCGGACATTATACTTTTATCCAGTTGATTCAATAACGTCTGCACTTGGATAATATAAGATTAAACGTTTTCGTTAGGAGATTGAAAACGAACACATTATCAAACATGGCAAAGTCCTTTTTTAAAAACTCTACTAACTCAGGACAACTATAGATTTAATTTTTCTTATTACTATACCGCGCCAAAGCACTATTGGAAACGAGTTCAAGGGCACTCTTAAATAATTGATCGTCAGTACAATTATTGAAGATTTTTAAATCGTCTATTCGTTCAAAAAAGGATGCTAAAGAAATTTTTGAACTAAATCCTGACAAAGTAAGGTGCCATTTATAAAACTTGTATAAATTTCGGAACGTCTACATTTTCTACAGGTCAGATTATTTAAATTAGAGTTAATTACTGGTAGTTCTGAAATAGTATCTAACTTTTATAAAACAAGTTTTTCCACACGGAACAATTCGGACATAAGTGCGCTCTTAAGTTTATCAGTTTCATCAGAGCTGGAGGTAGAAAATAAATCAAGGCGTTGTTTTACATGACTTAATCGAGAACGAACTCGTAGTAACTCTACCTGCGTGGGTATGGGATCAGTTGAATAAACGATAGATTTTATATCATCCATAGAATCGGTAATTTCTTCTAGATCTTGTACACGTCCACAATATTTACATTAAACGAAATACTATATTTATACGATAAAACATATTTAAATTGAAGACGACGTAAATCTTAGGTTGTAGCAGGTATTATACCACGAGCGCTTGATACCCTATACTGTTCTTTACTCTTCAGACGGAGATAGTTCATGTTAAAAAAATAGATACGTTGACTTCAATATTATATTTCTTTACCAAGTAAGTAAGTATCTGAGATAGTTCGATAAAACTATTTAACGATATATATGGAACTAAATATCTCATTCTAAGTTTTTAAACAAACTTTTTAAATATGAAGCCAAAACTTTTCTTTGAGGTGGAAAACAGAAATGTCCCTTTTGGGGGACATCCGTCTTTTGACGATTTTGAAAGTAGCTAAGACCTTTAATCCTCTATGGGTGTTTACTTGATGCTTTCTTTACCTATTCTGTCGTTGTTGGTTACGATAGATGACTTTGTCTTCTTTTGAAAAAAAAATGTGTTCTTTTTCTTATACTAGTATTGGTCCTTCGAACCGGATAAAATTTTTTTTTTGTTTGGTTCCTTGTCTGTCGTTTTTTTTTTTTTTTCTTTTTTTTCTTTCACCCCGACGTCTTTATTTTGCTAGAGGGGAATCTGTAACGGGCATTTTTAATAGTTTAACCTTTTCCGCTTTACCAAATTTGTAAATACATTTCTGCAACTACTATCTCTTGTTTTATATTTATTAACTCGTGGGTATTACTTTAAAAGTAGATAAATTGAAGTTTGATTTTCATTAATAAATAAAGTGCAATGAATTGTAAATAGGATTATTCGTACTTATTGAAAATGATAAACCGCTGTAATTAATTAGTAGATATGATTGTTGCATTTACGTTTTGGATGTTCCTTATGTTATTAACGAGTGGAGATAATAAGTCGATACGCGGTTGGAATAACAACGATTGATATATCTACAGACGAACAGTTCTAGTTTGTTCTTTTGTTCCTATATGTTAATTACGTTACGTTGTTAGTTTCGTGCTTGGTTTTCTATATATTAATTACGTAAAAGGTACTGTCTGCTTTTGCTTTGAAGAGAGTGTGGAAAAACGCGATGTTTTTTGTTAAAGCCAAGCTCGTTTTTCACTAAATAAACTGTGATAAAATATAAAGAACGGTATATAATTGGTTATAAAGTGCTTATAATGTGTATTTAAAGTGGTTTTGTGTATGAGTAATATTTACTCGTTCGGGGTAACCAATGTGAAATCTGCAAAATCGCTCTTTTTATTGTGAACCTGTCTTCATTTTTACGAGGTCGTTCTAAATGTCTATGTGGTTGGCGCGGAGTTTGAATTGGTAATCATAACCTATTCAATTATATTCCTAGGTATTTAATTCTTGTATAATGTTGGACGAAGAACAAAATTCCGTGATCACTGTTGCTCCTACAGAGGTAGAAAGAGCTCCCGATCTTATTCGAATTCCGACGCGTGATAATGTCTGCTGCTAACACCAGTGAAATACGTAGGTGTGATTAGGGTAACGTGTGATAAGTTCCATCAACACCCTCCCAGTAAAGGGTGAAGTGCTTCGCTAGTGCAGGACCTCGTGAATCCCACGCTTCAAATGCAAGGAAGCGTTCCTGAAGGACTTTCTGTAAGTTGAACTATTTCCTATATGTTTTTACTTTAAATACCTGTCCGTTGCTTTGCCATACCTTTGGCGTTCTGATACCTTTTACCATAGACTTGCATGCTATTTTTAAATAAAAGAAAAAAAAAAGAAAAATCAATACTACTGGACTACTCATATTAATTGTGTTTACCTATTTATATTTTGTTAAAATTTTATCTGCTTTATGTCTAATTGGTGTGTGAGGAAATGTTTCTGCTACTCCCCAATATTACCTCACTTTGTACTAAAAATTTTTGTATTGCTTTTAACGTTGTTATATTATATAGATTATCCCAACAGTTTTTTTTTATTCTACAAAGTACTGAATAATTTAGACTTTTCATTACTGCTATACTTATTCTTTTTTTTCAGGTTTGCTTAACTATTTTTCTTGCAGGTATTGTCACTAACTCCTTACTTCCGCATACATTATAGGTCAGTCTGCTTTCTACAACCCCCCCTACTCTCCGATTGAGCCCGGTCATTCCTTTGACTTTCTTTGTGTTACGTAACATAAATTTGGCGCCCAACGTGGCTGCCACGAAAAAAACCTAACAACTATAACTTAATATCTCAAATACACCAAAAGACAAAGTAATTTTTATTTAAAATTATACACATATACAAGGTAGATTGATATTTGCTATTTATTTCCTAAGCAAGACAGACAAAATTGGGGTGAGTGACTTCCCATTTTTAAGAGATTTATTTTTTAATTAGGATAACTAAAACGCAAAAGATGCTTTAAATAGAAAGATTAGATCCAAAAAAAGGGTGAAACAGATTACATAACCTGATTTTAAAGGATAGAATTTTATTTACAAAAACTCGGATTTATATAAATTATTAGATTATGTTTTTCTTTTATTATAAGTTTTTTCAAGGAAGATAGAAATTTAAAGCCTACAGTATTTTTAACCGGGATAAACGATAATCAATAATAAATACGCTAATCCAGATATTAGGCAATTAAATTTTCAGGGGCTCCGACACTTGCTCATATCACAGAAAACTTAACACCAATTGTTGAATATTTTACTTTAAAATCAATTATTTAGAACATTAACACAAACACTACTTAGATTTATAAGTTAAACTATTGTTAGATTCATACAATGAAATGACGTATTAACCATATTTAATATTTAGTATTAACAGTTTACCAACCCAAAAATCGGAAGTTACTAAAATATTACCAGGGACGATATTTTAAAATCGATAATTGAAGATTTTTATGGAATTTTAAAATGTTTTTACATTTAAACATACAATTTTTTAATGTTTTTCAAACAGATATTAGATACATGCAAACACGAACATACGTTATACAAACCAATTTTTACACATGTGAAGAAGCCAACTTTTCTTTTTACAAACTCAAATTTATCACAAGAACCCCATGTTGTTGGGGATATTAAAATGATTTCAAAATCACCACATTTAGAGCTCGGTAGGGTTAATATTTACCACATATAACCTCAGATTTACTTGGTTAAATTTTTTGGGGTGACCAAATGCTGCCTTTGTTATAACTAGCAACTACCCGCGATATCTTGCTGCCGATACAACGGCTTCAAAATCTGTGCAAGTATGTCGTGGACGAAGTCCTGCTATTACGGTGTTTGCCTGGTTGTAGCCCTCTTCGACGAAGCTCCGATTAGTGTTGAACGATAGAGGATCGGTACGGAAGGGAAGGGATCACTTCATCGGTATTTCGGAGGACTACAACACGTCTATACTCGAGGGAGATCGGTAGACAAGACCTTTGTTTCGAAACATTCGCTCCCACGAAGCGTTTCTCCCTTCCAAAACAAAAAGCTTTTTGACGCACATTGGTGGGTACAACGGCGTAAATCTTTGCATGTCATCAAACAAAATGATAAGTCAATGACTAGGCTTTGGTGAGAACTAAATCTTTGGGTAGCTTCTACGTACACTTGCACTAAAACATTAATATGCTGGAGAATTTCCCCGCTCGGGGTTTTAAGTAAATATTAGGTAAAGATGATACAGGGATGTGCCCTACCCCCTTAGTTTATAACTTGTATATCGAAAAGGCAATATATACTGTCAAATGCAGAAAGACATACAAAACTTTTATGCAGGAATAAACGATTAATACGCTCAGATTTGCAGAAGAAATAGCAATATTGGCATTTAGCAAGGAAGAAGTAGATTCTGCTGTTAATAAAATGGAAGCAGTTCTAACAGAGAGATACGGTATGCAAATTAACAAAAATAAAACTAAATTTAGTATTTAAAGGAGGGGATGTAACGGTCCAAAAATTCCCGTAAGCAATTTTTGAACCATTTCCTGAAATTCAACCCTTCAGCCCCAATTAAACAATAAAAAATAAATACTATCCATAATAATATACGCCGTATATATTAAAATAGAAGCTCCAATTTCCAAATTACAACATCTGTACTTGTTTGTCTAAAAATTCCTTAACTTGTATCGTTCAAAAAAGATACATGAAGGCTTACCTTGAGCAAACATACAATTATCACAAATGTTTTAATCCTGTTTTGACAACGTAATAACTAGAAGCGCCTTTTCCTTTTCCTTTGTAATAAAGACAGTTGCTCTCTAACAGTAAACGAAGGATATCCTCTCTGATGTCAACTCGCGTATCGCCATATAACTAAAAATTGGGACCTCAGTAATGCGATACCTCACAAAGATGAAATGCATACGAATGACGAGTTTGAACCACTTCGGAGTCTTCTGACTTGATAATTACACGATCATTGTGAATGCTTTTACCCGTTTCCTCCCTAATTGCCCAATTAAATTACGACAGTTAAATATTTCTTAATATAACTGGCGTTATATTACATCTTGAAAATTCACAATTAAAGCAAAGCTTTAATTAGTCAATTGTGCACATGTGGCGAATGGATTAATATTTGTTTTAAAGATGTACTTCTCGTTTCACATAGAAGCCATACGTAATCGTCTAAATTCCTGTCAGCTGATACGTCAATTTACCCAGCTGTTGATGAGCAAGTTAATCTCAAGCAAAATTCGCTTTTTTAAATATTTCGGGGTAAGTGTACCACCCTTGCTCTCTCTTGGGATCCACACATAACCTTAAATGTCAATTTTACTGTAAATAATCGAAGTCAGTGTTGGCATTACGATTTTATTTGTAAAAGTTATCGACAATCTTTTTATAAAGTTAAATATGTACAGTCATAAGATCTACCAGTAATATCCTTCACAATTGTTTTATACAACTGCATCAAGGTGCAGCATTAATTTTCATAAAGCTTATTATGTTCTGTTGAAACCGTAAGAAATACTCCGTGAGTGTTCGAAGAGTACAGGCAGCAATAAGAAGCAGAATGGCCGCATATACAGGGCTGGAAGAGATCACTTTGAACATTTGTCTACACCTAATTTCCTTGTTATGGTTAGAATTTAGGTTTTTGGATTGTAAATTTTTTGTATTGTAAATACTTGCTACGTCGCAGAAAAAAGTTTCTTATTATTTTTCTAAATAACGGTCACAGATACAAAAAAACTGCAAGAGACCAAAAAGTTTTTAAAGAAAACAGAAAATTCGTTTTGTTTTAAAATCTACTAGCAACGCACCTTAAAAAAGTTTAAGGGGAGAAAAGGCGGCACGTTCCCCAAAAAACTACCACCCAGTAGATTCCTACAACCATCGAAATGACCACTGATGTAAGCCCTACAGCGTAACCTATATTCCAAATTTGATCTTAATATCTCAAAAACTGTAGAAGCTATAAAGAGATAACCAAAGAAATTTAGATACTTCAACAGCCTGTGGAACGGAAACGAAGCGTTTGCGGACCTATGTTTATACAAATTTTAGTCATAAAATTCGCCAAAGAACCCCACCCTTTCGTATGTACATGATATTTAGGAACACTATGTATATGACATACTACGGTGTTACATGCCAAACTGGTCATGTATCATGTTTTAGGTGCAAAGATACTTTGCAGGTTAATTGCCACGTATTTTTGAAATGATACGCTACGTTCTGCTGTTGGTGACGCTTGAGTCTACGCAGAAGGGAAGCGGGAGTGCGCGAGTCGAGGAAGCGACATTAAGTAACTGGACAGGGACGAATCAATAAGTGTAGTTTTTATAGAAGGTATGTAGTTTCCTTTTATCTTCCCTTATCTTATCGTACCCACTACCTATTTCCTTCCAATCCCCTACAAAAAGCAATATGAATATGAAGATCAACGGATGATAATTTGATGTTTAACCCGGCGTAACTACAAAAACCACCCCACATAGTGGATCTTGAGATGAGAGATTCCGAAATATACATATCGCGTAAGTAATTTGAACATTACCTAAAATGTGCAGGTAAATTTACATAGACTTTGCGATTGCATCATCCGGTATAAACGTGGTCTGTATAGGTTATATAACGGCGTTAGAGCAAGCCGCGTAAATTGTAACAATGGCGCCCTAGCGTGTTATGTTGAAATTTAAAATCTGTTTGTAACTAATCTTCATTGTAACTTGTAAGTTATTAGCTCTTAAAATAATACTTTTTGAAAAATTGGTTCTTTCACTCAATTTTTGTAACTCACAGTTTCATTCTAGCAACTTTTCAAATTTAATTTGGCAACCACCAAATTATAGTTACCTCTAGTTATATCTACCTCATTTTGTTGGCAGCCCTGCCATTAACTTTATGTCAATTGAACTGTTGTTAAAACTGTCACTTTAAATAATTATTTATTTACTTTCTGCTTACCTTAATTACGAAATTTTAAATTTAGTACAATTTAAATTTCCCTTACAAAAACAGTGTTAATTATATTTGAAATGTGTTTGGTAGTCACTACCTAACTTTACTTAATTTGTAATTAAACTGAAATATGTTTCTTTGGATTATTTCCTCAGTAAGTATTCTTTTATATTCATAGATACTTTATCACTTTAATTGCTTTATTTGCCATTTCTCATGTTAAAATTCTTAAAACCATACTTGTTAAATACTTATCTTGACCTGATTTTTATTTTAGACTATTAAAACTTGTTTTTTCAATTTTAAATTTCCAGTATCATTACTATATTACCTCTATCTGACACTTATTAAACCTTTTCTTATAATGTGAATAATTAACTCAATTTTATCGATTTTTTTTTTAAATTTTTAATTTAATTTTTTTAGAAACTATTATAGTCTGTTTGCTTTAAATTTATCTTGGTATATTTACTTCTAAACATAGTAGCACGATGAATTCGCTACACCTTAAATCTCTTGAAACTATCTTTGAACTTCAAACACAAAGTATTCAACCATCGTCTAACCAGAACGACGGGCGTTTGCAATTAAAGGCTGTACTAGCACAGGAAGCTGACGGACAACTAATTTCTCGTACATTACCTTCAGAACTAAAACAAAATGTTCTTGAGATCAAAGAATCTCTAGATGACATTAATAGTATTGTCTATCGAACCATCCCAATACCTTCCGATTAGGAACTAAAACGTATCAGATTTGGTATAATACATTTAAAGCAAGGTTTAAACTTGTTATCATTACTTAAAGATGAACAGGCTAATAAAACCAATCAAACTTTCTTATCTGACGTTCTCTCAATTGAAGGTGTCGTTCTCGAAAAACTTAACTTAGATTCAGATGTAAATTTGTCTCCTACTTTTTCTAATCTTACTATTTCGCAACCTACTACCTTGCCCCCGAAATCTATACCGGTTTATAAATGGGGAATTTCTTTTTCGGGATTCGATTCGCAAATTTCTTTAATGTCATTTTTGGATCGCGTAAACAATTTTAAGATCTCACGTAACTGTACAGACCAAGATTTATTTGTCTCAGCTTTTTGCTGGCTATTAATTCTTTCCTTGAATTTATTGTCAGCCACAGGTCTGTTTATTATCTAGGTTCCCCAATGTCACTCCTGCTTCATCCAATCAATCCTGGTACTTTCTCTGCATTATATTATTTTGTTTTTAGCATTTATGTTACGATGTTTAACTTCGTGCTGATTGTCGTAAATTTGTTTGGAGTAACTCATTGAATCGTTATAATTTGTTTTAGCTGATGTTGAGTGAATGCTTGTTTCTTTGGATACACATAGGATCCGCGGCCTATGCCTCTGTAAGAAACAGTCCATATTCGTAGTTGCAAAACTAGGAGTTTCAAATTCATTTTTTTTCATTACTTGTTTTTTCTGTTAAGTCATCAGAACATATAAACATTTTTTTGTTTTTTATTTAACTTCGTGGTAAAGGGCTATCGTGTTTTCCTGGTATCTTATCGAATTCTTGGTTGTTTTTAGCATGTTGGGAAAGTATGTTTGTATATTCACTTAACTACTTATAGTTAAGTATTCTTGTGTATTTATGGCGTTACCGTTTCTGAAAATTACCTTGGAATAGTTGGTTTTTTGTGGGAAGGTATCTGCAGTGGTACTTCTAAGTTGGTTGTCTCAACTTTTTGTCTGATCTTCTTATCGTAGTGGATGCGCTTGTTAGGAAGATGATCGTTCTAATTCTCATCAGGAGTCTAATAATTTTTTAAGTTATTAAATTTCTTAATTTGCCTGATTAACACAGCAGGTAGTCCCTCAGACCGATCTGCGTTTAACAGGGACAACTCTCTACCTTCTCTAGGACGCGTATCCAAAACTTTACTTTTTCTTATGCCGCTGTCTCCGTTTCCGCCTTATTCTTCCTTCAGTAGCCATGTTCTTGTCCCGGAACACCCGTCCACCACATTGGCTGGTTGAGTAGTGCTTTTCTATCTACCCTTTTCTATCGCTGTTGCTCAAGGCAAGCCCTTCTTTTACTCTCTTCTACCCGGAAGTCGCTAGCACATGCCAAAAATGCCTACCTCCCTCTTATTACCTTCCCTATATGTCTATCGTTTGCCTTTTCATTTCCGTTAGCCACCGTGTGGTAGCGCAGGGGGTTTTCATAGACACCTGGACCACGTCTCTGGGAATCTTTCGTTAGGTCATGCGGTGCCGCTGTCAGCCGCACGTGGCCGCTGACAGTGTATGAATATATTAGTGTGTGTATATATGAGTGTATGTTTTATCGATTTTAATTAACGCAGAGTGCAGAAATACACCCACGTGCCTTCCCGGTCCCTAGTACTGTTTTAACTAACGGGTCTGCTTCACAGGTCTCTCTCTTTTAGGGGGTACGAATATTTTCCCATTTAAATGCTTTGCGGAACCACTCTCTTTTGTATCTCTACGATGGAGGACAAAACGCCTTGGTCAGCTGGGGAATTCTACGCTGTATTTTTGAAGCTTATAGTTGTAGCATTCCTTGGCGTACTGGAACGTTTCGGATCCATCTAGTGTTATCTAGTTTTATCTTAACATCTCTATCTTACCTATTATCTTTGGTAATAACTTGAGACTTTGTCTTACTTTCTTTTGCTGACCAAACGTTTGGTATTTATGATCAGACGTAGGAAATTTTTGAGCATTGAGTGGCAATGTAATTTGTTAGGTTAGAAATGTAAAAGATTAGTAAGATGGTACTGTTGGTAAATTTGTTAACTCACAACTATGTCATTAAAAAGTTTTGATGTGTATTATTCATTAAGCCAAAGTACCACCACAAAAAAATTGTCAAAAAGTATAGTGACTTGCTCTCTTGGGCATTTTCTTGCCGATGTACAAACAGTTAAAATGCAATGCTTATGTGCTTGTGCACTCAAAAACTGTAAAGTTAGCTTTTGGTTATTGTAGTAATGTTAAGCGACTTGTCGCGCTTGCATTTAGTTGTAGTAAAGTGTTTTGTGCTCTCCGACAAATTTGTGCTGTCAATTATAACTGCGTCACATCTAAGACTCGTGTGTTCACTTATAAATGTAGTTCAATAATCTTGGAACTACACATTCCGTTTCCTGGTTACTCGCTAGACGCGTTGACGGGTGGAAAAACCAGGTGGCGCCTAAAATAAACATTTAGTAAAGTCTAAGTTAGTTCATATATAAGTGAGGTTCTAGACTTGAAGTGTCTACCGTGCTAAAAGTTTTCTTCTTTCTTAAAAATTTTTTTCTTTTATGGATTGGTTGCGATTGTTTCATGCCAAACTGGTCATGTATCATGTTTTAGGTTTAGAGACGCCTTGTAGGTTAATTGTCGCGTATTATTGAAATGATACGCTAGCTTCCGCCGTTGGTGACGGTTGAGCCTGCGCCGAAGGGATGCGAAAGTGCGCGAGTCAAGGAAGCGGCATTAAGTAACTGGACAGGGACGAATCAATAAGTGTGGAAATGCGGTGTAGTTTTAAAGAAGATATGTAGTTTCTTTTTATCTCCCCTTACCTTATCGTACCCACTACCTATTTCCTTCCAATAATAATGTTCAATCCGGCGTAACTACGAAAACCATCCCACGTGGTGGATCTTGGGATGAGAGGTTCCGAGATATACACATCACGTAAATAATTTGAACCTTACCTAAAATGTGCATGTAAATTGACATAGACATTGCGATTGCATCATCCGGTAAAAACGTGGTTTGTATAGGTTATGTAACGGCGTTAGAGCTAGCCACGTATACTGTAACAACAGAACCAACAACAATATCACATACTAAATACAGATGCACAAACATATACATATAGAACACGAACAAAATATATTGAGTCTTTATAGAACGCAAGACGATCAAGATAGGAAGAACAGAAGAAATGCTATATAGTCAAAAAAGTAAGTAGAGATAAGAAAATAGCAATTATGTAAACAGTTGTTAGGAACTACACGCATGAAATCCCGATATCCGGCTGCCAACGGTCGCGGATATGCGCGCAGTAGGTTTTGACTTTCCGTTGGGCCGCCCGATTTCCGGCCGGCGATGGTCGGAGTTCCAATGCAAAGCATCCAGGTTAAAATTAGGGTAAGGTAGATATTAAGTTAAAATAAGGTAGGTAAGCATGGGCAAAGCGAAATATGAAGAAATTACAGGTGTGAGATCCGATATCCGGCTGCCGATGATCGGGTCGCACGTGTATTAGGCTAGATGGATTACTGGACTCCTAGATTTCCGGTTGCTGATGGTCGCGAATCCGGTGTGAAACAAAGTAGGTAAGGTAGTGTGAGATCTAATAATGTAGTGAGAAAAATAGGTTAGGTCTGCGGGGTAACTTTTTGGGACAGAGCTTTTGAAGGTCAAATAAGAAACAAAAGTTATCAACTAGTAGTAGAATAGGAATTAGTAATAGGTCTACAAGTAAGGTGGTACTGCAGTAAAATTAAATAGGATAAGCATAGGGAATATTAGGTAAAAGGATAGAGCATATAATGACTTGTTGCGTGCCAAGGGTCACTTTAACATTGTATTTAGGTTAAGTTGTTGTACGGAAGTTTTCCGCCATAATTTTCAAATACGCGGTACGCGGGAACTTTTAAATAGACTAGGCGGTGCTTCCGGCACGTCCGAGTAGTGCAATTGCGCAGAGTGCATATCCCTATAGGGGTATACGAATACTAGACAATGGGGTGGGGGAGTTCTCCGCTTCTCGCGCGATAACGTGGCTTTTTACCTGGTATCGTCGTGTTAAGTGCACGTTTCTATCTCTGGTAACGTATCGTTAGGGTTTACCTATGTAGTTCCTTCCCTAATTATTGTTTTGTTTGTCTACCGCATACCTTCTCCTGTCCAAACCTTACATAGGTAAGAATCTGCGTCACCTAGGGCCTACCGACCTCCACATCTGTAGATGGAGAGACCTCATGTCTACCTTTAGCTAGCCGAAGCTGCTCTGCACGCAATTGGTAGCGTTGACGTTCATCTCTAATTCCTCCGGGAGGAGTCCGACTGGAGTGGTTAGAGGCCTACCGAGTGAAATTGCAGGCGGAAGCAGAATACCTGATGTGAGTAATCTTTTACTTATTTTTATTTTGTGCATGCCTTATTCGTGGTGTTAAAAATGTAGTAAATTTGCGTGGGATTGCGTAATATTGATGACATCATTGATAGTTGACGCGCCCTAAATCTGTATAAGAATAAGTGCAGCCAACTGCTGATAGTGTCTCTTAACCCACGCCACCGGTGTTGCATTTATAGAACTTTTTGGTCTATGTACCGTTTTAAATGTAAGAATTTGGCGCTCCAACGTTTTTTTTAGGTGGTATGCCTATGGAAGGTGTTAATTAAGGATTAAACAGGCTTTTTCATCTAAATAAAATCAATAATTTTTATTTATCTATGTTACCTTAGATATCTGTAGCTTTTTGATTTCAGTTGGTACCTTGGAAAAATTCACCAGAATATTTTCAGCAATTGACAAATTAGCGTTTGTAATGAAAAACGATCGCTTTGTTATTGTAATATACCTTTTTATCTAAAAAACGTCAATCTATTTATCTTACTGTAACTTTAAAATGAAGTTTATAACTGTAGTTGCCTAAAAAATGTGTCAGTTATATAAAAAATGCGTTAGTGTCTAAATAAACTCCAAGGATTTATGGGATAACCTTACTTTTTCAAGTAAGTATAATAAATATTTTAATTGCATTTCTTAAATACCGTTTGCTTTAATATAGTTATTTACCTTGTATCAGTTAAAATATAATCCTTGCCGTAAATAATAAAAAAAACTGTACCTAAGATTCTCTAGTTTGTTTATAAAAAAAAAAAAGTGTTTTAATCACTTGTTAACTATTATTTAAACTCGCTTTTAAAGAAACCTTATGTTACAAACGTTATCGAAATAAATTGCCTTTTAATATCCTTTTATGTAACGTCAAACTATGGATTTTTGTGGCTATTGGGTAAATAATTCATTACATGCTTTTAAACACTGTTTATTACAAAATTATCCACATATATTAAATTAGAATATCTTTGTTCGTTTTCTTAATCTTAAAAGCCCGTTTTTGAAACTTCAATGCACATCCTTCTACGTTTCATTGTAAAAACTGTTTCAATTAACAATATCTCAAATACCTTCACAAGAAAATCTTGTGTTTAAAAACACTGAGTGAAATAAATTGCTTATTATATCTTTTTAAGAAGTGTTTGACTATAGGTTGTTGTTTTTATAGGTTAAATAACATATCACCTGCGTCCTTTCTCTATTTTAGAGGCCCTTTCTGTAATTATCAACAAAATATGTATTTGATTGAACATTGATTTTGCTTTCATACACCCTAAATGTGTTTCTTTAGTGTGTTAATTAATTAACGCTTTAACATTAGCATATTATTCTTTATCGGTGACGTTTCTAACAAGTTCTTACCCCTAAATACCGTACCATACTAATTTAAGGTAGCTGTAACGTTTATTACCTCCCGAATTGCCTAACTATTTTATATTTTATATATCGTATCTCGAATATTCTATTCACCATGAACGTTTCTCATTTAAAATCCCTCGAATTGATCTACGAGCTTGAGTGTAGGAATATTATCGCAGCTAGTAATCAGAATGATAGGAGATCTCAACTCAGGGCTATTTTGGCACAGGAAACGAAAGGCGTCGCTATCTTAAAGAAACCCGTTGGCGACTGGCCCCTTAACGTATCGGAAATTAAATTATCTTTGGATGATATATCGGGTATAATAAATAGAACGGATCCTGCTGCTAGTAATATCGAGCTAGGGAGATTGACTTCAAGAATAACGCACGTCAAACAGCGTGTTGAATTATTATCTTTATATAACGATGACCAAGCGACTCAATCTAAACAAAGTTTGTTGTTCGAGGTGTTATTGCTTGAAGGAATTGTTCTAGAAAGACTTAATCCAAATGCAGACGTAGATATATCGTCACCCTTTTCAAATCTCGCTCTCGTTTCACCCAAACCTGTAGGAAAATCTATACCTGTATACAAATGGGGTCTCACTTTTGAAGGGTTTGATTCGCAGGTCTCTTTATCATCCTTTCTGGATCGTATTAATGATTTCAAAATCTCTCGCGGGTGTACAGACCAGGACCTATTTGTCTCAGCAGGTGACTTGTTCGCAAACTCAGCGTTGATATGGTACAGGAACATCCGAGACCAAATTTCTACCTGGGAGGAGTTAGTTGCGTGTTTAAAACGAGACTTCCTACCTTATGGCTATATTAACGACCTTTGGAACGAAATACGTAACCGAACCCAAGGTCCTGACGAAAATGTTGTTTCTTTTATTACCTCATTAGAAGCTTTATATAGCAGACTCGACAAAAAACCTTCAGAACCCGAAATTATCGATCAATTACTTAGAAATTTAAACCCCTATTTCTCAGAACGTTTGGCATTACAGCCCATATCTTCGCTATCCCACTTTAAAGTCCTATGTCTTATCGGATGCATCTAAGAAATTCTCTTCAAAATTAGCCCCTAAATTCATTCTTTGTAAGGTCATTCGTGTCATTAGTCCCCTTATCTACGAACTTCAGGATGCTGAAGGAAAACGCCAAGGCAGGTGGCATATTAAAGACCTTAAGCCATTCTCTGCCGACCCAAATGCTAATTAAGTTTTTCACGTTCCATTCTCCTCACTATTTACCTAATATTTTTTGTTCTCACCATCAATTAGTATCTTTAATTACTTATTCCTTCTCTCATACAGTATATAATTTCTTACACGTTTAACTTTACTTACCTTAATTTAGCTATCTTTTTCTTTTGGTTGACTTTCCCTTCACCATACCGTTAGTTATATATCACTTCATCCTTTACACCCCCAATATAACTCTGTCGTTTCATTTAATTAACCCTTGAACTTTTCCTACTACATATTATTTGGTTTTTAGTATTTTCTTACATGGTTTAATTTTGTGTGGTAATTGTCGTAACTTTGGTTGAAATAACTCATTGAATTTTTATGATTGGTTTTAGCTGATGTTGAGTGAATGCTTTCTTCCTTGGACTCACATAGGAGACGCGGCCTATGCCATTGAAAGAAATAGTTCATATTCGCAGTTACAAAGGACTAGGACTACCTATTCCATGTGTTTTTCTTCTGAATTATTGCAGTCGCCCACATTATACTACATCATTGTTTCTTTCTTTTTCTACTAAATCTACATAACTTATAAACATTTTTTTTCATTGTTTTTTATTGAACTTTGTGGTGAGATGCTATTGCTTTTTATTGTTATCTTATTAAATTCTCGGTTGTTTTAGCATATTGGGACAGTGTATCTGTATTTAACTGCTTATAATTGGGCATTTTCGTGTGTTTATGGTGCTACCATTTTGAGAAAATACCTTAAAACAGTTTGTTTCTGTGTGTTTGTATCGGTAATGATACTTTTAAGTTGTCGTGTCAACTTTTGTCTGATTTTCTTATCGTAGTCAATGCACTCGTTAGGAAAATGATCGTACTAGCTCTCTTAGGAGTCTAGTGAATTTTAAAAATGTGTATACCTTATCTTGTCGGATTAATATCGCAGGTGGTCCTTTAGACTACGCTGTGTTTAACAGGGACAACTCTCTACTTTCTCTTGGACGCTTGTCCGAAAACTATACTTTTTTCTTAACCCGCTATCTCCGCTATGCCTTATTCTTCTTTCGGTGGACCTGTTCTTGTCCCGGAACACCCGTCTGCCATATAAGAATGATGTTCCCTCACTCCGAGCTACTGACCACACTGGCTGGTTGAGTAGCGCTTTGCTATCCACCTTTCCCTCTGTCGCTTTTGCTCAATGCGAGCCCTTCCTCTACTTTCTTCTACCTGGAGGTGCCTCTTATGCACTCCAAAAAACCAACCTTCCTTCTTTTTACCGTTCCTGTTTCTCTACTGCCTTTTCATTTCTGTTAGTCACCGTGTGGTTGCGCGGGAGGTTTCCACAGACACCTGGACCATGTCTCTGCGAATCTTTCGTGGGGTCATGCGGTGCCGCTGTCAGTGCATGGGCTCTGGCAGTGAAGGTATGCATGAGTGTGTGAATGTGTGAGTGAATGAGTATATATATCTTGTATACCGTGTGGATATCGGGTGATAGTTTCACCGATATCAATTACCGCTGGGTGCAGGAATGCACCCAAATGTCTTTGCCGGTCCCCCGTGCTGTTCTTGCGAACGGACCTGCTTCACAGGTTTCTCTTTTTAGAGGGCACGGGTCAATCCCATTTCAACGGCTCTACTGGAGCCACTCTTTTGTTGTTATCATTGTCTTGGGTAATAACTAGGCCAATATCTTTGTCTTCTTTATTATCTTTAACAATACCCTTAGTTTTTAATATCGTTATCTTATTGATTACCTTTAGTAATAACCTTAGTTAGTCTCGTTATCTTACCGATTACCGTTAGTAATAATTTTGGTTTAATTTCTCGTTATCTTACCGACTACCGTTAGGAATGACTTCGAGTTATTTCGCGTTATCTTATCGGTTATCTTTAGTATAACTTTTAAATTCATGTTATCTTACCTACTATCTCTTATAACCACTTTAACTTAATATCGTGTTATCTTATCGTATCTCAAATAACTAAGCTTAATACCGTTATCTTATTCATTACCTTTGAGGATAACAACTTAAGCTTAATATCATTATCTTATCTACTATCTTTAACATCAATTTGAGATCTTATCTTATCTTTTTATCGTCCTAACGTGTGGTATATATGACCAGACGTGGGAATTATTTTTTTCCTGAAATTTAAGTGAAAAAGCTAACCCGATTTAGCAATGTAATTTGTCAGGTTAGCATATAAGGATTTAGTAGGCGGTACTTTTGGTAAATTTGTTGATTCACAACTATGTCATGGACAAGTTTTAAATGTGCATCATTAGAAAACCAAAGTACCAGTAACAAAATTTGCTAGAGTGCAGAGTGACGCACTCCAGGAACATTTTTTAAATTTGGGCACTTCTTGCCAAAGGAAGAATAGTTTCAATGCAACACTCATGTGTGTTTGCACATAACAACTTTTGTGTTAGCTTTAGTTAGATAAGTTTAGATAGGTTTAGATAGATTATTCGACTTGTCGCACCCGTGTTAGTTTAAGTAGTGTTTCATGCTCCCCGACAAATTTGTGCTGTCGGTAATTAGTGTAGTCACAGACTATCGGGCTACCTATTCCGTTTCCTGGTACTTCGGTAGACGTGTTATCGGTTGAAAAAACCAGGTGGCGCCTTATATAAACATTTTGTAGGTTTTAAGTTAGGGTTATATAGGGTAGTTAGGACTTAGATTTTAAGCTGTTACTGTGCTAACAGACTTTTTCTTTTTTTAAGTTTTTTCTTTTGTGGCTTTGTCGCGATTGTTACGTGCCAAGGGTCACTTTAACATTGTATTTAGGTTAAGTTGTTGTACGGAAGTTTCCCGCCATAATTTTCAAATACGCGGTACGCGGGAACTTTTAAATAGACTAGGCGGTGCTTCCGGCACGTCCGAGTAGTGCAATTGCGCAGAGTGCATATCCCTATAGGGGTATACGAATACTAGACAATGGGGTGGGGGAGTTCTCCGCTTCTCGCGCGATAACGTGGCTTTTTACCTGGTATCGTCGTGTTAAGTGCACGTTTCTATCTCTGGTAACGTATCGTTAGGGTTTACCTATGTAGTTCCTTCCCTAATTATTGTTTTGTTTGTCTACCGCATACCTTCTCCTGTCCAAACCTTACATAGGTAAGAATCTGCGTCACCTAGGGCCTACCGACCTCCACATCTGTAGATGGAGAGACCTCATGTCTACCTTTAGCTAGCCGAAGTTGCTCTGCACGCAATTGGTAGCGTCGACGTTCATCTCTAATTCCTCCGGGAGGAGTCCGACTGGAGTGGTTAGAGGCCTACCGAGTGAAATTGCAGGCGGAAGCAGAATACCTGATGTGAGTAATCTTTTACTTATTTTTATTTTGTGCATGCCTTATTCGTGGTGTTAAAAATGTAGTAAATTTGCGTGGGATTGCGTAATATTGATGACATCATTGATAGTTGACGCGCCCTAAATCTGTATAAGAATAAGTGCAGCCAACTGCTGATAGTGTCTCTTAACCCACGCCACCGGTGTTGCATTTATAGAACTTTTTGGTCTATGTACCGTTTTAAATGTAAGAGACTTACTTTAACGTGTTTAGTGAGCAGTTCATAGGTTAAGTTAGTATAATGGAAAAAAATGATAGAGAAAGGAATAAATATGCGACTATTACACACAGATAGTGAAAGATGTCGACCGTGTGAATTTTAGAGAAATATAAAGGCTAGCTCAGAATAGAAATCAATTGAAGTAAGTTGGTAAGCAGTGTATGTTCTAGCGTAAAATCGTTCATTTTTACATGTAAATTCCCATAAGGAGGCTCATGGTCCGTTCTGGTCATTTTTGTCCCATACATTTAATTCCCCATAAGGAGGTGAAAGCTCCCCCCAGTCATTTTTGTATCCAATCAAGAACCGTATAACGTTATCTAGACGATCAGTATCTTTACACTTTCCACCGGAGTTTTTACCCAAGGATTAGCCCCTACAACTTTCAAGCCCCAAACCTTAAACCTCAAATATTATCATATTTATAAACGTCTTCTGTTCCAGTTCTTTTAGGGTGAAATTGCCCCATAGGGCGAAATTGCCTTATAGGGTGAAATTGCCTTATAGAGTGAAATTGCCTCATAAGGTGAAAGTGTCTTCGACATAAAGCAATAGCTTCATTCTATAAGGCAATTTCACCCTTGAGAAGATACTCTTTTAGTTTATATTTGTTAGATTAAAATGCCACAGCTACTCTTACAATAATACACGAAGATCTCAGAGCTAAACACTTAATTTTATTAAAGTAAGCGTGAATTCTCATATAACGAGTATGAACAATGTAACTAAAACCACACTACGGAAACTATACTGTCATTAAATTATTAATCTCTAAAATACTAGATTACAATTAATACTAAGTATTAAGAGCCGCCATGAGCTTCAATGCTCACCCCATGCACGCCGCGTAACAACTGCCTTGCTTTCGCGTCGCTGTCGCACGAAAAGCTTAAACTACCTGCCTAGATACTAATATGCCTACTTCATGACCCCCCCCTAACTTAAACTAAATTGAGATTGATGTTTAAGTTATAAAACCTACAAACTATACCGTACATTGCAAACATACATCTAAAGACCTAACAAATAGCCAGATAACACTGTCATTTCTCCCTTTTTTTTTTCTACCCTGGAAAGAAAACTCGTTAACATATATACTAAAAGAACAATTTAACTTGTTTCACTAGTACAATGCCTTATAAGGCTTAAGGTTAACAATGTTGCGTTTTCCTATCTTATTCCCTTCCTGATTTATCAAATTATATGAATTTGGTCTTGCAATTCCCACTACGCGGAACGGGCCCACATATAATAAAAATAATTTTGCGATCGTGCCGTCAATGGCTGAAGACTGATGACTTTTCTTTAAAAGTACAAGGTCATCGATTTTAAAAGTAATAACCCGATTATCCCTGCAATATTTCTCTTGCCGCTTACGAGCTCGGTTTAACATTCTACTACGTGCTATTTCCCAATGTACTTCAATTGCTTGCTCCGATTTTCTCTCAACATTAATTGGTAACCTCAATATCTTTTTCAACGGATTATCTAGATCCTCAGTTCTCTGCAAAAACAAAGGTGTATACCCCGTACTTTCATGTGTGACATTATTTAAACAGGTGTCAATTTTTGTAACTCATAAGCCCATCTAGTATGACGTCTAAAACAGTATACCCTCAACAACCGACCTATATCCTTGTTAGCACGTTCCGTCATATTTTCTTGAGGGAAACATGGCGAAATCCTTTTGATGTTTATCCCTAAATTACCTAACTCTCGACCCCAAGCTTTAGACACAAATTGCGTGCCATTGTCACTCAAGATTCACTTCGGCGTCTGCACATTAGGTATGTAATCACGAATTATACGGTTTAAAATTGTAACCGCCGTGGCTCTCTTTAATGGATACAACCTTGCAAAACGGCTGAAAGCGTCGACTAAAACCAATCGTAGAGTAACACCGCCTCTCGACCTAGGCAACGGCCCCATAAGATCGATGCAAACTAAATCTCCGGGTTGTCTTACAATCACCGGATTCAATTCCCCATGACATATCCTGGAACTTTTACTCCTTTGACAAATGTCACATGACGCGACTATCTTCCGTACCTACCTTTGCATCTTTGGCCAATAAAATAACTACCTCATGTACTCAAATGTCTTCGCGCCCCCATAATGCCCAATACACGCGTGTTGTTGTCGCACTAAGTGAACCACTTGACCCTGGGGCACACAAATTTTGTACCCGGGCGAGATTTTATCACCCCTTTTAAATAAAACTTCTTCACGCAACTTGAACCATTTTTTAATACCCTTCTCCCTTTCTGTCGCAATTTCCTCATTATACTTCTCTAACACTTCAATCTTCCCTCCTATCCATTTCTCGACCCTTTTATCACTTTTGATGACTTTCAGTTTATCTTTAACCTCCTTATATTCCTTAGTTAACTGTAGAAAATTTATGGCTACATTTGCCTCCTGATAGGGCCTAGCATCTTTCTTGCTTCTTACAGGTATGCGGAATATAGCACATCGGCCACTACATTGTCCCTGGCCCGGCAATACTCTATAGTTATCTCAAACTCCTGCATAAATAATATCCACTTCGATAACCTCGCCGATTTCAACTTACATGTACAGAAAAAAGTCAATGACTTATGTTCAGTCACCAGCATTAATTTCCTTTCTAAAACTAAAGTGCGCCACTGCTGTAATGCATGGATCACAGCAAGAGCCTCCTTTTCCGTAACTGTATATCGGAGCACTCCGCCCTTCAACGTTCTACTGGTATATGCTATAACTTCCCGTTCAGCTTGCTCACCTAACTGATATAGACACGCCCCTATGGCAAAATCGGAGCCATCCGACTGCAAATAAAAAGGTTTTGCTAAATCTGGATGAGTAACCATTGTTACCTCTATATATTTCCTTTTAATTATTTCGAAAGCTTCCTGCTGTGTTTCATTCCACTTCCAACTTTCCCCTTTCCTCAACAGCTGCAACATCGGAATGGTATATTCCGCTTGATTTTTACAAAATCTTCTCTCAAAGTTAATTAATCCTAAAAATGCTTTAAGTTCCCTGTTACTGCGGGGACGCGGTTACTTACTAATAGCTTCAGCTCTCCGTGGATCGGCAGAGACCTCCGTTGCTGAGATTAAATGCCCTAAAAACAGAACCTGTTTACCGGCAAATAAACATTTCCTCAGCTTGACCGTCATACCCGCTTTCCTCATCACTTCAAACAACCTGTCTAGATGCTCCATATGCTCTGCTACGGTATCTGAATAGATTAAAATATCATCAACATAGATGCACGTAAACGATGCAAACTCCGGGCCCAACACTTGGTCTAAGCAACGAATTAATCCAGCCATAGCGGTTGATAATCCGTAAGGAATAACCGTGAACTGATATGTTTTGCCCTCAAATAAAAATCCTACATATTTTCGATGCTTCTCTTTTATTTCTATTTGCCAAAATGACGCCGCCAGATCCACGCAACTAAATCCCTGCTCCCTTTTAAAATTGGCCAGTAACTCTGCAGGGTTGGGCAGGATGACATAATCCTTGGCTATACGAGAATTTATATAGCGACTATCTAAACAAATTCTCACACTCTTGTCTTTTTTCTCTACGCAAACCAAGGGCGATACATATTCTGTTTGAGCCGGCTCAATAATTCCCCACTCAACCATCTTTAAAATCTGCCTTCGTACTTCCTCTCTATGCACCAACAGTATTGGATGCGCCTTCTTGACGAAAGGGCGATCATCTTCCATTATTATTTCGTGCTGATACCCTATTAATCTACCCGGATTTTCAGAAAAAGTCTCGGTATGTTTTGTTAATAAATCCCGCAAAATATCATTTTTTCCTCATTTAATAATTCAGCTTTTGAAGCAAAGCTTGCCACCTCCGCTTCTGAATATCGATGCTTACTTAGTAATTCACTACCCTTTTTTATAAGATGTAGTTTAGTTTTATCGGTTGTAGCTAAAAAATTAATGTGTAAGGGACTTTCCTTTTCTTTATCCCGAATGAGTTCGGCTACATGATACTTATCCCCAGATACGAACCTAACCTGCGATTTCTCAAAATCTATAATCGCGCGATTCTTATTCAATCAATCGCATCCAACTATGCAATCTTTATTCAAATTCGGTACTACTAAGCACACTACTTCTACTTCCACTCCATTTATCTTTAATGTTAACTGTTACGTCATAATCGAACATTTATTGGTATTGGTGACAATAAATACTATTAGTGCGGGTATCCTACAGTTTGTAGTGAAACATTTATACCGGCAGTGGAAGTGCGTGAAGTGAGTCGTACTCGAACCGTTAAAGAAGACAGTTGTACTCGAACCGTTACAAAAGACGGTCGTGTGAGAGCTTTTGGAAGCGACACCATTACCCGAACGTGCGTGTTCTTGGTTGTCCGCTAACCCTTTTGTGTGTGATTTTTATTGCCCAGAGCGGCACAGGCTTTAAAGGTATTTATACCCGTTATTAAGTAGTTTGTTGTAGTTGCTTTATTTATTACATATCCGCTACACTGCCATCGATATTGCTACAAAAAGGCAATTGGTCCTTCCCTATAATTAACATATCTATATCACTCATTCATCCCATACATCCAGTGGTCCAAACGATCTGAATTTCACTAGTCCTATGGTTTTATACGCATGTCCTAAATTAAATATTATTTTGCATTTCAGCGAGCGTTTTAATTAATGATTTAGCTTTAAATTTGTGTTCAAACCCTATATTTAGCGGGTTAAAATATGTACAATATTAGCTACATACTTTCGTTAAATTAAATAAGCGATTTCGCCGTAATTAAACCAACAAGCGTTTAGTTACAAACAAATACTTTAGCATCAAATTTGTTAGTTTTCACTCTTAAATTTATTTTAGCGGCATAAAACACACAGCAACCTGAAAATTATAATTCGCTTTATACTTCTCAAATAAGAAAGGTAAAGGGATTTTCTTTGTGTAAAAGCCATTGCACGTTTTGTATCACATACAACCTTTCAGTCGGTTTGCAGTAAAATATTGAACACATTTGCAGGAGTAATAGAATGTAAAAGCTGCATTTTTCTTGCAATATGTTAAGCCACATGTTTAAACGTTCCTGTGATCTTTTGATGGTAAAAGCCGCCCGGGTTTAAACTGTAAATCTTATCTTTACGCTTTGTTTGACAAACCGTTAGGTTTTTGACGTGTTGCTTAAGACCCCATTGCAGGCTAATAGTCATAAACGTGATTTATCGATTTATGCGCTATTTTACATTTTTCGTGCCTTGAACAACTCATAATATTTTAATATTTCTCAGCGCACATCTGAGCGGTTACCGTTTTACAGCATTTTATTGTAGGTTTCTCAGAATAACAGTCACTATGGCTCCGAAGAAAACACATGTATCAGAGCTCGAATTACTGAAAATACGCATTATGGAAATGTTGGAACTTGGCAACGCTATACAAAGTAATTCAAGTTTAAAAACGTTGTTCTATATTCAAACAAGGGGAGTCAATGACATTTACGCCAATTTTAACAGAGTTTTAGTTGATGTCTTAGCGTCCTGTGACGAGGTAGAATTATTGAATTACCACGCTTTACGGAAAGAAGTGGATTCCGCTTATTATTGCATACTGCTGCATCTTGAAACGATGCAAGAAATGCGGGCACAAATTACGGAAAATGCTCCAAGCAGCACGGGATCAAAATTGTTACCGTTAAAGCTCCCACATTTTAATAATGAGGTAACGGAATTTTATCTTTTATCGATTTATTTGATAGTCTGGTTTATAATAATGCGTCGCTGTCCAATATCGAAAAATTAAATTACCTTATCAATTGCTGTAGCGGGGAGTTTTTGAAAATCATTAAATCGGTACCCATTTCGGGAGATAATTCTATCATTTCATATAATGCCTTGCGTGAGCGATTTAGCAATCCGCGTTTATTAGCAACTTTGCATTGGAAGGCTATGAAAGACTTCCCACCTTTAAAATCAGAAGACCCTAAGAAACTTAGGGCACTTATTGATTGTTTTTCAGAGAACCTTGCTGTTCTAACTAACTTAAAGTTTCCCACTGAACATTGGAACTTTATTCTAGTCGATTTTCTTTTAGAAAAACTTGATCCGTTTACTAGAAAATGCTTTGAACTCCAATCAGATCCGAAGCAAATACCCAATTTCGATGATTTGAGATATTTTTTAACTCAACAATGTGCAGCGTTGGAAACCTTTTCTTCAACCGCACCTGTTTCTTATTCGACGACTGTCCATACAGCTCACACGTCAGTGCCTAAGAAATCCTCAGCGTTTCAGTTTAAACCAAGAGTTTCTTCTAACGTAGTTTCACTGGATACACCAAGTAGCTCCAGTGACTCAAAGAATTCATTTTCGCACCATTGTCCTTCTTGCAAAGGCAATCACTTAATTTACAGATGTCAATCGTTTCTAAAGAAAACTCCGACAGAACGTTTCGACATTGTCAAACGCTTACGCCTTTGTTTAAATTGCTTACGAACAGACCATGCGTCCATGCAATGCAAATCTTATAATTCCTGTCGAACTTGCGCCAAGCCGCATCATACCTTGCTACATTTTGAAGCGCAACCTGCTTCTAGCCGTTCAGCTGAATCGACCGCTACACACATGCATAAAAATGCCAATAGGACGCAGTCAGCCTCTCCTATTCCGGCAAATGTTTTGTCTTCACAGACGAATTTAAATCCTGGGGTTACTGTATTACTCTCCACTGCTGTTGTGGAAGTTCAAGACCGGTCTGGTAGATACAAACCGATCAGGGTACTCTTAGACCCTGGCTCTCAAGCTAGCTTTATTCGAGACGATTGCGTGAGCAAACTTTGGCTTCCACGCATACGTTCTCAAGTTCCGATTTATGGACTTGGGCAGATAACTTCAGTGTTCAATAGAGGTGCCGTCAGCTGCACCATTCGCTCTATTTTAGACTCTGAAAAATCTCTAAAAGTCACAACTTTTGTGCTTTCGTCAATATCTGGCAAATTACCCAGCGTTGAAGTTCCTAATAATTGGGAACACTTATGCGGCCTGCACTTTGCAGACCCGACCTGGAACTCTCCAGGAACTATTGACATGCTCCTTGGAGCAGATGTTTATCCGTTCATCATCAATGGCGGTGTTATACATGGCAAATTTCTTCAGCCTGCCACCATAAATACAATTTTTGGTTGGACTATTATTGGTCCCACAAAAAGCTTGCAGTCTGATACTGTCCAAGCATTTTTTACTTCTGTAGAAGATCCTATCGACCAGACCCTAAGGCGGTTTTGGGAGATAGAAGAGTTGCCATCCAAGCCTTATACTTCTCCAGAAGAAGAAAAGGCAGATTTGATTTTTGAAAACACGTTTTCTCGTGACCCTAGAAGTATTGTTGCGTTACCGTTCAACGATACTTTGCCCGTTTTTGATAAGTCCTTTGACATGGCTAAAAAACGACTATTTTCGTTAGAGCGCAAATTGCATGCTCAACCGGAGCTACGCGCACAGTACAACAATTTTATGCAGGACTATCTTGATGCGGGCCATATGGCATTACTCGATTCTCCGCCCGTTGGGAACGATAATTATTTTTTACCCCATCACCCTGTGTTTAAAGAGGAAGGTCATACTTCTAAAATTCGTGTGGTTTTTGACGCCTCTGCAAAGGCTAAAAACAACGTGTCACTTAATGACACTCAATTGGCTGGACCTAGTCTCCAAAATGATATTTCGTCAATCTTATTGAAATTTCGTACTCATCGTTTCGTTTTTACTTGTGATGTTCGCCAAATGTATCGACAAATTTTGGTTACCGAAAAACATCGAAAGTTTCAATTAATTGTTTGGCGGTTCTCCGCAGAAGAACCCATTCAGACTTATCAGCTTAATACAGTGACCTATGGTATTAAGTCATCGCCTTATCTAGCATTAAAAACTCTTCAGCGATTGGCCATTGACGAAGGCAAAAGGTTTCCGTTAGCCGCTGAGGCTATACGGTCAAATCTATATATTGACGATTTCGTCGCTGGTGGAGATTCTATACAATCGGCCCGAGAAATTAAAGATCAACTCATCCGACTTTTACATTTGGCTGATTTTGAACTTCGAAAATGGAGTTCTAATTCAGTTTCTATTTTGGAAGGCATTCCGTCAGATTTTTGCCAATATACTTCTCTCGATTTCGATTCTGACGAATCAATAAAAATATTAGGTCTTCAATGGTCACCTACAGAAGATATTTTCTCATTTCGGGTTAAACCATTAAACCCAATATGTACAAAGCGCAACATACTTTCGCAAGTTGCCAGAATATATGATCCATTGGGGTTTTTAGCCCCACTAACACTTTTTGCGAAACGCCTAATCCAGCATCTGTGGATGTTAGGTTTAAATTGGGATGACATCCCACCAGCAGACATTTCGTCTCAATGGCAGCAGTATCAAGAAGAATTGCCGTTATTATCGTCATTAAAGTTACCACGTTGTTTACCCCCTTCGGATCCTTTTACTTGTCATTTGCATGGGTTTTGCGATGCTAGCGAGGTAGGGTATGCAGCGGTAGTATATTTCCAGTTCATAAATCAAACTACTGGAGAAATAACTGTCTAATTTGTAACCGCTAAAACAAAAGTAGCGCATTTCAATTCCACGTTTGGAATTATGTGCCGCCGTTTTATTAACCGATTTACTTTCTTTTACCATTCGGTCTTATCAAGGCTTGATTGAAATCTCCGATGTTTCAGCGTGGAGTGATTCTACGGTCGCTCTCACTTGGATACGTTCTCCACCTTTTCGTTGGAAAACTTTTGTGGCAAACCGTGTTAGCCACATTCAAGAAATCATTGCACCTAGTCGATGGTTTTATATTAAATCTTCGCATAATCCGGCTGATCCTGCATCTCGGGGATTAATGCCAAGCGCGGTTATTTCATGTTCGCTATGGTGGGCGGGGCCTGAATGGCTTCACTACCATAGTGACTCGTGGCCGCCTCAACCAACATTGTCAACCTCAATTGCTGAGGTAACTACGGAAAAGAAGATCCTAACATTTGTCGCTCAAACAGATCCAAACGTCATTGACATTTTACTATGTCGCTATTCATCGATATATAAAATCCAAGGCATCGTGGCTTACATTTATAGATTTTCTAAACCCATGGCTCAACGTCATACGGGTCCCTTAACAGACATCGAATTACACAATGCTCTCATGATTATCGTTCGGCATGTACAAAATGTTACATTTTCAAAGGAAATAGCTTCGATCAAGGCAAACCGTAAATTACCTAAAAGCTTGCGAAAACTTTCTCCATTTGTTGATCCACAAAATATCTTAAGAGTAGGTGGGCGCTTGACACATTCTTCGCTTTCCTATTTCGAAAAGTTTTCTGCGTTATTGCCTCATCGGCACCGATTAACCTAACTTATCATTCGTTCAACTCATGAAAGGTATTGCCATCCCGGTGTTAATACCACAGCGTATCTTATCCAACAGAATTTCTGGATCCTTTCTATTAAAAATTCAATCAGAAATTATTTATCATCATGTCATAGATGTTTTCGTACCAAACCGGTCCTGGTAACTCCTCCTATGGGAGACCTACCGGCAGCACGTATTACCCAAATCAAACCGTTCAGTATTGTTGGTGTTGATTTTGCTGGCCCTCTTTTAATAAAGGCTAACCGCCTACGAGGCTCTAAATCTCTTAAGGCCTATATTTGCATTTTTGTTTGTTTTGCCACTAAGGCAGCACATATTGAACTTGTTTCGGATTTGTCGGCAGACGCGTTTCTTGCTGCTTTGCGACGATTTATAGCACGTCGAGGACGCTGTTCTCAAATATTTAGTGATTGCGGTACTAATTTGGTAGGTGCCTATCGTCAGCTTATGAGTTATCTGCATAGTGCAGTAACCTCAGAAAGAATAAAGTGGTCGTTTAATCCACCTAGCGCCCCTCACTTCGGTGGCTTGTGGGAAAGCGGTGTTAAGTCGGTAAAGACACACCTAGCTCGCGTAATCGGCGAACAAAAACTTACCTTTGAGGAACTTTACACAGTTCTTACTCAAATTGAATCTGTTCTAAATTCAAGGCCACTCTGCGCTTTGAGTTCGGATCCAAATGACTTGCGTTGCCTAACACCAGGTCATTTCCTAACTATGGAGTCTCTTTCTGCACCACCAGATGAGGACCATTCAACCAACGTTTTATCATTAAAGAGCAGGTGGAAACTCCTGCAAAAACTCCACCAAGATTTTTGGGCTCGCTGGAGCCATGAGTACTTACATACTCTGAATCAGAAAGTTAAATGGCACTCTAAGGTAGGTGTCCGACAAGTTGAAAGGGACACTATTGTCCTCATCAAAGACGACCAGCTTTCTCCACTTCAATGGAAGTTTGGTCGTATTATTAATACTTTTCCCGGTGCGGACGGTATTATACGTGTCGCTGAGATCAAAACTGCACATGGCACATTAAAACGACCTTTGGTCAAACTAGCGCCGCTACCGGTATTTTAATTTTATTTTATGTTTAGATGTATATACACATTTCTTACATGTATAGTAGTATATTATTTTTAAATATTTGCTTATTTACATATATATTTTTATTTTTGCATAGTTGGTAATATCGCTCGCTGTAGTGTACCACCCTATCTTTCGTTACCTGTTTTCCTAGCAAGGTCAAATCCCATGTGATTTCCTTCACCCAACTTACTTCCCCCCCTTTTCAAAATTCTATGAATTTGGTGGGCGGTATGTTACGTCATCATCGAACATTTATTGGTATTGGTGACAATAAATACTATTAGTGCGGGTATCCTACAGTTTGTAGTGAAACATTTATACCGGCAGTGGAAGTGCGTGAAGTGAGTCGTACTCGAACCGTTGAAGAAGACAGTTGTACTCGAACCGTTACAAAAGACGGTCGTGTGAGAGCTTTTGGAAGCGACACCATCACCCGAACGTGCGTGTTCTTGGTTGTCCGCTAACCCTTTTGTGTGTGATTTTTATTGCCCAGAGCGGCACAGGCTTTAAAGGTATTTATACCCTTTATTAAGTAGTTTGTTGTAGTTGCTTTATTTATTACATAACCGCTACGCTGCCATCGATATTGCTACAAAAAGGCAATTGGTCCTTCCCTAGTATTAACATATCTATATCACTCATTCATCCCATACATCCATTAACAATATCTGTTGTTTAACCTTTTGTGTCCTTGCACCTACAGCCACGGCAATATCAATATTTGTAACCGGCAGTATTGGAAAATCCTGTAAAGTCATCAAAATTTCATAAAGTCTATCCGATACCGCACAAAATTTCGCTTCCGCTATCTATTAATACAATGCAATCCAGATTAGCTACTTTAGCGTTTATACACGGTTCCGTAACCTCCACCACATCCCCAGTACTCTCATCATCACTCAACAACATCTGACTATCATTATAGAAACGAGTAATAGAACGCACATGTCTCCTATTATTCGTATTAGATTCTTGCTCCTGAACACCCCTTATGACAGAATTATTAACTACAGCTACCGGTTGCCTACCATCGCGACCCTCTTCATGCGAGCTACGACCCTGTATTTCTCTATCATCCCTATAGTTTCTATTCCTTTCATTACGCCAGCCAAATCTTTTCCTGTCCTTCCTATTATAAGTTTCGTCCATCTTAAATAAATATTTCTCGACTTCATCTATTTTTGTGAAACCCTGAGTGACAATACCTCTTTGTACTTCGTCGGGAAAAAGTTTAGAAAGCATTTCAATCAATGTTCCCTCAGAAATCTTTTCCGTAAGAAAACTTGCTTCCCTTACAAATTTTTAGAAATATGCTACCTTACTTCCTCTTTCAAAATTGCCGTAATTAATTTTAAGGTATAAATCCTTCTGTTTTTCTATACACCAATATCTATTTTTAAAAGCGTCAGAGAAATCTGCATAGGAGTTAAACGAACTTTAATTTAAAGTGGCCCATTCCGCGGCACCGCCTTTTAAACAATTAATTACCAAACTAACCCTATAAGTATGGGGAACTCCTGCATCATTAAAACATTTTTGAATTTTGTTAAGAAATACAATAGGATGCATGACCCCATTAAGACTGAAACTTAGTTGCAACCCCCCCAATTCCTTAAAATGCGCTAAATACGACTTATTTTCTACAACACATTTATTTTCAACTTCACTTTCTCGTTTTATTATTTGTTGATCGACCAAAGTTCCCACTGTGCTTTGTAGCGAAGCAATTCCTTCAGTTAGGCGCAGCAACACCAACTGTAAATCATTAGGTACTGTAGTCGGTACCAATGTGTTTTCTTCTGAACACACCGAGCTTTCGTCTTTACTCTTTTTGTTTTTACGTGGCATTGTTTCCTATTTGTTTATCTACAATTCTCGAATACCGGATAAGTACGCTACAGAATCCGCCAGGAGAATGTAATTTGAGAACCTTAATAAAATTGGTAGTAGCTCAAAATTTATTTCACGTAATTTATACCTTGTCGTGTACTATTAATTAACGTTTCTATAACCAAGAGTTTATATCCGCTTCCTACCTCGCGATAATTAATATCACTCAGCTCCATTCAATGAAATACTTTATGCTTACGTACCTGGATTGTAGCATTCGTTAGTATTTTGTTTGGCTTACGTGCAAATTTCACTTGTTTATCAAGCCAGCCAGCTGCAGATCAGCGTCTCCTCACGTGCAAGGTTGCTGCACTCACTATCTCATTTTCTCCCACTAATTTTTAACACTCCGTCGCGGTTAGTCAAGAATTAAGGAACTTATTCTGTTCGCTTTACAATCGACACTTTCACATATATTCCAAAACCGCTTTGTGGTTAATTTAATTTACAATTTCAACATCGAATTATATGTCTCACGTTGGGCGCCACATGAAAAGATACTTTTTTAGTTTATATTTGTTAGATTAAAATGCCACAGCTACTGTTACGATAATACACGAAGATCTCAGGGTTAAACACTTTATTTTATCAAAGTAAGCTTGTATTCTCATATAACGAGTATGAACAATGTAACTAAAACCACACTACGAAAACTATACTGTCATCAAATTATTAATCTCTAAAATACTACATTATAATTAATACTAAGTATTAAGATCTGCCATGAGCTTTAATGCTCATCGCATGCACGTCGCGTAACAACTGCCTCGCTTTCGCGTCGCTGTCGCACAAAAAGCTTAAACTACCTGCCTAGATACTAATATGCCCACTTCACCCTATAAGGCAATTTCACCCTATAAGGCAATTTCTCCCTATAAGGCAATTTCACCGTATAATGCAATTTCACCCTATAAGGCAATTTCACCCTAAAATAACTGGAACAAAAGACGTTAGAGAATGTTTATAAATATGATAGAATTTGAGGTTTGAGGTTTGGGGTTTGAGAGTTGTAGGGGCTAATCTTTGGGTAAAAATTTCGGTGGAAAGTGTAAAGATACTGACTCGTCTAGATAAATATATACGGTTTTTGATTGGATACAAAAATGATTGGGTGGAGCTTTCGCCTCCTTATGGGGAATGCAATGTATGGGACAAAAATGACCAGAACGGACCTTGATTCGCCTTATGGGAATTTACATGTAAAAATGAACGATTTTGCGCTAGAACATTCCCTGCTTACCTACTTACTTCCATTGATTTTTATTCTGAGCTAGCCTATATATCTCCCTGAAATTCACACGGTCGACATCTTTCACTATCCGTGTGTAATAGTCACATATTTATTCCTTCCCCTATCATTTTTTTTTATTATGCTAACCTAACCTATAAACTGCTCTCTAAACACGTTAAAGCAGGCCATTGTATGCCATACCCTTTTACCTAATATTCCCTATGCTTATCCTATTTAATTTTACTACAGTACCACCTTACTTGTAGACCTATTACTAATTCTTATTTTACTACTAGTTATTAACCTTTTTCCTTATTTGACCTTCAAACGCTCTGTCCCAAAAAGTTACCCCATAGACTCAACCTATCTTTTTCACTACATTATTAGACCTTACACTACCTTACCTACTTTGCTGCACACCGGATTCGCGACCATCAGCAGCCGAGAATCTAGAAGTCCAGTGATCCACCTAACCTAATGCACGCGCGACTTGATCATCGGTAGCCTGATATCGGATTTCGCACCGCAATTCTTCAGATTTCCCTTTGCCCGTGCTTACCTACCTTATTTTAACTTAATATCTACCACCCTAATCTTAACCTAGATGCTTTCCGTTGGGACTCCGACCATCGGCAGCCGGAAATCGGGAGGCTCAACGGAAAGTCAAAACCAGCTTCGCGCATATCCTAGACCGTTAGCAGCCGGATATCGGGATGCGCGCAGTTCCTAACAAGTGTTTACATAGTTGCTATTTTCTTATCTCTACTTACTTCCTTGCCTAGATAGTATTTCTTCTGTTCTTCCTATCTTGATCGTCTTGCGTTCTATAAAGACTCAATATATTTTGTTCGTGTTCTACATGTATATGTTTGGGCATCTGTATTTAGTATGTGATATTGTTCTTGATTCCGTTGTTACAGTATACGCGGCTAGCTCTAACGCCGTTACATAACCTATACAGACCACGTTTTTACCGGATGATGCAATCGCAATGTTTATGTCAATTTACATGCACATTTTAGGTAATGTTCAACTTACTTACGTGATATGTATATCTCGGAATTTCTCATCTTTGGGTTTACCATGTGGGATGATTTTCGTAAATACGCCGGGTTGAACATCAAATTATTATCCGTTGATCTTCATATTGATATTGCTTCATGTAGGAGATTGGAAGGAAATAGGTAGTGGGCACGATAAGGTAAGGGGAGATAAAAGTAAACTACATACCTTCTTTAAAACTACACCGCACTTCCACACTTTAATTGGGTAATTAGGGAGAAAACGGGTAAAAGCCTTCACAGAGATCGTGTAATTATCAAGTTAGAAGACTCCGAAGTGGCTCCAACTCGACATTTGCGTTCATTTCATCTTTTTGAGGTATCGCGTTTCTGAGGTCCCAATTTTTGTTATATGGCGATACGCCAGTTGGCGAACGAAGACATCAGAGACGATATTTTTCGTCAACGGTTAGAGAGCAACTTTCTTTATTACAAAGAAAAGGGAACAGGCGCTTCGAGTTATTACGTTGTCGAAACAGGATTAAAACATTTGCGATAATTGTATGTTTGCTCAAGGCAAGCCTTCATGTACCTTTTTTAAACGATACAAGTTAAGGAATTTTTAGACAAACAAGTACAGATGTTGTAATATGGAAATTGGAACTTGTATTTTAATATATACGGAGTATATTATTATGGATAGTATTTATTTTTTATTATTTAATTGGGGTTGAAGGGTTGAATTTCAGCCAATGGTTCAAAAATTGCTTACGGGAATTTTTGAAACGTTACATCCCCTCCTTTACATACTAAATTTAGTTTTATTTTTGTTAATTTGCATACCGTATCTCTCTGTTAGAACTGCTTTCATTTTATTAAAAGCAGAATCTACTTCTTCCTTGCTAGGTGCCAATATTGCTATTTCATCTGCAAATCTGATCGTATTAATCGTTTATTCCTGCATAATAGTTTTGTATGTCTTTCTGCATTTGACAGTATACATTGCCTTTTCGATATACAAGTTAAAAACTAAGGAGGTACGGTACATCCCTGTCTCATCCCTACCTAACATTTACTTAAAACCCCGAGCAGGGAAATTCCCCAGCATATTAATGTTTTAGTGCAAGCGTATGTAAAAGCTACCCAAAGATTTAGTTCTTACCAAAGTCTAGTCATTGACGTATCATTTTGTTTGATAACATGCAAAGATTTACGCCGTTGTACCCACCAATGTGCGTCAAAAAACTTTTTGTTTTGGAAGGGAGAAACGTTTCGTGGGAGCGAATGTTTCGAAACAAAAGTCTTGGCTACCGATCTCCCTTGAGTATAGACGTGTTGTAGTGCTCCGAAATATCGATAAAGTGATCCCTTCCCTTCCGTACATATGCTCTATCGCTCAACACTAATCGGAGCTTCGTCGAAGAGGGCTACAACCAGGCAAACACTGTGATAGCAGGATTTCGCCCACGACATACTTGCAAAGATTTTAAAGCCGTTGTATCAGGAGTAAGATATCGCGGATAGTTGCTAGTTATAATATACACAGCATTTGGTCACCCCAAAAAACTTAACCTCCGAGTAAATCTGAGGTTATATATGGTAAATATTAACCCTACCGATCTCTAAATGCGGTGATTTTAAAATTATTTTAATAGCGCCAACAACCTGGGGTTCCTGTGATAAATTTGAGTTTGTAAAAAGAAAAGTTGGCTTCTTCACATGTGTAAAAATTGGTTGGTATAACGTATATTATGTATAAAAATGTTCGTGTTTGCATGTATCTAATATCTGTCTAAAAAACATTAAAAGTTGTATGTTTAAATGTAAAAACATTCTAAAATTCCATAAAAATCTTCAATTATCGATTTTAAAATATCGTCCCTGGTAATATTTTAGTAACTTCCGATTTACGGGTTGATAAACTGTTAATACTAAATATTAAATATGGTTAATGCGTCCCATTTCGTATGGACCTGCACCTTGCCGAAGTTCTAAATTACTAGAACAGGTGAAATGGCTTGCGTGTTCTAATGAGCTAAAGAGTCAAACTACAGGTCCAACCAAAGTAGTAGGGTCGTTAGTGAGGAACCAGACTAAGACAGGTCCCCGAAAGAGGGCAGCGGCTCTTTCGGTACTTAGATTGGCAGAGACCATAGGGGTCGGTATGGCAGTCTAAGACACACTACCGCGATGTGGAAGGCAACGGGAAACCACCACATTATCTCCCAAGTACACAGCGTACCTAAATTATAGTAAAATGATGGCATTCTCTGGGGTAAAATATTCCGGAGTTAAAATAGTCCCCCAGTCGGATCTCCGGGAGGGGACTACTTCGGAGGATGCGATCAGAAAGTTAAAAATAAAAGTCGGGAACATTCTGCGAGTCGGAGCGTGGAATGTTAGAAGTATGAAGCAAGTAGGTAAGCTAGAGAACCTAAAAATCGAAATGAATAGGTTATCACTAGACATAGTAGGGATCAGCGAAGTTCGGTGGCCAGAGGCGGGGGATTTTTGGATACAAAGAGCAAACAGCAGTAATAGAATTAGAGCAGGAACGTAGAGAAGTAAACATTAGGAAAGGGGTGAGACAGGGATGTGCCCTATCCCCATTGATTTTTAACTTGTACATAGAAGAGGCAATGAATACTGTCAAATGCAGGAAGACATTTGGAACTACTATGCAGGGACAAAAAATTGATATGCTTAGATTTGCAGATGATATAGCGGTATTAGCGTCTAGCAAGGAAGAGTTAGAAGCTGCTCTTAATGAAATGGAAACAGTTCTAACAGAGAGATACGGTATGAAAATTAACAAAACTAAAACTAAAGTTTTACTATGCAAAGGTGTGGAAAATAAATCAAAAACAAGAATACAAGTATGTAACACGAACTTACAAGAGGTTAAGGATTTCTGTTACCTAGGAAGCCAAATAACGCAAGATGGGAAAAGCACAAAAGATAAAACAAAGATTAGCACAAGGTCGTGCGACATTTAACAAGAAAAAGCAAATACTGTGCTCAAAGACCACAAACATAGAAACAAGGAAAAGATTGCATAAAACATATGTGTGGAGCACAGCACTGTACGGCTGTGAAGCCTGGACAGTAGGAAAAGCGGGCAAGAAAAAGCTAGAAGCCTTTGAAATGTGGTGCTACAGACGTATGATGAAGATATCATGGACAGACAAAGTTAAGAACGAAGATGTACTAAAAATGGTAGGGGAAGAAAGAAATATGTGGAAAACGGTAAAAAATAGGAGAGATGATAGGCCACATACTACGGCATGAGGGAATAGTGCGGAATATATTAGAAGCAGAGATAGGAAAAAAGAGAAGAAGAGGCAGACCTAGGCTAGACTACTGCACACAGATAGTAAAAGATGTAGGCTGCAGGAATTTCAGGGAGATGTGTAGGCTAGCCCAGAATAGAAATCAATGGAGGTACGCATCCAACCAATCCCAAGATGGATAAACTAATGACGAGATTATACTGTGCTTAAACACGATGATTACTATAAGTAACTACAAGGATTGGTTGGACAACATTCTCAAATAATGTTACGTGTTTGAAAGGATTTACTGGAAAACCATTATTTCGGCAAATACCTAAGTGTTGGGGGATCTTGGTAGCCACAGATTGCTTAACCCCCTTCACTGAATCTCGGTGAAATAGGGCATAAAATTAGAAAACAATAGAAGGGGAACGAGCTGTATACACAGTCTTTTGAAATGCTGTGCTTCAGATGTATGAGGACGATAGCATGGACAGACAAAAATAATAACAAATAGGTTATAGAAATAGTAGGGAAAGAAGGATGTCTGGGGAAAAGGATAAGAGAAATAGAAGGGCAGAATGCGTTCTAAGGAATTTTTGGGTAATAGTATGGGATATATTACAAGCAGAGATAGGAAAAAAGAGGTAGATGTTGACCTAGATCAGATAGTGATAGATGCAGACTGTGCAAATTTCAGGGAAATCTGTAGGTTAGTTCAGAATAGGAAACAATGATGGTACGCGTCTAACCAGTTCCAGGACTGAAGACCTAATGATGATGGTTAATGCGTCATTCCATTGTATGAACCTAACAATAGTTTAACTTATAAATCTAAGTAGTGTTTGTGTTAATGTTCTAAATAATTTATTTTAAAGTATCATTGAATATCGGTGAAATAGAGTACATTTTTAGAAAATAATACACAGGGAAAAGTGTAAAAAATAGGATTAGCTCAATCCTTGCTGTATCTAACAAGAAACAGCAGTTGCTATGTTCGAAGACAACGAACATAGAAATAGGAAAAATTGTTGAAAACATATGTCTGAAACAGAGCATTGTATGTCTGTGAAACGTGGACAGCAGGAGAAGTAGACAGGAAAGTGGTAGAAGTCTTTGAATTGGGGTGCTACAGATGTGTGATGGATGATATCATGGACAAACAAAGTTAAGAACAAAAAAGGTTCTAGGAATTGTAGAGAAACAAAGATATTTGTATGGAAAACAAAGAAAATAGAAAAGATTGAATGATAGCACGTTCTAAGGCGTGAAGGAATAGTGCGGGAAGTATTAGAAATAGTGAAAGGAAACGGGAGATTTAGAGCTAGATTAAACTATTGCACATAGATAGTGAAAGATGTAGGCTGTTGGAATTTCAAGCAAACGTGTAGGTTAGGTCAGAATGTGAATCAATGGAGGTACTCTAACCGGTTCCAGGACTGAAGACCTAATGCTGATGATCTCATAGCAATTGGCTAATGCCATAGCACCGAAATATTATTACATCACGATTAAACATGATATAATTATAAGATATTGCTTCAAAATTATGCCATGAACTTAAGGTTCATGTGCTCTTCGCAGCTAATTCGGGCAAACTTAGGTTAGAATCGCCAGAAACTTGATAGATAAAAGTTAGATCTTGAAGATGTTATGACTACAATTACATTTATAGCTCCTTAACGCAATGCTACTTTACAACGCCATTCAGAATCAATGTAAAAATAAAACTAAGCAGAATCGTCTAAATTGTTTGCCAAAAGTAAATGTGAATATTACCTTCAGGACTTTTTAAATTTTCATTAACAGTTCAACTACTAAATTCTCGTTTCAACACTAAAGTTTATTCAATCTAGTGTGTTCTGCGTTGTGACGTCTTACTTGTTACCTTCCACTTTTAATAAATATTTATGTTACACATTTTGCAGGTCTTTCCAAGGTAATTTATATTTAAGTGTTGTTAATCGATTTATTCTTACTTACAGTTTTTTAAACGTTTAAATGAAGAAATAAAATTTTTAGCATTGCACAAGAAAAACATACATTTATAGAATGATAAATCCAAAATAAGCCTCCGGTCTATTTTTATTTCTATCTATTTTAGTAGAAGAAAACACTTTCCGTACTTTACGACCTCTCGTTTCTATTTGCACATCAACTTTTTATGCATCATTAAGTGACGTAACAAGCCTTGGTTTAGTTAAGGATAATCAACTTTCAAAATAGTAGAAATATAACAGCTGTACAGTGTAAATTAATTTATTAACGTAGAATAAACTTTATTCATTCCTGAATCTTTTTTCGGTTTTCTTCTTGGAAACAACTTAATTAAATAAACCGACACGCGAAAACGACTTGCTCCATTTTTTGCTTCTTCCTCGTTTATTTAAATCTATAGGTTGAACTGATTGTTCATTCAAAAGGTTTTTTCAAAGCCCTTGCAATTAACGAATAACTTACCGACTTTCGAACCTATATGAAATTTTGGAAATGCCTATAAGGGTATACAATAAAGAGGGAGGTTCTGAAGTTTGCATCACGTCCAGTAGACGAAAATATTAGAAATATTTGACAAAGTAATGTGTCATTACAGCAAGGAAAGTCTTGACAACATTAGTAGTAAGATTGGTCGATCCTGGCACAAATCCACCTTATGAAATCCACCCAATCCACCGCACTAACCTAGGTTTTTACATGTGAAAACCCACTATGGAGCAAAATCCACTTTATGAAATCCACCCAATCCACCGAAGTCACCCAATCCACTCGATCCACCCGATCCTGGTGCAAATCCACCTATAGTATTCTCCGAATCCACCCAATCCACCGAATCCACCTTATGGGAACCACCACTCGGAGCGTTTTTCTTAGGATATGATACATAAGTTTGATCTAGAATTGCCGGGCAATCTAACCCCGTTTGAGTAATTTAAATCAAACCACCCTTACAAAGTTTTCTGTGGGATAATTCTAAGAAACCTAATAAAACGCATAAACTAAGTTTAGAAATTTCCTCACTCGTTTCCTGCCGCCTTCCTAGCTCATCTTTCGAGATAAATATATCTTGTTTGGTGTCAATAAATATTAGATTTTCTCAGCTACCTGAATTTCTAGGAGTCTTTTTAGATAGCATCCCCCCGGAGCTACCCTCATTTTAAGATTTTTACCAGCAGCGATTTCTGACCGTCCTTATACATTTTTTAGCCATGCGATACATCAAATTAATCTAGAATTTTACGCAAAATCTGAATCTGTAAACAGATTTAAATCGGGACAACTACTAACCGTTTACACACATACCCTCTAGCGAACATATAAAAGATTATTTTTGTTTCTTTTAAGATAAATATATCTTGTTTAGTATCATTTAGTACTAGATTTTTTTCAGCTACCTGAATTTCTAGGAATTTTTCAGGGAGCTACCCTCATTTTAAGATTTTTCACCAGCAGCGATTTCTGACCGTCCTTATAAAATTTTTGGCCATGCGATACATCAATTTAATCTAGAATTTTACGCAAAACCTGAATCTGCAAACAGATTTAAAATCGGGGCAACCCCTAACCGTTTACACACATACCCTCTAGCGAACATATAAAAGATTATTTTTGTATCTTTTAAGGTAACTATATTTTTTTTGGTATCAACTAATATTAGATTTTTCTAGGGAGTCCAAATCTTTAAATAGATTTTAAATAGAACCGCCCCTTACAAAGTTACACCTTTTAAAGACCCAACCCTCAAATTTTTGCTCATCTATATTTAACTCCATTTTTAAAACCTATTTTCACTACCCGAGACATATGATTTAACCAACCATTTCCCGAAAATCTAAAACCGTTGGAATTTTAGTAATAAATCCTTTATAAGCCATAAGTGTTTGATATTTAAAACCGTTTTCAAATAGTAATGTTCTGTTTTCAGAATAATGTAAAACATTCCAATGTAATGTGTTTTTAATATATAAATGGGAAGGTTGAGTTTAAGTAGCAATCAACGACACTTTCTCTTATTTATATTATTGACTACATGTTTGAAGTATACAAAAAATATGTTTCAATGCCCTACATTAGAAATCGATGCATAATTGTTTGTGGATTATTTATTTACTCAAGGTACTGGAAAGTACCATACTTTGACTAGTCATAATAGATATTAAGTAGATCAATTAGTATGCAATTATGACAAGTGTTTAAAACCCGACCTAATTACCAAAAGTCTATTCATATCGGCATTCCGTGCGCTATTATTGCTTTGTGTAAAGTTACGTCAAAATTTCAAATATGCAGAAGATAAGAGAAAACCTAATAAATCCTCATGCAATTACGCTTGTAATAAAGAAGGAACAATAAACGCTTTTATAAGAAAACGCACTTTCAAAGATCAGTTTAAATAAATACGAAAACAGCATTCGTGTTACATCATTTATTTTGTACAATTATCCAAAAGCTTTATCTATACAAAACACAGACGAGGCGATTTTTGGAAACAAAGGGTAACCATACTGAATAGTTGGTTCAAACGTAAGGAGTACAAAGCAGAGCATTGGTTCTCGATTAAAGATGATGAGGGAGTGTTAATCCACAACACGAAACAACATATCAGGAGATCACACGTTAGACCTACTTAGTTTTAAGGAATCTTTTCAATTTAAATTTTTATACTGAATATATTCCATTTCGAATGGACCTGCACCTTGCCGAAGTTCTAAATTACTAGAACAGGTGAAATGGCTTGCGTGTTCTAATGAGCTAAAGAGCCAAACTACAGGTCCAACTAAAGTAGTAGGGTCGTTAGTGAGGAACCAGACTAAGACAAAAGAAAGAAAGAGTACTCATGGATAGATTAGAATCTGAACCGGTAAACACAGTAATAATACAAGTCTACATGCCCACCTCTAGCTACAGTGACGAAGAGGTAGAAGCGATCTACAAAGATATCGAAGACATATTAAGATACGTAAAAGGACATGAAAATTTAATAATTACGGGGGATTTTAATGCCGTGGTAGGTGAGAGTAGGTTTATTTGGTTTAGGCACGAGAAACGACAGGGGAAATAGGCTAGTAGAATTTTGCGACAAGAACAATTTAATCATCACAAACACATTATTTCAACATCTTGCTAGAAGACGATATACGTGGAAGATACCAGGAGATATAGGAAGATATCGATTAGATTACATTCTTGTTAGACAACGGTTTAGGAATCAAGTAAAAGACTGTAGAAGCTACCCAGAAGCAGATATAGATACTGACCACAACATCGTAATTATGAAGGCCGCACTTAAATTTAAAAATCTGAAAAAAAGGAACGGAAAAAGGCACTTGGACTTAGAGAAACTAAAAGATAAAGATATTCAAGAAAGATTCGAAAAAAAGTCAAATGAATTTCTCAAAGATATCGGGAAAATATCTGATACTAAGAGAGTAGAAACAGAATGGAATAACATTAAATCCAGCCTAGACATGGCGGCCAGAGATATTCTGAGGTATACACAAAAAGAAAATAAGAAACCATGGATAACAAAGGATATCGTGAATTTAATAGAAGAAAGACGAAAATACAAAACTAAATCAGACGAAACAGGAAAACAGAGATACAAAGCCATAAAATGGGAAATTATTCGAAAATTCAGGAAAGCTAAAGAACAATGGATTGATGAAAAGTGCAAGAGGTACAAACGAAGATGGAAATAAGAAAGACAGACGAAGCATATAAATTAATTAGAATGAATTTTAGGGATATAAAACCGTATAGCACAAATATAAGGGACGCACAAGGAAACGTCATCATAGAAAACGTAGAGAAAGTGAATAAATGGCAAGAATATATAGGGAATTTATATGGAGCAGAGGAACTAACTGCACTAGAACAGGAATCAAACATTGAAAATAATAAAAGGGACGTGAGAAAAAACGTCATTATAGAAAATGTAGAGAAAGTGGTTATATGGCAGGAATATATAGGGAAATTATATGCAGGAGAGGAATTAAGAGCATTAAAACAGGAATTTGACACTGAAAATGATGATCTGGGATATCCTACACTTAGAGATGAGTTTGAATTAGCAATAAAGAGCCTGAAAAATGGTAAGGCGCCGGGTACAGATAAGGTGCAAGCAGAAACTCTAAAAGCTGCTGGACAAGCAGTAATAGAACGTCTCTTCCAACTTGTAAGCTATATGTATGAGACAGGCGAGATTCCCAAAGATTTCAAACGTAGCATCATAGTAACTATACCAAAAAAGAAAGGCGCGGATGGATGTGAAAATTTTCGAACAATATGTTTGACAGCACACGTGTCAAAAATATTAACTAGAATTGTTCAAAGACGAATAAAAATCCGGGCGGAAGAAATACTAGGAGAAGACCAATTTGAGTTTAGGCGAAACAGGGGAACACGGGAGGCTATTTTAACTCTGGGAGTGATAATGGAGAAAACAATAGAAAAAGGAGAAAGCGTGTATATAGGGTTTGTAGATCTGAAAAAAGCATTCGACAATGTAAAATGGAAAAAAAATATTTGAAATACTCAAAAAGACTGGAATGAGTTATAGGGATAGACGAATAGTACATAGCTTTTACAAAGAGCAAACAGCAGTAACAGAATTAAAGCAGGAACATAGAGAAGTAAACATTAGGAAAGGGGCGAGACAGGGATGTGCCTTATCCCCATTGATTTTTAACTTGTACATACAAGAGGCAATGAATACTGTCAAATGCAGGAAGACATTTGGAATTAGTATGCAGGGACAAAAAATTGATATGTTTAGATTTGCAGATGATATAGCGGTATTAGCGTCTAGCAAGGAAGAGTTAGAAGCTGCTCTTAATGAAATGGAAACGGTTCTAACAGAGATATACGGTATGAAAATTAACAAAACTAAAACTAAGGTTCTAGTATGCAAAGGTGGGGAAAATAAATCAAAAACAAGAATACAAGTATGTAACACGAACTTACAATTGGTTAAGAATTTCTGCTACCTAGGAAGCCAAATAACGCAAGATGGGAAAAGCACAAAAGATATAAAATAAATATTTAGCACAAGGTCGTGCTACATTTAACAAGAAAAAGCAACTACTGCGCTCAAAGACCACAAACATAGAAATAAGGAAAATATTGTTTAAAACATATGTGTGGAGCATAGCACTGTACGGCTGTGAAGCCTGGACAGTAGGAGAAGCGGTGCTACAGACGTATGATGAAGATATCATGGACAGACAAAGTTAAGAACGAAGAGGTACTAAAAATGATAGGGGAAGAAAGAAATATGTGGAAAACCGTAAAAAATAGGAGATAGGATGATAGGTCACATACTACGGCATGAGGGAACAGTGCGGAATATATTAGAAGCAGAGATAAGAAAAAAGAGAAGAAGAGGCAGATCTAGGTTAGACTACTGCAAACAGTAAAAGATGTAGGCTGTAGGAATTTCAGGAAGATGTGTGGGCTAGCCCAGGATAGAAATCAATGGAGGTACGCATCCAACTAATCCCAAGATAGATAAACTAATGACGAAAAAATAACTGTGCTTAAACATGATGATTATTATAAGGAACTACAAGAATTGGTTGGGCCATATTCTCGAATAATGTTAAGTGTGTGAAAGGATTTACTGGAAAACCATTATTAGGGCAAATGTCTAAGTGTTAAGGGATCTTGGTAGCCACAGGTTGCTTAACCCCCTTCACTGAATCTCGATGAAATAGGGCATAAAATTAGAAAACAATAGAAGGGGAACGAGCTGTATACACATGCTGTGTGAGAATTTCAGGGAACTATGTAAACTAGCTCAGAATATAAATAAGTGCAGGTACGTGTCCAACCAGTTTTGAGACGGAAAACCTAATAACGAAAAAATAAGCGCAGATAAATCTAACGATTAGTATAAACAACTAGTTGTTGGTTGCGAAATATCTGCAACTAATGTTAACTGTGGGAAAAGATATATTGGAAAATATATTAAATCGGTAAATGGTTAAGTGTTGGGGGAACTTGGCAGCCACAGGCTGCTTATCTCTCTTTACAACCACTGAGGTTTGGAGAAATAGGGTATATAATTGTGAAACAATAGAAGGTGACCGAACTGTATCTAAAAAGAAAGAACAGCGCCTATGAGGAAAGACAACAAACATAGAACAAGAAGAAAATTGTTGAAAGCATATGTGTGGAGTACAGCACAGTATGCCTATGAAATACGGGCAGTCTGAAACGCAAACAGAAAAACGGTAGCAGCTTTTTGAAATGCTGTGCTTTAGATGTATGAGGACGATAGTATGGACATGCAAAGATATTAACAAATACGTTATAGAAATAGTAGGGGGACAAGGATATCTGGGGAAAAAGATAAGAGAAATAGAAGGGCAGAATACGTTTTTAGGGAATAGTATGGGATATATTACAAGCAGATATGAGAAAAATGAGGTAGATGTAGACCTAAATTAGATAGTGATAGATGCAGACTGTGCAAATTTTAGGGAAATCTGTAGGTTAATTCAGAATAGGAAACAATGATGGTACACGTCTAACTAGTTCCAGGACTGAAGACCTAATGATGATGACTGAATATACTAAATTTCTGTAAAACTTGTAAGGAGTCAACAAGAACATTGCATACTTTGAAACTTACGTAACAATCATAAAAAGGTCTCGAACGTTCCATATTTTTTGTAAAGATGTCGTTTTTGGTGACTTTATTTTGAATTAAAAGGATATAAATGTTGGAATAAATAATCCATATTATATTAATTGATTGAAAAATTACAAAGTTTGTAAAGTGTAAATATTATTTCCTTTCATTATATGATTGTTGATTGACATCTTTTTATCAATTCAAACAGGTAATCATAAAGGGGTAAATTAAAATTGATTATCGTAACGTTGTGCACTCTGTGTAAATTAAAAAGGGCTAGCCGTGGCATGATAATAATAAAATTAGAAGATTAAAAAAGAAATACAGAGCGGTGGCGTTCAGTAGAACGTTTATTACACCGAGTACAGCGTTTTCATTTCAATATATATTTCTATGAGTTTTTAGGTTATGACTGATAATAGATAGGTTAGTGAAATATTTTTAATAGGGTACACTATGTATATAACAGGCCAGTAATTAGTTATAATATGTTTCAAAGTTAAAACAAGAATTTATTATTTAAGATAAGCTTCAAGATTAATTTTACTTCATTTAGAATTAGAGTAGAGATTAGTTACAATTTTAGATATAAGAAGTATATGTCCAAGTGTTTAAATATATAATTATCATGTAGAGTTAGTGAAAGGAAAGCTTTTCATTTTGTCACATAAAAATCGATAATTGAAGAGGGTGAATTTGTTAGTAACGGATATTCAATGCGTAGTTATTTTGTGTGTACATAGCTTGGTGTAAGGCAATATGAAGCTAGAACATGTATAATTTTTCAAAGGTTTAGCATAAAATCTGAAAGTGTAGTCAATGAACAAGTTAATTATTAGGAGTTTCTACGAACAAAATATTTCCATTAAGGTTTAGCAGTGTAAATGCACTCTTAGTATTGATTTAAGAGCCTGTCAAGAAGTATCGAGGTTTCTTAGGAAAAGATCGTTAAAAACGAACAGGAGGTATATGTTAGATAAGTTGTTGAACGTTACATACAAAAATAGATCGATAATATAAGAGAAAGACTGTGTTTTATATGAGGTAGCAAGGAATGGAAGATATCATATGGTTAGTTGTCACTGACTTTGAAATTTCTGTAAGACAAAGAAATTTTTAAAAATAAATAAGGTAGATGGAGATGCTGTGTATTTGCATAAGACATTGGTTAAAAAGGGAAATTGAAAGTACGGTAGAAGGCTACGGACAGAGTAGGACTGTTAGATTGTATGTATAAGAACGAGAAAGACGATAGTGTAGATTTGTAAGGTGGAATAGAACTTGTTAACGGCGGGGATAAAGGTAAGGAGATATGACGCACGGGTTAGACAAAGATACAAGAAATGGATAACAGACTTAGAAAATTGAGAAACGGTAGAAGACAAAGAACGGAACATTTTGAATGCAAGTTAGAGTGAGCTGACAGGATGTGCGCGTGTGAAAGAGGCGTGTTTTGGATGCTTGGATTGGAGTTAGTTGCCGGGGGATTTCGACGAAGTCGACAGCCGTTAGAGATTTTAATGAAAGTTTAGAAATAAAATGCTTGTTTGCGAGTGAAATTCCAAGATTTTTGAGACGGTTGGAAGACGGTTACCATGTTTGTCAGGAATAACTCAAGTATAATAGCTGGTTTTGAAGAATTGGACGACGTTTAGATGTTGTGGTGTGAATGAGTTTGTGGAATCGGTGGACGGTTTGAGAAACGTTTCCAATAAAGCGTGTTAGGGGTATGGTGTGAAACAATTTTGGGGGCAATTTTGATTCTATATAAACGAAAACGAGGCAGTAAAGGCTCTTTTTCTTTTTCGATTTTCAGCCAAGCTTCAAACTTTGATAGTAAATGTGACTAAGTGAGTTAAGATTTTTAATTACAGTTAATTGAATATGCACAAGTTGGTGCATTGGTGCAAGTTTAATGTAGCAGTTGTAAGTTATATAAAGTACATTTTGAAAAGCGAAGCTTGCTGAACGTAAGTAGAATTCATGCTATTTATGGTTGGAGGCGCTTGGTGTGCACTGGGTTGGAATAGTGAATGTTGATGGACCAGTAGCGAATGCACGAGAGTTTTGAAGTACCATACATTCGATGCTGAGAGATCTGGCTAGAGGAATGCTGTTCCTGATGGTTGGAGTCAACATGGACTGATTCATGCACGTGTAGCCATGAGCGAGGATTACATCAGAGAGTTTTAAAGCAGAAAGTTGGTTATGCTACAGTCCAGGTAATAAATTTTATAAAACCTTTTGACTGTTGTGGTTTTTGGTGATTATAACATTTTGTGCTTTTTGGTGGATTTTTGTTGAATTTTATGAACATTCTTATTGACCTTTTACCTTTGAGAAGTAATTATATGAAAATATTTTCATGTACAATTATGTATTATAAAATGAATGTGTAATATTGCGTTTTGTACAAAGTAAACGGATTTTTTGTAAATTTACAGTGCAATAATTAGCACTTAGGTACAGAAAGGTTTTTACTATGAGCTCATATTAGACCTAGTGTTTTAAAATAACGTTTAAGGATAAACCAAGTTATTTTTTATTAATGATAGATGTAAATAGATAAATTTTTAAATTATTTTATTTTAAAATGACTTCATTTAAAATTGATAAGGGTTGTTAAATATCAGAGGTATGAATTAAGAGTGTTAAGACAGATTTCTAAATAGCGATTTGATGTTGCAATAAAGTATAATTTTGGTAGTCAAATTTTCTTTTCTTTGAATAAGTAGGGTAACATTTTCAGAGAGCAAGTGAGCAGCCGTGGCGAAAATCCCTGAGAAAGCTGGTGGTTTGGCGTCTTACATGAAGAGCATCTTCAAAGGGTAGTACAATTAGTAATACGAAATGCTGGTCTAAGTGGCAGGGTTTCGTTTCAGAGTAAACCTCAGACCCAACTTGTGGGGCTCAAAAGACCTCAGAATAATATATATATATATATATATATATATATATATATATATATGTATTGCTATGTAGTTTTCTCCCCACGCTGTTGCGTCATATAAAATTGATATGTTAACGCCGTACTCGGTGTAATAAACGTTCTACTTAACGCCACCGTTCTGTGTTTCTCTCAAATTAATCTTCTAATTTTATTATTATCATGCCACGGCTAGCTCTTTTTAATCTACACAAAGTGCGCAACGTTACGATGATCAATTTTTTTCACCCCTTTATGATTACCTGTTTAAATTGATAAAACGAAGTCAATCAACATGCATATAATGAAAGGAAATAATATTTACAATTTTTGAAATTCTTTAAATACACCCTTCAATCAATTAATATCATATGGATTATTTATCCCAAAATTTATATACTTTTAGTTCAATATAAAGTCACCAAAAACTATACCTTTTACAAAAAAATCTGGAACGTTCGAGACCCTTTAATGATTTATTCCGTAAGTTTAAACGCATGCAATGTTCCTCTTGACTCTTTACAAGTTTTGGATAAATTTAATAAATTCAGTATTAAAATTTAAATTGAAAAGATTCCTTAAAATTAAGTAGATCTGACCTGTGATCTCCTGATATGTTGTTTCGTGTTGTAGATCAACACCCCCTTGTTATGCTTAATCGAAACCAATGCTCTGCTTTGTTGAATCAATATTTCAGTACAATTACCCCTTGTTTTCCAAAATCACCTCTTGCTTTATTTCTCTGTATATGCTTTGAATCTCTTCCCTTAAATACCACTTGAAATTCCAGACTTCGGATCATAAATTAGCAGCGTATTAGAATTGTCCTTTATTAGAATTATCGCCTTATGACCATGGATTCGAATTAGAATTATTTTCGACGCGGATTAGAATAGTCCAGTAATATACCAGAAGTATTGCTTTCGACGCAGATTAGAATTGTTTTATAAGTGAACCAGAATTGTACCAGAATTTGACTGGAAGCTGATTAGAAGCCCTATATGATTGTAAATATTTAATTTAAATTAATTAACCAATTTCTACTCACGTTTTCTGAAAAAATGGCAAAAACTTTTCATATATTCTTAACACAATTTTTATGCAGCACTATTTTCAGTATATTATAAACTTTATTTATATGACGCGTAGATTTCTGGTTAAAGGTGATGTGGATTCAACCTGCTTCAAGTGGAAACTGAGCTGCCTTATCACCGGTGGGTGTTAAATAGCTTTTCCCACTATAAGCCGTCTTGCAGATTGTCGCGACCAACCAGGTTTGTTTTCAAGCTGACTTCTGATGAAACTCATTTGTATTTCCGTGTCATGGTGTTTATTTGCGATCTTTGATACCTTATTATTTGTTATCGTGGCCAGACTTTTAACTTACGTCTGTGTTTTGTATAGATAATGCTTTTGGATAATTGTATAAAATTAAATGATGTAACTCAAATGCTGTTTTCGTATTTATTTATTTACGCGTTTTCTTATCAAAGCGTTTATTGTTCCAGCGCAATTGCATGGAGATTTGTTAGGTTTCATCTTATCTTCTGCGTATTTTATTTTATAAACTTGTAAAACACTTCTCAACGTAGTGTAAATACATGTACGATTATTTCTCTGCCGAATACGCGTTCTATTGTTGAAAGATATGTTTCCTGGCATCGCTTAAAGTTAATTACGGTCCATATACGGGGTGTTAAATGCTTGCTATTTACATAATGTACGAATTACTTATTTTTCTGCTCAATAAATGCAGTTTTCTGATTCCTATTGCTATTTACAGTTACTACTCGACCCTTACTACTCAATACACCCTTAAACAACCCTTCATTACAGCAATATATGTATATATATATAAAATGCTATGATAATAGGGTTATTTAAGGTCATATAAGGTCACAAGGGAAGAATACCTGCATGTCGTAAAATAATTTGACGAATTAATCTTTACTCAAAACTTATATATTACTTGACGTTATCACGAATAAATGACCCTTTCTAATTACTTCTGTCTTACATACTAAAACAAAGTCAGTACGTCATTTTCTCCATTTTTCTAGCTTTATTTTGAGGCATGACATATCTTGTATGGTGTAATAATTAACCTGGTTTCGTTTCTTTATCTCTAATTAATTGAGCTGTTAGTATTATTTATTGCTCTCGTAAAGCGCCTTTCATTGTTTTTTAATACACGAAACGGTCCGCTGCTATCTCTTTCTTAAAGCGCGTTATCTATTTTATAGTATGACTTTCCTGATAGTAGCGCGTTCTTCGAATCGGCGCTTTTATTCATTGATTGAAAATAATTGGCTTATTTAAAGGCTTTTAAAACATTTCTAGTAAATGGCGCATTCTTTTATTAAATAACGTAAACGTTCAAAAATTTTGGAATTAATTCAAAACTTAACTTCTTTGAAAGAAAAATACGTTTTATTTAAAACTCGCAAAGTGATATTTATAACGAGAATGAATGCATTACTTTTGTTTTAAATGATATATTTACACACAGAAAATATGGTTTGCTTTATAAATGTGTCAAATTGATATTATTTTAAACACGTTGTTGAATGGTATAGAATAATTATTTACATGCGGGTAAAATGAATGGTCTTTGTATTTACATTTTATATTCGTTCCATAATCTTTTCATTTTGCAATAAATTCCTATACACAGGATTTAATTACATAATTAACGAGGGCTGCGTTCTTGTGCTTCGTAAATGTACTAACATAAGGTTTTTTTTAGAAAAATTAATAGATACCAAGGTTTTAGTTAAAAAAATGAAATAATAAGTTAAACTTTTACGCAAAGCCTAAATGATCATGTCTAATCGAATTAGTAATTGGGAGATGGAAAATATAAGCTTTCGGACAGGATTCGTTTACCAATTATGCCACCGAGAAGAGTGACGATAATTGGAAAATTATAAAAAAGAGGCGTGTTTAATATTCAGATATGTAATTGCGTTAGGCTACAAATAAATTAAAGGGGAAAATAAAATTTTTAAAATATGAATGGGTAAACTAAAATATGGACGTGCTGGTATAATACATTTTGTAAATATTATTAATTAATTAAACAATATATAGCAAATTTTGTTTTTACAAAAATAACTCATAATAGAGTTCAACATTATTTCTGTAAATACATTGTATGGTAATAATTTAAGACGATCACATTATAAAACCGCAAGGTAGACATTGCAGTGTGGCAAACACTGTGTATATAGCTTTCACAGATAAATATCTTGTATATACTATACCGTATGATAACCTGTGTAGTAAGTATAGATTAATCTCGATACATTGTATTAACTAGACGCTGACCGTAATTAATATGATTTACAATGAGAAAAAATTAGATTTGTTAGACGCGACAGGAAAGAAATGGAATCAATAATTTGTGAACATGCGATCAAAATGTAGAGATATGCGCGAATATATAAAGGCAGACGTGACCGCGTGATTGAGGTTTGATATAATGTTAGCATCGTATATGGAGATTTAATGAAATGTTTATTTAAAAGAGAGGTTGAAAGTACAGAGACTTGAAGAAAAATTGTATTGCATTTCTCAACGGAAGTAGGCATCAATTGTCGTGTAAAAGTGAAATACATCTGCAAGTTGCAGGGTAGTTTCATAAACCCGTACACAGATATAATGTCGCGAGAACCGTTTAAAAACGAACAAGTTAGGACAGGGTGATTCAGCCCTTCATTGAATTGGAGCTTTGTGGTTTGTTTGATGCAAGGGAGTTTTCTGTTTTTGAATAATTGAAGGCACGATTGCAAGAAAACATTGGTATTATTGGATGCCCTAAAATTACACAGTGAATAGACATCTTTAATCATACTATTATGAACTAAAATGTATAATAGTTGTTATTTATGTACCAAAGAATTAATAAAAGTGAAAATAATTATTGGATTTGCCTAATTAGTGACGGAATTGTGTGATATTAGAATGCAATTTTAGTGGTAAAATTTAGTATTAGTTAAAGTATACGAGAAGATTTAATATTTTGAAATGAACAATAAAATGATACACCAAAAAGTTGAGATGTAGCTAATTTTTTGTCTATTATGAACGACATTTCCAATAATCGGGATTTATAAATGTCCTATAATTAAACACGAAATAACAAAAATTTGGAGCAGCGAATAGTTTTATGGATGGCTTAAATTTAAGGCACTTTTAGGATATTTTTCTTTTAGCAATTCCTGACCAGATTCGAGGTTAGGAAATGTTTTTTTTATGAAATTAGAGCTTAAGCTTATGTTGAATTTGATTTAAATTTATTTAGGAAATAGGTCAAATCAGCTACTTGTAAAGGATATCCAGTGCTGATATCTTACTTGGAAGAAGTATTCCATTTTACAATTTTATTTAATTATGGCCGAAAAATGAATTTGTTTTTAAGGTAGTTACGAGAAAAGTATGATATGAGATTATAAAGCTTAGGTTACCGAAGCAAGAAGGATTTATGCGGAATAACGTCTTCCGTGTAGTGATATCGTCAAAAGAATTGCCAGGACTGACGATTTGGCGTCTCTCGATTTTGACAGAGAAAAACCTTTTGGGGTAAGTGCTAATGTAATGTAGAATTTTGTATTTTGGCCAGTTTATTTATTATTTTTAGTTTCAATTTCCTTTTTCCTTGCTAATTTTTTCCATAAGAACCCATTTGCGCACCACTGCAGTTAGCTGGCTCATCCCTATATTGCCACGGGGCCCCCGTCCAATCAGGACAAATCAAAATTTATTTATTTTTACGCTCTTTTTACCTGCAAGAGATAATTTAACATTCGAATTTGGCAACCTTTTTTTAAGCTAGCAGTTTTTAAGTAGGTATATTAGTATCCTTATTGTAAACTTTTATTTTGGGTTGGTTTTAGCAATAGTATACTTTATTATTTTTCTCACGTAAATTTTAGGCCAGAATTGCTTTTCTGATCACGGGTTTTGGGACCCTCTTGTTATTTCGTTTTGGAGGTTTCCTTGGAAGCCCCCCCCCCATATTCTGAGATTAGATGGCATCCGAGATACTTCTCGATCAAGACTGATATTTCACACATGGGAGCATTTTGGGACCCTCTTCAAACGCTTTTCCCACTAAGTTAAACGGCAACCATTATTGTTAGTAGAGTCGAGGTATCTTGTACTTTATCTGAATACAGAATTTTAGCAAGTACTTCACCGAGTTTCTGGGTGGATTATCGGCTACAATTTCTGGGGGTCCGAACTGTACGTAGCAAGTCATTGTGCGAGCTAGCATTGTCATGACGAAGAATGACACTACGCTTTCAGTTGTTTTTCCTGAGTGCCAAAATCAGAAAAGACAACTAAAAGTATCGCATGGTTCTTCGTCACGATAATGCCAGCTCGCACAAAGCACGTTAAACAATTGAAGGATGAAAACATCGAATATATGTCTTATTGTTCTAACAACTTCTTGAGGTTTCCGAATATTAAACAAAGAGTGCGTGGACGGCAATTTTAGTGACACCAATCAACCTTTGAAGTCTTCAAACACCACGTTTTTGAAATACTAACCCCTAGTGGAAAAAACGTCTTAACTATTTATTTGAACGCGTGCGGAAATGTCTAAATTTTGAAGCAAATTGTTTTGAAAAGCAATAAAAGTTTGTTTGTGCTTTTCTTTTTTAGTTTTTCTGAAGACAAAGTGGCCCTCGTATCAATGCAATTGTTATTCACTTATTTAGAGCCAACAGATTCTATTTTTATTTATAATAATTTATCGTACAACGTATCCACATAGCCTTAGAGTCTACGGGTCTGAGAAGGCCAGCAGGACTGAGGTAAGTAGAATGCAGGTTAGTTAATGGAGTTGTGATGTTTTTAGCTACAGTAATACAGACGCATTTGAATTTTCTCAATTCTGGGAATGCAAAACATCCAAACATCTAAAGTTAGTACTTTGTAACGCGCAAACTTATTCTCTGAACACCCTCTACTCTCTCAAAACTCCTGTTATTCGTTACTATTGCTTACGTTTTAATTATTTTGAGTTACATTGATTTTGCGTGTTGGTAGTCAGAAAATGAAACTAAAGCTTCACTGCATTTAGCACAACAAATAATTCAATTTAATATGATCGGCAGAAAAAACAAACTACAAACTAACAAACTTACCTGAGGTGTCCAACTTGATTGCGTGGGCGCACTCCTACTTTGGCTTTTCGACCTGGATCGAAAAATCTTCTTCGCCACCAACCTACTTCCTTGATGCACAACACTCGATGACGACTTGGACTTCTGCATTGCTCCAACAGTGGCAGCTGTAGAAGAAGATTTATCTTGTGAATGCTTGCCATATAAAAGGTTAGATAAGTTAGACAAAAAGCCACTGTGAGTACTACTGGGCGATTTATCATGCTCAGTCGCATCAAAGCTACCCCGCGTTTTTAAGAGAGAAGACGCGTATTCTTTATATGCAGCAATCCAACACTCATCAGTTTGACAACCCTTATTTAAACCGTCATCATCTCCTGGTTTTGTAATTTCACCTTTAGCTTTAATATTTCGCAAATTTCTATCGTAATTAACGCGCTTAAACCGATCTGTTTTGTTAGAATCGACACTCTTTTTTCGCGCCATGCGTAGGTACCTTTTAATTGTATCACTAACTGATTGGGAAATGTCATCGTTGTCTACACTACTGCGGCGACGAGCAGCCGTAATGGGTTTGAATTCGCGTGTTTCCTCTTCGCGCTCTGCTAGAAGCTTTTGATATTCCTCTTCGAGTTGTTGTAAGGTTACATCGGAAATTTTATCAGTTTGAACACCACCATCTTCAAATGTAGGCTCGAGTGATTCACTCTGTATTTCAATTACCGGAAGAGGTGACACGTACACGTTATTATTGTTGTTTTCAAGGTAGCGGGAATTTCTTAAAGGTGTCGAGCTCCATACTGGTGTATGTCCGGGTGAATAACCTCGACTTCTAAACCCCTTTGTTTGACGTAACTCAAAATATAATTTTTCTAAAGCTTTCCGATCTGTTAATAAATCTGAAATTACCTTATCACGGTTAGTGTATTGACTGAAATATCGACTTAATGTTTCTGATAGTGACTTCTGAACGTGATCACCCTCAAAATGAACTTGCTGGCGGCGTGTTGGAACGTAGGGTTGTGGAGTTGTCTGACTTGCAACTGTAAGATGTCTCTGAAGTTTATCAATAAGTTCATCGTAATTTAAATCAGCAGACGAACCACCTGCTGTTGGAAGCTTCTCTTTAGCGTTTGAGATTGTTAGGTATTTTTCAAGCATTTCGAGCAACTGGTTTTCAGCAAGCTCTTCTGGTGATACCTGTGAAACTGGCGTTGCTGTATAAGGTTCGTTTAGGAAGTCGTACTTCATACGTTGAATGTCAAAGCGTCCTGTAGTGGTTGGTTTAATTGCTAAATCTTTAGGTCGTTCGGGTTTTAGGAACTCAATCTCGTCTGAAGAATTTGCTTTTCGACAACTCCCACCCTTTCGTCTATCTTTTCGTTTTTTACTTCTAAATCCCAACGCACCTGGATACGAATTCTTCCTCCACAATAAAAAATGCGGCTCACGTTTACAAACTTCCTGGAAGTACGCTTCAATTTTTGGTATATCTTCCGGGCGGTTGTGAACACCATCAGGAATAAGCTTTCTACCTGCATCCGCCATGTAACGCCATGTTTTTCGTGTCAATAACCAACGTTCTTTTGGCTTTTTACGTTTTTCTTTAATTGAACGTCCCATTATATTCGCCTCTTCGCCGCTTTCAGTTGAGGGATTCCTTGACAACTTGCTATTTCTGCGTTTAGCTTTACGCTCAGCCATTATTTAATTATGAAAAAAATTTTATAACATGCTTAACCTGGTCTAAAAATGTACAGCGTCGCGATCTTGGCAAAACTCCTTAATTTTGCGTAGGTTTTCAGAAATTCAACACCACATGATCGCACTTGTAATTTTTTAACACAAATTTTGATGTCTTATTTTTTAAATTTTTAATTATTTTGAGTTACTAAGTTTTTGTGGATTTTTAATGAAGACATTTTTACTGAGGTACACGTACACATAACCGCGCGCGAGTTTACTCAATTAAATAACTACGCGGCTTTTTCGAATTTCTAAGCATTGTTTTAATGTTTCGGCTGCTGTGTTAAATCCACTTCGCTGACCACTCACCACTGCACGACAAAAACCAAACGAAAAGCAAGCGGCTGCTGTGTAACAAAAATATCCTATTTGGCATGAGACACGTATTAGGCTAGACAGAGTTGGGAAAATAGAGATAAATACAAGATTATCCCACAGGATCCTTATAATAGCTAACAATTATTACGATAGTATACGATGCATTCGATAAAACCGCTTCAGGTTGGCGTTGTTGCACTTTCATAAAGTTTATTCGGTGCATGAAAAATGTGATTTCAAACCGTATTCTTTTAAAAATAGTCTTTATTATTTATATACAAGAGCTCTCAAGGATTATTTATGTTTGTACAAAAATATTATACGTCATGCTTAATTTTTTTGACACTTGTAATATCACAATCGCAAAAATTCAGAAACTATAAATAGCTAGAGAGGTGGAAGAGCGATAATTAGTGGTTTTCAATTTGGCGCTTACGATCACTTCAGCGTTTAAAATCATTCAATGATAATTTCATTACAACTGTAGAAATTGCTTTGATACAATTTGAACATGCCATATCGATGGCGATTTGACAAAAAGACGTAAACACCATTTCATAAGTCTGCAGGAACTTAAAAAATTGTTTTTTTTTCAATAGTATCGTCCTCTTTCATCATGAAATCTATTGTTATTATAATATTTTGCTAAGGGAACGATATTGTAGTGTTCATTTTATCAAAACTACATTAGAGGAAAAAACACTTTATTACGTCGGTTACGCCATACTGAATATGATACTAATTCGTTTAAGCTTAAATTAATGGTGGTTACGTTAATGTCCTTATACCTGAACTTGGTCAAGATGGCGCTTATTATGCAGCTACACAGTTATGTCCGCCAATCTTTATATGTATTATAAAATAGAATCTAATAGGAAATTATTAAGAAATTATTAAGTCAAGTACAACAATGTAATTCAAAAATAAATATAAAAAGGTTATTAACAGTTATGAGAACGGATGCAATACAATGTATTCCAGACTATAGTGATACTGCAGGTGGCAGGCCACAGACGGTTGAGGTACCGCAATTACCTAGAAAGTAAGAGTGTTATAATGAATTATAAATAGTATTAAGTAATAAGCAGACATGAGCTCTGCAAGTTCCTACAGACATGTGAGGGGCAGGGACAACATAAACACCGCGGGAGCCCCAGATCAGTCAGTCAGTTAAAGTGTTTCAGCTTTAACATTGTTGTTTGCTTAGGCTACCCATAATAGTTCAATTGGTAATTATTTTTCGACTTAGAGTATTTTAAACAAGAATGTCAAGATTCCACTTTAATATCTGTATAAATTAAATAAATTGTTAAGGGGGTTTTGGAAGTCGTTTTTAAATAAACCGCTCCCAAGACCCGAAACGTAACTGGCGCAGCAGCACGGATCCAGAAGGGCACTATGAATCCAAAAATCGGAAGACTGGTCACCGAAAATTTCAATTCGCAATTCTGGAAGAATCCAAACGAAGTTGGAAGAGGTACAAGCATCGACCAAATCCAACCAAACAAACCTTGGAAGAGATACAAGCATCGATCAAATCCAAACCAAACCAACGTGGACGAAGTACAAAATCGACAGAGTCCATGAAAGCAATGACGAAACTAATGTACGTTTATTTTCCTTAAAACCAATTGATTTCGGACAAATTTATTGATATTCGCTAGTAATAGAAATTTTTTTTTCCTTTTATTATTTTATGTATGTACAGAATTTTTTATTTTTAATTACTGCAATTTATGCCATTTAATAAAAATAATTTACTTATATACTAAGGGAAATTATTTTCAAATACAAAAGATTATTTTTAAAGCAAGAGAATTTTTACTATTAGTACAATTAGTACAATTATTTAACAAACCAAAACGTAACTAACGTACAAATTATTGAAACGAAACAAAAACGATTTTAAAATACCAAAAATAGGACGTAATTAATTTATAATTTTATGTACAGAGGATTTAATACCGAAAGCTTATGTATAAAACGCAACTAATTATATAAACGATTATTTAAACATAACCTTCATTGCACTTCTATAAATTATAGGAGCACTTTGCAATTTATTAATAAATTAAACCATTACGAATTAAAACAAAGCCCGATTCTCGCATAAATTACGACTATCATTGAATACAAAGTTATTTCAGTACAGAGATATCTAATTATAGCAAAACAGTGACATTTTATGATTAAATACTTCAGCACGAGGTAATTAATTGTAAAAGACGCAATCAGAAAAACCATTCACAACTTAAAACTTTGTAATTTAAACAAGTTTATTGTATAAATTATAAAGGACACTGATGCAAATATTATAACAAAGCAATTGACTGAAAACTTGCAACTATATATTTAACATTCAAAGTAACAATTACAGAGAAACATCTTATGCACTTTTAATTAACACCTACAAAAACAGAAATAGCAACTCACCATCACAGACTCAATTAATCAACAGGACAGAAATTGAGACTTAATAAAATCGTAATAAGCCCAACAAAACGTACAAAGTACAAAGCAAAATATTGCAAGAATATTAATTTTATAGAAACCTTTCAGAAAACTAACACCCGCGACAACTTAACATCCGCGAAGTATATATAAACAATATCTGTCACCAGATTATTGTTACACATATTTTCTGCCAGTAGCCACAATCCAAATCGCTCATTTGTTGGTTTCACTTTATTCCCAAGAAGACGAGGAACGTTAATCACCTTGTAGACGCTCATGTTTACTATTCTAGCTACTGCCGAATACTAAATTCAATACGAAAAATTACCCTTACGTAGCCTACAGATGCCCCAATATGTCGGACACTGTCATATCGCTTACATTCTTTTGTTTAGGAACAGTTTGTTATCCGACTTAGGTCGGATTTAATCCGATCTAGGTCGGACTGGGCAGGGGTGCGCATCGACATATGTCCAGATATATGTCGGTTATATGTAGGATGTTAGGTTAGAGTGAAATTGCTTTATAGGGTGAAATTGCCTTATAGGGTGAAATTGCCCCCGACCTAGGTCGGATAAAAATTCGAGCTAGATCGGATTAATCCGACCTAGGTCGGATGAAAATTCGAGCTAGATCGGATTAATCCGATCTAGATCGGATTTATTCCGAATGTTGGACATATATCGGACATATGGCGGACATGGCTGACATATGTTGGATACATGTTGAACATATGTTAAACATATGTCGAATATATCGGATACATGTCGGATATATGTAGGATGTATACTGGATATTTATCGGATGTATGTCAGAAATAGTTTGGATGTATGCCGGATGTATGTCATACGGATGCGAGAGGAGAGAGGACAAAGTAGGGTGGAGAAGAGTTAGGTTAGCTAGTGTGTTGTTTGGAGTTAGGTTAGGTTAGTTGGACTTGTGTGGGGTTAGGTTAGATAGAAAGAAAAATTGATAGATTAGGTCAGCGCCGCGGCGATGACCTAATCTATCTCCACACAACACACTAGCTATCCTAACACCTGACAAGTCCAACTAACGTAACCTAACTCCAGACAACACTGACTAACCTAACTCTCTTTCACTTTACTTTGTCCTTCTCTCTCTTCTCGCATCCGTATGACATACATCCGACTTACATCCAAACTATATCCCACAAACATCCGACATATGCCCAGTATACATCCTACATATATCCGACATATATCCAACATATGTTCAACATATGTCCAACATGTATCCAACATATGTAGCCCTGTCCGCCATATGTCCGACATATGTCCAACATTCGGAATAAATCCGACCTAGGTGGGATTAATCTGATCTAGCTCGAATTTTCATCCGATCTAGGTCGGATGCCTATAAGGCAATTTCACTCTATAAGGCAATTTCACCCTAAAAAGCAATTTTACCTTATAAGGTAATTTCATTCTAACTTAGCATCCTACATATAGCCGACATATATCCGGAAATATGTCGATGCGCACCTCTGCCCAGTCCGACCTAGGTCGGATTAAATCCGACCTAGGTCGGATAACACACTGTTCCTAAACAAGAGAATGTAGGCGATATGACCGTGTTCGACATATTGGGACATCTTCGACAATATACGCCCCCACTCTGTAGGCTACATAAGGGTAATTTTTCGTATTCAATTTAGTATTCGGCAGTAGCTAGAATGGTAAACATGAGCGTCTCCAGTGTTTAACATTCCTCATTTTCTTGGGAATAAAATAAAACCAACAAATGAGCGATTTGGATTGTGGCTGCTGACAGAAAATGTGTGCAACAATAATCTGGTGACAGATATTGGTAATATTTGTTATGTCGAAGGCAAATCGATGCTGACTGGTGGACTACACATACCAATTACAGAACCATTTTGTGACAATATAATGTTTGTTAAAATTTGCGATCTTTCTGACGCCGAGCAAACATCTGCAAACAAAAGGATGTTTATCCTAAAATAAGAAATCTGTGGCGCATTTAACAGATATCTACGAAGAAAGTTCGACCGATTTGTTTCCACTAGGCATGGTGTTAAAGTTAAGCTTCCGTTTTCTCTGGAAACCACTAACAAAATAGGCCAGGGAGTAAAAGAAATTATCGGAAAAGAAAGCCTCGAAAGCATTAATAAAAAATTCCAAAATCCTATATGTGTTCCGTACAAAGTGGAACTAGCAGATGTTAAGTTGGAAACTTTATTGAAAAAACTACCAGATATATTAGACGAACTCAAAAAAGATTATTTGGCTCCATGTTTGGCATTAAAAATTTTTAAATTTTGTTATGTATAATGTCAGAATAAAAATTTTAGAATAGTATTACATTGTTTTTTATATATAAAAGGCTATGACGTCACCACGGCCTTGTAAAAGTAGCCAAAATTAGGTAGCCGATAGCATAGCGTTGCGGTGATTTTACATATATGAATTGGCTAGTCGAAGAAAGCTATTTGGTTCAGAATGTTACCGGTAAAAATTCTTAAAATGAGAATAGCTCCCTGAGGGATAATGCAATCTAAAAAATTCTTAAAAATTCAGGTAGCTGAAAAAAATCTAATTTTAATTGACGCCAAACAAAATAGATTTATCTCGAAAGATGAGCTAAACAAGATAGAAAGTATGATATGACATTTAGGTTACGGTGGCGGATAGATCTGAAGTAAGAAAAAATGATAACATTGTTATTGAATGTTCCCATTAAAAAGCGATTAGCGTTAATGAGTTTTCCCGTCAAAAAACGATTAGTGCAATGGGTTTTCCCATTAAAAAGAGATTAGTGCTAATGTGTTTTTAATGAGAAATCCATTAAGAAGCGATTAGTGCTAATGGGATTTAATGAGAAAATCCATTAAAAACCCATTAGCGGCGGCGACGGCGGCGGCGCTGCGTTCGGATCCCCACCATCCACTACTAACGTTTAACTCAAATTTTACAAAACCCACATTTCTACCGAGATTCAATCAAAATATGAACCAACAAAGACAAGCATTCAGCGCAAACCCTATGAGAAATACACCAATAACAAATAACAATAACAACCTTAACAGTTATTATAAACCAACGCCAATGGATACATCATCTGGTAACACCAGACAAAATACAAAAATATCACAAATCCGACCAAACCCTCATCAAAAACGAAACTTTTCATCAGAAGAACTATTTCACCAAGAAGTAGAAGAATTTGACAATGACCAGAATAATTACATTTACCCTAGTACAAACAATGAATCAAACATTTAGAAAATTACGAACGTGACGAACCATGCGCAAACTACAAGGAAGACGACGAGGAAAACACGTGCTCAAATTTTCAGAAGATCGATTTATAAACAACCAAACCTAATAAAGTTAAATAACATAACCCCCTGATACTACCATATATAGAAATACCCCATGCCGAACTTAAATTATTAATAGATACCAGATCCTTAAAAACATTAATTAGCCCCCGAACCGTAAAAAAAACACTATCTAGATTATGTAGAGAGAGAACCATTTAAAATTAAAATAGCCCATCAAACGACCCTACACCAATTCGTAGCTAATATACCCTTACCTAGAACATTCAATGTAAAAATGAAACACGAATTTTGTATTTTCGAATTCAATGATAAATACGACGGACTAATAGGAATGAAGCTCCTAAGAAAATTACGAGCCAACATTGATATAAAAAACCGTTTATTAAGAAAAAAACACGGACAAATCCCCATTAAATTTCAAAATACCCAAACCGAACAAAAATACACCATAGAACCCCAAACAGAGAGAAAATAAAAATACCAGTAATATTCAAAAAATAACGTAGGAATAATAAATCACATAACATTTCAAGGAGTAGAAACCTCAACCGCATTAGTACAAATAATAGTATATTATTCAACATACGGTAATGTAGGCAATAACTCACGCAGATGAAGTTTGCGGCACGAGCCGAAGGCGAGTGCCGTAATTCATCAAGTGAGTTATTGCCATTACCGTATGTTGAATACTATACTTTATCTACGACTATAAGCACAGTAACAAGTTTTAATAAACACATGTAATCAAGATTATTTTAAAAAAATCTATGCCGTATGTACGCCATACAACCAAACTTAAAGCCATTATGTAATAGAAATTCACACAAGTTTATTTTTTATATCGTAACAATTTTATAAAATTTTTCGAACATATTTTTCAAAGTCGAATAACTCGAAAACCAATCGACATAGAGTATTGATGCTATGGAAAAATATGCTCAGGAGGTCGATATTAACCTAAAAATAATATTTATATTTTGTTATATTGAAGTTTTATATAACCAAAATTTCGACTTTAAAGTCGAATTACTCGAAAACTAGATGAGATATCGAAAATTGGCTAGCATATTCTTCTTAATCATCGTAAAAAACTGAACAAGATCCATATATCAAATGTTTGTAAAACGAAAAAAACGTGAAACGGACGACGGCGGCGACGACGGCGACGTAGCGATCTTATTAACCTAACTTACTTCGTAAGTTTGGTTGAAAATTATAGTACAAATTTGTTTGACATTACGTAAATGTCAATGAGCATGGCTACTTTGATATTTTTGGTAGGTAATTAAATAGAAATATATGCTGGAAGCGTGAGTTATTATAACTTGCCACGGTAAAAATTCGATATCTAATTGATATAATGGGTTCCTTAACGTTACGATGACAAATAGTGCTCTGGAATAGCTCAGAAAAGACTCATCAGGGCGGTGGGTAAAGAATCGCATTCAGGGACCATAAGGAACCACTAGAAAGGTCCAATAAGTCAAAACTAACTATTTTATTAATGGGCGCCAGGAACAGGAGCAAGCAGAATCAACGAGAAATGTTCCACTATTCTCGGGCGAAACCCAAGGTAACTCACTATGTCAATAAATTAACAGGGCACAGAATTAAACCTGAATTTATTGAAGTAACTACAATGCCAAACATGAAATCAAACACATAAATATAAATTTCACTAGAACAAATAATTCTACAAATAATCATACATACAAGATTCAAACCTAAATGATTCAAGAGAAAATTAACCAAGCTAAGTGCTCACAATAAGCAAATATATGTTTACTCCAGGTGATTGTATAAATAATATTTAACAGTAATAACGCAATGGTGTTCAGAATGTTCGGGCACGAGCCCAAACGCAAAAATAATTTGTACTAAGTACTAATCGGGTACGCAGACTTGGTGGCCACTAAGCACGCTGTAACCGCATAACTCAAGTGAGTAATAATTTAACCAAGGGTCTAAGCTCGTGACTAGATTTACAATCCATATGTATAAATCACTGGAACGCATTAACGAGTGGTTAGCATTAATCATAAGAACCTAGCACTTACTAAGGAAGCATTCAAACATTAATACCTAAATAATTTTATCATAAATACAGATTTTACGTTAATTATCGCAACCTACCTTACACACAGGTGTAAGTATTGTTGCATGCAAAGCAAAATAATAAGAGGGTGAATATAAGGTTTCATACACAAAAGTATTAATCCAATAATCTCAACCGAACATACACAACACACTTAAATAAGGAAGTATACGACCTTAAGAAGTAATTCCAATGCACCAGTAGCAGTCAAGGATTCCAAATCCAACTTAACGGGATTACAGCAATTACAGATGGTCACACAAAATCGCTTCAGGTGTAATATTCGTCAACGGATAACTCCAACAGGTTTCTATTAATATTTCGGTAGTCCAGCAGATGGGACTTATTGTATCAATAATTAATTCTTCGTCGTGAGCTTCAATACCATCTATTTCAGTAAGTTGTTGAGTCTGGGTAATCGTAATACCACCAGAACGATTACTTAAACAAATCTTCACAAATGTGCATCTACTTAAATTGGAACTGCTAAACTTAGTCGTAGTCTTAGACGTAAATTTGGACGTAGGCGTAAATTTGGACTTAAATTTGGACTTAAATTTGGACTAAAATTTGGACCAACATAACAATGTGGGTAGAATATAACAAATATCACAAAAATGTGCTTTTCTAATTGAGCGAAGGCCAAACCAATAGTATTAATAAAAATGACGTGAAATCCGCCAAAGGCGTAATAATTAACTTTCTTACTCACAAACACCAGAAAGATTAATTTTATCCAAGGTAGTAAGCTAGAATCCGCTACAATAAGCGATATAAATTTTGCTAACGCACCAAGTTCGTCGTTTCGATTCGAAGCTGGATCAAGAAGGAAGAGCCACCACATGGACTCGTTATCGCCCTTAGGTGAGATAACATTTTCCCACAATTAAACCACTTTTTTATGAACAAAAGCAAATTAATGTGCATCAATTAATACAGTTTTACAATAACAACTTGACAAATGTCAATTCAGTGATATATCTAACCAAAGGAGAGATTCAAAGGCTTCTAACCATAACAGAATACTTAACCACAGAGCATTATGTAAAAAGATACTAAAAGTTGCAATGAGTTATAAAACTTAGAACGGGACGTTCCAAACTCACGCTCATAACTCACAGTGTTTAATTATGAACACTATTACTTGTTCAAAAGTATATGAATAATGGTCTTATAACTAAATAGGAGTAGATAAAAGATAATTATGCCACTACAACAATTTTAAACTCAAATGACTACCGCGCAGAACTATCATTAACAAACCCAATTAACGTAGAGGAATTATATTTTAAGGAAATGGAAATAGATGAAAATTTAGAAAACGAATACAATCTCGTAGAGAACGACAAAATGTTAAGAGAAAATTTAAGTCACATTCGCTTTAATACAGACATCAACAAAAAAGAGCAGACAACAATTAAGAATTTATGTTTTGAATATCGCAATATATGCCATTGTGAAGAAAAACCCTTAACCATTACCAATACAGTTAAACACAACATAGAACTAACAGACAACAAACCAATTTTTACAAAAGCGTATAGACTACCTCAGGCAAGTCAGGAAGGAGCCGACGGACAAGTATAAGGTTATTAGAACAAGATATGATACAACACTCCAACTCACCATAGAGCAGCCCAGTATTAATAGTACCCAAAAAATTAGACGCCTCAGGCAAGAGAAAATATCGAATGGTAATAGACTACAGAAAGTTAAACGAAAAAACGGTAGATGACAAATATCTACTACCCAATATCACCGAAATTTTAGACAAACTAGGTTAATGGTAATATCAATATTTTTCAACATTAGACCTCGCCTCAGGTTATCATCAAGTAGAAATGGACGAGAAAGATACATCGCAAACTGCATTTAGAACACCTAGAGGACATTACGAATATAAGCGAATGCCATTTGAACTAAAGAACGCACCCGCTACATTTCAACGAGTCATGGACAATATGTTACGTGGAAGACACAACGAGAAATGTCCTGTGTACCTAGACGACGTCATAGTTTATTCGACACCATTGGTAGAACATATAGAAAGACTAAGAAAAGTATTTGAAAGACTGAGAAAAGCACATTTTAAAGTACAACTAGATAAGAACGAATTTTTACAGAAAAAAGGAGTTATGCCAAACCCCAATAAAACAAACGCAGTACTAAATTACCCCCTACCAAAAACAAACAAAGAAATTAAAGGATTTTTAGGACTCAGTGGCTATTACCGAAAATTAATAAATTGTTACGCTGAGATAACCAAGCCCCTGACATATTGTTTAAAAAAGGAAAATAAAATTGAACACACCCCGGAATTCATTAAAGCCGTAGACAAAATTAAAAGTATACTAACGAATCACCCCGCATTAGAATACCCAGAGTTTTTGAAACCATTTATAATAACGACAAACGCATCAAATGTAGCATTAGGCGCAGTATTGAGCCAAGAAAAAGTAGGTAGCGATAAACCCATCTGCTACGCACCCAGAACCCTAAACGAGACGGAACAAAAATATAGTACAATAAAGAAAGAACTATTAGCGATAATTTGGGTAACAAAATATTTTAGACCATACCTTAACGGACGAAAATTTTACATATACACCGACCATAGACCATTAGTATGGTTATGCAAACTTAAAGAACCAAATTTAAAATTACAGCAATGGAGAATCAGATTAGAAGAATATGATTACGAAATTATATATAAAAAGGGAATTTATAATAACAACGCAGACGCCCTAAATAGAATACTGCTCAACGCACTAGAACGGAATCCATTGTAGGAAACGTAGACGAGACGGAAATAAGAGAAGACCCAGACAATACATTCGACGCAAAATGAAGAACCAAAAACCGCGATTAAAATATTAAACGAAGCCATCGATATTAAACCAAATCAATTTATAATTACTGAAGTTTTACCTAACCCCAATCCCGTAAAATATACAAAAGTAGACAACAAGAAAATATACCAAATTCAATATAACTAAAGACGACAACGAGGAACAAATAATTAAAATTTTAAAGGAATACAGCCCCGAGAAAAAACCATTTTACTTTTACTTCAACACCGAACACTTGTATAAATGATTTTCAGAATTATACGTTAAATTATTCAATAACTCTGGCCCTGAACTTATCCGGTGCACAAGAAAATTAATAACCTTAGACGATCCTGCTGAAATAAACGACGTAATTAAAAATCAACATGAACGAAAAACCAACCGTCGTGGAATTAATGAAACAATAAAGCAACTTATAAGACGATACTATTTTAAAGATATGAAAGAATTAACTACAGACTTTATTAACCAATGTGAATTATGCGACAAGGCAAAATACGACAGAGCACTCCCAAAGACACCCTTAATGTTAACCCAAACACCGGAAAACTCTTTCAAGAATTATATGTCAATACTATAATAGTAGAAGCACAAAACTCTTTAACCATTGTAGATGCATTCACAAAAATAGACTAAGCAATACCCAGTACTTCTAAAAATAGCATTGACGTAACACAAGGATTTTTACAATACTTTACATTTTATGGAACACCCGAGACAATAATCTTAGATAAGGGAAGAGAATTTAAAAATGAAACGATACAAAACACTGTAGAACTCCACAAAATAAAAATTCATTTTATAACCAAAAACCACACCGAATCGAACGGATTAATCGAAAGATTACATTCAACTCTGTTAGAACTAATCCAATTACTAAAATTAACTTATAATAAGAAACACATCACCAATTTAATGTTATACGCACTAATCGCCTACAATAATACAATCCACTCATCAACCAATTTTACACCCTTAAAATTAACGTTAGAACAATCAGATTCACGCAACCCTTACGACATACATTATAACAAGGAAATAATACAATAATACAATCCACTCATCAACCAATTTTACACCCTTAAAATTAACGTTAGGACAATCAGATTCACGCAACCCTTACGACATACATTATAACAAGGAAATGTGTCAACAATATGCCAAAGATCGCAAAGAAAAACTAAAAATAACTTATGATAAAGTAAAAGATAAATTAGATAACAACAAAAAACATATCACCACAACCCGCAATAAGAATACCGACACAAATAAATTTTCAATAGGACAAACCGTATACGAGAAAAATTTCCAAAGTAAACAACACAAAACGGCGCCCAGAAATTTAGGCCCATTTAAAATTAAGGGAATATCGGACAAAACTATAGCCGTAGTAGACAACGGCAAGATAATAAAATATATCCACTTGAAAAACTTAGGACACCCTGTAATTTTAGATGGACAAGCATCACCCTTACCGTCAACCTCCGTCCAGGTAGAACGGACAACGACGTATTAATTGAATACATAAAAACAGCCCCGGTATACTACCAATAAAATTAGGAAGTATGCACAATACAATAGATTACTGGACATTCGCACAAAAATTCGATTTAACGGAACTAAACCAAGAATTTCAAATAATCAAAGATAATTATTACCGATTAAAACAATCAATAGACACAGCAAAATTTGGAAAGGAATACGCCATAGAAATTATGAACTATAACAGTATAATAGAAAGCATTTTAAGAAACATAGAAGATAAATTTAACAGATTAATACCCACAGAACAAACAGCTAGACAAAAAAGAGGATTAATTAACGGATTAGGTAACATAATAAAAGCTATCACAGGCAATTTAGATAACCAAGACGCAAAACGTTATGACAACGCAATACAACAACTAATTGAAAATCAAAACGATATAAAAACCATAATTAGCAACTAAATATCACTAACCCAATCAACTATCATAAAATTCAACAAAACGTTACAAAAGCTAGTAAGAAACCAAGACAGTATAGCCATCCGAATACAAACCCTTGAAACTAACATGCACACTACCATGTTAGGCATGCGAGATTTAATTAGATTCAATACGATATTCATCCAAATAATATCAAGCCTTACTTTAATTCAACAAATTTTAGCCACATTAGAAAACGCCGTAACATTTGCAAAACTAAATACCCTACACTCTAGTATCATAGAACCAACTGATTTATTAAAGGAATTATTAAGAATTAGATCATTTATAACTAACAGTAAACTACCTTTTGATGTAATAGAATCAAACATCCTTATATTTGAAAAAATAGCTATAGTTAAAGGCTATGTAAAGAATAATGAGAAAACATTTTTAATAGAAATCTCAATAGTAGAAAGTAACAATTACAATTATTAATATTTATTTGCTTTTCCAATGAAAATTACTAGCATGTATCAAGTTATCATACCCAAAACCAAGTTCCTATTCTTAAATGAAGTAAGATATGGTTACACAAACGAAAGATGTAACGAAGTAACACTAAATCAATGTTTATGCAAACCATTAACAACAACAACAATCCAAGAAAACAACTCTTGCGAAGTATAATTATTAAAATTTTCAAATCATTATGAAAACTGTAAAGCCAAACCCGTACAAATAACCAACATGAAGATTTAAAAGGTTACAGAAAACAAATGGATTGCCATTTTCCCAACATACGTTATAACAACCGTCCACTGCTATCAAGACGAAAACAATCTAGCACTAACCGGAAGCAAATTAATCACCCTTACAGAAGATTGTTATTTGAAACTGAAAAACGAAATAATCAGAGTTTATCAAGATCCCGTGGCAACCAAGAAACTCGTAAATTTATCAGAACTACAGTTCAAGATACAACATCCTGAAAACAAAGAAATAATCCAAAAACCCATGCAGCTAGAACATCTAGACTTAGACGACTTCAACCACGTCATGAAACTAATGGAAAACTATAAGTAACACTTAAGTGAACTCAAAGTACCCAAGTTACACTACGACAACATAAGCGTTTGGACAATTGTATTGATCATTTTACTAATTTTTCTAATTATATATGTATTTAACAAAATGTATCTTAGATATAAGAATAAAGAAAACAGTTTTAGATTTAAGGAAACAAATGCAAATAAAGAAACAAATATACCCTTAGGGACAATGAATTTTAAATTAAAAATTAAGCTACGAAAACCCTTAATTTTTAATGTACGTCGGGAGGAGTTATGTATCCCCCAATCTTTATATGTATTATAAAAAGAATCTAATAGGAAATTATTAGAAATCATTAAGAAACTATAAACTCAAGTACAACAACGTAATCCAAGGATAATTAATAAAGGTTGTTAACAGTTCATGAAAACGGATGCAATACAATGTATTCCAGACGATAGTGACACTGCAGGTGGCAGGTCACAGACGGTTAAGATACCGTTTTTACCTAGAAAGTAAGATTGTTACAATGTAGTTTTGAATAGTATTAACAAATTAGCAGACTTGAGCTCTGCAAGTTTCCACAGAATTGTGAGGGGCAGGGACAATATAAATACCTCGGGAACCCCAAGACCACGCAGTCAGTCAAAGTATTCAGTTTTAACGTTGCAGTTTGCTTAGGTGACTCATATTAGTTCAATTAATATTTTATTTTCTACTTAGAATAATTAATACCAAGTTGTCAACATTCCATATTATCTCTGTTTAAGTAAATAAATTGTTACGAAATTTTTGGAGAAGTTTTTAAAAACACCGCTTCCAAGGCCCGAAACGTAACTCGCGTGCAACAAAAAATATCAGAAATGCGCGTGTGGCCTATACAGAAACATACCCAGAAAGGCGACATCCAAGTGAAAATTACTTTTTGAAATTACATGACCCAGGGCAATGGAAGTTATTGATTCGTGGGGCGTGTTGAGATGGAGGTTTAACTGGGGGTGGCGGTGACTTATGTAAGGGGATTTTTTCATGAGTGCATCTGTGAAGGTGGTTGATTGCAAGATGCCTAAATTGTATTCTGCAAGTTTTCCCCAACTGTGATAAGCTTTGCTGCGGTGATTTCATGATGAAGTACTCTTTCGTTTGCTATCAGTGTTATTTCTTCAAATCTTTGCAAAATGTAGGTTGTGCACTTTTTGTTAATTTTGTTTCTATCCCTGTATATAAATTCCGCTGTAAAATCGCCCACGTAGATTACGACTTAAACATCTTACATAAATTATGAACAGTGCAGATTGTTCTGGGTATGTCAACTTAAAGTTCCTAGTCCAGATTAGGGAGGCTGTACTAAATCAGCCTATTGGCTGATGATAAAATAAAACATTAAGGTATTTAAAACAGAAATGTCTTGCACAAGGATGCTTACCATAAGACCACAGATTTGTAGTTTCACAAGTGCAGAAACTAAATACAAAACATGGTTTTGCTACGTGTTTTGTAATCTCATATTATAATTGACGATTTTATAAAAAAAATTTTTAATTATTTTTTGTTTTTACGTGTACTTACAAAATTTTCTTTAATTATTATTTATCAAACATTTCTGAAACATAAATTTAGATAATATTATTTAGTAATTTCAACATTAGTTACTAAACTAAGCAATTATTTTACCAACCAGTAGATTATTATTGATTCAATTTCTTGCAAAATACTGAAATATAGCATTTAATCTATAGTGAATAAAACGATTTTTATTTTGTCAGACATAATAAGATTACTCAAATAGACAGATACAAAAGTCTTCGATTTTTAGCCGTGGTGCAATCAATACTGCAATCGATCATCAACCTCAGTATCTAAATATAAACTAGTCCTAGAGATGTGGCCTTGCTTAAACACCATACAAGAAGAAGTTTTTAACTGATTTTTCAAGAAATTGCCTATTGAATTAACATATTCTAAATTGTAGTGTTTCAAAAATTGTACGAAAAATGCATTTGTAAATAAAAGTACCAAGGTTATCATACTTTAAAAACGCAAAAAATTAAGCAATTACAAAAAGATGAATGAAATATAGTAGCTTGAGTAAATAATAGAAACGTCAAGAGTTGTCACGACCGTGTGTTGTTGAAATTTAATTTGGAGAGTCAGCATGTGAAAGTACAACAAATAACTTTGAAACGCCTTTAAAGTCAATAGTTTTAGAATTTAATAATTGTACAGAAAATTTCAGGAAGCTAAATTTAATTTTCATAATCCTTCAGATATAAATACTCATAAAGTATAGCGTGTGACATATTAGAAATATCCCGTGCATAAGATGGGATCTAAATTTCATATTTATAAACAAAAATTCAAACCCTCTTATTTAATGAGAGTAGTTGGCAGTTTTATATTTGTTAAAAGCTTTTAGAACGTGGTGGATAAAGCTAGTTCCTAGTATTATTAAATTACAAACAAATTGGGAGGAGTAATTTCTAAAAAGCTTTAGACCATTACAAACCAGTGTAGTTTCTTGGATGGTATTAAATAGGGGTAAAGAAGTGAAACAAACAAACAACAAATTCCAGGTAGTTTAGTTCCGCAGTCAATTATCACGGCTAAAACAAAATTTGTAGCTTCTATTAAAGAGCGTAAACTCGATAAACAACAGCAAGGTTGACAGCAATTGTTGTCCGTTACAGGGTCTTTTTGATTATTAGTATGCAAAATTAGCACAAAAAGTTAGGTTTTACTATGAGCTCGTAACGAAGCAAGGTTAGAGTAAGAAATGTGTTGAAGCTTTATTACTTTTTTTGTTTTATTGAAATTAATTGGATATCTTTTATTAAGATAAATATTGATCTTGAAGTATTCTGTTTATGGAGTATTTTAAAAGCGGGTGTATATAACTTGTATGCAAGAGGAGTCTAATTTTTGATTTTGGCTTGTATATTCATTTTATAGTATTAATAAATGTAGGCTATTTACCGTAGCAGAATTTTTTTTGAGTCGATAGTTTATTTCAGGAAGGAGCAAAGCAGCTGTGGCAAATTTTATAAGCAGAGGTAGTATTTAAAATAGGTACACATCACCACACCAACAGCAGAGATTGTAGTACTTAATGTCGCCCTAGATGAGGAACTCGCAGCATTAATAGACGACCACTCGTGAGGATTTTTTTATTAGGATTGCAGCACTTATTAGGGTCACAGCAATATATATATATATATATATATATATATATATATATATATATATATATATATATTGCGGTGGTACTCTAGGACACCTCTGGAACACTCGAGCCTCCTAGTGGACCAACATAAAATTTCCAAAAAAAAATATTTTTTTTTAAATTTCTTACCCTTTATTTTGGACGCCTTCGGATTTCTCGCTCACACTGGCTAGCTCGGCAATCGGTCTCTTCTTGAATACCTATCTTTAAGTACATACCTCTCTCTTACACACACACACCATCCAATGAAATTACCAAAATAATACAACAACCATACAACCTTTTATTTACACATATTAACAGATAAAATATTTACACATGAGTACAACCAATTTGGTACACTTGTTACCAGCTCATTTATTAAATGCTTTAACGTCCTTGGTTTTTAAATTATTTTTACAAAAATTCTACATGATATGAGTAGATGGGCCCCATATGCAACCCTAGTTTGACTTCCTACTGGTCTATTGTGAGCTCATTATAACCCAGTTTTTGTAAATGCTTTTACCCTTGCACTTTATTGAAAACAAATTTACAGACCCGTTTACTCCTTACAACCACAATTTATAGCCTGAATAAACCTTTATCTACCATCAATAAATTCTTTTTTAATAATCAAAATTAATTGTCTTGCACATGTACTTTTTTAAACAAGTTTTAACAATAATAAATACGCCACCAATAAGTCAAACACACAAACACCAAAATATTAACACAAATGTTTATACAAAACAGAAATTTAAAGTTCGTTACCTAGAGTCACCTACGTTCCTCGTCACCGCTGTAGATGGCTACCAGAAACCGTCGTCGATGTGTCCATCTACTACGATGAAGTTTGGATCCACAGATCCCCGCCATCAAATATCTCCGCTACTACTCCGGTTCTTCTTCCCAGATATCAGCTTCGTCTCAACAGTAACATTGCTTACCAATATTTCATGAATACAAATTGCTTTCAGTTTCGCTTATCCCAAAATATCATCCCTTCATTTAATAACCTTGTCGTAGTAACGACACCTTTTATCTAAACTAGCACCAACTCGTGCAAACACTTTTATAACTTGCGGTCCGCTACTACAGCTTTTATGATTTTTAACAGGATGTTTAATGTAACTTTACTGAACACATAATAATTGCTAACCGAAAGCTTTTACTATTATAGGTTGTAGATCTAAACCCGTATTCAGATCTTAATAGAAAGAAAAAAGAGAGCTTTAATATATTCGTTCGTGTATTTATATTATTCTCAAACTCCCCTAGTGAAACCTGTTTCATATGAAAAGCTTGTTTTCAAAATGGCTTCTTAAAATTTTGAACGTAACCGACTATAATTTCTGAAAAATTTCTCCCGTCCGTCGTACTGTTTACATAGAATTTCGTTTCCTACCTTACCGTACGTGCACTTCTGGAAAACTGCTCGCTATCAACCAATGATATAATTTCCTATCGTCACAACGCTCCACCTATCAGCTATCCATCTCTGTTCTACACATATTTGTTGTCTCCTTTAGAACCCCACTTGAGTTACAGAAAATCGATATTGTAGTCGTCCTTCACAAATACCCGTATATCTTACGTGACTTCAATTCAACGCTTCATTTATACTTTTCTCTATCTGTTTTATATTATCGATCGTTTATTCCACTCACTCCTTAAGGTACTGGTTATTGTAGCAGCTTATCCAAATTGACCGTTGCAAACAATTTCTATGGAATTTTGTGCTAACGTTCGTTTTATATTCCATGAACCTGACATATAACAACAGGTGTTTCTTGAAACAACCAACCGTTGAAAATAACAATTCTCCGTTTCTTCGCTTCGTAGTATTTGTATAACCGAACGTTGGCTTTTAAAATGAATAACATTTGCGTTTGAAATTATTGATTTTCTATGCAAGCACGCTCCCTTTTTGCTTCCATGCGTTTGATTAAGAGTTGTTATAATTACTTATGCGTATCCTTGAGTTGTTTATGTACTCTAAAACTTTTTTCCCTTATATAATTTTACCTTCCAATTTAAATATAGAAAAATACCTTAATGCCCGTCCGTTTTCACTATATAAATTAATTAATCTGACGCGTAATTAATTTGCTCCTATTTCTATATACACGGTTGCTAAAATTTATTGTCTACACCTATTTACCCTTTATATCCAAAACAATATATATATATATATATATATATATATATATATCGTATTACAATGAATAAAATGAAATAATAACTTAGACTTTTATGCAAAGTCCAAATGATCATTTCAAATCGAGCTAGTGGTAGAAAGTAGTGAGGGAAAAATGGTAGGAAAATTTGGGTATGGTAGACGAAATGATAGAGGAGAAAGATTAGTTGAGTCTTGCCAGGAAGATTAGTAACTGTAAACACCCTATTCGAACAACATGTTAGAAGAAGATATACTTGGAAAGCCCCACGTGATAGGGCTAGATACCAAATAGATTATATTTTAGTTAAACAAAGATTTAGAAACCAAGTTAAAAACTGTCGTAGTTATCCAGGGGCTGACATAGATAGCGATTATAACTTAGTTTAAATGAAGTGTAATCTGAAATTCAAAAAATTGAGAAAGGTTAAAAGTGAAGGATGGTATCTAGGTAAACTTAATGATAGTGAGGTAAAGGAAGAATTTTAACAAGTACTAGATAATAAGATCAAAGAGATAGCTATAGGAGGGAACGTAGAAAATAGATTGAAAGAAATAAAAAGGGCTGTACATGATACAGCAACACAAACTATATGTAAGAAAAAAGTAGAAGCGAGAAAACCGTGGGTAACAAAGGAGATATTAGATATTGGATATTAGTACATGAGTGTAGAAAAGCTAGAAATAAATGGATGGAGGAGAATTGTAAAGCAATACAAGATGATTTGAGAGTAGGTAAGACAGACAGGGCTTACAGGCAGTTAAAAAGTTTTTCGGGGAAGATAGGAAAAAATATAATGGTATTAAAGATGAGAATAATGAGCTTCTAATAAATAAAGTTGAGGTAGCAGATAGATGGAAAAGATATTTAGAAGATTTATATAAGGGAGACGATATGGATAAGTTAGAGAAGGACCAAGAAGAGGATGTAGAAATAGGGTTTTCAATATTAAGAGAGGAATTTGATAGAGCTGTTAGGGATCTTAAACTCAGTAAAGCGCCGGAGATAGACAATATACCCGCAGAATTAATAAAATATGCAAGTCAGAAAACTTTAGATAGAGTATATTGCTACGAGCTACTATTAGGCAACCCGTCAAACACACAAGCGAAGTAAGCAATGTATATTCTACAGGAACCTAGAATGTTTGAGCACATACCAGAGTATGAGTCATCTATTTAATTCAGGGTATAAATAAGATCGTTGATGAAGTACAGAGTTAGTCTATATCAAAATGTCGTATATTAATTATATCGTATATAGTTAGTTGTTCATTACGTTCTGAAAGCCCTTGAGTGAATATAAATTTGTGTTATGTAAACGTGTATATTGTACCGCCAGCTTGTAGAATTCATAAAAAGACAAAAGTGTAATAAATAAATTATAGTAGTGTTTAGTGTTGCTAATTGACCTATGGTAAAGGAGTTTAGTTTAAGAAGATATTAGTGCTTGTAAATAGCATTAGTGTGATAGTGCTTCGTTGTTAATTGAACTGAAAACAGCTATAAATAAGGCATATACTGTTAATTAGACTTGTGAACAGTGAGTAATAAAGACTTGCTGTTACTTGTTTTAAATTGGTGAAACGCATTAATAGTAGCTCGCTACAATATGAACTAGTAAAAGTAATATATGACACAGGTGGGGTTCCAATAGATTTCGAAAAAATATTATCCCAATCCCAAAAAGTCAGGAGCTGATAGGTGTGAGAATTTTAGAACGATTAGTTTAACTTCCTTCGCTTCCAAAATACTAACAATAATAATTAAAAATAGAGTAGAAGCTTTGACTGAGAATTATTTAGGCAAAGACCAATATGGTTTTCGTAAAGACAGAGGAACTAGAGAACAGATACTAATGATTAGGGTAATTATCGAAAAAAGGTTAAAAAAAAATAAAAAAACTTATTTCGCGTTTGTAGATGTAGAAAAAGCATTTGATAAGGTTAATTGGATTGTTATGTTCAGGGTTTTGCGAAAAATAGGAATCTCTCATAGGGATAGAAAAATTATTTACAGTCTATATAAAAACCATCATCATTAGGTCTTCAGTCCTAGAACTGGTTAGACGCGTACCATCATTGTTCCCTATTCTGAACTAACCTACAGATTTCCTTGAAATATACACAGTTTGCATCTATAACTGTCTGATCTAGGTCTACATCTACCTCTTTTTTCCTATCTCTGCTTGTAATATATCACATACTATTCCCCAAAAATGCCTTAGAACGTATTCCGCCCTTCTATTTCTCTTTTTCCCCATATATCCTTGTTCCCTTACTATATCTGTAACTTATTTGTTATTATCTTTGTCTGTCCATGCTATCGTCCTCATACATCTGAAGCACAGCATTTCAAAAGGTTGCTAGCGTTTTTCCGTCTGCGTTTCAGACTGCCCATATTTCATAGGCATACTGTGTTGTGCTCCACACATATGCTTTCAACAATTTTCTTCTTATTCTACGTTTGTTGTCTTTCCTCATAGGCGCTGTTCTTTCTTGTTAGATGCAGTTCGATCACTTTCTATTGTTTTACAGTTATATGCCCTATTTCTCCGACTTTCAATGGTTGTGAAGGGAGGTACGCAGCTTGTGGCTGCCAAGTTCCCCCAACACTTAACCATTTGGCGATTTAATATATTTTCCAATTTATCTTTTCGCACAGTCAACATTAGTTGCAGGTATTTCGCAACCAACAACTAGTTGTTTATACTAATCATCAGATTTATATGTGCTTATTTTTTCGTCACTAGGTTTTCCGTCTCAAAACTGGTTAGACACGTACCTGCACTTATTTATATTCTGAGCTAGCCTACATAGTTCCCTGAAATTCTCACACAGCATGTGTATTCAGCTCGTTCCCTTTCTATTGTTTTCTAATTTTATACCCTATTTTACCGAAATTCAGTGAAGGAGGTTAAGCAACCTGTGGCTACCAAGATCCCCCAACACTTACACATTTGCCGAAATAATGGTTTTCCAGTAAGTCCTTTCACACATTGCCCAACCAATTCTTGTAGTTACTTATAATAATCATCATGTTTAAGCACAGTTATCTTTTCGTCATTAGTTTATCCATCTTGGGATTGGTTGGATGCATACCTCCATTGATTTCTATTCTGGGCTAGCCTACACATCTCCCTGAAACCTCTACAGCCTACATCTTTTACTATCTGTGTGCACTAGTCTAATCTAGGTCTGCCTCTTCTTCTCTTTTTTCCTATCTCTGCTTCTAATATATTCCGCACTATTCCCTCATGCCGTAGTATGTGGCCTATCATCCTATCTCTCCTATTTTTTACCGTTTTCCACATATTTCTTTCTTCCCTTACCATTTTTAGTACCTCTTCGTTCTTAACTTTGTCTGTCCATGATATCTTCATCATACGCCTGTAGCACCACATTTCAAAGGCTTCTACCTTTTTCTTGTCCGCTTCTCCTACTGTCCAGGCTTCACAGCCGTACAGTGCTGTGCTCCACAATCTTTTCCTTGTTTCTATGTTTGTGGTCTTTGAGCACAGTAGTTGCTTTTTCTTGTTAAATGTAGCACGACCTTGTGCTAATCTTTGTTTTGTATCTTTTGTGCTTCTCCCATCTTGCGTTATTTGGCTTCCTAGGTAGCAGAAATTCTTAACCTCTTGTAAGTTCGTGTTAAATACTTGTATTCTTGTTTTTGATTTATTTTCCCCACCTTTGCAAACTAGAACTTTAGTTTTAGTTTTGTTAATTTTCATACCGTATCTCTCTGTTAGAACCGTTTCCATTTCATTAAGAGCAGCTTTTAACTCTTCCTTGCTAGACGCTAATACCGCTATATCATCTGCAAATCTAAGCATATCAATTTTTGTCTCTGCATAGTAATTCCAAATGTCTTCCTGCATTTGACAGTATTCATTGCCTCTTCTATGTACAAGTTAAAAATCAATGGGGATAGGGCACATCCCTGTCTCACCACTTTCCTAATGTTTACTTCTCTACGTTCCTGCTCTAATTCTATTACTGCTGTTTGCTCTTTGTATAAGCTATGTACTATTCGTCTATCCCTATAACTCATTCCAATCTTTTTGAGTATTTCAAACATTTTTTTCCAATTTACATTGTCGAATGCTTTTTCCAGATCTACAAACCCTATATACATGCTTTCCCCCTTTTCTATTGTTTTCTCCATTATCACTCTGAGACCTAAAATAGCCTCCCGTGTTCCCCTGTTTCGCCTAAACCCAAATTGGTCTTCTCTTAGTATTTCTTCAGCTCGTTTTTCCATTCGTCTTTGCACAATTTTAGTTAATATTTTTGACACGTGTGCTGTCAAACTTATTGTTCGAAATTTTTCACATCTATCCGCGTCTTTCTTTTTTGGTATAGTTACTATGATGCTACGTTTGAAATCTTTGGGTATTTCGCCTGTCTCATACATATAGCTTACAAGTTGGAAGAGACGTTCTGTTACTGCTTGTCCAGCGTCTTTTAGCGTTTCTGCTTGCACCTTATCTGTACCCGGCGCCTTACCGTTTTTCAGACTCTTTAATGCTAATTCAAACTCGTCTCGAAGTATAGGATATCCCAAGTCATCATTTTCAATGTCCGATTCCTGTTCTAATGCAGTTAGTTCCTCTCCTGCATATAAATTTCCTATATATTCTTGCCATCTACTCACTGTCTCTACGTTTTCTATAATGACGTTTCCTTGTGCGTCCCTTATATTTTTGCTATACGGTTTTATATCCCTAAAATTCATTCTAATTAATTTGTATGCTTCGTCTGTCATTCCTATTTCCATCTTAGTTTGTACTTCTTTGCACTTTTCATCAATCCATTGTTCTTTAGCTTTCCTGCATTTACGAATAGTTTCCCATTATATGGCTTTGTATCTCTGTTTTCCTGTTTCGTCTGATTTATTTTTGTATTTTCGTCATTCTTCTATTAAATTCACGATATCAGAATTTTTACCGGTAACATTCTGAACCAAATAGTTTTCTTCACTAACCATTTCATATAGGTAAAACCAACACAACGCTATGCTATCGGCTATCTAGTTTTGGCTACTTTTACAAGGTCGTGGTGACGTCATAGCCTTTTATATATAAAGAACAATGTAATACTATTCTAAAATTTTATTCTGACATTATAAATAACAAAATTTAAAAATATTTAAAGCCAAGCATGGAGCCAAATAATCTTTTTGAGTCCGTCTAATATATCTGGTAGTTCCTTCAATAAAGTTTCCAACTTAACATCTGCTAGTTTCACTTTGTACGGAACACATATAGGATTTTGGAATTTTTTATTAATGCTTTCGAGGTCTTGTTTTCCGATAATTTCTTTTACTCCCTGGCCCATCTTGTTAGTGCTTTCCAGAGAAAACGGAAGCTTAACTTTAACACCATGCCTAGCGGAAAACAAATCAGTCGAACTTTTTTCGTAGATAGCTGTTAAATGCACCACAGATTTCTTTTTTTAGGATAAACATGCTTTTGCTTGCAGATGTTTGTTCGGTATCAGAAAGATCGCAAACTTTAATCAACATTATATTGTTACAAAATGGTTCTGTAATTGGTATGTGTAGTCCACCAGTCAGCATCTGTTTGCTTTCGACATAACAAATATTACCAATATCTGTCACCAGATTATTGTTGCACATATTTTCTGCCAGCAGCCACAATCCAAATCGCTCATTTGTTGGTTTTATTTTATTCCCAAGAAGTTGAGGAATGTTAAACACCCTGGAGACGCTGATGTTTACCACTCTAGCTACTGCCGAATACTAAATTGAATACGAAAAATTACCCTTATGTAGCCTGCAGAGTGGGGCGTGTATTGTCGAAGATGCCCCAATATGTTGAACACCGTCATATCGCCTACATTTTTTTGTTTAGGAACAGTGTGCTATCCGACCTAGGTCGGATTTAATCCGACCTAGGTCGGACTGGGCAGGGGTGCGCATCGACATATTTTCGGATATATGTTGGCTATATGTAGGATGTTAGGTTAGAGTGAAATTATCTTATAGGGTAAAATTGCCTTATAGGGTGAAATTGTCTTATAAAGTGAAATTGCCTTATAGGGTGAAATTGCCCCCAACCTAGGTCGGATGAAAATTTGAGGTAGATCGGATTAATCGCACCTAGGTCGGATTTATTCCGAATGCTGAACATATGTCGGACATATGGCGGACAGGGCTACATATGTTGGATACACGTTGGACATATATGTCAGATATATGTAGGATGTACACTGGACATATGTCGGATGTATGTCGGATATAGTTTGGATGTAAGTCAGATGTATGTCATACGGATGTGAGAGAAGAGAGAAGGACAAAGTAGGGTGGAGGAGAGTTAGGTTAGTCGGTGTTGTCTGGAGTTAGGTTACGTTAGTTGGACTTGTCAGGTGTTAGGTTAGCTAGTGTGTTGTCTGGAGACCGGTTAGGTCAGCGCCGCGGCGCTGACCTAAACTATCAATTTTTCCTTCTATCTATCCTAAGTCCACACAAGTCCAACTAAACTAACCTAACTCCAGACAACACACTAGCTAACCTAACTCTCCTCCACCCTACTTTGTCCTCTCTCCTCGCGCATCCGTATGACATACATTCGACATACATCCAAACTTTACCTGACATACATCCGATAAATGTCCAGACTACATCCTACATATATCCGACATATATCCGATATATATCCGACATATGTTCAACATATGTCCAACATGTATCCAACATATGTCAGCCATGTCCGACATATGTCCAACATTCGGAATAAATTCGACCTAGGTCGGATTAATGCAATCTAGGTCGAATGAAATTCGACCTAGGTCGGGAGCAATTTCACCCTATAAGGCAATTTCACTCTAACCTAACATCCTACATATAGCTGACATATATCCGGACATATGTCGACGCGCACCCCTGCTCAGTCTGACCTAGGTCGGATTAAATCCGACCTAGGTCGGATAACAAACTGTTCCTAAACAAAGGAATGTAAGCAATATGAGGGTGTCCGACATATTGGGGCATCTTCGACAATATACGCCCCCACTCTGTAGGCTACATAAGGGTAAGTTTTCGTATTTAATTTAGTATTCGGCAGTAGCTAGAATGGTAAACATCAGCGTCTCCAGTGTGTTTAACATTCCTCAACTTCTTGGTAATAAAATAAAACCAACAAATGAACGATTTGGATTGTGGCTGCTGGCAAAAAATATGTGCAACAATAATCTGGTGACAGATATTGGTAATATTTGTTATGTCGAAGGCGAACAGATGTCGATTGGTGGACTACACATACCAATTACAGAACCATTTTGTGACAATATAATGTTGATTAAAGTTTGCGATCTTTCTGATACCGAACAAACATCTGCAAACAAAAGCATGTTTATCTTAAAAAAAGGAATTTGTGGTGCATTTAACAGCTATCTACGAAGAAAGTTCGACCGATTTGTTTCCGCTAGGTATGGTGTTAAAGTTAAACTTCCGTTTTCTCTGGAAAGCACTAACAAGATGGTCCAGAAAGTAAAAGAAATTATCGGAAAAGAAGGTCTCGAAAGCATTCATAAAAAATTCCAAAATGCTATATGTGTTCCGTACAAAGTGGAACTAGCAGATGTTAAGTTGGAAACTTTATTGGGGGAACTACCAGATATATTAGACGGACTCGAAAAAGATTATTTGACTGTATGCTTGGCAGTAAATATTTTTAAATTTTGTTATGTATAATGTCAGAATAAAAATTTTGGAATAGTATTACATTGTTCTTTATTTATAAAAGGCTATGACGTCACCCCGACCTTGTTTAAGTATCCGAAACTAGATAGCCGATAACATAGCGTTGTGGTGATTATACCTATATGAAATGGCTATTTGGTTCAGAATGTTACCGATAAAAATTCTGAAAATGAGGGTAGCTCCCTGGGGGATGATACAATCGAAAAAATTCCTAGAAGTTCAGGTAGCTGAGAAAAATCTAATATTAATTGACACCAAACAAGATAGGTTTATCTCGAAAGATGAGCTAAACAAGATAGAAAGTATGATATGACATTTAGGTTACGGTGACGGTGGTGGTAATGATATATCTGACGTAAGAAAAAATGATAAAATTGTTAATGAGTTTTCCCGTTAAAAAGCGATTAGTGCTAATGGGTTTTCTCATTAAAAGCGATTAGTGCTAATGTATTTTTAATGAGAAAACCCTTTAAAAAGCGATTAGTGCTAATGGATTTTTAATGAGAAGATCCATTAAAAAACGATTAGTGCTATTGGGTTTTTAATGAGAAACCCCATTAAAAATCCATTAGTGCTCATAGGTTTTTAATGAAAAAACCCATTAAAAACCCATTAGCGGTTGGCGGGGGCGGCGGTGCTGCGTTAGGATCCCCACCATCCCCTACCAACGTTGGTCTCGGGAATTGTTTGAATTGATTATTAGAATTCGTGTTATTAAAATTTGAGTTATTACTTCGCGTTTGGGTCGTTTGTGCATTAAATGGTGTGAATTTTGGTTAGGTGGTTGTTTGTCTTGCGGCTTGTATAGTTTTTATTGGTGAATAACTTTTATTCGCGTTGGGGTTATATAGTCTGTTTCGGTAATACATTACGTTTTCTTCTTTTATTATCATATTCATAGCTTCTTCTAATTTTTTGAGACGTTGGAATCTTATTTTGTGTAATAGTTGTTTTGGTAATGCGTTTATGTAGGTGTCCTATGCCATTACGTCATACATTTTTAGAAGTCGGATATTTTGGTCGGGTTTTTCGATTTTTAATTTTGTTAATATTAGGCTTATTACGTCTTGGCATACAATATACTACCTGTCAACAAAAAAATTGTAGGGAAATTCAAAGACGAATTTAATGGGGATCTAGTATTAGACTTCGTTGGTACAAAAGCCAAGTCCTACCGCATTGTAAGTAAGAAAGACACGATTAAAAGCTTAAAGGGGGGGGGGGTCTCACGAAGTGTAGTTAAGTAAAACCAAAGATCCTACAACCTATAACGAGTATATATTCCCAAAAGGGGTAGGCATGCAACTACGCACCAGTGCGTGGGAGAATAAGGATTCTCTCCAATAAGAAATTAAAATTTCCATGTACGTAGCACCAGTCATTGGGAAATGGTAGAAATGATAAATAGTAGTTTTTGTGGACTAAATAAAATAGCTTAGACTGATTAATGTATATGGTTACATATTCTCGTACACATCCACAAACATCTGCTTACGTCCACATGCGGACATGGCAATGCCAGTAGTTTTTGTTTAACAAATAGTTAGAAAGATACGTTGGGTGTTAGTGTGTCGAAGCCTATCGGATCATTGGATTCAAAAAGAACGGTGCGGCGGAATGTATGGTGGTCCCCGTTAGAATAATCGAAAGTGGTTAATCGATCGTTTTAGATATTTAAATATGCGAAATTGTAAAAACCTACATGTGCAAAATTTAATTATCAGACAAAAAAGTGCGCGATGTGCTATACTTTTAAAGAAAGTATAGAATGGTGCTTTGCAGCGGTCCTAGCAGTAAAAAAGGCGACTGACTTTTTCAAGCAACTACAAGAATAGCAGTAGCGCAGTGAAGGGGTATGCATGTATTATACAACGCACTGTTACTATAAAATATGTTAGTTTACGAGTAGTTTGAACGTGTAATTGATCACGACTTATAGATCCCTCGAAGTATTAAAAATTCTAAGCCCATTGTCGTTTGAAAAATGTTTGGAAATTATCAGAACCGGAGCTGGTCGAAGTATAAGTTAGATGGATGATTGACCGAGTTTTTTTCTACCTTTTACGAGGGAATCGGAAGTTGACAGACATCGAGCATCTAATTCTCTATTTGGGCGATGTCGAGTACTTACCGGTTCTAGAAATCATTACGTGCTACCGATCGCTATGCGGAAGATTTGGTTCTAGGAAATGAGTAACCTACGAAAGTACGGAATGCTTGGTATTAATGCTAATTGGCTTTGTGACCGCGTTTGTGCACTCTTCGAGTGTCTTCGGCGATCTTCGATTGTTTCCAAAGAAAATATTTAAGCCTGCCATTTCCGAAAATATGACGTAGAAGTTACTTAAAATCAAATTGCTTTATTAGTAAGTATTCTGTAGACAACAAGGTTGGTATTCCTTTAGTAAAGGTCTAAAGTGTTTTATTAAGTTTTTGTATATAGTAGCACTGCATCTTCTACCGCACGACTTGCAACCAATTTGTGTGCGTGTGCTACCACCCTTTTGGATTTTTAATATGCGCGCGATGCGATTGTTGATCCGTATAACATGGAAGACGTTTCCGGTGACTCTACTAACTGCATTCGCAACATGGACGATGCGAACCAGATGCATGCATTGGTGCTAAATGTACTGGACGAGCAGCAAGGATTGGCAAAAAGATGACGTCATTTAGTTCCTCGCTGAATCTTCAACTTCGTTCGGCTGTCTTCGGAAACCTTTGGTTTGCATTCTATAGGGTACATAAAGCAGGTACAAGAGTAAACTTTTTAGTTATAAGTTAGTTCGTTTACAAGTTTCACCAAAGTCCTATAGTGCGGATTTTGTTTTGTACTAAAATGGCACCTGTAAACGTTTTTAAATGCAAGCCCTGTCACGTCTACTTTACCAGGAGGGATGCTCTCAAACGGCATCAGAACAAATGTCGCGGTGTAACATCGTCCAGGATTAAGCTTATTCATCCGTCAGCAGCAAAGTACTTAAACTGTGGGTCTTGCGGTATCGGTTTTACGAAAATGGACAACTTACAGCGACACAAGGAAAAACAGCACGGTATGTCGTTAAGCCGTAAACGTTCAGCTCTGCCAGCTGTTAAAGGGTCTTGTACGAAACAACCACGAATTATGTGTAAAGTATGCGATTTCGAAATGGAAAAGACTACCTATGCCGCACACTTGAGAAGCAACAGACATAAAAATGCCACAGTTACCGCTACTGGCAAAGATGGCGTAGAAATGGTTAGCACAGCGTTTAACAACCGTATGGCTAGCTATCGCATAAAGAACGCCAGTGTCGACGATGGAGTCTCCGAGTTTCTTTGGAAGCAGAAAGAGCGGTTTATTCGTTTACTTAATGAAACGAGAACACAACATACAGCAATAAAAGTCTATTGCAAACTCTACGGCGTTTACACCAAAATGGGAGAAGAGACTACCGATGTGAAATCCTTTAACACAAAAAATATGGTTATAATGTCTTCTAGTAATCTGGAAAATATGTACGAGGTCTTAAGCGAAACCATGAGAACAAAATCAGAGGAATTTGAAACACATGGGGCCGGTTGGTCTTTAGAAAAGAAGCTCTATTTAGAAATAAATATTAATAAGTATATGCCGATGTGAGGAGTTCTAGGTTAAGAATAAAAAATTGTGAATATGTATTTAGAATTGTGGTTTTTAAAATTTAAACTGTATTAGTAAAAATTGTCTGTAATAAAAAGTTTTAATAATGGTTTTTAGATTTTCTTTTAGGTATGAGCTGCAGGAAGTTATAATTTAGAGGGTGTGTGTGTGTGTGTGTGTAAAATGGTAAGGGGTGGTCCTATTTTAAATCTGTTTACAGATTCGGATTCTGCATATAATTCTAGACTAATTTGATGTATCGCATGGTTAAGAAAATTTAGAAAGACGATTAGAAATCGCTGCTGGTAAAAAATCTTAAAATGAGGGTAGCTCTCTGGGGTATGTTGCAATCTAAAAAATTCTTAAAGATTCGGGTAGCTGAGAAAATTCTAATATTAATTGATACGAAACAAGGTACATTTATCTCGTGGGTGGAAATGTGGAGAAAGATTTATGTCGCATAGGGTTTATGTGTAACTTTGTAAGGGGTGGTCCTATATTAAATTTGTTTGCAAATTCGGATTCTACATAAAATTCTAGACTAACTTGATGTGTCGCATGGTTAAAAAATTTATAAGAACGGGCAAAAATCTCTACCGGTAAAAAAATCTTAAAATGAGGGTAGCTCCCTGGGGATGATGCTATCTAAAAAATTCCTAGAGATTCGGGTAGCTGAAAAAAATCTAATATTAATTGATACCAAACAAGATAGATTTATTTCGAAAGATGAGCTAAACAAGATAGAAAGTATGATATGACATTAAAAGCGAGTAGTGGTATGGTGGCAGTATGCTCGCTAGAAGGTATGTGTGTAACTTTGTAAGAGGTGGTCGTATTTTAAATCTGTTTGCAGATTCGAATTTTGCGTAAAATTCTACACTAATTTGATGTGTCGCATGTGTTAAAAATTTATAAGGATGGTCAGAAATCGCTACCAGCAAAAAATCTTAAAATGAGGGCAGCTCTCTGGGGGATGATGCTATCTAAAAAATTCCTAGAGATTTGGGTAGCTGAGAAAAATCTAATATTGATTGATACTAAACAAGATAGGTTTATCGCGAAAGATGCAATGGCTAGTCGAAGAAAGCTATTTGGTTCAGAATGTTGGCGGTAAAAAAATCTTAAAATTGGGGTAGCTCTCTGTGAGGTGATGCTATCTAAAAATTCTAAAGAGATTTGGGTAGCTGAGAAAATTCTAATATTAATTGATACTAAACAATATAGGTTTATCTCGAAATATGTAAAATGGATAGTCGAAGAAAAGTATTTGGTCCAGATGTGGGAGCAAATGAGGATGCTAAGATGAAAATGCAAGATATATTTATCTCGAAAGATGCTATCTCGAAAGATGAAAAATGGTTAGTCGAAGGAAACTATTTGGTCTAGATGTGTGAGGAAAATGTGGATGCTGGAGGGAAATGTGGTCCCAGAACCGATATAAATACCCTACTTTAACGATTACTAAGCGGCTCTTCGTAATAGCCGTAAATTGACTTTTTCTTCAGGCACAAAAGTCTAAATCATTTTTGCTTCAATACCTATGTTTTGTAATAGATTTCCATCAAAAAGTATTTTAAATTTATTCATGTAAATCTGCGTATACTAGCCGCAACTGTTCTGAGGAATTATTGGGTATTAATTTAAATTACACTATAATACCGTCATCTTTATCCATATAACATAATTTGCAAACAATAAAAGGTCAATGATAAGTAAATACTATAGCAAGCAATAAAATAATCGCCAAGGTTCACATTTAATTGCATGTTGCAAGATTACTTATAGTATAAAAAAACTTGAACCCATTCGATTTTATTGACAAAAACTATGTTTCTGTGCGTGTTTCTAATCTTCAGTGCTGTGAAAGCTGAAATTAACAACTTAGATGTAGAACACATAGTTCAAGTGATAACACAGTCACAGGCTGAAGCTTTCAAATACGATCCTCCAGAAAATGCATACCAATATCGGGCAATCGATCAATCAGTAGCTGGTTTGTATTTTTTTATTTCTCAATCTTAGATTTTTGCGGTTTTTGTGGCCATTTAATAATAGATTATTTTTTCGTTTGTGTGCAAAAAATGTTTTCCTTATTTTTCTGCAATCGCCTTAAACAAGTACTTACTTTATAGCGTATTACATACTAAGGAAAGTAATAATCCAAGCGGCGGGTAATAAATGAAAGGGGTATCTGAAACGGATTTCGAAGTTAATGATATTTTGGTATATTGTTTGGGGGTAGTCTGTAGAGTAGAATCTGAGTTTTCGACCTTGAGGATACTGTGCCAATTTGCGGAGGGACAAAAAACTTCGAAACTTTCGGCCTTTTTTCAGTTTTTAGCTTATAACCTCTGTCTTATTATTGCTCTGTGTTAATATAGGCTCTTCCAACTTACATGTGGGCTGGGTTTTTAAGCAGCTTTACCGATATCTCAATCAACCAGGTCTTTAATATTTCCTGCGTTTCGAAGTTGTTTCTGATGTAATTAATTCGGTTTTCCGTGTAAGGTTTATTTGCTATTAATACATTGTATTTTTGCCAGACGTTGTTTTGTATAGATATCGCCTTTTGGATAATTGAACAAAATAAATGATGTAACTTCAATGCTGTTTTCGTTTATGTATTTTTATGCGTGTTTAAAACTGCATTTTCTTATCAAAAATGTTTATTGTTTCAGCGTAATTGCATAAAGCTTTGTTAGGTTTTATATTTTATCTTCGTATTTGTTTTATAACTAATTAGAACACTTCTCAATGCGTGTTAAATTACGTGTACTATCATTTCTCTTGAATACGCGAGTTAAGGTTCGTGGCTTCAAGCGGTTCTTTTTAAAAAGACTCGTTGAACTTTAACACATTTATTTAAGTTTTTATACAGAAGTTAAATATTGAATTTAGACAATCTTGAATTAATCATTCTAAGTCCAAAATTATTACTTAATTGTACAGTGAGTTATCTACGAACTGAAATGCAAAAGCTGAACGTTTGATGAACTGACCGCGAGTGGAGCTCCCGGTTCTTTTATAATCTTCCTGCCTCTTTACAATTCTGTGGGAACTTGGAGACCTAATGTCTGCTTACACTTGACTCTATTCATAATACATAGTTGCTATCTTAAAAGCTATTCATAATTACAATGTTTCAGGCTTACTTCTGCGTAATCTCGGTACGTGACTTCCTACGACCGTCTGTGACCTGACATCTGCAGTGTCACTTATCCTTGTGCTACTTTGTAGCGCTTCCATTCGTGGGAACTGAAATAATTGTAATAAATTGTAACAATTTGTCTTTTATGACATTGTTGTACATTTGCTAATATTTCCTAATATTTCCTAATAACTTTCTTAGGTATTAGTTTTATATTGATATAATAAATGGGGGATCACATAACTCGCGTTCTGTTCTATTGTTAAAAGATATGCTCACTGGCATTACTTAAAATTAATAACGATCTATATACACAGTGTGAAATGCTTGCTATTTGCATAATATACGAATTACCTATTTTTCTGCTAAATACGCGTTTTATTGTTGTAAGATATGCTTACTTGCATCGCTTAAAGCCAACTACGGTCTATGTACAGGGTGCCAAATACTTGCTATTTACATAATGTATGAACCTCTTATTACAGCAATATATATATATATATATATATATATATATTGCTGTGTTTCCCGGTATTTGAATCGAGCCTCACGAATTGGGCGTCAAGAATGCTGTGAAACCTACAAAGTTATTAAATTACCTGGTCCGTTGACTTTCTTCTGTTAATCGCCTCGGCTGCTCCTCTAGATAGCTTTCATCCTCATACATAAAAAAAACAAACACATTCCTACCACAAACATCAACGTCAACTCTATTTACATCAATATTCACAATACATTAAAATTTCAAAATTAATATTCAGCATAAATTTTAATATCGGAAAATTTCAAAATTAAATTTATTATCATTTTAATGTGCATCCAGAATTAAAGTCCTTGTAGGATGCCTACTAATTACTATAACAATATATGCAGAGTACAAAGGGAGCATCTACCACCCCTTTACGTTAATTAACCAGGTTCGTCTAATTGAGCTCAAAGACATACCCATATTTTTATCATAATCCAGAACATCAATACTAAATACCCTTTCTACTTAAACAAGCAAATTTCACCTTAAAATTAAAATATTATTGTTAGTACAATTTCACTACTGTCCATTTTAAATAAACAAATTAGAAAGTTATTCAACACACACCAACATCTCAAAGTTCAAACAAAATAGTATAATTTACCTGAAGGTTACTTGCACTCGTAGCTTCAATGTACATCGTCCCTTTGTTAATCACACCATTCCAACTGGGTTATATTTACGGCTTCTGATTCTCAACGTTTTAAAATTTGCTCCATCACCATTTATTTAAAGTTGTTTCAGGGCTTTTCCGGAACTCATCTGTGTATATTTGAACCTTGTTTAGTGGATCCAGTCATGTTTACGAACCATTTAATTATTAACACCCCGAAAATAACAAAGAAATTCATACTTCTTTCACCAATATACGCCAAAACTGCCTACTTTTGTGTATTTATTTGTCGTAGTAAATTTTACCAATTGGTACAGTGATACTAAATTTTATTACCTTGTATCTAAGTGCACTAAAGTATATTCATGTTAGCACGTAACGAACAAACTATTTTGAATCACCAAAATATACGAGCAAACTTTAAATTATTTTATCAAACTAAAATGCACTGTTTAACATCTTGAATCAAGTCGCGGATGTAAGAGAGCTTTTAACGCATCGAATAGTCAAAAGTCTAAGAGAGCGAAATTTATATTACCACCGGTATATATAGCGGATAGCCGGCACGTCGCTTTTGTCCTCAAAACAGACAATTCTTAAGAATTTCTCATGCTATGTTCCCATTCCGTCGCTCGCGCGTCGGTTTTTACGAATTTTTCACTCGCCCCAGTTAAATCTCAGAAATTCTCACACGGCACGCAAACATGTCCGAGAAAAACTAATTAATTTTGTACAGAAATTGTTGTTTCTACCTCTGATATTTGCATCCTATTTTCAACCAATTGTGACCCTCGTGACGTTGCTTAAATCACGCCTTTTACTATATGTGTCTTTGCTTGACGCATTTCTCTTTCCTTTTCTAACCTGTTCGTATTGGTGCAAATTGATATTCTTTATTATCGATTATTCCAGTCCATGTGGACTATCTGGGTTAAATAACCCCGTATCGCACCTTCCCGTAAATATTATGCCCCGGTTTCTCCAAGATTCTTTGTAAACATTAATTATCTGCAAAATTTTCGCCGAACGAGCTTTTTAAATAAACCCTGTTTTGTATTTCGTGCTAAAGCATCTGACCGTTTCCAATATCCTTAGAATCGACATGTTTATCTAAACAAATTAAACTGAAATTGCCTTTTAAAATACGCAGGTGTGTTCAAACATCCTACTTCTAAGTAACACTTCTAGGATTTGCATTTTATTGGGTTTTTACAAGTTTCTATAGATATTATCTGTTACTAACGATTCAATTAAAAATAATACCCTTTAATTTTTAGTGAATCCTAATTAAATATTCAATTACTATCTGTACGTTTTGTTCAATACCGGTTACTTAAAATAGGGTTAATTAATATAAATTTTGCACATAATTTCCATTTGTTTCTTTCCTCGGAATAATTACATTACCCGTAGAGCTTGTTAATACTGTTTCTTTCGATATAAAGCGTCTTGTACATGCTTTTAAATCTCTTATTTTTACTGAAACGAATGATTTTTTATTCTCCACGGTGTTTTAATAAAGCGTATTATCTATTAAAATTCCTTATACACGGTGATTAAAATTATTTGATGTGCTTATTTAATTTTCTACCCTGGTCTAAATATGAGTAATATATATATATATATATATATATATATATATATTGCTATGAACTCACAATTATTCTTGCGCCATCGTTTGAGCGACCATATAAATAATGCTATGAACAAAACAAGAATTATCGTGGACCGACCTTGTGTCGACCAATAACAAAACTTGATGTGATAACGCCTTGCGCGATATCGACGGCGTATTCTACTTGACTCCTCCACTCTGATTAAATTATCAAATCACACTCCCACAAATTTTTATCATTTGGCCTCGACTAGCTTTTATTTTGAATTATAAAATGAAGTTAATTCAATTCCATATAATGAAAACAAATATTATGTACAGGTTTCGTAAATTATTTAAAATACACTTTTCAATCAATTAATGTTGTAAATCTTATTTATCTCAAAAATCATATGCTTTTTAATCAATCTAAAGTCGCCAAAAAACCTATTGTTTTTATAAAAACAAGACTGGAACGTTCAAAACCCCTTTTTAATTTATGTACTTTATACGTATGTAAGTTCGTTGTTGACTCCGTCACATTAATTCATATTAAGCAAATTCAATATTCAATATTTAAATTCAAATAGAAAAAAAATTCCCTAAAACTAAAAAATCTAACCTGGTCTGTTTTCTTCGTTATCTCCTTCTCGCAACCAAAATTATCCATGCATCAACTAGTATTTTCCATGCATTATACCATCCATTTGGATCAAAATTATTCTCTACCAATTCAGAATTATTATATGCCCATTCGAAATATTGTCTATTCACACGCTTGAATTATTGCATTTAAATTATTGTCATCACCCTCTGGATTATTATTATTAAACTGAGAATTATTATCTCCCTCGAATTATTGTCGTCGCACTTAGAACATTTTTCATCCGCCTCCAACTTAGATTTATTCTCACTAGACTCAGACTTGTAATTTATTCTCACCGGCCTCAGACTTGTAATTTATACTCTCCGGACTCAGAGTATCTTTTGAATTATTATATTATTTTTTCTCACCAGCCGCAGACTTAGAATTTTTCTCCCCAGACTCAGAATATCATTTATTCTCACCAGACTCAGAATTTATTCTTACCGGACTTAGAATTTATTCTCATCAATTTTTCTCACCGGACTTAGAGCCCTATTATTATTATGTTTTAATTTAAATATATTTCCCAAAATCTACTTACGTTTAATCGGCAATAGTAATTTTCATCTTTGTCACACTTAAACAATTTTCACTTTTAAATTATTCTTACGTGTTACACTTATGTTCAAAATGACGCACCTTGGTCTTTGTTGAGTTGAGAACTGATCTCGTTATCATTGTCGCTGTTAATATATGCTTAATATTCCACTTCGTCTGTGGGCATGGCCTACAAGCCCGTCGCTAATTTTAACCAATGAGGTCTCTTTATTTAAAGTAGTTTCTGATGTAACATTCTCGTCCTCTCAAATAATCGTTGTTTGCTTGCAGCTGTCTTCGTTATCAGCCCATTCGGTGTTTTGAGAAATATTATCGCTTTTCCATATTATACACAAATATCTGATGCAATTCGACTTTTAATTTTCATATATGCTTGTTTATTTACGCAATTTTTAATCACCTTTACCTATCAAAATTGTTAATTGATTGTACGAACTTACACTACGCTTCTTTAAGCTTTATTTCTTATCTCCGTATTATCATAACTGATTGGAATTCTTTTGAATGCGTGTTTAATTACATTTGTTATGCTTACTTATAAATACGCGTGCTTCCACTGAAAAATATCGTTATTCGCATTACCTAAATTAACTAAAACTCTATATACTGGGTGTTAAATATTCGTTATCTACTTAATGCATGCATTACTTATTCCTATGCTAACTATGCGTCTTCTTGTCGTAAGATGTGTCTATTTGCATCGCTTAAAACTACTTATACTCTATATACAGGATGTTGACTGCCTACTATTTACAAACTATCCTAATTACTCAATTCTCTATTAAATAACTGCAGTTTTCTGCTTCCTATTATGATTTCTAATTCCTGCACGACCTTGGCTATAAAATACACCCTTAAACAACCCCTTATCACAGCAATATATATATATATATATATTATATATTGCCGTGGTAGTCTGTTCTAATTTAGTACTCTCTCAAAAAACATTCGAGCCCAAACGTTGGACCGTCATAAGATTGCCGTGGTTCTTGGGTAAATCTTTACCAACCATAAATATTTTCGAAAATTTTATATATTTTTAAAAACTCGAAAATTCAACAATTAAATAATACAAAAAAATATCCTTACCCGTTTTCCTCTCTTCCTCGGTTGAATAGCCTTCTTCAACTGCTTCCGGCTAGCTCATTTGGACCTCCTTTTGGATATTTATATTCATTCATATTCTATCATTCACGCACACTCCCAATAAACCCACAAAATACAACCAAAATACAATCTTTTATTTATTCCTATTTACAAATGCAATTCAACACTGTCCATATGTTATTGTTCACGTTACACTTCAGTAACCCTTATTCTGTAATGTTCTGTATTTAATTTTAAAATCATCAAACACATAAAATGTACTCGGAGTAAATGGACCTTGAATAATACCTTCTCTAAAATTCCTTCCTTATAATTTATTTATTTATTATAATAATCTAAGTAAACTGTGGGGTATGGCGATCTCATAATAAACCAACTAATTTTTCATAATGTATGCCCTTCTACTTTGCATACTCTTATAATAAAAAAAAAAACAAAGCCATGTACTCTTTACAGAAATTTTCACGTTCTGATGGAACGTTTAAAAGCTTTCAATATTTACAGTTTATAGGAATCACAAATTTAAATCGTTACCTGGAAATTTTTAGAAGCTCTCCGCTATGTGGATAATGCCATGTATTTTTCTCCCTGGTCTGCAGGTTATTTCTCACTATTGCTAGACGAACTCCATCTAAGTTTCTCATGGAACGCCGCCTTCTCGGTGTAACCAAATTCCAAATTTCACTTCAATTATACTTCTTTCACAGTAAGCTACCTTACTTAATGTCCCGACACGAGTTGATAAAAACATTATAGGTGATACCTCAATAAAAATTTTTACTCTCGGCACACTAACCGCGTTTTTAATTTAAGAGGCTACCACTATGCAATACAATTTAAGTGCTTTTATAATACTTACAACTCGTGTTGACTTTCATACGTGCTTTTGGGAAGATCGAAATAATAAGGGCTTTCACCACGTTGTCCAAAAACATTTATACACTTCGAATGTAACCTCTCCATACCCGCTTAGCGCAAAATTTCCATCTACAACAACACATTCTTAAAATTTTGCACTCAACCCTATTTACAAATCCGCGAATTTCAGTACCTCGTTATAATATTTTAAGAAAATTACGGTACACTATCCTCGTGTTTGTTTCAAGTCAAACTAATCATATCGACCAATCGTAGACCTAATGACGTTTCACAAATCCCGCCTATACAATCATTGTCTCATGCTTATGCGTTTTCTAATCTCTTTCTAACCTGGTTTGAGTGGTAGAAAATCAATATTCCAGTCTATATGCTATTTAAACCCACGTGGACTTCCTACGTGATTTAACTAACCGCTTGTTAGTATTTACTACGAACCCAGGCCACGGTTTACTCGACATACGTAGAATCTTCATCTTTATCTATACAAATAATTGGAACTTGACATTTAAAATTCTGCAGGTGTTTAATTAACTGACGTTTTAAATACATTTCTAAGAGTTGTATTTCGGCGTATTTCTACTCCACCGATATATTTGCTTGTTAGCAACGTGTTTCGCCTTGGTATCATTGACCTTTCCACGCTTTTATAGATATTATACGACAATAATCGTTTAATTACATTCAAATTAATTAGTAAATTAATGGCATTGGCTTCTACCATTTAGTTTCTTTGCAAGCCTACTTAAATTTCATTAATTATTTATAAAATCTCGTTAATACCTGATACTTAAAAATGAATTAACTAATACAAATTTCGCACGTAATTTCTGGTTGTTCGTTTATACAGGGTGGTTTGAAATTGTTTCTTTTATATTTATTTTTGATCTTTTAAAACCACTATAATATATATATATATATATATATATATTCATATTTATTAAAATTTAAACATTAAATTTCTTCAATAATACTCAAACCCCTCACCCTCAACCCTCAACCACTTTTTATTTTTTATTTTCTTTTTCTGTTTATTTTACATTTATATATACTCAATTGTTGATAACACAGATTCCAATTAAATCACTATTACAACACACACACACACACACACACAGACAGACAGACACACACACAAACATACAAAATTACACAAACACATTCACCCTCACATGCACACACACACACCTACATGCACATACACTCACAAACCAACACTGTCGTTAAAAACATATAATAAACTTTTATCAAAAATGACACTGTCATTTTACTTTCACTATTTACATTAATATTTATTCTATAAAAACATTATTTTATTCCAAACACTGGTGTCAATTTCAACTATCGTCACTGTAAGTTTTTCTTACCTTTGTTCATCCTTTATAAAGCGTTAATACAGTTGTAGCCTGTGATCAAGCATACAAAAAATATATGCGAAAATTTAGGCCATAAAAAAAATATTTATTTAAATCCCGCAGACCTAAAAAAAACCTACAAAGAAAAAGTATTATATATATATATTGCTGTGATTCTCCTCCATTTTTCGAATTGCCCACGTTCTGTGCCAAAAATTGCTGTGATTCTCTTGTCCGTTGAATCTCTTCTGATAATCGCCTCTTGACTCTTTCCTTCCGCCTCGGCTGCTCACCTAGTTAAAACTTTCATCCTCATTCATAAAAAAAAAACAAACACATTCCTACCACAAACATCAACGTTAACTCTATTTACATTAATATTCACAATATATTAAAATTTCAAAACTAAATTTCAGCATAAATTTCAGCATCTTAACATTTCAAGTTCAAATTTGTCATCATTTTAATTTGCATCCAGAATTAGAGTCCTTGTAGGATGCATACTAATTAAGTTAACAATATTTGCAGACCTGAGTCTGAATAAAAGGGAGCATCTCCCACCCCTTTACGTTAATTTAACAGGTTAGTCTAATTGAGCTCAAAGACAGACCCAAATTTTCATCATAATCAAAAACATAAACTTGATAAATACTCCTTTCTACTTAAACAAGAAAATTTTACCTTAAAATTTAAAATTTGTTGTTTATACAAATTTACTACTGTCCATCTTTATCAAACAAATTATAAAGATATTCAACACACACCAAAACATCTAAGATCGAACAACAAAGCATAAGTTACCTGAAGGTTAATGCACTCGTGGCTCCAATGTACATCGTCCTTGCTAATCCCGCCATTCCAGCTGGGTTCTGGCCGCCTTTAAAATTTTTCTACCCAAACATTTATCTAAAAGGTTTCAGGGCTTCTCAGGAACTCATCTATGTATATCTAAATCTTGTTTTGTGGATCCAATCACGTTTACGAATATCACTTGATTACTAACACTCCCGACAAATAGCAATGAAATTCATAATACTTTCACGCTATACCAACTGCATACTTCTATTTATTTATTTATCGTTACTAATTTGAAGAATTGGTACAGTAATACCCGCAAATATAACTAGACTTTATTACCTCTATCTATCTTCTCTAAGTGCACTAATGCATAATAACTTTTATCGTAGCACGTAATCACCATGTATTCTGCTTGAAGTATCGAATAAAATCAAAAATAAAGAGAGCTAAACTCCTATCAGCACGGGTTTATATAATGGCTCGCTTGCAAGTCGAATTTGTCCCGCGACGGACGATTTTCAGAAATTCGCATTCTATTTTCCCTTCCGATGGCTCGGCACAGCGATTCTACTAAAATTTGCACTTGTCCGAGTTGAAATCTAAGAATTTTCCACACGCCTCGCAACACGTCCGCGAACAACTAATTAATTTTATATAGAAATTGTTATGCTTCCACCTCTCATGTTTGCATCTTATTTCAACCTTAGTCGCCAATCTAGTCTGTTCGTTCTATCTACAACCTGTGCTCTTGTTTTACATATTTTCCCTCATTTAACTACCAATGCATTCCATCTCGCTTGTCTTTATACCACAAACTTGCTTTCTTCCTTGCACTCATATAGCTTAAAGCTTATCGACTATCATATACATCGTTATTTTTGCAGGTGTTCTTTGTTCTAATACGCTGAAGGCTTTTATGTGACTTCCCCACGTCGTTATAATTTCTCGATAGCTTTAGTACTTGGAAAGATTAAATTAAATACAAGTTGAACATTTTAACTCGGCTTCTTTTTATAGAAAGCGTCCAGTGAATAATTTAACCCCTTATTTTTAACGAAACGAATAAATTTTTATGCTCCATGGTTTTAATAATGCGTATTATTTAATGAAATTCTACATTACTTCCTTCTACACGTTGATTATGATTATATACAAAACCTACATTCTAATTGAATGATTTAAATCTACACAGTAGGCCTTTAATTAAGCGTACTATTTTCCACTGCTTTGATATACACGGTGTTTAACATTATCTAAACAATATAAACCCTATGTTTAGAAGTAAATGACGAATTTATCCAATATGCCTTTAAATGAAGCGTATTATTACCCAAAGCGTCCTTATACACGGTGATTAAAATTATTTGATGCCGTTAATTAATTTTCTACCCTGGTCTAAATTAGAGTAATATATATATATATATATATATATATATATATATATATATATATATATATATATATATACATACATTCTACATATATTTCTACGTATAATTTCTACATATTGAGTATTTTTACAAAATGCTAATTTAATCAAGTGTTAGGTGTGTATGAAATAAGTAACAATTTACACATTTTACTGTATATAATTAATTGTCCAGTTAGCTTAAGGAAACGTTTCTACCATAAAAATTTTAACGATTTCGATCGTCAACAAATAGTCATGGAGCCCATTTGCTATATATTCTATTTCACATGTAAAGGCAGGCTGTACTCCAAATGTCAATAAAATTTTGAACCAATTTATTAGAGTGTTTATTCTTTAGATCAAAAATGAAGTTGATATTGAAGCACCATTTAATTTAAAAGATTCCTAAATCTTAGACTAATATTAAGAATGTGAAGTATATAACTCTTAATCAATAGACGTTTAAAACTTATAAATGATTTTTCATAATCATTCTGAACAAGTAATTATTACTCTGTTTTTAGGTTACGAAACATTTGACTATATCGTAGTTGGAGCGGGGTCTGCAGGTTCGGTGCTTGCTACTCGACTATCTGAGAATGAAAACAATACAATATTATTACTGGAAGCAGGAGGTGAAGAATCAACCTTTAGTGATATACCAGCCATGATGATGCACCTTCGGGGAACAGAATTCACATGGAATTATAAGAGTGTGCCACAAACTACAAGCTGTTTAGGTAATTTTCATAGAATCTTAGTTTAAAGTTTATAAAACGGTCTATTCAGAACTTAGCCCGATTAGTATTTTATCCCAATAGGGCACATGTGTGGAACAACGCTTTAGCGTTTCGTCTTTTTTAATAAATATGCTAACTAAATATACGGTTGCTAAATATATGTTAGAAGGAAACTGCAATTACGTTAACTTTGGCCAGGTCAGTGATACCTACAGATTTTGAAATATGTTATTTCTGTTTCTTTGACTAATTTCAGACGCCAACAGCCTAGACCCATCATACCTAAGACAAATAAGATTTCACCTCTCTAAAAAATTTTCGAGCAAAAGATTTTTAATATGTGTGATAGTACAGACATGCAGTTATAGGATTTTTGGCTTAAATAAAAAGATCATTATATTATTTAGAAGAAATTTTGTTTTATATTTTTTTCAAAGGGCCAAACTCGTAAACATTATGCTAAACCTGCTTTTTGAGTCTTAATACAACTGCTAGTTTGAAAAGCCATTTTAATCGGTAGCTGATTTTCGCCAATACTGACTCTGTGTGAAGCCATTATCTCTGAGCTATTGGTAGACATATGTTTCTTTATCATCACTTCAAAACTAGGAAATATCGGATAGTAGAGTAAAAATAACTCTGAACAACATAGTGTAGTTGCGCACCATAATTATCTAAGCACCTGAATAACCTTTTAAAAAAAGAATTGTAGTTAATGTGCTTTAGAGCACGTTTTGGTTTTCGAAAAATTGCTCAAAAGAGTTGAAACAACCACAAAAAAGAAGAAAACTTCAATAAAATTTTAAAGAAAAAAATCAATGTTACGCTTTTTTCTGCATTACAAACTTTACCTGAAAAATTTGGTATAGGGGATTTCCAGTCGTAATTGGCATGTTATTCCCCATCATTATTTATGAGGTTATGACTGATGAAAATACGGTTGTTGAATTCACATGCACTTGTAGGTGAAGAACCTGTAGTTTATTGTACGAAATCTGTTAAATAAACATTTTCTCACGCTTGAAGTAATATGCGCTCGTTGCCTTAACCAATTGGAGAGGTTTTGACGAGTTCGTGTAAACGGACACGATTATCGTTGTAGATCCTCTTAGGTTACCTTCTTGAACAGACGATGGTAGTTAGTGCTCGTTAAATGCAGTGCAGTGTCTATAAATTCCTACTTCTCTCGCTACCTTTATCTTAATATCGTGCACCCTACCGTTTTCCAGGCGTATTGAAAATGGTAGGTGCACGACAGGGTATAAATAAATTACTCTGGCAAAGCTAGACTCTACTGTTTTTGGTAGCGGAGACTGCAAGATACTTAAACTCTCAAGGAACAAAATAAGAAAACGTTGAAAAGCTCTGACTTTATGAAGAAGTTGTTACAAAGAAATATTAAAACGCAGATTTGTGGAATAGAAATATTTTGCTATTATATTACAAAAAATTTAAATTGTAATAATTTTTTTACAAGACAAAAAAATTAATTTAACAAGACTTGAACAAAAGTAAAATATAATAACAAATCACAAAGTTTTGTCTAAGCAAGTTACGTTTCGGGCCTTGGACGCGGATTGTTAAAAACTTCTTCCAAAACTACTTGTAATAACTTTATTTCTTTAATCAGATATTAGATATGGAATTTTGACAAACTGATATAATTATTCTAAGTCGAAATAAAAATCATACTTGAATTAATTTTAGGGCGAATAGTCTAGGTAAACAACAATGTTAAAGCTGAAATACTCAGACTGACTGCTGGTCTTGGGGCTCCCGGAGTATTTATGTTGTGCCTGCCCCTCACATATTTGTGGGAAATTGCAGAGCTCATGTTTGCTTATTTCTTTATTCTATGCATTATACAACGTAACAATCTTAATTTCTAAGTAATTGCGGTTTCTTAACCGTCTGTGACCTGCACTTGCAGTATCACTTACGTCTGGAATACAATGTATTACATCCGTTCTCACAATTTGCTTGTAAACTTTTAATAACCTTTCTGATTTATTTTTGAATTTACAATGTTGCGTTTAACTTAAGTTTCTTAGTGATTTTCTAATAATTTCTATTTATTTGTACATATATGGATTAGGGGATTCGTAACTCCTCTCGACGTAAATAAAAAATTAAGGGTTTTACTTATTTTTTAAAATTCATTGTCCCTAAGGGTACATTTGTTACTTCTTTATTTACCTTTGTTTCCTTAAATGACACAAATTTCTTTTCTTATTCTTATATCTAAGATACATTTTGTAAAATACATACATGATTAATAAAATGATTAAAACGATTAATAAAATTGTCCAAACCCTTATATTATCGTAGTGTAATTTCGGCACTTTCAACTCACTTAAGTGTTCTTTATAATTGTCCATTAGTTTCATGGCGTGGTTGAGATCGTCCACAAGTGTAGGTTTTCTAGTTGCAAGGGGTCTTGATTATTTCTTCGTCTTCGGGTTGTGTTATTTTGAATTGTGGTTCCGGTAAATTGACAAATTTCTTGGTTACTGTGGGGTCACTTCAAATAACAGCCTTCTTTAAGGGTGATTACTTTGCTTCCGGTAGTGCAATTTCCTAATTAAGCTAGATCTACTTTAAATTGGGGTATACTTTTGAGGTATATCTTCATATCTAAACTCATGGTCGTTAAGGGTTGCTTTCGGTTTTAATTAATATCAAGTTTTTGTAAAATTCAGATTTACTTTACAGTCTGTATTGTTACTTTTCAGTTTGGATTGTGTTGGGTCATTCAAAGAATCGCTTTACTTATTTTTTATACGTAGTTATACGGTGTTATAATTAAATTGAAGAATTTGTGCTTGGTAATGTGTGGTCAATTGCTGTAGCCTTGGATTTGTGTATTTTTATACTTCGTGGATGTTATAGTTGTCGAGGGTTTTAATTTTCTGAAAGGTTTTTTATGGGATTAATTATTTCTTGCAGTAATTGCGTTATACTTTGTATGGTTTTGCGTCAGTTACGATTTTTATTTTTGTCCTGCTGATTAATTGAGTGTCTGCTATAATTATCTCGTCTCCGTAGGTGTTGCTTACAATTGAATGTTTAATTATAAAGTTTTAAATTTTCAGTCAATCGTTTTTGTTCAATGTTTCCTTTATAATTTATACAAAAAAAATTGTCTAAATATAAAGTTTTAAGTCTGATGAATGGCGTAATTTTAGTCTCGGCGATAAGTTTTGTTGCAATAAATTGCGTAAATGTTTCTGTATAATTAAATGCTTTCGTACTAAAATTATACTTTATAAAGTTGGATTTTCCTGAATTATTCAGTGATGGTTTCCGGTAATAATTTGTGTAAGAATAAAGTTTTAAATTTGTAGGCTTTGTTAATTTAATAATAATTACAAAATGCTTCTCTAACTTAGACACTGAGGTGTTTAATTTATAGAATTCGATGAAACTTAAGTTTTAATAATCGTTTTAATAATTAATTGTTTATAGAAATTGCGTTTTATACATTAAGTTTTCGGTGATAGTAATTGCTGTACATAAATTTGTAAAATTAGCTCCGTTCTATTTTTATACTTCGGTTTTTCAGAATTAAATTTGTTTTGTTTTGTTTCGTATTTTAATAATTCGTAATAATTGTACTAGTTTTCTTGTTTCAATAAATTCTTTTGTTTAAAAATAATTTCTCGTGTTTAAAAATAATTTCTCTTAATAGATAAATAAATTCTTTTCATAAAATGACAAAATGCGATAATAATAAAAATCTGTACATATATATTGCTATAATATTGGAATTCTCATGCCCCTACGTTGGGCTGTTATATTTATTTGCTATGAACTGTAATTCTCGAGCCCCTTTGTTGTGCTGTTAGATTAATTTGCTATGTACTCTAAATTATTCGCGTTCCATCATTTGTAAGACCATTTTAATATCTACTATAAATAAACAAGATTGTAATTATCTCCTCCTCCGGCTGTCTTATTAATACTGCTATCAATTCCCTCCAGAAACTTAACTGGATTTTATCTTGAACCAACCTTGTCTACCAATAGCAAAATTCGATACTTTACCGCCTTGCGTGTTATCAATTTCCTATTTATACTCGTAGCTCCTCCTTGAACTATTTAATCTTATGACCACGGCTAGCATTTATTTGAAATTATAAAATTCAGTTAATTTCGATTTTATGTATAATGAAACCAATATATTCTGCACATACAGCTTTTGTAAATTATTTGAAATACACTTTTCAATTAGTTCATGTTATAAATCTTATTTGTTAACAATCATATACTATTTACTCAAAACCCAAAGTCACCAAAAAAAAACCTATTATCTTTATCAACGAAGTGTAGAATATTCTAAACCTGTTATCTTATTACTCATTTTATACGTATGCAACTTCTTTTGTTGACTTTTCACAAGCATATTATATTAAGCAAATTCAGTATTCAAAATAAAAAATATATAGAAAAATAAAATGTCTTATAACTAAAAATATGACCTGGTCTATTTCTTCACATCGACGCTTCCAATAAAAATTATCTTCCCCAATTCATTTAAATTATTGCCATTACACTATGGACTGATATTATTAATTTATGCACCCCCAATTTATTGTCGTTTCATATCAAACTTCTTCTTATTATCATTCAATTTTCTCAAACTTCGAATTGTATTATTCTTCCCACAGACATCAAAATTATATTACTGTATTTTCCCCTGGACTTCAAAATTGTATTTTTCTCCCTCATACATCAGATTTGTATTTTTCTCCCTCATACATCAGATTTGTATTACTGGATTTTCCCCCGGACTTCAGAGCCCTATTATTTTTATGTTTTAGTTTAAAAATAAATTCCTTAAAAATGTACTTACGTTTCTAATCGGCAATTATAGTTTTCATCTTGGCACTTATTTTTATCTTTCACTTTTAAAATTTACGTATTATTTTATTGCATCTCGACGCACTTCGGCCTTTGTTGAGTTCAAAACTAACCTCGTTATCACGGTGCTTGCTAATATATTCTTTATTTCCCACTCCATCCGTGGGTATGGTCTAGAACTCGTCCCTTATTTCTGACCAATCAAATAATTACATTTAGAGCAGTTTCTGATATAATGCTCCACGATTCCCCATAATCATAACATGCTTGCAGCTGTCTTTCGTTATCAACATGTTGTGTTTTGATAGATCTAATTGCCTTTCCATAAACAACTGATGCAATTTGACTTTAAATTTTCATATTTACATGCGATTCACGCAATTTTTAATCATTTTTCTTATCAAAAATGGTTAGATATTTGTACGCATTTATATTAGCTACCTGAAGCTCTATTTCTATCTCCGTATTAATCTAATTGTCTGGAACATCTTTTGAATGCGTGTCTAATTACACTTTATCGTTTATTTATAAATATACGCGTGCTTCCACTGAAAATATCATTATCCGCTTTACCTAAATTAACCAAAACTTTATCTACAGGGTATTTAAATATTTACTATTTACTTAATGAATATCTTTCTCATTCCTACGCTAACTATGCGTCTTCCTATGTTTATCTGCGTCGCTTAAAACTATTTATACTTTATATACAGGGTGTTGACTGCTTACTATTTATAAACTATGTCTATTTCTTAATTATTTCCTAAATAAATGATGTTTTCTGCTGCCTATGGTAATTTCTCTTTTCTAAATAACCTTTCCTATGAAGTACACCCTTAAACAACCCCTTATCACAGCAATATATATATATATATATATATATATATATATATATATATATATATATATATATATAATTTTTTCCATACTAGCTAGTAACAATAAATTTGTAAAAAAAAAAATTGGTTTAGGATAAATGAACTTACATAATTTTCATCGTCGTTTTCATTTGTTTGGGCTCGATTGATTTTTTGTACCTTGTCGACGTTTGTTTCTTTGGGCTCGGTCGATTCTTGTACCTCGTCCAAATTTGTTTGGTTGGGTTCGATCGATTTTTGTACTTCGTCCAACTTTGTTTGAGTTCTTCCAGATTGGGAATTAAAATTCTTGGTCACCAGTTCTCCGATTTTTGGATTCGTAGTGCTTTTTTAGATCCTACCGCTGCGCCAGTTACGTTTCGGGCCTTGAAAGCGGTCTTTTTAAAAACTTTTTCCAAAACTTCTTGTAACAACTTTATTTTTTTAAACAAATACTAAATATACAATTTTGACAAACTGATATAATTATTCTAAGTCGAAATAAAATTAATAATTGAATTAATATTAGGGCGAGCAGCCTAAGTAAACAACAATGTTAAAGCTGAAATACTCAAGACTGACTGACTGGTTTGGGGCTCCCGGGGTATTTATGTTGTCCCTACCCCTCACATGTCTGTGGGAACTTGCAGAGCTCATGTCTGCTTATTTCTTTATTCTATTCATTATACAATATAACAATCTTAATTTCTAAGTAGTTACGGTTTCCTAACCGTATATGTCCTGCACCTGCAGTACGACTACGTATGGAATACAATGTATTACATCCGTTCTCACAACTTGTTTGTGAACCTTTAATAACCTTTCTGATTTATTCTTGAATTTACAATGTTGCGTCTAAGTTTCTTAGTGATTTTGTAATAATTTCTATTTATTTGTACATATATAGATTGGGGATCCGTAACTAGCATACTATTTTTAAATTAAACACTTGTAGGTTTAAAGCCATATGCTTTGTCTTTCTTAAAGTCAAATCTACATTTTATAGCAAAAACACATGTGTATATCATTTCCTTTATGTGCAGACTAACAGCAGCGTTACGGTTTTGCGTTGTCAATAGTAACAGAAAAAAGCGTAAATTTGCAGTATGAAGTACAGTAAACGTTGAGATGCACTGTGTTCAGATGAACATTGAGAATAGATTTAGCTTATCGGTCTAAATCGATTAGAAGTTGCTTACTTCCATACAGAATTTATATTTAATGTACGAACAATAAAAATCCTTCAGAAATTCAATTTGTAAACCATATCATCGCTTCAATAAAATCTTTAAAGGCTATATACTTTTGGATAACGAGAGAGATTTTCCCCCAATTACAGTATTTGTTGTATCGTAGGGTTAGCCCAGAAAGTTCAAATCATGAAAGTGTACGAGTTATTTCTTTATTTTTTCTTCTAGTCGTACTTGTTTATATAATTAACCATACGAGTTTTTTATTACCAAATCATGATGTGCTTATTTTCAGGCATGGTTGACCGAAGATGTCCTCATCCCTTAGGCAAAGGTATTGGAGGTACAAGTATCATAAATGCCGGCATGTATGTTCGCGGAAACAAATACGATTTCGACTCATGGGCGAAGGCAGGCAATGACGGCTGGTACTTCGAAGACCTTCTTCCTTATTTTAAGAAATCCGAGAATTCTCAGATTAATGGAGATTCGGGATACCATGGTAAAGGAGGTTTATTTAACGTTGAGTATCATTCACCAATTAGCCCAGTTACTAAAGCCTTTATTGAAGCAAATCAAGAATTGGGCCGCAAAATTGTTGATTACAACGGTAAAGAACAACTAGGAGTTTCATATGCTCAATTTAATACCTTGAATGGTCATCGGCTTAGCACTGCAAAAGCATTTTTATCAACTGCAAGGAGACGCAAAAATCTTAAGGTTTTAACACATAGTTACGCCAAACAGTTGTTGATTAATGAAGATAAAGTGGCCTATGGAGTCGTGTTTGATCACAATGAACGAACAAAGTTTGCCCGGGCTAGTAAAGAAATTATATTGTCAGCTGGCGTTGTAGGATCTCCACAACTTTTAATGTTATCAGGCGTAGGCCCTTCATCAGTTCTAAAACCACTAAATATACCACATATTCATGATCTGCCAGTTGGACAAAATTATCAAGACCATCCTACGGTGTTTCCTTTACTGTTCACAACAAACTACTCAGAGCCTATTAAGACTCTTCACGAAAATGTCAGGGATTATTTAAATGGCATTGGACCTTTAACTTCGGCTGCAAACACTCAAGCTCTTGCGTTTTTAAGAACAAAGTCAGCTAGCACTCCAATTGGTGTTCCAAACATAGAAGTGGTTCTGATTCCCCAAAATTCATCAAATAATTATTTTCAAAAAGCTTATAACCTAGATAAGGAAACCTACAACTTGTATTGGCCAAAACTTGATGAAACAACAACTATTACCATTTTCATGACCTTGTTACATTCTGAATCACGTGGAAAACTTACCTTAAAATCATCAAATCCATACGAATACCCAAATATAGATCCAAATTTTCTTTCTGATAAGCAAGGCAAAGATATTCAAATGATGTACGAAGGGATAGGAATGGTTCTGGAGATGCTGAATACTTCTGCCTTTAAAACTATCGATACCAAGTTATATTTCACAGTAGCGCCAGCATGCACCAATTATGTATACTTATCGGAGGAGCAATGGTTTTGCCAAATTAGACATTTAACGATGCACGCTTTCCATCCGGTAGGAACTTGTAAAATGGCACCACATCCAGATAAAGGAGGTGTAGTTGATAGCCAGTTAAAGGTGCATGGTATTAAAAAATTGCGTGTTGGTGATGCAAGTGTATTTCCCGAAGCCACATCTGGTCATCCTGTAGCACCTGTTGTTGTGATTGCAGAAAAACTTGCTGATATGTTACAAAATGAATAAATTATGTTTCTATGAGTCGTTATTATTTAATTTATTTATGTACTGGCTAAATTTTTACTGGCCACTTTTAGATTAGAAAAACGGGTCAAAACAAAGCACAACCTTATAAAACTAAGTGCGCGCCAAAGTAAACAGGACTTTTTTAAATAGCGCATTTTAGTGGTGTCGTCTGTAATGCGTTGAATTACGTTAACCATAAGTTAGATGCGAAAGGAAACTTTAGTAAATTTGAATAGACAAACTAAAATATGAACGCAACTTGTATGAAAGATTTCACGTATAATTAATCTTAATTAAGCATGATATTGCAAATTTTGTTTATGTAACTGGTAATACAGATTAAAAAATTATTCTTTTTTAAATATATCGTAAATGTAATAATCCAAGCCGATGACTTATTTTAAAACCACAAATGTAAATAACTCTAAGGAGTACAAGACAATCGCAAGTTAATTTGCAATAGACACAGGTTACCATTCCCGACCACCAAAGACGCTAAAATAATTCCATCTTACAACAATAACAGAAATTTACATGCAAAGCAACGTGACAATAACGTTGTGGATAAGAATATTTTAAAATTGATACATGATATTAGCGGATGTTGATCGCAATTAATAGAATTTTTATAGTGGAAGGAAGTAACAGTAGTTAGACACCTGACGGAGAATAATTAATTAATTATTTGCGAGCAGGTAATTAGAAACGTCGAAATGTACTCACACTCGGAACTAATAAGCCGGAAGTTGCCACGTGGTTGAAGTTGGTATGAGTACAAGTTAAAGGGTTAAGTTGAAAAATGCAGAGCTCCAAAATATGATTGGGGGTTTCCCGCTGCGGGCGACATGAAGTTGAAATACGCTTACAGGTACAGGGTAAGTTCACACACGCAGGAGGCGTAGATGTACTTTCGTGACAACCGCGGTAATTGGTTAAGGAACCTGGAGAATTTACGTTCTCTACAAAAATTTAGATTTTATTGCAGGTTCTGTTAAAGGAGCTGTTATTTGAAGGACTAGCAATTGGAAAGCTGATGATTTCTGGACATCCTTAACCCTTTTAAAGATGAAGTAAAAGAGTGAGTAATGTGCGAGTTTATATTTATACTTCTATTTATGTAAGTGTGAAATTTAAATGTACACTTGTTTATATTTATTAATCAAACGTAAACTAATTTTGTTAGACTAAATAAACAATAGAATTAGTGTATATTAATTTTAAAAGTAAGCTTTATTAGTGAATTTATTGTTGGTAAAATAGTAAAAACTTAGTATTTTTAAGGGCATCGATAAAATAGTTGGCATTGCATTCTTTTTCGATGTATTAGTTTAACAAGCATTCCATAATTTGGGATTTAAAATGTCGTATTGGTCAAGTGTTCAAAATTAAAACAAGCATGGTAGGCCTTAGCTATGAATAAATGCATTCTTTTAAGAATTTTGTTAATAATACCTGGCCAGTTGAATATTGCATTATGGTTATTTCTTTTAAGTCAATGCACGTGTATTAAATTTCATGTATTTATTGTCGGTAGACTTTAAGTTTAGATGAAATTTTATTTGAAAGTTCTATAGATCAAGATAGACAAGTTTGTAAAAGATATTCAATTGCAGTCATTTATGAAAGCAGAAGCAAGGGAAACCTATGCGGAATAACTGTTTCCGTGTAAGGGATAATAACAAAAATATTTGTTGAAACAAGACGGTATAGTGCCCTTAATTATGACAAGAAAAAAGCCTTTCAGAGTAAAAGAACATTGCAATGTAGTTTTTTCCATTACGCCCATATTTATTATTTATGTTTCTGTCTTTATTTATTATTATTTCCATAGAAACCCACTCCCACGCCACTGTAGTTAGCCGGCGCATCCTTCAGCGCAAATCTAAATTTATAGCGTAACACACATACCCACGAATAACCCGATAACCAATTAACCTTAAAAAATCGTCCTAATCTCCCACCGCGACAGTTCCAGAAAACAATATCCTACAATACAATCAAAGCAGATTGGCCCGTTTTCTAAAGTACTTGAAAAACCACATTTTCAAGACTCAACCAATCTTACCACAAAATTCTTACCCTACACTTCTAACAAATTCTATCATACAATCATTCACCGTGCCACACCCATCACTATACCGAACAGACCCAACGTCACACGCACGACACCCTGGTAGAAGTCTACGCTTCATGAAACAAGAAGACGTCTCAACACACCATGCCATAGGATCCAGCAACTACAAAGACTCGCAGCTCCTAATAAACATCTGATAGTGCTGGGCACAAAATATAAACAGATACGATCTTTCTTCAAAAGAAGCATCTACGAGGCCAAGAAAGACCACCTCAAAGGTGTCATTAACCACCCTTGTGCCGATCCTTGGAAACTTGTAGGTTAGTTAAATCCTCTCCAACTCAAATCTCCTACTATATGAACGTCCCTCCCCTTCTTCCAGATCAAATCATTAACAAGTGCGCAACTGTTCTAAATACGCCTCTTAGTGATTCCCTTGACGCCTCTTCTTAGACACTATTGTATCCAAATTAAACCTTTATAAATCCCCAGTTTTGACAACATCCGAAAAATAATAATTTTTAAAAATCATGGCAGGCAATCCGTCAATTCATCTATAACTTATTCCAGAAATACCTAACCACTGGTACCTTTCCTGATGCGTTTAACACGCTAACATCACCATGATCCTGAAACCTAAGAAACTTTCCAAAGACCCACGTTCCAATAGACCATTAGCCCTCCTTTCAACAATCGGTAAACTCTTTGAAAAGCTAATCCTACAAAAACTTCAATCTCATATCGAAAACAACTCCTTGATCTCCAATTACCAAAGCGGATTCGGTCAGTCACAAAGCTGAACAAACCATCCACTCTTTAATTTCCAAAGTCAGGTTATCACACTCCTAGATTTCCACTCCGCTTTGACTAATTCTGGTGGTTCAACTCCTTTAATCAACTTAAAATTCTGAACTTCCCTTCGTTATCTACAAATTGTCCAATCGAACTTGTCTTCTCGCACAGCTATCCTTCACATAAACTACTTTTCCACTACTACGAACCTATCACAAGGCTGTTCCCAAGGATCTGTTCTATCACCCATCTATCGGAACTTATCTATGAACATCTTCCTTGATCTCGACATTCCAAATATTAATATCTTTGCCTATGCAAATAACCTTACGTTCCTTTTCCATGCTAACTCCTGTCTTGAACTACAAACCACCACAAACATCCTGATACAACACATTGAATAATGGTCAACAACCCATCTCCCCTACCAAATCCAAAATGTTACTCCTAAAAGACTATCCACATTCTGGAAGTACCCCTCACCTTTTCTGAACCGCTTCCTACATCCAGATTCATTTAGAGACCCGCCTAAAAATGCTTACACTCCTCCAAAAAATCCGATCCAAAATTAAATTAATCCATCCTGTACAATATTCAACAGTCCCGACCAAAATACATCCAATCAGCTTCACCTACAAGAAGACAAATCCTTAACAACATTATCATTCCCATCATCCACTACGCTGTTGACTCTGGGTATCCCCTCACAACTTCTTAGTCCCGCAGAATCTTAAACCCAATCATACGACCCTACCTCTTATACGTTTCTCGAGCCTTACGTACCACGACGACTGTAGCTCTATGTACCATTCTAAAAACCCTCCTCTTAGAAATCCAGCTACAGCACTACGTGCAAACTCGTAACTTAAAATTTCTCCGTCAAATTCATCTACATGATGAAACACTATTCTCTGACAGCTACCGCACAATATCCACCATAGATATCAAGGCCCGCTTTTATAACTCTCTCCTCCGTTTCTAGCAAACATCATGGCCTTACTCCAAAACCGGCAGATACCTTTCAGATATTCCCCACTATTACCGCTATCCTTCCCGCACATTTTAAACTCCAGCAGAACAACTATCCAATTCCTAACTGGTCATTGTAAATTCCGCTCCAAACCACATTCCTTCCACTTAATTCCCTATCCGTTATGCCAATACGATCACCTAACTCCCTAGAAATCCCTAAACATCTATTGCACCATTGCCGAGGGAGGCCTTACCCACATCCGAAACAAATTCAAGCAATCACTACAATCGACCTATAGTCCATACTATCTTACCTAAAATTCCTAGTCACTTATTTTCTCCTACCTCTACACGATTTCCTCCAACAAATGCTTGATACCAAATCTCCTATACCCCACCTTAACCCCCTAATCTGCGATTAAAACGTTAAAGAAGAAACTGCATCGGGGAACAACTTTCTGATATCTACAGAAATGATAAGTCAGTCCAAAGAGAAAACCTACATATCTGAATTGAAGTTTATTTTATTTTATTATTTTTATCTTAAATTGTAAAGGCTAAGATGGGCCATGGGCCTGAATATAGCTGACAATACAGTTAATTCACCCATACATACATTCATACTTACGAAGATATCTCGACGCAGAAGATCATTAGATAAAAATCATAACATCGGAATTTAAAGCAGCCAGAACAAAATACCAAAAGGAGAGATACGAAGATAAGAAGCGTAATTTCCAATAAATTATCGACAAGCCGAACATAGACCCTTGGCAGACAAATCGTAGGTTGGTCAAATCCCCTACTGCAAATATCCAAGTACCACTACCTCTCTTTAAAATCTTTCAATGCTAAACACCTTATCCCTTCTTCTAAACGCAGTAAAACCTCCTATATCATATGATGTTCATACGTTTCTGCTACAGCAAATAATAGACAACCGTATAACTCCTCCAGACACTCCAGCAGACGATTTCTTTGATATTAACTACCTTGTGTTACGTGCCAATCGGCACTTAAACATTGTATTAGGTTAAGTTTGATGTGCGGAGGTTTCGCGCCATAATTTCAAAAGACGCGGTGCGCGAAATTTTAAAAGACTAGGCGTGTACTTCCGTTACGTCATAGTGCGTTTGCGCAGATCGCGCGACGCGGGAGAGTTGGACGAATAACTTCGGGCCGACGTGTAAAAAAAAAAAAGAGTGGGGACAAGTTTCCTGTTCTCTCTATAACGTGGCTGTTTTGCCAGAATCTTCAAGGAGTGTGGCCGTTAGGGGTATCGTATCGTGCCTTATCTTATCTATGTAGATTTCCTTTGCCTAATTGTCTTTGTTTGTTGCCTTCTACCTGGTATTCCCGTCATTCCCTGCATAGGTAGGAGAATTTTGCAGCCACCTAGGCGTACCGAACCGTACGACCCGAGAATGAGCCGGAGACAACACCGGAGCAAGTACCATCCTTAATCACCTCGGAGCGGAACCCTGATTGCTGGTCCAAACGCGTTGGAAGAGCGTCGGGCGTATCACCTTTATTTACCTCAGCAGGGCCTCCGTAGCCTGATGGACTTGGAATAGAAGCCAACTTTAACCCAGAGGCATATTCATGTGACTAGTTGCTTTAGAATATATTGCCTGAACTTTATATATTTTTCCGATTATTATGCAATATAAATTGTGCCTTGGTGACGTCATTGGTGGATGATCGCGCCCAAAATCTGTATAAGATTAGCGCTACCAACTACCGGTGGTGTCTAGTAAACCCCGCTTCCGGTGTTGTATTTATCGAACTTTTAATGGTAATTACCGTTTTAAATGTAAGAATTGGCCGTCCAACGTGTTGTTTTTTTAGGTGGTATAATTCCTGTATGCCTATGGAATGTATTAAGTAATGTTGTTAATAGCTTTTTTATCTAAATTAAATTAATAAATGTCATTATCTATGTTGCCTAAGATATCTGTGGATTTTAAATTTCAGGTTGGTATCTTGTAAAATTCCCCAGAGATTTCCCTGAATTGACATGTCAGCGGTTGTAATGAAAACCGTCATTTTTGAGGTTATTGTGATTTATATTTTTTGTCTTAAAAATGCTACATTGATTAACTTACTGTAACTCTAAATGAAGTCTATATCTGAAATATGTGTTTAGTGGTTCTAGACTTTAACTTCAAGTTTAGAAGGATTTATATGTTAACCTTAGTTCTGTATTAAACGGGTAAGCGAATTATCTAAACAAAATATTAAATCAATCAATAAGTAATGCATGCCTTTATTATAAAAATTATCTATTTATAACCCTTCCTGTTTTTTAAAAAAAAGCTGTACATAAATTACCTCGTGTGTTTACATTATCTAAAACAAAGTGCCTTAGGCATTTCCCTGTTTGATTAGAATATTTGAACGTATTTTAAAGACACCTTATGTTTAAAAACGTTATTGAAGTGAATCGTACCGTTAGAATATCTTTTGAAAATGCTACATTAATAGTTCTCGTTTTATAGGTTAAATAACATATTACCTATGTGTTTTGCTAATTTGGAGTGCCTTTTTGTACTTTATCAATGATATATCCCTTTGTTAAATATTAACCTTGTCCGCATATAGCCTAAACGTGTTTTTTTTAGTTTTTTGGTTGCTTAACGTGATAAAATTTGAATATTATTCTTTACGAGTGACGTTCATAGCAAGTTTCCACCGTTAAATACCTTTATCGTACCGACCCGAAGTAGTTATATCGTTTTTTACCTTCTGATTTACGTCAGTATTGCATATCTCATATATATCGTGTCTCAAATATAAATTTAACATGAATATTTCACACCTTAAGTGTTTTCTATAACCGAAATCATTTAGTATAACTCACAATTACATATATATAACAAAATTGTTTGCCTAAATATAGATTTCCTATTTACCTAAGTTTTTAGTGTCTTTTAAAGCGTTATTTTGACCTAACCCTGATATATTTTTTTCTCTTAGATATTATCTTGTTTGGATATAGTTTTAAAAGTTGTTCTCTTGTATGTTTTAAAAGGTATAACCTATAAATGCGTTTTATAGAGGTTCTTGCTTTATATATATAATAACGAAATTGCTTAACCATATTTTTTACCTTCCAAAATGTTGCAATAAACTGCATTTCTTTATATCTGCTCTTTTAAATACTAAAATAAAGAAATCTCCTTAACGTTTATTATTTAAACTCATTTACGATACTTGTTGATAACTTCTGCAATATTGAAAAAACATTCCAATAATTTGGAATACCTTTTGTATAGGTATCGTGGAATTTTTCTTTCATGTAGCGAGTTTGATTTTGTCTTGATTGAATATTTTTTTTAGTTATTGATATTTCAACGTACCTTAACATCCGTTAAGCGAGGTTTACTGTCGGATTTGGTCGTATAGCTCTGTAAGTCTAGAACGAGACCCAAGGACCAGTCGTAGAGCATTATAAGTCTAGACGAGAATTCGGTTGGTAAGTTTGTCGCTTTACAATTTGTAAATCATTTTTCTAATAATGATGTTGAAATTCTTCCTCATTGGTTTGGGTAGAACTCAAATGAGAGCTTCCCATCCCAGTAAATATATGCTTTATAAAATATCTTTTTGTTTTTCAACAATTTTATTCGTAAATCGAGTTTTAATTACTCTTATCTCTTCACATATCGATTTAAACCTTATTAAATGCCTTGAAATTGTCTTTAAAATCGTTTAACCTTATGTATATTTAAGAGCTTTTCACGTTTACTTCTTTGACAATGTACCTATTGTTCTTAGCTTTCACTTGGCTTAATAACTTAAAATAACCCACAGGTTGTTTGGCAAGGTGACACTTGCGTATCTCTCAATTCACTTTTGATGTTAAGCATAGGCCTGGCAAATTAAATATCGTACCTGATGCCTTATCTCGTGATGTTGTTTATCTTAACCTTCCAAATTTAATTCCTGATACCTCGTATCTTAATATGATCAAACCCTCACTATTTACCTAATTTTTTTTTTGTTCTCACCATCAATTAGTTAACTTTAATTACTTATTCCCTCTCAACAGTATATAATTTCCATCCGTTTAACTTTACTTCCTTAAATTAGCTATCTTTTCTTTTGGTTGACTTTTCCTTGACCATACCGTTAGCTATATATCACTTCATCCTCTACACCCCCAAATGTAACTTGTTGTTTCATTTACTTAACCCTCGAACTTTTCCTACAGCATATTATTTGGTTTTTAGTATTTTTTCTTATGGTTTTTGTCAGAGTCACACCGCAGAGCAAACGACCACATCCTAATCACAAAAGTCAAATCCGCAAACCATAAATATTTTATAGCCATTTTTCATGGCTTCCGTTCCGCACTTGATCTTCTTTGGTGGCCAAATATCCTAAACCAACTTCAAATATTACAATTCCCATTCAACATTTTTAAGATAGTAAAATCCCTCACAGCAACCTTTAGTACCAATTACTATTCAGTAACCAACACCGTTCTCTAAGACTCCATTTTATCACCGACCTTATGGAACCTATCTATCAATCCACTCATAGACCTTAGCATACCAAACACTGACATCTTTGCTAACCCTGATAACTTCACCTTCCTAGTCCACGGCAACTCGAGACTTGAGTTACAAAACACCGCCAACATCCTAGTAAACAAACAATCAACCTTTTGTAGAGTGACAGCAGCGGATTCTTCTTTATTAAATTTTCTTGTTTTTGCATTGTCGTCACCGCTAGAGTCCTATCAATTTAAGAAAGCTAGTTTAGTAATAAAAATTACACGTCATGATTCATCTGAATTTCACATTAAGAGATGCACGTTTATTTGAAATTATAATCATTTCTAATTCTTTTACACTCACTTAAACCTTAGTTCTCAACTATGCAATTATCCAATAGGAGCACAACCCCATTTAGCACCCGCCAACGGAACGTTAACCACACCAACGTCAAACATATACTTGGGGTAAAGCCCCTAGCATAAACAAAGAATAACTGTGCAATGGGGCATCCTTTCACAATTCATCCACCACCCCACTTCGCTGCCGAGAGTAAAACGGAGGATTTCGGAGCGAAGCTATAGTGCTGCCCCCCGACCCCCTCCCTCCGCTGAAAGTGATATATATGATGATTATGTTATAACTCATCATTTAAATTCTTCACCACGTGAACGTTTATTTAAAATATTTTAAGCAAAGCCCTAGCGCTGTGGGGTCCCAACGCACCTTTCCGTATTTATCCATTCATCTTTGAAACAATTAGCCGTCCAACGGAGATCTCGGACCAAAGCCCCGGCGCTACGCCCCAAGTTTTATATTGTAGTTGGTCACTGCAAGGAGGATTCCAGAACGCCGATGCTTGGGTGGCTCTGAAATCCGCCTTGTATAACTACTGATCTCCTTGCTTACGGTGTTTCACTTTGACTCTCAGTTGTTATATTACAAATGTAAATTTGATGGTTTTAAATTACGCAACATTAAGAAAGATAAGATGCCTAATTAACATCATAGTTGCTAAATGACAACAAAAAGCAGTGCAGCACAATGAGGATACTTGCTGTTCTGTCCCTCTTACCAGAAACGTCCACGAGAAGAATAGGATTTGTGTCTATAAGCAAATTTCGCTGCGCAGCTCCTGTTGAAAAGATCTAGGAAATGTAAAGAGATGAAGGGGCGGAAAGGAATAAGTTAAGGATTTTCTTTTTGAGCACTTATTACAGCTCACAAATTTAAGGCACCAGTAAAATTGCCTTTTTCGGCAGATTCTCATTATCTTACGACGTTGACGCGGTCGCCGAAGGCTAATTACACAATTCGCTACAGGAAATTATGTAAATGTTTTCAAAAGGCGCTTAATTTCGTATTTATGATGAAATATATATAAAGTTTAAGTATTAAAAGGATTTTGTATGCGTCAAAATGGCATACAATATGATGTCTTTATTGCCCGAAATGCATTATAGACATAACATAAAAGTACCGCTGGCGTTTCTTCAACTTAAAGCTATATTATACCGTCTTGAGGCTAACTTACAGGAAATTAGGATGTAAAAAACAAAATATCTATATTGTAGTGTTCCGTAGTGTTTCTAAGTCGATTTTCTCATTGGTTAATAATTATTACAAATATTATAGTGTACATTTCGATATTCGAAGGTATTTGTTAGTAGCTCAGTAACCACCTGCAGATTTCTGAGCGCATTCCGTGATGTCAGATTTGACAGTATACGGTGCGCATGTGTATGGGCGATCAAGCTGGTCGACAGAGTTGAAGGACTTTGTTTGTAGGTTTCAAAATGGCGGGTCGAAATGCTTTCCTTGGCGGTTAATTAAAGGTAATGTTCTTTAAGTTTATATTGTAGTTAATATTTAGGCTAATCTGATTACATTTTGTGATTCCAGCTTTGTTTGAATAAGATGTTGGTACTTATTGAAAAACCTTAGTTATTTAATCATTGAAGGAAATATTTTTATGACGACCTGTTGTTTTTTTGAGATTGATGTATACAATGCTGCCTTGCCGATTGTTTTACTTGTGATGTTTAATATAGATGAATTATTTACGATTTAATTGCACGCTTGTAGGTATAAATGAGCATGACTTGGTTTAACATCTAAAACTAATATTTATTTATCTGAATTGTTCATTTAGTATCTAAATCAGGATAAAACTAGTATTTGTTTATTTGAAATAATGTTTATTTAGTATTTAATACCGACTTGTAACTCCAATTGCATTGCACCTATTACAGAATCAATAGTAAATGTACCCTTATTGTGATGTTACGAACAATTTCTACCAATTTGTACCAACACCGTCCCTTGGATATATTAAATCAAATTATTAGGCAAGCTTGAACATGAACAGTATTTTATTTCTGTTATATTTGTTTTTGTTTTAAGATAGAAATTGAATTAACTATTTTTGTTTGTAATTTGTTATGCCACGATATGTTTAATTTTTACAATGTATGTTTTAACCGATGCAATCATAATGAATAACTTTTAACGTTTGCTTACTAGGTTTAATATATCTAACTAACATGCATTTATATAAAGATTTAGCGCCTGAATCTGGGCTTGTACTTGTGCTATAAAATTTTGATATGTATTTGCTGTCTACATGTTTTATAACGTTTGATATTTGTGATGCATTTGACATTTTTATTTTATGTGTAATTGTTCTATTCCAGCATCTTAATCTCATTTACAACTGCACCGCTCATATCTTGGTTTAAACGCAATTATATGTTTGTTGCTTTGTTTATCCTATTATCTAGCCGACGTTCCTATATAATTAACTAGAATTTAACGTTTGTGATAAGTGTTGTGATATAATTAAATTGAACCTCTGATATGATCGACCATCTTCGTGCCTTTCGCGTTTACATTAATGACTATGTTGGAGATAGTTTATTCAATAATAAGCGCCTCTTTAACTATGCGCAATCATACCATAAGTTCATTTCAGCGATTCATGTCGTCTTGTCAATGTATGTGTAGTTGTACTTTTGCAAATAATAGGAAGTCGGCTAGCTTTTGTGAAATATTTTGTAACACGGGCTGGAAACTGTTAATGTATGTATGTGGGGACGAGTGTTCGAGCCTTGTTGAATATTACTAACATTTTATGTCCGTGAGGGGAGGATCATTGGTAGTCAAGGTGCAAGTCATCTTCCTGGTGTCCCCCATCTTCAACTTTAGCTGGGTAGTAGTGGCCTAGCCGACCTCAGTACCTACCAGAAAAGACTAGCTGGTTTACACTAACGTTTCTTCAGTTGTCATGTGTGGTATGGATGGGTACCAGTTGACATCCCGTTCAATTCAGTTGGTGACCTGGGTACTTGTACATTACCCGTCCTTGTCGAGACGTGTCAAATGCAGTTGGAAATGTGAGGGCAATTTGGGGTTTTCTCTGCCGTGCTCTTTCCCCAATCGCTCAGATTGAGTACGACACTGATACTTTAAATGTTATTTTTCTATGCTTTCATGCGAATGACCTATTTAGTGGTTATTGTTTTGATTAAAAGTAAGGTTAGGTAAATGCTGTAGTTTTATTTCTAACCTTCCCGCCTTAACGCCAACTTCTCAGTGTGAATTTGGGTTACATAATAACAACACAACGTAGGTGTCGTCGTGCCACTGCCACTAGATGCTAGATCATGGAGTCCGGTGTACCGTTTATAGATGGCGTTTGGGTCAGCCTTCAGGTCGGCTACACTACAATATGATATTTTGTTCTCGAGCGGCGTTTAAATAGTCAACGCTTTCCAAGCCTTACCGCAAAGATGCCGTGAAGTTCTAAATCTATTCAGGGCAGTTGGACGGTGTCAGTCTGTGACCTCGTGTATTATTATCCTTAAGAAATGAATACGAGACAGATAACAAGATCGATAACTAACTCATGACAGCATGGTTTACTTACCATTTTGCAAATAAAATATTCTGTGCAGCGAATAGCTAACCAACTTCGTGAAAACAAAGGTACTTCATACCAGTTTGTCGTCCTAAGATGACAAATAATCCTAATGTCGAATAAAACAGACATGTACTATTTAGTAACCAACACCGTTCTCTAAGACTCCATTTCATCACCGACTCTATGGAACCCATCTATCAATCCACTCATAGACCTTAACATACCAAACACTGACACCTTTGCTAACCCTGATAACCCCACCTTCCTAGTCCACGGCAACTCCAGACTTGAATTAGAAAACACAGCCAACATTCTAGTAAACAAACAATCAAACAATTTCCCAACATAATCCAAAATGCTACTCCTGAAATGTTTTCTTCGCCCTCCTCGCAGACCAAAAATCCAATTGACATAGGATCTCAAAGTTGATGTCCATAGATAATACCGTTTGTTCTCTGACTGGTCTTCTGAATGTTTGGAAAAGAACCCCAATTTTACCCGAAAAATCATCTTTAGCGACGAGGCACATTTGTGGATGAACGGCTATGTAAACAAGCACAATTGCAGTATATGGGACGACTCCAACTCACAGGACGCTCACCGGGCGACAATATATCCGCAAAAGTTACTGTTTGGTGCGGATTTTGATCTGGAGGCGTCATGTGTCCGTATTTTTTTGAAAACGACATTGGTGAGGCCATCACCGTCAATGGTGAGCGCTACAGAACGATGATAAACGAGTTTGTGTGGTGTAAATTGAACGATATGGACAAAAACGACTTGTGGTTCCAGCAGGATAGCGCCGCGTGCCAAACAGCGAACGCCACTATGAATATTCTGCATGAGCGCTTTGAGGTTATCTCACTCAAAGGTGACGTGAATTTGTCACCGACATCGTGCGATTTAAGCCCGCCAGCTGCACCTTTTCTTGTGGAGTTTTCTCGAGTCACAGGTGTATGCCAGTAGAGCATTTGAGCCGGTTTACACGCTTCATTTCCACCAGCACCCTCATTTCCACGCGCATTTTACATGTAAATTCCCATAAGGAGGATCTGAGGAAGAGGGATTTCCTCCTTGCTCCCTTCTTGCTCCCCTCCTTGCTCAGACACCACCACACCAACCATTTTGATTACGGAACACCCCCCCTCTTTCCAACCGTGAGATAAATCATTCTCCATATTTCCACCCACGAGATAAATCTATCTTGTTTGGTATCAATTAATATCAGATGTTTCTCAGCTACCTAAATTTCTAGGAATTTTTCAGACTGCATCATCCCCTAGGGAGCTACCCTCATTTTGAGATTTTTTTACCAGGAGCGATTTCTGACAGTCCTTATAAAAAATTTTAGCCATGTGATACATCAAATTAGTCTAGAATTTTACGCAAAATCCGAATTTGCAAATAGATTTAAAATTAGACCACCCTTACCGTTTTACACACATACCCTCTAGCAAACATATAAAAGATTATTTTGTTTCTTTCGCGATAAATATATCTTGTTTGGTGTCAATTAATATTATATTTTTCTGAGGAGCCCGAATCTTTAGGAATTTTTAAATCGGAGCATTCCTCGGCAAAATTGTACTCTTATACCTAATATCAAACTTATTGAAATTTGTATAAAAGTATTGAGCGGATTCTAATTCTAGTACTTTTTCAATCTAAAACAAATATTTAAGACGTATTTAATACCAATAGCCCGAAAAACTAATTTTATTAATTAATTAGGTATAAAGTTGGTGTTTATGACTTCGAATACACACCATGCTATGCATAAGGACACCAGAATTATTATGTACAATGTCCTTAAAACTTTTTACATTAATATTCTTAACTACGCTTCGTGAAACCTCTTTAATTTTTTTAATCGTATCTTTCTCATTTACAATACAGTAAGACTTAGCCCTACTACTAACAAATTCTAATACTAGATCCCCATTAAATTCGTCTTTGAATTTTCCTACAACTTTTTTGTTGACAAACAGTATATTGTATTTATTATCCGCGGGGTAGTCACTCTTTTAAGATAAATATATCTTGTTTGGTATCAACTAATATTAGATTTTTCTAGGGAGTCCAAATTTATAAACAGATTTTAAATAGGACCACTCTCTTACAAAGTTACGTTTTTTAAATACTCAAACCTCTAATTTTTGCCCATCTATATCTAACTTCATCTTTAAAACATTTTTTCGCTACCCAGGACATATGCTTTAACCAGCCATTTCCCAAGAAATCTAAAACCCTGTGTCCAGCGAACACCACGGGGAGATAACACGTATACTCTGTCCACCAGGTTAGAAGCAGGAAGGATTTGGAACAAGGGAAGGTGGGAGAAGAACTTAAAAATTATAGAATCTTAAAACTAATATATACAATAGATTTACAAAATCTGTACAAATATAAACTACTATCTTAGACCTATATCTTTATGCACCCATGTGTAGATTGATATGCTTCCGGGGATGACGTAACGCTTGTCATATTCGCTCGATAAACTAATTTTATTAATAAGCTGCGTGTACAAATCGTGTTTTTTACTCCGGATACATACGCAGGCAAGTACTCGATACCACCCAAATAAGGAATTAGATGCTTGCTGACTGTTAACTTTCGCTTCCCTCATGTACGCCCAGGCACATCCCTGCCCATGCACACCCCTGCTCATGCGCACCCCTGCCCATGCGCACCCCTCTCTGTGTGACTGCTATTTCGTGGTGACGTTGTAGCCTTTTGTAAATAAAGAGCAATGTGATACTATTTTAAAATTTTTATTCTGACATTATACATAACAAAATTTAAAAATATTTAATACCAAGCATGCAGCCATTTAAACTTAATTTTAATACAAAGTTATACACAGAAGACAGTCTTTTCTTGATGTTTGTTTGGAGTGGTTTTAATTTTATTTAATTTTATTCGCAGCTTAAAATTTAAATCGACACCCAAAGTCCTCTATCTCCTTCTCTATCCAATAGTTTGATACATAGAGACCGTCTAGGTTTTTGAATTGTAAAATGTACCGAAGTTTGTCTTTATATATAAAGTCTTTGATTCCACCGACAACCAAAGCCATTCCTTCGTGTAATTCTTGCAGCTTGTAACAATCTTTTAATCGCCGCTTTCCCACTATATCCTGCATACGTATCTTGTTAGCTTGATCGATTTCTTCTTGTCGGTATTGGAACGAATCCTTATTCTCCCACTCACTGTTGCATAGTTGCATGTCCACCACTTTTGGGAATATATGGTTGTTATAGGTATTGTAAGACCCTCGGTTTTAAATGATCCGAAAGGTTTTTTACTGGGCAAATATACAATGTTTAGCGGAACCCCTTTACGTGTGGTGTACGCCAAGGTTACGAAACCCGCATTCCTTAGTTCTTCTTTGTTATCTGCCATTTTGATAAATACGTTTTTAGAATAACCTTTTAAAAAGTATACCGATTTAGTACCATCCTTTTCCGCAAGAACGCCTACATAACTAAAAGAGTCTTTCTTACTAACCGCAAATGCAAACAGCTTGTAGAACCCGGATGTATCTAAGTCCATCAGCACATAAAATAATCTTTTAATTCTTCCTCATTTTCTCTAATCAGATGTTCTTTGTCTAACACATCTTTGTATTGTTTGCGTATTAGCGCAGTGTTTTCCATTTAGTTCAACTTTCGCCTTTTTGCATCCATTTCCTCTAATTCCACGAAGTTTTACTACATGGAAAACACTGCGCCAATACGCGAACAATACAAAGATGTGTTAGACAAAGAACATCTTATTAGAGAAAATGAGGAAGAATTAAATGATGATTTTATGTGCTGATGGACTGACTTAGATACATCCGGGTTCTACAAGCTGTATGCATTTGTGGTTAGTAAGAAAGACTCTTTTAGTTATGTAGGTGTCCTTGCGGAAAAGGATGGTACTAAATCCGTATACTTTTTAAAAGGTTATTCTGAAAACACATTTTTTTCAAAATGGCAGATAACATAGACGAACTAAGAAATGCGGGTTTCGTAACCTTGGCGTACACCACACGCAAAGGAGTTTCGCTAAACATTGTATATTTGCCTAGTAAAGAACCTTTCGGATCATTTATTACCAAGGGTGTTACAATCTATAACAACCATATATTCCCAAAAGTGGCGGACATGCAACTACCCAACAGTGAGTTGGAGAATAAAGTTTCCTTCCAATACCGACAAGAAAAAGTCGGTCAAGTCAACAAGATACGTATGCAGAATATAGTAGGAAAGCGGCGATTAAAAGATTGTCACAAGCTGCAAGAATTACACAAAGGAATGGATCTGGTTGTCGGTGGAATCAAAGACTTTATATATAGAGGCAAATTTCGGTACATTTTACAATTCGAAAACCTAGACGGTCTCTATTTATCAAACTATTGGTTAGAAAAGGAGATAGAGGACTTGGGTGTCGATTTAAATAAAATTAGATAAAATTAAAACCACTCCAAACAAACATAAAGAAATGACTGTCTTCTGTGTATAACTTTGTATTAAAATTAAGTTTAAATGGCTCCATGCTTGGTATTAAAAATTTTTAAATTTTTTTATGTATAATGTCAGAATAAAAATTTTAGAATATTATTATATTGCTCTTTATTTACAAAAGGCTATGACGTCACCACGAAATAGCAGTCACACAGAGAGGGGTGCGCATGGGCAGGGGTGCGTATGAGCAGGGGTATGCATGGACAGGGAGGTGCCGGGGCGTACACGAGGGAAGCGGAAGCTAACAGTCACCAAGCATCTAATTCTTTATTTGGGTGGTATGGAGTACTTGCCTGCGTATGTATCCGGAGTAAAAAAACACGATTTGTACACGCAGCTTATTAACAAAATTAGTTTATCGAGCGAATATGACAAGCGTTACGTCATCCCCGGAAGCACATCAACCTACACATGGGGGCATAAAGATATAGGTCTAAGATAGTAGTTTATATTTGTATAGATTTTGTAAATCTATTGTATATATTAGTTTTAAGATTCTATAATTTTTAAGTTCTTCTCCCACCTTCCCTTCTTCCAAATCCTTCCTGCTTCTATCCTGATGGACAGAGTATACGTGTTATCTCCACGTGGTGTTCGCTGGCGACAGCGATTTTAGATTTGTCGGGAAATGGTTGGTTAAAGCATATGTCTTGGGTAGCGAAAAAAAGGTTTTAAAGATGGAGTTAAATATAGATGGGCCTAAATTAGAGGTTTGGATCTTTAAAAGGCGTAACTTTGTAAGGGGTGGTCCTATTTAAAATCTATTTACAAATTTGGGCTCCCTATAAAAATCTAATATTAATTGATACCAAACAAGATAAATTTATCTTAAAAGAGTGACTACCCCGCAGATAATAAATACAATATACCGCTTGTCAACAAAAAAGTTGTAGAGTTGTTGGTAGTAGGGCTAAGTCCGACTGTATTGTAAGCGAGAAAGATACGATTAAAAGATTAAAGTGGTCTCACGAAGTGTAGTTAAGAATATTAATGTAAATAGTTTTAAGGACATTGTACATAATAATTCTTGAAAAAGTACTAGAATTAGAATCCGCTCAATACTTTTATACAAATTTCAATAAGTTTGATATTAGGTATAAGGGTGCAATTTTGCCGAGGGTTGCTACGATTAAAAAATTTCTAAAAATTCGGGCTCCGCAGAAATTGACACCAAACAAACTATATTTATCACAAAAGAAACAAAAATAATCTTATATGTTTGCTAGAGGTATGTGTGTAAAACGGTAAGGGATGGTCCGATTTTAAATCGATTTACAGATTCGGATTCTGCGTAAAATTCTAGACTAATTTCTCCCTGAGTAGATAAATAAGGCCGGTCCTAATTCAAAACGCGACAGACGTATTTTCCATGTGTAAAATACGTCTGTCACGTTTTGAATTAGGATCGGCCCTATATAATTTCAATGTAAAATAGTTGTGAAAACATTTGAATGTAAAATAGTTGTGAAAACATGAATTCTTCTATACTTTCAATGTAAAATACTTGTGGGCGCGTTTTGAATTAGGATCGGCTTTATATTACTTTCAATGAAACACACACGTATGTTGAAAAAAAAATGTAAGTGTAGAGAAGAATGTGTGTAGCTGTTTTGAATTCGGTTTTCTAGCGAGAAGTTACACGTGCACCGTTTTGAATTAGGATCGGCGTTATATACTTTTAATGTAAAATGTGAAAACCTGAATTCTTTTCAAATGTAAAATACTTGTGGGCACGTTTTGAATTAGGATCGGCTTTATATTACTTTCAATGTAACACACGTATGTTGAAAATGTAAGTGCAGAGAAAATGTGTGTAGATGTTTTGAATTTGGTTTTCTAGCGAGACAGTATGACAGATGCAAAAATATCGCATTCAAGTCAATTGTGTTTTAATTAAAGTGGATTCTGATTTATGTTTAGAGGCTGCAAATACACATGGGCCGGTTTTAATTCAAAATGAGTTCACTCTTGTGATAGGTTGAAAAGTGGGTTGGCAAAGTACGCAGATGGTGGTAATCTGCTATATAAGGAGATTGCTCTAATATTAATTTAATTAGTCGAAGTTTACTGCATATATTTACATACAAACATGTATATAATTGATATTCAGGGATTTAAATACAAGAAAAACGAGTTTGTGTGTAAAGAAATTGCGGTTTTGGACTTGTTGAAAGGTGATGTTTGGCATCAAATTTTTAAACTGCCAATGCAGTCCAGTTGTTTGAGTCTAGATCATATAAAACATAACGACTGGGTGACAAGGAATATTCATGGTATTTCTTGGGATGAATCTTCAACGGCTGGAATGGTGTCATCATATATAGCGCTTTATTTGAAGCAAATTATCCGACCCGGTGAAGAAGTATTTGTGAAGGGTCTAGAAAAGAAGAAATTGATTGAAACATATATAATGCAAAACTTTGTAACTGATATGCTTGCACTAGGTTGTCCTAAGCTATCGGAGTTAAAAATCAACAATCGTTTAAAATATAACATCCATTGTTGTAGACACAGCAATAATAATTTGCAATGCGCAAAACAAAATATCTTTTATTAAAAGAATGGCTTGATAATAATAAAAACAATACAAAGATTTTGTCTGTATTATTTATTTTAATATAATTTTACAATGTTAGCCTTACAAAATTCCTTTATAATAATAATAAAAACAATAGAAAGATTTTGTCTGTATTATTTATTTTAATATAATTTTACAATGTTAGCCTTATTAACTATTATTATAACAACTTCTAGCAAACATTATTTTTATCGATCCAGCTATTGTGTACGTTAGAGAAGCCTAACCATTTTACAAATACTTTATTTCCACTCTTTCTTAGTACTTTTCTACCAGGTAAATTCCTGGATGTTTAACCTTTGCAACTCCGTTTCATAAAATGCACCTTTGATTTCTTTCTCATCTTGATCTTCTAATATATATGTTGTAGGATTGGTTACGTTTACCTTTTTAATCTTAAAATTTCATTTGACCAGTTTGGCGTGTAACCTTTCGTAAATGCTTCCCTGTGTTTACTAATCCTCACACTGTCTTTTATTGAATATTTTGATATTTTGGTTGCAAGTTTGATGTGGGTAAATGATGATTTAAGAATAGTTTTTCATTTGATTTATCAACTTTACAGGTTTGACTCCGATAGTATTGTGAACTGTATTGTTGTATTGTTTCACAATATCGCTTAAATTTTTATCCAATTGTAAGAACCGTTCAGGTTAAACAAGCGCCACATTTTTCCCTTTAAAGTTCTAATTACACGTTCTACAATGCATGCTTTCTTTGTAGAAAAACACTATAATGGTTTATGCCATATGTCTGCATTAAGGATTGAAAGTGTTTGTTATAATATTCTTTACCAAAATCAAACTGCAAATTTCTTGGCGGATTTTTAAATTTATTTAAAATTGTTTTCATTGCAGCAGTAACATCAATACCCGTTTTACTTTTAAGTGGTACAGCCCATACGTATTTGGAGAAACAATCAATAACTACTAAAATGTATTTAAATCCTTTGTTTGTTTGCGAATATGGTAGCATTTCAATCAAATCGGTCTGAAGAAGGTCATTTAAACCTTTTACTATCACTTTGCGTCTCTTGAAATTTATTCTTGCTGGTTTATGAAGTTCATTTACTATATCCTCTTTCACTTTTGATTGAGCAACTATCATAATACTTTTTTTATAATCAGGATTTATTAAATACAATTAATGAAATACTTCTATGTTTGAATGTCGTGGGCTCCACTTGCTTTGAAAGGAACTTTTAATATAAAATCAAGAAACATTGTGGTATTGTTTATGATAGCACCGCTGTCACGAAAGCTGATTACATCCATACGTTTAAGCAAAAATCCTTGTAACTGTGCAATTACATAACTTTTTTCGTTTATAAGAATTTCAATGTCTTGCGGGTATCCTTTAATATTCTCAATGACTGCTTCCTCATAAGGAAATTCATAATTATGCTTAATGTTGAAAATAAAGAATGTCTTGTCACCGTCAAGAAATGTATTAGAGTAAAACGTGTAATGTAGCATATGTAACTTGTACTCAATCAAGGTTTCAAAACCTTCACTTTTATTTTCATATTCCTGTTCAGTTATATCTATTTTACGGTTATGTAAATGCCTTCCAAATTTGTCAATTGTCATATCATCTAATTACTTTCGCCTCACGCAATTCTTCAATGATCGAATTTATTTCGTTGCCGTGACCTGTGTGTCCAGCAGTCTGAGATGAAACTAAAAGTCGTAATCTATCAACAAGTTCATTGGGATCATTCCAATATAAATAATCTATTGCGTTATTTGATACTTCCATTGTCATACCGTCTCCAAGACGCTTTCTATAGGGTAATGTTCTAGGTCTACGGGTGTTTGGGAAGTATGTTTAATGTAGATATTATATTTTTGTACTTATATGAAGTATTACCCTGAATTTGTTCTGTTTCAGAATAATATCTTCTATTAGCATTTGTTCTTTTTACAATATCAAGGTACGACTTTAAATCTTGATGACTATACCCGACAGGATATTTTTTAAACAGTAGTTCGTATAATCCAGGAGTACCTTTATATTTCAAATCATTTATTAGAACATTTTCATTATCCAACGCGAAATTCGAATTGCCTATCATAAGACCATTTGAATCAGGGTTAAACCTAATACCATATTTATGATCAAATTCGTTCTTAACATCTTTAAACATATTGTAAATATATTCTCGAGGTAGCGGATGTAGCTGTTCGAGATAATGTGTCATACCAGGTGAATCGGCAAAGCTTTGAATATATTCCTGGGCTTCTTGTGCATTTCGATTAATTTCTGCTTCGTATTCATTCTCAACATCGTCATCATCAACATCATCTACCTCTATGGCATCATTTTTATATTTGGTATATGCTGAGCAATAACCGGGGAATCAATATAGTCAACGTTCCTTTCTAGCAATTTAGGTTTAATTTTTTACACTGCTATGAGGCAGTTCTTCTTCTTCTTTAAATTTTTCTTTCTTTACCGCACTTTCCCCATCCAGTTTATTAGCAATAGTTTCTAATCGTGATGTTATGGGTAAGATTGATTCCACTTGGACGACTTCATTATCTTTTAACTGACGCAATTTGTTTTTACAATGTTTCTTTTCTTAATTAAAATTCTTTTAAGTTTTATCGCCTCCTTGTTCATTGCGTAAAAGTTTATTGTAGTAAAAAATTCTTCGATACTAACGATACTTGCGTCTCTCAAGGTTTAAATATGTATGAAGTGATCAAAACCTATTCGGTACCTTCCTTGATCTGGATCACTATCTTTGTCTACAACTAAGAAACCGTATTTGTCTTGCCAACAAGCAGCACATATTTCACGGAATTTATCATACTTCATGTCAGTATTGACGTGATCGTCATATATGTGTTTTAAGTTTAAATCATCTTGTTTAAATAAAACTAAAAGATTAGCATTATCACGTAGTAAGTGCTTAGGTATACGAGTATAACTTTGACAAAGGTAAAAACTGTCTACTTGTTTATGACGTCCCATACTAAAGTATTCCCTAATGATACCTTGTTTATCGCAAGCTACATCATCAAAAACAAATATAAAATTATTTCGAGCATCAGATGGTGATATAATATTATCAGAACTGGAAAATGTATAATATTTGATCCCCTTTATTGGTTGCAGTAGACTTTCAAGGTATTGATACTTTGGTTGATAAAGTGATTTAGAATAAACATATACGTTTTCAAACTTTAAACCATTAGGATGTTCTATCAGTCCAATCATAACGTTGGTTTTACCTCAATTTGATGGACCAACAACTAGACATCGAATAGATGAAGGCAGAAGAACACTATGTTTTTTCTTTTTAGCTAAGGATTGCACGCCAATGTCATTATTGTTTATGGTTAAAGGTGTTGATTGTTTCACAACACGCATGTTTGCAAGTACTAAATTCGATTTGTAAAAAGTGGAATATATATATATATATATATATATATATATAAGAAACGGCGAGTATATAAAGAATCATTAATTCATAATATTTTATTTATTTACTGCACAGCTTGAGAGGATAGTTGTCCGCTAATGATTACATATAATAATAATTCTAAAACTACTGGGAACGGACTATTAAATACTGTAATTAACAATTTACCATTTGAAGCGCATATTCCGGGTTACAAATTTTGCGGTCCGGGTACAAAACTAATCGAACGGTTAGCTCGGGGAGACAAGGGAATAAACAAGTTAGACGAGGCTTGTAAGGAGCACGATATTGCATACACCAAAGAAAAGGATCTATCTAAACGTCATCAAGCAGATTCGAAGTTAGCTCAGTTAGCTACAGAAAGACTAAATTCTGGTGACTCGTCTTTAGGTGAAAAAGTAGCAGCATTTGGAGTAGCTACCGCAATGAAAGCTAAAGTAAAACTTGGTATGGGTGCCTGTGCATCACTGAGAACAAACAATATCAATAAAATAAGAAAACTGATAAAGAAACGTAAAATAAGAAGTACGCTAGGTATTAAAAGTATTATCAAACAAGCACGTACAGCTTTAAAAAAGACTAAAGGATCTAATATTATGGATGCAATCAACATAGCAATTAAGGCCGCCAATACAGCAAAACAAAAGAAGCATATTAAATCAGCTCGTATTATATCAATTCCTAAAACAGGAGGTTTTCTACCACTAATACCAATTTTGCAGGCCTAAGCGCTCTTGGTACTCTTACTGGAGGTGCAGCTGCTGTTGCAAAAGCAGTTTCAGATACTAAAATAGCTAAGGAACAACTAGCGGAAAAACAACGTCATAACAAGGCAATGGAGGACATTGCAGTCGGAAACGGCATGTACATCAAACCTTATAAAAAGGTTTTGGTCTTTTTTAGCCCTGCAAAACCTCAAAGGAACGCAACTTGATTTTACCTAATCGAGCACTAAGCAATGTGGAATTAATAGAGTTTGTTAAGCAATTAGAAGTACCATATTTCCGTGGAGTGTTCATGAGAAACAATCTTCCCAAGAAAGTTAATTTAAAAGAATGTGGTATAATTAATTTAGATGGAATAGAAGGTTTAGGCACGCATTGGACCTCTTACAAAAGTACGGTAGTAGCGCTATTTACTATGACAGCTACGGAAACCTGCGACCGCCAACAGAGTTGATAAGTTATTTGAATAGCGGGGTAAATGTAAAATTCTTTATAACATTAACCAAGAACAATCGTACGGTACTGTGTTTTGCGGTCATTTATGCTTACAATTTCTAAGTAGTGCATAGAACTGCGTACGAAGTTGTTATGTCGTACACTTTTACTCTAACGGGAAACACTTCAGTTTTAACAAGCAATTTTAATCCGCCTATAAACTTGGATAATGATTCGGAGTACGTATTAGGATTAACAAATTTTGAGTCTTATAACACAATTCCAAACATAGAAAAAGGAATAAATAATAAATTTTATTATGGATCTAACGGAGAATTCATAGAAATACCTGAAGGTGCTTATGAGATTAGAGAAATTAATAAATATCTTCAAAAAGCTTTAGGTGATAAAAGATGGCGTGGTCGTATGGATCAATCACGAAGCGCTAGAAAGACGCCAGTGTATATAGAAATTACAGCTGACAATAATACACTTAAATGTAGTATTAAATGTAGTCTAGATGTGGATTTTACCAAAAGGATTCAATTGGTTCTCTACTTGGTTTCAATCCGCGAAAATTGCTAGCATTTGTCACGCATCAAGCAGACTACGCGATTAACATTTGTAAAGTGAATGCAGTTTCAATCGATTGTAATATTGCAAGTGGATCCTATTTAAATAGTAAACCAGCCCATGTAATACACGAATTTTTTCCTCAAGTACCTGCAGGTTTTAAAATTGTCGAGTGTCCACCTACGATTATATATCTACCAATCAGGTCACGTATAATAAATGAAATAATAGTTAAAGTGTTAGATCAAGATGGAAATTTAGTTAATTTCAGAGGAGAACTGCTAACTGTAAGGTTGCATTTAAAAAAATCTGCAATAGCCATGGGTATTAAGTATAATGCACGCAACATGTCAAGAATTGATATAAATGCTGGAAATTTCAAAGCAATCGACACTCGATTGATTGTTTCAAGACCGCTAACAACACAAAACCGGCAGTTTCTACAATCGTTAGGACTGCATTTAATTAAAAAAGTAGAATGAATAGTGAAATACTGAACGTGCGTGAAAAGTTTACTTCGACAATGCAATTGTTAATATTGAAAACATACTCATCAACCTTATGCTAACACATCTTTAAACAATAATGATGAAATTCAAATCCCTATACAACAACAAGATGTATACACCTTACCATCAAAGAGCATGCTGTACATAGAAGGCAAATTAATTAAAACAGATGGAACACCGTCTCAGACAGCAAAGTTTGTAAATAATGGAATTTTGCTGTTTTTTGATGAAATTAGATATGAGATTGGTGGTATCATTGTAGATCGTGTTCGGAATCCTGGATTAACGTCTATAATGAAGGATATGTTTCATATAATAGCAATCAAAGTAAACATTTACAAAACGCTGGGTGGTTTCCTATGGATGATTCACAAATAGTTGATGCTAATGGGAATTTTAATGTTGCAATAAACCTTTCAATGGTTCTCGGATTATGCAAAGATTTTAAAAAAATTATTTTAAACCTCCGTCATGAGTTAGTCTTACTACGTTCTAGTTTTGATACTAATGCTATAATTAATCCTACACCCGATGAAGAAATAAAAGTTGTTTTAAACAAAGTTTTATGGAAAATGCCGCATGTAGCCGTTGATGATACTCAACGAATTAATTTAATAGAATGCGTTGCACAAAATCAGGATTTGCATATTCCGTTTAGAGGATGGGAGTTGCATGAATATCAACTTCTACAAAAACGCAACGTCATACATGGAACATTAAAACAACAACACAATTAGAAAAACCAAGATTTGTGATTGTTGGTTTCCAAACCAACCGAAAAATAGATACATGAGCAACTACAGTCGTTTTGATCATTGCTATTTAACCAACATGAAACTATATTTAAATTCAGAAATTTTCCCGTACGATAACTTAAATTTGAGGTTCGAGAATAAACAGACTGCGTTGTTATATGAGATGTATGCTCAGTTTCAGCAATCATACTACGAAAAGGAAAATGAGCCACTTTTTAATCCTGAAGATTTACGAAGTATTGCACCATTAGTAGTCATAGATTGTTCTAGACAAAACGAAGCGTTAAAATCTGGTACTGTCGATATTAGATTAGAATTTGAAACTAGCAGAAACGTTTTGTCAAATACATCTTGTTATTGCCTTATACTTCATGATAAGATAGTCAAATACAATCCACTCTCAAACAGCATAAGAATATTATAATTACTTTATTATTATTATTACTGTACCTTTACAAATTATGAAAAAACAAATAAATCATTTAGCAATCACAGTCTATTTATTAATATTTTTTACATGTTTTTACAATATCTTTTACATGTTTGAATTATTAAGTGATTTAGTAAACAGCCATAAACATTGACAATTTTAAATAAAAGTTTTGTTATACATTTCTCAAATAAACTAACTGGTACGTTAGTAACAAACTGGATTTTTTTAAACAGAACGGTTACTACTACTACTATATATAGTTCAAAACTCGGGCAGATTGAAAGGTATCCTATTTTTAGATACATCCAAAAACGAAAATCGGTGTACTTGTGCAGGTATAAACATAACACTGAAGTTTTATAACTAAAAAATATTATATGTTAATCAAGATAAAATAAATTGCATTCTTTATTTGAGCCAGTGGTTGAAGCTTTACAAGTCATCTCTGTATGTATAGTTATACCCCAAGGTTTAGTATCAGTGGTTAAGGTACTAAGAATTCTTTTATCATCACTTGGATTAAGAACAATTTTGTTTTGTTTAATAGTACAGACATCATGTTTGACTGATCTAATTAAACATTGCTGTTTCTGTACAGTCTGTTTATAAAACAAAGCATTCTTATAATCGTCAAAAGAAATTTGCTTAATACTTGCTAAGGAAGATCCCTTTGACTTTTTATTATCCTATCCTGAACTCTGTAAGTGTACATTTTAGATCTAAGTCCTACAAACTCTAGCATGATGTCACCATTGTTTTCATCTTTCATAATACCAGGAACTTTTTTATTTGATAATGGAATATGATATTTGTTATGAGGGTCGTAATCGGAAGTATCAAATCTATGAATATCTTGTTTGATATAAGAGTAAATATCTTCAACGCTAAACTCGTATATCAAACTATCCGTATCTGTGTACAGCAGCTTTGCTTTGTTAGCAAATTGCGATTTTATATAACTATAGTGAAATTCATATAAATAGGTTTTGAAATATCTAAAATAGAGAAACCTACATAAATGGGTTTGTTTAAGTAAACCTCTAATTTATTCATTTCTATTAAGACTAGATCTTTGTCTAACACAGTGCAACTATGAAAATTAGGCTTCGCTATGTAACTACGAGCTCCAAACCGTCCTTCCCATTTGGTCACTAATTTCACATCTTTCCTTTTCCGTACGTTTTCCATCATCTTTCCATAAACCGAATTTATCATATTTTTATAAAAGCATATATCGAAACTGTTTTTGACTGTTGTCTTAATTTCGTATTCAAATCAATGTATTCTTTTAACCAAGGAGCTTGTTTAAACCGAAGAACCTTATGAATCTTTTTCAGTTCTAAACCGTAGCTTAAATACATTTTTAAATTCTTGTAGTGAATAATATAGTTGAGTTTTGGATATAAAGTTGTAAGTAATTTCTTTAAGTTTGATTTATTAGAAGGTACTGGTGGTATCATATGTTCAGGCGCTAAAGGTAAGTCACTGTGAATTTCATGTAAAGATACTGGATAGTGTAAATCGCATTCAAAAATATATCCTACATCAGAATCATCGGGAATATTAAGTATGTCTAAACGTACTATATCTGGACTGGTACCATCTAAAATTCAAATTCTCCATATGGAAGATATTCAGACATTGCAGCCCCATATAAATTATTAACATCAAAATACATTAAATATTTAGAATCGAAATTTGGATCATAATCTGCATTCATATATTTGTTATTTGCTTTAGCATATCTATTCGAACATTGAGAAACACCGCCACGAATTCCCCGTTCTAAAAACATTATTTTTCAATATCAGTAAGCAGCTCGAGTTTAACGTTCGTCGTTTTTAACATCGCATCTAGAGCTAAACCAGGAGCCGTAAAGTAGTGAAGCGGATCTAACTTATACGTGAACATACAAGTTTTTCTAAAGTTTTCAAATATATCAGACAAGAGCAGTACATCTGTTTTTAAATATAGGTCTGAATAGTCCCTAGTGTTTTTATATTAAATGTTTGCCAAACGTGTTTAGCATGATTGTAGTCTTCATCTGAGATTTCTTCATTGCGCAAACGATTAAAAATGCTGTTTTACAGGGTAAATCGGTTTCATTGAGCCTATCCCAAGAGTTAATGTAATCATAGGAAATATACCTTTACGCGTAAGTAACTGAAACTCATTATCGGTGTTACAATTTTCCCTGGTGATGGATTTTTATTATCATCTAAGTATGAAGCTAATTTTCGATGCTAGATGCCATAAACCTGAATGAATCGATAAATCTAAAACTAACTTTCGTACCATTTACATATTTTGTAAAAGATATGTATTTTTCCTTTTTTATTGGTATAATACTTAACAAACCTGAAAACCCTAACGCAATTTTTTAATAATGAAATGCGAATCGTAGCCTGATAAGTTATGAAAACTACCGGTATCATATAAAAATTATGATAATTGATGTTGCAATCTTGATGAGCCGCTCCTCGAAATTCACCTGTAAAGTGACAGTGATTGCGAACTCTAATATCATCTATACTAAAGGTTTATTGCAAATGTGACAGTGAAGGGCAAATTTAAATGCTAACTTTTGTTCTTCTGTTAAAGGATTCATAGGTTTTGGGTTACAGAAAATTTTATTAGTCGTTTCTGAAATCAGTTTCAATTGAGCAACAAACCATTCTATACAATCCTTTCCGCGATACAATTGAAATTTGGAATATTTATTATCATATGAGCATTTCAAATAATACGCTACACTAAAGGGTATATGCCTTTGGTAAGAGACTGTGTTTAGTATTACCTCCGACTCATTGCATGGCTCTAATATACATTCGAGATCTGCATAAACTACAAATGATACTTTTTCTTGATAGTGGAAATGTTTAAACGTTAGATACTTTTCGGATTCTTCGGGTAATCTTATTGAGCAAGTATTCTGTTTTTCGCAATAATTCGAATGACGCTTAAGTAATGCTGCTGTACTAAAATTATTTAAACATCTATAACAAAAAAATTTTCTATGTTCATGTGAAGACAACTGTTTTGCAAATAATTTTGACATATCCTTAATCCAAGTAAAATGAAAGTGATTCTCATCAGCATTTGTCGGACGAGAATATTGTAAGGAATCATTATTTAAAACTAACAGATTAATAGGTTCAATTTTTTAAAATTTTCACTTAAACAAAATGGTAGTATTTTAGTATTTTCTATACAATATAGGTTAATTGCGAGATTGTTAAGCTTCTCAATTTTTTATGTCTTTTAATGCGATTGGAAACTGAATTGAATTGTAGCGTAATACTGTATCAAAATGTGGATAGCTAGATATTCTCTGACTATTTTGTTTAGCAGGATATAAAGCGGAAACCAAGCTCCAAAGAATGCAATGTTGATCGTTATTTATTACATTTACCACAGCTTTTTTCTTTTTTATAAAGTCCGGAACCGGTACAAACGTTGAACACCCTCCTTTAAGTGGATCATGATTGTTTATATTTACCTTCAAGTGTAAAACTTCTAGGATTGCTCAACCAGAATCTTTCTCGCAAAATTCTTCTAATCGCTTCGAAATCTTGTTCAATACGTTCTCCTTATACCACAGCTTGAGATTGGTATTTATATCGATGTGACGATTTGCAGTAGGAAACGTTTTCAAATCTATTTCACCAGTTGTAGGCTTAACAAAGTTAGCGGCAAATATTACATTAACTTTCAACATTGACTTTTTTAAGCAAGCAACAATCTTGCGTTTAAAACTAGCGAACGCCTTGTCTAAGAACACTAGAGGATCTCTATAATTTAAATTGGTAATAAGTCCCGTAATTATTCGACTTCCAAAACATGATTGTACATCATGCCAAATCAAATTTTTTCGAGTATGACCTCTAGTAAGCGTTGCATCAACACCTTTACCACGATATTCCAAAGTACGTTTCAAGTGCCTCAATCGTACAAGGTAGCTTTTAAGATTTGCTAAATTAGATTCCAGCCTACTAGGATTTTCTTGTTGATTGTCTTCGTATACCTTATTTTTAATAGCAAGCTTCAATATACTAATATTTGCTTTGATAATTAAAATGTGTTTCGTTATTTCATTCACTGATTTAATTAGATTAACGCATTTTACAGTTAATCTCAAAATTGAGCTACTAATCTCGGATACGGTTTCAGCATTCATGATTCTATATAAAATCAAAATACACTACTTAATAATACAAGTATTTTCTCTATTTATTATTTATATAAAATATCATCTGACGTAAGCAAAACAACTGCAAAAGGTTCATTCATCTGAGTTTACGTAATACGCGTAAGCAAAACAACTGTAATAGAAAATAGCATACAAATCGAAATAATTGAATAACGAATTGCTTGAATGCAATTGTTAAAAAATCGCCTTTATTTACGTTTTTTTATTCAAGACGATTTTCAAGCTTGAGTTGTGCATGCGGTCTAAAAATTGCAGAGTTGCCTTCAGTACGTGTCTATAACAAATAATTCGCTATGCAAGCGTTTCCAATATTTACATACTGAATGCGACTCTCAGCAAAACAACTGCAAAGGAATGCATTCAACATCATTTTCATTTCCGTATGCGTTTACTACAAAAATGTTTTATACGACCTTTGATTTATTATGTGTACAGAAAATACATTATCATTACAGCGCTATTTTTATGATTACATTGAAATATTTTTAAATAAAAACAAAGCAAATTTGAAAAAAAATGTCTCAGATTAAACCGTCTTGTTTAATAATGTACACGCACTCATGGTTTTTAAAAACCCAGTATTAAAAACATTCTGCAGTTTTATTATATAACAGTACCTTTAAAGAATTTTCACACAATTTACCCATATATATGCATGTAAATTGTGTTAGCGGTAATCTAAAAACTTATTCTATAAATATTACTACTTAAAGGATTTATTTGCATTGCATTATTTTTAAACGAAAAATTAATCTGAAGAAAAATACCATAATTTACACGCACTCATGGTTTTTTAAAACCCGTTATTAAGAAAAACATTTTCCAGTGTGTGAATTTTTGTTAATTTTTATGGAAAATAAATTATGCTAGCAGTAATATAAAACGAAATTAATCTAATTTAGGTTTTATTATGCGCCTTCTTGCAATTTTCTGTTTTCAGTCAATGAATGTAATTCATTATTTCTGCTGAGCAGTACCTTTAAAAAATTCTTATACAGCATATAAATTATGTCAGCGGTAATCTAAACGAAATTAATCTAATTTAGGTTTTTATTATGTGCATTCATTGCAATTTCTTTTTCAGACAATGAATCTAATTCATTATTTCTGCTGAGCAGTACCTTTAAAAAAATTTCTTATACAGCATATAAATTATGTCAGCGGTAATCTAAAACGAAATTAATTAATTTAGGGTTTTATTATGTGCATTCATTTCAATTTCTTTTTCAGACAATGAAACTAATTCATTATTTCTGCTGAGGTATAATTATATTCGCTTACATACTGTTTTGTTCATTAAATAGATTACAGAGCTGAATTTTTTTCAGAAAACGATGCAAATTTTTAATTTTTTCTAACAGATCAGTTTATTATTTAATATAAATACTTCACGTAGATTTTTACCAACAGTATTCAATCAGATCTCTTGTATAATTATTAGTTACTGTTACTAGCAACTTTTAAAAAAAAATGAGTAACTTGTCATCAATCAAAAATTGTAATAATACCAACGTAAAAGTTCTAGAGCAATTTATATTACATTCTGACGAAGACGTGATTAAAGAAGTTTTGGCTGTTCTTCGCCTCAATTCAACACTGCTGCTATTTTTGATAGTGACGTAATAGAAATATCACGGTAAGTGCTTGTTTCACATTTATACATGTGTTTTAAAACAGTACTAATTTATAAGTTACATTAGATCAAAAACCATTCTGGAAATTCGGAGGCTATCGTAGGATCGTTGACACACTCTGGTCCTCTCAGAAACATCAGGTAGTATACAAAAGAAAAGGTGAACCTACAATAATCTTTATGTTATGCTCACAGATCAGGCAAAAACATGTCGACTATGAAAAGTTATGTACAGAATCTAATATGGCTGTTTGCTGTGAAGATGACAAATCCTACGAAGATGACACAGTAGAGTTGCTTAACGCATTTAAAAGCGTGGAGAGAAGCTACTGCGTCGTATAGATTTGGAACTAGAAATAATAAAGCAAAAGAGAGGAACTAACAGCGAGGGAGCAGCAGATACTTCAAGAACGGGAGTTAATAAATACTTTTCATTTATAAATAGTTAGATCAAAATATTCAACAATTTGTAAAATAAAAAAGTATTTTATAAAAGTTTCTCTTTTGAAACAAGACTTTCTCTAAACAAGGTAGTAAACTCAAAGTAAAACGCACATAAATCAGAACCCACTTTAATTTGATACATCATTCTTTATACAATCGACTTAGATGTGTTATAATAATAAACTAATTTCTTAAATTAGTGACATATTATTATGAAAATTCTATGTTGACAGTTAGACCGATCGATCCCTTACTAGTTATGTATACGTGTTTGTTCGAGCCAATACTTTCATTTAATTGTTTCACTCCATGTGCTTGAAGGTATTCAAAATATCTCAATGGCAATATACTCTTGAACTCTTCTGTTTCCACTAATACTCTTTCTCCATATTTTGTCTTGATTGTTTCCACTTTTAAAACTTCAAACCTCTTATTCACTACAAGATCTTTTGAATTTACATAAGGTTTGCGATATGTGGTTTTATTAAGAGTATTAAAATCCATATTGCTTTTCTTTGACTAATTAAATTAATATTAGGAGCAATCTCCTTATATAGCAGATTACCACCATCTGCGTACTTTGCCAACCCACTTTTCAACCTATCACAAGAGTGAACTCATTTTGAATTAAAACCGGCCAATGTGTATTTGCAGCCTCTAAACATAAATCAGAATCCACTTTAATTAAAACACAATTGACTTGAATGCGATATTTTTTGCATCTGTCATACTGTCTCGCTAGAAAACCAAATTCAAAACATCTACACACATTTTCTCTGCACTTACATTTTTCAACATACGTGTGTTTTGAAATATGTTCCATTGAAAGTAATATAAAGCCGATCCTAATTCAAAACGTGCCCACAAGTATTTTACATTTGAAAAGAATTCAGGTTTTCACATTTTACATTAAAAGTATATAACGCCGATCCTAATTCAAAACGGTGCACGTGTAACTTCTCGCTAGAAAACCGAATTCAAAACAGCTACACACATTCTTCTCTGCACTTACATTTTTCAATATACGTGTGTTACATTGAAAGTAATATAAAGCCGATCCTAATTCAAAACGCGCCCACAAGTATTTTACATTGAAAGTATAGAAGAATTCATGTTTTCACAACTATTTTACATTCAAATGTTTTCACAACTATTTTACATTGAAATTATATAGGGCCGATCCTAATTCAAAACGTGACAGACGTATTTTACACATGGAAAATACGTCTGTCGCGTTTTGAATTAGGACCGGCCTTATTTACCTACTTCCCTGTATGTTTGTTGTGGTTTGTTTAGCATTCTTCTTAATCTTCTTTGGGAATGAAACCAGTCATAGTTTTTAAAATCTATTTTATTTACGTTTCGATCCATGACCTAGGATCGTTGTCAAAATAATAAAAACTTCAAGTTTGACGTTTATGACATAAATTGAAGGTTACTTTGATTTATTGATGTTTGAAATATTTGGTTTGAGTACACTAAGCAAAAATTTTTAAAGTTTAAAAGAATGATTGCCTTCAATTTGTGTTGCGACCTGGGATAGACTTTCCTACGGTAGCCAATACGCTTAACGTGAAATCAGCTGATTAATTTTTATTGGTGAATTTTATATAAATTCAATAATTTTGAAAACATTTTTTAACATGTTTCTATTTATACAATTGAGAGATTTCTGATTTTATGTCTTATTTTACCGAGATTCAGTTGTATTTAAATTTGTGTCATCCTTAAAGATTTCTTTTAAACTTTAAAAATTTTTGCTTAGTGTACTCAAACCAAATATTTCAAACATCAATAAATCAAAGTAACCTTCAATTTATGTCATAAACGTCAAACTTGAAGTTTTTATTATTTTGACAACGATCCTAGGTCATGGATCGAAACGTAAATAAAATAGATTGTAAAAACTATGAGTGGTTTCATTCCCAAAGAAGATTAAGAAGAACTAGACTAATTTGATGTATCGTATGGCTAAAGAAATTTATGAGGACGGGGGATGATGCAATCTGAAAAATTCCTACAAATTCAGGTAGCTGAGAAACATCTGATATTATTTGATTCGAAACAAGATAGATTTATCTCGTAGGTGGAAATGTGGAGAAAGATTTGTTTCGCGGGTGGAAGGAAGGCGGGTGTGACGTAATCAAAGTGGTTGATGTAGTGGTGTCCGAGGAAGGAGGGGAGCAAGGAGTGAGCAAGGAGGAAATCCCTCCTTCTCAGATCCTCCTTATGGGAATTTCCATATAAAATGGGTGAGGAAATGAGGATGCTGGTAAAAATGAGGCGAGTAAACCGCCTCAAATGCTCTACTTATGCCAAGAAGCCGCAATCAAACTATGCCCTTTAAGTTAATATTTGAACGATGTGATATTCCATACATAATAGCATAAACGGGCCTTCACAAATAAAAAAGGAATTTCCTTAACACCTCACACGCAGTTGATTGTATTTCATAGCAACATCGACCCGCTGTTATTGTAAAACCCTTTATTTACAATTTTGTTTATTTCTATATAAATGGCGTGTTCTATTAAATAACAATCCTTGCAATAGTTTTGATCAACTAACATCGACTTTAACCTCGTCACCTTAAATCTATCATCTTGAACCAAAGTTCACCAAAACCTCAAGATTACGGAAACCGGAAGGTTAATGTACTAGTTGCACAATAGTTACTCTTTCTAATTGACAATTATAATTTTATATTAACATGAGAGCCATGGATATCAATTTGTATCATATCTGAGTACCATCCAATAAAATAGAAACGTACGATCCAAATATTAATTGTATTCATTTATAATTTGACTTTAAGAAATATTACTCACCTAAAAGTTTGGATACATGTTTCTGTAAGACTGAATTAAACATTCACAAGAAGTACAGTTTTAAACGAAGAAAATGCTGCAATTGTGTTTCTTCTTATTTTTGTATACTGTGAGTGCAGAAATAGACCACTTAGATGTGAAACATATAATGAATGTGATAACTCGATCACAAGAGGAGGCATTTAGATACCATTCTCCTACTAATGCATACGAGTACCAAGCCACTAATCAAACACCAACAGGTCTGTTCAAAATATTACCCTCTAAATCGAAGTCAAGAACAATTTATTTCCAGATTATGGAACCTTTGATTACATAATTGTAGGTGCTGGTTCGTCAGGCGCGGTACTTGCAACACGACTATCTGAAAATAATAAGATAACGATTTTGCTCGTGGAAGCAGGTGGAGATGAAACAACTTTCAGTGAGATACCAGCAATGATGTTGCATTTGCATGGCACAAACCTTAACTGGAATTATAAAACTGTACCTCAAACAACATGCTGTTTGGGTAATTAAATAAGCTATTACTGCTTAAAAATTGAAATATTATTTACAAAATCAACCATTGCACAAGTGGAGAATTTCCAAGATACCATTTAACCAAATTCAATAGCGAATGCTATAGGTGACTTCACAATGAAAATACTAGCTAACGGTGTGTTGATGAATTGTCATCGATTTCAAAGCCGAAAATGTATTGTGTTTGTTGCTATTAGTAAAAATAAAATCAACCAATAACCGGTTTTGCTTTTTATGCATTGATCTATTTTTCATTTTACAAAACACCAACACCTTCAACACGGCTGCAAGTTAGTATTTTCGTTGGTAAGTCGCCTATAGGATTTGTTGTTGAATTTGGCTAGATGGTGTTTTGGAAATTCTTTACGTTGTATTTGAATTTGAGTCATCCTTAAAGATTTCACGGATTTGGGGAAAGATATACCAATCTGATTAGCTACAAAAACAGAAACCTGTCATTGGTTGTTTTTTCTTTACAAATGCCAATAAACATAACTTTGGCAGTAATTTTTCTTAAGGCAGAAGTACCTTTTAAGTGAAAAATAGTTATCGATATTTAATTTGAAATAATGAATAAGAAAACTGAAATATAATATATATATATATATATATATATATATATATATATATATATATATATATAGTTATGGATTCAAAGGGTTAAATTTGGGGTAAGCAATACAATTTGAAACACCCTGTATAGAGAAAGGAACAATTTATTTACGCGCAAAATTTATTTCTTTTATTTAATTTAAACGAACAAGTATTGACGTATTTTTATAATTATGGATTGAAAAGTAATAGGTTCATAAAGAAAACCAGTTTTAAAAACAAATAGAAACGCATAATTAATTTAATTTATTTTAATTCAACGTGTAATAGCATTAAGAAACACACAAGGGTATAGAATATCAATAATCCGAAGGCAAAAGGGTTCGTGGTGACAGACAAGGACGTCCATTGTATCGAATACCGTAAAATATAAGCTCCTAGAATTGTTGTTTTAAACGGTCGAAAATTAAGAACACCTGCATGTTTTGAAAAAGTTACCTTCGTCGAATTTATATGCATAATAACGCGGGTTTCATAGAATATATTTCCAACCGTCAGTGGCTTCGAATAACAAACTAACAAAGTTTCTTAAAGAGCGGAAGGGATGCACGATCAATAATATGCTACAGATAAAGATGGGTATAAAAGCATTGGTTTCAAAACGCACGGTTGTATCCACTTGGAGTCATGCGACGCGGTCAGCAATATCGATTTTATATAACTCAAGTGGGGTTGGAACGTGACATCTAATATGCATAAGACAGGGATAAAAATATTCTAGGCGGAGTTTTATGACGACACAGGACTGTATCATTGGTTGAAATAGATAGTTTTACAACGGACGAACACGCGGCAGGTGGAAGTGATTTTTCGGATTAAATTGTGTGTCTGAGGTAAATTTCTGGGAGCTTTAAATCAGTTAGATTAAAATTTGCAGAAGTATTATTTTAAATTAAGTATTTTGCGTGAAGAGTTGCCGAGAGGTAGCATTTTGGATTGTATAAATACTCTAAGAGAATTAATAGGGCTTTTTTCTTTATTCTTTTTATATTTTCATCGCTTTAGACTACGTATAATAGTCAACCGACGTTATGGTAGTCTTGTGAGTATTGAAAAAACTTATAATTCAGTAAAAGTAGTATTAGCACTTATGACTTGGTAAGTTGAGACCTTATAGTTAGAAATGTATGTAGTGTGGAGTGAATTAAATTAACCGAGGTCCAACTAATACCATAACAAGCTAATAAAGCAATTAACAAAAGTATAATATACTTGAATTTGGATGCTGGGATGGAATGGTAATTGGTAGCACGGAGCTCGGCGTATGCTGAGGTTATCATCTTTAAATATCTGGTGGATCAGAGCGCATAGTCACGAAGCCAAGGGATTCTGGAGGATAGAGCATCATTGAAAGAGATGGAGACTTGAGGCATTTTCCAGGTAATTCATTTGAATTTGTTGTTATTTGATTAACTGTTGGACTTTTTTTGTGATGTGTGAGTGAACTTTGGGAGTCATTTATGGTTATTTAACGTATCGGAAAAGATATGTGTACTTGATAGTTAGTAGGGTTATTTTAAATATTGAAAAAAAAGGTGTATGTAAAGCTTACTAAATTTCATTATGAATTTAAATTGGATTGTTAAGGGTACATGGGTAATTAATTTTGTAGCAATTTTATGCAAGGTGAAAGGCATACATAAATAAACTGGGTTATTATGAGCTCACCATACTCCAGTGTGCAATAAATATAGGGTATTAATTGGGGCCCATCTACTCCAATTGTATTAAATGTGTTTATAAATAAAATTTTAAAACAAGGACTTTACAATAATATCACTTATTGAATTGTAACCAAATTGTATATATCTGTGAATAATTGTTTGTAAATAGCGGTAAATAAAGATTGTATGATTGTTGTATTATTTGATGATTTTATTGAATGGAGTGTGAATGGGAAGGAAGAATGATTGTAAATTTAGGTATCTAAGAAGAGGCCCAGCTGAGCTAGCCAGGGAAGCTGCTAAAGATATTTTGAAGCAGAAATCAGGGTAAGAAAATTTTTTTGTTGTGAACTTTTTATTTCGAAAAGTATTTAATGATTCACTCTCGATTCTTAAACTTTAATCCGCGGATTCACAGCAATCTTATGACGGCCCAACGATAGAATTTGAATAGGTTTTAGGGAGTTCCAAAGACTGTCCCCACAATCCACAGCGATCTTATGGACGGCCCAACGATGTGGCTCGAATTTTGGTGAGTCCACAGCAATATATATATATATATATACATATATATGTATATATATATATGTATATATATATATATGTATATATATATATATATATATATATTGTTGTGGATTTAATGGGTAAATAGGTGTAGACAATAAAATTTTAGCAACCGTGTATATAGAAATAGGCGCAAATTATTTACGCGGTTCATTAATTAATTCATATAGTGAAAACGGACGATTATTAAGGTATTTTTCTATATTTAAATTGGAATGTTAAAATTACAGAAGGGAAGAAAAGCTTTAAAGCGTATAAAAGCTCAAGGATACGCATAATTAATCATAATTTCTTTTAATCAAACGCATGAAAGCAAGAAGGCTGCGTGCTTGCATGCATTAGAAAATCAATAATTTCAAACGCAAATGTTGTTTGTTTTAAAAGCCAACGTTTATACAAATACTACGAAACAAAGAATCTAGGAATTGCTATTTTCAAACGGTCGATTGTTTCAAGAAACACCTGTAGGTTAAATGTTGCGTTCATAGAATATTAAACGAACGTAAAGGTAGAATACCATAGAAATTGTTTTCAACGGTCGATTTGGATGAGCAGCTACAATAACAAATATCTTAAGGAGTGAGTGGAATGAACGATTGATAAGATAAAACCGACAGAGCGATGTATAGATAAAGCGTTGGGATAGAAGTCACGTAGGATATACACGTGTATTTGTGAAGGATGACTACAATATCGATTTTCTGTAACTTAAGAGGGGTTTGAAAGGAGACAACAAATATGCGTGAAACTGAGATATATAGCTAAGAGGTGGCGCGTCTGAACAGGGGAAAATTCTATCATTGGTCGATAGCGAGCAGTTTTCAAAAAATGTGCGATCGTTACGGTGGTAAACTAAATTCTAGATAACAACACGACGAAAGTGGGATTTTTGGAAAAGTCAGTGTTCGTTACATTCAAAGTTTTAGGAAGCGGCTTCGAAAACAAGCTTTTTAAGTGAAACGGGTTTTACTGGGGGAGTTGGACTAATATAAATAAACGAACGAGGATATTAAAGCTCTCTTTCTTTCGACTTAGATCTGAATACGGGTTCAGACTTAAAAAAATAGTAGTAAATGCTATTACCGTTGTCAATTATTGTGTGTGTGCAGTAAAGTTGCTTTAACATCCTATTGGAAATTATAAAAACTGTAGTAGCGGACCGCAAGTTACAAAAGTGATTGCACGAGTTGCTGCTTATTTAAATAAAAGTTGCCGTTACTACGACAATGTTAGTAAATGGATGGATGATATTTGGGGTAAGCAGAACTGAAAGCAATTTGTATGCGTGAAATATCTGTTATGGAATGTTACTGTTGAGACGAAGCTAATATCTTGCGAAGAACAGGAGTGGTAGCAGAGATATTAGATGGTGGGGATCTGTGGATCCTGGCCTCAGCGTAGTAGATGGACACATTGACGAGGGTTTCTGGTAACCATCTCCAGCGGTGACGAGGAGTGAAGGTGTTTCCAGGTAATAAATTTGAAATTTCTGTTTTTATATAAACATTTGTGGATATTTTTGTGTTTGTGTGTTTGACTTATTGATGGCGTATTTATTGTTTTTGAAAACTTGTTTAAAAAAGAACATGTGCACTACAATTTAATAATTTTGAGTATTGAAAAAAGTTTATTGATGATATATAAAGAGTTATTCAGGTTATAAATTGTGGTTGTAAGAAGTAAACGGGTCTGTAAATTTGTTTTCAATAATGCAAGGTTTAAAAGCATTTACAGAAAGTGGGTTATAATGAGCTCACAATAGACCAATATCAAATCAAATTAGGGTTACATGTGGGGCCCATCTACTCATATCTACTCGAATTTGTTTAAAATAATTTTTAAAAAATTAAGGACTTTAAAGCATTTGATAATTGAGCTGGCAACAATTGTACCAAATTGTGTGTACCCATCTGTAAATAATTTATCTGTTAATATGCGTAAATAAAAGGTTGTATGGTTGTATTATTTTGGGAATTTCACTTGATGGTGTGTGAGTGTAGAAGAGGTATGTACGTAAAGATAGGTATTCAAGAAGAGGCCGATTGCTGAGCTAGCCAGGATGAGCTGAAAAATCCGAAGGCGTCCAAAATAAAGGGTAAGAAATCAGTTTTTATAAAATTTGTTTTTGGAATTTATATGTTGGCCCAGAAGTGGGCACGAATTTTACCGAGGTTCCACGGCAATATATATGTATATATATATATATATATATATATATATATATATATTGTTATGATAATAGAGTTATATAAGGGTATATAAGGTCACAAGAGAGATATACTTCATCAGAACAGCATAAAAATCAAGAAAACTAAACATTTAAATCATAAAAAGTAAATAATTCATTCATTATACAAAAGCAGATACAAATCACCCTGTATAAAATCAAGAACAAGCTACAGTTAACAAAAGCAAGCTCATTCTATAATAACTTAACCACATTTGGTAAAATAAATAATTGCAGGCGCAACCCAATCCATTTTAAAACATTTAAAACAGTCATAAACTCAATATAAATACAATTTACATATAAACGTAAAATGATATCTTTTTCAAACCCGACGCATTTGCGTAAAAAATAGAAGGCAATAAAACGCATATAATTTGTACCAGTTTAGAATAAACAAACTTTTTAAAAACAAACATTTCATAACAAAACCCAACCTAAGTAAACAAGATATGAAGACTAAAAATTAAGCCTACGTGCAAGTCGAAAGGTATAAAATACCACTTGGTGATAAATTCCATAATACAAAGCTTTTGTCTACGTGCTAATTTAAACGTCTAAAGAGTATGCAATACCGAATAAAACCCGATAGGGTGCTGATAGCGCATAAAAGTGAAACGCCTTGTCTATGGTCTAATAACAAAAGAATGGAACAAGTTTGTCTATAAAACGAACCTGAAGAGATAAAGGAGGGGCATTCTATAAACAACGGACTGACTGTAATAGTCGAGCCAATTTTATTACGTAAAAATGAAATTGAGTGAAAGTAGAAGTAGTATAAAATAAAATAATTGAAATTAAAGAATTTCAAGTGAAACAAACAGTAAAAGTGCGCGTTGAAATACGTAAAACTCTGCCGTTGGTACAAAACGTAAGTGTAGATTTAATTAAAATAAGTAAAATCTTTACACTTATTAATTTAGGGCTCTAAGAAATAAGCCATAAATTATCTAAGTAATCATTTAAAAAATCATCTAAAAAATCTCTAAGTAATCTTTAAGAAATATATAAAATCAACTAAGAAATCAACTGAACTAAGATTTAATTGCGACGATAAGACATTAAATTACAGGAAGACTTTGAAATACTTGGTTACAAGCTATGCTACGGGTCAACGACCAGAAACCACTAAACTAGCAACCGATTTGGATCAGGAAGTTTCAATAAGAAGTCGCAGAAAGAATAAAAGGTCAAAATTAAAAATTTTAATTCTTTTAATTCATAGTATGTTATATGCATTATCTTAAATATTTGATGAGCTTAAAATTTTTTTGTAATTTGAATATCTCGTGTAAAAGGTCGGCAAGAATTTAGTTGGTACGTGAAAGAACGTTTAAAAAGGGGAATAATTGATATCGTCGGAGGTTTTCACGGCCGGAGTCAATATAAATATTTATGGTTTCGGGTTGGGACTGTGTCATTTTATAAACTAAGGTCGACGTTTTGCCCACTTTTGTAAGGGGATTCATCAGGACAAGAAAAGAAAATAAATAATAAAATAAAAATAATAAAGATAAGAATGATAATATTAAGTAGACAAGTTAAAGTGTAAAGAGTAGAATTACTCCTAAACTAGTAGGCTCACTAGCCCATTCAAATCCAAAGGTGACTTGTGGCAAAGTAACTTTTTTTTAATTCGAATACAAGCGTATATGGACTTGGAATGCAATTTTGGCATTTAATGGTATTTAATGGAAAATTTTCAAACATTTTGGACATGAATGGATGACTATGTGCCAAACAAGAGGCCACACAACAACCAGCATAATCTACACGGTAAAATAAAAATTACTTTATCTTAAAATTTTTTTGTGCTAGGATTTGAAACTACATTAAAGAGTTTGTACAAGCTTGATAATTGGATTGAAGGAGTGGCAGACTGTTGAAGGGTTTTGCCATTATATAACAAAAATTATTAAACCTAACCGATCAAATAAGTTCATATCCGATTTTAAGGGGTGGACATTAAGTTATCTACCTTATCTTGTTTACTTGTAGTAATCATCTCGCTCACATCTGACGCAGTACGTATTTGAAACAGCTGACGCTACAGTGCGGTGCGATGCTAGAGCGCTCTAGTGGTTTACAACATCCTCTTATAGAAATACAATACAACATATAGTCCAGGAAATATAGCAAATTGAAATCGTATCCATCATTTCTAATCGCCGATATATATATATATATATATATATATATATATATATATATTCTTATGCTCCACCCCGTCTTTTTATGCTCAACCCCGTCGCGCTTTTTCTTATTTTAATTTAATTATTTTTATATAATGTGCAAGTATTTATTTTATGTTACGTGCTTTAGCAACGTTTGGTTGGTTTATGAATCCAAAACTGTGTTAAATATGCCTCGACTATTTGAAAACTCTTTCTTCCCAGGGTATCCACCTACTTACCGTGAGTTCAGTGGTAAGTAGATGTGCAATGCACCAACCAAACAGCACTATCTTTTGTTTTTGTACCTTTTGATAATTTACACTTATATATGCCAAAATTTTATATGATCCACGTTGCCTTGTGCCAAATTACTTAATATTACAAATTTCTGACTTTGGCGTTATATCACACAGTACTCACCTGTTCTATACTTCGTTGTCGGCCTCTATGAATGCTGGCTCAAAATCCTACTCGCCGTATACGTCTGTACAAGGTTTGCACTATCACTATGAAATCTGCCGTCTAGACTCCAGGTATCGTTGACTTAATTTTGATGCTCCCAAATCTAAAATAAATATGACCCAAATTTAGAATTTTGAATAACCTTTTGTATTTACTTTCCCTGCGCTAATTTTTCCGATGTTATATCTTCTTTATCTCGTACGAATCCTCTTGCTACTTAAATGCTGTCTTTTAATCTTGCTACTCTCGTTCTAAATCACTGCTTTCTTTATCCGCTCGTTCCAAATCAATACTTCCTTCTATTTAATCCGCTCGTTCCAAATCAATACTTCCTTCTATTTAACCACTCAATGCCCTGCTATACATAAAACCATATCCAATTCAATCCCAATAATATCTTCTTCAATCTTATCAATCCTATTCGATGCCTTCTGCCTATATAAATCTCGTTCCAATATCCACTTATGTTCCGCCGGTTTGCTGTCGCACTAATTCCACTCTTAAACTTGTTACTCGTCGTTGCTATCAATTATTTTATTTACCGTCGCTTATCCTTACTCTTCCTTTACATAAATTAAACTCGTACACTTTCAAACTCATTTATTAAATCTTCAAAATTATTTAAACAATTTAGCGCAGTTTACAAACACGTCTTGTTACAAAAATTATTTCAAAATCGACTTCTTGTTTAGCGCAGTTTACAAACACGTCTTATTACAAAATTATTTCAAAATCGACTTCTTGTTTACTTATCCTAAGTGATAATTACAATTTTAATATGCCTACTCTTTATTACATTGTATACAAAAACCATCCAATAACGTCGTCTCACCAAGTTCGTGTCACTAATACCTTATACTTTGTTTTTTGTACTTTCCCTTTTCATACATAAATGTTCAATCATTGGTCCTAAATATCGCACAACCCTTCAATCATATTTGACAATGCTATTACTTATAATTTTGAGATTACATGTTTGTCCAAAGGTTGATTCTATAAAAATAAATGCCGAACTGATACACATATAAACCTGGATCTGCGTGGTGAATAGTGTAATTTCTACAGACGCATCCGGTTTCTGGATTAGCAAATGTACGTTCTATGGCTTATTCATCATACAACTCAGTGTAAAACCTTGAATACTGTGTGTTTTATCACGTCATCAAGTCATTGTTTTTACGTCTTGGCACTTATATTTTGACTAATATTTCAAATACTTTAACGTTTGTAAAGTACGGCAAACATAAATTTCTCAATTACGGGATCTGATATTTGGCTTACTTTATTTGGCATACACTACCTTCAACAAAACAACCCTTAGAACCCTTTTATCCCCTACTAACATTACAATATATATATATATATATATATATATATATATATATATATGTCAATAAAATAAAATAATAACGTAAATAGTTATGCAAAGCCTAAATGATCATTTCAAATTGAGCTTGTGATCGAAAGAATCAGAAGTATCAGAAATGATTTGAACCTGCAACTTCGAATTTGTACTTCGATACCCTATCAAACGAGCCACCGGGACCACCGAGTTCAAATCTAAATCATGTGCATCAACCTAACTTTCAATTACGTTTGGCATTTTTGGTCAATCTTATCTGGCACTGTCGCGTATAGGCGTAAGTGCCGTCAAATAAATTATCAATTTTGAAAACAAGAAGAACATATCTTAAAATGAGAAACTGACTTCTAATAAATAACCGAAACCACCACAGTGGGGTATCTACCTCAAGCTCAAACAAGGACATAGTACGGTTACTCAACAAAGAAGTATTTGACTGATATAAAAATATTATTTGGGCGTCTAAAACCTAAGAATTATTGACAAAAAAAAACTTCATTCTTGACGAGTTACATTGATGCGGATTTTGGGCAGACAGTGTAATTAGGTCGCATTTTTCGTAAATGACACTGCAGAACCAAATGATGTTGATACATTTTTTGCCTGATGTGGATCGTCTCCATATAAAAGACGTTATATCTAGTTAAGAGATGCTAAAGTGCCACAGCCTGTAACACGTTCGTGATATTAGATAAAAATTCGTGGGCGGGTGATTTAGCGTAACGTAAAGTTGATATCAATTGACCCTTGAGGTGATGTGATCTAACGTCAGTGAACGTCTTGGTACGGGTGAATGAAGCATTAAATTCTTAAATTTGTAATTGCCCTAAAAGAGACAGAAATCCCGTACAAAATAAGGATGCACCTAACAACATTGGTACGGGAGTGGATCTTCATAGAAATAAGTAAAAAACAACAAAACAAAAGAATTATAAAAATGTCACAATTTATTAGATGCAATTTAAAGCTACGTTACCAATAACACTTACTTTCAAAGGGTTTTTCAACCACTGTCAAGTTTATGGGCACCAACTTGTACAGTCTAGAAAAATTCCCTTGGACGACGAGTAATCCCGGAGATTTCTATTACGGTGACCTCCTGGTAAATTGGAGCTCCTTTTACAAAATACTCTCTATTTTAATACAATATTATTCTATTGTTCCTGCAAACAGGTATACATACAAAATATTAAAATTGCGTTACTTTAAATATCACCAATATAACAATATTTGTATACAAATACAGATACATATTTGTAAAATTTCCTCAATATTTCATATTCAGTTGTTCATAACCGTGATGATTCAATAATAATAATCCACAACATGCCTCAAATTTTTCACTTAAATCTGTCAATGTTCGAGTTTTAAACATCTATAACTCTATGTTGTAACTAAGAGTTGACATTGTATAATCTTACCAAAATTTTTACAAGTTACAACAACATGCATAATTGCCACAATGCGAAAAAATTTCTAATTGGGTATGACTTACAATACGCCTTCGGGTGGCTAAAAAAATTTCATTGAGTCAAGAGTAGTACATTAGTTATCCATAGAGTTTTTTTTATTTTCAATATTTAACTAGTGATTGGAACGAATTCGTCCAATCTTTCTGTTTTGATTTAGTCAAAAATCGGTGGAATCCAACCACGTTTCCGCCCGTCTGTTAATTGATAACCACAGGGGAGTACTCGACTAACTTTTTTCAGGGTCACCACTACATGTGTTTTTGTTTATGGCGCGCGAGTAATTATTTTGTGGTTTTTTTCCTGCACTACCTAGCGTTCGTCCTACTCTTCATGTGTTTGGTGGGGTTGTGATTGTATAACATTTATAGTCTACGTGAATCAGGCTTCACCCCCTGATTCCATCACCGCAACTACCACGTGGTCATGACTGGCACTTTCTGATCAATTTGAATAAATGCATTAAAAACCATTTTATTTCGTATAAAACAATATAATTATCAGTAACTTAATATTGGCGAATTCCACTACTCAGTGTCTGCGTTTTTAAATAATTACTACATTGTATGAATGTATTTATAATATGATCTTGGGTTTACTTGGCATTGCAACTATGTAATATTCATTCTAGTTTATCTTACTAAAACTTATAAAAATCTCGCTTATATTTGAGCTAGTTATGAAATGAAATATGCATATTAAAAATGTTCTGTTATTTACTTTGTAATTCTAAAGCTTTTTTAAAATGACATGACATGAATATGGAAATTTTCTTAAGTACAGTCAGCATCCGGTACCATAATGTAACCATTCTAGTCTATGCTTACGTACAACATTACTGTCACGTTAATTGGTAATAGTGTTGTAGTATAGTAATGTTTTCATGTGTTTGGTAATCGGCACAGACGATATTTGTCTGTTGTAAATTATATCTTGTTCATAGGAAATGCCACGCTGCGTCTTACCACATTTAAAGTAGTTTACATTTGCAGTTTTAAATTAAGCTATGGTCCTGGACTATTATGCGTTTAATAACAATGTGTTTAAAAAAATAGTTTTGTACGTTATTAGCTGAATGACCTTTATAGAAACCAAATTTCAAATATGTTTACTTAAGATTAATTATTCGTGAAATCCGTCATACAAAGTGCGTTCATATTTTAGTTCGTTCATTCAAATTTACTAACTTTTCCTTTCCCATCTAACTTCATATCTAGCGTAACACGCCCGTGTGAGAGTCTTCTTTTGATTATAGATAAAGAGTAGGTTTACATCCACAATTCAATATCTCAACAGTCTAAAGACTACATTAAATCATAAATTGGAGACAAATTTGTGAACTTGTGTTGAAAAATTTTATCAAATAAATTACCAATTATAAGCATAGCCAAAGCGGACACTTCTCTAATATATTCCATACCCAAACGCAATGTTTATATCTCAAATTAAAAAATATATAATCCTGTTATTTATTTAGCTTTTAAATTTTAGTACAACTATATTCAGAGGCACAAAAGTTTTACACTTTAATTTCAGGAATGGTTGACCAAACGTGCCTCCATCCAAGAGGAAAGGGTCTAGGAGGAAGCAGTATACTATATGCTGGTATGTATGTACGTGGCAACATGGACGACTATGATTCATGGTCTAGAGCCGGCAATAAAAATTGGTCGTTCCAGGAAATACTACCCTATTTTATTAAATCTGAAAATTCCCAAATTGATGGAGATCATGGCTACCACGGTACTGGAGGTCTACTAAATGTTGAATACCACATTCCAACTAGTCGGATAACGAAAGCATTTATCGCAGCGAATGAAATACTGGGTCGTAAGGTTGTAGATTACAATGGCGCAGAACAACTCGGTGTATCGCAAACACAGTTCAGTTTTACCCAAGGTCATCGACTCAGCACTGGAAAGACGTTTTTATTCAAGTCAAAACGTCGCAAAAACTTAAAAATTCAAACATATAGTTATGCAAAGAAGGTATTGGTAAATGATAACAAAGAAGCTTACGGAGTTCTATTTGACCGTAGAAAAAGAACATATTTTGCACAGGCGAGAAAAGAAATCATACTGTCTGCTGGAGCTATCGGTTCACCTCACCTTTTGATGTTGTCAGGAATTGGTCCTACATCTGTTTTAACTCCGCTAAATATTTCTGTTGTACATGAGCTACCAGTCGGTAAAAACTACCAGGATCATCCTGCAATTTTTTTGCTCCTTTTTACAACAAACTACTCAGAACCTTTAAGGAGCCTTTATAAATCTACTAAGGACTATCTAAACGGTGTTGGTGAACTCACAATAGGCTCAAATGCTCAAGCTATTGCGTTCCTTAGAACAAAATCTGCTACCACACGACCTGGTGTTCCAGATATTGAAGCAATACTGGTTCCGCACAATCCTTTAAACGCTTTTTTCCAACGGTCGTATAACTACGCGAATGAAACATACAACGCATATTGGCCGAAAGTTGATGGCACAAAAACTTTTGCTGTGTTTTTGATGCTTTTACACCCTAAATCAAAGGGTACTATTTCTTTGCGTTCATCAAACCCTTACGAATATCCCGATATTGACGCAAATTTCTTATCTGATAAATACAACAAAGATATCGAAACCCTGTATGAGGGAATTCACATGATTCGGGAAATGATGGACACAGCCCCATTTAAAAAAATAGATACTAAGCTATACTATGCTGTGTTGCCAGACTGCAGCCAATACGTATATTTTTCCAAAAAGCAATGGTTTTGCCAAATACGTCATTTCACACTGCACGGATACCACCCAGTAGGAACTTGTAAAATGGCACCGCATCCAGATAAAGGAGGCGTGGTTGATAGTGAATTGAAAGTACATGGAGTTAGGAAGTTACGTGTTGTTGATGCCAGTATTATTCCTGAGTCTACATCTGGTCACACCAATGCACCAGCTATAATGATAGCAGAAAAATTAGCTGATATATTAAAGCAATAAAATTATGAATTGTTTATTTATGTGTAAGTCTAAATTAATTTGGTTTTATACCGCCAACTTAAAACTAGAAAATAATAAAATTATCATTTTTTCGTTTTGAACCTGACTGTGTGCACAAACTGATGTCTGCTAAGTACTTTGCATATGTTATTGAATCTAGTTAGAGAACGTTTTGAATATTTTTATATTGTGTGTGTTTGTGCATGCGTGAGTGCGTGCGCGCGCGTATATTGCTCAGATATTAGAAGTGCCTCGAGTTCCTACGTTGCTGGCGTCTATAAAATGCCGTAATATTAGAAGTCTTACAATAATATCCCTTATGTTGAGCGCTAATTTTCTTTTGCTTCTCATCTCGTAATTGTTACATGCCGAAAATCGGCATTTAAACGTTTCTGTAAGTTTCTAATTTGCAAGTGAATTCGCGCCAATAATTTAAAAGACTTGTGCGTGCATTTCCGTTACTTTAGATAGTTGCGTTTGCGCAAGAGAATGCGCAGGCGCAGAGTGGAAAGGGAGTGGTGATTTCCGTTACGTCGGCGACCAGTCTACCGAACGTTGACGAGTGTGGTTCTCTGTATGTTTTTTGTCTTGTCTTTTCTCTTTTAGGTGATGTAGGTTCCTTTGTCGTGTCTTTACCTGATATCGTTCCTACTACCTGTATTCCTGTCGTCCCTCTACGCAAGAAGATAGAAGACAAATCAAATCTGACATCAACCGGGGGCAAAGGATAACTCACGCCCATAACGCCCTACTGCCGCGAGAGTAGCTGCCATGTTGTGAAGAGCTCTACATTTTACCTTTATCTTTTTTTGTATGTGATAATAATTTGTAACATAAATATGACGTAACCCCTTATTGCGCAACAGTTTGCAAATATTTATTGTGTTACCAACTGTCGTAGTGGCTCTCATACATTGTGCATTGGGACTTTAAAAAGTATACCTTAGAGTATAGAGCCGGAGTATAACATAATCACCTCCTCTATTTAACAGTCCTAGAATCTCCTACATAAATCAAAGAAACCACTACCAGGGCTATTTAGTGAGTAACACACAAACCCTCTCTAACTCAATTGGTATACTAAACCTCACAAAAATTTAAAAAAATACAAATATTTACAATACCTACTAACAATAAAGCAAATAAAAAGCAGAGCCGTGCAAATCACATAAAATATTCAAAATTTACCAACGTATCAATTTATACTACCGCATATACAGATAATTACCTCACAGGGTTAGAGTACTCTTACCTCCGACTATATGTGGAAAAATACCTTTAAGCTAAAAACTCGTGTAAATTGCTCTTGCGTTATAAATTAGATATTCAATTAATGAAATTCTACAACTACAAAATATTACCCTTAAAATTAGTTACCCAACACACATTTCCAATTGGCCTTTATAGAAAACATATAACTTCGAAACTAATCTGACATTGATTACAGTAGTCTTGAATTATATCCAGATAAACAGTTTCCCAATCTAGTCGTCTTTCACAAAAATTAAAGGTCAAAGAAAGTTACACAAATCAACATCCGGTTTAAATGCAAAACCCAAATTGACACATACATTATTTTATCAACTCTAAAACCAATTATATTAAAACAATTACTTTCAGTAAACGCATTAAGTTTTAAAGAAGTGACTTTGTAGTATTATTTAAAATTTTCTCTGGAGTAATAAAACCATTTAGCGTGAAAGTTACAATATTTATAGTTGTACGTAGAATTACTTCAGACGGTAGCTATAATTACTGCGGGTGATACTTAAAAGCACTAGAAACATCCATTTGAAGCACTTCGAAAAAGGAAATTCTACATACGATTTCAATCGGTCAAGTCGAATTACATTCAATTTCACTTTTCAACATTTAGTTTTTTTTAATTTTTACTTAATCATAGCACTTAATGTATTTTCACTTTACTGGCTCACTGTAAAATCAATAAACATACTCTCTTAGTACGTCTACTGTTATTTATGAATGTTAGCTTCGATAACAGGGCACTTATTCAAAGGAATTTTCATGCCACGTCTCGTGGTGGACTTGAAGAATTGAACGTACAATGACCTATTTGCATTTTATATATAATGCTGTGATAAGGGGTTGTTTAGAGTGTATTGAGTCGTAAGGGTCGCGTAGTAACTGTAAATAGCAATACGAATCAGAAAACTGCATTTATTTAGCAGGAAAATAAATAATTCACACATTATTAAATAGTAAGCATTTAACACCCTGTATATGGACCACAATTAACTTTAATCAATGCCAGTAAGCAGATCTTTTAATAATAGAACACTTATTCGGCAGAGAAATAATTATACATGTAATTAAAATACGGCAAGAAGCGTTCAATAAGTTATAAAATAGATAGGCATAAGATAAGATAAAACCTAGTAAATCTTCATGCAATTACGCTTGTAAGAAAGAAGGAATAATAAAGCGCTTTGATAAGAAAACGCACTTTCAAAGATAAGTTTTAAATAGATACATAAACGAAAACATCACTCATGTTACATCAGCTAATTTGTTCAATTCTCCAAAAGCTTTATCTACACATGAGCTAAAGTAAAATCCAACAACGATAACCAAAACAGACGGTCAAAGATCGTAAAACAATAGTAAGTAACAGCATGATACGGAACTTCAGAATAGTTTCGTCAGAAATCAGCTTGAACAATACTAGGAATGTCTAAAACGAATATGTTTGGTTGCAACACTTTGTAAGGCTGGTTGGAAAACCAATCCAAAGGTAGATAGCAAAAGCTATATAAAGCCCTGAGTTGATAAGAAATGGGAGTCTCAATTTGAAGCACGTCGAACCTGCAATACTCTTAATCGGATATTTACGCGTCAAATAAATAAATTTTAATTACATTATTGTGAAACGTAGTGTTGTGTAATAATAATAGTTGATGACGAATTGCGTTGAAAATGTATGAAAAGGTTTTGCCGTTTAGCAGAAAACGTGAGTAGTAATTGGTTAATTTATTTCAATTAAATGTTTATAATAATGCAGAGCTCCTAAGTATGGTATTCAGAAATTCTAATTCACGACTAATTCACGATCCTAAGAAACCTACGAATTCTAAGGGGGATAATTCTGATTCACGACTATAAGAAATCTAAGTTTTAATTAAGTGGAGAGGTCTAAGGCGTATCCAGAAAAACATAGAATAAAGCAAGAGGTGAATTCTGGAAATAAGGAGTAACAAAACTATTGGTTCAAAGCACGTAAAGGAGTACAAAGCAGAGCATTGGTTTTCGATTAAAGATAAGAGGGGAGTGTTAGTCCACAATACGCAACAGCTCATCAGAATATCACAGATCCGGGCTAACTAGTTTAAGGAATCTTTTCAAATTTAAATTTTAACACTGAATATATTAATTTTCTCTCAAGTTTGTTAGGAGTCAACAAAAATATTGAATACGTTGAAATTTATGTGATAAGCATAAAAGGGTCTTGAACGTTCCAGATTTTTTTAGTAAAAGGTGTCGTTTTTGGTGGCTTTAAAATTAAATTAAAAGGATATAAATTTAGGGATAAACAATCCATATAATATTAATTGATTGGAGGGTTTATTTAAAGAATTACAAAAATTATGAAGTGTAAATATTATTTTCTTTCATTATACGAATATTGATTGACTTCGTTTTATCAATTCAAACAGGTAAGAATTAAAGGGGTAAATTAAATTGATCATCGTAACGCTATGCACTCTGTGTAAGTTAAACTGGATTAGCCGTAGCATAATTAAAATTAAAAGATTACAGAAAAACACACAGCGGTGGCGTTCAGCAAGAAACTGGACGTCTATTACATCGGCGTGCGACGTTATCATATCAATATATATATATATATATATATATATATATATATATATATATATATATATCCAAAATTCAATTCCATAAATAGTTTGAATATCGTAAGTTTGACGTCATTTTCATAGCTAAATTTCAATAATATTTATATTGAATTATTTCTGTAATCTCCAAATGTAAATAACAACTTTGTTTGATAACGTCTTTTATCGCCTATAACTATAGCTTTGTACCATTAAAATTTGCTACGCTACTTTACCCATAGAATGTAATAAGAATTGGAAGTTCTCAATTTAACATTTGTGCAATTATTAATATTTGCATGATTTTTCAAAATAAATGCAATCTTTCAGTATAAATTATTACATTAATTCCATTAATAAATTTCTATGCTAATAAATAAAATGATGTATTAAACGATACACAATTTCCTCAAAATAAAACATGCGTTTGTAAGAGTTTCTATTCTTCATACTTGCAAATAGTCTACATGCTGAATAAATGAAGACGTGTATAAAATTTTCACCAATTTTGCTCATATAAAGCACATTTTTAACAGCAAACGTTGTTAATAAAAGCTAGCTCTTTTATATTTACTCAGAGTTGGTATTCAGCCCTTATGGAATAAAATGGCGCCCTTGCTGTGAACTTAAGAGACCCGATCTTGGGTGTCAAAGTTTATTGCTGTGAAGCGTCCGAATAAAAAATACTTATAACAAAAGTTTCAAATTTGTCCGGTGTCTAATTATTCTACTAGCTCACTTCAAATAAAACCACTAGAATCATACATCAGATTTATAATAATACAAAATATCTTTTACATACAATTAATACATCCACAACAGCTTTGTCATACGAACAAATGTAACATTAATAAATAAAAAGTATATCTTCCTCTCAACACAAATCTTATATACTAAAAATAGAGTACAAAATTTCCACAGCAGTTGTGTCTTACGAACAATATCTTAAATATAACATTAAAATATATATAACTTCTGGATAATCACTCACTTATTCTGCACAAACTTTATATACTAAAAATAGAGTTCAAAAAGTCTCATTTTAGAACTATAATGATTCCTCACAAATCTTAATCCTATAATTATCGTTCATAAAAAATTTCATGATCAAATCTTCCTTACTATGTAAAAAATTTATTAAACTAAGTGTTATGATTTAATATCCTTCCCCTTAAAAATCGTATTTAAACGTATCTGACATCAATTAAGCTAACTATTTTTTTTATATACTAGCAAAAATTTTAACTGTAGACTTACACCCTTCTAATTAAATTAACGACTTTTACACATACTCTACTTTAAATTCGAATACTAGCACACAAAAATCTCATCATGCAACTTAATTAATCGATAGATATGTCCTTTTAAAATTTTTAACAATATAATTTTTATTTCGATTACGGTCTGCTTATTGTTGACTTTGGCCAGACTGTAATAGTCAATCCATGCTCCAAAAATTATTCAAATCGCATTAAAAGGTGCGCCTTTCTATGTAAATTGCTCCAGATAACATATAGCAAACCGTACCAATCACATCTGCTTTATTCTACTTAAGAAGATTTTCTTACGGGAGCTTAAGTTATTTTTAATTATTTATTTTCCATTTTTAAAACTATTGTAAATACTTCAAATACTGTATTTACGTCTGAATATCAATAAACTTTAACGTCAGCAGTCAATTAACACTCCTCTTAAAACCGTTTAAAATCGCCCATTATTTATAATGCGTTTAACTAACTTTCACTACTAAACACTGTACATGTTAGCTAGCACTTTATAATACGTGGCGTATTATCTATTCTAATCAATCATGTGCCAACATTGAAGCTTCATTCAAGACCAACTCCGTTTTCAACATTCGACTGGCTTTTATAACAGCGAACCTCTGTGACGTGAGCATCTAGATCCTTCTTGCTAAGCCTCGTTATAATTTATATGTTTGGATTGGTTCTAGAAATAGGCTTGTTCTCTTACGTATGTGTCCAGAGCGTTCAAGATCTTTAAGTTTATTGACTTTCTTGCTTTTATTACCGCTTTAGTATAAATTATTATTGGATGAATGTTTATCTTTTCGTTATCTCATCTCATCGCTTTCACAAATTTTACGGTCTTCGATTCTCTACGGTTGTATTTCAGCATTTGATTGTTCTAGAACATAGGCCAATGAATACGTTTCTTACTACTTAGAAATACAATCGTAAATCTTCGTAGTTTAAAACTTAATCTAATACGCTTTCATCGAAATACTAGCGTAAATCTGTTATGAAAATTAAATTGCGTTTTTAAGACTGAACACGGTCCTTCTATTAATTGAAAATCTTTTCGTACTTGTCCAGGCATTTACGCATAATTCACACACGGCTTTGATAATAAAATGTGAGTGAAACTCTAAATAAATAAACTAATAGATTAAAATTATAACTTCACATGGTAATATGTTTGACCAGGTATGCAAGCCTAATTAAGTGACAGATGTTGATCGAGCCTGATTTCAATACTTATAGAAATTATTGCATAAAATGCAACTTATCGTCTCTTTCTCATTTCTGTTAATATTACTTAGTTTTGAAATATAAGAATAAATCACACTTAGATTGTTAGTATCGGATTTGAAGTTCAAAACGTTGTTGTCTGTCTTGTCAGTCTGTCTGTTTCCCTATCGATCCGTGCCTGCTTATCGTCTATTTGCATTCGTAGTAAATATTGATTTTCTGATGAGGTTGTTGACAACACGCGCCCCATACATGTAAATAATCGTTACCTAAAACGTGCTTATTGTAACCGTTGCGTTTTAGTTTATTGATTTTCTTTCTTATATCTTTACAACAAGCTTGTGTTTTTAAATGCTATCTTATGCTAAATGATATTCACATGTTAGTACTTCACTATAATTATACCCGTAAATTACTAATCTCAATGAAGTTAAAGTAAAAAAGCTTTTTAACTATTGTATGCCGTTTATTCTATTATAAAAGCTGCATTCTCATCCTGTACACAAATGAATTGACTTGTTTGATAGTCGTTTAACATTTATTGACTCTGCTCCCTAAATTTTGAAATTTCCTTGCAAATAAGTGCAAAGCTGAAACTAAGATGAAATTAACCCTAAATTCCTAAATTAAATTAATTAATTGTTACATTAGATTTCTAAGATACCTATATAACTTTTTGATAAACGGTATTTACACACGCTAGCCTTCCCTAAGCTGACCTATGACCCATCTATTTACTTCTAACCTACAAATTACATAGTAATATATATGTATATGTATATATTGCTATGATAGGAGGATTATTTAGAGATATATTGAGTCATAATAGTCACACAATACATGTATATAGGAGTTAGAAAACCATATTTATTTAGGATAAAAAATACGTAATTTGCAAATTATGCAAAGAGCAAACATTTAACACCCTGTATAAGAATCGCAGTTGACTTTAATTAATGGCGGGAAGCATATCATTCAACAATAAACACACATTAAGCATAAGAAATAACTCTCCACGCAATCAAACTTGTCTTAAACCAAAAAGCACTTCTAAATTGTTAATGCAGTAAAAGCTAGAAAATCATGATACAATTCCCATTAAAATTAAACATGCGATAGTGAAAGGAGATTGCATAGCGTCTGATAAGAAACGCATCTTTCGAAATAAATACGTTTTGGAAACGCAAGACATAAACAAAAATATGTTAATTTACGTATTTTGTCTACGTGATTTTCTGCATGGAGTTAATACAAATCCCAAAGTATTATCTAGTCGAACAAAAGTCATAAGTTAAATTACGTGCCAATGCGAATTAGAAATTCCTGTAATAACATCAAAACAGACGGTCTAAAATAAATACAGAATAGAAATCCACTGGTATTCTACGTGACCAAGAAATCGTTCCGGCGAGTTATTATCAGACGTATATTTGTAGAAGCCCAAAATATTTAAAACATTCTATGGCTGGTCGTAAACTATGTACAAACAGCGCCGATAACCAATGAAATTTTAGATGGGGCCTAGCTTATATAACACACGAATTTGATACGCAGACAGTGTTGATTCGAACTAAGCACAATCTACATCACTTATAGTCAAAAATCTAGGCAACGAGTGAATATTAAAATTAAATAATCAAATATTTGTGAAAAGTTGTGTTAGAAAATTTTAAAATAAATAATAGTGAAAAATATATGAGACAAGTTTCGCCGTTTACTCAAAAACATGAGAAAGTTTATTAATCAATTAATTTTAAATATTTATAATTTAGGGCTCTAAGTAACATGGAGTAAATCTAAGTGAAATTACAAAAATCTAAGTGAGATTAAGAAAATACTTGATAACTGATTAAATGGCGTAAAATTTGAAAACTAAATAAATTGATAATATTGGGAGGAAATCCGAATGAAAATATTGGCAAAGCCGCACAAAACAGAAGATTGTTTTAAGCATTGAATGGAGAAACTCAACTGAAAGTAATATTGCGGTAGTGGTCCACAGCAGCAGTAGCAGATCCAGAAAGATGCACAAGGAAAACTTCAGGTCAGAACTATCTAGCATAAGGCATTATTTTTCTTTATTTTTATATTTATTATACCTGAATATTTTATATTAAGAGTCAACAAAAATTTCTTTTATACGTGAAAATTTACATAAAAAAGGGAAAAGTATTGAACGTTCAAAGAATTTCCTGTAGAGTACAGTGTATTTTGGCTGGCTTTAAAATAAGGAATAAGAACTTTAATTTTTAGGGGATAAACAATTTAAAATTTATTGTTATTTGATTCAGGGGTTCATTTCTGTCATACAGTAAAACAGCTTAAGCTGTGAAGTGTATATGATTTTTTTTCTTTCTCATTATATAAATATTAGTCGACTTCGTTTTTCTCATTCAATGCAAGAAAAGTACTAGATAAAAAGAGGGTAAATTATTAGATTATCGTAACGTTGTGCACTCTGTGTAAATTAAACTGAGCTAGCAAAAGCATATTTAAATTTTATGATATTAAAAGACACAGAGCGGTGGTGATCAGCATGAAACCAAAAGTATAATTACATCGGCGTGCAGCGTTATGATATGAATATATATATAACCATTAGGTCTTCAGTTTTGAAACTGGTTAGACGCATACCCTCATTATTTCCTATTCTGAGCTAACCTACACATTTTCCTGAAATTCCCACAGCCTACATCTTTCAGTATCTGCGTGCAATAGTCTAATCTAGGTCTACTCCTACCTGTTTTTTCCCCATTTTTGCTTGTGATATATTCAGTACTATTCACCAAAAATGTTTTAGAAAATATCTTGCCCTTCTATTTTTCGGACTTCTTTTGTTTTCCACAAAGAATTTTATTACCCTTCTATTTCTATAACCTCTTTGTTATTAACTTTATCTGTCCATGCTATATCATCAGACATCTGAAGCACTACATTCCAAAATGCTTCTACTGTTTTTCAATCTGCTTCTCCTAAACTCCTTATTTCATAAACGTTCTGTGCTTGCTCCACAGATATGCTTTCAACAATTTTCTCCTTGTTTCTATGTTTGTTGTCTTCGAATATACCCGCTGCTCTTTCTTGTTAGATGCAGTTCGGTTCCCCTTCTATTGCATTACAAATATATACTCTATTTCCCCGATAGTCAGTGGTATGTGAAGGGGGTTAAGTAGCCTGGCGGCTCCGTGGCGTAGTGGTATGTGTGTGACTACTACGCCCAAGGTCCTGGGTTCGAATCCCGACACGGTCCGCTTGAAAAATGTTAGGCGAACATTTTTCACAAAAATACACCCTCGTTCGGATAAGAGGTAAAATGGAGGTCCCGTGTGTGAGTGTTGTCACGCACGTTAAAGATCCCTACCTTGCTTGAAACAGCAAGGGTTCGGCAAAATTCCAAATTTTCCAGGTAAAAAAAAACTCGCTTCTTGGCCAATGTAGTATCTTCGGGTGGAGCATTGGAAAATCACATGTAAGGTTAAGTAGCCTGCGACTGCCAAGATCCCACAACACTTAAACATCTGCGAATTAATAGTTTTCTAATATATCCCTTCGCCCAATCAACATTAGTTGAAAATATTTCAAAACCAACACAGATAGTTGTTTATAATAATCATCAGATTTAAGTGCAATTATTTTTTTTCTTCATTAGGTTTTCCATCTTGAAACTAGTTGGACACGCACCTCCACTTAGTTCTATTCTGAGCTAGCCTACAGAGTTCCTCTGAAATTCCCACAGTCTAGATACTGCTCGGTTTCCCTTCAGTTGTTTTCTAATTATATATCCTATTTCACCGAGATTCAGTGGTATTTGAAGGGGGTTAAGCAGCTCGTGGCTACCAAGATTCAGCACTTAGAGATTCGCCGAATTAATGTTTTCCAATAATTCTTTTCATACAATTAACACTAGCTGAGAATATTGCAAAACCAATACCTGTAGTTGCTTATAATAATCATTAAGTTTAGTACAGTTATTTTTTTCGTCATTAGATTTTCCATCTTGGAACTGGTTGAACGCGTACCTCCATATACTTTTATTTTGAGCTAGCCTACACATTTCCCTAAAATTACCACATCCTACATCTTTGACTATCTGTGTGCAATAGTCTAACCTAGGTCTACCTCTACCTCATTTTTCTCTATCTCTGCTTCTAATACATTACGCACTATTCTTTCATGCCTTAGTATGTGACTTATCATTCTATCTTTCCTATTTTCCTTTACCGTTTTCCACATATTTCTTTCTTTTCCTAGCAGACTTTGTCTGTCCATGATATCTTTATTATGCGACTGTAGCACCCCATTTCAAAGGCTTCTATCTTCTTCCTGTCCGCTTCTCCTGCTGTCCAAGTTTCACAGCCCTACGGTGCAGTGCTCGACACATCTGCTTTCAGTAATCTATTCGTTGTGTCTGTTTGTTGTCTTTGAACATTGTAGTTGCTTTTTCTTGTTAAATGCAGCACGGCCTTGTGTTAATCTTTGTTGTATATCTTTTGCACTTTTCCTATCTTGCGTTATTTGGCTTCCTTAGTAGCAAAAAACCTTAACCTCTTATAAGTTCTCGTTTTTTATTGTATTCTGGTTTCTGACTTATTTACCCCTGCTTTACATACTAGTACTTTAGTTTTATTTTTGTTAATTTTCATACCATACCTCTCTGTTAGAACGATTTCCATTTCATTAAGAGCTAGTTTTAACTCTTGTTTGCTAGATGCTACTACCGCTATATCATTTGCAAATCTAAACATATCAATCTTTTATCTCTGTATAGTAATTCCAAATGTCTTCCTGTATTTATTCAAGTTTCACAGTCATACAGAGCTGTGCTCCATATATTTGCTTTCATCAATATTTTCCTTGTTTCTATGTTTGTTGTCTATGAACGCAGTAATTACTTTTTCTTCTTAAATGTAGTATGACCTTGTGCTAATCTTTGCTTTATATCTTTTGCGCTTTTCCCATCTTGCGTTATTTGGCTACCTAGGCAGCAGAAATCCCTAACCTTTTGTAGGTTCTCGTTACCTATTTGTATTCTAGTTTTTATTTAGTTTTCTCTCCTTGCATACTAGTACTTTAGTTTTATTTTTGTTAATTTTCATACCTTATTCGGTTATAACCGTTTCCATTTCATTAAGAGCTATGCTACGTTCATTTTTGTAACTAATTGATTAGTTTATATGTAATAATTTTCACCTTAAGTTCCTTTACCGTTAAACACAAAAATTTATTCCGTAAATTAAACATAACCCTTTCGTGTATTAAAATTTGTATTGTAATTAATAATAAACATCATATCTATGTTAGTTGATAAATCTTTCTGCTCATTAGAAAAATAAATATCCTTTCTAAGAATTTCGTACCGTGGTATTTACGCACTAATTAGATATGTGACTTTCCAAGTATTTTAATAATTAAATGCTGGTGTGTTTTCCTTTTTAAAGATTTCGGCGAAATTATTTCAATAAAATTAGGGTTTTCTTGTTTTATTTCCTTGAGCTTTGGTGCTGTAACTAAACAAATGTAACAATTCATTTGCTGTTCGACTAGCAACCAGACAATACGTTCTGTTTGGCTTCGTTCGTTTTCTTTATGCGAATTTTTGGCACGCATTATATTGCGTGGTGAGTATATAGAGTTTGTATAAAACAATACTTTTCGGCTTCATTAAATTAATTGATTGTTCGTAATTATTCTAGCTTCCTGCGGGGGACACGTTAATCCCTTGAGCTGCCGTTTCTTCTGGGAATGCGAGGTCAAATGCGCTCTGCCTGGGCGTAAGCCTGTCTATTCGCTGATTTAGATCAGCGACTGGTTCCACCCCGATGCCAGTAACTCAAGGCTTCCTGCGGGGGACACGTTAATCCCTTGAGCTGTCGTTTCTTCTGGGAATGCGAGGTCAAATGCGCTCTGCCTGGGAGTAAGCCTGCCTATTCGCTGACGTAGACCAGCGACTGGTTCCACCCTGATGCCAGTAACTCGAGGGTGAGTTCTTTTTTGTTTTTCTTTGTATGCGCTTCTGACTTCGGAACCAAAACACCTAGTGTTTTCCCGTTCATAGATGGCCTTTCTAAATTTAATTCTTTACGAAAATTATTGAACTATTTTGGTACTTACTGCTTTTTTATTAATGCTTTACTATTTGGTTATAAATCACTAAAAATATACTACATATCAATGTAAAAACGGCTTAAAGACTTGCGGGCACATTTGAAAATGTTGCCATTATGTTTGTAAATTTAGTTTAAATTTATATTTACGATGATCTAGAGCTGTGGTTTTTAGGGTTGCGGTTGTTTCTCTTTTTTTCTAGTTACTGTCAGGGGGTAGTTGCCTAAAAATTACAGTTCGCCATTTTCATGGGTAATTTTTTTTGAATGTTAAGGGGTTTCTCATAATGTAATATGTAAATTGGGGACATTGACTTTTTTTGGGTTGGGTTTGGGAATACTGTGTTCTGTATATATAAATATATTTTGTTTAATTATAAGTTCTTTCTTTTCCGTTGTATGTTTTGTTCTGAGTGTGAATGAGTGAGTGTTTATATATTTTTTTTTCTATTTTTTTTCAGGCTCTTCTTTTACTTACTTATAGGTATAAAACCCCGCCCACTCACCGATTGAGCCCGGTCATTCCTTTCTTTCTTTTTCTTGATTTTTATTTTGGTTACGTCAATGTACGTAGAAGCTGCTTATAACTCTTCCTTGCTAGAAGCTAATACCGCTATATCATATGCAAATCTAAGCATATCAATTTTTTGTCCATGCATAATAATTTCAAATGTTTTCCTGCATTTGACAGTATTCATTACCTCTTTGATTTGCAATTTAAAAATCAATGGGGATAGGCCACATCCCTGTCTCTCCCCTTTCCTAATATGTATTTCTCTATGTTCCTGCTCTAATTCTATTACTGCTGGTTGCTCTTTGTATAAGCTATGTACTATCCATTTATCTCTAAACCTCATTCCAATCTTTTTGAGTATTTGGAACATTTTTTTCCATTTTACATTATCGAATGCTTGTTTCAGAGTTACAAACCCTACATACATGTTTTCTCTTTTTTCTTTTGTCTTCTCCATTATTATCCTCAGAGCTAAAATAGCCTCCTGTGTTCCCGTGTTTCGCCTAAACCCAAATTGATCTTCTCCTAGTACTTCTTCAGCCCGTTTTCCTATCCGTCTTTGTACAATTCTAGTTAATATTTTTGAAACGTATGCTGCCAAACTTATTGTTCGAAATTTTTCGCATCTATTTGCGTCTCTCTTTATTGATATAGTGGCTATGATGTTACGTTTGAAATTTTTGCGTATCTGGCCTGTCTCATACTTATAGCTTACAAGTTAGAAGAAACGTTCTGTTACTGCTTGTCCAGAGGCTTTTAGAGTTTCTGTTTGCACATTATCTATACCCGGTGCCTTATTATTTTTCAGACCCTATAATGCAAATTATTCAAACTCATCTCTAAGTATAGGATATCCCAAGTCATCCAATTCAATGTCTGATTCTTGTTCTTATGCTGTTAGTACCACTGCTGCATATAAATATTCTTGCCATCCAACTCTCTACATTTTTTATAATGCTGTTTCCTCCCGCGCCCCTTATATTTTGCTATACAGTTTTATATCCTTAAAATTCATTCTAATTAGTTTGTAATCTTTGTCTGTCTTTCCTCTATTTTCATCTTAGTTTGTACCTTGTTGCACTTTTCATCAATTTATTGTTCTTTAGCTTTCCTGCATTTGCGAATAATTTCCCATTTTATGGCTTTGTATCTCTGTTTTCCTGTTTTATCTAATCTATTTTTGTATTTTCGTCTTTTTTCTATTAGATTCAGATCCATGGCTTCCCTTTTTTTTATGTATTCCTCAGAATATCTCTGGCCGCCATGTCTAGGCTGGATTTAATATTATTCCATTCTGTTTCTACTTCCTTAGTATAAGAAATTTTCCCGAAATCTTTCCGTAATTCATTTGACTTTTTTCAAATCTTTCGTGGATAGCTTTATCTTTTAGTTTCTCAAAGTCAAGGTGCCTTTTCCGTTCCCTTTTTTCAAATGTTTAAATTTAAGAGCGGCCTTCATAAATACGTTGTTGTGGTCAGTATCTATATCTGCTAACAAGAATGTAATTTATTTGATATCTTTTTATATCTCCTGGCATCTTCCACGTATATCGTCTTCTAGCATGATGTTGAAATAATGTGTTTGTGATGGTTAAATTGTTATTGTCGCAAAACTCTGACAACCTATTTCCCCTGTCATTTCTCGTGCCTAAACCAAACAAACCTACTACCGCTCTTTCCCACCACTCCATTAAAGTCCCCCGATATTATTAAACTTTCATGTCCTTTGCGTATCTTAGTCTTCGATATCTTGGTAGAACGCCCCTACTTCTACCTCACAGTAGCTAGAGGTGGTTATTTATACTTGTATTATTACTGTATTTACCGATTTAGATTATAATCTAACCATGAGTACTCTTTCGTTCTTTTGCAAGTAGTTTTGGACACAGTGTCCTATCTTTTCTCGCATAACTATCCCCACACATGAATTTCCTTCCTCTGATCCAGTATGAATTACCCTAAAGTCTTCACTTTAAAAATCCCGCGCCTCAGGCCAGCGAACTTCGCTGATCTCTACTATGTCTACTGCTAGCCTATCCATTTCAATGTTCAAGTTCTCTCTCTTACCTTATTATACCTCCGGCAGTACGGTACGAGAGCCACTACAGTAGTTGGTAGCAATGATAAATAATTGCGAAATGATGCGCAAATAGGGTATTACGTCATATAAGTGTTCAAACTATTATCACATACAAAAGATTTATATTAATTATAAGGAAAACCAAAAGGTACTCACGTAAACTATAGGACTTCTCACAGCATTATGTAGATTGTAGAGGTACGATGAAGGAATACAGGTAGAGGTACGGTAATTGGGTATAAGCAAGAAACCTACATAACCTGAAAAAGACAAGATACGGCACAAAGATAACTACACTCGGCGACGTCCCGCTGGCTAGTCTCAACGTGTCCGAAATCACCACTCTTCTTTCACAACCCCGCGTCTGCGTAATCCCGCGCAAACGCAACTATTCCAAGCGACGGAAATACACGCACGTCTTTTAAATTATTGGCGCGAAATCCCTTACAAATTAAAACTTTACAGGAATGTTTACAGCCGATTTTCGGCACGTAACAATCGCGACAAAGCCATAAAAGAAAACACTTAAAAAAAAAGAAAATGACAGCACAGTAGCATCTTAAAATCTAAATCCTAACTAACCTACATAAATCCTAACTTAAATCCTACAAAATGTTTATTTTAGGCGCCACCTGGGTTTTTTGACCGATAACACGTCTTCCGAATTACCAGGAAACGGAAAACTGCACACACGAGTCTTTGATATTGCGCAGTTATAATCGACAGCACAAATTTGTCGGGGAGCATGAAACACTACTTAAACTAAAACATATGCGTCAAGTCGCCTAACCTGTATATTAAACTAAAGCTAACATTACAGTTTCCTAAGTGCAGACGCACATGAGCGTTGCATCTAGACTGTTTCTTCGTTGGCAAGAAAATGCCCAAATTTTAAAATGTTCAAAAGAGTGAGTTACTCTACACGCTAGCAAATTTTTAGGTACTGGTACTCTGGTTTAATAAACAATACACATTAAAACTTGTCCATGACATGGTTGTGAACCAACAAATTTACTAAAAGTTCCATCTTACTAATTCCTTACATTACTAACCTAACAAATTACATGGCTACCATCGGGTTAGCTTTTTCACTCAATATTCAAAAAAATAATTCCTACGTCTGGTCGTAAATATCAAACGTTAGGAAGATAAAAAGATAAAACAAAATCTCAAGTTATTATCGAAGATAATAGATAAGATAACGATATTAAGCTTAAGTTATTATTAAAGATAATATTTAAGATAACGATATTAAGCTAAAGTTATTATTAAAGGTAATAGGTAAGATAAAGATATTAAGATAAAGTTATTATCAAAGATAATAAATAAGATAAAGATATTAACTCAAGTTATTATCAAAGACAATAGGTAAGATAACGATAGAGTGGCTCCTTGGAGCCGTTACATAGGGAAATTCTCGTGCCCCCCCAAAAAGAGCGACCTGTAAAGCAGTTCCGTTTGCAATAAACGGCACGAGGGACCGGCAAAGGCATTTGGGTGCATCCCTGCCCCGGTGTTAATTGATATCGGTGAGATATTCACACGATATCTACACATATTTCTACATACACTCACACTTTCACACACTCATACATACATTCATTGTTAGCAACCATGTGCGCTGACAGCGGCACCGCATGACCTCACGAAAGATTCCCAGAGAAATGGTCCGAGTGTCTGTGAAAACCGAGTTCAAGAATTGCCGGAGAGCAGTCCCCTGCTGTGTAGTTTGCGCTAGGGCAAACGACAGAACTGGCGGTGGCGCAAAGGTCGATACGCGTCACAACGCCAAGCTGAGTAGATGCCCCACGATGCTGAGATTGAAGAACGCAATCACACGGAACATCGAGTATGGACCGTGAAGAAAAACAAAGATTTAAAAGAAGCAAGAAGATAAAATTCGCGCAATTAAATCTCGGGAAAGAAAAAGGGGCTACAGATAACTTCGTAAAGTTATTTAGCGAAAAAAATATCGAAATCGGGCTTATACAGGAACCGCACCTGTATAGCCACAAAATACCAGGTTTTGGGAAGGGGGAAAATCGGAAAATCGGGAATAAATAATAACAAATAAACAATAACAAATAAATCAGAAACCCTAATTAAATTAAATCAATAAAATAAACAAAGATAATAAAATAGAGTGAAACCGCGCATCCCCCCAGGACTTCAATGTGCAGTGATAGTGATAGTGATTGTGATCCCCCCCAGAACATTCGGTGCATACCCACCAGGACTTTAGCAGTGCACATCCATCTTCCCTTAGAAGTAAGTTACAATTAGATGTAGGCAGACGACCAGATCTTCGAATGCTGGAAAATTTTATTATCGAGGTAAGACTTAAATTGTGGCGGCTGTACTCGCACAAGCATTGATTTACATTAATTAGTAGTTTTTGAAATAATTTAACAAGCACGTTTTGTGTATAATGGCGCTAGCCGACATGATGCTTGTGCGAGTGTACCTGATAAATAGGGTGATGCTTTTGCTATTCTGTGCACTGCTATATGCTTAACGCTTATTAGATATTTACATATATAATTATATTTATTTATATTATATATTTACATTTTATATTTATTAGCATGTATTGTGAGAACCTAAAAATTGAAATGAATAGGTTATCACTAGACATAGTAGAAATCAGCGAAGTTTGGTGGCCAGAGGCGGGGGATTTTTGGAGTGGAGACTTCAGGGTAAGTCATACAGGAGCAGAGGAAGGAAATTTGGGTGTGGGGATATTTATGCGGAAAAAGATAGGATTCTGTGTAGAAAATTACTTACAAAAGAACGAAAGAGTACTTATGGTTAGATTAGAATCTAAACCGGTAAACACAGTAATAATACAAGTATACATGCCTACCTCTAGCTACAGTGACGAAGAGGTAGAAACCATCTACAAAGATATTGAAGACATATTAAGATACGTAAAAGGACATGAAAATTTAATAATTACGGGTGATTTTAATGCCGTGGTAGGGGAGGGGAGGGAAGGAGCGGTAGTAGATTTATTTGGTTTAGGCATGAGGAACGACAGGGGAAATAGGCTGGTAGATTTTTGCAACAAGAACAATTTAATCATCACAAACACATTATTTCAACATCATGCTAGAAGACGATATACGTGGAAGATGCCAGGAGATATAGGAAGATTTCAAATAGATTACATTCTTGTTAGACAACGGTTTAGGAATCAAGTAAAAGACTGTAGAAGCTACCCAGAAGCAGATATAGATACTGACCACAACATCGTAATTATGAAGACCGCACTTAAATTTAAAAATCTGAAAAAAAGGATCGGAAAAAGGCACTTGGACTTAGAGAAACTAAAAGGTAAAGATATTCAAGTAAGATTCAAAGAAAAGTCAAATGAACTGCTGAATGATATCAGGAAAATATCTGAAACTAAGGAAGTAGAAACAGAATGGAATAACATTAAATCCAGCCTAGACATGGCGGCCAGAGATATTCTGGGGTACACACAAAGAGAAAATAAGAAACCATGGATAACAAAGGATATCGTGAATTTAATAGAAGAAAGACGAAAATACAAAAATAAATCAGACGAAACAGGAAAACAGAGATACAAAGCCATAAAATGGGAAATTATTCGAAAATGCAGGAAAGCTAAAGAACAATAGATTGATGAAAAGTGCAAAGAGGTACAAACTAAGATGGAAATAGGAAAGACAGACGAAGCATACAAATTAATTAGAATGAATTTTAGGGATATAAAATCGTATAGCAAAATATAAGGGACGCACAAGGAAACGTCATTATAGAAAACATAGAGAAAGTGAGTAGATGGCAAGAATATATAGGGAATTTATATGCAGGAGAGGAACTAACTGCCTGGGCGTAAGCCTGTCTATTCGCTGATTTAGATCAGCGACTGGTTCCACCCGATGCCAGTAACTCAAGGCTTCCTGCGGGGACACGTTAATCCCTTGAGCTGTCGTTTCTTCTGGGAATGCGAGGTCAAATGCGCTCTGCCTGGGAAAAGCCTGCCTATTCGCTGACGTAGACCAGCGACTGGTTCCACCCTGCTGCCAGTGACAGAGGTAGAACTTCTACAAATTATTTGAATGCATTTAAGACTTCGGAACCAAAAACATTTAAGTAATTTCGGTTGATTTAATGCCGTGTTAGTGTTAGGAAAATTATTGATTATTTTGGTACTTACTGCTTTTTATTAATGCTTTACTAATTTGGTTATAAATCTTAACAAGATACTACATATCAATGTAAAACGGCTTAAAGACTTGCGGGCACATGTAAAATGTTGCCGTTATGTTTGCCAATTAGTTTAAGTTATATTTACGATGATCTAGATCTGTGGTTTTAGGGTTGCGGTTTTTTTAATGCTTAGTTACTCCCAGGGTAGTTGCCTATAGATTACTGTTCGCCATTTTATGGGTAACCCTTTAAATTTAAAGATCTGAATAATGTAATCGTAAATTGGGGACATTGACTTAGTGATTAGGTTTGGGAATTCTATGTTTTAAATAAAATAATATTTTGTTTAATTATAAGTTTTTTTTCCGTTGTAATTTGTTTGAGAGAATGAGTATGTTTAATATAGCCTTAGCTATGTGTCCAGGCTCTTCTTGGGGTACTTAATAGGTATAAAACCCCGCCCACTCACCGATTGAGCTGTGAATTTATATATAACTTTAATTAAAATTAATTTGACGTAATAGAAACTGCTTATAACATCCTTATAGGAAATTAATACCGAAATGCAGGAAAGCTAAGCATATCAATTTTTGACATGCATAAGAGTTCAAATGTTTTCCTGCATTTGACAGTATTCATTACCTAATTAATTTGCAATGTAAATTTTAGGGATAGCAACATCCGTATCTCTCATGCCAATATGTAATTCATTTAGAAAACTAATTCTATTGAGTGGCAAGATTTATATAAGCTATTTACTATCCATTTATCTCTAAACCTCATTCCAATCGTTTTCAGTATTTGGAACATTTTTGGATTTTACATTATCGAAGCGAGTTTCAGAAGTTACAAACCCTACATACATTTCTGTTATTTTGCCGTCAGTTAAGTTATCCTCAGAGCTAAAATAGCCTCCGGATCCAGTTTGACGTCTCTTCCAAACTTGATCTTCTCCTAGTACTTGCTAAACCAGTTTTCCTATCCGTCTTTGTACAATTCTAGTTAATATTTTTAAAACGTATGCTGCGGAAGTTATTGTTCGAAATTTTACAATAATTTGCGTCTCTCGTGAATATATTGGCTATGATGTTGCGTTTGAAATTTTCATCTGGCCTGTCAATACTTATAGCTTGGAATTTAGAAGAAACGTGGTAACTGCTTGTCCAGAGGCTTTTAGAGTCTGGTTTGCAGATTATCTATACCCGGTGCCTTATTATTTTGTATATAGGTTGAAATTGTTAAACATCTCTAAGTAATAGGATATCCCAAGTTTCCAATTCAATGTGATTGTATTTTATGCTGTTAGTACCACTGCTGCATATAAATATTCTTGCCATCCAACTCTAACAATTTAGAATGCTGTTAGACGTAAACATTATATTTTGCTATACAGTTTTATGTCCTTAACATTGATTCTAATTAGTTTGTAATTTGCTGTCTGAATCCTGTCAAATGCAGGAAGACATTTGGAATTACTATGCAGGACAAAAATTGATATGCTTAGATTTGCAGATGATATAGCGGTACTAGCGTCTAGCAAGGAAGAGTTAGAAGCTGCTGTTAATGAAATGGAAACGGTTCTAACAGAGAGATACGGTATGAAAATTAACAAAACTAAAACTAAAGTTCTAGTTTGCAAAGGTGGGGAAAATAAATCAAAAACAAGAATACAAGTATTTAACACGAACTTACAAGAGGTTAAGGATTTCTGCTACCTAGGAAGCCAAATAACGCAAGATGGAAAAAGCACAAAAGATATAAAACAAAGATTAGCACAAGGTCGCGCTACATTTAAGAAGAAAAAGCAACTACTGTGCTCAAAAACCACAAACATAGAAACAAGGAAAAGATTGCTTAGAACATATGTGTGGAGCACAGCACTGTACGGCTGTGAAGCCTGGACAGTAGGAGAAGCGGACAAGAAAAGGTAGAAGCCTTTGAAATGTGGTGCTACAGGCGTATGATGAAGATATCATGGACAGACAAAGTTAAGAACGAAGAGGTACTAAAAATGGTAGGGGAAGAAAGAAATATGTGGAAAACGGTAAAAAATAGGAGAGATAGGATGATAGGCCACATACTACGGCATGAGGGAATAGTGCGGAATATATTAGAAGCAGAGATAGGAAAAAAGAGAAGAAGAGGCAGACCTAGATTAGACTACTGCACACAGATAGTAAAAGATGTAGGTTGTAGAGGTTTCAGGGAGATGTGTAGGCTAGCCCAGAATAGAAATCAATGGAGGTACGCATCCAACGAATTCCAATATGGGTAAACTAATGACGAAAAGATAACTGTGCTTAAACATGATGATTATTATAAGTAACTACAAGAATTGGTTGGGCAATATTCTCGAATAATGTTAAGTGTGTGAAAGGATATACTGGAAAACCATTATTTCGGCAAATGTCTAAGTGTTAGGGGATCTTGGTAGCCACAGGTTGCTTAACCTCCTTCACTAAATCTCGGTAAAATAAGGTATAAAATTAGAAAACAATAGAAAGGGAACGAGCTGAATACACATGCTGTGTGAGAATTTCAGGGAACTATGTAGGCTAGCTCAGAATATAAATAAGTGCAGGTACGTGTCCAACCAGTTTTGAGACGGAAAACCTAATGACGAAAAAATAAGCGCAGATAAATCTGATGATTAGTATAAACAACTAGTTGTTGGTTGCGAAATACCTGCAACAAATGTTGACTGTGCGAAAAGATGAATTGGAAAATATATTAAATCGCCAAATGATTAAGTGTTGGGGGAACTTGGCAGCCACAGGCTGCGTACCTCTCTTCACAACCATTGAAGGTCGGAGAAATAGGGCATATAACTGTAAAACAATAGAAAGTGATCGAACTGCATCTAACAAGAAAGAACAGCGTCTATGAGGAAAGACAACAAACATAGAATAAGAAGAAAATTGTTGAAAGCATATGTGTGGAGCACAGCACAGTATGCCTATGAAATACGGGCAGTCTGAAACGCAGACAGAAAAACGCTAGCAGCCTTTTAAAATGCTGTGCTTCAGATGTATGAGGACGATAGCATGGACAGACAAAGATAATAACAAATAAGTTACAGAAATAGTAGGGGAACAAGGATATCTGGGGGAAAAGAGATATAGTAGGGCGGAATACGTTCGAAGGCATTTTTGGGGAATAGTATGTAATATATTACAAGCAGAGATAGGAAAAAAGAGGTAGATGTAGTCCTAGATCAGACAGTTATAGATGCAAACTGTGTATATTTCAGGGAAATCTGTAGGTTAGTTCAGAATATGGAACAATGATGGTACGCGTCTAACCAGTTCTAGGACTGAAGACCTAATGATGATGAGCATGTATTGTAGTATTTTGCGGCATATTTGTTTTGTCTGACGTTCTGTCGCCATTTTTGGTTGCAGTATATATATTTAGGAAGATAGAGTAGAATCGTGAAGATTGTAATCATAATATAAAACAGTTAGGGAATGATAGGGAAAGCTAGGGATGGATTTAGGAGAAAGATAAGATAAATTACTTAGATTAGGGGAGAAGAATTTCTAAATATATAGAGCAGGCAAAATAGCTGGATTCACTATTAAAATATTTGGCGAATGCTTAGAAATTTGAATCCGTTTTAAATTAGCTAGCTAGATTTGGATAGTTTTAAGCTGACCCGTCAGGTCGCACTGGTAAGCAGAGCTGGCGACTGCTATCCGGTATTACGGATCCCTCCCCCTCTCATTTTTGCTTGTGTCCTGTTGATCGGGAACACTCCAAAGTCAACGATAGGGATACCGTTATTTAAACCCTGTTTTTAGTTTTTGTTTCAGTTTGTTAGATTTTTATTTAGAATTTTATTTAGGGTGGAATAATTATGAAGTTAGAATTAATTAAAAGCACGGTTATTTTTCGAGTTTAAATCCAATGTAGTACCTCCGGGTGGAGCATTGGGGACGTGACCGCAAGTATAGCGGCCCTTATTCAAATTATAATGTCTGTGAAAACCCCCCCGCGCAACCACACGGTGACTAACGAAAATGAAAAGGCAGTAGAAATAGGAAAGGTAGAAAGAGGGAAGTGGGTATTTGGAATGCATAAAAGGCACTTCCAGGTAGAAAAAAATAGAGGAAGGGCTTGCATTGAGCTAAAGAGACAGAAAAGGTGGATAGCAAAGCACTACTCAACCAGCCAATGTGATCAGTAGCCCGGAGTGAGAAAAAAATCACTCCTATGTGGTTGACGGGTGTTCCGGGACGAGAACAGATCTACCGAAAGAAAGATAAGGCAAAAACGGAGATAGCGGGATAAGAAAAAGTAGAGTTTTTGGACAAGCGTCCGAAAGAAGGTAGAGAGTTTTCCCTATAAAACACAGATCGGTCTGAAGGACCACCTGCGATATTAATCCGACAAGTTAAGGTATATCATAAGTTAAAAAATCACTAGACTCTTAACGAGAACTAGTACAATCATCTCCCTAACGAGTGCATCCACTACGATAAGAAAATCAGACAAAAGTCGAAACAACACTTAAAAGTATCACTACAGATACATTCACACAAAAACCCACTGTTGCAAGGTAATTGTTTTAAACGGTAACGCTATAAACACACAAAAATGCCTAATTATAAGCAATTAAATACAGACACACTGTCCCAATATGCTAAAACAACCGAGAATTTGATAAGATATCAATAAAAAGCGATAGCACCTCACCACGAAGTTCAATAAAAAACAAGGAAAAAAAATGTTTATATGTTATGATGACTTAGTAGAAAAAAAAACAAATAATGATATAGGATAATGTGGGCGACTGTAATAATTCAGAGGAAAAACACATGGAATAGAAAGTCCTAGTTTTTTGCAACTGCGAATATCAACTATTTCTTACAATGGCATATGCCGCGTCACCTGTGTGAGCCCAAAGAAGAAAGCATCCACTCTAACATCAGCTAAAACCAATCATAAAAATTCAATGAGTTATTACAACCAAAGTTACGACAATTACCACAAAATTAAACAATATAAGATAAATACTGAAAACAAAATAATATGTTGTAGAAAAGTGTGAGGATTAATTAAATAAAGCGACTGGGGAATATAGACAATAAACGGATACATGACTAACAGTAAGTTCAAGGAAAAGTCAACCAGAAGCAAAATGATAGGTAGTTTAAGGTAAATAAGTTAAACGTGTAAAAGGTATATGCTGTATAGGAGCAGGAATAAGTAATTAAAGTTACTAATTAATAGTAGGGACAGAAAACATTAGGTAAATCGTTAAGAAAATAAAACGTGAAAAAATTTTGGATGTACGTAGGGTTGAACGATTTTAAAGATAATTTTATGCCATCTAGTGTGGTTTAAATCGATATGTGAAGAGATAACAGTAATCAAAACTCGATTTCCTGATAAAACTGTTGAGGAACAGAAAGATATCTTGTAACACATATATTTGCTAGGATGACGAGCTCTCCTTTGAGCTTCACTTAGACTAATGAAGAAAAATTCCAACATCATTCTTAAAAATGATTCATAAATTGCTAGAGCGACAAACTTACCGCCAAATCTCGTCTAGACTTATAATGCTGAGCGACCGGCCCTTGATGGGTCTCGTTTAGACTTATAATGCAGAGCGACCAATTCGGATGGCAAATCTCGCTTAAACCAAATAGATTTTAAAATGCTGCGTTGGAATATCGATATATCTAAAAAAATATGCTATCAAAACAAAATTATACTCGCTACGCAAAAGAAATATTCTACGATACATGTATAGAAAAAACAGTATTCCAAATTATTAAAATATTGTTTTGATATCGCGGGATTTATCAACAACTATCGTAAATGAGCTTAAATACAAAACGTCATTAACCCTTCATTATTGCAGTGTTTAAAGGAGCAGATATAAAGAAATCCAGTTTATTACAGCGTTTTGGAAGGAAAAGATATACTAAGATAATTGCGTTAGCTGTATTTGAAGACAAAATTTTCTTTAAAAAGGGATTCATAAGTTATGGTTATTTATTTAAATTACTAAGCGAACGTTTTAGAATAATAATAAGGTAAGATAATATACAAGTTGTCTAAACGACGAGTTTTGAAAAGTTAATCTAAAACACAAGTTAAGATAGACTAAGAAAAATTTCAGAAGTAAAATGATTATTTTAACTAAATTTAGTGTCAGTTTCAGAGATTTTTCCTCTTTTTCTTCATAATGGATAGAAAATAAAGCTATTTATTTACAGTTAGAATACTTACAAACAACATTATATAATCCAAACACCTGTTTAAGTGAGGTTATGTTGATTTAACACTTTTTAAAAGGTATATATTCCAGCTTCCTGCTAAATTAAACTGTGTTATTATCTAACAGAATTTAAATTAGAAACACTATTTTTATAAAGTTACGAGAATTAATTGGATTAGCAATACATTTATAAAAAGTATACACAAAAATCAATAATCAATATGGCAGCTCATGCCAAATTAGCATAGCAACTGTCATTTCATTTAAGGTTGTCATGGCAACAGCAGTGCACCACCCTATATTTTCTAAGTTAACAGATATTAAAAATTTAATTAATTATATATTTTTTAAGTGAAAAAACTACAGATATATTTAATTAATACATTATAAGATACTGTAAAATAAGAAAACAAATTATTCAACCAGAAACACGTTGGATGTGTCACTATTGTACCCCCGGCGGTAGGGTACGAGAGTCACTACAGTAGTTGGTAGCAATGATAAATAATTGCGAAATCATGCGCAAATAGGGTATTACGCCATATAAATGTTCAAATTATTATTACATACAAAAGGTTTATATTAATTATAAAGAAAACCAAAAGGTACTCACGTAAACTGTAGGACTTCTCACAGCATTACGCCATTATGGCGGCATCTGGGCTTTGCTGAGCAGTTCGGGCGTGGGTATTCCGTTGGGCCCCCGGTTGAATTCAAATTAAATTTGTCTTCTTTCTTTATGTAGAGGTACGATGAAGGAATACAGGTAGAGGTACGGTAATTGGGTATAAGCAAGAAACCTACATAACCTGAAAAAGACAAGATACGGCACAAAGATAACTACACTCGGCGACGTCTCGCTGGCTAGTCTCGACGTGTCCGAAATCACTACCCTTCTTTCACACCCCGCATCTGCGTAATCCCGCGCAAACGCAACTATTTCAAGCGACGGAAATACACGCACGTCTTTTTAAATTATTGGCGCGAAATCCCTTACAAATTAAAACCTTACAGGAATGTTTACAGTCGATTTTCGGCACGTAACAATCGCGACAAACATAAAAGAAAACACTTAAAAACAAAGAAAATGACAGCACAGTAGCATCTTAAAATCTAAATCCTAACTACCTACATAAATCCTAACTTAAATCCTACAAAATGTTTATTTTAGGCGGCACCTGGTTTTTTCCGACCGATAACACGTCTTCCGGATTACCAGAAAACGGAAAACTGCATACACGAGTCTTTGATGTTGCGCAGTAATAATCGACATCAAAAATTTGTCGGGGAGCATAAAACACTACTTAAACTAAAACATATGCGACAAGTCGCCTAACCTATATACTAAACTAAAGCTAACATTACAGTTTCCTAAGTGCGGACGCACATGAGCGTTGCATCTAGACTGTTTCTTCGTTAGCAAAAAAATTCTCAAATTTAAAAATGTTCAAAAGAGTCAGTTACTCTACACTCTAGCAAATTTTTAGGTGCTGGTACTCTGGTTTAATGAACAATACACATCAAAACTTGTCTATGACATGGTTGTGAACCAACAAATTTACCAAAAGTACCATCTTACTAATTCCTTACATTACTAACCTAACAAATTACATGGCTATCATCGGGTTAGCTTTTTCACTCAATATTCAAAAAAATAATTCCTACGTCTGGTCGTAAATACCAAACGTTAGGAAGATAAAAAGATAAAACAAAATCTCAAGTTATTATCGAAGATAATAGATAAGATAACGATATTAAGCTTAAGTTATTATCAAGGATAATATGTAAGATAACGATATTAAGCTAAAGTTATTATTAAAGGTAATAGGTAAGATAAAGATATTAAGATAAAGTTATTATCAAAGATAATAAATAAGATAAAGATATTAACTCAAGTTATTATCAAAGACAATAGGTAAGATAACGATAGAGTGGCTCCTTGGAGCCGTTACATAGGGAAATTCTCGTGCCCCCTAAAAAGAGCGACCTGTGAAGCAGGTCCGTTTGCAATAAACAGCACGAGGGACCGGCAAAGGCATTTGGGTGCATCCCTGCACCCGGCGTTAATTGATATCGGTGAGATATTCACACGATATCCACACATATTTCTACATACACTTACACATTTATACACTCATACATACATTCACTGTTAGCGACCATGTGCGCTGACAGCGGCACCGCAGAGACGTGGCCCGGGTGTCTGTAAAAACCTCCCGCGCAACACACGGTGACTAACGGAAATGAAAAGGCAGTAGAAATATGAAAGGTAGAAAGAGAGAGGTGGGTATTTAAAATGCATAAGAGGCACTTCCAGGTAGAAGAAAATAGAGGAAGGGCTCGCATTGAGCTAAAGAGACAGAAAAAGTGGATAGCAAAGCACTACTCAACCAGCCAATGTGGTCAGTAGCCCAGAGTGGATAGTGGATAGTGGATCTACGATAAGAAAATCAGACAAAAGTCGAAACAACACTTAAAAGTATCACTACAGATACATTTACACAAAAACCCACTGGTGCAAGGTAATTTTTTAAAACGGTAACGCTATAAATACACAAAAATGCCTAAGTATAAGTAATTAAATACAGACACACTGTCCCAATATGCTAAAACAACCGAGAATTTGATAAGATATCAATAAAAAGCGATAGCACCTCACCACGAAGTTCAATAAAAAACAACGAAAAAAATGTTTATATGTTATGATGACTTAGTAGAAAAAGAAACAAATAATGATATAGGATAATGTGGGCGACTGTAATAATTCAGAGGAAAAACACATGGAATAAAAAATCCTAGTTTTTTGCAACTGCGAATATGAACTATTTCTTACAATGACATAGGCCGCGTCACCTATGTGAGCCCAAAGAAGAAAGCATCCACTCTAACATCAGCTAAAACCAATCATAAAAATTCAATGAGTTATTACAACCAAAGTTACGACAATTACCACAAAATTAAACAATATAAGATAAATACTGAAAACAAAATAATATGTTGTAGAAAAGTGTGAGGATTAATTAAATAAAGCGACTGGGGAATATAGACAATAAACGGATACATGACTAACAGTAAGTTCAAGGTAAAGTCAACCAGAAGCAAAATGATAGGTAGTTTAAGGTAAATAAGTTAAACGTGTAAAAGGTATATGCTGTATAGGAGCAGGAATAAGTAATTAAAGTTACTAATTAATAGTAGGGACAGAAAACATTAGGTAAATCGTTAAGAAAATAAAACGTGAAAAAATTTTGGATGTACGTAGGGTTGAACGATTTTAAAGATAATTTTATGCCATCTAGTGTGGTTTAAATTGATATGTGAAGAGATAACAGTAATCAAAACTCGATTTCCTGATAAAACTGTTGAGGAACAAAAAGATATCTTGTAACACGTATATTTGCTAGGATGACGAGCTCTCCTTTGCGCTTCACCTAGACTAATGAAGAAAAATTCCAACATCATTCTTAAAAAATGATTCATAAATTGCTAGAGCGACAAACTTACCGCCAAATCTCGTCTAGACTTATAATGCTGAGCGACCGGCCCTTGATGGGTCTCGTCTAGACTTATAATGCAGAGCGACCAATTCGGATGGCAAATCTCGCTTAAACCAAATAGATTTTAAAATGCTGCGTTGGAATATCGATATATCTAAAAAAATATGCTATCAAAACAAAATTATACTCGCTACACAAAAGAAATATTCTACGATACATGTATAGAAAAAACAGTATTCCAAATTATTAAAATATTGTTTTGATATCGCGGGATTTATCAACAACTATCGTAAATGAGCTTAAATACAAAACGCCGTTAACCCTTCATTATTGCAGTGTTTAAAGGAGCAGATATAAAGAAATCCAGTTTATTACAGCGTTTTGGAAGGAAAAGATATACTAAGATAATTGCGTTAGCTGTATTTGAAGACAAAATTTTCTTTAAAAAGGAATTCATAAGTTATGGTTATTTATTTAAATTACTAAGCGAACGTTTTAGAATAATAATAAGGTAAGATAATATACAAGTTGTCTAAACGACGAGTTTTGAAAAGTTAATCTAAAACACAAGTTAAGATAGACTAAGAAAAATTTCAGAAGTAAAATGATTATTTTAACTAAATTTAGTGTCAGTTTCAGAGATTTTCCTCTTTTCTTCATAATGGATAGAAAATAAAGCTATTTATTTACAGTTAGAATACTTACAAACAACATTATATAATCCAAACACCTGTTTAAGTGAGGTTATGTTGATTTAACACTTTTTAAAAGGTATATATTCCAGCTTCCTGCTAAATTAAACTGTGTTATTATCTAACAGAATTTAAATTAGAAACACTATTTTTATAAAGTTACGAGAATTAATTGGATTAGCAATACATTTATAAAAAGTATACACAAAAATCAATAATCAATATGGCAGCTCATGCCAAATTGCATAGCAACTGTCATTTCATTTAAGGTTGTCATGGCAACAGCAGTGCACCACCCTATATTTTCTAAGTTAACAGATATTAAAAATTTAATTAATTATATATTTTTTAAGTGAAAAAACTACAGATATATTTAATTAATACATTATAAGATACTGTAAAATAAGAAAACAAATTATTCAACCAGAAACACGTTGGATGTGTCACTATTGTACCCCCGGCGGTAGGGTACGAAAGCCACTACAGTAGTTGGTAGCAATGATAAATAATTGCGAAATCATGCGCAAATAGGGTATTACGCCATATAAATGTTCAAATTATTATTACATACAAAAGGTTTATATTAATTATAAGGAAAACCAAAAGGTACTCACGTAAACTGTAGGACTTCTCACAGCATTACGCCATTATGGCGGCAGCTGGGCGTCGCTGAGCAGTTCGGGCGTGGGTAATCCGTTGGGCCCCCGGTTGAATTCAAATTAAATTTATCTTATTTCTTTATGTAGAGGTACGATGAAGGAATATAGGTAGAGGTACGGTAATTGGGTATAAGCAAGAAACCTACATAACCTGAAAAAGACAAGATACGACACAAAGATAACTACACTCGGCGACGTCTCGCTGGCTAGTCTCGGCGTGTCCGAAATCACCACCCTTCTTTCACAACCCCGCGTCTGCGTAATCCCACGCAAACGCAACTATTTCTAGCGACGGGAGTTCACGCACGTCTTTTTAAATTATTGGCGCTAAATCCCTTACAAATTAAAACCTTACAGGAATGTTTACAGCCGATTTTCGGCACGTAACAACCTTGCTTCATACTTCTGACATTCCACGCTCCGACTCGCAGAATGTTCACGACTTTTTTTTATACTTTTTAATTACATCCCCCGAAGTAGTCTTTTGCCGGAGATCCGAATGGGGGATTATTTTAACTCCAAAATTTTTTACCCCAGAGGATGCCATCATATGTAATAACAATTTAAGTACGCTGTGCACTTGGAAGGTAGTGTGGTGGTTTTCTCTTGCCTTCCACATCGTAGTAGTAGGTTTTAGAATGCCATACCGACCCCTATGGTCTCTGCCATTCTAAGTACTCTCTTTCCAAGACCTGTGTTAGTCTGGTTCCTCACTAAAGACCCTACTACTTTGGTTGGACCTGTAGTTTGGCTCTTTAGATCACTGGAACGCGGAAACCATTCTATTCTAGGACAATCGCCTCATGATTTATGCATAAAACCGAATTTCCTAGGCTAAAAGAATGTAATTGTGGTTATACGGCCCGCTATGAGAAGGGTGGAATGAAGGAGATATATAAACTAGTGGGAACGAGGGACGACTATAGGCGATCAAAGGAATCGAACGTATGCGCGTGTTAATTTTCGGCGAAGGTGATCCCTTTCGGATTCCTTTGCCTTTTACCTCTACCTAAAGGCTATCTCGTGTTCCGCCACAGTTCAGTCGCATTCACTTCGTCGTTAGGATCTGTTCACACAGAAGAAACTACCCATCGGCGATCTTGATTTAAGGATTAGGCGGCCTTTGATAAACCAGGTAAGCCTCTGGTTTAGTGATATTAGTTTGCTTTACGCGTTATGACAATACATGCGACCGAATTTAGGGACAGTGTTGTGCATATTGGCGACGCGAGTAAAGCATAAATGTAGTTTAATTGGTATTATTATAACAATTATCACTTCAATTGTATTTGGTATGCGGTGGGATATTATCCCAAAAATTCTAAGGGTTGCCTAGGTGTTATATTTTAATTCTTTGTTTTATGTTGTAAATCGCTAAACAGCGATTGCAAATCTGGACAAACCGGATCAGGTCGTGTATCACAAGTGCATAGGTTTTAGTGCCAAGGTCAAATGACGATATATTCATTTCGTGCATTAGTTCTTTAATTATATGCACTCGCGTATAGAACTTTCCTTTAAATCGTACAAAAGTAATAGCTTTCCCAACGGGTTCTAAGTAACTGGTTAATTTAGATTGTATATTCAGGCCACTATTAACTACACATAAATATTTAATTATTAAAGCAAGGTAAAGCTCATTTAAGTTAAATTGCCAAGTTTATATGGTAGCTTGGCAGAATTTAAATTAATTTTTTTACCCTTTCCCTCATGAACTTATAATGTGATTCACTCTCAAGCTAAAATCTTGACCTGAAGTGATTATCCGACTTCAAACCTACCGCACAACGAATTACGATTATCTTTTTCTTTCGTTCAAGTTAAAATTGTTTATATTTGACATCGGTCTATATATGTTATGTAAATAAGAAACACTGATTAGTAAACTTGATTTTTAATAACACGTTCAACCTAAATTAGTCAACAAGTTCAGAAGTGTTTATTTGCAGAAAAACTCGTGCAGTATACAACGCGAAAAATGCTGCAACTGTGCGTTTTCTTAATTTTCAGCGCCGTAAGTGCTGAAATAGATGATTTCAGAGCTGTAAGTGCTGAAATAGATGATATAGATGTGAAATATATGGTGCAAATGATAACACAATCACTGGAGGAAGTGTTTAGATACAATCAGCCAAATAATGCAAATGAGTATCAGACTGTCAATCAATCACACGCAGGTTTGTTTAAAATACTCTTATAAAGCTAAATTAAGGGAAGATTTATTTAGATTATGGAACCTTTGATTACATAATTGTTGGTGCTGGTTCATCAGGTGCAGTGCTTGCATCGCGCCTATCCGAAAATAATAACCTAACCATCTTACTCTTGGAGGCGGGTGGAGAAGAATCAACGTTTAGCGACATACCAGCAATGATGATGCACTTACATGGCACAAAGTTTAATTGGAACCATAGAACTGTCCCGCAAAAAACATGCTGCTTAGGTAATCAGCCAAATATATAATAGTGAAACAGTTTCTTTTATTAATTTATTTATTTATTGATAACGCGTTTCGAAATCTTGCCCCAAGGAAGAAGATAGAACAACAATTCGGGCCTCACGAAGCGAACGCCATTATAACAATTCTAAATTTTTAACTATAATAATGAACACGTTTGAAATAATTAAGGCGGACCTGGTTATTAATAACACACGTGAGACGCGGTAATTCAGAACTTTCAAGCGACTTAAAGCTTTTACGCGTACGAGATGGAAAGATAAAAACTGCTGTGCCGACGGCTAACTTGGTCATTACCCCAAGGAAGAGTTTGAGATGGGAAATATTCTTTGCAAAAGTGAAAACAAAATAAAATGGAGTTGAACGCCACTGTATCTAGCAAGTACAAAAAAAAATATAATTTAGAAGTAATGAGTTTCGATGTCAGTAACGTCTATCTACAATTCATGAGTTACGATATAATTAACCTCCATCTATAGTTGATGCGCAAATTTAAACATTGACCAAAAAGGTTACTATTTTATGCCACTAAGCAAAATTTTTACTAAACAAAATAATAATGAATAATTTTGCCTGGGATTGAGAAAGTAATTCGAGAATAGAAAACGAAAATTAATGTAAAAATTGTTAATTATTTTGAAAAAAAACCTGTGGCCGGTTTCGTTGTTGCAACTCGTCAAACGGATACATCTTTATTTGCAAATCAACTAAGTTCTTGAATTATACACAAATCATAGTGTATTTATAAGTGCAAAATATTTCTCATGCGCCCTTTATACCCAAATGTAACCAACCAATTATCGGTGACTGTTTAAGTCTCCGACATGTTAGTATAGAGGGCATTGCCAGACAAAATTTGAATAACTAGTCAAAAGACAAAGGTGAAAATAAAAATACATAAATGACCGATTACCTATTTAAAATTTGTCTGGAAATACCTTCTATGCTAACATGTTGGAGACTAGAACGGTCACCAATAGTTGGTTAGTTAGATTTCGGTGTAGAGGGCGGATGAGAAATATTTTGCACTTATAAATACATCATGATTTGTATATAATTCAAGATCGTTTTGTAAAAAGAGATGCGTCCCCCTGGCGAGCAGCAACAACAGCCAAACCACTCACGGACTTTTTTTGGAAAATAACCAACAATTTTTACATTAATCTTCTTTCCCTATGCTCAAATTACTTTCCCAATACCAGGCAAAATTATTCACTGCAAACGTAATGGTTTTCGTTGACGAACCTCCTCATGTAACATTTGGTGTGTACCTTCTTAGAAAATCCGCCAGTGCTTAAGTAGGTAATCGGTCATTTATTTTTCATTTTCATATTTGTCTTTTGATTAGTCATTAAAACTTAGTCTGGCAGTGCCATCTATACTAACATGTCGGAGACTTGAACGGTCACCGATAGTTTGTTGGTTACATTCGGGCATAGAGCTCATGAAAAATATTTTGCACTTATAAATACACCATGATTTGTGTATAATTTAAAATATTAGTTGATTGTTGTGCAAAAAGAGATGCGTCCGTCTGACGAGTTGCAACAACAGCGAAACCGGTCACAGGATTTTGTTTTTTGCAAAATAGCCAACAATTTTTACATTAATGTTCGTTCTCAATGCTCGAATTACTTTACCAATGACAGATGCGTATTGGTTTCCGTTGACCAACCTCCTCATTTAACATTTGGTGTGTACCTTCTTAGAAGGTCCACCAGTGCTTAAGTAAGTAATCGGTCATTTTTTTATTTTCACTTTCACCTTTGTTTTTTGACTAGATATTAAAATTTTGTCTGGCAATGCCATCTATACTAACAAGTTGGAGACTTGAACGGTCACGGATAGTTGGTTAGTTAGATTCTGGTGTAGAGGACGCATGAGAATTATTTTGCACGTATAAATACACCATGATTTGTGTATAATTCAAGATCTTAGTTGGTCGTTTTGTAAAGAGAAATGCGTCCCACTGGCAAGCTGCAACAGCAGCCAAACCGGTTACGGACTTTTTTTTGCAGAATAACCAACAATTTTTACATTAATTTTTGTTCTCTATGCTTAAATTACTTTACCAATACCAGGCAAAATTATTCATTACTATTTAACTGGAAGCGTATTGGTTTCCGTTGACCAACCTCCTCTTTTAGCATTGGGTGTAGTACCTTCTTAAAAGGTCCGTCAGTTCTTAAGTAAGTAGTCGGCCATTTATTTATTTTCATTTTTGTCTTTTGACTAGATATTAAAATTTTGTCTGGGTATGCCATCTATAATAACTTGTTGGACACTTGAACGGTCACCGATAGTTGGTTGAGTATAGTCGGTATAGAGGGCGCATGAAAAATATTTTGCACTTATAAATACATCATGATTTGTGTATAATTTAAAATCTTAGTTGATTGTTGTACAAAAAGAGATGCGTCCGTCTGACGAGTTGCAACAACAGCGAAACCGGTGACCGGATTTTCTTTTTGCAAAATAGCCAATAATTTTTACATTAATGGTTGTTCTCAATGCTCGAATTAGTTTACCAATGACAGGTAAAATTATTCATTACTATTTAACTGAAAACGTATTGGTTTCCGTTGACCAACCTTCTTCTTTAGCATTTGGCATGTACTTTCTTAGAAAGTTCGCCAGTGCTTAAGTAGGTAATCGGTCATTCATTTCTTTTCATAAACAAAATAAAATAAGAAAGCCTACAAATTTATAAGTGTAATTTACTTAACAAGTTTTAATCCAAACGACACCCTACCAAAATATCGGAATTAGAACAAAAATAGAGCATTAGAGTTTTAACAAACTAATTTCCAGATATATTTTTTCTTAAAATTTTTCTGACATGAGTACGAGCAAAAATAAAAAAAAAATTTAAAACTATTTCAAAAAACAGGGGTATACCCTGTAATTTACTAAACAAGTTTTCCACAAGAATTAATTACTATAATGGCTAATTACCACTTAATTTTCTGGTTAGCAAATTCACTCTACGTATAACTCAACTGTCGAAGCAAATAAGAGGTGCCCTAAAACGAATAAAAATTACAGCATTCTCGCCCTAGAGAATGTGTGTACAATGTTAGAGCGGCTACTCTTCGATGAGTTTCGAATAGTCTAGAACCAAACAAGTTGCATTGCAATGCCGATGGAATAAAAAAGAGTAAGTAAAACAAAATTACAAAAAAGCTGGTACCATAACGTAATAGCGACAGCACGGCTAAACATACCAGATTAATAAAACGTAAGTAATATTTATGATCTCTAATCCTGCTTTATTACTAACAATCCCTCGAAATTTAATTCCTAATGGAAATCTGGGAAGGATTTGCTTTCTAAAATATCAAAAAGTCAAGTTACGTAATGCCTAGATTAAAATAAGTAATTTGTACAAATAAATTTTTAATAATTTCAGATAAGCTGTTTTATCATTATATTCAACAAATTCCTAATGCAACCAATTTACAATATTTAAAATATTAACGCGTTTTAATATAAGAACTTGCCAAAACAAAAATATGAAATCAAGGACAAGTTTCTACAAACATTAAACGACAATTTCGTGCAAGGTGATTGTTAAGATTTGTTATACAATGTCTATATAAATCTATTAGTACATCCTCGTGTTTTAATTTAATACGGGTGTTGGGAATTAAATTCGCAAAGGCCTAAGGGGAGGAGTTCAAAAGTTACTGTATTTTAATGAGAGATTACAAAATACACATGAAATTTTGTAAGAACTTTAAATATAGGACCTTGATTTAGCATATTAGCTAATAGAATTTTCAGGTCGAGCGTTGCCGCACAAAACTATTCTAGGAGGTGGTGGAGAGAAATATTCTTTAGGTGGGGATGTAGATTGGACCAAGTAGTTAAGATCACAACACTAAGTTGTGTAGGGCATTTATCAATTGTTGGGTAATAGTGTGTCTTAATCATTTTAATGCTCTGCCAGAGCATTTATGCAATTACTAACAAAGCAGTTCATGGTAGAGTTGGATTTTACTTTGTCCCAAGCTATAAGAAATTTGTAACGATACTCTACCAAGTTACCTAGAAAGAGTCAAAGCTGCCCTAAATACACATTAATCTTAGTTAATAATGCGTATAGCTTCGAATAAGATTGACAGACATACGACCATTGGGATATAAATTTTTAAAATACTTGGAAAAATATTCCTGTAAACAGATTCGAATTTAAGAAAAAAACTGGAGTTCTGAAGATGTTGTAGACTCTAATGTTACAAAACGGTATAAACAGGAAATGCTTTCGTATAACTATTTGATAAAATGTAATGTGCTAATGTAAGAAGAATATTTCGGGCTCCACGTTGTGGACGCTATTGTATCACTCTTCTAAAGAAATTGAAAGTTTGAGGTAAATACCGAGACCCTTTCGGGGCAGATAATTTTTATATTTTCGATTTAACCTTTTGAAAAATTGGCCAGACTAGAATAAGGATGTCTGTTCTGTAATAATAAATAATTTTACATGTTTTAGTTATAAAACAAAAAAGTTGAAGAAAATTTCGTTACCATGCCGCTACAAAATCTAAAGCATTAACTGGCGCATCATGTAGGGTCCTTCGTTGAACCAGCCGTAGTGCTTGCTGGATCTCTTCGTCGCCTACCCCATCAACAAAGTTCTATAGTGCAAACTGTTCTAGGAAGCTATCCGGTGCGGTTGGGAAGGCTAATTGCCACCAAGTGAGCAATATCTGCTTCAAGCTCATGTAAATTTTCCTTGGCTTTTTGGTAACGGTTTTTCACTTGAGCGACGGACACTTGTTGCGGATGAGAGTTGTTGCACCTCATTTCCAGCCTTTATGTAAAGGCCCTGTAGCTTCTTTGATTATGGTTTGGTTTGGTCTGCAGAATATTCAAGGCTTTGACAGTTAGCGCGATAACCAGCGCGGTTGCCTTTTCACCATCGTCTGTCTGAGGTAGTGCTGTTGTATCACTGGAATTGAATACTTAGACGCTTTTGCTGTTAGTAAACTAACCTGTTCCTCCATCTCCATCATCCTCTTTTCCCCTTCAGGTAAATTTTCTAAAAGATTTCTGAAAATTTGGCGTCTGGTTTCTGCGCGTTGTCTACCAAGTACACTTCCAATTTTTATATACAGCCGGGAAACTTGGCTTCCCGCTTTTCTGTGGATTTTCTAGCTACTTGTATAAGCTGCTCTCTCAACTGCCTGTAATTTTAAATTAATTTTTATTCAACCGTTTTGGGGTTCTGGTTTAATTGTTGCCTAAAATTTTCCTGTAAGTTGACGGGTGTCTGGTTTAGTTCAGTTTTTCTCAACGTTTTGCTGTAAAACTCGTGTTACTATCCTCTAATTTCTATTTCTGCCTTTTTTGTGCGCTTGATGTAAAGTCTTTTAGAAAAGAAAGAATTTCGCTGCCCAGTGTCTGTTGCTGACTACGAGCTATAGACGTGTAAAAGAAAATTATTCAAATACCTTTTTTACTACACCGCACACACTTGACACCAGTGTAACGAAAACTCTTTTGCAATAACAACAGCTCTTTATTATCAACAGATTACACAAGCCTTATCAACTAATCCTAGCTAGAGTGAAATTCTAAAACACTCACGACAATTTATTCCAGTTAATCGCTAAACATTTCTATACTAACTTCTTTAAAACTGCAATGCTAATCTTCTTAATTATTATCGAAGCACTATAATTAACAATCAAAGCACTAGGTGTTATTTTATATCGACCACTATCATAATTTATATTACATAAAACTATACGTTTCGGGACTAAGACAGATCCAACAGAAGAAGGTTGAAAACGGAGATAGAGAGGCTAGAGTGTTAGAATAGGTGTTCTAGAGAAATGCTAGAGAATACAGAATGTCCTTATTCAAACAGACCAGTCTGAAGTACCGCCTGTAACGTTGGTCATAAGATAAACCCTCTGTCAACACATAGATAATCAAAAATAGCTAGGCAGCGAATAATACCTAGACAGATCATCTTCATCCGAGCATATCCACTGCGATAAGAAAATCAAATAAAAACAACACTATCAATTTAAATAAACGCACACAATAACTTTAAAAACAAATAACTACCGCAGACATACTAAAATAATTGTACAATAAACAGTTAATCAAAGATAAAGATAGGAAAATTTTGAATACATTATAATTTGAATAAGGGCCGCTATACTTGCGGCCACGTCCCCAATGCTCCACCCGGAGGTACTACATTGGGTTTAAACGCGAAAATAATCGTGCTTCTAATTTATTCTAACTTCATAGTTAATCCACCCTAAACAAAAAAACTAAATAAAAATTTAACAAACCTAAAAATCTAACAAACCTAACAAACTGTAACAATCTAACAAACCTAAAAATCTGACAAACTGATACAAAAACTAAAAACAGGGTTTAAATAATGGTATCCCTAGCGCTGACTTTGAAGTGTGCCCGATCAACAAGACACAAAAAATGAGAGGGGGAGGGATCCGTAATACCGGATAGCAGACGCCGGCTCTGCTTACCAGTGCGACTTGAAGGGTCATCTTAAAACTATCCAAATCTAGCTAACTAATTTAAATCCATCCCTAGCTTTCCCTATCATTCCCTAACTGATTTATATTATGATTACAATTTTCACAAATCTACTCTTCCTTCCCAAATATATACTGCAACTAAAATGGCGACAGAACGTCAAACAAAACAAATATGCCACAAAATACTACAATACATGCTAATAAATATAAAGTGTAAATATAAAATATATATAAATATAATTATATAAATATATAAATAAATGTCTAATAAGCGTTAAGCATATAGCAGTCCACAAAATAACAAAAGCATCACCCTATTTATCAGGTGCACTCGCACAAGCATTATGTCGGCTAGCGCCATTACGCACAAAACGTGCTTGTTAAATTATTTCAAAAACTACTGATTAATGTAAATTAATGCTTGTGCGAGTACAGCCGCCACAATTTAAGTCTTACCTCGATAATAAAATTCTCCAGCATCCGAAGATCTGGTCGTCTGCCTACATCTAACTGTAACTTACTTTTAAGGAGAAGATGGGGTGCACTGCTAAAGTCCTGGTGGGTATGCACTAAATGTTCTTGGGGGGATCACAATCACTATCACTTCACTTTCAAGTCCTGGGGGGGATGCGCGGTTTCACTCTATTTTATTATCTTTGTTTATTTTATTGATTTAATTTAATGAGGATTTCTGATTTATTTGTTATTGTTTATTTGTTATTATTTATTCCCAATTTCTCGTATTTCCGCACATAATTATGAAGATAGGTAGTGATTGTATTAATGGTGTGGGGGTTTCTCGTGCATATTGGACATTTGGGTATAATTATCATGTTTTTTTTTTTTTATTATTTTAATATCAGGTTTTGGTTATGCTCGTATCCTTACTCACGCCAAGTCAATCTAAAATTTTTCAATCCTCCCACCAACCCCACCGAATTTTTACACGCTGTTGTCATTGATTGTCTAATCTCGCGACCCTTCCCGCGAATTCTTTTAAGGCTGTCCAGAACGCCTTCTGGTTAACCATTTCCCCGACTTCCTCTAGGCTCTTTGGCCATGCAAGACCTAGGATAGCCAGTTTGCTATCAGCCAACCCTCGATTTCCCGCCTCAAGCGGGCAGTCGAAGAGCACGTGCTCTGCGCTTTCCGCGCCCTCACCGCATTCGCAGCGGTCGCTGTTGGTTAGTCCAAACCTTTGTAAATACGCCTTTAGGGCGCCGTGCCCTGTTATCAACTGCACCATTTTGTGATCGAGCTTGACCTCGATCCTACCTCTAGCTTCTATGCTCGGTATGAATTTGTGGTCAACCTGCCCGTGGCAGCATTGTTCCACCTCTCTTCCCATTGTCGAATTGATTTTTCGCGCAGCTTTCTTTTGATTAAAGACCTCCGTATCGACTAATGTGATATTCGAAAGTCGCCCGTCGCGGCCTCTTTAGCTAATTCGTCAGCCCTATTGTTTCCTACGTTACCATTGTGCGACCTGACCCAACAGAACTTTAAACGTCGAAACTCGAGCGCCGTACACGCTATCCTCCAGACGTCCGCTTGGAGATCTGTCGAGGTGTTCGTGTTTGTTAAAGCCGTTAGCGCCGATTTACTATCACTGATTATATAATACTCGTCTCTGCCCGTATGGTTTATTACGTAATCGATAGCCTCTCGTATGGCTACCAATTCGCACTGGAAAATTGTGCACCAGTTCGAGAGTTTGGTTTGAAACCGAAACACCTCCCTTTCCTGCTTATACACGACAAACGCCGCGCCTGCTTGCCCATCGTCCATACGTGAACCGTCCGTATAAATTCTGATACCCATCGCGTCCTTATCACCTTCGACAAACTCGATTCCTCTAATATCAGCCGGGTGGCCCAACTCAGATACAACGATCTTTCTTGCAATTTCCCTATTACCAAGATTAAGATCTTCGACAATTTCGCGCCCTTTTCCTATATTTATTAATCGTCTATCTCTAATCTCCCTAACGACATATTCGATAGGGAGAGTCCTACTGATCACCAGGACAGCCTCCGTGGAGGTGGTCCTGTACGCCCTCACCGCTTTTACCGCGGTTATGCGTTGTACGCTCGTCAATTGACGCATCTCCCGGACTTTACAACCTTCTGCCCATACAGAAGCTGCGTACAGTATTGCCGGCTCAATTGCTCCGGCATAAACCGTCCTCAGCGATTCGCCTCTGAAACCTCACTTTATTTTAGCCGCCGCCATCATTTTATTTGATATTTCGCCGCCCTTACTTTTTACGTATTGTACGTGCGCTTTCCAATTTAATTTATTGTCGATCTTGACGCCGAGGTAGGTAATACAATCTTTAAACGGGATTTTCTCCCCTCCCAGCTCTAACCTAGGAGGTCTCTGTCCTGGTTTCGTGCCGAAATAAAGCGCCTCTGACTTCGCCGTGTTAAATTTTAATTTTACCGCCTGCGACCATTCGTGTAATTTATTAAGCGCCGCGTTCGGTTTTGTGCGTATATCCATTAACAATCTCGATCTTACAATTAAAAGTGTGTCATCTGCAAACCCAACGATTGAGCATCCTGCGGGCAACTTGACCGTAAAGATGCTCTCATACAACAACTTCCAAAATGTGGGACCAGAACATGACCCTTGCGGGCATCCCCTTTCCACCTCACGCGACAGAACTTCACCCGGAATTTCGACCTATGCCAATCGCCCCGAGAAATAGCTCTTGGCCAAAGACATCAAGTTTCGCGGACAATCCTTACGATCTAACTCGCAAAAGATTAATGGCCACCAGGCAGCATCAAATGCTCCTGAAATGTCCAAAGCAACAACGACACAGTACTCTTTAGCATCTCTTGCCTGCTTAATTTCTCCGACAACGAACTCTAACGCGTCGATAGTCGACTTGCCCACCACGAAACCAAACTGTCGGTTATTAAAACCGCCGCTGTCTCGCACTAGGTGTTCAACACGCGTAGTCATAACGCGATCTAAAACTTTCCCCAGCACCGGTAGCAAGCTAATTGGACGATAGCTGCCCGGATCTGACGCATCCGCCTTTTTAGGTTTGGGTATAAATTTCACATTCTGGATTTTCCAGCAACGCGGAAAAACGCCCCTTTCTAAACAAAGATTAAACAACCCAACAAAGACACACGGGGCTAACAGGCACGCCTTCAGAGCTGCGTCTGAAGTGATTCCATCATGCCCCGGTGCCTTCTTAGGGTTCATCCTCCTAAGAGCCCTGACGACCTCGTGAACTAGGATTGCCTTATCGGCACCTGTTCCTTGCGCCTCTGCAGCTTCCCGACGTATTAAATCGTGCGACCCTTCATCCCCCTCGGGATTATCCGATGGGAAAAATTTCTCTAGTAAATATTCCGCTGTGGTTTTAAAACCTTCCGTGTATTCGCTATTTGTTTTCTTTATATTACTGAGCGCGATTTTTTGTTGTTTTCCTCTAATTACGCGGTATGCGGTTCCCCAGGGTTCTTTCTCTGAGTTTTGCGTGCAGAATTATTTAAATTTATTCGTTCGCGTTTCCTCTATTAATATTTTATATTCGCGGTAACTTTGATTATATTCTATTCTCCGTTGTTCTCATATTTCTCCCGAGGCGCGTTGATAGCGCCGCCTTAGGTTACGCGTTTCTGCCCGCTTGGTGGTTAGTTCCCGGGTCCACCAGGGTACGCTGTCTTTAAATGTTTTCTTTTGCGGCATGGAATACAACGACGCGTCTACCACCGCCTCGTTCAAATTTTTCGCAAGTGTTTCTACTTCGTCTGCCTCTCGGCAGTTAAATAGCTCATTTTCGAGCGCAGGGATACTTTCGCCAAATTTTTCTTTAAACCGCTCCCAATTTGCTTTTTTATTACAGAACCGCGGAAATATAGTTAGCTGCTCGTTTGCGCTTGTTTTGGTTTCGACGTCCCATGTTATTAATTTATGGTCAGAGAGCGTTTCCTCGTCCGACCTTAGTTTCCAATTACAAATCGTTTCTAACATTTCGTGCGAGACTGCAGTAATATCTATAAAACTGCTGCCTCTATGCGTCTCAAACGTAGATGAATCATTAGTGTTTATCACACTAAGGTCCCATCCCGTAAAAAGATCAGCAACCTGCGAGCCTCTATCGTCTTCGATAGGGCTGCCTCATAATGGCGACTTAGCATTAAAGTCTCCTGCGATAATTAAATTTCTATTTCTACCGATTTTACGAAGGATTCCTTCAATTTGATTTATTAAGTCCTCTGTTTGAGGATTCTCCCGCCGTGAATCGATCGGCGGAAGGTAAGTGCTTATCACGTAAAACGAATGCAATCCCGTTTTTATTTCTGCGGTGGTTATGAACTCATTCGACAGATTGTTTAGGATTATTCCGGCGCACGTCTCATTATTTATTATTCCGCTACGCGGTCGTTCGCTGTTTGCGTTTAAAACGGTAACCCCCTTCCCAAAACCTGTTATTTTGTGGCTATTCAGGTGCGGTTCCTGTATAAGCCCGATGTCGATATTATTTTCGAAGAATAACTTTACGAAGTTATTTGTTGCCCCTTTTCCTTTCCCGAGATTTAATTGCGCGAATTTAATCTTCTTGCTTTTTTTGGATCTTTCTTTTTCTTCACGGTCCATAATCGATGTTCCGTGTGATTACGTTCTTCAATCTCAGCATCGTGGGGCATCTACTCGACTTGGCGTCGTGGCGCGTATCGACCTTCGCACCACCGCCAGTTCTGTCGTTTGCCCTAGCGCAAACCACACAGCAGGGGACTGCCCTCCGGCAATTCTTGAACTCGTGTCCGACTTCGGCACAGTTACCGCACCACTGTACCTTCTCCCTGCACTCCATCGATCTATGGCCGTACTCGTAGCACCTGTAGCACTGGGTCATCGAGAAGTGGTCCCGGGCCCAGACTCTTCGCCACCTAAGGTTAATAGCGTCAGCTAATATACGTCTCCGAAGTGTGGGGGTCACTTCGAAGACTACGTTGACGAAGGGATCCCTAGGGCCCTTTCCGCCAAACCTAAACTTTTCTCTTAGGTGGTCTTCGATTTTCAAATCGCCGAAGCGGGGATTCTGGCACGCGATCAACCGCACCAGCTCTTCCGCTTTCATCCCCGCTTCGACCCCCGGAAGAACGACCCGTGGGCGCTTCTTCTCGATGGTCTTCGCCACGAGCTCTTTGCAGTCACCAACAACCTTCGACTGCAATTTCTTCGCATCTTCTCGGTTTGCACACTCGACAACTACACCGCCCTTGCGAGTTCTACGAGCTCCGACCACAACAAAACCATCACGAGCGGGATCGACCTTCTTCTTTAGGGTCGAAATGACGTCATCCTTCTCCCCTGGTCTGGCGTCGACCCTAACTGCAAAGGTGGGCGTCGCACTTGCAGCAGCTGCAGCATACGACGCCTTCCGCGGCATCGGTACCTCCTGGCTCCTGGAACACTGCTGCCCTAAAACAGAAGTAACCACCGCTGGACTTCCCCCGACAACATTAGCTCTCCCAGAATCACTAGCCACAAGCCGCAGCGCCCTAACCATACCTATAAGTTGATTCGCCGCGTCGAGGAAATCATCCACGGCGTAGCGAATCCTCTTTCTGTCTTCCACGACGATAGTGGCGGAGGTCGTCGGCACCCTCTCGGAGATGACCGAGTGCGCCTTCCTCACTCTCAATCTCAGGAGGTCCAGCTCATCGAGGTCGCTAGCAGCAACGCTAACGTCGCTGCCAGTCGACATCTTTCGCTGGGTTCCCGAAGTTGAGGGCGATTCAGGCGCCGCAGCCACCCCAGGGGGCCCCGACTCCCCCAACACGACCGCCGCAGACACAGGCTCCTCTACCTCCTGTACCTCCTCCTGAATCCCTAGCATTACATCCTTTAACACTACCTTCAGCTGTTTCCCCCCAACAGCGCCCTCAGCCTCCGACCTATCAGACTCCGACCGATCTCCCCTCTTCTTCCTGGGCAACGGCTCCTCGTCGCGGTGGACCACCATGCTGACAAAACAAACGACAAAAAATGACACCTAAAACGCAGCTCAAAAACCACTTGACCGTTACGACGCTAAAAGAACGACGCTAGAAGAACGCAAAACGTCGGTTCAATAAAAATGTTTTGTTTAAAGGTGAACCGTAAGCAACCTTGTATTTATTTAAACTTCGAACCGCCCAATTAATATTAAATTTTTAACAAAAATACAACAAACACTAAGCGTCAAAATAACAACTAGAATCAAATAAATTCCCTAACGCAATTCGATTCAAAATGTACCGCGAAGAATACTATTTATTTATTTTAAATTTTTTAAACCGCCAAATTAAATAAACTAGTTACTTCAAAATATTAAAATATCTAATTTATAAACAACACTTTATTTTTAAACGTGTAATTAAGAAAATAAGGTCGAGCGCAATCGGAATGAGGTAACCGAAAATGACCTTTCACTTAGTCACTTGGTAACTGTAACTGCTACACCTCTTAATTACACCAAAATCGATCTTAAAGGAACTTATAAGTACGCGTGTACTTAAATTACGGAAAATTTATATTAAAATTGTTTTAAAATTTACAGTTTTTGAGATATTTATTTGATTTAAAAAGGCTTAGATTTTTGTTTTTTGGTTATTATTTGATTATACGCGCACTATAAAAAATTTTACACACTTTTTGGTTGTTTTACCCGGTTTTTTACTCGATTTACGCGGTTTTTATTTTAAATTTATTATTAAAAATGCCTTTTTAAGTTATTTCGAAATTATTTTTGAATATTAGTTTAGTAGGCCTTTGTTTTATTAACTCCAAATTTATTTATTTTATTTTAAAACGCGGATTTGGTTTAAATTACAAAGAGAACGCGATTTATTTAGTTTTTATTTAGTTTAAATTCTGTTTTAAAATATTTATTTTACTGCCCTGTATTTAAAATTTGATGGCACACAATTATAAAAATAAAACACAATAAAAAGCAAAGCTTTAAATAAAATAATTCAACAATAAATAATAAAACCCTAGATAAAAACTTACTGTTATTGCTGAAGCGGGAGCTCGGCAAAAACACGTCCGCTCGCTTCAAGCGGCAGCTAGAAAGTAAATTTTGAATACACCAAAATAATAAGGAATGGCGTTAAAACGACGACGGCAACAGGCAGCTCGATACAACACGTTTAAACAGAAAACAATGTATTAACGGCTGTATGGTATAAAACAATTGATAACTGCATCTGTAGGAAATGAATGAAATATATGCAAAAGAAAACACATCGAATGGAAATTTTTTGTAGTCGCAACTGTGGAAATCGGCTTCTTGCGACAAGAGATGTCTTATATGTTTTGCATACTGGTAATAAAGGTCGTCACTAATCAAAGGTCAGTATAAAAAATTAATCTCCATCTTTAGTTAACCTAAAACCAAAACTTCAATGCGATACATATAGTGTTATAGCTACGACAAACTGTTAAAGTTTACAAGTTAATCGAAAAATGGAATTAAACCATGAAATTTTTCGCACAATAACTTTAAATTATCTCAACAAGAACGCCTCGACGAGTTGGTTTCCGTTTTCGGCACAAAAGCACCACATCAGTCAATAACTTCACGTTAGTATAGAGAATTCAAACGTGGACGAATTAGCCTTAGCGACGATCCACGAGCAGGTGCACCAAAAACGGCACCCACTCAGGAAAACGTCGATGCTGCGCGGAAGCTTATCAACGAGCATTGACATGTGTCATATCTCGAAATTGAGACACCATTGGGGATTTCAAAAAATTTTGCATGACAAATTGTGTGTAATACATCAGTTGCCTGTTGTATATAGCACCTGTTAACCGAAGAACAGAAAGGAGCTAGGGTGAATTGATGTCAAAAAACTCTAAACCATTTCCACGTAGAAAACTCTTAAAACGTGTACAAAATCGTGAGTGGTGATGAATCTTGGATTTACTCATACGAGCCAGAAAATAAACGCAGTTGCCTGTTTCGGTGTTCCAAGGTGAAGACAAGCCAACAAAAGTCATTCGTTCTCGGTGTCTCCAAAAAGATGATCGCAACATTTGTCTCGAAAGCAGGTCATGTAGTAACACTTCTCTTACAAAATTAAAGAACTGTTACTGCCGATTGGTATACAACAATTTGTTTGCTGCAAGTCAAAGCGTGGTTTTGAAGAACCAACTCCATGCGGCGAATCATCCTCCGCTAAGACAGTGCAAGTTCGCACGCAGATCACACGATAATTGAATTTTTAACGCAACAAAACGTCGAATTGTTAGACCATCCTTCGTACAGTTTAGACGTCCGGCGATTTCTGTACCATTCTGAAAATCAAGGATGGGTTGCGTGGTCAAAGTTCCAGTCTTCAGAAGAAGCAGACGATGCCTTCGAAAATGTAGAGAAGTAACTGCTTCCACAGTTTATTCGAGCGCATACAAGGGTGTATTAATCTTCGTGGAGAATACTTCGAAAAACAATGGTCTTTAAAAGATATCTGCTGTTGTATTCCAGCTCTATGTGCATTGGCTACGATCCTATGGGTATCCAAAGAGAAAAGCAACAATTCGACATTAGCTAGTACAAATTCTATGGATTAGCTGAGTTGTTCAAACGAAAGATGTGTCAACTGCGATAAACGAATGTAGTGGATTGTGGAATAATAATTAAATAAAAGTCGTAAGTTTGAAAGAAATGGAATTATTTGCTAGTAGTGACGAATACGAATTTTTTTTTAATAGACATGTGGCAGCTATCAATTAGAAATAAACAAAAAGCTTTGAAATGATTCAAGATTCAAGGATAACATTCATTTAAGTATACGATAGAATAAATCTAAAAGTTATAAATTAGATTTAGATAAGAGTTAACGAAATGAAAGTTCAAGGGTGAGATATATTTATATAGAGAAGGTACCGTCAAAGAAAAAAAAAGGCATAACGCAGAGCAATCAATTGACGCCATTTTTGTGTTGATACTGACGATTTAAAAAAAATGCGAAGTTGACCTATCCTCCTATTGCTATGCCCTACAGTTGACCCCTACTAGCAGATCTAACGGGTTTTTCGCTTGATCATACCGGATCTAACGAAAAACAATCCTCAGATCTCATTTTAAAATGTAAACACTTGTTTATTTAATAATTATTCCAAATATGTGAAGTTAGCCCACCCACAGACTTTAAATTTCTACATGTGATTACCATCAGCGGATCTAAAGTTATTTCGACCGGATCTTACCGGATCTAACGAAGAGTAGTCAGTTGACACCATTTTTGTCTTCATACTGACGATTTCAAAAAAATGTGGAGTTGACCCACCCACCTATTGTTAAGCCCTACAATTGAGCCCTAGTAGAGGATCTAATGTTTTTTTTTGTCAAATCATACTGGATCTACTCCCTGTATGTTTGTTGTGGTTTGTTTAGTATTCTTCTTAATCTTCTTTGGGGATTAAACCACTCATAGTTTTTAAAATTATCTTTATTAACGTTTCGATCCATAACCTAGATCGTTTTCAAAATAATAAAACTTCAAGTTTGACATTTATGACATAAATTGAAGGTGACTTTGATTTATTGATGTTCGAAATATTTGGTTTGAGTACACTAAGCAAAATTTTTAAAGTTTAAAGAATGATTGCCTTCAATTTGTGTTACGCCTGGGACCGACTTTTTAGGTAGAATACGCTTAACATGAAATCAGCTAATTAATTTTATTGTAAAATTCAATAACTGGGAATTGGAAAACATTTTTAACATGTTTCTATTTATACAATTTAGAGGATGGTTATTAAAAGTGTGCAATTGCATTATTAAAGGCTTAAGTAGTCGTTTTTTTATATTTATTTTGAAGGGGAAATCATTATGATTTAGGCTACCTCTTTGGTAGATTTTAACATTGTTCAGATACCAACACTGTTTAACGGAGATTGTATATGGTTGTGAGGTAACCTTATTGCGGGTTTACACTTGTCAGATACCAATGCTGTTTTACAGGAGTTGTTAATATGCTTCATCATCATCATCATTGGATCTTCATCTCAAAACTAGTTGAACACGTACCTGCACTTATTTATATTCTGAGCTAGTTTCCCTTCTATTGTTTTCTAATTTTATGTTTTATTTCACCGAGATTCAGTGAAGGGGGTTAAGCAACCTGTGGCTACCAAGATCCCCCAACACTTAGATATTTGCCGAAATATCTAGGTAGCATTGCAAGTTTTTCCTGGGTTTTCCTTGCAATATTAACATGAAATACAGCCTACATACATGATTTCTATTTATACATACAATAACTAATTATATAACAATAAGCACATTAACTAGAAAACCATTATTAATATTGCAAGGAAAACCCAGGAAAAACTTGCAATGCTACCTAGATATTTCGGCAAATATCTAAGTGTTGGGGGATCTTGGTAGCCACAGGTTGCTTAACCCCCTTCACTGAATCTCGGTGAAATAAAACATAAAATTAGAAAACAATAAAAGGGAAGCTAGCTCAGAATATAAATAAGTGCAGGTACGTGTTCAACCAGTTTTGAGATGAAGATCCAATGATGATGATGATGAAGCATATTAACAACCCCTGTAAAACAGCATTGGTATCTGACAAGTGTAAACCCGCCATAAGGTTACCTCAGAACAATGTTAAAATCTACCAAAGAGGTAACCTAAATCATAATGATTTTCTCTTCAAAATAAATATAAAAAAAGGACTACTTAAGCCTTTTAATAATGCAATTGCACACTTCTTTAATAACCATCCTCTAAATTGTATAAATAGAAACATGTTAAAAAATGTTTTTCAATTCCCAAGTTATTGAATTTTTACAATAAAAATTAATTAGCTGATTTCACGTTAAGCGTATTGGCTACTTAAAAAAGTCGGTCCCAGGCCGTAACACAAATTGAAGGCAATCATTCATTTAAACTTTAAAAATTTTTGCTCAGTGTACTCAAACCAAATATTTCAAACGTCAATAAATCAAAGTCACCTTCAATTTATGTCATAAATGTCAAAGTTAAAGTTTTTATTATTTTGAAAACGATCCTAGGTTATGGATCGAAACGTTAATAAAGATAATGTTAAAAACTATGAGTGGTTTAATCCCCAAAGAAGATTAAGAAGAATACTGGATCTAACAAAAAACATTCCTATGATCTCGTTTTCCTATTCTGAACTAACCTACACATTTCCCTGAATTAGGAATTTAAAAAAAAGTGAAGTTGACCTACTCACCTATTGCTATGCCCTACAGTTGACCTCTACCAGCGGATCTAAATTATTTTTTCAAATATGTGAGATTAGCCCATCCACGGACTTTTAATTTCTATAGGTGACTACCAACAGCGGATCTAACGTTTTTTCCACCGGATCTTACCGGATCTAACGAAGAGCAATCAATTGACATCATTTTTGTGTTAATACTGACGATTTCAAAAAAATGTGAAGTTGGCCTACCCACCTATTGATATGCCCTACAGTTAATCCCTAGTAGCGTATCTAACGGCTTTTTTGCCGGATCACACCGGATCTAACAAAAAATAGTCCTCTGATCTCATTTTAAAATGTAAACACCTGTTTATTTAATAATTTCTCCAAATATGTGAAGTTAGCTACATGTGATTACCATCAGCGGATCTAAAGTTTTTCCACCGGATCTAACGAAGAGCAATCAATTGACGCCATTTTTGTGTTAGTACTGACGATTTCAAAAAAATGTAACTTTGGTCACCCATCTAATGCTATGCCCTACAGTTGACCCCTACTAGCCGATCTAACGGGTTTTTCGCTTGATCATACCGGATCTAACGAAAAACAATCGTCTGATCTCATATTGAAATGCAAACACCTGTTTATTTAATAATTTCCCCAATTATGTTAGGTTAGCCCATCCTCAAACTTTCAATTTTTATCGGTGATTACCATTAGCGGATCTAACGCTTTTCCACCGAATCTAACAAAGAGCAATCAATTGACACCATTTTTGTGTTAATACTGACGATTTAAAAAAATATTAAGTTGACCACCCACCCATTGCTATGTTCTTCAGTCAACCCCAAGTAGCGGATCTAATGGTTTTTTTGCCAGATCATACTGGATCTGACGAAAAACAATCCTATGATCTCGTTTTCCTATTCTGAACTAACCTACACATTTCCCTGAAATGGGAATTTTAAAAAAAAGGTGAAGTTGGCCCACCCACCTTTTGCTATGCCATACAGTTTACCTCTACTATCGGATCTAAATAATTTTTCCAAATATGTGAGGTTGGCCCATCCACAGACTTTCAATTTCTATAGGTGGCAACCAACAGCGGATCCAACGTTTTTTCCACGGGATATAACGAAGAGCAATCAATTGACACTATTTTTGTGTTAATACTGCAGAATTTCAAAAAATATTAAGTTGACCACCCACCTATTGCTATGCCCTTCAGTCAACCTCAAGTAGCGGATCTAATGGTTCTTTTTCCAGATCATACTGGATCTAACGAAAAGCAATCCTATGATCTCGTTTTCCTATTTTGAACTAATCTACACATTTCCCTGAAATAGGAATTTTAAAAAAAAGTGAAGTTGGCCCACCCATATATTGCCATGCCCTACAGTTGACCCCTACTAGCGGATCTAAATAATTTTTCCAAACATGTTAGGTTAGCCTATCCACGGACTTTCAATTTCTATAGGTGACTACCAATAGCGGATCTAACGAAGAGCAATCAATTAACACCATTTTTGTGTTAATACTGACGATTTCAAAATAATGTGAAGTTGGCCTACCCACCTATTGCTATGCCCTACAGTTGATCCCTAGTAGCGTATCTAACGGCTTTTTCCACGGATCATACCGGATCTAACAAAAAACAATCCTCTGATTTCATTTTAAAATGTAAACACCTGTTTATTTAATAATTTCTCCAAATATGTGAAGTTAGTCCATCCATTGACTTTTCCACCGGAACTTACCTGATCTAACGAAGAGCAATCAATTGACACCATTTTTGTGTTAATACTGACGATTTCAAAAAATATGAATTTGATCACCCACCTATTGCTATGCCCTACAGTTGACCCCTACTAGCAAATCTAACAGTTTTTTTGCCGGATCATGCCGGATCTAACAAAAAACAATCATCTGATCTTATTTAGAAATATAAATACCTCTTTATTTAATAATTTTTCCAAATATGTGAAGTTAGCTACATGTGATTACCATCAGCGGATCTAAAGTTTTTCCTTACATGTGATTTTCCAATGCTCCACCCGAAGGTACTACATTGTCTAAAGTTTTTCCACCTGATCTTACCGGATCTAACGAAGAGCAATCAATTGACGCCATTTTTGTGTTAATACTGACGCTTTCAAAAAAAAGTAAAGTTGGCCTACCCACCTATTGCTGTGCCTTACAGTTGATCTCTACTAGCGGATCTAATGATTTTTCGCCGGATCACACCGAATCTAACAAAAAACAATCCTCCGATTGAAATGTAAACACCTGTTTATTTAATAATTTTTCCAAATATGTGAAGTTATTCCATCCATCAATTTTTCCACCAGATCTTACCTGATCTAACGAAGAGCAATCAATTCACACCATTTTTGCGTTAATACTGACGATTTCAAAAAATGTGAAGTTGACCTACTCACCTATTGCTATGCCCTACAGTTGACCTTTACTAGCGGGTTTTTCGTCGGATTATACCGGATCTAACGGAAAACAATCGTCTGATCTCATTTTGAAAAGCAAACACCTGTTTATTTAATAATTTTTCCAAATATGTGAAGTTAGTCCATTCCCGACTTTAAATTTCTACATGTGATTACCATCAGCGGATTTAAAGCTTTTCCGCCGGATCTTTCCGGATCTAACGAAGATTAGTCAGTTGACACCATTTTTGTCTTCATACTGACGATTTCAAAAAATGTGGAGTTGGCCCACCCACCTATTGCTAAGCCCTACAGTTGAGCCCTAGTAGCGGATCTAATGGTTTTTTTGTCGGATCATACTGGAACTAACGAAAAACAATCCTTTGATCTCGTTTTGAAATATAAACAACCGTCTATTTAATAATTTTTTCAAATATGTGGATTTAGCCCACCCACCAACTTCAAATTTCTATAGGTGATTACCATCAGCGGATCTAACATTTTTCCCATTGGATCTTACCGGATCTAACGAGAAGCATTCATTTGGCACTATTTTTATGTTAATACTGAAAATTTCTAAAAAGTTTCTAGAAAAATCTGTGGATCTAACCGGATCTAACAAAATGCAGTTGAATACGTTTAAATTCAATTGTGTTTTGCGTTTATAAGTGGGCACGTAGCAACATTCCTAAGTTATTCCAAGAATTTCAATACCATAACTGGAACAAAATTTGTGTAAGATCGGCTAAGAAGAAATTTGCCGTTTTGATAAAACAACGTACAATTGTTACGTTTTTATTAATCGCTCTTTATTTAATATATAATTATTTTTTAAAATCTTTTAATAATCTTCATTTGATGTATAATAATGAAGCTGCACTTAGTGACTCAAACAATTGTACATTTTTATTGTAGGTATGGTTGAGAAAACTTGTCTTCATCCAAGAGGAAAGGGCCTAGGTGGAAGCAGTATAATAAACGCCGGCATGTATGTACGTGGCAACATAGATGATTATGACTCATGGGCAAGGGCCGGGAATAGTGGTTGGTCATTTCATGAAGTCTTACCATATTTTATAAAGTCCGAAAACTCTCAAATCGATGGAGATTATGGCTACCATGGTATCGGAGGTCCCCTTAACGTTGAGTACCACATACCAAATAGTCCCGTAGCGAAAGCCTTTATAGAAGCGAATCAAATATTAGGCCGCAAAATTGTGGATTACAATGGTAAAGAACAACTAGGAGTAGCTTATACTCAGTTTAATTTGATTAATGGTCATCGACTCAGTACTGGCAAAGCATTTTTATCAAAAGCAAAAAGACGTAAAAACCTAAAAGTTCTACCTTACAGTTATGCAAAGAAGATAATGATAAATGATAACAAAGAAGCGTACGGAGTTGTATTTGATCACAAAAAAACTACATCTTTTGCACACGCAAAGAAAGAAATCATAGTATCTGCTGGAGCTATAGGTTCACCACACCTTCTGATGTTATCAGGAATTGGTCTAGCAAATGTTCTATCACCGTTAAATATTCCAGTTGTTCACGAGCTACCGGTTGGTAAAAACTACCAAGATCATCCAACGATCTTTGCTTTACTTTTTACAACAAACTATTCAGAGCCTATAAAGAGTTTCTACGAATATTCCAAGGATTATCTAAACGGTATTGGAGGGTTTACAATAGGCGCAAATGCACAAGCTGTTGCATTTCTTAGAACGAAATCTGCTACTACAAGAGTCGGTGTTCCCAATATTGAAGCAATACTGATTCCTCAAAACTCCTCCAATGATTTTTTTCAGCGGGCGTTTAATTATGCAAATGAAACATACAATGCACATTGGCCGCAAGTTGATTCCACGAAAACTTTTAGCGTATTTTTGATGCTTCTACATCCTAAATCAATAGGCTCTATTTCTTTACGATCATCAAACCCTTATGATTATCCAAATATTGACGCAAACTTTTTATCAGATGAAAATGATGAAGATATTCAAACTCTGTATGAAGGTATTAACATGCTTCAGGAAATGATAGAAACAGGCCCATTTAAAAAAATTGATACAAAATTGCATTATTCGGTGTTGCCGAGCTGCAGTGATTATAAATATTACTCCAAAGAGCAATGGTTTTGTCAAATTCGCCAACTTACAACCCATATATATCATCCCGTAGGAACATGCAAAATGGCACCGCATCCAAATGAAGGTGGTGTAGTTGATAATGAATTGAAGGTGCATGGAGTTACAAGGTTACGTGTAGCTGATGCCAGTATAATTCCAGAGTCTACATCTGGCCACACAAATGCACCCGCTATCATGATAGGCGAAAAACTAGCTGATATATTAAAACAACAAAATTAGTTAATTTTAAATTCTGGGTCTAAATAAATTGTAACCTAACCCTTTCGCTCTGTTCTACCATTTTCTATTATTATTTTATAGGTTCACCTCGCCTCCGCGTAAGAATCATACGATTTTTTGTTTTGATCGTTTTAGCAACGTTTTGGAAAATATGTTGCTTTGTAGTACACATCCCGAGGGAAGACCACTCCTAGTCACTTTATTTACACAAAATCTTGAAAAAAAATCCAAGTGAAATTAATAGCTTAGGTGGTGTCTGTAACTTGTACTCGTTCTATTTGAACATCCAGACACCAAGAAGAATTAGATTAGATTAGATTTATTTGGGAAGAGTGACATATGCCACACGCACTTAGGCCTCCTACTGGGCCCATTGTGCCGCCTTTCCTTGCCCTAAGTTGGTCCTTCATTACTCAACCACCCGACCTTACAGGTGAATTTGAGAATGTCAGACAGGGGGTGTCTCGAATTCCGGCTTTCTCAAGCCAGAAACCCCCTAGCATGGATCCTCAAAGTCGGGCAAGTGCCGGGCAGGTGCATAAAACGTGCTCCGCCGTCTCATCCTCCTGTTGACAGCCGCGGTAGGTGGGGTCGTCTGACAGACCCATCCTGTGCAGATGCTTACTTAGTATGCAATGCCCGGACAGAATACCCACTAGCAGTCGTAGTTTCTGTCTTAGCAAGCATATGACAAATTTTTCGATTTTGGTCATGGAAGCCCTTATAAACATTTTTGCTGCAAGCAGCTTGTTGTATAAGCTTATGACGGCGGTGGGTTATTTGTCTTATCATAGAGAACATCACCGATGACGCAATAATAACCGAATGCGCAGGGCCGACAAAACCCCGAGCCACTCCCTGCATCGCCAAAGAATCTGCCTGTTCGTTGCCATATATTCCTAAATGCCCTTTGATCTAAACCAGTTCAAGAGTATTAGAAGCGGGCTCGGGAATGCGATGGCATTGGTGTATTACCCCCAAAAGGAGCTTCTGCTTATTTAAGCTCAGAAGAGCTGATCTACTATCGCTCTGAATGCGTATAGCTTGTTTGTCCCAATTTGGTTTCTTGTCAAGTCTGATGCCCAGGTAATTGACCTCTTCTGATAGAGTCAGAGAAGTTTGAAAGAGCATTTGGCAATCTGGTAACCATCAGCTTTCTTTTATTGGAAACCAACGCCAGCCCCGTTTTATTGGGGTTGATGGTTAGAGAGTTATCGGAGCACCATAGCTCCGTGATCCTTAGTGCTACTTGCATCAAATTACACAATACTTGTTCGAATTTGCCGACTATTAAAGCAGCTATGTTGTTCGCATAACTTATCGTGTAGAAACCTGCCTCATTAAGGCGTTGGAGAAAGCTGTCTACTACTATGTTTTATAGTAGCGGTGACAGCACGCCCCCCTGGGGATAGCCTTTACCTACCACCCTAATTACTGAGGCTTCCCCAACATTAATGTGTACCCGTGGACATCGCAGAATCTACATTGTTAGCTGCCGAAGGGTGTCCTCAGCTCCATGTGCCCGCAGAGCTCTGTCAATGCTTGCGAAGGTGGTTTCGCTTGGCGCACCCTTAATATCATTAATTGCGCCTAAGACGGACATGTTGTTGTTAAGGGTTTTCTCAATCTGTCCTACAACAGCGTGGATGGCAGACTCCGGGGATTTTCCTGGTATGAAGGTGTGCTGGATGGGTGGATAAGAAAGCATTATCTTCTTCCTCATATTATTGTCGCACAGTCTCTTCAAGGTCTATAGCAAAAAAGACGTAAGACTGATCGATCTGTAGGATTTAGCCTGGTTTAGGAATGAAGACAACTCTAACCTCTCTCCAACTGCTGGATGTATCTAAAAGCAATATAACCCTTAAAAAGTACCACAAGGAATGGTGCCAACCTCTCCATATCCCACTGTAGTAGGTCGGTGAAGATGCCATCCATTCCGGGGACCTTAAACGGTTTGAGAGTTGAGATGACCTATTTCATTTTTCTTTCATACACTACCCGGTTGGATACCTCCCAGGTGGGTTGATCCACCCCGTATAAAGAAGGTTGTGATACACTACCTCGAGAGTGGGTGGCCGCGAGTAACTCAGTTGTTTCTATCTCGTTGGTGGTGTACGTACCATCCACACGTTTCAGGCAGCATGGCTGATGGAGAGGATCTTTGGACAAAATCCTGTTGATGCGAGAGATTGCATTGACTGACTCGACAGAAGGTTTTCCATGAGTCTCTCTGTCGTCTTCTAATTACCGTTTTGTATAGTGGCTGGTGGCTTTTATAAGCCTCCCAGTTAGCCATACTTCTGGTGTTTTTGCCTTGTTGAACAGTTTGCTAGGGTCTATTTCAGCTTCTGCAGTTCCTCGCCCCACCATGCTGTGATGGAGCAAGTAGAATCTGTTCTGATCGGGCATGCCTGTTCAAAGGACTCTACGATGGAGTTCTGAAGAGAGACCGAGTATTCTTGTAGCTCTTCTATTGTTTTTGGGTTGTTAATGCATTGTGATGCCAGAAGTCGTTCCTCCAAGCTGTCTAAATAGACAGATCTGTTGGTCGCTTTTGGGTTCCTATATTTCTTACAGACAACTTCTGCTGCCTTTATTTAAAGCTTAACCATCTGTGATCTGACAGTGTTGCTTTAGGCTTCACCTGCCAGTTCAAGATATGCCTTGAAATGCCTGCCGATGCCAGGATTCAGTCGACGACTGTCTGAAAGTGAGATATCACCAACGAGGGTTTGCTGCCCCAGTTAAGAGTCTTCAGATTCTTACTCGATATGTACTCGAGTAGTAGTTTTTCACGAGGGTTTGTGTCAACACTATCCTATACCATATGATGTGCGTTGGAGTCGCATCCGATAATAAGATGCTTTTTATGCCTATCGCAATGATCAATAACTGCCGTCAACTCCAAAGTAGGTGGGTCTTGGTCAATTGGAAAATAGGCTAACACCAAGATTATGTCAGTAATTCTTCCCATTCTGTAACTGATCTGAGCAGCTGAGACGTCACGGCGACTCAGTTGTGGCAGAAAGAGAGCATCGATGTGCTCTAGTATGTAAATGCATGCCCTAGGCTTAGGTTGGTTACTAGCCGCAAAGATAGTACCATTTAGGCTTCGCAGACCCGAGATTCCTGAGCTTACCACCCAGGGTTCTTAGATAAAGGCAATTGCTCAGGTGTTCGCATAACGATGCTGCAGCCGTCTGGCAATGTCAAAGGTTTACCTGTATTACATTTAGTCTCGCTATTGAACTGCGATGGATTTGACTTGCGTTTTTAAGCCTCACTGGGCGGGCTATCCAGTGACGCTTTTTGATACTCCTCCGCCAGCCACTCCACTAGCAACGGGTCACAGTCTGCTGTGTCTATCTGCCTGCTTGACGCTGTCGATGGTTCGCATACCTTAGCCTCCTGAGATTGCTGCAGGAATGGAGCTCGCTTTAGCTGCTTAGGAGGTGACGGTTGACTTTACTGTTGCGCGGCAGCCGGTTGGCCTGCCTTTGCAGCAGGTTGAGACTTATGGATTTTAAGATTCAGGGAAATGAGCTTGTAATGCAGCTTGCCTCCCCTAATGCTGATAGTCTCTCTAGCGCCTTCCTCAACGCCCTTGGGGTTGATCTCTTATGGCGATGTTGAAGACGCACCACTTAGGTGTGTCAGCCCAGGGGTTCTGCACACGCAAACGCCTTTGGACGACACCCATGTCTTCCGGAGTCCCGGAATCCATAATGCCGCCTTCAGGAGTCTAGGTAGCAGTCCCACCTGGACGACTGTAAAGCGTGCAGCCTTCCACAGTTGTGGAAGGTTGCCAACCGCTTCCGTAATCCATGCAGGGGAGTGGTCGTCCAGTACCTTTTCAATGGCTAGTTGCAAGGATTTTGCTTGAGCCTTGGTAATCTTACCCCCAAGGGTTATTCTTATCTATGACAGCCACGTGGAGGTACCTAGTGGCTGCCTCCCCGTAGCTTTTCATGCTCCGCACCTTGGTCTCTGCAGGCCTGGGTGCGGTTTCGAAGTGGAAGGTTAAATATCAGCACCCCATTACGTTCATCAACAGCCGATGCCACAGTCGTCGCAGGACTAGGAGGCCACTAATGAAAACTTCTGCTTGAACTTCCCACAAATATCATTTTTCTGGAACCTCTTAGGAATTTCAGCTAAATAATCCGAATCATTTAAATTTTGTTAGGTGTAAACATATTTGTTTTCTGTATCCGCATAGTTCTTTAGTTTCAACCACATTTAGGAGCTAAATTTAAATGAAGTTTCTTAGGATTTGAGTAACCGTATGCTTAATAGTTTAGTTTTAGGTAATTTAGAAAATTAAAAGTACCCTTTCAAGCTATTCATTATAAGTGTAATAAATATAGTAAACGCCGCACCGTAGTGTCCTATAAAGCAGTTTTTCTAATGGGCAGCGGGATATGATCATAACTTGAGTTGGAGTACCCTTATTTACGTGTTTAAGAAATTAGGTAATAAATCAATTTTTCATTGTGGAGTGGTTGTTTCAGCAAGTTGCACAATTAAGATTTAGTAACAATTATTTCAAAACCTAAAGTTCTTGTTTAAGGTTAATAATAGTTGTTCCAGCAAATTGTATAGTTAAGATTCGGTAGCAATTAATTAAAAATCTATGTTATTGTAAGTAAATTTGTGAATATAAATTTAGCTGTACTAATTTTCTATTGAGTTTTGTTTCAAGCCACCTCGCTTACGCTCCAATATAGCATGTTGTCTATACTAAAATTAGTCCGTGTCATTAGACATGGTGTATCAATGTGTTCTGTGTGTTAATTAGTACATGTTGCAGTTGACAACTTTATTTTTTAGCTTTTAAGCATTTTAGGAATTTGTTGTATTGTTATTGCGTTGCTTTAAATTTGGAGGGTCTCCTATTGAAAAGACATTTCTTTGTTTCGCTGTACCATACCTTTTTTTAAATTTTTCCTTCATTCTATTTTAAGAGCATTTCACCCGTTCTATTGGGTTCAATAATTTTATTCTTTTCCTTTACCTTTTTGGACTCGACCTCAGAGTGTAAAAATCTCTGCCCACCGCCTACCACATCCATTCTTCACGGCTTCAAAATTTCTATGAAGTAGCTAGATTCCCTCTAGAACTACGAGTTTCCTTGGTTCAGTGCAGAATAACAGAACCCTATCCTGAGTGTCTCGTGTTAACTGAGGTACCGTAGCACTTAACTGCGTAACCAGTCTGAAAAACTCGACATCTGATAAACCCCCAATAGCTGCATCAAACTTTTTTCCGTAAGAAAATTTTAGGTTTTTAACGTGCAGTTTAAAATGGAATTAAATTTTTAATTCAATTAGGGAATATTTAAATTTTTGGAAAGGATATTGGGTTTTTTGATAACAAATACTTACTTATGCGGAAGCATGTCTACAACTTAGTAGTTTTAAAGCAGAATGAAAAATAAGTATGGAAGATTAAGTTTTTTAAGGACCAATTGTATGATCTTTGTATATGATAAAATATACTGCGCGTGTAAATATAACAGTCTTTCCATTCGTCTTTGTACAATTCTAGTTAATGCTTTTGACACGTGTGCTGTCAAACTTATTGTTCGAAAATTTTCACATCTATTCGAGTCTCTTTTTTTTTGTATAGTGCCTATGATGTTGCGTTTGAAATTTTTGGGTATCTCGTCTGTCGTATATATATATATATATATATATATATATATATATATTGCTATGTACTAACTGTATTTATCGATCTGCAGGCTTGGGCAGCCATATAAATTATGCTATGAATTAACTGGAACTATCAATCGCCGACTTTGGGCTGTGCAATAAACACTTGATATGATATCGTCGTACTCGGTATCAATGGCGTATTCTTACTTGACTCCACCTCTCTGTGTTTATCTCAATCAAACTACACTCCCACTAAGGTTATTATTCTGCCTCGACTAGCTTTTATTTTGAATTATAAAATGAAGTTAATTCAATTCCATATAATGAAAACAACTATTAATTACAGGTTTTGAAAATTAATAAAATACACTTTTCAATCAATCAATATTATAAGTCTTATTTATTTCAAAAATTTATATGTTTTGCTATCAATCTAAAGTGACCAAAAACTATTCTTTTTATCAAAAGAAGCCTGGAATGTTCAAAACCCCTTTATTATATTACGTACTTTCAACGTAGGCAAAGTTTGTTGCTGACTCAGTTACAACTATTTTATATTAATTAAGCAATTTATTATTCAAATTCAAATAAAAAAATATGTCTTAAAACTAAAAAGATCTAACCTGGTCTGTGTGCTTCTTCATTTCTTTCTCGCAACCAAAATTATCGACGCATCCATTGTCAACTAACATCAATTAGAATTCTCCATGCATTATTACACCATCCATCGTATTTGAAATCATTTTCCACCAATTCGGAATTATTATATACCCATTTAAAATATTATCTATCCACACGCTTGAATTATTACATTTAAATTATTGTCGTCACCCTCAAACTTGGATTATTATACACCCTGGAATTATTCTCACTAACCTCAGACTTAGAATTATTATTATCACACTTAGATTTATTATCGTCCAACTTAGAATGTTATCGTCCCCCTCTGAAGCCCTATTATTATTATATTTTAGTTTAAATAAATTCCCCAAATTCTACTTACGTTCATCGGCATTAAAAATTTTCATATTCGTAGCACTATCTGTCATTAAACACTTTTACTATCAAAATATTATTACGTACGCGTTACTCTTTGATTCATAGTGACGCAGCTTGGCCTTGTTGAGTTGAAAACTGACCTCCGTTATCATTCTCGCTGTTAATATATGGTTGATATCCCACGTCGTCTGTGGGTTTGGTTTGTTAATCTTAACCAATGAGGTCCTTCTACTTCCTACACTTAAAGTGGTTTTCTGATGTAACATTCTCGGCCTTTCGAGTAATTGTTGTTTGCTTACAGATGCTCTGTTATCAGACCATGCGGTGTTTTGAGAAAATAATCGCTTTTCCATATTATACACAAATACTTGATGCAATTCGACTTTCAATTTTCAAGTATATTTATCTATTTACGCATTTTTAATTACCTTTACTATTAAAAATTGTTAATTGTTTGTACGCACTTGCACTACGCTTCTTTAAGTTTTATCTCTTATCTCCGTATTATCATAACTGATTAGAATTCTTTTGAATACGTGTTTAATTACATTTATTATCATCCTCTTCTAAATACGCCTGCTTCTACTGAAAAATATAGTTATCTGCCTTACCTAAATTTACTGAAGCTCTATATACCGGGTGTTAAATTTTCGTTATTTACCTAATGCATAAATTACTTATTTCTATTCTAACTATGCGTCCTATTGTTTCTATTTGCGTCGCTTAAAACTACTTATACTCTATATACAGGGTGTTCAAAATTTACTATTTACAAACTATCCCAATTACTCAATTTTCTCCTAAATAAATGCAGTTTTCTGCTTCCTATTGTGATTTCTGATTACTACATAACCATTGCTATAAAATACACCCTTAAACAACCCCTTATTACAGCAATATATATTGTGGTAAAGAAAGAACAATATGCGCTTTGATAAGAAAACGCACTTTCAAAAATCAGTCTAAATTAATACATAAACGAAAATAGTACTAGAGTTACATCATTTATTTTTGTATAATTATCCAAAAGCATTATCTATACAAAACACGGACGTAAGTTGAAAGTCTGGCCGCGATAATAAATGTTAAGACAACGATTACAATAGCAAATAAACTCGATGACACGAATATACGAAGGAGTTGCATCAGAAAACAGCTTCAAAAATACAAGGAATATTAAAGACAAAACCTGGTTGGTTGAAACAATCTGCAAAACTGCTTGAAAACCCAACCCAGATGTAGTGGGAAAAGGCTATTTAACACCCATCGGTGATAAGACCAGTCAGTTTCCACCTGAAGCACGTCGAAACCACGACACTTTGAACTGGAAATCTACGCGTCAAATAAATAAAGTTTAGAATATATCAAATTTATGTTATTGTGAAAGTAATGCTGTGCAACAATTACGTTAAGTATACATGAAGAGTTTTTGCCGTTTTTTTTTAGAAAACGTGAGTAGAAATTGGGTAATTAATTTATATTAAATATTTATAATCATATAGGGCTTCTAATTGGATTCTAATCCGCGCCGGAAATAATTACAATTCTAATTGGCTTATGGTACAATTCTGGTACAATTCTAATTTTAATTCTGAAATAATTCGTGATACTAAGTAACCCACGATTTAAGAGGTATTTAAGGGAAGATATTCAAAGCATATGCAGAGAAATATAAGATAAAGAAGTACGAGGTGATTTTTGGAAAGCAAGGGGTAACTGTACTGAAATATTGGTTCGACAAAGCAGAGCATTGGTATTCGATTGAAGACAGATCCACAACACGAAACAACATATCACAGGTCAGATCTACTTAATTTTAAGATATTTTTCAATTTAAATTTTAATACTGAATTTATTCAATTTATTCAAAACTTGTAAAGAAGTCAACAAGAAACATTGCATACGTTAAACTTACGTAATAAATCGTAAAGAGGTCTAGAACGTTTCAGATTTTTTGTAAAGAGGTAGTTTTTGGTGACTTTATTTTAAATCAAAGGTATATAAATTTTGGGCTAAATAATCCATCTGATATTAATCGATTGAAGGGTGTATTTAAAGAATTTTAAAAATTGTAAATATTATTTCCTTTCATTATATGAATGTTGATTCACTTTGTTTATCAATTCAAACAGGTAATCATAAAGGGGTGAAAAAGAAAATTGATCATCGTAACGTTGTGCACTCTGTGTAAATTAAAAAGGGCTAGCCGTGGCATAATAATAAAAGTAAAAGATTAAATTGAGAGAACACACACGGGGGCGTTAAGTAGAACGTTCCTTACACCGAGTACGGCGTTATCATATCAATTTTTACATGGCGGCTCAACGCTGGAGCTCGATTTAAGGGAAATTACAGAGAAGAAAAGGGTGTCTCTACGATTATTTACAGCAATATATATATATATATATATATATATATATATATATATATATATATATATAATTTTCACGTTTTATTTGCTGAATATTAATTTAAAATAATTCAATTTATTGCTGCAATCCCCAATAAATTGAATTATTTTATATATATATATATATATATATATATATATATATATTACTCATATTTAGACCAGGGTAGAAAATTAATTAACGACATCAAATAATTTTAATCACCGTGTATAAGGAAGCTTTGGGAAAAATTACGCGTAATTAAATGCCTAGTAAAAATATTTAAATCATTCAATTAGAATGTAGGGTTTGTATAGAATTTTATTAGATAATACGCGTTATTAAAACCGTGGAGCATAAAAATTTATTCGTTTCATTAAAAATAAGGGATTTAAATTACTCACTAGACGCTTTCTATAAAAAAGAAGCAGAATTAAAATGCTCAACTTGTATGTAATTTAATTGTTCCAAGTATAAAGAAACAAACAGAAATTACGTGCGAAATTTATAGTAATTAATTCAATTTTTAAGTAACGGGTAGTAAACAAAGTGTACAAATAATAATTAATATTTAATTAGTATTCGCTAAAAATTAAAGGGTAGAAGTCAATGCCATTCATTATTATTTTAATTGGAGTTAATTTAACCATTAGTAATATATAATAAGCATAAAAGCCTGTGTAAATCCAAGGTTAAAATACCATAAAAACAAAGCTCGGAGAATTATATTTAAAACATTCATTAGGAGCACACCTGCAAACTTTTAAATGTCAAATTCTAATAAATTCGAGCTGATAAACATGCAGATTCTACGTATATTGGAAACGGTCGGATGTTTGGTTATTTAACTCAAGTAAGTCACGTCTCGAATCCACGTGGATAGTAAAGAATATCGATTTGTACCACTCAGATCAGGGTAGAAAGAGACGGATAAAACAGGTAAACAGAGACACAGATAATAAAAAGCCGGATTTGAGCAACGTCACGAGGTTTACGATTGGTGAAAATAAGATGCAGATATGAGAGGTGGAAACAACAATTTCTAGATAAAATTAATTAGTTATTCGCAGACGCGTTGCGAGGCGTGTGAAAAGTTCTTAGATTTTCAACTTGGACGTGTGCAAATTTAATAGAATCGCTGTGCCGGACTGTCAAAAAGGAAACATAGAATGCGAAATTCTGAAAACTGTCCGTTGCGGGACAAAACCGACGTGCAAGCGCGCCATTATATAAACCCGTGTTTACAGGAGTTTCGCTTTCTTAGATTTTCAATTTTTATTCAATACTTTAAAACAGTTTGCTCTTTATTTTTTGCTGTTATACCATTCTTCAAGCAGAATACGTGCTACGATACAAGTTATTATGCTTTAGTGCACTTACAGAAGATAGATAAGGTAATAAAGTCTAGTTATATTTGCGGGTATTACTGTACCAATTATCTAAAGTAGTAGCGATAAATAAATACATTGAAGTATGCCGCTTTGTATAGCGTGAACGAATTATGAATTGCTTTGCTATTTTTCGGGGGTGTTAATAATCAAATGTTATTCGTAAACGTGATTGGATCCACAAAACAAGACTTAGATATACATAGATGAGTTCCTGAAAAGCCCTGAAACTATTTTAGATGAATGGTGGTGTAGAAAAATTTTAAAAGCGGTCAGAATCTGAGGACGTAAACATAACCCAGTTGGAATGGTGAAATTAGCAAGGACGATGTAACATTGAAGCCACGAGTGCAGTAACCTTCAGGAAAATTATACAATTTTGTTCGAACTTTGATGTTTTGGTGTGTGTTGGATATTTTTACAATTTGTTTGATAAAATAGACAGTAGTGAATTTGTATAAACAACAATTTTTTAATTTTAAGGTGAAATTTTCTTGTTTAAGTAGAAAGGGGTATTTAGTATTTATGTTCTGGATTATGATGAAAATTTGGGTATGTCTTTGAGCTCAATTAGACTAACCTGTTTGATTAACGTAAAGGGGTGGAAGATGCTCCCTTTTATTCAGACTTAGGTCTGCACATATTGTAACTTAATTAGTATGCATCCTACCAGGACTTTAATTCTGGATGCAAATTAAAAATGATGACAAATTTAAACTTGAAATTTTATGATACTGAAATTTATGCTGCAATTTAATTTTGAAATTTTAATGTATTATGAATATTGATGTAAATAGAGTTAACGTTGATGTTTGTGGTAGGAATGTGTTTTTTTTTTATGAATGAGGATGAAAGTTTTAACTAGGTGAGCAGCCGAGGCGGAAAGAGTAAAAAGGCGACTATCAGAAAAGATTCAACAGGGCGAGAATCACAGCAAATCTTGGTGCCCAATTCGAGAGGCTCGAATTTTTTTTTCTCTGGTGAGGCTTTTTTGTAGGTTTCACAGCATAATCTCTGGGCGGCCCAACGCTGGGGCTCGATTCGAAAACCTTAGTTCCCGAATAATGGTGACGATCACAGCATATACATATATATATATATATATATATATATATATATATATATATGTATATAGCTTACAAGTTGGAAAAGACGTTCTGTTACTGCCTGTCAAGCGGTTCTTAAACTTTCTGCTTGCACTTTATCTGTACGAGGGACACTATTTATGTATTGAGAATAGAAAGAATAAACAAATGAATTTGATGAAAAATACTTTTATTTCTTTTTAAAATAATCCGCCTTTAAGATCTATACACTTTTGCATGCGATTGAACTACCCTTCAAAGCACTTTGTCCAGTCAGAAGATGGTAGATTCAAAACATGCATTTTGAAGGCCTCCACCGCTTCATTGGGCGATGAAAATCGTTGTCCACGCAGTTTACCCTTAATTACTGGAAACAAGAATCAATTTGATCTTTTGTGTGTTCAAATACCCGTTTGTTGCATGTAATGTGTATAAGCTCGCATTTTCATGATGCAAAATGATTCGTCGTTTTGGGTGGGTTTCTCTTAATTTACCAAAAACTTCAGGCAAACAAATGATCCTATACCACGCTGGACTAACGGTCTTTTGATTTTCGAGAGCTACAGTTGCCATAGGACCGGTTTTCGTGAAGAAAAATGCTACCATTTGCTTCTAAACGCTTCTAGAACGAACAACTTTTGTTGACTTTGCTTCACATTGAAACGCCCAAATTGCCGACTGGCGTTTTCTTTCTGGCTCATACGCATAAATCCACGACTCGTCACCTGTGACGATGTTGTATACCGCTTTGGATGCACTACAGTTGTATTTTGAAAGCATTTTACGACACCGATCAACACGAGCATTTTTTGAGCATCTGCCAACAAATGTGAAATCCAACGCGCAAACAGCTTCCGAACACACAAGTGTTCGTACAAAATCTTATGTATGCTGGTCATACTAATGCTTAAACATCTCTCGATTTCTTAATATGTCACATGACGATCTTCTTCAGGTGGTTTTCGCGCAGTATCGATATTTTTCGCCACAACGACCGATTTTGGACGACCCTCTTCCCGTGAGCGAAACATGTCCACGTTTGAATTCAGTGTGCCAGCGATATACAGTGACTGTGGATGCCCCTTCATCGCCAAAGATTCAATTCAGTTGATTTATGCATTGTTCTTGAATTAGACCACGTCGAAAGTCATAATAAATCATAGCTCGAAAATGTTCGCTAGTTAATTCCATATTTTGGCTGCGATGAAATTTTAAACACTGCAAAAAACACAAATAGTGCTCGCAGGTCAAAACGTTCAGAGTACTTATAACCTCAAAAAGTCAAACTATACGATGGCAATTTCAGATTTCATCTGCCAAAACCAGTGTTGCCAGTTCTCAATACATAAGTAGTGTCCCTCGTACCCGGCGCCTTACGATTTCTCAGACCCTTTAATGCTAATTCAAACTCATCTCTAAGTATAGGATATCCCAAGTCATCGTTTTCAATGTCTGATTCTTGTTCTCCTGCATATAAATTCCCTATATATTCTTGCCATTTAACCACTTTCTATAACGACGCTTCCTCTCGCGTCCCTTACATTTTTGCTATACGGTTTTATATCCCTATAATTCATTCTAATTAGTTTGTATGCTTCGTCTGTCTTTCCTATTTCCATCTTAGTTTGTACCTTGCACTTTTCACCAATCCGTTGATCTTTAGCTTTCCTGCATTTGCAAATAATTTCCTCTTTTATGGCTTTGTATCTCTGTTTTCCTGTTTCGTCTGATCTATTTTTGTGTTTTCGTTTTTCTTCTATTAAATTCAGGATATCTTTTATTATCGATGGTTTCTTATTTTCTTTTTGTGTATACTCCAGAATAACTCTGGCCGCCATGCCTAAGCTGGATTTAATGTTATTCCATTCTGTTTCTACTTCTTTTGTATCAGAAATTTTAGCGATATCTTTCAACAATTCATTGCCCTTTTTTCAAATCTTTCGTGGATATCTTTATCTTTTAGTTTCTCAAAGTCAAAGTGCTTTTTTCCGTTTCATTTTTCAAATTTTTTAATTTAAGAGCGGCCTTCATAATTACGATGTTGTGATCAGTGTCTATATCTACTTCTGGTTAGCTTCTACAGGCTCTTACTTGATTCCTAAACCGGTATCAACCATTGTCAACAATAATTAGAAAACAATAGGAGGACCGAGCTGTATCTAGGCTGTGGAAATTTCAGGGAACGGTGTAGGCTAGCTCAGAATAGAAACAAGCGGTGGTACGCGTCCAACCAGTTTCAAGACGGAAAACCTAATGATGAAAAAAGTAATTGCACTTAAATGTGATGATTAATATAAACAATTACAGGAGTTTGTTATGAAACCAGCTAATGTTTTTTAAAATTTATTCAATATTTAATAGAGCCATTCATTGCTCATTGACGACGTTGCTCTTTGCATCTTTCACGAGTAAGTACCTCCTCAAATAAATACAAGAAACTGAATAGAAAAGTATTCATGATGTCTACATCATCATCTGTAAACGACCGATCGTACATAATCGCGCCCCTTCGTCAGTCAGCATAGACTTTTTGAACTTGGCCACTTTGTAACATTTTCTAGCGCTTCTAAATGTGTAAACGATATCAACTTGAGGTTCATCCTACACAAGGCGTCACAATTGTGCATTTATCGAATGCTGCCGATTTTAACTGACTTGGAAGCGGTGTTCACGGCCGCTTCATGAAACATGAACGTCTGTTGTTATTTGTGTTGATGGTGGTTGTCCATATACTAGAAGTAGCATTATTTTATTGATAGCGTGGCCTAAGTAGCAAACTCGTGCTTTTGGTAGGTACTAATTATTTTTAAATAAATCACGTGTTACACCTAATTTTTTTGAATGTAACTACTCCACCTTATAGGCGGCAGAATTACCACACAACGTATGAGGGGTTCGTGTTTAAAGTTTAAGCCCAGGGTAAAATGTATGGAAAGCGGCTTTTCGTACAAAAAGACCCTCAAATAAGATCTTTCAGCCAGCTAAGTTTTTCAACTTAGGGCAGAGATATGAGCAGGGGTCGTAGGTTGGTATACGATAAAAAAATGAAAATTATGGACGCCACCGTATCTTACTAATAACTGTAAAGTCTAACAATCCAAAGATAAAATACGGAAATCTTCGAAAAGAAAAAAGATATTTTCTGAACAACCAAAAAACATAATACTTACTTACTTTTAATACTGCAAGCTTGAATTGGAACGATGATCTCGTACTGTCTGAAAATATAACCACCTCAAAAAATTCATAGAACTAGGACTTTACTAGAGCCTAGTCAAATTATTTTTTATTATTATTATTATCAAAATTTCAAAAATTAGCAATTCAAAAATATAACTCTAAAATATCTTACCAATAGAATGTTGGTGGTCTTTCTTTCTATACTCATGAATTTTATGAATTTGTTTGTACCAATTGTGAGAAACTATTATCAACTTCAATAAAAATAAGATTTAGAATAACATAATCCATTCTCTATTTGGTTAAGGAAACATATATACATATTATATACAACTTTATATACTCTATTATTTCTTGTAATCAAGCTATCATAGTAATTATACATAATCTCTCAATATTTAAGTGCATTTCAAGAATCTTAATTATTTATCAAAGTAATTTAAAGAAGAGATTGTGTTTTTTTTAATAATACGTTTAATTTAAACTGTTTAATTATTATCGCAAAAGGATCCTGTTATGGTTTACCAACAATTATGATAAATGATTGGAACTCATGTCATGAAAGATTAAATTTAGATATTTATAAAAATTTATTCGAACGAAAAACCAACTAGTCTTATGATATAAAATAATCTGTGTATTATTATACTTTCGAGTAAAAAAACTGGATTATAAAATGTGACAAACAAGCGCTAAAATGTCACCTGTTAAGTTACAAACAATTTAAACCTTTACGATTTTCTGAAACTTATTTTTAAAGTTTCAGCGTTCTTACGAACATTTATACAACTCAAACTATTAAATATTGAACGAAAAAATATTTACACAAATTTAATTTACTGTATAAATTTACAAAAAAAAACAACCACAACATTTTCTGTAGTTTCTTAGTTTAGCGAGAACTGAATAAAGAAATCACTCACCATAAAAGTTCGCATGGCATCTATATAATTCCGGTAGCAAATATTTACCAATATATTCGAGAATGAACTTTGCACCATCGCCTATTAATTCTCGTGTTCAACTCTAACAACAGCTGCGCGGCCTTCAAATGTGCCTCGGATTACAAACTTGATTTCCATTTAAAAAGAAACGCTTAAATTTTTGTTGTATACGACAAGGGCACCTTATCATTTCAATTCGAAATATTTACTAACCAAAAACTTTGCAATACGTATTAGTAACTAAAACTTTGCAATACTCAATAACTAAAACTTGCACTACAAAAATCAAGAAGCATTAATTTAAATTCAAAATGAAAATAATTACATACCGTGATGATGTCACTTCAAAACTATATTCTATAAATCATCTTAAGGGTCGACTGACTAAAGAAGAATACTAAACAAAAGGATCTTCTTGATTCTCTAGCGTGTACCTCAGTGATGGTTTCCACTTCAAAGATTAGAGGAATTCTTCTTCTCCAGGCCACATGCCTGTCGAACTGCATCTTTCCAACAAAAACTATTCAACCACGCGTCGAAAACTTGTCTATCAGATTACATCCTCAAATTAAAATAGACTAAAGAAATAAAGTGTTTTATTACGCGAGCAAGCGCAGTGGACCGAATTCTTGCTCAACATGTTAACGAATATCAGGGGAACCGAAATGCTACATTAAATTCATAAACACAGATGGAGCTTCACACGACAACGAGTAAATATTATATTAATGGAATAGAAATTTACGCTTTCAACACCGTAAAGAATACTCGTAAATTAATAATTATAAAAAGGCGTAAATTAGCTGGGAACGAAATTGAATTCGTTACACACGAACAAGTGAAGTATTTTTAATTTGAATTACAAAGTTTCAAAACTAGTTAAAAATGTGAGTTAGTAATACGATTTAAAATTTTTTTAATTTAGATTATTATACCACCATTAGGTAGAGTTTGGGTTTGTAGTAGGTACCATAAGAAAAACTATTGTGTTGTAAATTTTTGATAATATTTCTCAACAACTCAGAAGCAAATTTCAGAACTTCAGTGAATTAAAATACGTCGAATTATGTAATTGTGTGTATATTCGTGTGTCTTATTGTTTATAGTTATTAATACTTAGTTTTTTTTAGTCCTTGATAAGTAAATTGAAAAATACAGTCACATTAATTTGAATTTTTACGTCTTAAGGTTTATTATGTTTTTAACCAAAAATGTCTTTTTAAATTTCTAAAATAAGATTATTTAGTTTTACTTCGTATAATAAATAGGTTTTAAAGAATTGTCTTTGTTAATGTGAGTGCAATTCTTAAAATTGGAAAATAAAAAAGCAATGTGGTCTGCTTCAGATTTTAACAGCTGGCTTTTAATGCAAAATTCGCAGAATAATTTATTGGTTATATTTTAGCATATTTTTTAATTCTAAATGAAAGTCTATTGGCATCAAAGGTTTTGAATAACTTTTTAGGTAATTTGAAAATTCAAAATAATACAAACATTAACAATTCATAAATCAGCAAAACTAATTATTTCAAATATAAAGAAATAAAGCAATCTGCTGTAATACGCCTCCAAAACAACACATACTTTCTTATATCTACTTTTTGCTTCTAAACACAAAGCTCAAGCTTCTTAAGTTACACATAGTCACACACGCTCCACACCCGCACGCCTGTCACACACAGGCGCGCGCGCAACATACACCCGCGCACATTCACACACACACACACACCCACACTGGGTGTCCTTCAAAATGCGGAAAATGGAATTTACTTATGTTAAAAAAAGAGGATTATTAAAAATCTAAGATTCAAAAAGAGATAGAATTAAGTAGTATAAGTGCCAACTTGAAGCGCTTCCCCACTAAAAAATCTCACAGCACGCCACTGGTAGATTTAGACTTAGATCAGAACTTTGCACATAGATAGTGAAAGATGCAGACTGTGGAAATTTCAGGAAAATGTGTAGGTTAGTTCACAATAGGAAACAATGATGATACGTATCTAACCAGTTGCAGGACTGAAGATCTAAAGATGATGATTATCACCCATCCCACTCTACGACGTTTTTAAGCTAGCTCGAACTCTAATTCTTTTGGATTTCGATTCTACCATTCTGTCCATGTTTATAGCGGTATTCGGTGCAGGCGATTTTTTTCCCTACTTTGCTGCTTTCTTATCTGCACGGATAACCGTAACAATTTTACAGATGGCTCATTCAACAGGTCGTTTAGAAATCTGAAGAGAAGTTGCTACATAACAAGACCTTGCTTATCAGTAGTGATGTAAGACCGGTCTGAATTCAAAACGGTGTACGCGTATGTTTTTTCCATGTAACATACACGTGGACCGTTTCGAAGCCAGACTGGCCTTCCATTAATGCTGACTGAGTGGATTTATTTATTATTCTGCTGATGTTAGCATTAAATTTCTCGCTTTTATTTTTCTGCGGACGTCAGCATTAAATTTAAACATGACTGGGTTTATTAAATTTTCTGTAGATTTCATATTTCTACAATTGCTATCTAGACAATACCTTAGCATTAAATTATTGCTGACATGGGTTGAATTTTCTGCTGTTCTTGTTGTTTAATATCCTTATATACTCAAGATATGTGTGTGATAATCGCTCAATCTTTATTGTCAAGTTGTAGCTGTGTGTTCTATATAGAACAAATCAAAAATGAAAACCTTTTTTAGAATTGCCCTTGTCAGGAAAGAATAATGATAGTGATTGGGTTAAAATTATTGGGTAGTTTATAGTCAATCCAAATGAAGTGCTGGAAGAAATCGTTGACAACGTGACAAGATTCACCAATTGCAACGTACGACCTGATGACACCAATACAAAGTATGTATTCGTTGGCTTAATATATAGATTTAATTTTCTTAATGCATTTACTTGGTCTAATCATGCCTTCAGTACGTAACTATGGAAATGCGAATGCTAAAAAAACAATAGACTAGACTATCGTTGACAAAGAAAAAAACGCTGTCTGACATGGGTTGAATTTTCTGCTGTTCTTGTTGTTTAATATCTTTATATACTCAAGATATGTGTGTGATAATCGCTCAATCTTTATTGTCAAGTTGTAGTTGTGTTCTATAGAACAAATCAAAAATGAAAACTTTTTTTTTTAAATCGTCCTTGTCAGGAAGAATAATGATAGTGGTTAGGTTAAAATTATTGAGTAGTTTATAGTCAATCCAAATGAAGTGCTGGAAAAAAATCGTTGACTTCGTGAGCAGATCCACCAATTGCAACGTTAGCATATATTTCAATAGATTTATTTCTAGTTTTTTGAAGTTGGAGCATTTCATAAATTTTCTCGTTTATATATTTCTTGCAGATAGCTGAGTTTGCGATTTAATAACTACAACTTGTTATTCTTTAAAAGCAAAAATGAGAAATTGGTGCAATCAGTCTGTCTGTCTGTCCTTGGCAAATTTCGAGATATCTGTACAATTTGTTAAATGTTGTAAAACCAGTAAAGAGCTATTGCGTTGATCAATTATAATTGCTTTCAGTGTTAAGAGTCCCATTTGTGCTGACTAAGTTTAATCGTTTTTTCTGCAGACATCAGCATTAAAAGTTTCTTATAGATTCCATTTTTTTCCTAAATTTTTACTTGAACAAGAAAAAAGGGCGTATTTTTTAATATTTTTTGTGCAATTTAGGTTAATTGCGAGATTGTTGAACTTCTCAATTTTTGTATTTCTTTAATACAATTAGAAACGAATGGGATTGTAGCGTAATACTGAATCACAAAAGTTGATAGCTAGATATTCTATGAAGATTTTGTAAAGCAGTAACCAAGGCTCAAAGAATGCAATGTTGATCGTTATCGGTATTTTTTTGCCGAGAGCATAATTATTTTTTGCTTACATACTGTTTTTTTTATTCATTAGAATAATTAGATAGCTGAATATATAAAATTTTCTTGTGCAAATTTTTCAGAAAACGATGCAAATTTGTGTCAGTACTGTTTCAATACTGAAATGAATAGAAAAAAACAGTATGTAAGCAAAAATAATGGTGCCCTTAGCAACATAATGAATTTGATTAATTGTCTAAAAACAAATTGCAAATATGCATTTTTTTCTATAGTTATGAGCAAGATTTCGAATTTGCTTTATTTTTCTAAAAAATTGCAAATGTCTAATTTTATAGCTATTTGCTTACATCAGAACATATTTATGTATAAATAGTCAATAAATCAATACAGATATTAATTATAAAGTAATTTAGCTAGTGACCGAAGTCAGTAGTAATATTTTAAAGTGAAGTGTTACACTCGAAGGTAAATATAAACAATCATGATCTGCTTAAAGAGTGTGTTCAACATTTGTTTCCGTTTCGGACTTTATAACTATTTACATTTTGATTCGGTATTACGATGCAATTCCAATTGCATTAAAAGGCAGAATATTAATTCTAAATATTTAATGTATTTTGATGTTAATAATTTATATGGGGCTGCAATGTCTAAATATCTTCCATATGAAGAATTTGAATTTTTTTAGATGGCACCAGTCCAGAAATATTACGTTTAGACGTTACTTAATATTGCCGATGATTCTGATGTAGGATATATTTTTGAATGTGATTAACACTACCCAGTATCTTTATATGAAATTCACAGTGACTTACCTTTGGCGCCTGAACATGTAAAATAATAATAGACTGTGATTGCTAAATGATTTTATTGTTTTTTTCTTTTTCATAATTTGTAAAGGTACAGTAATAATAAAGTAATTATAATATTCTTATGCTGTTTGAGAGTGGATTGTATTTGACTATCTTATCATGAAGTATAAAGCAATGACAAGATGTATTTGGCAAAACGTTTCTGCTAGTTTCAAATTCTAATCTAATATCGACAGTACCAGATTTTAACGCTTCGTTTTGTCTAGAACAATCTATGACTACTAATGGCGCAATACTTCGTAAATCTTCAGGATTAAAAAATGGTTCATTCTCCTTTTCGTAGTATGATTGCTGAAACTGGGCATACATCTCGTGTAACAACGCAGTCTGTTTATTCTCGAACTTCAAATTTAAGTTATCGTACGGGAAAATTTCTGAATTTAAATAGAGTTTTATGTTGGTTGAATAGCAATGATCAAAACGACTGTAGTTGCTTATGTATCTATTTTTTTCGGTTAGTTTGGAAACCAACAATCACAAATCTTGGTTTTTTTTTAATTGTGTTGTTTTAATGTTCCATGTATGACGTTTCGTTTCTTGTAGAAGTTGATATTCATGCAACTCCCATCCTCTAAACGGAATATGCAAATCCTGAGTTTGTGCAATGCATTCTATTAAATTAATTCGTTGAGTATCATCAACGGCTACATGCGGCATTTTCCATAAAACTTTGTTTAAAACAACTTTTATTTCTTCATCGGGATGTGGCGCTTGTTTAACCTGAACGGTTCTTACAATTGGATAAAAAGTTTAAGCGATATTGTGAAACAATACAACAATACAGTTCACAGTACTATTGGAGTCAAACCTGTAAAAGTTGATAAATCAAATGAAAAAACTATTCTTAAATCATCATTTACCCACATCAAACTTACAACCAAAATACCAAAATATTCAATTAAAGACAGTGTGAGGATTAGTAAACCCAGGGAAGCATTTACGAAAGGTTACACGCCAAACTGGTCAAATGAAATTTTTAAGATTAAAAAGGTAAACGTAACCAATCCGACAACATATATATTAGAAGATCAAGACGAGAAAGAAATCAAAGGTACATTTTATGAAATTGTTGCAAAAGGTTAAACATTCAGGAATTTACCTGGTAGAAAAAGTCCTAAGAAAGAGTGCAAATAAAGTCTTTGCAAATTGGTTAGGCTTTTCTAACGTACACTATAGCTGGATCAATAAAAATAATGTTTGCTAGAAGTTGTTATAATAATAATAGTTAATAAGGCTAACATTATAATATTATATTAAAATAAATAATACAGACACAATCTTTCTATTGTTTTTTATTATTATCAAACCATTCTTTTAATAACAAGGTATTTTGTTTTGCACATTGCAGATTATTATTGCTGTGTCTACAACAATGGATGTTATATATTAAACGATTGTTGATTTTTAACTCCGATAGCTTAGGACAACCTAGTGCAAGCATATCAGTTACAACGTTTTGCATTAGATAGGTTTCAATCAATTTCTTCTTTTCTAGACCCTTCACAAATACTTCTTCACCGGGTCGGATAATTTGCTTCAAATAAAGCGCTATATATGATGACACCATTCCAGCAGTTGAAGATTCATCCCAAGAAAGACCATGAATATTCCTTGTCACCCAGTCGTTATGTTTTATATGATCTTGGCTCAAACAACTAGACTGCTCTTCTTAATCTTCTTTGGGTATTAAACCACTCATAGTTTTTAAAATTATCTTTATTAACGTTTCGATCCATAACCTAGGATCGTTTTCAAAATAATAAAAACTTCAAGTTTGACATTTATGACACAAATTGAAGGTGACTTTGATTTATTGATGTTTGAAATATTTGGTTTGAGTACACTAAGCAAAATTTTTAAAGTTTAAATGAATAATTGCCTTCAATTTGTGTTACGGCCTGGGACCGACTTTTTTAGGTAGCCAATACGCTTAACGTGAAATCAGCTGATTAATTTTATTGTAAAATTCAATAACTTGGGAATTGGAAAACATTTTTAACATGTTTCTATTTATACAATTTAGAGGATGGTTAATTAAAGAAGTGTGCAATTGCATTATTAAAAGGCTTGAGTAGTCGTTTTTTTATATTTATTTTGAAGGGGAAATCATTATGATTTAGGCTACCTCTTTGGTAGATTTTAACATTGTTCTGAGGTAACCTTATGGTGGGTTTACACTTGTTAGATTCCAATGTTGTTCTATGAAGGTTGTATATGGATCTGAGGCGACCCTATGGCGGGTTTACACTTGTCAGATACCAATACTGTTTAACGGAGATTGTATATGGTTGTGAGGTAACCTTATTGCGGGTTTACACTTGTCAGATACCAATGCTGTTTTACAGGGGTTGTTAATATGCTTCATCATCATCTTCATTGGATCTTCATCTCAAAACTGGTTGGACATGTACCTGCACTTATTTATATTCTGAGCTAGCTTCCCTTCTATTGTTTTCTAATTTTATGTTTTATTTCACCTAGATTCAGTGAAGGGGGTTAAGCAACCTGTGGCTTTAAATATTTCAAACATCAATAAATCAAAGTCACCTTCAATTTGTGTCATAAATGTCAAACTTGAATTTTTATTATTTTGAAAACGATCCTAGGTTATGGATCGAAACGTTAATAAAGATAATTTTAAAAACTATGAGTGGTTTAATACCCAAAGAAGATTAAGAAGAATACTAAACAAACCACAACAAACATACAGGGAGTATTAACTAGACTGTATTGAAGTTTGAAAATTTGATGCCAAACATCACCTAACAACAAGTCCAAAACCGCAATTTCTTTGCACACAAACTCGTTTTTCTTGTATTTAAATCCCTGAATATCAATTATATACATGTTTGTGTATGTAGGTATGTAAATATATGCAGTAAACTTCGACTAATTAAATTAATATTAGGAGCAATCTTCTTATATAGCAGATTACCACCATCTGCGTAGTTTGCAAACCTACTTTTCAACCTATCACAAGAGTGAACACGCATTTTCAATTGAAACCGGCCCATGTGTATTTGCAGCCTCTAAACATAAGTAAAAAACATAAATCAGAATCCAGTTTAATTAAACACAATTGACTTGAATGCGATATTTTGCATCTGACCTACTTTATAACTTCTCGCTAGAAAACCGAATTCAAAACAACTCCACATTTTCTCTGCACTTACATTTTGCAACGTAACATACGTGTGTTTTGAATTCACACACGTATGTTCCATTGAAAGTAATATAAAGCCGGTCTGACTTCAAAACGTGCCCACACGTATTTTACATTGAAAGTATATAAGGCCGGTCTGGATTCAAAACGGTACACGTGTATGTTACATGGAAAAAACATACGCGTACACCGTTTTGAATTCAGACCGGCCTTACATCACTACTCTTATCAAACAGGTTTATAACCAACTAGGTCCGTATACGATGAACAGGTGGAAATATCTGGGTAGTCTGTCTTTTAATATTTCTAACGTCCATTAACCGCTTCAAAACGTACTAAATTTTAAAATAAACATTTATTTTAAGTTCGACGAATATCAAGTATGCAAGTGCATCTTGTGCTATTGTTTCTAATGAACAATTCACTCTATAAAAAATCATTTTGATATAGACCCATAACCTTAGTTATCTGTCTACTAAGGAAAGCAAATTAAGGTCTACACAAAGTATGGAAGACAGTGACGTCCGCCAACATCCTTGCCTTGCTTGCAACGTATTTTAAGCACTTGGTGTATATATTTAAGTGACCCACGTTATTTTTGGAGAGCGCGTATATATTTTTAGATTTCAAAGCTGTTCGTACTTAATTAACATCAGCCATTATAATAAGTACAAAATGTAGCAAAATAATTGAAACACGCTACCGTCTGCTAGTTTTAAAGCGGCCAATATATTTAAATAAATGTGGGTTACTGTTACAGGTCTAAATAGTTTCGTACTTGCTACACTTCTTTTACTATAAACATCATTATTTCTAAAAATTTAAGTTTTATTTATTAAAATAGCACACGTGTAATAATATAAACGTTGGCCTTTAGTATTAAACAAATAGGTGTGCTAAAAATAGGCGTAGTTTTCTTTTATGCAGTTGCGTAGTGCGTCCAAATCGCTATAGATAGAATTGATTAATTTACCTGGCTTAAGTTCCTATTATAAAGATGATTGCGTAAATAAATGCTTTATCATGTGTCAAAATGGGATGATACAGTAATCGGGAATTTAAGCAAAAATAGGTAGTCTATAGTATTTTTAGAAAAGCTTTATGAAACATCGAATTAATTGGCGATGTTTTATTGGCTATGTCAATGTTAACTGGACCGTTTGTTACCGTGCTCGTTTATTTTTAGCTAAAATGTTTAATAACAATCTTTCACCCATTAATGCATTCAAATACTTTAGATACTTAAATAGTCAGAAAACTAAGAGTACATCGTCAACCTAATTACGCTTCTTCCCACTCACGTACCACAAAATGAAATCCTAAGTAGTCCAAATTATTACCTCCAGTAGACGAATTTTTCTATCTGTTGGTGAACTCATGCCAGTTTTGTGTGGAGGAAAAAATTTTAATAGAAATGTTGTAAGGGAAGTAATTTTTTTAGATGTCTTCAGGTGTTGTTTGAATCAAGGACACCGACTTTTGAAATCTTGGCTAGGTGCCCACCAGTTGCAGTCTAGTCAACAGGGAAGTCCCGAAGAGAGACTATTTAATTTAATTTAATTTAATAAATACATATTTAGTATATATATTGCTGTGAAATCTACAAAAAGCCTCACCAGAGTAAAAAAAAATATTCGAGCCTCTCGAATTGGGCACCAAGATTTGCTGTGATTCTCGCCCTGGTGAATCTCTTGTGATAATCGCCTCTTTACTCTTTCCGCCTCGGCTGCTCACCTAGTTAAAACTTTCATCCTCATTCATAAAAAAAACAAACACATTCCTACCACAAACATCAACGTTAACTCTATTTACATCAATATTCATAATACATTAAAATTTCAAAATTAAATTGTAGCATAAATTTCAGCATCATAGAATTTCAAGTTAAAATTTGTCATCATTTTAATTTGCATCCAGAATTAGAGTCCTTGTAGGATGCATGCTAATTAAATAAACAATATTTGCAGACCTGAGTCTGAATAAAAGGGAGCATCTCCCACCCCTTTACGTTAATTAAACAGGTTAGTCTAATTGAGCTCAAAGACAGACCCACATTTTCATCATAATTAAAAACATAAACCTGATAAATACTCCTTTCTACTTATACAAGAAAATTTTACCTTAAAATTAAAAATTTGTTGTTTATACAAATTTACTACTATCCATTTTTATCAAACAAATTATAAAGATATTCGACACACACCAAAACATCTAAGATCGAACAAAATGCATAATTTACCTAAAGGTTACTGCACTCGGGCTTCAATGTACATCTTCCTTGCTAATTTCACCATTCCAGCTGGTTTATGTTTACGGCTTCAGATTCTGACCGCTTTTTAAATTTCTTTACACCACCATTCGTCTAAAGAGGTTTCGGGGCTTCTCAGGAATTCATCTACGTATATCTAAATCTTGTTTTGTGGACCCAAACACGTTTACGAATAACACTTGATTACTCACTCCCGAAAAATAGCAAAGAAATTCATAATTCTTTCACGCTATACCCAAAACTGCCTATTTCTATTTATTTATTTATCGTTACTAATTTGGATAATTGGTACAGTAATACTCGCAAATATAACTAGACTTTATTACCTTGTACTAATAACTTTTATTGTAGCACGTAATCACCACGTATTCTACTTAAAGTATCGAATAATCCAAAAAATAAAGAGCAAAACTGTTTAAAGTATCGAATAAAATCAAAAATCTAAGAGAGCGAAACTCCTATAAACACGGGTTTATATAATGGCCCGCTTGCACGTCGAATTTGTCCCGCAACGGACAATTTTCAGAATTTCGCATTCTCTTTTCCCTTTCGACGGCTCGGCACAGCGATTCTATTAAATTTGCACACGTCCAAGTTGAAAATCTAAGCATTTTCCACACAGCTCGCAACGCGTCCGCGAACAACTAACTAATTTTATACAGAAATTGTTATGTTTACACCTCTCATGTTTGCATCTTATTTCAACCAATCGTAGCCTTAGTGAAGCTTCACAAATCACGCCTTTTATTATCTGTGTCTCTGTTTTACGCTTATTATCCGTCCTTTTCTACCTTGGTCTGAGTGGTACAAATCGATATTCTTTACTATCTGTTATTTAAATCCACGTGTATTCTTACGTAAGTAAAATAACCCCTCGTCTAGCATTTCCTGCTAAAACATCCGACCGTTTCCAATATACGTAGAATCTGCATGTTTATCAGCTCGAATTTATTAGAATTTGACATTTAAAAGTTTGCAGGTGTGCGCTCCTATTGAATGTTTTTAAATATAATTCTCCGAGCTTTGTTTTCATGGTATTTTAACCAAACTTGGATTTTTACAGGCTTTTATGTTTATTATATATTACTAATGGTTCAATTAACTCCAATTAAAATAATAATGAATGGCCTTGACTTCTACCTTTTAATTTTTAGCGAATACTAATTAAATATTAATTATTACTTGTACACTTTGTTTAATACCCGTTACTTAAAAATTCAATTAATTAATATAAATTTCGCACGTAATTTCTATTTGTTTTTTTATACAGGGTGATTAAAACTATTTGATGTCGTTAATTAATTTTCTAGCCTGGTTTAAATTTGAGTATTTTCCCCCTATTTGAATACAAATAATCCCACTTATTTGAATTCAAATTCGAAACATCTAGACTACAAAAAAAATTTACAAAAAAAAAATTGTCTATCTCACTCTACACTTATCTTTCTAACCTACCTAACTTATATCCAATCCTAAAAATATTTACACCTATCCTATATTCCTATCCTATTTCTAACTCTCACCTAATTTTATAAACTGAAATTATCTTTAACTTTATCCTACTTATCCATCTAATCCTATATACATCCTATATACCTATTCTATTCCTAACTTTTAACCAATCTTCACTATGCTCACTTACACATATCTAATCCTATATACCTATCCTATTCTTATTCTATTCCTAACTCTCCACTAATCTTATAAGAAATATCTACACTTAACCTATCTTATTTTCTTCCTACCTTTAATTTTCCTTCTCATTCTATACACCTATTTCTAACTATATCCCATATTTATCCTATACCTAGCTTTATTTTCCATAAACACTTACTTCTACTCTTCTATATACACCTATTTCTACTGTGGTGCTGGTTCTTCTGTATAAGGGAATAGTAATATATATATATATATATATATATATATATATATATATATATATATATATAGACCTTCAGGTAACTTATGCTTTGTTGTTGGATTTTGATGTTTTGGTGTGTGTTGAATAACTTTATAATTGGTTTACTTAAAATGGACAATAGTGAATTTGTACAAACAACAAAATTTTAATTTTAAGGTGAAATTTTCTTGTTTAGGTAGAAAGGAGTATTTAGTATTTATGTTCTTGATTATGATGAAACTTTGGGTTTGTCTTTGAGCTCAATTAGACGAACCTGTTTAATTAAAGTAAAGGGGTGGAAGATGCTCCCTTTTATTCAGACTCAGGTTTGCTAATATTGTTAAATTAATTAGTAGCCATCCTACAAGGACTTTAATTCTGGATGCAAATTTAAAATGATGACAAATTTGATTTTGAAATTTTATGATACTGAAATTTATGCTGAAATTTAATTTTGGAAAATTTAATGTATTATAAATATTGATGTAAATAGAGTTAACGTTGATGTTTGTGGTAGGAATGTATTTGTTTTTTTTTATGAATGAGGATGTAAGTTTTAACTAGGTGAGCAGCCGAGGCGGAAAGAGTAAAGAGGCGAGTATCCGAAGAGAATCACAGCATACATGACGCCCAATCTGTGGGGCTCTAATGTTTTTTTTTAAAGGGCCAGTTCCCGTGACCAAAGGTGTCAGCAAAGGTTTCACAGCAATATATATATATATATATATATATATATATATATATAATTTTTATAAAAGAAAAACTTTATTCTAATATAAATAATTCCAATATAATATATATCTAACAAGTGTAGACCCGACTTAGGGTCGCCTCAAAACCATATAAAATGTTCGTAAAACAACATTGGTATATGTCAAGTGTAAACCCGCGATAGGGTCGCCTCAGATCCATATACAATCTTCGTTGAACAGCATTGTTATCTGACAAGTGTAAACCCGCCTTAAGGTCGCCTCAGATCCATATACAATCTTCGTTGAACAATATTGGTATCTGACAAGTGTAAACCCGCCATAGGATCGTCTCAGAACCATATAAAATATTTGTAGAACAACATTGGTGTCTGACAAGTGTAAACCAGTCACAGGGTCGCCTCATAACAATATACAGTCTTCGTTGAACAGCATTGGTATCTAAGTGTCAACCCGTTTTAGGCTTGTCTCAGATCCATATACAATCTTCGTTGAACAGTATAGGTATCTGACAAGTGTAAACCCGCCTTATAGTCGGCTCAGAACCATATAAAATATTCGTAGAACAAAATTGGTATCTGATAAGTTTAAACCCGTTATAGAGTCGCCTCAGAACCATATACAATCTTTGTTGAAGAGCATTGGTATCTAAGTGTCAACCAGTTTTAGGTTCGTCTCAGATCCATATACAATTTTCGTTAAACAGTATTGGTATCTGACAAGTGTAAACTCGCCTTAGGGTAGCCTCAGAACCATATAAAATATTCGTAAAACAACATTGGTATCTGACAAGTGTAAACCCGTCATAGGGTCGCCTCAGAACCATATACTATCTTCGTTGAACAGCATAGATATCTAAGTGTCAACCCGTCTTAGGGTCGTCTCAGATCCATATACAATCTTCGTTGAACAGTATTGGTATCTGACAAGTGTAAACCCGCTTTAAAGTCACCTCAGAACAATATAAAATATTCGTAGAACAACATTGGTATTTCACAAGTGTAAACCCGCCATAGAGTCGCCTCAGAACCATATACAATCTCTTTGAATAGTATTGGTATCTGACAAGTGTAAACTCGCCATAGGGTAGTCTCAAAACCATATAAAATATTCGTAGAACAACACTGGTATCTGATAAGTGTAAACCCGCCATAGAGTCGCCTCAGAACCATATACAATGTTCGTTGAATAGTATTGATATCTAACAAGTGTAAACCCGACTTAGGGTTGCCTCAGAACCATATAAAATATTCGTAGAACAACATTGATATCTGACAAGTGTAAACCCGCCTTAAAGTCACCTCAGAACCATACATATTTAATATATATAATAATTTTAAAAGAAAAACTTTATTCTAATATAAATAACTCCAATATTATATATAGGAAACAATTTCCTTTTAACCAAAAGTAATTGAGAACGATTAATAATGAAACGGTAATTTTTATGATGATGAACCCAAAGCAAATGTTTTCATCCATGCACTTGCTTAATAGCCCAGTAAAATAACTCAAAATTTGTCAATTTGGAGGAAATAATACTGACTGGGCTAAAACTTTGTAAACAGGCTGGTTTTAAGATACTATTCAACATATTAAAAGTCCCCACGTGTAAACGCTACGTTGCGGGCAGGGAAAGGTCCAAAAAAATTAGTTGTTCGCAAATAAATATGAAAATATCAACTTTGCAGAAATTTATGTAGATACAAAATTGTAGCTTACAAAATCCCGCACAATTTCTTTTTTTTCAAGTCAGTACGACCAAATGGAGCAGAGGCATACCTTTTTTAAACACCGGTAGTTTTGCGACGCAACGAAATCGCGTACACGCCCCAAGCATTTTTCGCTAGTAATTCGAAAATGGACTCTCCAATCGAGAAATGTTTTAAATAAAAGTTGTAGAGAAATCAAATTACGAACAATTTCGTTTTTTGTTCATTTCTGTACAGCCCAAATTCGACGAGTTATTCAATAAAAGACAATTTTTTATGTTGATAGTGGACGTTTTACATGTTAAATCAGCATTAATTCTAAAATTATAGATCGTACATAATGAACTCTCGAATTGAAAAATGTTCGAAATAAAAGTTTTATAGAATGTAATTACGAAATCAGTTGTTAGTCATCTTCTTCTTCTTCATTTGCACTATTTGAATAGTTTTCATCCGATTCGGAGTCGCTCATTTCGTCAGATACGAACATATTTAGACAGTCGTTCTGATTGCACTTAGCATACGGAGGCCAGAACATCATTAGTACCTACGTGCAGTACTATCAGTCCTAAACATATCGGCCTAGTACAAAACGATTCAGAAAAACCCCAACAATAACTTCTAACACTTCAATAAGTACAGAAAAATGGTTAAGGATACGTTTTTTCATCATTTCAGGCGACTCATTGAGATGATCTGCTATATACGTGAACCTACCTGTCTTTTGAAACGCCAGTTTCCTATCACGATGCATTCAAAATTAAATGCCACAAACTTTATTTTATAGGAAATTTTATCAGCTTTAATTTCGGTCTCTTGGAGTTTTTTCGTAAAATTAATAGAAACGAATATATTTACAAAAAAACAAATGCTGATGCAATTTTTCCATAATTTATCAAAAATACAGTAATATTCATAAACTTTTTTTTAAATAAAACACACTTTGCAAAGGACTTATACTGCTCCAGCACGTTTATATATATATATATATATATATATATATATATATATATATATATATACATATTAATACAGAAGAATAATCCACATTTGGAATGCAAATGAATGCTTGATATATATTAATAGTTATTAAGATGAAATGAAAACCCAACTACCATTTCAAATAGAACTAGTAATTGAAAACCACTAAAAGAACGGCTACAGCAGGATTTGAACCTGCAACCTCTGATTCTCCGGATCAGTGCTCTAACCAATTGAGCTATCTAGCCTAATTGTTTAGATGATGTTATACTTAATACTACTGAAGCTTGGCCCTTGTTAATGATTTTCAATTACGTCTTGCATTTAAGGAAATTGAATCTAGTTATATACATAATTCATGTACAAATAACTTGATCATCCCATTTTTGCAACGTTCGGAATAATACAAACATGTAATTATATTATTATTAATACAGAAGAATAATACACATTTGGATTTGGTTTTCATTTCATCTTAATAACTATTAATATATATCAAGCATTCATTTGCATTCCAAATGTGGATTATTCTTCTGTATTAATAATAATATAATTACATGTTTGTATTATTCCGAACGTTGCAAAAATGGGATGATCAAGTTATTTGTACATGAATTATGTATATAACTAGATTCAATTTCCTTAAATGCAAGACGTAATTGAAAATCATTAACAAGGGCCAAGCTTCAGTAGTATTAAGTATAACATCATCTAAACAATTAGGCTAGATAGCTCAATTGGTTAGAGCGCTGATCCGGAGAATCAGAGGTTGCAGGTTCAAATCCTGCTGTAGCCGTTCTTTTAGTGGTTTTCAATTACTAGTTCGATTTGAAATAGTAATTCAACTTTAAATACAAAGTTGGGTTTTCATTTCATCTTAATAACTATTAATATATATACATATATATATATATATATATATATATATATATATATATTTCAAAATTGATTTGTAGGTTTGAGGTCACTGGAATAAGTTGAAAACTCTTTTTTATGGCCTAAATTTTCGAATTTATTTTAAATTCTTGATCACAGGCTATCTAAAAAATTTTTATACGCTAGATTACAAATGTGGTACATAAATTATAAACTTACAAACTTGAGGTTAATTAAAAACTAGCATAACAAACATAATAAAAATCTTGGAAAAACTTGTAAAACTAACAAAATTAAAAGTATTTAAACATAAATTGTAAATATTAAACTTGTATATACATCAATTTGATGTCATAAATTTTGATGTAAAAGATTTTTTGTTTCATAGGATATAAGATGACTAATTTGTTTGATGACAGAGTATCGAGTGCATACGTATGTGTGAGTGTGCATGTATATTATATGATGTGAGTGTATAGTGTATGCATGCGTGTGTGTGTGTGTGTGTGTGTGTGTGTGTGTGTGTGCGTGTGTGTATGTTTACTTTAATTTTTGTCATTAATTTTGTTCAAAATTTAATAAATATGTGTATATGGAGCTTAAGTTACTAATATCTGTTTTCTTATTTATTGTATTTTTAGTTTTATAAATATGATACATTTCCAAAAAAATTCTTTTTGATTTGTTGTTCTCTATTCTTAAGATGTTTGGATTTTCAAAATCCATACTGTGATTTTTATCTATTACATGTGTGGTTAATGCACATGCTTTTGGTTTAATAGTTATGTCACTCTTATGTTGAGTTATCCTTTGTTTTAATAGTTGAGAGGTCTGCCCAACATAAGAGTGAACGCAATTCAAACAGTTAATTTTATTTATCAAATTTCTCTGGTTCATTTTAGATATTTTGTCTTTAGTTTTAGTAAAAATATTTTGTAATGTTAATACATTTCGTTTAGCAAATTTTATTTTTTCATTTTTAAAAACTTTTATTAATTTTGGTGTTAAATGTTGAATATATGATATTGTTTTGTAAGTGAATAATTGATTGGTACTGTTTTGATTACTGTCATTTAATTTGTTTGTGTTGGGATTAAATTGTTCGGATAGTAATTTCTTTATTAAATGGAGTGGATAATTGTTAGTTTTTAATATATCAGTAAGGATTTTTATGTTTTTTGGGTACAAAGAGGGATGAGAAATTCTTTTTATTCTTTGTTTTAAACCTAGTATTATATTTATTTTTGTTGTTAGTGGATGGTAGGAATGAAAATTCAAATATCTCTCTGAATGTATTGTTTTTTGATACCAATCTAATATAATTTTGTTCTCATTGTTTCTAATTAGTAATGTGTCAAGAAATGGAACTGCTCTGTTACATTCTTTTTCAAACGTAAATTGTATGTGAGGATTATAATTATTAAATATACATAAAGTTTCTTCTATTTTATCTTCAGGAACTGCTGTTATGGTGTCATCGACAAATTTTTTAAGGAAAGGTATTTTAAATGGTAAAATAGCTATGACATTGTCCAATAGAGTATTCATAACTAGATCAGCAAGTATCGGACTGATGTTTGAACCCATGGGCATCCAAATATTTGCTGAAAAATTTATTATTATAACTAAAGTAACTACTTTCAAAAATAAAATCTATTATATCTAAAAAGTTTTTGCTAATTTTGCAGTTCAATTCTATTTTATTCCAAATAAGTGATAAATTTTGTTTTACTAGGTTTTTAGGTATGTTTGTGAATAATGAAACTACATCTAAACTAATTAATACATAATTTTCAGGTAATTGGAAGTTGTTTATAAATTCAGAGAAATCAAATGAATCTTTGACATTGTACTTATTTTCCAAACTGGTTTTATAATTTCTGAAAGGTATTTGGATAAATTTTCTGTTGGAGAATTGTTGGATGATACAATTGGTCTTAATGGATTTCCGGGTTTATGAATTTTTGGAAGTGCATATAGTCGAGGTGTATTGCTGCTGTAATTATTAAGTTTTTTGGCATCTGCTTGACTTATGAGATTTTTATTTTTTAATGTTCTTATTATACATAAAGATTTATTTTGAATTGAACATGTGGGATCCTTCTTCAATTCTTTATAAGTCATTTCATCACTTAGTAGATTTATTAATTTATTAGTGTAGTCTTCTTTGGACATTAACACTGTTGTATTGCCCTTATCAGCTTTACAAATAATTAAATTACTGTTTTCTTTCAAAAATTTTTGGCATTTTATAAATTTCATTAACATTTTTGGTTTCTTTTTCGAGTTTTCATGAATAAAATTTGTAATATTAGTAACATAAGTTCTGTATAGATTTAATTTTATTGAGGTGCAACATTTATCTTAAACAAGCTCGTGAAGTGACGTAAAGTAACGTAAATTTAAATTAAATTAAACAAAAGTACGCAATTATGAAAGAAGTGTAATTAATTTGGATTTGGATTTGGGATGCACCGTAAAGGCAGAGCAAACAGCACAACTTAAATGGTGTTCCTCTACAAAGAGCTAGAAGCGGCCAGTAGAGCAGAGCGAAACTACTTTACCGCATCGTCAACGGAGTAGAAATCTTCAAGAAATTCCAGGTAACGCTTTAAAATTGTTGTTGTTATAAACTATGAAACTATGAAAATTATGTGACGTGTGAGAGTGAATTTTGAAGGTATTGTGAATTATTTTGCGTATTGAAAATAATACGTATAACTAACTTTATTATGGTATTTAAATAGAAATCTAAAGGTGTATATAAAGCTTATTAACGTTCCATCAGGAATTTAAAATTTTTATTGTTACGAGTACATGGGTTTGTTTTTTTTTGTTTGTTGTAAAAGTATGCGAAGTACAAAATCATACATTATTCATAATTAACTGGGTTATCATGAGCTCACCATACTCCAGAGTATACTAATTTAAAATAAATTATAAATAAAGAAAGAAAATAAAGTATTATTCAGGGCCCATTTACTCCGGGTATATTCAATGTGTTTGATATTTTAAATTAAAATCCAGGACAGTACAAAAATAGGATTTATTGAAGTGTAACTTGATCTCTGAAATGTGGATAATCTTAAATTTTATTTGTAAATAGTGGTAAATAAATATTGTATGATGGTTGTATTATTTTGTGGTTTTATTGAGAGTGTGCGTGAATGATACAGAGTATAATAGTGAATCTAGGTATCCAAGAGGAGGCCCAACTGAGCTAGCCTGGAAACTGAAGAAGAATTAAGGTGATGAAGAGAGGATTCTGGGTAAGAGAAAATATTTTTATTAAATTTTTCTACTGTGTGCAATTTTCGAGTTTTGGAAAATAAGTAAAATTTTCGAATCTACTGAAATTCCTGAGAGCAGACACTGCAATTAATGACGGCCCAACGTTGGGGCTCGAATGTTTTTTTTACTCTGGCGAGGCTTTTACCCGAGTACCACGGCAAATATATATATATATATATATATATATATATATATATATATTGTAATGGTTCTAAAGGGCTAAATTTAAGTATAAACAAGACAATTTCAAACACCCTGTATACCCTATATAGAGGAAACAACCAAAATTTACGTGCGAAGTTTATTTCATTTAGTGAATTTAAAGTAACAAATATTACCATAACTTTACAAGTAGTGATTAAAAGTTTAGTTAGATTCGTAAAGAAAATAAATTGTAGAAGCCAATGCAAATTAACAATTAATTTAATTGAGTTTAATTGAACGGGTAATTACGTCGAATACGCATAAAAGCATGAAAAATCGATAATACCAAGGTGAAATGCTTTGCTAACACATAAAGAGCCGTTGAATATAAAATACCTTGAAACGCAACCTCCTAGAAATGTTGTGTTAAAACGTTTGTTAATTGAACACCTGCAGGTTTTGAAAATGTCAGGTTCCCCTTATTGGTGTAGATAAAAGACAGAATTCAAAGTATATCGGGTAAACTGTCTGACGATTCGCGTAAATGTTAACTAAAAGTTTCCTTAGAGTGTAGAAGGGATAGACGAACAAGGAAATACGTTGGAATGAGACAAGCATAGTAACAGTCCACTTCAGAACGCACGTATTCGGTCCACATGGGTTAGTTTGAAACGCGGACAGTAATATCGAATTTCTACCCCTCAAACAAGGTTAGAAGGAAACATAGAATATACATAAGAGAGGAATAGCGTTAATACAGGCGGGGTTTTAAGATGTCATTGAATATCTTATTGGGCTATATAGGTAGTAGTATAACAGACAAACACGGGAATATTGAATGTTAATTTTTCGGAAAATATCGTAACGACGCGCTAAATTTCGAAGATTTCAAAAACGGTTGAACCAAAATTTTAAGAACGAATTAGTTTAATTAAATGTTTCGCGTTAGGAGGGTATGGAAAGGTTACATTGGAATTATATAAATACTCTAAAAGGATTAGCATCGCTCTCTTTTAACTTCGTTCTCTTAGTACTTTCATCGCTTGAGACTACGAACAGAAATTTACCACGAGCTATAAAGCTGTAAGTATAAAAATTTTTTAATTTAAATAGTACTGTGTCGGCCTCATAATTTTGAACCGCGGATAGTGTCGAGTCTAAAATTTTATTGAGGTGCAACATTTATTTTAAACAAGCTCGTGAAGTGAAGTGATGAAACGTAAATTAAATTAAATTAAACTAAAGTACGTAATTATGAAAGAAGTGTAATAAATTTGGATTTGGATTTGGATGCATTGTGAAGGCAGAGCATGCAGCACAACTTAGATGGTGTTTATCTACAAATAACTAGAAGCAGAACCACGAAACCGAGAGCGAAAACAACTTAACGGCTTTGTCAACGGACTAGGGATCTTCAAGAAATTCCAGGTAACGCTTTAGAATTTGTTGTTTTATAAACTATAAAAATTATTGCAATGTGTGAGAAGTGAACTATGAAGGTATTTTGCATTATTTTGCGTATTGAAAATAATACGTATAACTAACTTTTAGTATGGTATTTAAATAAAAATCTAAAGGTGTATAAAGCTTATTAACGTTCCATCAGGAACTTAAATTTTTATTGTTACGAGTACATGGATTTTTTGTTTGCAGTAAACGTATGCAAAGTAAAAAGCATACATTATTCATAATTAACTGGATTATCATGAGCTCACTATACTCCAGAGTGTACTAATTAAAATTAATTATAAATAAAGAACGAAAAGTAAGGTACTATTCAGGGCCTATTTACTCCTGTTACATTCAATGTGTTTAATATTTCTAGTTAAAATACTGGACTTTACAAAAATAGAATTTATTGAGGTGTAACTTGAGCACCGAAATGTAAATAATCTTGAAGTTTTATTTGTAAATAGTGGTAAATAAATATTGTATGATTGTTGTATTATTTTGTGGTTTTACTGGGAGTGTGCGTGAACGAAAAAGAGTACGATAGTGAATCTAGGTATCCAGGAGGAGGTGCAACTGAGCTAGCCAGGGAAGCGGTTGAAGAATTAAGGTGATGAAGAGAGAAATCTGGGTAAGAAATTATTTTTTTTGAAAAATTTTTCTATTGTGTGAAATTTATGACGATTTTTGGGTAAATAAATAAAATTTTCGAATATTTTTGTTACTGAGGCTCGACTTAGACAGGTAAACACGGCAATATATATATATATATATATATATATATATATATATATATATATTACTGTAATGGATAAGTCTAACCATGTGTAAATAGACCAAGTATGTATTTATGTAAGCACCCTGTATATAGAAAACAAGAATTTATTTATTACGCTTCAAATTAATTACATTGTGATAAAAGGGCATATTTTAATGAAGATTCAAATCAATAATTTGTATACGTTAATTTAATGCAGGGTTGAAAATTGCGTACGAAAATTTGCAGTATTAAAGCTCTGTAGGGTAAAAATCAATAATTTAATAACAAGGTTAACAAACAGACGACTAGTCTGCAAACAAATTAATAAAATTAAGAGAATCGTTATAAAGTAACAAAGGAAGATGGACAATATAGCAGGTGGCTAAATGACAAACAGTTTTCAAGCGTGTGACAGAAGAGTGTGTTTTAAAATTAAATAAGCGGGACGGAGACGCAACATGTTTGTGAACGTTATTAATTTATCAACGCGCACGTGTAGGAAAGGCACTAACCGTAGACGTTATGGGAATAGTGGGACTATAAGAAGGACGGGAAATATGCGGTAGATAAAGATAGCAGTAGGGTCGAAATAACGTCGACTTTATAAGTAGGAAAACAAAACAAAGACAAGAAAAGATGTGTATTAGAGCGTGAGTTCAAGAAGAATATAGACGCGGACATAAGAGACGTGCATTGAATTTGTTAGAGGGAATAGTAGAGTGACGGATTTCACGGAAAATACGGACGGTTGGCTAGTTTAATTGGTTTTTCAGAGTAAAGTGTCGTTGGCAATTTTTATGACAGCTCAACAGTGGGGCACGATTATCTACAGAGATCTACAACAATATATAAACTAATAATGGAACGTTTACAAGAATTCTTTTTTATATATTAGCCTAGATAGACAATCAATCTAATAATAATTGGTTTGTATTTCACACTAGTTTATGTCCAGATTAATGTTTTGTCTCATTATAACCTTAAATAACTGCGTGACTACAAAGATTTACAGTTTCAACAGTGCTGTCTAAATCAAGAAAACGTTTATATACTTATGTAGTGACTTATGTTACAGATGCAACGTTAACGAAATCATTGGGCGTTACCAGGGTAATTGAGCTTACACCTAAGGCGAGTAAATTATACACAACTTCCAGAAGATTAACTTATTCTATGAGAAGATTAAAAAAGGGGCATTGCTCTATAAGGAAAAAGAAAAATTTACTTGACATGATTAGTAATAAAAATATTAAACCCCACATTTTGCAATTTTTAAAGTCTCAAATAGATTGCAGTGCAAAATCCGCAAAATGAGGAGATATACAGATCAGGACAAAATACTAGGGCTACTGTTGCATAAACAAAGTTCCAAAGGTTATAAGCTGTTTCGAAAGCTGTTCTACATGCCTTCTAGGAGTACCTTAAATTCATTACTGCAAAAAATTCCAGTAACTTCTAGTATTTGTAATTCTATTTTTGAAGATTTGGCAACTGTTGGAAAAAGTTTGAATTCCATACAAAAACAATGCATTCTGATGTGTGATGCAATCAGTATCGAACCCCATATTTCTATGAATGCATACACTCAAAGCTTTGAAGGATTTGAAGATTTTGGATATAGACAATCTTCTCGTATTGCTACTAGTGCCCTAGTTTTTATGCTACAGGGTGTTTTTTATAGCTGAAAACAACCCTTGGCTTACAGTTTTTCTAGCGGCCCCATCAAGTTCAATGAAATTGCAGATATGTTAAAGATTCCTATTAACAAATGCCAGGAAGCTGATTTTGATGTTGTGAGTACTGTAAGCGACCAAGAAACTAACAACACGTTGGCTATTAATTCTTTAATGGGAAATAATATAATAGTAGAACAATTTATTAGATATTTTATTGTAAATGAAAAAAAAAATTATCTAATTTATGACCCGCCTCATCTTCTTAAAGAGATTAGGAATAATTTATTGTCAAAAGATCTAGTTTGGCTCGATACAAATTCAACCAATGTTGCAAAATGGTCTGACATTGTTGATTTGTACAAATTTGACAATTCTTCAGGAGAATTAAGAATGTTATATAAACTAACTGATCAACATGTTGTTTCTGATAAAATCAAGAACATGAAAGTATCGTATGCCGCTCAAGTTTTCAGCCATTCTGTGTCATCAATCATGTCTCTACTTGCACGGACTGGTAAGTCTCTTAATTTAGATAATTGATTGAATGCTTTCATTATTTTAGGCAGTGTTAGTAAAGATGGATCAAAAGTTATGAAAGAGGTTGTTGGGGCTGCAAAAATTTTACAACTGTTTGACGACATGTTTGATAGTTTAAATGGACTCACAAAATACCCTACTTTGGGAAAACCTTTAAGATACTATGTTGCCTATGGTTCTCCACATTTTAACTTTTGGAATAACACAAAACAGGCATTAAAAATCTGTATTATTTTAAAGATGGCAAGAAACTATATCCTCCTACTCTGAAAAATTAGATTATAACAATTAACGAAATAGAGGCCTGTTAGAAGATTTAACCAAGATTCCCTTAAAAATTTTTTTGAACAGATTCGTCAAAGAGGGTCGAGAAATATGAATCCCACTTCCACTATGTTTATGGCACATTTTAAATCTATTTTAATTAACAATTTGGCTACAACACATTCTATTGCTGCAAAATGTGAGGAAGATGCGGGAAACATACTATTGGGTATTCGAAATTATTTTCAAAACCAGTGATTGCATCTGTGCAAAATGTTGAAGAATTGTGTTATGATAATATCACTCCTCTCTCCAACAATTACGTTTCAAAAATTGTTGTTGGATATATAAGCGGTTTATTTTTAGAAAATTAGCAGACATTGATAATTGCAACACATGCAAAATAAATTATTGATTAGCTCAGGGGGACGCTGAGTGGAGTGATATGATCAATGCAAAAAAGTATAATTGGAAGTTGCCTATTGGACTAAATAATTGCAATGGTAATTTTATTTATCAGCTGTTTAAAGCATATAATAACATTATATATCTATTACCGAAAGTTATAGGAAAGAAGAAACCTTTCTTAGCGATTTTGAAATTCATAACAGCTAATTTTAGTTGATATTATGTATGTGAGAAAAAGCATTTTAAAATGTTTAAGAAAAAGTGTGTTCTTAATTTCACAACATTGTGTGTTCATAATTGGGTAACTGATATTAATAGGGTGATGAGTGGTAAAGAATCACGAGAAAGTTTATGTAACCCCATTTATGCAGAAGCAGAACTTATTTATAAAAGAAATAGAAAGGGTAATTAATGTTAGCACAAATTCTACTACTCAGATGCCCAGGAGTGTTGGTCAACACACACTATATTATGTTTCCATGTAAATTCGTCAAAATAAAAGTACTCTCGAGTACCGATACTGAGTACTACTCAGCATTCTTGGCTACTGCATAATTTCTGTTCCTTAATTTTTTTATATTCTGAGCTAACCTACACATTTCCCTAAAATTCCCCCAGCCTACATCCTTTGCAATCTGTGTGCAATAGTCTATTCTAGGTCAACCCCTACCTATCTTTCTTTCCTGTAATATATCCTGCACTATACCCCAATACCATAGAATGCATCCTATCCATCAATTTCTCTTATTTTTGTTTTTCACAGATACCTTTCTTCCCTTGCTATTTCTAGAACGTCTTTGTTCTTAACTCTGTCTGCCCATGCCATCATCATCATACTCTGAAGTACAACATTCCAAAGGCTTCTACCTTTTTTTCCTGTCTGCTTTTCTTACTGTCCACGTTTCAGTCATACGGTACTGTGCTCCACACATATGCTTTCAACAATTTTCTCCTTGTTTCTGTTTGTTGTCTTCAAACATAGCAGCTACTCTTTCTTGTTAGATTCAACACGGCTACCCTTCTATTGTTTTCTAAATATATTCCCTATTTCACCGACATTCGTTGGTACGCCAAGGAAGTTAAGCAACCCGACTGCTACCAAGATACTCCAGCCCTAGATATTTGCCGAATTAATAGTTTCCAATTAATCTTTTCACACAATCAACATTTGTTGCTAATATTGCAAAAGCAACGCCTATAGTTGTTTACAATAACCATCTGGTTTAAATACAATTACTTTTTCATCATTAGGGTTTCAACTGGCTGGATGCCTACCTCCATTGATTTATATTTTAAGCTAACCTACACATTTACCTGAAATTTTCACAGCCTACATCTTTCACTATCTGTGTGCAATAGTCTAACCTAGGTCTACCTCTCTTTTTTCCTATCTCTGCTAATATAATCCACACTATTCCGCGTTAGTATGTGACCTATTATCCTATCTATCCAATTTATTTACCGTTTTCCGTAAATTTCTTTCTTCTTCATACCATTTCTAGAACCACTTTGTTTTTAACTTTATCTATCCACGATATTTTCATCATACGTCTCTAGCACCACATTTCAAAGGATTCTATCTTATTCGTGTTCGCTTCTACTGTTCACGTTTCACGGCCATACAGTGGTGTGCTCCACACATATGCTTTCAGCAATCGTTTTCTTCTTTCTATATTTGTTGTCTTTGAACACAGTTGTTGCATTTTCTTATTAAATGAAGCATGCCCTTGTGCTAATCTTTGTTTTATACGGGTAGCTTCTACAGACTTTACTTGATTCCTAAATCGTTCTCTAACAAGAATGTAATCTATTTGATATCTTCTTATATCTCCTGGCATCTTCCACGTGTATCGTCTTCTAGCATGATGTTGAAATAATGTGTTTCTAATAGTTAAATTGTTTTTGTTGCAAAATTCCCACAGCATCTCTTCTGTTATTTCTTGTGCCTAAACCAAATAAACCAACTACCGCTCCTTCCCTACCACCACCTCATTCAAACTTTAAATAGTAAAATCATGTACTCGTAATTTTTTGAATAATAATCTTGGGACACTTGCAGTTTAGGACAGAGAAATATTCTCTAAAAGTCCATTGTAGTTTGTACTTTATTACCAGTGTATTCATTCTTTGCTTTATACTTTGCGTCTTGTTCTTTTACGTAACGATTGTGTAAAATATTTCAGGCCTTCTGCGTGCGTCGATAGACCTAAGGGTAGTAGAGGGAGTAAGTAAGGGGTTACTGTAACTTCTTGTTCATAGATATAGAAGAACGTAAGAAGCTTTCATGATGTGTAGTCACTTAGCTTGATTTATATTTAAATAAACCTTTCTTTAAACTTGACGTTGTTTATTGCATTACAACAACTTTGGTGCCGAAACCCGGGAAGCTCTGGTGATAAATATAAACGAGCTTTAACGTGAATATTCAGAATAACGGAACGTGAACGCGAATATTTAACATACGGCTATACTATCGAGGCTTCATGATGGAACAAGTAAAACGGACAATCTATAGAATGCACTTAACTAAAACAGTTAATAATATAAACTCTATGCTAGAAAATAGTTTCAATGTCGAAGACATTTATACAGCTATGTCAAAGTTAAAGCTTGCAAGTGACAATCTGAAAGAAATTGATAAGCAAATTGAACCTCTGTTTAAGGAAAATCTAGAGGACGAGTTAATGAAAAGGTATGAATATAAAGAGGTTGCTGTAACTACGATGTCTAAGTTGGAATTTAGATTAAAATGCCCAGAAAAATCGCAGATAGAGGTTGACTCGAATTTAACGAATACGGTACCAGTAAGTAACGAAGCAAGTAGGCCGTCCTTTACGTCAGTGAAGCTTCAACGTGTACAGTTAGCAAAGTATGATGATACTGCAGAGGGCTGGCTTCCTTTCGGGGAACAATTCAAAAGTATGATCCACGACAATCAACAATTAACGAACTGAGATCGATTCAACTACCTGCGAATGTATGTCACGTGGAGGGCCGCTGAAGCAATTGAGGTATTTCCTACATCTGGAGCATTCTATGAAGAAGCTTTGAATATATTAAAAGATCAATTTGGAAATAGGAAACGGCTAATTGAACAATATATTGATAGCATTATGAAAATTGAACCTGTAAGATCCAGAAATGACGTAAGCACTTTAAGGAAGAATTACAATCTAATCACTTCAGCTATGCGTGATCTTGAAATCTTAGAAGTATCTAGTTCTCAGTATAACATAATTGTAAAGTCGACACTCATGAAGTCGTTGCCAACGGAATTGCGCTTAGGATTTTATCGACAAATGAAAATGAAATCATCCAATGATCTAGAAATTACTATGGATAATTTAGAAAGTTCATCATCAAGGTCAGAGGAAGATGCAGATTGCCAGGTAAAGGATTTGTTGCAGTTTCTTAAAAACGCACTCGAGTCGTTGGAACAAGCTTTAAAACCGGATGCAGATGGTAAAGAAAAGATGCTCCCAACAGAGAAGAGAACGCATTACAAAGGAACTGCGTCTAGTTTATTAGTCATCCCGAACAAACGTCTTGAATGCTATGCTTTCTGTAAGAAAGAACATAAAACCGAAATGTGTGACGCAGATGTACCTTTGGCGAGGAAGAGAGAAATTCTAAAGTCAGCAGGAAATTGTTACCGTTGTACGAGAAATAACCATAGTGCTAAATATTGTAAAAATAGATTCTTAAGATGTAAAGAATGCAAGGGTAGGCACGCAACAACAATGTGCGACCCAAGCTTTAAGCCAGGTAAAGATATATTACAGTGAAATTAACGAAAGGCGAGAGTTCAATGAACACCTCGGCACCGTTGGTGTCCAGTTTGATGACAAACATAAACAAAAATATGCTATTGCAAACAGCTTGTGTTTATGCCTTTGGCGAAAATTCAAAGAAGTTAATTAGATTAGTAATGGACGGCGGTAGTCAACTTTTATTTATTAAGGAGAATCTATCAAGGGTATTAAATTTACCTGTTGTTGGACAACATAGGGTTCGTATTGCCGCGTTTGGAAATATTTCATCAATACCGTCTAAACTCTACAACCGCGTTTTAATTACTTTGAAGGGACAATATACACATGAAATTTTAACGATTGAGGCTGTGGAAGTTCCAGAAATTTGCATGGATAACTTACATATACCTAAAGAAAGCGTGGTAGAGTATCAAAACCTGCAGCTTGCTGACAATATCCCGTTTAATATAGATCGAGCGTTAATTGTTGATGGAATTAATATACTTATAGGGACGGACAATTACTGGGCAGTAGTGACAGGAAAAAATATTCGTCTTACCAAAGGTTTAGTAGCAATGGACACGAAATTTGGTTATGCTTTGCATGGTCCCATACCAGTTGATGCTACAACAATAGGAGTAAATTTGCAGACAGTGTTACATGTGACAGTTATAAAGACAGAAGCCGAGATCGAAAGTATGTGGGATCTGGAAACAATAAGTAAAACCAAAGAAGATAAGAGATTTATCGATAATTTTTGAAAAATAACGTTCATAAATGTGATGATCGATATTTAGTAGCGTTACCGTGGAAGAATGAGGATGCAGTGATTGAAGATGATAATTTAATTAGTGCACGAGTTCGTGTCCAGAGACTAAAGTTTAAATTGACCAATATTAACAAAATATGTGAATATAACGCTGCTATCAAAGGAATGTCGGGTAATAATTATGCCGAGTTAATTTCCTGCGGTGATGTTGAATCAACAAATGGCGATCGGGTTTACTACATGCCGCACAGGTCTGTTTTTAGAGAAGATAAACAAACAACGCGTTTGCGAGTGGTTTTCGATGCCTCTTCACATGCCCCGGGACAAAAATCCTTGAATGACTTATTAGAAAAGGGGCCTAATTTAAGTCCAGATTTAATTAAGATTTTGCTTAATTTTCGTGAAGGCAAAATCTGAATTACGGCTGACATTGAGAAAGCATTTCTACAAATTTATTTACATTCCGACGATAAAGACGCACATCGATTCTTATGGTACAATAACCACAATGTTGCAGAACATTTAAAAGACTTTTCTAGGAAGCTTTTTCAAGGAACCTCCATGAATTTATGCAAATGGACGATTAACGATTTCGAAGTAAACAGCAAGGTTGAATCGCAAAATGCACAAATTCAAAAGGTGTTAGGAATTAACTGGTGCAATCAGAACGATAGAATTAAAATCGAAAAGGTAGTGTGTTGGACAGATTCTCTGATCGCGTTGCATTGGATTAAAGGTAATGCGTCAAAGTGGAAACCATATGTGGCTAACCGTGTTAAAGAAATTCAGACCTTATCGAAAGATATAACATGGAAACATTGTCCGGGTCGCGAGAACCCTGAGGAGAAAGTTCAAGTACTTTAATAAATTCTGAAACTTGGTTACACGGTCCTAGGTGGTTGCTAGAAAATGAACAAACGTGGCCAGATAATACGATAGAGAAAGCTACGTCAACGATAGATATAGTATCGAAAATGTATTTACTAATTAACGACACTATAAAATTAGCAATCAATTTATAGATTCCTCCAGATATAGTGATTTTGATCGTTTAGTGCGGATAACGGCGTATGATTTTCGATAGGAAATTTAAAAACCAGAAATAATAAAGAAATGAAGAGCTTAACCGTCAACGAATTTAAAAGAGCCGAAATATGTTTACTAAGGCAAGCGCAGCGGGAAGTTTATTATTCGGAAGTTAACAGTTTAAAAAAGGGTGAGAGCATCGAACGGAAATCGAGTATTTTAACTTTAAGCCCTTTCTTAGATAAACATGAATTGCTGCGTTTGGGTGGACGTCTTCATAATTTAAGAAAAGATTTCGACCTCAAGCATTCCGTTATTCTATCGAAAAATGCACACTTAAGTAAATTATTAATAATGAAGTTTCATAAAACTCTTCATCATAGTGATGTAAATGCAACACTTTATGAATTACGTAAACGATTTTGGATTGTACGAGGACGGCAATTAACAAAGTCCGTTTTAGCAAGATGTGTTATCTGTAAACGACTTCATGGAAAGTCAGGGTCGCATCCCTTCGCGCCGTTACCTAGAGATCGAATACAGCAAACAAAGCCCCTTGAAGTGACAGGTTTAGACTTCGCCTGACCGTTGTATTTTAAAGATAGTTATCACTCAAAGGCATGTTATGTGCTTTTATTTACCTGCGCTGTTATACAAGCACTTCATCTAGAGATTGTTTTGAAAATGGATGTTGCGTCTACAATCAGTACATGTAATCGGTTCTTTGCCCGTAGAGGGATTCCTAAGGTCATTTACTCAGATAACGCTAAAACATTTAAAAGAATATCACGCGAAATATTGACCTTAAACGAAGTGATGGCGAGTACAGAATTGATCGAATTTGTGAACAGTCACCAAATTAAGTGGAAATTTATAGTAGAGCGAGCGGCTTGGCACGGAGGATTTTACGAGCGACTTGTAAAAAGTGTAAAAGACCCCCTTAGGGCTACGATAGAACGTTCTCTACTAAATTTAGATCAACTAACTACACTCATTACCGAGGTTGAAGCAACAATAAACGCCCACCCGCTCACATACCTAGGTAGTGAACCTATAGATTTAATGCCGTTAACCCCTTCGCATTTTTTATTGGGACCCGCTTTGGCTACTATTCCTTTTGTTGACCGTGTTATTAATGGAGATGAGATTCGTAGGCTATGGAAGCAGAGAACTAACGTTATAGTCTACTTTTGGAAAAGATGGAGCGCAGAATATTTACAATTATTAAGAGGAGCTCGTGACAACGTGAATGCGCGTGAGTGTGCGATTAAGCAAGGGTATGTTGTATTAATACATGGAAATGATAAGCGACGGTTATTGTGGAAATTAGGGTTGGTGAAAGACGTGATAAACGGCCGTGATGGCAAAGTGCGTGCCTGTTACGTTAAGATTGCGAATGGCACCGTAATTAGGCGTCCAATACAATTATTGTATCCTTTAGAAGTAAGAAGTGATAAGCTAAGTTGTGCCACCGCGCTGGAGGATGTGTAAAATATTGCAGGCCTTCTGCGTGCGTCGATAGACGTAAGGGTAGTAGAGAGAGTAAGTAAGGGGGTTATTGTAACTTGTTGTTCAGAGATATAGAAGAACGTAAGAAGCTTTCATGATGTGTAGTCGCTTAGCTTAATTTATATTTAAATAAACCTTTCTTTAAACTTGCTGTTGTTTATTGCATTACAACGATGCAGTCCTCTTGTTTCTGAGTTAACCATGTCCACATACATGTATAACAAAATGTTGAACGTGCAAATGTCATTTTAAATATTCTCCGACGTACCATTAACTGAATAGGTCACTGTCAATGGACTAAATAAATTTTTAAATGTATATAAAAGAAACCAAAAGGTAATCTTTTGCACGCTTAACGTCCTGTTAATTGTTTATCACATTCAGCCAGGTTTGCAACACTTCATAATCACATACCCTTTCAATCTTTATGTATCTATATCTTTCTTTGACAATTACTTTACAAAATGTTATTTGAAATGCAACATAGTTTTATTATTTTCCTTGCACCAACCTGCATGGACTGATAATATTTGACTTTTTGATAAGAATGTGAATTCAACGTAGATACTGTTGGATGTACCCTACAAAATAGCTTGGAACTTTTAGAAGACATGGCAGCCAATTAGTGATTTTAGAAATTTGTCAAGACACCCTTGAAAATGTCAAAGGTCATTCATTTTACAGTAATGCTAAAAATCAAAATCACTCGGTAATTAAATGTATTCTCCCAAACGAAAAATTGAATTCTTTGAATTTTGCTTGTCACAAATCTTTCTTAATTTGTGCACAAAGGAATGTGCAACTAGCATAACTTTTTAAGGTTGATCGGACAGTCTGCTATAGTAATGCTCTTTTGCTGGTCAAGTAATCACTTTGTACGTTTCTGTTTTAAACAAATCTATATAGTTACGAACGTACCCTGAAATTCACGTTACTTAACACTTTGCTGCTTGCGATGCTAGTTTTGTTTTTTTGACTTACGTATAAGATAAAGTGATTTTTTTTATTCATCAAATACAACTTATTTTCTGCAATGCAATTTTAGCGCTTTTTGAATAATAATCAAAACAGATTTTAGGGGACGTATAGTCGAGTATCTGAAATATCTAAAAATCATACATTTTCATATAGCATATTTTGATTGTGCAATTCCTTACGATTAAGCAGCGTTTAAATTATTTGACATGCCAATGCATAATATGTCAACAACAGCAGAAAATATATTGTATTGGTGGAAGTATAAAATAAGATTTGTAGTAGGCACTTTGCATGAACTCAATGTAATAATATAATTAAAAGTTTTAACATGTAATAGTAAACAAGCATTATTGATAAAATATGTTGTAACTGGATATGTAATACATAATAAATTATTTATTTTGTTTGATTCATACTTTGGTTAAATTAAACTTGCCACCAAATGATTGAGAATTAGTATTGAACCGGGCTACTGCTACCGCGTTTCTTTAATTCAAAACAAGTAATAATAAAGGTCTTTATTACTCACTGTCACAAGTCTAATTAACAGTATATGCCTTATTTATAGATGTTTTCAGGACACTTAACAATGAAGCACTATTACACTAATGAATGTACAAACACTCATATCTTCTTAAACTAACTTCTTTACCATAGGTCCATTAACAACACTAACACAACTATTATTCAATCCAAGCTCTATCTATTTATGTATACTACAAGCTGCATGTACATTAGACACGTTTAGCTCATATAACATTTATGTATATATACGCTTAGGCTTCCAAAAAGCTCAACTACATTCACTATACACGATATAATTTATATACGATATTCTTATGTGGACTAACTCTTACATTCATAAGCGGCCTTATATATACCCTAAATTAAAGACATGACTCATTATCTAGTAATCTCTAGAAGAATTCTAGAATCCTGAAGAATACGCTGTGCCTCGGGCGTTTGTAAGTTTGACGGGTTGCCTAATAGTGGATCGCAACAGTATTAAGGCTATTTTGAACTAGCATTACTTTTCTTCCTTAAATAGTTTTTCTCATTGCTACATGTAGACAATTATTAAGGTGCCCAAAATAAGTTGAGACCCACACAATAGAAACAAAAAATTTCTGTGTTCAAATATTCAGTTTTGTCTGTTTCGAAATCAAGGATAAGTATTTGAAAATTGATATTGTTAATACAAGCAAACTCGCTACACAATATACTTGTATAACCAATTTTTATGTAAGTTGTTTAAAAACGCATTTCAAGAGCACATTATTCCTATGATTATTGTGTTGTTTATACATGTTCTTTTCTTTGGGAATAAAATTACTTGTTTTTAAACATGGACCAAAACATCAATAAACACATGTTTAAAAATTCTAAGTGACTTTATTCTCGAAGAAAAGAAACTTCAACTTGCACCTAAATATTCAAAAGTTTTGGTACTGCTCTAATTTTAAATTAAGAAAATTTTCCACCATAACATTTTGGGATCTACTGTGACTGTTTCAGTACTGCTGATTTAACAACCACAAACGCTTCCTCCGCTAGATAGCGCAGAAAGCCTTGGCAACTAATAACATGAAAGATACCTATCTATTCCTCTTTATCAATGGGGTTGTTGGAAACTAATCTGCTCTGACGAAGCTTAAGGAAGCTGAAACCGGTAAGTGGATGTTCCTCCCGTTGTTAAGTAATAAAGCTATTGTTTTGTTAATGGCTATACAACTATTAGCCCGATTTGTATAGGTCAATAAGCTCTTATTGTTTTCATAAGAGTTTATTTAGATACATCTTATTTTTCAATTAGTTCTTTACAAATTCCTTATTGCGGACTGCAAATAACTTGTCCCTTTATATTATGAATTTGCCTATGAGGGCAAGAAACGGGTGCTGCCACGAGAAGGTTTGTAATTTGGCAAATAAAATTTACTATAACATTCCGCAAATCTCAAAAAAGCCAGACATACTTGTATAGCCATCTATAGAACGACGATGTAGTTTCGAATCAATCTTTGTACTTCCACGCTTAGTAGTTTTGGTGCTTCTCCACCTGATGGCGATATTATTTACTTTTGCCATAGTACAAAGATCCCTTCGAAATTAAATAATTATAATAGCTCGATTACTTCATAGGATTATTGGAAACTAATCTGCTCTGACGAAGCTTAAGGAAGCTGAAACCAGTAAGTGGATGTTTCCTCCCCTTGTGAGGTAATAAAGCTATTGTTTTGTTAATGGCTATACAACTATTAGCCCGATTTGTATAGGTCAATAAGCTCTTATTGGTTTCATAAGAGTTTATTTAGATATATATATATATATATATATATATATAAAGTAAGATGTATCTGTAAACAAACTCTTATGAAAATAATAAGAGCCATTGACAAATACAAATCGGGCTGGTATAGTACAGTGATTGTTTCGAAATTATATCATTATAATAGCTTCGATTACTTCATAGGGTTCTTGGGAACAGTCCACTCTGATGAGGCTAACAAGCCGAAACCATTGGTCAGTGGATGTTTCCTCCCCTATGAATTAATAAAGCTAATGTTTTGTTAATGGCTATATAACTACCAGCCCGATTTGTATTTTCATAAGAGTTTGTTTACAGATACATCTTACTTTATATTCAATTTTCTTATTGCGGACTGCAAATAACTTGTCTTTATATATATATATATATATATATATATATATATATATATTGCTATGATCCTACAATTATTCGATCGCCGTCGTTTGGGCAGTCATTTTTAATTATTGCTATGAATAAACAGGAATTTATCGTAAACCGACCTTGTGTCGACCAATAACAAAACTTGATGTGATAGCGCCTTACTCTGTATCAATGGCGTATTCAACTTGTAACTCATTCTCTCTTTTTAAATTATCAAATTACATTCCATAAATTTTATCATTCGGCCTCGACTAACTTTTATTTTGAATTATAAAATGAAGTTAGTTAATTCCATATAATAAAAACAAATATTACGTACAGGTTTTGAAAATTATTAGAATACACTTTTCAGTCAATAAATATTGCACATCGTATTTATCTAAAAAATCATATGCTTTTCAATCAATCTAAAGTCACCAAAAAACCTATTGTTTTTATAAAAAGAATCCTGGAACGTTCAAAACCCCTTTATCATATTACTTACTTTCTACGTCTGCAAGTTCGTTGTTGACTCCCTCACACTAATTTATATTAATTAAGCAAATTTAATATTCAATATTTAAATTCAAATAGAAAAAAAATGTCTTAAAACTAAAAAATCTATCCTGGTCTGTTTTTTTCGTTATTTCCTTCTCGCAACCAAAATTATGGACGCATCCATTATCAACTAGAATTTTCCATGCATTATACCATCCGTTTGGATCAAAATTATTCTCCACCAATTCAGAATTATTATATACCCATTTAAAATATTATCTATCCACACGCAGCTTCAGAATATCATTTGAATTATTATATTACTTGAATTATTATCATCAAACTTAGAATCATTTTTATTCGCCTCCAACTTAGATTTATTCTCACCAGCCTCAGAATATCATTTAAATTATTATACACCAGCCTCCAACTTAGAATATCATCGTCAGACTTAGATTGTTCGCACGCAAACTTAGATTTCTTATTCTCTCCGGTCTCGGACTTAGATTATTATACACCCAAACTTAGATTTCTTATTGTCAGACTTAGAGCCCTATTATTATTATATTTTAGTTTAAATAAATTCCCCAAAATCTACTTACGTTTAATCGGCAATAGAAATGTTCATCTTCGTCGCACTATCTGTCACTTAAACAATTTTCACTTTTAAATATTATTTTTAAGCGTTTACTCTTAGGTTCAAAGTGGCGCACCTTGGCCTTTGTTGAGTTGAGAACTGAGCTCGTTATCATTGTCGCTGTTAATATATGATTGATATCCCACTTCGTCTGTGAGCATGGCTTGCAAGCCCGTCGCTAATTTTAGCCAATCAAGTCTCTTCATTTTCTACACTTAAAGTAGTTTTCTGATGTAACATTCTCGTCCTTTCAAGTAATTGTTGTTTGCTTGCAGCTGCTTCGTTATCAGACATGCGGTGTTTTAAGAAATATTATCGCTTATCCATATTGTACAGAACTATCTGATGCAATTCGACTTTCAATTTTCATATATGCTTATTTATTTACGCATTTTTAATCATCTTTACTTATCAAAATTATTAATTGTTTGTACGCACTTACACTACGCTTCTTTACGCTTTATTTCTTATCTCCGTATTATCATAACTGATTGCAATTCATTTGAATGCGTGTTTAATTACCTTTATTATGCTTACTTATAAATACGCGTGCTTCCACTGAAAATATCGTTATTTGCATTACCTAAAATTACTAAAATTCTATATACCGGGTGTTAAATATTCGTTATCTACTTAATGCATGTATTACTCGTTTCTATGCTAACTATGCGTCTTAATGTTACTATTTGCGTCGCTTGAAACTACTTATACTTTATATACAGGTTGTTGACTGCTTACTATTTACAAACTATTTCAATTACTAAATTTTCTCCTAAATAAATGCAGCTTTCTGCTTCCTATTATAATTTCTGTTTCCTGCACAACCTTTGCTGTAAAATACACCCTTAAACAACCCCTTATCACAGCATAATATATATATATATATATATATATATATATATATATTACTCATATTTAGACCAGGGTAGAAAATTAATGAATTACATAAAATAATTTTAATCACCGTGTATAAGGAATTTTATTAGATAATACGCTTTATTAAAACACCGTGGAGAATAAAAATTCATTCGTTTCAGTAAAAATAAGAGATTTAAATCATGTACAAGACGCTTTATATCAAAAGAAACAGTATTAACAAGCTCTACGTAAGAAACAAATAGAAATTACGTGCAAAATTTATATTAATTAACTCAATTTTAAGTAACCGGTATTAAACAAAATGTACTGATAATAATTGAATATTTAATTAGGATTCACTAAAAATTAAAAGGGTATTATTTTAATTGGAGTTAATTGAACCGTTAGTAACATATAATATCTATAAAACTTGTAAAAACCCAATAAAATGCAAATCCTAGAAGTGTTAGTTAGAAGTAGGATGTTTGAACACACCTGCGTATTTTAAAAGGCAATTTCAGTTTAATTTGTTTAGATAAACATGTCGATTCTAAGGATATTGGAAACGGTCAGATGCTTTAGCACGAAATACAAAACAGGGTTTATTTAAAAAGCTCGTTCTGCGTAAATTTTGCAGATAACGAATGGTTTCAGAGAATGTTGGAGAAACCGTCGCTTATATTAACGGGAAGACTAGATACGGGGTTATTTAACCCAGATAACAGTCCACATGGACTGAAATAATCGATAATAAAGAATATCAATTTGCACCACTAAGAACAGGTTAGAGAAGGAAAGATAATGTGCGTAAGACAAAGACACTAATAATTAAAGGCGTGATATGAGCAACGTCACGAGGGTCACGATTGGTTGAAAATAAGATGCACATATGAGAGGTAGAAACAACAATTGCTGTATAAAATTTAATTAGTTATTCTCGGACATGATTGCGTGCCGTGTTGAAATTTCTGAGATTTAACTGGGGCGAGTACAAAATTCGTAAAAACCGACGCACAGGCTACGGACTGGGAACCTAGCATGCGAAATTCTTTAGAATTGCCCGTTTTGAGGACTCGACCGACAGACAGGCTAACCTCTATATATACCCAAGTTAATATGAACAAGCTCTCTTACATCCGCGACTTGATTCAATACGTTAAACAGTGCATTTTAGTTTGATAGAATAATTTAAAGTTTGCTCGTATATTTTGGTGATTTAAAACAGTTTGTTATTTACGTGCTAACATGAATGTACTTGAGTGCACTTAGATACAAGGTAATAAAATTTAGTATCACTGTACCAATTAGTAAAATTTACAACGACAAATGTATACACAAAAGTAGGCAGTTTTGGCGTATATTGGGGAAAGACGCATGAATTTCTTTGCTATTTTTCGGGGGTGTTAATGATTAAATGGTTCATAAACGTGTCTGGATCCACAAAACCAGGGTCAGCTATACACAGATGAGTTCTGGAAAAGCCCAGAAACAACTTTAAATAAATGGTGATGGAGAAAATTTGAAAAGCGTTGAGAATCAGAAGCTGTAAATATAACCCAGTTGGAATGGTGTGATTAACAAAAGGGACGATGTACATTGAAGCTACGAGTGCAGTAACTTTCAGGTAATTTATACTATTTTGTTTGAACTTTGATATTTTTGTGTGTGTTGAATTACTTTATAATTGATTTACTTTAAATGGACATTAGTGAAATTGTACTAACCATAAAATTTTAATGTTAAGGTGAAAGTTGCTTGTTTAGGTAGAAAGGGTATTTAGTATTGATGTTCTGGATTATGATGAAAATTTGGGTATGTCTTTGAGCTCAATTAGACGAACCTGGTTAATTAACGTAAAGGGTGGTAGATGCTCCTTTGTACTCAGACTCCGGTCTACATATATTGTTATATTAATTAGTAGGCATCCAACAAGGACTTTAATTCAGGATGCACATTTAAATGATAATAAATGTAATCTTGAAAATTTCTGATACTGAAATTTATGCCAAAATTTAATTTTGAAATTTTAATGTATTGTGAATATTGATGTAAATAGAGTTAACGTTCGTGTTTGTGGTAGGAATGTGTTTGTTTTTTTTTATGAATGAGGATGAAAGTTATCTAGGGGAGCAGCCGAGGCGATTAACAGAAGAAAGTCAATGGACCAACACAGTTAAAGTAATGAATAGCTTTTCGTAGGATTCACAGCATTCTGGACATCCAATTCGTAGGGGCTCGATTCGAAAAGCGGAGTACCCGGATTTTGGTGGTATGGGTGCTTCAAAAAAATGTATACACACTTTGAACTTCCATAGAAAATTTATTTACCGTTCTACAAAGTTAAATTTCAGGAAAATAGAAAGCTGAAAGTCCAATGTAAATGAAACGTAAATAACAAATGTTAATATTGTTCAAATTGGTGACCTGCAGCATCAATACAATTCTGAGTACGAGTCACCACAGATTCTGTACATCGTATCAAAACGTCCAATGAGATTTCTCTACACACTGCTTGAATCTCATTCCAAAGAATGTCTAGGTTACGTGGTTTACGTTTGTACACCTCATCTTTTACTGTGCCCCACAAGAAGAAATCCAGTGGTGTAAGGTCTGGAGAGCGTGCTGGAAACTCGATTGGCCCCCTGCGTCCTATCCACTGGCCCGACAAATTTTGATCCAGGTAAGCTCGTACGTCCCTGTGATAGTGCGGCGGAGCACCATCTTGTTGAAAATAAAAATCATCATTATCGTATAATGCACGAATGGCAGGAAATATGGAATCAGCAAGCATTGTTAGGTAATTAATACCAGTTACAGTGCCTTCAAATCGAAAAAGTCCAATGAGTCCCCTTGAAGACAAACCGCACCACACATTTACACCAGGCAAATTTACAGCTTTTTCAATTGTAATGTGAGGATTTTCTTCACACCAGTAAACACAATTGTGCCTATTGACAGTTCCATTAAGTTTGAATTGGGCTTCATCCGACCAAATGATGCTACCCATAAATCCCGGTTCACGTATCACTATCTCCTGAATCCATTCACAAAATTGCAACCTTCGATCTGGATCGTCGTCATTTAGCTGTTGCACCAGCCTTGGAATGTAAACACGATACTTGCCTCTCTTCAGAATGCGTAGCACACTGCTAGCACTTACATCACTTTCACGTGCCCCTTGCCTTGAAGATTTGTTAGGAGAGCGTTGAAACAGTTCCAAGACTGTCGTTGATGACTCATCACTTGTAGCTGTTCGAGGCCGACCTGAATGACCTTTATGCACATCACACACTGTTCCATGAACTTCGATCGTATGCGTGTAATTGTTAATCTTGAAGGTGGTTCTGTATCATACTCCCTTCTCCACTGTCTTTGAACTTCATTTACATTCTCAAACTTCCAGTACTACTTAATAACCTGCTTTCGTTCTTCAAAACTCAAACGTACGTCCGCCATGTTGATATTACAAATTCCAACTGATAATATAACATAGAGGGACGATTATGCTGACACCTGGCGAAGAAATATAACATTAGCCTTGTAGTGCGGGAAAACTACAATAGTTTAAAGTGTGTATACATTTTTTTGAAACACCCAGTATATATATATATATAAGATATATAAAGATATATATATATATATATATATATATATATATTGATTTAGGGATATGTGACTGGTGTTCCTTTAAAATTCTGTCCTTCAAGTCTGCTGTAGAACAATTTCTGATTAAAACTAAATAATTTGTTCTCGCTTTTCCTTTTGTTTAATGTATTGTACCGGTTTAATCTTTTGCCTGAAGCTGATGTATTAATGTATATGTCAAGCTGATTGTGTTTAGTCTTTGATCTTTAAAAATCTTTTGAATGCGTTTTTAAAGGTTTCATTTAGTATTATTGCATCGTTGTTTCCAAACGAATAATTTTGATAGATCGCTTCGAAAGCATGAGATTTTGTCTTCTATTCTTGTTTTACATTTAGTTACTTCTTCTATTATTATTTATTATTATTATTATTATTATTATTATTATTATTATTATTATTATTATTATTATTATTATTATTATTATTATTATTATTAATAGAAAAGTAGAAAAACGTGGAGTTGAACAACATTGTTACTGGATTAATTTAAGCTTTTCTTTAATATTTTCTTTAGGTTTTAGTTCATCAACCTGGTCAGATATCAAGAAAAGCTATTTTTAGAAAAGTATATTTATATGTGCATATGTAACGAAATTATGTTTTTACGTTAATAGAGTTTAAGTTAGGTTGAAATTTATTTCAATTATTTATTAAATGGGTGTAAAGTTAGTAATTTGTAAAAGATCTTCAGTTACCCCAGTGCTTGACATATCTGCAAAGAGTATTTTATTTTAACATTGAAACTTGCCGTTCAACTGTTAGATAACCAGAGTAAAAAAGTTTTATGCGGAATAACAGTCTTCCACATAGAAAGGGTATCACAAGGCTTGCCGTGACGGACTGTTTGACGCCTCTCGATATTGACAGCAACAAAACCTTTCAGGGTAAGTGTTAATGTAATGTAGAATTTTTAGTTGGAAACCTTGTTATGTAACATTTTTTAATTTATCTGTTGTTTTTTGTATTGTTTCTGATTTATCCATAGGAACCCACTACTGCTCCACTGCAGTTAACCGAAGCACCCTTTTATTGTTACAGGTCCCCACCCCTTCAGGACAAATACTAATTGAACTTGTTTTAACGCCTAGTTTACACGTAGCAGTAAAAATTTCACCTTTAACAATATATCTCCTTTTCACAGTACTTAGATTTTTATATTGAAGGAAATCTCCGTATTCAATTGGGCGAACTGTGGAAGATCCGCATCACGAACTCTACAAGGTAACAAATAATCCGGAGCTCTGATTTATCGCAATGTTTTGTAAGTCTCTTCAAAACGTGTTACATTAATCTCCGAATAGCTCTACAAATACCACAACGAATATCTAAGGCTAAAAATAATACAATACCAATATTAAAAGTGGCTATTACTACTTGTTCTGAAAAATACTTAGAACAGTTTGTTATCATGCCAAACCCACACGCATAGATAACTACATAACAGTTTTGGCTTTCAGCACATCATTCAAACAATGCAATAAATTACACTAAAAATGCTTTTGCTAAGTAATGCTGAATTTGAGGAAAATGCAATAAATTACATACTAAGAATTTAGATGTATTAAGTCAATACTAATTCACACCATTGGGCAGTACTTGTGACTCGAATGAAAATTTTATTGTGATTGCCATATTTTGGTATGCTCCTAATCAGATTCCGTTAAAATTCTATAATGGAATTGATTTGGAATTTGTTAGACTATGTTAAAGCTTCCAATTAATGCTGAAAGTAAGCAGTATAAATGTGTCAGCAGGCGACATCTGTTGCGCGCTTTCCTAACAAGGTGGTGCGTGTAGTTGGCGTTTCTAGTTTGTACACTATAAACAAACATTATCAACCTAACAGTTTGCCCGTTTTAAAAAATTTACAGTTTTTCTAGTTTTATGGTTAGTATACGCCTTAATCTTGGCCTTGAATGAAAATCTCGTAGTTTCAAACTAGTTTAAAAATAACAATAAAAATTATATTAATCAACCAACAACTTTATAAAATTTCTGTATAGTTATCTGTGCGTTTTAATTGTATTTCATTAAATTATAAAACTACTTTAAAACGATTTATAAATTTATTGTTGTATTTCTGTGGTTAGACAACTCATAGAACCCCTTCCTGTATATACAGTTGCCTGCTATTCAGGCACATGTATTAAAAATTCCTCCCGGTGAAACATAAAACCTGACGATTTGGAAAGGCTTGCTTGTCTTAGAGAAACAGATAGCCAAGCCGTAGGTGCAACCATATCGAAAGGGCATCTGTTCGAAGATCAGACTAACCAATGTTTCCTGAGAAGCGCCACGACACTTTCAGTAGTCACAAGGGCGGCAGTCTGGATAATTGAGGATGTTCATAACAAAACTCGTCCTATCCATTTTGTAAAATTTTACAGGAGAGCCTAAAACTGTTTTCTCGAGATTATTAACACTGGGGCAATATTTTGCTTTCTTGGCTGGGAGTTCAATGTACCAAGACCCATGGGAATCTTAAAAATCAAATCGTAGAAGTCAGCGTAACGATTTATTTGACTTTAAATTTGGGATAAAGCGAGTTTTATTGTGACACTAAGGATAAGGCGAGTTTTGTTACGTACTGGGGAAATTATTTTTAAAAAGAAAAAGCCTGTTGATATGTTTCGAAAGTTATTTATTACCAAAAATTAAAAATAATGACATGAATCAAAATTACAATACGATAAGAGAAAGAACTAACATTGCTTAAACATATATTTCTTTTTCGATAATAAAATTATTTTCCGCTTCTTTCCTCTCACAATAATTATTATTATTGTTATTTTCGTACTTTACAGATTCAGTTTCCTCTTCGTGCTGCATCAGCAAATCATTTTTAGGATCACTAAATAGGTTTTTTAAAATTTGCATTCCTCAAATACTTCCCAATTTTCCTCAACGTGTTTTTTAGCAACGTTTTTGCGGTATTAATTTTTGTTTCTTTCATCGAAACTCCCTTTTTTATGTTTTTTGCTTGTAAACTTTTCTTAGAAAACCCCCTTTTAAAAATACTCATACCCATACTTATGTCGAAATTGTAAAATGGTTCGCCCCTGACTGTAACCATAGAGGAACCCGGTTTCCTTTCAATCAAAAGCCGTTTCATTGCATTAAACTCAAAGTGCCAATTGCATGTACCCTTGAAGCATGTCTTCGCCATGCTTTTCCAATCATACACCCCGCAGTTTCCCAATCTCTCCATCATTCCATGTTTACTAAATACTGCAAAGTATTCTTCAGGATTAATAATCACTGGCATTTTCCTTAAATCTTTTTCTATATTTCCGAATACTCTATCAGACGGTAAAAAAGCTATGGCCTGTTATGGGAAATACCAGTACGATATGCTTAATGTTTTGAGGAGCGATTTCGTGCAAAAACTTCACACACATTGCTACAATGGTAGAGTTGCGGTTCTGTCCACCACAGTCGTCAGCGCATAGCCTTATGCTAGAAAAAGCGGATAAATTTATGTTACTCAGCCGGTGGAAAACCACAGAAGCTATTTTGTTGGAACCTTTGTAGAACTCATGTTCCATCCATGTGTATATGAATGTATTATCATTTGTGAGGTGTTTATGCGATGAACCCTCGATAATGGACGCGAATAATACGCAATTTGATCTGGTACCTTAGGGTTTACCAAGTTTTTTTGGCGGTCATAAGATAGTCGCAGTGTCTTTTCATCCTCGTCCCGTAATTTCTCAAAGAATGCTTTTGCCCTAAACTTATGTACTTGTTTCCCAATGGTTAGGTTTTTTGTCTTTTCGGGATCCTTTTCTTCGCGAATGCGCAGTTTCAGTTCTATGCATTTTGAGTAAGCATCTGTAATAGGTGTACCAAAACCAATATTGTATTCCGTACAGAAAATCTTTCTAAAAAAAGTTCTTTTAACTTTTAATTGTGTTTGCTCGTTGTACATACGAAATAACTTTTCAATGGAGAGGTTATACGGTAAGTACTGCCTAGTGCTTTTTCCTCTACAGTAGTGTGACTCTACACACGACAGTTTTTTGATGAATTCTTTCACATAAAGCCTCTTGATTTGAAAAATAGGTTTTTGATGGTTACCACCTCTCTTTTCTCTTGGCATCTCGCCGGTTTGTAGAAAGGTTTTACCAATTCGCTGTATTCTGTCTTTTGAAATATGTAGAATGTTAGTGAAAGCTTTCTGGCATACCTGAATCTTCCAGTTCTGTGTTCCATTTACTTTTACAAAATACTGACAGGAAATACCTTTTCTGCTGGAAACTTCCCTGGTTTGTCTGTCGCGTTTAGGTTTGTGCACCTGTATGTGCTTGAGAATAAAAGCGTCCTGGATTACCTTGTCCGTCGATGCGTAAAATGATTTATGAAATTGCTTGATGTCAATCATCTTTAGAGATGCGCATCGATATGTAGGCCCACTATGATTGCATTGGGGAAATACTGGCAACTGCTTGCGAGAATGCCTGTGAACAGAAAATTAGGTATGTAATTGAAAACTGTAGGCAGTGGGTACGCTTCTTTTCACACTTTGCGTAGTACTTTGAAAGAACAATGCAAAATTGTGTTTGGTTACAGCAAAGTACCATGAACAATAGAATAAACTAATAACAAGACTCACCTCTGCTTTTTAGACAATCTTTGCTTCTACTCTGCATGATTTAACAACTTCTTTCTGCCTTTTCCTGGTACTCCGGGAGATATGCAGTCGCCTTCTAAACCACTTGCATTCATTTTAAACAAACTATTAACCGTAGAGAAGCAGTAAAACAATAATGTTTGAGTTACAGTCAGCTAGGTAGCTTGTGGAAAGATGAACAGCTCACTGTCAATGTCGTACGATAAAACAGCCTTTCATTGGTTCCTTGGATTAGACGAGTTTTGTCGTGACATTGTCACAGGATATGGCGAGTTTTGTTGTGACGGTGGTTTTATAAATCAAGATTTACATGGTAAATAGCAAGTTTTGAAGCGACTTCACGTGTTAAAACTATATACCTTCTATAGGAGAATAGATTGGTGTCAATATCTAAATTTGTATAAAACACGGATAAGACGAGTTTTGTTATGGTGGTTCTCAATTAACTGATTTGACTTTTTAATATCGCCCAACAGGGCGTAGCTTTGTTGATACTGCTGCTCACCTGAAGGCAAGGGGAACTACAGACGTTAGCCGACAAGTTAAATAGGTGGACCTTGATGAGATGAAACAACATGAAGTGAGGAAGAGTTTCAAAGAGAGTAGCGATGAGGTTCGTGAACGAACTAGTTTTAGGAACTAGTCACAAGTTTAGTAACTAGTTCCAGAAAAACATGATAATACACTTATGTATTGTATTTAGCCTAAACCTAAGGGTGTTTCTTTAGATCCAAACTCCATATCTTATTTTAAAAAGTTATAATTAACTTATAATATGATTTAGAAGGTATTTTAAATGGGCGCTGTAACTTTTGTTGTGTACTGTTTATTGTTCTCCTTTTGTATCGTGTTCTTGTGCGTGTGGAAATGAGAATGCACAGGCTGATTTTTAGAAAATGCCATCGGTAGCCTAAATACTGTCCTTTCATTATTTTTTAAGAATGCTTTCTTCTGTGACGAATTCCCCACCACCCAGCAAAATTAACAGATCGGGGTAAGAAAGCCAAAATTCGGGAATGGGCAGAACCCACAAAAAAACCCAAATAAAAAAAAAGCTTCAACCTAAAAAACATTCGTTACGGAAACAACAAAAACACAAAAAAAAAAGAAACCCCCAAAATAACAACAATTCCGACTACAACAGATTCCGGATAGAAAAGAAAGCAAAAACAAACACCAAACAATATCCGGCTCGAAGGACCAATAATATAGGGTGTTTCAAATTGCGCGGTTTTTTTTAACAATAAATAAGACACATAATTTGCATTCATTTTCAAAAACCTTTTATTGGTAATTGAAGTATCACTAATGACATTTATGTGCGAAAAATAAAATCTGCCAAATGGCCTTCTCTTGCAGCTCCACAGACGTCCACTCTTTTGTTCAAATTTTCAATGACATTTTGACATAATTGAGGCTCTATCTCACCAATGACACCAATAATTTCATCAAATTAATTTCAAAGCAGGAATCGATTGTGGATTGTTTCTATAAACCTGACTTTTCACATAACTCCAAAGAAAATAGTCTAATGGAGTCAAAGCACATGATCTTGGTGGCCAATTAACATCACCGTTTCTTGAGATTACACGTCCAGGAAATTTTTCTCTCAATAAAGCAATTGTTTCTTGTGCAGAGTGAGATGTAGGGCCATCCTGTTGAAATCAAATATCCTCTAGATCAATATTCATTAATTCAGGCCACAAAAATTCGGTTATCGTCCGACGACATCGATCACCATTGACAGTTATAGCTTCAGCAGCAGCATTTTCAAAGAAGTAAGGTCCAATTACACCACCTGACCATAATGCACACTGAACAGTAACTCGTTTAGAATGCATAGGTTTCTCAGGAATAATTCGTGGATTTCCCTCACCCCAATTTTGTTTATTAACATAGCCACCAAGTTTAAAATGTGCCTCATCGAAAAATATGATTTTTTGAGAAAAATCAGCCTGTTGTTCATTGATGAAATTGACAAATGAACGACGTTTTAAATTATCTAATGACTTTAGTGCCTGTGTTATTTGAACCTTATATGCCGTCAGAGCTAAATCCTTGTGCAAAATACGCCATGTTGTTGATCCACTAAGTCCAACTTGTTGTGAACGTCGTCTAATGGACATTTTAGAATCTTCAGCAACATTATCACGAATGAAATCAATATTTTCTTGTAAACGACCGCTACGACTGAATTTTTCACTCTTTTGATCTTCCACCGAACCGTGCATCGCTCTTGGAGTACTGGAACAAGTTTTGTAGAAAATATTTCAACGTACAAGCCGAACAATCAAATTAAAAATTGGTTCAAATAACACAAGTTCGAACTGCAATCCTCGCGTTATCGAAGCGCGATTAGCAAACTGGAAAACACGCTATCAAATAATAGTAGGATCCATTATTTCGACAAGTCTATAGATGGGAAACACAGGAGAAAGCAATTATACGTTATTGGAATGTTTAACAAATTAACGGATACCTAAAACAAGGTATTGACTTTTTAATTTATTGAATAAATTTTCGTTTTAAAAGCAAAATGGATTTGAGTTTGAATTATGTTAAAGCGGGTTTATTCTGAACAGGTACATTATATAGGATAATGTTGAAGAATTTGAGAATAGAAATGGAATTTATTTATGTTTTAACTAGGAAAAATGAGGATATTTAATTTATGTTGAAAAATAAACGTAACACAGTACTGCCAGTACTGCCAAAAAGATATTTTCAAAAATATGTTGATGCTTTTCTAATTGGATATTCAACACGCAAATTGTACAAGAATGTACTGAGTACTTTCCCATGGTTATTTTGGTATTTTACTTTAATATATAATTCAATAACCCTTTTATAAACTGTAAACTACTCAAGCTTTTATAAAATTTTACGAACACTTTCGCACTACAACCCCTTTCACTGACTTAAATTAATAAATGCTTTTCTAGTCTCATCAAATAAAAATACATTGTTCTACTTAATTCTTAATAATCTTTTGATACGTATACGTGTTCCACACACAATCAACTCAAACGTTACAGTTCTTCGAAACCGCTACAAAATCAAAAAACCAAATCGTTTTACCGACATTAATCATTGCGAAGCTTATCAAGAATTGGTCGCAGTAGCTAAATCGTATGACTACGCTGAAGCAATCGAAACAGCTGAAGCAGCGCAGCGGAGACGTGCAATGCCTGATGAAATAAAATCGTTTCATGCAGATCAAACTTGAGAGTTAGTTGATTTTTTAGCAAGAGTCAAACCAGTCAAAAATCGATGGATTTTAAGAGTCTAGACAAAAGCAGATGGCTCAATCGATCGTTTCAAAGCCCGTTTGGTTGTTAAGGGCTATTCACAGAAACCAGGTGTCAACTATCATGAAACTTTTAGTCCTGTCGATCGTCTTGGCACTATCAGATCTTTAATTAATGTCGCTGCATCTGAAGGTTTAAGTCTCCATCAGTTTGATGTTACTACTGCGTTCCTTTATGATACACTAGAAGAACAAATCTTTATGGAACAGACCGAAGGGTACAGAGATAATCCAGATCAAGTATGTAAGTTGAAAAAGTTTATATAGTCTACAGCAAGCTTCCCGCTGTTGGAATACAAAGTTTACAAAAGTAATTCAGAAGTATGGTCTCAAACAAAACAAATCTGATTCGTGCTTGTTTGCTGGTAAATACAAAGGTCAGAAAATTCTAGTTGCCATTTATGTTGATGATGGCTTAATCGCTTCGTCTTCACAGAAGGTTGCCGATAAATTTCTGCAAGAACTCAATCGTAACTTCAATACCACGTTAAGGGTGGCTTGTAGCTATCTTGGTATTAGCTTCAAGTATGGTAGCGATAAGTTCAGAACTATTAATCAGTGTGGCTACAACGATCGCCTAATTGCCAAGTTTGGATGGCAAAATCTGAAATCATCAAGTACACCAATACTCAAAACAAGTTTGAATTTAGATCCTAAATCTGAAGAGAAAATCAACATTCCTTATCGTGCAGTAATCGGTACTCTTATGTATTTGGCATTATCAACCCGTTCAGATATTGCTTTTGCAACTACATATTGGTCCAAGTTTATCGAGCATCCGATTCATACAAGTTGGACAAGTGTCAAAAGAATTGTGCGCTATCTAGTAGGTACTATTGATTTGGGAATAACATATCAGTTTGGAAATCATCAACACGAATCAAGTTGTTGGCTATAGTGATGCTCACTTTGCTTCAAGTCTAGATCGCAATTCGACTAGTGTTTTATTTAAATACGCAGGTGCTGCTATATCGTGGATGAGAAACAATCCTCGATAGCACAATCAACTATGGAGGTTGAATTGGTTGCGTGCAATGAGGCAACAAGACATGCTATTTGGCTTCGTAGATTGTATTATGAGTTGACTGGTAAGGATGATATTTCAATGATCAAAATTGATAATCAAAGTACAATTAAAGTCATCAAAAATCATGAACAACATCGCAGTACAAAGTATATTGTGTTGCGTCATTTAGTTGTTCGCGAAGTTGTTCACAACAATCTTGTTGAAGTTGAATACGTCAAAACGAATGATCAAGCAGCAAACGTACTCACCAAACCTATTGAACGTTTGCGTCTCGACTATTTACGTCAGCTATCAGGTCTCTACACGATGTAACACCCAATAACATTTTTAAATTAATCCAAATTTCAAATGATATTTTCTGCCAATCACAGATAATTCTATCTAAAATGTAATCCATCACTGATCAGAATTAATATAGTTACCCAATCCTAGTTCGATTTTGGGTGACAATTGACATCTTAAATGAACATAACCTATGAACTGTGAAATTTAGAAGATTTTAAATTAAGGCGCCAAAGGAAATGCTAGTTTGTTCTAGAGAATTCGAAACTGAAAATGCGTAATAATATGTAATTTTTCGTGATATCTATAAAAATATTCACAGGAAGTACTTTAGAATATTGCAGAATAACTTAAATTTAAATATAGGGTAATTTCAATTAGCAATGGCAGTAATAAAAGATGATTTAAACCATTAACCTAAAAGCGCATGTAGTGATGATTTACGATTGTGAAATGTGTAAGGTTTTTGATTGGCTAGACCAGTCACGTAATCGAAGATATATAACTACAGTAATAGGGAAGACAAAAAAAGACGACACACAAAGCCTCACCAAGACACACAAAGAAAAAAGTATATGAAAGGAGACATGAAAATGAAAACTAACTAACCCGGAGCTAGTGCGAGGTATACTGCAATGCCTCGTAGCAGTATTGGTTATATTGTAACAAAATTTTTGTTACATTAAAATCTCTAAAGAAAAACATTTCTAGCCGTTGTTATTTTACGAAATTGTCATTTAGCGTGAAATCGTTAAATAGTTTAATTTACTATAAGGAAGAACATCTCTTTCCTTTATACATTATCTCCACCTATACAAGGTATTTAGTAGTGACTCCTACGCTTTTGATATCTGCAAATACTCTGAACGTAACTTGAGTTGCATAAGCAATAGGTATTCTGCGCGTAAGGTGACGTTATAGCTAGGGTGTTGACAAGAAGGGAACGCAGCCATCTTGCAAGCAACAACGAGGAGGTACGCTTCGTTTGAAGATGCGGAACTTTTGCTTCAAGTGGGGGATTAGAATTGCTCTATCATCGGAGAGGGCGTAAAGGTCGTCGTGGCGGAGGCTTTGCAAAAGAGCTCTTGCAATGCCGCCCAGACAATCAAGAGCAAACAGTAACAACACGTGATGGTAGAAGTCCGTTAGTGGTGAGATCGTAGAATAAAACTGCTTTATATAAAACTAATAGATGCTTTAATTTCCTTAGCACATTTAGGTACGCACATTTAAGTATGCTCGCCTGAAGAATAAAATTTTAAGGAAGCACGTTTGAGTATGGTAGAATTGAAAATTTAAATCGTTTGTATGTCAAGCAGAATTCCATGTAATGTTATTGGAATGTAATTATGCATGGTGGAGTCATTCGTTTTGAAGCTGTCTGTGGAGCTGATCATGTAAGAATGCAGTATCTAGTAAATGCCAATTTCGTACCTTTTTAAACTTCAATAAGATGGAGTATTATGTTGTTTTGGTTGGTCTAGCGCATTTACCAGCATCACCGTCGAGCAGTTAAGACAAAACCATTCAGGTACTTATAAAACTATTTATTGAGAATTAAATTTTACGTATTAATTACGGTCAAAGCTTTGATTTAACGTTTTCCAAATTATAAGAAACTTTTGTTAAACGAATGTTAAATTTTTTTTGCAAGATATGTTTATGCTTAAATCCCATATAAAAACCAGTTAGAGAATTATATCCTACTAACTTAATAAGTCAAATACCTTTTTTGTTCAGAACTAAATTTTTTTTACATAAGAGGAATTTTTGAACTTTTAGATAATTTAAAATTGTTATTCAAAGCACGTAAGTAATGCACATGTTAATTGAGAAAAATAAGTATAAAGTTCACGTTTGATTGAAAGATGTTTAACTACAATATGCTATATGATTACTAGAATATCAATGCTGCTTCTAACATATGATGAACTGACTTTCTTTAATTTCATATAAGGTTTGAGCCATATGAACTTTTTGTGTAATAAGTTCGTTAGAGAAATTTTGTAAGCGAGAACAGATCTGTTTTATGGATGTTTAAGAACCCGACTGTATTAAATAATTTATAAATGTTAAGATCTCTCTATGTAGAGAAACAAATTCAGAGATTTTTGAAACTTATTTTATATTGATTATCAGATTTTTTTATAAATAATTTTGCAACAAAGAGAATTACATTTAGATTATACTTTGATTTAAAACTTTTGTCTTTTTATTTCACTAATTGAAATTAATAATATCCAAATTAGATAAACAAAATTTTGAATGTGGAACTTAGAAAAAAGTTGATACAGTATTAGGTAAAAGAAACAGGGTAAGTGATTTTCAGTAGAGTATATTTTCATAGGTAAGGTGTTGTTGAGATTTTGAATTCGGGACAGTCGATCTATAAAGACCAAAATATTTTGTTGTCGTAAGACACAAACAGTGTCTTATATTTTATTTTTTTTGTGTGACATTTTCTTGCAGGTCTGACATCGCAGGAGCCGAAGCAGAGGTCCAAGAGGTTTCCAGAGGTATTGCTTATTTTAATTTGTATGCTTTTTGAAAATCATTATATCCTATAGGTTTCTGCGTCTTCCTGTAGGATACTTTAGTTTTATTTATTGTCTATATAGATGCAGTGGCGCTCATTTCCTTTTTTTGTTCCCGTTTGTAGTCGAGCCCACCCTATATCCACGCCCAATCTCATTGCTCACCCTTGGGGTAATTCCCAGACTAAGCCGCGAATATAGTAAAGCTCGTGGGTCCACCGAGGTTTTGTTCACTAATTGACTCACCCCCCATAATTAAATTAAATATAAAAAAAATTATAAGTTTCACTTAAGTTTCAATATGACCGTGTAAATTAAAGTAATGCTTAGTGAACAGAGCTAATGAATTAGTATGTTTATGACGGGAAGAATAGTGAATTTAAGTAATGGATAAAGGACACAGATAAGTTTGGCTCTTAAAGGAGAATTAAACAGTAATAAATTTAAGTGTAATTAGAAAACAAAATGGTTAAGCTGTAAGGCGGTTAAGGGTAGGAAGCGCCGGTTTATTAACTGCGAAGAAGATGATAACTAACCCTACCCATACGGTTCATTATTTATTGATTGTGGAAGTTCGGATTTTGAAAGCTGGATTCCAAGCCAAGTTGGTACAGAAGTAGGGAAATATAAAGAGTTTTGAGCTCAAAATTTATCAACACCCGTGTTAAGCACTATCAACCCTGGTGAGGATAAGTTACCTCGGAGGTATTGTAGAAACTGGAGCAACAGTGGGTATTGCATACCCGAAACAGGTATTGAGTGAATCTTTAAATAAATGGTTCGAGAGAACGGACATGTATATGCATGCATACACGTGAGGGTGTAAGTATGAACTTTTATATAGTTATACATATGCTTTTACATGAATATGTTATTAAGTTGCTAGATTAAGGTTGGAGTTTTTGGAGATTATTATTAACGTTACCGCTTATTATTATGAATTTTGTGTAGAATATCAAGAGTTATTGGCTATGTTTAATTTGGGGCCAATTTGTTTTAACTGTAGAATTTGCAGTGATTAGTACAATATATAACAACCCGGCATAAGGTAACTTTTAGTTAAGTAAGAGATATTTCATTTATTGCATTCAAGTATGTCAATTAAGGTAAATAGTTATATCACATATTAAAGGTTATTAAATTCATTACTTGATACGAATGTTGATATATATATATATATATATATATATATATATATATATATATATATATATATAGAATGCTGTGAATCTTCTCATATCTCTAGGTACTGGCCCTTTAAAAAAACATTCGAGCCCCACAGTTTGGGCGTCAAGAATGCTGTGAAACCTTATAAATCACCTGGTCCGTTGATTCCTTCTGTTAATCGCCTCGGCTGCTCTTCTAGATAACTTCCATTCTCAATCATAAAAATTAAACAACACATTCCTACCACAAACATCAACGTTAACTCTATTTACATCAATATTCAGAATACATTAAATTTTCAAATTAAATTTGAACATAAAATTCAGTTTTAAAAGAATTTCCGGATTAATTTTATTATCATTTTACTGTGCATCCAAAATTAAAGTCCTTGTTGGATGCCTACTAATTAATATAACAAGATAAGCAGACCGGAGTCTGAGTATAAAGGAGCATCTACCACCCTTTACGTTAATTAACCAGGTTTGTCTAATTGAGCTCAAAGACCTACCCAAAGTTTCATCCTATTCCCGAACATCAAAACAAAATACCCTTTTACTTAAACAAGCAAATTTCATCTTAAAATTAAATTTTATGGTTAGAAAATTCCACTAATGTCCATTTAAAGTAAATCAATTATAAAGTCATTCAATACACACAAAAATGTCAAACAAAATAGTACAATTTACCTGAAGGTTATTGTCCTCGTAGCTTCAGTGTAATCGTCCCTTTTGTAAATCACACCATTCCAACCGGATTCTATTTACAGCTTCAAGTTGTCAACGCTTTAAAATGTTCTCCATCACCATTAATTTAAAGTTGTTTCTAGGCTTTTCCGGAACTCATCTGTGTATATCTGCCTCTGGTTCAGTGGATGCAGACACATTTACGAACCATTTAGTCATTAACACCCCGAAAAATAGCAAAGAAATTCATACTTCCTTTTACCAATATTACCAATATACGCCAAAACTGCCTACTTTTGGGTATACATTTGTCGTTGTAAATTTTACTAATTGGTACCGTGATAATAAACTTTTATTACCTTGTATCTAAGTGCACTGAAGTACATTCATGTTAGCACGTAAAATAACCAACTATTTTGAGTCACTAAAATATACTAGCACACTTTAAATTATTTAATCAAACTAAAATGCACTGTTTAATATGAAGTCGCGGATGCACGAGCTTTTAACGCATCGAATCGTCGAAAGTCTAAGAGTCTAAGAGAGAAACACATATTCCCGCCTGTATATATAGCGAATAGCCGACACGTCGCTTTGTTCCCTAAAACGGGTAATTCCAACGAATTCCTCATTCTACGTTCCCAGTCTGTAGCCTGCACGTCGATTTTTATGAATTTAGTACTCACCCCATTGAGATCTCAGAAAATTTCAACACGGCTCGCAAAGTTGTCCGAGAAAACTAATTACTTTTATACAGAAATTGTTGTTCTACCTCTGATATATGCATCCTATTTTAACCAATCGCAACCCCTTGACGTTGCTTAAATCCCGCCCTTTACAATATGTGTCTTTGCTTGACGCATTTTCCTTTTCCTTTTCTAACCTGTTCGTATTGGTGCAAATTTATATTCTTTATTATTGATTATATTTTAGTCCACGCGGACTGTTATCTGGGTTTAATAAACCCGTATCGCACATTCTCGTAAATACTAAGTCCCGGTTTCTCCAAGATTCTTTGAAACATTAATTATTTGCCAAATTTACGCAGAATGAGCTTTTTTAAAAATACGCAGGTGTTCTGTATTTCCTGCTAAAGCATCTGATCGTTTCCAATATCCTTAGAATCAACATGTTTATCCAAACAAATTAACTTGAAATTGCCTTTTAAAACACGCAGGGGTGTTCAAACGTAAGATTTTAAATAACCTTCCTACGATTTGACTATTATTGGGTTTTACAAGTTTTATGCTTATTATTAATAATGGTTCAATTAACTCCAATTAAAATTGATTTCCATCCTTTCATTTTTAGCGAATACAAATTATTATCCGTACGTTTTGTTTAATACCAGTTATTTAAAATAGAGTTCATTAATATAAATTTTGCACGTAATTTCCATTTGTTTAGGAATAATTAAATTATCCACTGCGCTTTTCAATACTGCTTCTTTTGATGTAAAGCGTCTTATAGATAATTTAAATTTCTTATTTTACTGAAACGACCGAGTTTATTTATGCTTCAAGGTTTTAATAAAGCGTATTATTTAATGAAATTCCTTATACACGGTAATTAAAATTATTTGATTTGATTATTTAATTTTCTACCCTGGTCTAAATATGAGTATTTTCCCCCTATTTGAATACAAATAATCCCACTTATTTGAATGCAAATATCAAATATTTAGACTGCCAAAAATCTTTACAAAATTTTGCCTATCTCTCTATCCTTATCTATCTAACTTACCTACTTTGTCTCCAATCCAAAAAATATTTACACCTATCCTATATCCCTATCCTATTCCTAACTCTCACCTACTTCTATAAACTGAAATTATCCCTAACTTCATCCTACTTATCCATCTAATCCTATATACATCCTATATACCTATCCTATTCCTAACTTTTAACTACTCTTCACTATACTTTACTTCCCCCTACCTAATCCTATATGCCTATCCTACTCTTACTCTATTCCTAACTCTCCACTAATCTTACATAAAATATCTATACTTAACCTATCTTATTTTCTTCCTACATTTACTCTTTATCCTCATCTTAAACCTATTCCTAATTATCTCCCATATGTGTCCTATATCTAGCTTTATTTTCTATAACCACTTACTTCTACTCTTTTATATACACCTATCTCTATTCTTATCCTATTTAAATCTAACTCTCTTCTTGACCCTCCAAGTCTTCCTTCTAACCATCCTAATACTCTTCATCCCTATCTCTCCCCCTTCTATATCTATACTTAACATCTCTATTATCTCACATACAATAAACTTATCATCCCTCTTATCCTGACTCTTAAATATTACTTCTTCTTCAGTCCCTACACTTGTCTGTTTCTCATTTATTCTTGTTTCCCTTTCTGCCGACAAACCAAACGATACTACTTTACAATTATCGATTTTTCCCTCTATGGAAAATCCTATGTACCTTCTAGAATTTTTGTGTAATGGAATCCGCCAGAATGAATTCCTTAAATCTACTTTATTAAAAACAAACTTGCCACTTAACCTCGTCAAAAATAATTCTGCCTTCACCTGCTCCCGATATGCTGCTTCTACCCCCACTAATTCTGCATTTTCTTGTACTAAAGCTTGAACCTCTACTCTCCTATCCTCTGGACATCTTATTGTGTTGATCTGTTTACCTTCATCATCCTCTACCTCTACTACATTAATACTAAACCCAGTGTCATCCTCTGTGACTTCATAACTGCCCTTCCATGGCACTACCCTATCCTTAATCCTTACTACCTTCCTTTCCATATCTATCAAAACCCCTAACTTCATCATACAGTCAACACCTAAAATGCTCTGAAACTTCAGTCCAGGTACAATTACAAACTCCTGTTCACAGCTTAAACCTCCTATATCTATCCTAAGCACCACAACACTATTTACTACAGCAAACTTCTTTTATTTGGAGCTACTAAATGGCTACGTTTTATAGGCATAATTCTATCACAAACCTTATCCCTAATTTTGCTGACGAATTCCTCCGATATTAAACTCGCCTCTGCCCCTGTATCAAGTAATACTTCTACATTATTCTCAAAAATTTCTAAATTAATAATTGGCAAACATAATTTTTCCTCAGTTTCTGGCTCTACTTCCTCCTCAATTTTGAAAAATTCACGTGGATGTTCGTATACATTTACACAGAAATCTAGTGGTCTGTCACGTTCTAAAATCCTGTCTCATCCTGTTTTCCGTGCTTGGTCCTGGTTGTCCTTCTACAACCTGTGCGTACGTCCTTCTCGTGTTAATATCCGTGTCCCTGTCTCTATTCGGCGTGCTGGTCACAGTCCTGTTTACTTCCGGTAAACTGTTCTGTCGCGTGTAACTAGGTCTTGGCGTCGGTCCCCTAGTCGCACTATTACTTCTGTATTCCTGTCCTCGTCGTTCCCAATTCGGTCGAAAATTTCTGTTGTAGTCAGGCCGTCTCGGATAATTCGGTGTCCTGTTGTCAAACCTAACTGTGTTAACGTTTCGTTCTCGTATCTCTCTTGTCCGTCCAACACATACATCGTCATATCTCTGTAAATACTCTAAAATGTCTCCCGTTCTGTGATGTTTTGTAAGGCCACGTGTTGTCTAATTTCCAGTTCAAAATGTCGTGATAGGTACTTGATTATCTGTCTGTCCGTCAATGGTGGATTCAGTTGTTTGGCCACACTGTATTTACGGATGGCATATTGCTCCCTAGAACCTGCAAACTCTCCCTTAAATTTTCCTGTAATCAAGTCGTCCCTAATCTGATCCTGTTTGTGATCACTCCAGTAATGTTGTAAAAATTTGTTTTCAAAGTCCTGATACGTGTCTATGTCCTGTCCTACTAAATTGTACCATGCCTCCGCATTGTCCTTTAATAAAGCCTTTACCGTATTTAGTTTAGTCTGTTCGTCAAATAAATTTCCCACTAGATTTCTTACACTATTAATAAAAATTTGTGGATTTACCCTGTTATCGCCATAAAACTTCATGTGTTGGTCCAATGATACTCCACCTGTAGAAAATCTGGGACCATCCCCCGTTAAATTTGATATGTTGTATTTAATACTACTAACTTCGCGTTCTACCCTGCCTAACTGATCCCTACATGAGTCCGTCACTTCAGTCATTTTTATATTAATCTCTTCTTCACAAAAAATGCGTACTTCGGACCTTAAATGTCCCATTTCCTGTCGAAGACCTGTAATATCACGCTCATTTTTTTCAACCCTATTTTCAACTTCCCCCAGTTTCACGGTAAGACTATCTTTAAATTCTGAAACTTCTTTATTCGTCTTGTCTATTTTCTCACTTAGGGTTTCCCTAACTCCTGTTAATGTCTCATTCATTCGGTCAAATTTTCGATTTGAGTCCTCTCTCGCTCTATTCGATTCATCGCTTAGCTGTTCTAATTTTCTATTGGATTCCTCCCTAGCTAATCGCATTTCCTCTAACATTCTCATCATTAACTCATTTCCTTGATCCCCTGATTCCGTCCTCGACTGATCTCTACTGCCTCCAGCTTCTTCCATTTTCGAAATTTTCTCACACAATGCACTATCGTCACTTCCAATTTCCACTCCTTGACTCCTTAACCACTCCTTTCTCTGCATACGTTCAAATCACTCACACACACTCTAAAAATACTCTTAAATTTATACACAAACAGAAACTCTCTTTCTCAGATCGCCAGTTTCCTGGAATAAAATAACAAAAATTTTATTTGGAACTCGAGCCTCACTTTTGGGTCGCCAAGAATGCTGTGAATCTTCTCATATCTCTAGGTACTGGCCCTTTAAAAAAAAACATTCGAGCCCCACAGTTTGGGCGTCAAGAATGCTGTGAAACCTTATAAATCACCTGGTCCGTTGATTCCTTCTGTTAATCGCCTCGGCTGCTCTTCTAGATAACTTCCATTCTCAATCATAAAATTAAACAACACATTCCTACCACAAACATCAACGTTAACTCTATTTACATCAATATTCAGAATACATTAAATTTTCAAATTAAATTTGAACATAAAATTCAGTTTTAAAAGAATTTCCGGATTAATTTTATTATCATTTTACTGTGCATCCAAAATTAAAGTCCTTGTTGGATGCCTACTAATTAATATAACAAGATAAGCAGACCGGAGTCTGAGTATAAAGGAGCATCTACCACCCTTTTACGTTAATTAACCAGGTTTGTCTAATTGAGCTCAAAGACCTACCCAAAGTTTCATCCTATTCCCGAACATCAAAACAAAATACCCCTTTTACTTAAACAAGCAAATTTCATCTTAAAATTAAATTTTTATGGTTAGAAAAATTCCACTAATGTCCATTTAAAGTAAATCAATTATAAAGTCATTCAATACACACAAAAATGTCAAACAAAATAGTACAATTTACCTGAAGGTTATTGTCCTCGTAGCTTCAGTGTAATCGTCCCTTTTGTAAATCACACCATTCCAACCGGATTCTATTTACAGCTTCAAGTTGTCAACGCTTTAAAATGTTCTCCATCACCATTAATTTAAAGTTGTTTCTAGGCTTTTCCGGAACTCATCTGTGTATATCTGCCTCTGGTTCAGTGGATGCAGACACATTTACAAACCATTTAGTCATTAACACCCCGAAAAATAGCAAAGAAATTCATACTTCCTTTTACCAATATTACCAATATACGCCAAAACTGCCTACTTTTGGGTATACATTTGTCGTTGTAAATTTTACTAATTGGTACCGTGATAATAAACTTTTATTACCTTGTATCTAAGTGCACTGAAGTACATTCATGTTAGCACGTAAAATAACCAACTATTTTGAGTCACTAAAATATACTAGCACACTTTAAATTATTTAATCAAACTAAAATGCACTGTTTAATATGAAGTCGCGGATGCACGAGCTTTTAACGCATCGAATCGTCGAAAGTCTAAGAGTCTAAGAGAGAAACACATATTCCCGCCTGTATATATAGCGAATAGCCGACACGTCGCTTTGTTCCTAAAACGGGTAATTCCAACGAATTCCTCATTCTACGTTCCCAGTCTGTAGCCTGCACGTCGATTTTATGAATTTAGTACTCACCCATTGAGATCTCAGAAAATTTCAACACGGCTCGCAAAGTTGTCCGAGAAAAACTAATTACTTTTATACAGAAATTGTTGTTCTACCTCTGATATATGCATCCTATTTTTAACCAATCGCAACCCCTTGACGTTGCTTAAATCCCGCCCTTTACAATATGTGTCTTTGCTTGACGCATTTTCCTTTTCCTTTTCTAACCTGTTCGTATTGGTGCAAATTTATATTCTTTATTATTGATTATATTTTAGTCCACGCGGACTGTTATCTGGGTTTAATAAACCCGTATCGCACATTCTCGTAAATACTAAGTCCCGGTTTCTCCAAGATTCTTTGAAACATTAATTATTTGCCAAATTTACGCAGAATGAGCTTTTTAAAATACGCAGGTGTTCTGTATTTCCTGCTAAAGCATCTGATCGTTTCCAATATCCTTAGAATCAACATGTTTATCCAAACAAATTAACTTGAAATTGCCTTTTAAAACACGCAGGGGTGTTCAAACGTAAGATTTTAAATAACCTTCCTACGATTTGACTATTATTGGGTTTTACAAGTTTTATGCTTATTATTAATAATGGTTCAATTAACTCCAATTAAAATTGATTTCCATCCTTTCATTTTTAGCGAATACAAATTATTATCCGTACGTTTTGTTTAATACCAGTTATTTAAAATAGAGTTCATTAATATAAATTTTGCACGTAATTTCCATTTGTTTAGGAATAATTAAATTATCCACTGCGCTTTTCAATACTGCTTCTTTTGATGTAAAGCGTCTTATAGATAATTTAAATTTCTTATTTTACTGAAACGACCGAGTTTATTTATGCTTCAAGGTTTTAATAAAGCGTATTATTTAATGAAATTCCTTATACACGGTAATTAAAATTATTTGATTTGATTATTTAATTTTCTACCCTGGTCTAAATATGAGTAATATATATATATATATATATATATATATATATATATTACATTAAAAGGGTTCGTTGAAATACATTTAGGTACAGGTATTTTGTAAACTCTTGAGTAAGTTAACTCACCAGTATCGGTTTCAGAATTCTAGGCCTAACCACCCTGAGGCATGTCCATGTACGCTCCGCTGTAGAGTAGCTGAGGCGTTTGAGGAAAGTAGTGTGAAGACTATTGGATCAGAAATAGTTGACAACCTTATGGAATAGGTAAGTGGACCCTTGTATTGCAATTTTGAACCATAAAAAGTGATATAGAGTTGGCATTCGATTATATATGTATTAGGTAACTCGTTCCTTGTTTCTTTGAGGGTAACTTAGGACAGAGAAGGAGGGCGAAGTGTTACAACGAGTGTAGATATCGACTGTTTTATTTGTCAATTTCAAAGTGTACTTAATTAATTGTTTAATCTTATTGTTTCAAGAGCTAATTGAATTTTAATCTATCCTAGCACTAGGTTTAAGGGGAGTGTTTAAATAGAAGCCCTAATGCAGTCACCTTAGTGATTAAGAAATAATCAAGCACGTTAATTATAAATAGAGTCTGTCAATCACTAAAAATTAAAATAAACTGCTTGTTCATTTTCCATTTAAAACTACTTATTGACTTAAAAACTAATATAAAAGTCACTCTGCAACATCCAAACACACAATATCCAACACAAACATTCTAATTAACTTGAGAAAACTAGAGAATATAATGAATAAATCAAGTCTCCTTTTTTGAAACTGTCAAAACTCTAGCTTCAAGTTTTTATTCAGGAATTTCGTTTAATTTCATTATCTTAGAGAAGGGAGGCTAATCGGAATCATTTTTCAAAAATAAAGGACTATTACACTATAAATCACAACTCGATTTCTCGTTAGAATACAGTCCTCTTGAAGCTACATCGGCAGGATTTTTCTTAGTGATTACATAATTCTATTTCTTGAATTTCATCAAGTCTATAAGCTGAGAGACTCGATTTGCTACAAATACCCGAAGCTTGATTGGACACGTATTTCCCCAATGCAACACTATTTGTGAATCACACCAAGGAAAATAATCAAAACAGATAGTTAAAGAAGTTTTAACGGCATTCATTAGTTGAGCTAATAGTAAAGCTTTACGAAGTTCAAGCCTTGGAATTGTAACAACTTTGAAAGGTACTGCTTTCGTTTTTGCACATAACAATTGAACATGTATCTCATTGTTTGAATTGATTGTTGTAACATCTCCTTTTAATTTAAATTAAAAGTAGCTAGTATAAGGACATGTGGCCCGACCACATGGCACCGCACGGAAATGTGGTGTTTATGATTTATAGTCACCGTCAATAAATATGCTAAGGCATCACCAGAATAGAATAGCCCGCCATCTTTTTATCAACACATAGGGGTTTTACCGCTTAATTAAATAACTAATCAAAATTCTATTCAGGAAGTTTTGTAAATCACGATTTTTAGAGTAATTTGATAATAAGTCCGTGTGAGGGAGAGTTAAATTACGTTAGTTAATAGTAATAAATATTTGCATAAATTTATTGCCAACATGTTTAAGTAGGTCAAGTTTAAACTTAGTTTGCAAATAAGGAAGTAATAGTAAGATATTATGTAGGAAACTGGACCTTAACCCATCAATAAGGGTGCATTTGGAAGGAAATTAATAGGTTAAGAGTACCCCAAAGTTCTTTATGAACACTTTAAAGCTCCAGAAAGCTTAACAAAGAACCGAAAATTAATAAATACCAGCGGGTATTCAGATTAGAATTATTATTTTTGAGTTTCAGATAGGGTAGTACGAAACCATTCGCTATTGATTACTATAATATTAGAAAGAAGAAAAAAAGCTTTTAAATCGAGGTGAGCCTCGATTAAATACAAAGTGTACTTAATATTTCGTTGACCGCATCGAGAACGATTCATTTCTAATTTTAACCTATTTATCATCTCAAGTGTAACTAATTAAATAAATTGTGGGCGCCATTAACGGTCCAGATAAACTGATTGCACTAAATTAAATTAAAGAGCTGGCACGGATTGTAAAACATCTAAGGGCACGGTCTTTTCACTTTCAATGTACGAAAGTGAAGGTATTTATAAACTCAACTAAATACCGTTAGCCCGACAAAGCAACCCTGCAGTGCGACTTTACCAGGTAGTTGTTGGTATAGCCACTATTTACGTTTTTAGCATAGAAAGTGAAAGTGTTTCGTGCGAGGACAATAAACTACCCAAATACTGCGAGTATATTACCAACAACGGCGACACACGCCAACCAGGACGCTGACCCAGGCTCTGGAATTTGCACCTGATCGTATACGCAACGCTGGTAGAAGAAAGCGGCGTATGTAATGTAAGTAATTTTAATGTTAAATTGAACCTTAAGGCGATTTATGACATACATGTCTGTAGTATACAAAATAACTAGGTTAAGAGTTTTTAGTTAGGGAATTAGGTATGCAAAAAAAAATAAATCCGTGGTGTCTTTTGTTTTTACATCCTAGTAAGGAAATTGTTTGTAAAGACTTATTTTTTTATTTAAATAAGGTTGAATACAGTTAGGTAAAAGCTTGTAAGCGGCTCACGAACAAGTACTGAAAGTCAGGGTAAAGCTTTTTTAAAAATTTAAATTCTGAAAAATTTAAGGGGTTAGAAGCATCCCCTACCGTGTTTAACAAGGGATAATGATTATCTTTTAGGAAATACTCTGTTGCAGGATTATCATAAAAGAAAGAGAAATAGGCTCAAGAGCTTATTTTTAGACTGAAACTGTAAGTACCCGTTTTAGGTGTTTTATTTGTCACCAATACAAATAAAAACAACCAATGTTAAACAAAGGGAGACGTTACAGATTGTCCTCCAACGCGTAGGGCTCGAATAAACCGTACGTCCAATTGAATCTCATGCTCTAAAATTAGGTAAAAGCAAGTGGGCTAGTAAATTAAAGAATTTTGAGATTAGTACATTAATTAAGCGGTAATAATTTTAAAAAAATGGCTGAGGACGAACAGGCGGGAAAGCTTTTAAGCTTCCTGGAACAAATGGAGATGAGGCTAGAAGAAAAAATGGAACGTCAGGGAAACGAAATACAACAGATGCAAGGAGATCTGTACCAAGGGCTAAAATACCTAGAGGACAAAGTCGATGCAGACTTCAAGAAGCTAAAAGGTCAGCAAAGGAACAATGACAAAAAAGTGTTCCATGGACCCCGTACGCCAATTAATCAATTTGACATAAGTGCGGGAACCAGTATGCAAACGACGACGTCGCAAGCAGGGACGACTGCGGAAGCTGGGGTATGAGCAGATGATAGGAAAGGAGAAAGATTACTGCAAATCAGTCAGATCCTAGCAAATTTAGGTAAAGCTGAAAAGAAACTGCCAACGTTTGACAATCGACGTAGTGAGGGAAAGCATCCTGTAGAATTTTTGAAAGATCTGGAGGATTATTGCGAAGAGAAAGGGGTAAGACAAGAAAATAAATTAAAAATAGCGCTCGAGTGTTTAGAAGGTGACGCGAAGACATGGGCTAGCCTTCATGAAAATAGATGGGATAACTATGTGCAATTTAAGATGGAGTTTTTAAAAAATTACTGGTCGGAGGAAGTACAGAATAAAATAAGAATAAGTTTGTTGAAACCTAGAATCTATAATCCGAAGTTGGGAGACTATGAGCATCACGTATGGTATTGGGTTAAGAAAACGAGATACTTAGAACCGCCGTTTTTAGAAGCAACTATCGTACAGGCAATAATGAAACACTTTCCGTACCACATCGAAAGCATGTTGATCCCGTCTAGAACGAAGACTGTCTCCGAATTAATTAGTCTTTTAAGGGACATCACCGATTTAAGAAAGCGCAAAACACGCAATGATGAAAATGTACAGCGAAATGCGGCACGTGAGAATCACCATAGAGGCGCAATGATGGGGAATAGATGGAATCATCCAACGAATTCACGAACGAATGGCAGGAACAAAGCTATGCAGGTGCGTGTAATGAATGATGGATGTGAAGAACATCCAAATACGAAGCAACCCAATTCACTCCGTCATTTTTTGTTTTTGGAAGATATACCCCAATCGATGGTACCTATTATGGTTCAGTACCTGACGATACTAACGTAATTGAATTTGACGAAAAAGTACGCTGGGATAAAGACCAACAATCATTACCTTCTATCTTTAACGACGTTAGAAAAAATTTGCTAAAAGCTTACGAAAAAAGTAAGGACCACTATAATCTACGTAAACGAAATATTTCCTTCGCCTTAGGCGAACAGGTTTGGAAAAACAATTATGTTTTATCAGATGCAACTAAGAAATTCTCTTCAAAATTAGCCCGTAAATTCATTCTATGTAAGGTCACTCGTGTCGTTAGTCCACTTATCTATGAACTTCAAGAAGCTGAAGGAAAACGCCAAGAAAGGTGGCATATTAAAGACCTTAAGCCATTCTCTGCTGACCCAAATGCTAGTTAAGTTTTTCACGTTCCATTTCCTTAACAATTTACCCAATGTTTTTTGTCTTTACCATCAATTAGTTAACTTTAATTACTTGATGCTTCTCCTATACAGCACCTACCGTTTACACGTTTAACTTATTTACCTTAAACTAGGTATCTTTTTGCTTCTTGTTGACTTTTCCTTGAATTTATCGTTAGTCATATATCGGTTTATTCTCTAGGTTCCCCAGTATAACTCTGTCGTTTCATTTAATTAATTCTTACACCTTTTCTACAACAGATTATTTTGTTTTCAGTATTTATCTTACATCGTTTAATTTTGTGGTAATTGTCGTAACTTTTGTTGCAATAACTCATTGAATTTTTATGATTGGTTTTAGCTGATGTTTTGAGTGGATTCTTTTTTCTTTGGGCTCACATAGGAGCCGCGGCCTATGCCATTGTAAGAAATAGTTCATATTGGCAGTTGCAAAAAACTAGGACTTTCTATTTCATTTGTTTTTTCTTCTGAATTATTACAGTCGCCCACATTATCCCATATCACTACTTGTTCTTTTTCTACTAAGTCATCATAACATATTAACATTTTTTTCGTTGTTTTTTATTGAACTTCGTGGTGAGGTGCTATCGCTTTTTATTGATATCTTATCAAACTCTCGGTTGTTTTAGCATATTGGGACAGTGTGTCTGTATTTAACTGCTTGTATTTAGGCATTTTCGTGTGTTTATGGCATTACCGTTTTTTAAAAAGTTACCTTGCAACAGTTGGTTTTGTGTGAATGTATCTGTAGTGTTACTTTTAAGTTGTTGTGTCAACTTTTGTCTGATTTTCTTATTGTAGTGGATGCACTCGTTAGGAAAATGATTGTACTAGTTCTCATTAAGAGTCTAATGACTTTTTAACTTATGATATCCCTTAACTTGTCTGATTACTATAGCAGGTGGTCCTTCAGACCAATCTGTGTTTTATAGGGACAACTGTCTACCTTCTTTCGGACGCTTGTCCAAAACTCCACTTTTTCTTATCCCGCTGTATCCGTTTCTGCCTTATCTTTCTTTCGGTAGACCTGTTCTTGTCCCAGAATACCCGTCTACCACATAAGAGTGATTTTCCCCTCACTCCGGGCTACTGGCCACATTGGCTGGTTGAGTAGTGCTTTGCTATCCACCCTTTTCTGTCTCTTTAGCTCAATGCGAGCCCTTTCTCTATTTTCTTCTACCTGGAAGTGCCTCTGATGCATTTCAAAATGCCTACCTCCCTCTTTTTACCGTTCCTATTTCTACTGCCTTTTCATTTCCGTTAGTCACCGTGTGGTTGCACGGGGGGTTTTTACAGACACACGGACCACGTCTCTGGGAATCTTTCGTGAGGTCATGCGGTGCCGCTGTCAGCGCACATGGCCGCTAACAGTGAATGTATGTATGAGTGTGTGAATGTGTGAGTGTATGTAGAAATATGTGTGGATATCATCGATATCAATTAACACCGGGTGCAGGAATGCACCCAAATGCACTTGCCGGTCCCTCGTACAGTTTATTGCAAACGGGTCTGCTTCACAGGTCGCCTTTTTTAGGGGCACAAGAATTTCTCTATGTAACGGCTCCAAGGAGCCACTCTATCGTTATCTTACCTATGGTCTTTGATAATAACTTGAGTTAATATCTTTATCTTATTTATTATCTTTGATAATAACTTTATCTTAATATCTTTATCTTACCTATTACCTTTAATAATAACTTTAGCTTAATATCGTTATCTTACTTATTATCCTTGATAATAACTTAAGCTTAATATCGTTATTTTATCTATTATCTTTGATAATAACTTTATCTTAATATCTTTATCTTACCTTTTACCTTTAATAATAATAATAATATCGTTATCTTACCTATTATCTTTGATAATAACTTGAACTTAATATTTTTATCTTACCTATTACCTTTGATAATAACTTAAGCTCAATATCGTTATCTTACTTATTATCTTCGATAATAACTTGTTTTATCTTTTTATTTTCCTAACGTTTGGTATTTACGACCAGACGTAAGAATTATTTCTTTGAATATTGAGTGAGAAAGCTAACCTGATGGTAGCCATGTAATTTGTTAGGTTAGTAATGTAAGGAATTAGTAAGATGGTACTTTTGGTAAATTTGTTGATTCACAACCATGTCATGGACAAGTTTTGATGTGTATTGTTTATTAAACCAGAGTACCAGTACCTAAAAATTTGCTAGAGTGCAGAGTAATTTACTCTTTTGAACATTTTGAAATTTGTGCATTTTTTGCCAACGAAGAAACAGTCTAGATGCAACGCTCATGTGCGTCTGCACTTATAAAACTGTAATGTTAGCTTTAGTTATTGTATATATGTTAGGCGAATTGTCGCATTTGTTTTTGTTATGGTGGTGTTTCGTGCTCTCCGACAAATTTGTGCTGTCGATTATAACTGCGCCACATTAAAGACTCGTGTGTGCACTTATACCTGTAGTCATAGACAATGGAGCTACATTCCGTTTCCTGGTAATCCGGAAAACGTGTTATCGGTCGGAAGAAATCAAGTGGCGCCTAAAATAAACATTTTGTAGGATTTAAATTAGGATTTATGTAGGTTAGTTAGGATTTAGATTTTACGCTGTTACTGTACTAACAGTCATTTTCTTTTTTTAAGTTTTTTCTTTTATGGCTTTGTCGCGATTGTTACATGCCGAAATTCGGCCTGTAGACATTTTTCTAAGTTCATAATCTGTAAGTGATTTCGCGCCAATAATTTTAAAAGACTTGTGCGTGTATTTCCGTCCCTTTTGATAGTCGCGTCGGCGCTCGAGATTGCGCAGACGCAGAGTGAAGGAAAGTGGTAAATTTCCGACACGTCAGGACTAGTCAACGAGACGTCAAGCCTAGTGGTTTATCTTTGTGCCGTTTCTTGTCTTTTATTTCAGGTTATGTAGGTTATACGGTACCTTATACCTTATACGGTAATTATCGTTCCTCATACCAGTTTCCTGTGGTTCCGCTAATAAATAGGAAGAAGAAGACAAAATTGAATTTGGATTCAACCGGGGGCAGACGGATGACCCACATACTCAATGCTCCCCGACGCCAGCTGCCGCCAAAATAGCCGTAATGCTGTGAGAAGTCTTACAGTTAGGTGAGTACCTTTATCGTTTTTTTGCATGTGATGTAGTAGTTTAAAACGTAATGCCTTATTTGCGCATCATTTTGCAAATATTTATTTGTGTTACCAACTGACGTAGTGGCTCTCATACCGCCGGGAGTATAATAACGTGTTAGGAATGATAAACTAACAAAAATCCTAAATTGTATGGACTCAAGAAGTCAACGTATGATCTGTGTGTATTTTATACTACTGACCTATCACTAATTATTACAATATACGTTGACGATTTTTTGATATTTTGGAAGAATCAAAGCACATTGCATAAGCTACAGAAAGGATTATGTGATGCATTTAAAATGAAAGATTTAGGAACGGCTTCTTCATGTATTGGTCTACATTTTACATACGAAGACAATGGCATAGCACTTGATCAGAGTTCTTACATCTCTGAAGCGATTCAAAGATTTGGAATGGCGAATTCAAACCCTATAGCCACGCCAAGCGATTTGAATCAAAAGCTGTCGATAGCTATGTGTCCCGCTACTGAAGAAGACAAACAAATTATAGCACATATTCCCTATCAGTCATTGGTTGGAAGTCTATTATTCATTGCTCAAGGTACCAGGCTAGATATAGCTTTTGCAAACGATGTAAGTCGTTTTAACTTAAATGTTGGATAATCACACTGGACTGCTGTTACAAGAATTTTACGCTACTTACAGGGCACGTTGGATTATAAGTTACATTTTACCAAATCCAACGAGAATTCGCTGACCGGTTATTGTGATGCAGATTGGGCTTCAGACATCGATAAAAGACGTTCGTGCACCGGATATGTATTCAAGTTAAGCAGCGGTGCCATATCATGGAATAGTAAACGACAGTCAACGGTTGCTTTATCAAGCATCGAAGCTGAATACATTGCTACTTATGGACTACAAAAGAAGCTATTTGGTTGCGAAGTTTTGGTACTGAACTCGATTATGATATATCAAAGGCAGTCCAATTAAAAATCGACAACCAAAGCGCCATCAAACTATCATCGTCTGATGGTTTCAACCAAACAAATAAGCACATCGATGTTCGGTACCCACTTAAGAGACAAGGTAGAGAATGGTACAATCCAAATATTACATGTACCGTCTGAAGATAATGCAGCTGATGCTCTAAGCGGATTCGGGACCGAAGACTAAATTGTGTTCAGTAAAAATGGGATTAAATTGATTATACCTAAGCATCCAATATTCAATGTACCAGTAAGTGATTTGTTTATTCTATGAGTAAGGGTGTTGTAAATTTAATCAGATACTCATAGACACTTTTTTGTTTTGGTAGTTAATCAACAAGAAAAATAATGTTAGTTGAATTAACAAGTTCGCGTTTAAATGCTTTTATATTTAAGTCTTAATTATAACATATTCTCATGCGTTTGCATGCATTTATTCCACTCACAATCTCAACATTAATCATAGGGTATGTAAGAGAGAGCTGAGGTTATTTGAGCAAGTACGACTGTACATTTATTAAATTTATTGAGTATTTTACAAGAGTTGAGTATTATTATATACATAACGAGCTTATACAAATAGCATCTTTTCAGAGCAAAGACACGACAGTAAGTGCCTAAGATCGTTCCACACATACACAGATGTGCGCGTTCAAAGCAGTAAAATCCGGGAGTGCATGGCATGACGTCACACTACCCGATGTTAATAACGAAATATTTAATACTAAAATTAAAGTCATTAACATAAACTGGCCTCCAAAAAAAGGCAATAGCATTTTTTTGTAAGACTCAAATTATATCAACTATAAAATCAAACATGAAAATACTTAAAAATAAGCAAGTTACAAAGCGACATTAAGTTTGCATAGGACATAATAAAACTTATAACTAATATGCACTGGTGTGGCACAAAAACTTAGTAACACTTAGATTTATTCGCACTCTGGTAGAGGGCAAATTTTAGAGAATGCACGACGCACAACACCATGAGATGTTTTAATTTCAGCAACACGGCCGACACTATCAGAGCCACTAAAAACTTCCAGGATACGACCAAGTCGCCAATTAACAACAGGAGCATTGTCGTCTTTGATAATGACAAGTTGACCTTGCTTTAAAATTCCATGACTGGCTTGCCATTTAGTACGACGTTGTAATTCGCCAATATAATCGAGCTTCCATCTCTTCCAGAATAGTTGCTGGAGTTGTTGAATTTGCTCGAAGTGTTTCAATTTAGACACAGCTACATTTGTAACATCTGGATGTGGAATACTAGCAATATGTCTTCCAATGAAAAAGTGCGCAGGAGTGAGAGGATTCAGGTCATTAGGATCACATGATAAAGGAAAGAGAGGGCGGGAATTAAGGATAGCCTCAATTTGTGTCAAGAGAGTAGATAATTCATTAAAAGTAAATAATGAATTTTGTGAAATACGTCTCAAGTGATGCTTGGTACTTTTTACGGCAGCCTCCCAAATGCCTCCAAAGTGAGGAGATTCAGGAGGTATGAAATGCCACTCAATATCCATTTCAAGAGCAATTTTAGTCAGATTGTCTTTATTAGTTTTAAGAAAATTGTATAGTTCTTTTAATTTTGCATTTGCACCAACAAAGTTGGTAGCATTATCAGAGTATATTTTTGAGGGTTTTCTACGACGAGATACAAATCTTTTTAGAGACATTATAAAAGCCTGCGTAGAGAGATCACTGACTAATTCAATATGTATGGCTTTTGTGGAAAAGCACACATATATACATACATAACATTCCACGACCACTTTTACTTTTAATCGACATAGGTCCGGCGTAATCAACCCCGGCTATAGCAAAAGGAAAATTTTTAGTAAGCCGATCATGAGGCAAATTACCCATTATGGGGTTAATTACCTTTGGAGAGCATCGAAAACAAGTAATACAATTATGTACTATTTGTTTTGTTAAGTTTCTACCATTTGTTATCCAAAAATGTTCTCTGACATTTGCGAGAGTTAACTGTGCACCACCGTGCAAGAGTTTAACATGTTGTCGATTAATAATTAATTTTGACAGAGGATGATGACCATCTAATAATAAAGGGTGTTTTTTTATGAAAAGTGTATTCTGAATTGTGGATACGTCACCAACTCGTAACAAACCAGTTTGATCAAGAAAAGGAGATAAATTTATTATTCTACTCTTATTCGGAAGGCCCTTTTGAGCTTCCAATAATTTTATTTCTGTAGGAAATGATTCGATTTGAGCAATTTTTACCAGACATAGACGAGCGCAATCAATTTCTTTTAGTGCTAATGCACCATGATTTCGCATGGTTTTAGAAACAGAACAATTATGCTTAAAACGAATGCAATAAGCTATAATCTTTTCGAGTTTATTTAAATTTGAATAGTTTTTGAATGGAAAGTGTATATTTTTAAGGGTTACTAGAACCGTAGCTTCATGCTTTAGTTCAGGTAAGTTTTCCATAGAATCTGAAGGCTCAAATACGTTTATTTAAGGTTCCGTAAGAAAAAAGGGACCATTCCACCATAGATGACAATTTTGTAATTGAGAGTGCATTATGCCACGAGATAGCAAATCTGCGGGATTGTCATTGGTAGATATATGTGACCAAGTCCAATCACGAGTAATTTGTTGAACATCAGCGACTCTATGGGACACAAATGTTTTCAGGAGATGCGGAGGTGGTTTTAACCAAACAAGAACAATGGTTGAGTCTGACCAAAGATAGCAATGAGGAATCTTGCATTTTAGAGAATTTACTACAACTAACATTAACTTTGAGAGAAGAAGTGCTCCACAGAGTTCTAATTTGGGAATAGTTAATGTTTTTAAAGGGGCTACCTTATTTTTAGAACATAACAATCGACAATGTATTGAACAATTAGAATTTATTGAGCGAATGTAAATACAAGCTCCATACGCTTAAATACTTGCATCACAAAAACCGTGAATTTCTATAGTGATAGGATCTACACATATTGCGTGACGAGGAATTTCTAATTTGTTTAAATCTACAAGTTCAGCTTTGAATCTACACCATTTTTCATGTAAGTCAAAGGTTATAGATTCATCCCATCTTAACTTCTTCAACCACAGTTGTTGAAGTAGCAATTTAGGAATAATAATTAAAGGACCTAATAATCCAAGTGGATCGAAAATTTGGGATATTTTAGAAAGAATTCCCCATTATTATTTACAGAGGTTTTTTCTTGTAAATTGCTCGCATGAGTTGTATCGATGTGAAGCAGAGAATTGTGCTTAGCTTTGCACATGCGACAAGTGTATTGCGATTTGCATTTTTGAGCTAAATGCCCCCGAGCAAGGCAATTTAAACAAAGTTTGAGAGTTTTTGTTTGTGAGATTCGATCTTGCACATTTAGCGCCTTGAACTTTTCATAAACATAAATGGAGTGAGAGGCTTAACAAACATTGCACTACGCAACGTTTGCCACGAGAGATTTGGAACTGTGAGAGTTTCTGTGTAAACCAGAATTTTTATTAACATGAGTTTGGGCAGCACCTTTATGAGTATTATTTTCTGATTCCAATGCTTCCAATATGCTAGCCTTTTGTTCCAAAAATTCAATGAATTCAGAGAGGGAAGGAATTTCGTCACTATTTTTGAGTTTCCCAATCACGCTTGGTGGTGGGGTCCAAGAAAGAGACTAAATTGTGAGCAATAATGACTTCTCCTAATCTATTTTCAGGAACTAACAAACCTAAATATTTGGAATGTTCCAGAGTATTATCAATGATTTGTCTTATATGAGTGGAGGATTCTTTGAGAGAACTTTGTAAAGAGAAAAGAGCATTGAGATGATTCCTGATAAGGCCACGCCTATCATTATATCTACGACAAATCGTTTGCCAAGCTGTTTCATAATGGTCTGCGCTAAAGGCTTGAGTTCTGAGCACATCGGCTGCCTTATCAACCATTGAGGACTTCAAATAATGATATTTCTGAATGTTGCTTAATGAATCATTCTTATTAATGAGGCTTTCAAAAGTATCTCGAAACTCAATCCAAGTTTGAGGTGACCCGTTATATTTGGGCAACTGAATGACAGGAAGACGAACACAAGCAGAGGGGGAACGCCTATGAGAACTTGAGTGACTCGAATTTGAGGGTTCGGACTTTTTTCCCATAGCTAACAAAATTTCAGAATCTGTAAGGAAGGTGTAATATCTTTGTTCAAATTCATCCCGTTGTATTAATTCATTATCAAAATTGTCAGGAGCTAGATTTTCAATCTGAGTTTGAATTTCATCAAACGCACTGAGCAAATACGCAAAATCATCCAGGCGTTTGCGCAATTCAGTTAATTGAGTAGAGGAAAGAGTTTCTTGAGCTTGCAAATTTTGCATAAAAGTTTGATAATTAGTAGCCTTTTGCTTGAATACTGCACGCTTTCTAACAGCTACTTCCATTTCCGACGTCATTTTTAACGAAATTAAAAATAATATTTTTAATCAATAGAGAAGAAAAAGTTAACCATAGACCTACTAACCAGTTGATCAGCAATAGAGAGATACAATGCAATACAATTTTTTTAAAAATGTAAAACAAAGTAATTTTTAAGAATTTGTATCTTGTCGTGTATATGGATCTTTAGCATAGAGAAATTTGTATTGAGTACATTTATATAAACATAGCATTTAAATAACGTAAATGTCAAAAGCTTTTTATTTATGTAACAAATAAATCAAATTAATAGAGCATCACCAAAGATGTACAATAATTTTTGTCATAATTAGTGCAAGAGTGAAGATGTTATAATATGAAACAATTTAATTTCAATATCTTTTTTTTAACACAACTTAATGCTATTAATAAGAATTTGAAGGGAAACTTACGTTCTGTAGTGATAGCGCACGGCTCAAGTACCACTTTCAAACCAATTTTTGTGTCTTGTTTATACCTGAAGCATCCATATGCTACAGACTACATCCAAATACTTGTAAAGATGAGCCAACCATTCGTTTCATTCCAATATAAGCGTTGCGTTTCTTGTTAATCTACAAATAATTTTTAATCATGCTAATTCAAAAATCCGGCTCAAAGGAACAAATGTAAGAGAGAACTGAGGTTATTTGAGCAAGTACGACTGTACACTTATTAAATTTATTGAGTATTTTACAAGAGTTGAGTATTATTATATACATAACGAGCTTATACAAATAGCATCTTTTCAGAGCAAAGACACGACAGAAAGTGCCTAAGATCGTTCCACACATACACAGATGTGCGCGTTCAAAGCAGTAAAATCTGGGAGTGCATGGCATGACGTCACACTACCCGATGTTAGTAACGAAATATTTAATACTAAAATTAAAGTCATTAACAGGGTACTTTATACTGGGGTAGAAATACGAATGGTTTAAAAGTTGCAGGTTGTGTATTTCAACTACGTAAAATGTACGTGAAGTAATGTTTTCTGTACAGCTTTGATAAGGTTTTCAGTTTAATGAAATAACTTAAAGCATTACCTGTTAATTTCGTATCTCAGTGAATGCTTACAAATACCGTTAGTAATCGCCTTAATGTTAGCAATCCTTCTCTCAGGCTTACAGTACTGCAGGTAGTCTAAAACGGGTATGATTTAAATATATTGTTGAGTTATTTTAACTTAAATTTCAACTTTTAAAAACGCTAGTCAAAACTCAAACAACTTTCCCAATTTATTACAATGATTTGTCTTATTTGTTTATTAAAATTAAAAATAACTTCCTCACGTTTAAAAATGTGTGGTTTTTAGGCCAAGGCGAAAGATAAAATTATTAGGATAAAAATAAATCACAATAGCAGGTATGAATTCACACGTATCTTTAACTATTATAAAAACTACTAAATTGTGGTATTAGACTGCTTTCAAAGACCGTTTGGGCATATCGCCAACAGATGTCGCTTGCCAACACAAGCTTATGCGTTTGATCTCTTGATCTCTTAGCCTGCATAAAATTTGCTTAGATTCTTTTAAAAAATTGAAAAAGTTTGAATTGCAATTTTGCTACGCTTTAGCTGAATTCGTAAAAAATTTAATTTATAGTAATTTGGCGATTATAGCTTATAAGCGTATATGTATAGTTAGATTATTAGCATTTATATTTGGGCATTGTATAGTCAACAAACTTTTAATTTAAGTACCTGCTTATTGTGTTAAAACAAAAATGTGATAGTAGGATGGAACACTGATCCTGTATCCTCCTCCTTCGGATCAAACTTATCCTACTACTGATTTTGAAAGGTTCTAAATCCCTCATCACAATCATTAGGTTTTCAGTTTTGTAACTGGTTGGACGCGTATCCCCATCATTTTTTATTCTGAGCTAATCTACACATTTTTCTGAAATTCATACAGTCTACATCTTTCACCATCTGTGTGCAATTGTTTAATATAGGTCTACCTCTACATCTTATCTTTTCCTTTCTCTGCTTCTAATATTTCCCGCGCTATTCTCTCATGACTTAGAACGTGTCCTATCATCCTATCTCGTCTACTTGTTACTATTTTCCACATATTTTTTTCCCTTACTATTTAGAATCTCTTTGTTCTTAACTTCGTCTGTCCATAATATCTTCATCGCACATCTGTAACGCCATATTTCAAAGGCTTATATCTTTTTCTTGGCTTCTACTACTGTCCACGTTTAACAGCCCTACAGTGCATTGCTCCACACACGTTTTCAACAATTTTTCTTTGTTTTTATGTTTGTTAGCTTCGAATACAGAAGCTGCTATGCTTTTGTTAAAGCAGCACGATCACGTGCTAATTTTCTTTTTATATCTTTTGCACTTTCCCCCTTCTATTGTTTTCTAAAAATATACCCCATTTTACCGATATTGAATAGTACGCGTAAGAGGTTAAGCAGTTTGACGGCTACCAAGGTCCCCCACCACTTGGACACACCGAATCAATAGTTTTCCAATTACTCCTTTCGCATAATCAACATTTATTGAGAAAATTGCAAAACCAACACCTGTAGTTCTTTACGATAATCATCAGGTTTCATCTTTAATTTTTTCCGTCCAGGAACTGGTTGGACGCGTACCTTCATTGATATCTATTCTGAGCTAACGTACATATTTTCTTAAAATTCACACAGACTACATATTTCACTAACTGTGTGCAATACTCTTATGTAGGTCAACGTATACCTATCTTTTCTCCTTTCTCCGCTTCTAATATATTGCACACTATTCCCTCATGCCATAGTATGTGTCCTATTATTCTCATCATTAGGTCTTCAGTCTTGAAACTGGTTAAACGCGTACCCTCATTGTTTCCTATTCTGAGCTAACCTACTCAATATTCCCTGAAATTTACACAGTCTGCATCTTTCACTTTCTGCGTGTATTAGTCTAATCTAAGCCTATTTCTACCTTTTTTTTGCCTATCCCTGCTTGTAATACATCCCGCACTATTCCCCAAAAATGTTTTGGAACATACCATGCCCTTCTATTTCTCCTTCTTTTTTTGTTTCCCACGTATACTTTCAACAATTTTCTCCTTGTTTCTGTTTGTTGTCTTCGAACATAGCCGCTGCTCTTTCTTGTTCGATACAGTTCGGTTCCCTTCTATTGTTTTACAAATATATATACCCTATTTCCCCAAAATTCAGTGGTATGTGAAAGGAGTTCAGCAGCCTGCAGCTACCAAGATCCCCCAACCTCGAACATTTGCCGAATTAATAGTTTTTTAATATATCCTTTCGAACAAGGTTTATCGTCTAGAAACAGGTTGGACAGGTAACGCCACTTATTTCTATTTTGAGCTAGCCTACACAGTTACCTGAAATTTTCACAACCTAGATACAGCTCGATTCCCTTCTGTTGTATTCTAATTATATGTCCTATTTTAACGAGATTCAGTAGTATGTGAAGGGGGTTAAGCAGCCTGTGGCTGCTAAGATTCCCTACAGTTAGACATTTGCCGAATTAATACCTTTCCAGTCAATGCTTTCACACAATTAATATTAGTCGAGAATATTGAAAAACCAATACCTGTAGTTGCTTACAATAATTATCATGTTTAAGTAGAATTATTTTTTAGTCATTAGGTTTTTCCTCTTGGAACTGGTTGGACGTGTACCTCTATTTATTTCTATTCTGAGCTAGTCTACACATTTCCCTCAAATTCCTACAGCCTACATCTTTCACTATACTTTTTATGTTTTCCACACATTTCTTTCTTTCCATACCTTTCTAGTACGTTTTTTTCTTAACTTTGTCTGTCCATCATACGTCTGTAGCACCACATTTTAAAGGCTTCTATCTTTTTCCTGCCCGCTTCTCCTACTGTCCAACTTACAAAGCCATACAGTACTGTGCTCCACACATGTGTTTTAAGCAATCTCTTTCTTGTTTCTATGTTTGTTGTTTTTAAACACAGTTATTGCTTTTACTTGTTAAATGTAGCACGACCTTGTGCTAATCTTTGTTTTATATCTTTTCCGCTCATCCCATCTTGCGTTATTTGGCTTAATAGGTAGCAGAAATCCTTAACCTCTTGTAAGTTCTCGTTACCAACTTGTATTCTTGTTTTTGATTAGTTTTTCCTCCTTTGCAATTAGTACTTTAGTTTTATTTTTGTTAATCTTCATACCGTATCTCTCTGTTAGAACTGTTTCCGTTTCATTGAGAGCAGCTTCTAACACTTCTTCGCTAGATGATAATACCGCTATATTATCTGCAAATCTAAGCATATCAATCTGTTGTCCCTGCATAATAATTCCAAATGTCTTCATGCATTTGACAGTATTCATTGCCTCTTCGATGTACAAGTTAAAAATTAATGGGGTAGGATACATCCCTGTCTCACACTTTTTCTAATATTTACTTCTCTATGTTTCTGCTCTAATTTTATTACCGCTATGTGCTCTATGTATTATCCGTCTATCCCTAAAACTCATTCCAATCTTTATGAGTTTTTCGAATAATATTTTCCATTTTACATTTTCGAATGCTTTTTCCAGATCTACAATCCTATATACACGCTTTCCCCCTTTTTTGTTGTTTACTCCATTATCACTCTCAGAGCTAAAATAGCCTCCCGTGTTCCCCTGTTTCGCCTAAACCCAAATTGATCTTCTCCTTGTACTTCTTTAGCCCGTTTTTCCATTCGTCTTTGCACAATTTTAGTTAGTATTTTTGACATGTGTGCTGTCAAACTTATTGTTAGGAAATTTTCACATGCATCCGCGCCTCTCTTTTTTGGTATAGTGACTATTATGTTACGTTTGTAATCTTTGGATATCTCGCCTGTCTCATACATATAGCTTGCAAGTTCGAAGTGACGTTCTGTTACTGATCGTCCAGCGGCTTTTAGGATTTCTGTTGTACCTTTTCTGTACCTGGCGCCTTACCATTTTTCAGACCCTTTAATACTAATTCAAACTCAGCTTGTGTAACCCTTCTAATTATTTACTTTTCTAAAAAATTATTTAAGTTAAAATTTTTTTGCTAAACTAGATATGAACTACACTCTTATCTCAAGGCCTGCAGTGGGTTCTTTGAATTGTTATTTCTACTAGTAAAACCATACATTTGATTTAATCCAAGTCCAATGAACAATTACACATTGCCACTATTTTAGTGTGTAAAAAAATATATTAGTGATAATTCTGCAACCAATGTTATTTACAACCAAATTTATACAAAAAAATAAGTGTTTTGTTTCTACAATATTTACAAAGGGAAATTTTGCCAACTAAACATAAAAATTAACAAATTGCTGCGATGCAAACAGCATAATCAGATTTATAAAAAAATATTTTAATTTGGAATGAAGTAGTCATGTATTTAAAGCGAGCTCGTTTTAATTGTTTGACGTATACAAACTTGAAATTCCTAAATTAGTAATCATTCAGCAAAAAAATTAAGTTAATGAAATTTGATGTACCGTTTTAAAAATTTTACAGTCAGTTTTATCTACGCATAAAATTAAAATTTTGCCATTATGAGAAGAATAAAATTGGTAATACCTGTTTGCATGTGTGGTAAGTAGATAATTGTTGTCACCTGATAAATAAGTTTAATAGTTGTGTTCCCTAGTGGGCTTCAATCAAAACTCCTTATTATTGATCGACCAAGGACACCACCTGTGCAGATAAAAGCTTCAAAAACATCGTTGAACAGCGTGCTTGATTAACGGCTTTCAATAATATACGATTCCATTACAAAATTGTAATTTTGTGGATTCCAGGCGAAATAACTTATTAAATGGTAGATTTGTTGTACTGACAGCTGTTAACAATAAACTTCAGAAATGATGCGGCATTGCAGGATGTGTTCCGAATGGCAACGTAGTGGTTAAGATTTACCATGTGCATATTCTATTAAACAAATATGCATTTCTGGATACCATAGTAAATGAATGATCAAAATTATGTCCACGTGCTTCCGAGAAAAATTTAGTATTGCGTGCCTCTCGCAATAATTTATTGTCACGTAAGCTCACACTTAAATTCCACTTTCGTGCATCCGCAATTAAGTGCCACTTTCGTGGATCTGTAATTACGTTCATTACTAAATTCCACTTTCGTAAGTCTATAACTAAATTAAGTTAAGTTGACACTTTACTAGATTAAGTGTAGTTGCTAAAGAAAAAAAAACCTTATTAGATTTAACAATTTTTAATTAATGAAAGCGAAGTACACTCACCCACTTTCGACTTTGCACATTTTAATGACGTGCAGAAACTACTCGTGAGCACCAACGTGCTTAATGCTTTTTCAGGCCCAGCTCAACTTTACAAACTGAAGACCCATTTCCGTGCAGTGTTCAAATTAAAAGGGCGACAAAATTTGTATATCTAACCAAGTAAACAATACCTCTCCTAAACACATATGGTTTCAAAAATGTTGTTTTCAAGCAAACACGTTCCTACGAGATCTGTATATATGTATGGTTGTCTATCTATCAGAACAAGGTAGAATACATTGCCTAACCAACAGTATTGTTAACAGAAAATTTTAAACTGTCACACTCTAAATATAGGAAATCCCAAATCGTCATTTTCATTGTCTGATTGCTGTTGTAATGCTGTTAGTTCCTCTCCTGCATATAGGTCTCCTATATATTCCTACCATCTAACCACTTTCTCTACATTTTTAATAATGACGTTTTTTCCCGCGTCCCTTATATTTTTGCTATATGGTTTTATATCCCTAAAATTAATTTTAATTAGTATGTATGCTTTGTCCGTTTTTCCCATTTCCATCTTAGTTTATACCTCTTTGAGCTTTTTATCAATCCATCGTTCTTTAGCTTTCCTGCATTTGCGAATAATTTCCCATTATAGGGCTTTGTATCTCTGTTTTTCTGTTTTGTTTGATCTATTTTTGTATTTTTGTTTTTCTTCTATTAAATTCAGGATATCCTTTGTTATCCATGGTTTCTTATTTTCTTTTTGTGTATACCCCAGAATGTCACTGGCCGTCGTGTCTAAGCTGGATTTAATGTTGTTTCATTCTGTTTCTACTTCCTTAGCATCAGAAATTTTCCCGATTCAGCAATTCATGTGACTGTTTTTTAAATCTTACGTAAATAAATTTATCTTTTAGTTTCTCAAAGTCAAAGTGCCTTTTTCCGCTTCTTTTTTCAAATTTAAGAGCGCCTTCATAATTACGATGTTGTGGTCAGTGTCTGTATCTGCTTCTGAATAGCTTCTACAGTCTTTTACTTGATTCCTAAACTGTTGTCTAACTAATTTGATCTCTTCCTATATTCCCAGGCATCTTTCACGTGTATCGTCTTCTAGCATGATGTTGAAATAATGTGTTTGTGATGGTTAAATTTTGTCGCAAAGTTCTACCAACCTATTTCCCCTGTCGTTTCTCCTGCCTAAACCAAATAAACCTACTACCGCTCCTTCTTTACTCTCGCCTAACAGTGCATTAAAATCCTCCGTAATTATTAAATTTTCATGTTTTTTTACATATCTTGGTACGTCTTCGATATCTTTATAGATAGCTTCTGCCCCTTCCTCACTGTAGCTAGAGGGGGAAATGTATACTTGTATTATTACTGTTTTTACCGGTTTAGATTCAAATCTAACCATCTAACCTTTTGTAAGTAGTTTTCTACACAGTGCCCTATCTTTTTTAGCATAATTATCCCCACACCAGAATTTTCTTCCTCTGATCCGGTATGAATTACCCTAAAGTCTTCACTCCAAAAATCCCCCGTCTACGCCCCCGGACTTCGCTGAACCGGACTATGTCTAGTGCTAGCCCATCCATTTCAATTTTTAAGTTCTCTAGCTTACCTACTTGCTTTATACTGCTGACATTCCACGCACCGATTCGTATTATAAAAACTAGAAATTTATTACAAATTCACTTGAAATTGTTTATGAAATTATGTATTAGGTCCTAGTTTATGGGGTTTTTAATTTATTAAGTCAAAATTTAATTTGGTTTTTAAAGCCAGATTTTAGTTAAAAATAATAGTAAAACGCACTTTATTTATTAATTAATCGATTAAAGTTTTGTTGTAGATTATTCACTGCTCCGGGTGTAAAAAATTAATTCCGCAAGGTACAATTAAATCAAACAATTATGAGCAATACGTCAAAACAAAAAATATAAAATCCCTATATAAAAAATTTCTTGTAAGCGTGAAGCTCAGGAGCTCTATTGAGCATGTCCGCTCGGTTCAGCTGCTAGCGAAAAAGTAGAAAGTAGCGGGAGCAGTAATTGTTGATTATTATAAATTTGAGTTCAGTGTGTTTTATTAAATAAAGTGTTCAGCTATAGTTTGTTTTGGAGGGTGACATATTGTCAAACAGTAGTATGTAATAAGGATATACACAAAAAGAAAATAAGAAACCATAGATAATAAAGGATATCCCGAATTTAATAGAAGAAAATCGAAAATACAAAAATAGATCAGATGAAACAGGAAAACAGAGATACAAAGCCAAAAAATGTAAAATTATTCACAAATGCAGAAAATCTAAAGAACAATGGATTGATGATAAGTGCAAAGAGGTACAATTAAGATGGAAATAGGAAAAACAAACGAAGCATATAAACCAATTAGAATAAATTTTAGAAATATAAAACCGTATAGCAAAAATATAAGGGACGCGGGAGGAGAAACGTCATTATAGAAAAAGTAGAGAAAGTGGATAGATGGCAAGAATATTTAGAGAATTTATATGCAAGAGCGGAACTAAGTGCATTAGAACAAGAATAAGACAGAAAATGATGACTTGGGATATCCCATACTTAGAGATGAGTTTGAATTAGCATTAAAAAGTCTGAAAAATAGTAAGGCACTTGGTACAGATAAGGTGCAAGCAGAAACTCTAAAGGCCGCTGAACAAGCAGTAACAGAACTTTTCTTCCAACTTGTAAGTTATATGCATGAGACAGGTGAAATAACCAAAGATTTCAAACGTAACAACATAGTCACTATATCAAAAAAGAGAGGCTCGGATAGATGTGAAAATTTTCCAACAATAAGTTTCACAGCACATGTGTGTCAAAAATATTAACTAGAATTGTACAAAGACGAATGGAAAAACGAGCTGAATAAGTACTAGGAGAAGATCAATTTGGGCTTAGGCGAAACCGGGGAAAACGAGAGGCTATTTTAGCTTTAAGATGATAATAGGGAAAATAATAGAAAAGGGGAATAGTCTGTATATGGTGTTTGTAGATCTGGAAAAAGCATTCGACAATGGAAAATGAAAAGAAATGTTCGAAATACTCAAAAGATTGGAGTGAGTTTTATGGATAGATGGATAGCACATAGCTTATACAAAGAACAAACAGCTGTAATAGAATTAGAGCAGGAACGTACAGAAGTAAATATTAAGAAAAAGGTGAGACTGGGATGTGCCCTATCCCCATTAATTTTTAACTTGTACATCGAAGAAGCAATGAATACTGTCAAATGCAGGAAGACTTTGGAATTACTATGCAAGAACAAAAGATTCATATGCTTAGATTTCCAGATGATATAACAGTATTAGTATCTAACAAGGAAAAGCTAGAAGCTGCTCTTAATGAAACAGAAACAGTTCTAATAGAGAGATACGTATAAAAATTAACAAAAATAAAACTAAAGTACTAGTATGCAAAGGAAGGGAAAATAAATTAAAAACTAGAATACAATTAGGTAATGAGAACTTACAAGAGGATAAAGATTCTGCTACCTAATAAGCCAAATAAGGCAAAATATGAATAGTGCAAAAGATATAAAACAAAGATTAGCACAAGGTCGTGCTACATTTAACAAGAAAAAGCAATTACTGTGTTCAAAGCCAACAAACATAAAAACAAGAAAAAGATTTCTTAAAACATATGTGTGGAGCACATCACTGTATGGCTGTGAAACTAAACAGTAGGAGAAGCGGACAAGAAAAAGGTAGAAGCCTTTGAAATGTGGTGCTACAGACGTATAATGAAGATATCATGGACAGACAAAGTTAAGAAAAAAGAGGTACTACAAATGGTAGGGAAAGAAAAAAATGTGTGAAAAACAGTAATAAATAGGAAAGATAGAATGATAGGCCACATACTAAGGCATGAGGGAATAGTGCGAAATATATTAGAAGCAGAGATAGGAAAAAAAAGAGGTAGAGGTAGACCTAGGTTAAACCATTGTACACAGATAGTGAAAGACTTATACCTGATGATTATTATAATCAACTACAGGTTTTGGTTTTGTAAGATTCTCAACTAATGTTATTTGTGCGAAAGGATTTACTGGGAAACTATTAATTCAGCAAATGTCTAAATGTTGGAGAATCTTTGCTGAAATAGGGCATATAATTAGAAAACAAAAGAGGCTGTGGGAATTTCAGGGAACGGTGTAGGCTAGCTAAGAATAGAAATAAGTGAAGGTATGCGTCCAACCAGTTTCAAGACGGAAAACCTAATGACGAAAAATATAATTGCTCTTAAATCTGATGATTATTATAAACTACAAGTGTTGGTTTTGAAATATTTTCAAATAATGTTGATTGTGCCAAAGGATATATTGGAAAACTATTAATTTGGCAAATATTCAAGTGTCAGAGGATCTTGGTAGCCCCCTTCACATGTCACTAAATATCGAGGAAATAGAACGGGGACCGAACTGCATTTAACAAGAAAAAGCAGCGGCTATGTTCGAAGACAACAAACATAGAAACAAGGAGAAACTTGTTGAAAGCATATGTGTGGAGCACAGCACAGTATGTCTATGAACTAAGAGCAGTAGGAGAAGCAGACAGAAAAACGGTAGAAGACTTTTGCGATGTTGTGCTTCAGATGTATGAAGATGATAGCATGGACGGACAAATTTAATAACAAAGTGGTTATAGAAATAGTAGGGGAGTAAAGATATCTGTGGGAGAAAATAGGATAAATAGAAAGGCAGGATACGTTCTAAGGCTTCTATGGAAACTAGTGCGGGATATATTACAAGCAGAGATAATAAAAGGAGGTAGAAATAGACATAGATCAGACCATTGCTCACAGATAGTGAAAGATGTAGACTGTGTAAATTTCAAGGAAATGTGTAGGTTAGCACAGAATAAGAAACAATGAGGGTACGCGTCTAACCAGTTCCAGGACTGAAGACCTAATGATGATGAGTATGTAATTTGTACTGATTTAATACAAAGTTAAATTATCTGTATATAACAAAGAAAGCCATTTCGAATGGACCTGCACCTTGCCGAAGTTCTAAATTACTAGAACAGGTGAAATGGCTTGCGTGTTCTAATGAGCTAAAGAGCCAAACTACAGGTCCAACCAAAGTAGTAGGGTCGTTAGTGAGGAACCAGACTAAGACAGGTCCCCGAAAAAGGGCAGCGGCTCTTTCGGTACTTAGATTGGCAGAGACCATAGGGGTCGGTATGGCAGTCTAAGACACACTACCGCGATGTGGAAGGCAACGGAAACCACCACAATATCTCCCAAGTACACAGCGTACTTAAATTGTAACAAACATTCTCTGGGGTAAAAGATTCCGGAGTTAAAATAGTCCCCCATTCGGATCTTCGGGAGAGGACTACTTCGGAGGATGCAATCGGAAAGTTAAAAATAAGAGTCGGGAACATTCTGCAAGTCAGAGCGTGAAATGTTAGAAGTATGAAGCAAGTAGGTAAGCTAGAGAACCTAAAAATCGAAATGAATAGGTTATCACTAGACATAGTAGGGATCAGCGAAGTTCGGTGGCCAGAGGCGGGGGAATTTTGGAGTGGAGACTTCAGGGTAATTCATACAGGAGCAGAGGAAGGAAATTTGGGTGTGGGGATAGTTATGCGGAAAAAGATAGGACACGTGTAAAAAACTGTGTAGAAAATTACTTACAAAAGAACGAAAGAGTACGTATGGTTAGATTAGAATGTAAACCGGTAAACGCAGTAATAGTACAAGTTTACATGCCCACCTCTAGCTACAGTGACAAAGAGGTAGAAGCCGTCTACAAAGATATCGAAAACATACTAAAATACGTAAAAGGACATGAAAATTTAATAATTACGTGTGATTTTAATGCCGTGGTAGGTGAGGGTAGGGAAGGAGCGGTAGTAGGTTTATTTGGTTTAGGCACGAGAAACGACAGGCGAAATAGGCTGGTAGAATTTTGCGACAAGAACCATTTAATCATCACAAACACATTATTTCAACATCATGCTAGAAGACGATATACGTGGAAGATGCCAGGAGACATAGGAAAAAATCAAATAGATTACATTCTGTTAGACAACGGTTTAGGAATCAAGTAAAAGACTGTAAATGCGACCCATGAGCAGATATAAACACTGACCACAACATCGTAATTATGAAAACCGCACTTAAATTTAAGAATGTGAAAAAGGAAACGGAAAAAGGCACTTGGACTTAGAGAAACTAAAAGAAAAAGATATTCAAGAAAGATTCGAAAAAAAGTCAATGAATTGCTCAAAGATATCGGGAAAATATCTGATACTAAGAAAGTAGAAACAGAATGGAATAATATTAAATCTAGCCTAGACATGGCGGCCAGAGATATTCTGGTGTATACACAAAAAGAAAATAAGAAACCATGAATAACAAAGGATATCCTGAATTTAATAGAAGAAAGACGAAAATATAAAAATAAATCAGACGAAACAGGAAAACAGAGATACAAAGCCATAAAATGGGAAATTATTCGAAAATGCAGGAAAGCTAAAGAACAATGGATTGATGAAAAGTGCAAAGAGGTACAAACGAAGATGGAAATAGGAAAGACAGACGAAGCATACAAATTAATTAGAATGAATTTTAGGGATATAAAACCGTATAGCATAAATATAAGGGAGGCACAAGGAAACGTCATTATAGAAAACATAGAGTAAGTAGGTAGATGGCAAGAATATATAGGGAATTTATACGCAGGAGAGGAACTAACTGCATTAGAACAGGAATCAGACATTGAAATTGATGACTTGGGATATCCTATACTTAGAGATGAGTTTGAATTAGCATTAAAGAGTTTGAAAAATGGTAAGGCGCCTGGTACAGATAAGGTGCAAGTAGAAACTCTAAAAGCCGCTGGACAAGCAGTAACAGAACGTCTCTTCCAATTTGTAAGCTATATGTATGAGACAGGCGAGATACCCAAAGATTTCAAACGTAGCATCACAGTAACTATACCAAAACAGAAAGACGCGGATAGATGTGAAAATTTTCCAACAATAAGTTTGACAGCACACATGTCAAAAATATTAACTAGAATTGTGCAAAGACGAATGGAAAAACGAGCGGAAGAAATACTAGGAAAAGACCAATTTGGGTTTAGACGAAACAGGGGAACACGGGATGCTATTTTAGCTCTGAGAGTGATAATGGCGAAAACAATAGAAAAAGGGGAAAGCGTGTATATAGGGTTTGTAGATCTGGAAAAAGCATTCGACAGTGTAAAATGAAAAAAAATGTTTGAAATACTTAAAAAGAATGGAATGAGTTATAGGGATAGACGAATAGTACATAGCTTATACAAAGAGCAAACAGCAGTAATAGAATTAGAGCAGGAACGTAGAGAAGTAAACATTAGGAAAGGGGTGAGACAGGGATGTGCCCTATCTCCATTGATTTTTAACTTGTACATAGAAGAGGCAATGAATACTGTCAAATGTCTTCCACATTTGGAATTAATATGCAGGGACAAAAAAATTATATGCTTAGATTTGCAGATGATATAGCGGTATTAGCGTCTAGCAAGAAAGAGTTAGAAGCTGCTCTTAATGAAATGGAAACGGTTCTAACAGAGAGATATAATATGAAATTTAACAAAGCTAAAACTAAAGTTCTAGTATGCAAAGGTGGGGAAAATAAATCCAAAACAAGAATACAAGTATGTAACACGAACTTACAAGAGGTTAAGCATTTTTGCTACCTAGGAAGCCAAATAACGCAAGATAGGAAAAACACAAAAGATATAGAACAAAGATTAGCACAAGGTAGTGCTACATTTAACAATAAAAAGCAACAAACATAGAAACAAGAAGAAGATTGCTTAAAACATGTGTGGAGCACAGCACTGTACGGCTGTGAAGCCTGGACAGTAGGAGAAGCGGACAAGAAAAAGGTAAAAGCTACAGACGTATGATGAAGATACCATGGACAAAGTTAAGAAAAAAGAGGTACTAAAAATGGTAGGGGAAGAAAGAAATATGTGGAAAACGGTAAAAAAATAGGAGAGATAGGATGATAGGCCACATACTGCGGCATGAGGGAATAGTGCGGAATATATTAGAAGCAGAGATAGGAAAAAAGAGAAGAAGAGGCAGACTTAGGTTAGACTACTGCACACAGATAGTAAAAGATGTAGACTGTAGGAGTTTCAAGGAGATGTGTTGGCTAGCCCAGAATATAAATCAATGTAGGTACGCATCCAACCAATCCCAAGATGGATAAACTAATGACGAAAAAATAACTGTGCTTAAACATGATGATTATTATAAGTAACTATAAAAATTGGTTGGGCAATATTCTCGAATAATGTTAAGTGTGTGAAAGCATTTACTGGAAAACCATTATTTCGGCAAATGTCTAAGTGTTGGGGGATTTTGGTAGCCACAGGTTGCTTAACTCCCTTCACTGAATCTCGGTGAAATAGGGCATAAAATTAGAAAACAATAGAAAGGGAACGAGCTGTATGTACATGCTGTGTGAAAATTTCAGGGAACTATGTAGGCTAGCTTAGAATATAAATAAGTGCAGGTATGTGTCCAACCAGTTTTGAGACGGAAAACCTAATGACGAAAAAATAAGCGCAGATAAATCTGAGCATTAGTATAAACAACTAGTTGTTGGTTGCGAAATATCTGCAACTAATGTTGACGGTGCGAAAAGATGTATTGGAAAATATATTAAATCGGTAAATGGTTAAGTGTTGGGGGAACTTGGCAGCCACAGGCTGCTTACCTCCCTTCACAACCACTGAAGGTCGGAGAAGTAAAGTATATAACTGTAAAACAATAGGTGACCGAACTGCATCTAACAAGAAAGAACAGCGCATATGAGGAAAGACAACAAACATAGAACAAGAAGAAAATTGTTGAAAGCTTATGTGTGGAGTACAGCACAGTATGTCTATGAAATACAGGCAGTCTGAAACGCAGACAGAAAAACGGTAGCAGCCTTTTAAAATGCTGTGCTTGAGATGTACGAGGACGATAGCATGGACAGACAAAGATAATAACAAGTAGATTATAGAAATAGTAGGGAAACAAGGATATCGGGGGAAAAAGATAAGAGAAATAGAAGGGCAGAATACGTTCTAAGGCATTTTTGGAGAATAGTATGGGATATATTACAAGCAGAGATAAGAAAAAAGAGGTAGATGTAGATCTAGATCAGATAGTGATAGATGCAGGCTGTGCAAATTTTAGGGAAATCTGTAGGTTAGTTCAAAATAGCAAACAATGATGGTACGCGTCTAACCAGTTCCAAGACTAAAGATCTAATGATGATAAACAAAGAAAGGTATTGTAGTGATCCGTAGTGTTTCTAGTCGATTGTCATTGATTGACAATTATTGCAAATATTATAGTGTACATTTCGATATTTGAAAGTATTTGTTAGAATAGCTCAGTAACTATTTTCAGGTTTCTGAACGCATTCCGTGATATCAGATTTGACATTATAAGGGACGCATGTGTAGGGGCAATCGATCTAGTCGACAAGTGTTAAAGGACCGTTGATTTTAGATTTGAAGGTGGCAGGTTGAAATATTTCACTTGGCGGTTTTGATTAAAGGTAATGTTTTATATTGATAATGTAGTGGCCATTTAAGGTAATCTGATTACAACTTGTAGTTTGAGGTGTTTCCCTCGTCAAACTAAAAGTAAAGTAATTAATTTTCAACACATACAATACTTTATTTTCTGAATTTCACAATCTCGGTGTAGGTTACAACTGGAATTGGATAAAACAGTTTTTTTTATATAAACTATGCCAACTTAACATTTAATTTTTTTAAGACCATACAAACTACATACCGCTTTGTTTCTGTGGTATCGTCCACCGTCTCCCGCTGCTACTTTCTAATCAGGGTGTAGCCACTGTAAATGGATCGGCTGTTAGTGTGTTTTAGTTTTATCACATCTCTACAAATGGCTCTGTAGGTCTATTTTCATGGGCGACTTTATTATATTGCTTAATATTTGCGAGGTTTTGTTGATTGTTGCTAACCTAACTTTTTAGTGTTCTTTTAGTTGCATTTTTGCAGATTGCTCTTTAATAATATTTAATAAAAGATTGAATTCATCCAAGATTAAAAATAATGCACATCGCCAATTACTGACTACAACACCAGCAGACTTTCAAAGAAAGTACGGCAGCCAATATTGATGAAGAAGTTGGCTGTCCGAGACGTGGTCTTCTAGCTTATAGAAAATAATTTTGCCTGGAATCAGGTAAGTGTTGTACAAGTACCTATATAGTAGACAAAAATGACCTAATTTGTTTATTGTTTTCTATATAAAACAATGAACAAATTTATTTTTATCTATTATGCTTGTAGAACGCTTACCTGATACCAGACAGAATTATTTTTTATAATTGAAATTTTTACTTTTATTTCAAATCTTCAGAGTCTGGTTCTCAACCTTTTGAACAGAGAAGTCGCAAACCTTGGTAACAGATTTTAACGTCGTTTAGTTTTATCACATTTTAATAGTTGGCGCTAACTTGCCAACAGTTGTTATGCAGAAAGTGGCATATCTATTCTAACTTTATTTGACCTATGCTTTCTAATTAATTATATCCCTCTGTCATTTAAAACTCGCCGTCGCTCTCCCGTTTCCTGTCTTACCGGCGAGTGCATCAGCATTCAAATCCACATCACTACCGCACGGTTCACAATAAACCAGCCGCACCACAAGTTCCAGCTTTGTTTTGAATGTGATGTTGGTACTTACTGTAAAACTGTTAGTTATTTAATCATTGAAGGAAATATTGATGCGCTACCTGTTGCTTTTGGCTTAGAATTTGATGTCGGTTGCTTTACGTATGTTTAATATAGGTATTTCACGATTTTGTTGCACGTTTTAAGTATGAGTGTTGTTTGGTTTAACAACCGAAAACTAATATTTATTTATTTGAAATGTTTATTTAGTATCTAAATCAGAGTAAAACTAATATTTGTTTATATGCAATGATGTTTATTTAGTATTTAATACAGAGTTCGAACTTCAATTGCAGTGCACTTGTTTCAGAACCAATAGTGAATGTACCGTTACTGTGATTTTATGAGCAATTAGTACTAATATCATCTCTTTGATATATTGAATCAAATTATTAGGCAAGTTTGAATATAAACAGTATTATATTTCTACGTTATATTTGTTTTGGTTTTAAGATTATAACTGAATTAACCACAACGTTGTTGTGTATATTTTTTGGTTGTAACTCTTAATGCCACGATGTGTTTAATTTTTAAAAGTACGTTTTAAACGATGCAATCATAATGAATAATTTTAATGTTTACTTACTAAATTTAATATATTTAACTAACATGCATTTATCCAAACATTTAGCGCCTGAATCTGGGCTTGTCTTTATGCTATAGAATTTTGGGTATGTACTTGCTGCCAACATATTTAATAATGTTTGATATTTTTATGTTTCATTTGACATTTTTATCATATGTAATTGTTTTATTTCAGCATATTAACCACATATTCCATTGCATCGCCCATATCTCGGTTTGAACTTAATTATATTGTTGTTGTGTGTTTATCCTCTTATCTAGCCGATGTTCCTATATAATTAACTAGTATTTAACGTGTGTGATAATTGTGATGTAATTAAATTGAACCTCTGGTATGACCGACCATCTCATGCCTTTCGCGTTTGCATTTATGACCATGTTGGAGATAGTCTATTCAATAATAAGCGCCTTTTTAACTACGCGTAATCATACCATAAGTTCATTTCAGTGATTCATGTTGTCTTGTCAATGTACTTGTAGTTGTACATTTTTGGAAGTAATAGGAAGTGGCTAGCCTTTGTGAAATATTTTGTAACACGGGCTGGAAACTGTTAAGGTATGTATGTGGGCGCTAGTGTTCGAGCCTTGTTAAATATTACTAACATTTTATGTCCGTGCGGGGAGGAACATTGGTAGTCAAAGTGCAGGTCATCTTCCTGGTGTCCCCCCCTCTTCAACTTAAGCTGGGTAGTATTGGCCTACCAGAAAAGACTAGTTGGTTTACTAGCGTTTCTTCAGTTATCATGTGTGGTATGTCTGGGTAACAGTTGACATCCCGTTAGGATACGTTAGGATACTCTTGTGCCATTTGAAACTCAGTTATAACAAGTATTAGATTAATAAAACGTTAAAGAAAAGTTTGCAATAATAAATTAACTGTAGATAGGCATCCGGCAATGCTGAGCGGAATATAAAAGGCGCATTGCGGGTAATCGGCTTTCAGAGTAGACTCCCAAAAATTGTTGATAGTATCTTATGATTATTTTTATATAGCTTAAGCACAGTGCTAAAGTTATTTTTTACCTCTGAGTTAAACAGTTACAACTAGAATTTCTTTGTTAAAATATAAATACAATTTTATTCATAAGCACTTAATTTATAAGTTTAGGTCGTTCGAATTATGTATTAAAAGCTACCGCTTTCAAAATAAACATCACTAGTCTTTTGGAAAAAAAGCGATTAAATTTTACTAACATTACTACTTTTATCAAAACAAATACATCGTAATTAATTATTACTAAACCAATAAACTTGCAAGCAATTTTCTTTTAAATATTAATAATCAAGTCAGTTTAATAGCAACTCAGCGTTAAAAGTTTATGTTTGCAGCTTTATTTTTTCATTGACATCGCCAACCACTAAATGTCGCATTTTACATCATAAATACACACTGTCAAAATAGAACTGCATGTTTATAAATGGCGAAAAATAGTGACGTCATTGGGATACCTGTTGAGTGGCCAAATGCACCTGTGCTAAATTTCATGTGGTATGTTTAGTCTATAAATACATACGCCGGTAACGAGTGAGTCCCATCCATCTCACAAACATATTCTCAAGCTTCTTTATAAACATAAGGTTATTTTTGGTGCACAATATCCAAAGGTATAATATTATTCTCGGATGTGCCGCGAACTTCCAATTTTCAGTCTTGAAGGGTTTTACAGATTTTGCAAAATGTTGTTCACTTCTATGATTTCTTCCAATAACGTGGCGACGTAGTCGTAGGTGAAAGACTTTATTAATTAAATTTCTGCAGAAATTTGGCTAGTTATTTTGGGTTTACAAACGACAGTGATGGATATTAAACTTCCAGAAAATAAGATTTACGTCTATATTTTAGCAAAAGCTATTTTCAAACAATCCTGTCGTGAATTTTTAATTAAGTCTGGTTGGCAAGTTAATGATTCCTTTTTAACACCTCTTTTTATTCATCACCTTTTCTTTGAAAAGTGTTTATTTTCTTCTTCACGGAGGTCATTTGGTAAGTCTATTACTGAATAAAATACATGAATGTGGCTTGCAAATTATTTAGCACCTTTACCAATGTCTAAGGGATTTGTAGTGTAACGAGACATCGCGTAGTCTAACATTGACCAGAACAATACAATCGACATCCTGGAGCGTCAAAGATGATTGAGAGTTTACAAGAGGGTGCTGTTAAACCATTGTAAGATAACAAAACCTGCTTTCTACAAGTAATTTGTATAATTCTTGTGCGTGTTTAAAAAAATTTATGGTTAAAAGTGGAATCCTCCCCTTTCTAAAAAAAAACGCTCAGAAATAAGAACAAGCTTTCGCAAGCCTTGTAACACTTGTGCGTCATTTGAACAAATATTAGGCCAAAACACAGCATTTCTTAATTTAAGTTGGTTAAATGAGCTTTAGCGTAAAAATATGTTACGTTAAATTTCCTAAAACGATTGATTTTTGCATACAGCAAATACATTGTAATTTCCTAATTACATTGTTTTACTTTTTTTTAATAAACGCCTCCTAAAGCTCCTAATCTAAACGACTTTACACTTTTTATGCATACGAAACTATCATTTAACAAGTTCGTTTACTCTCTAATTGGAATACTTATTTAAACCATCCTGGAAAGATTTTCTTAGATGTTTATTATGACGATAAATGTGGGAAATCTATTCTATAGTTTGCTTGGTCTTGCAAGAGTTAAACAACTTCGCTCTATAAATTCGTTGAAAGAAGCGGACATTTGCTTATCGTCAAACTACTACTAGTAGTTTATTCTTTGAAATACGTTCGAAAGCACCTGCATTGTAAAAATATTAAAAGCTCTAATGGTACTGAGAAATTCTATTTCGTTATCTGCACGTATTCAACGCGCTCACGTTTATGAGCAATAAAATCGTCCCCTAATTAATTCCATTCTAAGTATTGTCAGTGCGATATAATACAAATCGCTGTCGTTTCTATAACAGTTAGGCAACCTGTTATACACTTTGCTCCATATTGCTGCATGGAGAGTTATTAACTTAGCTGTCCATTTAATCAGACGTCGTTTCCCAGGCAGACAAATTCATGAAAGTTCTTTATAGTATATCGAGACCTTTTGTTTGCATTCATTGGCTGTTCTAAAAGTATTTTATAACTGCTGTCTGGTGTTTGCAAAATATTTAACATTCTATCGATGGAAGTTGTTTTAAAACGAAAACACGCTACCTCCCCCGTTGTTGTCAATCTTTATAGAGACCGAGCTTTTAAAAGATATCGATTCTATACAACGTACTTTTACCGAAAAGAAACGTTGTAAGACGCGGTGCTAAGATGCTTTGTTGCACTTACTGTTACAGTATGGTTAAACTGTGTTATCCAGCATCCAGTCCGTTGACAAGTACAGCACGCACTTTCAAATCCTTTTCAATAGTACCAGCGGCCGACAGCTTGCTTTAAGGTACATTTATTCTGGTTTCTTTCTTTCTGATAATGTTGTGGAAGATAGACACTTCTTTTGCTGGTTGTTAAAGAACTGTAGTTTTCTTACTCGTGGTTGCACAATAAATTTACAGACTGCACAAGTGATTATGTTAAATGTTACACAAGTTACTATTAGTATAAACCGAAGTTCGCGTTAGAGCACTTTACTGTCCCTTTTTTTTTAAATTAATGCTGACGTCAACAGCTTGTTCACCAAATTGGTTACTAAATTATGATCTAAATTAAGGTTAACACTTGATTTATTTCCGTTAGGGTTATGAAGTGCACTTCACAAAGCAGATAAAATTATTGTATATACTATGTGTAATTTTCTTCTTGTATATGTTTAGGGTTGAAAATATTAAGTAAGTATATATGTACATGTTATATAGATTCTAAGATTTTATAATCGATATTTGTTTAGATGTATATTTTTACATTATGTTATATGCAAAGTGACGTTTTGTTTACATCACCTTATAACAGGACGATTACGTAAATGTTCGAGTTCGTCTCTGTAAATATTTCTTTTTATGCCATGTCTAACTAACGGTATGTATATAACATTACCTGTGGAGATTTCGAATTGTTCTTTCTGTATGATCCACCCCACTCTACAACTTATACCTAACCCAGAATTCAAGTCTTGTGGATTCCTATTCTACCCTTCTGTTTTGTTGCGGTATTGGGCGTGGGCAATTTTATTTATTGACTACTACTTTTTTTGTTGTCTGCACGCAATACCGTAACAAATACCCCGAAAATTTAAAGAAGCTTAAGTGGTTTACATTTAATAACATGGCTATTTTAATATAATATTAAATTAGAACAAATAAATAAACCAAAAGCACTTAGTACATTTTTATACAAACAGCAAAAATGCCTGGAATTTTACAGTCGTCGTAATTAATTAGAAAAATCACCGAAGACATCACCGTCCACAATAACTTTTGAATAAATTTGCATGAATTTTAAGAAACCACAGAATCATAAAATGCCATAAAATTAATGGTTCACACGAACTGAAGGTATTGTACGTGACCAGAAGGCATCTTTTATACATTGAACGCACAAAGTGTGAGAACGGAATTTAAAAAAAAAGGAGAAATAGGATAAAACTATTAAATTCAACATTAGTAAGTGAAGTTACGAAAGAAACCATGGTTGAGTAACAACAAAAGTGTAGATGGGCCCTTCGACGAGGTGGCTGACGACATATTGTTTTGAACTTTTCTGGATAAGCAGGCCAGGAAGTTCACGCACTTAGTATCGTGAAATTACATTCACGTCGGTAGAGCATCGGTAAAAGGGCATTAGTCCATATAAAAGTGATAAACTGATTTCACTCTTTCGGCGAACGCTGGAATTTAAATAGATAAAATGGAGTAACTTAACGTGTCGGAAATCAATAAACAGGCGAATTATTAATGTTTCTAGATGTGCTTAATTTTTTTTTTTAAAACCAAGGAGTGGAATTTAACTATGGGTAATGTTTGATTGATTCTTTTATTTTGGTTTATGGTTGATAAACATGTATACGTAAACATATAAATATAAATTGTAATTGGTTCGTAGAGCGACTGAAGTAGTTTTATCGACATTTATGTCTATTATTATTGGAAAGTGAGTTTGAAACTATTAGACATTTAGAAAGATGTGTGTATTAATTTAAACGCAAGCTTAATTTGTGGGATGTATTTGCTAGTAAATTTCTTTCTGTGATTTTAGTATGTTTAATAAATACTGGAATGATAAAAGCAGCAGTTGGTTTTGCGCATTTTTCAAATAAATGAGATTTAAAATCAATCTAGCAAACTAAAACAATCGGATGGTAATATTATTTTCGAATTAATGTTTTTTTAAAGAATTATGTTAATAATACCTGACCAGTTGGGGGTTATATTAAGCTTGATTTTTAGGTTAATATATGTACATTTCCCGAATTATTGTTAAAGGGGTTTAAGTTTAGATGGATTTTTACTTGGAGTTAGTTATAAGATAGGTAACAGGGCATCTAGCTACCTCAGTGATAAAGTCGTATTTAGGGTGAGGCCTTTATTTTGAAATTTTCTTTAATTTGACGAAAGGCTGATAAGTATTTAAAAGTATGGTTAATAAAGGTAGAGTGTGAGGTGACGCGATAAACAAAATGGAAAAACGCAGACATATCGGATGCCACAAATATTGAAGAAATTACTGGGTTAGGATTTTTATCATTTTTTCTACAGAAACCCACTCTCAATCCACTGTAGTTAGCCCGTGCACCCGTAAAATTGTTACGGAGTTCTCGCCCGTTCTGAGCAAATCGAAATTTATAATGTATCGTCATATTTAACACGTATCAGCTTTGAAGAAAATCTGCCGAAGGCGTGGCAAGTTTTACAAGAAAGCTACAGGAAAATGCAGAGTAACAGGACCGAAACTCTGCAAGCCTGGAAACGAAATTATAATAAACTAGCACGAGGTTTACGATAAAGTTACAGGAAAATGTCCAAAAACTTTCAAAAAACCGAAATTTTTCAGCGCATTTAAACCAGGTGCAAAAGCAAATTACAGCCAATTAAGGGAGAAGTTTATACAAAAAACAAAAATACTCGTAAAAGCTGGAAGTCAAATTTTCCAGCGGCTTACTGACAGTGGCTGCAAAGTTCTCCAAAAACTCGCGAAAATAGAAGAAGAGGTACCAGATATGGAAGAGCGAATTGATTCTCTAACAGTACAAGCACCGGCATTCAACTCCAGCGACACAAAAACGTGCACAAGAATTTAAGAATGTCGAGGAAAACAAACCAACATCAAGGTTCAGAGTAGAACCACCCACATTTGATGGGAAGTCACCGTGACTGACATGTTTCAAGCAAACCTAGGCTGCCGCGCGAGATAACGGCTAAAACGATGCTAAAATGGCAACCGCTTCAATTGTCTGTTACGAGGAAAGACCTTAATTATTTTGCAAGCCATACCGGACGATGACGAGAAAAGCTACGGGGCTAGAAATAAGGCACCGCAACTTTTATCTGCCAAAAGTTTACCACGTTCAAGCGAAGAATCGGTGCCAAAAGGCCAACAAACATTTGCAACTGTTTGAAGCAGATATTGCTCGTTTAGTAAGATTGAACCTACCCAGCAGTACCTGACAGTTTCTTAGAATAACCAACGGTACAACGTGAAGGGGAGATCCAGCAAGCACTACGACTAACCGGGCTAAAAATTTTACATGGTGCGCTGGCTCGCGCCGTAAAGTTTGAATCGGCAAATCAAGTGACGAGGGTAGAATGCCCTGTAGAAGAGCAGAGCGTGGTGGAAGCAATTTGACGGGTACTTCGTGGCCTGCCATCAAAGAAAAAAAGCACGTCAACTTCAAAACAGGCAGAACCGGTGTAAACGACTCAAGAAGAAACATGAGAAGTCGAAATTACTAGAGGGGTTCGTTGAAACAGGACGAAAACCAACCTGCATATATTCTGCCCCGAAATGGTCGTCCGTGTTGCACGGGTGAAATGTGATCATTTTGTCCGGCTACAGTGATCAACCGCGATTGGCAGCTTATACAGCTGTGAACTGAACAGGAAAATGATAACGATCTAGATGCCTTTCTGGGTTGGAAAGCCAGAGGAGAACACCCTTCCTGGCAGAATATTAGACCATTAAATAGCAGCCTTAAGTTGTATTGGACACAATAGGATTCAGTGAAAGTAGAGAATGGGATCTTGGTGCGACCCTTGGAGTATGGAGATAGATCTGTGAATACGTTTCAAAGAGTGGTGCTGCAAGTGTCAGCTATGTGCACCATTGGGAAACCGGAATCCTGGAATAAGGCAACACAAAGTGCTTGTGAAGGAACTGTCGAACTGTTTTGCTGTTTTGGAGTTTCTATAGAGTTGCATGTGTATCCGAACAGAAATTTTAGTTCAGTGTTATTCTAAGTTTACTAGGGATAAAAAAACCTGAAGAACAACATTCCACCTACAATCAGATAGTATGGTACAATGCGTGACCCGCACTTTGGGCTACTGTATCTCCATAGTGGTATTTCAACATCAGAGACTGGGACCAATATTTACATCTATTTTTATTGGCTTATCGGTTTTCAGTCTATCACTGGACAGACACCTGCATCGTGGACCAGTGTGACGTCGAAAACCACAATTGCAAGGTGCATGACAAACATAATGACGTTAGAAATAATATCTAGATCGCAAGCGATCGGATGAAGCTCAGATATGACGCCAAAGCGCAGGAATCTAGATTTCAAGAGGACGATCGTGTATGGTTATGCAATCCCAAAATGGAGGTATGAAAAATGTCTAAAGTTACAAAGAAATTAAGAGGACCCATACGAAGTTGTAAAAATATTCAACGACGTGGTATATCCAATTCGTAAGCTTCCAAAGGAAAGAACAATAGTGGTGCACATTAACCAGGTATCACCCTACGATAGTGATAACGCCGGTAATGCTGAAGAACGATTGAAGAACGACAAACAAGCAGTTACACTCGTGAGGATGAACAAAAGTCGAAAGCAAACTATTATTGATTCATATCACTGTACAACGGTACAGGCAAAGCAAGATTTGGGGTCACAGAAGAGATTCAATGTGATCTTCGATGTGTCATTGTAATACTCCTTGGCACATTGCGTAGCGGTGGTTCTCTATATATCCCGAAAACGTCTTCAGTTGTTTAAAAGAAAATTTTTTGATCTGGAACAACTTCAGAAACAACAACCAGAGGTAGGATCTCAAGGGTCAATTGATCAAAATAATGAAGACAAAAAGTTGGTCATACCCAAGATAGGCTGTCAGCTCGATGAATTGAACTGGAGTGTTTTACGAAATATGTTAGAAATACTAAGCCGAAGTCCAGATCTTGAAGTTTGGTTATGATCCAAACGGTACAGCGCCTGCTATGAAGATGTTGATTGCTACTTTCGTCAACATGGTAAATGCAGAAATTACTCCAAATGTCCTTGCTGCCACAGGGACTTCTAACTGCCGGGTCACAGAGTGTTCTAGAATAGAACAGTTTTAAAAGAACCAGTCTAACAAGGCATCACATAGTCAACTATTGACCAAAACAATATATTTGGCACCACAGGGCGTCAAAAGTGATTGACACAGCAATATGACAAAGCATTTATACAGTATGAAATATTTTCTCTCATACAAAAGCATATGGAACATTTACAATATCGTTTCTTTCAAATATAAAATCGCGGCGTTTATTACCTCGTAATCTCGTTCCATTTATTCGTGAAGCGCGCTGTTTATCCTTGTTTAACACATATACGAATATTGTAGCGTATCGCTTCTCTCCAACAGTGAATGCCAAAGTCATAAATATTTCTTATCAATTTCTATTACATTTTCTGAGCTTTTCAATGATCGGGCCGTTTCTTGGAATAAATGTTTCATTAGATATTTACGTAGTTCTAAATACGTATGACTAATATTCTAGAAAATTCTTCATTCAAAATAAATTTCTGTAATCGACAGAGTAGTTAATTTAAAATATAATTGCTTTTTAATACAAAAGGGTTGCATTTTATAGAAAATATTTGCTTTTAACATCAATACGTGTTTCTAATACACTCATTAAGGTTAGAATTGGGGTTTCAAATACACGAAATTACTTATTTTTATCGAAATGCGTAAAGCTAGTACTATTCTGTGCTATTTACAGCTAATGAAAAGCATTTTTATCAAAAATGTATTGACAATTTAATTAATAAGTGCCAATAAATGGCTTTGTATTTATCTTAAAATGATCGATTTGCGTTCGATTGAATGCGTTTTAAGGTATCTTACAATTAATTATTTTTACATATAAATCTTACGTTACTTACTGTCTATTTACAATACGCTTATATCATACAGGGTGATTATTTATACACGGGCAATTGCATTTTAGCTCGTGATGATGATAATTGTTTTATTAACTGCGTTTAAGTGATGGTACCTGTGTCTTCCAATGGACTAATTCATTGACAACTGCAGAAATACCGCAAAGAACTCACAATCCTGGTGTTTATTAAACTAAATTTCACTTCTTTAGTATCTGTACGTTTTCTTTTTTTACAGCAGCAGCAGTTATTAGTGATCTTTGCATTATTACTTGTTGTGAGAAGTGCGACCTGCCACAATATTAGTATTTTCGTTTCGAAAAAAAATTTGGCAGAAACTTTGCTAAACCTACATCAGATGTGTCAAAAATAGGGAAACCCTAAAAAGTGTTCGTGAATTTCAACTTTTAGATGTTTGTTAATAAAATAAACAAATGGTTGAATAATTGTTATAGTTCTTGATGACAAATATGTGCGGTACCATTTAATATTACGAAGTAATATAATTTTATCTGTACGGTTTTGTGTTTGCTTACGAAGTTGTGACAATCTGCCTGCGCACATATTTTCTGCTTGTGGTAAGGCCCAAGTTAAATCCTACTTTCGTTTTATATTTACGTATCCTTGCTCTATGCCTAATTAGCTATTTTATAAGAGAAAGTTTTCCAAAGTGCACACGTTAAGTTTACTATCTAAAATAAAAAATGTATAGTTTAAGGGCGATTCAAAAATTTCCAACATCATCATTAGCTTTTCAGTTCTGGAACTGGTTAGACGCGTACCCTCGTTGTTTCCTATTCTGTGCTAACCTACACATTTCCCTGAAATTTCCACAGTTTGCATCTTTCACTATCTGTGTGCAATAGTTTGATCTAGGTCTACTTCTACCTCCTTTCTTCTATCTTTGCTTGTAATATATCTTGCACTATTCCCCAAAAACGCTTTAGAATGTATTCTGCCCTTTTATTTCTTCTATTTTTTTCCACAGATACCTTTATTCCCCTACTATTGTCTGTCCATGTTATCATTCTCATACATCTGAAGCACAACATTCCAAAAGGCTTCTACCGTTTTTCTGTCTGTTTCTCCTACTGCTCCTATTTCATAGACATACTGTGCTGTGCTCTACAAGTATGCTTTCAAGAAGTTTCTCCTTGTTTCTATGTTTGTTGTCTTCGAACATAGCCGCTGATTTTTCTTGTTAAATGCAGTTCCGCTCCCCTTCTATTGTTTATAAATATGTACTATATTTCGCCGATATTCACTAGTATGTGAAGGGAGATAAGCAGCCTGCGGCTACAAAGATCCCGCAACACTTGAATGTTTGACGAATTAATAGTTTTCCAATATATCTTTTCGCACAATCAACATTAGTTGAAAATATTTCAAAACCAACACCTGTAGTTGTTTATAATAATCATCAGATTTAAGTGCAATTATTTTTTTCGTCATTAAGATTTCCGTTTTGCAACTTGTTAGTCGCGTAACGTCTCTTATTTTTATTCTTAGCTGGCCTACACCGTTCCCTGAAAATCCCACAGCCTTCTATTATTTCCTAATTATATGCCCTATTTCACCAAGTTTCAGAGGTATGTGAAGGGGGTTAAGTAACTTGTGGCTGCTAAGGATCCCCCAACACTTAGACATTTGCTGAATTAATAGTATTCCAGTAAATCCTTTCGCACAATTGACATTAAATGAGGATATTGCAAAACCAATACCTGTAGTTGCTTATAATAATCATCAGGTTTAAGTAGAGTTATTATTATCGTCATTAGGTTTTCAATCTTCTAATTGGTCGGTTGCGTATCTCCATTGATTTCTATTCTGAGCTAGCCTGCACATTTCCCTGAAATTTACACAACCTACATCTTTCACTATCTGTATGCAATAGTCTAACCTAGGTCTACCTCAACTTCTTTTTTTTCTAAAATATTCCGCACTATTCCCTCATGCTTTAGCATGTGAAGTATCATCTTATCTCTCCTGTTTTTACTGTTTTCCACACACTCTTTCCTTCCATTTCTAGTACCACTTTATTCTGAACTTTGTCTGTCCATGATATCTTCATCATATGTCTGTAATACCACATTTCAAAAACTTCTACCTTTTTCTTGTTCGCTTCTCCTACTGTCCAAGTTTCGTAGTCGTACAGTGATATGCTCCACTCATTTGTTTTAAGCAATCTCTTCCTTGTTTCTATGTTGGTTGTCTTTGAACACAGTAATTGCTTTTTATTGGTAAATATAGCAGGACCTTGTGCTAATCTTTGTTCTATATTTTTTCTTGTTAAATGTAGCACGACCTTGTGCTATTCTTTGTTTTATATCTTTTGCGCTCTTCCCATCTTGCATTATTTGACTTCATAGGAAGCAGAAATCTTTAACCTCTTGCTAGTTCTCGTTACCTATTTGTATTCTAGTTTTTAATTTATTTTCCCCTACTTGGCATACTATTGCTTTAGTTTTATTTTTGTTAATTTTCATACCATATCTCTGTTAGAACTGTTTCCATTTCATTAAGAGCAACATCTAACTATACTTGCATTTGACAGTACTCATTGCCTCTCTAATGTACAAGTTAAAAATTAATGGGGATAAGGCACATCCCTGTCTCACCCCTTTCCTAATATTTACTTTTCTACGTTCCTGCTCTAATTCTATTACAGCTGTTTGCTCTTTGAATAAGCTATGTACTATCCGTCTATCCCTAAAACTCATTCCAATCTTTTTAAGTATTTCGAACATTTTTTCCATTTTACATTGTGGAATGCTTTTTTTAGATCTACAAATCCTATATGCACGCTCTCCCCTTTTTCTATTGTTTTCTCTATTATCATCCTTAGAGCTAAAATAGCCTCTCTTGTTCCCTTGCTGCGCCTAAACCCAAATTGATCTTTTCCTAGTACTTCTTCAGCTCTTCGTCTTTGTACAATTCTAGTTAATATTTTTGACACGTGTGCTGTCAAACTTATTGTTCGAAAATTTTCACATCAATCCTAGTCTCTTTTTTGGTATAGTGACCATGATGTTACGTTTGAAATCTTTGAGTATCTCGCCTGTCTCATACATATAGCTTACAAGTTGAAAGAGGCGTTCTGTTACTGCTTGTCCAACGGCTTTTAGAGTTTCTGATTGCACCTTATCTGTACCAGGTGTCTTACTATTTTTCAGACCTTTTAATGTTAATTCAAAACTCATCTGTAAGTATAGGATATCCCAAGTCATCATTTTCAATGTCTGATTCTAATGCTGTTAGTTCATCTCCTGCACATAAATTCCTATACATTCTTACCACCTACCCACTTTGTCTACATTTTCTATAATGACGTTTCCTCCCGCGTCCATTATATTTTTGCTATGCAGTTTTATATCACAAAAATTGATTCTAATTAGTTTGTATGCTTCGTCTGTCTTTCATATTTCCATCTTAGTTTGTACCTCTTTGCATTTATCATCAATCCATTGTTCTTTAGCTTTCTTGCTATTGCGAAGAATTTCCCATTTTATGGCTTTGTATCTCTGTTTTCCTGTTTCATTTAATGTATTTTTGTATTTTCGTCTTTCTTCCATCACATTCAGGATATTCTTTGTTATCCATGGTTTCTTATTTTGTTTTTGTGTATACCCCAGAATATCTCTGGCAGCCAAGTTTAAGCTGGATTTAAGGGTATTTCATTTTGTTTCTACTTCCCTAGTATAAGAAATTTCCACCGATATTTTTCAGTAATTCATATTTTTTCAAATCTTTCGTGGATATCTTTATCTTTTAGTTTCTCAAAATCAAAATGGCCTTTTCCGTTCCTCTTTTCAAATTTTTAAATTTAAGAGCGACCTTCATAATTACGATGTTGTGGTCAGTGTCTGTATCTGCCTCTGGGTAGCTTCTACAGTCTTTTACTTGATTCCTAAACAGTTGTCTAACAAGAATGTAATCTATTTGATATCTTCCTATATCTCCTGGCACCTTCCACGTGTATCGTCTTTTAGCATGATATTGAAATAATGTATTTGTGATGGTTAAATTATTCTTGTCGCAAAATTCTACTAGCCTATTTTCCCTGTCATTTTCCGTGCCTATACCAAATAAACCTACTATCGTTCCTTTCCTACCCTCACCTACCACTGCATTAAAATCCCCCGTAATTATTAAAGTTTCATGTTCTTTTACGTATTTTAGTATGTCTTCTATATCTTTGTAGATCGTCTCTATCTCCTCCTCACTGTAGCTAGAAACGGGCATGTATACTTGTATTATTACTGTATTTACCGATTTAGATTTTAATCTAACCATGAGTACTCTTTCATTCTTTGGTAAGTAGTTTTCTACACGTTGTCCTATCTTTTTTCGCATAACTTTTCCACACCCGAGTGTCCTTCCTCTGATCCTGTATGAATTACCCTAAAGTCTCCACCTCCAAAGAAACCCCTGCCTCTGGTCAGCAAACTTCGCTAATCCTTACTACGTCTTGTACAAACCTATCCATTTCAATTTTCAAGTTCTCTAGCTTACTCACTTGCTTCATCCTTCTGACATTCCACGCTCCGACTCGTAGAATGTTCACGATTCTTTTTTTGATATTTTTGGATCACATCTCCCGAAGTAGTCCCCTTCCAGAGATCCGAATGGGGGACTATTTTAACTCCGGAATTTTTTACCTCAGAGGATGCCATCGTCATTAATAGCAAGATCCCTATGGTCTCTGCCACTCTAAGCACCGAAAGAGCTGCTGCCTTCTTTCGGGGACCTGTCTTAGTTTGGTTCTTCACTAAAGACCCCCCTAATTTAGTTAAACCTATAGTTCGACTCTTTAGCTTACCCAAACATGCAAGCCATTTTACCCGTTCTAGTATTTTATAACTTCTTCAAGGTGCAGGTTCAGAATGGAAAAATTTCCATAAGGTTGAATTATAGGATTTTGTTCAAGCACGCTTCATGCGCCTAAGAAATCTCTTAGTAATATAATTACTTCTTCATTAATATGATTACAGTTGCCTCGAAGTGTATAGAATAACAATCATAAACGTAAAACAATTTCAAGAATTTTATACAAATTTGGTTGTAACCATAACTAACGCATTTTCAAAGGAAGTCATCTACTCAACTAAAATAAATTAATAATTTTTAACGCAAACTAATACGATTAGCAACAAATACGCGCACGTCTTTTGAGGTTAGATGTTCATTCATACAACATGTTATGCGTCTTTCTCTCAAAATACATGGACAGAATAAATCAAAGTAACAAAGAGGGATTTATTTTTACTCAACACTTGAAATTCAATGTTACAGTAGGAGGATATAGTGTCACTATAATTTTAATAAACGATGAATCAGAGATGAATCCGCGCTAATAACGTGTCTGGGGTTCTTAAAAAAACTCTTTCATGATATTAATAACCATGTACCAGATGATAGAAAAGTTACTAATGTATATGTAATCGAGTCGAGTATCTTTTTAACTATTTTCTGGAATATGACTGAACTTGCCGTATTTAGAATTAAAATAGCTTTGATGTTATATTTTTAGTTTATTCAGTGCTTTTCGCGAAGATAGAATTAAGATGATTCAAACACCCGTTGGGTTGTTAGAAGATCATCGTAGCTTTGATGTGAAAAGTTCGTTCAGATGTATGTTAATGCAAAATTATGAGGTAGAATGTGTGTCATAGAAGAATGTGTATATTCTAAAATTCTTATAATTTGTGGATAGACAGATAAGTAATGGACAAAATTAATTATATATTTCATTCGATTTTAAAAATGCGTGTTCAAATATTGACATTAATTTTTGTAGATTTGATTTAGTCGAGCAACTACTGTCCTCTTGAATAAATAAATTATTTGTTTTGCATACATTATTTTATCAAAAATATTCATTATTTAATTTATGACACCGAATGGTGAAAATGACAGAAACTGGGTACACTAACTTTTTTTGTCCTGTATAAATCAGTTTTAAAACGACATAAACCCTATTTATAATTTAAGCAGTCCCCTAAAAATGTCCTATCATGTTGTGATTATTTAGGGTACCAAAACTTTAAAAAATCCTTTTAAAATTTATTGAGATCCAGCCTAATAGATTTTGCAAAATCTTACTTTTAAGAAAAAACAATGTTTTGAAATTTCTGGCGAAAATATAACTATTACTAATAACATGAAAAGTCGTTAAATTTCAAATTTTTCTCACAATTATACACCAATTTAGGAGAATTACAGTCGCTTACTTTTCTTTTCACAACTTAAATAAGAAAACATTATTTCTAAAAAATTTGAAATAATGTCCTAGGACAAAATGTTCAACTGATTCTAAAAATGTACAAAACTATAGGGTGTGTAGTTTATACAGTACTTTTCACTTCTAGTCAGACCGTAAATAATTTGAAATTCACAATTATTTCAAAAAATTTGTACTCCCGCTTTGTCTTGTACAAGCCTTTCAAATTTCAAAAATATTTATCTAAAATACGAAAAAAGTTACAGTATACTTACTTCCTGTTGTCGCCTGGTGTAAAGTTGCTTTTATTTACGTATTTACATTTTTCAGATGGGTAAATATAAGAAAGTGTATAACCAAAATCCAGGTGGTACCAGAAGACGATCGTCCAAGTCTAAAGCAGCTCGTTTAAGATGGCTGAAAATGCAACAATTACCGCTGTAAGTTATAATACATTCAGTAGTGTAGCTAGGATATCTTTATGTGGCTGTTTATTTTGGAATATAAAATCCAAAAACAATGAAAGTTTACCTATTTAAATGTCGCATATCCACCCACAAGAATTATACATTCTTCAGATGCCTTGAGAATAGAAAACCACAAATTACCCAACTCTCCACTTATGACTATTTGGAATTTATAAATATGATAATGCAAACTAAAAATATAAGTGTTTTCGCATTCTTCATAGAACTAAGTTAGTGTGATTACCCTGAAATTATGACGTAGAAAAAAATTACTTAGTTTTTTCTCAATGAATAGTTTTAAATCTACGTCAGAATAGTACATCTGTACTGTATTAGAAATACTCATCAAATTTGTAGGATACATACATAACAATAACATTTACGTTTATACCTCATTGAATTTTGATAGCTGTGCTTTACAAAATATTATTAATTTTTTTCTAAATTTCTATAGGATTTCGTAAGCTTTAGATTGTTTTTGACAACACTGCGAAGAATTTTTGTGCTATTTTGAACGAAGTAAGCTCTCGGATGTGTCATATGATTTTTATATAATTATTAAGTACTGACACTAAAAATGAGTAATTTTGCCTCACCTGCAAACAATGGTTCAAGCCTTCTAACTGCACTGGTTATGCCCCTGTTACATTATAATTTCACAAATACACATATTAATTAGATGTCATAATAAAACCCAAACTTTTTCAGTTTGAAATCCACATCAGATAATTTAGACAAGCCTGGCCCATCAGGTTTGCAAATATTACCTGAGGTAGTTAGTGATCCAAGTACTTTATCTGAAGAAACTTCCAAGCCAGAAACAATGAAGTCACAGACTGAGATAGGGTATGCTAATTTGTATAAAAAATCTAAATTATTATATCATTGTATTTCATATTTAGAGAACTGTGAAAAATCAACCGAGGAAAGGTCACATACACTTCCAGATAATTGGTCATTTATACCAGAAGCAGACTGTAATAGGTAATACAAAATGTTATTTGTATTTCATATCCATGTCGGAAACTATGTATAGGTAGGAAATTTATCTACATGGTGATACATTTAGTATGTCAAAATTAGCTATATAAATATATATATATATATATATATAATTATGAGCACCCTGTAGATATGAAACAATTTTTAAAATAGTACAGCCTAAAATTCGTGTAAATTGCTTTTTTTATAATTTCTACAATAAATAATCGATATATTAAACTTTGTCACTCATGTGTTGTCCTGTATATATGCAAAATTTTGGGTTCCTAAAAAATGTAATATTTTGTTTTGTTTTTCAGAATAGAGGCTCGTGAATTATATTTCGAGATAAATCACTCTAATATAGAACCAACTGTAAGTGGAAACCGCATTGTGAATTTGCAATATGTATTAAGTTGGTCCATAGATCTGCAATACCGACATTCCCAAATTTGTACTGGTGGAAAACTATATCTGAAAGAGGAATGTAACAGAGGATTAGGTCTAGTAAGCTGCCTTATGTTTGCATGTACAATGTGTGATAAGATATACAAGCATCACACTGAAGATATTTCGCAAAAATCAAAAATTAATTATGGATTTGTTTGGGGTACTCTGGCAACTGGCAGTACACATGGCCATTCTTAGGAACTATTTTCAGTTATGGATATACCTCCCATGATACTCTACCAATTTAAAAAAATTGAAGCTGAATTAGGCGCTGTAAGAAAATCTAATTGTTTAATATCTTACTTGACAGTTTGTTTAGGTATTGAAGGACAATCTTATGAAAGATTTGGAAGAAACTGGAAAAGTAAAGTTAGAGTTGAGACAAAACCTTGATGTCGATGCAAATGGAAATCCTGTCAAATCCTGTTAGCGATAGATAGATGGATGTTAAACGGACATATGACTTTAATTATCCATTGCGGTTGGCGACTTTTGTTGATGAGAAAGTCGCTGGGTTACTTATTAGTGCTAAATACAGAGAAACTTCATTCACAAAGTAGGTTTGGTACAATTTTCTATCTGAACATAATTTTTTCATGATATATTTCTAGATTGGGAAAATTGGTACTTGTGGAGTAGCGATCAGGTGGGGTGTCTATTGTACTTCGAAATTGGATCACGCATATGAAAAAGAAGGTATATTGGCCCCTTTACAAGGAGTAAACCAAAAATGATCAAACTTTGAAAAACGATAAGGAATATAATGAATCCACTTGGATACTACATCCTGTGAAACGATGTATATACGAGACAGATGCTGAATATTAATACAACTTATAGAACATTATCAACAACGATACCATACAGTTAGTGCAAATGTAAAAGTCACACTGTCTTTATTTACTGAAAATTTTTTTAATTTATATTCGTACAGCATTGTAACCTCTAGTAATTTAAATTCCTGTAGCATAGTTGATAATAAGTAACAGGTATATAGTAGTTATAGTTTACTAAGCATGCAGCACATTATACTTAAGTTGCTGATTGTTAGAATACGATAATTTGTTACATTGGAGATAGCCTCTTTTGCATTTTTTTCTTTTTTGCTCCATTTTTATTTAGCTAGGAGTGCTTTAATTTTTTGTATTTGTTTTATTTAAATTAAATTAAAGTAAATTAAATAGTTCTATTAGGCTAGTATAGTTGTTTATAAATGAAAATTGCTCATTTAAATGTGCATTCTTTGTTGTCTAGTTTCAATGATTTCATCAATTTAATAGATGAAAACCGTTTTGATTTGGTTGGTGTCTCTGAAACATGGCTTAGTTCATACGTCCCCAATACCTCTGTCAATATAAATGCGTATAATTTTCTTCATAATGATAGAGTGGGTCCAGGGGGTGGGGGTTGGTGTGTACGTAAGGAAGGAATTTAAATGTCAGGGTATTTTGTTTGATTTGCAATTGACTCGTATACTTGAACATATTTTGGATAATGTTTAAATTAAATCTCAAAACTTTTACTGTAGGCACAGTATACAGATCCCCAAACTCTAATCTGCTTAGTTGTGTTGATGAACTAGATAATATATTATCTTATTTAGCACCAATGATGGATAATATAATATGTTTAGGTGATGTCAATGTGAATCTTTCAATTTAAGTAATATTATCACACGCTGCGTTGATTCTTATGGATTCATCCAAGTAATAAACGAACCTACGCGCATAGCAAATAACTGCAGTACTCTTTATTGATTCCATATATTTATCAAGTGATGAATTATTTGTTCGTGCAGGTACTATTGATATTGATATTGTTTCGGATCACAGAGAAAATTAAAGATTGTGTTAAGCATAAGATAAAAGTCATAATTAATAATACCTCTATTCCATTAGTTAGTTCTTCAAGAAATTTCTGTTTAATACTTGACGATGATCTACGCTTTAAGTCACATGTTGCAAGGTTAATAAAAAGGTCGTATATAGCACTTAAACAACTATATGCTTGTCAGTCTATACTAACCTTACAATTGAAAAAGCTGTTGTCGGAAGCTAGTTTTGTCATTATTTAACTATTGTGATTTTATATATGGTCCAAACCTTGATAGCACTTCTATGACACAAATACAAAGGATTCAAAATACTTGTTGTCGTTTAGTTTTTGAACTAAAAAAATTTGATCATGTTTCGCATAAGATACAAGAGTTGCACTGGTTAAATATGGATAACTGCAGGAAACATCATTTGTTATATTTTGTTCATAAAATAATTATAAATGACTTCAGAGGATATTGCTAAAATATTAATGACACGCTCCAAAGTGCATTGCATCAATATTAGACACATTAAAACTTTAACAATTCCCAAGCAACTGACTGCTATGTTTCAGAGAAGATTCATCTATAATGCTGTTTTTACTTATAATGCAATTCCAGATGGATATAAAAATCTTTTTTACTTTTACTGCATTCAAGGTTCAAATCAGGGCGAATATTTTGGATAAGTAGTAACATAGCCTAATTGTATATTTTTCAATTATTGTGTAATTATTCATTTGCTTCACTAATTTTCCTTGTAGAGATATGTACTGGTTTATGCAGGTTAAGTGTAAGAGTAGTCTATGACTAAACTTTGCCTGTATGGACCTACAAATATGCCTTATATACTAATATTTAATGTAATATTAACAACAATAAAGTCAATTTCAATTCGAAAGCTGTTCATATATTTATTACTACACGTTTATCTATTGACCTTAAAATGTGGGGTTTAAAAAATATTATTTACAAATGCCTGTTATTCCCTTCTTTTCGCCAATAGTTATATATCATTTACATTGCTACGTATTGTGTAAAACAGTGTTCCTTTTAAGTTTTTGGTTGGTAATGACTTACTGTTCAAAAATACCTATATACACATTATTGTAAATGTTACAACAATTGAACCTATTTTTATTTTCTTAGCTATTCCTTAAAAATAAAACATTTGTGATAATTTTGTTTTAATAAAGCACACTTTACAGGTAACAACTCAAAGTTTTTTTGTATTGGAAATACCTTTTTCGATATTAGCATTTGATGAAAAATATTAAACCGAAGACCCCAAATATTCTATTAGTTTGAAACATTTATTGAAATAAACGTTTAGTCGTTTTTGACAGTCAATTTAAAGTAACAAAATGGCTATTTTTTGACAGAATAAACTAAAAAGGAATTCTTTTATGGTTTATTTCTAATGCCTAAAGTTAGGTCTAGTTTCGTAAATTGTATAATCCTAAATAAACTTTCCCACTTTTATTTTTAATTTAGCCTAAAATATATTTCATAATTAGTAAGAGTTTTGAAGTTTATTGTTTATTATAATCATTTTTTGCCGGCAGCACAATTTGAGAAAATGTCATTATCACATCTATTTGACGTTACATGTGAACTTTGTATGGCCAAAAAATGACGGAAGTCTGCTACGGGGGGGTAAACAATGGGAACACTAATAAGTTGCCTATATATTTGAAGCTGATTTTGACACTTTTCAAATTGAAAATATAATTACCATTGCAGACCCTGGTGAAGATACACAAGACAATGAACGTCCCAAAAGTGAAGTGTAAAATGATGTAGGAAAAATTATCGTTTTTTGAGAACGTCCTCCCCCAGATCGTTCAAATTTGTAAATCATTTTGCTGAGTACCAAACTCGCAACCTAATTTGTAACAAAATGTATTCTATTTCCCTGCGACGGTTCCACTAAGATATTTTAATAAACATTACTCTTGCTAACGTGATGCAATATTTTGTTTATATTGAATATTGTAGAATATCTAGTTACGTTTTGGGATACGGCACACTACCCCTTTTTTAAAAACTATTATAACACAGAATAAGCTTCACAAAGTAACACTGCTGCAATAATTTACTTATCGCTTATAAACATAAACATGGAAGTTTACAAACAACCATGGATGTTGAGGTTATGTCATTTTTGGCTTCATAAATATTCGCAATTAATCCAATCATTATTATATTACACTTATCAAAAGGTAATTCGCCATATATTATTAGTTTGCTTCATTTCAATGCGACAAAAACAAAGTCCAAAATAATTCAATTTGAAATATTCTGGTTTTAAACCTTATTCTACACATCATTAACAGTGCCATCTTCGGAGAAAGTCGTGAACAATTTCTATTAAAATGACGTACAATTAATGTAATAATTCAATAAAATCCATTCAGTACACTACGACTATCATGATCAATATTTTTGAAATTTTTTTTAACAGAACGATTTGTTACGGGCCAATTCAGCACTACGACACCAAGGGACGGATCGGAATCCGTGCGCGGCCTAGCTCTAGCCGGTGAGGGGTGGGTATGATAAAAGTCGTAGGTCGGGATTGCTAAATGCCCTAAAATGACAATTACAATGGGTCGTAAACTTGGTAGTATGCCAAAAATCTGGTATGACGGCAAAATCAGATGGGCACCACCAGTAATGTCACTGTGTTAGATATAATCGGGGTCTCGTTACTGGTCGAGCAAACGCCCCTGCACTTGTTATAATAAGAAAATATGATGGTAAAGAAAACTCACGGTGTAGAATGTACTGATTTACCCTACTCACGCAAATTACTACAACAGAATACTGCACCTGGATTATACTCTTAACTCTATTTACAAACACATGGCTGAAAAGAACACATTAATTAAGTACAGTAAGTAACATGAACAAAGGTGTATATAAGCAAATGTAGGTACGGCGTATATTGAGTACGCCACAACTACGATCAAATTAATTATGATAACTAACCAAAAGTAACAACTAACTGTAAGTTCGCACTGGCCAGGGCTACCAAAGATATACAGTATTGCCCGAAATAAACAGTACTGAAATTGTAATTGTTTTGTATATTTAAAAAATACATATTATTGACACTTTATTATATGTTCTAAATGTGCACCTCCTCGTTCGAGACAGACTTCATAACGATGTTCTAAGTTTCTGGTCATGTTATTGAATAAGGGTTGTCTCAGGGCTGCGAAGAAGACTCCAACGGCATCCTTTAATTCATCGATGGTTTGTGGTGCCCGTTTGAAAACGGCATTTTTAGCCATGCCCCAAATGTATGCGTCTGGAGGTGTGAGGTCTGGAGAATGTGAAGGATAAGGGAAGTCAGTAAATCGTGATATGAATTTGCTTGGAAAATGTTCTTGAAGAAATTGACGAATTGCGGCAGCAGTATGGCAAGTTGCCCGTCCTGCTGAAAAATTGGTTTCGAAATGCCAAGTTACGTGCACGACAGAATTGACGTAGATCAGGGATAAATCGTGTTAAAATTTGTCTGTACCTCTGTTGATTAAGTGTGACTTGCCTACCATTCTCTTCGATAAAGTACGGACCAATGATTCCGTGTCCGGAAACAGCACACCAGACACTCACTTTTTCACTATGTAAAGGAACCTCTTGAACCTCATCGGGTCTGGCAAAGCCCAGAAATCGATTTGTGCGACGATTCACATAGCCTGACAAGTGAAAATGTGCTTCGTCTGAAAACCAAACATTTTTCAAAAATTCAGGATTTTCATACTGTAACGCGAGAATTCTGGCGCAATATTCCACTCTACTGCGATAATCCCGAGGATGTAGTTGTTGATGTACCTGAATCACATACGAAAATGTACCCAGCTCCTTCAGGATTCTTTGAAAGGAAGTTCTTTTAAATCAAGTTGTAACGCTGTCCTTGCCTGGCTGACTTTCGGATTTTCTAAGATTTGCTCAAAACACGTTCATGGTTATTGTTGTTGTTAACTGTCCTGGGACGCCCTGAGTTTCCTTTTCGTTGGCACAATACACTACCTGTATTTCTAAACTTTTCAATAACCTTCAAAATTACAGCATTACTTGGAGAACGTTTATTAAACCTTTGTGTGAATTGATCAGACACGTATAGCAAACTTGCACCATTACGTCGGTCGATTCCGTATGAACGAAAATAATGCTCTACCAGAAACACTTTCTCCTCTGTACTTAACACCATTTTTAACAATTAGGCCCTACTAATTACTTGTTTGAGGTTTACTTGATAGGTCTATACTAGCTAACTTGAGTGTGACAGCGCACGCATAAAAACACCGCCAACTTAGTTTCAGTACTGTTTATTTCGGGCAATACTGTACTTGTGAGTACAATTATTTCTAAGATGGGGGGTAGGGTTGAATGCACCTGGGCCTCACGGCAGTACGGGTTCTTAGGTTTGACGACCAAAAGAGTGTAGACTATAGCCCGAAATATCACGCGTGTTACACCGGGTGCATGCAAACCTCCGGTAACAATGTGGACGGTAGACGTAAGTCTACTTGAACTATATAGGCGCTACAACTGGTACAGTCTTACGTTACGAAACAAGTGGTACAATTTGGAAAAGTATCGCAGCTTTAAAATTTTACGGACTAATAGATATACAATGCGCACAGAAGCGGCTTTCTGTTTTACACTGTTGACTACAGTGAAAGTAGGGTAAATACGGGGCGAAACACACTATCTACTTTTAGCTTCACTAGCGGTAGATGCAAAAGAACATTCTATAGTTCAGGGTAAAATATCGCAATACCAGCGTGCGAACCAGGTTGGTCACTTAGTAACTACTACAGTGCAACGCTTACCTTGAAGGGTTTGTGGGGTGAATCAGGTCACTATAGACACAGCGAGGAGAGTGGGTGTCGGTATAATGCAACAGCCCAACTAACTTTATCATAGGTGTGTGTTAATTCATCAGGTTCCCGACTAAATCGGTTGATTACAGCGTACGGCAAATGTAATCTGAGGTCACTTTTCTTTCATCCACATAAACTCCCACTATGAATTGGCATCTTATAGGCATAACAATGACGGTATATAACATCGGATATTAGAGTGGACCTACAAAAGATTAATTAAACACACCCCAAACGTAAAACGCGACTCGACACTTTTTAATTAATTTTGACAATCCCTTCCTGTCACTTTCTAGCCTTCTTCGCAATTTTGAAAAAGTGTACAGTTTACTTGACTGTCCTTTATCACAAATTGGCATGTTTAATATGCTCGCTAAAGTAAACTATACAATACTAAACGTTGAATTAAACCGAACGTTACAGATTATATATGTATTTTGCTATCCAACGAATGCTTTTTTTTATATACAAATTGATTCTGTTAGATGTAGTAACTAAAATAAAGCAAGTGAATTTTAACATTACTTTTAACAGCTATTTCTTGCTCATTACTCCACTTTAGAAAAAAAACAAACCTTCGTTAGAAAGTACAAAGTTTTGTGAGTCTAATAATGAAGTTACATTTTGCATATTTTCAATCCAACAAAAGTTATTTACCAAACAGAATAACCTGTTTTTGATGGATTTTAGGCAGCCAACCATACATCCGATCGCGCCCTTAAGTTTCTTTATTTGACTGTAACTTGACAGTAAAACATTTGCCGTTGTTGATTATATGGGATATCACGTATCGTCATCGACTGTTAGCAACCTGGGACACACGCTTGTCTCGAGCATGTTTTAGCTTTTGTATTAATAAATCCCACAAATAGGGTTAAACAATTTCCTTTAAGATATATAACTTTTAGAGTAGTACATTTTTAATACAAGGTAGAATTATTTTTGTATCATATGTGGTTCATACCCAAAAATTGTCACATTCAATGTGTCAGTTTCTGAAAGTTGAAGATGATGTCATCATCGTAATTTCGTTTTAAATTATTACAGTTTCACGATTCATGTGTTTTCATTAATAATGTATTACGTTTGCGCACCAGTAATCTCATCGGCTCATCACACCCGATAGCATTCCGGGACCCTCTTCAAACTCTTACGCTACCCGTCCCACTAAATAAGTCTACAGCTATTTTCTCAGTACAGTCGAGGTTTTCGATATGTTGCCAAAATAGAATTTCTAGTGACGTACTTTAATTAGTTTTTCTGTGAATCACCGTCTAGATTTCTTGAGTCAAAATTGTACATAACAGGATATAAGGACTTATACGGCAGCGTCGTTACTAAACTCCTTGTTAAATTCTTTAGTTTGTCTTTACTGGATGGACAGCGTGTCGCAGTTCCTGATTGTGCAAGAAGCGATGTATTATCACCCCCGTTAACGATCTTGGATACGCGTTTACTGTACTGGTTTTACCTTATCAAGCAAAAGCTCTTGCGTCACGGCTATCGCTATCGGACACAATTAACTTTTCTAGTGTAGCCTAACTACTACCGTTCCTGTTTATACAAGAAGCTATGTATCGGCGGCGGCTGCTATCGACTTTGAACGCTAACATACTTCTATCGAATATTAGTGACAGCTTGTGTGGGATTTGCCACGTCAAGCATAAGAATTTTGTGATAGTTGTTTCTGTTAAACTGCTTGCTAAGCTCCGTTAGTTTGCCTTAACTGGACGGGAACCGTGTTTCTATTCCTGAATATACAAGAAGTGATGTATCGATGTCGGCTGATATCCACTATGAACGCACACATACTTCTAACAAATATTAGTGACAGCTTGTTTGAGATTTGACACGCCAAGCATAAGTATTGTACGATAGCTGTTGCTGTTATACTGCTTGCTAAACTTATTTAGTTTGCCTTAACTGGATAGAAAGCGTTTTGTCTTTCCCGATTCTACAAGAAACAATGTATCATCGTTCCTGTTATCGACCTTGGACATGCGTTTACTGTGCTGGGTTTACCTCAGCAAGCGAAAGCTCATATGGCACAACTGTCGCTGTCGGATACGTTTAGTTTTTTTTCGTTTAGCCTAACTACAAGGAGAAGCATTTTACCGTTTCTTGTTATACAAGATCGGCGCCGGGTACTATCGACCTTGAACACACACATACTTCTAGCAAATATTAGTGACAACTTGCTTGGGATGTGCCTCGTCAAGCATAAGCATTATGCAGTAGCTGATACATTTTAATTTGAATAAGGGCCGCCATGCTTGCGACCACATCCCCAATGCTCCACCGGAAGTCACTACATTGGGTTTAAACGCGAAAAGTAAACGTGCTTCAAATTTAATCTAACTTCAAAATTAATCGATCCAAATAAAAATCTACAAACTGAAACTAACACTAAAAATAGGGTTTAAATAATGGTATCCCTAGCGTTGACTTTGGAGTGTGTCCGATCAATAAAACAGAAACAAGAATAAAAAGGAGGAGGGATCAGTAATAGCGGATAGCAGCTGCCAGCTCTGCTCACCGGAGCGACCTGGTTTGTTCTAAGTGCTAAGGAAGAATGCTGGCGTTACTAATTGTACAAAAACGATGTGCCATCGTCGGCTGTTACCCACCCCGGATATGTTTTCACAAATATTGATGATTATCTGTTTCAGCCTTGTCTCATCGTACACAAGCTATTATGCAACACTTGTCACCTTTGTACTTCTTGTTGAGCTTCCTTAGTTTGCCCTAACTCGATGGGATGTACGAGGTGCTATTAAAAAGTTATCGGACTAAATCTAATATTTTCTTAGCTTGTCTAGTCCATTAATGACTCCCATCTCTTTCAGAGTAGTCGCCTTGCAAAATGGCTCAACGCATTCAGCGTTTGTTCCATACCTATAAGGTGTCAAAAATCCCTGAAAACTGGTAAGCACTTCCAGCGTTTTGATCTAAATTTCAGGCGACCTTTCATGTGGATTTTGTCGACCAAGAACAAAACAAAGTCACAGGGTGCTAAATCTGGTGAATATGAAGAGTTGTAGCTGTTCTTTAAAATGTTTATAATCATATTTGAGTTTACTAGCTTCTGTATTGATAAATTCCACGAATAAGATTACTGTTATTTCCTTTAAGATATATATTATTTTTAGTTGCATGCATTCTTGATCTGAAAAAGGACTATTTTTGTAATCGTATATTGTTCATACTCAAAGGTTGTCCAATTCGATCAATCAATCGTCAATCACGGTATTCCCTTTCAGTGTAACCAAACCTAGCACGTCTTTGTAAGGAGATATACAAGGTATAGCTCCAGACGACTACACTACTTTTACTCCTAGCAGCATTCACAATCCTTCTCCACATTCTTCGGTCACTACACGCCTCCTTTGCCTCTGCACCTGTCGTTCTTTCAGAACCTGCTCTACTACATCCAACTATCTTTTACGTGGACTGCCACTTGTAGCTCTACCAGTCATCTTACTTGAATATATACGAATGATAAGTATATTCTCATTTATTCTTTCCACATGTCCAAACCATCTAAGCGTACTTCGCTCGCACAACTCCTTAAGGGTCACTTGTACCCCACACTTTGCTCTGATCCAATTGTTTGTAATTTTCTTTCAATGTTTTTCCGCACACACTTAGAAATCTCATTCCTACAGCATTTATACGATTAACATGCTTCTTTTGCCAGGTCCAAATTTTGCTTCCATACAAAACAGTTGGCTCAAACACACTGTTGTAAATGGTCAGTTTTGAATTTATACTCAATCCTTCATTCCAGTTCACTGCCCACATACTTTCAGACACTTATCTTTTAGCAATTGCCCTTCTTTCTATTTTACCACCCAGCCTTCTATTACTCAAAAGCTTTCTACCAAGGTACGTACATGAAGTCATTCACTTTCTCTATCGTGTCATTGTCCATTATAAATACAACGTCATCAATTCCGTCACCTCTGTCAAAAATCATTACTTTCGTCTTGTTTACATTCACTTTCAATTGCATATTTTCACATGCTTCCGACAGCCAGTCATGCATTCGTTGCAAATCTTGTGATGATGCAACCAACAATACTACATCATCCGCATGTAACAGAACACTGACATTTGTTTCGTCAACGTTTAACGTAAGTTAAAAGTCTGGTCATGATAACCAATAATAAGGCAATCAAAGATCGCAAATAAACAGCATGACACGGAAATACAAAGGAGTTTCATCAGAAATCAGCTTTAAATATTAAAGACAAACCTAGTTGGTCGCGACAATCTGCAAGACTGCTTGTAGTGGGAAAAGCTATATAACAACCACCGGTGATAAGGCAGCTTAGTTTCCACTTGAAGCACGTTGAATCCACATCACTTTTAACCAGAAATCTACGCGTAAAATAAATAAAATTCATAGTATAGTGAAAATAGTGCTGTATAAAAATTGTGTTAAGAATATATGAAAAGTTTTTGCCGTTTTTCAGAAAACGTGAGTAGAAATTGGGTAATTAATTTAAATTAAATATTTATAATGATATAGGGCTTCTAATCTGCGTCGAAAACAATACTTCTGGTATAATACTAAGTAACTCACGAATTCAAGTGGTATTTAAGGGAAGAGATTCAAAGCATATGCAAAGAAATATTGAATAAAGCAAGAGATAATTTTGGGAAACAAGGAGTAACCTTACTTAAATATTGGTTCGACCAAGCAGAGCATTGGTATTCGATTGAAGACAGTAAGGGGGTGTTGATCAACACAAAACAACATATCAGGAGATCACAGGTCAGATCTACCTAATTTTAAGGAATATTTTCAATTTAAATTTTAGTACTGAATTTATTCAATTTATCCAAAATTTGTAAAGAGTCAACAGGAACATTGCATACGTTTAAACTTACGTAATAAATCATAAAGAGGTCTCGAACGTTCCAGATTTTTTTGTAAAGGGTATTGTTTTTGGTGACTTTATATTGAATTAAAAGTATATAAATTTTGAGATAAATAACTCATATGATATTAATTGATTGAAGGGTGTATTTAAAGAATTTCAAAAATTGTAAAGTGTAAATATTATTTCCTTTCATTATATGAATGTTGATTGACTTCGTTTTATCAATTCAAACAGGTAATCATAAAAGGGGTGAAAGAAAATTGATCATCGTAACGTTGTGCACTCTGTGTAGATTAAAATGGGCTAGCTGTGGCATAATAATAAAAGTAGGAGATTAGAGTAATACACAGAGAGGTGGCGTTCAGTAGAACGTTTATTACACCGAGAACGGCGTTATCATATTAATTTTTATATGATGCAAGAACGTAGGGGAGAAAACTACATAGCATTTATATGACGCACGAATCATAAAGAGGTGAAAACTACATACCATTTATATATATATATATATATATATATATATATATTATTGCTATGTATTTATCATCCCACGTCGTTGCGTCATATAAAAATTGATATGATAAAGCCGTACTCGGTGTAATAAACGTTCTACTTAACGCCACCGCTCTGTGTTTCTTTCAAATTAATCTTTTACTTTTATTATGCCAGGGCTAGCCCCTTTTAACCTACATAGAGTGCACAACGTTACGATAATCAATTTTTTTTCGCCCTTTATTGTTACGTGTTTGAATTGATAAAACGAAGTCAATCAACATTCATATAATGAAAGGAAATAATATTTACAATATTTAAAATTCCTTAAATACACCTTTCAATCAATTAATATCATATGGATTATTTATCCCAAAATGTATATACTTTTAATACAATATAAAGTCACCAAAAACAACACCCTTTACAAAAAAATCTAGAACGTTTGAGACCTCTTTATGATTTATTATGTAAGTTTAAACGTATGCAATGTTCCTTTTAACTTTTTACAAGTTTTGGATAAATCGAATAAATTCAGTATTAAATATTTAAATTAAAAAGATTCCTTAAAATTAAGTAAATCTGACCTGTGATCTCCTGATATGTTGTTTCGTGTTGTGGATCAACACCCCCCTTGTTATGCTTAATCAAAACCAATGCTCTGCTTTGTTGAACCAATATTTAGTACAGTTACCCCTTGTTTCCAAAATCACCTCTTGCTTTATTCGATATTTCTCTGTATATGCTATGAATCTCTTCCCTTAAATACCACTTGAATTCGTGAGTTACTTAGTATTATACCAGAATTATACCAGAAGTATACCAGAAGTATTGTTTTCGACGCAGATTAGAAGCTCTGTGCCATTATAAATATTTAATTTAAATTAATTAACCAATTTCTACTCACGTTTTCTGAAAAAAACGGTAAAAACTTTTTATATATTCTTAACACAATTTTTATACAGCACTATTTTCACTATATTATGAATTTTATTTATCTTACGCGTAGATTTCTGGTTAAAAGTGATGTGGATTCATCGTGCTTCAAGTGGAAACTGAGCTGCTTTATCACCGGTGGGTGTTATATAGCTTTTCCCACTACAAGCAGTCTTGCAGATTGTCGCGACGAACCACGTTTATCTTTAATATTTCAAGCTGATTCCTGATGAAACTCCTTTGTATTTCCGTGTCATGCTGTTTATTTGCGATTTTTGATTGCCTAATTATTTGTTATCGTTGCCAGACTTTTAAGTTACGTCTGTGTTTTGTATAGATAATGCTTTTGAATAATTGTACAAAAATAAATTATGTAACTCTAGTGCTGTTTTCGTTCATGTATTTATTTAGACTGATCTTTGAAAGTGTGTTTTCTTATCAAAGCGCATATTGTTCCTTCTTTATCACAAGCGTAATTGCATAAGGATTTATTAGGTTTTCACTTATCTTCTGCGTCTTTATTTTATAAACTTGTTAAACATTCTCAACGTAGTTTTAGTTACATGTACGATTATTTCTCTGCTGAATGTGCGTTCTATTATCGAAAGATGTGCTTGCTGGCATTGTTTAAAGTTAATTACGGTCTATATACAGGATGTTAAATGCTTGCTATTTACATAATGTACGAATTACTTATTTTTCTGCTAAATAAATGCAGTTTTCTGATTCCTATTGCTATTTATACTTACTATACGACCCTTACTACTCAATACACACCTAAACAACCCCTTATCACAGCATTATATATATATATATATATATAAAATATATATATATATATCCAAAATATCCATAAAAGTCATGCAGACATCACACAGCCCCGTCTTACATCATCCACAATGTCAAAGTATTGCCCCATGTTACCATTATACCAAGCATTTGTTTACACCGTATTCATGCAGCGTCTTCCATTCTTCTAAGTCCAATCTATATTTGTCGTAATCAGAAAGCTGAATTAAGAATAGCGAATAACCCTATGCAGTTTAAGTGATTTCAAAATCATACCCACAGAATTCACTGTATTCAATTAAGTGTAGATATTTCAATGCAGTAAGCCCCGTGGTTTACACAACAAGGATTCAATACATTTTTCAATTTGAAATTAATGAAAGTCAATGAGCTGCATGTGATTATACTCGTATGTGGATGCATATTTCACATTTAATGCAGTATTCTGGTACTAGCTTGGGATACTTTCTTTATTAGTCATCATTAGGTCTTCAGTTCCGGAACCGGTCAGGTTTCCCTGAAATTCCCACAGACCACATCTTTCACTACCTGTGTGCAATAGTCTAATGTAGGTCTACATTTACCTCTCTTTTTTCCTATCTCTGCTTGTAATATATCTCGCACTATTCACCAATTGCCTTAGAACATGTCCTGTTCTATTTTTTTTACTTTTTGTTTTTCACAGATACCTTTCTTGCCCTACTATTTCTAAAACCTCTTTGTTATTAACTGTATCTGCCCATGGTATCATCATCATACATCTGAAGTACCACATTCCAAAACGCTTCTACCTTTTTCCTGTCTGTTTCTCCTATTGTCCGTTTCTATTTCATAGTAACACAGCACTATGCTCCATACATAAGCTTACAACAATTTCTTGTTTCTATGTTTGTTGTCTTCGAACATAGTTGCTGCTCATTCTTGTTAGATACAGCTTGGTACTCGTACTATTGTTTTCTCAATATATACCCGATTTCGCCGATATTCAGTAGTATGTAAAGTCAAAACTCGCAATCGTTTTGTTTCCAACAGTTCAATTAATGAAATAAGTAACCTCTCCGTTTTGATTAAGATAAAAATAAGTAAAGAAATTATGTTGTTTCATTTCTAAATTCAGGTAGATATTATTCCCTTAAGGTTTATCTGCATCTATCCTTAGGAAGAATTTTTGTGTTAGATTTATTGACGCCGTGGCGCCCTAGTTTATTCAAAGACAGGTTGTCTCAGAAAGTACCCCGACTATCTCATACCTCCGCAGGAATCGACCCCGAGTTTAGACCGAGAGCATGCAATTTTTCTTTCGCAACACAAGCTTGGCCCCACTACATCCTCAATAAAGGTCAACCTCAGCATAACTAACAATATTTCAACTCCTTGTCAGTAGCGCACATTTTGCGATGCTAGCTAGGCCAGTTATGCCTGGGTGGTATAACTAAGGTTTATAACTGTTAGTGGTGAAATATGTTGTCAATTGTTGGCCTCGAAAACTAAGGTTGTCCCTACAAAATGGTTTTCTTTGCCAATACTCGAATTGTGCGCTGCCGCATTATTATCGAATTTGTTAAGATTTGTTTTCGAAACCTATAATAACTATTTTAGAAGAACTGACATTTTTGCGTGGAGCGATTCAATGGTTGCCCATTTGTGGGTTCGATCACATCCGTATAATTGGAAATCTTTCATAGCTAGTCAAGTCAGGCAAATCTAAGAAACAATTTCTCCTAGCGCTTGAAATCATGTCAAGTCTAAGGACAACCCAGCAAATATTGTATCCCGTGGTTTATTGCCAGGAGAGTTATTGTCATGCATGCTTTGGTAGGGGGTTCTCCTTGGCTCAGATTACCACCTGAACACTGGCCCGTAGGACCCCTCAGGAAGGTCATGTTTATGTCGTTACTGTATGTTTCTGTTATTTAAAGTGGGTGATCGAGTTGTAAGTTTGTTGGTGTTATTAGTTTGAGGTCGTCCATATATATATATAGAAGGTGAGTTATTTTGTACGGGTGTATAACTGTGATGTTTTCGTATTTTGTGTTATTTAGTGTGCTCGATAGTGAATTGAATGCTTGGAATATGACTCTTCTGATATCTATTGGTTTTGGTTTTACGTTAGCTGCGTTTGTTTATATTATTGTACCTAGGGATTTTATTAGTGGTATATTTACTTCGTATATTTGTAGTATGTAAATTAGCCATGAGTGTGGTATGCCACCGCATGCCTTCTGGTAATCTATACATGCATAGTGTAAAGCTACTTTTCAATTTTAGCTTGGTGTGTTATCTGCGTGTCTATTATCAATTGCTCTTTACGTTCTCGCGTTTCTTTGTTGCAGCTTCTTTGTTCATCGAGTATTATGTTGTTTTGTGTTGGATGTGAGACTAGTTTTTGTGTTATTAAGGATGTTAATCTTTTGTATACTGTTGGTAGGCATGCTATTATGCGATATTTTGATGGGTTTTCTGTCTTTCTCATGTTTTGGTTTGAGTTGTTATTCCTTCTGCTAATATGCGCGATACTGCGTGTGGTTGTGTAATATATTTATGGAGTAATTTCGCTGGGTATGCGTCTGTGTTGCTGTAAATTTTTTTAGCCAGAAGTTTACAATTTTGTCGTTGCCATGTGCTTTCCAGTTGTTTGATTTGTTAATATTTGTCTGATTTCTTCGTGTGTAATGGTTATTTCTTGCATTTCTTTTATTCTGTTGTATTTGTTTGTTTCTTTTTGGATCTAATGTGCGTGCTGTGTTGGGTTGGATCATTGATCGTTCCAAAAATGTTCGTTGTCTGTTATGTTTGGTGGGTTGTTTATTGTGATTTTGGTTCTGTCTATAGTTTGGTAGAACTTTTTTAGGTTTTGGATGAATGTTTTGTTTTGTTCTTTCATGAGGTTACTTTTTTAGTATCTTCTGAGTCTGTTGGCTAGTGATTATAGTTTTTGTATTTTTCGTCTACCTGTTCTATGCTCTTTTTGGTATTTCTCCTATTACTTTTCGCTTCTTTTCTGAGATTTCTTCTTTCATCACTGTGTTGGTTGTCATATGACTTTTATCAGTTTTAGTATTTTTGTTTGCATTCTGCGTTGCCATGGTGGTACTGTTTGTTTCATTTGCCCCCCTCAATCACTCAACCGTTCGCCAAATTAATAGTTTTCCAATAAATTCTTTCGCACATCCAACATTAGTTGAGAATGTTGCAAAACCAACATCTGTAGTAGTTTATAATAATCACCATGTTCAAGTACAATTATATTTTCGACATTAGGTCTTCCGTCTTGGAACTGGTTGTGCACGTACCTCCATTTGATTTCTATTCTGTGCTAGTCTACACATTTCCCTGAAATTCCCACAACCTACACATTTGACTATCTGTGCGCAATAGTTTAACAAAAGTCTACATCTACCTCTCTTTTTCCAATCTCTGCTTTTAATATACTCCGCACTATTCATTCGTGCCTTAGGTGGTCTATCATCCTATTTCTTCTGTTTTTTGCATATTTCTTTCTTCCCCTACCATTTCTAGAACCTTTTTGTTCTTAACTTTGTCTGTTCATGATATCTTCATCATACATATGTAGCACAATATTTTAAAGGCTGCTATCTTTTTCTTGTCCGCTTCTCCTACTGTCCAAGTTTTACAGCCGTACAGTGCTGTACTCGACACATGCTTTCAGCAAACTTTCCCTTATTTTTATGTTTGTTGTCTTTGAACATAGTAGTTGCTTTTTCTTGTTAAATGCATCATGACCTTGTGCTAATCTTTGTTTTATATCTTTTGCACTTTTTCCATCTTGGTTATTTGGCTTTCTAAGTAGCAGAAATTCTTAACCTGTTGTAAGTTCTCGTTTCTTATCTGTATTCTAGTTTTTTGATTTATTTTCCTTTCCTTACATACTAGTACTTTAGTTTATTTTTGTTAAATTTTATACCGTACCTTTCAGTTACAACTGTTTCCATTTCATTAAGAGCTGCTTCTAGCTCTTTCGTACTAGAGCTAATACCGCAATATAATCTGCAAATCCAAGCATCTCAATCCTTTGTCCCCGCATAATAATTTCAAATGTCTTCCTGCATTTGACAGAATTCTTTGCTTCTTCGATGTACAAATTAATAATAAACGGAAATACGGCACATCCCTGTCTCGCACCTTTCCTAATATGTATTTCTCTAAGTCCCTGCTGTAATTCTGTTAGAGCTGTTTGTTCTTTGTATAAGCTATGAACTATCCGTCTATCCCTAAAACCCATTCCAATCTTTTTTGGTATTTCGAACATTTTTTTTCCATTTCACATTATCGAATGCTTTTTCTAGAACTACAAACCCTATATACACGCCTTCTCCTTTTTCTATTGTCTTCTCCATTATCACCCTCTGAGCTAAAATAGCCTTCCGTGTTCCTCTTTTTCACCTAAACCCTAACTGATTTTCTCTTATTATTTCTTCAGCTCGTTTTTCCATCCGTACAATTCTAGTTAATATTTTTGATACGTGTGCTGTCAAATTTATTGTTCGAAAATTTTCACATCTATCAGCGCCTCTCTATTTTGGCATAGTGACTCTGGTGATACGTTCCAAATCTTTTGCATCTCGCCTGTCTAATACATATAACTTACAAGTTGGAAAAGACGTTCTGTTACTGCTTATACAAGGGCTTGTAGAGTTTCTGCTTGTACCCTATCGTGTATAGATAAGGAGCCTTACCATTTTTTAAACCCTTTAATGCTAATCAAAACTCATCTCTAAGTATAGGATATCCCAAATCATCATTTTCCAGTGCTGCTAGTGCTTGTCCTGCATATAAATTGTTACGTTCACCTTCTGATGATGTATTAAATCGTACGTCCTTTTTATTTCATTACTCGTTCACAAAGATTCTGTTTCTACTGCTTATATACCGCCCTGTATATTAGACCTTCCTACAATAAGTATGCTTTACAATAGTTTTCATTTAAACCTATTTACTGCGAAACGAAAAGCTCTTTCATAATCTCAATCGTCAGAATCTTGTTTGAGATATTCGTTGACTTGATACACATTCCGATAAAACATAATTACTTCTTATACTACTCCAACTTAAAGACTCCTTGAAATAATGGAGCGCACTTCTCTGATAAAGGTTGTTTCCAAATTTCTACTTAACACCTGTGTTTGATAACGCAGGATTGATGTTAATTCGTGCTATCAAACAAGTTCGTTTTCATTCTTTTCTATATACGATCAAGAATAATTGTCGTTTCCGCTCTTTGTAAAATTTTGTGCATACCACTGTGTGGTAAGTACTTGCAGTTCTAAAAATATGTACTTTTCAGCGTAAGTACGCTAATCTTTAACCGTACTTATTATAGCTCTCTCCGGTGGACCTGACCGTCCCCTGCATTGACTCCTGAGTTATTTACATCGGTAATATAGGATTGCGAACATGAAGCAACTAGGAAACCTTCAAACTAAAAAATTACTGTTACTATTGTATCAAGAGATGCGAACTGTCAACTCTTGTTGTGAAACTCGTTACCGTGGTCGATGACCTCACCGGCAAGGGATTTGTGATGGATCTGTTTCTTTCCTTCCCCAGTTTTTGGTATTGGAAAGGGGTTCCACTTTGCTCCAGTCCGCCGAAAGACAATAAGGGCGACAGCTGGCGTTATTTTGAGTATAACACTTGCATTTAATCCTCCCGACCTATAACCCTTCCTTGTCTTATATGATTTATTTTAGTGATAACATACGGTTGCGGCATAATATTGTTATTTAATCTCGCTGTGAGGATGCATGCTAACGGCAGAGGATTACAGGAATTGGCGATACATATGTAAGTAAACCTTCTCTTACCAACTAACAGTTAAACTAGTGTAACATCCCCAGATTTAGAATTTATAAATGTAACAGGACTGAAAGCAGTCTATTATAGTTAGTTTTTGTGTAAATTTTTCTTGTGTAATATGCCTGGGAGACGTTACCATCTAAATTATTTGTAGGGAATTTAAGAGGGTATTAAGTATTTTTGCCTTCATGCTTTCTTTTTGTACTACAAAAATTTTTTTGAAGAAATTGCAAAAGAAAACGTGTAATTTTGTTTTTTTAGGTAGGGTTTCCTTTTTTTTTGTGTTACATATTTTTTAATTAGAGGGTTTTTTTTTGTTTTTTTTGTGAGTTATAAATGAGTGCGTTTATTTTTACTTCAGGTCTTTCCTTTACTTTGTATTGGTAACACCTCGCCTACTCGCCGATTGAGCCCGGTCCTTCTTTCGTTGTCTTTCCGGTTACGTCGATATACGTAGCAAAATTCCCTATATATAGTCTTGCTATCTAACAACCACTTTATCTACATTTTCTATGATGATGTTTCATTCCACACCTCATATTTTAGCTATACGGTGCTACGTATATTGACGTAACCTATAAAAAAACAAAAAAAGAGAAAAAAAGTATGACCGAGCTCGATCGACAAGTGTGCGGGGTTTTATACATACAACAAAAAAAATTAAGGGAGACCTGAAATAAAGAAGGAAAAATTATATGCATTCACACATTCACACTCAATCGCGCTCAAAACAAAACATATCCAAAAAGAAACTTATAATTAAGCACAATAAAAAATGTTGTGGCCATTCTTATGTATAGGTTAAGTTTTATATTTACGAGGATTTAGAGCTGTTGGTTTTAGAGGGGTAATTTTGTTTCCATTTGGTTGGAAATTAAGATAGGGTAGTAGCCTAAAACCGGCAGCTCACCATTTAAAAAAAAATTATTTAGGTTTTTTATTTTCTTGCTAGCTTTAGTGTTTAAGAAGTAATTTTTTTTGTTGTTTGTTTTTTTTTGGTACCACAATACTGTGTACACTCGTGGTACCAAAAAGAAACAAACAACAAAAAAATTACTTCTTAAACACTAAAGCTAGCAAGAAAATAAAAAACCTAAAAAATTTTTTTAAATGGTGAGCTGCCGCTTTCAGGCTACTACCCTATCTTAATTTCCAACCAATTGGAAACAAAATTACCCCCTAAAACCAAGAGCTCTAAATCCTCGTAAATATAAAACTTAACCTATACATAAGAATGACCACAACTTTTTTTTTAGTTATTCAAAACCAATTAGCAATGCATCCACACAATGCCAATAAATACCAAAAAGATTCAACAATGGTCGTATTGACGAATTAAATTTAGAAATGCAGAATAATTGTTGTATATAAGCACTAAATGTGGAAATGCATGCGCCTAAACAGTAAAATCTCCATCGATATGGTGCAACGCGAGCAGTGACGTAAAGCACTCACCCTTGAAGTTGCTGACGTCAGGGTTGAGTCAGTAGCTTGTCCACATCAACTGGTAAGGAGGACCTACACCCATAAAGAATGCGTTTGGCCTCCCATTACTACAAGAAACGGCCATTTATTGCAGCTTTAAAACCGCTGGAAGAAAACACGCTATAATGCGTGCCCGAAATTCGCATCAACCAAATCGGAAACAACCAAACATTCTACACGTATTTACTTTTGCAGATTGCAAAACAAAAATGAATATTAATTTTGTTTAACTAAGAACCAAAGCGCAATTGTAGTCAGACTTAAAACAGAAAAAACACAGTTTATAATGAGGCAATACGCAACTTCAATTCGATGAATTCTTTCAACTGGAAAACACATAAGCATTTATTATCGTATACTTGGAACACGTTATTGACTATTTAGCGTAAACTTTACGTTGAGGAATTTTTAGAACTAGAATTTAGTATTAATTAGCGGAAGTAACAATCGAAATTGAATTTATGCAAACAGATAAATGAATTAACACGTGAATGAGTTATTTTAATTTACTGAATAAGTTTTCGTTTTGAAGCCAAGTGGGTTTTGAATTGAGAATTATGGTAATTAATTTATGCGGAACATAAACGTAGAACCGGTTTTATATCCCTAAAATCCATTCTAATTAATGTGTATGCAGTGTCTATCTTTCCTATTTGCATCTTAGTTTGTACTTCTTTGCACTTTTCATCAATCCATTTGTTACGGTATTCCGCGCAAACACAAAAGAAAACAGTTAAAATAAGTAAATAGAGAAATAGTTTACGCCCAACACCGCAACAAAACGGGGACAGAAAGGTAGAATTTGAGTTAGCTCAAAAATGTCGGAGAGGGACGTGGGTGAAATAGAAAAACACATTGGAAAACTCGGTGAAACTATATTCATAGCATCAAATCTTGAAAGCCTATTTACAAAACAAGCAAATAAATGTTGCATAATCGTGATTGTAAACAAAGCGTCATAACATATAAAAATTGGTAAGCAAATATAACATTTTATAATCTAAATACCTACTTAATGGTTCACCTTAAATACATATAAAAGAAAATTAAGCATAGACTGTACAGTAAATCTAGTTAAAGAAATATACCTAAATTATATGTACATGCTGCATTGTGGAGTGCAGCTCCTCAAGAAATAGTACAACATAAAAAATAAAAATCATAACTTAAATTACTCAAGTGTCAACTAGTTTTAAATTTATAAGTAAGTGGTTTACGTTAAAAAGACAAAAGATACAGTAAAAACGGATTCCAACAATAAACATTGATTAATTAATTTTTAATTGATAGAATAATAACATAATTGTTTGTACGTCGTGCATGTAAGTTTTATAACGGGGTGGTGCCAATTTATCGGATAATATAAGCAATAGCAGCAAATGAAAAGTCTATTCTTCACAGCAGCATAAGAGAATCATGGAAATAGAAAACTGTACCTTGCACAATCAGCTTCATGCTGGTCTTATCTTAAGGCTGGAAAAATGCAGCTGCATTTCTCTATGAGCTGGCTGCATGCTGGAACCACCAACTTCATTTATACAAGCACAGAAAGCATTTCTAATAGCGCGACTTTACATCATGTATCTTTTCGGTAATGGTTTTTTTCAAAGCACGGTCTCTATTTTATAAGGCCAGAATCATGTATGGGGGTAGGGGATTTGACTTTCAAAGGTATCGCCGAAGAACTAAGTGTGTAGAATTTCCAGACAATAGCCTCCGAAATACAAACTGTAACAACTTGTCAACAAGCAGATAACGCAAGTATCAAAAGATTTTAAGAGGAAGGAAAACGATCTTATTACTTTGTAACATCTTAACAGCTGCAGAATACCAGATAACAAGTCCATTGTAAGCAGATGTAGGCAGGTGGTAAGTGGTCTTATCTTTTAGAAGAAAGCTGCAGCTTTTAATTAAAATGTAATCATTGCAGGTGCTAGGAAATATTGCAACTACTTTGTAACGTAATGTTTCCTAGGCAGCTGTTCGATTTTATAAAGCAAACCTTTGTTTAGAGTAATTACTTGATAAATTTTATTAAATAACACTAATTCAAATGGCGGGAAATTGAGCTTGTTGAGGAATTTTGAGGCATTTTAAAAATAAATGCAGGAAAAATTGTTTGCAGGGTTTTGAACGTATCACATTGTTTTTTAGCTTTCCTGCATTTGCGAATAATTTCCTATTTTATGGGATTGTATTTCTGTTTTCTTGCTTCGTCTAGTTTGTTTTTGTATTTTCGTCTTTTTTCTATTAAATTCAGGGCATCCTTTACTATCCATGATTTCTTATTTTCTTTTTGTGTATACCCCAAAATGTCTCTGACCGACATGTCTAAGCTGGATTTAATGTCATTTCATTCTGTTTCTACTTCCTTCGTATCAGAAATTTTCTCGATGTTTTTTCGCAATTTATTTAACTTTTTTTCAAATCTTTTAGTTTCTCAAAATCAAAGTGCCTTTTTCCGTTCTCTTTTTTGAAATTTTTTAATTTAAGCGCGGCTTTCATAATTACGATGTTGTGGTCAGTGCCTATATCTTCTTCTGGATAGCTTCTACAATGGTCTACTTGATTTCTAAATTGTCTTCTGGCATCTTCCACGTGTATCGTCTTCTAGCATGATGTTAAAATAATGTGTTTATGATGGTTAAATTGTAGATTTCTACCAGCCTATTTCCCTATCGTTTCTCGTGCCTAATACAAATAAGCCTACTACCGCTTCTTCTCTAAACACACCAACCACTACATTAAAATACCCGTAGTTATTAAATTTTCATGTCCTTTTACGCATCTTAGTATATGTTTGATATCTTTATAGATCCCTTGTACTTCTTTCTCCGTGTAGCTAGAGGTAGGCAGGTGTACCTGTGATATTACTGTATTTACTGGTTTAGACTTTTTTCTAACCATGATCCACTCTTTCGTTCTTTTGTAACGTATTTTTTTCCGAGTTACATTTAGTACGATAAAATAAAAATAAAACAACTATAATTTAAAATATTTAATTTGTGAATTAACATCCAATAAAAATTAATATATAATATTCATAATAACGCATAGATTCTTGTATGTATATACTCTAAAGTTCGTTACCAAGCTCTGTCAAGTTGTCAGTTGGCACTTCATTCTCAGCGTTCAAAAGGGCAAGCTGCTTTGCAGAGGAGGTGAAGTTGAGATGGCCCTGTGTAAACACGTGGCTTCTAACAAAGTTAGAAAAAAGTAGAGGATTGGTAAATTCTTGGTGTCTGGAGGTCGAGCCTAACAGCGGTTGCGTGAGCATGATTTTCGATAAGCCTCGCTCCGAACAGTTTAGTTTATCCCGACAGGCCTAAGAAGATGGAACCCCCTTTGGACATCATTAAGACATGCAATATCTTAAGGACATATCTTGAATAATATCTCCGATAATAAATTAAAATAATTTCTGAAGGCATTATTTTAAAACAAGAATTTATGGTTTCGTTCTATTTAATATAACATGCAGTAACGTGGAAGCCGATTTCACATGTGGTCCTTATATTTCAACCTTACCGATGAACAATATTAAACAAGGAGATTAAGATGGAAATTTCCAACAGCTGAGGTCAAGGTCCAGCACTTTTAGTTCATTTTCGATGCACGTGAGTGTTCTTTAGCATTTAATAACTTTGAAAATACAGAAATTACTATGAATTATCTAACATTAAATATTTGAGTAACGTAAAGAGAAAATAGTTTTTGAGAAATCAATAAATTAAATAATATGTTGCTTGCTTGTCAGAATGTTTGCACATGTACGCAAATAGTGTAGTTTATAAAGTTCTGAATGACAACCTATGTCAGATAAAAAAATATATAGAGTCAGTTTTCCTATCTAGACGCCATATTCTGTCTTGATTTAATTTACAATATGTTTAAAGATTTTGAGGTCATGTACAGGCACTTTCATCGACATATGAGATTCGCGTATTTATTATAGAATATAAATAAATTAGATTAATTACATTTTACAAAGTCTGCACTTTGATAATTAATTTCTGTTGTAATGATCAAGGAAGTACTTCGCTGATTAAAAGAATTTATGTATTATGAATAACTTATAAATTATACGTCTATCTAATTAAATTTTATAGAAAAGATCTATTCAGAGATCTTCTTACTTTTGAATGCAAAACTTCATTAGAATTATTATGAGAAAACTTTATAAAGATACAAACTTAAACATTGCAGTTGTACATATATAATCAGAAATTTATCCAAATAGAATCCTTTTTGTTTTTGAAAGACGTTTTATTATTTAACATTCAAAAATTGCAAGTCCTCCCGGAATAGAAAGAGTGTGAAATGAAAACAAATTCCCTCAGTATATTTTAGATGCCTAAATTCTATTATTTTATTTTTGGCAAATGTTTTTGAGTACACAAATGGTGTCCATGTGGTGCTTTTGTTTGTTCACAGGTAAAGCTGAGACATCTGTATGACATCTGGTGGTTGAGGTCTTGGTAAGTGTGTCCTAAAGAGTGAAATTCAGGTTTTATGGCTATGTTAGTGGTGTTAAGATAAGGTTTCCGCATTCCCCTTATACAAGCACAGTTAAATTTTGTTGGTTATTGTATTGAAAAATACGGTGGCGCTCATTAAAAATATTTTTGGTCTTTTATCCACCCATGACCCAAGCTCATGATCTACCCAGAGCTAACACTCGACTAGCCGTTTATATCTTAAGAGTTTTTCTTTGTCTCAAGCCATTCTCCATCCAACAGTACCTTGGGCTTACATTAAAAAGAAGAAATTCTCGACCTTGTGATATCAGAATTGGGAGGTTTAATTTATAGCTGATAGTCACGAGGATAAAGCTTATTATGAATAATAAAGAAAGTATCTCATTATAAGAAAATAATTTTATATTACACTTTTGTAAGTATTTTTCTACACAGTGTGTTACGTGCAAATCGAATTTGCACTTAAACATTGTTTTAGTTAGTTTTCTTGATGTGCGGAAGTTCCCGCCATAATTTTAAATACGCAAGAAGCGGGAACAATTTAAATAGACTGGGCGGGGCTTCCGGTACGTCACAATAGTGCAATTGGCAAGTGTGAATTATCCCGATAGGGTAAGGCAATGCTACAAAGGAGTGAGAGAGTTCCGCGGTTCTCGCGCGGAAACGTGGCTTTTTACGCCGAACTTTGAAGTGAACAGTCGTGCGGGTGTCGTGTTATCTTATTATGTAGATTTCCTTATCTTGATTATCTTTCCTTAATTAGCTATTCCTGTATTCCACTGCATATAGGAACGGAGATGACCCTGGAGCATCCCATGACCCCGAGATAATTTGGAGGTCCAACTCTACCAGCAGCAGCGATGCCGAGGCTACCGCAGCGTGATTTCCTGCCGGTTAGCGGATCCTTCACGTGAGTAGACTCTCTAATTTTTATTGTTTTAATTTTATGTAACTTCGCTTAATTATGGCGCAATATAAATTATCAGTGACGTCATGGTGTATCTTATGAACTTTGGTAATTGTATTACCGGCTTTTAAGAGCCATCTATCGGCATTTCAATGTACCAGAATCTAAGTGTTACATTTTGTTAACTGCATTACCGACCAGATAAAACTTTAAACGAAGTGTAGCAGATGGCGCCTTCAACCTGTTCAGGCTATGGACTTCAGGGGTTTCTTCTTTATTTTTAGGTTATGTTAATTTCAGTTGCAACAAGCAATGCTTTAACAGATGTTATTGAAACAGTTTTTTCACTTAAGGAAACGTATTTTTATTCATGTAAGTATTTACCTTACCTTATGTCTTTAAATACAGTATTATAGAATTACCTATTAAAATATCTTTAGTTGCTTTCCTTAACTTTGAAAGGCCATTTTTTGAAACTTAAATACATTGTTCTTTATGTTACATTCTAAAATTGCATTATGGTTTATCCTTCACATGAAAATTTTGTGTTTAAAAAAACACTTGAGTGAAATAAATTACTAGTATACCTTTTTAAGAAGTGTTTGACTATACGTTGTTGCCTTATAGGTTAAATAACATATCCTCTGCGTCCATTTTCCATTTTGGAAGGCTTCTTTGTCATTATCTATAAAATATGTATTTAACTGAACATTGATTTCGTTTCCATATACCTTAAATGTGTTTCTTTGGTGTTATCGGTGATGTTCTAACAAGTTCTTACCTCTAAATATCGTATCGTATTACCTTAAAGTAACTGTAACGTGTTTTTACCTTCTAATCTGCGTCAAAATCGCATATTTTTATATCGTGTCTTGAATATTGTATTCATAATGAACGTATCACATCTAAAATCCCTCGAATTAATCTACGAGCTGGAATGTAGAAGTATCATAGCTGCGAGCAATCAGAATGATAGGCGATCTCAACTTAGGGCTGTTTTGTCACAGGAAACCAAAGGCGTTGCTATCTTAAAGAACCCTGTTGGCGATTGGCCACTCAACGTATCAGAAATTAAATTATCTTTAGATGATATATCGGGTATAATAAACAAAACAGATCCTGCGGCTACTAATATCGAATTAGGAGATTGACTTCAAGAATAACCCACGTCAAACACCGTATCGAATCATTATCTTTATATAACGATGACCAAGCGACTCAAGCTAAACAAAGTTTGTTGTCCGAGGTGTTATTGCTTGAAGGAATTCTTTTAGAAAGACTTAATCCTAACGCAGACGTAGATATATCGTCACCTTTTTCAAATCTTGCGCTTGCCGAACCTAAACCATTAGGAAAACCTATACCTGTATACAAATGGGGTCTCACCTTTGAAGGGTTTGATTCGAAGGTTTCTTTATCATCCTTTCTTGACCGGATTAACGATTTTAAAATTTCTCGCGGGTGTACCGACCAGGACCTATTTATCTCAGCTGGTGATTTGTTCGCAGGCTCAGCGTTAATATGGTACAGAAACATACGACACCAAATTTCTACCTGGAATGAGTTAGTTGCCTGTTTAAAACGAGATTTCCTACCTTATGGCTACATTAACGATCTTTGGAACGAAATCCGAAACCGAACTCAAGGTCCCGACGAAAATGTTGTGTCTTTTATTACCTCATTAGAAGCTTTATATAGCAGACTCGACAAAAAACCTTCCGAATCCGAAATTATCGATCAATTACTTAGAAATTTGAACCCCTATTTCTCAGAACGTTTGGCATTACAGACCATATCTTCGCTAGCTCATTTTAAAGACCTATGTCGTCTCTTCAAGAAGTGAGGTCAAGGATTGACAAATATCGACCACCACCCGAGAAATTATCTGGTCTCCTAGAACCTGATCTAGCTTGCCAAGTTCGACCTTCCGTAAACTATCTACCCTTAACGTTCCTCCTACCATAACTAATAACGCACTTACCTGTTGGAACTGCAAGCGAAGTGGACATAGCTATACTGTCTGCACATACCCTAAAAATATTTTTTGTTATGGTTGTGGTCGCTCAAATATCTACAAATCTAACTGCACCAACTGTAATCCTAACGTATCGGGAAACTCCCGTCGAGATATTTCAAATCAGGGTGTGAATATCTCAAGAAACCAAAATCGCCCTCAACACCAATCATTCAACGGACACAGACGCCAATAAATTTAAATTATAAAACCACTTCTAACGTTGTACCGTCATTAAATTTATCTAATAATAATACCGCTACTATTAATGTACAAAATACCTTACCTTCATTAGAGGAATTATGCTACACTACTCCAGCCGAGTGGTCTAAGTGGTTACAAACCGTCAATTCCTTTTATCATAAAAGACTGCTACCGTTTCACAACTTGTTAAAAACCCTTCGATAACCGTCCACACTTATCTATCTCAATTGGTTCCTTAAATGTAATTGCTTTACTGGATACAGGTTCTTCATGTTCTCTTATAAATAACGAAGGTTTACATCAATTATCTCAACAAAATATCAAAATTCAAATTATTCCCGAAAAACTTCCATAAATTTAGCTGACGATAATCAAATACATGTAACCGGTTCCTTAAGTTAAAAATTCGTGTAGAGTCTCTTGAACGTGATGTTTTATTTTTGATTGTCCCTGCATTAGCGTATCCTTTTCTACTGGGCGTTGATTTCTGTAAACTTTTAATCTGTCACTTTACTTTCAGGATTTTCATGGCAAACCTCTATTAAAACGAACTCCTGTGCATCTACAGGAATATCTAACAAAATCTCTTACTGACTCCCAAGATGTAACTCTTAACGCTACAATCGACAAATTTCGCAAACTTAATACCTCTGAACTTGGTTGTGTTACAACGGCAACACACGTTATCTCCACAGGTGATGCCCTTCCCTTTAAGCAACGTCAATATCCCTTATCGCCTGCCTTACAAAAGCATTTACATGCGGAAATAGACAAAATGTTAGTATCTGGTGTTATCTCTCCTTCAAATTCACCGTGGACCTCTCCGTATTGCTAGTTCGGAAAAGAATGACGAATGGCGTGTTTGTTTTGATGGCAGGAAGCTAAATTCTGTTACTGTTCCAGACGCTTACCCTCTACCCAGAACTGACTCAATTTTGAGCAGGCTTCGTAACGCAAAATTTATCTCATCTATCGACCTAAGACAAGCTTTTTATCAGATACCTCTTGACTTATCTTCTCGTCAAAAAACTGCTTTTTGTGTCCCAGGCCGAGGTCTTTTCGAATATAATTTTTTGCCATTTGGTCTCTGTAACGCTCCACAAACTTTACAACGTACTATGGATCAAACGTTAGGTCCTATCTTACATCAAGAACGTGCCTTTGTATTTTTGGATGATATCTTAGTTATCTCAAGTTCTTTCGATGAACATATCGCCACATTAGATGAAGTTGCTGAACGTTTAAGCGCAGCAGGCTTTAAGATAAACTGGGAAAAGTCTCAATTTTGTCGTTCATCCCTTACATTTCTTGGTTTTATTGTCGATGGAACAGGCTTACGAGCAGATCCTGCTAAAGTTGATGCTATTACTAAATTTAAAACACCAAAACTGTTACCGAAATCAAACGTTTAATTGGAATGATTAGCTATTATCGCATTTTTCTACCTAACCTTTCAACTATATCTGCACCCATTACTGCTTTAATTAAAAATAAAAAGAATCCCAACAGGCTTTCGAACAAATTAAAACACTAATCACTTCAGCACCTATCTTAATCTCTCCAAATTTCGATGATAAGTTTTATATACAAACCGATGCCTCACTTACTGGGTTAGGTGCAATGTTGTTCCAGGTAAACAATGGTTTAGAACATCCAATCGCTTATGCGAGCCGTGCCTTAACTTCTGCCGAACAAAAATACTCTGCTACCGAACGAGAACTATTGGGTGTTATCTTTGGCATCGAGAAATTTAGAGGATATGTCGAAGGTACACACTTTACCGTAATCACTGATTGTGCAGCACTCACTTGGCTTAATAACTTGAAACAACCCGCAGGTCGTTTGGCAAGATGGAACTTGCGTATATCTCAATTTACTTTTGACGTTAGGCATAGGCCTGGCAAATTAAATATCGTACCTGATGCGTTATCTCGAGATGTTTTTTCTCTTAACCTTCCAAATTTAATTCTGGATACCTGGTACCTCAATATGATTAGAAAAGTTTCCGATACCCCCGACAAATTTCCTACCTTTCGTGTAACTAATAATAGACTGTATAAATTTGTATCCTCGTCCCCACATAAAATATCGAATATACCTGAATGGAAACTCGTTGTGCCCACTGCAAATCGCAGTGAGGTGCTCAAATTATGTCACGACGATCCCTTAGCTGCACATCTTGGTGTTACAAAACTCTCGCTAAAATATCTGAATTGTATTACTGGCCCACACTTAAGCAATCTGTTTGTCGCTACATTAAGAGCTGCAAAATTTGTGGTTCCCATAAGAGTTCGCAAGATGCTCGCCCTGGTTTAATGGGTAACTTTAAGCGTGTATCTTATCCCTTTCAATTAATATCGCTTGACTTATTAGGACCTCTCCTCGATCAAAAGAGGCAATCAATATCTTTTGGTTGTTACCGATTGGTTTTCTAAATTTGTTATGGTGCAACCCTTACGTAAAGCTACCTCCGCAGCAATAACTTAAATTCCTAGAACAGAATGTCTTTCTTATCTTTGGTGTCCCCAGATTATTCTTTGTGACAATGGTGCACAATTTATCTCTAAAGATTTTCAGAATTTCGTTAAAAGTTACAAAGTACAAAAATTTGGTTTAACGCAAAATATCACCCCAAGTAAACCCTACCGAGAGAGTAAATCGAGTTTTAATTACCGCTATCTCTTCTTATATTAATTCAGACCATACTACATGGGATGAACATATCTTTGAAATTGCTCAAGCTTTGCGTACATCTAAACACGAAGCAACCCAATTCACTCCGTCTTTTCTTGTTTTTGGAAGATATACCCCAATCGATGGGAGTTACTATGGTTTAGTGCCTGACGATACTAACGTAATCGAATTTGACGATAAAGTACGTTGGGACAAGGACCAACAGTCATTACCTTCTATCTTTAACGACGTTAGAAAAATTTGTTAAAAGCTTACGAAAAGAGCAAGGACCATTATAACTTGCGTAAGCGAAATATTTCCTTTGCCTTAGGCGAACAAGTGTGGAAAAAGAACTATGTCTTATCGGATGCATCTAAGAAATTTTCTTCAAAATTGGCCCCTAAATTCATTCTTTGTAAAGTCACACGTGTTATTAGTCCCTTATCTACGAACTTCAGGATACTGAAGGAAAACGCCAAGGCAGGTGGCATATTAAAGACCTTAAGCCATTCTCTGCCGACCCAAATGCTAATTAAGTTTTTCATGCCCCATTCTCCTCACGATTTACCTAATACTTTTGTTCTCACCATCAATTAGTATCTTTAATTACTTATTCCTTCTCTCATATAGTATATAATTTCTTACACGTTTAACTTTACTTACCTTAATTTAGCTATCTTTTTCTTCTGGTTGACTTTTCCTTCACCATACCGTTAGATATATATCACTTCATCCTCTACACCCCCCCAATATAACTTTGTCGTTTCATTTAATTAACCCTTGAAATTTTCCTATTACATATTGTTCGGTCTTTAGTATTTCTCTTATATGGTTTAATTGTATGGTAATTGTCGTAACTTTGGTTGAAATAACCCATTGAATTTTTATGACTGGTTTTGGCTGATGTTGAGTGAATGCTTTCTTCTTTGGGCTCACATAGAACATGCGCAGTCTATGCCATTGAAAGAAATAGTTCATATTCGCAGTTGCAAAGGCTAGGATTGTCTATTCCATGTGTTTTTCTTCTGAATTACTGCAGTCGCCCAAATTATACTACATCATTACACTATATCTTTATTTGTTTTTTCTACTAAATCTATATAACTTATAAACTTTTTTTTCGTTATTTTTTATTGAACTTTGTGGTGAGACGCTATCGCTTCTTATTGTTATCTTATTAAATTCTCGGTTGTTTTAGCATATGGGGACAGTGTATCTGTATTTAACTGCTTATAATTGGGCATTTTTGTGTGTTTAGGGTGCTACCGATTTAAAAAACTACCTTAAAACAGTTTGTTTTTGTGTGTTTGTATCTGTGAAAATACTTTTAAGTTGTCGTATCTATCTTTGTCTGATTTTCTTATCGTAGTCGAAGCACTCGTTAGGAAAATTATCGTACTAGTTCTCTTAGGAGTCTAGTGAATTTTAAAAATGTGTATATCTTATCTTGTCGGATTAATATCGCAGGTGGTCCTTCAGACTACGCTGTGTTTTATAGGGACAATTCTCTACTTTCTCTCGGACGCTCGTCCAAAAACTATACTTTTTCTTAACCCGCTATCTCCGCTATGCCTTATTCTTCTCTCGGTGGACCTGTTCTTGTCCCGGAACACCGTCTGCCTCATAAGAATGATGTTCCCTCATTCCGAGCTACTGACCACACTTGCTGGTTGAGTAGCGCTTTGCTATCCACCTTTCCTCTGTCGCTTTTGCTCAATGCGAGCCCTTCCTCTTCTTTCTTCTACCTAGAGGTGCCTCTTATGCACTTCAAAAAACCAACCTCCTTCTTTTTTACCATTCCTGTTTCTCTACTACCTTTTCTTTTCTGTTAGTCACCGTGTGGTTGTGCGGGAGGTTTTCACAGACACCTGGACCATGTCTCTGCGAATCTTTCGTGGGGTCATGCGGTGCCGCTGTCAGTGCATAGGCTCTGGCAGTGAAGGTATGTATGAGTGTGTGAATGTGTGAGTGAATGTGTATATAGAATATACCGCATGGATATCGGGTGAATAGTTTCACCGATATCGATCAACACTGGGTGCAGGAATGCACCCAAAGGTCTTTGCCGGTCCCCCGTGCTGTTCTTACGAACGGACCTGCCTCACAGGTTTCTCTTTTTGGAGGGCACGGGTCAATCCCATTTAAACGGCTCTACTGGAGCCACTCTTTTGTTGTTATCATTGTCTTGGGTAATAACTAGGCCAATATCTTTGTCTTCTTTATTATCTTCGATAATACCTTTAGGTTTAATATCGTTATCTTATTGATTACCCTTAATAATAACCTTAGTTTATTATCGTTATCTTACCGATTACCGTTAGTAATAATTTTGGTTTAATTTATCGTTATCTTACCGACTACCGTTAGGAATGACTTCGAGTTATTTCGCGTTATCTTACCGGTTATCTTGCGTAATAACTTCTGTTTAAATTCATGTTACCTACTATCTCTTATAATCACTTTAACTTAATATCGTGTTATCTTATCGAGTATCTCAAATAATAACTAAAGCTTAATACCGTTATCTTATTCATTACCTTTGAGGATAACAACTTAAGCTTAATATCTTTACCTTATCTACTATCTTTAACATCAATTTGAGATCTTATCTTATCTTTTATCGTCCTAACGTGTGGTATATATGACCAGACGTGGGAATTATCTTTCTGAAATTTAAGTGAAAAAGCTAACCCAATTTAGAAATGTAATTTGTCAGGTTAGCATATAAGGATTTAGTAGGCGGTACTTTTGGTAAATTTGTGGATTCACAACTGTGTCATGGACAAGTTAAATGTGCATCGGAGGAAACCAAAGTACCAGAAACAAAATTTGCCAGAGTGCAAGGTGACGCACTCTCATGAACATTTTTAAATTTGGGCACTTCTTGCCAAAAAGAAGAATAGTTTGATGCGACACTCATGTGTGTTTGCATATAAGAACTTTATGTTAGCTTTAGTTAGATAAGTTTAGATAGGTTTAGATAGGTTAGGCGACTTGTCGCACCCGTGTTAGTTTAAGCAGTGTTTCATGCTCCCCGACAAATTTGTGCTGTCGGTAAGTAGTGTAGTCACAGACTATCGGGCTACCTATTCCGTTCCTGGTACTTCGGTAGACGTGTTATCGGTCGAAAAACCAGGTGGCGCCTTATATAAACATTTTGTAGGTTTTAAGTTAGGGTTTATATAGGGTAGTAAGGACTTAGATTTTAAGCTGTTACTGTGCTAACAGACTTTTCTTTTTTGTTTTTCTTTTGTGGCTTTGTCGCGATTGTTACGTGCAAATCGAATTTGCACTTAAACATTGTTTTAGTTAGTTTTCTTGATGTGCGGAAGTTCCCGCCATAATTTTAAATACGCAAGAAGCGGGAACAATTTAAATAGACTGGGCGGGGCTTCCGGTACGTCACAATAGTGCAATTGGCAAGTGTGAATTATCCCGATAGGGGTAAGGCAATGCTACAAAGGAGTGAGAGAGTTCCGCGGTTCTCGCGCGGAAACGTGGCTTTTTTACGCCGAACTTTGAAGTGAACAGTCGTGCGGGGTGTCGTGTTATCTTATTATGTAGATTTCCTTATCTTGATTATCTTTCCTTAATTACCTATTCCTGTCTTCCACTGCATATAGGAACGGAGATGACCCTGGAGCATCCCATGACCCCGAGATAATTTGGAGGTCCAACTCTACCAGCAGCAGCGATGCCGAGGCTACCGCAGCGTGATTTCCTGCCGGTTAGCGGATCCTTCACGTGAGTAGACTCTCTAATTTTTATTGTTTTAATTTTATGTAACTTCGCTTAATTATGGCGCAATATAAATTATCAGTGACGTCATGGTGTATCTTATGAACTTTGGTAATTGTATTACCGGCTTTTAAGAGCCATCTATCGGCATTTCAATGTACCAGAATCTAAGTGTTACATTTTGTTAACTGCATTACCGACCAGATAAAACTTTAAACGAAGTGTAGCAAGTGTCCTATCTTTTTTCGCATACCCACACCCGAAATTCCTTCCTCTGATCTTGTATGAATTACTCTAAACTCTCCGCTCCAAAAATCCCCCGTGCCTGTCCACCAAATTTCTTTAATTCCTACTATGTCTAATTCTAAATTATCCATTTCAATTTTCAAGTTCTCTAGTTTATGTACTTGCTTTATACTTCTGAGATTCCACGCTCCGACTCGCAAAACGTTCCAGGCTCTTCCTTTATACTTTCAGATTACATCCTCCTAAGTAGTCTCTTCCCGGAGATCCGAATGGGGGACTATTTTAGCTCCGGAATCTTTTACCCCATAGGATGCCATCATCTTGAATAACAATTAAAGTACGCATTGTACCTGGGAAGTAATGTGGTGGTTCCTCTTTGCCATCCACAAGGCAGTAACGTAACTTAGAATACCATACCGACCCCTATGGTCTCTGTCACGAAAGACTCCACTAATTTGGTTAAACCTTTAGTACGGTTCTCTAGCTCACTGGAACACGTTTTAGTAATCTACAACTTCTTCAAGGTGCAGGTCCATTCGGAACGGAAAAATCTCCTTATCAGAAATAAAAAATACTTCTTAAAATTATATTGTACTTTTTCGGCCGCTCAGATTATTGCAAACGCTCCTAGTTCATGGTTTCTAAGGTTTAGTGAATTCTGTAGAAGAAAATAAAATTTTGATGTACATATTGCACTAACGATGTATTTTCTCTACTTACCCAAATTACTGAATCACTAATGCTAAAATCATTGCCGTTAGCCAATAAACAAACAGAAATATTGTACATTAGCCAACACTAAATAATTATAAAATTGTACGCTTTTATACATAGACAGTATGTCGTAAAAATCAAAAATAAACTTCTGCTGAAGCTTTAAATTTAATGAAACCATGTGTTTCTAGTTATATTTAGACGCAAATGAAAAGTGAAGAAACATTTTCGCATAATATAAGTTCAATTTTTTAATAAGCAATTAAATTTGGGTTTGAAGTACTTCATTTATCGTCATTTATTTAGGTTACTTACTTTCGTGTTAAGAAGTTATAAAGTGTGAATGAAAGTAGGTCAATACAACTTACCTTGGTTTGAAAATTAAAAATTTTGAAGTAATCAAGGTCGTTAAGCCCTGACAAGCGTGATTATATTACTTTTGTTATCGTATTGGAAGAATATAACAAGAAAGAATGGAAATCTGCTGTCACTGTGTTACGTTCAGTTTATACTGTTATGACTTTTATGTATTCCTAAATAAAATATCACATTACCGCTACTTTTCTCACTTATCCTAACTTCAGAATGCATTGTAATTAGGCAACCCATGTTACTCTGTAAATGCATAAATACTATATTTGTTATATCTAGTTAGCGGTGCTGAATATTTGAGAATTGTCATAAGAAAATAATTTTGATACCGTTGTTAGGTTTTACTTTATCTTTCGTCTTGTGTTTGAAATTTAAGCGAGCAATTACCAATTCCTATTCAAATTTCTTCCTTTTGGTTAATTGGTAAGTAACCGCCATTTAGTTGTTTAGTTTCAAAAGTTAGTGCCTGATTTTTAGCTCGCTTATGGATTGATTTCCGTTGTATTATACAGAAAGTGGATAATTCACTTTATACTCGTACTGTTTCTACCTACCTGAGGTATACCTTTTGGTTTCTACTCTCCCGCTTTACTGGAGTACTGGTTACTGTTTGTGCGGATTTGTTACCGTACTAACGGCTGATGATTGGCCACAATTCGACTGTCCGCAGAGCAAGTCGAGTTGGTGGTGCTGCATCTGTTCTACATCACTTTCGGTGAATTCCTTCTAGAATATCTCTTTTTATTACGTCTATATGTACCATGTACTACTCAAATCGTTAAATACCCTACTGTATAGTGCTGTTAGAAGCCCGAACTCCGTTACTGATACTTTTAGAGTTTGTTCGTGTTAGCATAGTTCAATTCTTCCACTATACGCCCATGAATTTAAGATTATAATATATGTTAGATCTTAACAACTATAGAAAACCGAGTTTACTATAAATATTTCTTTTTTACATTATTACTTTAAATTTCAATTAGAGATTGTAAAGCTGGTGCGTATCTGGAAACGTTTCTAAATGTGTATAAAGCTCTTGCCGCAAATTGTAAATTACGAATTATTAGTGACAGGGTTACATAATTATGGTTACCTATTCTTTTGAGTTAAGCATTAACTGTACTTTAAAATTGTAAAAAAAACTGTCATAAGTACTGTACCTATAAATAATTGTTATTAACAAACCCCACTCAACCTTCCATGAATAAACTATCTAGTCAGGCTATTTTTACTTTTATTATTATAAATCCTGATATCAGACCGATTAAGGTGTGGTCACTGTTTACATTTTTACATAACCTAACCTTTTTTATTTCAGTTATTTGATATATTCGTTCTTGTTTAATCCCTACACCCACTCCCAATCTACGACTACGTTAGTCCGGCATCCTTTTCGTTTATGCCACGGTGGTACCGTTAACATAAATTTGGCGCCCAACGTGGTTTCCTCGATTCTTATTACTTAAAACTCCGCTCCGATAGTGTCCTTGTAAAATTATCAGACTTGTATTTTCGCTGATAGTTTTGGTGCTCTCATAGTAGAGCGAGTTGAAAATACTGGCGCCCAATTCTATTTGCCTGCAGTTCTATATACGTTGGTTTTGCTATTAGTAGTGATTTTTTGTCGTCTACAGTCTCCGCACCGAATTGAATTGTTTTATTTTGGATACAATTTGGGGTTATTTTGGTTATTCTGGTTCTTTTGGATCTGTTTGTTTTTGCTTTTGTTGTGGATTTGTATATACTGTCAGTTTGAATAGCTTTGTTTAAAATTGCACATTGGACAATAAATGTTAATCGCTTACGGAAAACGGAACTCCATTATGAGCTATCTTCTAGTGGTTTTGATCCTGAAGATAAGGTGGAAGAACTACGTCGATTCGTTAGGAGCGCATTACATATCGACCAAGACAAAAAACATCCTCCCATTTCGGTGGAAGCGGACTTCGCGTCCGAACATCGAATTGTTGAAATTACTATCCAAGAACTAAAAGATTCGCTCGTTACTTTTGATGGTGATAAATCTTCAGGCGTATTTAAACGTGTTAGTTCGGTTTGGTTACACCTCGAACGTCGCTGTACGAATATGTCCCCAACCGTTAATGAACAAAAAAGACATCGCCAATTGTTACTTGTCCTAACCAACCTCCGTAGTGCGTACGAAGATAAAATTAAAAAATTTCGTCCCTGTGCCGTTTTACCCGGTACACCGTTGGCTACTTCTAGTCTTATCTCTACTCATATAGCGGATCCAGATGAACCTCCTCTACTTACTTCCGAGTCCGAGTCGGAAGATGAACCTGAACCGGTTCCGACTAGGTCGCATAATGGTTTTACTAAAAGTAATGCAGTCTCAAAACTTGGGCTAAAATTCTCTGGTGAAGAATCCTTGATGGATTTTCTTATTCGCACAGATGAATTGTGTTCTTCTAGGGGAGTGTCCTTACATTAATTGTTTGCGTCGGCTTCCGAAATTCTGTCAGGTCAGGCGTTATTACTATATCGGGTCCACCGTACCAAATTGAAATCATGGTCAGACATCGTTGACATGCTAAAGTCTTCATTTGTACCAACCGACTATGATGATCGTCTTATGAGGGAAATTTATCAACGTACGATGGGACCTTCGGAATCGCTTACTGGCTATGTTGTTAGTATGTTAAATTTATTCCTTCGCCTTTCTGAACCACTTTCAGAAGAATGACGTTAAAGCTTGATCCGGGGCAATTTAACTCCTTTCTATCAGACTTCTTTGGACCTTACTCCTATTATTTCTATCGATCAACTTTTATCGTTAGGCCAACAATTGGAAGCAACAAAGAATTTGGCCGAGCGATATCGATCACCACCTTCTAGCAAAACGTCGAAGTTATTAGAACCTGCCCTTGCTTATAAACCAGATCCTTCACCGCGCGTGTCCACTCCTGTCACTGATCATCCGACACCCGCACGTAGAACCAACTTGTTACCTGTCACTACGCCTACTGCTACTTCTATCAGACAGATAAATTGTTTCAATTGTAATCAGACTGGACATATCTCTCCTCATTCTAACCGTCCTCAAGTACTACACTGCTAGGTCATAAGGGAGTTACTCACCACAACTGTCCGAACAAATGCGAAAATTTTTTAAACGGGCGGCAGGGCTTTCGATCCGAGACGGGGACCCTATTCTATCCCTAATCTCGGATACTCCTTTTGAAGATCTTGACGACCAATCAAAGAGTCATCTAAATTTCATATGTGCTAGTGTTCGTGGCGACGAACGACCGTACTTGCAAGTTCAACTCTTCGGTATTCCTTTCACTGGTTTTCTTAGTTCAGGAGCTACTTGCACTATTCTTGGTTGTTCCGGTTGGCACCGCTTGCGTTCTCTTAATCTATCTCTCCTTCCTTTCTCTTCTCCTTTTTGCAGTCTGGCTGATAATTCTAAATGTACAATTTTGGGTTCTGTTTCCCTTCCTATAACCTTTCAAAATACGGTCATTACTCTAGAAGTGTTGATAATCCCTGAAGTTTCACACTCACTCATTTTGGGCATCGACTTTTGGAAATTAGTACCATGCTTCCTTTTTTCGGGATGGCTTATGTACGTTTTCTTCTCCTTCTTTGATAGCCAGTATTACTTCTGATCCCATCCATATTGTTTCCAAATTTACTCCGGAACAACGACAACGCCTGGATCTTCTAATTTCTACTGCTTTTGTCAAACAGTCTTCTGGCCTTGGTTGTACTACTTTAGTCCAACATCATATTCGGACGTCGGCCGAACCGATAAAACAGCGGTACTACCCTCTTTCTCCTGCCCTTCTAAAAATTGCTCATTCCAAACTGGACGAGTTGCTCCGCCTAGGAGTCGTTGAACCATCCACCAGTCCGTGGTCAAGTCTTATTGTTTTGGTCAAAAAGAAAAATGATACCTACCGGTTTTGCATTAATTTTCGAAAGGTCAATGAAGTCACACAGAAGGATGCTTACCCATTTCCTTATATTTCTACAATTCTAGATCGTCTTCGCAATGCTCGCTTTCTTTCGTCTCTTGATATTCGTTCCGCCTACTGGCAAATCCCTTTGTCTCCCAAATCCAAACATATCACGGCTTTCACAGTACTCCAGAGGGGCTTGTTTTAGTTCCGTCGTATGCCTTTCGGTCTGCATAACAGTCCTGCTACGTTCGAACGGCTCATCGACCAGGTCATCGGGTCACACCTTGAATTTTCTGTTTCGCATATCTCGACGATATTATTATAGCTACCCCATCTTTTGACGAACACATCCGCGTTCTCCACCTAGTTCTTACTCGTCTCTTCACTGCTGGCCTTACCCTTCGTCAGGATAAGTGTCATTTCTGTCTTTCCAAACTCCGCTATTTCGGCTACGTGGTTAACCGTGATGGTTTACTCGTAGATCCTGAGAAAGCTTCTGCCATCTTTAATATCCCTCCTCCATCCTCTGTCCCCGAAGTCCGTCGTCTGATTGGCATGGCCAGTTGGTACCGGCGCTTCATTCCAAATTTTGCTACTCTCACTTCTTCGCTTTCTAATCTAACTCGAAATAGTGTCTTTTTTGTTTGGACTCCTGATTGTCATTCTGCGTTTCTTGCCCTTAAACAACATTTAGTTTCCGCTCCCATACTTTCTTGCCCCGACTTTACGTTACCCTTTACTATTCAAACAGATGCGTCCTATTTTGGTCTAGGTGCTATCCTGAGTCAAAACTCTCCAGAAGGTGAAAAAGTTGTCAGTTATATCAGTCGTTCTCTTTCCAAACCCGAGCGCAATTATTCTGTTACAGAGAAGGAGTGCTTAGCAGTTCTTTGGGCAATTAAGAAATTTCGCCCGTACATCGAAGTTACTCACTTTACTATTATTACCGACCATCACTCTCTCCTCTGGTTAAATAAGCTTCAAAGCCCTTCCGGACCCTTAGCTCGCTGGTCCCTTCGCCTCCAACAATATAACTATTCCATCCTACATCGAAAAGGAAAAGATCGTATCGTACCTGACACCCTTTCTCGTGTTGTACCAGTTCTCGAGCCTGTATCACTCTCTGCTATTTCCTCTCTTGAAGTTACCCTTCCTACTCCTGATCCTTTGTATAATGGTATGCTTCAAAAAGTTTCAAAATATTTTAGACGATATCCATCCTGGTCTGTAGTGAACGATATCCTTTTCCGTCGTCATAAGACTTCTATCGCTGCCGATTCTCAGGACGATTGGAAAATCGTCGTACCTTCTGAGCAGCGTAAACATCTGATTTCCCTTCACCACGATCCGCCTACTTCCGGTCACTGTGGGGAATTCGGACAGTCTGTACCAGAACAATTAAACCCGCGAGTTGTATACGGCGTCGGTTTGGGCGGAGGGTTGCGAGATATAACGTTCCTTCAAAATACTGATAATCATATTTCATTTCAATAGTTTCTGTATTAGTAAAGTTAACCAATAGAATTAAGTAATTTCTTTAAGAAATATAATTTTAGATTACTACATTTTTTATCTAAAGTGAAATTATTTTGTATCATATACTTAAGTATTTCCAGAAACACCAGTCTTTCAATTTTTGTTCTTCAGCTTATAGAAACTTCTTTAACACAAACCAAAACCCACTTATTTAAGCTATTCCCGCAGGTAGCCCCTTTATCACCGCACACACGCGCTATTAAAATCCCGCGCACGGTTAACATTTCTTGCCAAACTTGCAAACGAAGTTACAAAAAAGCTCATGCACCGTTCTATTTTTTCGAAAAAATTTACGTTACATATTGAATGTTCCGTTCACTAACTTTTGACCAGTCTCCATTTCGACCCATGTACTTCGCAAAATTCAGAAAACGTAAAGAAATGCTTTCTGCACTTGACCGCAGCATAGATTCCAGCGAAAACAACACGGCCCTCCCGCCTTAATACATGCTTGCATTACTACATTTCGACTTTTCTAATTACTTTCTGAACATAATTTTCAATTGGTGGTGCTTAGTTGCTATATGTAATTTTTTCCTTCTACAAATTTTATTTCCACACTGTAGCATATTCTATCTCTGTTAAATAAAAGATTATTGTTACGTTAATTACATTAACGTCGCGTACTTTGTATTGTTGTTGCAATTTACATTTAACATCTAGCCATGTCATAGGTGCGAGTTTGCATTTTAGCGGTTTATGCTCTTCTCAGGTATTAATTTATTTTATCAGTATATACTCTATTGTTTCATTTATTGCATTACGCCCTGCGTTTTATCCTAACCCTTAAACGCGTACCGTTATCATGTAGTAAAGAAATTCCACATTGCTTTAATTCGCAAATAATCCAAAAGGTGCTGGTATTGTTGATTTATTTTACCATCAGCCTCGAGGATGTAATGCTGCTTCCGCTAATGTAATTGTGAACGTTGTGTTATTGTATGTAAAAGTTGCCGATTGGTTTATGTGAGCAAAATGGCGTTATCTCCTAGATACGCGTGAATATTTGTTAAAGTATTCCGTGCGGACAAAAAAAAATTACCGTACGCAGCACAAAGAAGCCGCACTAAGCACCGCAACATAAAAAGAATTCAAAAAATGCCGTGCTAGTTAGAAGGTTGTAGAGTGGAATGGGTCACAAAAAAAATCTTAAGAGAGAAAATTTATCTACAATATCTTTAATAGAAAAAAAACACGTCACAAAAAGGAAAATCATCCCGTGGAGAAAACAATATTTATTCAAGATATCCCGGAGGATCTACAAAACCTTCGCAAAAGTAATTAATACACTCCTTTGCCACATCAACCTAATTTATAACTTTAATTCTAGTAGTCACATAAAAAAAAATTAAAAAATGTGTATATGAATTGTTCTCAGCCACTTGCTTAATACAATATACAATATCGACTCACAGAAAGAAAATATTTACTTGCACTGGTGGGATTAATGCCATTAAAAGGTGCATTTTTCGACATACTGTCTTCGTTCCTGGAAAATTCTACGACACTGGAACCATCATCAAAGGAATTCAACAAAACCAAGAGCGCCGCTGGTACCATATGGTGGACTAGATTCTACCATACATTTCAAAACCAGGATCGACGATGTGTGCAAGGATAGATTTAAAATTTGTAGCTGCAGAAAAATTAATCCTCCTGTCTCTAATCATCATCATCATTAGGTCTTCAGTCCTAGAACTGGTTAGACGCGTACCCTCATTGTTTCCTACTCTGAACTAACCTTTACGTTTCCCTGAAATTTGCAGTCTGAATCTATCAGTATCTGCATGCGAAAGTCTGATCTCTGCTTACCTCTACCTCTTTTTTCCTATCTCTGCTTGTAATGTATCCCGTACTATTCCCCAGAAATGCATTAGAACGTATCCTGCCCTTCTGTATCTCTTTTTTTTGTTTTTCACGGATATCTTTATTCCTCTACTATTTCTATAACCTATTTGTTATTAACTTTGTCTGTCCATGCTACTATCCTGATGCATATGAAGCACAACATTTCAGAAGACTTCTATCTCTTTCTGTCTGCTTTTCCTACTGTCCCTATTTCATAGACGTACTGTGCTGTGCACCACACATATGCTTTGAACAATTTTCTTTTTGTTTCTATGTTCGTTGTCTTTGAATATAGCTGCTGTTCTTTCTTGTTTAATGCAGTTCGGTCACCTTCTATTGTTTTACAGTTATATACCCTATTTCCCCGATATTTAGTGGTATGTGAAGGAAAAGGCGGCTCCGTAGCGTAGTTGGTATGCGTGTGGTCTTGTGTTCGAATCCCGACACGGTCCACTTGAAAAATGTTAGGCGAACATTTTTCACAAAAATACGCTCTCGTTCGGATGAGAGGTAAAATGGAGGTCCCGTGTGTGAGTGTTGTCACGCACGTTAAAGATCCCTACCTTGCTCGGAACAGCAAGGGTTCGGCAAAATTCAAAATTTTTCAGGTAAAAAAACTTGCTTCCTGGCCCATGTAGTACCTTCGGGTGGAGCATTGGAAAATCATATGTAAAGGTATGTGAAGGGGAAGGCGGCTCCGTGGCGTAGTTGGTATGAATGAGACTACTACGCCCAAGATCCCGGATTCGAATCCCCACACGGTCCGCTTACAAAATGTTAGGTGAGCATTCTTCACAAAAATACGCCCTCGTTCGGATGAGAGGTAAAATGGAGGTCCCGCGTGTGAGTGTTGTCACGCACGTTAAAGATCCCTACCGTGCTTGGAACAGCAAGGATTCGGCAAAATTCAAAATTTTTCAGGTAAAAAAAACTCACTTCCTGGCCAATGTAGTTGCAAAAAATACCTGTATGAGTGAACAGTAAATCGACCAGGCAAAAAGAAAAACCAATCACATGATCCCCAATTAAACCACCCGAAACATTTAATGAGAACTGAACTTGAAAATGCGTGTCTACAATTCCATGTGAATTGTCTTAAGCCCATACGTAGTTGTGAAAAATTATAATACAATATCTTGAAAAATTGGCTTCGTCAGTAAAAAGGATTTTACAATCAAAATTGGGGTTTACTGCTAGCCTATTTAGGTATTACTGGTAGAAATTAATCCGTAAAGGAAAATCTCGAAAAAGGAGCGCCTGCACCCTTTGAATGTGGTAAGGGTATAGTGAAGAATCACGCAGGATACGCCAAACAACTTGATGACTAACATTTAAATGTTGACCGATTTTCTGGTGCTAGTGTCTGGATGTTCTTCTATTTCATTTAGAACAGCTTCTTCGATCTGTGGAGTTCTAACAATACGTGGTTTACCTGCGTCATTGGTATTTTACAAGACGTCTGTGAAGTTTTGAAAATACTTGTTGATCAGGTATCATTCTATTGGGATAGCGTTTCATGTACAGACGTTTGGCTTCTTGTGTATTTCCATTCGCAAGGCCATGGATGAAATACATCTCAGCCTTTTCAGAATTTGTAAAATTTGGAATTCTTATGAAATAATAACAAGTATTTAAAACACTTTTACACCATACATGGTCCGGACTGATAAGGCAATATCTGTTGAGCGTTCTTCCTTGAGGACTGGGATATCGGCTGCCGATAGTCTTGGTGCTAGAGATTGGACGTAGAGGTAGGGGGTAAAGTGATTTTAGAGATATTTCTGGTTGCACCTGGTTTAAATGAAGGTGTAGTATTGGGCAAGTGAGTGGCTAGACTCGGCGGAGGCTAAACTTGATTTTAGAGGCAAACAGGTAAGCTTTAAGTGTGAAGATGCAACGGTGGCTGTATCGTTTGCAGAAGCGAGAAAGGAGGTGGAAAAGCCATATTTATCAATTCAGAAAATTAAAATGAAGAAAGCGGACATATCTCTCAATGAGATGACTGTGTGTGATAGTAATCTTAAAGCGGTTTGCGGACAGAAATTACGAGAGTATGAAGTTGAAGAATCTAGAGAAGTGGATATTGCAGAACGGGGGGTAATCGAAAAATTAGAAATGAAAGACATCAGGGTTTTACTGGATAAATACGAGGCTGTATTTGGAGATCAACCGGGGAAGGTAAAGGATTTCATATGTAAGTTGGAAATTTGCAAGGACAACATTTCTGTTAAAAGGTCTTATCCGGTACCATATTCTAAAAGGCCGGCGATGCAAGCTCAGATAGACGGGATGCTGAAATTGGGAATTATTAGTAGTTCAAGTTCTCCGTTTTCAAATCCGCTTGTAGTTGTAGCTACAAGTGGTGGGAGTGTCAGGTTGTGCTTAGATGCTAGACATTTGAATAAAATTATTATGCCAGATAGAGAATCACCGATATGGATGACATGTTGACTCGATTTAGCGGGGGTAAATATTTTTCGACGCTTGACTTAACGGCTGAGTACTGGCAAATTGATTTACACCCGGATAGTAAAAAATACACTGCGTTTTTATTTAACGGTAGAAGTTATGAATTTAATGTCTTACCTTTTGATTTGAATGTAAGTGTTGGATGTTTGGTAAAGTGTATGAATAAGATTCGGGGGCCTGAGGTGGAAGATTTTACTGTGGTATATATTGATGATGTTCTAATTGTCTCTAAAACGTTTGAAGATCGTTTGAAGCATTTATCTATAATATTTGAGAAATTCTTGAGAGCGGGAGTTACGGTGAATTTAAAGAAATCGGTTTTTCTGGAAAAGGAAATTAAATTTTTGAGCCATGTGATATCGGTGGATGGGATTCGGGCGGACCCGGATAAAGTTAAATGCATTGTGGTGTAACATTTAAATTTTCCTGCAAAATTATTTGTTGACATCACCGCTATGCATCTATTATTTTAGTATTTATTCAACAAGGTTTATATTATTGATTTATTTGATCTTACATATTTAATAACCCAACAAACTTCAAAGCACACTACAATTTCAATTAGAATTACAATCTACAACGTATCACGTCGTCCCAACTGATAACATGTTTACAAACCAATTCGCGTGCTCCTACTTCTTTGTAATATCTAAGATTTTCAAGTTATTTCGTCCGTTCGTTACAGATATTCACTTTCCGTTTCCTCGTTGAACAGAAAAATCACTTGGTGTGTTAAAAAACACTCACGATGGTGAGATTTCCTGGCAGAGACGCCGCAATAGAAGGCACAGTTAGTTAAAAGTTGACTAGGACAACATATATGTAGTGTATAAACTCATCTTGGCGACGGTTTGTTTGAATGTGTAATTAATTTAAAAATAATAATGAAATTTATTACAGTGCAACTCCGAATACAACTTTTATGTTATCTTGATCACATTCAATTTGATTTCCATTGACCCAATCTCATGCGACCGTGGTTCAAAACTCAGTTAGCTAAAAAGTCTTAAGAGTTTTCTTTTTCTAAAAGCCATTTTCCATCCTAACCTTACCCTGGGTTTGATACTGTTATATCAAAATTCTCGATAGGTAAAGTAAAATCTACCACGATTTATTTTATATTACTCTGCCGCCCAACATCTGGGGCGTGATCAAATGTTGATTAGAATTTTATACTACAGTGGATTTTCCCGATCCTTAAGATAGAAAACAATTGCAGTCATTTTAGGCTTAATAAATTTTAATCGGAAATTCGTGGGGGAGCTTTCGGAATTTACTAAACCACTGTCGGAGTTTTTTGAAAAAAGGGGTAATATGGAGATGGGAAAACAAAGAAAAAGAACTTTTCACTAAACTAAAGAGTGTCTTTGTAGATACAGCGATGCTTCGTCATCCGGATTTTGGCAAACCGTTCTTTATAGGCAGCGACGGTTTTACGTTAGCTGTAGGTGAGGTACTATATCAAGAGGACGAAAATCAGTATCCGTTACCGATAGCTTTTGCTAGAAGGGTAGTTGAGAGGGGCAGCTGAGAGGTATACGATAACTGAAATAGAACTGTTAGGAGTTGTGTTTAGTTGTCAGAAATTTAGAAATTTAATAGTGGGGCGCGAGGTCATGGCAAGAACCGACCATAAAGCACTGAGTTTTGAATAGTGCTAGGCACTTGAATGAAAGACTGCAGCGGTGGGTACAGTTACTACAGGAGTATAAACTTAAAATTGAATACGTAACAGGAAAAGAAAATGTAGTTTCGGACTCACTATCGAGATTCCCACCAGTAGATGAACCGATCGTGGTGTGTCGAATTAAGGATATTTACAGTATGAACGCATTTGAGGTAGAAGAATCTGATAAAGAGTTAATGTCGAGGTTAAGTAGAATTAGAGAGTTGGAAAATTCTGATTCACGTTTGAAACATGTTTTTGACGGTTGGGATAGTCCAGTTGTACGGATTCAAGAAAAGATTAGGCAGTATTATTTGATTTATAAAGGCGTTTTATTCCAAAGGAATGATGAGAGGTCGGATGCTTGGAAGGTGTCTATTCTGGATTCGTTGGTTGATGAGTTGATAGATTATTTTCATGAGACATTTTGGAGCGAAGAAATTTAACAGGGCCTTGGCAGAGACTTGTAAGTTTAATAATATGGAACGTAGAGTGAGAAGACGGTTGATGAGTTGCGACGTGTGTCAAAAATCCAAGTGCTATAATAAAATTACGGAAGAGGAGATGAAGAATATTTTAGTAGAAAACCTGGGCGATTTAGTCAACGTAGACTTGATGGGGTCTTTGCCGGTAGGTAGGGAAGGCGTCACTATGTTGTTTGTTGTCGTCGATGTGTTTAGCATATATGTCAAGCTATATGCCGTTAAGAGAGCTACAGCAAAGATATTAGTAAAAAGATTTTGTTCGAGTACATTCCTCAAGTAAATTTAAAACCAGAAACTATTGTGTCGGATCATGGTCTGCAATTTATAAGTGATAAGTGGGGTAAAAGGGAATCAAGGTTAAATACTACGCAGTTTTTCACCCACAATCTAATGTGGAAAGGATGAACGGGGAAATTGAACGAATTTTGAGAACTTACAGTCATAACAAACATAGCTTGTGGGCTAACTATTAAGATAAAATAGAGGGATGGGTAAACTGCACAGTGAGCGATTCGACGGGTTTCTCGCCATATGAGATCGTGTTTGGGAAACCACCTTACAATATAATAAATAGTGTGTTGGATTTTCCGCCTAGGGTTGAGGTACCGCGCGAAGTAATGATTAAATTATCCAAAAAAAGGTTGAGAAGTAGGGCTGAAAAGCGCAAACGGAGGCATCATAAACCAAACCCCGTAAAATATACGCTTGGCGAGTTAGTTTTGGTTAAGACGCATTTTCAATCTTCCTCGTTGCAAAAGGAAATTCGTAAATTTTTCTTGTTGTATGAAGGTCCTTATAAGATAGATAAAAAATAGTGAGTCCTAATTCATATCTCTTGGTTTACCCAAATTCTGGTAAAGTAAAGGGAACCTTCAATGTGGTGGAGTTAAAACCCTACCATGCGGTGGAGGGATTTTTAAGCAATACCAATGGAGGAGGGACTGATAAAAAGGTCAGGTTGAACGAAACTGTCTGAACATTTTAATGACCCTATATGAGGATTTAAGTTAATATTAAATATAGGTTTAGTTTAGTAGTGATTGTCAGTAACTAGGGAAGGTCTTACATAAGAGATCATTGTCTTCTGTTAACGTTCATTGTAACATGAAATTTAATACTTAAGTTTAGATCTAATGTATATTATTAGGGAGGTTGTTGCGACTTACCTCCAGCTGTAGCGTTTAGAAATGGGGACGGTTGTGTTTAGGTTAGTGGTGTGCGTCGATTAATTGGACTGCGTATTCTTCTGGAAATGTGAAGTATGAACTTGAAATTGGTGAAGGGTGTACGGAAAATAGTTGGAGTATATACGAGAAGGTGTGTCACACACGTGAAGTTAGCCCCCCAACTTTTGAAAAAAATAACTTTTATAGCTCATTCGTTTGCACATTGTTTGCACATGTATGCACATCCGGTATTTTTGTTTGCACACTTTTCGTTTAAAAATTATTCAAGAAACAATTTAGGGGGGGGGGCAACTTCACACTGGCCCCCCCGACTTTCAGCAAATTTATTTTAAACCGGCCGAATTAATACATCATCGTTTGCACATGTATGCACATCCACTATTTTTGTTTGCACACCTTTCGTTTAAAAGTTATTAAGGAAACCATTGTGGCGGGCCAACTTCGCACTAGCCCCCCGACATTCAGCAAATTCATTTTAAACCGACGAAATTGATAGATCTTCGTTTGCACATGTATGCACATCTATTATTTTCGTTTGCACACTTCCAGTTTAAAAGTAATTTAACATTCAGCTTCACAGTCTTCGCTATACAATAGCTACTGTTGTGCAATTCTAACATGTGATGGCGGAAATCAAAGTATCTTCGTTTGCACATCATGAATCAAGTCGCTTTTTCGTTTGCACACCTATAGTTCAAAACTTATTTAACATTTACTTTCGTAGTACCCGCTATACGATAGCTACCGTTCAAAATGTGCAAAAATGAATTATAGTGAGCCTAATTGATAGCTTTTCGATTGCACATTACCAGACAAACACATGAACCTATACCGTTGATTGAGAGTATTTTAATCAACACATTTACTAAAATATTGTTTTCAAATGTATATAGTCCTATGTATTTACATTATTATATAGCGCTACAAGATGTCGCTAGTTCAAGAATTTGTTTTCAACGGTCTCGTATGAATACTAGACAACAGGAGGTATGTACTTCCCCTTAAGCAAAACTTGAAATTTCTGTTGTATTTTTGACTATTAATTTACAGTCAGATGTACCCGCTTGAGTTGATACTAGTGGTAGTTAGATAATTAAACAGTAATAGAGGTTTTTACAGCAATTTATAAATAACGGCATTTGTTTTGCGCCTGCAGTTAAAATTTTTCTTCTTTGGTGGGGTCTGCTGTAACGATACAATACTCCGCCCCTCTAAGGAATTGTAAAGAAGTTAGCAGGGTGGATTTTGGTAGAAAAGGGGTGAACGCTACCTGTGAGAAGAGATTCGAGAAGTGACCGCGGACCGGACAAGATATTCTAGTTAAAAACACAAAAAAGCCTCAATGACATCCTAACGAATTAATTAAATGTGATCAATAAAGTTGAATGCAGTATAAACCGTTTATGATAGTGTTCAGTACACCCTAATTTGTGAGCTCGAGCATCATTAGAATTTCTTTACGTAGACAAATGGAAAAGTACCGGATTATCTAAAAATTCCGGTCAGCGTCGTAGAACATTGAATGGAAGAGCAGTCTGTGGGTAATTTATTACTGTCACGTCGACGCGGTACATGCAACATAAAAGACAGTTGGTAACGATATTACATAATGAGAAAATCGACGCACAAATTTCGATGACGTCACACAATATGCAAATTATTTCAACAGATTTTCAATTATATAAATTATATAAAAACCCCCACGGGGTATTCACGTGAATAGGTAAAGCTTCCTTCGAATTACTTCATGATGGCGGCGGGTTGCATCCGGATTACTTCATGAGGGTTCTCGGGTCGTGGATCTCCTAAGCCAGGTTGCATCCAAATACGGTCGTCTTCTTCCTATGTAGAGGTACGATAAGGAATGGGTTTGAAGAACGATAATCAAAAAAGACAAAAGGGAATCTACATAATAAAAGGATACGATATGATACCAGACCAACCATTCTTGTTCACGTTTCGAAGGCAAGTCCCGTCACACGCGTCGGCGCGAAATTCGCGCAACGCACTTCTGAAGTGACGGAAATACGCGCAACAAGTCTTTTAAATTTATGGCGCGAAATCCTTACCAATTTAAAACATTTAAAAATGTCTAGTGCCGATTTTCGGCACGTAACAATCGCGACAAAGCCATAAAAGAAAAAACTTAAAAAAAGAAAATGACTGTTAGCACAGTAACATCTTAAAATTTAAATCCTAACTACCCTACATAAATCTTAACGTAAATCCTACAAAATGTTTATTTGAGGCGCCACCTGGTTTTTTCGACCGATAACACGTCTTCCGGATTACCAGAAAACGGAAAAGTGCACACATGAGTCCTTGGTATTGCGCAGTTATAATCGACAGCACAAATTTGTCGGGGAGCATGAAACACTACTTAAACTAAAGCAAATGCGACAAGTCGCCTAACCTTTAAATTAAAACTAAAACTAACATTACAGTTTCTTAAGTTCAGACGTATCTAGACTGTTTCTTTGTTGGCAAAAAAGTGCCCAAATTTAAAAATGTTTATAAGAGTGAGTTACTCTACACTTTAGCAAATTATTAGTTACTGGTACTCTGCTTTAATAAATAATACACATCAAAACTTGTCCATGACATGGTTGTGAATCAACAAATTTACCAAAAGTACCACCTTACTAAATCCTTACATTGCTAACCTAACAAATTACATTTCTACCATCAGGTTAGCTTTTTCACTTAATATTCAAGAAAAATAATTCCCACGTCTGGTCATAAATACCAAACGTTAGGAACATAAAAAGATAAAACAAGATCTCAAGGAACCAATCGAGATGGGTAAATGTGGGCGATTATCGAAGGGTTTTTTAACAAGTTGTAAGGCAGCAGACTTTTTATGGTAAAAGGAATTAACGGTTTGTAGCCAATTAGACCATTCTGACGGGGTAGTATAACATAATTTTTTTAATGAAGGCAAGGCATTTTGTAAATTCAAAGTAGCGATATTATTGTTAGATATATTTAATGAAGGTACAACGTTAGAGGTAGTTTTATGCTTTAAATTTATTGACGTCTGGGTCCGTTGAATGGTTGGTGTTGAGAACCATTTTGATTCCTTGAGATATTCACGCCCTGGGTAGGAATATCTCGACGGGAGTTTTCCGATACGTTAGAATTACAATTCGTACAGTTAGATTTATAGATACTAGCGCGACCACAGCCATAGCAAAAAATATTCTTGGAGTATGTACAAACGTTATAGTTATGTCCACTTTTCTTACTATTCCAACAAGTAAGTGAATTATTTGTTGAGGTAGAAAGAATATTAAGGGTAGATACTTTATGAGAAGATTGAACTTGGCACGCTAAATCAGGTTCTAAAAGTTCAGATTGTTTTTCTGGAGGAGGACGGTATTTATCGACCTGCAACTTTACTTCTTGGAGCGAACGACATAAATCTTTGAATTGAGGTAAAGAAGAAATGTATTGTAACGCTAGACGTTCGGAAAAATATGGATTTAAATTTCTACGCAACTGATCGATAATTTCAAATTTTGATGGTTTATTATCAAGTCTACTATATAGAGCTTCTATTGAAGTAATAAAGGAAATTACATTTTTGTTAGGTCCTTGGGTACGATTTCGTATCTCATTCCAAAAGTCGGTAAGAAGTCCCGTTTTAAACACGTAACTAATTCCTCCCAGGTAGAAATCTGAGCTCTAATGTTGCGATACCAGATTATGGCAAAATCAGAGAATAATTCACTCGCTGAAACAAATAAATCTTGATCCGTACAAAACCCTGAAAAGTTAAACCCCATTTATAGACAGGTATGGATTTCCCCAATGATGGAGCTTAAGAAATTGCGAGATTTGATAAAGGTACAGATATATCTGTGTCTGCATTTGGGTTAAGTTTATCAAGAACTATTCCCTCAAGTAACAAAATATCCGATAAAAAAGTTTGTTTAGCTTAGTTCGCTTGTTCATTGTCAAATAAACACAACAAGTCTATTTGTTGCTTAAGGTGAATTATGCGGGAAACAACACGCTTTAATTTAGTTTCGCTTGGGCCGGGCTCAATTTTGTTTATTATATTAGTTATATATTTAAGGGATTTTTGATTTCAGACATATTTTGAGGTAAATCAGAAACGATTACTTTCGAAATGGGTAGGCCTTTAGCTTCTTGCGCTAGTATAGCTGTAAGTTGCAATCGTCTGTCATTTTGGGTAGATGCGGGTTTAATATTTCTACATTCGATTTCGTAAATTAGCTCCAAAGACTTAAGATGAATAATATTCATTTTAAGGTAGTATTTGAGACAAGAAAATATACAAAATTTAAGATACTATAATATTTTACAAGATAAAAGGTATACCAAACTTCAATTAGTTACGTTAAATGTATTTGAAGGCAAAATCTTCTTTAGAAAGGCATTTGTAGGTTACAACTATTTAAATTACTAAGGAAACACTTTTAAAACGGTATCAGGGCAAGATAGTGTTTAAAGGAACAAATATAGCAACATTAGGTTAATATAACGCTTTAAAAGACACACTAAAAACTCAGTTAATTACAGAATCTATATTTGGAGATGGAATTTTGTTATATAGGTAATTGTAATTTACAATTGATTATTTAGGTTATAAAAAGACACTCAAAATTATAGAAAGATACATTATATGTGTTATTTAAACGCTAGCTTTAAAAAGTAATCTGAAAATTAAGTTAATATAGATTAAAAAAATTTCAAAAGTAAAGTGATTATTCTAACTACATTTTACAACAATTTTAAAAAAAATTTTCACTTTTCCTTCATAATAGGTAGACTATAAGTTAAAAATACTTACATTCAAAATTATATTATGCAAACATGTATGTAAGTGTGGTTATATTATACTATATACACTGCTGAAGGAAAACACTTTTAATTCCATTTCAAACAAACCAGTCACTTATTTAAGACAATTCAAGTTAGGAAGAACACTACTTTTAAAGTTACAAAAAAATTAATTGGATTAGCAAAACATTATATATAAAAAAATATACCATGAATTAGTAGTCAATATGGCGGTTTGTGTTAAATTATCATAACAGCTGTCATGTCATTTTAGTTAATTCTACAGTAATTACAGAGCTGCCACCCTAAATTTCATAGTCATCAGGTATTAAAATTTACATAATTTTTTTTTTAAATGAAAAAGCTATAAATATCGTTAATTAGTACGTTATAAGCCATAAAAACAAAAGAAAAAAATTTTCCACAACCTAACCACGTTGAAGGCGTCATTATTACTGTCCCGTCGACGCGGTACATGCGACACAAAAAACAGTCGGTAACGATATTACATAATGTGAAAATCGACGCACAAATTTCGATGACGTCACACAATATGCAAATTATTTCAACACATTTTCAATTATATAAATTATATAAAAACCCCCACGAGGTACTCACTCACTCCTTCGAATTACTCATGATGGCGGCGGCTTGCATCCGGATTACTTCATGAGGGTTCTCGGGTCGTGTATCTCCTAAGCCAGGTTGCATCCAAATTCGGTCGTCTTCTTCCTATGTAGAGGTACGATAAGGAACGGGTTTGGGGAACGATAATCAAAAAAGGCAAAAGAAAATTTACATAATAAAAAGATACGATAAGATACCAGACCAACCACTCTTGTTCACGTTTCGAAGGCAAGTCCCGACGCGTCTTTCGGAAATTTCCCACCACTGCTTCGTCACACGCGTCGGCGCGAAATTCGCGCAACGCACTTCTGAAGTGACGGAAATATGCACAACAAGTCCTTTAAATTTATGGCGTGAAATCCTTACCAATTTAAAACATTTAAAAATGTCTAGTGCCGATTTTCGGCACGTAACAAATTTCTGTTTTGTATTACATAAACCTGAGTAGATCTAAGTATAAAATATTTTGTTTCATAAAATGATGCACGCTGATAAATTGTAATTTAGGCAGCTGCGTAGGTAAAATAATAAGGATAATTTGTTGGGTTAATTTTGTAGACATTAAGTTGGTTTTGACACGATAAAAGTTACTGTTTATGTACTTAGTTTTGATATAAATATAGTAGTTGTTTATCTGCTCAACAGTAACTTTCTTGTAGTTCTAGTAATTCTGTGTATGATGTATGAGAAAGCAATGAATATTGTCAGTCACATTTCCTAGTAAGGGTAAGTGATTTTATTGTATTTTTTAAAGTTATGAAGTGATGTCAGATTGCATTACATGACCCATTTGCGTTGCGTTGGGACCTCATTAAATTCTAAAACAAGTCGATTCATAATTTGTTGCGCATGTTTTTAGTTGCTTAGGCAATACACTAATAACTGGCAATCCTTCCTAAAGCTTTTGTTTGTGGTGTACGTGAAATAATACACGTGCAAGTAACAGTAAGGTTAAAGTATGGTTACAGTATTTGAGTGTGAACTAAGTGGCCGAGTTGGTTATTAGTCTAGCACGAGTTTTCCTAGGAACGGTTGTTAGTTCAAATCTACTTTAAGTGGTTTGCTTTTTTAATTTTCCAATGGAATACAATTCTGTGACGTCAATGGTGTGCTAAAATAGCAAATTAGTAAAAATGCCTCGGAGGGTTGTAAAACGGATAAGCTGCTGCAATTAGCAATATAATTAGGTTAATGTATGTCCATCTCTTCTCCACACACATATAGTCCATATAGAAATAATTTCCATGTATTTCTTATGAAAGTCAATTCCTTTATTCTTACATTGGTTTAGTCAATTTTTAACCAAAGTTGGTTTATTTATGCTACTTTGAAACACTTTTAGCCTCCACTCGTTGGATACAAGTGAAGCTTTATCCTTTATGGGTTGTTCGCGGCTAGGTCTGGAAATTACTCCAAGGGTGAGCAATGAGAAAGGGCGTGGGGATGGTATAAACTCTACAATAAGCTAACATAAAAAGAAAAAGGGAAATTGAGCGCCACTGTATCTATATGGATAACACAAAAAATTCAATACTCCTATGAGAAGATACAGAAACTCATTAGATTTAAGCACCATAAAAAACTTACAACTTAATGAACTAACACATCTGGAAACCTCTGGAACATACTTACAACCTCTTCAATCTCGATGATCCTGAAAGAAAAAGTACACAACAAATTTTCTATTAAAGAGACACTGTTTGTGCTTTTTAATAAAAAAGCATACTAATAATTACGAGTGGATAATCTTGAGATTACTACACCAAAGGTATTTGAATTAAAAATGAATATCTAGAATAAATCAGTTGTAACATATCTGTGTTTTTTAAATTACTTCAGTATTCGTCTAATTTCATTATTCAAAAAATTTATTTTCTTTAAAATATTCTTATTAAAATTAATTGTGCATAGAATAAAAAACTTGAGTCCAAAAATGCAATTTAATATAGTTTCTCTCTTTTCGTTTTTTTCAAATATGGTTACAAATACAAAATAATAAAATTGAATTCTTTATAAATCTGTCTTGACATAACAAGACCTTAATTTTAATAATATTTCAAAACAAGATTTCTGATACCCAATGGACAGATCTGTGTATTGGTTTACATGTATTTCACATCAGTTTAATTTATTTCTTTATAAAAAATTTAAATCACGTGCAGTTAACGTGGATAAATAAAAATGTAAACTTATTCAGATATAATGACCTTATTAAAATTTGACATCTGTAATGAACTTTTAAAATACAGGAAGTGGACTTTAGAATCACAATATTTTAAACACATGGCTGCTCCGCGTGTCTTACAAAATTTCTTTAATAGTACTTCCTAACAATTATATTTCACGTTGTTATTCGTGCACAGAATTTAGCATAATTAAGCAACCTTCGATTACAATTTTATGTGAGCACTTTTAAAGTCTGACAAACATAAGAACTGAAAGGTTTGATACCTGTTTTTAATGAAGACGTTACCCCTTGTTATCGAGCAGCAATGCACATTTTTTAGAACCTGCTTAGAAATTTGATGCAAAAATACATCGAACAAAAGCTGTACGTTCTTCGTTAACGAACGTTGCCCCAATCTCTATACATATACATCTAATTACTTCATGCGCTAAGGAAATAAAGATATTTTATATTAGTATTAAATTACTTGAATAATGCGGTCTCACCATTAACAAATACCGACTCTTCGAACCATCTTTAAAAGGAAGCGTGGTCTAGTGCCTCGCCGGAGGTACAGGAATGAATACTCTTCTATGCCCTCAAGACAACCAGCTCTCCTGCGCCTATCTCGGCACGCCTATTCTAAGGCCCCACTTGTAAAGAACTTGTGAGCCCATCTGTATAAATTGCAGTCTTGACTACATCCTCAGCTACAATGGCCGGCTTGGTTATTTGTACCGTGCAAGTAAAGAACGGCTCATCTGCCCTGCGCGTCACCTCGTGACCGTATTCACGCAAGCGCTATCCTAATTTTAACAACTGAAAGCAAGCGCTATCCTAATTTTAACAACTAAAAGGATATAATCTGCCTATGCATTAGGCAACACAAACGACTAGTTCCTTTTTAAATATGTTTTCTGAGTGTATATTGTTATTAAATATTTCTGGGTAAAGCATTTAAGCTAACTAAATGGTCATAATTTCCTGTTCCATCGTGAAAGTGTTTCTTTCAGATATTACAGTATCAATTACAAGAATCAAATATCACAGACCAACAATGCATAGATGTGATTCTTCCAAAAATAGTGCTACAGAATATATATTCCTTACAACTTAATGAATAACACTTTGTAGGTTTCATGTGATTGATGTGGTTTCATTCGTCACTATGTTTATCCTAGTTAATGACTAATGCATTATCTCCGTTTTGTATTAAATGGTACCAATTTATTTTTAAAAAATTCATTTTTATTGCTTTTATGATACTAACTGCTCTAATTTAAATTGTGTTTTTCCAAAACAAATGAACTAAAATGTCATACTTAATGAACAATCATCATTTTGTTTTAGAACTTACTTAAGGTCGGTTTGACGCAGCTCTAACTTCTTTTCTATTCGGTGCTAATCTAAAAAGCTCTACATACCTTTCACAACCTAAATTTCTAATAATTTGACTAATATAGCTTGGTCTAGGTCTTCCTATATTCTTCTATCTTTTTCCTATCTAACTGGCTCTACATAGATATTAGCAACCTGATGGTTGTTAAAGAACTCTAACATGTTTACATGATTCCCATTTATAAGGTAATGAACTATAACCTGGTTATCCCCTTCAAAAAGGAAAAGTGTTAAATTATATGTTATGGTAAGGCTTAAGCAACGAATCGCTACCAACATGCTAGAGCGCTACCTAAATGTGAGTTATGTCATGGTGACGTTTATTAAATTATATGTTATGGTAAGGCTTAAGCAACGCATCGCTACCAACATGCCAGAGCGCTACCTAAATGTGAGTTATGTTATGGCGACGTTTATTAAATTATATGTTATGGTAAGGCTTAAGCAACGAAACGCTACCAACATGCCAGACCGCTAACTAATTGTGAGTTATGTCATGGTGACATTTAGTTAACTGATTTTTATTATTTTTTTTGTTTTGTTTTCGAACTTAAAGTCGGCTTGACGCATCTCTAAATTCTTGTCTATTCTGAGCTAGTCTAAAAAGGTCTGCATACCCTTCACAACCTAAATTTCTAATAATTTGACCAATATAGCTTTGTCTAGGCCTTCCTACTCTATTTTTATTTGGTAGTTTATAATCTAAGACTTTACTAAATAGTCCCTCATGTCTTAACTGGTGCCCTATCATTCTATCTCTCCTGACCTTCAATTGTTTCCATATACAGGGTTCCTCACCTATCCTTCTATAAACTTTCTCGTTTGTTACTCTATCTGTCCAACTAATCTTTAACATTCTCCTATAACACCAAGTTTCAAAAGCTTCTATCTTTTTCTTATCTACTTCTTTAATTGTCCAAGTCTCACTACCGTATAGTAGAACGCTCCATACGTACGACTTTAATAAACTTTTTCTATTATCTAAACTAATACTATTAGCTATTAGTAAGTTTTTCTTTTTTAAAAACATTTTTTTAGCTTGAGCTATTCTAGCTACTATATCCCTTCTGCTACGTCCGTCCTTTGTAATTATACTACCTAAATAGCAAAATTCATCTACCTCCTCTTAACTCGGTATTGCCTATTTTTAATTTTGGTTTAAAACTAGGCTGTAACTCACTTGTCATTATCTTTGTCTTTCTTGAGTTAATTCTCATACTATAGTAACTCTGTAGTATCTTATCTAAAATATTTAAAAACTCTCCTACCTCTTTTCTAGACTCTGCTATAATGGCTATATCATCTGCAAAACGTGACATGTCAATTTTCTGTCCCTGTACACTAATACCTATCTCTTTTCTCTCTCTAGCTAAGTTTAAAGCTTCCTCCATATAAACATTAAAAATCAATGGAGATAGTAAACAGCCCTGTCTAACACCATTTCTAATCTTAACCTCCTTTTCTATTTTATCACATCTAATTACTACGCTTTAGTTTTTATATAGACTGTAAATAATTTTTCTATCCTTATGAAAAATTCCTATTTTTTGCAAAACCCTGAACATAACAATCTAATTAACCGTATCAAATGCTTTTTCTAAATCTACAAACGCGAAATGAGTCTTTTTATTTTTTTGTAATCTTTTTTCGATAATTACCCTAATCATTAGTATCGGTTCTCTAGTCCCTCTGTCATTACGAAAACCATATTCGCCTAAATAATTCTCAGTCAAAGCTTCTACTCTATTTTTAATTATTATTGTTAGTATTTTGGAAGCATGAGAAGTTAAACTAACCGTTCTAAAGTTCTCACACCTATCAGCTCCTGACTTTTTTGGGATTGGGATAATAATATTTTTTTCTAAATCTATTGGAACCTCACCTGTGTCATATATTACTTTTACTAGTTCATATAATCTGTCTAAAGTTTTCTGACTTGCATATTTTATTAATTCTGCGGGAATATCGTCTATCCCTGGCGCTTTATTTAGTTTAAGATTCCTAACAGCTCTATCAAATTCTTCTCTTAATATTGAGAACCCTATTTCTACATCCTATTCTTAGTCGTTCTCTAACTCATCCATATCGTGTCCCTTATATAAATCTTCTAAATATCTTTTCCATCTATCTGCTACCTCAACTTTATTTATTAGAAGCTCATTATTCTCGTCTCTAATACCATTATATTTTTTCCTATCTTCCCCAAAAAAATTTTTAACTGCTCTGTAAGCCCTGTCTGTCTTACCTACTCTCAAATCATCTTGTATTCCCTTACAATTCTCCTCCATCCATTTATTTCTAGCTTTTCTACATTCATGTACTATCTTATTTCTAACTGTATTATATTTTTGCTTACTTTCACTATCCACTTCTCTGAAAGGTTTAAGCTTTCTTCTATTCTCTATTAAATCTAATATCTCCTTTGTTACCCACGGTTTTCTCGCTTCTATTTTTTTCTTACTTACTCTGTGTTGCTGAATCATGTACATCCATTTTTATTTCTTTCCATCAATTTTCTACGTTCCCTCCTACTTGCTCTTATTGTCTAATACTTGTTTATATTCTTCTTTTACCCTACTATCATTAAGCTTACCTAGATTCCATCCCTCTCTTTTAACCTTTCTCAATTTTTTGAATTTTAGTTTACACTTTATTTTAACTAAGTTATGATCGCTATCTTTGTCAACCCCTGGATAACTACGACAGTTTTTAACTTGGTTTCTAAATCTTTGTTTTAACTAAAATATAATCTATTTGGTATCTAGCCCTATCATCTGGCGCTTTCCAGGTATATCTTCTCCTAACATGTTGTTCGAATAGGGTGTTTAGAGTTACTAATCTATCTTCCTGACAAAACTCAACTAATCTTTCTCCTCTATCATTTCGTCTGCCATACCCAAATTTTCCTACCATTTTTCCTTCACTACCTTCTCCCACTGACGCATTAAAATCGCCCATAACTATTAAATTCTCATCTCCTTTTACTTTTCTCACTACACTATTTATATCCTCGTATAACTTTTCTACTTCCTCATCCTCGTACTGAGTTGTTGTCATGTAAACCTGTACTAAAACAGTGTTTGTGGGTTTTGTACTCAATCTAACCATAATTATTCTATCACTAAATTGTAAGTACTCTTTAACTTTATGTCCTAATCTTTTACCTAACACTATTCCTACACCTGCCTGTCCATTAGTTGAAGAAGTTGTAATTATTCTATAATTATCTTTCCATAAGTCATTACTATCTGGCCATCTTACCTCACTAATACCTATAATGTCCAGCTTTCCATTTCTCATTTCGACTAATAAATTCGTTAACTTATCTACTCTAAGTAATGACCTTACATTCCAAGTCCCTATCACTAAATCGAACTGTTGTTTTATATTCTTACGATGACCAACCCCAAGTACCCCCTCCCGGAGATCCGAATGAGGGAGTATTTTACCTCCGAACAAGAATTTTACTTGTGAGCTCTCCATCATATATAGTTCGTATTTTAGGCCACGCACACCTGGGAAATATTGTGGTAGGCTCCCATATCTTTCCACAACGCAGTTTTTAAAGATTTTAGCAAAAAGCCGTATCCGTCACGGCCAACCCCCAACAAGCTTGTAAATTATTGAGGATCGCTCGAGACCAACCGACCCTCTTCTAATATCTTTTAGCCAGCAAGGCTGCTGGCCCTTGCTGCGCCTTTTAATCGCCTTTTACGATAAGCAGGCTTACTATAGTAGTATTCTTTATCCCCTACTATACGGAAGACTTAATGAATGTTCGATGTTAATAAAATCTTAATATACAGGGCGCGATCTATATTCTGTCCATCTAAAATTAAATATTATTTCGCTTTTATATTTAGTGTATATTTAAAGTAACGCAAACACGTTACAAAGTATACATATTAATAGTGATAAAGACGAACAATCAAACTTTAATATTTCATATATTTCCATTCAAATGAATTTAAACCTAAAAATTATGGATTAAAAAATAAGCAAAGGATAATATATTTTATAGCCCAAATTCTTTTATAAAATAAGGTAGATTTCATTTTTATGAGGATTTTATAAATACGCCGTTTAACATGCATAATTTATGAGCGTATTACAAAAACGTTGTGGTTGGATTTTGCGATATATTCTATATTTTATTACTTTAGATTTAGCAAAAATTTTTAAATAAAATTAAAGATTTTATGAAGCAAAACTGTACAGGAATGTATACAAAAATTTTTGTGATCGTTACATAAAAATTAGAACAGAGTTATGAAAAGTCTTTACTTCTATAATACTCGTTACCTGCAATTATACTAAAGAACATGTTGAGTTGCCAAAATTTTTAAGCTCTAATAATTTATATGAACGTTTGTAAACAGTAAAAAACTTATGGGTAATTACAAATTTTCTCAAAATATGTTGTAAACACTCTGCGCTCCACTGGCTCCCAGAATCTGTGCATGTTTCACTTCTCTATTGTTTTGGAAACATATTAAAGCGTTTATTATATTTTTAGAAAATTGTTTTAGAAATTACTTTATATGCAAGTTCTTATTGCAATTTATTAATACGCATGATGTATTTACTCAGAAGGACGAACATTAATTTTAAACGATTGCTTTCGTTTTTGGCTAGACTTCAATAATGGTTCTATCTTTATTTTATTACATCCAATACATCGTGGTTCATTGTGTACATTTGAAGGCGTCTCGCCAGTTTTCTCGCGCCCTGTTGTTTTCTTACAGTCGCAAGTTTAGCTACGTCTCGTCAGAATACCACCAAACATTCTTCAACGATTAAAAATACGTGTACCGTCAGAAAACGGACGGCGAATCCCATATAAAGAGTTTAACTTTTCCATGGGGGTGCGGAAATCATAGATTTAATGAAACCGTCTCCTGAAACTGTACCTGAAGGAGACGCCGGCTTGATACACTTCGAACCAACAAAATGTTTATGGCACGCTAAAATTATCACCAAGAACAAAAGAAAGAAGTTATAACTTAAGGCAGCTGCGTGCAAACACATAAATTGACGTACTTCCGGCAAACAAAGATAATGCCACCGTAATTTTAGATCGAACAAAATACGAGGAAAAGGTTAATCTACTACTCCAGAATAATTATTTGCACAAATACTCAAAGATTCTACTACCAAACTCAAAACACAAAATTTTTAACATCTTTGATCGTTCAATATTTCCAAAAAGGCTCAAAATTGTTTAATACATCCTCCACAGGATCTTAGATTGCACAGAATATGACAAGAAAGTTAACTTATTACTCCAGGATGAATCTTATACAGCAATCGCCAAAGGTTCCTACGCTAAACTTTGTTACGCTTCATTTTGGGGTTATAAGTTTTACTTTAATAATCAACCATAGGGGGTTTCCAGTGCTAATTGGGATGTTATTTTCTTTCATTATTTAAATACTATAAGCAAGCTTTGGCGCATAAGAGTACGGTTGTTGAATTTTTATGTACCTATAGTTGGATAATCTATTGTATGTAATCTGTCAGATGAACATTTTCACACGCTACGAAGAATGTGCGGTCATTGGCTCAACCAATGAGAACGTTTAACGATAGGGGGAATTATGACGTGTTCGTGTGATCGGATGCCATGATCGAAGCAGATTATCTTGAGATACTTAACTGAACAGACGTAGTAAAAGTCAGTGCGGGTAATGCAGTGCAGTTACTTACCATTTCTGTTACCGATTCCTTCTCTAAATACCTGATCTGTTCCATGCTTTAAAGTTATAGGTATCAGCAACAAAGTCACTGCAAATTTGCAGAAAAAGACTAATGAATCAAAGAGAAGCCTGAGATACGTATAGAAGAATGCCATTTGAGTACAAGAATGCCGTAACTAGCTCTATCTATCTTAGATGTTCTATATAATTAAAGGTTATTGATTATTTTTCACTATATAAAAGAATGTGTAATATTACGCCTTCTGTACAACGAAGCTTTAAACTAATATACGTTTATCTATAACTGTCATTTACTAGTAATAATTTTGGAGGCCTAAGTTAGTGGCTTTTTGTTGATAACGCATTGATTGTTCATTTACGTCATTTTATACCCCAGATTCGCAGATTCGCTCTTTTCAAATACTAGATATTAAAAATTTTATTTTTTTCTCTTTAAACTAAAATAAATTATCCTTTCTATATGTAACTTACCGAAATTGTGGTCTACGTTAATGTCAACCCAAAATGACGGGCAGCTACATTGAATTAAATAGTTGACTTATGGGATATTTGCCTATAATTATTTCTGTATAAAAAATTATCTACAATGTGTACAAAAATTAACAGTTTCTTAATTAAGTATTCATAGATTTTGAGTGGTTTGTGAAAATTTACGTATCCAAGTGAAAGTTTTAGTGATTTACAAAGCTTACTTTGATATCTTTTTAATTACATAAGTGGTAAAAGACTACTTCTATAACTTTAAAATAACGTCTATATGCCTGTAGGTGTCGTCAAAAAATTAATATCTTAATTTCAATAGGAGGAATCTTATTGAAAGCTCGTCGGAAATGTAACTTAAGTCAAGTCATAATTTATGGCAGGCTACCGCATGTAATGAAATCTCATTAAAAATTGGAGACGCTTTTCCAAAACTTTAGTGTAAGAATCAACAATTTTTAGAGTTAATTTTGCTTCATTTTAGTGTGTGTAAATATTCACAAAAAACTTCTACAATATCTAAAGGCTATGTAGTATAATAGTAAATAATAATTGCAAATATTAGTTGTTAGGAATGAATAATGTGGTACAGTATAAAAGCATGCATCTTAAAATTATAGTAGATTGCATGTATTAGTCAAAAGCATTTCAAATTTGTTAGCATATAAATCAATAATTCTAGGCCATAATTAAGGAGGGTGAAATACAAATTTTCATGAATTAACAGGGATCAGGAGTGTAAATATTTCTAGTGTAGTTTATTATAGTGTTAGTAAGAAACTTTAATATTTGTATAATCTTCAAAAGTTTAACTATAGCGAAAGAGAAGTGGTTGCTAGCGTATATAGTTTAAAACACGTTCCAGGTATTAATTTAAAAGAGGAAAGTAGTTGTCCAGGATTTCTGTGTAACGCTCAAGATTGTTGTAAACAAGTTCAAAACATTTAGTTTCGGCGAGAGTAGTGACGGTTGAAACAGACAAGAACCGTTATAAAGTAAGGACAGATTATTTTTGGCCTGCATTAGAATGAGATGAGGATATCATATGGTAAAGCGTTCGTTTGATTTTGAAAGGAACTGTGAGACAAGGAGAAATTAAAGTCTTTAGGTGCAAGTGAGAGGCAGAGTGTTTGTATATACATCGTTTTAAAAGTGAAGTGAGAAATATTGTAAAAAAGGTTATAGACAAGCTGTTAATGAAAGACAGAGAAAAAGTATTAGATTACGCGTTTATAAAAGTAAGATAAAGGTATTTTGTAAATGTGGAAGTGGTTGATTTCTGCAAGAGCGGATGTAGCTTGCATATGAAGAATAAAGAAATAGCATTGGATTTTACATATAAAAGGGGGAACAGACGTTAGAGTGAGATGATTTTAATACGCGTAGTATGAAGGACGTGTGTTAAACAAGAAACGATTGGCAGTTGAAACTCAGATCCGAGGAACTAAAGTATCCGTTGCGAGGCTAAAGTGGGTTTTCGTAAGAAATGTTTGTTTGTATTGTTAAAATTTTCGGATTTGGGAGGCGGTTTGTGCGTTAGCTCGTGCGTTAGTGGAATTAAAAGTGGCAGTTGAAAATTGTTGGTGTGGGATTTTGAGAAATGAGGCTTGTTTGTCTGTATTGAGAAATTTCAAGTATAGAGGTGCAGATTCGTCTATATAAGCACGAGGAGGTAGTGATAGCCGCTCTTTTCTTGCTCTCTTGCTCTTTATCGGCTCTGTGCCTGAACATCCAAGCGTCGACTTATATTAGTGAACAAATTTAGAAGTAATTTTAATGTTGTAAGAAAAGTGATTACACAAGTTGGTGTAATAGTCACTAGCAGTCCGAAAGTCTTATGAAGTACCTTGAAAAATACAAAACTTGATTCAAAAATGAAGTTTGGTGGCTAAAGCGGGGGACTTTTGGAGCAGAGACTTTAGGGTAATTCACACAAGATCAGAGAAAAGAAACTTGGGTGTGGCGGTAATTATGAGAAAAAATATAGGACACTGTGTAAAAAACTTCTTACAAAAGAACGAAAGAATACTCATGGTTAGATTAGAATCTAAACCGGTAAATACAGTAAAAATATATGTCTACCTCTAGCTTCAGTGAGGTAGAAGCAATCTACAAAGATATCTAAAACATACTAAGATACGTCAAAAAACGTGAAAATTTAATAATTACGGGGAATTTTAATGCAGTGCTAGGTGAAGACAGGGAAGGAGCGGTAGTAGGTTTATTTGGTTAAGGCACAAGCAACGATGGGGGAAATAAGCTGGTAGCATTTTGCTACAAAAACAATTTAACCATCACAAAAACATTATTTCAACATCATTCTAGAAAACGATACACGTGGAAGATGCCAGGAGATATAGAAAGATATCAAATAGATAACGGTTTAGGAATCAAGTAAAAGACTGTACAAGTTACCCAGAAGCAGACATAGACACTGACCACGACATTGTAATTATGAAGGCCGCTCTTAAATTTGAAATTTTGAGAAAATAGAACAAAAAAGACACTGACTTTGAGAAACTAAAAAATAAGGATATCCACGAAAGATTTGAAAAAAGTCAAATGAATTGCTGAAAGTTATCGGGAAAATTTTTGATACTAAGGAAGTAGTCCATTTCGAATGGACCTGCAGCTTGCCGAAGTTCTAAATTACTAAAACAGGTGAAATGGCTTGCGTGTTCTAATGAGCTAAAGAGCCAAACTACAGGTCCAACCAAAGTAGTAGGGTCGTTAGTGAGGAACCAGACTAAGACAGGTCTCCGAAAGAGGGTAGCGGCTCTTTCGGTACTTAGATTGGCTGAGACCATAGGGGTCGGTAAGGCAGTCTAAGACACACTACCGCGATGTGGAAGGCAACGGGCAACCACCACATTATCTTCCAAGTACACAGCGTACCTAATTGGAACAAACATGATGGCATTTTTTGGGGTAAAAGATTCCGGAGTTAAAATAATCTTTCATTCGGATCTCCGACTTAATGACAAAAAAATAAGCAAAGATAAATCTGATGGTTAGTATGAACAACTAGTTGCTGGTTGCGAAATATCTGCAACTAATGTTGACTGTGCGAAAAGATATTTTGGAAAATATATTAAATCGGTAAATGGTTGTGTTGGGGAAACTTGGCAGCCACAGGCTGTTTACCTCCCTTCACAACCACTAAAGGTCAGAGAAATAGGGTATATAATTGTAAAACAATAGAAGGTGACCGAACTGCATCTAACAAGAAAGAACAGCGTCTATGAGAAAAGACAACAAACATAGAACAAGAAGAAAATTATTGAAAGCATATGTGTGGAGCACAGCACAGTATGCCTATGAAATACAGGCAGTCTGAAACGCAGACAGAAAAACGGTAACAGCCTTTTGAAGTGCTGTGCTTCAGATGTATGAGGACGATAGCATGGACAGACAAAGATAATAACAAATAGGTTGTAGAAATAGTAGGTGAACAAGAATATCTGGGGAATAAGATAAGAGAAATAGAAGGACAGAATACGTTTTGAGGTACTTTTGGGGAATAGCATGGGATGTATTACAAGCAGAGATAGGAAAAAAGAGGTAGATGTAGACCTAGATCAGATAGTGATAGATGCAGACTGTGCAAATTTCAGGGAAATCTGTAGGTTAGTTCAGAATAGGAAACAATGATGGTACGCGTCTAACCAGTTCCAGGACTGAAGACCTAATGATGAAAGAACTAGTAACAGAATGGAATAAAATTAAATTCAGCTTAGACATGGCGGCCAGAGATATTCTGGGGTATACACAAAAAGAAAATAAGAAACCATGGATAACAAAGGATATCCTGAATTTAATAGAAGAAAGACGAAAATATAAAAATAGGCCGGACGAAGCATTAAAATGAAAAATTACTTTCAAATGCAAGAAAGCTAAAGAACAATGGATTGATGAAAAGTGCAAACAGATCTAAACTAAGGTGGAAATAAAAAAGACAGACGAAACATACAAACTAATTAGAATGAATTTTAGGGATATAAACCCGTATAGCAAAAATAAAGACGTGCCGAAGGAGACGTCATTATAGAAAATATAGAAAAAGTGGTTGAATAGCAAGAATATATACAGAAATTATATGTAGGAGAGGAACTAACAGCACTACAACAGGAATCAGACACTAAAAACGATGACTAAACGTAGAGATGAGTTTGAATTAGCATTAAAGGCCTGTAAAATAGTAAAGCACTGGGTATAGATAAGATGCAAGCAGAAACTCTAAAAGCCACTGGACAAGCTGTAATAGAGCGTCTCTTCCAACTTGTAAGCTATATGTATGAGACAGGCAAGATACCCAAAGATTTCAAACGTAACATCATACTCACTATACCAAAAAAGAGAAGCGCGGATAGATGTGAAAATTTTCGAACAATAAGTTCGACAGCACACGTGTCAAAAATATTAACTAGAAATGTATAGAGACGGAGGAAAAACGGGCCGAGGAAGTACTAGGAGAAGATCAATTTGAGTTTAAGCAAAACAGGTGAACACAGTAGGCTATTTTTGCTCTGAAAGTGATAATGGAGAAGGCAATAGAAAAAGACGAAGGGTTGTATACGGGGTTTGTAGATATAGAAAAGCACTCCACATTGTAAAATGGAAAAAAATGTTCGAAATACTCAAAAAGATTGGAATGAGTTTTAGGGTTAGACGGATAGTACATATCTTATACAAAGAGGAAACAGCTGTAATAGAAATAGATCAGGAACGTAGAGAAGTAGATATTGGGAAAGGGGTTAGATAGGTATGTGCCTTATCCCCGTTCATTTTTAACTGGTACATCGAAGAGGCAATGAATACTGTTAAATGCAGTAAGACATTTGGAATTATTATACAGGGACAAAAGATTGTTATGGATATGCTTAGATTTGCAGGTATTAGCATCTAGCAAGTAAGAGTTAGAATCTGCTCTTAATTTAATGCAAACAGTTCTAACAGAGAGATATGGTATGAAAATTAACAAAAATAAAACGACAGTACTAGTATGCAAAGAAGGGAAAAATGAATCAAAAACTAGAATACAAATAGGTAACAAAACCCTACAAGAGGATAGGGATTTCTGCTGCTTAGGAAGCCAAATAACGCAAGATAGGAAGAGCGCAAAAGATATAAAATAAAGATTATCACAGGATCGTGCTGCACTTAACAAAAAAAAAGTAATTACTGTGTACAAAGACAACAAACATAGAAACAAGGAAAAGCTTGCTGAAAGCATATGTGTGGATCACAGCACTATACTGCTGTGACATATGGACAGTAGGAGAAGCGGAGAGGAAAAAATTAGAAGCCTCTGAAATGTGCTGCTACACACGTATGATGAAGATATCATGGACAGACTAAGTTAAGCACAAAGAGGTTCCATAAATAGTAGGGGAAGAAAGTAATATATGGAAAACAGAAGAAAGTAGGAGAGATAGGATGATAAGCCACATACTAAGGCATGAGGGAATGGTGCGGAATATACTAGAAGCAGAGATAGGAAAAGGAGAGGTAGACCTAGGTTAGTCTATTACACACAGATAGTTAAAGATGTAGGCTGTGGGAGTTTCATGGTAATGTGTAGGCTAGTTCAGAATAGAAATCAATGGAGGTACGCGTCCAACTAGTTCCAAGACGAAAAACCTTATAACGAAAAAAAATAATTGTACTTAAACCTGATGATTATTATAAGCGACTAAAAGCGTTGGTTTTGCAGTATTTTCAACTAATGTAAATTATATAAAAGAATTTACTGGAAAATATTGATTCGGCAAATGTCTGTGTTGAAGATCTTGGTAGCCGCAGGCTGCTTAACCTCCTTTCACATACCATTGAATATCGGTGAAATTGGGTATGTATTTGCAAAACAATAGAAAGGAAACCGAGCTGTATCCAAGTAGTGGGAATCCCAGGGAATTGTGTAGGCTAGCTCAGGATAGAAGTCAGTGGAGGTACGCATCCAACCAGTTGTAACACGGAAAACCTAATGTCGAAAAAATAATTGCACTTAAACCTGAGAAGTACTAGAAACAAATACAGGTGTTGGTTTTGCAATATTTTTCAACTAATCCTGATTGTGTGAAAGGATTTATTGGAAAACTATTACTTCGACAAATGTTCAAGTGTTAAGGGATCTTGGTAACCACAGGCTGATTAACCCTCCTCACATTCCACTGAATATTGGTGAAGAAAGCAATAGCAATAGAAAGCAATAAAAGGGAATTGATTTGTTTCTAATAAGAAAAGCATCGACTATGCTCAAAGACAACAAACATAGGAGCAAGGACAAAAGTGTGGGAAGCATATGTGTGGAGCACAGCATGGTACGCCTATGAAATAGGAACAGTAGTAGAAGCAGATAGGAAAAGGAAGAAGCCTTTGGGAATGTTATACTTCAGATGTATGACGGTGACAGCATGGATAAGTAAAGTTAATATCAAAGAAGTTATAGAAATAGTAGAGGAATATAGATATATATAAAAAAACAAAAAGAAAATAGGAGAAATAGAAGGACGGAAACGTTCTAAGGCGTTTTCGGGGAATAGTACAGGCTATATCGTAAGCAAAGATAAGAAAAACGAGATAGATGTAGACCTAAACCAGACCATTTCACGCGGATAGTGAAAGATGCAAACTGTGGGAATTTCTGAGAAATGTGTAGTTTAGCTCAGAATAGGAAACATGAAGGTACGCGTCTAACCAGTTCCAGGACTGAAGATTTAATGATGATGGTGATGATACCTCTTTAAATTCATTGCATGTCTCAACGTGCTCATTTTAAGAAATTTGTCCAGAACATTATGTTTTTTTACTGCTGGGTTAACTAATTTTACTTATTTTACCTTTTTAACAGTTTTTTGAGAGCAGCGTTTGTAGGGTTTATTCTCGGAGTGTGGCGATCTTAGGAAGTCTCTTACTGCTCCCAATTTTCTGGTGCACGCTATATAATAATTTTGTTGTAAATACTCCCTGTATGTTTGTTGTGGTTTGTTTAGCATGCTTCTTAATCTTCTTTAGGAATTAAACCACTCATAGTTTTTAAAATCATTTTTATTTACGTTTCGATCCATGACCTAGGATCGTTGTCAAAATTTTGTTGTAGCTGAAATTCCTACTGGACTTACGAGATAGTTCTCTTGGTTCAGTGACATACTGACTCAGCACTCACTATGTTACCACTAAGGAACTCCCTAATAGCTGCAGTAACCTTTATTTTTTCCCGTGACAAACCACAATATTTTTATGAAAAATGTAAACTATTTAAATTGGAAGGAAATGCACGCACTCACGCACGTATCGTATTGTATTTTTCTATATATAACAACGAATAAGGTTTACTCTATATATCTTAATGTATTTTCACAAATATATTATTTTATTCATAATTTCCAATAAAATTGGCCTTTGATAGGATAACAACAAGGTTCTGTCTGACGTTGATAATGTTTTGTATAGACAACCTCGCCTCTTGATTTTGAAAAAGGAAGCCAAGGTAGTTCAACTTGTAAACCTTGATTGCTAAATAATCCTTTTTCGAAACAGGTAGAACCTGTTTTCAAAAAAGACACTACCCCCTCCCCAAACCAAAAAAAGTATTAGTACAAAAATAAAAATTTGTTTCCAAAATTTTATAAGTTCGCCTACAAAATAATATGACATTGCTAACATCATGTTTCCAAAATAAACCAAATAATCCTATCAATCTTCTACAATTTCGCTCTTAATATAATGCAACGAATGCGCGCAACTGATACTTTCGTAATTACAAATGGTTGCCAAAAATCAAAAAGCATTATTTTGCAAAGCTTACAAATAGAAAAAACTTACCAACTTTTACACTTTTCTCTAAAAATTGAGCGACTGTTTCGAATCCCATTAGTTTAAGAACACCTTGAAAAATTTTCTAACTTCACTACCATTTTTTTTCCGGGCACTGGCACTAACATATCAATCACGAAATGTAATGTTATTTATGTCGGTTAATTCCATTTATTTATAGTTCACAATTATAAAAATAGATAACACTAGTAGTTTACAGTCTATTGATAGCGTTTCGGTATAAGAAATAACGCAACATGCACGTTTACGTCGTACTATTTTAAGATCTGTGCTATCATGGTACGGTAAACGAGCACACTGTCATGTGAAGGAGCTTATACTAACAGTTAACCCTTGCTCGAGTCTTTTCATTTTTGGCACAAGTTCATAGATATTTGTATCTCACTCTTAATATAATTTGCGGATATTCAGCCTCTTGTGTGTTTTATTACTTACCACATGAACATTTCTTGACTTATTAAAAGTTATAATTCTCATTGGTTTGCACTCTTCATACGCATATGAATGCAATCTGCACAAAAACATATTTTTAAATTTATGCAGTAGTTGTCACTTCTTCGTGATTAGGTATACGACTGTAAAGAGGAAGTGGCTCAGCGTGTAATGTCGTGCCGTCTTGTCATTGACTGATCTCACATGCTTCGTGCAGGTGTAAAATGCAGAAATAATGTTAGGTATTTGTTTCAGGTCGTGTAAAACTGATGAGACTTTCTTCGAAAAATTTAAAAAAGAATTGTTTGCTACCGTTCTTACTAAAAACGCAGACATCAGAAAATGAATCAAGTTATCGGTTCAAATCATCAAAATGAAATGACAACTACTTCTTTGTCATTGGGTAATATGCCTGTTCGTGAACTGCAACCCCTCAAATTTCGAACTAAGAAATTTTACAAGTGTGCTTATTTTAGGAATCATGCTGTTAATGTGTCTGTTTTGGACTTTTTAAATGTTACACGAGTTACGTATCCCCCAATCTATATATGTACAATTTAATACAAATTATTAGGAAATTATTAAAAAACTTAAGTTACATGCAACATTGTATCCCAAGGATAGATAAATAAAGGTTATTAAAAGTTCACAAGCAACTTGTGAAAACAGATGTAATACATTGTATTCCAGACGTAAGTGATACTGCAGGTACAGGTCACAGACGGTTAAGAAACCGAGATTACTTAGAAATTAAGATTGTTACATTGTATAGTGAATAAAATAAAGAAATAAGCAGACATGAGCTTTGCAAGTTCTCACAGACATGTGAGGGGCAGGTACAACATAAATATCCTGGGAACCCCAGATCAGTCAATCAGTCTTGAGTATTTCAGCTTTAACATTGTTGTTTGCTTAGGCTACTCGCCCTCAATTAAATTCAATTATTTTTCAATTTCGACTTAGTATAATTTATGCCAGTTTGTCAAAATTCTACATGTAATATCTGTTTACTAAATAATTTTGTTACAAGAAGTTTTTAAAAAGAACGCTCCCAAGGCCCGAAACATAACTGGCGCAGCGTACGGATCCAGAAATGCACTACGAATCCAAAAATCGGAGAACTGGTGACCAACAATTTCAATTCCCAATCTGGAAGAACCCAAACAAATTGGACGAGGTACAAGAATCGACCGAGCCCAACCAAACAAATTTGGACAAAGTACAAGAATCGACCGAGTCCAAAGAAACAAACGTGAAAATGGTTCAAAAATCGACCGAGCCCAAAAAGAAAACAAATGAAATCGACGATGAAAATTATGTAACTTCATTTATCCTAAACCAATTTATTCTTTTACAAATTGTTATTGATGCTAGCTAGTAAGAAAACTTTTTTATATATGTACAGATTTTACTAATCGCAATTTGCCATTTTATGAAAAGAATTTACTTATTTACTACAAGAAATTACTTTCAAACACGAGAAATTATTTTTAAATAAGAGATTTTATTAAAAACAAAAGAACTAAAAAAACGTATTTATATGCGCAAAATTAGTACAATTTATAACAAATTATTAAAATACAAACGAAACGATTTAATTCAGCACAACTGAAATTAAAGAACGCAATTAATATTTACCAATTTTTTGTATAGCAAATATTATTACCGAAAGCTTAATGTATAAAACGCAATTCTTATAACAATTAATTATACAAACGATTATTTAAACTAAACCTACATCAAATTCTATAATTAAACACCTTCGTGTATAATTGTAGAATCATCCTTGTACTTTATTATTAAATTAACTCAACTCAGCGTGCAAACCTATAACGCGATTCTCATACCGGAAACGATCATTGAATAAAATCTATTCAGAAAAATCCAACGTTATAAAGTTATAATTGGGTATTCTCAGTACGAAAGCATTCAATTATACAGAAACATTTATGCAAATTTACTGCAACAAAACTTATCACCGAGACTGAAGTTACACTATTTAAAAGACTTCATGTCATGGTATTAAACAATCACATCGTACAATTATAAAGGGAAACATTGATGCAATTATTGTAACAAAGCGATTGACTGAAAACTTGAAACTTTGTAATTAGACAATTCAAGGTAACGGACTGTATAATTATAGAGGAAGTATTTTATGCACTTATCAATACAACATCTACTGAAACGAATATAGCAACTGATTAATTACAAACAATTAACTACTCAGCAGGACTGAAATAAAAACGTAACTGGCGCAAAAAACCTACAAATTATAACGCAATTATTCCAATAAAATATTAACTATATAAAACCTTTTAGAAAATTAAAACTCGCGACAACTATAACATCCGTGGCGTATAAAAATATACAAATTCAAGGCTACAGCAATTGACCAGACATTTCCATGCACAAATTCTTAAATTTAATTGTAACACTGTATAACTACGTATAAAATATAAGTAAAGCGATTCTCTAAATAACCCAACAAAAACCAAACCAAAAAACAAATCTGAATTTATACAAAAAAATCGAAATTAATTAAAACCGAAAACAACCCTTAACAACCATAACTTCAGATATGAAGATTAATCTCGAAAGCATCCCTCAATTTAACGGAGACCAAGCTCTCCCAGTAAACTTCATTACCGCGTGTGAAATATTTTTGAAAACTTTTTACAAACCAGCAGATAACGAAAGAAATGTTCTACTTTTACACCTCATAATAAGTAAACTGACCGGAAGGGCACTAACGCTAATTGCCAGCCGAGACGATTTAGATTAATGGGAAGATTTTAAAGGCATGTTTATAGCATATATCGGCAACTAGAGAAACATCAAATGTCTTATCCGCGATCTAATAAACCTTAGAATGGAAAGTAGCCAATCCCCGTATCAATTCGGAATGAAATGTCAAGACGTAAGAAGTTTAATTCCAACAAAACTAAAAATCGAAGAACCCGACCAAAATATCCGCTTACTAAAGACAAAAATGTACGACGAATTAGCATTGGACACCTACATAAACGCACTATGCGAACGACTATCAGATATAATAAGATTCCAACGTCCCCAAAATTTAGAATAAACAATGAATATGATCATATAAAAAGAAAACGTTATGTATATAGACTATATAACCCTAACGTGAATAAAGTCTATTCACCAATAAAAACCATACAAGCCGCGAGACAAATAAACACACCACCAAAATTTACACCCTTTAACGCACAAACGAATTAACCGCGAATTAAGAACCCAAATTTTAATAACACAAATTTTAGCAATCAATTTAGACAATTTTTGAGACCAACATTCAATTCAAATTTTACAAAACCCACATTCACACCAAGATTTAATCAAAACGTAAAGCAACAAAATCAAACATTCGGCACAAACCCCATCAGAAACACACCGATAATTAATAAAAGTAACAACCCTAACAGTCATTATAAACTAACTCCTATGGACACCTCATCTGATAACACCAGACAAAATACAAAAATATCACAAATCCGACCAAGCCATAACTAAAAACGAAACTTTACCTCCGAAGAACTACTTCAACAAGAAGTAGAAGAATTTAACAATGACCAGAATAATTATACCCTTCCAGTAGAAACCATGAATCAAATCACTTAAAAACTTACGAACATAACGACCCATGTGAACACTACAAAGAGGACGACGAGGAAGATGCATGCTGAAATTTTCAGATAGACCGATTTATAAACGACCAAACATAATTAATTTAAATAATATTAATCAACAAATATTGCCATACATAAAAATGCCCCACGCAGAACTTAAATTATTAATCGATACCAGATCTTCAAAAACACTAATTAGCTCCCGAACCGTAAAAAACATTATTTAGATTTTGTAGAAAAAGATCCCTTTAAAATTAAAACAGCCCACCAAACGACACTACATCTATTCATAGCTAATATATCTTCTACCATAAACTTTCAACGTAAACATGAAACATAAATTTTGCATTTTCGAATTTAACGATAAATACAACGGATTAATAGAAATGACCTTCTAAGAAAATTAGGAGCCAACATTGATATAAAAAACCGTTTATTAAGAAGGATACACGGACAAATCCCCATTAAATTCCAAAATACCCAAACCGAGCAAAAATACATCATAGAACCCCGTACAGAGAAACAAATAAAAATTCCAGTGAATTCAAGAAACGACGTAGGCATTATAAATCACATGACATTTCAACAAGGAGTAGAAATCCTTACAGCACTAGTACAAATAAAAGATAATTATGCCACTACAACAATTCTAAACTCAAATAACTACCCCGTATAACTATAGCTGACAAACCCAATTAACGTAGAAGACTTGAACTTTAACAAAATGGAAATAAACGAAAATTTAAAAAACCATCACAACCCTATAGAACATGACAAGAGGTTAAGAGAAAATTTAATTAACATTCGGTTCAACAACGACATGTACAAAGAAGAAGAGAGAGCAATTAAAAACTTATGTTTTGAATACCGCGATATATTCCATTGCTAAGGAATACCCTTAACCTTTACCAATATAGTCAAACACAATATATAATTAACGGATAATAAGCCAATTTTTACCAAAGCATACAGACTACCTCAAGCAAGCCAAGAAGAATCCGACAGACAAGTAACAGATTTATCAGAGCAGGACATAATCCAACACTCCAACTCACCGTGGAGCAGCCCCGTATTAATAGTACTCAAGAAATTAGACACCTCAGGCAAACGAAGATACCGAATGGTTATAGACTGTCGAAAGCTAAACGAGAAAACGGTAGGCGAGAAATATCCACCGCCCAATATCACCAAGATTTTAGACAAATTAGGAAAGTGTCAATATTTTTCAACATTAGACCTCGCATTAGGATATCACCAAGTAGAGATGGTCGAGAAAAAGACACAGCAAAAACTGCATTTAGCACACCTAGAGGACAATACGAATATAAACGTATGCCATTTGGAATGAAGAACGCTCCCGCCACCTTTCAACGAGTCATGGTTAACATATTAAGAAGAATACACTACGAAAAATGTCTTGTGTACCTGGACGACATCATAGTATATTCAACATCACTGGTAGAACACATAGAAAGACTAAGAGAAGTATTTGAAAGACTAAGAAAAGCACATTTTAAAGTTCAACTGGACATATATATATTTTTACCTAGTGTACTCAAACCAAATATTTCGAACATCAATAAATCAAAGTCGCCTTTTCAATTTATGTCATAAATGTCCAATTTGAAGTTTTTATTATTTTGACAACGATCCTAGGTCATGGATCGAAACGTAAATAACGATGATTTTAAAAACTATGAGTGGTTTAATTCCCAAAGAAGATTAAGAAAAATGCTAGACAAACCACAACAAACATACAGGGAGCACTTTATTCTTGTAGTCCCTGACTAACTTATATTATTATTATCATTTGAACATCTAATTTGGCGTGCAAAAATTCGGGAGTTGCATATTTAAAGAGCAAATAATTCATAATCAATGTAAGTGCTACAGTTGTGTCAGCAATTAATTTCTTTAATGTGCTTTACTCTTGTAGATGTCGATATTAATTTTATTATTCGAGATAATTGATTTTTCGTTTGCAAATGATAGCAAAAAAAATAGCAAATTATGTAATTGTTAATTTTTATTTTATTTTGTGTAGGTATTTTTTTTAATTGGCTAAATAGTTTAATATTAAGCTATCCAGCCAATCACAAAAAATACCTATACAAAATAAAATAAAAAATTAACAATTCATACATAATTTGCTATTTTTTTGCTACCATTTGCAAACGGAAAAAAGCAATTTTCTCGAATTATGAAATAAATATCAACATGTTCTACACCATCTAAGAGTAAAATATATTAAAGGAATTAATTGCTAGCATGATTAGAATTTCTACGTTCTATAAATTATTTGCTCTTAAAATATACAACTCCTAAATATTTTGCTCGCGAAATTAATATAAAAAACAACAAAAGACCATCCAGCCACTTCAAATCTACAAGAATAAAATACATTAAAGAAATTAATTGCTGACACAACTATAGCACTTACATTGATTATGAATTATTTGCTCTTTAGATATGCAGCTCTCGAATTAATTAGATGTACAAACGATAATAATGATTTAAGTTGGCCGAGACTACAAGAGTGAAGTGCTTTTGAAAAATTAATTGCTTCTATCATAATTTCATTATCATGTAGCTTGATTTATTTGCTCTTAAATTATGTAAATCCTAAATTTTTTGTTCACCAAATTAATATAAAAAGCGACAAAAAACCAATATTATCGTTTGAACATTTAATTTCGCGAGCAAAAAATTGGGGAGTTGCATTTCTAAAGCGCAAGTAATTCATAAAACATATGAATGATATAGTTATGAGTTCACATTGATTGATAAAGTCTGTGATTAACTCTTTCATATCTTTAAAATAGTATCGTCTTATAAGTTGCTTTAATGTTTCATTGATTCCACGATGGTTGGTTTTGCCTTCGTGTTGATTTCTAATTACGTCGTTTATTTCGTCAGGGTCGTCTAAGGTTACTAATTTTCTTGTGCATCTAATAAGTTCAGGGCCCCAGTTATTAAATAATTTAATATATAATTCTGAAGATCGTTTATATAAATGTTCGGTGTTGAAATAAAAGTAAAATCGTTATTTCTCGGGGGTATATTTTTTTAGAATTTTAATTATTTGTTCCTCGTTGTCGTCTTTAGTTATTTGAATTTGGTATATTTTCTTATTGTCTATTTTTGTGTATTTTACGGAATTTGGGTTGGTTAAAAAAAAGAGTAGTTGTCATTTCATTTTGATTATTTAAACCGATAACTTGATTCATTTCTGATAAGTCTGCATTTTTAGTAAGAACGATAGCAAACAATTCTTTTTTAAATTTTTCGAAGAAAGTCTCATCAGTTTTACACGACCTGAAACAAATATCCAAGATTATTTCTGCATTTTACACCTGTACGAAGATTGTGAGATCAGTCAGTGACAAGACGGCACGACATTACACGCTGAGCCACTTTCTCTTTACAGTCGTATATCTAATCACGAGGAAGTGACAATTACTGCATAAATTTAAAAATATGTTTTTGTGTATTTTCATGTGTTCTGATAATTTGGCTCAGACAGCTTAATAGATCTTTAAAAAGCTGAGAAACAGTAGAGAACTGAGTCTAACCAACTTTTGGGTTGAAATGATGAAATGAAGAGAGGTTGTGTGTTTGGAAAGAACACAAAGTACAGAGTTTGTAAGAATAGCTATATTTACGTGTGTGTAAACGTAAAGTATATTTACATCCAGATCGTTAAAGAGTTTAGCACTAGAAACCAATTCGTAATGCAAAATATATTTTAAAATTCAGAATTGTAAATCAGAATGGCATATACACACGCAATATATATTTTTCGAGTCATATTGTATTTTTCTTTTATATAACAATGAGTAAGCTTTGCTTTCTGTATCTTACTGTAATTCAACTATATATTACTTTGGTCGCAATTTGAGATAATATTAAATGGGTTAACAACCAAGTTCTTTCTGACGTTGATAATTTACTGCACAGACACCTTTGTTCTTCCATTTGACAGAAGATGCCAAGTTATCTCAACTTGTAAATCTTACTTGATGGATAATACATTTACAAGACAGATAAAGCCTTGACAGAATCACTTTCATGAACGACTCGATCCAAACCCGGAAAAATTTTTGTACAAAAATAAAAATTAGTTAACAATATTTTATAAATCCGCCTACAAAATGATATCACACTTCTAAAATCACATTTTAGAAATAAACATGAGTCTCCTACACGTTTACAAAGACTTCCTAATGCGTACAACTGTAATACTTCCGGAATCAAAAAGGATTGCCAAAAACCAACAAAGTATTCTTTTACAAAACCTAGAAATAAAAACTTACCAGATCTTACACTTTTCTCTAAAAATTGAGCGACCGTTTCGACTCCCATTAGTTCAAAAACACCCAGAAAAATTTTCTAACACCACTAACATTTTTTTTCCGAACACTGGCACTAATGTATCACAAAATATAATGTTATTTATGTCGGTTAATTCAATTTATTTATAGTTTACAATTATAAAAATAGATAACACTACTAGTTTACAGTCTATGGATAGCGTTTCATTTAAGAAATAACGCAACATGCAAGTCGACGTCGTACTATTTTAGGATACTGTGCTATCATAGTACGGTTAACGCGCACACTGTCACACGAAGAAGCTTATACTAACTGTTAACCCTTGCTCGAGTCTTTTCATTTTTGGCACAAGTTCATAGATATTTGTGTCTCTGTCGTATTATAATTTGCGGATATTCAGCTTTTTATATGCTTTATTATTTACCGCACAAACATTTCTTGACTTAAAACGTAATAAAACTAACTTGCTTGCGCTCTTCGTACATACCTGAATGCAATCTGCATAAAATGAAATTTTTTAATTTATGCGGTAATTGTCACTTCCACGTGATGGTGTATACGGCTCAAAGAGGAAGTGGCTCATCGTGAAATATTGCGCTGTCCGTCATTGACTGACCTCACATGCTGCAAACAGATGGAAAGCGCAGAAATAATTTTAGACTGCTTCAAAATTTAAAAATTATTGAGGTATAAGATAATACGAAATTTTTAGATCATTGCGAATTCGCTTACTTATCCAAGTATAAACCAATCTGTAGAAGTGTATGACATTTTGTTACGGATAAAACCGACGTTATGTTATTAATTTTGAATTGCCAGAAGGGGCGGGAACCCCATAACAATTTTAAAGGTGCACTGGTTAACTTTCAGTGGTGCGGGAATAGGTTTCTATAATAAAATGATCAAAATAATAAAAACTAAAATCTACAATGACCGAAATATAAAATTATTTTAAAAATACTACTTATCTTAAAGGGTTTTAATAACTGCCCAAATTAAAGGCGACAAACCGTCATATCCTAGCAATACCGTATTACGTGTAGCTTTCCAGTTTTGAAGTTATTCTGTGTTTTCTGTAAAATCTTATCCGTTTCTCGAGGTTAATTTCCAACTCGCTTTAATTCTTTGTCTATTTCTATTTCTGAATGGGTCGATTACCTTATCTAGCAGGTGTAGTGTGCATGATGTTGATATTCATTGTTTATTTGAAGCTTGTAAAAGAGTAAAGTGAACGCTCTTGGTTTTGTTGTATAATTTTATAAGTGCGTATTGAGCATTTGTTTCAGCATCTCCTTGGGGAGGCTCTGTAATTATATGACAGAAGTTAGTGGCGTTTGTCCACTTCCGTTTGTGGAATTTATTTGCGTCTCCGATCCTTCGCTTTTGCGATAAGGCCGTCCAACGTACGTAATTATTTAGGTACAGTATTTGTATTCTAATTATTTTTCTCTCATTTTAGTGGCCTTCTTTTTTTGGACCATCTTTTAGTACTACCTGCTTTAGACTGCCGTCGGTACTACTTTTAGTAGTACCTTTTGTTTTTGCTTTCGATCACCGTACCTGCTTGTTCCTTGCTTTTGTTTACAAATTTAAATTTGCTGTTCTGGAAGGAAGCAATAGTCGCCCCCTCCGATTATCGAGCCCAGAGCTGTGTTGCTACTACCAAGAGTACTCAAGACACCTGGATCTCGAAGGTCGTATACATATTTACTTTAATACCGGTTTTTTTTTTGTATCGCCTCAACAACCAATTTAAACCACGTTATCAGCTAAATTTATTTACGCTTCAATTATTACAAAATCCAGTTTTATCACAACGAAAATTATATTTTTACACTTTTGGAGTTAGAAGTAACGTTTGATAAATTCTTTTGTTTTTCTCTCGGTGTTTACATATGTAATCACTATTCAGGCGAACTATTGTGTGTACTTTTTCTTTAGATACCAAAGTTTTGTAGTAACAATTGTTTCCTACTATGTGTTTGTACTTTTTTTTGTGATCTGCTTTATTATTAATTTCACTAGATTTATATGCTATGTATTTTGCCTTATTTTTCAGGTTTATTTTTATGCTACGATATTTTGTTTTGTAAAAAATCCACCAACAAACGCGATATATTTATAAAGTTTAGAGAATTTGTAACGGACATTTTAATAGTTTTACATTTTACGCTTTTTCTCAATTAGTAAATACCTTTCTGCAATTATTATTTCTATATTTAATATTTATTAACTCGTTGGCGAATGCGTCGTATTATATTGAGTGGAGTGCATCGTTCTTGTCTTACCGTTTGTATAAATTTTGTTGCTTATGTGGATATACCAGTCTAGATAAGAGACGATAAGAGGTTGTAATAGCAACGAGCTGATATAAACAGATGAGTAGTTGGAGTTTTGTTCTTGGTTCCTATACATTAACTACGTTGAAAATACTGTTTCGTTTTGCTTTGACAATAGTGAGAGTTAATGCGGGATCAATTTCGAATTGTTCAGGAACAAGCACGGTACGATTTTAGTTGTTTTTCTTGTGAAATAAATGTTGTATATTAACTGTAGGAAGTGTAGTGCTAATTCCGATTGAAGTAGTATGGTTGATAGGCGAACTTGTTAAACTCGACCTGCACGCGTGTTTTTACGGAACATTTGACGGACTTACTTTAGTGATACACGTGCTTTACTCATTGTGGTTTTTTGGTGCTTTGTCTTTTGGATATTTTAAACTGTGTGTGCGATCTAGTTTTCGCGGTCCTTTTTTTTATCAGAGTAGTGCATACTTTGGATTATCCAAATACAGTTAATACTGTAGTTTCTGAATTTTCTAACCCCAAAGAATCTAAAACAGATCATTGCTTGCGCAAATTTCGTTATTTGCGAAATATAACAGATTACCGGTTTACAAAGGTATTGGTTGAAGTTTCTCACTGCTTTTGGATGTTTATGAAAATAATATACATTTGGTCCCAGTTGAAATTAAACTAGTGCTACAAAATATTTCGAAATTATTGTCTCAGGAAATAGAATTAACAAGAAATTTATCAATGCTACATAGTTCCGTCGCGTGATAATGTCTGTTGCTAACACCAGTGAAATACGTAGGTGTGATTAGGGTAACGTGTGTTAAGTTCCATCAACATCCTCTCAGTCAAGGGTAAAGTGCTGCTTTAGTGCAGGACATCGTGAATCCCACACTTCAATTGCAAGGAAGCGTTACTGAAGGACTTTTTGTAAGTTGAACTATTTCCTACTTGTTATTACTTTAAATATCTATCCGTTGTTTTGCCATATCTTCGTCGTTCTGATACCTTTTACAATAGACTTGCCTGCTATTAAGAAAGAAAAAAAGAGAAAAAAAATTAATACTACTGAATTACTCATGTCAATTGCGTGTTACCTATTTATCTTTGGTTAACATTTTGTCTGATTTATGTTTAATTGGTGTGTGATGAAACGTTTCTGCTACTCCCCAATATTACCTCACTTTGTGATAAAAATTTTTGTAATGTTTTTATCGTGATTATATTATATAGTTTATCTAAACAGTTTTATTTACATTCTACAAAGTACTGAATAACTTAGACTTTTCATTGCTGCTATGCTTATTCTTTTTCTTCAGGTTTGCTTAACTAATTTTCTTGCAGGTATAGTCACTAACTCCTTACCGCCGCGTACATTATATGTTGGTCTGCTTTCTACAACCCCCCCTAATCTCCGATTGAGCTCGGTCATTTCTTTGATTTTCTTTGTGTTACGCACGGCTACGAGCCAACGTAGCATAAATTTGACGCCCCAACGTGGCTGCCTCGATTAACGTAACATAAATTTGGCGCCCAGCGTGGAGCCTCGATTAACGTAACAATTCTTTATCTCCGCGCCTTTATATAACGGATGAGCGGCATGCCTTTCGTCGCGTTTTAACTTGCGTTAGTTACAACTTATTCATTCGCTTATTTTGCGGTACCCCGTGTATGTACCGAACCGTTCGTGGGTCTCCACGCATCACTTTATTTTCTCTTTTTTTCTTTTGTGCATTGTGTCACCTGCATTTGTGCCAAGTAAATATTATACGTGTTCCTTGATTATTATTTTTATTTTTGTTTTGAGTTAGCGCGTGACGATTGTGCCGCTTTGTGCTGCTTGGATATGGTATTTGGGAATTTGTGTATGAGTTGGAACTTTTGAGTCACGGTTCTATATTTTATTTGTGGCAAGACTCTGGCGCCCTTACTCTTCGAGCTTCGCCATTCTAGTCCTTAGTCGAAGCCGTTAGCCCACGACCTCCTGGCTGAGCAAGCCACCCTCCCCTTCTGCCATCGTTACAACAAGGACCAATTACCTATCGTCTATTTCCGGTTTACCATCAGCGGTAACAACCGTTGATATATTTGATACCCGGAAGATGATTATTCCGAGTAGCTTTCCTTGCTTTCGATGCCAGATTATCATGACCTCAGCTGTTACCTTCCATAACGCTCTTTAAAAACACTTCGTAACTTTCTATTCAATTACGGAAATTCTCGAACTGGATATCCTCTCACAATGATCGTTGTACTTATCATATAGGGTGTTTCAAATTGCGCGAGTTTTTTTAAGAATAAGTAAAATATAGATGGCGCACTGAATTCGTCTGGGTATTGTGACATTTAAGAAGTGTGATGTATGACATTTATAAAAATGGCTTCGTACACGATACAACAACGCGTTCAAATTGTTGAATTATTTTATGACAATCAGCGTTCTGTGAAAAGTGTTTTTAGAAAACTACTTGAATTTTATGGTTTACAGAATAGTCCAGCTGAAAGCACTATTGGTCGAATTATTAAAAAATTTTAAGAGACCGATTCGGTGTAAGATCAAAAAAGTAAAAAAAATAGTCGTAGCCATCGTTCGCATGAAAATAATGATTTGGTTCGTGATAGTGTTGCTGAAGATTCTAAAATGTCCATTAGACAAAGTTCACAACAAGTTGGACTTAGTGAATCAACAACATGGCGTATTTTACACAAGGATTTAGCTCTGAATGCATATAAGGTTCAAATAACACAATCACTAAAGCCATTAGATCATTTAAAACGTCGTACATTTGTCAATTTCATCAATAAACAGCAGGCTGATTTTTCTCAAAAAATCATGTTTTCCGATGAGGCATATTTTGAACTTGGTGGCTATGTGAATAAACAAACTTGTCGTATCTGAGGTGAGGAAAATCCACGAATTATTCATGAGAAACCTATGCATTCTAAACGAGTTACTGTTTGGTGTGCATTATGGTCAGGTGGTGTGATTGGACCTTACTTCTTTGAAAATGCTGCTAGTGAAGCTGTAACTGTCAATGGTGATCGATATCCTCAAATGATAACCGAATTTTTGTGGCCCGAACTAATAAATATTGATCTAGAGGATATTTGGTTTCAACAGGATGGCGCTACATCTCACTCTGCACAAGAAACAATTGCTTTATTGAGAGAAAAATTTCCTGGACGTGTAATCTCAAGAAACGGTGATGTTAATTGGCCACCAAGATCATGTGATTTGACTCCATTAAACTATTTCCTTTGGGGTTATGTGAAAAGTCAGGTTTATAAAAACAATCCACAATCGATTCCTGCTATGAAAGATGAAATTATTGGCGTCATTAGTGAGATGGAGCCTTAATTATGTCAAAATATCATTGAAAATTTTAACAAAGGAGTGGACGTCTGTGGAGCTGCAAGAGAAGGCCATTTGACAGATATTATTTTTTGCATATAAATGTCATTAGTGATACTTCAATTACCAATAAAAAGTTTTTGAAAATAAATGCAAATTATGTGTCTTATTTATTGTTAAAAAAAAAGCGCAATTTGAAACGCTCTTTATAACTAGCTGTAAATTAAATTCCATCCGAATTTAAACTCTATTAACAATAACCTTCAAAACACATCATTACACGTCCATCAACCTTAAAAAAAAACAAAACCCAATCTAACCTCCTCTGGCCAGCTATTATTAACAGAACGTCTTAAAAACTACCATTAGATTGCACTAGATTCTTAAATTGCCCTATACAACATTTTGTAAATCCTCGTTACTTGGGAATCCCCTTAACAACTGTCTTTGAAATACAGTGCACAGCCCCAACTTCTGTTGTTGCCAATCCGAGTTCCATTACAAATATATAATTTACACACAGAACTTTACTAACAATACACCTTACAATTAAATCTGGCATTTCACTTAATACGCATGTTCAGCATTTGAAAAACTTCAAACTTTGTTACGTTCCAATTTTGCTTTTAAAATTTCCCTGTTTAATTTAATACCCGCTCAAATAAATTCCGTTTCTACTGATAAATCCTTCAACATGATTAATAATAAATAGGCTTTCTAATAATTCCTCAACTTAGTCTACTTGCTTGGGAACGACAAGTTTATGCTATAATTAAATAGTTTATATCCTGTTTTAGGTGCTCGATATCTTGGTATACATTACGACCGCGTATAATTGCTTCTCTTGTGTTTCCCATTTAAAAACTTGTCGAGATGATAGATCCTACTATTATTTGATAGCGTGTTTTCCAATTTTAATCGCGCTTCGATAAGCTAGGAATTGCAGTTCAAATGCGTATCATTTGAACAAATGTTGAATTTGATTCTACAGCTTGTGCGTCGGAATATTTTCTACATTATCCGTCTCCATATTTCAAAAGCAATGCACATTTGTTTTTTTTTTTGTTCGACAACTAGGAGGTGTCTTGCGTGTATTGCTTTTTTTTTACAAAAAGTATTAGGTGAAATTTTAAAAACGGTTGACAAAAGCTCTCACAGGTTTATTTACTACTGATTAATTTTTGTGTGTAATACGAGATGCGCACTTCTATCTAAATTCCTAAATTGTCCATCCAATTAATTGTCTGCTGCGAAATAATAACACATAATCTATTGCTTTCACTTGTTTGTATAGAATCCTTTATTTATTTATATGTGATGATAGATAATCGTGGGCGATGTACTTTTTTTTTGTTTTTTTCTTGGTAGTTAAGTGAAGCCCCCCTCTCCGCGTTTGATAGCTAGCGTGGTATTTACTTCTCTTCCGGCTACGTCTAGGTACGTAACATAAATTCTGATGCCCTGGCGTGGGGCTGCGAGTTTGTTTTAGTGAATTTTTTTAGCTCCGATTTTGTGTTGGGTAATGTTTGCTTTGATTTTGGTTTTAGTTAATTTGGGCTCCGATTTTGTTTCGTGTAACTTTGGCTCCGATTTGGTTTTGCTTAATTTCTGGCCCAATTTTTGTTTGTCGATACTACCTAATTTTTGACATTATCCGCATTTCTCAGCCTGATGCTACTTGTTTTTCCTTTCTTTACGTTCAAACCGTTATATCCTTTTTTCTTTCGGCTCTTTGCTGTCCCCCACATGAGGTTCGATCTTCTTAAATTTTAGTTTTTCTTTCTTTTCTAATCGCTCAATATTATCGATTGATTAATTTCAGATTATTGGACTTGTGTTTTCGTCAATAATCCTAGTCCATTGAAAACGCCGGCGCCCAAAATTTGTTTTCTTCCATTTCTCTCGGTACATTTTGTTCTCCCCATCAAGTCTAGAGTTGGTTTTTTTCTCCGATTTTTCTTTTATTCTACAGCCCTATTCTAATTTCTATTTTGTTGTTTCGCTCTTATTGGTGTTCCTGAAGTTCAACCGTCGGATATGTTTTATATTGTCCTGTATTTGCAATACTTTTTTTTTACTTCTATCGAGTTACGGTTAGCCTTTATTTAGTTACTTTCAACCAATTTCTTTCTTGTTCATATTCAAAATGATTTCTTTTTCGGCTTCCTACCAAGGTCTTCCTGTGTGGGAGTGGAACTTGAAATTTTCTGGTGTCCCGAACACTCTTACTGTACATGATTTTTCGAGACAGGTTGAAGAACTCCGACGCACTCACCATGTGTCAGAATTGCAGTTATTTGAGTCTGGACTGAACTTGTTCGAGGCTAAAGCGTTACTTTGGTATCATGGTTAGCGGCATAAGTTTTCTGACTGGAAGAAGAAACGTGTTCTCTATCGCCCAACAAACTTCTATCAACACTCATGGTAAGGTATAGATAAGGAACAAGGAAATATGAACATAAAAGTGCATACTTGGAATTAAATAAAGAACGAGTAAAGTTGGTTACCTACCTACGCGGATTAAAACCAGAGAAGTATAGTAAACGTAGATTTAAATAAGTAGGAACTGAAAGGGTTTTTAAAGTAATGAGACAGTGAATTTTGTTTTTAATATGAAATAGAACGTAACATATATTTGGAATTATATTGTAATTATTTAATGTCAATAGGGATTAGGTATCTATTGAATTTTATTTTTATTTATTTATGAACTAAATCATTGTAGGTCATTGTTTAAGGATATCAAGTCAACCCAGCAATGAAGTGGTATTTGAGAGAGTCCCTGATTTCGAAAAAATTTTAATTTTGAAAAAATTGATTAAGAGCTTTTAAGGTAGTGTAGAGCAAGATAAATATCATGTGATAAATTTAGGAAACTGAAAGCAAAGAAGACCTATCCCGAATAAACGTCTTTTGTTTAGAGAATAATATCGAAAGGGATTGCTATGACAAGACGATTTTGAACCCCTCAACTATGACAGTGAAAGCCTTTTTAAGCTAAGTGAATATTGTAACGTAATTTGTTTGTAGTTCAGCAACTTCAAAGGTTTATTTCCTTTATTTTTATTATTTCATCCATAAGAACCCATTCCTGTACCACTATAGTTAACCGGTGTACCCTTAAAACTGCTATGGAGTTCCCGTTTCCTCGGGGCAAATCTAAGTTTATAATTTAATGCTAATTTAACTCGTAACAGTATAAAACTAAAATCACTTCATAATTTCAGGTATAACGTGGAAGCTTTATAGTTATGTATATAAACCGTAGGATCAGACAGTTCAGTTTGAGTATGAATCCAAAGGCATTATGAAATAAATTATTAGATCGATTGTTAGAAAAAAGAAAAAGGTTGGTGAAAGTAAAAAGGAAATAACAGTTTTAAGATCAGAGAAAAAATTAGCTCCTGTTCAACCAGGTCTACTATTTGTACTAGAAAGACTACACTTTCCTGTTAGATCGGCGTTTTGTATAACAATAAACAAATCTAAGGAGATAAACTTTAAATAGGACGAAATTCATTTACTTAAACCAATCACGTTGTTACACGTCAGACGGCTAGAAAGAAAAGAACCAAATCAGTAAAGGAATGTTCACCCATAACAGAGAAATACAAGAAAGAAAATGAATGCTCCGCTGACACAGTCGGACATGAGGGATAGGGAGGAGAGTCAGTAGTATTGTCGAAGATCAAGTCCCATAACGTCATAAAAGTAAAGGTGTCAGAACATGAAATAGACAGAGAAGGTTTCTAGAGCTTTTATAAAAGTATTTTCAAACAACATTGTTTACCGAGTACTTCCTAGGTTCTTTAAATGTTCTTTTAGTTCATACACTGCCTGCATTTGTTTATAAGGACGAACTAATTTTATTTTTTATCTCGAGCTTGAGGTAAATAAACTGGTAACCATTTGATCAATATCCACGTAAATTTTAGTTTCTACAATCCTAAACGTACAGACTTAACTTGGCAACAACTAAGTGTCATTCAAATTTACATGACTGTGCGAAAAGTTCATTGTAACGTCAGTTTGACTTACATTAAATCTTATTGAAACAATAAATAATGTGTAAATAACATGCCATTTTTTAGCTACCATATCCTTAAATATACTGATTAAAGCTTAATTTTAATGTGAAATCAAGGATATCATAAAACATACCATGTAATAAATACGTTAAATGTGTGAGACTGAAAATGTCGATTAAAATGAAACGCCATGCGTCATGCAATACACAAAACCACAGAGTACATATTAATGAAATATATTAACATATAAAAAATGTAGAAACCGTTAACAGGAAAAGTTATATTGGAGAAATGGCTAGACCTTCAAGGCCAATCAAAAAGTACGTGACTATTAGGTATTTAACTGAAAAATAAACTTTTTATTGCGCTTAAATTAAACTAGCTACATTGTATTAACGGATGTTAACCACAATTAAAAGGATTTTAGAGGGGCAGAAAATATAATATAACAGCGAAGTATGACAGTTAGAAAAAGTGAAGTTCAGAAAGTTAATTGGAACCGTAAAAAATGTTGTGATGTGAGCATGTAATAACGCGAGAAGGCGGTGCTGCTAAGATTGATATGACAGATTAAAATTTAATGAGCTAAGTAGAGCCTCCAAGATGTAACGGTAGATTCCCCTCATCAAATAAATACGCCGAGTGTGACATGAAGTTAAACTACACTTGCAATAGTACTGCAAATTGCACACACGGAGAAGGGGGCGAGGATATAAAATCGTTACGACCAGTGAAAAAGGGGTTATGACCTGGAGAATATACCCCTCCAATAATTTGCATACTTTGGTGATTGTGTTGAGAACTGTGTTATATAGAAACAAAAATTGGAAATACTGATGGTTTTTCAACATGCTTGGGTTTAAAAATATTACTAAACAGTGAGTAAATGAGCTTTAATGTTTATACTATATATTTTAATTGTAAGTTTTATTAATGTAATTTAGTGCTAGTTAAAACATAAAACTAGTGTTTTAAACGGACAATAAAATGATAATAGGATAAGTTTGTATTTCGCTATTTTCTATATATTTTATTAACCCAGTTTCCAGACAATGGGATTTAGAAAAGCGTGTAATTCAATATGGAAAACGATAAAATTGAGATGAAAGTATTATTGATAGACATAACTTAATGTTATATATAAAGTATCTTATAATAATACCTGGCCAGTTTGATGTTAAGAAATTAGATTTTTAAGTGTATGTTACATTCTATTTCATATTTAAGAATTTACGGCCTAATTGCGTTAAAAGCCATTCAGTTCCAATCATATAAATTTACTTTTACTAATTTTTATACTTTCAATCCACGTAGATTGGCAACCAACTTTACTTGCCTTTCATTAAATGTACGAATTCGTTTTTTAATATCCTAATCTCGCACATATATAATAGTTATAATATACTTTCTGATTCCTTATCTAGGCATATGTTTTGATAATTAGGGTTGTCCTGAATGTTACTAGTTAAATGGTAATTTCTTATATTTTAATAATTTAATTTATAAATTATAAACAAAAAAAGTAAAATTATTTACAGTCGGTCAAACAAATTTTGATGTCGATAACTACTGAAGTGGTTATAATTCAAAGGTCTTACTTAGCCTCAGAACATGGTTATTCAGTTTTATCGTTTCACAATGTTAGTGTTAAAACCCTGCTCCTTTAATTGGAAGCCTAACGAAAACGACCAGTAGAGTTGGTATTAGATTTTACTTCTTGAATTGGATTAATCCAGAGGAAATGAATGACCCGTAAGTATTGTGTTTAGACTGTTTTAGAACAAATGCATTTGCAAACTTTTATAAATAACTCGGGTTGAAAGACAATTAAGAAACATTCATTATAAACCGTCATATTTGAACGGGTTGGATTTGCTATGATAGCAATTATATACCGTGCTAGTACGGGCCCACGTTGGTCGCCAAAAATATGATACGGTATACTGTGCGAACAAAAAAAAGCAACGAAAATAACGTAAGTAGATCGCGCCGATTACCAACAAAAAGAAAAGGAAAAATGCCGTGCTAATTAGTCATAGAGTAGGGATGGAGTAGTTCAAGTTAAAGTTTGTCATACTTTCATCTCCGAATATTCACCTTAATGTTCAGACTTTTTAATTATAGTAATTTGCAGTTGATTCAATTTTCAATGCAGTCTCCCGTTAAATAAATTTTATAAAAAAAATTCGCAACGCCATCATTCGTTGTTATATAAATAACTGTCATGTATATAAACGTAAACAAAGAAATAACTTTATTACTGTAGTAATCCACCATCATTTAACGTTGTTCTTCACTTCATATTCCGTCTGTTATTGTAAGATTAAAACTGGTAACACTGGCCATCATGTCAAATCTAACTTAAAGTTGTTTTTATGTTTTCAACAGCAAACGAACACTTATTTATGAAATTATCACTAAAATTGTCGGTATCGCATAAGATAAAAACGTTGGGGAAAAATATAAGCTTTGTTTTTAAAAGTGAACGACAACTTTAACTAAAATTCATGTATTTTATATCGCCCAATAAACTTCTAGTAACTCTCATATTGGAGAAATGGCTAGACGTTCAAGGCCAATCAAAAAAGTACGTGACCATTAGGTAATTAACTGGAAAATAAACTTTTTACTAAGCTTAAATTAAACTAGCTACATTGTATTAACGGATGCTAATCACAATTAAAAGGATTTTATAGGACCAGGAATTTAATATAACAGCGAAGTATGACAGTTAGAAATTACGATCGGAAAGTGAATTTAAGAAAGTTAATTAAAACCGTAAAAACTATAGTAATACAAGCATGTAATAACGCGAAAAGGCGGTGCTGTTAAGATTGATATAAGGACACATTAAAATTAAGTGGACGAAGAAGAACCTTCAAGATGTAACGGTGGATTTTTTGCAACGAATACATACGCGGAGTGCGACATGAAGTTGAACTACGGTTGCAATAGCAGGGCAGATTGCACACACGGAGAGGGGGCGAGGATTTAAAATCGTTGCGACCAGTTTACTCCTCCAATAATTTGCATACTTTGGTGATTGTGTTGAGGGTTGTGTTATATAGGAACGAAAATTGGAAATACTGATGGTTACTCAACATGCTTGGGTTTAAAAACATTACTAAACAGTGAGTAAACGAGCTTTAATGTTTATACTATATAATTATCTATATCTGCGTTTTAAATACAGACGCGTTGGTATTCATGCCGTAGGCAATGAATTAAACGTAAAAGTATTTAGTTTGTTGAACAATGACTTATCGACAGAACGAGTGTTGGGTATATCGAAGCATAATGTTATTGTGCAAAGAAGTTGGAACATTTTAAAATATTAAGAAATACGCACCTATATATTTTAATTGTAAGTTTTATTAATGTAATTTAGTGTTAGTTAAAACATAAAACTAGTGTTTTAAACGGACAATAAAATGATAATAGGATAAGTTTGTATTTCGCTATTTCTATATATTTTATTAACGCAATTTCCAGACAATGGGATTTAGAAAATCGTGTAACTCAATATGGAAAACGATAAAATTGGGGTGATAGTAATATTGTTAGACATAACTTAATGTTTTATATAAAATATCTTATAATAATACCTAATCAGTTTGAGGTTAAGAAATTAAATTTTTAAGTGTATGTTACATCCTATTTCATATTTAAGAATTTACTGCCTTATTACGCTAAAAGTCATTCAGTCCCAATTATATAAATTTACGTTTACTACATTTCTATAATTTCAATCCAAGTAAACAGGCAACCAACTTTACTTGCCTTTCATTAAATCCACGAGTTCGTTTTCAATATCCTAAACTCGCACATATACATAGTTATGATATACTTTCTGATTTCTTATCTAGGCATGTGTTTTGATAATTAGGGCTGTCCTGAATGATACTAGTTAAATGTTAATTTCTTGTATTTTAATAATTTAATTTATAAATTATAAACAAAGAAAAGTAAAATCATTTACAGTCGGTCAAATAAATTTTAATGTCGATAATTACTGAAGTGGTTATAATTCGAAGGTTTTATTTAGCCTCAGAACATGGTTATTCAATTTTATCGTTTTTTCATTGTTAGTGTTAAAACCCTGCTCCTTTTATTGGAAGCCTGGCGAAAACGTCCAGTAGAATTGGTATTAGATTTTACTGGATTAATCAAGAGGAAATGAATGATGCAACAACAAAAATCCGTAAGGATTTTGTTTAGACTGTTTTAAAACAAATGCAGTTGCAAACTTTTATAAATAACGCGGGTTGAAAGACAATCAAGAAACATTCATTTTAAGCCGTAATATTTGAACGGGTTGAATTCGCTAAGACACCAATTATGTACTGTGTTATTACACCAAAAAATATGTTACGATATACTGTACAGGCGAGGAAGAGAATAACGAAGGTAGCGTAAATAGTCCGCTCCGATTACCCCAACAAAAAACTCCAAATATTTACCATAATACTCAATTTTTTTAACTATAATATTTTGCAGTTGATTCAGTCTTTAATGAGGTCTCCCGTTAAAAATATATTATAAAAAAAAGTCACAACCGCTGCATTCGTTGTTATAAAATAAATATCATGTATATAAACGTAAACAAAACAAACACTTTCTTACCGTAATAATCCACCATTTCCAAACGGTGTCCTCCACTTTATGATCCGTCTGTTGTAGAACTAAAACTACTGAGTAACACTAGCCATCATGTCAAATCTCATTTAAAGTTGTTTTTATGTGTTCAACAGCAAACAAACACCGTTGATGGAAAGATTACTAAAATTGTCGGTGTCGCATAAGATAAAAAAATTGATAGAGAAAATGCAGCCTTTGTTTGTCAAAGTAAACGACAACTTTAACTAAATTGCACGTGTTCTATATCGCCCAACGAACTTCTACCAACACTCATGAATATCTCTACTTCAAAGGTATCCAGGTTAGATAAGAAACAAGGTAATATGAACATAAAGGTGCATACTTTGAATTAAATAAAGAACGAGTAGAGTTGGTTGCCTATCTACACGGATTAAAACTAGAAAAATATAGTAAACTTAGATTTAAATAAGTAGGAACTGAAAGGGTTTTTAAAGTAGGGGGGCAGTGATTTCTTTTTTTAATATGAAATAGATAGAACGTAACATATATTTGAAATTATATTGTAATTATTTAATGTCAATAGGAATTAAGTATAGGTTGAAATTTATTTGCATTTATTTAAGAGATTGAAGAGATTAAATTCTGACAAAAAGAGAAGCGAGTTGGAAAATGAACAGGAGAAAATCAATAGATTAGATGGCAAGAGAAAACAAGAAGAACTAAGATGGTCTCAAGATAACTAAAAGAAAACAGAAAAAGGTTAGTAAAAATAAAAAAGGAAATAACAGTTCTAAGATCAGAGAAAGGATTAGCTCCTGTTCAACCAAGTCTACCATTTGTACTACAAAAACTACAGGTTCCTGTTAGGTCGGCATTTTGTATAACAATAAACAAATCTAAGGGGATAAACTTTACGTAGGACGACGTTTATTTACCTAATCCTGTCACGTTGTTACACGTAAGACGGCAAAAAAGAAAAGAACGAAAGCAGTAATGAAATGTGCGCCCATAACAGAAAAAAATAAGAAAGAAATAAATGCCACGCTGACACAGTCGGAGGTTCGGGTGAAATGTTTGTAGCATTTTCGAAGGCAAGGTTCCATAACCTCATAAAAGAGAAAGTTGTCAGAACACGAAAATAAACAGGGGATGTTTCTAAAGCTTCTAAAGTATTTTCAAACAACATTGTTTACCGAGTACTTTTATAGATTCTTTAAATGTTTTTTTAGTTCATACACTGCTTGCTTTTGTTTGTAAGGACAAACTAACTTTAATCTATTACCACGCGCTTGAAGTCATTAAACTGGTAACCGTTTGGTCAATAGGAGGAAAACCCGTGTAAATTTTAGTTTCTACGATCACAAGTGTACAAAATTAACTTGGCAACAACTAATAGTGTCATTCAAATTTTTATAATTGCGCAAAAGCTCATAATGACGTCAGTCCGGCGTTACACTAAATCTTGTTGAAACAAGAAATAATGGGCAAATAACATGACATTTGTTAGCTATCAAATCTTGCTGATATAAGTTTAATTTTAATCTGGCTTTAGTGAGATCATCGCATGCCAATAAAAACAAATATCGGCCGATATACGGCGGCTAGAACACAGAGATACTTCAGATGTAGATTGATATAATTACCCCTAATAATCAGGAAATAGGTTTAGCATATGTTTTCTGAGTCACTAAACATGAGTGTTCTAGCTATGTACAAATTATTGTTCTCGTATTGTTTTACTATCGTGAATGATGTTATGTGCTAAATTGACATTAAGTACTTGAAGTAATTTCATTCTACCGCGGGTGGGGGGTTAGTTCAATAGCACCGGATAGCGTTCAGTTGTGCGGGGTGGGTTCTATGAACGCAAATAACTTTTAAAGGTTTATATTTATTTATTTGTTTAACGTTTTAATTAGTCTACCGTCTAACATTTAAGCAAACCCGTTTCAACCCTTGTACCTAAATGATATTTAAAGTGCTTTCGCCGTGCCTAGAATTTTATTTCAGATGTACAGCCCTAGATGTCTGTAACCTAGACTTTGTTAACCGTCTCTAGCCTCATGGAGCAGCAGTCTGTTGGTTTTGTTTTGTGTTCCCCTACCTGTTCAATTGTTTGTATTTTTGTGTTTTCTTATGTGTGGTTAAATGTGTATGTGCCTGAATACACCTTGGGTCTATATATGTGCGCGTGTATTAGTATGTACCTGTTGTGTGGTCTTGGGTGTTGTTTGTTCGTTTATTGTTTGACGCTATACCTAGGCCAAAGGCATATCCTAATCCCTAGTGAATCGATGCATAAATTCTTATTTACAAAATCGTAAAATGATAAACAAGTTTACAATATATACAATTTTCCGATGTCGGTCGGTCTTGCTGTTGGAAATTTTGCCCTTATCGCCGGTTTGATCTAAGGTGTTGCTGGTGGTGGAGAATCTGTAGTGTAGTGTAATGTTGTGGGGGTGGGGATGATGTTGTAGAGAGTAATAGTTTTAGAAAAGGATTTTGAAGGGGATTTGATCTATTTTATTGTACGGGAGGATTAGTAATTAGGATTTCGTTAAGGAAATGGTCAGATTGGAGGGGATAGTTTGTTACTAGGAAATTTATACTGGGTAGTGGGGTAAAAGGATCTAGTAGGATCGCGTGTTTTAAGTGGGTTTGCTGGGGGACAAAATTGGGGCATAAGTATATTAGGTGGTGGGGGGTTTCAGAAATATTTGATTACAGCAAGGACAGTAAGGAGAGGGGATTAATATAAGGAATGTAATTTCTGTCGGAATATGCTGTGGCCTATCAGGAAATGAATCGTGAGTAGGTAAATAGGGCTAAACGCGACAGACGTATTTTCCATGTGTAAAATACGTCTGTCACGTTTTGAATTAGGATCGGCCCTATATAATTTCAATGTAAAATAGTTGTGAAAACATTTGAATGTAAAATAGTTGTGAAAACATGAATTCTTCTATACTTTCAATGTAAAAATACGTCTGTCACGTTTTGAATTAGGACCGGCTTTATATTACTTTCAATGAAACACACACGTATGTTGAAAAATGTAAGTGCAGAGAAGAATGTGTGAGCTGTTTTGAATTCGGTTTTCTACGAGAAGTTAGACGTGCACCGTTTTGAATTAGGATCGGCGTTATATACTTTTAATGTAAAATGTGAAAACCTGAATTCTTTTCAAATGTAAAATACTTGTGGGCACGTTTTGAATTAGGATCGTCTTTATATTACTTTCAATGTAACACACGTATGTTGAAAAATGTAAGTGCAGAGAAAATGTGTTAGATGTTTTGAATTTGGTTTTCTAGCGAGACAGTATGACAGATGCAAAAAATATCGCATTCAAGTCAATTGTGTTTTAATTAAAGTGGTTTCTGATTTATGTTTAGAGGCTGCAAATACACATGGGCCGGTTTTAATTCAAAATGAGTTCACTCTTGTGATAGGTTGAAAAGTGGGTTGGCAAAGTACGCAGATCGGTGGTAATCTGCTATATAAGGAGATTGCTCCTAATATTAATTTAATTAGTCGAAGTTTACTGCATATATTTACATACAAACATGTATATAATTGATATTCAGGGATTTAAATACAAGAAAAACGAGTTTGTGTGTAAAGAAATTGCGGTTTTGGACTTGTTGAAAGGTGATGTTTGGCATCAAATTTTTAAACTGCCAATGCAGTCCAGTTGTTTGAGTCAAGATCATATAAAACATAACGACTGGGTGACAAGGAATATTCATGGTATTTCTTGGGATGAATCTTCAACGGCTGGAATGGTGTCATCATATATAGCGCTTTATTTGAAGCAAATTATCCGACCCGGTGAAGAAGTATTTGTGAAGGGTCTAGAAAAGAAGAAATTGATTGAAACATATATAATGCAAAACTTTGTAACTGATATGCTTGCACTAGGTTGTCCTAAGCTATCGGAGTTAAAAATCAACAATCGTTTAATATATAACATTCATTGTTGTAGACACAGCAATAATAATTTGCAATGCGCAAAACAAAATATCTTTTTATTAAAAGAATGGCTTGATAATAATAAAAAACAATAGAAAGATTTTGTCTGTATTATTTATTTTAATATAATTTTACAATGTTAGCCTTACAAAATTCCTTTATAATAATAATAAAAAACAATAGAAAGATTTTGTCTGTATTATTTATTTTAATATAATTTTACAATGTTAGCCTTATTAACTATTATTATAACAACTTCTAGCAAACATTATTTTTATCGATCCAGCTATTGTGTACGTTAGAGAAGCCTAACCATTTTACAAATACTTTATTTCCACTCTTTCTTAGTACTTTTTCTACCAGGTAAATTCCTGGATGTTTAACCTTTTGCAACTCCGTTTCATAAATGCACCTTTGATTTCTTTCTCATCTTGATCTTCTAATATATATGTTGTAGGATTGGTTACGTTTACCTTTTAATCTTAAAAATTTCATTTGACCAGTTTGGCGTGTAACCTTTCGTAAATCTTCCCTGTGTTTACTAATCCTCACACTGTCTTTATTGAATATTTTGGTATTTTGGTTGCAAGTTTGATGTGGGTAAATGATGATTTAAGAATAGTTTTTCATTTGATTTATCAACTTATACAGGTTTGACTCCGATAGTATTGTGAACTGTATTGTTGTATTGTTTCACAATATCGCTTAAATTTTTATCCAATTGTAAGAACCGTTCAGGTTAAACAAGCGCCACATTTTTCCTTTAAAGTTCTAATTACACGTTCTACAATGCATGCTTTCTTTGTAGAAAAACACTATAATGGTTTATGCCATATGTCTGCATTAAGGATTGAAAGTGTTTGTTATAATATTCTTTACCAAAATCAGACTGCAAATTTCTTGGCGGATTTTTAAATTTATTTAAAATTGTTTTCATTGCAGCAGTAACATCAATACCCGTTTTACTTTTAAGTGGTACAGCCCATACGTATTTGGAGAAACAATCAATAACTACTAAAATGTATTTAAATCCTTTGTTTGTTTGCGAATATGGTAGCATTTCAATCAAATCGGTCTGAAGAAGGTCATTTAAACCTTTTACTATCACTTTGCGTCTCTTGAAATTTATTCTTGCTGGTTTATGAAGTTCATTTACTATATCCTCTTTCACTTTTGATTGAGCAACTATCATAATACTTTTTTATAATCAGGATTTATTAAATACAATTAATGAAATACTTCTATGTTTGAATGTCGTGGGCTCCACTTGCTTTGAAAGGAACTTTAATATAAAATCAAGAAACATTGTGGTATTGTTTATGATAGCACCGCTGTCACGAAAGCTGATTACATCCATACGTTTAAGCAAAAATCCTTGTAACTGTGCAATTACATAACTTTTTCGTTTATAAGAATTTCAATGTCTTGCGGGTATCCTTTAATATTCTCAATGACTGCTTCCTCATAAGGAAATTCATAATTATGTTTAATGTTGAAAATAAGGAATGCCTTGTCACCGTCGAGAAATGTATTAGAGTAAAACGTTGCTACTACCGTGTAATGTAGCATATGTAACTTGTACTCAATCAAGGTTTCAAAACCTTCACTTTTATTTTCATATTCCTGTTCAGTTATATCTATTTTACGGTTATGTAAGTGCCTTCCAAATTTGTCAATTGTCATATCATCTAATTACTTTAGCCTCACGCAATTCTTCAATGATCGAATTTATTTCGTTGCCGTGACCTGTGTGTCCAGCAGTCTGAGATGAAACTAAAAGTCGTAATCTATCAACAAGTTCATTGGGATCATTCCAATATAAATAATCTATAGCGTTATTTGATACTTCCATTGTCATACCGTCTCCAAGACGCTTTCTATAGGGTAATGTTCTAGGTCTACGGGGTGTTTGGGGAAGTATGTTTAATGTAGATATTATATTTTGTACTTATATGAAGTATTACCCTGAATTTGTTCTGTTTCAGAATAATATCTTCTATTAGCATTTGTTCTTTTACAATATCAAGGTACGACTTTAGATCTTGATGACTGTACCCGACAGGATATTTTTAAACATAGTTCGTATAATCCAGGAGTACCTTTATATTTCAAATCATTTATTAGAACATTTTCATCATCCAACGCGAAATTCGAATTGCCTATCATAAGACCATCTGAATCAGGGTTAAACCTAATACCATATTTATGATCAAATTCGTTCTTAACATCTTTAAACATATTGTAAATATATTCTCGAGGTAGCGGATGTAGCTGTTCGAGATAATGTGTCATACCAGGTGAATCGGCAAAGCTTTGAATATATTCATGGGCTTCTTGTGCATTTCGATTAATTTCTGCTTCATATTCATTCTCAACATCGTCATCATCATCATCATCTACCTCTATGGCATCATTTTTATATTTGGTATATGCTGAGCAATAACCGGGGAATCAATATAGTCAACGTTCCTTTCTAGCAATTTAGGTTTAATTTTTTACACTGCTATGAGGCAGTTCTTCTTCTTCTTTAAATTTTTCTTTCTTTACCGCACTTTCCCCATCCAGTTTATTAGCAATAGTTTCTAATCGTGATCTTTTAACTGACGCAATTTGTTTTTTACAATGTTTCTTTTCTTAATTAAAATTCTTTTAAGTTTTATCGCCTCCTTGTTCATTGCGTAAAAGTTTATTGTAGTAAAAAAAATTCTTCGATACTAACGATACTTGCGTCTCTCAAGGTTTAAATATGTATGAAGTGATCAAAACCTATTCGGTACCTTCCTTGATCTGGATCACTATCTTTGTCTACAACTAAGAAACCGTATTTGTCTTGCCAACAAGCAGCACATATTTCACGGAATTTATCATACTTCATGTCAGTATTGACGTGATCGTCATATATGTGTTTTAAGTTTAAATCATCTTGTTTAAATAAAACTAAAAGATTAGCATTATCACGTAGTAAGTGCTTAGGTATACGAGTATAACTTTGACAAAGGTAAAACTGTCTACTTGTTTATGACGTCCCATACTAAAGTATTCCCTAATGATACCTTGTTTATCGCAAGCTACATCATCAAAACAAATATAAATTATTTCGAGCATCAGATGGTGATATAATATTATCAGAACTGGAAAATGTATAATATTTGATCCCTTTATTGGTTGCAGTAGACTTTCAAGGTATTGATACTTTGGTTGATAAAGTGATTTAGAATAAACATATACGTTTTCAAACTTTAAACCATTAGGATGTTCTATCAGCCCAATCATAACGTTGGTTTTACCGCAATTTGATGGACCAACAACTAGACATCGAATAGAGGTGCCTTGTTTTTGGCTAAATTGGCAAAGTCATTATTGTTTCAGTAAATTATTTTTCACAACATGATATATATATATATATATATATATATATATAGAAACGGCGAGTATATAAAGAATCATTAATTCATAATATTTTATTTATTTACTGCACAGCTTGAGAGGATAGTTGTCCGCTAATGATTATATATAATAATAATTCTAAAACTACTGGGAACGGACTATTAAATACTGTAATTAACAATTTACCATTTGAAGCGCATATTCCGGGTTACAAATTTTGCGGTCCGGGTACAAAACTAATCAAACGGTTAGCTCGGGAGACAAGGAATAAACAAGTTAGATGAGGCTTGTAAGGAGCACGATATTGCATACACCAAAGAAAAGGATCTATCTAAACGTCATCAAGCAGATTCGAAGTTAGCTCAGTTAGCTACAGAAAGACTAAATTCTGGTGACTCGTCTTTAGGTGAAAAAGTAGCAGCATTTGGAGTAGCTACCGCAATGAAAGCTAAAGTAAAACTTGGTATGGGTGCCTGTGCATCACTGAGAACAAAAATATCAATAAAATAAGAAAACTGATAAAGAAACGTAAAATAAGAAGTACGCTAGGTATTAAAAGTATTATCAAACAAGCACGTACAGCTTTAAAAAGACTAAAGGATCTAATATTATGGATGCAATCAACATAGCAATTAAGGCCGCCAATACAGCAAAACAAAAGAAGCATATTAAATCAGCTCGTATTATATCAATTCCTAAAACAGGAGGTTTTCTACCACTAATACCAATTTTGCAGGCCTAAGCGCTCTTGGTACTCTTACTGGAGGTGCAGCTGCTGTTGCAAAAGCAGTTTCAGATACTAAAATAGCTAAGGAACAACTAGCGGAAAAACAACGTCATAACAAGGCAATGGAGGACATTGCAGTCGGAAACGGCATGTACATCAAACCTTATAAAAAGGTTTTGGTCTTTTTAGCCCTGCAAAACCTCAAAGGAACGCAACTTGATTTTACCTAATCGAGCACTAAGCAATGTAGAATTAATAAAGTTTGTTAAGCAATTAGAAGTACCATATTTCCGTGGAGTGTTCATGAGAAACAATCTTCCCAAGAAAGTTAATTTAAAAGAATGTGGTATAATTAATTTAGATGGAATAGAAGGTTTAGGCACGCATTGGACCTCTTACAAAAAGTACGGTAGTAGCGCTATTTACTATGACAGCTACGGAAACCTGCGACCGCCAACAGAGTTGATAAGTTATTTGAATAGCGGGGTAAATGTAAAATTCTTTATAACATTAACCAAGAACAATCGTACGGTACTGTGTTTTGCGGTCATTTATGCTTACAATTTCTAAGTAGTGCATAGAACTGCGTACGAAGTTGTTATGTCGTACACTTTTACTCTAACGGGAAACACTTCAGTTTTAACAAGCAATTTTAATCCGCCTATAAACTTGGATAATGATTCGGAGTACGTATTAGGATTAACAAATTTTGAGTCTTATAACACAATTCCAAACATAGAAAAAGGAATAAATAATAAATTTTATTATGGATCTAACGGAGAATTCATAGAAATACCTGAAGGTGCTTATGAGATTAGAGAAATTAATAAATATCTTCAAAAGCTTTAGGTGATAAAAGATGGCGTGGTCGTATGGATCAATCACGAAGCGCTAGAAAGACGCCAATGTATATAGAAATTACAGCTGACAATAATACACTTAAATGTAGTATTAAATGTAGTCTAGATGTGGATTTTACCAAAAGGATTCAATTGGTTCTCTACTTGGTTTCAATCCGTGAAAATTGCTAGCATTTGTCACGCATCAAGCAGACTACGCGATCAACATTTGTAAAGTGAATGCAGTTTTAATCGATTGTAATATTGCAAGTGGATCGATCCTATTTAAATAGTAAACCAGCCCATGTAATACACGAATTTTTCCTCAAGTACCTGCAGGTTTTAAAATTGTCGAGTGTCCACCTACGATTATATATCTACCAATCAGGTCACGTATAATAAATGAAATAATAGTTAAAGTGTTAGATCAAGATGGAAATTTAGTTAATTTCAGAGGAGAACTGCTAACTGTAAGGTTGCATTTAAAAAATCTGCAATAGCCATGGGTATTAAGTATAATGCACGCAACATGTCAAGAATTGATATAAATGCTGGAAATTTCAAAGCAATCGACACTCGATTGATTGTTTCAAGACCGCTAACAACACAAAACCGGCAGTTTCTACAATCGTTAGGACTGCATTTAATTAAAAAAGTAGAATGAATAGTGAAATACTGAACGTGCGTGAAAAGTTTACTTCGACAATGCAATTGTTAATATTGAAAAACATACTCATCAACCTTATGCTAACACATCTTTAAACAATAATGATGAAATTCGAATCCTATACAACAACAAGATGTATACACCTTACCATCAAAGAGCATGCTGTACATAGAAGGCAAATTAATTAAAACAGATGGAACACCGTCTCAGACAGCAAAGTTTGTAAATAATGGAATTTTGCTGCTTTTGATGAAATTAGATATGAGATTGGTGGTATCATTGTAGATCGTGTTCGGAATCCTGGATTAACGTCTATAATGAAGGGATATGTTTCATATAATAGCAATCAAAGTAAACATTTACAAAACGCTGGGTGGTTTCCTATGGATGATTCACAAATAGTTGATGCTAATGGGAATTTTAATGTTGCAATAAACCTTTCAATGGTTCTCGGATTATGCGAAGATTTTAAAAATTATTTTAAACCTCCGTCATGAGTTAGTCTTACTACGTTCTAGTTTTGATACTAATGCTATAATTAATCCTACACCCGATGAAGAAATAAAAGTTGTTTTAAACAAAGTTTTATGGAAAATGCCGCATGTAGCCGTTGATGATACTCAACGAATTAATTTAATAGAATGCGTTGCACAAAATCAGGATTTGCATATTCCGTTTAGAGGATGGGAGTTGCATGAATATCAACTTCTACAAAAACGCAACGTCATACATGGAACATTAAAACAACAACACAATTAGAAAAACCAAGATTTGTGATTGTTGGTTTCAAACCAACCGAAAAATAGATACATGAGCAACTACAGTCGTTTTGATCATTGCTATTTAACCAACATGAAACTATATTTAAATTCAGAAATTTTCCCGTACGATAACTTAAATTTGAGGTTCGAGAATAAACAGACTGCGTTGTTATATGAGATGTATGCTCAGTTTCAGCAATCATACTACGAAAAGGAAAATGAGCCACTTTTAATCCTGAAGATTTACGAAGTATTGCACCATTAGTAGTCATAGATTGTTCTAGACAAAACGAAGCGTTAAAATCTGGTACTGTCGATATTAGATTAGAATTTGAAACTAGCAGAAACGTTTTGCCAAATACATCTTGTCATTGCCTTATACTTCATGATAAGATAGTCAAATACAATCCACTCTCAAACAGCATAAGAATATTATAATTACTTTATTATTATTACTGTACCTTTACAAATTATGAAAAAACAATAAATCATTTAGCAATCACAGTCTATTTATTAATATTTTTACATGTTTTACAATATCTTTTACATGTTTGAATTATTAAGTGATTTAGTAAACAGCCATAAACATTGACAATTTTAAATTAAAGTTTTGTTATACATTTCTCAAATAAACTAACTGGTATGTTATTAACAAACTGGATTTTTTTAAACAGAACGGTTACTACTACTACTACTATATATAGTTCAAAACTCGGGCAGATTGAAAGGTATCCTATTTTAGATACATCCAAAAAAAACGAAAATCGGTGTACTTGTGCAGGTATAAACATAACACTGAAGTTTTATAACTAAAAATATTATATGTTAATCTAGATAAAATAAATTGCATTCTTTATTTGAGCCAGTGGTTGAAGCTTTACAAGTCATCTCTTATGTATAGTTATACCCCAAGGTTTAGTATCAGTGGTTAAGGTACTAAGAATTCTTTTATCATCACTTGGATTAAGAACAATTTTGTTTTGTTTAATAGTAAAGACATCATGTTTGACTGATCTAATTAAACATTGCTGTTTCTGTACAGTCTGTTTATAAAACAAAGCATTCTTATAATCATCAAAAGAAATTTGCTTAATACTTGCTAAGGAAGATCCTTCGACTTTTTATTATCCTATCCTGAACTCTGTACGTGTACATTTTAGATCTAAGTCCTACAAACTCTAGCATGATGTCACCATTGTTTTCATCTTTCATAATACCAGGAACTTTTTATTTGATAATGGAATATGATATTTGTTATGAGGTCGTAATCGAAGTATCAAATCTATGAATATCTTGTTTGATATAAGAGTAAATATCTTCAACGCTAAACTCGTATATCAAACTATCCGTATCTGTGTACAGCAGCTTTGCTTTGTTAGCAAATTGCGATTTTATATAACTATAGTGAAATTCATATAAATAGGTTTTTGAAATATCTAGAATAGAGAAACCTACATAAATGGGTTTGTTTAAGTAAACCTCTAATTTATTCATTTCTATTAAGACTAGATCTTTGTCTAACACAGTGCAACTATGAAAATTAGGCTTCGCTATGTAACTACGAGCTCCAAACCGTCCTTCCCATTTGGTCACTAATTTCACATCTTTCCTTTTCCGTACGTTTTCCATCATCTTTCCATAAACCGAATTTATCATATTTTTATAAAAGCATATATCGAAACTGTTTTTGACTGTTGTCTTAATTTCGTATTCAAATCAATGTATTCTTTTAACCAAGGAGCTTGTTTAAACCGAAGAACCTTATGAATCTTTTCAGTTCTAAACCGTAGCTTAAATACATTTTAAATTCTTGTAGTGAATAATATAGTTGAGTTTTGGATATAAAGTTGTAAGTAATTTCTTTAAGTTTGATTTATTAGAAGGTACTGGTGGTATCATATGTTCAGGCGCTAAAGGTAAGTCACTGTGAATTTCATGTAAAGATACTGGATAGTGTAAATCGCATTCAAAAATATATCTACATCAGAATCATCAGGAATATTAAGTATGTCTAAACGTACTATATCTGGACTGGTACCATCTAAAATTCAAATTCTCCATATGGAAGATATTCAGACATTGCAGCCCCATATAAATTATTAACATCAAAATACATTAAATATTTAGAATCGAAATTTGGATCATAATCTGCATTCATATATTTGTTATTTGCTTTAGCATATCTATTCGAACATTGAGAAACACCGCCACGAATTCCCCGTTCTAAAAACATTATTTTTCAATATCAGTAAGCAGCTCGAGTTTAACGTTCGTCGTTTTAACATCGCATCTAGAGCTAAACCAGGAGCCGTAAAGTAGTGAAGCGGATCTAACTTATACGTGAACATACAAGTTTTTCTAAAGTTTTCAAATATATCAGACAAGAGCAGTACATCTGTTTTTAAATATAGGTCTGAATAGTCCCTAGTGTTTTTATATTAAATGTTTGCCAAACGTGTTTAGCATGATTGTAGTCTTCATCTGAGATTTCTTCATTGCGCAAACGATTAAAGAATGCTGTTTTACAGGGTAAATCGGTTTCATTGAGCCTATCCCAAGAGTTAATGTAATCATAGGAAATATACCTTTACGCGTAAGTAACTGAAACTCATTATCGGTGTTACAATTTTCCTGGTGATGGATTTTTATTATCATCTAAGTATGAAGCTAATTTTTCGATGCTAGATGCCATAAACCTGAATGAATCGATAAATCTAAAAGTAACTTTCGTACCATTTACATATTTTGTAAAAGATATGTATTTTCCTTATTTATTGGTAGAATTCTTACCAAACCTGAAAACCATAACGCAATTTTTTTAATAATGAAATGCGAATCGTAGCCTGATAAGTTATGAAAAACTACCGGTATCATATAAAAATTATGATAATTGATGTTGCAATCTTGATGAGCCGCTCCTCGAAATTCACCTGTAAAGTGGCAGTGATCGCGAACTCTAATATCATCTATACTAAAAGGTTTATTGCAAATGTGACAGTGAAGGGCAAATTTAAATGCTAACTTTTGTTCTTCTGTTAAAGGATTCATAGGTTTTGGGTTACAGAAAATTTTATTAGTCGTTTCTGAAATCAGTTTCAATTGAGCAACAAACCATTCTATACAATCCTTTCCGCGATACAATTGAAATTTGGAATATTTATTATCATACGAGCATTTCAAATAATACGCTACACTAAAGGGTATATGCCTTTGGTAAGAGACTGTGTTTATATTACCTCCGACTCATTGCATGGTTCTAATATACATTCGAGATCTGCATAAACTACAAATGATACTTTTTCTTGATAGTGGAAATGTTTAAACGTTAGATACTTTTCAGATTCTTCGGGTAATCTTATTGAGCAAGTATTCTGTTTTTCGCAATAATTCGAATGACGCTTAAGTAATGCTGCTGTACTAAAATTATTTAAACATCTATAACAAAAAAATTTTCTATGTTCATGTGAAGACAACTGTTTTGCAAATAATTTTGACATATCCTTAATCCAAGTAAAATGAAAGTGATTCTCATTAGCATTTGTCGGACGAGAATATTGTAAGGAATCATTATTTAAAACTAACAGATTAATAGGTTCAATTTTTTTAAAATTTTCACTTAAACAAAATGGTAGTATTTTAGTATTTTCTATACAATATAGGTTAATTGCGAGATTGTTAAGCTTCTCAATTTTTTTTATGTCTTTTAATGCGATTGGAAACTGAATTGAATTGTAGCGTAATACTGTATCAAAATGTGGATAGCTAGATATTCTCTGACTATTTTGTTTAGCAGGATATAAAGCGGAAACCAAGCTCCAAAGAATGCAATGTTGATCGTTATTTATTACATTTACCACAGCTTTTTTTTTTTATAAAGTCCGGAACCGGTACAAACGTTGAACACCCTCCTTTAAGTGGATCATGATTGTTTATATTTACCTTCAAGTGTAAAACTTCTTGGATTGCCCAACCAGAATCTTTCTCGCAAAATTCTTCTAATCGCTTCGAAATCTTGTTCAATACGTTCTCCTTATACCACAGCTTGAGATTGGTATTTATATCGATGTGACGATTTGCAGTAGGAAACGTTTTCAAATCTATTTCACCAGTTGTAGGCTTAACAAAGTTAGCGGCAAATATTACATTAACTTTCAACATTGACTTTTTTAAGCAAGCAACAATCTTGCGTTTAAAACTAGCGAACGCCTTGTCTAAGAACACTAGAGGATCTCTATAATTTAAATTGGTAATAAGTCCCGTAATTATTCGACTTCCAAAACATGATTGTACATCATGCCAAATCAAATTTTTCGAGTATGACCTCTAGTAAGCGTTGCATCAACACCTTTACCACGATATTCCAAAGTACGTTTCAAGTGCCTCAATCGTACAAGGTAGCTTTTAAGATTTGCTAAATTAGATTCCAGCCTACTAGGATTTTCTTGTTGATTGTCTTCGTATACCTTATTTTTAATAGCAAGCTTCAATATACTAATATTTGCTTTGATAATTAAAATGTGTTTCGTTATTTCATTCACTGATTTAATTAGATTCCGCATTTTACAGTTAATCTCAAAATTGAGCTACTAATCTCGGATACGGTTTCAGCATTCATGATTCTATATAAAATCAAAATACACTACTTAATAATACAAGTATTTTTCTATTTATTATTTATATAAAATATCATCTGACGTAAGCAAAACAACTGCAAAAGGTTCATTCATCTGAGTTTACGGAAAACGCGTAAGCAAAACAACTGTAAAAGAAAATAGCATACAAATCAAATAATTGCATAACGAATTGCTTGAATGCAATTGTTAAAAATCCCTTTATTTACGTTTTTATTCAAGACGATTTTCAAGCTTGAGTTGTGCATGCAAAAAATTGCACAGTTGCATTCAGTACGTGTCTATAATAAATAAATTCGCTATGCAAGCAATTCCAATATTTACATACCGAATGCAAACTCTGGCAAAACAACTGCAAAAGGAATGCATTCATCATCATTTCATTTCCTTAATGCTTTTAAAAATGTTTTATACGACTTTGATTTTATTATGTGACAGAAAAATTACATTATCATTACGGCTATTTTTATGATACATTAAATATTTTAAATAAAAACAAAGCAAATTTGAAAAAATGTTCTCAGATTAAACCTTCATTTTAATAATGTTCACACTATGGTTTTAAAAAAGTTTTATCATTTGATTTTATTATATTAACAGTACCTTTAAAGAATTTTTTTACCTATTATATATGCAAAATTTTTATAATCAAAAACTTATTTATAAAAATTCTACTTAAAGATTTAATTGCATTGCATTATTTTTAAAAACGAAAAAAATCTGAAGAAAAACATTTTCAAAGTTGCTTGAATTTTGTTAATTTTTTATAAAATAAATTTGTAGCAGTAATTAAAAAAATTAATTCTAATTTATTTTATTATGCGTTTTGCAATTTTTGTTTTCAGTAATTGAAGAAAATCATTATTTCTGCTGAATTTTTAAAAAATTTTTATAAATATAAATTATACAGCGTAATTAAAAACGAAATTAATCTAATTTAGGTTTTTATTATGGCTTCATTGCAATTTCTTTTTCAGTCAATGAATCTAATTCATTATTTCTGCTGAGCAGTACCTTTAAAAAAATTTCTTATACAGCATAATTATGTCAGCGGTAATCTAAAACGAAATTAATTAATTTTAGGTTTTATTATTTGCATATAATTATTTCGTTAATACTTTTTTTCATTAGAATAATTACAGAGCTGAATTTTTAAAAACATGCAAATTTTAAATTAAAACGAAATTAATCTAATTTAGGTTTTATTATGCGCCTTCTTGCAATTTTCTGTTTTCAGTCAATGAATGTAATTCATTATTTCTGCTGAGCAGTACCTTTAAAAATTTCTTATACAGCAATAAGTTATGTCAGCGGTAATTTAAAATGAAATTAATCTAATTTAGGTTTTATTATGTGCATTCATTGCAATTTCTTTTCAGTCAATGAATCTAATTCATTATTTCTTTGCTGAGCAGGGTAATTTAAAAAATTTCTTATACAGCATTAAGTTTATGTCAGCGGTAATCTAAAACGAAATTAATTAATTTTAGGGTTTTATTATTATGTGCATTCATTTCAATTTCTTTTTCAGACAATGAAACTAATTCATTATTTCTGCTGAGGTATAATTATATTCGCTTACATACTGTTTTGTTCATTAGAATAGATTACAGAGCTGAATTTTTCAGAAAACGATGCAAATTTTTAATTTTTAACAGATCAGTTTATTATTTAATATAAATACTTCACGTAGATTTTACCAACAGTATTCAATCAGATCTCTTGTATAATTATTAGTTACTATTACTAGCAACTTTTAAAAAATGAGTAACTTGTCATCAATCAAAATTGTAATAATACCAACGTAAAAGTTCTAGAGCAATTTATATTACATTCTGACGAAGACGTGATTAAAGAAGTTTTCGGCTGTTCTTCGCCTCAATTCAACACTGATGCTATTTTTGATAGTGACGTAATAGATATATCACGGTAAGTGCTTTTCACATTTATACATGTGTTTTTAAAACAGTACTAATTTATAAGTTACATTAGATCAAAACCATTCTGGAAATTCTGAGGCTATCGTAGGATCGTTGACACACTCTGGTCCTCTCAGAAACATCAGGTAGTATACAAAAGAAAAGGTGAACCTACAATAATCTTTTATGTTATGCTCACAGATCAGGCAAAAACACGTTGACTATGAAAAGTTATGTACAGAATCTAATATGGCTGTTTGCGGTGAAGATGACAAATCCTACGAAGATGACACAGTAGAGTTGCTTAACGCATTTAAAAAGCGTGGAGAGAAGCTACTGCGTCGTATAGATTTGGAACTAGAAATAATAAAGCAAAAAAGAGAGGAACTAACAGCGAGGGAGCAGCAGATACTTCAAGAACGGGAGTTAATAAATACTTTTCATTTATAAATAGTTAGATCAAAATATTCAACAATTTGTAAAATAAAAAGTATTTTATAAAAGTTTTCTTTTGAAACAAGACTTTCTCTAAACAAGGTAGTAAACTCAAAGTAAAACGCACATAAATCAGAACCCACTTTAATTTAATACATCATTCTTTATACAATCGACTTAGATGTGTTATAATAATAAACTAATTTCTTAAATTAGTGACATATTATTCTGAAAATTCTATGTTGACAGTTAGACCGATCGATCCCTTACTAGTTATGTATACGTGTTTGTTCGAGCCAATACTTTCATTTAATTGTTTCACTCCATGTGCTTGAAGGTATTCAAAATATCTCAATGGCAATATACTCTTGAACTCTTCTGTTTCCACTAATACTCTTTCTCCATATTTTGTCTTGATTGTTTCCACTTTTAAAACTTCAAACCTCTTATTCACTACAAGATCTTTTGAATTTACATAAGGTTTGCGATATGTGGTTTTATTAAGAGTATTAAAATCCATATTGCTTTTCTTTGACTAATTAAATTAATATTAGGAGCAATCTCCTTATATAGCAGATTACCACCATCTGCGTACTTTGCCAACCCACTTTTCAACCTATCACAAGAGTGAACTCATTTTGAATTAAAACCGGCCCATGTGTTTTGCAGCCTCTAAACATAAATCAGAAACCACTTTAATTAAAACACAATTGACTTGAATGCGATATTTTTTGCATCTGTCATACTGTCTCGCTAGAAAACCAAATTCAAAACATCTAACACATTTTTTGCACTTACATTTTTCAACATACGTGTGTTACATTGAAAGTAATATAACGCCGATCCTAATTCAAAACCACGTGTAACTTCTCGCTAGAAAACCGAATTCAAAACAGCTAACACATTCTTCTCTGCACTTACATTTTTTCAACATACGTGTGTGTTTCATTGAAAGTAATATAAAGCCGTCCTAATTCAAAACGTGACAGACGTATTTTTACATTGAAAGTATAGAAGAATTCATGTTTTCACAACTATTTTACATTCAAATGTTTTCACAACTATTTTACATTGAAATTATATAGGGCCGATCCTAATTCAAAACGTGACAGACGTATTTTACACATGGAAAATACGTCTGTCGCGTTTTGAATTAGGACCGGCCCTATTACCTACTATCGTGGATCGGTTGGAGTAGGAGATATGGTCGGGAATGTCCGTGATGTGTGTCTGCCAGTGGTGTCATTATCCCATTGGTTTTTCCATGTGTATGTTAGTGAATCATTTATTAGGTTTATTATGTTTGTCCTTGTCATTGTTTCTTATTCTGCGGGTAGAAGAGTGCGGTCATGTAATTGTATTGGTCTTTTGTTCTTAAGGTTGCGGATTTGGACTTTGGATTGGAGCAGGATATTTAGAGGTGGTTGTTTCGGGATAGTGTATAATGCAGAGGTGGGAGAGGTTCTAAATGCTCTTGTAGAAAATAATAGGAAAGGTCTTATAATTGGATTTAGGTTTCTTCGGAAATGGGGTGTTGCTAACGGGTACCAGGAATCAATTGCATAGCTTGGGATAGGTATAATTATTTGCTGAAGTATTAATTTACGAGTGGGACACGAGTGGGACGAGTCAGTTCTGTGGATTTTGGTATGGATTGATATATATTGTTTAGGATTGATTTTGTTTTGAATCGGAGATATAATAGATGAGCGTGCATTTTGAGTCGGGATTCTTTTTGGACACCAAGGTACTTAGTTGATTCGAAAAAGGTTAGGGGTGTATTAAAGAAGTGAATTGTAGGGGCTCGTTGGAGTTGGCTTTCTATTGTGGTTGTCTGGTTTGTGGAAAGGGATGGTATGTAGGAGGCATCTATTGTCAGATCTGTGATAATAATGGCTGAGGTATGGTTAGGATCTGATGGGACAGGATGGTTGTATAATCTAGCATATGGGGTAAGTGATGGGATTTTGTTATTAATCAGGTGAGGTTTTTGTACTAAGGCTATGGAAATGTGATTTTCAGCAAGGGATTTGGTGAATTCAAGGGTGGCTGATCGGGAATGTTGGAGGTTGATTTGTATGACATAAAGGGATAGGTATCTGTGGGGTGAGTCATACGTCCGTTTCCTTTGTAAAAGAGTTTAAAGTCCATAGTCTATGCGTCTTTTACAGATGTCTAAGGCTTGTTTATAAACTGGGCAATCGGGGCTACTCACAGGGTGGTCGTGTGGTTTGTTTATTCTTAGACAGTTCGTGCAAGTGGGGGCGGCTGTTGTTGGTCTGGTGCAGTCTCGTATTGTGTGTTATCCGGAACACCTGCCACAGGATACCTGGGACCGACAGACCTTCGCTGAGTGGCCGAACCTCTGACGGTTGTAGCACCTGGTGACAGATACTAGAGTAGTAGGATACAGGCATTCTAGGACAGCGCCGCCGCCGCCGCCGCCGCCGCTACCGCCGCCGCCCTGGACCAAAAAGTTTTCTTCGACTAACCATTTTTCATCTTTCGAGATAAATATATCTTAAATTTTTCATCTTTCGAGATAAATGAGCATCCTCATTTCCACACACGAGGTAAACCTATTTTTAAGATTTTTTACCGCTAACATTCTGAACCAAATAGTTTTCTTCAAGATAAACCTATCATGTTTGGTATTAATTAATATTAGAATTTTCTCAGTTTCCCGAATTTCTAAGAATTTTTCAGATAGCGCCATCTCCCAGAGAGCTACCCTAATTTTAAGATTTCTTACCTGTAGCGACTTTTGAGCGTTCTTATAAATTTTTTTAGTCATGCGATACATCTTGTTAGTCTAAAATTTTACGCAGAATTCGAATCTGTAAACAGATTTAATATCCGACCACGACCTGTAAAGTTATACCCCTTTAAAGTCCGGAACCTCTAAATTTTGCTCTTTGCTCTATAAGCAAAACTAACAATTAGTTTTCTTCGTCTAACCAATGCATCCTTCGCGATAAACGTATCTTGTTTGGTATCAATTAATATTAGAATTTTCTCAGCTACCCAAATCTTTAGGAATTTTTCAGATAGCGCTATCTCCCAGAGAGCTACCCTGATTTTAAGATTTCTTACCAAGATCAATTCCTAATCACCTCTCCTTTTTAATATCTACAGTCCTTTAACCAATACAAAGAAATAAGCATACAAAATTTTAATAACTTATTTACAGTTTAATAAACTAATCATTCCAATGTAATGTGTTTTAAATATATAAATGGGAAGGTCGACTTTTGGTGTAATGATCGCGTGGTTAATAATTAAGAAAGCGCATTTTGCTTGTATGAAATCTATGGAATTTCTCCTGTAATGAAAAGAAGAATCCATTCGTAATTGAAAATGCGTGTCACTTACCTTCAGCCAAATGAAGTTTTAATATAGCAAAATATTTAAATTCAATATTTTCGAAACTTCCAATGTAGCATTAATTTTATAGCATTAATTTGTAATTATTTGTAATCCAGCAAATATTCTAGATTCTTAATGATCATGTGAATCACATGTGAAAGCTGTATATAATTTCTTCTCCAAACAAATGCGGTTATTACAATAGGAAAGTACGCTAAATGCAAGTCAATTAATAGCAATTTAATAGTGTTTACTGACCTACCTTAATTGTTTGTACAAGGAAACACAATAAAATATATACAAATATAGTAACTACCTTATATATTTATGCCCCATGTGTAGGTTGCTGTACTATTAGGACCAGGGTATGCAGACTTTAACACCTCCATATCGCACGCTTTACACAGATGTTGGTTGTTTCGTACAAGACCCTTTAACAGCTGGCGGAGCTGAACGTTTACTGCTTAATGAAATACCGTGCTGTTTTTCCTTGTGTCGCTGTAAGCTATTCTTGTAAAAGCAATACTGCAAGACCCAGACTTTAAGTACTTTGCTGCCGACGGATGTATAAGCTTAACCGTGGACGATGTTACACCACGACATTAAATGGCAGGCTTAAATATTTTTTTTGGAAACAATCGAAGATTGCCGAAGACACTCGAAGAGTACACAAACGCGGTCACTAAACCACAATTAATAATCGCCTTTATAGGTTTAACATTTCTACCATTACCCAATAACTGGTGCTAGTACATGGAAACTTTAATTTCTTATTGGAGAGAACTTATTCTCCACGCAGCTGCGTAGTTGCATACCCACCCTTTTGGGGATATATGCTCGTTATAGGTTGTAAGTCCCTCGGTTTTACTTAACTACACTTTGTGAGATCCCTTTAATCTTTTTAATCGCGTCCTTCTCGCGTACAATACAGTAGGACTTAGCCTTACTACCTACAAATTCTAACACCAAGTCACCGTTAAACTCGTCTTTAAATTTCCCACAACTTTTGTTAACATGCGGTAAATTGTGTTTATTATTTGCGGGTACACCACTTTAAACCTAAAAATAAAAACAGGATAGTTTAATACGTCTATTAATAATTTATGGTAATGTTGGCGATACAAATATGTAAAACAAACTTTATCAAGAAAATATAATGTTTTAATAGAATACATACATGTATTGATAACATCTATAAACCGCTGTGGTAACCAGAGTCTGGCGAATCTGGGATAAAATTTAACATTTGCCAAGCGATTGCCTTGCAGTTGCATCTTTTAAGTACTGAATGGGAAACATTTAATAAGTTCCAACACTGTCAAGTAATTTAAATTGCTGCAATCATTAGACAGAGAAATACTGGCACTGCTCTCTCCCTCTAATAACGTTTGAACCCTTCCCTCCGTCGTATTTCCACATACTTTTTATATCACCAACAAATTTTTCGTAAAATTCTGGAAAGTTTCTACACCTTAACTCAGCCATTTTAAAACAGATCAACTCGCAAATTTAATAGCTTGATGCACCACGCAGGTAGCACAAAACATTCCCATCTTTCGTAATTCCATATTATATAAATTCTCTTTTTCAAAATTGTTCAACAGCCATATACTTCTATTAAAGGCTGTGCTCAGCTGCAATTTGAAATCTTGATCCAATTGTATGTCAACAACATCGTTTCCAGTAGTCAAACCATTTAATCTGACTTGTTTTGAGTCTTGAGCAAATTGGGAATTTGAAATTCCACTTGAAAAGTACACAATTTCTTCCAATCGAAGTAAGAGAATGTTATCGTAGAATCAGCACAATACCACTACAGCAAATAACTTGGATGGAGGTTGAAGACCACCATATAAATCAAAACCAACTTCTAATATATGGTGGTGATAATTTGGAGGAAATTCGCCTAACCTATAGGTTGACTTATCAACTAGTTGGTTGATATTTAATTGTGGTACCCATCACTTGTAACGTCAACACAAGAAAAATCCATCTTTAATTTATAATTTTAATCAAACTCGAAATACTTTGACGACTAATGCACTGGAACATGGCTCCGCCTTTTATGCCGATGGTCGAGCGTGGGTTTATTATATTAGTTGGCGTTATATGCAAGTCTTGACTGGAAAAGTGACGTGTATAATTGTTTATAGTGGGTTTTACCTGTATGTAAACCACCAACGCCATTTTAGAATTATTAAACAAAATTACTCTTAGCAGTATTTTTAATATACCATCGTGTAAGATTTCAATTATTATTGTGTTTTCCTCATTCTCAAATCCCTCGGAATTTTTCAAATCGAATGACCCTTACTGATTTTCAGATTAACCTTTTGCAAGCACCGTATATAATTCACCTTTAATCTATTTCTAAACTGTTCGCTCTGTCTTTTGAGATAAACCCTGTGTGTCCCACAATCGACTTCCTTTCCACCCCAAACACGTTGACACTGATGTTGTTTAATTCCTCGAACCGGAGTATATCCTTTATGGATATCGGGAACGCAGTCCTGTCAAATTGAGAATGGTGCTGTAATTAGCTACCGACCCTTTGCGGATTGTGAACACTGGGGTAGAGCGCAGCTATCACGCACCAGGCAAAGCATGCGTTATCGTCATTTTGTATATTAATAACAGCTCTGGTGTTTCGAACCCATTTGGGGAGCTCTATGAGGGATCCACGCAAAGGGTTGTACTTGTTTACATTAATTCCGACAACGCCTGTTTCCGACTCCATCCTAAAACTTACAAATTAGAAAAAATCAATAATTGTAGAAACTAACCTGAATCACGCTCCTAGAACTCCTCTGACTTAGCTGACATCCTCTCCACAAAGGAATTGTAGATCTCCCTAGGTTACTGGAGGAGGTGACCACAACATTTAGTGTTGAAAGATTTAACATCCTCTACACTGTCCATCTTGGTTAGCCACTAATTAGGTAGTTTACTTTTAAATTAGGAGAAACCCAGCGTCGTTTAACCTTGAGTAAATTTAACCAGTCTATTCACGTCGGTGAAAATCAATTAACTTCTTGCTTACGCGCTACATCTATAATTTGGTTATCAAACGAGAACAAAGTTAGACGGGGTAAATATTTATACATATTTTTCGAAATTGTGAAATTGGAATAGTCTGCATTTGCATTTTGATAAGTAAACATCGTAATAAAAATGAGCGGGGAAAGAATTATATCCTTAGATGCTATAAAATTTTAGAAGAAGTTGTCAAGGAGATGAAAAAGTTTATCAAACAATTCAACTAGCCAACATTTGAATGGTATGTCTAATGAATCTCTGGTAAATACTAAAATAGTTAAACCACAATGATAATGTTGATGCGAAAGATCAGAACATAGACTCCAAGTCAGACGTTTCTGACAGAAAAAGAAAGAGACAACTTAAATCGTATACAAAGAGGATTTAAATAAAGCCCTTGACGAAATAAACAAAGGATGGATTACCAGAAGCCTGAAATCTACAATGTTCCAAAAGCTACACCTATACGAAACTCAGATCAAACGAAAATCGTGGAAAATTTGGATATGTATACTACACTTGCCAATTAAAAGGAAAAAAGTGACTTTTGTGTGTGTGTGTATTAGTTTTAATGAAAAAAATATATTTCTATGTGAAGTGTACCTTTAAGTATTTGAATTGAAATATAAATATTTTCAAACGTTTTGGTTTTATTTATATATAATGGTATTGTTGGATACAAACTGGAAGCAACAGAATCTTGGTTTATGTAATATCAAGAAGTTGAACAAAAAAAAAAAAAACAAACAAAAGGTATGTTTCAAACACGTAGTTGTACTCATTTCTATTAAAATTAAATGTAGCGCTCTTTGTTATAATTCTTTTCATAAGAACTTAGATACCCATTTCAGTTGGTGGACATTTGAAAAATTCAAAATACCAATGTATGCTTTTAATTTTAAAACATAAACAAGCTAATATATACAAAATAATTTCTAAATTCAATCATTCATTTCTTATGATAACAGTTGTGGTGGTTAATTTTTTTTTTAAAACTTACAATTTAGTATATATTCCATTTGAATGTCTGCCAACAGTTTTATAAACCCCATCTCCTCGATATTTCCATAAAATCATCCAGATCCCGGGCATAGATAACACTGCAGTACAGTGCTGTATTGCTTCCTTGTATGACTGACACATAAGACATTTTCTCCTTCTATCGAAAAGCGTTGCCCACATTCTGCTTTTTTTACTCGTAGAGCATTGCGAAATCTTCGAATAACCTCCCCAAAGTCTTTATACATATTTGTTATATTGTCTCCTTAAACCGTATAATCAACAAATAATAACTTCTACGCGAACAGTCCTTTTATATGGGCTACTCCTATTCGGATATGTACTGATTACACCCGATTTGTGTGCACGCACGAAACAACCGGTATGGAATGTATTCTATGAACAAAATCATTACATTTCTTAAGAAAATGCTAAGGACTTTAAAATAATTATAACTCTTGTTAGACCTCTAGTCTCTAGATAAACGTTATTATTTTAGGTTGTGTCACTGTTTTCTAAATCAATTTCCCATACTTTTCCTAAACTATGCGTATCAATTGACGGTTATCTTTACTCCATAACCGACTTGTATATATTTTCGTATTCGTCTCTAGCTAACACGTCCGTATAATAAAGATGTACAGGCTCGTCGTCAACTGGTAACTTAATCTTTTTAAAAGCTAGCCTTTGTTTTCAACTTTAACGCTTGTTGTAGGAAAATTCTTTCCGCTATTCCTTGTGACTAGGAATCGGTGATTTTGCAAGGGATCAATCAATTGTTTGTGCACCTCATTGAATTTTGTAGAGATGTAGCGTCTCCCTTTTGTATGCCGCAAAGTTCTTTCGTACAGAATCCTGCATAAAATGAAGCTTACGTTTATTTACAATAAAATTGTTAACGTTCGTCATCATCGGACTCAGGATGGAACTAACTTTTTTTTTGAATAATGTCAAATATTTATATACTCGTCGAAATTCTTCCTATATCGACCATTATCCAAATCAAAATCTTTCACAACAATAAAATTATGTTTTGAGTCACCCCAACACTGTAAACACATTTCTTTAAATTTCGGATATGTCATGTCACCACTTATATGATCCGAAAAGATATGTCTGAGATTGGTTTCATCCTGTTTCCATAATGCGATTACATTGGCGTTATCTCTGAGTCTATGTTTTAAGGCACTAGCGTAAGTTTGACATAGATAGAACGAATCTATTGCTTTATGTCGGCCGAACGAGAAAAATTGAGTGATTTTGCTTTGCTCGTTTGCAGGTATATCATCGAAAACCGCAATTGAATCTTCTTTGGTATCCCTGGGTTCAATCAAATCCTCGTAATTTTCAAACTCATGGTATCCAATTCTTCTTTTAATGGTGTAAAACGTTTCTTAACAATTCGTATTTCATATAAACTTTTCAAAATACATACACATTTTGGAATCTAAGGCCGTTCTCGTGCAGGATCAGCGATATTAAAGCGTTGGTCTTCCCATAACTCGATGGTCCCACGAATATAGCTCGTATGTTGACGGGAACAATGGGCCATGTTTACCATCCTTTCTTGCACTAGCAATAGCAAAGTTATCATAATTCTGTATAGGTATTTTAACTTCTGGTATAACATCTATGGATGCATCGTTGGAATTATGTAATTTTTTCACGTTCTGCAACCTTTTAACATATCTGCATAACGTTGTTCTAGGTATATTATATTTTTTACTAGCAGCGTAGAAACTCGAGCCATCCAGGATATCCTCTGCTGCTTTTGTAATAGATTGTTTGGAGCACCACTGATTGCTTGAATGCGACATCTTTCGAAAAATGTCTTACTATAACTAAGCTCAACCCAAAACTACTTCCTTATATACCAAATTTAATCTCCCTGCTCACATAACCACATGACCATATGACCACATGACCATATGACCACATGACCATATGACCACATGATCACATGACCATATGATCACATGACCACATGTCCATATGACCACATGACCACATGACCATATGACCATATGACCTAATTGCTTTTTAATGAGTTTTCTCATTAAAACCCTTAACACTAATTGCTTTTAATGAGTTTTCCATTAAAAACCAAGTGTGGACCTAGGTTAGATAACAGAAAAAATTAATAGGTTAGGTGATCGCCGCGGCGCTCACCTAACCTATTAGAAGTAGATGGTTGTGTGTCAATGTGTGTAAGTGTTGAACTGAGCTTTACCTTTATTAGATCTTTTATTGATTCTTCAGCTGACTATAATTTGGTAATGACAATGTCGTGTAGATGTGAATTTTCTGTAGCGATAAGGGCCAGTTCTTCGAATTTAGCGATGATGTATGAAGCATTCGGTTTGCTGATCTTATAGCTGTCTTTTAATACGAACTCTGTAATGTCTATTTTAATGTCACTGATTCTCTTTAAAGTTTATGGTTGACGGTTGTTCCGTGTTGCAGTCTTCTTCTCGCGGTCTTTTAGATTTATTTTCAGAGACGTTAAATCCCACTGAGGATGTTCGAGATCGCGAAGGTGGTGAGTGTAACACCTTGAAGGGTGTTAACGCTTCCACCGATGGTGGCGGTGGTAGGGGTGTTAACGACAGTGTTGGTGTTGTTGATGTTTGAAGTTATTGACCTTAGTTTGTCTGGCTGGTCTCTTAGTGGAATGTGTTTTCAAACAAATGTTTGTTCGAAATTATCCCACATACACACACCTGGTTTTCAACGGACAACTCTAAGCGATTCTTAAAAGTTTGCATACTTGTACAGTTTATACAACAAAAAAAAACAACCAAATAATATATTTAATTTGGTTAAATTACTCTTCGGGGGTAACAAGTTAAATTATCTTACCCTCGCACTGTAATTTGTCGTTTAGAATGATTTTATTATAATAAATTACAATACAATTTCAATTGGAATTAAATGTTCAATTTAAATAAATTAAACTATTATCGGAGCGATATGAATACACGTCTTGCTCTTCTCTCGATCGTCAATCTTTGGCTGCTGAAAATTCAGGACTGAGAGCCAGCCACTACCGCACGTGCTCTTGTCATCGGCAGCCGGAAACCACAGGGCGCACACGCGGTAGTGTGTGTGTGTATTTACGTGTTGCGTATTTTGTTTTAAATGTTTGTGTGTTGTATTTTTGTGTGTGCGTGTATGTGTAGTGTGTTTATGGTGTGCTAATATTATTAAGTGTGCTCCCCTCTCAGCTCCAGCGTATCAGCGGCAAATCCAATGATCGAACATCCTGTGGGCAGCTTGATCCTAAAGATGATCTCATACAACAAGTTGCAGAATGTGGGACCAAAGCATGACCCCTGCGGGCATCCCCTTTCCACCTCGGGCTACAAAACGTCACCCGTAATTTCAACCTGTGCCAATCACCTCGAGAAATAACTCTTGACCATAGACATCAAGTTTTGTGGACAACCCCTACGAAATAACTCGCAAACGATTAATAACCACCAGGCAGCATCAAATGCTCCTGAAATGTCCAAAGCAACAACAACACTGTACTCTTTAGCATCTCTCGCTTTCTCAATTTCCCCGACATCAAACTCGAACGCGTCAATAGTCGACTTGCCCCCCATGAAACAAAACTGTCGATTACTAAAACCGCCGCTGTCTCTCACTAAGTGCTCAACGCGCTAATTGGACGATAGCTGCTCGGGTTTGACGCATACACCTTTTTAGGTTTAGGGACAAATTTCACATTATGAACTTTTGGGCAACGCGGAAATACACTCTTTTCTAAACAAAGATCAAACAATTCGGCAAAGACACACGGGCTAACAGGCACGCCTCCAGAGCTGCGTCTGAAGTGATTCCGTCATCCCCCGGTGCCTTGTTAGGGTTCATCCTTCTAAGAACCGTTACGATCTCGTAGGATTGCCTTATCGGCACCTGTTCCTGGCGCATCTGTAGCTTCCCGACGTACTAAATCGTGCGACCCTTCATCTCCCTCAAATTTATCCGATGGGAAGAATTTTCCTAGCAAATATTCCGCCGTGGTTAAAACCTTCCGTGTATTCGCCATTTGTTTTCTTTATATTACCGAGCGCGATTTTCTTTTGTCTTCCTCTTATTACGCGGTACGCGGTTCCCCATGGTTCTTTTTCGGAGTTACGTATGCGGAATTCTTTAAATTTATTTGTTCGCTTTTCTTCTATTAATATTTTATTTTTAAGGTTACTTTGATTATATTCGGTTCCCCGTTGTTCTCTTGTTTCTCCCGAGGCGCGTTGATAACGGTGCCTTAGGTTACGCGTTTCTGTCCGCTTGATGGTTAGTTCCCGGGCCCACCAGGGTACGCTGTCTTTAAATGTATTCTTTTGCGGCATGGAGTGCGACGACGCGTCTACTACCGCGTTGTTTAATTTTTTCGCGAGTGTTTCTATTTCGCCTGCCTCTCGGCAGTTTAATAGCTCATTCTCGAGCGCGAGGATGCTTTCTCCAAATTTTGTTTAAACCGTTTTTGCTTTTTTATTACAGAACCGCGGAAATATAGTTAGCTGCTCGCTTGCGCTTGCTTTTGTTTCAACATCTCATGTTATTAATTTATGCTCCGAGAGCGTTACCTCGTCCGACCTTAATTCCCAAATTACAAATAATCCGTAACATCTCGTGCGAGTCGTGCGAGACTGCAGTAATATCTATAAAACTATGCCCCTCAAACGAAGATGAATCATTAGTATTTATCACACTAAGATCCCATTCCGTCAAAAGATCAGCAACCTGCGAGCCTCTATCGTCTTCGTTAAGGCTACCTCATAACGGAGACTTGACATTAAAATCTCCCCCGATGATTAAATTTTTATTTTTGCCTATTTTAAGAAAGATGCCCTTTATTTGATAACTAAGTTCTCGGTTTGGGAATTTTTCCGCCGGGAATCAACCGGCAAAAGATACGCACTTATTACGTTGAACGTATTTAGTCCTGTTTTTATTTTGGCGGTTGTTAAGAACTCGTTTGACAAATTATTTAATATTATCCCGGCGCACGTCCCATTATTTATTATTATTATTCCGCTCTTCGTGTTCAAGACGGTACCCGCACCCCACCCCAACCTGTTATTTTGTGGCTATACAGGTGCGGTTTCTGTATAAGCCCGATGTCGATATTTTTCTCGCACAATAACTTTACAAAGTTATTCGTAGCTCCTTTGCCTTTCCCGAGATTTAGTTGCACAAATTTAATTTTCTTGCTTCTTTTAAATCTTTCTTTTTTTCACAGTCCATAATCGATGTTTCGTGTAATTGCGTTCTTCAGTCGTTGCATCGTGGGGCATCTGCTCGAGTTGGCGTGTATCGACCTTTGCACCACCGCCAGTTATGTTGTTTGCCCTTGCGGAAAGCACGCAGCAGGGGACTTCCGGCAATTCTTGAACTCATGCCCGGTCTCGTCACAGTTACTGCATTACTGTACCTTCTCCCTGCACTCCATCGATCTATGGCAGTACTCGTAGCACCGGAAGCCTGAGCCTGAGGTTAATAGCTTCAGCTAATAAGCGCCTACGAAGTGTGGAGGTCACTTCGAAAACGACGTTGGCGAAGGAATCCCTAGGCCCCTTTCCGCCAAACCTAAACTTCTCTCTCAGGTGGTCTTCTATCTTCAAATCGCTGAAGCGGGGATTTTGGCTCGCAATCAACCACACCAGCTCTTTCGCTTTCATCCCCTTCGATCTCCAGAAGAATAACCCGTAGACGCTTCTTCTCAATCATCTTCGCTACAAACTCTTTGCAGTGCCCGACGACCTTCGACTGCAATTTCTTTGCGTCTTCACGACCTGCACACTCAACTAAAACACCGCCCCTACGCGTCCGACCACAACAAACCCATTACGAACGGGATCGACCTTCTGCTTCAGGGTCGTCATCACGTCATCCTTCTGGCTTGGCGTCGAGTCTGCACTGCACCGACGCTCCCTGACTCTGCAAACCCTGGCATCCTGAAACAACAGAATTCTCCGCCGGACTTCCCCAGACAACACTAGCTTTCCCAGAATCACTAACAGAAAGTCGAAACGCCCTAACCATACCCATAAGCTGATTCGTTACGTCGCAGACATCATCCGCGGCGTGCCGAATCGCTTTCCTGTCGTCGACTACGATGGTGACAGAGGTCGTCGGCACTTGCGCCTTCCTTACCCTTAACTTCAAAAACTCCAGCTCACCGAGGTCGCTAGCAGCAACACTACCGTTGCTGCTAGTAGAGGGCAATTCCGGCGCCGCAACGACCGCATGAGTTTTTGACTCCTCCGACACGACCACTGCAGGCGCAAGCTCCTTCTCTAACCCCTAAACCTTCTCTCGAGTCCCTAAAATAACGTCCTTCAAGACGACCTTCAGCTTTTTCCCTCCAGCAGCTCCCTCAGCCTTCGACCTAGCAGACTCCGGCTGATCTCCCCTCTTCTTCATCGGCAACGGCTCTTCGTCTCGGTGGACCACCATGTTGACAAAACAAACGGCAAAAGAACAACGGGAGCAAACAAAAGACTCAGATCAAAAACGACGTGACCGTTTCGACGCTAAATAAACTGAATGCTAAAATGGAACGCTAAAAATCACAGACAACTGCGAGTGCAATTCAAAACACTGGTCCAAAAGAATGAACTGTAAACTATATTTATTTATTTAAATCTCAAACCGCCAAATCAAATTTCAAATTTATCAAAGAAACACTAAACGTCAAAATAACAACGAAGACAAAATAAAATCGTTAGCCCAACAAAAATACCCAGATTAAAATTTACCGTAAACAAAACTGTATTTATTTATTTAAATTTTTAAACCGCCAAATTAAATTTTAAATTTAAACAAGCTAATTACTTCTAAAAATCAAATTTATAAAATTAAATACGCAAACAAACAAACTAAACTGGCGTTATTAGGAAGCGGCACGGTAATGCACTTATCACTTATTAACTCACGATATTTTTCTCTGAGGGTTTCCAAGTTCTCCCTTAGGGTACCCCTTGCTTTTCTTGAGCCTAGAACTTGGTGGCGTCTCTTTATTTTATTTAGTTATGTATCAGTTCGAATTGTTGTTTTTGAAGTTAAAAAGAATTAAATTCAACTTACGTGAACCCACGGCCATTCCTCATAGCTCTACCCAAGGAATAGACCCCTAGCTTAGTCGGAAGACTGTCGATTTCTTTTTTGCCACAGGGACTTCGAATTTAGTTACGCTCATTCCTACCGAGAGTAAATAAAAAACGTAACACTCTTTCGGGGACCTGTCTTAGCCTGATTCTTCACTAAAGATCTTACTAATTTGGTTAAACCTATAGTTCTGTTCTTTAGCTTACTGAAACACCCAAGCCATTCTACCCGTTCTATAGTATCTTGGAACTTCTTCAAGGTGCAGGTCCGGTCAGAATGGGTGATTGGGTTAATGTATGTTTATCTTTCTTCCATTCATGTAAAGTTTATACAGAGAAAATTACATTGAAAATTCTATCTACCGGTGATCTTTGTCTGATACATGTAAAATCCCATCTTCCGCTGTTTTGTACTGCCGCAACCCTGTATTTGCACTGCTAACTATCTACAAGTATTTTTTAAAATAGCATAATAAATGTTTTCTCTTTAGAATGATGTGGTTATTCACTACAATTGCACGTTCAGTATTTGTTTCTGATAGAGAGTTAGAGCAATCTTTAGAACACCTATTAAAGCAACCTCATCTTTTTAATAACTACAAACAGCTAAGTCTAAAAATTATTAATACATTTTTAGAAAGAAAAAACTAAAGCGAATGTTCAAACAAGAATCCATTTTGTTTTAGGCACAACTGAGCCCGTTTTCGCTTATCATGAATAACGCGTTGAATTGTGCATCCTGCAAATATTTTCTTGAAGTTAGTTCAGTTTGTCTGCAGACCCTGTACTGCTAAGCGGTTAGCAAAATTATACCTTCAGCAGTTTTGCTGATTTACTGCGAGTTCAAAGTAATCCTGTTTTTACTTTGACTTCAAGTAATTCACTTTTTTAATCGATTGACTTAAATTGAATCGACAGCCACGTTGTTTTTAGTAGATTAACCTACAAAGTCGCATAGTTTTACTACTGGTATAATTTGGATGCTCCATGATAATTGCCCAAAATCGAATTCGTCCACTTAGCAACTGATGCGGGCGAGCGTCCAAGCAACTGCATTTGTATTCCGACCAATCTGTGAGTTTATAGGATCGCACATTACACAAAATTGTACCAAACCAATTAGATGCAATGATTGCATTAAGAGTTTACGTTTAGAGAACGAACACATTAAAAGCTGTATTAAATAGTAAACTTAACACAACTAAAAACAAATGGTGCAAGAGTATGAGTCGCTTATTACGCTAGCGTTTCCAGTTAACCCTGGTATGGTTGGAAACCAAAGTTAACAGAAAAGTCATTTTCGTTTCAAAATGCCTTCTTTTATAGCCAAAATAAATATATTTCACACGGCTGTGGAATTATAATTCAATTAAGAATGCGCAGTTTATTATCGTTGTTTCCTAGTCTAAGAATCGACCTATTTAATTCTGTTGTTAAAGTGAATGGAAGATTCCAGAACTAATTTAATCTGGATGCTATTTTATTGTATGATGCGTTGGTTTTTAACGCGAGTTACATATCCCTTAAATCCATATATATATATATATATATATATATATATATATATATATATATATATATATATATTGCTGTACTACTCCCTTTTAGTGGGTCGACCTATTTTTCTGTAATATCACGTGTCCTTACGTTGAGCGACCTATTTATTTTAATTGCTATAATACTAAATTAAATTATTGAACCACCATTTTAATCTTTCCTACAGCTTGTGATTATTTCCTCCTCCAGCTGTTTCTTAACGTTGCTATCAACTGGAGTTTATCATAAACAACTTTATCGACCAATGACAAAATTCAACAAGTTACCGCCTTTGCGGGTTATCTCTGCCCTACTTAATTTGTGGCTCCTCCTCTGTACTATTTCAATCTCATGACCTCGGCTAGCATATATTTGTAATTATAAAAATTCAGTAAGTTTGGATCCCATTTAATGAAACTAATGATTTATGTACAGCTTTGACGTTATTTACAATACATTTTCAAATTAATTCACCTTTATAAATTTCATTTATCAACAACCATTTAATTTGTACAAAAAAACCAAAGTCACCAAAGAAGACTCATTACCTTTACCAACAAATGTAGAATATTCTAAATCCGTTTTCTTATTATTATTTCAATACGTATTCAACCCTTTGTTGACTTGTTTACAAGCATATAATATTTAGCCAATTTGATATTAAAAATAAAATAAAATTCTTGTAGAAAAACAGATGCCTTATAACTAACAATCTGACCTGGTTTTATCTTTTGCGACGACGCTTCCATTAAAATTAATCTTCCCTAATTTTCGATTCCATTTAACTTATCACCATTATGGACCAACACCATTAAATTATAATTTTATACTTTAATCATTCTTGCCATAGACTTCAAATTTGTAATTCGTTCACCCTATACTTCAAGATTATGTTCTTCCTTTCGCCTCGACATTTAAATTGTTTTATTGTAATCTTTCTTAACATCAAGCATTCTGGCCTATTTTCCTCAGACCTCGAAGCCCTATTATTTTTATGTCTTAGTTTACGATTAATTCATAAAAATAATCCTACTTACGTTTTAAACGGTAATTTTCATATACACACTCATTTATTTCACTTTGTACCACTTGTTACGTATTATTCAGTATTACTGGCAATGCACTTGGGCCTTCATTGAGTTCAAAACTGACTTTCTTATCGCGGTGCTTGCTAATATAATTTCGAATCCCCACTGCATCCGTGGTGTGGTCTAGAACCTGTCGTTTGCTTCGGACCAATCAAATAATTTCATTTCGAATATTTTCTGATGTAATGCTCTGCGTTCGTTCATAATGCCCACCTGCCTGCAGGTGTCTTCACTATCAACATGCTGTATTTTGATAGAATAGTCGCCTTTCCATTAACAACTGATGCAATTTTACTTTAAACTTTCATTGTTTACATGCGATTCACGCAATTTTAATCATTTCTCTTATCAAAATGGTTAGATCTTTATACGCATTATATTAGCTACATGAAACTCTATTTTCACATCCGTATTACTTAATCGTCTGAGACTCTTTTCTTAATGCGTGTCTAATTATACTTTATCATTTCTACGCGTGCTTCCACTGAAAAATATTCTTATTCGCTTTACTTATGTCAACTGAACACTATCTACAGGGTATTTAATCTTTACCATCCGTTTAATACTCGTATTTCTCATTCCTACGCCAACTATGCGTCTTCCTATGTCTTTCCTGCGTCGCCCAAAACTATTTCTACTTTGTACACAGGGTGTTGCCTACTTACTATCTACTTCTATTTCTTACTTATTTCCTAAAATAACTACAATTTTCTGCTGCCTATTCTAATTACTCATTCTCTAGTGACCTTCACTATGTCGTGCACCCTTAAACAACCCTTATCACAGCAATATATATATATATATATATATATATATATATATATATATATTACTCATATTTAGACCAGGGTAGAAAATTAAATAATCACATCAAATAATTTTAATCACTGTGTATAATGAATATTATTAAATAATACGCTTTATTAAAATACCGTGGAGAATAAAAATTTATTAGTTTCAGTAAAAATAAGAGATTTAAATCATGTACAAGACGCTTTATATCAAAAGAAGCAGTATTAGAAAACTTTACGGGTAATTTAATTATTCCTAGTAAAGAAACAAAGCGTGCAAAATTTATATTAATTAACCCTATTTTAAGTAACCGGTATTAAACAAAGTGTACACATAATAATTAACATTTAATTGTATTCGCTAAAAATGAAAGGATAGAAGTCAATTTTAGTTAGAGTTAATTAAACCATTATTAATAATAAGCATTAAAAAGTCTGTGAAAATCCAAGATTATAATACCAGAAAATAAAGCTCTGAGAATTAATATTATTTTTGAACACCTGCGTAGTTTAAATGTCACGTACGGCGAAAATTTTATAAGATAACAAATGGTTTCAAGGAATCTTGGAGAAACCGGGGCTTAATATTCACGAGAACGTGCGATACGGGGTTATTTAACCCAGATAACAGTCCACATGGACTAAAATAATCGATAATGAAGAGTGTCAATTTGCATCAATAAGAACAGGTTAGATAGAGACAGATAATATGCACATGACCGAGACACATATAGTAAAAGGCGTGATTTAAGCAACGTCACGAGGGTCACGATTGGTTGAAAATAGGATGCAAATATCAGAGGTAGAAACAACGATTTCTGTATAAAATTTAATTAGGTATTCTCAGACGCTGCGTGCCGTGTGGAAATTTTCTGAGATTTTCAACTGGCGAGTACAAAATTCGTAAAAAACCGACGCGCGAGCGACGGAATGGGAAACGAGAATGTGAAATTCTTTAGAATTGTCTGTTTTGAGGACAAAAGCGACGTGTCGGCTATCCGCTATATATACCGGTGGTAATATGAATTTCGCTCTCTTAGACTTTTGACTATTCGATGCGTTAAAAGCTCTTACATCCGCGAGTTGATTCAATACGTTAAACAGTGCATTTAGTTTGATAAAATAATTTAAAGTTTGCTCGTATATTTTGGTGATTCAAAATAGTTTGTTCGGTACGTGCTAACATGAATATACTTTAGTGCACTTAGATACAAGGTAATAAAATTTAGTATCACTGTACCAATTAGTAAAATTTACAACGACAAATGTATACACAAAAGTAGGCAGTTTTGGCGTATATTGGTGAAAGAAGTATGAATTTCTTTGCTATTTTTCGGAGGTGTTAATGATTAAATGGTTCATAAATGTGTCTGGATCCACGAAACAGGGGTCAGATATACACAGATGAGTTCCGGAAAAGCCCAGAAACAACTTTAAATAAATGGTTATGAAGAAAATTTTTAAAGCGTTGAGAATCAGAAGCTATAAATATAACCCAGTTGGAATGGTGTGATTGAAAAAAGGGACGATGTACTTTGAAGCTACGAGTGCAGTAACCTTCAGGTAATTTATACTATTTTGTTTGAACTGTGATATTTGTGTGTGTGTTGAATAACTTTATAATTGATTTACTTTAAATGGACATTAGTGAAATTGTACTAACCATAAAATGTTAATTTTAACGTGAAATTCGCTTGTTTAAGTAGAAAGGGGTATTTAGTATTGATGTTCGGGATTATGATGAAAATTAGGGTATGTCTTTGAGCTCAATTAGACGAACCTGGTTAATTAACGTAAAGGGGTGGTAGATGCTCCCTTTGTACTCAGACTCAGATCTGCATATATTGTTATATTAATTAGTAGGCATCCTACTAGGACTTTAATTTTGGATGCACATTAAATGATAATAAAATTAATCTTGAAATTCTTTTTAAAACTGAAATTTATGCTGAGTGTTAATTTTGAAATTTTAATGTATTGTGAATATTGATGTAAATAGAGTTCACGTTGATGTTTGTGGTAGGAATGTGTTTGTTTTTATGATTGAGGATGGAAGTTATCTAGAGGAGCAGCCGAGGCGATTAACAGAAGAAAGTCAACGGACCAGGTGATTCAAGAGGTTTCACAGCAATATATATATATATATATATATATATATATATATATATATATATATATTGCTGTGAAACCTACAAAATCCGGGAACTACGGTTTTCGAATCGAGCCCCATCGTTGGGCCGTCATATCTGCTGTGTATCCTACAAAAAGCCTCACCAGAGTAAAAAAAATATTCGAACCTCTCGAATTTGGCACCAAGATTTGCTGTGATTCTCGCCCTGTTGAATCTCTTCTGATAATCGCCTCTTTACTCTTTCCGCCTCGGCTGCTCACCTAGTTAAAACTTTCATCCTCATTTATAAAAAAAAAACACATTCCTACCACAAACATCAACGTTAACTCTATTTACATCAATATTCATAATACATTAAAATTTCAAAATTAAATTTCAGCATAAATTTCAGTATCATAAAATTTCAAGATTAAATTTGTCATCATTTTAATTTGCATCCAGAATTAAAGTCCTTGTAGGATGCCTACTAATTAATTTAACAATATTTGCAGACCTGAGTCTGAGTACAAAGGGAGCATCTCCCACCCTTTACGTTAATCAAAGAGGTTAGTCTAATTGAGCTCAAAGACAGACCCAAATTTTTATCATAATCAAGAACATAAATACTAAATACTCCTTTCTACTTAAACAAGAAAATTTCACCTTAAAATTAAAAATTTGTTGTTTGTACAAATTCACTACTGTCCATTTTTTAGCAAACAAATTATAAGGTTATTCAACACACACCAAAACATCAAAATCGAACAACAAAGCATAAGTTACCTGAAGGTTAATGCACTCGTGGCTCAATGTACATCGTCCTTTGTTAATCACACCATTCCAACTGGGTTATGTTTACGGCTTCTGATTCTGAACGCTTTAAAATTTTCTACACCACCATTCATCTAAAATTGTTTTAGGGCTTCTCAGGACTCATCTAAGTATATCAAAATCTTGTTTTGTGGATCCAATCACGATTACGAATAACATTTAATTATTAACACCCCCGAAAAATAGCAAAGAAATTCATACTTCTTTCACGCTATACCCCAAACCTGCCTACTTTTGTTTATTCATTTATCGTTACAAATTTGGATAATTGGTACAGTAATACTCGCAAATATAACTAGACTTTATTACCTTGTATCTTCTTTTCTAAGTGCACTAATGCATAATAACTTGTATCGTAGCACGTAAAGAGCAAACTGTTTTAAAGTATTCAATAATCACAAAATATAAGAGCAAACTGTTTAAAGTATTGAATCAAAATCGAAAATCTAAGAGAGCGAAACTGTTTAAAGTCCGGGTTTATATAATAGCTCGCCTGTACGTCGGTTTTGTCCCGCGACAGCCAGTTTTCAGAATTTCGCATACTATGTTCCCTTTTCGACAGTCCGGCACGCGGTTCTACAAAATTTGCACACGTCCAAGTTGAAAATCTAAGAATGTTCACACGGCTCGCAAACACGTCCGAGAACACTAATTAATTTTGTATAGAAATCGTTACGTTTACACCTCTCATATCTGCAACTTATTTCAACCAATCATTTCCTCGTGACGTTGCTCAAATCACGACTTTTATTATCTGTGTCTCTGCCTTGCGCATTTTATCTGTTTTTTTCTAACTTGCTCCTAGTGGTGCAAATCGATACTCTTTACTATCGGTTATTTCAGTCCACGTGTATTCTTATTTGAGTTAAATAACCCCGTATCTAGCCTTCCCGTTAATATAAGCTACGGTTTATCCGACCGTTTCCAATATACGCAGAATTTTCATGTTTATCCAAACAAATTAAACTGAAATTGACTTTTAAAATACGCAGGTGTGTGCTCTAATTAACGTTTTAATATAATTCTCAGAGCTTTTATTTCATGGTATTTTAACCTTGGATTTTCACAGGCTTTTATGCTTATTATATTATTAATAATGGTTCAATTAACTCCAACTAAAATAATAATGAATGGCATTGACGTCTACCCTTTAATTTTTATCGAATACGCACTAAATATTAATTTATTATTTGTACACTTTGTTTAATACCCATTACTTAAAAATTAAATTAATTAATATAAATTTTGCACGTAATTTCTATTTGTTTCTTGGAACAATTAAATTAAATACACGTTGAGCATTTTAATTCTGCTTCTTTTTATAGAAAGCGTCCTTATACACGGTGATTAAAATTATTTGATGTCGTTAATTAATTTTCTACCCTGGTCTAAATTGGAGTAATATATATATATATATATATATATATATATATAGCTGTGATATTTCACCAGCCCCTACGATGGTTTTATTTATTTTTATTATATTTAGCCCCTGTGATTGGGTCTATCATAAAATGCTGTGTTATTCCCTTTTTATTAATCAAGCACTTATTATGTGAAATGTTAAGTTATGGATTTCTTTGCCTCAACTAGCTGATTCAATTAAATAAAGCAATTCTACAATACACAATATAATGATTAAATATTTACAACCTTTTTAAAATCTTTCCTTTTCAGAATATTTACATATACCAGATTTAAGAGATTGAAGTCAGCAAAACGAGCCTTTTGTTATATTTAGAGACCTTTTGAAACGTTTCAAGATGCCTATTACCTTTCATAAATTGATCAAAACCCCGGTTTTGTTGACTCTTACATTTGCGAAAAATATTGAATTAAAACAGTTTTACAGAAATAAATTATCAATATAGCTAACCTAGAATGTTTCAGTAGTTTCTCTGCATTTTTCAAGAGTTTTCTTGTCTAGTCTGAATATTTAGAGTCGAATTTGGAAGTCGACATCAAACCAAAATACTATCCAAATCGTTATTCAAAATCCCATAAGTTAATCCAACTTAAGATTCAAATTGTATTTAAGTAAATAAAAGGTCCTCCTTCTCCGTAATTAACAAAACAGTAATAGAACATTTACCATGTCAGTTATTACCAAAATTAGTTTAACAGGAGGTGATTAACCAGAGTAATCTCGAGAGTCGTCTCCAGAATCGTCTCCAGAGCCCTGTTTTATTTATGTTAGAAATTGTATATTTTTACAAAATTGTTGTTTACTTACGTCTATAATAGATCGGCTTACTTGCACAATTTTTACACTTTTATAAAATAATTTTCATTTATTTTTGTATGAGTGGTTACGTAAATCTAGCACTTCTGAGTATCGTGATAGCCCAGTTTTAAATGTATACTAAACTCGTCGCTCAATGGTTATCGAATTTATAGGCCTTGCCTCTTGTTTTCTATTCGTTGTTTCACGTGTTGGGTCGACACCTTCTGCAATTATCTTTTGTGTACACCGGAAAATTTTACCAATTGTATAGTTCAAGTACTTGAATGAACGCTTAAATTGTCACGTTTTCATTTATATACCATGATGTTTAATTGAGAAATCCCACGAATTTCTGAGTAAATTGTCACGTCCTCATTGTTATTTGCTTATTCTAATCTAAATCGAAATAAATTTGATGTTTGTTTATTTCTAAGTTAAATTGGATTTTTGAACAAATGTAATACTTTTATGTCACGTACGATTTATTCAAATAATGCATAATTTTAGCCTGCGTATACGATGATATATCTAACGTACTTGTTAAATATTTATCCAGCCAATTCATATAGGTTTTACGTTGATTTAATTTTGATGCATTTCGTTACGTTTTTAAATCTTATCTTTGCTCGTAACTACTCTTGGATATTTCTATTTCTTATGCGTTTAATCTATTGTACTTTTATGTACAGTGTGCTCTTAACTAACAATATTCATAGTGACCTATTTACTCTTATAATATCTGTAATTTTGTGCTTTTGTTAACTGGAAGTTTCTTTTATATATTCTACGACCCCTGTGACTTAACCTACCCCTAAACTACCTTTCAAGTATAGCAATATATATATATATATATATATATATATATATATTTTACTCTTTCCTGGTGTGCATAATTTCTAATTTTATTTAAAATCAAACCCCCTCTCGTATTCCTACATATTGTAATTATTCAACCCCTATTTTTCTTTCTCAACATGTCTGTCTAACTATGCTACATACTAACCTACACTATAAACTAAAACAAAACTAAACTTTCCGTCGCATGAACTATATAACAACTATTCTACTACACCCTCTTCCTGTACAACCTTATATGGGTATAGATTTTCCAAATGAAAACGCCCACGATATTCCCCTGTCATAGTAGCTAATTCAAATGTATTTCCTTCCGCAAAATACGCGTGATCTTGTACGGCCCTTCATAAGGAAACAACAACTTCGCGCAAATGTTCCTGTCGCGGTTCGAAACTCTTAACCTTTTTACAATCACCAAATCTCCTATTTCAAAAGTAGTCCTTTTTTTTATCCTGCTACACCTTCGCTCGATATCCCTACGCTGCATCCTTTCGATCCTCTGCCTAACACTACCCAACAACTCTGTGATGTCTTGTACCTCGACTTCTTCCCTCCATGGCCTAGCTGGTATAATCCTTTGAATCGATGTTACCGGACACGTTTTCGTAACTGAACTCGGTACACAATTCATGAAATTTTCAATCTGCGGCAGATATCTAACCCATCTATTATGGTGCTCTTGCGTTGCTAACCGTAGATATTTTATTACCTCCCGTATATATCGTTCGCATGGATTTGCTTTCGGATGCCGGATACTGCTAAATGACACCTTAATGTGCGCTCGATTTAACCCGTTCCTAAATCTTTGGTTGTTAAAATAAGTCGCATTGTCTACCAAAATCCTTTCCATTCTCCCTACCTGGCTTCCAAATTCTTTAATCGACTGTAATGCATGCACCGTGTTACTTCGCCTTGCCGGAAATAATTTAACAAATTTTGAAAAAACGTCCACCATTACTAATATGTGCCGATACCCCTGTTCACTTGTAATCAGGTTGCTTAAATAATCAATAGCTACCAATTCCAACGGTCCGCCCACGCTCACACTCATCGGTACGTTCTGCAACACCACGTTCTTGTCCTTCCCTAAGATACAAATTTTACAACGATTTATCCTTTCTTTAACCACCGTGATATCGTTCCGTGCATAAAACGCCTCCCTGAATACCAAAAATGATTTTCTTATGCCTATATGACCAAACTTTACATGAATTTCATCTATAATTTCCACAGCCGCGTCTCTGGATACCACTACCAGCTCTGCATCACCTATTCTTTTCACCACAAACTGCCCTATGATGGTAAATCCACGGTACTCCTCCACATTATCGCTTGTTAATCTCTCGCGGATCGAGCTCACCTCATTGTGCCTCTGCGTCTCCATAAGCTTGGCGTTTGTCCACCGACCAACATCCCTGAACTCCTGCAACGCAACTAAACAATCTTTCACGTCTTTATTCGCTTCCACCTGCGGTCTGCTTAGAAAATCCGCCGTCACATTCTCCTTTCCTGGTTTGTGTTTGATTTCAAAATCGTATTCCTGTAATACTAACGCCCATCTGTACAACCTGCTGTTTAGAAACTCCTTTTTCTTCATAAATGTTACCACCGTGTTGTCGGATTCTATTAAAAATTTGTTACCTAGCAGATAAAAACGCAACTTTTTCACTGCATATACTATCGCCAACATTTCCTTCTCTGCCGTCGCATATCTGGTTTCGCAGTCTTTTAATACCCTCGAAATGAATACAATTGGTACCTCAGCTCCATCCTGTATCTGCACCAACTCAGCCCCTATCGCATATTTCGACGCATCCGTTCTTAAAATAAATTCGTCTTTGAAATTGGGATATTTTAATGACAACTCTTTATAAAACGCACTTTTTAAATCCTGGAACGCCTTCTCTCGATCAGCAGTCCATTTCCATCTTTCATTTTTCTTCAATAAACTCACCAACGGCACACACAACTCGGAATATCGCGGTATAAACCGTTTATAATAATTTAGAACCCTAAAATCCTCGCAATCCTCTCACATTCTTTGGTTGAGCAATATTTTCAACTCGTCCAACCTTTTATTGCAAATTTTCATCACATGTTCACTGATTTCAAACCCTAAATACGTAACTTTGTTCTTAAACAACTCGCATTTCTCCACGTTCAACTTCAAACCCCCTTCGTCCAGCCTCTGGATCACCTTTTCTAAATGCTCCAGGTGTTCTTGCTCGTTCCTTGAAAAAATCAACAAATCATCTACATAGTGCGAACAGAAACATTCATACTCGTTAAACAGCTTCTGCATGGCCCTTACAAGTGCTGCTGAAGAACTACTTAACCCAAACGGAACTACAGAAAACATGTAAATCTCCCCTTCAATGCTAAACCCTGTAAACTTCTTACTGTCTTCATGCAACGGAATTAACCAAAATGAATTTTTTAAATCTAATTTACTGAAAATCTTCATCTCGTACACTTTGTACAACAAATTATCCAACCCTTGTGGTTGTTCATACTGCGGTTTCGTAATCGAATTCAACTTTCTCGCATCCAAACAAATCCTAATATCCCTTTTGTTGGGTTTAGGTACAATAACTACCGGGTTCACGTATGGTGTTTTCGCTGGTTCTATGATTCCTTCTCGTAACATCTTGTTAATCTCGGCTTTAACCCTATTTCTAATAGCAAACGGAATTGGATACACCTTTGTATTAAACCCGTTGTCTTCCGTGACTTCTAACTTATGCATATATCGCCTCGCAAATCTTGGCTCCTCATTAAATAACCCTATATATTTATTAAATAATTCTTCTAGCTTCGCCTTTATCTCAATACTCACTTTTCCAATCTGTTCATCCTTAATTAATCTCACAAACATATTACATAATCGTACTTTAACCTGTCTATAATCACTTGTCCTATCCATTCCTAATCCTGACTTATCTATATTATTTCCATTCCTATTTTCCTCACTAACCGTAGACACCATCCATAACCTATCTTTATCAAATATTCGAATCGACCTATCCTTACCGTCTATATTCAATCCAAAATCCTCTATAAAATCCATTCCTAATATGAAATCTAGCTGCAACCCCTTTGTAATTAAAAATTCTGCCTCTCCTGCATTTTTATCCCCTACAAATATCGGTACACGGATGATCCTATAAATCGTAGTTAACTTTTTATTCATTGCCGCCCATAAATTAACCCTATCAATCGCTTCTATTCTACCTTTTAAAAAATCAGCATGTTTTATCACCACCTTCTCATCAACCAGCGACAACTGTGAACCACTATCAACTAAAGCAACATATAAACAATCCCTTAAACTAATATTAATAAACAAAAGGTTCTTTTTATTCAAAGTATAATTATTTAACAATAAGTCTTTTAAACTATAACCTACGTCGAGCTTTAATCCTAGACATTCATTCTTCCAAAAATTGGCGTTTTTTTTTCTCCTGCTGGTGCTTCGTGTATCTGCACCACTTCAATTTTATCCGTGTCCTGAGTCCTTGCGCTGGTCGTTATGTGGTGGACGTTGGCGTCCCTGTCCGTCCGGCTGTATCCGTTCTGGGTTCCGCCTCCCGTCGTCCGGCCGTCATCCGCGTTGTCGTCGTGCTGGTACCTGTTTTGTCCTGGTACGTCGTTCCCCCGGTGCTCCCTATTGTAGTATGGTCTTCTGTTTCCGTCGTGTCCCCAGTGATTTCGGTGTCCGTGATTGAAATAGTCCTGTCGGTAGTTGGGTCGATGTTCGTGATTGAAATTGTCCTGTCTGTAGTTATGTCGCTGTTCGTGGTACGTATGTCGTCGGTTGTCATCCCTATAACCCCGGTTTTGATCCCAATAACTAGTCCTTGTTTTTGTCTCTAGTGCCGTTGCCAAGTCGAAGTTTGTCATGACGCCTAAAAATTCCCGCAGTGTTTTTACATTTAATACCACTTGTCCTGTGAGTAGTAATACCATGTCGTCCGCGCCCAATTTCGGTGTCAAGTGCTGTGTCTGTCCCTGCAATTGTACCCGTGTAATTTTAGTCTCGTCATCTACGCGGTCTACGTTGTCTTGTAATTCCGTCCTTCGTTCGTCCTCTGTCCGCGACTCTTCGATTTTGTCTGTTAGGTCCGTTTGTAGTTCCGTGTGTGTTTCTGCAATCTGGTCTGTTAACTCCGTTTGTTTTTCCGTGTGTGATGTCTTTACATCTGTCCGCGACTGTTCGGTTTTGTCTGTTAAGTCCGTTTGTAGTTCCGTGTGTGATTCTGTAGTTGTGTCAGTCAAACCCGTTTTTAGTTCCGTGCGTGTCGTCTTAATCTCTGTCCGCGACTGTTCAGTTTTGTCTGTGGAGTCAGTTTGTAGTTCCGTGTGTGATTCAGCAGTGGTGTTTGTTAATTCCGTTTTTAGCTCCGTGCGTGTCGTCTTAATATCTGTCCGCGACTGTTCAGTTTTGTCTGTTACGTCCGTTTGTAGTTCCGTGTGTGATTTTGTAATTGTGTTAATGAAGTCCGTCCGCCACTTTTTTTGTTCCTTACATGATTCTTCTATTTGGTTGGTTAAAACCGTATTTAGTTCCTTATATGATTCTACCATTTTGTCCTGCATATTCATTATGAAATTTATTATATCTTGGTGACTGACTGTTTCTGCTACTCTTACCTCCGGTGCCGTCGCCTGGTCCGTGTCCATGTCTAACCCCTCCGGCTCTGTCTGCCTCACCTCCATCTCCTGGATGTCTCCTCCTGCGTCTTGCTCTATGTCGTGTGTCCTAATTTCATCGTTTAGTGTCGTGATTTCTGCTTCAATTCCGTATATCCGTCCCGATCTCGTAATCCGTTTCATTTCTGGGTCCGTCATCTCTGCAGCCTATTATTGAACTCCTTTGCCTGAAAATATGTAAACCACGGGCCCCACCTAATCTCAAGATCCCGTATCCTAGTACTTCTGTCTAATTTCAACTCGATCTAGCCTTTTTTTTCCAGCCCCACGTTGGGCGCCACCTCTACTACTCACTATCTATCTATCTGTATGATTACTACCCTTCTTTTTATTACTACTCACTGTCCGTCACTCACTCTCTTTTTGCCCCTTTTTGTAGCGCCTTTTGTAAAATGTGCACACTTAACGCACACCCCGTATTTGCAACGTTTGGTTGGTTCTTTAATTGAATTATTTATTTCAATGCCTCGACTATTTAAGCTCTTAATCTCAGGGTGTTTAACTACTTATAGTGAGTTCTGTTATAAGTAGATGTACCAAGTCCAACCAACGTGCACTCTTTTGTTTTAGTACTAAATTTTTTAATGTATTTTTGTATATGCCAAAATTTCTATTAAGATCAACGACGCTTTGTGCCAAATTAAATTACTACCAATATTTATGACTATTTTTGACGTTTAAGATACTTCAGCGCTCACCTGGTTTACACTTCGTTGTTGGCCGCGCTGACTGCTGGCTCAAAATCCGTGTCGCCGTATGCGTCTTTACACTGATGTCCTGTTTGGTTGAATTTTGTACCGCCTCCAGGTGTCGTTCTTGAAATTTTAAGCTGCTCCCCAATACCTGAAATAATTAACCCGAATTTAAAATTTTGAATACCCAGTGCTATAACTTCCCCTGTGCTAATTTCTGCTTCGAATCCTCTACCAATTATTGTTCTCCTTAATCTCGCTCGTGTATTCAACAAATCCGTCCGCTTCTTCTTAATTAATCCAAATCTACTCGCTGTCCTTTTACAAATTTGCCCGCTGCTCCGCTACCAATCTATAACTCGCTATCCAAATCCAACTACTGTTCCTTTATATGTCCTCCCGATGTCCTTGCTACTTTTAAATCGCTATCCAAATTCAAACTCCGTTTCTTTATATATATCTTCCCAATATCCTGCTACCTTTAACACGCTATCCAAATTCAACTTCTTTCCTTATAACCACTCGCTTTCCAAATCTAACTTATCCGTCGTTTTTCCGTCGCACAATTACCAATCCTTACTTTATGCTTTTGTCGCTGTTGCTTCTTTACCACACTTTATTTAATCAAAACTCTTTTAGAAACAAATACTTTTATTTACTTTTTTTCAAAATCGTTACAATTTAGCACAGTATAAAAAAACACGTCTTTTTACCAATAAAGTTCGAAAATAATCTTTTGTTGTTTGCTTTCTACGGCAACCATTTTAACTTTTCTCGCCTACTACCCCATAACTAAATCGTCCATTAATATTCGCACACTACGTTTGTGTCGCACATACCATAATTCATGTCCTTTCTACATTTTTATAAATCACATTAAATTCTATCATTGGTCCAAAATAATTACAGTTCATCAATCACATTTGATGTTGTTATAACTAATAATTTAGAATTTACAAACATTGTCCAAAAGTTGATTCTATTTAAAATGCAAAACCAAAATAAATTACACTAGAACCTGGATGCGTAATCGATATTAAACATTCATAGACGCATCCGGTTTCCGGACGGCAAATGTACTTTCAAAGGCCTTTAACATTCAAACTCGGTATAAACCATTGAGCACTGCACATCTTACTACGTCATTTAGTCATTTCATTACCTTTTGGCACTTAATTTCAACTACCATTTTGAATGGTATTTTAGCATATGTAGAATACGGGAAACATACATTTTTAAGTTTATATGCTCAAATATGTGGATTATTTTGCTTGGCATATACGACCTTGTACTAAACCACCCTCAGAACTCTTGGTATCTCCCTTATACACTACAATATATATATATATATATATATATATATATATATATATATATTGATATGATAATGCCGTACTCGGTGTAATGAACGTTTTACTTAACGGCACCGCTCTGTGTTCTCACTTCAGTCTTACTAATTTTATTATTATGCCACGGCTAGCCCTTTTTAATCTACACAGTGTGCACAACGTTACGATGATTAATTTTCTTTTTTCACCCCTTTACGATTTCCTATTTGAATTGATAAAACGAAGTCAATTAATTTCATATAATGAAAAGAAATATTATTTACACTTTTTGAAATTCTTTAAATACACCGTTCAATCAATTAATAACATATGTATTATTTATCCCAAAATTTATATACTTTGAATTCAATATAAAGTCACCAAAAACTACCTCTTTACAAAAAAATCTTGAACGTGCTAGATTTCTTTATGATTTATTACGTAAGTTTAATGTATGCAACGTTTCTTGTTGACTTCATTACAAGTTTTGTATAAATTGAATAAATTCAGTATTAAAATTTAAATAGAAAAATATCTTGAAATTAAATAAATCTGACCTGTGTTATGTTGTTCGTGTTGCGGATCAACACCCCTTTGTTGTCTTTAATCGTCTACCAATGCTCTGCTTAGTTAAACCAATATTTGAGTACAGTTACTCCTTGTTTTCCAAAAATTACTTCGTGCTTCTTTATTTTATATTCGTCTGTAAATGCTGTGAATTTCTTCCCTTAAATGCTTTCGACGCAGCATAGAATTGTACCACAATTGTACCAAAACTCGATTAGAATTGTCCCCTTAGAATGCACTTAGAATTAGAGTTTTTCCCTTAGAATCCACGCAGCTTTGAATTATCCAGAAATACACCAGAAGTATTATTATCGACGCAGACTTGAAACCAGTATTATTGTTGACACCGAATTGAAATATTATGGTCGACACAGACTTGAAGCCCTATCATTATAAATATTTAATTTAAATCAATTACTCAAATTCTACTCACGTTTTCTATAAAAAAACGGCAAAAACTTTTCGTAATTGTTGCACTATTTTTACTGTAACATATACTTGATATTCTACTATACTTCATTTATTTTACGCGTGGATTTTTGGTTAACAGTGTCGCAGCTTCCACGTGCATCAGTTGTGAACTGAGTTGTGTTATCCCCGCTGTGTGTTAAATAGCCTTCTCCCACTACCTTTGGCTGGGTTTTCAAGCAGTTCTGCAAATTATCTCAACCAACCAAGTTTTGTTTTTAATATTCACTGTATTTTGAAGCTGTTTCTGATGTAATTAATTCGGATTTCCGTGTAATCCTATTGATACTTTATTATTCGTTATCTTTGCCATACGTTGTTTTGTGTAGATATCGCCTTTTGGATAATTGTACAAAATAAATAATGTAACTCTAATGCTGTTTTCGTTCATGTATTTATGCATCTTTGAAACTGCGTTTTCTTGTCAAAATTCTCATCGTTCCAGCGTTTTTGCATAAAGCTTTGTTAGGTTTTATCTACTCTACTGCGTATTTGTTTTATAACTAATTAGACACTTCTCAACGTATGTTTAATTACATGTACGATTATTTCTCTGCTGAATACGCGTTTTATTGTTATAAGATATGCTTACTTGCATCGTTTAAAGATAATTGCGGTCTATAAACAGGGTGTTAAATGTTTGCTATTTACATAATGTGCGAATTACCTATTTTTCTGCTAAATAAATGCAGTTTTCTAATTCCTATTGTTATCTATTGTTACTACACGACCCTTACTACTCGATACACCCCTCAACAACGCCTTATCACATATATCACATATATATATATGTACATATATATATATATATATATAATTAAATAGGAATTATTAAAAAATTTAAGTTAGATGCAACATTGTAATTCAAGGATAAATAAAGAAAAGGCTAATAAACGTTGACAAGCAAGTTGTGAGAACGGATGTGAATACATTGTATTTCAGACGTAAGTGATACTGCAGATGCAGGTCACAGACGGTTAAGAAACCGCAATTATTAGAATTAAGATTGTTACATTGTATAATATAATTGAACAAAGAAACAAGCAGAAATGAGCTTTGCAATTCCCACAAAAATGTAAGGGGCAGGGACAACATAAATACCCCGGAAGCCCCAAGATCATCAGTCAGTCTTGAACCTCTAACCTTTTACATTGTTGGTTGCTTAGGCTACTTACCCTAATTTAACTTCAAATATTATTAATTTCGACTTAGTATAAATTTATATAGTTTGTCAAAATTCCAAATGTAATTTTTGTTAAATAAATCAATTTGATGCAAGAGTTCTTGGAAGACTACTTTTTAAAAAGGCAGCTCCCAAGGCCCAAAACGTAACTGGCGTAGTCGTACGGATCCAGAAGGGCACTACAAATCAAAAAATCGGAGAACTGGTAGCCAAGAATTTCAATTCCCAATCTGTAAAACCCAAACAAAATTTAAACAAGGTTCAAAAATCGACCGAGCCCAAAGAAACAAAACTTGGACAAGGTACAAAAATCGCCCGAGCCCAAAAAAAAAAATCAGATGAAATCGAGGATGATAATTGTGTAAATTCATTTATCCTAACCAATTTATTCTTTACAAATTATTGATGGTAGCTAGTAAGAAAAATTTTTATGTACAGATTTTTTTTCTAATTATTATTATCGCAATTTATACCATTTATGAAAAGAATCTACCACGAGAACGTATTTTTAGCAAGAGAACTACAAAGACGCATTTATATGCCCAAATTAGTACAAATTATTACGAATTATTAATTCGAAACGAAACGAATTAATTCAGAAAAACTGAAATTATAGTTTAAAAATAAAACGCAATCATTTTTACCATTTTATGTACAGCAAGTATTATTACCGAAAGCTTAATGTATAAAACGCAATTCTTAGTATAGCAATTAATTACCGAAACGATTATTTAAAACTAAACTTCCATCAAATTTTATAAATTAAACACTTTAGTGTCTAATTGTAGAAACATCTTTGTAATCTATTATTAAATTAACTCATCACAAGTTGAAACAAAGCGTGCAAAATTACAACGCGATTCTCATACAACTTTTACCGGAAACCATCGCGCTATAATTGGATATTTTCTGTACGAAAGCATTCAATTATAAAGAAATATGTACGCAATTTATTGCAACAAAACGATTGACTGAAATAACATCACTCAGACAAACTAAAACTTTATAATTAGACATTCAAGGTAACGAGATTGTACAATTATAAAGGAGTATTTTATGCACTTATCAAGGTAACACTTACTAAGACGAATATAGCAACTGATTATTACGAACATTTAATTACGCAGCAAGACTAAAATAAAAAACGTACAAATTATAACGTAACCATTGCAAAAGGATATTAACCACATAAAACCTTTCAGAAGATTAAAACTCAATTTGCGACAATTGCAACATCCGCAGAGTATAAAAATATACGAATTCAAAGCTGCAGCAATTGACTCAACATTACCAAGCAGGAATGCTTTAATGTAATTATAACACCGTATAACTACAAATAAAATATAAATAAATAGATTCTTTAAATAACCCAATACAAACCAAACTGAAAAGTAACAATACAAATTGCAAAGTAAATCTCAATTTATACAAAAACTTAATATTAATTAGAACTAAAAGCAACCATTAAATTATTAGAGCAACTATGAGTTCAGACATGAAAATTTATCTCGAAAATATACCCCAATATAACGGAGAGGAAGCACTCTTAGGCAAATTTATTACCGCGTGTGAAATATTTTTAAAAACCTTTTATGAACGAGGAGATAACGAACGCAATGTTCTACTTTTACACCTAATAATAAGCAAACTGACCGGAAGGGTACTAACGCTAATTGCCAGCCAAGATAACCTCAAACAATGGGAGGACTTTAAAGTCATACTAATTACATATTTTGGAAACCAAATAAAAACCAAATGTCTAATCCGCGATCTAATAAACCTTAGAATGGAAAGCAACCAATCACCATATCAATTCGGAATGAAATATCAAGACGTAGGAAGTTTATTTCTGACAAAACTAAAAATTGAGGAATTCGACCAAAATATCCGACTATTAAAGACAAAAATGTAAGACGAAATGGCTCTAGACACCTACATAAATGCACTACTTGAACGGTTGTCCTACAAAATAAGATTCTAACATTCCCAAAATTTAGAAAAGGCAATAAATATGATCATAGAAGAAGAAAACGTTATGTATTACCGAAATAGACTATATAACCCTAACGCAAATAAAAACTACTCACCGATAAAAAACCATACAAACCGCGAGCCAAACATACACATAACCAAAATTTACTCCATTTAACGCACAAACAAACCAACCGCGAATTAACAACCCAAATTTTAATAACACAAACTTCAACAATCAATTTAAACAATTTCCGAGACTAACATTCTACTCAAATTTTACAAAACTGCACTTCCGAAGAACTATTCCACCAAGAAGTGGAAGAATTTAATAGTGACAGAAATAATTATGCGAATTCCAGTAGAGACGATGAATCAAATCATTTAGAAACGGGAACAATAAAATTTTAAAAAATTAAGTAAAAAGACATTTAATTTTTCATCTACGTCGGGAGGAGTTACACATACTCCAAATCCATATATGTATAATTAAATAGAAATTATTAAGAAACTTAAGTTAGATGCAACATTGTAATTCAAGGATAAATAAAGAAAAAGTTAATGAAAGTTCACAAGCAAGTTATGGGAACAGATGTGAATACATTGTATTCCGGACATAAGTGATACTTCAGCTGCAGGTCACAGACGGTTAGGAAACAGCAATTATTAGAATTAAAATTATTACATTGTATAATATAATTGAACAAAGAAATAAGCATACATGAGCTCTGCAATTTCCACAGAAATGTGAGGAGCAGGGACAACATAAATACCCCGGAAGCCCCAAAATCATCAGTCAGTCTTGAGCCTCTCAGCTTTTACATTGTTGGTTGTTTAGGCTACTCGCCCTAATTTAACTTCAATTATTATTAATTTCGACTTAGTATAAATCTATACCAGTTTGTCAAAATTCCAAATGTAATTTCTGTTAAATAAATGAATTTGTTACAAGAATTTTTGGAAGAAGACTTTTTAAAAAGGCAGCTCCCAAGGCCCAAAACGTAACTCGCGTTATATTATGGATTGCATGGAAACAATAGGTATCATGCGTGTGTATAGCGAATTATGGTGCTAGAACTTTTTACTTTATTATTCTGCTGCAATTATTTAACTATGGGATGCATAATATTTACTAAATAACACACTAAAACTAAAAAAACTTTAAAACCTTGTAGCGGCCTTTTTGCTCTCATTTCGCTTTTTTCTTAAATGGAATCTAGGATACATAGTATTTCAAAAAAATATCATTAGTTCTAATTTTGTAGTATCTGTCAAATCACTTTGACAAACTCAATTTGCAATGTTTAGGCAAAAATCAAAATTTTACGTGCGTACATGTTGAACTAGAAAAGCAAAATTTCCGTGTAAAAATTCATACAAGTATTAAAAAGTCTTTAAAATGGTGATGGACCAGTTTGTAACCACCTACAGAAAGGACTATTTATGGCCGTATGTACGCACACTTGGACAAAAGTAAGTACTTAATTTAGGCTTGATCTGTATTGATTAGTCCAAAATAGACCGGAACCAGATCACCTGTATCAACCATCGTACAGAGATCCAAATCAACAGGCAATATGTCCTTGTCATTGTCTTAGTAAACCTGAACCAAAGACCTTAGGACCAAATGCGTTAAGTGATCAATCGTGGAGTCGCCAAGGTCCAATGGGACCTTTGCTTGATCCCAAACTGTATCCTGCACGTGTTGGTAAAAGTCCTGAAGTTGATACCATGCGATTTAACCAACCCAACGTTTTTTTGAAAAAGGTACCCCTCAGTTGATTTAAACCTATACTAAACAAACTATTTAGCTACAAGAAAAATATCCTTTTATTTATGAAATTTTAAGAACTGCACCTCCAGATGATTTGATATCTAGGATTAACAAAGACCGTCTACGAACGACCTACCAAGTAGATTTTTGCAAACTTAGTACAGTCCCATTTTTAATTTTTGCCTTTTAATTTATTATACGCTCTAGGGGAGTATCCGTCTGCTCCGTACGACGAGTTAATACGATCTGCTGGTGTTAGTGGATCACCTCCTTGTGGAAAACCAGTTAGACTACCAGGAGATCCTTGTAGACCAAATCAAAGACCTATTGCATTTCGTCCTGCTGCTATATCTGGTAGTGGCGAAGGTCGATCTGGAGGTGGTGGCGGTGGTAACGAGTCCGGAAAAGGTTTAAGTAATAACTATTTGTCTTTAATTATCTTATTTTAAACATTGCAGCGGGACATAGTAGTGGGGGCGGGGCATTTGCTTCACCGGGACTTTCTGAATATATGGATGGAATATCAAAATTGGGTCAAATAATAGTTAGGGAAAAATTGCATCATAGATCAAAAGATCGATAGTTTGTTTTGTCTTTATGAAAATTTTGTCTGTTGTGTAAATATATGTGTTGTGTCTGTTAATTAAACGTTGTCATTTTATAAATATAAATATGTATGGCCGCTGAAAGTGCGTTACAAAACGGTTGTTAGGAACGAGATAGTGATGATGGTCCTATCATCAGTAGTCTGTTACATACATATTAAAATAGTTGTGACGCCGCACGGTCCGCTACGATTACATTAGAACGCATACGAAGAATTGAATATACAAAAATAATTGGTGTGGCGGGACATCTGTAAATATCTAATGATTGGCAGGCTCTGCTATGCGAAATCACTTGATTGACAGGTACAAAACTTTACATTTAATATTACAATAGGCAGAAGTTCGGTATGTGGACAGCACCCGATGGGTGCGTGGGTGGGCTCGTTTGAAAGCTTAGGGGGTGGGGGTTATAAATATATGTGTCATAGGCCGGAGGGGTGGGGTTCACGTTTTATACGGGGGTCAAACTTTTGGTACTTTTTTATATTGTAACTCACATTATAGTGTATATAAATAGTACCAAAACTATTTTAATAATTTGACAATATTTTTAGGGTTGGTATAATACATGAGAATTTTATTGAAAATTTATAGATTACATTCTTCGATAGGGTAAACTTCTATTACAGATGCAATTAATGCTTCAAATATATCTTTTTTAAAACGACGCACATCTCTACGCCATAGGTGTTCACACAAATGCATAGCCAAATCTTCTGATTTCAGACCATTTCTGGCGACGTCATCTTTTATATGCTTCCATAGGCCTTCTATGGTGTTTGTATGTGCCCCTGTTTCAGGATCTTTGAAGTGATATTTATGGCATACTCTTTCATGTTTGTAGCCCATATCCTTTATTGCCATATATGGCCTCCAGTAATCAGAAATAATAGTAGTCCCTTTATAATAAGTTAGGTTAAGTTAAGTTAAGTTATTTTAGGTTAGGTTAGGTTAGGTACAAGACTTTACATTTAATACTACAATAGATATATTCGAGTAGGTGTAAGAAATCTCCAGATCGTAATCTAGATACTCTCCATTATAGTAGATCAATCCAAAGCAATTGGATGTGATATAAATTAATGTTAAGAGGTTCCGCAAAGGCACTGCTGATTGCGGTTTGGTTATAATAACCCTCATGTTAGTAATAATTGAGTACTAATGTGAAGCTTTATTCTGTGGTTTAGAGTTTTAGAATATGTAACATAAATTACTCTACTGTTGACATAAATTTGATATAAATTAATCAGTGATTGGCGCTTCGTGTACAAATCAATTGTAGTGCTTCGTGCTTAAGTTGATTGAGAAGATTAGCTTCGTAGTGTTAAGAAGATTATACTTGTACTGTTAGTTAAAGCTGAAAATAAATAGTTTGATGAGCTTTTCTAAATTTTATAGTACCAAGAGTTGCTGAAAATGCTTGTGTAAGCAGTTTGGAAATAAGAACTGTTGTTATTGCAAATAGACGTTTTGGTTACACTATTATGTCAGCAGTGGGAAGAAGTATCTCCGACCTTCAGCAAGCGTTCTCAAATATGATCGTTAACACATTTCAGGCAGCAACAGCTGACACCGTATCAGCAGCAATAGCAAACAATGCAAATACCATCTCATCAAGCACATCAACAAAATCCGGGTCTATTCCATAAATGAGTACCGCTCCACAGAGGAATCAACTGTAGAAAATTACTTAGAAAGATTTGATTCGGCCCTACAATTGTCAAAAATTTCGTGCGATGACTACGTTAATTATGCCAGGGTTCAATTGGGCGCAGAATGCTTGTCGGACAACTGCTGCATGGACCTCGATCTCGGTGCGATAAAGTAATCGCGATAAACTCCAACACGTTCGTGCTAAATCAACCATAGCACTGTGTCTCACGTAAGGTCAGAAAACGCAGTTGAAACTGCAACTTTCTATAACTGACCTTTTATTTTTCTCACAAAAGTCGTGCAGAAGATGTAGTTTTATCCGTATTAACACAACTGACTTTTTTAGACTTCCGCACTAACTCTGAACTCTATCTTCAGCGGTTTAGAGAGACTATCAGGACGGTCGATAAATAAATACGAATGGGTAGGGCGCCACTGTACTTAGGTAACGTGTATAAACAAGAAATATCGCTAAGAAAACTACAGGAACCTCAACGAATAAATTCTGATATTGGAATACAAGATTTTGTATTTTTAAGATGGTACTACGTTTATCCCGAAATAAAATAAAGTAAATAAAATAATATTGGAGACAGCAGTTTGCGCCTCAAAATAAAAAAATCAATAAATCAGACAAGTTTTGTGCATTTATGGTATTTTTCTTTTGTGTATTGGTGCATGGACACTCTACTTATTAAATTTATGCACTTCTGGTTTATATATAATTTATAGAATCCAAAGATAAGTATGAATAGAATAAACACTATTTCTTAGGTGCTTCTTTGAGTGTAATTAACCTTTTCTAAGTTTATAAAGAAAGCAAAGTTCTTAAATATCAAAACATATAAGAACTGACAAATATTGCTAATTTAAGTTGACAGATATTTACTATAAGTTTTCTAAATGCTCCATTAATTTTATGAATTTATATTAATAATCTTGGTCATTTAAAAGCTTCTAAATCAAATAGGCATTATAAATATCATTAACAAAATTATGAGCTTTTTGTCATTTTTCAGTACTGACTAAACGACGTACATATTTACAAAATTAGTTTTATAATAAGATCTTTTAATTAGTAAACTTAAGCTTTGTTAAATAGTTGTCATGTATAAGCAAGTACTCAACTATATTATTCATAATGTAAATTCATGAAGAGTTTGTTAGGTAAACAATTTTATAAAGCATAATTTTAATCTATAGCAATGTTTGAAAATCTTAATTTATAATTAAATATTATAAGTAAGATGTTAGTTTCCATGGGTTTAAACTACCAAGGTTACGGTTTAAACATGACGTTGTACGTCAAACAGATGATTGTCTTAACAAAAGAAAACCACTTACCAACCTTGAACATATAGTACGGCTAGTTACAAACCAATTAGCAAACAAACCCGACCCATATGTGGACTTCTAACATTGAACAAACGCAAGAAAAAGCAGTGGTCTGCTTTGTTATAACAACGCTTCGTAAATTAGAACCATAAAGATGAAGGATGGAATCCTTGTAAGTTTCCAATGCGTAAACGTTTTATACGCCATAAATTAACTTCTTCTGATTGCCATTAATCAGTTTTTTAGGGTTGTTTCTGTATTAAAACAAAGCTTCCATGTTGAAAATACCTTATATATCTTATACGCAATAAATTAACGGTTTCGTACAACCATTATTACTTCAGTTCTTTAGTGTTGCACTAAGGAAAACCACATAAAAATTAGTTTGAATTATTTAAAAATAGAAATTACAAACCATGATGAGTTTCTAAACCTACAGGTCGATGGATTGTATGAAAATAGACTGCAACTCGCAAGTCACTCTTTGATATCAATTTCCCCATGTTGACGCTAAAATGATAAAGGGCCGACTGGTTCGACTCGACAACAACCGCGACCTCAACACTTGAGTATCGAACAACCAAATGCGCAAAATCACGCTATTTGATATTACCTTGAAGATACTTTATGGAAATTCTGAATAGCTTATTCGAGTTTTAGCTTGGTTTTAAAATACAAACTGGAGCATTTATAACTATGCACTTTATTTACTAAATAATTAGAATAAAAGGACAATAATTGGGGTGTTTCGAAATTATAATACTTTCTTTTAATTTTGTATTAGTTGTAGATGTACGATTCATATTGAATTATAAAAGTAAATTTAAAATTTTTTGTAACACAACACATAATTTTTATGCGTTACTGTAGAAGAGAAAAAACAAACTGTTACAAAACTCTTACTCGCTAAACACGGTGTCTCTAACGAAATAGCCGGAATACTCAAAGACCCACTTACACTTAAAACTCGGAGCAACGGCGGTCTTCGTACAAGCTAAAAAAATCCCCCTAGCACTACGCAACACATACGCCAAAGGAATTGAGGAAAAAAATAGCAGCAGATCTTTACTAATAGTCGATTACTCAAAATGAGCTCTATAACGCACGTAGTTGTAAAGGAAAACGGAAAACTGCACGTTATAGGCAATTGCAAACCCACGCATGATAACTGACGAATACTCGATTCCAAAAATCGAGCATATTTTTAACCAAATGAAAGGAAGCAAATTCGTTTTTCTAGATATCACAAATGCACTGACATCTCCCAGTAGACGAAGAAGCTGCTAAACCACTAAGTCTTAGCACTCCAACACATGGACTAACCCGGCCTATACGAGCAGTGTATGATGCAGCAAACATTCCAGCAATTTAGCACCAACGTTTAAAAATACTGCTACAAGACTTTCCGAACGTCAAAAACGTCAGAAACTTTTGAATGTTTATTGTAAACAATGAACCGTGTTCTAGAACGCACAACACCCACGGACTTTTAAGCATAGAAATGCATATTTGGGGCGACTTCGATCGAGTTTTTGGGTCAAAAAATTGATACTCAAGGTATTCATAAATCAAGTCTTTCGTGATGCACCTAAACCAACTTCGCCAAAATATATTCAGCTATTTCTGGGCAAAACCACTTATTAGAGTTGATGTATTTTAGCGTTATCCACAAGAAATCGTTCTTTGTACGAGGTGCTGCTTAAAATCCGATTCGACTGGACACAAGAAGCCGACAAAGCATACGAGGACATTAAGAATGCGCTGATTTCGTCCCAATTGCTTATGCAGTATGATTCAGCTCTCCTCTCATACTAGAAATGGACGTCAGCAAAGCAGGACCTAGTACGGTGTTATCACACCAACTCAGTAATGGCAGAAAACGGCTAATCGCCTACACAAGCCGGATAATGAGTTCAATTTATATGCAAGACATTTTACACTATACATTAATAATCCACTATTGCAGCTTTTGCACCCTGAAAAGTCATTTCCTTGCTCTGCATAAGTCGCATGCAGATTACTTGACACATTTCAACTACGGTTTGCAATACAAACCAACGACACTAAACGCAAACGCCGGGCACCACTAGCTGGCAGGATCAACACTCTTCGAAAAGGGGAAGAAGGAAGATTGGGATAAATTCGATTACTTCCTCATACGATAAATTCAGCAACTGCTGATTCGTGCGGACAACTTGGCTCGGGTAACTGTCAGAGACACTGACATCGGAAAAATTGTTCACTATTAGAATCAAGTCAAAAACTTGCGCTCACTGGATATAAAGCACTAGAACTAGAATATAAATTATCCATAAACTGCTTAGTTTTCGAGCACAGAGTTATAGTCCCATCTAAGCTGCACCAAGCAGTTCTAAACGATCTACTCGTAGCATATTTAGGCATCGTGAAGATGAAGGGGATTGCTCGTTCCTTTGTGTACTGCCCTGGAATCGACACAGACATCAAACATACGGCCAAATCTTACAATAACTGCGCCAAACATGAACATACGTTACCGAAAACCCGCGAGCATCAATGAAAATATCCACACGGACCTTAAGAACGTGTTCATATTAAGCAGGACCCTTCGCTAGAAAATGGTTGTTGATCATCTCAAACGCTTACCGCAACTGGTTCGAAATAAAGGTCACAAACACCATGACAGCGGCCACAACAGTAGTGAGTCTCCATGACGTATTCACGACCTATAGAATATTCATCACCATAATTTCTAATAATAGTACGCAATTTAACTCTACCAAATATAGAAAATTTTTGCAACACATCGGCGTAAAGTACCACAAACGTTCAGCCCCTTATTACTCATTCATCAACGGCCAGGCAGAAAGAAAAGTGCAAACCGTCAAAAATCAACTGCAAATTATAACCACCACACCAGGTTTCTTGCAACGCAAATTGAACAAGTTTTTGCGATAGTAGGGCAAGACCCCTCATTCTACTACCGGACAATCATCTGCTCAACTCCTCCTGGAACGCCCTTGCGCACCCACCTCGATTTACTCAGGCCTGAAGACCTCTAAACAAAAATTACCGAGAAACAACGAGCAACGTTGACTTTTCTTTTCGTATATTTTATGCTGAACAAACAGTCTATTTTCTCTCTGGGAACCTGAATATATACAAATGGATTCCAGGTACGATACTTTCTATCCAAGGTGATTTCCACTACAAGGTTGATTACTTTGGCAAGCACTTTAAAAACCACGTCGTCGAGATCAGAAAACATTAAGAAAGAGCATCTCTAGCGAAACTGTCAGGATTCACTTCAAATAACGCCGATCCCGCACATTCTGCTTGACGTCCAGGTAGAACACGCTATTTTAAAACTAATCGGGCCACTACAGACAACCTTACCCTAAACGTCTCTCCCCTCCCTCCGCACGATCTCAACTTTAAGATCATACATTTACGTCGGTAATAAATCACGCAGAATCCGAGATTCAAATGCTATAACTGCTAAAGATTTGGTCACTCCGCCAAAGTTTACAGTTCTGCCACGACATGCGGCTATTGCACCAAGGAGCACTCAACAAGATTGTGTCCGATCCAGCAATCCCAACCACTCTTCTGCTCTGTCTCTGCCGCCCCCACAATCACCTAGTCAACAGCCCTTAATGTTCCGCCTATAAACAATCCCTTGAAACCTCAAAGCTAAGAACAGATTATAGATACAAATCCCTTTACAGACCAGGCCCTTTTGCCACACACCGTCAACCAACACCCCTTATCTTACAGCCTACGAATTATCTAGATCAATCTCCAACATTCCCTTTCCGCAAATTTTTTCCACCCTTTAACAACATAAAATATCCATAGCTATTCTTTAAGGACCATACCTAGTATATAACAAAATCGGAATCTCCTTCTAGACTAAATCTTTCGTACATCTTAACCTAACTGATCGTAATTTATCCGCTACAATGGTTATAAATGACCCTTATATATAGTCCTCTGTAATCCTATCTCTCTCTTCCCCACTATTCCTAACCGTACAAATACACTTGAAAACAGCAACACTGCACGTTATTTCAACGTAGTTTCAGTACAACACAGACCGCCAACTTTACTTACAGCACTTAGACAACACACTACAAACTATTGGACACACCCCTACAATAATCGGCGCTCAGGCAAATGCAAAATCAACATTATGGTACTACCAATGACACCACTGACCAACGAGACATGCTCCTAGAAGACCTTATCCAACAATACCACTTAAAAATCACCAACATCCCTTTGACCACCCCATCCTGGAAATCCTCTCAACATAAATCCAACATTGATGTCACCCTCGCTACTCCATCTGCCAAAAATTTAATAAACTTTTGGACAATTATCCACCTAATCCAAACCAATGACCACCACCCGATTATATTCAATAACCTTGCAACCCTACAACCTTGTCAATTACACAAAATCCAAGTCCTACAACGCTAACCTAGCAAAATGGCCACTATTTTTAAAGTATTTAAACAAATTACCAAATCTCAAAATCACCACGCTCCTAATTAAGATTCAGACAATATTACACCCAGTTTAATACAATCCATTCCTCACGCCGTAACAACGACAATACCTAAAAGACATTACGCAACACGTGCTTCACCTAAGTGGAATCAACAGTTGCAAGAATTGAGTAAAAACCTGCACAACCTACGCCATAGATTATAACGCTTAAGAAGACGCCACTACGCAGAAGAACATCAGATAAGAACCATGACAACGGAGTTCAAACTAATCAGAACAAGATTCAAAATGGAGATATATATATATATATATATATATATATATATATATATTGTAATGTAAAGGGGGGGGTACAAGGCTTCTAAGGGTAGATTTGTGTTAAAAAGGGTGTATGCCAAACGACATAATTCATATATAAGATCCAGTAATTCAAAAACTATATTTTGCCGTACTTTACATATGCTAAAGTATTTACCATTTTAGTTTGAAACGTATGTGCCAAAAGGTAAACAAAATGACTTAATGACGTTGATACAATGCACGGTACTCAAGGTTTTATACTAAGTTGAAATTTTATAAGCCATTGAAAGTACATTTGCCGTCGGAAAACCGGACGCGTCTACGGATATCTACAATCAACCAAGCGTCCAGGTCTTGTGTGAATTATTTTGGCTTTTCATTTAAGTAGAATCAACTTTTGGACGAATTGTAAATTCAAAATTATAAGTGAATAGTAATATCAAAGATATAATTGGAGAATTGTGAAGTGTTTAGGACCAATGGTAGAAATTAGGATTGTATGTAAAGACTATAGTTAAGGTATTTGTGACACTAGAGAAAAGGAAAGTTGTTATTGGATAGTTTTATGCTTTTAAAAATGTGATTAAGTAAGCTAGTTTTGTTGTGCTTATTGCCTAGCGAAGTAAATAAGAAAATTCTATTTCGACTACTTTTAGTAAAAAGACGTGTTTTGCAAACCTGCGTTAAAGTTGTATAAATATTTGGATAAAATAAATGTTTTTGAGTTTAAATAGTATGATTATTAAAGTGAAGGTATAAAAGCGACGATTATAGAAGAATATTTAAAGTGAAGTGCGACGGGAAAGCAACGGATATTTAATTAGATTTGAGTGAGATTGGTATTGGAATTGGAACGATTTTGGTTAAAAGGCAGTAGGAGATTCGAGTGGTTATACAAAGCGACGGCGAAACAACGACGATATTAAGAATTTTGGAGTGATTTGGATAAAGATTAACGGCAGTAGGACATAGAGTGGACATTGAAGTATAGCAGGGCATAGATTGAATTGGAACAGGACGGCAGGATAGGTTTGGGATTGACTACGGAAAGGCGAAAGGATTAATTGGAGCACGCAGAGAGAAAATAGGAGAGCAGCAAAGTACAGGGGAAGAATCAACGCAGAAATCAAGGGAACACGGAAGGATTAACGCAGGGGAAGTAAATACTACGGTTTATTCAAAATTCTAAAATCAGGGTAAATTATTTCAGATTTGGGGTTATCAAAATTATATCAAGACACCTGGAGGCGATACGCAAGTTCATCAGTGATTGTGAATCCTTGTAATGGCGCGTACGGCTAATAAGAACTTGAGCCAGCAACATTTAAAGAAGGCACCAACGCAGTATAATTCAGGTGAGTACCGTGAAATATCTTAAAACGTCAGATAAGTCATAAATTTGTGGTAGTAATTTAATTTGGCTCAAGGCAACGTTGATCGTAATAAAAATTTGGCATATACAAAAGTAGATTAAAAAGTTAGTACTAAAACAAAAGAGTGTGCAGTTTGGTTGGGCATTGCACATCTACTTATAACGGAACTCACTATAGGTAGGTGAACACCCTGAGATAAAGGTTTCATATAGTCGAGGCATTGTAATAAACAGTTAAATAGATAACCAACCAAACTTTGCTAAAACACATCATATAGGAGTCATTTATTAAATACTAAAAATAGGGGCGACGACAAAAGTCGTATCAGAATTTATAAATAAATAAAAATAAAAATTAAATGAAATAAATTAGAAAAAAAATAAATATTAGGGCGGAGGGGTGGAGTAATATCAGCATAAGAATATATATATATATATATATATATATATATATATATATTCTTATGCTCACTACCCCCTCCGCGTTTGATCTCCTTTAGTGGCCAAACATCTTAAACCAACTCAAGTTACTACCATTCCCATCCAACATTTTCAACATAGTAAAATCCTACTTATCATCCCGCACAACAACCCTCAGAACAAATTACTTTTCAGTTACCAGAACCGTTCTCCAAGGCTGTCCACAAGGCTCCATCTTATCACCAACTTTGTGGAACCTATCCATAAATCCCCTTCTAGACCTTAACGTACCAAATATATACACACGTGCTTACGCTGATTCACCCACTCAGTCCATGACAACTCCAGAAGTGAATTAAAAACATAGCTAACATCCTATTTCAGCACATTGAATCCAAAAGAGTGTGCAGTTTGGTTGGGCATTGCACATCTACTTATAACGGAACTCACTATAGGTAGGTGAACACCCTGAGATAAAGGTTTCATATAGTCGAGGCATTGTAATAAACAGTTAAATAGATAACCAACCAAACTTTGCTAAAACACATCATATAGGAGTCATTTATTGAATACTAAAAATAGGGGCGACGACAAAAGTCGTGTATCAGAATTTATAAATAAATAAAAATAAAAATTAAATTAAATAAATTAGAAAAAAAATAAATATTAGGGCGGAGGGGTGGAGTAATATCAGCATAAGAATATATATATATATATATATATATATATTCTTATGCTCACTACCCCCTCCGCGCCTTTTTTAATTAATTTAATTATTTTTATAATGTGCAAGTATTTATTTTGTGTTACGTGCTTTAGCTATGTTTGGTTGGTTTATAAATCAAAACTGTGTCAAATATGCCTCGACTATTTGAAAACTCTTTCTTCCCAGGGTATCCACCTACTTACCGTGGATTCAGTGGTAAGTAGATGTGCAATGCACCAACCAAACAGCACTACCTTTTGTTTTTGTACTTTTGATAATTTACACTTGTATATGCCAAATTTTTATAAAAGATCCACGTAGCCTTGTGCCAAATTAATTAATATCACAAAATATCTGACTTTGACGTTATAACACACAGTACTCACCTGTTCTATACTTCGTTGTCGGCCTCTATGAATCCTGGCTCAAAATCCTACTCGCCGTATACGTCTTTACAAGGTCTTGCACTATCACTTCGAAAATCTGCTGTCTAGACTCCAGGTTTCTATAACTTAATTTTGATGTTCCCAAATCTAAAATAAATATGACCCAAATTTAGAATTTTGAATAACCTTTTGTATTTACTTCCCCTGCGCTAATTTTTCCGGTGTTATATCTTCTTTATCTCGTACGAATCCTCTTGCTACTCCAATGCTGTCTTTTAATCTTGCTACTCTCGTTCTAAATCACTGCTTGCTTTATCCGCTCGTTCCAAATCAATACTTCCTCCTTTTAATCCGCTCGTTCCAAATCAATCCTTCCTTCTATTTACCACTCAATGCCCTGCTATACATAAAACCATATCCAATTTAATCCCAATAATATCTTCTTCAATCTTATAAATCCTATTCGATGCCTTCTGCCTATATAAATCTCGTTCCAATATCCACTTATGTTCCGCCGGTTCGCTGTCGCACTAATTCCACTCTTAAACTTGTTACTCGTCGTTGCTATTAATTATTTTAATCACTGTTGCTTATCCTTACTCTTCCTTTACATAAATTAAACTCGTACGTTTTTCACTCATTTATTAAATCTTCAAAATATTCAAACAATTTAGCGCAGTTTACAAATACGTCTTATTACAAAAATATTTAAAAATCGACTTCTTGTTTACTTTTCCTAGGTGATAAATACAATTCAATATGCCTACTCTTTAATTACATTGTATACGAAAACCATCCAATAACATCGTACCAACGACTCCGTGTCACTAATACCTTATACTTTGTCTTTTGCACTTTCCCTTTTCATACATAAATATTCGATCATTGGTCCTAAATATCGCACAACCCTTCAATCATATTTGACAATGCTAGTACTTATAATTTTGAGATTACATGTTTGTCCAAAGGTTGATTCTATTAAAATATATGCCGAAATGTTACACATATAAACCTGGATCTGCGTGGTGAATAGTGTAGACGCATCCGGTTTCTCGAATAGCAAATGTACGTTCTATGGTTTATTCAACATACAACTCAGTGTAGAAATACTTTAACGTTTGTAAAGTACGGCAAACATAAATTTCTCAGTTACGGGATCTGATATTTGGCTTACTTTATTTGGCATACACTACCTTCAACAAAAACAACCCTTAGAACCCTTTTAACCCCTACTAACATTACAATATATATATATATATATATATATATATATATATATATATATATATATATATACATGTTCAAAAATTAATGGACTGCTTGGAGATATTTTAGTACATGGTTGTTTAATATTTTTGGGTATATAGTCCAAAATGATTAAAATATATGATTAATTTGAAATAGGTTTATTTCAACTTGGCATTTCGGCACATACTTTGTGCCATTTTCAAAAGCTATAAAAGAATGGAAATAGCAGAAAGTATATAAATATACGGATGTAACTTATTTCAAGTATTAAACACAAGTAATTGAAATTAAAACGAAAAAATGATTGACACTTAAAATTATATACAAAAATTATACAGTTCTGACAAAAAGGTAACGTTGGTAACGAGGATTCGTAGAATTGCAGTTTCAAAAATTGCAGGAGTATGTTACAGCATGGACAAAAATTTTAAAAAATACAGAAAGATATTGAATTAATGTAGGTGATGTTGGTGTCGTTTAAATTGACTCATATTATACAATGCAGAGTACATTTTATGAATATTGTCTATATCTAGTCTATTATTAATTGGATTTTGTTCTTTATTAATATGATAGGATTCTAAAAATAGCCTAATCTTGTAATTTGGTTCATTATCCAAAATGACAGCATCTTCAAAGAGAGGTTTGTGCTTGGTGGTATATACGTGGGAAGCTAAAGCACATTTATTGGAATCCTTACCACAATCACTTTTGTGCTGGGTCAAACGATTTCTCAACCACTGACAAGTCTGTCCAATGTAACAGCTGTGACAGCTATATTCAATTTTGTAAACGATTTTACTATGGAGTGGTTTTAAAGTTTGATCCTTGAGTTTAGTGAAGAGATTTTTGATGGAAGTGTTATATTCATAAGTAATGGCTAGGTTGGGTTGTTTAAGCAATCTTATTAGTAGAGGTGTCAAAGTTTGGATGAAAGGAAGCATTTTGTAAATAAAATTATTTCAAATTAATCATATATTTTAATCATTTTGGACTATATACCCAAAAAATATTAAACAACCATGTACTAAAATATCACCAAGTAGTCCATTAATTTTTGAACATTGTTACAACAAAAAGAAAAAAGAACGATCTTATAGCAGATCACAATGGGTTTTATGCACACATTAGGACTACTTATGGAATGGATGTAGCAGCACAACTTAAAAAATAGGCCAACATTACTCGAATCTTAGCCAAGTTAAATAATAGGGTATACTTTTTAGAACGCTGCAGACGTAGCAAAATCGTACCCAACCATATCAAAGCAATTCATACCAGTTTTTTCAGTTATATTAACAATAGCAACCCTATAATCATAAGAGGATTCATCATCACATAAACAAATCAGCTCGATTTTTTATAAACATTGAAATTGAAGAAAGCCACAGCATGTTGGCATTTTATAACAGACGTATGCATTCTATTATTAATTACCTTAAAGTATTCCTCCCTCCTTATATTTTAAGATCTTTTGATCAAATACAATCTTCGAAATATAATTACCTACACTATAAAATTAAAATTGTTCATATAAAAAAGTTCCACAAATTACTAGCTGATCAATCTCAAAAATTCAAACTGTTTATAGACAACTCAAAATGGATTGTAAACATCAGTGAAGTGCCAGTGCCTAACTCAGTGAAAGACTTTCTATCGTTAGGACCAAAATTTAATCTACAACCACAAACTAAAGACATTCATCTAGGTAAATTATTAGGAGGAGTCGAATCTATAGTTGACACATAGAGCAAACTCAAAAACAAAAAGACATTCTACGTGGCCGAATTACAAATATCATTATGAACTACGCGAACAACCCAAACAATAATCACCATTATAATCTACTCAACTATCAATTTTACACAGTTAAAAAATTCTTATCTGATCACCCTGAAATTATCATCACAACGGCAGACAAAGGGGCTGTCACAGTTATTATGAATAAACAGGAATATTTGGAAAAATCTCTATCTCTCCTATCTGACATGTCCACATACAAACCTCTCAAAAGAGATCCTACCTTTACCACTCAAAAAAAGTTAATGGCGACATAAAAATGTTACACAAAAAAGGTATGGTCAATGAATCAGAAAAGAAACAATTAACCATCAACAATTCTATTCCTGGAAAATATTATGGATTACCCAAGATTCACAAACCCGTTCTTTCTCTCAGACCCATCATCTCCTCTATCAATACTCCCACTTACTCATTAGAAAATTTTCTTAATTGCATTCTACAACTTGCTTTCCCTTTAGAAGGTTACAATGTTAAAGATAGTTTTACTTTTATAGACAAATTTAAAAATTTCCGTTTACCCGTAAATCATATACTTGTTTCTCTAGATGTCAAATCTTTATTCACAAATATTCCTCTACCTCTAGTTATATCCATCATTAAAAATAAATGGGCTTCAATCGAACCTCACTGTAAGATCTCGGAAACTTACTTTCTTGCCTCCATTAATCTCATATTTAACAATACCTATTTTGTCTATCAAGACAAATACTACCTACAAATATTTGGTACCCCGATGGGTTCCCCACTATCTCCGATTATAGCTCAAATGGTAATGGATAATTTGCTTGATTCAGTTATACCTCTACTACCTTTTCAGATGTCTTTCCTAGTAAAATATGTAGATGATATCTTCTGCTCCGTTCCTCCTGAGTATATTGATGACACTATTTCTATATTTAACAACTTCAATGAATACCTTAAATTTAGTATTAAAGTTGAAGTTAATGGTAAATTACCTTTTCTGGACGTTTTAGTCATTAGAAAACATGACAATTCATTAATTTTTGATTGTTATACCAAACCTACAAATTCAGGCAGATATGTCAATTTCTTCTCAAACCACTCTCTCAAACATAAAATTAACACCGTCAAAACGCTACGCTCCCGCATTGAATTGATCTCTGATCCACAATTTCTCGCTAAAAACAAAAAATTACTTTTTAACACTTTAATAAACAATGGATACCCCAAATCTTTGTTACATAAACTAATTTATAATAACATATTACCTAACAATAGCCACAAACGTAATAATTTTATTTACAAAAAGCTTCCTTTCATCCAAACTTTGACTCCTCTATTAATAAGATTGCTTAAACAACCCAACCTAGCCATTACTTATGAATATAACACTTCCATCAAAAATCTCTTCACTAAACTCAAGGATCAAACTTTAAAACCACTCCATGGTAAAATCGTTTACAAAATTGAATGTAGCTGTCACAGCTGTTACATTGGACAGACTTGTCAGTGGTTGAGAAATCGTTTGACCCAGCACAAAAGTGATTGTGGTAAGGATTCCAATAAATGTGCTTTAGCTTCCCACGTATATACCACTAAGCACAAACCTCTCTTTAAAGATGCTGTCATTTTGGATAATGAACCAAATTACAAGATTAGGCTATTTTTAGAATCCTATCATATTAATAAAGAACAAAATGCAATTAATAATAGACTAGATGTAGACAATATTCATAAAATGTACTCTGCATTGTATAATATGAGTCAATTTAAACAACACCAACATCACCTACATTAATTCAATATCTTTCTGTATTTTTTAAAATTTTTGTCCATGCTGTAACATACTCCTGCAATTTTTGAAACTGCAATTCTACGAATCCTCGTTACCAACGTTACCTTTTTGTCAGAACTGTATAATTTTTGTATATAATTTTAAGTGTCAATCATTTTTTCGTTTTAATTTCAATTACTTGTGTTTAATACTTGAAGTAAGTTACATCTGTATATTTATATACTTTCTGCTAGTTCCATTCTTTTATAGCTTTTGAAAAAGGCACAAAGTATGTGCCGAAACGTCAAGTTGAAATAAACCTATTTCAAATTAATCATATATTTTAATCATTTTGGACTATATACCCAAAAAAATATTAAACCACCATGTACTAATATATATATATATATATATATATATATATATATATATATATATATGAAGCAAAGAAGTGCCAATTTAAAAAGATAATCTACGAGACCAACATCGACTCATGGAAGACATACCGCTGGTTAATCAAATTCCCCGTTGCAAATATCAGAGTAGACTCTACCTCTCTTCAAAACTCCTCTATGCTAAACACTTTATTCCTTCCCCTTAACCCAGCAATACCCCTATATCATCTGCTGTGCCCATCTTTCCACAACAGCAAATAATCAATAATTGTATAACCCCTCCAGGTACTTCTGCTGATGATTTCCCTAACATTAACTACCTTGACACAATTATATCCAACCTCAACCCTCGAAAATCACCCAGTCATAAGCAAATATCCAACACAGTCGTCCAAAAATCATGGCCTGTATTCCGACCCACTATCCACTTCCTGTTTCGCAAATATCTCAAAACTCGAACTTTTCCCAATATCCTAAAATAAGCAAACATCATATTGATCCAGACCCCATCTTCTAAAGATTCCTCCTATTATAGACCCATTGCCATTCTCCCAACCGTTGGTAAACTGCTAGATAAAATATTCTCTAAAAATCCAAAGTCACAACAAAACTAACTCCAGCATATCCAGAAACCAACCTGGATCCCGTCAGGATCACAGTGCAGAGCAAGCAATTCCCACTTTAACTACCAAAGTTAAATCTTCCAATCATAAATATGTCATAGCTATTTTCCTCGACTTCCTCTCCGCATTTGATCTTCTTTAGTGGCCAAACATCTTAAACTAACTCAAGTTACTACCATTCTCATCCAACATTTTCAACATAGTAAAATCCTACTTATCATCCCGCACAACAACCCTCAGAACAAATTACTTTTCAGTTACCAGAACCGTTCTCCAAGGCTGTCCACAAGGCTCCATCTTATCACCAACTTTGTGGAACCTATCCATAAATCCCCTCCTAGACCTTCACGTACCAATATAGACACACGTGCTTACGCTGATTCACCCACCTAGTCCGTGGCAACTCCAGAAGTGAATTAGAAAACATAGCTAACATCCTAATTCACCACATTAAATCCTGGTCTCTCCTTAACAAACAACATGTTTCCCCAACAAAATCCAAATTGTTACTCCTTGAAGGTATTCTCCACCCTCACCGCAGTCCAAAAAAGTACATCCTAAAAACACCCCTTACCTTTTCAGGCTCAGTATCCGACTAAAAATGCATGTCCACATACCAAAAAACCCCGTTGCAAAATCAAGTGATTCTATACAATATTCAACACACCTTTCCAAAATCCATTTATTTATCTCAAACCACAAGAAAACTACTCCTTAATAACATAATTATCCACATACGGTACAGATTCTTGGATTCCACTTACATCACTCCACTCTCGCAGAATCCTTAATCCAAAAATGCGTCCGTACCGTTTTTACGTATCACGAGCTTTCCGAACCACCTCCATAGCGGCCCTGTACATACTCCCAAATATCCAACCACTTGAAATTTAACTACACTCAGCCTTACAAATCCGTAACTTGAAATTCCAAACTCCAATCCAATTACATAATGAAGTACTCTTTCTCGCTAAGTACCACAGCATTCCTACAACAGAAATCAAAGCCCGAATCCCCACAACTACCTACTCCATATCTCCAATCGCATTTGTCCCACTCCAACGCCGGTAGATATACCTTTCAATCTTTCCATAACATTAACAAATATCCCCGCTCACATCCAACGCTCCAATGTTGCAGTTGCTCACAAGCAATGGTAAATTTCGACAAAAGCAACAGTCCTTCCATTTCATTCCGTTCCCACTTTGTTCCTGCCAACAGAACGTTCTTGAAACACCTGACCAATTGATACTCCTTTGCCCAAATTTCCCCTTCCTTTAAAATAACTTTAAAAACAGTATACACCTAGATTAATTCTCCCAGCCTTCCTGACTTAAACTTTTTTGTAACACACTTTCTCCTACCGATAAACCAATTTATTTAGGAAATCGTCGTCAATAATCAGCACATCCCTCACTCGAACCCCAAACCTGCTGTAATCAAGAATAATCGAGGACAACTATTAAAGCACGAAGTTACTGCACCGGAGCTTTGCAAATTCCGTCTTCCCAAAATTAAACAGACAGATTGAGATGTCACCCAGGTCAAAAAAGTCTAACGAATATCGCCTATTTTATTTTATTTCAAATTGTATTTTATTTATTTATTATATTAATTTAAATTACGGCTAGTATGGACTAGTGGCCTTTATATAGCCCGAAATAAAGATAACACACGCGCGTGCGCACACCCGAAAGTCCGTCTCCTGCACCAAGCACAGTCTCACTGCCAGCGAGGCTCGAAACCGCACTGGCAGGCCCAAAACCGACACCATCATCATCAACACGAAGCACCTTCGCGCTACACGGGCACGTAACACAGCCGAACACACCCCGACGATCATCACGACTTTGAAGCCCCCCCCCCCCTAAGATTCTCCTATAGTTAATTAGCTCTCAAACCTAGGGGAAGAAATGTTGGGTCTATTAATTGAACATGGACATTTTATAAATATAAATATGTATGGCCATGGTAAATGCGCTATTAGAAGAGCGTTATGGGAACAGATACTGATGAAGGTCCTGTCATAAATAACTTGCTACACACATATTAAAATAGTTATTATACTCTGTTAATAAAAAATATAAAAATATGTAATTATTATTATTCTTATTTCGTAGGAAAAGCTAGTATTGAATCCTGGAACCCCTTGGATAAGAATCAAAGCAAGTACACCAAAAATATTCGGGATTGGGGCAAAATGATATACAGAGATACTCAACATATGCATGGTACAAAAGCTACTGGAAGACGACGATTATGAAGTAAAAAAAAATTGTAACTTTAAAATAGATTGCAAATTGAGATCATTGCCTTTTATTGTTAAAAAGATTTGTTACGGCTAAAATGAGCGATACGTTATGAATTTAGATTTGTCCTGAAAGAGCGGGAAACCCGTAACAATTTAAGAGTGCTTTCGCTAACTATGGAAGAAATAATATAAGTAATAAAATGATAGAAATACCAAAAAAAAAGCTACGTTACTATATTCAGTGACGCTGAAAGGTTTTTTCTCTTTGTCATAATTAAGGGGCGCCAAACCGCCTTGTCACAGCCATGCCTTTCGATATTATCCCTACACGGAAGACGGTTATTCCGTATAGGTTAGTAGTTATGCTAGGGGGATCCGGTATCTTTGATGGTTGATAGTTTGCTTAATGATGAATGTGTAACGGGGCTTCTTAGGTCTTTGCCCTCGTCGCCGTGGGGGTGCAGGGCCGGATGTTGCTGTTGATAAATAGTATGCTGAATGGAGCTTCGTCCTCGTGGGGGCGCTTGTGTCTTTGCTTGACGAGGAACGGGGCTCCTTAGAGCTTCGCACTCGCTTTTATTCTCGTCGCATTAGTTAATTGAAGAGAGATTTTTAAGTTAAGCAAAAATAAGAACCTGGTGGATGACGAAATCATTCTCAAAATGGTGAATGCGGAATGAAGCTCCCTAGCGTGTTCTGAACGGGTCTGTGATCTATAAAAGATTTTTAAGCTAAGCAAAAATAAAACGCGGAGCATGAAGTAATCATTTTCAAAATGATGAATGCGGAATGGGGCTCCCTAGCGTGTTCTAAACGGGACTGTGTCCCATTATTTTTATATTAAATATCAAAGAATAGCAGAATTATACGGCTCGTAATATAATGGTTTTAATTTAAAATAAAGTATGAATATAAAAATCATGCTAAAACAGATATGTTGTTATTTTTATTCATAGTTTCATCACCAAAATAATTTGAGCAATTACACTGAACTCGCAGCCGAATCTAGCATATAACCCCGTCTTATTTATCCTAATTATAGTCGTGTGTATTTACAATATATGCAAATCATGTCGTGAAGAATTTTAATGGTGACGTAATCATTCTCAAATGCAGAATGGGGCTCCCTAGGGTGTTCTGAACGGGCTTTGCTCTCATTAGGTGAATGAACATTTCGGAGATTTTTAGGTTAAGCAAAAACGTACACATGCTGAAGAATCCCTCCAAGAATCTCAAACATTATTTTTGTATTAAATATATAATGTTAAAAACAAAACACACAAAATTTTAATGTTTTAATTGTCTATATCTTTTTGTGAAGTGGCGGTAGCAGATTCTTATTTATTCAATTTTCTTGTTTTAGCATTGTCATCACCGCTAGAATCCTATTAATTTCAAAAAAATTTGTTAGTAATAAATATTATATATTATTTTCATTTACCGTCATATTCTAATTACATGGTAATGAGTTCATATTTTCATGCAGTTTGATCGATTCACTGCAGAAACAAAATATTTTTTACACAACCGTGTCGTTCATTCCAATATAATATGATTAACTATCGACACCACAGCTGAATACTGAATGTAACCTCGGCTTTTTTAATTATGGTTTGAATTAAATATAGATATATATGCAAATCGCGCAAAAACAAGTGTCGTTATTTTGTTCTACAAGAAAGCCGATGTAGGAGCATGCATCCGGTTGTGGCGTATTAATGTGAAGAATTTAAATGAATCATTGATGTAATCATCATATATAACTGTTACGTCGAAGGATCGGCAGTGCTAGGACTTTGCCTCCGAGATCCTCCATTTAAGAATTATTTTTTGTTTGTGTAGATTCGAGAAGATTCGTCATCGTTGGTGTCGTATGACGGAAACCGTAGCGTTTCTTCGGCAGGTGCTGAATGAGGCTGTGCCCCGTTTGTTAATTGAATAGTTGAGAATGAAGGTTAGGGTATTTTTAAGTTGAAAACAACACACACGCACACACACACACACACACACACACACACACTAGATATATCATAAGTCTAACGTTTTTCTTTTAAATAACTATAGCTTTGAGGGGGCAAGCGCTAAGGGTATCACCCTGAGAGCTTACGTTTCAAGAATCATTTTGGTATTAAATACAAAATACGTAATGTTTAAAGTTAAAAGAACACACGCACACACTCAAGGGTGCCTCCCCTTGTTACGTGCCGAAAAATTCGGCACTAAACCTTTTTAATTAAGTTTTAATTTGTAAGGATTTTGCGCCAATGAATTTGAAAAGACTTGTACGCGTATTTCCGTCACTTCAGATAGTGCGTTGCGCGAGATTTGCGCCGACGCGGTGTGTCAAGAAGGGAAGGGTGATTTCCGGAATAGACGACGGGACTAGCCACCGAGATGTAAAGAAGGGTAGTTGTCTTGTACCTTATCGTGTCTTTTTTGTGTTATGTAGATTCCTTTTGCCCTTATCTTTGATGATCGTTTCCTAAACCAGTTTCCTGTCGTTCCCTACATATAGGAAGAAGACAATTAAATTTGGATTTGACCAGGGCCGACCAATCACCCGCGCCCAAGAAAGATCAGCGAAGCAGCCGACGCCCGAAAGACTAGCGAAGCCGCCGCCATCATGGAGTATTTTTGCAAGAAGCCCTACATGTTTACGTAAGTACCCCGTTGGGGTTTTCTATTAAATTTGTATAACTTTGTAATTGTGTTGCAATAATTCGCATATTGTGTGACGTCATCTATACTTTGAGCGTCAATTTTTACATTATCTAACATCGCTACCAACTGATTGTAGTGGCTCGCGTACCTCGCCGATGGGGGTATAATACCCTTCTGTATATCGCAAGTTACTGTAACGATAAGAAAAATAATTAAGTTAAGTTTTATTGTAAACATGCTTAGAATTTGGCAATGGAGGGTACAAAGCAGCAACCAGGATGAATGTATGGTCCAAATTCAAGAAAATGGCCACCAAATGATATAAATGATTATAAAAGAGTGTATATCCTAATAAAGTTGTTGCTTAAGTTTAATACTATTTTTGTATGTAAATCATGTCATCTTGGTTGTCTTAGCTGAAGCGCTATAGATAGCACTTATTAGATTAAAATATGATAGAGGATGCTATTGTACGTGTCACATCCCTTTTACAATATATATTTATATATATATATATATATATATATTGCTGTGATAAGGAGTTGTTTAAGGGTGCATTTATAGCAAAGGTCGTGAAGAAACATAAATTACGATAGGAAGCAGAAAACTGCATTTATTTAGTAGAAAATTTAATAATTCTTATATTATGTAAATAGTAAGCATTTAACACCCGGTATATAGAGCTTTAATAATTTTAAGTAATGCAAATAACGATATTTTTTAGTGGAAGCACGCGTATTTAGAGAAATGATAATCAATGTAATTCAACACGCATTCAAAAGGGTTCTAATTAGTTATGATATAATACGGAGATAAGAGATAAAACTTAACAAAGTTTTGTGTAAGTGCATAGAAACAATCAACATTTTTGATAAGAAAATGCAATTAAAGCTGCGTAAATAAATAAACATACATGAAAATCGAAATTTAAATTACATCATGTACTTTTGTATAATATGGAAAACGCGATTATTTACCTAAAACAACGTATGTTCTGATAACGAGGTATCTATAAGCAAAAAACCATTACCCGGAAAACCAAGTATATTACATCAGAAAACCACTTCAAGTGCAAGAAATACAAATACCTCATTGGTTAAGATAGTGATGGACTTGTTAGAGCCCAACTCACATCCAAGTAGGTTGAACATATATTTAATAGCAAGAATGATAACGGAGTTCAGTTTTAACTCAAGAAGGCCAAACTGCGATACTTTGAATCTAAAGGTCACGCGTAATTTAATAGTTAATAGTATAAAGTGAAAATGTATAGTGCTACGAATATGAAAATTTCTATTGCCGTATAACGTGAGTAAAATTTGGGGTAATTTATTTAAACTAATAATATAATAATAAGGCTCCGAATTGGGGGAAAATAATTTCGAATGTGATGTCAATAATCCAAATATATAAGCTCCGAATTGGGGGAGAATAATTTCAAATGTGATGTCAATAATCCAAATATATAAGCTCCGAATTGGTGGAGAATAATTTAGAATGTGATGTCAATAATCCTGATTCAAGTAAGATAATAATGAACCAAATGGGTGTATAATAGATTCAAATATAATAAATTCAAGTGGATAGATATAATAAATCCGAGTGTATGGATAATCTTAGTTGGATGATAATAATTCTGAATTGATGTTGGTTGATGATAATGGATGGTATAATAATTTAAATGCATGGAAAATTCTAATTGATGGTTTAATATTTCAAAGCAGCGTCGATGAGTTTGGTATAATTTTGAGTTTGAGCAAAGAACGAAGCAAGAAATAATTTATGGGAAAACAAGGGGTTCAACTGAGCAAAGCAGGTCAGATCTTATTAGTTTTAAGATAATTTTTTTCTATTTTTCATTACTGAATTTATTCAATTACATAAACTCGTGTAACAAAGTGAACAACAAACTTTGCATACGTTAAAAGTACGTAATATTAGGAAGATATCTGGAACGTTCGAGGTTTTTAATAAGGGTAGTTTTTGGTGACTTTAGATTGATTGAAAAGCATATGAATTTTTGGGATAAATAAGACTTATAATATTGATTGATTCAAGGGTGTATTTGAATAATTTTCAAAACTTGTACATACTATTTCTTTTCATTATATGAAATTAATTGACTTTATTTTATAATTCAAACAAAGAGGTAATCAGAAAGGGGTGAAGAGGAAAAAATTGATCATCGTAACGTTGTGCACTCTGTGTAGATTAAAAAGGGCTAGCCGTGGCATAATAATAAAATTAGTAAGACTGAAGTGAGAACACAGAGCGGTGCCGTTAAGTAAAAAGTTCATTACACCAAGTACGGCGTTGTCATATCAATATGTATATATATATATATATATATATATATATATAATATATATATATATATATATATATCAATATATATATATATATTGCTATAATTGTAAGGTAGTTTAGGGGTAGGTTAAGTCACAGGGGTCGTAGAATAAATCAAAGAAACTTCCAGTTAACAAAAGCACAAAATTACAGATATTATAAGAGTAAATAGGTCACTATACATATTGCACCGAGTACGGCTTTATCATATCAATTTTTACATTGGATGGCCCAACGTCGGGGCTCGATTGTTCCTAAAAATGCATAGCAATATATATATATATATATATATATATATATATATTCCTACGGATCTCCTTTGAAACGGGCTCTACTACGATTACCTTAAGATTCTCTCACTAACTCGAGCCCCTTACTTTAGGCGTCATAAAAATGCAGTGGATCCTTAAAAGAAAACCTAAAACTTTGTGTCCCACGTTTCGGGCGTCATAAAAATTGCAGTGATTTACCTGGATCGTTGGGTATCTTCTGAAGATGCTCTCCAAATTTGAACACCATGGCTAGCTCTGCATACTGCGTCCTCCTAGATACACACCCCTGTTACTCATTCTTCCAACAACCTTTGTAGTTAATAATAAAAAATATTTTGACAAAAACAAACAACCCTTTAATTCTGCTAACATACAAGATCAATTCTCAAAATTTCAATTTACAGTTAATATTCACATTACAACATTCCATACTTCTATTTAAATGGCAAACATCAATCTAAAATAAGTAATAACGCAGATTATTGCGTAATATTACGCAATATTATGTAATAGAATTTAGTTGACGTGGTTTCTGTGATTCCTTTTTGTATTTCCTGGCAACAGTTTTAATCCGTGAGAACAGCGGTATCATTATTCCCACTAGATTTGTGAGTCGTGAACGATTCTCGACAAATCAGGCGTTAGATGGATAAGTGGGACCGCAAGTATGTCAACGTCTCAAAGTCCGTAAATTCATTCTCTGGCTGGCAGTGCATTTAACCAGATATTTTTTGTTATTCTTACAATTCGACAGTTTATAAATTGCTTAACAGACGACGCTAAACATTTTACAGAATTAATAGCAGTTACAAATTAAACAACGTGCAGATATCAATAATGTAAATCGTTTCAAATTCTACAGCAAGTACTAATCGATCAATTTTTAAAGAACAGACAACTTTAAACCATTTTAAAATCGGAGACAAATATTTTATAATTAAGCAAGTTTAAATTATATAAAACACTGAATGTAATCAAAAGTTTTAATTAATTTTCTATTAAATAATATTTTCCAATTCGTTAAAACATACCAAACATTTATTACACAATTTAATGTTTCCAAGCATAATACGACGTTCACTCGTCGATAATTGATAGTTTAGTATTGCAATAGTAAATTTGTATTAGATAGATGAGATTGGTTTTACCTATGCCGTTAAGTTCCGTATGACGGTACTTTTTATACTATTTGATTACGGATAGCGATAATGTCTTAGTATCTACAATCTAAGTAGTCTATAATTTTCGGTGTTACAAATGTCAATAATGGATTATTTATCTTTCTTGTCGCGGTTGACTCAAAATTTCGTTATGTTTCAAGTTATTCGATTTATAATTACAAGAGGGTTTAACTTTATATTAAGAAACATTAAACAAGAAACAAAAAGTTAGTAAAATTATGTGTTGGTTACAAATTTTTTGTAGTAAGGTGTCAAGTATGATACCTTTATAAACAGTGCATACATCGAATTAAATTCAATTTTAAATTTCTTGTAATTCGTATTCAAAATGGAAGAAAGTGTTGTAGACAAGGAAACTTTTGTTAGTACTGCTAAAAAGGATTATAAATGGCCCTTTTCTAAACCCTTAATTGCAAGGTAAGTAAAGACTGTTAATACGTAAAGCTTTAAGGTTATATTTTTATTATTTGTAGGCCTGCACAACCATCTTCAACAACTAAGCCCAAAAATTACTATGTAAAAGGTCCTGTAGACGCTTACTGCCACTGCGATGGTCATTTATATGATCCTTTGATGAACAGGTATAAAAAATTAGCAGAGAAGGAAAAACTGTTACATGAGGAACTAATGAATCTTAATGATGAGGTACTGTATTTTAGATACAAAATTTAAACAAATTTAGAAACTAGTGTTATAAGGTTAACGTTTCTTCCCTTTTGCATAATAAATAGGTGATATTTCTTTTACTGACCCGGTAGTACCAGTTCGGGTCGAACTAGTCAGAAGGTTGAATGGTAAATGGCTGTAGCGTAAAAAAAGCAATACGCTCACGGATTATTCTTAATGTGAGCGGCTCCGTGGCTTAGTTGGTTCGGATGTAACTAGTAAGCACAAGGTCCTTGGTTCGAATTCCGACATGGTCCGCTTAAAAATGTTAGGCGAGCATTTTTCACAAAAATAATGTCATCCGAATGAAAGATACATTATAGGTGCCATGTGTCACGCACGTTAAAGGTTCCTATCTTATATGGAATAGCAAAGGTTCCCCCAAAATTTAAATGTCCAAGTAAAGAAAACTCACTTCGGTCAAGCATTGGAAAATCAAATGTCGGGTCTATTCCTGGTAAAAATACACAAGGAGGTATGGTGGTGGTAACTGTCATACAAATTAAACACGAAAATAAACTAATTGATTTGTCATAAATTACAACAAAACCTGAAACAAAACAAATTAGCACAGATTAAGGGCACTGTGTGTGCTTCAAAAAAATATATATGTGTAATTTGTAGGTTAAAATTGATTAGATAAGTCAGGTAATAAATTATTGTAGGTTTACTCGTGTAAATACAACTCATTAAATATTGGAGATGATTTCCAATACTCTAGTGTTGCAATTAACAATTTTAAAGTAAGTTTCAGAGTTACTTTTGCTTCATTTTTAGCGTGTGTAAATATTCTCAAAGAACGTTCAGGATGCTAGGTGGCATAATCTTTTAATTAGTAAATACCAAATGAAAATAACAGGGGTTATAAATGTAAATATTCTTAACGTAGAGTGTAAAAGGCAACCATTTTGAATTATAGTGGATTGGATGTATAGTAGTCAAAAGCTTTTCAGATTTTTTTAGCGTAAAAATCAATAATTCTAAGGTCATAATTAAGGAGGGTGAAATATTGATGTTCATAAATTAACAGGAGTATGTAACCTCTCAAAAGTATAACGTATATTGTTGAAAACAAGTTACTAGTAGTAGTTTATTTTAAGGTTTTCCCGATAGCGTGGTGGTATTGAAAGTTTTCTGAATAGCGTTGGAAACAAGATAACCGTTGCTAAATTTCCCGTTAGACAGACAGAGAACGTGCTCAAATAACATGTATACTCTACGAATGGTAGTTAGCAGATAAACAGGCAGGGATTGATATAAGACAAGGAGAGATTATTTTTGACATGCATTAGAGTGGGATAAAAATATCATATGTTGAGGGTTCGTTTGACTTTCAAAGAAACTGTGGGACAAGGGAAGGGTAAAGTTTATAGGTACGAGTGAGATGCCGCATGTTTGTTTAGACATCGTTTGAAATGTGTTGAGTAGGGAATAGATATCGAGGTTATAGACAAGCTTGCATATGAGGAACGGAGATGGATTATTGGATGTCATATATAGAAAGAAGAAGACGATAGTTTTAAGATTGTTTAGAGGGGATAAAAGTTATTGTAGGGATAAACAAACTTGCAATCGTGGTGTACAAAAGTTAGACTGCTCGGGATATCAAATAGGGTGTGAGTACAAAGTAAGAAAAAGAAAATGTTCATAGGTAGGTTAGAGTGAGACGACATTAATACGCGCATTATGGAGGCGTGCTTTAGACGCTAAACTTATTTTAGTGGAGGCTAGAGTTCTGCGAACATAAGATCCGTTGCGAAGCTAAACGAGTATTTTCGTAGTAATTGTTTGTTTGTATCATTCAAAATTCCAAGATTTCGAAGACGGTTGGTGCTCGGATAGAAAACTACAGGGAATTATACAACGTTAGCTTGTGTGTTGTGAGAATTGAGTGGCGGTTGAAAATTTAATTTGGGGAAGCGTTGTGACTGTTTAGAAGACTACCAAGAAAGTTAGTTTGTTGGTAGTGGCGTATTTACGAGAAATTTCAAGTGTAGGTGGGCAGATTTGGCAATATAACCGCGAGGAGGTGGTGATAGAGCTCTCTCTTTTCCTAGTCATCGACGCGTACACAAGTGGGTGTAATGTTGTACTAACAGTCTGAGAAATTGTTGAAATTGGGTTATTAGTCCAAGTTATGCACACAAATGGAATAGAGTTTATTGATCGATTGATTTGGTGGTTTACTAATGATAAATAAACCAGTAGAGTAATTGGAGGAGTTGGATTTACCGTAAATTGGTTTGAGAGAATGGAGTAGCAGATTGCCGTCACGGATGGTGTAATTCAACTTTTAATAATTATATATATATATATATATATATATATATATATATTGCCATGGAAGTCGAGGACTAGGGTTTTATATCGAGCCCCAGCGATGGGCCGTCATAAAATTGCCGTGGAACCTATAAAAATTCGGGAACGAAGCTGGAACATCGATCCTTCAACTGGGTCAACATAAAATTTTTCGAAAAACAAAATAAAAATTTTAAAAATTTCTTACCCTTTTATTTCTCCTTCAAATTCCTTCAGCTTCCCTGGATAGCTCAGCTGTGCCTCTTCTCAAATACCTAAATTTACAAACATATCTCTTTCACCCTCGCACATCATTCAATAAAACTACCAAATAATACCACAACCATACAACCTTTTATTTACGCCTATTAACAGATAAATTATATTTACATACGTTAAAAACAGTTAGATACAAGAATTATAAAACTTCACTTATGGTATGTTTTAAAGTCTTTGAGTTTTCTAATAAATTTTAAACAACTTCAATGAGATCTGAGTAGATGGGCCCCCCACATGTTATCCTAAACTGACTGCACACTGGAGTATGCTGAGCTCATAATAACCCAGTTTAGTTTGTATATGCCTTTTAAATCTTGCATCAATTAAAACCAAAAATTACAGACCCGTTTACCCTTTACAATTCAAATTTTATCCTGACTAAAATTTTGGACGTTTTAAATACACCCTTTTTCAATATTTAAACATCAATAAATAGTCCAGTACATGTATCTTTTACAATAAATTTCTGCAACCATAAATATACCACTAAAAACGTCAACCACACAGCACAAAATTTCACAAATGTTTATACAACAACAGAAATTTTAAATAAATACCTGGAGAATTCTTTAATCCTCATTCCCGTTGGAGATGGTTACCATAAAAACCCCTTGGCGTTGTTACCATTGACTATACGGCTTGTCGAATCCACAGGCCTTTACCATCCATATCATGCACACAAAATAGATTACGAGCTCTGGTTACCCCCATATATCATGTTTCCATTTATTGATTTTTGCTTTGTATTGTAGTAGCCGGACCTTTATTAATTTAAAATGCACTACTCGTACTTCACGTCAATAATTAAAGGTCCGCTACTACGGTTTATACTAGCAACCTCTATATTTACGAAAATATTACATAAAATACTCACAAAAGCTTTATTATTGACTCGGTATTCAGCACTTTTATCGACGTAACGAAAAAGAAAGAGAGAACCTTAATAATCTAGGTTGAGTATTTATATGCTTTTAAAACGCTCTTAGTAGACGCTTTTCAAGCGAAAAGCTTATTTTCAAACACCGTTTCTACAAATTTTGAATGTAACCGTCGGTTGATTCTGAAAATTTTTCCAGCCATGCTTGTTGTATACTTCAAATTCGCTTACAACCTTCGCGTGTGCATTCGTTTCTAACACTGTTGACTTTCGATCAATGACAAAATTCTCTGCCGTCAGAAACTCCACCTAAACTCTATTTATCTCTGTCTTATGCACGTCTGCTGTCTCGTTGAAAACCCCACTTGAGTTACAGAACATTGATATTGTTGACATCTTATCTCAACTCCACGTGTATATGGTACGTGCTTTTCAATCCCAACGCTTTTCTGTCTCTATCTGTTGTATATAACCGATTGTTCATTTCTCTCGCTCTTTAAGATGTTTGTTAGCCTTGTTATTTATACCAAACTGACGGTTGAAAATATTTTTTATGAAATCCTATCTTAACACACTCTCGACTTCGTCGAACGTAACCTTTTAAAACGCAGGTGTTTCTGCTAATTATCGAACGTTTGAACATAACTTCTTGGACTTTCTGCTTCTTGGTATCTGTATAAAACGAATACATTTGCCTTGGAATTATTGATTTTCTTACACAGCACGTTCCCTTATGCTTATACGTGTTGAATTCAAATAACTTATGGTTAATTATGCGTATCCTTGAACTTCTATTTGCTTTAAAACTGTTTTTTCTTTATGTAATCCTAACCTTCCAATTATTAAATATAAAAATACGTTAATACTCGTCCGTTTTCCCTAAATTAATTAAATTAATTTTGCGCGTAAATAATTTGTTCTTTTCTATATACAGCGTTGTTAAAATTTTATTGTATCTACCTATTTACCCCTTTGAATCTACAACAATATATATATATATATATATATATATATATATATATATAATTGTGAAGTCCACCTCGGCTGCTCCGCTCTCACTAAAATTCTTATGAATCTTTCAAAGAAGCTTACCTGGACTGCTGAAAATCAAACTTCACCTAACAGCCACTAAGCTAGAATCTAAAAAATACTTCCTTACAATCCTCTCAAAAAAAACGTAACTACCAAAATACATCATACTCTATTTACACAAATAAAAAAAATTACTTTCCAAAACTTTATCCATTACAACAGTTAACATACATAAAATTACAAATTTTTGTGAAAACACAATTCATTTTCAAATGTGTTTGGATCAAATATTTTTCATTATACATATACCCTATTTAAAGTAAGTGGGCTAACCTCATTTCTGACTTTAACCCTTATCTTAATATGAGCTTACAGTTAAACCCTTTTAAACCGGTATGCAAAAATTATAGCACTGCAATAACAAAAGTCCCTTTACTTTGTACATAAACAGCCTTTGTATCATTATATTAATAATCCTTTTCCACATAAACATATTTTCATTTAAATATAAAGTTCAATAAATTTTTAAGTCCATAGAATTCATAAAATAAGCACTCAAAAGCACAAAGTGTCAAAACACGTCAAATAACTCAACAATGTTTAAAAAAATTTACCTGGTAACCACCTCACAGCCTGCATCTGCCATCCAGCCCTCGATGATGTTGCCGTCTATAATGCCTCGAAGGTATGAACTGCTTTCTACTTGAGTCACACCATTCTAGTCAGCACGCAGCTATCCAAATCTCACCAACTAATCATTGATAGTGCATCCAAACTTCCTCTATTTCTCTACTATTTCATGTACCGTCAGAAAATCACTCCTCGATGCATTCACAATTCCAAATTCATCTTGGGACGCCTCGCAATTCCTAACAACCAAAATAATTGTAGTCTGTACTTACATGACTTAAGAAGCTTCGCTTTTATTTGTATAGATCTTTCAAACAACAAGTGCTACCAACACACCCACTTGTGTGTAATAAGAACTTTTGAAAAGCACTGAATAATATTTACTACTATTAGAATTCACGTCGATGACAAGCGAAGAAAAGAAGAGAGAAAGCTTCTCACCATCTTACAGCTGGTTATATAGACCAAAACACCTCCCTTTTGTTTAAATTTCCACCACACATAAACAAACTTTCTTGGTATCACCGTAACCGTTGGCACATTTCTCAAAACAAACTCCTAACCGACACAAAATTCTACATAATTTTCCCACCAAACATCAACGGTCTACATCGTCCCGGAATTTTCAAGTACGTACTTCACAAAATAACACGAAAATCGTTTCTATCCTGGTAACGGCTGTTCCCCTTCGCCGAAACTAACTAAAAATCAATACCTATAATATTCACGCCCCACATTTAAAACGAACCTAGCTCTTTCTTCCTTTATTTCATATACACCATTTTCTTTCTCATGCTTCGTTATACAAATCCCACTCAGATATGTACCCACTCTAAATCTTAGACAGTCACGCGTCTTCTTCTACCTGTAACGTTCAATTACATTTCTTAATTTCTCTCCCTATTTAAAATCGATATCTTGTACAAACATCTTCCACCTCTATCTTGATTATAGCTTCAAAACCGTCCTTGTTCGTTCGTTACCAAATCTAACCGATATGACATTTGTATCTCCCTCCATTATATGGTATAACCAGTTTGTCTCTGTTTTCCTATCGATCCGTGTCTGTTTTAACGTCTATTTGCATTCTTTGAAAATATTGATTTTCTGATGAAGTTGTTGACAACACGCGCCCAATACATGTAAATATGTGTTGAAATAAATTAAATTCATTAAATTTAAAAGGATTTAATGGCTCATATTGTGACAATTTATGAAGATGTTTATATCCAATTTTGTAAATATTGAGCTGGTGTGACGTAAATTTTTTTATTTGTATGAATAAAAAGGTGGCATGTTTTGTTGAATTATTTAATTGGTAATTTTTATTAGTAGTCTAAGTGATAGAGAGTAAGCTCAAGGTGGGTAAGTATTTCCGAAGAAGCTGGAAGCAGAGCTAGCCGTGGTATGCTGATTTGGGGGAGCTTTTCAAGAGATATTGGAATTTTTTTTTCAGAAAAATTTATGACAGCTCAATCAGTAGGGTTCGATTCTAGGGATAGATTCCAGGTAAACCTCACAGTAATTTATGACGGCCCAACGCTGAGGCTCGATCGATTTTAGAGCTTAAACTCCACAGTAATATATATATATATATATATATATATATATATATATATATATATATATATATATATATACACACTGATGAGCAAAAATTGAGGTCAATGTATAGTTATGATATCTTAGAAGAATTTTTTGTTTTAAGCTTATACTGGCCAATTGTAAATCGTAGCAGGCGTTGATCATTTGCTTTTCGAGAGACATTATCTCTCATATTGGTTATCTGCGATGCATTATCATCGTAATTACTACTTTGAAATAGTGTGCATTCGCTCTACTTAAACGTTCACAGATAAGTGTCATTTTTTAAGTTTACATTGATTTCTCTTTGTTGAACCTATCAGTCGGATGGTGTAGTGTTTGTAGTAATTATTGGGCTTGTAATAATGCCTTTAGATCCTACCGTTGCAACAATTGTAGCGTTAATACGGGATGGCCGACGACAACGTAGAACTGTAAAAATGTACAAAAGGCGTACCAACATTATGAGGAGACTGGTCTGATAACCAGAAGACCAGGATCTGAGCGAAAAAGAGCCATCACTCAAAGAGATGATCGATTTTTGGTGTTCGCTAGTTTGCGGAATAGTACAGCTTCTTTGGTTTTGCTGCGAAATCAACTCCAAAAACTTAAAGATCTAAAAGTTAGTGAATGAACCGTTAGAAGACTGAACTACTGGAATGTCTTGTAGAAGGAGGGCCACAGGTCCACCATTGCAACGTCGACATCGAGTTGCAAGATTAACTTTTGGTTGAAATCACGTTGCTTGGATTAGCGAGAAATGGAGTAAGGCAGTGTTTTCAGACAATTAGCGTTTTTTGCATCGCTGGGTCAGACGAACGTGGACGAGTTGGAGAAGATCTGGCGAAAGCTACGATCAATCTTATATTGACGAGCGACTTCCATTTGGAGGTGGGTCTATTATGGTTTGGGCAAGAATCAGTTTACAAGCACGCACAGAGTTAGTTTTCTTGCAGAATGATTCCCTAACAGCTCATATGTACATTTTCGAGGTGCTAGAAGATCATATGGTGCCTTTCATGATCACTATGGGTGAGCGTGGTATTTTTATGCACGTTAATGTTAAACCTCATAGAGTTGTGGGAAAATATCTGTGTACGCGCCATATCCGTTCCCGCTCGTGGCATTCCCTTTCTGCGCGAGTGAGTCCAAATTGTTCGAGCCAGATATCGACGAAATCGGTTTGCAGCTCTCGTGATAGCAATAACTATACAATATAAACTGTCGCTAGCTTCGTCTAATCCGGTATTAGCCTCTTCCTTTCCTCTCTTGCTATTTTCCTTCAACTCCCGACCCAAAGTTAAATACAGTGATTAGTGCCTTGTTTTATGCCTTTGTATTGTAAACTCCTATAAACTGACCTCACCCTCTACCCTTAATTAATATAGTCTACGCTCTTCTTCGGAGCCCTTTGTTTGCGACCATTAGCACTCAAGGTGGTTCTATGTGCATGCCGTTACGGAAAACGGGTATTCTACAACAATCCGAATGAGGTGGGAATTACGCGTTTCGATTTAACAGTCCTCAGTCAAGACATGAATCCCATTAAAGATGTTTAGAATGAGTTGGGACGCCGTATTCGCAGGCAAACACAAGCACCAAGGACTGTCCAGGAACTGAGGTAGTTACTATTGTAAGAATGGGTTAACATCGACCAGAATGTAATCATCAACTTAATTCAAGGTATGCCTAGTCTACTTCAAGCAATCATTAACGCAATCGGAAGGAATACACATTATTAGTGATTATGTTTTTCATTTTTTAGTCCCATATTGGTCCAATATCAAATTTCGTTTAAAATGTAAATTTATTGCGCTTGTACAATAAATTTTGTAACGAAAAAATATCCTTTGCGATTCATTATTGAATGTTTAATACGCTACATTTAATTTCCAATGTTCCACCAGAAAGGAACCACATTGGCCATTCTTGTTAGTACAGTCGAGGTTTATGGAACTCTATTGAAACAGAATTTTTAGCGAGTTGTTTCAGAGTTTTCTGTGGATTACCGGGTGGATTTTCGGGGCGAAAACTGTACATAACAAGTTGATTACTAAAATTCCAATTACCTTCTTGGTTTGTAACTTTACAGAAAATATCTCCATGCGTATTTTTCTGCAATTGGCGATTTGCACTTCAAACAAAATTTCGAAATTGCAAATTCGGCATGCCCAACAATATAACAAATACATAAACTATTACATTCCAAATTTGGAGATGTGCACTTTTAAATTTGTAAGTGAACTCCCGCCATTATTTTTAAAACAAACTTGTTCATTTCCGTTATTTCGGACAGTTGCGTCGGCGCAAAAAAATGCGCAGACGCTGAGTGATGGGTAAGTGCGCGGTTTGGACACGACAGGATATTATTAGCCAACGAGACGTCAAACGGTGACGTTTGTCTGTGTCTCGTTTGCTTTTCTCTTTTAAGATGTAGGTTTTTTCCTTATGTTGCCTTATCGTTTCTTACATAGTTGTTCCTTCGCTCTGCCTACGAACGAAGAAGAGGGAAGACGACAAATTTGGTTTCAACGAGGGCATGACGTAACCCACACCCAAACGAGATACCCGGAGATTAGCATGGCCCCTGCGCAAGGATGACACGCAAAATCGTGAAGCGTTCCACATTTTTAAGTGAGTACTTTTGATCTTTTTAAGGTGCAACTAGTATCATTGTAAACCTATTTGGCATGTGATACAATTTGGCACGCATTTATGTCGTAATAGTATTATTGCGCAATATTGTGAACGTGGAGCGTTTCAGTGTTGCCAACTGTAACAGTGATGCTGAACACGCGGCGACAAGGTTATAACAAAATGACGGCTTAAATGTAGGTCCACCGCGATCTATTGTGCAGTGTGTGTATTGCACACGGGTGGTCAAATTAAAAGGGCGGCCAAATAGCTGGTATGAAAATCAGTTTCTTTAATTACCTTTTTATAATTTTTTAACTTATCAACAAATCACTACTTATGTTTACGTCTCTATTTTGTGGTCCTTATGTATATTTCTATTTTTAAATACGGTTCAGCAGCATGTAAGTATAGATAAAGGTCAAGCATGATCTACAGAGAACCGAGCATGTTTTCTGATACCTATACAGCAGAAGTGATAAACCATTGTGATGTGAACAGGAAACACCTAATCCTGTTAATGTTCACTCATTAAAGAGGACTTTATAAGTACACCACAACCTTTACTGATAATCCTTTTCTAAACGCAGGTATAGTAAAGTGAAAATCACAATAAATTATTGTGAAATGCTCTTTACCATCTTTTAGTTTATAACTAAAACGTTCAGTTTGGATTTGGATGTTTACGTATAACTATCCTTGTTTCCAAGTTTTAAAATGCCCGAGAGGAAAAGTAAACGTTTGTCGGGTGTTCAATATAGGCAGAAAAAGAAACAAAAAAAAAGAGCAGCAAACTTAATCCGGAGCTTTGGAAAAAATTTTGGCAGAAAATGTGAGTTTATCGGATAGTGCTAGTGTTAGTGTGAGTGTAGTAATAGGCGAAGAAATTTTAGAATCCTATACTACCTTGGGTAATATACGAGCCGCTCTGATGATAATGATACTGAAAGTTCCAATTTTATAGAACCACCTGTAGAAATTGCAAAAAAAAAGGATATATTTAAATGATCCAGGAAACAATTACCACAAAAGAGATTGAACTGAAGCATTTTTATCTTTCAAGAACATTGAATTTGATGATTGTTAGTAATCAGTATTGGGTTTTAATTGTTGAAAACAAATTTGTCAGCATATGCAAACGTTTAAATTAACATTCGTTAGTTTTTTTCCTTAGATTTGTAGAAGCATTAAAAGTCACCTTAGATTTATTTGTTGAAATAGAATACGTTGTTTATCTAAAATACACGTGTATATACAACTGGTTTTTTATTCTATAATCAAGCCGCACGTGCACTTTTGAACGCTCGCTGTAGTGTAAATGGCTATTCCTTGTAAACAGCCCGTCGTATTGCAACTATGATGTGAGAAATATATCTGCCTTGATTAACATATTGAAATGCGACCTCCGCATAGCCTTGTTAAAAATAGTTCTTTAGAGTCCTCCTCAAGGATGTTATAAATTAGACGATATGGTTTGTGAAATCTATCAGCTTAATATTTATTTAATTGATCTTAATTATTATAGCAAAACTACCATGATCTTTGCTATTATTTAATTTACGTTAATTTTCGCTGTTATTTAATTTATGGATGAGCTTTTACCCTATGAATGCTTAAAAATTGTATCGTAGTGACTACTGTAAAACAGAGATATTACGATATAATGGATTCAAGTCTTTGATTAAAAACTCGGGTATTAGATGGTTTGACGTAAATTCCATTTCGATTGTTGCTAACACAACAGCTGTTCAAGTGGATGCCTTGTTCTTGAAATATTTCGATCACTAGAGGACGCTGTTAATCAAGATAAATTGTATAGCTTGTTAACATCTTTTCTTGTTGTTAGTATGAATTAATGCCGTAGTCCTCGGTAAGTAAACTTTTTAATTATTTATATGAAGTATTTTATTCTACAAATTAATGTATTTAAAACCTCTACAATAGTTAGAACTTGGTTAATTATAAATCATTCATGTACGTTTTATTGCTCAGAATTAAGTCAATGTTTATGTTCTACAAAAAATTAAGCGACGATTAGTTTACTACCTGATTTAAAAAGCAAAAGTAGTATAATTTATTTGAAGTCTATTTTAAGATCTCATGTGTCTATTTGAAAATTTTATTTTATAAGGAATAATTAACATCTTTTAAGTTCCACTAATGATTATGTGTACATCGTACTCAGATCTGAATATGATGTGATATTGAATACATTAATTAACATTTTTAATGTAACATAACCTGACATAAATTTCATCTTCAGTTAACATTACTTAAAGAAAATTTAAATTAGAATTGTAAATACTTGTAGCAACAAGAGAATAAGTTTTAATTTAATAGTTATACATATATTTCTTTCTTCAGACTTTTTATTAAATTACTAACGTAACAATTTATTAAGAAAAGTATCCTTAAGATTAAATTTGATATAAAGATATATTTCATATTCAGATGCAACCTATGCTCTATTTTGTATTTAATGTATAACTACTTTTTTCTGAGATAACATTGCATAATTTATCTTAGTCAATGTACTTTACGTGTGTATAATCGTTACTAAAGTTCCCACACTCTCTTTAGCGACGCTGTCTTGCTTATGTTATATCTTTGAGTTTAGTGGCGCCTGACATTTCCGTATTTATAAAGACCCCCATGTTAGTCTCATCCCGTTGAAGTTAGAGTTCAGAGTTAGTTCGGAAGTCTTCAGAAGTATTTATTTTTAATACGTTTAAACTACATTTATGGTTAACTTTTGAGAGAAATTACGGTGGTTCTGAACTGATCTCGTAACACCCTAGTCAATATCTTTATATAAGTAACTCCACCCTATAACACCTATAGAAATTGAAACAACTAAATGAAATAAATATAAAGCTTGATTACAGAACTTGTGATTGAAAATTTTCTCCTTCAAGTACAAAATTTAGATTTTCCAAAAGATGATCAGCAAAGGAGGTTTACCGAGAATTACTACTATCGAAAATTAGACAATGGAGAAAAAATTCATCGACAGTGGTTGCTATATTCTCTTTCATTAAACAGTGTTTTCTGTATTGTATATAAGCTTTTTGAGTCTGAAGTTGCTCTGAACAAATTGGAACACCTAGCAGAAGTACGTGGAATGCGTGATTGGAAATATTTATCTCTTATTCTCAAAAGACATAAGTTAAATTTAAATCATATTAAAAATATTTAAAAAAATGGTTGACTTATCCTCTGATTTAAAGAAGGGAACCACTATAAATGTTGCTGAGCTTCGTATTTATAATTTAAAAAAACGCCACTTGTATGGAGTGATTGAAAAGCTGCTATCGATTGTAAAATATTTGTCAAAGCAATATTTAGCATAAGGGGGATCTTCTCAAAAATTATTCACGCCTAACAACAAGAATTTTCTTCAGTTAACCCAATTAATTGCCCAATTTGACGCTGTTTTGTCAGAACACATCCGTTGCATACAGTCTTCGCAGCACAAGAATATGCCACATTATCTCGGTATGCAAATTCAAAACGAAACGAATTCATTACTGGCAGATGCAATCCAGACTAAAGTTCTTGAAAAAGCCCGTTGCTCAAAATATTGTTCAATTATTCTTGACTGCGCCTTATATGTGACACACACACAGAATAAATTACTGTGATTATCCGATTTGTATCAACGATTGCAGCAGTTGAAATTTTTTAACATTTTATTTGCTTCTGTCTTGTAACAGATACCACAGGTAAAGGACTGCTCAAGTTTTTATGTAACAAATTAAAGGAACTCAATTTAGATATACATAATTTACGCGGCCAAGGGTGTGGCAATGGTGCAAATATGCGCGGAAAAAATATTGGTCTTCAGAAACGAATTTTAGATTTAAATCCAAGAGCATTTTACGTTCCATGTTCCGCACATACTTTAAATTTAGTTATTAACGATGCTGCAAAAAATAGTTTTAAATCAGTTGAATTCTTCAACGTGGTACAAGAGTTATATGTGTGCTTTTTTTCGTCTACACATAGATGGAATGTACTTTTAAAGCATGCATCTACTCTTACACTGAAACCGTTATCAGAAACCAAATGGGAAAGTCGAATAAATGCAATTGCACTTCCGAAAAATCAGTTAGCAAAAATCTATGACGCCTTGGTTGAACTGACTACCGATAGCACTCGAGATATAAGTACTACAAGTATGGCAAATAATCTAGGCCAAAAACTAAAGTCTTTTAAATTTATTTGTTCTGTTTTCATCTGGTATGATATTTTGTATAAAGCTAATGTGGTCAGCAAAATTATGCAAAATCCTAAGATTAATTTTAGAAATTGAGTGGATGCATTAGACAATTTAAAAAAATATTTGGTAGTATTGAGAACAGATTCTCAATTTGAAATATTATTATGGACAAGGCAGGCAAAGTAGCATTCGAATTTAGTGCAGAAGAAAGTTTCTAATGGTTGGAGCGAAACGCATAAGAAAGCGTACTCTACAATTTGATTATGAGCATGAAGACGAATCGATTCAAGCTCCAAGAGAAAATTTTAAGATGAATTTCTTTGTTACGTGTCAAATTTGGCACTAGACTTTTGTTAGTTTTAGTTTTGATGTGCGGGAGTTTTCGCGCCATAAATTTCAAAGACTCGGTGCGCGTATTTCCGTCACGTCAGAAGTGGGTTGGACGAACTTCGCGCCGACACGAGTGGCGAAGGAAAAGTGGGGAACTTTCCGGGAGACGCTGAAACGTTGCTTTTTGCCTTTGAACTTCGAGAAGAGTGGTTGGATTTTCGGCAACGTATTGTAACCGGCTACTGCTACCGCGTTTCTTTAATTCAAAACAAGTAATAATAAATGTCTTTATTACTCACTGTTCACAAGTCTAATTAACAGTATATGCCTTGTTTACAGATCTTTTCAGTCCACTTAACAATGAAGCACTATTACGCTAATGAATTTACAAGCACTAATATCTTCTTAAACTAACTTCTTTACCATAAGTCCATTAACCACTAACACAACTATTTATTTATACACTTCTATTTATTTATGTATATTACAAGCTGCATGTACATTAGACACAGCATATCACATTTATGTATACGTCTCTAAAAGCTCAAAACTACTATTACTTTACGATATAATTTATATACGACATTCTAGTATAGACTGACCCTTGCATTCATTAGCGGTCTTATATATACTCTGGGTTAAAGATATGAGTCATCCTCTAGTAATTACGCGAAGCTTCCAGGTCTATTGAGAATAAACAGTGCCGGCGGCGTTTTGTGTGTTTGATTTCTAGAAGAATTCTCGTATCCTGAAAACTATGCGGATCCTACAGCGCTTGTGCGTTTGATGGGTTGCCTAGTAGTAGCTCGCAACACTGCCCCCTCTTTAAAACCGTTACGTCTCGTAACTGTAGATACATTTTGGCGCCAATTCGATGACTGATGACGGTATCGGCAGCTATCTCCTCTGGTGCATCCACCACGTCGTTGGAAATAACAGTCGACACTCTTTTCTTGTTCTTGGTAGGCAACCGGTTGAAAACAACAAACAAGGACCTGGACGTTGGTTCCCTGGAAAACTACTTCTAGCATATTTCGGACTATCCTCCAATCTAAGCGATCCAGTCCACAGCCTAGCTTGGGAACCGCTAGTTTCGTTACTCCATTTTCCATCATGTGCGCTTTAAGATTTAGCAAAGCCTCCCATAGATGACCATAACTAGGTCTCTGCCATAAAGAATTTTTGGTGACCAGATAGTAAACATAACGATTTTTATCTTGAAGAACCAAAGATTTTCCTACAGTTGGCTGCTGTTGTACTAATTCATCTACACATCCAAACTTTTTCTTAAAAACAACAGCTATTCCCCTTGACAATGCCAAATCTTGAGCGACGCAATGTGCAAGGGAATACTCTTCTGGTGCTCCAAACAGATCTTGCTGTTTTTCAACAACAACGCCGAATCTCGCTTTAGCGGAACCACCATACGCCGCCATAAAGCTCTCAAAATCTACATTTGGCTCATGATTAATAACTTGCCGAACACCATTATCATTATTCGAGTCTTCCTGGTTGTTGCCAGCGTAGGATGTTAAACGGTCAAAGTGTAAAACTTTCGGTTTACCACGAGGGGATCTTCTGATCCGGTACACTACATCATTAATCCTTTTTAACACTTCGTACGGCCCTTCCCATTGTCTTTGTAGTTTTGGCGACAACCCACGTTTTCTCTGTGGATTATACAACCACACCAAGTCTCCAGGTTGATAACCACCTTCTTGTGCTCTCGTGTCATATTGTGATTTCATTCGATCGCTTGCTGCCTGGATATTCTTTCGGACGTTTTCGTGAATGCTATTTGATCTTTCACGGAGCTTACTAACGTAATCCTCACCTGCGATCTCTTCTCCAGGTTTAAATCCAAACTGAAGATCACATGGTAGCCGCAATTCACGTCCTAGCATTACGCAAGCGGGCGAGTACCCTGTGCTGTCATGTACCGAAGATCGGTACGCCAGTAGGAACAAATGTAGATATTGGTCCCAGTCTCGTTGATGTTCAGAGACAACTTTGGCCAGGTACTTCCCTAACGTCCTGTTCATTCTTTCAACCATTCCATCCGATTGGGGATGAAGTGGAGTGGTTCTAGTCTTCCTGATTCCAAGATGCTTGCAGACATTTTGAAACAATGCTGATTCGAAGTTCCGACCTTGATCGGAGTGTAATTCCAACGGAACTCCAAAGCGACAAAACAACTCCTTCACTAGTACATCTGCAACCGTCTCGGCTTCTTGGTTAGGTATAGCATATGCCTCCGGCCATTTGGTAAAATAATCCATTGCAACCAAGATGTATTTATTTCCTTTCTCTGATTCAGGAAACGGACCAGCTATATCAATGACTACCCGCTCAAACGGATTCCCCCCGTTATACTGTCGCATTGGGGCTTTCCGTTTTGTGACCGGGCCATTTGCAGAGGCACACAATTCACATTTCCGGCACCACTCCTTCACATCATCTTTGCAGTTCACCCAATAGAATCTTTCTCTCATTCTTTCGAGAGTTCTTTTCACGCCAAAGTGCCCTCCGGAAATACCATCGTGCAAGTGCTGCAACACTTCCGGCACTCTGCTTCTCGGCACTATCACTTGAAGTCTCTCAGTGCCATCTTCAAATTCCAGGCGTCGTTTCAAGATTCTATTTTCCATCATCAAGAAGTCCCACTGTGCCCAGTATGCCTTCAGGCTCCTACTTAAAATACTAATTTCTTCCCAAGCTGGCCGTTGTCCTCTATTTTTCCACTCAATAATACGTCCCAATTCGGCGTCATTCTCCTGGTCTTCTCGTATTCTTTCGAGTTGCCAAGTATCATCGGTTACCGTCATTCTATGGATGACACTTATTTTTTCTTCCATCTTGGAGCAATGATTGCAGTCCATCGGACAAGGTCTCCTTGATAGAGCGTCTGCATTCCGATGGCTAGTTCCTACACGATGTTCTGTATCAAAGTCATATTCCTGCAGTCGCTCTATCCACCTTGCCACTTGCCCTTCAGGATTTCGAAACTGCAGTAACCATTTCAGTGCAGCATGGTCTGTTCTCAACAGGAATTTACGGCCATATAAGTACTTATAAAAGTGCTCTACGGATTTGACGACTGCTAACAGCTCCCTTCTTGTCACACAATAGTTCCATTCTGGCCGTGACAAGACCTTGCTGAAATACCCAATAACTTTTTCTTGTCCGTCCTGCACTTGAGAAAGAACGCCTCCTATAGCTATGTTACTGGCATCGGTATCCAACACAAATTTCCCCTCCATCCGTGGATAACTCAAAATTGGTGCTGTAACCAGTAGCCGTTTCAGTTGTTCAAATGCTCTGTGGCAGTCGTCATTCCAATCATATTCTTGTCCATCTTCGGTTAATTTTGTTAACGGTTTGGCAATGTTTGCAAACCCAAGTATAAAACATCGGTAATATGTGCACAATCCTAGAAAACTCCGTAGTTGGTGTATATCTGCTGGTGTAGGCCACTCTTGTACCGTTTTTATTTTGTCAGGGTCAGCTCTTATTCCGGTCTCCGAAACGACATGTCCTAGGTATTTCACCTCTTTTCCAAACAGGTGACACTTCTTGGGGCTCAATGTAAGGTTTGCCCCCCGTAATCTTTGGAATATCTCCTCTAGGTTCTTAAGGTGTTCTTCAAAAGACCTGCCTAACACTATTACGTCGTCTAGGTACACCAGACAAGTCTTCCAAGACAGTCCACGCAGTATCGACTCTATCAATCGTTCAAAAGTAGCAGGAGCATTGCATAATCCAAATGGCATGACCTTGAACTGCCATAATCCAGTTCCAATTGTAAACGCAGTCTTTTCTTTATCGTTTGGCTCCAAGCCTACCTGCCAGTATCCGCTTTTCAAGTCCAAGGTCGAAAACCATTTAGATCCGGATAGAGTATCTAAGGTGTCATCAATTCTGGGCAAAGGATAGCTGTCTTTCTTTGTCACATTATTAAGCCGCCGGTAGTCTACACAAAACCTTGTCGACCCGTCCTTTTTCTTGACAAGCACTACCGGGGATGTCCATGGACTATTCGAGGGTTCAATCACTCCCTGTTCTTCCATATCGGTGATAATTTGCTCAGCTTCCTTACGTTTTGCCAAAGGAAGCCGCCTGGGGTGTTGTCTTATCGGTTGCGCATCTCCAGTATTGATCTTGTGTTGCACAACATTCGTCCTTCCTTTCTCACTATCATCCAGTGCAAACACACCTCGGTATCGTCCGACCAGTTCTTTTACCTTGCCCAGTTGGTCGCCATTTAATCCTTGACACGAGGGTATCAACACATCCAGCAATTTCTGTGAGCAACCGTTGGTTGGTTTATTTTTCGTGTCGTCCACACAACGTTTAATATGACATACTGGAATGCAACTTCCCACAATCATGTCTTTCTTCAGGGTCACCGTATGCGGATTAATGTTCAGCACCCTTACTGGTACCATGTTACGAAACTTTACCAGCGTTCTTCCAATCAATAGTCCCTCCTGACCCGTTCCCGATTCAGTTGCTTCCATCATGCATACTTGTCCTTCTTGGAGCGTACCATCCGGGCGTCCCATTACTATCATTTCCGCCTTTTCGGGTATTTTCATATCGCAAATCATTCGAACTTGCATCGTCTGGTTACTCCTACCTTGAAATGGAATCTCATCATCATCTATCCGAAGCACATTTTCTTTCATGTTTACATGAAACCCATATTTTCCCATGAGATCCATTCCCAAGATCACTTCTTCTGTAATTTCAGCTACCAACACTCGATGATTAATTAATTTGTCCCCAATTGTCAACATAACGGCAGTCTCTCCGTGAGTACCAATCTTCTCACCACTTGCCGTTCGGAGACACACCGATACAGGTAGCACTTTTCCACGACCAACCAAATCTGGTCTCACAATAGTTCTTGTCGCTCCTGTATCCACAAGTAATCGGACAACCCTACCATTAATTCTACCATCGATATAAATGCTGTCCAGACTTTCCACCGACGATGCAGCACGGATGATAATCTCCGGGGCACTACGCTGTGCTGTCGAAGTTCGCCCCCTTACATGGACCAGCTTTGGCACAACCGGTTGTTTCTTTGATTGAGCACAGCGTCTCTGCATATGGCCAACTTCACCGCAGCTCCAGCATCGTAGACGCCATCTCTGCGGTCGTTGTCTTTTCAGCCTTTCCGCCTTTCGCTTTTCAAACACACGGTTGATTATTTCATCTATACTGTTCTGAGCTTGACCAGGTTCCTCTAAGGCAGACCGAACTTTGTGACCCATCTTGTGTGATGTCTGCTTAGCTGCTTCAAATTCAAGCGCATGGGCCAGTGCGTCATCCAAAATTTTTGGCCTTGCTAGTCTTAACGCTTGCTGTATTTCACTGTCTTTGATGCCATCCACAAATGTTTGAACAGCCAGTTGTTCGAGGAAACTATCTGGTGCCGTTGGGTACGCCAATCTAACTAATCTTGCGATGTCAGCTTCGAATTCTTGCAGGCTTTCACTTGTCTTTTGCGAGCGGTTCTTAACTTGTGCGTGGTAAACCTGATGAAGGTGAGCGTCTCCATATCTCATCTCAAGCTTCGATATTAAGAGACCGTAATCATTCTGCTGGTGATCGGGAATCGTTTGTAAGATGTTAAGAGCTTCCCCCCCCGTAGGGCCACTATTAAGGAGATAGCTTTCTCTTTGTTGCACCAACCGTTGGCTATTGCCGCAGCTTCAAATTGTTTCAAATATGTGGGCCAAGGTGTTTTGCCATCAAATGTGGGTGGTTTCACTTTAAATTTAGACGGAATTGACTCGCTTCTTTCCAGGGTTCTTATTTCTGGAATGTTCTGATTAAAAACTTGGTTTGTTAATTCAAGTGGCCGCGTTGTTAGTGAAATCACCTGTTCTTGCAGCCTCATCATATCTTCTTCCATTTTTATCAATTTACTGTCCAACTTTTGCTCAACTGTTTTTACCTGTTCAGTGAAATCTTCTTTCAATGCAATGGAGCTTTCCACTAACCTTTGTTCTAACGTGGCTGTGTTTTCACTTAACTTTTCTATTTTCTCAGCATTTTCACTAAGTGTCATTTCCATACCGTATTTAAACTTTTTAAGGGTCGATTCCAGTTCAACTGACTTCACTAAGTTTTCACTGAGTGTCACTTGCATTTCGGATTTAAAATCCTTAAGGAAGTTCATTAAAGTTTCTGCCTCCATTTTACTCTGACTTCTTGTCACTGGCATATACAAACTACTCAAATGTCTTTAGACTTAATTAATCAAACCACACCTGACACCAGTGTAACCGGCTACTGCTACCGCGTTTCTTTAATTCAAAACAAGTAATAATAAATGTCTTTATTACTCACTGTTCACAAGTCTAATTAACAGTATATGCCTTGTTTACAGATCTTTTCAGTCCACTTAACAATGAAGCACTATTACGCTAATGAATTTACAAGCACTAATATCTTCTTAAACTAACTTCTTTACCATAAGTCCATTAACCACTAACACAACTATTTATTTATACACTTCTATTTATTTATGTATATTACAAGCTGCATGTACATTAGACACAGCATATCACATTTATGTATACGTCTCTAAAAGCTCAAAACTACTATTACTTTACGATATAATTTATATACGACATTCTAGTATAGACTGACCCTTGCATTCATTAGCGGTCTTATATATACTCTGGGTTAAAGATATGAGTCATCCTCTAGTAATTACGCGAAGCTTCCAGGTCTATTGAGAATAAACAGTGCCGGCGGCGTTTTGTGTGTTTGATTTCTAGAAGAATTCTCGTATCCTGAAAACTATGCAGATCCTACAGCGCTTGTGCGTTTGATGGGTTGCCTAGTAGTAGCTCGCAACAGTATCTTTATCTTTATTTATGTAGATCCCTTTTCTCTGTTATCTTTGTTTGTCGTCCCTATACCTGTTCCTCCTCGTTCCCTACATAGGTAAAGAAGATAATTTGAAGCAACCTGGCCGAACCGCAGTCCACGCCGGAGCACCATCTTTAAACACTCCGGAAGGGATCCCTGAGCAGCTAGCTGGAGCAATCCCGAAAGACGCTAATGCGCTCCATCTGTAAATAATCCGGAAGGGGGCTCCTAGCAACCCTGAAAGAAGCTATCCTGTGAGACGCATATATATTCATGTGAGTATTCGATTTTTATTAACTGTCTTACGAATTTCATATATTTCGTCATTATGCGTAATAAATTGCATATTGTGTGACGTCATTGACAGATGGGCGCGCTGGTTTTTGTATTTTAGATTAGCGTTACCAACTGCCGTTGCGTCGCATATACCGCGTCGACGGTTATGTAACAGAAACACGTAAATGTAAGATCTTTTTTAAAATTCTAGATTGCACACTAACTGTATTAGAAGATAGGTTTAAATTATTCGAAAATCACATTTCTATATTCAAATACTTCATAACTTTTCCGAATTGAAGGTGGTAAATGATAGTGAGTTGAATGAAAATTGTGCAACAATTGAAAAAGCTCTTTTGGATAAGCTCCAAGATCACTCTGATATCAAAGCAACAGAATTGTTTGAGGAAATCAAAACGTTGCAACGGCACATATCTTTGAACATGGCAGCTAGTGAAGCTCTACGCTATATTTATGAAAACTGCTTGTCTTCTTCTTTTTTGAACGTAGTAGTGCTTCTGCGTATTTTTTTGACAATACCTGTTACTGTGGCTCGTTTTCCAAATTAAAAATTATTAAGAACTATGAGATCATCTATGCCCCAAGAAAGACTATCAGCATTAACGACACTTTCAATTGAACATGGCATTAGTGATAGTATTGACTTATCATCAATAATTTCGAAATTTGTGGATGCCAAAGCTCGGAAAGCCCACTTGTAATACAAAAGTTATCCGTACATACAAATACGTAAGACACGCGTGAAGTTAGCCCCCAACTTTTGAAAAAAATAACTTTCTATGGCTCATTCGTTTGCACATTATTTGCACATGTATGCACATCCGGTATTTTTGTTTGCACACTTTTCGTTTAAAAATTATTCAAGAAACAATTTAGGGGGGCCAACTTCACACTGGCCCCCGACTTTCAGGAAATTTATTTTAAACCGGCGGAATTAATACATCATTGTTTGCACATGTATGCACATCCACTATTTTTGTTTGCACACCTTTAGTTTAAAAGTTATTAAAGAAACCATTGTGGCGGGCCAACTTCGCACTAGCTCCCCGACATTCAGCAAACTCATTTTAAACCGACGAAATTGATAGATCTTCGTTTGGACATTTATGCACATATATTATTTTCGTTTGCACACTTCCAGTTTAAAAGTAACTTAACATTCAGCTTCATAGTCCTCGCTATACGATAGCTACTGTTGAAAACGTGAAAACATTGTTACAATAAACCCAATTGATACCTTTTCGTTTGCACATTACAAAACACATCAACTTTTTGTTTGCACACCATTGTAAGTCAAAAAAAAATTTTAAATTTAATCACGGATGCTAACTTTACACATGTACAATATTGCATTTTTGTGCAATTCTAACATGTGATGGCGGAAATCAAAGTATCTTCGTTTGCACATCATGAATCAAGTCGCTTTTTCGTTTGCACACCTTTAATTCAAAACTAACTTAACATTTACTTTCGTAGTACCCGCTATACGAAAGCTATTGTTCAAAATGTGCAAAAATGGATTACAATGAAACTAATTGATACCTTTTGGTTTGCACATTATGAAACACATCAACTTTTTGTTTGCACACCACTGTAAGTAAAAAAATTTTTAATTTAATCAGGAGGGCTAACTTCACACATGTCAAATATCGCATTTTTGTGCAATTCTAACATGTGATGACGGGAATCAAAGTATCTTCGTTTGCACATCATGAATAAAGTCGCTTTTTCGTTTGCACACCTTTAGTTCAAAACTAATTTAACATTTACTTTCGTAGTACCCGCTATACGAGAGCTATTGTTCAAAATGTGCAAAAATGGATTACAATGAGACTAATTGATACCTTTTGGTTTGTACATTATGAAACACATCAACTTTTTATTTGCACACCACTGTAAGTAAAAAAAAATTTAAATTTAATCAGGGGGGGCTAAGTTCACACATGTCAAATATCGCATTTTTGTGCAATTCTAACACGTGATGATGGAAATCAAAGTATCTTCGTTTGCACATCATGAATCAAGACTCTTTTTCATTTGCACACCTGTAGTTCAAAACTAATTTAACATTTACTTTCGTAGTACACGTTATACGAGCGCGACTGTTCAAAATGTGCAAAAATGGATTACAATGCCTAATCGATACATTTTGATTTGCACATTATGAAACACATCAACTTTTTGTATGCACACCACTGTAAGTAAAAAAAAAATTAATTTAATCAGGGGGGGGCTAACTTCACACATGTCAAATATCGCATTTTTGTGCAATTCTAACATGTGATGACGGAAATCAAAGTATCTTCGTTTGCACATCATGAATCAGGTCGCTCTTTTGTTTGCACACCTTTAGTTCAAAACTTATTTAACATTTACTTTCGTAGTACACGTTATACGATAGCTACCAATGCTGTTTTAAACAACCGGTACGAATGCCGTTATTTATAAAATGCTGTAAAAACCTCTATTACTGTTTAATTATCTAACTACCACTAGCATCAACTCAAACGGGTGCATCTAACTGCAAATTAATAGTCAAAAATACAACAGAAATTTCAAGTTTCGCTTGAGGGGAAGTACATACCTCCTGTTGTATAGTATTCATACGAGACGCTTGAAAACAGAATTCTCGAACTAGCCACATCTTGTGGCGCTTTATAATAATGTAAATACATTGGATTATATACATTTGAAAACAATATTGTAGTAAAGTGTTGAATAAAATATTCTTTATCAACAGTATAGGTATATGTGTATGTCTGGTAATGTGTAAACGAAAAGATATCAATTAGTCTCATTGCAATCCATTTTTGCACATTTTGAACAGTAGCTATCGTATAGCGGGTAATACGAAAGTAAATGTTAAATAAATTTTGAAGTTAAAGTGTGCAAACAAAAAAGCGATTTCATTCATGATGAGCAAACGAAGCTACTTTGAGTTCCGTCATCACATGTTAAAATTTCTCAAAAATGCAATATTAGACATGTGTGAAGTTAACCCTCCTGATTAAATTTAAAAAATTTTTGACTTACAGTGGTGTGCAAACAAAAAGTTGATGTGTTTCATAATGTGCAAACCAAAAGGTATCAATTAGTTTCATTGTAATCCATTTTTGCACATTTTGAACAATAGCTCTCGTATAGCGGGTACTACGAAAGTAAATGTTAAATTAGTTTTTAACTAACGGTGTGCAAACGAAAAAGCGACTTGATTCATGATGTGCAAACGAAGATACTTTGATTTTCGTCATCACATGTTAGAATTGCACAAAAATGCGTTATTTGAATTGTGTGAAGTTAGCCCTCCCCCTGATTAAATTAAACATTTTTTTACTTACAGTGGTGTGCAAACAAAAAGTTGATGTGTTTCATAATGTGCAAACGAAAATGTATCGATTAGGCATTGTAATCCATTTTTGCACATTTTGAACAGTCGCTCTCGTATAACGTGTACTACGAAAGTAAATGTTAAATAAGTTTTGAACTAACGATGTGCAAACAAAAAAGCGACCTGATTCATGATGTGCAAACGAAGATGCTTTGATTTCCGTTATCACATGTTAGAATTGCACAAAAATGCGATATGTGAGATGTGTGAGCTTAGCCCCCCTTGATTAAATTTAAAATATTTTTTTGGCTTACAGTGGTGTGCAAACAAAAGGTTGATGTGTTTCATAATGTGCAAACCAAAAGGTATCAATTAGTATCATTGTAATCCATTTTTGCACATTTTGAACAATAGCTCTAGTATAGCCGGTACTACAAAAGTAAATGTTAAATTAGTTTTGAACTAAAGGTGTGCAAACGAAAATGCGACTTGATTCATGATGTGCAAACGAAGATACTTTGATTTCCGCCATCACATGTTAGAATTGCACAAAAATGCAATATTGGACATGTGTAAAGTTAACATCCGTGATTAAATTTAAAAATTTTTTCGACTTACAATGGTGTGCAAACAAAAAGTTGATGTGTTTCGTAATGTGCAAACGAAAAGGTATCAATTAGGTTTATTGTAACAATGTTTTCACGTTTTCAACAGTAGCTATCGTATAGCGAGGACTATGAAGCTGAATGTTAAGTTACTTTTAAACTGAAAGTGTGCAAACGAAAATAATAGATGTGCATACATGTGCAAATGAAGATCTATCAATTTCGTCGTTTAAAATGAATTTGCTGAATGTCGGGGGGGCTAGTGCGAAGTTGGCCCGCCACAATGGGTTCTTTAATTACTTTTAAACGAAAGGTGTGCAAACAAAAATAGTAGATGTGCATACATGTGCAAACGATGATGTATTAATTCCGCCGGTGTAAAATAAATTTCCTGGAAGTCGGGGTGCCAGTGTGAAGTTGGCCCCCATAATAGTTTCTTGAATAATTGTTAAACGAAAAGTGTGCAAACAAAAATACCGGTTGTGCATACATGTGCAAACAATGTGCAAACGAATGAGCTATAGAAAGTTATTTTTTCAAAAGTTGGGGGGCTAACTTCACGCGTGTATACGTAAGTGCAATTTTTTTTAACTTTTTTTTTTGTTTTTCTTTACATTTATTATTACGAAGAATATTTACGAGGGTGTATGTTTTAAGGTTAGTATAGGGCGGCGCTTTTTTAAATTTGCACACAGGCGGCCAACATATGCGTGGCGGACCTGTTTAAATGCAACCAAGATTTGCGCACCAAACAAAAACTATTTGGAGGAAAAAGGATCAATCCATTCTAGAGGTGCTTATGATGCAACCACGTAAATTAATATTAAGTGTACGTTACCGAACGAAGGCGTATTTGTATGAAAAATACTCGTCTAACATTTTTCAAGCGGATTGTGTCGGGATTTGAACCTGGGACTTTGGGCATACAAAGTACGCCATGGAACCGCCCTATTCACACTGCAACTTGTAATATCTCCTTTTAATTCAAATTAAAAGTAAATGCTATAAGGACATGTGGCCCGACCACATGGCACCGCACGGCAATGTGGTGCTTATGATTTATAGTCACCGTCAATAAATATGCTGAGGCATCACCAGATTGGAATAGCCCGCCATCTTTTTATCAACACATAGGGGTTTTACCACTTAATTAAATAACTAATCAAAATTCTATTCAGGAAGTTTTGTAAAGCACGATATTTAGAGTAATTTGATAACAAATCCGCGTAAGGGGAAGTTAATTTACGTTAGTTAATAGTAATAAATATTTGCATAAATTTATTGCCAGCATGTTTAAGTAGGTCCAGTATAAACGTAGTTTGTAAATAAGCAAGTAATAGTAGGATATTATGTAGGAAACTGGACCTTAGCACACCAATAAGGGTGCTTTCGAAAGGAAATTGATAGGTTAAGAGTACCCCGAAGTTTTTTATGAACACTTTAAAGCTCCAGAAAGCTTAACAAAGAACCTAAAATTGATAAATACCAGCGTGTATTCAGTTTAAGATTATTATTATTATTTTCGAGTCTCAGATAAAGTAGTGCAAAACCATTCACCAGTAATCGTGGATTACTAGAATATTAGAAGAAGAAAAAAGCTTTTATCTCGAGGGGAGCCTTGAGTAAATACAAAGGGTGCTTAATATTTTGTTGACCGCATCGAGAGCGGTGCATTGCCATTTTTAAGTGATTAATCATCCCAAGTGTAACTGATTAAATAAATTGTGGGCGCGATTAACGGTCTAGATATACTGATTTTACTAAATTAGATTGGAAAGCGGGTACGGATTGTAAAACATCCAGGTACCCCAGTCTTTTCACTCTTAATGTACGAAAGTGAAAGTATTTATAAGCTTAACTAAATACCGTTAGCCCGACAAAGCAACCCTGCGGTGCGACCTTTAGCAGGTAGTTGTTGGTATAGCCACTATATACATTATTAGCATAGAAAGTGAAAGTGTTTTGTGCGAGGACAATAAACTACCCAAATACCGCGAGTGTATTACAAACAACGGCGACACACGTCAACAAGGACGTTGACCCAGGCTCTGGAATTTGTACCTGTTCGTATACGCAACGCTGGTAGTGAAAAGCGGCGCATGTAATGTAAGTAATTTTAATGTTAAATTGACCCTTAATGCGATTTATGACATACTTGTCTGTAGTATACAAAATAACTAGGTTAAGGGTATTTAGTTAGGGAATTAGGTATGCATAGAAATAGATCCGTCGTGTATTTTGTTTTTACATCAGAGTAAAGAAGTTGCTTGTGAAGACTTATTTTTTTAATTAAATAAGGTTGAATACAGTTAGGTAAAAGCTTGTAAGTGGCTCACGAACAAGTACTGGAAGTCAGGTAAAGCTTTTTTTAAAAATTGAAATTCTGAAAAATTTAAGGTGTTAGAAGTATCCCCCTACCCTGTTTAATAAGGGATAATGATTATCTCTTAGAAATACTCTGTTGCAGCATTGTTATAAAAGAAAGAGTAAAAAATAGACTCAAGAACTTATTTTTATATTGAAACTGTAGGTACCCGGTTTAGGTGTTTATTTGTCACCAATATAAAATAAAACAAACCAATATTAAAAAAAAAAGTGGAGAAGTTACAAACTGAACAAACCCACATGGAGCAAGTGTACACGATAAAACACGCCCAGATAAACTCGCTAGTAGTCTAACATTTTTTACAGTAATGACGTCTCATATACTATTGCTTTTGCGGAGTGAAATAACTATTCAGAACGTTCACAATTTCAAAAACAGCGCACAGCGCTAAAGTGACGTCACAAACAAAAGTAATTACACTAGTCGTTGCCACAACGATAATCGATTTGTTTCAGCAATTTTTGTTTCATCAAGCAATTTAGATTCAGTTATATTGATGCCATTTAATCAAATTTATTATATCTTACCGTTGCCAAAAGTATTTATAACACTCGTACTTCTGTACATATATTAAAAAATCTAATTCTTTTTCTTTTTCTAGATGGCAGATGTGGGAAACCAAATATTAGATCATGAATGTGACAACTATGATGATAAAATGCAAACAACTTACCAGATTGATTATGTTAAAAGAGGTAATTATATTTTATTCATGGTGTTTCATTATTGTAGTTTATATGCTTGTCGCTGCTTGGCGGTGTATGAAATTATTTGTCAAAACCTTTAAAAAATCTAAAAAAATTCTCAACAAATATTGTTGGTATAAAAATTTTTTTTCAGAACCCTTTAGGAACACCTCTTCGATTCTCGTCTTCTGACCTATTTATTTTTATATCCTTATGTGGCCTTGTTTTCAAAAATGCTGCGTACATCTGTGTACAACCTGACAAAAGAGAAAGCTACCAGTGAAATTTTTAACAGATGTGAAAAACAACAAAATGTTTCGCTAATGAAAAATAAAATTTTACTTTACATTGTTACGGGTAAAATAAGCGTTAAATGAAATAAATTTTGATTTGCCCCGAAGAGGCGGAGAATCTGGAAAAATATAAGAGTGCGCCAGCTAACTGCTGTGATGCCGGACTGAGCTCATAAAGGAAAATGAGAAAAGAATATAAAAAACAATAAAGAAATACCAAAATAATAAATAACAAGGTTTAAATGCATACATTCTACATTACGTTAGTACTTATCCTGAAAGGTCTTTCTCTGTCAAAATCTAAAGGCGCCAAACAGTCTATCACAGCAATACTTTTGATGTCATTTCTATACGGAATACTACTATTCCGCATAAAAGTCCCTTTCTTTGGAATCCTAAAGTATTGTATTGTATTGTAACGTCTTTATTTACACAAGCGAGATTAGGGACATATGGCCCTTTCTTACATCTAACTTGCCAATATAGATATATAACATAAAATGTTGCACTCGGACAACCGTTATACTGCGCAAAGGTTATACTCGCGATATAATTCCCGCCAATTGTAACTTATACCGCACACGTTTTAAAAGTGATGCAACCGCTTTTTAAGTCGATTTGCAAGCACAATTTAAAACAAAACAGATTACTTACATTCTCAGGATCCCACGATGTTTTGCAGGATGGGTTCAATTCACGCCTTGTCGAATCAGATTACATCCGTTCTTCCTGTGTCTTCTATGCTCGTAGGTGATGAAGGAACACCAGGTAGAGGAACGACACAAGGCAAGATAAAAAGGAACCTACATGCCTAAAAAGAAAAGACCACACCATGATAGTTGTTACGTCGTCGAGGGCTCGTAACTTAATGGCGTCTTTTAGCACTATGCGCGCACTCCGCCATTCACTCTACGCAGGCGCAACTCGGGGACGACGGAAATTGACATTTTTAATTTAAAAAATACGCGGAAATTACCTTATAAATTATAACTAAAGCTTAAACATGCTACATGTCATTTTGGCATGCAACAATCGCAACAAAGCCATAAAAGAAAAAAATCTTAAAAAAAGAAAAAGACTTTTAGCACGGTAGGAACTTATAGTCTAAAACCTTACTAACATATGAACTAACTTATATTCTACTAAATGTTTATTTTAGGCGCCACCTGGTTTTTTCAACCGATAACGCGTCTTGCGAGTAACCAGGAAACGGAATGTGTAGCCCCAGGATTATCGAACTACATCTATAAATACACACATGAGTCTTAGATGTGGCGCAGTTATAATCGACGGCACAAATTTGTCGGCGAGCACGAAACACTACTACAACTAAAACAAATGCGACAAGTCGTCTAACAGTTCTACACTAACCTAAAACTAACTTTTCGGTTTTTTGGTGCACTCGCACGCAAGCATTGCATTTTAACTGTTTCTAATTTGGCAAAAAAATGCCCAAATTTCAAAATGCCCGAGAGAGCAAGTTACTATACATTTTAGCAAATTTTTATGTGTTGGTACTCTGGCTTAATAAACAGTACACATCAAAATTTTTTAATGACATAGTTGTGAATTAGCAAATTTACCAAAAGTACCATCTTACTAATTTCTTACATTTCTAACCTAACAAATTACATTGCTACCATCAGGTTAGCTTCTTCACTCAATACTCAAAAATTTCCTACGTCTGATCATAAATACCAAATGTTAGGACAACAAAAGAAAGTAAGACAAAATCTCAGGTTATTACTAAAGATAATAGGTAAGATAGAGGTGTTAAGATAAAACTAGATAACAATAGATGGATCCAAAACGTCTCAGCACGTTAAAGCATGCTACAACCATACACTTTAAAGATATAGCGTAGAATTCCCCAGCTTACCAAGCCGTTTTGTCCTCCATCGTTAAGGTACAAAAGAGGGTGGCTCCTTGAAGCCGTTACGCGGGAAAGATACTCGTACCCCCTAAAAGAGAGCGACCTGTGAAGCAGACCTGTTAATCAAAACGGTACGAGGGACCACCTGCTATGTCAATCAGACAAATGAAGACACATAATAAATAAATAGAAATTACTAGACTCCCGATGAGAACTAGTACGATCATCTTCCTAACGAGTGCATCCATTGCGATAAGAATATTAGATAAAAAGTTGAAACAACCAACTTAAAAGTACCATTGTAGGTACCTTCACACAAAAAACAAGTGTTCCAAGGTAATTTTCAAAAGCGGTAACGCCATAAACACACAGAAATACCTACTATAAGCAGTTAAATGAAGATACAAACATACTACCCCAATATGCTAAAAACAACCACAAATTCAATAAGATATCGATAAAAAGCGATAGCACCTCACCACGAAGTTAAATAAAAACCAAAAAAAAATGTTTATATGTTCTGATAGCTTAACAGAAGAAAAAACAAGTAATAATAAAGGATTAAGTGCGCGACAGTAATAATTCAGAATAAGAACGCATGAAATAGATTGACTTTTCTTTTTATTTTTAATTAAGGCAGTAATGAGTGTAGATATAGTTGAAAGATTAGGTAGAAAAATGCGATAGTAGATAATCATTCCTATTAAACGTTTACTTTCGGTAACAGTCTTTGGTGTTTTAAATTTAGAAATGGCTTCAACTTTAGCAGGATCTGGCCGAAGACAGTTCCATCGATAATAAAGCCAAGAAATGTAAGTGAGGAACAGCAAAATTGACACTTCTCCCAATTTATTTTAAAACCTGCTGCGTTTGGCGTTTAGCGACTTCGTTGAGTGTAGCAATATGTTCTTCAAAGGAACTCGAGATGACCAATATGTCGTATAACAATACAAAGGCACGTTCATTAAGATAGGACCTAACGTTTGATTCATAGTACGCTGTAAAGTCTGTGGTGCATTACAGAGACCAAACGGCAAGAAATTATAATCGAACAGACGCCGACCTGGAACACAAAAAGCAGTCTTTGGACGTGAAGGTAAGTCAAGAGGGATCTGATAAAATGCTTGTCTAAGACCGATGGATGAGATAAATTTAGCGTTTCGGAGTCGACTTAAGATAGAATCAGTACGAGGTGAGGGACAGGCATCGGCCACAGTTACAGAGTTAAGCTTGCTTCCATCAAAACAAACACGCCATTCATCATTCTTCTTATGAACGAATAACACGGGAGACATCCATGGCGAATTTGAAGGAGAGATAACACCGGATTCAAGCATTTTATCTATTTCGGAATGCAAATGTTTTTGTAATGCAGGCGATAACGGATATTGACGTTGCTCAAAAGGAACAGCATCACTCGCAGAGATAGTATGGGTTGCGGTAGTGACACAACCAAGTTCAGAAGTATTTAATTTACGAAATTTGTCAATTGTAGAGTTAAGAATTTCATTCTGGGAATCTGTAAGAAAAATTTTATTAGATTTACCAGCCGACGCACAAGAGTTTGTTTTAAGCGAAGCTTGCCAAGAAAAATCTTGGAAATATAAAGATAAATTGAAAAGTTGGAAAAAATCAACGCCAAGTAAAAATGGGTAAGCTAGTGTAGGTACAATTAAAAATGGAACATCTCGTTCAAGTGACTCTATACGAATTTTTAATTTAAGAAAACCAGTTACATTTATTTTATTGTCGTCAGCTAAATTGATAGAGGTTTTTCCTGGAATAACCTGAAATTTAATGTTTTGTTTAGATAATTGCTGTAAGCCTTCGTTATTTATAAGGAAACATGACGAACCCTTGTCCAATAAAACGATTACATTTAGAGAGCCAATAAAGATAGGCAAATGCGGGCGATTATCTAGAAGTTTTTTAACAAGTTGTAAGGTAGCAGAATTTTTTGCTAGAAGGAATGAACTGTTTTTAGCCAATTTGACCATTCGGCAGGGGCGGAACGACATATTTCAGATAGGGAAGGTGAGTTATTATTTAAATTTAAGGTAGTGGTATTGTTATTATTACTAGATACGTTAAGTGAAGGTTTAACATTCGTGGTAATTTTATGCTTTAATTCTGGTGACGTCTGAGTGTGTTGAATTGCTCTTGTTGAGGGCGATTTTGGCTCCTTGAGATATTTACGTCCCGAGTAGGAATATATCTGACAAAGTTTTCCGATAAGTTAGGGTTACATTATATACATTTAGATTTATAGATATTGTTACGACCACAGCCATAACAAAAGAGGTTTTTTGGGTATGTGCAAACATTATGTCCTTTTTTCTTACAATTCCAGCAGGTAACTCAGTTTGTCTCTGGAGAAACAGGAAGATTAATAATAGATACTTTACGAGAGGATTGTGACTTTGACATGCTGTCAGGTTCTAGTAAGCCAGATTGTTTTGTTGGTGGAGGGCGGTATTTATCTACACGTAGCTTCACTTCTTGAAGAGAGCTGCATAAATCTTTAAAGAGGTAAAGGTAAAGAGAAGATATGTTGTAAAGCTAAACGTTCGGATTTAGATTTCTTAGAAGTTGGTCAATAGTTTCGGTTTCGGGTGTTTTTTTTATCTAATCTGCTATATAAAGCTTCAATTGGGATAATAAAAAAGATTACATTTTCGTTAGGTTCCTGGGTACGATTTTTTATTTCTTTCCAAAGATCAGTTATATCCGTGCCGTAAGAAATCGCGTTTTAGGCTAGTAACTAATTCTTCCCAAGTAGAAATCTGGTTTCGTATATTTCTATACCAAATCAAAGCTGAGCCAGAAAATATTTTTTTTGCTGAGAGAAATAATTCTTGGTCTGTACAATTACGAGAAATTTTTTAATCATTTACGCGGTCTAGGAATGACATTAAGGAAATTTGGGAGTCGAAGCCTGAGAAAGGTATACCCCATTTATACACGGGTATAGATTTCAGAGACAAGGTGCTCGGTTGCGAAATTGTACGATTAGGGAAAGCAGAAAGCACATTTTCATCTGAATCTAAGTTAAGTTTTACGAGAATGATTCCTTCAATTAAGAGGACGTCAGATAAGAAAGTTTGCTTCGTTTCATTAGCCTGTTCATCCTTAAATAATGATAACAAGTCTAAACGTTGTTTTAAATGTATTATACGAGATCTAATGCGTTTTAGCTCTAAATTTGAAACTTCTGGTTTTGTTTTATGAACTATATTGTTAATATCGTCTAGAGATTGTTTAATCTCGAAGGTATTTTGTGATAGATCGGAAATTAGTGTACGAGAAATTAATTGCCCGTCAGCTTCTTGTGCTAATACGGCTTTTAATGGCAAACGCCTGTCGTTTTGATTAGACGCAGGTTGGATACTGCGTGATTCCAGTTCGAAGATTGTTTCAATAGACTTAAGATGTAAGGGATTCATCATATTACTGTATAGGAAATAGATATACTAAGATAAGATTAAGGGAAATAGACGATAGTGGTTTTTTAAGAAAATAAATTTTTTCTAAAAAAAATCCACAAAAATAGTTAATTATTTAGCTTCACTTTAATAAATATCAGTTATATATACAATAGTTATACTAAGATTTAGAACAAAAAAAGCAAGTTTTAGCAGTCTAAAAAAAGATCACATCTAGACAAGTATTTAACCAATGGGTTTTTTTTAATTTTTGCATACTGAATAACAAATAAAGCTCCTACAGTAATAAGTAATCTAAGAATAACAATACTTACTGGAAAAATTATTTATACCAAAGGTAACACATTTTTGTTTAATCCAAATTAGGATAGATAATAATTGTCCAGCACATCTCAAATTTAAATACAGTTTTTGTAAGGAACATTTAAATAACACTGTTTTTGTAAACGAAAGGTAAATTGCACTAAACCTAAAACTTAATTTTTAAGGTTAGTGAATATAAACAAACAAGTAAAGGTAATTTCAACCAGTCAAATTGACTTTTAATGCTTCTTCTAATGCAACCAACAAAAAAAATAAAAAATAACTGAAGGTAACTAAAATTTAAAGGTTACCATATTAAATTTCAAAAGCACTAGAAATAAAACTTTATTAATTATTTAGATATAATTGAGTGAAAAAACCACTATTTATTTTCAAAGCTAATATCAAATTACAATAGAAGTTACACACAACGGATTCTAATTTCAACAAACACGTGTAAGAGCGCCATTGTTACAGTCGGGCAATCGCCATACTGCGCAATTGTTATACTCGCGATATAATTTTCGCTAATTATAACTTATACCGCACACGTTTTAAAAGTGATGCAACCGCTTTTTAAGTCAATTTGCAAGCACAATTTAAAACAAAATAAAATACTTACATTCTCAGCGTCCCACGATGTTTTGCAGGATGAGTTCAATTGACGCCTTGTCGAATCAGATTACATCCGTTCTTCCTGTGTCTTCAATGCTCGTCGGGGATGAAGAAACACCAGGTAGAGGAACGACACAAGGCAAGCTAAAAAGGAACCTACATGCCTAAAAAAGAAAAGACACACCACACCAAGATAGTTGTTGCGTCGTCGAAGCCTCGTAACTTAATGGCGTCTTTTAACACTATGCGCGCACTCAGACATTCACTCTGCGCAAGCGCAACTCGGGGACAACAGAAATTGACATTTTTAATTTAAAAAATACGCGGGAATTACCTTATAAATTATAACTAAAACTAAAACATGCTACATGTCATTTTTGGCATGTAACAATCGCAACAAAGCCATAAAAGAAAAAATCTTAAAGAAGAAAAAGACTTTTAGCGCGGTAGAAACTAGAGCCTTACTAACATATGAACTAACTTATATTCTACTAAATGTTTATTTTAGGCGCGTCTTGCGAATAACCGGGAAACGGAATGTGTAGCCCCAAGATTATCAAACTACATCTATAAATGCACACATGAGTCTTAGATGTGGCGCAGTTATAATGCAATTTTGGCATGTAACAAAAAAAACAGAAAAAAAGAAATAAGTAAAAACAAAAATTAAAAATTAAAAATTAGGTATGAACAATAAACATTCCTAATGAACAATAAGCATTCCTAATCGGCCTGATGGGCCTAAAAGCAAACCTTACTACTTACATTAACACACATGCACGCACGCATACACAGCACACACGCACACACACGCGCCGCATGCCGAGTGGAGTATGTAGGAACATTGCCATGGCACTTTTTCTGAAATTTGACTAGTTAATAGATATTCATGATAGACTTTACGGAAACTGACTAGAGAAGTTGCTTTTCAAGTATCCAAGGGGATCGAATTCCAGATAATCGAGCTTGTAACCAAGAAGGAGGAGTGATATGTTTGGGTGTGATGGGTAGGAATAGATAATAGGTCGTCGCGCCTTGTACTGTAATGGCGGTTAGAAAGAAGTAAGTAAAATGGAGACTTCGCCAACTCTCGGAACGCTAATTAACACGTCTGCACTCGATAAAAGCGAGGAAAGAAGTCTGCCAGTTTCGACACATCAGCTTTCACGAGCGATAGTCCGACTCCAAGATAGGTTAATGTTCTCACACACTGCTGGACACAGCTACATTTTAAGGTATAGGAAACGATGTGTTGGCAATTTCCCAAACCACACATCATAAATCAATGTCCAGACTTACGTGAAAACCAAATCTTGTGTGGTTTTCACGTAACGCTTATACTAAACACAATAATATTGGAGAATTTCCCCATGCGAGGTTTAAAACTACCCTAAACCTAAATAAAATAATAAAAAGACGTAACAAATTTTATATTATTTTATGAGTTTCTGTCGGTTTAAGTGATTTACAATGATTTTGGCGTCTTTGCAATGCGAGAGAATGTTTATGATTGATTGTTCATCAAAAAGTGTGTTGTGTTTTTCTAATTTGATATTCAACACGTACAGTCTCTTTGATTGCTAGTTGTAAAAGAATGTACTGGGTGCTTTCTTTGTTTATTTCAGTATTTTACTTTAATATTATAATTGACTAGCCTCTTTATAAACAGTTTTAATATAATTTTAAGGGTATTTTTGCAATAAAGCACATTTTAACCAATTTAAATTAATAAATGTTTTCCGATATACAAGCGTATGCTTAATTAACGCTAAATTAGCGTTACAATCCTTTTTCGTAGTTTTTACTATACTTAGTAATTTATGGTATATAATATTTTCATTTAAGGGATTACGCCGATGCAGTACATATCGCTGATGCCTGCAGTGGATTCACCTATTGGTGCACCTGTTAAAAGTCCTTCGATAGGCTTAGGAGAAGGCTATAGAGACCCCACGCGATTTAGATATTCGCCATTCCCACGTCCAGTTATTGACACCTGCCTTCCTGTAACATTTACGACATGTATGTAAATTCGAATTTAAAACTACTATACAAACCACCTTTTAATATTGTAGGTCCTTCAACAATAGAGTCGTGGTTTACAGCAAAACAGGAAAAACAGAATATCAAGATACAGTTAGTAAAACAGGACTCAGCGTTATTAAAAGTAGACAGCAGTTTGCAGAACCACTTCCTTCTAGTCGTCGCAGATATGGAGATCTTAGTTTATAAAGTCTGTTAATTTGTATTAAATAAACATGTAACAATCCTATTCTTCATTTGAAATTATAACGTGGTCCCTAAGGAAAAGAAAAGGCTGATTCATAATCGAAATTATTTCGGCAAGTCGATCGCGCTTTGAGCTACTGCTATATGTATAAGAAGAAATCAGAATTTTAAAAAATGCGTAAAATCTAATACGATGCGAATAAATCCAAGCAAGAACATGAATAATTCGTGTTTAGCACTGCTAGCGCACTTAGTTTAAATGAAAAAGGTAAAACCCAAATCGCGTGCGTATAAATTTCAATAAATCGTTAGTTCTACTAAAATTATTAACTTAAAAACCACAAAAGCATTGTTTTATTTCTGTTGAATGCATATTTGAATGTAATTCAGGTCCATGAACTATTTCAAAACCACAAAAGGGTAAACAAAATATTTATAGTAGTAAATTTTAATAGCGTGATATAGCAATAAAATCACTAACAGGCGTGAAATTATCCCAAATATAGAAAAGTTTTTTGCAAATTTTAATTAAATAAAGTAAAAATAATGTTATAGAGACACACGTGTAATTATAATACACAGTAAGTCCAGACAACGTCATAAGCATATTCGGACAATGTAGTGATGATTTAAAACAAACATATACTCTTAGCAGTGGAACTCGCTAAGATCAAATTACAGATAATTAATAATTATATCATTCTATACAAAATAATATGGTTTTTAATGTAACTATTCAAACCGATAGAATAATAAAATAGCCGCGAGCACGTGTGCCTGACAGTATCATAGGACTTCCTGTTTAATTTACAAGATAGGAATGTTATACGATGGCATAACCCTCTAAACGTAACAAAGAGTAGTGTAACACTTTAGTTTTAGGTAAACCCGGAATCCCCTTTATGCTATGTGTGCACCGGTCAGATAGGGAAACGATTATTCTAGTCGTTGCGTGTAGTCCAGAAACACATTTTGTTAAAAAAAAAAAGCTATGACTTTTCAAACCATAATGAGTAATAAGAAATGACACTCGTGGCAGTAACACATTGCTTGGGTTATAGGCAATAGCACACGGTTATGCTAACCAACAAGAAAGCTGTAGTACTGAAATTTATAAAGCGTTTCGAAATTTTTAGAACATGGCGTCTTAATTGTTACTAACGTAGGTTTAAACTTTTAGCAAGCAGTTTAGAGGGTAAGGTTTATGCATCCCAAATATGTACGAGGAAGTATAATCAAGTAATAATTGTTAACCTTCAATGAGCAACTCTTGTTTTTCGTAATAAAGATGGCAAACTCACGTTGCTGCGAATGGGCAGGTGTTTGGTAATTTTTGTTACACGCAATGTCGTCGAGCTGGGGTGAGTACAATACCTTTTAACAAACAAGAAGTACCAGCTCGTACGGGAAGTACCTTTTGTTAGAAAAATCCACTTTGCTAAACTGAAAAATAATTAGTTAAACAATATAAGATTCAGCTCGAATTCAGCATTTATTTTATTTTGAATAGCAAATATGAAAGTTTTCTTATTAAAACAAATCATATTTTATTTGGTATAGTTAAGATTGATTTGTCAGTTTTTTGTAGCCGTTTTCTTGTATTGAATAGTCATTAAGGACAACATTTCAATCTAGCATATGTAAAGATCAAAATCAAGTTTTCCATGTTTGTTTAAAACAAATTGCACTTATGTTCTTAAGTAAGTTTTAGAATGAGATAATTCTTGATATACAAGGAATTCTGTAAAACATTAGAAAAATTAAAGTTTAAACTAAAGACAATTTTGTGAGCCGAATCAAAGATCTCTGATTACAGCATATGATTAATGTATTAAAATATTGAGTAATTTTTATGACAGGCCTAGCCTGTTTTGAATTTTTGCCAACTTAATATTTTTCATCAGCATTCACTTTTATCCTATCGTATTTACACCGTAAAACATGTTTTTTTATTTTTTGTACATAGAAGAAAAGAAACAAATTTCGTTAGATACTAGTCAAATTTCATAATCGTTTTATTTCTATAAGTTTAATAAAAGAAATAAATGATATATCTATTTTGGCAAAAATAATAAAAAGAAAAGAAATTATGTTACTGCATAACTAAGTTCAGGTAGATATCATTCCCTTGAGGTTTATCTGCGTCTATTCTTAGGATGAATTTTTGTGTAAGCTATATTGACGCAGTGGCGCCCTAGTTCATTTAAAGACAGGTTTAGTCTTAGAAAATACCCCGACCATCTCATTCCTCCTTAGGAATAGACCCCGAGTTTAGACCGAGAACATCTTATTTTTTCGCAACACCGTTTAGCCCTATTACATCCCTAACAAATGCCATCCTCAGAAAAGCAATATCCAGCGAAAAATAAATATATTACAGAAGGTGAACGCTAGACAGTGGACAGAGAACAACTAAATTAATTATTCGCAAGCCATGCACAAGAACACATGTACAGACGAATGTGAAAGAATAGTCGAGTATACCCCGGGAGTTATGAAGTAACAATCAGGCGTTAACGTCGTAAGATTCTGTGGATTTCCGACAGAACCACAATATTAACACATTGGGACGATTTGGTTCTAAGCAGAAAATTGGGAAATAAGCACCCGATGGCAAACGAATATACTCTTGGCTCAAATGGAATTCTTTGTTTATCTGAAGGCGTAAAATGTAAGTTATAAGTTCGTTAGAAATTGTTTTTCTTTGTCTTGTGGCATTTATGCATGATGTTTGGTTTCATAAAATATTGGTAAACCTATACAACGTCCATTTTAAGTTAAAGTATAGTGTTAAATTATTAAATGTATAAAATTTCAATAGATACACACTATAAATTATTACAATTAAATCATTAAGGTTATGTTTAATCAAACATGAACTGATTAAGAAATTTCTATAATTCTATGTGTGTATTTGTTTACATAAGTATCGTAACCGCTAACTTTTACATTGATGTAAGTTTAAATTGTATCTACGCCTGTTTACAGGTATGATGAAATTAGTTATAGTAAAATAGATGTAGTAGTAGTAAGTTTTAGAAAACAATAGAAGAGGAAAGTGCACAAGATATATATAAAAAATTAAAAAATAGCACAAGGCCGTACTATATTTAACAAGAAAAAGCAGCTGCTATGTTCGAAGACATAGAAACAAGGAAAAGATTGTCGAAAGCATCTGTGTGAAGCACAGCACTGTACGGTTGGGAAGCGTGGATAGTAAGAGAAACGGACAGGAAAAATATAGAAACCTTTGAAATGCGGTACTTCCGACGTATGATGAAGAAATCATGGACAGACAAAGTTAAGAATAAAGAGGTTCTAGAAATGTTAGGGAAAGACAGAAGTATGTGAAAAACAGTAAGAAATAGGAAAGATGTATGATGGAACACATACTAAGACGCGACGGAATAGCGCGGCATGGACTACAAGCAGAGATAGGAAAAAGAAGAGGTAATGGTAGACCTAGCTTAGACTATTGCACACAGATTGTGAAAGATGTAGGCTGTAAAAATTTCAGGCAAATTTAAAGGCTAGCTCAGAATAGACAACAAAGGAGGTGTGCGCCCAACCAATTTTAGAACTGAAGACCTAATGATGATGAGTGGTAAGTTGAAACTTGTTATTTTATTTGTTTCAACATATACGTAGGATTTTGTAAAAGGAACTCCATTTCACCAGGAGGTTAACGTAATTAAAATCACAATAATTACTTGTCCACAGGATAATAATTAGACCAGACGAGTTGGTGCCCATAAATTTCACACTGTTGAATGTCTTTCAAGGTAAATATTAACTTAGCTTGATATTACAACTAGTAAATTGTTACATTTTTCCTACATTTTTTTTATTATTTTCATAGTGACCCACTTCCATACCACTGTAGTTAGCCGATGGGCATTCAATTTTTTACGGGATAGGCGCCCCTTTTGGGCAATTTCAAATTTAATAATTTAACGCTTCATTTACGTATAAGAAATTGAGACGTAGAGGCGTGACGTGTATCACGTGCGTTATTAAAAGTGATATTTGGGAATTCCAGATGCGGATAAGATGGCTACTCTATAATTACCCACCGTGCTAATCGTTGCTTTTACCGCAGGTCACTGGTTGTGTATCTACCCGTAAATATATAATATGTAAATACTCCCTGTATATTTGTTGAGGTTTGTTTAGTATTTTTCTTAATCTTCTTTGGGAATTAAACCACTCATAGTTTTTAATATCATCTTTATTTACGTTTCGATCCATGACAACGTTCCTAGGTCATGGATCGTAATGTAAATAAAGACGATTTTAAAAATTACGAATGGTTTAATTCCCAAAGAAGATTAAGAAAAATATAATACGTACATAGAGTTCTCTAGCGTGCTTAACATATAAACACGTGGGCGCGTGCTCACACACATATCGGGTGTTCGTGCACGGTAATATAATTGGTAATATTTGTTAACTTGTCTAAAGCAACAAATACCTTGATAGGTTTGCAAATTAAGTTTTCGTCCCTTAATGTTGACCTATTTAAAAATTTTATTATACGTCTAATCGCTTCAGAACTCGTATTTCCACTTGCTACAACATATTTTAAACTTAAAATTAAATACCTTTTCAATTTATTTTTCTTTTATGGTATATTTCACTATTAATTTAGCTTTAAATAATGTAAGATTTGTAATGTTCTTTAAATATAATAATAATAATAATAATAATAATAAGTACATGCTAATTATAAATAGCAAAACTTATTCAGGAGAAATCATAGGCATATGGGTTATTTGGCGGTTGTTTCTTTAATGGCATCCTACGGTCCTTCTCGACGGAACACAGGTCTTTTTTGTTTCGGTAGAGGAGAAAGGTAACAAAAGGAAAGGCTCACTTCGTCGACATACTTTCACGGCCGCATTTGATAACGGTAAATAGTAAAGTCCCCTTTCTAGAGACAGCGCCCCCCCCCCTTTCAACACACAATTTTTATGTTCGCACGCTAGAACCGCAAACGCAGGTGCGTTTTCATGGCCTGAGAACGCAATCTTTATGGTTTTTTATCACCACAAATCATAGGATAATATCCTGAAATGGGTGAGAACCTAGTCGTCTTGGGCTTTTACCCGTGAAGTTTAAATTAAAAATGTGTTACGGTTTCTCGCGTTTCACATTATTGCGCAATTGTTTAATATAACATGATTAAGCGGCAAATTACGCGACATTTGTATCAAATACCAAACACGTTTAAAAGTGATACAATTTTCAATTATTTAGCACAATATAAATAAAAGCAATGTACTCACTTAAATCGCACCTTACAGCCAAATCCCAGGGCCATCTCGTTGTGGGTTGCATCACGCCATTGTTGATTCAGATTCCAAATCCGTCTATCATCTATGTTCTTAGAGGGGGGGAGGATAACCAGGTAGAAGGAACGATAGAAGGTAGAGATAAAGAACCTACCACCTGAAAAGGAAAAGACAGACACACAACACAGGTAGATGTTCTAGGCTTCAGGTCTCGTAGTCTAATGACGTCTCATCACACCGCGCGCACTTGCGGCGTTCAATCCGCGCCTGTGCATTCTTTTGCGCAAACGCAACTGTCCGGAATGACGAAAATTGACAAGTTTATTTAAAAATATTCACGGGAACTACCTTATAATTTATACTTAATCTAAATGTGATACATAGCCGATTTTTGGCATGTAACAAATGATAAAGGTAAACTTTCTCATGCGGGGTTTAAAAATACTCTAATATTAAATAATAAAGATGAAATATAAAGCGTATATTAAAAAAGGTGTAACAATCGCCTTAAAGCTTCAAAAAGAAAAACAAATAAAAAGAAAAAAGAGTAGCCACCCAATTTTAAGTCTAACTCAACTAAGCGCACAAAGGTCTTGTTTGCCGCTGCACCGATCGTACATATTTAATTGCGAGCATGAGATTCAACTACTTAAAGCTAACAGTTTACTTCACAATAGATCTAAATACAACGTTCATTTTCATATTTACATACGAATGCATACAAATTTTCAATATCTTTTAAGATATTTTTTCAGCTAAACAAAATTTTTGCTGGCTTTAACAAGATAAAACAAAATGTGATTCAGCATCCAAAACAAAAGATTCCGGAGATAAAATAGTCCCCCATTCGAATCTCCGAGAGGGGACTACTTCGGAAGATGTGATCGGAAAATTTAGAAAAAGAATCGGAAACATTCTGCGAATCGGAGCGTCAAATGTCAAAAGTATGAAGCAAGTAGGTAAGCTAGAGAACTTAAAAATTAAAATGGATAGGTTAGCACTAGACATAGTGGGGATAAGCGAAGTCCGGTGACCAGAGGCGGGGGGTTTTTGAAGCAAAACTTTAGGGTAATGCATACGATCGGAGAAAGAAAGTTCTGGTGTGGGGATAGTTATGCGAAAAAAGATAGGGCACTGTGTAGAAAACTACTTACAAAAGGACGGAAGAGGACTCATGGTTAGATTAGAATCCAAACCAGTAAATACGGTAATAATACAAGTATACATGCCCACCTCTTGCCACAGTGAGGAAGAGGTGGAGTTGATCTACAAAGATATCGAAGACGTACTAAAATATGTAAAAGGACAAAAAAAATTAATAATTACGGGAGATTTTAATGCAGTGGTAGGCGAGGGTAGGGAAGAAGTGATAGTAGATTTATTTGGTTTAGGCACGAGAAACGACAGAGGAATTTAACCTTCACAAACACATTATTTCAACATCATGCTGGAAGACAATACATGTGGAAGATGGCAAGGGATATAGGAAGATATCAAATAGATTACATTCTTGTTAGACAACGGTTTAGGAATCAAATAAAAGAATATAGAAGCTACCCAGAAGCAGATATAGACACTGACCACAACATCGTAATTATGAAGGTTGCACTTAAATTTAAAAGTTTGAAAATAAAGGAACGGAAAAGCACTCTGACTTTGAGAAATTAAAAGATAAATTTATCCACAAAAGATTTGAAAAAAGGGTCAAATGAATTGCTGAAAGATATTGGGAAGACATCTGACGCAAAGGAAGTAGAAACAGAATGGAATAACATTAAATCCAGCTTAGATATGGCGGCCAGAGATATTCTGGGGTATACACAAAAAGAAAATAAAAATCCATGTATAACAAAAGATATCCTGAATTTAAGAGAAAGACAAAAATACAAAAATAAATCAGACGAAACAGGAAAACAGAGACACAAAGCCATACAATGGGAAATTACTCGCAAATAAAAGAAAGCTAAAGAAAATTGGATTGATGAAAAGTGCAAAAACAAACTAAAATGGAAATAGGAAAGACAGACAAAGCATACAAACTAATTAAAGTGAATTTTAGGGATATATAACCGTATTAGCAAAAATATAAAAGACGCGAGAGGGAACGTCATTATAGAAAATGTAGAGAACATGGTTAAATGGGCGGAATATATAGGAAACCTATATGCAAAAGAGAAACTAACAGCATTAGAACAGGAATCAGACATGGAAAAGGATGACTTGGGATATCCTATACTTAGAGATGAGCATTGAAAGGTCTGAAAAATGGTAAGACGCCAGGTACAGATATGGTGCAAGCAGAAACTCTAAAAGCTGTAGCATAAGCAGTAAAAGGACGTTTCTTCCATCTTGTAAGCTATATGTATGAGACAGGCGAGATACCCAAAGATTTCAAACGTAACATCATAGTCACTCTACCAAAAAAGAGAGACGCGGATAGATGTGTAAATTTTCAAACAATAAATAAAATTAAATAAAAACCCTTAACCACAAAAAATATTTAAATTACTAAATACGTATTTCGACCACTATGTGGCCATCATCAGTAGAAAACCTGTAAAAAAAAAAAGCTGTTGTTCTGGAACACTTCAGAGGATATTCTCCTCACCACTTGGGCTGAAGTGAACCTTCCCAACCTATAATTTACTATATTGTTGCTTTAAACACTATCGAGAATATTCTCCTCACCCGCAGGCTAGTGTTCTCAACAACAAACAAGTGAATTGTGACATTATAACTTAAATCTACTTAATTTATACTAATTCTAAACCTACTGAAGCGGAACCAATTTAATCTTGCTTTCTCATTGGTTGTTGACCAATAGGGAAAACAAAGCAGATGACTCTATTGGCCCTTTATCGGTGTTTAAGAGGGGTCCTTTATGTTTAACAATTTTAATTGATTCATAGGCATTTAAGGAGGAAAACGTTGGTACCGCTTTTAACAATTTAACATTTTCTAGTTTAACGGGTGGCTGGTTTCAAATATATGTTTGGCGACCTGAGACCTTTCATATTTACCATATTTGAAGTGAGCAACTGTGTTCTTTAAATCTTGTTGTTATATTCCTCTTGGTCTGACCAATATATTTTGAAAACACCCTGGCCCTGCACAACTAATTTCATAAATCTCCGACTTTTGCAATTTTTCCCCTTGTCTTTTGGATTACCTAGCAAATCTTTAATTTTATTAGTATTAGTGAAAGCAATTTTGAAATTACACTGTTTGAATATTTTATCAAGACCCTTTGTGGTTTTGTGAAACGGAAGTTTAACATATTTAACATTATCGTTAGAGGTGGTTGATTGCAAAGTCGTTGATTTACGGATGTTGATCCTATTTTACACTTTGTAAAAATATTATCTATAATATCAGAAGAGAAACCATTGTAATTCGCTATTTGTTTAATAAGAGCAAATTCCTTATTAAATCTGTTTTTATTTAAAGGGAAATTCAATAATCTATTAATTAAAAAGTTAAATGAAGCCAACTTATGTTGTATGCTATGATTAGAGGAAGACCAAATAAAGCGATTTACATTGGTTTCTTTTCTATAAATGTCAAATTCTAATTTATTACCATTTCTAATTACTAATGTATCTAAAAAGGGTAATTGTCCATTATTCTCTAGTTCATACGTAAATTTTATGCTTTGAAATTTTGAATTCATTTCTTTAAGAAAATCATCAACATTTGATTTAGAAGTGTCAAAAACTGCAAAAATATCATCCACGTACCTTAACCATACTCTTGGGAAGTATTTGGAGTTTTCTTTTAACTCGGTTTCAAAACGAGACATAAATAAATTTGCTATGAAAGGTGATAAGCTGTTTCCCATTGCTGTGCCTTCATGTTGTTCGTACAACTTGTTGTTGAATTGAAAACAGTTCTGGGACATGCAATGCGAAACAAGCTTGATATAGTCCTCAACGTTATTGTCATCAATATCACTATCTATAAGAACATCCTTTAAATATGTTAAAGTACGTGGTATTGGAAATCTAGGGAATAATGAACTGACATCAAATGAAATTAAGATTTCGTTCTCTTCTAATGTGATATTTTAATTTTATTAATGAACTCTAAAGAGTTTTGTACAGACAAACTATTAAACTTTAAATTCTTAAATTCATTTGACAGCCATCGTGATAAATAGTAAGTCGGTGAGTTGATACCTGAAACTATTGGTCTCATCGATTTATTATTTTGTGAATCTTTGGTAAACAGTAAAGTTTTGGCATTTCAGGATTTGAAATTGTTAATTTTAATTTTAGTGTGGGCGAAATTAGGTTTGGACATTCTTTCAAAACAGACTGTGTTGATTTAATCATTTTATTTAAAGGAACTTCATTTTACGTTTTTGACTATTGGTCTGTAAGGACCCTCAGACAGCAAAGTCTCTACTCTATCAACATAGTCTTGTTTATCCAGAATAACCAACCTATTCCCTTTATCAGCCTTTAAATAATAACAATTCTTTTGTCGTAAATCTTTAATAATCAGATGATCTTTCCTTGTTTGTTCTGAGACATTCCTTGCGCAAGTGCGTAAGTTGTTCGAAAGTTGAATTTTGCACGCGTTTCTGATAAAGTTTTTTGAATTGTCATCTAATTTTGAAATGGATTTTTCAATGCCAGCAATAATGTCTTCCAAAGGAGTTTTCAAATGATCTACTCCAAATTTTAGGCCTCGATCAAGGAAAGTCAACTCTTCATTATTAAAGATTTTCGACGATTCGTTAACAACTATTGACTCTAATTGAGGTGAAGTAATTTCCAGTTTTTTAGGAGGTACATTGACATTGTGTTTCTTTAAAAGAAACTTCAACTTAGTGTTTTGACTATTAATTTTGTCTAACAATTTATGATTGTTGACTTCAAAAACAAATCTCTGGAAATTATTCCATTCCTGAAAACCAGACTCGGATAAATTGCACGTTAGTGCTAGGTGCGATTTATACGTTTCCAGTTCCAATCTACTAAGCTTACTGTACAGATATTTGATTTCCAAATTAAGCCATTTATCTTTTGCAAAATTGATTATTGCGTTACTAAATAGTAATTTAAATATTTTTTGTGGTTAAGGGTTTTTATTTAATTTTATTTAAATCGTGCCACAGTGTTCCTATAGATTATTAACTATCACTTCCCGGTCTTCGGAACTTAATAGGTATCGGAGCTTAGCTCTTAAAATTAGTTTTGTAAAAGCAGATATTCGATTTCTAAAAAGTTGTATAGCCCACAAAGTTTTTCCAAATTTCATTAACGTAAAAATCAGCAGTAATTGTAAACATAGTAACGCAATAATCAATTTTGCAAAAGATAAATGGCTTAATTTGGAAATCAAATATCTGTACAGTAAACTTAGTAGATTGGAACTGGAAACGTATAAATCGCACCTAGCACTAACGTGCAATTTATCCGAGTCTGGTTTTCAGGAATGGAATAATTTCCAGAGATTTGTTTTGAAGTCAACAATCATAAATTGTTAGACAAAATTAATAGTCAAACACTAAGTTGAAGTTTCTTTAAAGAAACACAATGTCAATGTACCTCCTAAAAACTGGAAATTACTTCACCTCAATTAGAGTCAATAGTTGTTAACGAATCGTCGAAAATCTTTAATAATGAAGAGTTGACTTTCCTTGATCGAGGCCTAAAATTTGGAGTAGATCATTTGAAAACTCCTTTGAAGACATTATTGCTGGCATTGAAAATCCATTTCAAAATTAGATGACAATTCAAAAACTTTATCAGAAACGCGTGCAAAATTCAACTTTCGAACAACTTACGCACTTGCGCAAGGAATGTCTCAGAACAAACAAGGAAAGATCATCTGATTATTAAAGATTTACGACAAAAGAATTGTTATTATTTAAAGGCTGATAAAGGGAATAGGTTGGTTATTCTGGATAAACAAGACTATGTTGATAGAGTAGAGACTTTGCTGTCTGAGGGTCCTTACAGACCAATAGTCAAAAACGTAAAATGAAGTTCCTTTAAATAAAATGATTAAATCAACAGAGTCTGTTTTGAAAGAATGTCCAAACCTAATTTCGCCCACACTAAAATTAGAATTAACAATTTCAAATCCCGAAATGCCAAAACCTTACTGTTTACCAAAGATTCACAAAAATAATAAATCGATGAGACCAATAGTTTCAGGTATCAACTCACCGACTTACTATTTATCACGGTGGTTGTCAAATGAATTTAAGATTTTAAAGTTTAATAGTTTATCTGTACAAAACTCTTTAGAGTTCATTAATAAAATTAAAAATATCACATTAGAAGAGAACGAAATCTTAATTTCATTTGACGTCAGTTCATTATTCCCTAGTGTTCCAATACCACGTACTTTAACATATTTAAAGGATGTTCTTATAGATAGTGATATTGATGATGATAAAGTTGAGGACTATATCAAGCTTGTTTCGCATTGCATGTCCCAGAACTGTTTTCAATTCAACAACAAGTTGTACGAACAACATGAAGGCACAGCAATGGGAAATAGCTTATCACCTTCATAGAAAATTTATTTATGTCTCGTTTTGAAACCGAGTTAAAAGAAAACTCCAAATACTTCCCAAGAATATGGTTAAGGTACGTGGATGATATTTTGCAGTTTTTGACACTTCTAAATCAAATGTTGATGATTTTCTTAAAGAAATGAATTCAAAATTTCAAAGCATAAAATTTACGTATGAACTAGAGAATAATGGACAATTACCCTTTTTAGATACATTAGTAATTAGAAATGGTAATAAATTAGAATTTGACATTTATAGAAAAACCAATGTAAATCGCTTTATTTTGTCTTCCTCTAATCATAGCATACAACATAAGTTGGCTTCATTTAACTTTTTAATTAATAGATTATTGAATTTCCCTTTAAATAAAAACAGATTTAATAAGGAATTTGCTCTTATTAAACAAATAGCGAATTACAATGGTTTCTCTTCTGATATTATAGATAATATTTTTAGAAAGTGTAAAATAGGATCAACATCCGTAAATCAACGACTTTGCAATCAACCACCTCTAACGATAATGTTAAATATGTTAAACTTCCGTTTCACAAAACTACAAAGGGTCTTGATAAAATATTCAAACAGTGTAATTTCAAAATTGCTTTCACTAATACTAATAAAATTAAAGATTTGCTAGGTAATCCAAAAGACAAGGGGAAAATTGCAAAAGTCGGAGATTTATGAAATTAGTTGTGCAGGGCCAGGGTGTTTTCAAAATATATTGGTCAGACCAAGAGGAATATAACAACAAGATTTAAAGAACACATTGCTCACTTCAAATATGGTAAATATGAAAGGTCTCAGGTCGCCAAACATATATTTGCAACCAGCCACCCCGTTAAACTAGAAAATGTTAAATTGTTAAAAGCGGTACCAACGTTTTCCTCCTTAAATGCCTATGAATCAATTAAAATTGTTAAACATAAAGGACCCTCTTAAACACCGATAAAGGGCCAATAGAGTCATCTGCTTTGCTTTCCTATTGGTCAACAACCAATGAGAAAGCAAGATTAAATTGGTTCCGCTTCAGTAGGTTTAGAATTAGTATAAATTAAGTAGATTTAGTTATAATGTCACACCACTTGTTTGTTGTTGAGAACACCAGCCTGTGGGTGAGGAGAATATTCTCGATAGTGTTTAAAGCAACAATATAGTAAATTATAGGTTGGGAAGGTTCACTTCAGCCTAAGTGGTGAGGAGAATATCCTCTGAAGTGTTCCAGAACAACAGCTTTTTTTTTTACAGGTTTTCTACTGATGATGGCCACATAGTGGTCGAAATACGTATTTAGTAATTTAAATATTTTTTGTGGTTAAGGGTTTTTATTTAATTTTATTTAAATCGTGCCACAGTGTTCCTATAGATTATTTCAAATAATAAGTTTGACAGCACACGTGTCAAAAATACTAACTACACTTGTACAAAAACGAATGGAAAAATGAGCTGAAGAAAGATTAGGAGAAAATCATTTTGAGTTTAGGCGAAACATGGGAACACGGGAGGCTATTTTAGCTCTGAGGGTGATAATGGAGAAAACAACAGAAAAGGGGAAAAGCGTGTGTATAGGGTTTGTAGATCTGGAAAAAGCATTCGAGAAGTAAAATGGAAAAAACTGTTCGAAATGCTCAAAAAGATTGGAATGAGTTTTAGGGATACACGGATAATACGTGGGTCATTTTTTTTCAACCTCCGATAGGCTATAAATAAAAGGCAAGTTCATATAAAACAATAATTTTATTACCAAAAGATTGGAACACTTACGGTTACTTTTCGACATAATCACCGAAGAGATTAAGACATTTGTCATATCTGTGAACAAGCTTTTTAATACCCTGTTCAAAGAAAGTTGCCGCCAATGAATTCAATTAGTCTTTGACGTTGGTTTGAAGGTACTCATTGGTTTGAAAGCGCTTCCCACCAAGCCACGTCTTCAGATCAGGAAAAAAATGAAAATCGCTTGGTGCTAAGTCAGGACTGTATGGCGGATGATCGAAAATGTCACATCCAAATTGTTCGAGAAGCCGTTGAGTTGCTCCAGCAGTGTGTGGACGGGCATTGTCGTGGATCAGAACAACTCCAGCGATCAGCTTTTTTCTTCATTTGTTCTGAATGGCTTTACGCAACCCTCGTTAAGTTTCATAATAAACAGCTGCAGTGATTGTGGTTCCGGGCTCCATAAACTCCACAAGCAACACACCTTGTTGGTACCAAAACACAGTAGCCATGGTCTTTCTGTTGTTGAAGGTTTGTTTGGTGAAGTTGAATGCATCCATTGTTGTGATTGTCGTTTTGTTTCCGGTGTGTTGTATTGAATCCAGGTTTCATCCCCAGTCACGATTGATTTCAAAAAGTTGTCTCCTTCATCATGATAATGCTCAAAGAACTCCAACGCTGACGCCATTCGTCGAGTTTTGTGGCCGTCCGTCAGCATTTTTGGGACCCAACGTGCACAAAGTTTTTTGTAGCCTAACCGTTCAGTAACAATAGAGTACAAAACAGACCTTGAAACTTCTGGAAATTCCGTAGACAATGCAGTAATGGTGAATCTGCGGTTCTCTTTAACCATTCTGTCAACACGTTAAACCAGGTCATCTGAAACGACAGATTTGCGCTCTTGGCCCGCTTCATAATGCACATAATTACGGCCATCTTTAAACTTTCGACATCATTCACGCACAACACCATCACTCATGAAGTTTTCCCCATACACACGACTCACTCTTCGATGGATTTCTGCAGCACTATGGCCTTCAGCCTGTAGAAAACGAATCATCAATAATAGCGGACATGTTTACGTGGCTGTAGCACAACGCCGACTGACGCCTGAATGTCAACAATGGCGGAATGTGTAGTGTAAGAGCTGCGCAGTCGCCTACAGCGGATGCCCGCTTTCTGCTACCCGCGTAGCGTCTGCACGGAGCGATCGGAGGTTGAAAAAAAATGGCCCTCGTACATAGCTCATACAATGAGTAAACAGCAACAATAGAATTTGAGCAGAAACGCAAAGAAGTAAATATTAGGAAAGGTGTGAGACAGGGATGTGCTCTATCTCCATTAATTTTTAACTTGTATATCGAAGAGGCAATGAATACTGTCAAATGCAGGAAGACATTTGGAATTACTATGCAGGGACAAGATATTAATATGCTTAGATTTGCAGATGATATAGCGGTATTAGCATCTAGCAAAGAGGAGTAGAAGTAACTCTTAATGAAATGGAAACAGTTCTAACAGAGAGATACGGTATGAAAATTAACAAAAATAAAACTAAAGTAGTATGCAAAGGAGGGAAAAATAAATCAAAAACATGAATACAAATAAGTAACGAGAACTTACAAGAAGCCAAATAACGCGAGATGCAAAGAGCGCAAAAGATATAAACGAAGGTTAACCTAGGTTAGACTATCGCACACAGATTGTTAAAAATGTAGGCTGTGAGAATTTTAGGGAAATGTATAGACTAGCTCAGAATAGAAATAAATGGAGGTACGTGTCCAACCTGTGTGTTGTTCGAGAGGATATATTGGAAAATTATTAATTCGGCAAATGTTCGAGTATTGGGGGATCTTGGTAGGCGCAGGCTGCTTAACCCCCTTCACATACCACTGAATATCGGGGAAATAGAATATATATTGCTCTGCAAAAGCTCCTGGAATGGGCCTCCATAAATGGTCTGAAGTTATGCTGGATTAAACCCTAAAATTAATTCGAGACCCACAAATTGGGACGACAAAAACTGCTGCTCACTTCTTGATGAAGATCTTCCTTAAAATTGCTGCTTCATCAGAGAAGTTCGCCACAGCTGCTTAGCTGAAATCTGAAATACTACCCTATTATTCTAAGAAAGAAAACTCGACTACCAAACATTCACCACAATTTATTCCCACAGAAAATTCTATACAAAAAAATCTCTATCTTATTATTATTTCACACATAGATTAAATTACATTCATCCTGGTTTTACAATAATAATTCAATTTCAATTCAATAGTTGTGATACAAATTTACTCATCAATAAACTCAGTAAAGAAACTGGGCTTAACCAAACCCTTACTTTAACCCTAGGTTTAATATGAGCTCATAGTAAAAACCCTTTTGGACACATGTGCTAATTTTTGCAATGAAAATCGCCAACAGACCCTTTTACTTTGTACATAAACGAATACTGAAAAATAGTTTTATAAATATAAATCCTTATATAAAAATATGGTCAAAAGTACTGTGTAAAAGTTCAAAAGCAAACTCCTTTGTCCTTAATATTCCTAAAATTATGCCTCTACGGCACCAAAATGTCATAACGCGCTAAATGCACACAACAGAATAATGTTTCACTAAAAATGTTACCTGGTAAGCACTATCTCACAGGGATCTGCAACAAAACCATCGATGATGTTGTCCTCGACAATGACTGCACGTTCAGGAACCAACCTCCAAGTTGAATCATACCCTCCTTGACAACAATCTGCTACCCAATTCTCTCGTTCACCAATTTACGATACTTCCAAACTTTTACATTTCATCTACGTATCCATCTAGCCTCACCACATCGATCCATTTAACACCCACTACTACATATAAGTGCTTATCTTGCACCAACAACCAAAAATAGCAAGCAATCTCTACTTACAGTTCTGAAGCAAGTTTCATATGCTTAAAATGTACTATATAAAAATTGTTGACCTGCTTATACAATTATACACCAACTTGTGCATGTTTTAATTAACCTTAAAATATTAAAATCACTTGTCACGTAATTGGTTTACTAATATTACTAGATGCTTGGATGAGAAGTAAAATAGCCTCTCATTGCCTCTCAGTGGTTATATAGACAATCTGCCTCCCTTTCTAGTTGTAATTCTTGAAAACACACCACTATAAACAAATAAACCTTCTTGGTAAATTTATTAAACGATCAATACGATTCCACAAACCACACCCTCACAAACCCTTTCAACCGTCGCTAATTCTGAAAACCCCTCCTATAACCTTCACTATGGCAGCTGTGCACCAACCGTCTTCAAATCTAAGAATTTTTCAAAACAAATAAACGATTTACTATGAAAATATATTATAGTTTCACAACAGATATTAAATTCGTCGAAATCTAGTCTCAATTGTCACAAATCCTACCATCTAAAGCAAGCCTTCATAATACGCATATTACGATTGTATTGCTCCAATTCTCATACGAAAATTTTTTATTTCTTTCTTTGTACTCTTTCTATATTTTATCTTCCTATTACCAGTTTTCTGTATCCTAGTCTAACCTGTATTCAATATCTCCTTTCCCTTTTTACTCCTTGTTTACAACCACTATTATCCCTACCTAGCATTTTCCCTCCCTCAACTATCGTATATCCCCCTTCTATATGGGTAGTCAAACAATCTATCTCTGTTTATCTTATGCAAGCTTGTCTATAACCTCGATATCTATTCCCTACTCACCACATTTCAAACAATGTCTATACAAACATGCGACATTTCACTTGTACCTATAAACTTTACACTTTCCTTGTACCACAGTTTCTTTTAAAGTCAAACGAACCTTTAACATATGATATCTTTTATCTCATTCTAATACATGCTCAAATACTCTCTCTTTATTTAATATCGATCCCTACTTGTATTTACCCTTCAATGCCATTCGTCGAATAGACATGTTTTTTAAGCACGTTCTCTTTCTGCCTACCGAGAAATTTAGCAACGGCTATCTTGTTTACAACACTGTTCAGAAAACTTTCAATACCAGTACGCTATCGAGAAAACCTTCAAATGAACTATTACTCGGAACTTCTTTTCAACAATAGTCGTTATAACTTTGAAAGGTTACACAAATGTCACAGCTTTTTACTAAACTATGATAAAAGATGCATGCAAAGAATATTTACATCTATAATTCCTGTTAATTTATGAACATTAATATTTCACCTTCCTTAATTATGACCTTAGAATTATTGATTTTTACACTAAAAAATCTGAAAAGCTTTTGACTACTACACACCTAATCTGCTATAATTTAAACTACTCGCTTCTCGACTGCACGTTGAGAATATTTACATTTTTAACCCCTGTTATTTTCAATTAATACTTAAAATTATATGGTTCTGCTCCCTATTATTTAAACATTGTGAAAGTTCTTTAAGAATATTTACACACGCTCAAAATGATGTAAAATAAACTCTGAAACTTTTTTAAAATTCTTAATTGCTACACTAGAATATTGGAAATCGTCTCCAATTTTTATGAGTTGTATTTACGTGAGTAAACCTGCAATAACTTATTACCTGACTTATCTAATCACTTTTAACCTATAAATTCCACAATAATATATATTTGTAAAACAATAGAAGAGGAATCAAACTGCATCTAACAAGAGAGAGCAGCGGCTATGTTCGAAGACAACAAACATAGAAACAAGGAGAAAGTTGTTGAAAGCATACGTGGGGAAAAAATTGGAGAAATAGAAGGGCAGGATATGTTCTAAAGCATTTTTGGGGAATAGTGCGGTATGTATTACAAGCAGAAATAGGAAAAACAGAGATAGTGGTAGGCCTAGATCGGACTAATGCATACAGATACTAAAAGATGCAGACTGTGGAAATTTCAGGAAAATGAGTAGGTTAACTCAAAATAGGAAACAATGAGGGTACGCGTCTAACCAGTTCCAGGACTGAAGACCTAATAATGATGAAAAGTGAGATAGAATAACATCTCAGAGATAATTGCAGAGAGAAAAATAAATACCTAACCATTTATAGATTAGAGTATTGTTTAAGGTGCAATAAGATCTCGAAGATGGTTTTGACTAGAAAGATAGATAACAAACCATTTGTTTTTCGAACGGTAGGTAACTAAGATAAAATCTTCAAGATCTTATTCCAAAGAAAGCTATACATTAAACATTAATGGTTTAACCTAACAATTAAGATAATTTAATGTATTAAAAAGAAATTTAAAAAAAAAGGTAACGAAAACCTAATTTTTGGTTCTGAGGCCTTATACTTGTCAAGGCACATCGCTCCTTCTATAAATATAATAACAAAAAAAAACTACTCCCAAGGGAGTAGAGTAATTCCGTGGGAACTTGAAATGAAGTTTGTACTCATGCCCTGCAAAAGGAGAAGTTTCGTGAAGCGGCACTCGTTCATACGAACAGCATGAGGGACTACATGGAAAGGGGAATACAATCGCTTTATCCCGGCGTCGTTTAAGAGAGAATCGGCACACAAGCCAAATTAGATAACAAATTCACTCTTGACGGCTTTTATGTACGTCAACGGAAGACAGGAGCGATACATAACTAGACGGAGGTTCACCACGTCACGACCCAATGTGAAACAACAACCCTCCAATTATGCAGCGTCCTAGAAAGTAAGAAGAATGAATAGAATATATAGAAAAGGTAAGAGGGAGGTGGGACGTTTAGAACTTTATAGCAACCAGGTAGAACAGAGACGAGGAAGGGCTCGCATTGAGCAATAGTGATAAAGAAACGATAGATAGCGAAACACTACTCCACCAGCCAAAGTATAGTAAGTAACGCGCAGTGGGGAAACACGACTATATGATGGACGGTTGTTTCGGGACTAAAACAGGTCCACCAGAAGAAAAAATAAGGTTGAAGACGGAGATGGAGAGGGAAGAAAAGGATAAGCATCCTTAAGAAAGAGTAGAGGGTTCAGAATGTCCGTATTAAAACAAGTTGGTCTAAAGAACCACCTCCAATGTTAAGGATCAGATAAACCCTATATCACCACGTAGATAAAAAGAACTAGGCTCCAAATGAGACCCAGACAAATCATCTTCCTACCAAGTGCATTCACTGCGATACGAAAGTCAAATAAAGGTATAACCAACTAAAATATACCCACACAATAATTTCAAAGACATAACTACCTAGGCATAGCGATAATTGTACAGACAGCTAATCGAAAAATGGTAGGCAAATTTTTATTACGTAAAAAAACACATCGAATAGAAATCTCTTGTATTTGCAATTGTAAAACCTAATCTTTTTATTACAGAAGCATAGCTTACGCTTGCTATGGGTATCCCAAAAGTAAAATAGCAAATCAACATCAGCTAGTACAAGTCCTACAGATTCGCTGGATTATTCAGACGAAAAATATACCAACCACGATGAACACGGCTGTATTAAGTTGTAGAATATTAACAAGGTAGAAGATGTAGGTTTAAAAGAAATTGGGTTTATTTGCATGTAATGACCACTAGAAAAAATTTTATAACTAGGAATAGTGGTGTATCTTTTAAAACTAAGAACTATGTATTTATGACAAAGTTTGGGACACTTGTAGATTAATGGGTAATATCATATAAATGCATACGATACGATAAATCAAAAGTTAAAAAATTAATTTATGTAAAGTGAACGATAACATGGAGGTAATACTACAGGACAATTTTTTATCAATAAGAGATATAGAAGACAAGGTGTATTTATATAATTAAAAGTACGACGACAGATAGGTGCTTCAGTTATTCGTTAAAAGGTACAATTTACAATTAAAATTGTGTAATCCGTAAGATAATGATGGTGTCATATAGTATAATTTCCATAAGATATCATTAGAAATTAGTTTTTAAGAAAACTACTAGTTGTGTTAGACAGAAAATGATTTGGTTGCATATTCAGATTTTAAGATAGCAGAGGTAATTTATATCTAAAGTTATTTACACACAAACTACATTGGTATTCTAAATAAGAGGGAAATTAAGTTTAAAAAACATATATTTCTCAATTTACAGAGGTAGCCGGCACGTCTATTTAGTAAATCCGCGAAATTAAAAGTTTGTTTTATGTTTTTTATGAGACGTTGTTTTTAAAATATAGAAAACTTGTTACGTGCCAAATTTGGCACTAGACATTCCTTAGTTAAATTTGAAAGACTTGGCGCGTATTTCCGTTACGTCAGAGTGCGTTCGTGCCAGATCGCGCTGACGGAAGTAGGAAAACGAGTGGGGAAGTTTACGGGAGACGCGGTAACGTAGCTTTTTGCCTGTGAACTTCGAGGAGTGCAGTTGTCGTGTTTGGTATCGTATCTTTATTTTTATTATGTAGATTTCCTTTGTTTAACTTTGTTTGTCTTTACCTGATAAACCTGTTCCTTATCGTTCCCGCTACATATAGGAATTTTGATACGACCTTGGAGCAGTCCACGACCCCGGGAACGAATCGGAGTCCATGCCCCGCTAGCAGCTAACAGGAGCAGCCACCATCTTTAAATAATTTGAAGGGGGGCTCCTAGCAATCCTGAAGGAAGCTGGACCTATTTATGTGAGTACCTTATTGTCTATACTGCATTTCTAATGTTTGATATATTCCGTCAATTGCGCATTTAAATTTGTATATTGTGTGACGTCATTGACAGATATGCGCGTTAATTTCCACTTGTTGGATTAGCGTTATCAACTGACGTTGTGTCGCGTATATCGCGTTCAGGGGGAGATAATAAACTAATGCAAAACGATACACCAAGTAGAAAAAATTGAAATGTATTTGAAAAACAACATTAGGTAAAAAGTAAGTCACTTGGAAACGTGTAGATGGGTTATGATTATAAAAAGCACACATTTTTATATAATCAACGTACTTTTATCGCGAATTGTAGGTTAGGTTTTCAATTGGAAGTCTTTTACGAATCAAGAATAAGAATTACAATAGAAAAGCATTTTTAGAAAGTGATAAATAATAATTAAACTTATTTACTTTAGATATTTTAGTATAAAAAGAAACGTTTCTTTCGGAAGGAAAATGCAACTGGAACAAAATATTTAGATACAACTTCGTGAAAACAAATAACCCTGAAAAACAGCACTTTTAAATAAACAAAAAATGCATGACTAATATGTTATATACATGTGAATTTAAGACAGGATTATCGGCAATCCTTAATTTTAATTTTGCAGTGTCTAGATATGTGCCAACGGTAATTTTTAAAGTCACCGAACTAAAGTGCTTTTTTAAGAATTTACAGGTATGTTTTCAGGTGTAGCCATACATTCTTTATGTTTTGTAATTAGACATTAGATAAATGACGAACGCGAAATTACATATATGATGTAACTTGTGGAAATCAAATTGTAACGTGCATTTTTGGTAGTTTAACATTTTACACTTTACCAAATACGTAAAATACATCGTTTCTTTGGGATCGCTGTTTGTATCAAGTAAATACTTCAGAATAATTCAGAATTGTATGCAATTTAACTCGTGTGTATTAATTAAAGATAGATAAATTGAAGATTGATTCTCATTAATAAATAAATTCCAAGGAATGAACGTTAAACAGCTTGTAATTAATTATAGATTGCATCGTTCTTGTCTTGCCGTAAATATAAATTTTGTTCCTTATGTGGATATACAAGTCTAGATAAGACGATAAGCGGTTGTAATAGCGACGAATTGATATAAACAGACGAGGAGTAGAGTTTTGTTCTTTGTTTCGATATATTAAGTACGTTGAAAATACTGCATCTTTCTACTTTTGACAATAGTGAGAATTAATGCAGGATTAATTTTCGTATTGTTCATGAACCAGCACGGCATGTTTTTAGTTGATTTTCTGTTGGAAATAAAAGCGGTAAAGCTTGTTAAACTCGAGGCACGTGTGTTTTACGGAACATTTGACGGACGGTTTTATTGCTTACGCGTGCCTTACTAATTGTGTTTAGTTGTTTTTCTTGTGAGATAAATGCTTTAAGGAACATTTGACGGACTTACTTTAGTGATACGCGTACTTTACTAATTTGTGGTTTTAGTTGTTTGTCTTGTGAAATAATAGTCGTAGAACTTGCTAAATTGACCGATTCTTTCTTTAGGATTAATGTGTGTGCGATCTCGTCTAGTGTCCCTTTGTTTTATCAGATTAGTGCATACTTTGGATTATTTAAATACAGTGGATACTGTAGTTTCTGCATTTTTCTAACACCAAAGAATCTAAAATAGATCATTGCTTGCGCGAATTTCGTTATTTGCGAAATATAACAGATTACCGGTTTACAAAGGTATTGGTTGAAGTTTCTCACTGCTTTTTGGAGGTTTATGAAAATAATATACATTTGATCCCAGTTGAAATTAAACTAGTGCTACAAAATATTTCGAAATTAGTGCCTCAGGAAATAGAATTAACAAGAAATTTATCAATGCTACGTAGTTCCATCAGCATGATAATGTCTGCTGCTAACACCAGTGAAATACGTAGGTGTGATTAGTGTAAAGTGTAAGAAATTCCATCAACACCCTCACAATCAAGGGTGAAGTGCTTCGTTAGTGCAGGACATCGTGAATCCCACACTTCAATTGCAAGGAAGCGTTACGGAAGGACTTTTTGTAAGTTGAACTATTTCCTACTTGTTATTACTTTAAATATCTATCCGTTGTTTTGCCATATCTTTGTCGTTCTGATACCTTTTACAATAGACTTGCCTGCTATTAAGAAAAAAAAAAGAAAGAAAGAAAAATCAATACTACTGAATTACTCATATCTATCGTGTCTTACCTATTTATCTTTTGTTAACATTTTGTCTGATTTATGTTTAATTGGTGTGTGAGGAAACGTTTCTGCTACTCCCCAATATTACCTCACTTTGTAATAAAAATTTTTGTAATGCTTTTATCGTGATTATAGTATATAGATTATCCAAACAGTTTTATTTACATTCTACAAAGTACTGAATAATTTTAGACTTATCATTGCTGCAATGCTTATTCTTTTCTTTATTTCAGGTTTGCTTAACTATTTTTCTTGCAGGTATTGTCACTAACTCCTTACCGCCGTATACATTATATGTCAGTCTGCTTTCTACAACCCCCTCTAATCTCCGATTGAGCCCGGTCATTTCTTGATATCTTTGTGTTACGCACGGCTACGAGCCAACGTAGCATAAAAATTTGGCGCCCAACGTGGCTGCCACGATTAACGTAACATAAATTTTTGGCGCCCAACGTGGTGCCACGAATTACGTAACAAAATGAAAGTGAAAAGCCATGTTACGTGTTACGGTATTCTGTGCGGACAAGAAAGAACACAGCACAGTAAGTAGTAGAAAATTGCCTACACCGAACACCGCAACCAAACACAGGGACAGAATCGAACTCCAAAAGAATCAGAGCTCGGATTAGCTCAAAAACGTCAGAGAGTGGGATGGGTAACCTAGAAAAAAAATTGAATTGGAAACCTCAGTAACAAAGAAATTTATATTACGCACATGCAGGAAAACATACAATGCCAAAAGAATATTTACCAACGTCGAAAATACGTAGTTGCGTATTCGTTCGTTAACAACGTGATGTACATAAAGCGTAAATTTACATATACAATATACATGGAAATATTTCAAGCACAAAATCTTACTAACTAATTACAAGCATACTTACAATATCTTCCAACCCTAAATATGTACAAGAAATATCAAAATAATAATAGTCAGTAAAAATTTTCTGTAGGAAATGCCTCTCGTATCATTAAAAATTTTAAAGTCCATTATTGACGTTCACATTAATTTAAACAGTAAAAGCAAACAGTAAAAAAACGCTCTAAACGCATTAAATTTCTTACAGTAATTTATACATAATTAAGTGTGTGTTAACGTCGGTCGGTAATGTTTTGTAGAATCAATCAAAAACAAGTGTATATCTTCCAAAACAGCAACACAAAATAAAGCAAACAGAAAACATATGGTACCTGGAGCTACCTTCTTTCTGATACCATCTCACGAAATGCAGCTAGAGCTGGAACAACTTAACTGTACTCTCCTAGCACAAACACATTTTAAAAACGCGACTTTACAACGCTCAAAGGACATTGTATACCAGAAGTATCGAAGAGCGAGGTCGAATCATCAAGAGGAGTCGAATAAATTAAGAGAAAAGTCGAATTAATAAGAGAGCTTTTTCAAAGTTGAAGATGTATTTATACAGCTTTGAAATCATGGAAGGGAAACAAAACCATTCTGAGCGATATGGTATAGAATATTCTGAGAAGGCAAGTGAAAATATATACATCGGCAAAACCTTCCTAGAATTCAGATAACAAAATACGATAATTAATTGCATTGAACTTCGTTGTTCGAAAGGGGAAAGCAAACTATCTTCTAAAATGTTCTTGTGAGTTTAGGCAAATAGCAACACAGCTAAGAAAATCGAGTTGCCTGCGTTTTCCGAACCGCATAGAGGTTTATATGATTATCGATCCACGCTATAAATATTCCCGGAATAACTTAATGAGGAGGGATGTTACTACCAATAAAACTTGAGCAACGAATACGTGCAGATATAACAAAATAGAAATTCACGGAATACGAGCAAATAACAAACACATTTAAGCATTTAATCTTTCCAAAGAACCTATTTAGAAGTAGTTTTAACAACCAGCAAATATAACGAAGCTTTAATTTTTCAACGAAAAACTAATGAACATAACGTCGACCGACTTTTCGGTTAAAACATAGAATGTGACTATTCGAACTATTCCTTTATTTTGATTGGTCAACGGACAAACGAAAACGTACAAATGAAGAGCCTGGAATCTAGCCTAATTCATACGTATTTCCGTCCATTTACACGTTGACACTAGAATTGTCAATTACAAAATGCCACTAAACAAAAAATTTTATAAAAATTTGTGTTTTGAATAGAAGTAGTTTTATATAGTCATGTCGCAGGCATTTATAACAACTTATCAGAACTACTTTAGATGGCCGGAAATCAACAGACGAAAATTGTAAGTAAATTCTTACCGTTCATTACATCCATGCTTATATTTTGCTTTTTAATACCAAAGCATAGCATTTATAATTTAATATTTAGCGTTTAAGCTATAAATAACTCATACGGGCTTAGAATTGTTACTTCATGTGTGTTATTTTAGAATAATTTGACCTTGATAAATTTAAATCCCAGGTAAGGTTTCTAACGTGGCTAGTTGCAAGTTTTACCTAAGTTACTTAAAATAAATTGGCATTTAAAGAACACATTAGGAAAGGTTGCCCGCCCATTTTGAACCGAAGTTCTAAAAAAATATTTGCGACCAAAATATTTGTATTATCCAAACAACTTGTTGGTTACAGTGTAGTGACATTTTAAGTCAAATAAATATGTACCTAAAATATTTATATCGCTTATAGGGCAGGCGTTAGGTAGTTTAATAAGATGTTACGTTCTGCTTCATATTAAAACAATTTAATGCCTTATTACTTTAAAAACACCATTCAGTTTCTACTTATTTAAATTCACGTTTGCTATACTTCTATAAATTCAGGACGCGTAGATAGACAACCAACTTCACTCGTCCTTTATTTAATTTAAGGTCTGCATGTTTATGTTTATACTTTCTCTTATCTATTCATTCATATTTTTGAAGTAGATATATCATTTATTTTGTGTTAATTGAAGTTTGTTTGACGAAATAGAATTCGTGCATTTTAGTTAAAATTGCCATTCACTTTGAAAAGCAAAAGTTATATTTTTCTTCATCGTTTTGTTTATCTCATTAGACACCGACAATTTTAGTGATATTCCCATAAACAAATGTTCGTTTGTTTGAAAACATAAAACAACTTTAGGTGAGGTATGACATGATGGCCAGTGTTACCAAGCAGTTTCAATGCTACAATAATCGACTGAGCATTAAGTGAAGGACAGTGTTTAAAGTAGTAGATTACTATGGTAAGAAAGTAATTGTTTTGGTTATGTTTATATACATGACATTTATTTTATAACAACGAATAAAAGTGTTATGATTTTTTTGTGTATAAACCCTTAACGGGAGACTGAATCAAACCTAAAATACTATAATTAAAAAGATTGAACATTAAGATAAATATTCGGAGATGGATGATACAACAAACTTTAACTTGAACTACTGTGTAAAATCCTCCTAGGCGAATCAGTCTTGAGGCTTTCTTCTTTTTTTTCTACGATTCCCTCTACGACTAGTTAGCAGGTCATTCTTCCGGTTCCCTTCTTTTTGTTGTGGTAATCAGTGCTGACTAATTACATTGCTTTCGTTGCTTTCTTCCTTGTGCGCCTGGTATACCGTAACAAAGGAAATAATTAGTGGAAAGCTGGAAATGGCCTTAATTTATCTATTTGAACCTACTATAACTGTCATAGGTTTTCCACTCGAGCGAAGTCGACGTTGATCCTTATGACACGAAAAAGGTACCGATTTTCTGTGTTTTTCGAATATCTCTTAAACCATCAACTTTATCAATAGAATTATCGACACTAAAATTGTAATCAAAAAGTTCTTCAGCATTTTTTTCTAAAAGTAATCGTCAGGTCGCTACGACCGTTCAAAGTGGAACGAACCCTTTTTGATTCTTGTCAAAAAGTTACTAAAAATCACATGCGACGCCTCAGTCTGTGTATGTTATAAATCTGGATGGTTTTGGGCCGGACCTGGCAGAGTTTTTAAAGAGTCTGGCCTGGCCCGGCATCCTTCAACACCAACCAGGCCGAACCAAAAACCCGGCCGGTGAAAAATGATCAGCTTAACGCAATTTGGACCGAGCTGTGCTGAGCCCAAATTTGAAGCTATTAATTTCAGTTAAGTCAGGATTTCTTTTAGCGTCCAATATTTAAAAGTGTCATTTGCACAATATCTAGCACTAAAGCAAAGTTATTTGAAGCAACTAAATTATAATCCGGCTTATTATGATTATGAAGCCAAAAGCTTATGAATGCGATAGAACGAGAATGGCATACGTATATCATACCTGACCTAGAAGTCCATTTACATGTTATTAGCATAGAACAGTTAGAGATGTAGATAAACTGCTAGGTTACGTTCACTTCGGTAGTAATAGTGGGTAAAAAAAACGCCAGTAGATGAAATTAAACCATAGTGAATACAAATGTATTTAGGGTTGAGAGGTTTAGTGACTTCTGTGCGAGTTCAAAAACATCAGAATTTAAATAACACAATGGGAGACATTTTGAGGAATTTAGCTGTACGTTTTAAAAAACCGCTACCATTACAACTAACGTTATTCGCGTGGGGGAAGAAAGCCTTTTCAACGAGAACTGTACGTAATGTACCATATAACAGGAGGCGTAAGACTCGCATTGAGACTTGTGCTACTGTGGCGGAATCAATTGCACAATAGCCAATTAAGTCAATCCGTAATCGGCGTACAGAATTAGGTGTCCCTTCATCGACTATGCAAGACCACATGCAAAAGACTTGCACGGTGCATATTTTCGGCTATCCTCAGTAATTGAGTTGAGTGGTTGAGACTTGGAGCAATGTATGCATGTATGTGAAATAATACTCACGCGCCTCAGGATATACAAAAAATAAAAATGTTAGCTTCTCGAATGAGTGTGCAATTTATCGCAGCTCGCAAAATCGTAATTTTTTTTTTGAGAAAAAGACAATCCGCACTGTTACGCCTTTTGGCTATACAAAGTTTTCGTCTTAATATTAGGAATAGAGGATTTTATAAACCAAAAAGAGAAAGCTTTTCTCATCATTAATTTAATTAGGTTACTACATGTAAAGTTTGTGGTTTCTGGGTTCATGCAAGCTGAGTTCGAGAACCAATAATTTATTAATGTATTTGTTTAAGCATGTATTTTCCCCAGGCTAAGCAATGCGTGATTATTGCACCTAGCCAAACAGAAACGTTTTTATGGAAGGGACAACAACGAGTTCATGAGAAAGGTGCGGGACTTGAACGTCAACTATCGTACAATATCAATGTATTAAACGCGAGTACGCGTTAATTGCAGGAAGTCTCCCCGTAAACTCCCTTAGCTATCCCGTATTTAATCCCACAAGTATCTGTTCCCTAAAAGTGTAGATTCAACACATTTTAGTGCTAAAATCTGGAACAAACACAAGAAACGGACCTCACGAAACTCTTATCTACCCGGTGATTTTCGGTTGGAAGCAACTAGCGAAGGATGCCTTGGCTACAGCTATGATAAAAAACTTTGTCAAAACTTTAAATAAAGATGTTGTGGGATTCCATTATCTGAGAGAGAAGTTTCCGAGACTGTGAGGCAAAAATAAAGAAGGAATTTTTATTGAGCAACAAATTCGTGACATCATTAAGGACATTGTATTCGATTAAAAACTGACCAAGATTCAGGCTGCTATATGGGTATTATTCAAAGAGGTTTGTTCCAATTTCTTGGGAAATACGAAGGCATAAATTACGAACAAATTGTGAATTTTTTAATTTCCACATACAGTGATATGGTGTTACATGTTAAACGAATTAACCCGTACATGCCTTTTATTTATTGGATAACCAATTTCCATTTTTTTATATTTAATACATCTATTATTTTTCGTATTAAAAGTAAAAGTAATTCCCCTTGTTTCTTGGATCTGGCCTTGAGTAGGTTATAAATTTAATTAGTTGCATTGTAGGTTTAGAATGATCTAATAAGTATAAATATACTAAGCTTGTCTTGAAAAAATTTTTATCGCGCTCGGAAAAATGATGTGAAAATTTATCTTACTCAAAATATTTCTGCAAAAAATTACAGACTTCATTTTCATAGCGAGAATTAACAAGAACGGGTGTGTTTTGTCGTGGTGCCGTTATCGTGAGTGCGTTGATGTAGTGCTCACTATAGTCCCTCCTTTTTTACTTTTTCCTGCTAGAGCACAACATCCGCTATCGGTCAACACCACATCCAACCAAACTACAAAAGCACGATCTCCACAGCAACTCCTGAGGGGAGCGAGATAAAAGATGAATGCTTTAATTTTAAGACTTGTCAATAAAATTTACACTTACAATAAACTTGACATTTAACTAATTAAAAGGGTTACGTAAAATGTACAAATTGCCCTTAACACGTAATTGGTGGTTTTTTATGACATAATATGTGAATTATTAAAAATGTCAAGAGTTGGCCCTTTTTTCTCCGTACTAATTAATTAAAAAGAATAACAATTTTTACCCATTGTGTCCAATCGTATCCTTTGTGTAAATATTTGTTTCATGTTGGTATGGTAACTATAATCTAAAATGAAAATATATTAATTCTATTACAAATGGAGAAAACATTTTCCAATTTTGTATCTATATAATACGTTTCTTGTTGGAAAGCTTTCATAGGTTTTGATACGCTGGAATATATTGCTGGCGACTTCTAGTGATGTACCCGTGTACTAGCTTGACTAACTCATTACGTAATATTTTAAAATAATAAGGAAAGTCAATTTTCTCGTATTTGTACAAGTTTTGCAAAGTAATTAATGTTTAAGTTTTAATAAAATTAAAGAATTAAATTGTGATTTTTGCGAATATTTAACGAAATTTATGTCTTCTTTAATCACTTCGATTCAGCTACATGCTTTTGTCGACGCAAGTAAAACGCTTTCGCTGCTGTGACCTACTTTGGATTGGCGCGAAGACTAACGTGACGCCCAAAAGTTAATGTCTATCCTCCATCTTGAACTCCAAGCTGCCATATTTGGCGCTTGGTTTGCCAAAAGCAATTGTAAGTGTCACTCATTTGAAATTAACAAATATTTTCTTTGGCGCGATTCTACAACTGTCATGACTTGGTTGAAAACTGAACCTAGAAAATTTCACCAAATCATAGCAAAATTCTAGAACTAACAAATGCACACGATGACACTGGATATCCACAAGACCTACCGTTGCTGCTGAAGTGATAAAATGAAAAAGAATTTTATTCTTGGTACATCAAGCCGCTGGATAAAAGTTCCAGAACTCTTACACCAACCTCAAACATTTTGGCCAATGGAGACTGTGCCAAGAATATCTATCAGTCTGAAGTAACTGAGACCACTGCATCTTTATCTATTAAAAGTTTCCACTAAGGTTGGAGATACGCAACGCTTTTCGAGTTAGCTACGTTTAAATCATACTTGTGCTTTGAGATTCATTTATAGACTTTTAGCGAAGGCAAAAAGTACTAAGTACAAAACGCGTCGTGGGCCTTTTTCTGCTAGCGAATTAGAGATGGTGGAAAACGCTGTATACCATCAGATACAAGTGGAAGTGTTGGGCTGTTCAAAAAAATTGAGACGGTCATAGTACATTCACTCGGACAAATCCAGTATAATCTACATGCTGACCATAATCTAAACGAAAACGAAGTCCTAAGAATGAGGGGTTGTATTGAAGCAGCACCAGGAGTTTGCTTCAACGTGAAAAGCCCAATTCTCTACCAAAGGATTATGATGGAGTTCTGTTTATAATTCACTATTACCGCCACCGATACCATCATCACAACAATCCAACCGTTATTAACCAGATGAGGCAAAATATGAAATATCCCGTCTACTTGTGGAGTTCAAGAAAGCCATTAAAGGTTGCTAGAAATGTAAAATTGACAGGACAATGCCTGTACCACCGAAAATGGCTCAGTTTACCGTTAACCGGAATAACACCTATACATCACCTTTCACCTTTACCGACATTGACTGCTTCAGACAACTTACCAACTTTGGCAGGCGAACGATAAAAAGATGGTGTGCGTTATTTATATGCTTGACCCACAATCTATCACGGATTCATTAATTATGATTTTTGATGTTTATATTGAGGAAGCTTTAAACTTAGCTAGAGAGAGAAAAGAGATAGATATTAATGTACAGGGACAGAAAATAGACATGATACGTTTTGCAGATGATATAGCCATTATAGCAGAGTCTAGAAAAGAGTTAAGAGAGTTTTTAAATATTTTAGATGAGATACTAAAGAGTAACTATAGTATGAGAATTAACTCAGGAAAGACAAAGATAATGACAAGTGAGTTACGGCCTAGTTCTAAACCAAAATTACAAATAAGAAATACCGAGTTAAAGAAGGTAGATGAATTTTGCTATTTAGGTAGTATAATTACAAAGGACTGATGTAGCGGAAGGGATATAGTAGCTAGAATAGCTCAAGCTAGAAAAATGTTTTTAAAAAAGAACGACTTACTAATAGCTAATACTATTAGTTTAGATAATAGAAAAAGTTTCTTAAAGTCATACGTATGGAGCGTTCTATTAACGGTAGTGAGACTTGGACAATTAAAAAGAGGTAGATAAGAAAAAGATAGAAGCTTTTGAATCTTGGTGTTATAGTAGAATGTTAAAGATTAGTTGGACAGATAGAGTAACAAATGAGGAGGTTTATAGAAGGATAGGTGAGGAACCCTGTATGTGGAAACAATTAAAGGTCGGGGGAGATAGAATAATAGGGCACCAGTTAAGACATGAAGGACTATTTAGTAAAGTCTTAGATTATAGACTACCAAATAAAAATAGAGTAGGAAGACCTAGACCAAGCTATATTAGTCAAATTATTTGAGATTTAGGTTGTGAACGATATGTATACCTTTTTAGACTAGCTCGGCAAGAATTTAGAGCTGCGTGAAACCAACATTAAGTAAGTTCTAAAACAAAACAAAAAGAAGTATAGAACAGTCCCAGACTACTAAATAAAGCCTCGAAATTAATACTTGCGTTCAAATTCAAATTATAAGAGATAAAGATTGATTGCTCTGAATATCAACAGAACTCGTACCTAATAAATACATATAACTTTTCTCTAGATTAAAGCCCGTAGATGAATTCTCAGAATCCTTACCAGAAGGAAATATTTGGTTCGTTGAGCACAAAATTGGACAAGCTGGAGGAGAGGTATTAACTGCTTGTTCTCTTACAATTTGTAGAATACTAACAATCTATTTCTAGCCAGGAAACGACCTTGCAACAGCACAGGCAGCAGTAAAGGAGTTGTACAAGAAGCGAATGTGGAGTACATTTCAAATGAGTTACTGCAAAGACAGTAAGTTATGCCAGGTTTTGAAAGTTATACCATAAGGTAATTACAGTGATACCAAAATCTTCTGCCGAGGAACAACTAGATGATATACCAGATAATGCGCTTTTATATGGTTGCGACACGCTTTTCAGACCAAAAAGAGGAAAAATATTGCCACCAAATCCTGGAAATCGCAGGCGTAAGTAATGGGTTAGGATGTTAAACCATCATGTCAGGGTATCTATATCATGGCATTTAGATGAGTGTTCATGCTTCTACGCATGCGCATCAATTTGAGCAATGCCTGCAATGTGCTTGCCTGTTTGTATGTCTGAGTGTGTAAGCAGAAATGTGCTTCTGTGCAAACCTATGTGTGTATGCGTATGTGATTGGGGTGCGTGTGTGCGTGGGTCAGTTAGTGAATAAGCATATGTGGGTGTGTTTGCTGATGTGCGTGTGTACGTGGAAGTGAAACATGTATATACGTACGTGATGCGTGGGCGTGTTCGTATGCACATGTGAACATTAGTGCTACTGTAGAACTAACTGGTAAAGTAACTAAACTGTTGTGTAGCATTCTAAAATTTTAACAATTTTTTTGCCTTATCTAAGCTAACAAAAATTGTAGTTACTTAGGCTGTAGTATTTTTTTGTTTGGGGCTGTGTGAGTGACTAACTACGAAAACCCTTTCCTAAGAGAAATAGTTAATGGGATATGGTAGGGCAATGAGAGATGGTCATGGGTCTTCAAAAGCTATACTTCATACAATACTCTCATCATCATTAGGTCTTCAGTTGTAGAACTGGTTGGACGAGTACCGTTATTGGTTCCTATTCTGTGCTAACCTACACATTTTCTTAAAATTTCCACAGTCTGCATCTTTCACTATCTGTGTGCAATAGTCTGATCTCGGTCTGCCTCTACCTCTATTTTCCTATCTCTGCTTGTAACACATGCTGCACTATTTTCCAAAAATGCCTTAGAACATATCCTCTCCTTTTATTTCTTCTGTTTTTTCCACAGATATCTTTCTCGCTTACTATTTCCATAACCTCTTTGTTATTAGCTTTGTCTGTCCATGCCATCATCGTCATACATCTGAAGCTCAACATTTTAAAAGGCTTCTACCGTTTTTCTATCTGCTTCTCCTACTGTCCATATTTCATAGACGTACTGTGCTGTGCTCCATGCAAATGCTTTCAACAATTTTCTTGTTTGTTGTCTTCGAACAAAACCGCTGCTCTTTCCTGTTAAATGCAGTTTGATTCCCCTTCTATTGTTTATAAATATATACCCTATTTTCCCTATATTCAGTAGTATGTGAAGAGGAGTAAGCAGCCTGTGGCTACCAAGATTCCCCAACACTTGAATATTTGCCGAATTAATAGTTTTCCAGTAAATCCTTCGCACAAAGGTTGAGAGTATTGCAGAACAAATACCTGTAATTGCTCATAATTATCATCATGTTCAAGTACAGTTATTTTTTTCGTCATTAGGTTTTCCATCTTCAAATTGGTTGGATGCGTACCTCCATTGATTTCTATTCTGAGCTAGCCTGCACATTTCCCTGAAATTCCCACATTTTACATCTTTACTATCTGTATACAATGGTCTAACCTAGATCTACCTCTAACTCTCTTTTTTTCCTATCTCTACTTCTAATATATTCTGCACTATTCCGTATGCCTTAGTATGTGGCCTATCATCCTATCTTTCCTATTTTTCCACATACTTCTTTCTTGCCCTACCATTTCTAGTACCTCTTTGTTATTAACTTTGTCTGTTCATGATATCTTCATCATACGTCTGTGGTGCCACATTACAAAGACTTTTCCTGTCCAGGTTTTACAGCCGTACAGTACTATTCTCCACACATATGTTTTAAGCAATCTTTTCTTTGTTTCTATGTTTGTTGTCTTTGAACATAGTAATTGCTTTTTCTTGTTAAATGTAGCATGATCTTGTGCTAATCTTTGTTTAATATCTATTGCGCTCTTCATCATGCGTTATTTGGCTTCCTAGGTAGCAAAAATCCTTAACCTCTTGTACATTCTCGTTGCCTATTTGTATTCTTGTTTTGATTTATTTTCCCCTCATTTACATTCTAGAACTTTAGTTTTATTATTGTTAATTTTCATACCGTATCTCACTGTTGGAACTGCTTACATTTCATTAAGAGCAACTTCTAACTCTTTTTTGCTAGATGCTAATACTGCTATTTCATCTCCAAATTTAAGCATATCATTCTTTTGTCCCCGCATAATAATTCCAAACGTCTTCTTGCATTTGACAGTATTCATTGCCTCTTCAATGTACAAGTTAAAAATCAGTGGGGATAGGGCACACCCCTGTCTCATCCCTTTTCTAATATTTACTTCTCTACGTTCCTGCTCTAATTGTATTACCGCTTTTTGCTCTTTGTATAAGCTATGTACTATCCGTCTTTCCCTAAACCTTATTCCAATCTTAATGAGAATTTCAAACATTTTTTCCACTTTACATTATCAAATGCTTTTTCAAGATCTACAAACCCAATACACATGCTCTCCCCTTTTTCCATTGTTTTCTCATTTATCACCCTCATAGCTATATCTTTATATCTTCTAAAGTCATATTATTAGTATTGAATAAATTAAAACCTTCAAGCTATATTTACACGTATTGTGGTCTTGGTTTATCCAAGCTCTAAAACGGCTTTATTATAAACATATGTGTGTCGTTTTAAACACAGTCCTATAGGTGTCCTTTTACGCCTGCTCGTGTGACGAACGCTTTCCGGAACAAATGCAAAGCAGCATTGTGTGTGTCTTTAAGACCCAGATAAGATGTCTAAACATTTTCAAAAGGCGTGCAATCTAAGAATTGCCTCCTAAATTGAGTAAAATGTATTTTGGTTAGTTCCCTAAATGATCTCTTCGTTGGTGGTTTAAAAGAGGTTTGCTCTTAATTATTTGTAATATTATTTGTTTACAGCGCTAAATTAAGAACAATATAAAATTTTTAGTTGGTGTTGGAACAGCTGTTGGTTGTAATGGTTTTATTGAATATGGAATACCATGTACATGTTTCATTATTAAATAAAAACTTGAAGATATTGGCCGTAAACATCATTCATCACACAGTGTTTGAATTGATCTTTCGTCATTACTATTTGGTAGAGTAGTTTCAACGTTTATTGTTTATTCCGATTATTAAAGTAAGCTTAGTTTTTATGGACGTTAGTTTTTTCTTTATGAGCTGAATTGTTACAAATATTCGGGTGCACGTTCAATAACTCATTTAGTTGAAGTACTGAATAAATCCAAGTACAAAATTATGTATTCTACATTTTAAACTTTTATTTAGGGTTGTTTAATGAATTAGTTGGTTAATTCTGAAAAAGTTTCCTTTTGAAGACATTATCACCTATTGTAGAACCAGCTCTGCTCTTGAAACAAAATTGTTTTTTAATCGTTAAAGTATTTGTTCCATTAAATATTTGTCTAGGTCAGAAATACATACGATTATCTAGGCGTGTATATATTGGGATTGATTATCTTTGTTACCAGAGTTATGCCAAATAAATAGTTGAACGAATATAAAATATGGAAGTTTCTAAGTTTACCTTATGTATTTTAATAATTTAAATAACCATTTATCGGACTCTGAAAGCCAATAAGGTTTATACAAACGAAATGTGTCCCATTGATGTTACTAATTAAATAAAATGAATGAACTTTGTCAATTATTTTGAATTTAAACTAGACCGTCAAGAACTGTTCTTGTAAATATTTTAGTTTATGATCGGTAAATGACAATCAAAATTTATTTAATTTGAGAAACAGAAATACTTTATTGGATAACGCTCTTATTATTTTTGATTATCTTACACAAAATACTGAAAGTAAGAACGTTCTAATTCCTCAAATATTATAATTATGACAAACAGTGATCCCATTGTATGTACTAACTGCAACTTTCCTTTTCCGGTGCAGTGCCTTCTAGTGGGAACCGCTACCGAGTGTACTCATGGTGTTTGTTTTAGTGTTGTAAGTAGAAGAATTTCTACCGTCCCCTTGTGCATTGTTCTATGATTTTTTAGTAATACTGTAGGAAGTTGCGTTTTCCCTTTTTTCCTGGCATCTGTTATTTAACCAAGTAGACGACAAACCTACAACTACTCTCGTGCATTCTGCATCGGTTATTCCCGAGCTATGTCATGATAATGCTTATACCTTATATCTAAAACCGTTTACCATCTGTCACCTAGTGTCTCTCTTTTGTAGTAGGTAGTACAACTTGAATTACTATGCAAAAAATGGATAAAGGGGATTTCAGTTTCTTTACTATCCCCAAATACATTGGAAGATGACAAATTTACTAATCGTGGGTCTGCAGATTTATATCTGAAAACGTAACACAAAGTTTGTTTTCTAGCACTTAACCTGAAATTAATTTAGCACATCTCTCGTTTCTATTGGCTATTTTACTGATATTCGAATGCTTCAATTTTTGCAGCTTCCTGTTGTAGATTTTGCCGCACTAACACCTTCAGTTAGGTCCATTTTGTTATTAAAATATTTCAAACGGCACTACACAAATTTTAGGGCGTGATTACTACACTGTCCAGATGACAACTAACATACTAAATTCATGTGAACTTACTATGTTCTGAAACAATATTTGAACCTGTCACATTTTGAAACAAGCATGCGCTTTGAAAATTACAACTATATGCACTTATTGCGTTTTAGAAAATAGTATGTTAGAACATATGCCTTGTAACGCTAGCGCGTTACTTAAGGGAACATTAGGTAGTATAAAAGAATTTATTAGATTTGGTTAGTTAGATAAGCTTCTACAAGAAAGTACCCTGAAGAATTTATAAGCTTTGGTGGTTTATATTTAATAACGTGCTACTGCAGTGTAATATTAAATTAGGATCCAGAAATAAAATAAGAAAGCACCTAGTACATTAAAAATAAACGGCAATAAATATGGGTACTTTACATTCCTTCGTATTAAATTCAAAAAATTACAGATAGAAACCGGAAAATAACCGTTCATATTAAAGTTATTTGAACAAAGTTTCACGGGTTTAAGGGAACATTAAACGTGGATTGATACACCCCAAACACTACATACCCATAAGGACAGCCATCGGTATTGAATGTGAAATCGTGAGCGCAAGTGTGGGTGTGGGTTTAAACGTACAAAATGGTAATAACCTGAACAATATAACAGTTTAGTCGCATGACTCGTGGAAACAAAAACAGTATGACATGAACCCTGAGACGTGAAACTTACAAAAACCCACGGATAATAAAAAAAGGGATCAGATTATGAAATACCAGACATCTGACAGAGACTTGTGAATTCGATCGACACGCAACCATCGCGGTGCGGAACGACGTTAGACACCAGGTACGATAGCTAACGCGACGGTATTCATCCCCGGAGCTGCTAGTGAAAAGAGCAAGTTTTTGGACACGGAAGAAAAACTCGGATGTGTTACACCGGTCTCGTGGAAAATACCAGCGGTGGAAGCTATTAGGCGGCTTCGTGGCTTAATTGATTTGCACGTGACTACTAAGTCCAAGTACGCGGGTTCGATTCCCCGCACAGGCCGCTTGAAAAATGTTAGGCGAGCATTTATCACACAAAATACGCCCTCATTTAGATCAGACGTAAAACGTAGGTATCGTGTTTGAGTGTTGCTTGGAATATCAAGGGTTCGGCAAAATTCAAAATTTTCAGTTAAAAAGACTCACTTCCTGGCTAATGTAGTACCTTCTGTTAGAGCTTCGGAAAGATAAACACGGGGCTATTGCCAAGAACAAGTTGTTTTTTTTTACCTGCAACGATTTCTGTCCTGGGTGTCGATGGAGTTTTGCGAGAACGAAAACTGTAAACCGATCAAATTCTGTTCTTCATTTTATATGCACCATATGCTATTTTGTTGAATTTAATAACTGTGATTGATTGTAATAATAGTATGTGGAGCTTATCACTAAGAAAGACTATTAACATTGATGTGCGCTTATTTAAAGCGTATTATACATACAGAATTCTTATAAAAAAGAGTTCAGTATTGTATCAGCAAATTAACACATAAATCAGAATCATTGATAACATTACATTTTTTAGCGAAACGCGTGTTTGGCTAATTAGAGATAAATCATAGTACTATTTTTTGTTGATATTTACTGGTAAAATCATGTTTCACAATATAGGTGGGGTTGTTTTTTTGTTTATTTTAAACCAGTAGGAGGTGAGAAAGCTAAAAGCGAGACTCAAACAACTTCCAGCATTAGTAAAAACCGACGAACAGTTACCCGAGATACCCATTTTCCGTGTAGACTTTATTTGTGTTATTCTCTTTAGGTGAGTTGTCGCTCACAGGCTTAAAATAGGCAAGGAAGTTTAAGGACCTTGCAAAGTAAGCGTACCGGTATTAAATATGTGTCAGAACTTGTATATCTTTTAGAATATTATATTTGCTTTCATAGAACTCGCGCCACATCACTGATAGCTAGCCGGTGTACCGATTATCTGTTACGCCACTCCACCCTCTGTAGAATAAAAATAATTAAGTAACGTAGCATCGATTCTACACGTAACAGTCTACTTCATAGGCGCATGTCTCTCTTAGAAAGAGTAAACGTGTTTGGTGCATAACTACCTACTAAAAGGGTGCAATGCTCTCTCTACCTAGAATTCGAAAAAAAATGGACTTGTTGCACTTTGAAAATAGACGCCTCATATATAGTTTCTGTGGTTAATTCATGTGTCACGAATTTTATACCATACTGCTTGTCTAAAACTTCCCAACTGTGAAACATGTTATTAATGTGATTTATTTTTTAGTGTTTGGTTATTTTCCACCCCATGGTATGTACACACCTACAACAACGTATACTCAACATCATGAAAAATTGGCTTGCAAAATTCTGGAAGCAAATTCAATAAATACAAAAAATAAAGTTGGAGAAACAGTAAAACGTGCTAAAGACCATACAAAATCTATAGAACCACCTCAAGCTAAATCAAAAGCTAAAAAGCAAAATTATAAATCAGTTCCTACAGCGAAATCACAAAATTGCATATGTTGTACATGATAGAAGAAATATTTGATCGGAAACAATAAAAAGTTTTGAGTACATATATTTTCCTTTTATTAATAAAAGAAAATTCTCATGGTTTTCTTCAAGTACAAGACTTACGTAATAAATATGCTCAGGTGGGACACGGATATAGTAATCCTACCGAACCTTATTTATTTACTTGTCTGACATTGTGCATTCTCTAAATAAGCCAGCCAGTCTAACCCTTTATTCTTTCCCACTAAATATTCTTTATTAAAAATGTACATTCTTCCAAAACCTTTTTCCAACTTTTATTAATTGAAGGTAATTAGGTTTTCATAAAATGTAAAAGTTGTTTTTTTAATTTAATATGTCTGGAACTGCTGTATAAAAATCCACAAGAAACTATATAATCACCAAAACAGAAACATTAATTTGTTAGTAATTATTGTTACTAATGGCGTTCGTCGTTCTGGTTGTACGTTACATCCTCAGTAAATAATTTCTAAAAACTAGCGGGCGTTTTTGGTGGGCAGAATGATCTGCTTTTGCTATAATTAGTAAATGATTTAGTATAGTATAAATTTATATCAATATGTAAACATTTCGCTATCTGCATTATAAATAGTAAACATGCTGAATTATAATCATATTATCGCTATGCACCTTCAAACACAATGTCAGGAATTTCCAATATGTCAATTAGGCGTGTAGAAATGACATACAATACCTACGCAAATAATCCTTTAAAATTCAAATATAATTGTTGTATTCTATAGCAAACACAAAATGCAAAACGTAACTAATTTGCACATTCTATTTCCGTGCGTCTATATTTCAATTTGGTCACACGAAAAATATAGTATAATGTGGTTCCTCCAATATTACTTGATTGCCATCTGACTTCTTAATCAAGCTAGTTAAATTAAATGTAATTACACTACTATTCATTTATTTATTTTCTTCTGGCATTATACATTCCAGCTGCATGTATACTTGTATTATTATATTATTCTATATTAATCTGTCTTAATCTGTATTATTCTCTTAATTCTATTACTACTCTCTTACTTAGAAATTGCACAATTCCAATCGGCAAATTGACTGAACCTGCTACTAAATTCAACAAACCATCAGCTGTAGTGAGATCATATTTGTCAGACTTAAAAACTTTTAAGTATAATATTTCAATTAAAGGAATCGCTAACGATCCAATAACAGAAGTGGTACAACATGAATCTATCAGTCCAGTAATATCTAATAGAATAATTTTACCGTAATATAAGAACGATTATCATAAGGTTTTTTCAAATAAAGTGCCGACCTCAAGTTCAATAGAAGACCAACAAAAAATTTTAACTATACGTAATCAATCAATCCATTTTTTTCAACAATTCCAACTTTTATGTTGTTGTTTCTTAAGCATAGCCTTTCGTGCTCAAACAAAATGTTGGCTACTCCACATCTGTTTCTTTCTTTTTGAAATCTGTAAAGCGATCAACAACAGAACAATATCGTTAATATCGACACCGCTCAAAAGATCCATACAAAAGATGACTTAACTAGGCAATAAAGCACCCATAAATGTAATCTGTAGAAATTTTAACATAACAAATTAAGTTCTCAAATAGATATAAATAACACTTCTTTAGATTCTATTATATATAAAGATAAAGTTGATGTATGTTTGTATATTTGAACTTTAGTCTGTAGGTCACATAGGTATATAATTTGTTTATTTTATATTTTTGTGCTGTAAATGATGAATACTGTTGGGCAATAAATAAATAAATAAAAAACATAACTTCAATACATTTGCAGACTATGCAAGTGAATGAAAAATCTAACACCCCGAAAAATAATTAAGAAAAAAGTTTTAAGCAAATGCACCTGTGAAACAACAATTAAAATCGCCAAAATAACTCAAAGTTAAGGCAAACAAAATTTTATCAAAATCAAACAATGTCAAATCGAGCCAAAATAAACCTATTTATTTAATATCAGATCAAAATAAAATCAAAACCTCTCTTAACGGTTGTCAGTGTAAAAATTGAAGGGGAGTTATCGATGCCACAAGTGTTGGGTATTAGTGTAAAAATCCGGACCTCATGCGTTGTGCGTCAGTTGCCCCATACGTTTGGCACTAATGTTAAGTTTTTCTTCCTTTACTTTAAACTTTTTGCAAATATTTCGTATTTTTGATAATCATCAGCCTCTGCTTCAGTTTGTTAGTTTTAATGTCTTAAAATTGTTACACTAAAATATATAGTTAATCCTGTATAGTTAGTTGTTGTCTGTCCAATATAAATATGAAATGTTACTAATATAAAATAATCCTTTTTGATATAAAAGGTGTGTTAATAGAGGAGTAGATCATTCTTTTATTATATAAACAACAGGTTATGGGCCCAGGTTCAAATGAAAAGTAAAGGGCTTGCAATTGAAAAGTGATAACAAGCATGTTAAAATTAATTTAAAAAAAGGGCATAGAAGATGGCAAATCCAGCGGTATCAGGAAGAAATTATAATATTGAACCTTTAAATAGTAATAACTATCATAACTGGAAATTTCGCACTGAGTTAATACTATCTGAAAATAGTGTAAGAAATTATGTTGAAAATGACATTGATCCTGGAAAACAACATGAAGTTAAGAAGGATAACAAGGAAAAAGTTTAATAGTGCAGTGTGTAGATGATTCTTGGCAAAAGGCCCATTTTCTCTACTGCGAATGGGATGAAACAGTAATTTTACTCTATAATGTTTTTATATTTGTTTAGTTTCCTTACAGCTGCGTTAATTGCCACTTTTCTGGCTTCTTTGGAGGAGTGTTCAAGATGTGAAGGTGCAAGCGTGTCACAGCATGTGCTGTCCCACACAAGTATTTGTCCGTTTCTCCAAGGAGCCAGGGTCATGCCATAAGGGCGGCTTCCATCATCTCTATTGAGTCCAACTGGTTAAAGTACTAAGGAAATTTCAGCAGATGACAAGCCACGTTTTATTATATTATTTAGGTTAAAATGTCGTGTCTGCCTTCCTGCACTTTTCGAACAACACAATCCATGTGTTCTGGTGGGGTCAACCTCACTTCCACATATGCATATATGAGGGACACATATGTTACAACCCATGCATAAAGTGATAGAGATACAGAAAGTGTTGTTGTCTAGCAAAGTCCCGATATTTTTGGAGGGATTGCTTTTAAGCATGCTCCGGATTCTTTCTCACAAATTGCTAGATATCTAACTTTATCGATATTTTTATTGAAACTTAAAGTAGAATGTGTGTTGCAGATGTTTATGAGGTACCAATTTTTTTGAAAAAAAACGGAATGACTGGAGTTGAGTTAGTAGAGTATTTGGAATTCCACTCTTGTATAGCATCTTTATAATAAGCAATATTAACTTGGTCAAAAGAAAAATTAGGTAACATGATCTTGACCAGGTCAAAAGCTGAAGTACTAGATGCCAAAAAGGCCGGGAGTGCAACATCGTCAACTTTCCGTATTCCAATATCTCCGTATCGAATTGGCAGTGAAGTACAAGTCCATTGTATTGGGTCTAAATTGGTATTGGTAATAAGTTCTAGATAGTGCTTGATTTGTAAGTCGATGTCACATAAGATATTTTGGAAATTCCACATGGGGCATGATCGGAGGAAGTATGTTAATTTGAGAATCGCGAAGCAATTACGTAGTAAGTAATAAGCTATGTGGTTGTTCAAATTTTTTAAACGAGTAAACAATAGTCTTAATTCATCCATTTTAGTATTTAGTAAAGTCTCGCAAGCAGTTTTAAAGATCGCAGCTCCTAACAGATTCAAAGTATTGTCAGATAGAAGTTTAATTTCTGGAGAAATTTCTTCAAATTCTTTTTTGACAGTATCATCAACATCAGAACAGAAGTATATCTCGCATTTTGAAGAGTTAATTTTCAATCCCAAAAGAGAGCATCGTGTAATAATTACTTCAAAATCGGAGAGTACATCTCGAGGAATCCCTCCTAGAGTGCTGTCATCCAACTACCAAGTATTGAATTCCGACTTTAAGGACTCTATAATTGGCTGAATAACTAAACTGAATGCCATTGGTCCAGCTGGGTCTCCTTGTTGGGCTCCTACTTGAGAGCCAATTGTTTCTTTTCCGTAAAAAAGTAGCGAAGGTTCCGAGTAGCATTGGTACAAGAATGGAAACATGTCTGGAACTTGTTTCGAAATCTTTTCTAACATTACATCTCGTTCCACGAAATTGAAAGCATTTGCAAAGTCGATCTTCAATATTACTTTATTGGAGTTTCAATTTTCAGAAATATATGTCCGAAGACCATGTACCGCGGCCTCACATCCACCTTTTGTAGCGAAATCAAGTTGTTTCGGTCTGAAATATGTACCTAGTTTTTCTGTTTTTCAGACATGCTAATTTTGCTGCCAATCTGCGGAAAGTGTTACCCACAGCTATCGGTCAAATGACACCACATTTCTTCATAGCATTTTAGAGCTAGGGCTACCTTAGAGCCTAGTCACTTTATCACAAAAAAATAATTTCCAAAAAAAATTAACTAGTTAAGATTATACCTCAAAAAATTTTCAAACACAATACCAATAATCTGTCCTATTTCACTACAAAAATTTTATAAATAAGGTCGTTTGCTTTTATACAAAAATTATTGTTGACTTCAATGAAAGAAAGCTTTAAAACAACTTATTGCACTTTCTATTAATTTACACAAAAAAAATATATACATCATTTGTACAATTTTTTACGTACTGAAGCTTGTTAGATATCTACTTTTCATAATGTCTACAAGTAGTCTCTTATTATTTGTTTGAATTTAGCAAGTGTAAATTTATTATAGTTCTTTAGGAGAATTAAAGAGTTTTTGTTAATATTCTACAGTAGTACTGTCAAAAAAAAATAGATTTTATAATGTGACAAACAAATATTAACGTGTCACGTGCTTACTTACGAGTACTTTTTAGTGTAACCTTGCAAATTCAAATAAGGTTATCTTATAGAAATTTCATTGTGTTCATAAGAACATTTATGCAATATCCAACTATTAAATTCCGAACAAAAAAATTATTTGTACCAATTTAAATCACTATATAAAATTTACAAAAAATCATTATTACATTTCCAGTAATAGTTCCATGAAACGAAAATTGAATTAGAATTGGAGAAGGCTTACCACAAATAATCCGCTAGACCTCAGCTTTCGTCAACCATCGTGTGTACTTACGACAACAGGTGCGCGCAGCTTGCATGTGCACGGCTTTACAGCTTGACTTCTATACAAAACAAAATTTATGGAAAATTCCAACATACTCCATAGCAACATTTGAGAATTTGAACCTTCAATACTGCATAATAAAAAAATTGTGCTTCAGTGTTCCATAATGATCAGATACACAAAATTTAGCGCTTCAATACTCCATACATTACGTGTCTACATAAAATTTGTTGCGTTTCAATGCTCTATAACAATTAGCTTCAAACTTGCGTTCCAATACTGTATTTGCGTTTTGATATTGTACGCACATAAAACTTACGTTTTAATATTGTATATAAAACTTGCGCTGAAAAGGAATCGAGAAAATGATTTGGATGCAAAATTGAAATTTATTCACCTACCGTAGATTATGTTTATTTCACAGCAACAATAGGTCGATTAAACTATAAATCGGTGTAATGGAATACGTTGACACCATTTCACCTGCCTTTGGGACTGCATGTTTTTAAAACCTGCTGGACCACCTTTCAACAAACTTGTTTATCTGATTACATTCGGACGTTAAATAACGAACCTTTACCACGAGGCAGATTATTATTCCACTCACGCGCAGAATTGGATTGTTGCATCAACACATACACAGATAAAAGAAAACCTAAATTCTACTTTGAGTCCATAGACATAGGTGGAGTTCTAAGTAACAAATAGATATTATATTGCTAAAATAGGAATTTGATATTTTCTGTATAATAAAGGATTTTTGTTAAATAAATATTTAAAACAAAAGCGTACATTAATGAAGCAGGTAATCGTATTCGTTACAGCTGAAAGCAAAAACAGAAGTTTAGTCGAACGTGCTAGAACAATATTAGCAGATGTCGGTTTAGATAAAACCTTTTGAGGTGAAGCTATTCTGACTGTGAATTATGTGATGAATAGGGGTATTTCGGCAAATTTAAGGAATGTTACAACCGTGTAAAATTTGGTACAGTAATTAATCAAATGTTGGTAATTTAAAAATATTTGGTTGCACTGCTTATTGTCACATACCAAAAGAACTCTGAACTAAATTTGATGTAAAAGTAGAGAATTGTGTGACGTTAGGATATACTACAAACGGGTATAGACTATGGAGTTTAGAAAAACAGAAGGTAATAGTAAGTAGAGATGTTCAATTTAATGAAAATAGTCTTCTATTTAAAAAAATAGTAGAAGTTGTTAAACATAGCGCAGTCATTCATTTCATAAAGGTATTTAATAGTGAAAGTGGAACTACTAGATTTTTATAAAAGTTGTAATTTTGAGGTTAAGCACATCTTGCAACATTTTCGAATTGAAAAATGTTTGAATATAACAAGCCTAGTGAATTAATTTTAGAGGGCAACCTTGCAGAAAATTTTAAAACATATAAGCAACAAGTGAAAATATATTTCACAGCTACGAAAACTGATAAAAAGCCGAATGATGTACAGATTGCAAGACTCCTAAATTTAATGGGTTCGGATGCTTTAAAAATGTATAACACCTTTAATGTTACAGCTTTAATAACTATTGAATTAATTTTAAAAAGAATTTGAAATCTATTGCATGCCAAAACTCAATGATGTGATGGAGCACTACAAATTCTTCTCTAGGAAACAAAAGGAGGGAGAGCCGTTTGATGTTTTCATAACCGATCTTCGTAATTTGGTGAAATGATGTGAATTTGGAGAAGCTAAAGACAAAATATTAAGAACACAAATTGTTTTAGGTATCAATAATCCGGATGTACAGGCAAGATTACTTAGAGAAGGTAACTCCTTGAGAAACGTTATTAATTATTGCCAATCTGCAGAACTGGCACAGATTAATAAGAAAACACTTGAAGACAACAGAATCAGAATTCAAGGTATTAACAGCGTGAAGCAACAAAATCGTGTCAAGGTTTATCAAAGTATTAATAATAATGTTAAAAAACCGTATAAAAATATTAGTAAAAATAATAATTTTATATGTAAATGTTGTAACCGAAATCATCTTAAGGGTGATTGTCCAGCTATGGAACAACAATGCCTAAAATGTTTGAAATATAATCACTTTAAAGTTTGTTGCCAAACAAAAACGGCAGAGTGTCGTAACACAACTTTTGAGTTAAGTGAAACAAGCGATACCTTTGAAATTAATGTAATTAAAGATATCAACTGTGTTGATAAAGAGTGGTATGTTGATGTCCTGTTATTGGATACAAATATTAGTTTTAAATTACATAGTGGAGCTACAATTAATATAATATCTGTAAAGATTTTTTATATATTAAAAGGGGTTAAACTAGAGAAAACTAATGTTAAACTAGAGGCATTTGGTGGATTTAAGAATACACCATGCAGTGAATTTAAAGCGCTCGTCAATCATAAAATAATTTCATAAATGCTAGATTTATTGTAGTGGAGAATAATTCTTGTGTTCCCATATTAGAATTAACAACATGTTTAGGATTAAAATTAATTACTAAAGTACATAGTGTACAAGACGAGAAATTTATTGAACTTAATGAGGATGTATTTACAGGTCTAGGGTCCTTTCCTGAAATAATTTCCTTAAAACTGTCTCGTAATGCTGTTCCTAAAGCAAATGTGAGCAGACAAGTACCTCTTAAAATTAAAGAAAAATTAAAATTTACTCTGGAGGAGTATGAAAAAAAAGGTGTCATAACATCTTGTGAAAGCCCTAATGAATGGGTTACTAATTTAGTCTGTGTTGAAAAAGCAGATTGTAAATTAAGATTGTGTATTGATCCCAGGGAGCTTAATAAATATTTACTCAGAAATTTTTATGAGATTCCCACGTGGGAAGAAATTAATTCCAAATTGGTCAATAAGAAATACTTTTGCGTTTTTGATTTAAAAGATGGTTTTCATCAGCTAATTTTAGACTCTGAATCTAGTAAATTGTGTACCTTTAGTACTCCTTGTGGTAACTATCGGTATCTCCGAGTCCCATTTGGCTTATCGGTGATACCAGAAATATTTTATTTTATTTATTTGAATCAGCAGCAATACAGAGTATAAACCCCAACTACATAGCACTAAATATCAGTACATAGAAAAATAAATATTTCATTAGAATAATAAGTCACATAACATAGCAATTTCGCTAGAACAAGTATTAAAAATATCGAAATCATTCTTAAACTTAAGCATTAAATTAATTACTTCTAAAACTTTATAAACTGGAGATTCGGAAGAAGTAGTAACAAATAATAAAAAATCTAGTCTCAATTTAATTAATGGAACCTTAAAGCAGATAAGCGATAATAAGGGTGGTATAATTATCTTGTTGTTTAATAATTTATATAGAAAAACAACACCCAAGTAGTGTCTTCTATTCATCAATTTTGATAAGCTAACATAAATTTCCCTATGAATCAATTGCCTTTGATCATTATATGAGATGCATATCGGATAAGATGGGTATATACGAGTAATTCTAAAATATAAATGATGACAAAATCTTTTTTGAATCATTTCTAATATGTTAGAGGTGGTAACTGCTTGAGGAGACCAAATGATAGAAGCATACTCTAGTTGGGATCGAACTAAGCATTTATAAAGAAGGGTTATGACCGACAGATTTTGCAAATGGTAAGAGTTTCTAATAATGAAAGAAAGACTCCTAGCACCTGAATTAGCAATACTCTGAATATGTTCTTTAAAACTAAAATTTGAGGTAAATAATATCCCCAGATCCTTCAATTTAGTTACACCAGCGATACTATTATTATTGATTTTATATTCAAAACTAATGGGATTGCGCTTTTTGGTGAAAGTTATGGACTTGTATTTATTTATGTTGAACGACAGACCATTAGAAATGGTCCAGTTGGCAATTCTATCTACATCTTGTTGTAACAAGAAACGGTCATTTACACTATTAATACGTTTGAAAACTTTCACATCATCAGCATATAAGAGACACTGTGAAAACTTTAGACATTTTGAAAGATCATTAATGAATATAAGAAACAACAAGGGACCAACAATAGAACCTTGAGGAACACCAGATGTAGGTGTAAATGATTTAGATACACAGTTATCAGTTTTTACCTTATGAATTGTTCCTGTTAAATAAGATTTCCAAAAATGAATGGTATGTTGATCAAAATTAAATGCTTCAAGTTTATTCAACAGAATGCCATGTGACACCTTATCAAAAGCTTTAGTTATGTCAGTTGAAACACAATCTAACTGGGAATTACATTCCACAGCCAGAGCAATCTGATGCGAAAACAGTAGTAGGTTAGTAACAGTTAATTTAATTCTAACTAAACCATGTTGTTGAGGCACTAAATAGTTCTTAACATGCTCATAAATTTGATCAAACAGTAGAAGTTCAAACACTTTAGCAAAAGACGACATACATGCTATCGGTCTATAGTTAATTAAATCTTCTTTGTTTCCCCCTTTAAAAACAGGAAAGATGTGAACAGCCTTCCACTGGTCAGGAAAGGCGGCCGTTTATTGTATACAAAGATTAAAGATGTTCGTTAGAGGCAAGCCAAGTAGATCAGCACAATTGTTACATTCCAAATTTGGAAATGTACATTGTTAAATATGTGAGTAAATTCTCGCCAATATTTTAAAATAAACTTGTTAATTTCGGCCATCCCGGACAGTTGCGTTTGCGCAAAAGAATGCGCAAGCGCGGAGGGAATGGCGCAAGTGCGCACGGCGTGACACGACGGCATCAGCCACAAGACTTCGAAGCTGGTAACATCTACCTGTGTCGTGGTGTGTGTCTTTTCTATTTTTTAGGATGTAGGTTTCCTTATCTATTGCTTTATCGTACCTCTACCTGGTTATCCTTGCGGCTCTCCTACAAACAAAAGAGGAGGACGAATAAATCTGGAATCAATGATGGCTTAGCCGACCCACCCAGAAAACAAGGAGATGGCCCTGAGATTTAACTGCAAGATGCGTTTTAAGTGAGTACATTGCTTTATTTATATTATAAATTAAGATTTGCATCAACTTTATATGTGTTTGGTATTTGATACAATTTGCAGCGTAATCATGTTGTAATATAGAATTGCTCAATAATGTGAAACGCGGGAGTGTATCACAACCTATAATGATATAGCCTGGCACCCCATCAAAACCAACAGCAGCTTTAGGTTTAAGCATTTTCATTGCATTAATTGTTTCACATTCAGTAAGTTTGCAATGAGAAAATACATCAGCATCATAATCACAATTAAAGGACTTTGACTTCAGTTTACCTGTGTAGACCAAACTAAAGAGTTTAGCAAAACCTTCCACTTTCTGTAGAGTTGTTTCAAATTTTTAATCTAACCATTTCATTGATCGTGGTTAATTTGTCTCCCTCTTTAATTGTTTAATGTATTTCCAAAAATCAAGAGGCTTAGTCTTAATTTTATCTTCAATGTCTTTAATATAACTTTTATAACTATTTGATGCCAATTTTTTATGGACTGCAGAATTTGAATGATCAGATAGAGCTAACTTATGATAATGTGCTTTCAGTTTAATTTTATATTTAATTTCTTGAGAAAACCACTTTGGATATGTGTAATTAACATTAATAGAACAAATAGGAACTGACGGACTTAAACAGTTATTAAATAGTTTGTAAAAGTAATCAACAGCTTCGTTAACATTTGCTGCACTGGTCAATGGTTCCCAATTCACCTTTTTAAGTAACGGAATAATTTAAGAAAATTCGCTTTTATGAAGTTATATTGCTATATGGCGAAATTATGTCTAATTCTTGATAATTTTATTGCCATGTATATACTTAACGCAGGATGATATACATCTTCCTCAACTAGGAAGTCAGAATTTACAACAGGTACATAACTGCTACATAGAATCAAATCCAAAGTGTTATTTGCTAGTCGTATTGCAGATATGATTGCAAGAATGTAAATCATATTTAGAAACAATATCATCCATAATATGACAATTCATATTTCCCAGTTTGAAATTATAATCAGGCCCAGTTACAGCAGGTAAATTAAAATCGCCACACAACATAATATGGTGAGTTAACAATAAAACTTCCAAAGAATCCATGAAGTTGGCTAATTGTTGAAAATCTGCAACTGTTGCAGTGCATTCCATGTAAGTTAAAACAATTACTAAAAAAACCTTTGAGAACTCAATTTTAATTGCAATTATATTAGGATAACTGTAATCATCCAATCGAACTGCAGAGAAATTATTTTTGATAGCAATAGCAAACCTTCTCCTTTTGTTTTGTTTTTTAAGGCATAATTAAGTACTATATCATACTGAGTGGTCATCAAATTATTTTTAAATACAGAAGTTTTGGTTCGAAGTCCTCTAACAATTTGATAAAGTAAACGTAAGCCACGTGAAGAAGAAGTATTTTTTTCTGAGCTAGGCAACGTTAGTGAACACTGTAATTGCTACAACTGGTTAACATAATGAATCTTAGAACAGCGATCTGCAAATGTTTACCCCACGTGTGACATGACTTATCTAAAGGAGAAAGCACTGTATCTAAAGATAAAGAATATTTGAGGTTCATTTCAGCACAGTTTGGACAATTTACTTTACTGTTAAAACATTCACTACTCAGGTGGTCTACTAACCCACATTTATAGCACACTTGCTGCTTACAACAATATTTGGCAGTGTGATTAAAGCCAAGACAGTTAAAACATCTAGTAAGATTAACATAGTCATAAACTGCACATGCCAAAAATTCAATGCATAAAGCTCCATTATCTAAGATACTATTATACGTATTCAACTTGTATAATGGCCATCCATTTGTTCACCATCTTTTTTATTGTAATCACCTTTATATCAGCAGTTGTCTTAATAAATAATAATAATAATAATGAATAATAAATAACAATAAATAAGTAAGCTGGTAAACAAATATTTTGGTAGTATTGACAGTGTTATACCATACTATGATGATATTCTGTGTCCTGGAGATTCAGAGGAGCATTTAAATGTTATAGTTAAAAAAGTTCGTGATGTAGCAAGGAGCAATAATATTAAATTTAATTCGATTAAGTTGCAGTATTCCAATACTTGAGAAATATTTTTAGTGACGGTATTTTATCCGATCCTGACCGAGTAAAATGTATAGCCGAGTTAAAACCACCTGAAAATCAGAAAGATATACAAAAGTTTATAGAGATGATTAATTTTATTAGGAATTCATTACCAAATTTGAGTAATATAATTCCGCCGCTAAGAGAATTACTTAAAAAGGATGTAGAATGGTCATGGACTCAAACCCATAATGAACTCTTTAAAAAAATTAAAAAATGGTAGGTAATAATATCGCATTGGTTCCATTTAATTTTAAAAAACCGATTGAAATACAGTGCGACTCTTCAAAAGATGCACTAGGTGCATGTCTTTTGTAAGAGCAAAAACCTGTTGCTTTTATATCCAAGTTCTTATCGACCACTGAGAAACAGTAGCCCAAATAGAAAAGCAACTGCTCTCATGCTCGTGGGCTTTTAATAAGTTTCATAATTATGTATATGGTCACAATAACATAGTGGTCTATACAGATCACCAACCATTAACGATGTCAAAAAAGAATTTGGTGATATTAAAAATAATCGCTTACGACGACTACGGTTAAAACTATTGCCATATAAATTTGAACTTAAATACTTACCTGGAAAGTTTATGTATGTTGCAGATTATTTATCGCCTAACTTCATTTTCCGTGATGTTAAAGATGACGAGACAATTTAGGAAACAGTTCATGTGGTAACTAAATTCGGAATTAGTATGTCATTAGAAAAACTACAGCAATTTAAAAATGAAACTGCTACTGATAGCGTATTAAATAAAGTAATTAATTATTACAAAAGTGGTTGGCCGACAAAAATGTCAAATAATATTGAAACGGAATTACAACATTTCTACGAAAAAAGAAATGAGATAACTGTAGAACCTGATTTAGAATTTTATAAAGATAGATTGATTGTTCCTAGAGGCACCTCACGAGACTCATTTAGGAGTATTTTCACGATTTGGTATACCACAAATAGCGATTGCAGATAATGTGCCTTTTAATAGTTTTGAATTTAAAGAATTCTCCGAGCAATGGAATTTCAAAATAATTACGTCGAGTCCACATTACCACAAGTCTAACGATCTGGCCAAAAAATATGTAGGAATTACAAAAAAATTATTAAATAAAGTCTAGAATCTAAAATTGATTTTAAAGTATGTTTACTAGACTACAGAAGTAGTCCAGTTGCTGGATTACAGTGGTCTCCAACACAACTATTACAAAGTAAAAAATTAAGAACTAAATTTCCTATAAAAATAGAATCATTAAAACCTCTAGTAGTAACGGAGGCTAAAAGTAATTAAAAAGAATCAACTTAAACAGGCTAATTATTATAATAGAACTGTATTAAATCAAACTGTAGAATTTTCTAACAACGAGAAGGTTCTAATTAGAAATATAAATAATAAATTGTGGGAGGAAGGAATAATAGTTAAAAAATTAGAATTCCCACCTAGAAGCTATTTGGTTAAAGTTGATAATAAAATACCAAGACGCAACAGCCTGTTTATAAGGAAATTATTTCAAAGATATAATGATCTTGAGGAGGAAAATGAACCAATAGTTCCCAATTTTAATTTAGAAAAGGAAAACACTAAGAAATGCTCAAAACTTAGTTAAGTATGCAAAAAGTGGTAAACTAATTAAGCCGCCAGAAAGACTGAACTTGCAGTATGTAAACTCTTAGGGCCACATATTGTTAATTAGTTAGTAGTGCCAAATAGAAAAAAAAGGGCATGTTTAGAAATAAGTTAACATTTGTCTAGTAATAAGTGTGTGGGAGTGTGGACACTTCCACAAATATATTTGGCTGATGTAAAAGCACTGGTGGTCGCTAGTAGATTGTGATATGTTGAAATATGTTATACTTAGATCTGTATTAATAAAGTTTACAAGCATCGATCCAGTATTTCAATATAATTAAGAATGTTAAATAGGAGTAGGTTATGATGAGGAAGAAAAAAAGGAAAGCAATCCGGAAATTAGGGAACAGATAAGAAGTGAAAGTAAGACACATCAAGTATTATTACAAAATAGGGTAAAAATTCCTCAAAAATTTGATGATTATGAGATATATATATATATATATATATATATATATATATATATATATATATATGGCTCTTGTGGCATGCAATTTTGTAATGATGTTCCAGTCGTATAATGATATACAAAATAGAAAAGATCGAGATAAATAGTTAGATGCAGTTAAGAGTGAATTGAAATCAATTGAAGAAAATGAAACTTGGATTTAAAGTAGAAACTCCTAAAAATGAGAAAATTTTAGACACTAGGGGGGTTTTGGCTTATAAAGAATTAGAAAATAAGGAACAAAATAGATATCAAGCTAGGTTAGTAGCAAGAGGTTTTCTTTAAGACGTAGACATTTACTCACCAGTAGCAAAATTGACAAATAGTAGATTATTGTTGATTATTGGAAATCAATTTAAATATCACTTTCAACGACTTAATATGGAAACAGCGTTTATAATGGAATTATAGATGAAAATGTGTATATTTATGCGCCAGATGGGGCAGTGTAAATCAGGAAAGTCCTTAAACTAAATTGTCTTTATATGGGTTAAAACAATCAGGTAAATGTTGAAATGATAAAATTAATTCTTTTTTCTGCGACGGGAAAAAAATGTGACATTTAATATTTCTTGACAGGTAACAAAATGTCACTTTATATAAAATTACTTTTTCCCGAAAAAATGAGTACTTTTCCTGGTAAGTGCAAATAAGTAAGAACACGAAGATATTTAATTTTAGAATATTTTATTATGTATAAGTTACGTTTCCTTAATGTTAAAAGTACAGTTATTAAATGTACATTGCCTGAAAGACATGTTTTTTGAACAATTAGGAATGTCTGCTACAGTGGAATTTTCTTGATTTGAAATAATATTTTGTGCCACTGACACAACTGCCGTTGATGTACTTGTTCGCAAATTGGATTCTGTTTCAGCTGATGCACTGCCACACAAGTAAACAGTTTCTTAGCTATTTCTGTCTTGTGCACTATCGATTCATCAACATACCCTTCAGCGACCATTGATGACTTCCAACCACCATGTTTCTTTAGTGTCATCAAGTCTCCCCAGATTCAACTAAAAGTGTAGCAGACGATCTTCGAAATGCATGACCTGTATATGACTTAGCATTTTTAAGTCGAAGAAAATTGGCTACTATTTCAGGTACCTTATAAAACTGATTTCTACCACAACTTGATTGACGCATTTCCATTGCGATATGCATAAAACAGGCGGCGATCCTTTGCTGCTGCTGGACGAAGTGCCATGTACATTCTGTAAAATTTAATATATTCTTCAGTAACTATAAATCTCCTATTTACATCATTCTTTGTTTGCTTAAGTTTCACAATTAATGACGTTCCCACGTCTTCAATATCATCTAATGTTACCTGGCTAATTTCACATATTCGACAGGCTCCTGCAATCCCAAATACAACAACAACCTTGACCAATAAATAAACTTCATCAGGAGCATTATTTAAAAATCACTAATATGTGTACTCGTAAATATTGCAGATTTTTTGGGCATGTAACCTTTCCATTTTGTTTCAGAAACGTAATTAGTTTGCAATATTTTGAAATGTCTACGTTATTATTGACTTGTAACATACTTTTATCATTGAATAATTCGACCACACTGTTGATGGCTTTTGTTGTTGCGCTAGTTCCGAAAAATAAACCAATAACACCGTCTCCGAGTAAGAACTACATGTCTTTTCGCCTTCCATTCCATGAATCTTGAATACGCAGTTTCGTAAATTTTTCGTGATTTAGCTGGCAATAATTTTATTGATGCTACTTTCGCTGCCTCTACCAATTCCGGTGGAGTAAGAGAAACTTCTGAATCAGTACTGTCCATTTTGAATTTTGAATATTCAAAACAATCGATATAAACAACTTAAGTTCGCAATTTTTGTAACCACTGCAAAATTAAATTGACAGATATTTGATTACTTTAAAGGTTTCCTTAGCAACGCAGATCTAACTGTCCCTATAAGTACATCAGCCTACCTGTTTGAAACTTCAAATTTGACATAGATTGATTTTTTGACTTTAATATAATTGGTAATATTTTTTTAAATATTAAATCATTGTTTTGCCAGTCACAGAAAAAATAGTGTATTATACGGGTAAAATGTAGATTTTAGCTCTCGGTGTTTTGTCTCCTCCGCTTCGCGTCGGGAGACAAACACACACCTCGAGCTAAAATCTAGTACTTTTTTCCCTTGTATAATAAATAACTATATATATTAGAATTAGGATTTGAAAGATCTGAAAATGACTATTGTTTATACATAAATAATGTAAGTTCTTCTGAGTTAGTTTATCTACTCATTTATGTCGATGACATAATTTTAATGCGTCCTAATATGGATTCAATTAATAAAGTAAAAGGAAAGTTAATGACAAAGTTTAAAATAAAAGACAAAAGAAAATTAAAAGAATTTTTAGGATTAGAAATAGATTATGAAAGAGAAAAAGGGATTTTGACAATTAAACAGTCCAGATATATTAAGCGAATTTTAAGGCTGAAGAATGCAAGCGATCGACAACACCAATTGAACCAAAATTAAGGATTAGTAATTGTATTGATAACAATTAATTTACAACAAAACCATATCATGAGCTGATAGGGTGTTTGATGTATTTGATGTTAGGCAGTAGGCCCGATATATGTTTTGCTATGAATTTCTTTAGTAGATACCAAAATAAAGCGACTGAAGAAATTTGGAATTATTGATTTCGAGTTCTAAGATATGTAAATGGCATAAAAGGTGTAGGTTTAGAATATAAGCGACAAACAAATAATGTTAGTCTAGAATGTTTTGTAGATGCTGATTGGGGCAGAGATTTACATGATAGAAAATCAACAACAGGTTTTGTGTTTGAATTATTTAGTAACACATTATTATGGGTTACTCATACGCAAAGGTGCGTAAGTCTCTCAACCACAGAAGCAGAACTAGTAGCTCTTTGTAAAACAGTTACCGAAGGATTGTGGATATTAAAACTAGTATGTGATTTTGAATTAAATATTCAAACAATTTTGATACATGAAGACAATCAAGGCTGTATTGCTTTAAATAATAATCCCGCCAATAATCGGAGGGTTAAACATATGGATCTTAAGTTTAATTTTGTGTGTGAACACTTAAATAATCAAATATTAAAGTTATCGTATGTTTCATCCGAAGATCAAGAGGCTGACATTTTAACAAAAGGATTATCTTTTGTAATATTTAACAAGTTTAAGCATTGTTTAGGTTTACGTGATTTTAACGAGGAAGAGTGTTAGTTTTATATTCTTAATATTGTTACACTAAAATATATAGTTAGTCCTGTATAGTTAGTTGTTATTTGTCAAATATAAATATGAAATGTCAGTAATTTAAATAATCCTTTTTGATGTAAAAGGTGTGTTAATAGAGGAGTAGATCGAGTAGATCATTCTTTTATTATATAAACAACACAGTTTACTAGATTATAATCCCATTATTAGCAACACAAAAAATCTATTGACAGATGTATGACAGTATTAAAATAAAATAAATTATAGGCATGTTTTAATGTTTTCACTTCTTTAACTCATTAAGCAGATATGGATCCCTTTCTTACAACCTACAAGGAAGCTTACGTTACAAAGAAAAGATGCAAGTGATGTTTTCAATATTGCTCTGTGCAGTTTTTTATTATTTATATCATTTTTGCAGACCAGAACCAAATGGAGTACATATAGAATTCCGTGAACCGATAGCAATTAGCTTTAAGAACTATTTAAAACTTGCAGATACACAACCAGCTCCAGAAGATCCCGAAGAAAATGCCGACATTTATTTGCAAAAAGTAATACCGTATAACAAAGGATTACTAATTTACTCTAGCATTTCAGCATGCCAAAAAGTATCCTAAACATATAAAAATATATTATGAAACTCCATTAAACAACGACGTTATAAAGGAATCCTTTCGTAAAGATGCAAGGACCTCTTATGAAACTGGATATTGCAAGTTGGGTTGTAGATAATTTAAGGCTTATACAAAATTTTATAAATAACTACAATTTTTAGATAGTGAACAAGAAGAACAAAGAAAGAAGGCATTAAAGAACGAGAGAATTACTCTTCCACCACACTGGGAAATTGCAGAAACAACTCATAAGTACTGGTTTAGAAAACCTGTTGATATCAATCCACTTGCAACGATACGAGTTCCCAAAATTTCACCCCCGAATAACTTAAATCCTAATGGTTTGTATTTCTATTTATTTAATAGGCAATTTTAGTTAAATTTATTTTTATCACATTTTCCTAAAATCGGTAATTTGATGATTCTTTTATATGCTACCATGAAAGACTGAACCTAGGAATGTTGATATTCACCAGTGCATAAATAAGAAGCGGTTTTACATCAACAGTCAAGTGGTAAAGAGAGTGAACATTGCCCATTTGAAATTAATTATAACAAACATTCACACAAGTTTACTCATGTGATTATGCGATTATAGCTGTCGACTGTACAGAATGCTTTAGGCTAAAGTAGCATCACATATCGAGTGCACAAGTTCATCCTTCATGAATCCAGTTTCTACCGAGGTAAACTTCGTTACCTGTTAAATTGACCTGAATGAAATTTACTCTACCACATGTAATGAAATGGAGAACCTCTTTTAAGGTTTTAATAAACAGTTAATTAGAGTAAATACTAAACACATTAAAACTAATGACAGATAGGAAAGTGAATGTCTATAAACAACATCAGGCAACTAGATCATAATAATATCACATTCACCCCTGCCTATAAATTATAACACGTATTCTTCGAGGTGAGAAGGTAGTCTTCTTGTTCTAGAACTTCTACGTACAATAGGTTGAACGTTTCGAGAATTATTTAATTCGACTTGTAATTCAGGAGTGTCTGATTGCATGTCGTTAGTTTCGGGAGTTAAAACTTCTTTTTCAGAGTCTCTAATGCGGACATTATGAACTGGAGCTAGATCTCGTGCAGATACAGAGTTCATTCTTCCTTCAGAATCTCCAATCTGAATATATTCAGCATTACCAACTGGAGCCAAATCCCGTGTAGATACAGAGGTAATTCTTCCTTCAGAATCTCTAATATGAGCATATTCGGCACTACTTTCGGGTAGTGTAACTTCTTTGACTATGGGATCATATTTGGAATTACGAACAAATTGTCGTAGATAAACAGGATCTGGACTTAAAAGCCACGTTGGAATCGTTTCTCCATTACCACTTCGTCTTTGATGCCTGAACAATCGTTCATGCGGAGTTTCATTTGTAGAGGTACAGAGTAAGCTTCTTATTGAATGTAGTACTTCTGGAAGTACACTTTCCCATTGACTTATATTTTTATTTTTGGATTTAAGAGCTAATTGAATTGTACGCCAGATGATACCATTGTACTTTTCTACTTGGCCATTACCGCGAGGGTTATAAGGTGTAGTTCTGCTAGAAACGATTACATTAGAGTTCAAAAACATTTTTCATTCATTAGACATAAATGAGCTCCCTCTGTCAGAGTGAATATAAGAGGGAGTTCAAAAGAGATAAAAGATATTTTTGAGAACAGCAACGATAGTGGAAGAAGTCATATCTGGACAGGTGATGGAAAAGGATATCGTGAGTATTCGTCAATGATTGTGAGAATATAACGATTATTAGTACAGAATGGAAGAGGGCCTTTAAAATCCACATTTAAACGTTCAAAGGCGGAAGTAGCTTTTATGAGCCTTTCCTTAAATATATAGAATCTAGGCTTAATTTCACAACATACTGGACAAGAAGAAGTCATTTTCTTTACATCTTCCATAGAATAAGGTAAATTTTTTATTCGAATCCAATGATACATTCGAGTAATTCCAGGGTGACAAAGTATTATGTAAATCCATAAGTCGAGCTTCGTTAGCAGTTGTTGCAGAACAAATATGAAAAGTGCATCTGCAGCAGTATTCTGAGGTCCAGGTCTATAAATAATATCGTAACTAAAACACGATAATTCTAATCTCCACCGTAGAATTTTTTCGTTCTTTATTTTGCTTTTGGATTTTAGATCAAACATAAATGTAACAGAGCGTTGATCAGTGATTAGCTTAAAATATCTTCCCATTAGGAAATGCCGCCACTTCCTAGTTGCTTCAACGGTCGCATATGCTTCTTTTTCTGCAGACGAGTGTCTACATTCTGATTGAGAAAGAGTCCTTGAAAAGAAGGCAACAGGACGTCCAGATTGTGAAAGAGTTGCTCCTATTGCTTCATTTGAAGCATCAGTTTCTACCGTAAACATATCCTCACTACGTATAGGTGCGAACGAGGCATTTTCTATCTCTTTTTTTATACTATAAAAGACTTTTAGAGCTTCAGGAGATAGTAGGAATTTGCTATGAGAAAGGATACTTATTTTGCATGAAAAACGAGGAATATAATTTGAAAAATGTGCAAACATTCCAACGACTCTTTTTAGTGAAGTTGTGTTATTTGGATGTGGAATTTCATGCAATGCTCTGAGTCTATCAGGATCAGGCCTAATAGAATCGTAGGATATCAAATATCCTAAGAGGTGAATCGAACGAAGAGAGAATTCGAATGCAGTATTTGGCCGGTCTTCCTTTTTGATGGGAAATTGGTGATATGCACTTTTCATGTCAATTTTGCTGAAGACTTGATATTTAGACACACTATTTACAATATCTTCAATATGCGGAAGAGGATATGCGTCTAACTGAGTGAATCTATTGATTGTCTGAGAATAATCGATTACCATACGTTTGCGGTGATTTTCTGAAGATGTAACTAGCACTTGCGCTCGCCACGGTGATTTACTTTCTTCAATTATATCCTCAGAGAGTAAGCGTTTAATTTCAGCTTCTATGAATTTGGAATCACTTTCAGTTTGTCTGCGAGATTTTATAGCAATTGGTCTACATTCAGGTGTTAAATTTTCAAAGAGAGTTACAGGTTCAATACTAGCTGTAGCTAAAGCACAAACTTTCAACGAAGGTTTTAAGCCACCAAATTCAACTTCCACTTTAGAGTGTTGTTTCATAAGATCGTGGCCAATTAATATATCTGAGCAAAGATTAGGGAGAATAGACAGACGAACATTAGGATAGAAGTGATCTTTGGTACGAAGATTAATAATACACTGTCCAGATGTTCTAGAGTTGAAGGATGTAGATGCCATTGTAACAGACTCTTGTGAAGACATTATAGGTAATTTAAGTTTCTTTACAGTTTGGTCACTAATAAAACTACAAGAACTACCAGTATCTATTAGTGCATAAAAAGAGGAATTATTTTCTACACGAATCACAGCTTTTGCCAAACATTCAGGTATGGGTTTGGTATTGATAGAGCTAATCATAGAAGCAGAGTGATTTGAGTTGGACCCATTCTTTTGTGATTTGCATACCTTAGAGTAGTGACCTTTTATTTGGCATATATTACAAAGACTATTTCGAGCTGGACATTTGGATCGAATATGCCATTTAAATCCACAATAAAAACACTTTCTATAAGTAGCCGCTAATGTTTCTTTAGTTTCACTATATGGAACGTTTTCATTTTGAACTTCTTGCTTCAAAGGGACCGCATGATTGACCGGATTTTGGGTTTGTATAGAGTTTACATTCAGAGATTGATGGTAAAGCATCGATTGTTGTAGAGCCATTTCTAATGATCGAGCTTTTTCATATGCCTCGCTTAGGGTCAATAGAGGACTTTCCAAAAGTCTCTGCCTAATATTGGTATCAGATAAACCACGAATAAAGGCATCCCGAGTGAAATCTTCTCGATGCTTTTCAGCGGTAACAGCTTTAAATTTACAATCTTTAGCTAGAAGATTTAAAGCTTGTAAAAATTGGTCAACATTTTCTTCAGATAGTTGACTTCGAGTGGCTAACTTATGCCGATTATAGACTTCATTAACTGGCTTCACATATATATCATTGAGGATTGAAATAGCATCTTTATATGTCCCAGCAGCACTAATGTACTGGTAGACTTTGGCAGAGATGTAATTATAAAGGATTTTCAATTTATCAGGGTCTTCTTTTCCAGATGAGAAATTAAGAAATTTTGTATACCAGTGTTTCCACTCCAGAGTCGCATTTATAGAGTTTGGGTCGATGTCGAAACGTTCCGGAGCCAGAAAACGATCCATTTATATTGATTAACTGTTTATTAAATTGTAATGAAATGGAGAACCTCTTTTAAGGTTTTAATAAACAGTTAATTAGAGTAAATACTAAACACATTAAAACTAATGACAGATAGGAAAGTGAATGTCTATAAACAACATCAGGCAACTAGATCATAATAATATCACACCACAGAGACAGAACAGTAATAATGCACCAGCTAGCTAGCAGTGGCAAGGGGCGAATTCTATGAAATGCAATGCTTTCAGGTGTATACCAATGTTAACGCTTTCACCTACCTGAAAAGGTCTCTGAACTTTCGGTCTTATACAGTTTTGTTAAGCGCCAACCCTTACATTTGATTTTCCAATGCTTCACCCGAAGGTACTACATTGGCCAAAAAGCGTTATTATTTTATCTGGAAATTTTGAATTTTGCCGAACCCTTGCTGTTCCAAGCAAGGTAGGGATCTTTAACGTGCATGACAACACTCACACACGGGACCTCCATTTTACCTCTCATTCGAACGACGGCGAATTTTTGTGAAAAATGCTCGCCTAACATTTTTCCAGCGGACCATGTCGGGATTCAAACCCGGGATCTTGGGCGTAGTTGTCACATACATACCACTACGCCACGGAGTCGCCTTAAGCGCCAACCCACCTGAAATTTTTCAATCTCGTTAGACAATGGGTGATCTAAGAGATAATGTTAAATGGCTCTTAAATTCTTGCAACGCAGGTTGGTAGAGCCTTGTGTACAACTTTTTTCCTTGACCTAATAACTTTAATAATCTCCATGTAAAAGAGTAAATTTATTAATTATAAGTATCCAAGCAAACTAAATGGGTAATCTAAAAGTTTGGGGTAACCTTGTTAGTCCTTTGCAGCAACAGAGATAACATTTATTTACAAGTTTAAAATACGAACTAATTATGCATTAAAGGCACAGCACACAAAGAAAAAAATATTTGCAAAAGTTTTTTCGTGTGTGATTATAAACTTTTAGCACTGGAACTACTTTAGTTTGTAAAGTTGCAGAAATCATTTTACGTTGTACATTTGAATGTTGCGTGTCACGATGAAGACCTAAACCTGGTCTTGAGTAGAGGGCGATGTCCATCCTTGCGCTGAATGCAATAAGACACTTTCTGGCGATATTGAAGTTCAGATTTCCATAAGATTTGGTACCTAACAGCTGTTAGGCAGAGACGCTGACGTACGGTGATGTGTATGGATAGTAGAAATTGGAACGAGCTGATGGCGGAATATTTCCATTCCTGCTGTGGTTATTGGTGTCAAGTGCTCTAGGAGGTGATCCTGATGCAGTGCTGGCTGCGGAAGTGGATCAGTTCACGTGATGGCAGGATCCTGTCTATAACATTGTAAAAGTTCATTTCATTTTATCCTGTTGGATTTGATGGTCACAACAAAATAATCTGAAGGGAAATACTTAGTGCACGAGGAGCTTAGTGACTTTCGCCTTACACGATTGTTAAGTTTCCTCCAAGAAGTTTGACGACTACCTTAAAGAGAGGATAATTAACAAGTAATTTGCTCTAGCGTTTGGAGCTCCTTTTATATCGTAGGTTTGTTTGTATTGTACGTTCGGACAGTTCTATTTTGTATTCAAGAGATGTCGGAAGAGTCCATTTATTGTTTGAGTGGTGTTATAAGCGTGCCTACTATTTATTTGCATGCTGTGTGCTTTTTGGTCAGTTAGGAGTATATTTGATTGCATATTCCCACAACTCTAAAATAGAACAAACAGTGAATGTAAGCATTCAAATAGTTGCTTAGTGTAGGTTCGAAATATTTGCTAGGTTATAACCATTTTTCTCTGGAGGGGTTATTTTTTATCCCCAAATGTGACCAGTAACCTTTAAGGAAGGATTCCCTTAAAATGACGGAACGCAATTATCTTCAGACTATGCTAGGGGTCTATTCCTTGGGCAGAGCTTATGAGGATTGGTCGTGGTTCTTTTTACAAAGCATTATTTTATTACTAGGGCTAGATTCTCGACAAAACATGGGTTTAAACAGGGCGCCACCAAGTCTGTAGTTTAAACACAGGGTTTCCATAAGGGGGACTTGGGCGTACTTAAGGAGGAATACGTATTAACTGCTGACGCAGGAGCTGTAAAGAAAATTTAATTAAATATACTAAAATGAAGACACAAGAAGTTTTCTCTTGCTACCTCATCTAAAAACAACAACAAAGGTTAATCAGGCAACAGTAATATGAACACAGGTTTTGTTCTTTAAATACTGCAAAGGCTATTAAAGCTTCTTATTAAATTGGGTTTACCACTTTACTCTATTTGGTATTATTCTTTGTCGCCTTATTTCTGAACATACTTGTTCAGAATAAAACAATTAATTAAGAAAATTAAATGTTGTTTCTTTAATTAAAAATGGTACTTTCATATAAATTGTAGATATAAAATTTATGTTTAAGAAAAGATAATACAAGCTTCATTTACTCATAAGGTAGAATTACATATATACAAAAAAAAATATCAAGACTTCAAATATTAATTTAGTTACAAAAATCTAATTTGAATTTATACCAGAAATGTCAGATCTGCTTTTTCTGTTTACACTTTATAAAACTTTAACTACTTCTCTATTAATTCATTATTTAAAAATCGTAAGTGAAATCATGCATAAATGAAACATCAATAAAAACGCTTTAAGTTCACATTATTTTATAAAATTTAATAACTGTAATTGTATTGAACTAATATTGTCAACAAAAATTTACTAAGGTCCCTTTTTAATATGCGAAATGGATTTGTCAAAATAGATAGTTACAAAAATATTTTCTGAAGCAGCCTGGTATTAAAGATCGCCAAATGTAGACATGATACAAGAATAATTTAATCTCTTACCTTGGCTCTGCAGGTGTTCTTTACATGTTGTCTTCACAACATGTTTGGGCAGGTGTTTATACATACATTTTCAAAAAACAAGTGACGTCAAATCCACATGTTCCAGTGAACACGAACAGCTGCGTGACCCTTGGACTGGACCATGCTAATTTCCATGCGTTTTTGTTATACGCACGAACTAGACCAACAAAATTACAATACTTTCAAAAGCGTCTTCGGACTTAATTTACAAACCATAAAATTTCTACCCATTTTGTAGAACGTTTATTTTACATTCGAGCTTTTTGCTTTTCCATAGCATAACACAAAATCCAACTATACATCGTACGGTTGAAGGACGTTCATATTTTACATTCGTAGATGTAAAAGTAGAATTTTATCTTCCATTAAACACAGCCTGTACGCTGCTTTAGTTTTGTAAAACCAGATAGTACAAAACGACTTCTTAAAGTTGTTAATTATAATATAAAAATCTAATTGACAAATTCTACGAAGCGTTGAAAAACATATCTCATCGTACTTTCGCGAAATCATTAAAGAATTGTTTTCTGTGTTATTTACACAAATGTCCAAAGAATTATTAAATAAGTTTATCTCAGTAATTATTGAAACAAAGTTATTTATTAGAAGTCATGTAAGATCGACTCTTAAACGGAATGTTATAACAAAAATATTAGGGATTATTAAAAATAAAATTTACGAAGAGTGTAATTAAAGATAAGAGAAATTTATAAAAACGAACATCTTCTATAAGTACATTATCAAAAGAGCAATTACCATAAAAATATAAAATAAGATTAGATTAGAGTAGAGCGCTACAACAAATTATTTAGTTGATCTAATTAATTATTATTTTAATTCTTACCATTGTTAAAATCACAAACCTAGTGTTTTAGCGCACTAGGGCATACTCCGCACAAAAGCTAGGCATAAGTTACACGCCAGAACCTTTAGTGGTTCCATTGTTTTCTCTATGAGAGCTCTGGCAAAAGTGGACGCAAATGTGCTATGCACTAAACAGGAAAGGTGTTTGGCCTTGATAATAGTTGTATTAGCTTTCTGCGCCTGATGTTAGCAACCAAACTAACATTTCTGTATGGCGGTTAGCACATACAATATCGATACTTGTTTGTTTTAAAAATGGTTCGCATAATTAAATGACTTTACTTGAATTATTAGAACTAAAATTCGTTGATATAGTGTAGCGGTCAAAAAAAATGTTACAAGGTATTATTTTTTCTCATGCCTGCTAATGTTGACATTTAGTATTCAGCACTAGTGGTAAAGGTGGAACATTAACATTATTCAGTTTTATTTATTGCAACAACTTAAACTTTTATGACACTTTGAACTGCACAAGTTCTTTACTTTTACAACTGTATTTAGTTGTGGAATGCTGCTTTGCTACATTCCAAATTTGGCAATGTACATTTTTAAATATGTGAGTAAATTCCCGCCAACATTTTAAAATAAACTTGTTAATTTCCGCCATCCCGAATTGCGTTTCCGTAAAAGAATGCACAGGCGCTGAGTGAATGGCGCAAGTGCGCGGAGTGACACGACATTATTAGCCACGAGACTTCGAAGCTGGTAACATCTACCTGTGTCGTGGTGTCTGCCTTTTCTTCTCTTTTTTAGGATGTAAGTTTCCTTATCTCTATCTTTTTATCGTTCCCACCCAGAAAACAAGGAGATGGCCCTGAGATTTAACTGCAAGAAGTGAGTACATTGCTTTATTTACATTTTAAATTAAGAATTGTATCATTTTAAACGTGTTTGGTATTTGATACAATTTTCTGTGTAATCATGACATAATATACAATTGCGCAATAATGAGAAACGTGGAGTGTATCAGGTTTTTGCTACACACCCTACACTTACTTAATATATTTTATAATTTAAGCATCCAAATTTCTATATCAGAGTATTAACATATTATCATTTACAGTTGTCTTTATACAGCGGGATCGGTTTTTCAAGTTCTTGTGATCCAGTTCTCAGCAGGTGTTTGCCTGGTAGTAGCTGTTGTGCTCTCATCATCATTAGGTCTTCAGTCCTGGAACTGGTTAGACGCGTACCATCATTGTTTCCTATTCTGATCTAACTTACAGATTTACCTGAAATTTGCACAGTCTGCATCTATAACTATCTGATCTAGGTCTACATCTACCTCTTTTTTCCCATCTCTGCTTGTAATATATCCCATACTATTCCCCAAAAATGCCTTAGAACGTTTTCTGCCCTTCTATTTCTCTTATCTTTTTCCCCAAACATCCTTGTTCCCCTACTATTTCTATAACCTATTTGTTATTATCTTTGTCTGTCATGCTATCGTCCTCATACATCTGAAGCACAGCATTTCAAAAGGCTGCTACCATTTTTCTGTCTCGTTTGACTGCTCGTATTTCATAGACATACTGTGCTGTGCTCCACACCTATGCTTTCAACAATTGTCTTCTTGTTTCTAATGTTTGTTCTCTTTCATTATAGACGATGTTCTTTCTTGTTAGATGCACTTCAGTTCCCATCTATTGTTTTACAATTATATACCCTATTTCTCCGACCTTCAGTGGTTGTAAAGGGAGGTAAGCAGCCTGTGGCTGCCAAGTTCCCCCAACACTTAACCATTTACTGATTTAATATATTTTCCAATATATCTTTTCGCACAGTCATCATTAGTTGCAGATATTTTGCAACCAACAACTAGTTGTTTATACTAATCATCAGATTTATCTGCGCTTATTTTTTCATCATTAGGTTTTCCGTCTCAAAACTGGTTAGACACGTACCTGCACTTATTTATATTCTGAGCTAGCCTACATAGTTCCCTGAAATTCTCACACAGCATGTGTATACAGCTTGTTCCCCTTCTATTGTTTTCTAATTTAATGCCCTATTTCACCGAGATTCAGTGAAGGGGGTTAAGCAACCTGTGGCTGCCAACCTGTTGTGCTTTAACGGAAAGATAAAAAGGAAGGAACAATAAACTAAAGGTACTACATAGACACTTACAGTAACCCACACCCAGAAAAATGCAGTTGTTTCTCTAAACCCTGGTACTGAAGTGATCAATTTAAGTACATATAAATTATTTCCCATGTTCAATACTTATTCGTTACTCCGAGATTGACTTATTCAAATTGGCTGATGTCGTACTACCAATTGGAATAGAGAATTTCAACACTTCAATAATGCATGTTTATAGTACATTCACCGATAATGATAAAAATTACTGAGAGCATCTTAATGTATTTATACATATCAAAATCATTCTAATCATACAAAATAACTAAAGTTTTGTTATCGTATATAGGTTTTTTACATTAAGAAACCTATTTTTCAAGCCATATCACATTTTGTTAAAGTGTCCCATTCTTATAAGATACAGGGCAATCAAAAATCATTCATATATACTTGCACCCACATGATCCTACATCGTCAAAGACATCAGGACTAACACTTGTTAACATAAACATGTTATCATACTTTTCACTAAAAAGTTAGTTTGTTTCATGATATGCAAAAACCTTTTCACTTTCCAAACTTCATCTTCCATTTATAGGAATAATTTAATAAGCTACATTAATTTGATTATCTAAATACTAACCCCCGCTGTTCATAGAACATTTTCTTTTTATATTATACTTTAACTTCAATGGACTTCGCTATAAAATTATCGGTATATTTGAAATTTTCACTAATAACTATTTTAAGATTATTTGAATTATAGTTTTTGATTAAATTTCTAAGTGATTATCAAATATGATATTCAAATAGATCGAAATTTTGTTTAACTAATAATTTTTGATATGACTAACTCATGTGAAATTATTTATTTCTTTTTCTGTTTATTATTGGATATAAATTATTTATTGTATAAAAGAAACCTTCTGATTTTAACATCTTCACTTTTCTAAAAAGGGCAAATTAAATTTTTTTAAATTATTTACTCCAATAGGGTTTCTGTATCTGCCCTAAAAATTATATCTTTTTAATACTTGCTAGATACAGTGGCGTCCAACTTCACTTTATTTTGTTTTCCATTTAACAAAGAATATTTCAATTCTGCCTGTCTCATAATCTGTCATAGAATAATAGCCAAGTTGGCCACCGCCACAGCAAGTTTTTATAATTCCTTTCTTACGAGTAAAAATTGTAAGTCTCTTTAAAGTTCTGAGTTGTTGATCTATCTTCTCCCTTACAAAATCTCAAAGCGTGTTCCCTTTAATGATTAAAACTGCTACACTGATGCCCAACGCCTTGGGGCCCGAAACGTGTACCAAATTGCATTCACCGAATAAAAAATTAACACTGGTACGTGCTCCAGTTCTTCATAAATTTCTTGTTTATAAATTATCCAACTTAGTTACTGCTTAGAAAGTATTACAAAATTGTTTTATTCCATTCAGATCTAATTGGCTTCACATTGACTATATTAACAAGCTAAGAAGCATATAGTTTTAATTTAAAAAATCGAACTAAAAAAAGTTAGATTCTTCTTAATAAAAATTTTAATTCGGTGTGCACAATTATTCAAGAAATTTTATAATTTCAGTTTACTACAAAAATTAAAAATAACGGCTTTTACTCTATAGAAATTCACATATGTTAGAAAAGAAGTTGTTCCTTGTTTAGTTTCAAGAAACAAGATGTAACCTAATGACTTCCGATAACATAAAAGGAAATAAATAGCTTTTCCCTTGTTATACATTCAATTTAGAGCGAATTGCACGTACTCAAAAGTGAACGACTGGCAACACCTGTTGCTGCTCTGGAATTGTTGACCTTATGAACAAAGCTAATCTCAAACCAGATGTTTACTCTTCTAACGTTATCTCACGACAACAGATGATTATTTCCATCGAATCCAGCCACAATATCGCTTTAGTTATTACATTTTAATAGGCAATATTTATTAATTTTATTAGAGTTAATTCTAACACGAGAAATTTAGTGAATACTATAAGTGGCAGAAGGTTAGTAAAACTCTGGATTGTTGCACTTTGAAACCCTGGGATGGAATATATATCTATTGGCCATTATGCAAGATCTGGCCTTATGGCAAATTTTAAATTACAGTTCATCTTACTCCTTCAACAAATCGCATGAAAGTGTCCCGATTAGACAGTTTGTATGAGACAGACAACCCAAAAAGGCATTTGGGCAACAAGTGCGACTTACATGACTCTGAAGACCTATGTTTTCACTCGCAACCTGGATAAAACCCAGTAAATTTTGTTTGAATGCATGTTAAGATTATCACGTAAAACGATATTCGTAAAGTGTATTTTATTTATAAGTACAAGCATGTAGATTCTACAATTTTTGAAGATAAAGCTTGCTATTCTAAATTAAATACCGGATGATACTAAATTAAATATCTTAAAATTTTATTTATCTTATAGTGTTAAACTAAGTAATTTTTAATAAATCTTGTTTGTTATACTTTATTCACTTGAAATAGTTAATGCATGAAATGAATAATATTAAAAATCACTAATAATTTTTTATCTTTTAAGTCGTTTAACTATTACTATGCTTTTATTTCAGAAAATATAAGGAATATTTTAAAAGTAACAACTGGAGAAACTGAATACAGTTCAAAAATTGGTACATTAGGTCGCAATATAATGGATTATGAGTTGCTTGGAAAAGTTGTGCATTCAGATTGTAGCTGTGAAGAACACAATTCTAAATTATAGGAAACATATTAACTGAAAATTTTTTAATATATTGAAGCACCAATAATTTTTAATTAAAATTTAACTTTAATAAGCTGCTACATTATTTTTCTCAACTAAAATTTCAGTGTTGAAGAGCTAACAATTGTATGCCTTACAATTGGAGCAATTTCCAAGATAAGTACACGTAGGATTTTGTACAAATGTATAATGTATTAATTTGGTTATGATTTAGAAAAGTTGGATATTTTATTTAAATTGTATTGCTAGTTTGATGGTTATCTGGTGAAAGATTAACACTGACTTAGGCAAGTTCTTGTTTTGTTTGAAGTATTTATATAAGCTGAGATAGGAGATATGGGAAAATTAATTGTATGGTGAACAGCATCAAAAGTGCACTTTTACTAATTGTGTAATGTGAGAGATTTTTAGTTTTGGTCTATTTATGAGTTCTGGTCAAACTTTCGCGTACTTACAGTTTTACTGATGAAAGCTGATTACTAGAAATGTGTAACTTGTATTGTTGTGGATGGCTGAATACTGGGAGACTGCAACATTTCGTTTGAAAATTACAATTTCTTAGTAGCACATTACTATTCTATTAAACCTGAATTATTGAAGTATACTATATTTTAATCTTTTACAGAATTTTTACATTGAATTACATGACTACAATCTAATCTAAACCAGGAATAGGTGGCTGATTAGACTCTAATCTACGAGAGATTGTACTTCTTACAGGTAAATGGGGCAACAGTCTATCATTATAAGCAGATGCCTTTCCATGATACTTCGGTTTGAATCTGGGTATTGATACAGAAAATTCATCTACAGTTTTCATAATTATTTGCTTTTCTAATTAGTTCTTCATTTATTCACCAATATCCTGCGTGTTTGGAACACACTTGCTTGTGGAAGACCTGAGAAATCCTGCAAGTCACGCATTTGTTTTGTTAGTCAGTCTTGATTGTTTAAAGCAGATGGTTAATGATCTCATCAAGACTGTATTGATATCAGACTGTACAGTCGAACAGCATCAAGAACTTGGTAATTTTGCAATCTGTGCTTTATGTTGAATATTGTTATTTATTTATATGCCCAGGTCGTATTTTTAAGATCCATATTATTGAAGATTACTTGCGTTGAGCTGAGAAATTGTTGCTCAATTATGAATTTTATTACTTATTTTATATGTACACTGTGTTTGGAAATTTTTGTGATCGAGTATTACAATTATTATGTCGTTGTAAGCTGATAGTGATAATTAAAATTTATAATTTGAAACAGCAAATCTATAAATTGTGTATAGATTTTTTTAGTTTATAGTACTATAGTTAAACTGCCACGTGCTATCCAGCCCCTTTGATGTCAACAGGGCAATTTCGACCTGTCCAATAAAATCACCCTTTTTTAGAATTAATTAAAAGTGGCACCATACCACCACCCCCCTCTCCCCAATATTTACTGAACTTGCTAAAGGTCTAGTCAAATGCACAGCCGTTTATTTGTATTATGGTATGTTATAGCATAAAGAAATTGTTAACATTGTTTATTGTGTTGTATGTTGGTGTATGTTCAAATTTTGAGCGTTTAACCAAGCGTACTATAGGTGTCCCGTTGGAATCATGGAAATTTTGTACGTTATGTTGCAGTTTACTATGATTTTGTGGTTTGATTATCCACTTAGGGAGGCGTAGAGCTCGGAGTTCAACACATATATAGTTTATTGTGCTTGTGGCAGCATTAACTAAACTCAGCCCTCCTGCAATTGAGCTAAATCTCAGGAAAATTTTGTTACTCTCAACGCTGCTAAAATTTGCTTTGATATATGTTTTATTGTCTGTATACTTAGGAGAGAAAAGTGGGTAATAAAAATCTGAAGCACCAACGCCTCTGGGGCCTCTTTCTTTGCTGAATAATAGGTTGTTAATACTTTTCTTTGCTCGAAGTTTTGTTTTATGGTAAAAATACAAGCAAGGCATATTGTAAATAGAGTTCTTATTTATAACTTTAATTTGCTGTCGCAACAAGCGACTCCACCACAGTACATTCTAATGATGTATTAAAGCACATTTATTCTATACTAAAACTTTATTTATAACATGTTTGTTAAAATTCCTTTGTTAAAGCCATTTGTAACATGGGCATTATGCTTATGGAAGATAAATCCGCTACAACAGCTTCAATATTCTGTAAAGTTGTAACCCTTAGTAAATTATCTCTTCGGAACATTACAATCACAACTGCCAATAATGGAACCACTTCCATCGAGTCGTAAGCTAAAATTAAATCCCATAGATACAGCAACTGTTCTGGTGGT